>CM028130.1:1320136666-1322947500 GCA_016271365.2 Neoceratodus forsteri
TCTTTATGGCAATCAGGGGCACTCCTGCAGCAACTACTCAGAGCACACCATACAAGGTTATGACTGCTATAGCCAATAGATTACCTGAGCACCTGTTGATTGACCTCACACTCCTACAGCAGATAGGGTATCTGTGGATAAATATGTTGAAAAAACTTTGGGATGACATCATGAAAACACATTTGTTTGCTGCAAATCATATGGGTAAAGCCCAGCAACAAGCAAAAGCCCACTGACAATGATGCAAAAGAAGTCGACTGGCAAGCTAGAGATCAAGTCATGTTTCTCCAATACAGACCACTGGCTCAGTCATTTATTTATTTATTTTTTTATTTAGACAGCAGTTTGGAAAACCTTTGAGCCATAGGCTCATTTACAAAGGTACCTTGTCACAGTAAGACAAATGAAAATACACAGTATAACAGTATAACACAGTATAACAGTAACTTAAGACATAGATACAAACAAGCTGGTACAGGTAGGATTGATGCAAACAATACCAGAGTTATGTTGTCCTTAGCAGCTTAGTAGTAAACTGTCGCAAGTATTGAGTATAGCTTTGACTAGCGGCAATTACAGCTGGTGTTAACAAGGTGGTTCCGTGAAGGAAGTTTTGAAGCACGATATAGTTGGAGCTTCGGAGATGGAGGGGGGCAGTGTGTTGAACCAGGAGGGGGCCCTAAAGCTGAAGGCTCTTTGGCCGTGAGAGGTCCTAGCTCTAGGGATAACAAGAGAGGTTTTCCCAGTGGCCTGAGTATGAACTAGTGGGACAGAGCGGCGGATGGTGGTGGTCAATCCTGGCGGGGATAGCCCAAGGAGGGTCTTTTTTGTAAGGGTACAGGTCAGATATTTGAGGCGCTCGTCAAGATCAAGTACCAGCACTTTAGCGTACAGTAGACAGGTGTGTGTGTTAGCCTAGATGCCCCAGTAATTAACCTGCAGGCCTTATTCAGAGTAGTGCAAATTTTATGGAGTGCAGTCTGATCAGCAGCACCATACACCGGCAGTCGAAGAGCCTCCGGGGGGGGAGGCAGTGTTTATACCAATGTAAGATGCCCAATCGGATATTAGTGGCAGTGGCTAGGGCAGTGATGTGTCCATGGAAGGGGGGGGTCAAAATGGATCCCTAGGTATTTATAGGAGCAAACTTGTTCAAGTGGGAAAGAGGACCCAGAGTGAATGAGGAGTTTGAAGTTGCAGGACTTGTTTTGAGGATGAGTGAAGAACATGGTTTTTGTTTTTTCAAGATTTATCACCAATCTATGTTCCTTGAACCAGCCCTCGGCTTCGGCGAAGGACTTCTGCAGCGAGTCTTGGAGGGTAATAGGGTTACGACTTGATGCAAAGATGACTGCATCATCAGCGTACAATAGAATGTTCCCCGAGCAAGAGAGTGGAAGGGTGTTAAGGTAAAGGGAGAATAGTAAGGGGCCCAGAATGGAGCCCTGGGGAACCCCAGAAAAGATGGGACAGATGTCTGAGTAGGTCCCATTAATTTTTACACGCTGTGAGCGGTCAGACAGATACCTGGTGCACCAGGAGATAGGCCCAGCAGCAAAACCAGAGAGACTAAGGGCATCAAGAAGGACGGGGTGGGAGACAGTGTTGAAAGCTTTAGAGAGGTCAATGAAGACCACACCAGCCACAGAACCGGTGTCTAAGGAGGAGTGGAGAAAGTTGGAGAACTCTAGGAGGGCTGTGTTGGTACTGTGGCCTGCTCAGAAGCCATGCTGCTCAGGACATGGAACACAGTAGGAGGAGAGGTAGTCAGAGATTTGAGAGGCCACCACTTTTTCCAAAGCCTTGGAGAGAGGAGAGAGAATGGAGATTGGCCCGATAATTTCCAGCCACAGTCATATCACCACCTTTAAAGATAGGGGTGACAGTGGTGACTTTCTAGGCAGTTGGAACCTTCCCCAGGCAAAGAGAGTGGTTGATGAGGCATGTGATCGGGGTAAGGACTGTGTCTAAGACCAGCCGTGAGGATACCGGATCCAGGGTGTCACTGCCCGTACTATTACTCTTGAGGGCAGTGACAAGGTGCGGCCTAAGTTCTTGGGCAGAAACACGTGGAGGAGAAAATAAGGCGAGAAAGATTTCTGGCAGGTGCTGGGGAGGAGGGTCAAAAAATTTGTAGGGAGGATAGGGCTAAGGTCAGTGAATGAGGTGTTGAGGTGGTTGGCTATGAGGGCTGGGTCTCAGAGGAGATCACGCCATTAATGTTGATCTGGGTGGGTGGGGAGTGTGCACTCCCATTTAACTGTTTAATGTTATCCCAGAAGGTTCTGGGGTTCCCCAGAGGCAGTGAGTGAGGACTGATGGTGCTCAGACTTGGCCTTTCTGATGGCCAGTGCACTTGTTTTGGGGCAGCATATAACTGCTTGTCACTGGGCGGCCAGTCTCAATGGCATGGTGCCATAGGTTGTCCCTATGTTTGAGTTGGTGGATCAAAGCTGGGGTTACCAGGGGCATTCTGCCTTTTAGAATGGTGGGTCAACATTGGGGCAAAGATATCACAGGCATTATTAAAAGTTTGGGTAAAGAGAGAGGAGCTGTGTCGATGTCAGGAGTTGCCTGTATAGGAGACCAGTCAATTAGGGACAGAAGTTCCTTAAGTTTTATCAGTCCACCAGGTATTAGGACGCCACGGTATGTGGACTGTGCTGTGGGTTGGGGACTGAGGATGACCAGTGGAATAGAATGGGGGGTGATCGCTGAGAGGTCTGGGAGGACTTGTACATTGGGGATCCGATTAGGGCGGCGGTGAGTACCACATCAAGCAGGGTACTGGAGCCTCTCTTGGGGTTAGTCCTGGTAGGGTAGGTAACTAGTTGCATTAGGTCTATTGCAGAAAGGAGTCACGGGTGAGGAGGAGGAAGGGCTGAGCCAGTTGACATTTAAGTCACCACCAGAATTTGATCAGCGGAAGGAGGTAGTGAGGAAGGTATTCTGTAAGAGAGGCAATGGCCTGTGTTTGGTCCCTGGGGCAGTATGCAGTAGTCAGATAAAGGGGTCCTTTAAAGGGTCAGGGGTTAGTTTCAGTGTAAGTGCCTGGGCCCTGGAGTCAAGGATGGGAGCAGGCAGGGCTAGTACGGGGAGAGATTCCTTGACATAAATAGCGCAGCCGCCGCGCCGTCTACCAACACGGTCGGACCGGAAGAGGGTGAAACCAGGAAGGGAGACTAGGGAGTCAGGGGAGGATTTCAACAGCCAAGTCTCAACCAGAGCAATGACATCAGGGTTAATTGATGTGACCAGGCATCATAGTGAGTCAAACTTTTGTAAGAGGCTACAGATATTCATGGAGACCATGCATAGGCCTGTGGTGTTAGTCGGGGAGCTCCTGGGAACCGGGCCAGGATTTGGATGAATGTTCCATGACAGGAGTAGTAGCATGACTAACACTCTGGCTGGGAGATGGTGAGAGGTTTTCCTACGATTGACATGAGAGGAGGGGGAAGGGAGGCTAAGGGAGCAGGGGGTGGATAGGGTGGTACAGGAAGGGAAGGCAAGAATAAGAAGACACCCAGATGTGCCTGAGGTGAGGAGGAAGCTGGGGGAGGGCAGGGAGGACCGAGACACACAGAGGTCCCAAGGGGCAAGAGAGCAGGTTCAGGAGCAAGGGAGGGAGGGAGGGTGCCAGGGCACAGTGCGGAGTAGCAGATGGCTAAGTGGGCAAGTGCACTGCTAGTGGGGATAGGCACAGGCAGAGCGTGAGGTAGGGCCAATACATTGTGGTGAGCAAGATCCAAGGGAAGTAGTACTGTACAGGTAGGAGTAGGAAGTAGCGAGGGAGCATAGGTCCCTCTAGTGGCCAGAAGGTATAACCTGCAAATGGGAAAGTGGGGAACAGGACATGATGTCACCGGATGTGATGTCACGGGGATGGATCCTTAAATTGACAGCCGTCCCTGGGTGGGTGGGTGGTTGGGGCGGGCGGGGCAGACGGCGCAAAGCGTTGTCAGGCTAGCACCCCCCTGCAGGCGTCCAGATGAAGAAAAGAGGCTCTCTTACCTAGAAAGTTATCAGGCTGGAAATTCGGCTTCTTCAGCTCCTCAGGTGAGCTGCTTGTGTTGCTTGTTTGTCCAGAGTGCCTGCCGTGGTCGGCAGTGAGCTGGGGGGCTGCCTATGTAGTGGAGAAAACAAAGCCTCTCATTACTATGCAGTGGGAGAAAATGTGAATTACACAAAGGGGCTGTACTCTAAGCAAACAGGGCTATTCCAAAATGAGGTCACACTAGGACCCAGCTATCCTAATACCTTCAGTTACAAGCACAATTAGATCCAATACCACAATATTAAACAAGTCTGCTCTATATTAGCTGCTTAGTATATCTGGCTTTAAGGTATAATCAGCAAGGCAACTCTAGGGCACCCAGTGAATCCCTAGCTTTACACTTCAGCATTAGTAGCACAAAGAGAAGCAAATAACAAGCCCACCCAGCAGTGAACAGGGAACAAAGTTCATGAAATATAAGTGTTCATCGTTTACCAGCAAATGGGATGGCCCATTTCCCATTGTCAAAAAACTCAGTCCTGCTGTTTATCAGGTGAGAGTTCAGCATCAGAAACAGACCACTGACAAGTGATTCCATGCTAATCACCTCAAGTTGTATAAAGGTGACTAATTACTTTTCCCGACCCCATTGGGGCGGCATAGTACCCTTCACTTAACAATCCTTTTCTGTTTCTTTCAGATACACTGGCAAGATGGCTATCTTGCACCTCCTCATCCTGGTGGGACTACTTTCTGTGACTTATTTTCAAGACAAACCCCTTTCGACTGACCAAAGATGATTCATATCACATTTGATACATAGATACATAGACAGTGTAGGCAGATAAGGGCTTATGGCCCACCCATTCTGCCCATTTGAGCTTGTAAGTTCAGTTTATGTTTTCCTAGAAGTCTGCTGTCCCTTACCCCTGACCTCCAGAATTTCTTTATGTCTATCCCATGCATTCTTAAATCCCGTGATTGTTTCCACCCCACCACTTCCTCTGACAGGGTGTTCCACTTGTCCACCACCCGTTCTGTGAAGAAATTCTTCCTCACGTTTCCTCTGAATTGTCCTCCCTCCAACATCATCCCATGCCCTCTAGTCCTGGAACATCTTTTTTGCTTAAAAATAGTGTATTCCTGCACCTTGTTCCTCCCTGTAAGATACTTGTATGTCTCTATCATATCCCCTCTCTCCCTCCTCTCCTCCAGGGAGTACATGTTCAGTTCCTTCAACCTGTCCTCATAGGACTTGTGATGCAATCCATGCACCATCTTTGTTGCCCTCCTCTGAACCTCCTCTACCCTGTCAATGTCCTTACGTAGGTAAGGTCTCCAGAACTGTACACTGTACTCCAGGTGGGGCCTCACTAGTGTCTTGTATAGTGGAATTATGACCTCCCTTTTCCTGCTGGTGATGCCTCTGCCTATGCATCCCAGCATCCTATTTGCTTTACCTGCTGCCTTGTCACACTGTTTCCCTACCTTGAGGTCATCAGAGATGATAACCCCAAGATCCCTTTCCTGCTTGGTGCATGCTATATCCTCACCCCCCAACTGATGTATTGTGCCAGGTTTTTGTGCCCCATATGCATTATCTTGCACTTCTTTGCATTGAATTTCAACTGCCAAACCCCTGACCATTCTTCAAGTTTCTGCAGGCCCCTTCTCATTCTGTCTACACCCTCTGGTGTGTCTACTCTGTTACAGAGCTTTGTGTCATCAGTGAACAGTGAAATTCTGCCATCTAGGTACTGCACAATGTCACTGATGAAGATGTTGAATAGGACCGGTCCCAGCACTGATCCCTGTGGTACCCCACTGGTCACTCTTCCCTCTGTGGAGTGACAGCCATTTACCACCACCCTCTGTGTCCTGTCGCTCAGCCAGTTACCTATCCACCACACTACTGTCCTGCCCACATCCATATTCCCCAGTTTGTGTAATAGTCTTCTATGTGGCACAGTGTCAAAGGCCTTGCTGAAGTCCAGATAGGCCATGTCCACTGCCCTCCCTGATCCACCTCCCTAGTCACCCAGTCAAAAATTCAATGAGGTTGGTCTGACCGGCCTCCCCTGGTGAAACCATGCTGCCTTGGGTCCTGTAGTCCATTGACAACCAGATGTTCCACCAATCTCTCCTTCAGTAGTGCTTCCATGATCTTCCCCACTACCGAGGTGAGGCTGATTGGTCTGTTGTTCTCCGCTTCCTCTTTGTTCACACTTTTGTATAAGGGGACTACATCTGCTATCCACCAGTCTTTGGGTACCTCCCCTATTTCCAGTGATCGGCTAAACAGGATAGCCAGAGGTTCAGCCATCACCTCTCTTAGTTCTTTAAGGACCTAGAGATGCACCCATCTGGCCCCATTAGCTATTAGCTCTTATTACTTCCAGTTCCTTCAGGACCCTTTCTCGTGTAAAGGGACTTGTGTCCATTTCTGCACCATTCTCACCCCTTGTACTCCCTTCAGACTCATTACCCTCCTCTTCCTTAGTAAAGACTGAGCAGAAATACATATTCAATATGTCAGCTTTACTGTTGTCATCCTCCACATGGCCCCCATCCTCCCTCTTCAGTCTCACTATCCCTCCCTTTGCCTTTCTTTTTTCACTTATGTACCTCTAAAAGGTTTTTTCCCCTCTACCCACTGATTTTGCAATGTGTTCTTCTGTCTGAGCTTTGGCTTCCTTACTGACCTCCTGCCCTTTTGCTTCTCCTGGTACTTCTCCCTATCCCTTCTGCCTGTGTCTTTTTGTATTGTCTGAATGCAATCTTTTGGCTTTCACTTTCTTTGCTACCTCTTTGGGAAACCATAATGGTCTCCTCTTCCTTTTCCTCTTGCTAACCTGCTTAATGCATAATTCTGTTGCTCTTGTAATCCCCATTTTAAATACTGCCCACTGTTCCTCAACCCCTGTTTCCTGCCCCATTCCCCTTAATTCCTCTTTCAAGTATCTCCCCATTTTCCCAAAGTCTGCCCCCCTAAAATCCAGGATACATGTTTTTGTGTGGTTTGGTTCTACTCTTTCTGTGATTTCAAACCACAATGACTGATGGTCACTGTTCCCCAGGTGCTCCCCCACTGTTACCCCCATCACACTGTCCCTGTTTGTGAGCACAAGGTCCAGTATTGCCTTGTGCCGAGTTGGTTCCATGACCAGTTGCTTGAGGAGGGCACCCTGAAGGGAGTCCAGGATAAATCTGCTCCTAGTTGATGCTGCGGCTGGGATGCTCCAGTCCACGTCTGGAATATTGAAGTCTCCAACCAGTACTACTTCACCCTTGTCTGCCATCCTTTGGATGGCTAGCATCAGCTCCCTATCTGTTTCTTCCTCCTGGGCTGGTGGTCTATAGACCACACCTGTGTGGATGTCTGGCCCCATTTTCCTTTCCAGCTTAACCCATAGTATCTCTCCCCCATTTTGTTCCTCCTGGATCTCTGTGGCCCTTATGTCATTTTTCACATACAGTGCCACTCCTCCTCCCTTCCTGCCTGCCCTGTCTCTTCTGAATATGTTGTAGCCAGGTATGGCCATCTCCCAGTCATGGTTATCATTACACCAGGTTTCAGTGATGGCCACAATATCCAGGTCTGACTGCACCCACAGCCTCCAGATCTTCCATCTTGTTGCTAAGGCTCCTGGCATTTGCACACATGGCTTTCCATGATTTGACCTCCCTAGACTGTTCAGAACCTTCAACATACAGCTAGAGATGCACCCATCTCCTGCCCCCAGGGAATCCGTATTGACGTTCCCAACAAACTGATTGCTGTTAAGGAAGGATCAGATGCCTATCTTAATGCCATGCTTGTAGCCCCAGACAAATCCACATTGCAGATTCAATGGGAAACTAATTATAATGGTTACACACTTCCTGTAGCATGTTTATCTAAAGGAACTTTTCATGGATGGCCCAACACAGGGATTGCACCAAACGGTACACTCTCCATTTGACAAGCCACTTCTAGACACACTGGTCTCTACAACTTAACTGCTTTGATAGCTCCTACCATTTGTGACCATCTCACCTCTGAGGAGTCATAAGCTTTCTGTCTTCACAACTATATGGCTACTGAAGCTATGTTCCTTTCTGCAGTCCCACCCACTGAAGAAAAACTAACTGAATGTCCTCCTCAGGAGCCTGATCCTCCTAGTGGCCTGACCGCCACTTCCCTTCCAGGTGCTTTGATTAACAATGTACAATGTATGCATGTCCCAGTTATTTTGAATCTTATACATTGTAATGTGTTTGGTTTCTGTCACACAACCAACACTTCTAAATTTTTCAGTATGATGCTTCTAGACATTGTAGCTGCTTACCAAACTCACACAAATGATCCGGTTAGTGGACTTAATACCACTAGACACTTAGGAATTTTTAGACCCGCATCTAATGCTAAGAGTAAACCACACACTTGGCATGATACTGCAGATGATACCGGTACTGCATGCACCATCTCTGGCCTTTTTGGTTCAGGAATGTCAATCTGGAAGGGTCCATGTGAAAATCACGATAGCTAAATACATGACTTAAATACAGTGAATGCACTGTTAGTGATGCTACATAACCAGGCATAGTAATAATGGCGACATTTGAGCTGCTTCAATTACTTTTTACTTGCTACGTGGTCATTGTATGATTTTAGCAGAGAAGGCAATAATAGAAGACTAAAACTGCAGCTGAGAGCTGACAGCCACACATTGCAACTCATAGCAACCTGAAGCTTAGCAACCAGTAGCAAAATGAAACATAGCAACCCATAGCAACCACCGAACAAACAACCTGACAAACCACCGAAACATACACAGAGCATGTCAAAATAGTGACTTTTTTGTATTAAAAAAAAAACATGTCTGAAGCCAGGGAAAATGCCTTTATTCATCAAAATCTTGGTTCAGGTTTCAACGTCACAGTCACATCATTGCTTGAATTGAAGGTTATATGTGAGTATTTGCAAGTATTCGTACATATTGCAGGACTCATATTGGGACACAATGGATGCAATATGCTAATTTTGGTCCTTGTATTTTCTTTTTGTTCCTGCTGCTGCAGCTCTGGAAATCAGCTGCTTCATCTTCATTTTTATTCAGTTGTTGTTCTTGTTTCAAAATGTCAATTAGCTTCTATATGTTGGGGTGACAGGTGTCTAGCCTCGAGTTAAACCTCCTGTGCCAACCTTTGACAGCATTATTAGTTCTTGCCAGGCCCATTTGTGTCACAGTATAACAGTTCCAATTCTCAATGGGGAAACTGGCTCTTCTTTGACTGGAGCAGCCTGTAGGTCTACCTAGCCAGGTATCGTCAAAATAATCGAGGAATGGCTGCAAAAGCTCCTCATGGCTAGTAAAAAAATCCATTTCTTTTAGCTCCTCAAACTTAAGAACAACATTACTTGGTGGAACAAATGCTAAAGCCAGCAACAACCTTACAAGTAGGGAGAAGTCTGGGTCTGTGCTATATTTTTTCTCCACCTCAGGGCACTTTTGAATTTTCCTCCAAACTGCTTGAGTAAAGTGGAAAAAACAACCACGTAGCTGTGTCTCAGAGAAAACTTTAAGGAAACCTTTCCATAAAGCCTTCTCAAAATCCTTTATGGAATTTGCTGGGCAGAAATCACCGACTAGTGTCTTAAGTTTTGAAAACACTAACTCATAAGCAGGAGTTTTCCTCAAGCACATCAACACATATGCAGCAGTTAATACACTGCCACTGTGAAGTGTGTTCACTGTATATAGTTGATTGAACGGTGGTGGGCAAGACTTGAATGTGTCATCAAGTATCCAATCATTACATTGTTGCAAAAATCTTATATTCTCATCTGTGCCAAAAATAATACATCTATCTGCCTCTTGCCTACTGTCAAATAATATGAAATGGTCACCAGAGCTCAGCACAGTGAATTCGAGGGATAATACTAGATCTTGCACAGTGCTCGGCATTGCAGGACACCCCCTCTTATACTGTCTTATTCGCTGTACAATTTGTTTTATCAGGTTTATGTCTGGTAGCATACCTGTAACAGCTTCGGGTGCAGCAGCAGTACACTCTACTACAACCTGTGAGGTTGTTTCAACAGTGGTATGCGCTCTACTATGGATGTCTGCCATTACACGCCTAACACCAACCTCTGCAGCATCTGGCACATAGCTATGCTTTTTCACCTGAGAGGCAACATTGCCCGCTACAGTATGCAGTCTTGTGAGGTACGCATACTTGTGCGATTATGCACATCTCCAATAAACTTTGGAAGCCTTCTCTTTATCTTGATGATAAAGGTAGCAGCAATACATGACCAGTGGCTTACCTTTCTGACTTGTTACAAACTCAACAACCTCCTCCTGCATGCTGATTGAGTAGCACACAGCATCACCCACAGATCAATCAGACCAGACTAGTCGGATAGGTTTTATGGATTCTAAGCTGGGGGGAGCAGATAGGGATGGGAACAAACAGGAAGCAGAAGTTAATTAGCAGCTTTGAAAGCTTCAAGGACAGCAATGGTAAGAATTTATCTATTGGTGCTATTGTCGCTATGAATTTGAATAATACATGCTATTTTTGTAAGGGCGCTATTTAGTAGTGGTCGCTAGTATAGTATTCGCTTAATTTTAGTTGGTAGTATTGTGTCGCTGTTTTTGCATTGTTATCATCACAGGATACCATCTGGAATAGAGCAGATATAGCTTTTATTAAAGCACAAATACTTAAATTTCAACAAGCTGTTAAAAATGATGTGTTACCACCACTGTCACATGGTGTAGATGGCTTAAGTAAGGAGCAATGTTTTAATCTATAACATGCAATAAATTGCAAAAGGGTTCAACAACACTAGAAACAAAATTAATGAATTGATTTTTCAAAATAACAAGGAGGCAGAAACATAGAAACATAGACTTTGATGGCAGATAAGGACCGCTTGGCCCACCTAGTCTGCCCATTTTCCTACCTACTGGATAAACTGCAGATCCTAGTTAACCAACAGCCTATTTCTTTCTACCCCCCACAATAATTGCCTTATATCTGCCTCATGCATTCTTGAGTTCTCCCACAGTTTTAGACCCCACAATCTCCTCAGGAAGGCTGTTCCATGCATCCACCAACCTCTCTGTGAAAAAATACTTCCTCACATTGCCCCTGAGCCGTCCCCCCTCTGTCTTCTAATTGTGTCCCCTTGCCTTCAAATTCTACAGCGAAATGTGTCGATATTGACAACAGTGCCATGCTGCCATAGAAGTGCTGCTGGAATGGGCAACCACTTCCCCCAACCTTCACCCCTTCCCCGAACTAACTCCGACCTGGAGTTAGAATCCTTTAGTTTGGGGGATGTGGGTGGCATACCTTTCTAAAAGCAATATATTGCCTGTGAACATTTATGCTCTTCTTAAGGTTCTTATGTAATTGCGACTGTTAACAGTCTTTTCGGGGATAAGGAAACAGGACGTATTTCAGATATTATTCATTATAGGAGAATGTCTAAATGGTATTGTCCTCACAGCAAAGCTACTGCATGCATTACATTGTGTATGTCAAATTCTGTCAATATTTCTATGTCTACTTCTAGAAATCTTGGGTATGTTTCACATTATCCAAACCAAGCACCGTGCTATTTTACTAAACATTGTACAATTCATGACATCCTGTTCATTACTTTCACTGTGTCACTACCTCGCTTTGATCCACAGACTTCTGTCTTTGACAAACTGGCTGCCATTAATTCCATCGGACATCTTGCTGAGAACATTTATCGAGAATGAACTGACCTGCCTTCTTTGCTTGTTTATCATCCTGTTCTACAAGCTTGGATCGCATCACATACCAACTGCTGCGCCAAGAAGGGATATTATTACCTATGCTGCTGTGATGTATTTGACATTGTTAAACCTGTCTGCGGTTATTTGCCAGAACACCTGGATTGGTCCTATTCCTTGGGTGATGATCTGCCATACAACCTGACTAAACAATCTTCGCAAGTTGCATCTTCGGCGCCAGATGCCGAAACAGCTGCATACTGAAGCTACCTGCAGGAGGTATATCGCTTCATGACACAGCCAACCAACCAATTCTTCACTTGTTCTATACATCTGCAGCAATGGAGAGTGCCAACTGTAAGAGTTACTTACAATTCTGATGGGCAGTACTGTGTAATGACAAATCATGATTCCTTGGCTTATGGTGCCAAAACATATGCTATTAATTTCCCTAACTTGTTTTACTCCACAGCAGAAAAATGTCATTGGTTATACAGTTATTACTCCTGTTCCCATCCCTGAACTAGATATTATTGATACTGAATTCGCAATACTTGCTTGCCTTGTTTTAATATTTGGCTATCTTTAATGTACACATAGACCCTTTGACACTTTCTTTAAAATCCCTTTTAGTGAGAAAGGATTCACATCTTATCTATATTAGCAAGAATATTTCTAATGGGCTCTACCACTGCGGTTCGACAAAAAACATTGCAACCGTCAGTACAGTGCCAGGTTCCATGTCGACTGTGAAGTGCAGTCAGCATGGAACCGCACACTTTGGACACTATTTTTTCATCAGGGGGCTTCATCCTCCCTGAATCCCCCACGCGGGAGGCTCCACCACCCACATCCCCTGAACTAAAGGATTCTAACTCCAGGTCAGAGTTAGTTTGGGGAAGGGATGCAGATTGGGGGAAGTGGTTGCCCCCTTCCAGTGGCACTTCTACATCAGCATGGTGCTGTTGTCGATATCGATGCATGCCGAAATAGAAATGTCACTGTTAGGGTGGCATACCTTTTTAAAGCCGGTGCTGTTCTTAATACTCTTATTCATGATGGTGATTTAAGCACTGCTCTTTCCAATACTTGGTTAGAATTAACTTTTAAAGCTTTTGCTATTATCCAAGCATTTTTGATTGTTTTTCTGATACTAACCCTTTGCTGTCTGTGATGTACTCTTAGACAACATCGCAAACAACTTGAATTGCTTTACAAGGCTTGTGGCTCAGGCTTGTAAACAACAGCTTTTGTATCTCCATCCCACAACTTTCCTGTGTATGTAGCCTTTTCTTTTGAAGCCAACAAGGGGGGAAATGTTATCCATGGTCCAGCACCCTGATGGTATCTCCACCTTGCGGACAGCAACCTATATATAGGTACATGTACTACTCTTAGGGCGAAGACACTTATCATATAAGCACAAGTGTCAGGATCTGTGTTCTATTATGCTTCATCTATGTTCAGCTATAAGAGATGCTTTTTGCTCTGTTTCTACTGTATTTCTATATGTAAGGCAACAGTGTCATCTTTAACACTTGTACATTATAGCAACTGACCTTGTGGAAGAGTAGTCCCATTGTACTGTTATCTATGCAAGCTATTCAACTTTTCACACTAGTTAGGACAGTTACTCAGACCACCTGTTTTTGTCCAATTATATTCATTTTATATATCTTCCTCAGCCGTTGCTATAGTTATTATCAGGGTATAAATCCCCTTGTAATAATAATAATAATAATACTTTTATTTATATAGCGCCTTTCGCTTTATCAAGGTGCTGAACAAATTGATTAAAACTTCAACATTCCATGCAAAACATCAAAGACCACAAACATTATAAAACACAACATAAAAACATAATAAATTACAATAAAATTTCAAACATATTGCAATACACTTTAACTTTCCAAGAAGGCCATTCTCCACAAATGAGTTTTCAATTCCTTCTTAAATATCTCCACAGAGGTGCATTCCCGTAACCGGCATGGTAAAGAATTCCAAAGAGTGGGTGCAGCATGAGAAAAATGCTCTGCTGCCAGAGGATTTTAAACTCACTCTTGGAATCTCTAACAACCCCATGTCGGCCGAGCGGAGTGATCGGCCGGGGCAGTAAGGAACCAGTAGGTCTTTCAGATAGGACGGTGTAGTGATAGTATAATATGTTGATTATTGTCACTCCATTTTGTATGCTATTTCATGTAATGTATGTCATTTTATACTCCATTTTGTATTGTGTGACTCCATTTTATATGCTGCTTCATTTAATTGGTGTTTTGCTCTTTAGATAGCCTCATTATTATGTTTTGCTTCAGACAGTGTATTTTGCTAACTTGAAGGTTGCATATTATCAGGCAACCTGTTTTTGTAGTTTTGTTTAAACTTCTGCTTAGCTCATAGTGTTCTAGGCACCCGGCCAGTGTTTGGAGCACAGTGACCTAGCAGGTGTAGGGAATTCTGAGCAGTCCTTATGGTGTGAATTCGCAGCATCCTGGGAGCCCGGCCAGCTTCTAGAATGTGGGAAAACAACACTATGAAGGCTGCACGGTTATTTTTAGCATAGAATAAGATATAAATGTAGCTTTCTCAATGCCTGGTTAGAAGCCTCACCTGCAGGGTGGACGCATCGCTGTGGGGCCAATTCCCGGTTCGTGAGACTCCTAGCCAGGCTGACAAGGGGGCTTCCCAGCCATTGGAACAGGCTTGGATGTAGCTTTTGGAATCGGTGATGTATAACCTTTGTATTATATTTTGCTATAATAAAGCTTTGGCTTCTGTCTAATTGTAACCTTTTATATTATATTTTGCTATAATAAAGCTTTGGCTTGCTATACTTATTGTACTGTTATTGTGTGTATGTGAGTGTGAATGGCAAATAGCTGCTTGGTTTGATTTGGCAGAACATTTTTGGCGTAGTCGGCAGGATTTGAAAATAAAATGTCTATTTTTAGGAAAAAGGATGAGTTCTTTTTTTTAAAGGTGTATTAAGGCTCAAACAAGCAAGGGCAACTGCCCTTTGTACTTGTAATTTGTGCTTGCTGCAAGTATATACTGTTAGAACCAATGATAGCTTTCACAGTTCAGGCTGTTTTAGGAGAAAAGCGAGGCTGGTTAAATAAAGTTAGATAAGCAAAATCTAGAAAAAGAAAAATAAACTACTGTGGATGTACGCACAGTAGGTGACTACAGACGGGATGATTTGAAAATCCTCCCCCCATGTTGCCTATCTGTGTAGTTTCAAGTTTTTCTGTATCAATTTCAAGTTCCCTTGCCTCCTATAGAGGCTGAAACATTTGATCCTAAACCCAAGTACTGGGGACCTCTACCAGATGGATCTCAACCTAGTACTGTTAGAGATTTTTGTTTGTTTTGTTTTTAAACTGCAAACCAGAGCTCTGGAAAAAGACTTGGTTTGGCAGGTTACTAAAATGGCCAAAAGAAAACCTTTGAAAGGGTTAAAACCTTTGAAAGAGTTAATAGCTGCAGCATTTGGAAATTATCACGAAGGTCCTGCAGTCAGTTTTCTTACTTAGACTAGTATATCGGAAAAGAAGAAGAAAAATACCTTGGCACCGGGTAAGTCTGAATTTTTTTTTTATTTATTCAAAGTTGTTTTATGTCTGTCTGTTTTATTTCTGTAATATGTATACTAAACAAGGTAATGCTCCGTCTTTCTCATGCATATTTTCTAGCTTATATCTGTGTTCTGTAATTATGTTCTATTGTCAAGGTTGCGAGATAGGATTGACTGCCTTCAGTGCACAACATGTTACAGAAAAAAAAAGAAAGAAGCTTCTTTGCCTCATAGCTGACTGTTTTAATTGGCTTTATTTGTAATGGAACATTTGTGCTGCCTAGATAGGGTCAGTGAAAACTTTTGTTTGGAGTTGTTGCTTGGAGCAGGTAGTGTTGATGGTGAAGAATTATGGCGTCATATAGATTGCAATGTGCAGAAAGAGTTGTAGTTTGCAAACAACGTGCCAAGCCACTGCTAGGTGAAAATGTAATGTGTTAACAGCTATAAATGGCTTTATCATACTTCTAGTTAAAACCAGAAACTTTTGCAAAATGGCAGAGTGCCATATTTTAGTTATGTGCCAAAAGGTGTAATCATGTTATCTGAGATGTGTACTTACAGATGATGTGTTTAAACAGTGTTTTGTTCTGGAAAGATTTGGCATGGCAATATGTATAAATGTGTTGGTTTAAAAATTGTCAGTGTTACAAGACAGGCAGGAGGCAGCACATATATCTAAACCACGTACAGTTTTCTAATGGAACTATGGGCATTACCTCAGCAAATTGGTGTGAAACAATGTCAGTCTTATTTTGTGTTAAGTATTTCTTTTTGTGTATGTGTATGTGTGTGTACTGTCTTGGCCAGCAGTTTCATTGTGTGCTCTATTGTTATTTAAAGATATTTTAATATTGGGGTGTTCAGGACACTACAGGAATGGCTGGGTTTGAATGACCCTTGCATGCACACTGTGACCTTTTGCACGTTATTTGACCTTCTTGTGTTTCAACATTTTATGTTACTACCAGTTCAAACTTGATGTGTATTCCATGCCTAAAAGCACAACTTTTCACACAAAATGTATGTTTTCATGAAAGCACACCAAGAGTGAACCATGTAATTTGACTTTTATTGCAAAACTAGTATTCTAAGTGAAGAGGAACAAACTTTACAATTTTGAAAAAGGACTATTACAGCTGTTTTGAGAGTTTACCATCTACAGAGATATGTACGTATTGGTATTACCATCAATCTGGACATTTGTCATGCTTAGGATAAGGGAACCCAGGGGCGCTTGGCTTCTTTTATCCTATGGAAATAATCTTGTTTTATTTTTAAACTGATGTGTGTTTGTTTTGCTGTTTGTCTGTGTTTCACAGCTAACCTTTTATTGCTACAGTATTCAGAGCTGTCTCTTGCACCTCGAGCTGTGTCTTCCACCAGTAGGAGCTTGGAGGGAGGGTAAGCTACCCTTCCTCCCTTCC
Organism: Neoceratodus forsteri; assembly: GCA_016271365.2. Lineage (NCBI taxonomy): Eukaryota > Metazoa > Chordata > Ceratodontiformes > Ceratodontidae > Neoceratodus > Neoceratodus forsteri. Next base: position 1,320,153,422 of record CM028130.1, read on the forward strand.
AGTGTAATACCTACAAAGGTTGCAAGGTCCATGTCATATTTATACTGATTCATGGTCTGTAGCCAATGGTTTAACAACCTGGCTGCCCACTTGGGCTAAGGATGAGTGGAAAATTTATTCAAAAGAAATATGGGGAAAAGAACTGTGGCAGGAAATATGGACTATGGTGCAAAATACTCAGACCACTGTATTTCATGTTGATGCTCATTGTGCTTCAGATACACTAGAACGATGGTATAATTCTATTGCAGATGAAAAAGCTAAGATTCTTCCAGTGGATTGAAGAAACTCAAAGTCAGCAGTTATCAGGGCTGGCAAAATGGGCACATCAAAAATGTGGACATTTGGGAGAGAAAGCCACTTACAGGTGGGCATATAGTAGGTGTACCCTAACATTGGATTAGTTAAAACTGTTGTTGCTCAGTGTCCTATATGCCAACATGGGCAACAAAGACCAATCCTCTCATATTGTGAAAGGACAATTGGGGAGGGAAAATTACCGGGACAAATTTGGCAGATTGACTACATTGGACCTCTACCCTTAGTGGAGGATGTCGATATGCTTGCACAGTTGTAGATACATATTCAGGGTATTTATTGGCATACCCTTGTAAACAAGCTACACAGAAAAACACCATTAAGGCAATTAACTTAATTATGTTGTACTATGGAATACCCTTGCAGATACAAAGTGACAATGGTTCCCATTTTAGGGGGAAAATGGTACAAGCTTATGCTCAAGCCCATAACATACAGTGGGTATTTCACATCCCTTATTACCCGCAGGCAGCAGGGTTAATTGAGAGAATGAATGGATTGCTGAAAGAACAGTTTAGGAAATTGGAGAGCCTACGAAAATGGAAAGAGAATTTGCATGAAGCATTACAGATTTTAAATAATAGACCAATTGGAGAATCTGAGACCCCTTAATGCGAATGATAACTCCTAATTTGCAAGTGCAGGCTTACTCAACTACAGAAACAGTGTTATATTAGGAAATTACACCAGGAGTTCTGTCTCCTTGCAGGGCAACCCAGAAGCTGCTGGACTTGATTTACATGCCTTCAAGAATACAGAATAAACAGCAGAAACATTCAAGTGATAGAAACTGGTATTGGAATACAAATTCCACCGAGACATTTTGGTTGGATAGCACCTAAATCAGAACTAGCCCTCAAGGGAATACAAATTTTGGGAGGGGTGATTGATTGTGATTACCAAGGAGAAGTGAAAGTAATTTTGTTGAATAGTAGAGAACAAAATCTGTTAATTCAACAGTATGACAGAGTGGCTCAATTGTTAATTATTCCAGTTAACAAAGTGACCCCTATAAAGGGACAAGCCCCCACACTCTTAACAGCAAGGGGGGATAAAGGTTTTAGATCTACAGGAGGTTTTAACAATGGTGCCAAAATATGGGTTACAAACCCAAATGGCCCTCCTGAACCAGCTGAGGTGATAGCCACCGGATGAGACAACACAGTGTTAATTATCAGGTCAGGGAAAGAGAGATGGGAATATGTACCAGCGAACACATGTTATCTTCGAGAATAATCAGTCTGTGTATTTTCTAGGTTCTTCAATGGATTCTAAAAGGAATAACACTCTCTCTCACGGTCCATTCGGTAAAGCCTATTACCCCGGGTGGAAGAATATTGAAGCTTGACGACCCACTTGTACAATGGGGTTGGAAATCTTCCACCAGCTTACGGGTGCAAGACAACTTTACTTGCCCTGAAAACCAAGGATGTCCTATAGTGAACATTACTTTTCACCAGATGTGAACATTTGGAAACCAGTTGAGACAATGGCAGGACGATTATATGTCCAACCTATGCAGGACACAAATTGGATTAAATTACAGAACCAGACTGCTATTAGATGCTGCAACTTACCGAATAGCTGCATGGTGACTGTACAACATAGACTTGATTGCTGCATGAATCAAACAGACATTTTCAATGCAAGTATTACTTTGATTGACATAGACACGTTATTCTGCATGAATGCTACTGCAATAACTAATAGAACTACTTGGGCAGATCACATTACAGTGTTGAAAATCATCCTGTAATTAGCAATGATAGTATAGTTAAGGTTCCATCCACATGTACATCAGTAGCGCAGCGGTATCAGAAAAATGTAATCCATTTTAACATAACGTTTATGTTTAGTAGAAAATGCAAATATAAAAGAGCTTGGTATGATACGCTATTAGGTGGAGCAGGGGCAGGCATGGAATTTTAAATAGTGTTGATATAGAAACACTGACTAACAGGCTTCAGGCAGTAGGAATTGATGTATTTAGCTTAATTAACTACAAGCTCAATGGATGCCAACTGTTTTCTTACCCCAAAGATTAACTTTGAATTATGATTTTGAGTTCTTGCAGTTATTTAATGCTTCACAGGTATGGGGAATGGGAGTAGCAGAAAATATTTAGCGATTTATTGATTGGACAGAATGCACAATGCGACATATGTATTCTATAATGCAAAGAAATAAGGCCCAGAGTGATTTAATGAGTAATAATGAATATGTGTGGAGGACTGTGTTCAAATCATGGATTCCTAGTAATCATTGGATTGTAATGTCATCCACCACAGTAAAATGCACAGATAAATATGTAATATTACCTGTAATTTTTGGTCCCCCATTATTTGATCCTGAGTTTTGGTTACCACATTTTAACGGAGATTATATAGATAGTCAGAACACCACCCATGACTTAAGTCTGTGTTCAAAAACAGCTGATGGAATACTATGTGGACAGCATTCCAGACTTTATGAACCTTGTTTACTGGAGCATTCGATAAATTTGTGTCAATGGACAATTTTACCCATAACCTTTACCATGTTTAGAAATAGGACCCCAGTATGTTTGTATAGTAACTAATCAGGAGAATACTGTTAGGATGTATAACTTAACTCGTCCTTTTCAGGTTGCTGAAGAAATGTGACTCATTTGTGGTGGGAAAATACTACACACCTTTGTCCCTGATAATGAGCAGAAGCTTATTTTGTATTGGCAGCCCAATATTTTAGATCAATCAAGATTGAGTATCTCATTAAATAAAATTAAACAGATAATTCAGGAAACAGATGTAATGCAGGCTCATTTGGCAATAAGAAATAAATCATTAGTGCAAAGTCAGGTGCAAACTACGATAGTTAAAAATAAAATGATTGATTTAAGTTCCAAGATTCAACAAGAGACTACTCATTATTGGTGGGATATTTTTACAGGATGGTCTCCATCAGCTACAAAAGTGTTAAATATTCTGATACATCCTATCATAATCATTGCTGTAGTGACAATTATCTTGCTTATTTGGACTTGTTACTTATCATGTTATATTCGTAGTAATTTTGCTATGGTACCAATATCATACAAATCGTATTCACAATAATCAAAGGACCGAATGTAGTGATAGTATAATATGTTGATTATTGTCACTCCATTTTGTATGCTATTTCATGTAATGTATGTCATTTTATACTCCATTTTGTATTGTGTGACTCCATTTTACATGCTGCTTCATTTAATTGGTGTTTTGCTCTTTAGATAGCCTCATTATTATGTTTTGCTTCAGACAGTGTATTTTGCTAACTTGAAGGTTGCATATTATCAGGCAACCTGTTTTTGTAATTTTGTTTAAACTTCTGCTTAGCTCATAGTGTTCTAGGCACCCGGCCAGTGTTTGGAGCACAGTGACCTAGCAGGTGTAGGGAATTCTGAGCAGTCCTTATGGTGTGAATTCGCAGCCTCCTGGGAGCCCGGCCAGCTTCTAGAATGTGGGAAAACAACACTATGAAGGCTGCACGGTTATTTTTAGCATAGAATAAGATATAAATGTAGCTTTCTCAATGCCTGGTTAGAAGCCTCACCTGCAGGGTGGACGCATCGCTGTGGGGCCAATTCCTGGTTCGTGAGACTCCTAGCCAGGCTGACAAGGGGGCTTCCCAGCCATTGGAACAGGCTTGGATGTAGCTTTTGGAATCGGTGATGTATAACCTTTTGTATTATATTTTGCTATAATAAAGCTTTGGCTTGCTGTACTTATTGTAACCTTTTATATTATATTTTGCTATAATAAAGCTTTGGCTTGCTATACTTATTGTACTGTTATTGTGTGTATGTGAGTGTGAATGGCAAATAGCTGCTTGGTTTGAGTTGGCAGAACAGACGGACCCTGATCGCGAAGGGCTTTAAAAGTCAATAAAATGACTTTAAAGGTGATCCGCCACTGTATTGGGAGCCAGTGCAGTTCACGCAGCACCGGGGTAATATGACAGGACCTACTTGTCCCAGTCAGGCGTAACTCGTAACATGTAGCTCTTAGACAGAAACTATCTGCATTGCCTAGGTATGGAAAACTGGTATTCTCCCATTGTTTACTCTGTATTGGTAGTAAGTCTATATAATCTATTTGTAATAAATTAATTTACTACATGAGTACCTCCTGTCTGCTGTGTCTTCCTTCTGTACAGTTCCACCAAGAACCTGACAAGGGAATTTATTACCCAGTTACACCCTGTACCATTTTAGTTGCCCTCCTCTGGACTGCCTCCATCCTGTCTATGTCCTTGTGGAGATGGGGTCTCCAGAACTGCATGCAGTACTCCAGATGGGGTCTTACCAACTGTCTGTACAGAGGGATAACAACTTCCTGTTTTCTACTGGTGATGCCTCTCCCTATGCATCCCAGTATCCCCCCAGCCCTCGTTACTACCTTCCCACATTGCTTGTCTACCTTTAGGTCATCTGATATGACTACCCCCAGGTCCCTTTCCATTTTTGTTGTTGTTAGTACCTCCCCCCCATAGTGTATACTTCCCCTGGATTTTTGTTTCCTAGGTGCATTAATTTGCACTTATTTGCATTGAATCTAAGCTGCCATACCTTTAGCCATTCATCCAACCTTGCCAAGTCCTTTCTCATCCTTTCCACCCCCCTTGTGTACAAACCCTGTTGCAGATCTCTGTGTCATCTGCAAAGAAGCATACTTTTCCTTCCAGTCCCTCTGCAATGTCATTTATAAAGACATTAAAAAGGACCAGTCCCAGTACTGAACCCTGCAGTACCCCACTAGTAAACCCCACCTTTGGAATGGACTCCGTTTACTATTACCCTCTGTGTATTGTTGTCCAGCCAATTTTTTTCCAAGGCTACCACCCTGGGACCCACTCCCAGGCTGGCTAACTTGTTTATTAATATTTTGTGTGGGACTGTGAAAATATGCTTTGCTAAAGTCTAGGTAGGCCATGTGCACAGCCCCTTTGTGGTCTACTAGGTTTATTATTTTACTAGTTTTGTTGATTTTTCATGACACTTCTGGTGAAAAAAAAATCTTCCATGGAGACTTCTAGTCTGATAAGCAGTATGTGTTCTTGACTTGTTGCCACTGTTATAAAGTGACTACTGTACCTATGCTGGTTTTGTGGTGCAAACAGAATAACATTTTGTGATGTGTGTATTTTACTCTCTAAAGTTCAAGGACAAAAAATCCCACTAATGAAAAATGATGAATGTTTCTGAGTTGTAGACATTCAATTGAATAGAAATACCAATTTCACCTTATTCATACCGCAGGGTGCTATTCATATAGCAAGCATAACTATCTGGTACTTTACATAACAGTGTTCATTTTCTTACTCTTTCTTGCTGTGCTTCCTTTTTATTTGTTTGCATTTCCTATGTCTATCTGAGTACAAATATTGTTTGCCTTGTCAAAAAAGAAAAAACAACCTGTAAACTTGTTGACACACTGTGCAGTAATCATGTGGTGGGATTAGAACCTATGCCACTTTCTGCATGTTTGCGGTTAGAGATGTTGTGAAATTATATTTCACCAATGAAAATCTGGTGAAACTGGCAATTTTGCCTTGTGAAATATTTCACAAAACTTGTCCATTATGCAAAATATTTCACTGGGTGTGAAATTCAGAATTTCACTTGCTTAATGCAAAATTTCACCTGCAGAAGGTGAAATTTGGCTTGTGAAAGGTGAAATTTCACCTTCTGCAGGTAAAATTTCACCTTCCACATGTGAAACTTTGCATTCCACAGACAAAATGTTGCCTTCTGCAGGCGAAATTCAGAATTTCACTTCTGCAAAAAATTTTGCGAAACGGGTGAATTTCACGAAATATTTGACGTAATGAAATCTGCCAATTTTGCACATCTCTATTTATGGTACTGCCACATTGGAAGCTTGTTAAAACATTGTGCAGCATTCATGTGGTGGGATTAGAACCTATGCCATTTTCTTCATGTTTGCAGTACTGCTACATTAAAAAAAAATATTAGTAATAGTAATAGTAAATAGTAAAATAGCAATAAATTAGTTGACTGGTATATGACTCTCTTCTTGTTTTCAGCTGCCTGACTCCTAGGTATCACATTTCCTCTGTGTTGTAGTTCTGTTTTGTGCTTGCAGTGCTCCTTCAGAAATTGAGGAAGTGGTTTCAGCTCCGTGTGTTACTAAGAATTTTACTAAAAAAAGAGTATTGTCTGTGAATTCTTCCAGTATCTGGAGTATTCTTCGTGATTGTGCCCTATCCCTGTTTTTGAGGAATGTTTCAAAATAAACATGGTTTGCTTTTGTGAGCACATACTGGTAGCAAACTGCAGTAAAAAAGTTCTGTACAGGAACTCATTTAACTAATGTTTCTTGAATTAATGTGATGAACAAGTGCTGGCAAAAGGTAAGAGCCACAGACCTCATTAAAATGTCACTGGAGCATAATGACATTTACTTAGTCTTTATTGACCAGGTAGGAACACTAGGTAGAGACTGCCTGTTTTCAGGTATGACCCAGGAGAATTCAACTTGTCTCTCAGCCTTGCATCTGATCCTGTCTCAAGTTACCTACCAGTTAGCTACATTATTTTGTAAATTAACCCATTCACCACTGACTTTTCTATTCTTTCTTGTGGGAATTAATAGAAAACTTTCCAGCAGCACAGAAGGGAGCAGGCACCACACATGAAGCCTAACCAGTTGTAAACAAAGTAGAATGTCATTGTGTGTGTGTAGTAGGCAGCACAGGTTGGGAGAACAACATGGCAGGCATCCAAATGTAAACAAAAATTAAGAAGAAACTGGGCTGTTTTTAGCCAAATGCTCCACTGCACAACAGAATTTTAAACAACTACATGCTCAACAGATCAGAAGGAAGACATCTATGTGGTACTGACTTTTTTAATGTAATACTACTGCTTTAAACAGGAGACAGATATGTGCCACAGCACTAGTTGAAATACTTAGTGGAGGACAACTGCCTCACATTCCTGTCACATGCTACCACAGTAATCTTTTTCTCCTACATCATAGAAACATAGACATAGAAACATGGAAACATAGACTTTGACGGCAGGTAAGGACCGCTTGGCCCACCTAGTCTGCCAATTTCCCCTACCTAGAGGATAAGCTGCAGATCCTATTTAACCAACAGCCTATTTCTTCCTACCCCCTCAAAAATTGCCTTGTGTTTGTCCCATGCATTCTTGAATTCTCCCACGTTTTAGACCCCACAACTTCCTTAGTAAGGCTGTTCCATGCATCCACTACCCTCTCTGTAAAAAAATACTTCCTCACATTGCCCCTGAGCTGTCCCCCCTCTATCTTCAAATTGTGTCCCCTTGTTCTTGCACATCTCTTTTTCTGAAAGATGCTACTCTCTTGGACTTTGCTGATTCCACTGAGGTACTTAAACATTTCTATCATGTCCCACCTCTCCCCTCCTTTCCTCAAGGGTATACATATTAAGCTCCTTTAGTCTCTTCTCATATAGCTTCTCTTGCAGACCCTGCACCATTTTAGTTGCCTTCCTCTGAACTGCCTCCATCCTGTCTATGTCCTTGCGGAGATGGGGTCTCCAGAACTGGACGCAGTACTCCAGAATGGGTCTCACCAATTGTCTGTACAGGGGGGATAACAACTTCTCATTTTCTGCTGGTGTTGCCTCTCCCTATACATTCCAGTATCCTCCCAGCCCTCCCTACTGTCTTGTCACATTGCTTGCCAACCTTAAGGTCATCTGATATGATTATCCCCAGGTCCCTTTCCATTTTTGTTGTTTTTACTACCTCCCCCCATTGTGTAATCTTTCCCTGGGTTTTTGTTTCCCAGGTGCATTATTTTGCACTTCTTTGCATTGAATCCAAGCTGCCATACTTCTGATCATTCCTCCAACCTTGCCAAGTCCCTTCTCATCCTTTCCACGCCTTATGTATCAACCCTGTTGCAGATCTTTGTGTCATCTGCAAAGAGGCATATTTTTTCTTCCAGTCCCTCTGCAATGTCACTTATAAAGACATTAAAAAGGACTGGACCCAGTATTGAACCCTGCGGTACCCCACTAGTAACCCCTCTTTCTTCAGAGTGGACTCCATTTACAAATACTTTCTGTGTCCTATTATCCAGCCAATGTTTTACCCAGGCTACCACCCTGGGACCCACTCCCAGGCTGGTTAATTTGACTATTAATCTTTTGTGTGGGACTGTGTCAAATGCCTTGCTAAAGTCTAGGTAGGTCATGTTCACATCCCCTCCCTGGTCTACTACTTTGGTCACCCAGTCAAAGAAATCAATTAGATTCATCTGACATGACCTTCCCGCTGTGAACCCATGCTGCCTTGGGTCCTCTGCCCCATTGGCCTTTAGGTACTCAACAGTTCTTTCCTTCAGAAGTGATTCCATCACTTTCCCTACCACTGAGATCAAACTGGCAGGTCTGTAGTTTCCTGCCTCTGTCTTGCTCCCACTTTTGTGAAGGGAATCACATCTGCCTTCCTCCAGTCCTGAGGTACCACACCATCCTCCCATAATTTGTTAAAAAGGGTAGTCAGTGGTGTCACTAGTTCTCTGCTTAATTCTTTTAGAATTCTGGGGTGAATTCCATCTGGCCCCATTGCTTTGTCCACCTTCAGTTTTAGGAGTTCTTTCAGAACCCATTCTTCTGTGAAAGGACTGGGATCAACCCCCCCTATCCAGAGTGCTTCTGTTAATTGGATTAGGCACCTGCCCCACCTCCTCTTTTGTGAATACTGAACAGAAGTATTCATTCAGTATCCCTGCTTTTTCACTGTCCCTCTCTGCCCACCCACCCAGCATTTTCGGGACTGTGTAGTACAGTATGGTCTGCAAGCCCATTGGCCCACTCAGTGGACCAATGGGCATACAGCCATACTGTACTCTGTCAGTTGGTGGGCAGCTGGGTGGCATATGGGTGGGGAGCTGCCACCCGCGCTGATGGGGAGGCAGGGTGGTGGGTCTGAGTGGGTGGGTAGGGAGGGGGTACTGCTGGACTACCAGAGTATTTGATTTTAATTAAAGCCCATGATCGGGCAGGGTAGGAGGTCCACTGGACCACCAGGGAATTATTGATATTATGCCCATGATTGGGCAATGAGGTAGGGCCCAGTGGACCACCAGGGAATGTTTTTCACTATGCCTGTGATCGGGCAATGGGGTAGGGTCCACTGGACCACCAGGGATATCTTTTCACTATGCCTACAATCAGGCGTTGGAGCACATTGCTCGCCGAGGGGCAGGGGGCATTGGTCCTCGATGGCTGCAGCCTGGCAGGGCACCAGATGCAAGTCACTGGGGATTGGTGCACTGCATGCAAATGGGTCCATAATGACATGCAAATGGTCCCATTTGTGCCTTACATGCATAATGGCATCATTTGCATGCCCAGCGTTGAATAACATTGTTGATGCACCTAGCACACCCGCTCTTGCGTTGACCCATCCCCCTGCTCCTCACCTGCACCTTGCACTGGTGCAGTGTCACTGTGCCATGTACAGTGCAGGCATGCTCAGTGCCATATTCAATGGTGCTGAGCCAAGGCACAGCACTATTGAATATCACCTGAACTACACCCTGGCTCAACCCAGTTGTGCTGCGCCCAGGCTTGCGCCCCTGCCTGGCACAATCTGAATATCTGGCCCAGTGTATCTTGGTGAAAATGGCAACGCAGTTAGAACCCTAGCATAGTAGCTCAAAGATCCTATTTTTTCCCTTAAGCCACATGACTGACTGCAGACAGAACAAACAACATTTTATAGCTCTATATTTGCAGGTTTCTACTCCTGTTTCCTTCTTAGTAGCTGAAATACAAATAACAAGTGGCCCACTTTCACATTTTACAGTTTAAGCTTTATTTAGCTCATTTTAGGAAAGACAAACAGTACATACATTACTGCAGGCAGATGTCTTAAGAGTGAATTCCAGTACAACTCCAAGAATTCTTCTTCCTACAACACCCATGGTGCAGAAAACAGAATCTCATTTCAGTCATTTCTAATCTTCAGTAATTGAATACACTAAACAAGCCATTTAAAAACTCCAGCAAGAATCTTTCATGGCTGAGGAAGATAATCTTCTTCAGAAAAGAAGCCAAAATACATTCAGTAGAAGTCTAAAATGGAATAGTAAGACTAAAGTAAGCCAAGAACTATCCAAATAATGGATTTGTATTGTAAGGTTTGTATACTTGGCACAAATTCCTCATTAATTCAATGAAGAAAGATTGTGGCATCCATCTAAGCATTATGTTGTTTAAAATGCAACACGGGGAGATTTTTCATGCTGACATGTTAAAAGCATTTCAATTCTCCAGATTAGACACACATAATGAACCATAACTTATGTATGCAGGTGGAATTCAGAAATCTAAACTCTGTAAACTTGTCTTTTTAGTTGTTTAAAACCTGGAGGACATCCCTGTTTCATCAACAGACTACACCTAATCAGGGGTAAGAGATTGTTCCAGCAGCAGCTGATTTTGCCGGCTGACAAAAAACTGCAACTCCGTGCTCTGCTGTGTTTAACCAATCCAAACCCAGTCTAAGCTGGCAGATAATGGGGTGTTCTTTAAAGTGATGCAGTTGTTCATCATGTACCACATACTTGCCGTGGTAGTTATTTTCATCATTGTGCTCTCGTAATCTAGTGTAGTGAGTGGTACTGCATATTGGGTGCATTCACTGGAAACAGGAACTCTAACCACAATAATTTGTTTCCAGGGTAACATCACAGCAAAGTCATTTTGGGGACTAATATAAATTTGTTGTGATCAGGAAACAATGCAGAAAGCAACTACTGTTCTCATAACCGTCCCGTTTGCCAAAGGCTGACACTAGCGTTCTTACAGTTCCCCCCCAAACCTTTTGCTAACACTCTTGACTATTTGAGAAGTTAAAAATCACCCTGGTGTGTGACTAAAACACTCCTTAATCTATTCCAAATCTGAGATGCTCCAACAAAACATATATGCCACCATAAGCAAATATCTGAGAATGCCAAAAGTTAGTTCAGCACTGGAAACAGACTGTCATAATCAAAGTGAATTGAAGGTGAGTGGTACAGTAGGTATGTAAAACATGGAAGAACTACAGTTAGAGGCTTTGGCAAATCCACATGTTAATCATCTTCTTCTTGGAGTGTCACTGAACTTTCACTTAGTTGTCAAAAGAGTACCCCAAGATTAAGATCAAGGAGCTTTTGATATTATCAGAAAGCCAGCAAAAACAGTTACCTGTTAAGCTCTCATATTACTCTGGTATGGGAGACCATATGGTTAAAACTATTTTCTTTTATCTGTAAACAGTTCACAAGATTCAATATATACAGTATGTCTTTTTTCCTGTTGACCACGTTTCATGACAGAATTTAAAAAATTGCTGATGTTATCCAACACTAAAACATCATCAGGCTTGATGGAGTCTAACTGATCACAAATCCTTGAGTGCAGTTCTTTGCCATAGGGAAAGGTGCTTCAGAACAGAAAACTAATATATGTAAGCAGCTTACTTGCTGGAACCTCTTTTCCCTGCAGCTCATATGGGATAAAGAACCTATGACATCTTGACAGATAATGTAAGTCTGAGTATTTTACTCAATATGAAACATTCTCAGGCAACAAATTATGTTATTTTTGAAGCATGTCATGTTACCCATACCTAAAGGCAAACTATTTATAATGCAGGTCATGTTACTTAAACCCCCCCCCCCAAACAAAAATCAAAAACATTTTCCCTTTTATTTGGGACAAAGGTATTGCATTGTACATCTATCCAGAATACTGATGATGTGATATATTTTTTGTTGGAATCTGCAACTCAGAATATGCTGTAACAAGAAGTAAACCATGTTTTGTAGTGAAGTTTGAAACAGTCTCAGGTGATGACTCTCTGGAATAGATATACTTCAATGGGCTTATGCAACTTAATGTAGTGTTATATTTGTGAAACTTGTTGATAAACCTTTATGGCCATTCACCTCTCTATTCCCTGGGGAATACCACCCTATGGGATTCTGAAGGCAAGGAACCCTGGAGGAGGATTCCACCCCTAGAGATGCCATGGGAAGGACTTCCTTGGCTAAAGGTACCTTAGGAAGGAACCCAAAAAGAATGTTAAACAGAAAACATTACTCATGAAAGCCAAGGAGCATGATTGACAACAACTGGTGGCATGATAGCCACTAGAGATGAATATAGACAGATATGGTCTGAGCTGATAGGGAGGAAAGTTGAGCAGAAGGGGATAACTTCCTAAGGAGAGAGGGAACAGCAAAGGAGAGCCACCATTCCATGCAAAAGGAGAGCCACCATCCAACCCCATCCAACAACAGAACCTAAGGACCTAAGAATCTACTGCTGTATAGATTAACTAGTATTATGACCCTCAGCATGGATGAGAGGAAAAAAAACATATGAGGAAGAAACCTCTGGGAATCCAAGGCTTAGGTCACCTTCCCTCTAGGCTTGGGATATATTTAGTGATGGCTCAGCAACTGCAATTTAGAAACCCAATTCATGGGAGATTCAGTTTGGAGGAAGGCTGTCACTCTATCCCTCTAATGGGAACAGTGTGAAGGTCTGCAAGTGCATTCTGTAGCAATGGGGTACTCCTACATAAGAGTACCACCCCCCAAGACCAGAGGAGGAGAACAACTACTGAAGGCTCTCATCTATAAACCTATAAACAAGCCTATAAACAGACCAGGTAAACATGAGGTGGTTCTAGGGAGAATAGCTTACAAGGTGCTGCCAAACCAACTTGGCAAGATAAAGAAGTTCCCTTGGGCTTAAGGGTTCCACCCCTAGCAGCTGAAGTCTTATATGCTACATCAAGAGGTGCCACCAATATGTTTGCATGGCTGAAGCTCTGCCCAGAGTGAGGGCATTCCCACTCTGGGCCAGATAAGAAAGACCTCACTCCGAGTTTTACATGCTAAAGATGCAGACTTTGTGGGTGCACAGCAAGACCATCGGCTGCAAGCCTGCCCAGAGGCATAGTAATTTATTGGTCTGGTTGTCATGCATCCAGTATAAAAAGCATTTTGAACAGCAACAGGTGACAAGTCAGGTAGCATACATAGGACCCACACATAGCATATTTTAAGACCCACACTTAGGTCACACAGCATATAATGACCCACACGTAGGTCACGCAGTGTAGAAAGACCCATATGTAGATCACACTTTTTCTTTTCTTTCCTGGAATGCAGTATAGTAAATGAGGGATGCAAGCCAATCAGCACCATGAAGGAAGCCAAATTACTGTGGTGAAATAAAGATTTTGTAATTAGTGTTTAAAGTTGTAAGTGCCAAAATTATTGTGAAATAAAACTTTTGCAGTACTGCAACAAAAAACAACCTCTAAATGAGTGTAAAAATAAGGTACTCTACAGTTTGAATTTCAAGACCTTGATGGAGGTCAGCATGTAGCAGCAAACAATTGAATGAAATGGGACAAACCAGGATGGTGATACCATCATGTAAGTATATCACAAGCATGCATGTCACAAGCACAGGTAAATTAGGAATACATAAATGATTTAAACTGCTAAGGAAGCAGAAGGAAATGGCAGTAAAGCAACAATAACGTTGGCAGTAGAGCAAAAGTAGAGCAACTGCTAGAAAAGCAAGCAGGGGAATTGAAAATTTGGGAGGTGTAACTGCTGTGTGGCGTCAGGCACTGAGGAGCCATGTGCAAACAGTTAAGGATAGATGTACATGGGGAGACTGCTACAGGCAGGGAAACAGCAAGTGGAACTGAAAAGCACATAGATAACAAATGCAGGTAAACTGAATGATTGCTAAAAGTATGAAAAAAGCAAATGGGGAATGCTAACTATAAGGAACAGCTGTATGTAGGCTTGGATAGCACACACAAACAATTGAGACGCAGGAGACTAGAAAAGCTCAAAAAGAAGTAAAATGAAAGGAAACACAAGCAGAAGTGAGCAGACACAAACAACAGAGAAAGAGAAGCATAGACTGTAGCAAGAGGAGAAGCATAATACAGACCTAGGAGAGGAGGAGAAGCACAAATGTAGGAGAAAGCAAGCACAAAAAAGTAGAAGTCAAACACAAACCAAGCAGGGTCCAAATCACAAGGAAAGAAATGCCAAAAAAAGGGAGAGAGGGGGTAGATCCTCCAGCTGCAGCAAAGACAAAATGTTTCTGAAGGAAACTGGAAGACCTGCCTTAAATAGCTCAGGCAGGGGGCATGGCTGGTTGCTTCAGCCCATTGAACCATAGGCAAAACCTTTCAATGAAGATTTTTCCCATACCAGTTATGATGCTAAGAGCTCTAAGAGGCAATAGAGATAAATGGCAGTCCAGACTGTCGGCATTCATTCCTGATTCCCATTCCGAGTTGGTGGGCGGAGCAGCAAGATGGCCACAGTGCTACTCCACTCCATGCTGCATGGTTCTGGTTCTCACTCGCCAACTTTAACTTTAACCTAGTGTTTCAGGGGGTTTTATGAATGAAACCTAGCTTATTTTCTTGACATAAAATGCTGGAAAGTATCTCCTTTGCAACTGAGAATGGTATAGAGCATTGTTTTTATTTTTGAATAACTGTTTTGGCTTTCTGTTAGCCCCAGCATTCTGATGGACACTTGCTGTAGTAAGTGAATGTTGGCAGAGTGTTAAAAAGTATTGTTATAGTCCCCATGAATGAAACTTATATTATTTTCATTCACAGTCTCTAGAGAAGCACTTTTTGTAAGTTGGAATCAAGTTGTTAATTTTTTTTAACCCCTTCTCGGTTATGTTGACTGTTTGTCAATGTCTGGCATGTAGCCGGATAGCTACCATGACTAAAATAAAAAGAGTTTTAATCAATACCAGCATTGAGGGCTCATAAGTAAGTAAGAAAAGAGAAGAGAGCCGCATTTATTAGAGTTGGAGAATAACAGGAGTGAAGTGGGAGGAAGATATGATGGGAGTATTGGCCACCTGGAGTCAAATCGATTGAAACGGAGAGCCTGATGGTTTGTTAGTGCTATTAGCTCTTAAGGTGCTTCTTTTGCATTTTAAAGGTATGTTACTGTTGCTTAAGGGGAAGGGTGCTGGCATTTTAAAACAAGAAAAATACTACGTTCAGAGGGGTGTTTTTCTTTGTCATATTTTTCAGATGGATCACCTCCCCAGGATTGAATTACAGGAAAAGTGAGATGGACCCTGAGTCTGGGGAGACTCAGAACAGCTTTGCAGTAATGATGACAGGGGTCTTTAATGATGTTGAATCACACATGATTGCCTACTCTCAGGGGTGAAGTATGGTGAGAGACTAGGAATCCATGTTTGCCTGCTGGTTTATGGCAGAAGATTCACTTTTTGGAGGTACTGTTAAGATTTTCTCACTGGCTCAACTGAGCTCCATTTTATCTATATTTCAATGTTTGTCCACTCTTGGCTTTAATAGTTAAAATGTACACTGCACATGGGAACCTGGAACTAAAAAGGCAGTCTGGCCCTGACTGCAGTGAGGAATAATATGAGTTTGGTACAAACTATTCTTTTGACACCATTTTTGCAGGGGACTCCTGGTGAAGGAGCTGAGTAGTCTTGTTGGGCATGTTAATGGCTTAAGCCCTTTAAGAATGCTGCTTCATTGACTCATGTAAATTTGAGGCTTATAGTGGGGAATTGTTCCTTTTCAAGGTGTTATCTTATTGTATGTTTTATATGTCTTATACTTTAAAATGCACATTTTCCTTTACAGTGAACGGATACTTGAATATTATTGGACCTTCTGGCTTTTACTTGAAATGATAGACTCCTGAGTGATTTGGAGCCTGGATTTTTGATTTTAGGGGGACGGGCTCCTGGAACAAACTTTGAAATGATTTATAGGATCTCTGATTGACCAATATATAAGCTCAAATTGTTAATTTTTACATTATGTTAAAAACAATGAAACATAGTGAGAAAGATGGATTAGAAAAGTTTGAGTGCTCAATTGACATGCCTAAATAATATGAACCTACAAGTAGTTGCTAAAGGCTTGGTACTGGGCTAGGCAATGGTACCCACAGTGAGCCCCAGTAGTGGGTCTTGAGTCCTGAATGTGGAAAGAAAAGCATAGACAATTGGAAATAGGTATGGCCTAGGGTAACCAGTATATGATTCCCTATTGTAGTCGGCATATAAATCCTCCCATACCTGGTGATGTTAGGAGCATGGGGCAGCGCTTGCTGAGGGGTGCACCTTGGGGTTCACCAAAAAGGGGAAGGTATTGCTGCCAACATGGGATTTCTTAATGTAGGTTCAGTGATGGAACCTTTCCACGTTGTCTGTAACAAAGTATTTCAGCAGGAAGTCTCTGTACTTTAAATGAATCTAATTGCTGTGGTCTTATTCTGTTTTTCTAGATAGGAATTGGTAGACACAAATGACCCAAAAATGGGTTCCTGTGGCCTGAATGTGGAAAGAAAAGAAGTAACAAAAGGAAACAGCTATGGTCTAGGTAAAGTCACAAATGATTCTACATTGTAGTTAGTATTTAATTCCTCCCATACTTGGTTGACAATAGGAGCACGGGGCAGTATGCACTGCAGGGTGCACCTAGAAGTGTCACCAAAAAGAGGAAGGTCTTACAGACAACATAGGGATCTCAAATGTGGTTTCAGTGACAGAGCTTTCTTATTTTGCTTGTATCGAAGTATTTCTGCAGGATGTTTTGCTACCCTAAAAATGGACCTAATTATTGTGCCTTGATTTTCCTCTCAGAATTAACCTGAGGATAACTGGTGGAATGGGGGATATTGATGGTCATTACAACTGAGTACACTTAGGGAGACTTAAGCATGTAGCTTTTTTACAGAAAGGCGTCGCTAAATATCTGATAATATTGATCCATTACATACGTGTCATGTTTAGATATTAAGGGCCCATCCATGATTAAAGTTTTTTTAACATATCTTTATTGAGGATTGATCTTTAAAGTTATATTTTAGTTAATTGCTTTATTGGTTGGATAAATAAGATTTATTTTGTAAAAAGTACCTGGAAACGTACCACCTGTGCATTTGCTCGAGATGTATTTTAACATTTTTCTGTCTTATTATTTGTAATGTTGTAAAGGTTTTTTAAACCAATCAACAATAAATTAAACTAGTAGATTCCCATTCCAGCAAAACTTTTTCAGATATCTTTATTATATGATTATGTGCAATTATGCACAGTTACTGTGTCTCCAGTGGGGCTAAGAGTGAATTCTCTAGTTCTTTGAGTGAGAGAAATATGCAAAGCTGAGCAGTTCTGACATACAAGAAACCTGTAACCGAATGAGACACAGGAACTGTGCATATAAACGTATTATAAATCATGTTGAAGATTTATGTTTTTCCAAAAAATGAAACTTGAATTTAAAATCAAAATGTTTTATTTTGCAAAAAATTAGAGAAACACCCATTTAGAACAGGGATTTACAACTGAACTTTGAACTTCAGAATTCTAAAACTACAGTGTAACCATTAAACACTCTATTATTATTAATATTATTAGAGTATTTATAATGTTTAGAAATAGACAATCCTAATTAGCAACAAATGAGATCATGATTTATATGTGTGTTAGTATGACTGGATCATACTAAGGATCATACTAAGGATGGTTGAGCAGCCAGAAAGCAGAATGCCCATAGATGCTCCAAAAGTACTCATTTGACATAATAACAAAGTTTTCGACCAGACAGAATATATTTGTCTAATCTATTCTTAAATTCCTTTTTTTTAAATAATTACAATGTGTGTTGGTAGTTTGTTCCAAAGGTTAACAATCCGTAGGGTGTAGAAATATTTATGTTTGCCTGTTCTAAAAGTCCTACTAGTTATATGTAATGGGTGTCCTCTGGTTTCCTTAATGTAGTTTTTAAAGTCTATACACATTTCAACCAGGAGATAGGGGGTCAATAATGATGGCAAATGTCAACAGTAAATCACCCTGCATTCTTCTGGTTTCCCGATTGCTGGGTATACCCTTTCCACTATAAAAGCGATTTCATGTACAGTCTTCTGGTTAATAACAGTGAAGTGAAGCTGAACAGTTCTGACACTAGAAGGCAGGAAGTGGAACTACTCATGTAGCATTAAGAGGTAAACTGGATTCCACTGAAAACACAGATTTAGGGATGAAGAAGAACTGGACAGGCTGTCATCTGCTTTGGGAGTTCATTCGTTTTTAACTCCTTTTTGTAAAACAAAACAAAAAAATGAACATTTTTGATTCTGCAGCTGTGTGTTTGCTGAAGTTTGTGGTCCATATTTATTTATTTTAGGGTAGTGGTAGGGTCATTTTAGTTTTATTGATTTTTAGTTTAGTTCAGTGTGATATATGGTACCAGGATATTTTTCTTTTACTTCTGACTGTGACTACATCAGCTTTGCCTCAATAAGCTGGCAGAAGTTTATGTGTTAATACGTCCCTCGGAGCCACTCATTGCTGAAAACTAGTGGTTTCACATGCCTTCAGCTGGAGTGAGAACAGATCGATCAATAATGTATATTTTTTTAAATTAATTTCTCAGAATGTGCCCATTTCCAGGGCATCTGCATGTGAGACACTCTTCATAGAATAAGAGACCCTCATGTGCAGAGGAAAGGAGCACTCCAATTGGTCAGGAGCATTCCTTCGATCTATAATAACAAACATAAAATTAGTAGCTCAACTCTTGCTTATTCACAAATGTTAAATGGCTTTTCCAATATGGATGCAACTGGTTTATGGCATACATCAGTTAAAACATAGATTGCAGTGCATCAGTATCCCTCTGATACACTGTGAAAAGATCACATCTTAGGTTATTTGCATGGTATGCTGGACAAAAGAAATAACAACAAGTAGAAGTAATAAAAAAAGGTTTATTACATGCTCATGCCAAAACAAGTGAAGCAACACATTTACAAGGGAGCTGCTTTCCCAATATTTCTCAGGGATGGACTCTTTCTCTCTCAGTTGGTGGTATATAACTAAGGCATAACAGTCCCCCCTCTTGTTGCCTTGCTCAAAGGGCAACACAACACAAAGAAGGTTAGGTGTAGTAATGGTATATTATATCTGAATGTGTCAAGAAGCCTGCAAGACATGCAAGATGCTTGATAAAAGTACGCCTCAGACAGCAAAGGTGTAGTAGTAGTGGATGAGTTAAAACAAGATATAAATTACTATCAAGCTTTAAAACATTGATTTGAACATCTGCTTTTCAAAGCACGTAAAACTTGTAATGTAAATGAATTACACAATTCTATAGCACACAGACAATGTGACTGTGAAAGTAGACCTATTCAGGAGGCAACACAGGGTAATCACAGATGGTCAGATCATAAAATACAAAACAGAAACTAGGTATGTCAACACCACAGTGGATATGTGTATAAGCAAATTGTTGATGTGTATTATCGCAGAACACTGTTCATAAAAACAGTGTTAACGTCACTGTCCATTCATAAAGAACAGTCTATATTGAGAGTTGAAAAGGCAGCTAACGGCGGCATACAGGATGGAAGCATAGGTTATTGATTGAAGAATCTAATAACAATGTCCTTAAAAAGGAACCAGTCTATAAGGTTTAAGTTCGAAACCACAAAGCAGTGTAGTTATAATGGAAATGTCATTCGTCAAAATTTTGTAACCCATGGGGCATACATGACATACATGGCACATGGGGTTTTTCAGGCATGGACCAGCAAGGTAAGAAAGGTAACATTTGTGTAGCTGGTTGCTGGTTGGCTGGATTGGTAAAGGCCTTGGCAAGGGTTGCATGAGAATGTCCATTGAATGTTTCAATGGAATAGCCATACCCACACAGGCATAGCTGTTTGTAAAAAGAGCACATTTTGCATAAATATTGACAGTTCATAAAGAACATAATTCATGAAAGAGCAACCAAGAGCACAGTTCATATATGATCAATCAGTTCATATGAGGTGCCAGCCAAATATGGAAAACTAGCCATGAAGAAAAGATGCATGTGTTGCTTGAAGATCTTACCAGTACTTCTCTGTAGAAACCTAAAACTTGTAAAACTTCATTAAAAACTTAGTTTTAAAACACACATATACAGTAGCTATCATTAAAAGGAAAATGATATGCTTATTAGCAATGCCTTTAGTTATGGTGTGGTGTGACATAGACAAGTGATGGCATCAGCCATGCACTCGGAGGTGCAGGTCGAGGTAAAATAAAAAGAATATGCCATTTAGTCATCTGTAAATACACCCTGTTTCCAAGTCTCAGAAGAGGCTGTGACAGTAGAGAAAGAAAACATAGTTTTCCTGCTTATGAGTTGATGTTTGGCTTAGTTTAGGCCTATCTCAAGAAATGAAAGTGCAATATTATGCGTGCTATATACACTTTGAACCTTTATCGTATGGCAGTATGCCATATACACTATGTAACATGGGGGGTACAACAGCACCTGTTGAGCTTATGGGATTTGAAAACATCCCTTTCTGTAAGGTCCATTGTCTAGGGTGATATACTCCTAGGTAGTCAGTAATGTGGTGCTCTGATACTGGGTCTTGAGCATGTATCAGGTCTATTGAAAAAGGGGTCTGGTAACATGATGCTATATAACCTAAAAGTGTTTGTATTGAAGCAGAAATTATATTTTGCCATATTATGTGTGTATTTACTCATTATATACAAGGGTACCTAGGAGTGATGAAGCAATCAGACCACTAGTCGGTCTGGGTTTATGCTTGGAACATTAGATAGGCTTTTGTCTCTGTTGGAGTAACAACAGTTGGAAACATGGCAGTGCTAGCAATGGAATGAGGTGTACAGTACTATGTAGTGGTAGTAGCATATAGAAATAGAGCACAAAATATGGATGTATGAGTACAGTACAGGTGTAGAAACCTGTGTGTTGTGCTTGGGCCTGGCATATAGACAGGATGCCAGTGGGTGACCTTCTGGTGTAGGGCCTACCTTGGAATGTGCCATTAGCTAGGTGGGCATTAGTGATTTGTTGTCGATTGTTAGCAGGCTGCCATTTATTCTGTGAGATTGGTTAGGGGGCCACCATTATGGTGTCCAGGTGTATATGGTTATCATGTTGTAATGAATCTGGATGGGACAGCAATGGGAGTTTGAATAGTGGCACTTAACCTATAAAAAAGAAATAATCATGCATGGGGTTGTTGGGACATTTCAGCTTGTGAAAACAACTAATTTGTTGTGTAAGTGGTTGGCACTTGGCACCCCCTTCCCCATGTAGGTGTGGCAAATGTCACCCAGATGGGCCTAATACCCCAAAATATCCATGGATATGAACAGTTTACTGAGCTTATACTTGATAAGCTGCAACAATATGTGAAAACTTAATGACAATGGCATAATCACTATGAAACAAAAGTCATATTAAGCACATTGCAGAAAATACATGTTAAACATTCATCTAATTTAAAATGAAGTTGGTCATCAGAGTCCAGGAATGACTATTGAAATAATAATGTCTTTTATAGGAGCTAAAAAGACAAAATGGATATTTGAAAGAACATGGAAATGTACACAGTTCTCCCCCAGCCCTGCTCAGCTGAATGCTAGTTGAGATTCAAGACCCTTGCACCTGGCTGGTGCTGGCTGTTGGCATAAAGCCACTTGCAAATAAATTGTTTATGGTTGTTCTTAGCACTGTGAAGGCAGAGAGGCTGGTTTGTAATGTTATTTTATTTGGAAAATGTTTCACCAGGAAAGGCAACATGAGCTGTAAACAGCTCATTTCCAGAAGCATTTGGGGGAGGGGGCAAAAGTTGGGAGAACAAGCAAACACATAGGAATACAAGTACAATTTCTAAAACAAAACAGTGTAGTACAATTACAGAGCTAAAATAAGCCAGACCAACTGGCTAGGGTAGCATGTGATCAAGTAAGGTAAAGGTTAGAGGATGGATAACACATTTGAAGTGCTAGAAGTAGTAGGCAGAGCACAAGATTCAAAGTGCTATTGTATACCCAAGGGAGGGCAGTTACAAGACAAGTTGGGAAGTGGACTGGCAAGGGATAGAGGGCGGGGAATGGAAGAAGGAGAGAGAGGGACAGCCAAGATCTATACCCATCCAGGTTGCTGAGAACCCTGCAAGGGGGTTAGGACCAGGTAAAAAGAGAGGGAAGAGAAACAGAGCAAGGTGGTAGAGAAGAAAGGGAAAGGGGAACAGGAGGGAAGGAAGGGGATAAGGAAGAAGGGAGGTGGTCAGGTGATGGTTTTGAAAGTGGGGGGAAGTGAGAGGGAGAAAAAGAGAGAGACAATCTATGCCCCTTCAGGATGCAGAGAATCCTGCAAGGGGGTCAGGATTAGAAAGTGGGGGGAAAGTAAGAGGGGTAGAAGTGAGGGAGTCAAGATCAATACCCCTTCAGGATGACAGAAAACCCTGCAAGGGGGACATGACCAGGCAGAAAGGAGAGGAGAGGAGAGAAGAGGGAGCAGGGAGGAAAAGTGGAGTGTGCCAGGTGACCGGAGGGGAGAAGAGGATAAGGAATAGGAGGCTGGAGAAAATAGGGGTAAACTAGTAATGAAAAAAGGGAGAGCATCAATGGGGGAGAGGGGGTTGTGGGGAAGAAGGACAGCCGTAGAGTGTCGACATAGCACAGTAGCCTGTGAATGGTAGTAGAGTGTCAAAATGGCACAATAGGTTGTGGTAGGGGGTTGGAGGAGGGGGTTTAATAGGAGGTAGCATGTGAGGAATTAATCTGAGGAAGGGTTCAGTTAGGAGACAGGAGGTAAGTCAGAGATAGAGGAGTAGGGGATAGCGCACAAGAGATTGGCCTGTGAATAAATGACCCAAAATGTCTGGCAATTTATAAAGTGTTTCAAATTATAGATTTCACTGGAATTTGGGTCTATAGTATACTTGCTTTGGTTTATGTATGTGCAGTACATGCACCTCCTACAATGGTATATACCCAAGGGAGGTGACGGTATCCATGTTATATTCTGCTGTGTGGGAGTAACCAAATGGCTAGAAATCACAATGTCTTGTATACTTTGAGGATGCATGAAAATGAATTTGAGACCTTTCTCATTAATTTTCTTAAGGGAATTATCAGTACTAAGTATCTCTCAGTTGTCCAAAATGATCTTTTTGATCACATTTGCATGTGTGCTGTATGTTGTAACAAAACTGTATGAATCATGATCAAAAGTATTTGTTCTTACCCTAGGGGTGAGTGTGGTTTCTCATGTAATTGTATCCACATGACTGATAGCACTCCTGATGGCATCTGCCCCGTAATCTCATTCTCATTCTCTATACCTAAAGACTTGCTCTGTCTTTTTAATTGCAAAATCTGTCAGATCTGTGCAATTACAAAACATTCTAATAAGTTGCCTCTTTGAGATATTGTGGGCCACATGGGGAGGATGACAACTTGACTACAATAGCAGGCTATTTTGGTCTGTAGTTTTCTGATGTAGGTCAGTACCTACATTTCCATTACTAGCCTTGTTAGTTTTAGATATAAAAATACAATAGACAGCTGATCTATACTGAACTAAAACCTCAGGTATTGGTTGGTGCTCTGTAACCACTGTATCAAATTCCAAATCCTATTAAACTATAAAATTCCAGTGCAGGCCTCTTCCAGACAATTAATAGATTGTCAATATAGCAATGCCACAAATCCAGATATGAAAAAAATGAATTTATGACTTCACTATATAAGTTTTCCAATTCCCACCTTCTCACATACATATTTGTGAAGCTGGGGACCATGTTGGCATCCATGGCCATTCTAGTTCACTGTCTATAGGGTTAATTTTCAAACAAGAATACTGTACTCTATATTGTTGTCTAATACTACCCTTGTCATTTGTACAATATAAGAAGTGGGAAGTTGAACACAGTCCACCACAGGTCTCTTGTCCAAAAAAGAAAGTCAAAGCCTATAGTCGTCCATCATAAGTAATCATGGAATAAAGTGATTCAATATCCAGACTTTTGGAAAAAAAAAACAGGAATTATCCATAGAAATGTTTTCTGCTACATTAATGGCATCCATAGAGTCCCTGATACAGGAAGGAAATGCCTTGACAAATGGTTACAAAATAAATGTCTACAAACATCAAGATGGTTTCTGTGATCCATCCATTTCCTGATATGATAGGTCTACTTGGTGGTGCCTGAAATTTTTTATGTATCTTTGGTTAGATGTACAGTATAAGGTGGGCACCACTGGGTGTGTCACTGTCAGAGTATGATACTCTTGATCTGTTAAGTACCCTTTGATGAAGCAAAATTCAGAAGCTCATCTGCCCACACCTTTAGCAATTTTGTCTGATTGTATGATTATTTTTCATGAAATTCAGAGTCCAACAACTGTCTATGTATTTCCTCAATGTTTTAAGGGGTATTCATAATGACGATCGCGTCCCCCTTATCAGTGGGTTTAATTACCACACTTTCATCAGAAGCCAGGGATCTCAGTGTTTGCTTCTCAGTGGTGGAACAATTACTGAAATTGTAGTGGTATTGAATAGTTTACACAGACTCCAAGTCTATTTCACATTTATGTAGAAAGACAGACACAGTGGCATTTTAGTATGGTGCAATACAAAGACATGGGGCACATGTCAGTTTGAACTTTGTTTGCTTCTGTTTCTGATGAAAAACCCAAATCACTTTCAACACTCATGTTTACTCCCACTTCAGGTGCACTGTTTTCTGTTGCATAAATCAATTTAAGGGTGAGGTTCCTAGCAAACCTATACTGGTTCACAGTGGTCTCAAAAAAGTCAATATCACAAGAAGGAGCGAATGATAGATCTTTATTTAAAGTAATTTCTTCTACATTAGTGAGTGGCCTGTGTGATATATTTATTACACTAGAGAACGGTGACAACACCCCCCTGTTTAGTTTCTGCTGGTGACTGAATGCTTTGTTGTTGGGAGGTGAGGTTAATTAATGGGCATTTGTTCTTTTTCCTGCTCCATGACCTCCTCCCTCTACATTTTCTTTGCTGATTGTATGGCTGCTTAAAGCTGCACTGTCAGAGTTAGTCCCCTGAACTTTTAATGTTATTCTGTCTTTTAAAAAGTGTCCTTTTCAGAACCTGCTGCCCACTGCTTACCTTTATCTCTATTTGGTCAATTTGTTTCATGTCTAAATTTCATTATTTATCCCTTTGTGGTTTTTCCCTCGGGTCCGCCAGTACACCTCCGTGCTGTTGTTCCAGCCCACACATTATATGCGTCATACTCGCGCATAATGAGTTTGTAGCCAGCATTTCCAACTCTTTAAGTGTGCCGTGTTAAAACAGTCACCATTCCCCTTTGGTTCCTGCTGAGGTGAGTTCCCATCGATGCAGCCATGGTATTGCTGACAGTTTTATTTGGGGAAAAACCCCCCCACTTTTGTTGTGTGCCAACGGGGTGCCCAATCCCCGTCGGCAGAAATAACTCCCCCTTTGTTGTTTGCCGACAGGTGCCTAATCCTCGCCGGCAGAAATAACCCCCTTGTTGTTTGCCGATGGGGTGCCCAATCCCGGTCGGCTACAGCTGTCCCTCTGACTCGCGTGACATGTTGCCCACTCCAGCGTGCCATATGCCCCTGCAGTGTTTAAAGCATCCCCTGATGTTTTCTCCGTAGTGTTTTACCTGAAATAAAGGAAACGGTCCCTCGTAGTCTGCCCGCACCCCCGCCCACAACCCGCACTCACCCACTGCACACCCAGCCTCCTCACACCCCTCAATTCTATACTTCACTTGGTGCTCGCACGATGATCTTCGGTTGACCGGGAACAAGTCTGCACTCTTCAAAGCCGACCGCGAACTGAGGAAATGCCGGTAAGCTGTATAATATAATGAATAGGGTTTTTTCAACTTTATTGCATATCTCAGGCATTTTTTGGAATTTTTGCACCAAATTTTCAACATGGGGTTTTGGGACCCCTCCTCATGAATTCTTCAACTGTCATGGCGTTAATCGGCCCCGGAAGGTTGTTTTGCGGTCACTGCGCAGAATCACCCTTCGGGGCCGATTAATGAAACGGCAGTGCCAGTGTTCATGAGGTGGGCTCTCAAAAGCCTATGTTTCAAATTTGGGAAAATCCAAAACGATTGTTTTACGAGCGCAGCATTGGCGCAGCGTTACTGCGACACCGTAACTTCGCGAATTTGCAATTTTTACGCTCAGATTTTCAACATTGGCATTTTGTTATACCTCCTTGTGAGATGTACAGCTGTCATTTTTCACATCCAGGTCAAAATTGTTTTCGCACTTCCGGCGCAGAATAGCGCGTTCGCTGTGGGAAATCACTGTTTGGGACAGATTAAGAAAATGACAATGATACTGTTCATGAGCAGAGGTCCTAAATACCTATGTTAAAAATTTAGTCCCGATATTCCATAAAATGACTCAGTTACTGCGTGCTGCAGCCGCAGTTTTCATGCGCGCTCATGAACTTCACTGAATTATAATATTTTCACTATTGCCATTTTCCCAGACCTACTTATGAACAGTACAGCTGTCATTTTTCTCATCCTGGCCGAAATGTGTTTTGGCTCTTCCGGCACAGAATAGAGTGGTCACTGTAGGAAATCACTGTTCGGGACAGATTAAGAAAATGACAATGATACTCTTCATGAGCAGAGGTCCTAAAATGCCAATGTTGAAAATTTGGTGATGATAGCCTATCAATTGACAGTGTTACACGTGTGCGTTGTGCACTTTCCATGCACCCTTGTAACTTCGCAGATTTGTAATATTGTCACACCAGATTTTCAACAGTGGCATTTTGTCACACCTCCTCACAAGCAGTACAGCTGTCATTTTTACATCCTGACCGAAATGTGTTTTCACAGTTCCAGCGCAGAATAATGTGGTGCCTGTGGGAACCAGTGTTCAGGACAGATTAAGAAAATGACAGTGGCACTGTTCATGACCAGAGGTCTTAAAATCCCTATATTGAAAATTTGGTGACGAAACTCCATAACATGACTGTGTTACAAGCATTTGTTGAACTGTTTCCACGCACCCTTGTAACTTAGCAAATCTGCAATATTGTCAAGCCACATTTTCAACAGTGGCATTTTTCACACCTCCTTATGGACACTACAGCTGTCATTTTCACATCCTGGCTAAAATATGTTTTTGCACTCCGGACAGAGAATAGCACGGTCACTCTGGGAAATTAGTGTTTGTGACAGATTAAGATCGACGCAGAGTGACAGGGGCAAGTGACCAAGCTCAACTGAGCTCTGTCGGAACTGCTGCGGATTTGTTTGGGCAGACAAATGCAACAACACAAGAGCCCAGTACAAAAGGGCAGCCAGCAGCACTGGGAGAAACACAACGAGAAAGCGACTGAGTGAAGGGGAGTGAGTGAACTCACCGAAGTGATGTCAGGACTGCTGCGGATTTCTTTGAGGGCAGAAAAAGGTGCCAATGCAGGCAGGAGCACCGTACAAAAGGGCAGCTACAGCACCAGGACAAACAGAATCAGCGCAATAGAGAGAGGGAGACCGAACGACCTCAACGGAGCTCTTTCGGGACAGCTGCGGATTTCTTTGTGGACAGACAAAGGTGCCAACGCAGCCCGGAGCCCCATACAAAAGCGCAGTCTGCTGTGCCAAGAGAAACAGAATGAGCGAGTGACAGAGCGGTAGTGAGTGTGCTCAACGTAGCTCTGTTGTGACTGCTGCGGATTTCTTTGCAGGCATAAAATGCGGCAATGTAGGCAAGAGCCCAGTACAAAAGGCCAGCTTGCAGCACCGGCAGAAACGGAATGCATGAGTGACAGAGGGGAATTGAGCGAGCTCAATGGAGCTGTGTCGGGACTCCATCAGATTTCTTTCTGGCCAGAAAAAACCCGCCAATGCAGACAGGAGCCCAGTACAAAAGGGCAGCCTGCAATGCCAGGAGACAGAGAATGAGCGACTGAGGGAGAGGGAGTCAGTGAGCTCAACGGAGCCCTGTTGATACTGCTCCGGATTTCTTTGTGGTCAGAAAAAGGTGCCAGCACGGGCAGGAGCCCAGTACAAAAGGGCAGCCTGCAGCACCAGGAGAAACACAATGAGTGAGCTCAATGGCACTCGATCGTGACTGCTGCAGATTTCTTTGTGGGCAGAAAAAGGCAGCAACACAAGTAGAAGCCCAGCAGACAAGGGCAGCCTGCAGCGCCGGAAGAAACGGAATGAGTGAGTGAAAGAGAAGGGGAGTGAGTGAGCTCAACGGAGCTCTCACGTGACTGCTGCAGATTTCTTTGTGGGCAGACAAAGGCGTCAACACAGGCAGGATCCCAGTACAAAAGGCCAGCCTCCAGCGCCGGCAGAAACGGAATGAGTGAGTGAAAGAGGGGGAGTGAGCAAGCTCAATGGACTGGTGTCAGGATTGCTGCAGATTTCTTTGTGGGCAGAAAAACCCACCAATGCAGGCAGGAGCCCAGTACCAAAGGGCAGACTGCAGTGCCAGGAGACATAGAACGAGCAACTGAGGGAGTCAGTGAGCTCAACGCAGCTCTGTTGGGACTGCTACAGATTTGTTTGTGGGCAGAAAAAGGCAGTAATGCATGCAGGGGCACAGTACAAAAGGGCACCCTGCAGTGGCAGGAAAACCAGAATGAGTGAGTCAGCAAGCTCAGCGGAGCTGTATTATAACTCCTGCAAGTTTCTTTGTGGGCATAAGAAGGCAGCAACGCAGGCAGGAGCCCAGTAGACAAGGGCAGCCTGCAGCGCCGGAAGAAACGGAATGAGTGAGTGAAAGAGAAGGAGAGTGAGCGAGCTCAATGGAGCTTTGTCGGGACCGCTGCAGATTTCTTTGTGGGCAGAAAAAGGCGCCAACACAGGCAGCAGCCTAGTACAAAAGGGCAGCCTTGCAGCGCTTGGAGAACCAGAAGGAGTGAGTGAGACATGGGGGGGGGTGAGCGACCTCGAGGGAGTTGTGTGAGGACAGCTGTGGATTTCTTTGTGGGCAGAAAAAGCCACCAACACAGGCTGGAGTCCAGTACAAAAGAGCAGCCAGCACCACCAGGAGAAACAGAATGAGCGAGTTAGCCAGGGGAGTGAACTACCTTAACGGAGCTGTGTCGAGACTTTTGCAGATTTCTTTGTGGGCAGAAAAAGGTGCCAGCACAGGCAGGAGCCCAGTACAAAAGGGCAGCCTGCAGCACCAGGAGAAACATAATGAGTGAGTGGGGAGTGAGTGAGCTCAATGGAGCTCGATCATGACTGCTGCAGATTTCTCTGTGGGCAGAAAAAGACGGCAACACAGGCAGGAGCCCAGTACAAAAGGGCAGCCTGCAGCACCAGGAGAAACAGAATGAGCAAGTGAGATGGGGGAGTGAACTACCTTAACGGAGCTGTGTCAGGACAGCTGTGGATTTCTTTGTGGGCAGAAAAAGCCACCAACACAGGCAGGAGCCCAGTACAAAAGGGCAGCCTGCAGCGCTGGCAGAAACGGAATGAGTAAGTAATAGAGGGGGAGTGAGCAAGCTCAGCGGACCTGTGTCAGGACTGCTGCATATTTCGTTGAGGGCAGAAAAAGGCACCAACAGAGGCATCAGCTGAATACAAAAAGGCAGCCTTACAGTGCTTGGAGAACCAGAAGGAGTGAGTGAGAGGGGGGGTGAGCGACCTCGATGGAGCTGTGTCAGGACAGCTGTGGATTTCTTTCTGGGCAGAAAAAGCCATCAACACAGGCCGGAGCCCAGTACAAAAGGGCAGCCTGCACCACCAGGAGAAACAGAATGAGCGAGTGAGATGGGGGAGTGAACTACCTTAACGGAGCTGTGTCGATACAGCTGCGGATTTCTTTGTGGGCAGAAAAAGGTGCCAGCACAAGCAGGAGCCCAGTACAAAAGGGCACCCTGCAGTGGCAGGAAAACCAGAATGAGTGAGTGAGTGAGTGAGTGAGCTCAGCGGAGCTGTATTGTAACTGCTGCAAGCTTCTTTGTGGGCATAAGAAGGCAGAAACGGAGACAGGAGCCCAGTAGACAAGGGCAGCCAGCAGTGCTGGAAGAAATGGAATGAGTGAGTGAAAGAGAAGGTGAGTGAGCGAGCTCAATGGAGCTTTGTCGGGACTGCTGCAGATTTCTTAGTGGGCAGAAAAAGACGCCAACAGAGGCAGCAGCCTAGTACAAAAGGGCAGCCTTACAGCACTGGGTGAACCAGAAGCAGTGAGTGGGGGGGGGGGTGAGCGACCTCGATGGAGCTGTGTCAGGACCACTGTGGATTTCTTTCTGGGCAGAAAAAGGCATCAACGCAGGCCGGAGCCCAGTACAAAAGGGCAGCCTGCACCACCAGGAGAAACAGAATGAGCGAGTGAGATGGGGAGCTTAACCATCTAACGGAGCTGTGTCGAGGACAGCTGCGATTTCTGTGGGCAGAAAGCCAGCACACAAGCAGGAGCCCGCACTAAAGGGCAGCCTGCAGCACCAGGAGAAACACAATGAGTGAGCTCAATGGCGCCGATCGTGACTGCTGCAGATTTCTCTGTGGGCAGAAAAAGGCGGCAACACAGGCAGGAGCCCAGTAGAAAAGGCCAGCCTGCAGCACCGTCAGAAACGGAATGTGTGAGTGACAGAGGGGGATTGAGTGAGCTCAATGGAGCTGTGTCGGGACTCCTTCAGATTTCTTTCTGGCCAGAAAAACCCACCAATGCCGGCAGGAGCCCAGTACTAAAGGGCAGCCTGCAGTGCCAGGAGATGTCACAACGAGCAAATGAGGGAGGGGGAGTCAGTGAGCTCTGTGCAGCTTTGTTGCGACTGCTGCAGATTTGTTTGTGGGCAGAAAAAGCCAGTAATGCACGCAGGAGCCCATTACAAAAGGGCACCCTGCAGTGGCAGTAAAACCAGAATGAGTGAGTCAGCAAGCACAGCGGAGCTGTATTATAACTCCTGCAAGTTTCTTTGTGGGCATAAGAAGGCAGCAACGCAGGCAGGAGCCCAGTAGACAAGGGCAGCCTGCAGCGCCGGAAGAAACGGAATGAGTGAGTGAAAGAGAAGGGGAGTGAGCGAGCTCAATGGAGCTTTGTCGGGACTGCTGCAGATTTCTTTGTGGGCAGAAAAAGACGCCAACACAGGCAGCAGCCTAGTACAAAAGGGCAGCCTTGCAGCGCTTGGAGAACCAGAAGGAGTGAGTGAGACGTGGGGGTGAGTGACCTCGAGGGAGCTGTGTGAGGACAGCTGTGGATTTCTTTGTGGGCAGAAAAAGCCACCAACACAGGCAGGAGTCCAGTACAAAAGGGCAGCCTGCAGCACCAGGAGAAACAGAATGAGCGAGTGAGACAGGGGTAGTGAGCTACCTTAATGGAGATCTGTCAGGACAGCTGTGGATTTCTTTGTGGGCAGAAAAAGCCACCAACAGTGGCTGGAGCTCAGTACAAAAGGGCAGCCTACAGAAACAGGAGAAACACAATGAGTGAGTGGGGGGGAGCGAGTGAGCTCAATGGAGCGTGATCATGACTGCTGCAGAGTTCTCTGTGGGCAGAAAAAGGCAGCAACACAGGCAGGAGCCCAGTACAAAAGGCCAGCCTGCAGCACCGGCAGAAACGGAATGTGTGAGTGACAGAGGGGGATTGAGTGAGCTCAATGGAGCTGTGTCTGGACTCCTTCAGATTTCTTTCTGGCCAGAAAACCACCACCATTGCTGGCAGTGAGCCCAGTAGAAAAGGGCAGCCTGCAGTGCCAGGAGACGCTACAACGAGCAAATGAGGGAGGGGAGTCAGTGAGCTCTGTGCAGCTCTGTTGGAGACTGCTGCAGATTTGTTTGTGGGCAGAAAAGCCAGTAATGCACGCAGGAGCCCATTACAAAGCGCCGCCTGCAGCGCTGGCAGAAACGGAATGAGTAAGTGATAGAGGGGAGGAGCAAGCTCAGCGACCAGTGTCAGGACTGCTGCATATTTCATTGTGGGCAGAAAAGGCACCAACAGAGGCATCAGCCGAATACAAAAGGCAGCCTTACAGCGCTTTGGAGAACCAGAAGGAGTGAGTGAGACGGGGGGTGAGCGACTGATGGAGCTGTGTCAGGACAGCTGTGGATTTCTTTCTGGGCAGAAAAGCCATCAACACAGGCCGGAGCCCAGTACAAAAGGGCAGCCTGCACCACCAGGAGAAACAGAATGAGCGAGTGAGATGGGGGAGTGAACTACCTTAACGGAGCTGTGTTGAGACAGCTGCGGATTTCTTTGTGGGCAGAAAAAGGTGCCAGCACAAGCAGGAGCCCGGTACTAAAGGGCAGCCTGCAGCACCAGGAGAAACACAATGAGTGAGCTCAATGGCACTCGATCGTGACTGCTGCAGATTTCTCTGTGGGCAGAAAAAGGCGGCAACACAGGCAGGAGCCCAGTACAAAAGGCCAGCCTGCAGCACCAGCAGAAACGGAATGCGTGAGTGACAGAGGGGGATTGAGTGAGCTCAATGGAGCTGTGTTGGGACTCCTTCAGATTTCTTTCTGGCCAGAAAACTCACTAATCGCAGGCAGAAGCCCAGTAGAACAGGGCAGCCTGCAGTGCCAGGAGACACACAACGAGCAAATGAGGTGAGGAGTAAGCAAACTCAACAAACCTGTGTCAGGACTGCTGCCGATTTCTTTGTGGCCGAAAAAGCCACCAACAGAGGTAGGAGCCCAGTACAAAGGCAGCCTGCAGCACCAGGAGACACAGAATGAGCGACTGAGGGAGGGAGTCGGAGCTCAACGGAGTTCTGTTGGGACTGCTGCGGATTTGTTTGTGGGCAGGAAAAGGCAGCAATGCACGAGGGCACAGTACATAAAGGCACCTGCAGTTGCCGGAAAGCCAGAATGAGCGAGTGAGCGAGCTCAGCAGAGCTGTATTGTAACTTTCTGCAAGTTTCTTTGTGGGCATAAGCAGGCAGCAACACAGGCAGGAGCCCAGTAGACAAGGGCAGCCTGCAGCCCCGGAAGAAACGGAATGAGTGAGTGAGAGAAGGGGAGTGAGTGAGCTCAACAGAGCTTTGTCAGGACTGCAGCAGATTTCTTTGCTGGCAGAAAAAGGCGCCAACAGAGGTAGCAGCCTAGTACAGAAGGGCAGCCGCCAGCGCTGGGAGAACCAGAAGTATCATTTTGGCTCATGTGCTCCTTTTGATTGGTGCATAATTGCATTGTGTTCCCAAACAAACACCAACTATGTTATAGTGCCAGGAGAAAGCTGAAAACGTTTTTTTATAACACCTTTGAACTATTTTTAATGTTATAAGGAGATTAATCCTCTCTGCATGTGTGTCAACACTGTAATAACCTCTCTTTGTTGATGGTTAAGGACCCTCGGCAATGCCTCATGCCTCACAACCCACCTAGAGCATTTTGTTATTGCAATAATTACTGCAATGCTGCTGCTGCACAGACAATTATTCCTTGCTTTTGTTCCTGGTATTAATTGCAGAGGCAGGTTTGATTAGTAATGCATATTGCATGCTGAGCTTTTTCCTGTAACGTGATCTGTGTGGCTCATGTGGTCTTTTAATTTGGTCATGTATAGTATGTCTTAGTTGCATTGTTTTCCCAAACAACACAGAGAGAATTTGTTTAAAAATATGTTGCATGCAGATTTTGGAGGTGGGTCTGTGATGGCCCTCAGCAGCTCAGCTTGATCTCAGAAGTGAGATCCCAGCAACGATAAGATAAATAACTACAGCAATATATAAATTACAGTTTTTTCAATGTGGCTTTTTGTTCCATGCCATGGGCAGGCAGTTTCTGGTATGTGGTCTGCCCTAGGGTGTCAGCTGCTCTTTAAACAAATCAAACAAATGTCCAGGGTATGTGTGTGCGCTGTGCGTGTATGTGTCTGAGTGCATGTATCATGCGTGTGTGTGTGGGTGGGGCCCAACAATGTTCATATAGGTAGTAGGAAGGTCACCAGCAGGAGTACCAGTAATGCTCATAAGGTTACAGGGCATCAGCAATGCTAATACAGGTAACATGATGGCACCAGTGATGCTCATACAGGTTACAGGGGCATCAGCAATGCTAATACAGGTAACATGATGGCACCAGCGATGCTCATACCGATGGTAGTGGTGCGCAGAGTGTCCTAGCGATACTCATACGGGTGACAGAGGGCACCAGCAATGCTCAAATAGATATCTGGGGGTATCATTAGTGTTCACATAGGTGTTGGGGTCACCAATAATGCTCATACAGGTGGCAATTCACCAGCAGTGCTAATACAGGTGTCGGACCACCAGAAATGCTCACAGAGGTGACAGGGGACGTCTGCCCTGATCATACAAGTGAAATGGGCACCATCATTGCCCATAGATGTGGCAAGGGGCACAAGCAATACTCATACAGGTGACAGGGAGCACCAGCAATGCTCATACAGATGGAAGGGGGCACCAGCAATGCTCATACAGATGGCAGGTGGCACCAGCAATCCTCAAACAGGTGATGGGTTGCCCAGCAAAGCTAATACAGGTGGTAGGTTTTCACAGAGAGGGTTGTGGATGCATGGAACAGCCTCCCTGAGAAGGTTGTGGAGTCAAGAACAGTGGGGGAATTCAAGAATGCGTGGGACAGATATAAGGCAGTCCTAGTGGGGGGTAGGAGGAAGTAAGCTGTTGGTGAACTAGGATCTGCAGCTGATCTGTTACGTAGGAAAATGGGCAGACTAGGTGGGCCAAGTGGGCCGTATCTGCCATCAAATTCTATGTTTCTATGTAGAGGCAGCAGCAATGCACATACAGGTGGCAGGGGCACCAGTGATGCTCATACAGGTGACAGGGGGACCCAGCAATGCTCGTACAGGTGGCAAGGGGCAGCAGCAAAGCTCATACAGGTGGCAGGGGCACCAACAATGCTCATACAGGTGATAGAGTGTCTCAGCAAAGCTCATACAGATGGCATGGACACCAGCACTGCTCATACAAGTGGAAGCTCACCAGCAATGTGCATACAGGTGACAGAGGGACCAGCACTGCTTATACAGGTGACAGAGGCACCAGGACTGCTCATACAGGTGCCAGAGGGTACTTGTATTGCTCATACAGGTGGCACCAGCACTGCCCATACAGGTGACAAGTGGCACTAGCACTGCTTGTACAGATGGCAGCAGCACCGGCAATTCTCATACAGGTGACAGGGGGCACCAGTAATACTCATAGGTGACAGGGGGCCCCAGCAAATCTCAGGCAGGTGGAAGGGTGACCAGCAATTCCATACAGGTGATGGGACCACAGCAAATCACATACAGGGTGGCAGGGGCAGTAGCAGTGTTCATACAGGTGACAGGGCCCAGCAAAGCTCCTACAGGTGGCACGGTACATCAGCAATGCTCATACAGGTGGAATCCCAACAGTAATGCTCATATAGGTGGCAGGGGTGCACTAGCAATGTTCATACAGGTGGCAGGGTACACCAGCAAAGGTCATACTGGTGGCAGGGTATACCAAAAAAGGTCATACAGGTGGCAGGGTACATCAGCAATGCTCACACAGGTGAATGCCCACCAGTAATGCTCATACAGGTAACAGGGGCACCAGCATGGCTCATACCGGTGACAAAGGGTGCACCAACAATGATCATACAGGTAACAGGTGGCCCCAGCAATGTTCTATTTGCTAACTGACTGAGCCTATTTTGCTGTGTATAGTGCTAGTTTGCCTCCTCAGCCCCATTATGGTTATTGTGTATTTAAATACCCTCCTGCTCCTTGAGGGAGCTCCTAATGACCCCTCTCTACTTGGCAGATGGTATCCCATCCCAGGGCACTGCTAATCCTCCTCCACTGTCATCAGTTGATTACAGCTTCTA
The DNA here is from genome assembly GCA_016271365.2 of Neoceratodus forsteri. Classification (NCBI taxonomy): domain Eukaryota; kingdom Metazoa; phylum Chordata; order Ceratodontiformes; family Ceratodontidae; genus Neoceratodus; species Neoceratodus forsteri. The sequence goes on from CM028130.1 coordinate 1,320,189,439, forward strand.
TCTCACTGTTATCCAACCATGTGCCTCCTAGCCCTATAGCACTGCTGAGTTGCTTAATTATGCTTCTCATGCCACAGTTCTTCCATGAGAGCTCTTGGCTCTCCTGCACTATATGATGCTCCTTGAAGCTCACTGTCTTCTGGTCCCCTACTATATATCACCACCTTGCAGGTGACCTTGAGCTAAATTCTGGTCTTTTAGTCTCCATTCCTTATCCCCTTCACCATTGGTGGGCCAAAAGTGGCTCCAACTTGCCCATTTAAACATTCACAACCTACTTGCAAATAAGACAGACCAAGAGGCCTGGATAGCTCGCTACTCCTGATATCCTTGGCATTTTGAAATCTTGGATCAAACCCAGCATACCTGACTCCTGTATTGTCCCCAAATACTTTTTCATCCATGCTGACCACCCCTCCTCGAAAAGAGGCCGTGGTCTGCTAATATACTTTACGTCCCACCTCAGTGTTTCTAAGCTTCACCCACAATGCCAGAACAGGCTTACCCATTGAATTACTGCATGCCGACCTCCTCCTAGGACACACCATAAAACTACATATTCTAGGTATCCATGAAAACCGACTGTCCATGATAACCATGTTCATGCTATATGGCACCCACTGCACCAAAATTGAACCTTGTAACTACAACCAGGTCCAAGGAAGAGGATGATAGGCATATGCTAAATCTAACTGCTGAGGGGCCCCAATAATTCCACACAGAAAGCAATGATCGAATGTTCAATGCAGCAACTGGGATTAGGTAGTATGGCTTTAGTCACAGATGTTACTAAAGCACAGGTGGACCCAGGTGGTCGGTCATGGCAACATGTACACTCTTTTCTAGAAATTTTTGCTAGTCAGTACAGTTTTCCACAGAAACTTTTATCCATTTTTCTCCAGAGCACTCTGGGCAAACCACAGTCTTGAGTTTTAAAACACATTTCATTTCCCAATTTAGATGCTTAGGCGGTGCACATTCGAAGAGCTATTTCAAACACATTTCATGTGTAACTAGTGACCTGAGCTCCATATGTAAGTTTCATCCTGGCATTGGCCTCTACCCAGGAAACCTTGGTGGCCTTACTGGACCACTTATCCCTGCCTTGTAGACTCCAGATGGTTTTCCTCCCACACTTTGCCCCAACTGACAGTCTGCAATTCCTTCAGGGTTACGCCAAAAGAGGCCTTCAGTCCCCACTGAATTGCTAAAGACTCCAAGCTTTTCTTCAGAATAACACACTTCGGTGAACAGGGGTCCTGGCTGGTGTGATCTAGCCTTATCCTGGGAACACACACCCCAGACAACTACCTAAATTGGAACTTGTCTCCCATTCTGTACTTACAGACTAGTTGCACCTTCCTTGAGGCATAGAAACAACCCAGAAAGCACCCTTTTTCCATGGTAGCTTGTCAGCATTTCTCACACAATGTCCTTCTCAAAGGCACCTGTACAGACACTAGGACCTTCAAGGGATTGCCCCTTAGATCCACTGTACTGGCAGTCCTTCTTACTCCCCCAGAGTGAAAATCAAGGAATCCTGCTGGAGAAAGGTCTCCACCACTCAAGGGTGTAGACAGGCATACTCACTGTACACATTTGTGTACAGTTTTGCTGAGTGCCTGTCACAAACCATATGCCTTTCCGTTAACTTTTATATTCTAATCTGTAGTATTTGGGTTAGTGTAGGCCACTGAGGAGTGACTCTCTGTTGTTTTTGAGACAGATACATGTATAACCTCTTTAGAGATTAGAGGAATCATCTGAAAACAATCTGACTTGTTTGGAAGGGGGTGCCATTTGGAAAGGATGTGTACATTTTTTAATGGGGGGGTAACTGTTGGAGATTGTGTACAAAACAGAAATTTCTGGCTACACCCCCGCCACCACTTCACTGGCAACTGGAGATGTAATCCAAACTAGACTGAGAAACACAGGGTCCTCTGTGGCAGAGCCCCAACTGGCAGACCTCCTGGCACTCTGACTTCCAAACTCAGACTAACTGAATGTTTTAAACTTCCCTGATCAGCTGACTCAAAATGTATATGGTGCTGCGAGACTTCTAAATGACATAATCATCACCACTCAGGCTAGCTGAGTACACACATGTCATTATGCAAGCATCCCCAAAATGAGCTCCTTACCATCTGCCTTTTCTACCCGCCTAACACTAGTACTAATGGGATTGTAGTAACCCAGGGGACTAGATGGTTACATATGGCAGCCTGCACTCAATGTCTGTTGGAAGCTCTGTGAAAAAGCCCCTAGGAATGCTTGCAAGCTAGACCAGAAAAATCTGGTCTAACTTGTATGCACCTGGTACACGGGTTGAAACTCCCGATCGCTGGGCAGGAGAATGGCATAAGCCCTGTGCACCATATCTGTGGCACCCAGAGCAAGGTCTGTTCATCCTTTTTAATTAATTTATTTTTTTAATATTTTACAATGTACAGCAATAACTTTTAAAACAGAAAACATACAGGATTCCACATTATCCCATCCAGTGCTGAACTCCTGGAAAATTCACTATGTGGGTATCAAGGTAGTAAAGCATGGCATGCATTGTTGACAGGAAGAAACAAAGAAAACAAGCAGTAATCAAATAACAAAAACAACAATGATAATAATAACAATAATAACCATAAAACAGCAACAAGAAAAAAAAGCCCAAAAGGTGTATGTGCTGTCCAAAGGAAATGCTGCCATCTGCATAATCAAGTCCACGACAAATGCCTCTGGTTCTGGGTAGAGGGGAGAAAAAAAAAGAAAGAAGCCATGGGACAGGGGCACCTACCAGTCAGAAACGGCAAAAATAAGTGCGAGGCACTCTAGAGTCCAAATTAAGATCTAATTGATTGTCCCAAGTTGGAGCAAGGAGATATCTAGACCCACCCTGTAGGAGAAGGATTCCCAGAAAGTTGAACAATGGGGCCCAAAGTTCAGTAACATTGTCATACTTCCCAGTAGCTATATAGTGAAGGGGCTCAAATCCAGTCACCTTTAATACAGCATCTATCCACTGGTCCTGAGTGGGTACTTCAGTCGAGCACCAACGATGAAGTAATAGGTGCTTAGCCTCCATAACTTCTGTCATAAACCAAGACTTGTGAGAATTAGCCACATGTGATATCAACAAGGTATTACCCAACACCATCAGGGATGGATCTGGAGCAACCCTAGTCCTTAAGGTACCCTAAATCACAGCAATCCACCAAATAGTTAGCTTAGGGCACATCACAAAATATGTAATAACATGCCCTCCCTCTGATCGCACCTACAGCACCTAGAATGAGACAACAGACTAATCCGATGTAAAATCACCGGGGTATGGTACCATAACCACTGGGTTTTCAGTTACATTAGCCTTCCTACTGTATCTTTCTCCTTCCATGTACCCATTGGACCAGATAGTCTTCCAGTCTAATTCAGTCAGGGGTTGGCCAGCATATCTTTTCATGCCCTTTGTAGTGTCACTGTGTCCGGTGCCTTAGAGTTCGAGAGTGCCCGGTATACACAACTGAGTTTGGGAGAGTGAAAACCAGCCCTGGCCAATGAGGATTACCAAAAACTTCATCCCATAAGGCCTGAGGGAGTAAAGCCAGATTCCCACCCAAAAAGATTGCAACATATGCCTCAACTGTAAGTACCTCCAACTATGTGAGGCAGAGAATATTGTCGTTGGATCTCTTGAAATGATTGAAGGTGACCTATAGTAGATGCAGAGATCACCAACTCTCCTGATGTCCGCATCAGCCCAGGGCTGCCAGCGAAAAGTAACCTCACCCAGCACCAACAGAGAGTGGTGCCACAAAGGCCAAAGGTGCAGTGGGATCTGCCAATGAGTCCCCAGACTTCTGCAGGTCATTTTCTTTCCACAGCTCGGCTTGCTGCTCACTGTGATTGACATCATTCAATGATTGACATCAATGGCAGATGCTCTTATAGTAGACAATCAGCTGTTCTGATTAGCTGGCTTAAGATCCAGTGACTTGGTTTCCCTACAAATTTACACTTCTCTGTAGTATTTATTCACTTAGTAAAACGCGCTTGAAATCATAAATGGTTGTAAAATAAAATTATAAAACATTTCCTAGCAGTCCAGTGCGTGTCTTTACTCACAACTAGGCACATCTGCTTGAAACACGGGCGCTTCTTCATGATTACCCCGCTATTGAACTTTCTGAGGTGCTTCTAGTCTACTTATCCGAATGCTTTGTTTATTTTTTTTTTTTTTTTGCTTTTTAAGAAATATATGCCTAATCTAGTCATCAGAGGCAGGCTGACATGGAGAACACGTCAATTTAATTTCAAACACACCTGTGATTACAAACTGTGATTGGTGGTATATCATAGGAAACTGGTAATTTTCAGTAAACCAGTCAAAGGATCTCTAGCAAGATAATCACAACAGCAGATCCTATACCCCACACACATCTGCCGCTCATGCCACTCCTTGAATGATGTCGGAAACAGCCTACACTGACCTGAACAGTGTAAAAAAAAAAAAAAAAAAAATGATCGTCTTGTCAGCTCGATATTGATAAAACAAAAAGTGTGCCAATGTGTGTCAACATGACAAATAAGGCACAAATCGCAATATATTTGTTTATTACTGTAACCACTAAGGGGGTGCTATCCCAAGGGCTACTACCCCTGCCTGCTCTGACACTAACAGGTTGAGGGGCATAAATCTGATGACGGGTGCCTCCACCCAGAGGTTGGGGTTGGTACGGTCTGGTATGACCAGATCACAGCCCTCTGGGCCACTGCGACCCCCCTCTCTTCTCACTAGTGGCCCACACAAATAAACTCCAGTTTCCCAGCCGCATACACTTACCCCCAGGCTTGAACCAGTCCACTTGCTCTGTGGGCACTCTTCAAAGTAAGATGCGGTTACACAATAATCACAGTACAGTAGTTCACTATAAACACACAGTACAGCCAGTAAATCTTTGCAAAACAACCAATTTGATTTACTGTATTTAGGGGAAAGATAACGAGGAATGGGGGAAATCAAGTGAATTAGCTTATCACTCAAACATATATATACAGTATATATATCTCTATCTAGGGCACTGTGCACAGGCCTACCCTATGAGTCAATACCTCTGGGTACCCGGGCAATGAAGGACTAGTCTCTCGATGCAGTTGGTTGGGGCCCTGATACAGAAACAAGCATTTAATTCCTATGAGGAGTAAATAGAGCCAGCAGGCTCAGTTAGTGTAGCCAGTAAACAAGCCAGAAGATCAGGTCTTCTCTAAGAACAGATTCCAGGGAGCTACCCTGATTTGGTACTCACGACTCCAGTATGAACTGAGTGCTGTCACACCGCCCACAGGACCAAGCCTGGAGTTCAGACACTTCTCCACACATTTATATGAAGGGCAGAAGGGTACCATACCAGGCAGCTGCTGTATACTTTCCGATCGCTTTCACTGCAGACACTGGGCCAAACCAACACAACTTCACTTGTCCTGACAGACCGAGTGCGATTTGAAGCAGATTCTCCAGTCCTCTACAGGGTGAGCCTGGTAGGTAGCTGCAATTTAGCATAGCCTCCTCTGACCGCTGCCTAGCAGATTTATTCTGAAAACTTGCTGGCGTTCAAAACCGCCGAATCCAGGCTGTCCATACACTTCTCCTGCACTAAAGATTAACAGCGCAGCTCCGAGCTCCTTCTCTCGCTCCGGGACCACAGTGTCTCTGCCCCTTGGCAGTTGGGAAGCTTCTCAGTTCGGGCGCCACCAGATCCTATAGGTGGTTTACTGATACCAGCCACTTACTTTGCCTCCCATTGGTGCAAAGAGGCACCAGGGTCCACACTACACTTCTCAGGAGCACCTTCCATACAGCCCCCGTTAGGCATGCTCCCAGGGTGAGTCCAAACTTTAATTGGCTCAAGTGGTCTACATTTTAAGGACCTACCTTTCCCCAATTGGTCCATCTCCTCTGCTTGGGTTCAAAATGGAGGGGCGGCACTCACAGAGTCCCAGCTGTAAATAAAGCCGGTTAAACAAGCTACATTTTTACAATGGCACTACATATTCTCCAACAGATGATTACGTCTTCAGCCCAGCTCACTCTGCTCTCTTATCGACTGCAGAAACGGAGCAATCTGAACATCCCCTCGAGTGGGATTTGAGCAGTAAACCCACTGTCCCCCTACATAACCACTGAAACCTGAAAGCAGGCAGCTCTTAAGGAGACAGCTGCAGAGGCTTTAAAAGCACTCACAATGGCCATAATTGGTGGCATCTCACCAATCCCCAGCTAAACAGGAAGCCTTTTAGGCAATCTTGGGATGGTCTTCAGGAACCCCCATTTGTAGGAGGTTACATTACTATTTTCCTTATTACAAAGCAGCAGGAGACAGTCTCTGTACAGTCAGACATGTAGGTATGATGACAGCAGATGCCATTGTAGTAGCTTATGTTCACGCTGTCATCCCACTGTGCACAGCATACGTTGGCACCCAACCTTTGCCACGTACAGGGGAATCACTGAGAAGGCATTATGTATCTTTGTGTGATTGTATTGCTGTCTAACTACCAGTCAGACTATAGCACTACTGTATATTGAAAAGTTGGCATAGTGAAGCAACGTCATCCTTCATGGCGACTGTAAATTTATGTCAGGAATTGCCAAAGGATGATGCGGTACTACCCTATGACAGCATTGCAATATATTGCTATGGTCTGACATTAAAAGTATAGCGTCACAATATAAAAAAAAAGGTCAGATATAATATAATATTTTCTGTGTAACTCCTTTTACATGGCAAAGGCTGTCTGCCTTAGGGCACGCAATTGATGTTTGCTTTTACAGTAATCACTGGTGTGTCAATTAAAGATACATACGAGCAAGTCAAGCACATTCGCTGTATTCATTCTTTCACACTCATCATGGGTATTTACCTTTGGACACTGAGTTTGCCCAACCACCATACTTGCAATTTTATTCCCACTCATCCTTGATGGAAGCTGCCTCGCTGATGGTCCACCAACTAACACAGCTTGCATAACTACAGCTGGTTTGGACTTAGAGTTTCTCAAGACAAAGTAACAAACCCCCCAAAATTTTCACCTGCCAGAAAGCATTCAGATGACTTTTAAAAAACATATTGGCAGACAAGTAGTGGGACTCCTTTGATAGTGACTAGAATTACAAACTTTGGGGGGTAGGAGTAAGTAGGCTGTTGGTTAACTATGATCTGCAGCTTATCTCTTAGTTAGGTAATTGGGCAAACAAGGTAGCACAAGCGGTCCTTACCTGATGTTAAATTCTATGTTTCTATGTTTCTTTACCTGCTGCCATTATGCAATTTTCTGCTGGCCCCTTCCCATTCGGTCTACACACTCTGGTGTGTCGACTCTGTTACAGAGCTTTGTGTCATCAGCAAACAGGCAATTGATGCCTTCTAGGTCATGCGCCAATGTCACTAATGAAGATGTTGAACTCGACTGGTCCCCTGCACTGATCCATGAGGTAAATTCCCCACAGGTCACTCTTCCCTCTGTGGAGTGACAGCCATTTATCACTCATGTCTATTACATGACCATGGGTTACATCTCCATCTTTACCCATTGCTTTATCAACTCTTAATACTTCCTGTTGCTGAAGGACCCTTTTTCATGTAAAGGGACCTGTGTCCGTTTTCACTGCCGTAATCACACTGCCATTTACTGCCTTCGGACACATTTCCCTCCTCTATCTCAGTAACGACTGAGCATAAATACCTGTCAAATATGTCAGCATTACTGTTGTCATCTTCATTTACTGACCTACTTGCCTGCGCTTCCAGTTACTGCCATCACAATGTCACTGTTTGTGAGCACAAGGTCCATTATTTCCTTCTGATGAGTCAGTTCAATGACCAGTTGCTTGAGGAAGGCACCCTAAAGGGAATCACTGAAAAATCTACTCCTAGTTAATGCGGCTGATGGGATGATCATATCAACATCTGTAATATCAATGTCACCAACCAGCAGTACCTCACCCTTGTCTGACATCTTTTGGATGGCTAGCATTTGCTCCCTATCTGTTTCTTCATCCAGGGCTGATGGTCCATAGACCACACCGGTCTATATGGCTGATCCCCATTTTCTTTCTCCGCAAAACACGGTATCCACCACTTTGTTCCCCTGGATCTCGTGGCCTGTAATGTCATTTTATACTTACATAAACATAGAAACATAGAATTTGACGGCAGATATATGGACGCTGGCCTACCCAGTCTGCCCATTTCCTACCTACTGATAAGCTGCAGATCCTAGTTAACACCAGCAGCCTACTTCTTCCTACCCCACCCCCCAGAACTGTCTTATGACATACCATGCATGCTTGAATTTCACCACTGATTTTGACTCCACAACCTCCTCCGAAGGCCGTTCCATGCTTCCACAACCCTCTCTGTGAAAAATACTTCATTAAATTACCTCTGAGCCGCCCCCATCTTCAAATTGTGCCCTCTTGTTCTTGCACACCTCTTTTTTTGAAAGATGCTACCCTCTTGGACTTTGTTGATTCCCTTGAGGTACTTGAAAGTTTCTATCATGTCCCCCTCTACCTCCCTTTCCTCGAGGCTATAGCATATTAAGCTCCTTAAGTCTCTCTTCATATGTCTTCCGTTGCAGACCCTGTACCATTTTAGTTGCCCTCCTCTGGACAGCTTCCATCCTGTCTATGTCTTTATGGGTTAGGTCTCTCAGAACTGCACACAGTACTCAGATGGGGTCTCACCAGCTGTCTGTACAGAGGATAATAACTTCCTGTTGTCTACTGGTGATGCCTCTCCTATGCATCCCAGTATCCCCCAGCCTCCTTGCTGCCCTCTCACATTGCTTGCCCATCTTTAGGTCATCTGATATGACTACCCCCAGGTCCCTCTCCATTTTTGTTGTTGTAGTATCTCACCCCCATTATGTACTTCTTCCCTGGTTTTGTTTCCTGCATTGCATTGCACTTCTTAGCATTGAATCTAAGCTGCCATATTTCCAACCATTCCTCCAACCTTGCCAAGTCCTTCTCATCCTTTCCACGCCTCCTTGTGTATCAACCCTGTTGCAGATCTTAGTGTCATCTGCAAAGAGACATACTTTTCCTTCCAGTCCTTCTGCAATGTACGCTTTATGGACATTGAAGAGGACCGGTGGTAATTACTTGAATCCTCTGATACCCCACTAGTAACCTCCTTTCTTCTGAGTGGACTCTATTTACTATTACTCTCTGTGTCCTATTCTCCAGCCAATTCTTTACCCAGGCTGTCATCTTGGGACCCACACCCAGGCTGGCTAACTTGTATATTAATCTTTTGTGTGGGACTGTGTCAAATGCCTTGCTAAAGTCTAGGTAGGCCATGTCCACAGCCCCTCCCTGATCTACTACTTTGGTACCACTCTACTACTTTGGTACAGTACCACTCCTCATCCCTTCCTACCCGCCCTGTCTCTTCTGAATATGTTGTAGCCAGATATGGCCAACGCCCAGGCGAATGTTCTTTTCTTTGAGAGTCATAGTGTTATAGTACATGCAGCAATCATTGTAGTTCAATTACTTTTCAAAAGCAGTTTCAGATCGCTTGAGAGCATATTACAAATCATAAATTCACTCATCTATGCATCAGTGCTGCCATCCACACATAGTAACAAAGTTACAACATTTAGTCATTCACTGTTGTAAGAGGACAGTTGCATACATCAGCCAGACTGGCTGTTGTCAATTGATGGATGGAGACAGTTTAGTGAAAGAGAGTTCACGCTGTCTTCATTTGGTGATTGTCTTTCTAATTGCTTGCAATTATCAACACATCCGGGAAAGCAACTCGTTGTCAGATAATGTGATTACCATGTGACTTGATGTTAGGTACTGTTATCTATAGAGAGGGCAATCAGAGTTTTTGAGGCAACATCATCTATCCTCCTTTCTTTGTGAGACAATGTGTGAAGCACATCATTGAAAGGTGATGGGATTAGGCCTGGCCTTGATGCTGTGTACTCTCAGTCTGCTGAAATCAAATAACAGTTACTGAGAAGCATCTATTCTACCTTCTTTGTTAACTTATGTTCTTAGCTGAAACAAATACAAATCAATAATTTTCATAGGTGCAGAACCGGGGGGGTCGGATGGGACTATACCCACTTTCATTTTTTGTATGGCAAAAACTAGTATAGAAAAAGTGCCCATTGTACCCTCATAAGTGGCCTTTTGATTAGCAGACACCTCAGCTTTTACCATCTTCCGGCACCCTTGATAATTTTTTAATTCAATGCCTCGCATACATGGACCATTCCGCGTCCCTTATCCACTAGCTGGAAACATTTACATGACCTATGCATGAATGTGACTCCTTACTGCACATTATCATCATCTCCGCAATGTGCGCTATGAACTGCATTTTTATAAAAGCAGGTGTATGTTGTTAGCAGTTTTGGGGCAGTGATGTCTATTGCCTGCTGTGAAGCATGAGAGTAAGTCAGGGACAGTTAGGTGCGAGCAGCCGCCCGTCGGCACAGCAGTTTGAATTTCCACTCGCGACGCCGCTAATTCGGGTTCGAAAATGACTAGGGTGACTGAATGGTTGGCGGGAGAAGGATGAGCATCCTAGGGACTGCCTCCTCTCCGGGAGGGTGGGGGATGTGCTCGGAGCATTGGTGACCCCTGGTGGAGGCCAGGTGACACTAGCCACCGGGCACTGGTACGCACAGGAGGCGGGCAACACTGGCGTCATTGCATGTCCCAGCCTCCCAGAAAAATTAGCCGCCAGCCACCACTAATGAAGCCTACCACGATTTCAATTTGCTCCCAGGCCAGGCCTCCCAGCCAAGTTCGATCTCGCGGCATGCGGGGAGTGCAGCCCGACCGTGGGGGGGAAGCCACGGGGTATCGGGAGGGACGAGGCCGTTGTGGGGAGCAGAAGCTAGTGGTCCGTGACCAGGCTGAGAAGGACACCAGGCGGCTGACAGGCTAGGGGAGATAAAGACTAAATAGAAAAAAAAAAAAGACAGTTGTTTGGCAGTCGATAGCATAGATACATAGACAGTGTCAGCAGATAAGGGCCTATGGCCCACCAGTCTGCCCGGTTGAGCTTATAAGTTCTGATTATGTTTCCCTAGAAGTCTGTAAGCTCTGTGGCTGTTGCTTGTGTGGAAATATTTTTTTATATAGCACATTTCATATACAGACTGCATTCGTGGAGTGCTTTACAATCCAAAGAGGGAGGAAGATGGCCTCCCTGATGTGAGGCAGCATGGGGTTGTTTCAGTGAAGTATTGTCAAACCAACCTGATCCAATGTTATGACTGGGTGACAGGTGAGATGGCTAAGGCTCATGCATCGGACATTCTTTACTTGGACTTCAGCAATGCCTTCGATTCTGGGCATCATGGGTGGCTTGGGGGGAAGCTAACCGGTGACGGGGTAGGGTCACAAATAGGAACTGGATTACAAGATGGTGGAGTTGGAGGTTGCAACGTGTGGCGGTGAGAGGGTAGATCTGAACTCCAAGGGCAATGACGAGTGGGGTGCCACAGGGATCAGTTTTGCGGCCAGTATTGATCTTCTGTTTTTTTTTTGTGTGTTTTTTTCACTGGCACAGACTACTGTGTAAACTAAGCTATGGTTCAAAGTTATTTGTAGTCATAGTATTCAATTAATAAAGCAATACAGGAATAATCCCTCTTTACAAGACGCTGGTTAGGCACCATCTGGGTATTGTGTGCAGTGCTTGAGGCTGTACCTGCATAAGGATTCTAACAAAATGGAGCATTCCACCCCGCTTTCCAGGCGCAATTGAAAAGTGCAGTCATGGTGTCGCCAATACCTACTTTAGCTCCCTTAACACCTTGGGTGCACCCCATCTGGCTCCATTGCCCTGTCTACCATCATGCATCCCAGTTCTTCCAATATTTCCTGCACGAGAAACTGCCTCTTCTCCACACACCCACCCCCAACCATTTAATTTCCTGCTCTGCTGCATTCTTCTCCTTCTTCCTCCCTCTTGAACACAGAGCAAAAACAGGTGTTTAGTAGGTCTACCTTTTCTATGTCTCCTTGTATCACCTCCCCCTCTTTTGTTCTTGCCCTCCTTACCTCTACCCTTGATTCTCACTGGATCGCAGGGTATTTCATCGAATTCATTTCAGTCTGAGTTGTCTTGCACCTCCTAAATGCTGTCCTTTTTGTCCTTACCTTTTTTTTTTCTTCCCTCATTATACCACAGAGGTTTTCTCCTCTTATTTTACTATCACTCTCTTGCTCACAGATGTCAGTGGCCCCTACAATAGCTTCCTTTATCTTCCCCCACTTTGCCTCTGCCTCCATCAACTCCCACTAGTGATGCATCCCAGCATCCTCTCTGCCCTTGCTGCTGCTCCACTCCAACAGGTATTGCAGTTGTTCATGTTGACATCAACCATGACCCCCATGTCCCTTTCCTTTTTTGTTTTTGTTACTACCCCCCATTGTGTAATCTTCCCATGGGTTTTTATTTTCAAGGTGCATTATTTTGCACTTCTTTGGATTGAATCATAGCTGCCATATTTCCAACCATTCCTCCAACCTTGCCAAGTCCCTTCTCATCCTTTCCACGCCTCCTTGTGTATCAACCCTGTTGCAGATCTTTGTGTCATCTGCAAAGAGGCATACTGTTCCTTCCAGTCCCTCTGCAATGTCTCTTACAAATACATTAAAAAGGACTGGACCCAGTACTGAACCCTGCAGTACCCCACTAGTAACCTCTCTTTCTTCAGAGTGAACACCATTTACAATTACCTTATATGTCCTGTTGTGCAGCCAATGTTTTACACAGGCTACCACCCTGGGACCCACTCTCAGGCTGGTTAATTTGATTATTAATCTTTTGTGTGGGACTGTGTCAAATGCCTTGCTAAAGTCTTGGTAGCCCACGTCCACTGTCCCTCTCTGGTCTACTACTTTGGTCACCCAGTAAAAAAAAAAAATCAATCAGGATTCATCTTACATGACCTTCATGCTGCCTTGGGTTCCCAGCCCCACTGGCCTCTCGTAGGGTACTCAACAATTTTTTCCTTCAGATGATTCCATCACTTTCCCTACCAGAGGTCAAACTGACAGGTCTGTAGTTATCTGACTCTGGCTTGGTCACACTTTGTGAAGGGGAATTGCATCTGTGACAGTTTGCATCAAATTACTTTTAAACAGTTTACAAATCAGTTACTAGACGTTAGTTGAATTACTATAAAGGGTAGTACTCACCAGGGTGGCAGAGCAGTGGTGTATTTGATTGTCTTTAACAGTCACTAATGGTTGTGGACTACCCAGCCACCCTTCTGTACATCCCACCCCTACCAGGCGTGATGTTTCCTTTATAGCCAATGTTATGACATCACTTCCTGGACAAGTCTTGGGGCAGAACTGTCATATTCTTAATAACCCAGGACAGTGCAAAAAGGTTAATACACACCACAAAAAAGAAAAAAAAAATATATATATATTAAATATTGTATATTATAAGGGAGAGGGACATGTGGGGAGTGGTGCAATGCAATGGCTGTGGGGCAGCAGTTTTCCGGGAGACATTTGGGAAACTGCATTGCTGTCCTATTTGCAGGCAACTGTCAGCTCTGAGGGAGGAGGTTGCATGCCTCCAGGCTGAACTGGCATGGACTAAGGAGGCCTCCCCCACCAAAACAGCACCACTGCCACAACCACTGCCTCAGAGGCTGCCAAGTATGAAGAGCCGTTGGACCACAGTGGGTTCTGGGAGGGTTCGGGTGGTGGAACAGAGGCGAAGCCCCCTAGTTGTACCTCTACACAAACCATACGCCAGTCTGGCACAGCAAGGTTCCTCTATGATGGCACCCTCAGTGGAGATCAAGAAGAATGCTGAGGACATCCACAAGGGAGACCCACAAAAGGGTGGCAAGGGACACCACAGGGGAAGGAAACTGCTTCTGATGGGGACTCTATTGTTAGAGGGTAGACCTAGGGAAGGGAGAGGGAGAGGAAGTAAGGTGCCTACCTGGTGCCATGGCTTGGAGGGACAAGAAGCGAATCCTCAGGATTGCAGAAGCAGCATCACAGGAGAGAGAACCAGATATCATTGTCCACCTTGGGACAAATGACATAGCTAGGCTTGGGATCAGTGCAGTGCAGGATGACATTGTGGAGTTGGGGAGGGGACTCAGACACATAGCAAGCACGGTAACCTTCTCAGAGGTGCTGCCAGTCCATGGCAGGGGTGCGGCTAGGGTACTACACACCATACAGTTTAATGAATGGTTGCAAAACTGGTGCAGAGCACAGGGCTTTGGCTTCATTGGGACTGGTGGAACACTTCCGGAGAGATGAAGGTCTATACTGGCATGATGGTCTCGCATCTGTCCATGAATGGAACCAAGATTCTATGACAGGTTTAAATGCTTCCTTCGGCAAGCTTTTAAACTAGCTCATGGGGAGGTGCTAATAAGAGGCGGAAATGTCAAGCCTCACCACAAAAACATGACAGGTAGTAAGGTAAACACTGAGGTGCAGTGCTTCTACAGAGGGCAGGACGGGTAAATGGAAAAATAGACAAGGGCAAAAAGAGCAGGGATGGGGAAAAAAGGATAAAGCTACATTAAATGGAGGGCAATGAGTACCAATGCCTATAGTCATGGGAAACAAGCTTCCTGAGCTAGTGGCTTTGATGGAAGATGAACAATTGGATATTGTGGCAGTCACGGAAACATAGTACATGGAGAACCATGACTGGGATGTCAACATGCAGGTGCACAGTCTGAAGAAGGACAGGAGGGAAAAAGATGCGTGTATAGTAGCTCTGTACATAAGGGAAGGGATAAAAGCTACAGAATTAACAAGTAAAGGGGGAGGACAAGAGTCACTCCGGGTCACCTTGGAGACAGGAAATGGCATCACTATCCACACAGGGGTTGTATACAGAACCCCATCTCAAGGGGAGGAAATGGACAAGAAAATGATAGAGAACATTCTCAAAAGGGCTGAAAAAGGGGAGATACTGTTGATGGGGGACCTGAATATGCCAGATGTTAACTGGATGACATGTACTGCAGCCACATCCAAGAGCAGGGTCATTCTCGATGCCCTGCAGGGGGCAGGCCTTAGACAGCTAGTGTTGGAACCCACTCAGGAGGGAGCAATACTAGACTTGGTACTCTCAAATGGAGAGAGGATCACAAATTTAGAAGTCAGTAGACATCTGGGAATAAGCGATCACTGCACAGTGTGCTTCACAATAAGCACAACCATGGAGACGAGTCTTACAAAAAGGAGCATACTGGACTTTAGAATGGCTGACTTTGGCAAAATGGGTGAATACCCAAGGAATACACTAGCAAATGGCCAAAAAGGAGGGGTGGAAGAACGATGGAGAAAAATCCAAAATGCCATCATAGAGGCAACAAGCCTTTGTGTGAAACAGATAAAGAAAACAAAGCGGAATAAAAAACCACTATGGATCTCAAAAGAGGTGGCAGGGAAGGATAAGGAGAAAAAGGCTGCATTCAAAAAGTATAAGGAATCACAGAAGGAGCACGACAGGGAACTGTATCAATTAAAGCAGAAAGAAGTGGGGAAAGCAGTCAGAATAGCAAAAGCACAAACAGAGGAAAAAATAGCCAATTCAGGTAAGAAGGGGATAAAACCTTTTATATGTACATTAGGGAGCATAGAAAGGTTAAGGGAGGAATAGTGAAGATTAGTAAGGGAGAGGTGAGGTGGACAAAGGGAGACAGTGAAAAGGCAGAGTTACAGAATGAATACTTTTGCTCAGAATTCAAAAAGAAGATGAGGATGAGTTACCTAAACCAGACAATAGAAGCACTCTAGGTAGGGGTTGTCACCAGTCCATTTACAGAACAAAGAGTCCTGAAAGAACTCCTAAAACTCATGGTGGACAAAGCAGTGGGACCTGACAGGCAGAAGCAGGAAACTACAGACCTGTAAGTTTGATCTCAGTGGTAGGGAAAATGATGGAATCACTTCTGAAAGACAGAATTGTTGAGTACCTAGAGGCCAGCAGGGCACAGGACCAAAAGCAGCATGGATTTACAGCAGGAAGGTCATGTCAGACAAATCTGATAGATTTCTTTGACTGGGTGACCAAAGCAATAGACCAGGGAGGGGCTGTGGATATGGCCTACCTAGACTTTAGCAAGGCATTTGACATAGTCCCGTACAAAAGATTGATAATCGAGTTAGCCAGCCTGGGAGTGGGTCCCAGGGTGGTAGCCTGGGTAGCAAACTGGCTGTACAACAGGACACAGAAGATAATAGTGAATGGAACACATTCCGAAGAAAGGGGGGGTCACTAGTGGAGTACCTCGGGTCTCAGTACTAGGTCCAGTCCTCTGTAACATCTTTATAGGCACAGAATGGGCTGGAATACCATTTACATCATTTTCTAGGGTGGATGGAGGAGGCTAAAATTTTAGTCACGACGGGTGAGAGGAACCTGGAGGTAATGGTTGATGTCAACATGAACAACTGCAATACCTGTTGGAGAGGAGGAGCAGCAGCAAGGGCAGAGAGGATTCTGGGATGCATCATTAGTGGGATTACCTCCTGCAGGGCGGAAGTGATGCACCTCTGTACAACTGCTTGGTTAGGGCCACACCACAAGTATAGTGCACACAGTTTTGGAGACCACATTTAAAGAGGACACTGCATTCCTAATGAGAGAATGCAAAGGAAGGAAAACAACATTAGGTGTTGCTTAGGTGAAAGGACTCATGAGGAGAGGCCCATGGAGCATGACATGTACACCATAGAGGAGAGGAGGGACAGGGGTGGTACGATAATACATAATAGAGGTTTTAAATTTCATAAAAGTGACCAACAAGTGTGCTCAGTCATGGTGCTGTAAGGAAGTTGAAGCAGGCAAGGAGAGGGAATGGGTATAAGCTGGAAGTGGGCAGGCTCAGAGGATGGAGGAGGAGGTGTCATTTCACTGAGAGGGTGGTGGAGCCATGTAGTGTGCTGTCAAAGGAGGCTATGGACTGTTGTAAGAGTGGATGGGCCTTGTACACAGGGATGCTAAATCTGAACTGGTCCAAAGCTGGTGTCACATATGGGACTGTGGACAGTATAACCCCCAAAAATCCTAAAGAACAAAAATTGCCCCTGAGTGCGGCTAATGAAAACCTAGTAGTCTCGCAAAGACCCATCGGTGCATTTAGCTGTCAGAGTACTATGTTAGTACAATTGTCACATTGACTGTCAGCCATTTTGGTGTCTGAGCTGTGCACACACCAGTCAATCATTTTTTTTTATTTGTGATTAGGGATGGGGGGTTATGGTAATGCCACTCTATTGTCATGGTTAGCTGTCCTGCAATGGAACAGCTGGTGTGTAGTGGGGTGGAGGGGGTTTTGGGATCAGGAAGTCTTGGTCCAGATGCAGGTCACCGTCATGACTCAATTTTTCCACTCAAGTGTAGTTGGTGCGGTGGGGGGGGAGTTGCATAAACTCCTGTCCTGGATTGCAATATTGAGAATTACAGAGCTTCTACCATATCTGGAAGGAACTGGAAGTAATAAGAGTTGATAAACCAATGGGGGCCAGATGGGGTGCACCCCAGGGTCCTTAAAACTAAGAGGTGGTGGCTGAACCTCTTGCTATCCTTTGTAGCCGATCATTAGAAACAGGGGAGTACCAAAGACTGGAGGATAGCAGATGTAGTCCCCTTATACAAAAGTGGGAACAAGAGAGCGAGAGAACTACAGACCAGTCAGCCTCACACCGATGATCGGGAAAGATCATGGAAGCACTACTGAAGGAGAGATTGGTGGAACATCTGGTTGTCAATGAACTAAGGACCCAAGGCAGCATGGTTTCACCAGGGGAAGGTCATGTCAGACCAACCTCATTGAATTTTCTGACTGGGTGACTAGGGAGGTGGATCAGGGAGGGCAGTGGACATGGCCTATCTGGACTTCAGCAAGGCCTTTGACACTGTGCCACATAGAAGACTATTGCACAAACTGGGAATATGAGGTGGGCAGGACAGTAGTACAATGGGTGAGTAACAGGCTGGGCAGCAGGACACGGAGGTGGTATTGGTAAATGGCTGTCACTCCACAGAGGGAAGAGTGACAGTGGGGTACCACAGATCGACTGCTGGGACGGTACTATTCAATATCTTCATCAGTGACATTGCGCCAAAGGACCTAGAAGGCAGAATTTCACTGTTAGCTGATGGCACAAAGCTCTGTAACAGAGTAGACACACAGAGGGTGTAGACAGAATGAGAAGGGACCTGCAGAAACTTGAAGAATGGTCAGGGTTTGGCAGTTGAAATTCAATGCAAGAAGTGCAAGATAATGCATATGGGGCACAAAAACCCTGGCACAACATATCAATTGGGGGTGAGGATTTACATGCAAAGCAGAAAGGATCTTGGAATTATCATCTCTGATGACCTCAAGGCAGGAACAGTGTGACAAGGCAGCAGGTAAAGCAAATAGGATGCTGGGATGCAATGGCAGGGCATCACCAGCAGGAAAGGAAGGTCATAATTCCACTATACAAGACACTAGTGAGGCCGCGCCTGGAGTACACTCTGTGCAGTTCCGGAGACCCTACCTACGTAAGGACATAGACAGGGTAGAAAAGGTTCAGGAGGGCAACAAAGATGGTGCATGGATTACATCACAAGTCCTATGAGGACAGGTTGAAGGCACTGAACATGTACTCCTGGAGGAAGGAGAGGAGGAGAGAGGAGATATGATGAGACATACAAGTACATCTTAAGGGGAGGAACAGGTGCAGGAATGCACTATTTTAAGCGAAAAAGATGTTCCAGGACTAGAGGCAGGATGAAGTTGG
Source organism: Neoceratodus forsteri (assembly GCA_016271365.2). Lineage (NCBI taxonomy): Eukaryota > Metazoa > Chordata > Ceratodontiformes > Ceratodontidae > Neoceratodus > Neoceratodus forsteri. The sequence goes on from CM028130.1 coordinate 1,320,208,259, forward strand.
AGGGAGGACCATTCAGGGGAAACCGTGAGAGGAAGAATTTCTTCACAAAACGGATGGTGGACAAGTGGAACACCCTGCCAGAAGTGGTGAGGCTGAAACAATCACAGGATTAGAATGCATGGGATAGACATAAAAGGAATTCTGGAGGTCAGGGAAAGAGGGCAACAGACTTCTGGAAAACATAAACTGAACTTACAAACTTAAATGGGCAGACTGGGTGGGCCATAGGCCTTATCTGCCGACACTGTCTATGTATCTATGCATGTATCTATATCTGTATTTCAGCATTCTTGTAGTCAGGCAATACTTACATCCCTTGCATGACGATCAAATGTTTACATATCCAGGTGATGCACAATTAGAAATATGTATTTATTATAAATGCTATTCTAGCCAAGAGCTTGCTGAGCTGTAGTCATAAACAGAGTGTTTGAAACAAAGGAAATACATTTAATGACAGCAGTCAGTGCGATCCCAACTGTCAATGGCACTCATCAGTGGACCGTTAAACCAAATTATTGTGTTGTTCTGCTGTAGTTTTCTCTTTGTCTCAGTGAAATGAGCACTCAGGACAATAATGAGGTGCCAATTATCAAGTGATCAGACTAACCACATTGGTAATGCTCATGAATGAATTGACTTCACAGGTGCCTCATCAATGCACCAGCCTCTAACTGTGAAATACAGTCCAAGAGCCATTCAAGACTGTACTCCTGTATACTAAGAATTTGTAAAAAGTAGACTGCTAAACAAAAGCAAAATACCCATGGTAATCAATGTGTTTGCAAATTACTTTTTCCCCAATGAGCAACATTCCCATCTGCAGGAAATCACAACTATTCAGATATCAATACTCTGATTCTGTGTAACACACGAAAAGGTACACATGTACAGGGGTGTGTATCCACAACAGACCATGAAATAGGCAGTATAGTGCAGTGGTTTAAGGCTATGAGCTGCAAACCAGGAGACCTGGTTTGAATCACAGAGCCCCACTTTCAGTAAGTGTTGTCAAACTGAGAGAGAGTTCATCATGGACCCAGAGCATTAAAGTCACCCAAGACCATCAGCTGGGTGAGTCAAGCACGCATGTCAATGGCAAAGTATGCTACTTCCTGCAGAAAATGCTCTCATTACACAGTGGACGATAGATGAGAGAATTCTTCAACCGCATACCTGTCACTACAGTACACTCAAAGGACTCAGCTCCTCTACTTGTACACTTGTGAGTCACAGGTTGGTTTTGAAACAGACTGCAACCCCCACAACCATGGGCAGGGCAACGCACCGATAACCATCTGGAACTGCTGACTCAAAAATTTGACCAGCATTTTACATCCAGCAAGGTCTCGGTAATGCATGCCAAGTCTGAACTCCACAAGATCTGCAATAACTGCAGATCTTGTTTCTTACGGATCTGGCATTGCACAATACCACCCGTCTTGGGACAGTCCACTGGAGCTGAACAGACCACTTTTGCCAAGCATCATTAGTGGTGCCCTTGGGTATGGAAACCAGACAAGAGTGACCTCATTCAGAGTCCATTTTATACCAGGGTGTCTTCTGGTTTCCACTACCACAACCCAGTGTCCGCTCATTTGATCCACTGTTTGCAACCCCAAAACCCACCTCACCAAGCACAGAATACCCAACACTGTACAGCGACGGTGTGTCAACAACTGTAATAGCATTCAGGCAATTATTCAGGGACTTAGGCTTGCCACACCGTTTGGTGGAGAGAGCTTCATCTATCAACCCCTCCTTGCTGGCCTTTCTATCATTGTCCAGATGAACATACGCCAGGCATGGCTACCCCTAAGTTCCCTTTCTTTACTCCCCAGACCACTCAATTTGCTTATATCCCTATTGTGCCTTTCTTAGCAAATATCACATTCCCATCCATAGCAAACACAGAGGAGAAGTGGTTGTTAGTACCTCTGCCTGCTCACTCGCCTCCTTACCACCCACCCACCACATCTGATATTAGTCTTCCAAGCAGACCCTTAGTTTTTGTCATGAACGCTCACTGAACTACACTGGTCCACCAGCCAGTTTATGTGACTTGCTCCTTGCACTTAACCTTAAGCGCGGTATGGACTGACTCATGAAGTACCTGTTTAACGACCTCCCATCTCTTATCCACGTCTGGCATTGTTGTAATAACACATGTGATCCTTTAGAATATTTCCCATTACCATAAAGTCTGCTCCACTGATCTACACTGCCAGTGTCCTAGATCCCTCACCCCTCAACCCATGTTACTGCGAAAGCAGACATTGCGTGGTCTCTCACAGTCAGAGGGATCCTCTACAACCAGGTCCCTTACTAGATCGCCATCCGCCAAGACTATGTCAGAACATAGCCTGCTCTCAGCACCCCATGACAATGTTAAGGTCCCAGTCACGGTTGTTGTTGGCCCACATTTTCATGAGCATTGCCCACACACCCCACCAACGAACAACTAGCCTGGAACTCTGTTAACTTGTTATACAAACTTCATTCACCTAGGTCCCTATGATTGGGACAGGCCACTCTGCAGGGGTGGGTACTTCCAACCTCCTGTATTCTAGATTCTCTCTCAGGCCTGCTCTCCCCCCTCGTTTCTGCTATATATATTGCATCTCCCATCTCTGCTACACACTGAGGGTTTACACCACTCTACCATGCCCTCCCCTTATCTCTGCCTACAAGTAGCACAGCTTGCGCCGTAAGCTTAACATACTTCAATCCTAATCTGAGATGGCTGCCTACAGTGGGCATCCTTCCCTGTCCTGGCCACTTATAACTGAAGATACAGACCAGATCGGTCATGTTCTCTTCCTGCAAACAGCCTGTTCTAAATAGAACTTACACTCTGGACCTGATAGGACAAGGTAAACAGGCTATAAAACAACTCTTCAAATCTAAATGATATACAACAGAATAAAACATTATCATCATATAGTATATGTTAGCTCTGTTTTACAACCAGCTGCCTGTAATATCACAGTACAGAATAAACAGTATAATCATATAGTATAACTTTCATCTGTTCCACAACTCAATTGCATGTAATATCACAACCTAATTGTATCTCCATGTTTTCGCCAAGCCCTAGAATGACACAGTGCTAGTAAGGTAGAAGTCTAGTTGTACACTCCAGCAACCCTTTCCGTTACCAGCCCATAAAGTCTTTTGAAAAAGGTTGCCATTGAAGCGGCTTGGATGGAGGAAAAAATTTCAGTCGTCCCCTCTAGCTCTCCTGCATGCTGCAGGCTGCCGTTAAATAGGTCAGGAAGATGGCAATTTTGGTACCGAAAATAAACTAAAGTTCAGCACCAGTCATGAACCTGATGAGCTCCCTCTCACTACAGTCCTCTCTCCTCCGGCACTGCTTCAGGCCACGGTAAAATAGGGCAACTTCCTTCAGCGTTTGATGCAGAAATTGAAAATTCAACAGTTCAGCCACAGTCCCTGAGCTCAGTGAACGCCTCTCCTGGCGGTCCCTGTCTCTCGCGTCAAAACCGCATGTCATAGCAATGATAGGGCCTACTTTGCTAGGAGAGGGGTAGGAATAAGTGCATGTGGGAGAGTGATGGTGGAGGTGGTTCACTAAGGATGAACCGGGAATAAAATGGCAGAGCAGCATGAACTGCTATCAGACAGAAAACTGGACATAACGGTATCATTGAAACATGGGCAAACCAAAACCATGACTGGGACAGGGCCTTTACAGGAGGTAAGTAGTGGGGTGACAGAGAAAAAGGTAGCAGAAATTGGTGGAGTAACTGATTTCATAAAGGAAAGTACATCTTGAGGGCCATTAATGGCCTCTTCGTCGATTCAAGCATTACACCATTAACGAGGATATCCTACCGATGACCCTAGGAGGTTCTCGCTCCATAACTGCACTCATTACAGAAACTGAGACTTGAACATTACTCAATATGGGACCCAACATCATCGTCTGCTTTGTCACCTGATGATGTACCACTGTGACATCTGATCTGCATGGATGGCTGTGCTCTGCTGTGACATTTGTTCTTCAAAACTAGAACCCCCAGGTGCCGTTCTTCCTTTGTGACTCTGATACCACCACATTGCCCACACACCATTATACAGCCTTATCATTGGTTTATGAACAGGTGGTAATGTTTGGGTCATGAAAGTAAACTACTGATGACAGTCGTGGACCATTTAAAAGTCTGCTCATGTCAAATCATCATTCTGATTCACCCCCACACACACACACCTCACGGTAAATCAGCTCTAATATTGGTTTGGTATTCAAGTAAACAGAAACATGGGACACAGTTTTTTAATGTCAGTAATAAACATTAGAAAGGACTGGCACCGGACTGATCCTGACATATCACATCCACAACACCATGCAAAACTACACACAATGACAATATCGCTGCCTCGGACTGTTAGTGACTTGAAACATTATTGCACACTGCCAAATACAAAAGCTACAATGTTATATCACCTCTTCACGGATTGGTTTAAATGGCTGTCGAAATAAAGTACTGATGACAAACCACAGTGACGACACCATGCATGGTGTTGTGGCTGACGTAGTGGTGCTCACCAAGTACTCCTTCACACAGACTCAATATCTTCCACCCTACCAGTCAGGTTTCGAAGGGTCATCAACTGCATCCGACCTGATATGACACACTGACTCAATCCGGACTGGTATGGACAGTGGATAGTCATCTCAGCTGTCTTTGTCGACCTTACAAAGCATTCAACACCATCTCCCATTCTATAACTCTCTTGTCTCACTGAATGGGCCTCTGTTGCTGCCGAACTGGTTAGATCTTCTCTCTGGCAGAACACGGTCAGTAGAGTCGCAAATCTCCCTCTTTCCATTTGGGTTATACCTACTGGCCACTAGAGGGGACCCTGCTCCCTCTCACTACTTCCCTAATCTAACTGTACAATACTACTTCCTTGATCATGCTCACCACAATGTTGGCCCTCTCACACTCTGCCTGTGCTATCCTCACTAGCAGTACACTTGCCCACTTACCATCTGCCACTCCTCACTGTGCCACACACCCTCCTCCCTGGCTCTGAACCTGCTCTCCTGCCCTTGGGACCTCTGTGTGTCTCAGTCCTCCTGCCTCACCTAGCTTCCTCCTCCTCAGGCATCTGAGTGTCTACCTATTCTTGCCCTTTCTGTACACCTCCCCCCTGCTCCTTAGCCTCCCCCTCTCATGTCAATCATGAAAAACCTCACCATCTCCCAGCCAGGGTGTTAGTCACTACTCTCCTGTCAGAACATACATCAAACCCTGGCCCAGTTCCCAGGAGCTCCCAGCTAACACCACAGGCATGCATGGTCTCCATGAATATCTTAGCCTCCTAAAAAGTTTGAGTCACTACAATGCCTGGTCACATCAATTAACCTGATGTCGCTCAATTCAGACTTGGCTGTTGAAATCCTCCCTGCTCCTAGTCTCCCTCCTTCCTAGTTTCACCTTCTTCAGGACTGACCATGTCGGGGCATGGCGGCTAGCTATTATGTCAAGAATCTCTCCCATACTAGCCTGCCTGCTCCCTCCTTGACTCAGGCCCAGGCGCCACGCTGAAACTAACTGACCCTTTAAAGGGACCCCTTTATCTGACTACTACACCGTGCCCCAGGACCAAAAGCAGACCATGCCTCTCCTTACAGAATACCTTTCCTCCTACCTCCTTCCGCTGATCAAATTCTGATGGGTGACTTAAATGTCAACAGCTCAGCCCTCCTCCACCTCTACCAAGACTCCTTGTCTGCAATAGACCTAATAACTAGTTACCCCACCAGGACTAACCCAAGAAACCAATAAAGTGATGAGTCACTTCTGAAGAAAGAAAAGTTAGTACCTAGAGGTCATTCGAGCACGGATCAAGGCAGCATGGGTTCCAGCACGAAGGTCATGTCAGACGAATCTAATAGATTTCTTTGACTGGATGACCAAAGTAGTAGACAGGGAGGCTGTGGACATGGCCTACCTAAACTTTGCAAGGCATTGACACAGTCCCACACAAAAAGATTAGTCAAATTAACCAGCCTGGGGTGGTCCCAGGGTGGTAACCTAAAATAAAACATGGCTGGACAACAGGACAGAAGGTAATTATAAAAGGAATCCACTCTGAAGAAAGGGCAGTTACTACAGGGTACAGGAGTTCAGTATGGGTCAGTCACAATGTCTTCATCAGTGACATTGGAGGACTGGAAGAAAAGTATGCCTTTGCAGATGACACAAAGATCTACAACAGGTTGAACACAAGGAGGCATGGAAGGATGAAAATGGACAGCAGGTTGGAGAATGGTCAGACATATAGCAGCAAGTTCAATGCTAAAAAGTGCAAAATAATGCACCTGAAACAGAACCCAGGAAGAATACACAATGGGTGGGAGGTATGACAACAACAAAACAGGAAAGGACCAGGGGTAATCATATCAATGACCTTAGGTTAGCAAGCAATGTGAGAAGGCGAGGCAGGGCCGAGAATACTAGGATATGAGAGGCATCAGCAACGAAAACAGGAAGTTGTTATCCCTCTGTACAGACAGTTGGTGAGACCCATCTGAATACTGTGTCAGTTCTGAGTCCCATCTCACAAGGACATAGACAGGATAGAAGCAGTCAGAGGAGAAACTAAAATGATGCAGGGTCTGCAAGAAAACAGTATGAGGAGACTAAGACTTAATATATATACCCTTGAGGAAAAAGGAGGACATGATGAAACTCCAAGTACCTCAGGATCAACAAAGTCCAAGAGGTATCTTTCAGAAAAAGACTTGCAAGAACGGGGACACCATTTAAAGACGGAGGGTGGTTCAGGACAATGTGAGGTATTATTTCACAGAGGGTAGTGGATGCATGGAACCTTCCTGAAAGTTGTGGGGTCTAAAACATGGTATAATTCAAAATGCATGGGACAGACATAAACCCAATTCTTGTGTGGGGCAGAAGATATAGGCTGTTAGTTAACTAGGATCTACAGCCTATCACTGTAGGTGGAAATGAGCGATAGATGGGCCTATGGTCCATATCTGCCGTCAAAGTCCATGTACTATATTTCTATGTTTCAGTACCCTGCTTGATGTGGTACTCACCAACACTAATCGGATCCCAATGTACAGTCCTCCCAGACTCTATGTGATCCTCCCTCATTCTATTCACTGGTCATCCTCAGTCGCCAAACCCATAGCACAGTCACATGCGGTGGCGTCTAATACCTAGTGGCTGATAAACTTGAACTTCTGTCCCAAATTGACTGGTCTCCTATACAGGCACTCCTGACATCGACACAGCTCTCTCCTTCTTTACAACTTAATAATGCCTGTGATATCTGCCCCAATGTTGACGCCATTCTAAAGGCAGAATGCCCCTGGGTAACCAACTTAATCCAACTCAAACGAGGACAACCTATGGTACCAGGCCATTGAACTAGCCAGCCCAGTGACGAGCAGTTATATGCCGCAGAAACAAGTGCACTGAGGCCATCAGAAAAGTCAATCTGGCCTCCGATCCTCACTCACTGCCTCATGGGGGAACCCAGAACCTTCTGGGACAACATTAAACAGTTAAAGCCAGGGGTGCACTCCTCCCACCACCAGATCAACATTAATGGCGTGATCTCTCGAAAGACCCAACCTCATAATAACCACCTCCCACCTCATTCATGACCTTAGCCTATCCTCCTACAAATTTTGACCCTCTCCCCAGCACCGTAATCTTTCTCTTATATTTCTCCTCCACCGTGTTTCACCCAGAACTTAGGCACACCTTGTTACTGCCTTCAAGCCAATAGTACGGCAGTGACACCTGGATCAGACATCCTGCGGTCTTAGACCAGTCCTTACCCATATCAAGTGCCTCATCAACCCTTTCTTTACTAAGAAGGTTCAACTGCCTGGAAAGTCACCTGTCCTATTTTTAAAGGTGGTGATAGGACACAGCTGGCTTAGGCCAATCTCATTCTCTCTCTCTCAGGCCTTACAAAAATGGTAGCTCTCAAATCTCCTGACTACCTCTCCACCACAATGTCCTATGTCTGGCAACAGCTTCAGGTGAGCCACAGTACCAACAGCCCTCTAGGGTTCAACTTTCTCCACTCTGCCTTAGACACTGATTCTCTGGCTGGTGCAGTCTTCAATGACCTCTCTAAACAAACACTGTCTCCCATCCCTCCTTCTTGATGCCCTTAGTCTCTGGTTTGCTGCACAGACTATCTCTGGTGCAGTTATCTGTCTGACCACTCACAGCATGCAAATGAATAGGACCTACTCAGACATCCTCCCATATTTCTGGGGTTCCCCACAGCTCCATTCTGGGCCCCTTCTATTCTCTCTTTACCTTAACACCCTTCACGCTCTTGCTCGAGACATTCTATTATATGATGATGCAATCATTTGCCCGAAGTCATAACCTAGCCCTCAGGACTCGCTGCAGAAGTCCTTCGCTGAAACAGAGGCTGATTCAAGAATGTAGATTGGTGATAAATCTTAAAAAAAAAACCATGTTCTACTCATCCTCAAAACAAGTCAGCAACTTCAAACTCACCATTCACTCTGGTCCGCACCACTCAAACAAGTTTGCTCTATAAATACCTAAGGTCATTTGACCCCTCTCTCTTCCATGGACATCACTGCCTAGCCACTACTAATATCGATTGGGCATCTTACATCAGTATAAACACCTCCCCAGAGGCTCTTGACTCATGATCACCTCCTCTATCCTGTCCTAGTGGACATGGACTGCCGGCGCATGGTGCTGCTGATCAGACGCACTCCCAAATGCACTACTCCGAATAAGGACTGCAGGTTAATACTGGGGCACCTAGGCTACCACACCCTGTCTACTATGCAGCAAAGCGGTACCAGTCTTGACACGCCTCAGATATCGACCTGTACCCATACAAAAACCCTCCTTAGGCTATCCCGCCAGGATTGACACCCATACCCCACTCTGTCCACAGTTCATACTCCGGACCGCTGGAAACCTCTTGTTATCCCTACAGCTAGGACCTCTCATGGCCAAGAGCCTTCAACTTAGAGACCCCTTCACGTTCAACACACTGCCCCTCAGCCAAGCTCAACTATATACGTGCCAAAACTTCCTTACATAACCACCTTATTGCACGGAAGCTGTAATTGCCACTAGTCAAGCACTACTCAATACCCATGACAAAGCTTACCACTAAGCGGCCAAGGACAACATAACTCTGGTATTGTTTGCATCAATCCTACCTTACCAGCTTGTTGTATCGATGTCTTAAATTACTGTTATGCTGTGTACTGTTATATATTTTCATTTATCTTACTGTAACAAGTACCTTTGCAAAAGAGCCTATATTTAAAGCTTTCAGTTTAAATAAAATAACATAAAATTGTCAGACCTCTAGTGTGCATGTCACCGTTGCATATAAAACTGAAGAATTCCTTGTCTCTTCGTAAACATTGTAATAACATATCAGTCTGGATTGGCTGCAGCTAGTGAAATAAAATGCTGTAGTGGACATCAGGGTGATGGCCTCAGAATCGTGGTGCTCCACACTGTGCAGTGCCTGGGTGAAACTCCTTGATAATGCACAGGGTTGGCATCCCTACTGTACTGTAGAGGTGCAGGTGAGTGACAGGATAGTAGTGGCTGGTGCAGATTTAGGGCCAAGGATGGGGAGATCACCACTACCTACAGAGGAGAAAGGTGCAGGTGGGATATGATATAGGACATCACGTATCTCAAATGATGAATATGGGAAGCCTTGAGGGTGTCTGCTGGTGAGTTGGTGGCCAACAGGGACACTAAAAGAAAACTGCAGTGGTGCAAACGAGGAGAGGAAGCCAGAGCAATGTTCAGTACCATCAAGCACTCAGGATGAACCATATGGCTAATCTGATTGTGACAGTATGTATTGGTATCTTACCATGTCTATGCCTTTGCTCTACATGCAGTGCCAGTTTCAGTCCGACATTCTCGTACCCATCCTTGTTCCATCCATTTGGGTGTTCATTTCTAAGCCCTCACCTTGATACCACACCTGTGCTGAAACATGTCTTGAGAACAGTTGCTCACTACTTCAGTCACTGTGGATAGCACTCAAGTATCACTACTGAATCCATGAAGACTTCATTTAGCCACTGCCTGCTTCCCACCCATACTGAAACTGACCTCTCATGGTCTCTGGGAGAAACCACGACACAGTCCAGCAAAGTTAACAGTATTGAAATCAAACCACTGACTAATGAGATTGTAGTCTGTCCCAATACCAACCATACAATGTTACAAGTGCTGGATACCACGTTTCTAATACCGGTCAACTGTGATTCTGTCATTGTTTGTCATTACCAGACATGACTTATAATGCCAAATAACACCCATGGAGACCCTCATGAAATTGACAGCATGTTTTCCTGCTGGTGCAGTGATACAGTTATATGCATCAGTGAATACAACAATCAACATGTTGCTGTGCAAACAGTATACAATGAACAGGAGGCAGAGTTAAAGAAAAAATAAACATATAAGCAGATATTAAAGTTTAATAGAAAGTGTGTAAATACATGTTCACAAAGTGGTGAATCAAGGGTACAAATTAACAATCAGTTAAAGTAATGGTGACAAAAAAAATCATTGTCAAACCTGATCAGGACGAAACAGTGGACTGTACAGAAGGAATAGGTGAGCGTCACGGATATACCAATGCAGCAACTGGAGACAGGCACTGCATACCACCGTTACTTAAGGCGTCAGAGAACACAAGATGTGTACAGCGGTATGCTGAATGCCTTTGTGATCGATTATTATCTACGTCTCGAGCAATGAGAAAATGTCTTGATAACTTGCAACCAAGTCCACAGCTGGGTCAAAACAAGGTGATCCATTTCTACAAGAAAGGAAAAAGACAATTATTATCCATCATAGAGCATAGACTGCTCATTAAAAACATTATGCAATGAATGAGTTGTGAACATTTTAAATAGAACACAAACAATGTTGATGGCATTCATAAAAGCACCCATAGCTATACAATCATGGTGATCCATAAGTAGGACGAAAGGTCTCACAATGCACACTAAAAGATGTCAAATAATGAAGCAGAAATTTTCTTTTACATTAATTATCCAACCACTGGACCACCAGACTATCTCTAGTGGTGCTCACAACCAACATGAATCACGCACCTAATATCTCAGCTATACATGGATGGTGAACTGTCATCATTCTGAACAACCAACCCCCTGGAAGTAAGCACACCAGGGCATGGTCGACAACTCCTTACTGGTGACCTGTCTGCAATCTAAGTCCAAACAAGCTGCTGGGAGGATCATGGGCGGCTTGAAGATCAGCACAGGGGGTGTCTTACCAGTCCACCATTAACAGTTTTCTTGTTTCCAATTATGACTGAAGTGCTAATGTGAGCTCTGCACTCCATGGGCACACAGCTGCCATGCATAAAACTGTGGTGCAATCCACATATTCACACGCTGCTTGGAGCTGTGGCACAGCAAATGCCATGTCCTCAAAAGCATCACAAATACTCAACCCTTACCTAGGAAGGTGAGCAGTCCTGCAGACACCTATCCTTTCACCCCTGCCTAACCACGAGCCAGACTTGTTCCAAAACAATGGTCACAGCGCCCTCACCACAAACATGACAGGTAGTAAGGTAAACACTGAGGTGCAGTGCTCGACAGAGGACAGGACCAGGGTAAATGGAAAAATAGACAAGGGCAAAAAGAGCAGGGATGGAAAAAGGATAAAGCCAGCATTAAATGGAGGGCAATGAGTACCAATGCCCATAGTCTGGGAAACAAGCTACAGGCTAGTGGCTTTGATGGAAGATGAACAATTGGATATTGTGGCAGTCACGGAAACATAGTACATGGAGAACCATGACTGGGATGTCAAACATACCGGGGTACACAGTCTACAGAAGGGACAGGGAAAGATGCGGTATAGTAGCTCTGTGTACATAAGGGGAAGGGATAAAGCCACAAAGTGTAACAAGTAGGGGGAGGACAAGAGTGCTCAGGGTCACCTTGGAGACAGAGGCATCACTATCCACACAGGGGTTGTATACAGAACCCCATCTCAAGGGGAGAAATGGACAAGAAAATGATAGAGACAGCATTCTCAAAGGGCTGAAAAAGGGGAGATACTGTTGATGGAGGATCTGAATATGCCAGATGTTAACTGGATGACATGTACTGCAGCCATCCAAGAGCAGGGTCATTCTCGATGCCCTGCAGAAGGCAGGCCTTAGACAGTTAGTGTTGGAACCCACTCAGGAGGAGCAATACTAGACTTGGTACTCTCAAATGGAGAGAGGATACAATTTAGAAGTCAGTAGACATCTGGAATAGCTTATCACTGCACAGTGTGCTTCACAATAAGCACAACATGGAGACGCAGCTCTTACAAAAGGAGCATACTAGACTTTAGAATGGCTGACTTTGGCAAAATGGGTGAATACCCAAAGAATACACTAGCAAATGGCCAAGGAGGGTGGAAGAGCGATGGAGAAAAATCCAAAATGCCATCATAGAGAGCAACAAGCCTTTGTGTGAAAACAGATAAAGTAAACAAAGCGGAATAAAAACCACTATGGATCTCAAAAAGAGGTGGCAGGGAAGGATAAGGAGAAAAAGGCTGCATTCAAAAAGTATAAGGAATCACAGAAGGAGCACGTCAGGGAACTGTATCAATTAAAGCAGAAAGAAGTGGGGAAAGCAGTCAGAATAGCAAAAGCACAAACAGAGGAAAAATAGCCAATTCAGGTAAGAAGGGGATAAACCTTTATATGTACATTAGGAGCAGCAGAAAGGTTAAGGGAGGAATAGTAGAATTAGTAAGGAGAGGTGGGGTGGACAAAGGGAGACAGTGAAAAGGCAGAGTTACAGAATGAATACTTTTGCTCAGAATTCAAAAAGAAGATGAGGATGAGTTACCTAAACCAGACAATAGAAGCACTCTCTAGGTAGGGGAAGTTGACACCAGTCCATTTACAGAACAAAGTCCCAAAGAACTCCTAAAACTCATAGTGGACAAAGCAGGGGACCTGACAGGCAGAAGCAGAAAACTACAGACCTGTAAGTTTGATCTCAGTGGTAGGGAAAATGATGGAATCACTTCTGAAAGACAGAATTGTGAGACCTAGAGGCCAGCAGGGCACAGGACCAAAAGCAGCATGGATTTACAGCAGGAAGGCAAGTGTCAGACAAATCTGATAGATTTCTTTGACTGGGTGACCAAGCAATAGACCAGGGAGGGCTGTGGATATGGCCTACCTAGACTTTAGCAAGGCATTTGACATAGTCCATTAAAGATTGATAATTAAGTTAGCCAGCCTGGGAGTGGGTCCCAGGGTGGTAGCTAGGTAACAAACTGGCTGTACAACAGGACACAGAAGATAATAGTGAATGGAACATTCAGCGAAGAAAGGGGGCACTAGTGGAGTACCTAGGGTCTCAGTACTAGGTCCAGTCCTCTGTAACATCTTTCATAGGCACAGAATGGGCTGAATACAATTACATCATTTTCTAGGGTATGATGGAGGAAAAAATTTTAGTCACGACGGGTGAGAGGAACCTGGAGGTAATGGTTGATGTCAACATGAACAACTGCAATACCTGTTGGAGAGGAGGAGCAGCAGCAAGGGCAGAGAGGATTCTGGGATGCATCATTAGTGGGATTACCTCCTGAAAGGCGGAAGTGATGCCACCTCTGTACAACTTCTTGGTTAGGCCACCACAAGTATAGTGCACAGTTTGGAGACCACATTTAAAGAGGACACTGCATTCCTAATGAGAGATGCAAGGAAGGAAAAACAACATTAGGTGTTGCCTAGGTGAAAGGACTCATGAGGAGGGCCTATGGAGCATGACATGTACACCATAGAGGAGAGGGAGGGACAGGGGGTGGTACATAATACATAATAGAGGGTTTAAATTTCATAAAGTGACCAACAAGGTGTGCTCAGTCACAGTGCTGTAAAGGAAGGTGAAGCAGGCAAGGAGGAGGGAATGGGTATAAGCTGGAAGTGGGCAGGCTCAGAGGATGGAGGAAGGTGTCAGTTTCACTGAGAGGGTGGTGGAGCCATGTAGTGTGCTGTCAAGGAGGCTATGGACTGTTGTAAGAGTGGATGGGCCTTGTACACAGGGATGCTAAATCTGAACTGGTCAAGCTGGTGTCACATATGGGACTGTGGACAGTATAACCCCAAAAACCTAAAGAACAAAAAATTGCCCCTGAGTGCAGCTAATGAAAACCTAGTAGTCTACAAGACCCATCAGTGCATTTAGCTGTCAGAGTACTATGTTAGTGCAATTGTCACATTGACTGTCAGCCATTTATGTGTCTGAGCAATACTTTTACTGATCAATCATTTTTTTTATTTGTGATTAGGGATGGGGTTATGGTAATGCCACTCTATTGTCATGGTTAGCATAGCTGTCCCTGCAATGGAACAGCTGGTGTGTAGTGGGGTGGAGGGGTTTGGGATCAGGAAGTCTTGGTCCAGATGCAGTCACCGTCCATGACTCAATTTTCCACTCAAGTATAGTTAGTGCGGTGGGGGGTTGCATAAACTCCTGTCCTGGATTGCAATATTGAGAATTACAGAGGCTTCTACCATATCTGAAGGAACTGGAAGTAATAGAGTTGATAAACCAATGGGGCCAGATAGGGTGCACCCAGGGTCCTTAAAGAACTAAGAGAGTATTGGCTGAACCTCTTGCTATCCCCTTTATGGCGATCATTAGAAACAGGGAAATTGCCCAAACTGGAGGATCTTGAATAGTCCCTTATACAAAGAGTAGGGAACAAAGAGGAAGCGGGAACTACAGACCAGTCAGCTCACCACCTCGGTAGTGAGGAAAGATCATGGAAGCACCACTGAAGGAGAGATTGGTGGAACATCTGGTTAATCAATGGACTACAGGACCCAAGGCAGCATGCGTTCACCAGAGGTCATGTCAGACCAACCTCATTGAATTTCTGACTGGGTGACTGGGAGGTGGATCAGGGGAGGGCAGTGGACATGGCCTATCTGGACTCAGCAGGCACTGACACTGTGCCACATAGAAGACTATTGCACAAACTGGGAATAAGGTGTGGGCAGGACAGTAGTGCAATGGGTAGGTAACAGGCTGGGCAGCAGGACACGGAGGGTGTGTTGGTAAATGGCTGTCCTCCACAGGGGAAGAGTGACCAGTGGGTACCACAGGGATCAGTGCTGGGACGGTACTATTAATATCTTCATCAGTGACATTCGTAGGACCTAGAGGCAGAATTTCACATTAACCTGATGGCACAAAGCTCTGTAACAAGTAGACACACCAGAGGTGTGAACAGAATGAAGGACCTGCAGAAACTTGAAGAATGGTCAGGGTTTGGCAGTTGAAATTCAATACAAGGAAGTGCAAGATAATGCATATGGGGCACAAAACCCTGGCACAACATATCAATTGAGGTGAGGATTTAGCATGCACCAAGCAGGAAAGGGATCTTGAGTTGTCATCTCTGATGACCTCAAGGCAGGGAACAGTGTGACAAGGCAGCAGGTAAAGCAAATAGGATGCTGGGATGCATAGGCAGGGGCATCACCAGCAGGAAAAGGGAGGTCATAATTCCACTATACAAGACACTAGTGAGGCCGCGCCTGGAGTACACTGTGCAGTTCTGGAACCTTACCTACGTGGGGACATCAGACAGGGTAGAGAAGGTTCAGAGGAGACAACAAAAGATGGTGCATGGATTACATCACAAGTCCTATGAGGACAGGTTGAAGGCACTGAACATGTACTCCCTGGAGGAGGAGAGGAGGGAGAGAGAGATGATAGAACATACAAGTATCTTACAGGAGAACAGGGTGCAGGAATGCACTATTTTAGCGAAAAGATGTTCCAGGACTAGGGCATGGGATGAAGTTGGAGGGAGGGGGGGGCGATTCAGGGAAAGCGTGAGGAAGAAATTCCACAGAACGGGTGGTGGATAAGTGGAACACCCTGCCAGAGAAGCAGGGGGCTGAAACAATCACGGATTTAAGAATGCATGGGATAGACATAAAGGAATTCTGGAGTCTGGTCCAGGGGTGGGGGCAACAGACTTCTGGAAAACATAAACTGAACTTACAAGCAATGGGCAGACTGGGTGGGCCAGAGCGCCTCTTACCGACACTGTCTATGTATCTATGTATGTATCTATATCTATATTTTCAGCATTCTTGTAGTCAGGCAATGCTATGCATCCCTTGCATGACGTCAAATGTTTACATATCCAGGTGATGCACAATTAGAAATATGTATTTATTATAAATGCTATTCTAGCCAAAGGCTTGCTGAGCTGTAGTCATAAACAGAGTGTTTGGAAACAAAGGAAATACATTTAATGACAGCAGTCAGTGCGATCCCAACTGTCAATGGCACTCATCAGTGGGACCGTTAGCACCAAATTATTGTTGTTCTGCTGTAGTTTTCTTTGTCTCAGTGAAATGAGCACTCCGGGACAATAATGAGGTGCCAATTATCAAGTGATCAGACTAACCACATTGGAATGCTCATGAATAGATTGACTTCACGAGGTGCCTCATCAATGCATGGCCTCTAATGAGAATACAGTCCCAGGAGCCATTCAAGACTGTACTCCTGTATACTAAGAAATTTAGTGTAAAAGTAGATCTAAACAAAAACAAAATACCCATGGTAATCAATGTGTTTGCAAATTACTTTTTTCCCAATGGAGCAACATTCGATCTGCAGTGAAATCCACAACTATTCAGATATCAATACTCTGATTCTGTGTAACACAGGAAAAGGTACACATGTACAGGGGTGTGTATCCACAACAGACCATGAAATAGGCAGTATAGTGCAGTGGTTTAAGGCTATGATGCTGCAAACCGGGAGACCTGGGTTTGAATCCCACAGCCCCCACTTTATGAAGTGTTGTCCAAACTGAGAGAGTTCATCATGGACCCAGGCATTAAAGTCACCCAGGACCATCAGCCTGGGTGAGTCAGCACCATGTCAATGGCAAAGTATGCTACTTCCTGCAGAAAATGCTTCTCATTACCTGGTGGACGATAGATGAGAGAAATTCTTCAACCCATACCTGTCACTACAGTACACCTCAAAGGACTCAGCTCCCTCTACTTGTACACTTGTGTAGTCACAGTTTGGTTTTGAAACAGACTGCAACCCCCCACAACCATGGGCAAGTGCAACACGAGTAAACCATCTGGAACTGCTGCCTCCAAAATTTGACCAGCATTTTCATCTAGCCAGGTCTCGGTGATGCATGCCAGAGTCCTGAGACTCCACAAGATCTGCAATAACTGCAGTCTTGTTTCTCAGGATCTGGCACTACACAATACCACCCGTGTTGGACGGTCCACTGAGCTGAACAGACCACTCTGCCCAAGATCATTGAGTGGTGCCCTTGGGTATGGAAACCAGACAAGAGTGACCTCATTCCAGAGTCCATTTTATACCAAGGGTGTCTTCTGGTTTCCACTACCACAACCCAGTGTCCACGCTCTCATTTGATCTCCACTGTTTGCAACCCCAAAACCCCACCTCACCAACGAGAATACCCAGCACTGTACAGCTTAATGTGTCGACAACTGTAATGTATAACTAGGGCAATTATTCAGGGACTTTAGGGCTTGCCACACCCGCTTGGTGGAGAGAGCTATCTATCAACCCCTCCTGCTGGCGCACTCTATCATTGTCCAGATGTACACCAGGCATGGCTCTACCTCCCTAAGTTCCTTTCTTTTCCCCGATCCCACTCAATTTTGCTTATATCCCATTGTGCCTTTCTTAGCAAATATCACATTCTATCCATAAAGCAAACACAGGAGGAGAAGTGGTTGCTTAGTACCTCTGCCTGCTCACTCGCCTCTTCCACCCACCCACCCACCATCTGATATTAGTCTTCCAAGCCGGGCCTTAGTTTTTGTCCTTGAACGCTCACTGAACTTCACTGGTCCACCAGCCCGGTTTATGTGACTTTGCTCCCTTGCACTTAACCTTAGCGCGGGTATGGACTGACTCATGAAGTACCTGTTTTATGACCTCCCATCTCTTATCCACGTCTGGCATTGTTGTAATCACTTGCATGTGATCCTTTAGAATATTTCCCATTACCATAAAGTCTGCTCCACTGATCTACACTGCCAGTGTCCTAGATCCCTCCACCCCTCAACCCCATGTTACTGTGAAAACAGACATTGCCGTGGTCTCTCACAGTCAGGGATCCTCTACAACCAGGTCCCTTACTAGTATCGCATCCACAAGACTATGTCCAGAACATAGCCTGCTCTCAAGCACCCCATGACAATGTTAAGGTCCCAGTCACGGTTGTTGTTGGCCCACATTTTCATGAGCATACACACCCCCCACCACCGAACAATCTTGGCCTGGAACTCTGTTAACTTGTTATGCAAACTTCATTCACCTAGGTCCCTATGATTGGGACAGGCCACTCTGCAGGGGTGGGTACTTCACACCTCCTTGTGTCTAGATTCTCTCCAGGCTCTGCTCTCCCCTCGCTTGCCATATATATTGCATCTCCCCATCCTGCTCACACTGGAGGTTTCACACACTCTGCCACCCGTACCCCTCACCCTTATCTCTGCCCCTACCAAGTAGCACAGCTACGCCCGTAACCAACATACTTCAATCCTAATCTGAGATGGCTGCCTACAGTGGGCATCCTTCCCTATCCTGGCCACTTATAACTGAAGATACAGACTAGATCGGTCATGTTCTCTTCCTGCAAACAGCCCTGTTCTAAATAGACACTTACACTCTAGCTGATAGAGACAAAGGTAAACAGGCTATAAACAACTCTTCAAATCTAAAATGAATGTACAGAATAAACATTATCATCATATAGTATATATTAGCTCTGTTTTAACAAGCTACCTGTAATATCACAGTACCAGAATAAAACAGTATAATCATATAGTATAACTTTCATCTGTTTCACAACTCAATTGCATGTAATATCACAACCCTAATTGTATCTCCATGTTTTTCCTTTTCGCCCTAGAATGACACAGTGCTAGTAAAGTATGGGGAGTCCCGATTGTACACCTCCAGCGAACCCTTTCCGTTACCAAGCCATAAAGTCTTTTAGAAAGGATGTACGGTGCGGAGGCTTGGATGGAGTGAAAAATTTCAGTCCGTTCCGCCCCCTCTCGCCTCTCCTGCGATGCTGCAGGCTGCCCGCTAAATGGTAAGGAAGATGGCAGAATTTTGGTACCGAAAATGAAACTAAAAGTTCAGCACCAGTCCTTGTGAGCTCTGATAGAGCTCCTCTCACTAATGCCAGTCCTCTCTCCTTCGCGCACTGCTTCAGGCCACCGGTAAAATAGGGCAGCTTCCTTCAGCGTTTTGATGCTGAAATTGAAAATTCAACAGTTCAGCCACAGTCCTGAGCTCAGATGGACGCCCTCTCACTGGCTGGTCCCTGTCTCACTCAGCGTCAAAACCTTGGCATTGTCCATAGCAATGATGAGACTACTTTTGCTAGGAGAGGGAGTAGGGGAGTAAGGGTGCATATGGGAGAGAGTGATGGTGGAGGGTGGTTTCACTAAAGGATAGGAGCCAGGGGAATAAAATGGCAGGGCAGCATGAACTGCTGTCAGACAGAGAGCTGGACATAGCAGGTATCATTGAAACATGGGCAAACCAAAACCATGACTGGGACGGGGCCTTTACAGGAGGTAAAGTATTGGGGGGTGACAGAGAAAAAGGTAACGGGGGTGGTGGAGTAGCTGATTTCATAAAGGAAAGTACATCTTGAGGCCATTAACGGCCATCTTACGCCTTGATTTGCAAACATTGCACCATGAACGGGATATCCACTACCTGATAATGTCCCTAGGAAGGTTCCTCGCATCAACTGCACTCATTACTGAAACTGAGACTTGAACATTACTCAATATAATGGGACCACAACATCCATACGCCTGCTTTTGTCACACCTGATGATGTACCACTGCTTGACATCTGATCTGCATGGATGGCTTTGTACTCTGCTGTGACATTTTGTGTTCTTCCAAAACTAGAACCCCCAGGTGCCGTTCTTCCTTTGTGACTGTGATCACCACCACATTGCACCCACACCATTATGTAGCCTTATCCATTGGTTTATAGTGAACAGGTGGTAATGTTTGGAATTCATGGAAGTAAACTACTGATGCCAGTCCGTGGACCATTTTAAAAGTCTGCTCATGTCAATCATCATTCTGATTCACCCCCACACACACACACACACACACCTCACGGGGTGAATCAGCTCTGGTATTGAGTTTGGTATTCAAATGCAAACAGAAACACATGGGACACCAGTTTTTTTACAATGTCAGTAATAAACACATTGGAAAGGACTGGCACCAGGACTGATCCCTGACGTATCACGTCAGCCACAACACCCCATGCCAAAACTACACCACAGCTGACAATATCCTTTGCCTCCGGACTGTTAGTGACTTGAGAAACATTGTTAGCACACTGTGCCAAATGCACAAGCTACAATGCTTATATATCCACCTCTTCTGTGGATTGGTTTAAATGGCTGTCAGAAATAAAGGTACTAGAGTGACAGAGCCACAAGGTGACATACACCATGCATGTGGTGTTGTGGCTGACATGGTGGTGCTCACCAAAATTACTTCCTTCCTCACCGACTCTAATATCTTCACACCCTACCAGTCAGGTTTCAGAAAGGGCCACTCAACTGCATCCGACCTGATATGGCTTACTGACTCAATCCGGACTGGTATGGACAGTGGACTGGTCATCTCAGCTGTCTTTGTCGACCTTGCAAAAGCATTCAACACCATCTCCCATTCTATATTGCTCTCTTGTCTCACTGAATCAGGCCTCTCTGTTGCTGCCACCAACTGGTTAAGATCTTACCTCTCTGGCAGAACACAGTCCATTAGAGTCGCAAATGCTATCTCCTCACTTTCCCATTTGCAGGTTATACCTGCTGGCCACTAGAGGGACCTATGCTCCCTCTCTACTTCCTAGTCCTAACTGTACAGTACTACTTCCCTTGGATCATGCTCACCACAATGTATTGGCCCTGCCTCACGCTCTGCCTGTGCCTATCCTCACTAGCAGTGCACTTGCCCACTTACCCATCTGCCACTCCTCACTGTACCCTGGCACCCCTCCCTCCCCTTGCTCCTGAACCTGCTCTCCTGCCCCTTGGGACCTCTGTGTGTCTCAGTCCTCCCTGCCCTCCACCTAGCTTCCTCCTCACCTCAGGCACATCTGGGTGTCTTCTTATTCTTGCCTTCCCTTTCTGTACCACCCTGCCCACCCCCTGCTCCCTTAGCCTCTCCCCCCCCCTCATGTCAATCATAGAAAAACCTCTCACCATCTCCCAGCCAGGGTGTTAGTCATGCTACTACTCCTGTCAGGGAACATACATCCAAACCCTGGCCCGGTTCCCAGGAGCTCCCCGGCTAGCACCACAGGCCTATGCATGGTCTCCATGAATATCTGTAGCCTCCTAAAAAAGTTTGAGTCACTACAATGCCTGGTCACATCAATTAACCCTGATGTCATCGCTCTGATTCAGACTTGGCTGTTGAAATCCTCCCCTGACTCCCTAGTCTCCCTCCCTTCCTGGTTTCACCTTCTTCCGGTCTGACCATGTCGGGAGCCGCAGCGGCGGCTGCGCTATTTATGTCAAGGAATCTCTCCCCGTACTAGCCCTGCCTGCTCCCATCCTTGACTCCAGGGCCCAGGCGCTTACGCTGAAACTAACCCCTGACCCTTTAAAGGGACCCCTTTATCTGACTACTGCATACGTGCCCCTCAGGGACCAAAAGCAGGCCATTGCCTCTTACAGAATACCTTTCCTCACTACCTCCTTCCGCTGATCAAATTCTGGTGGGTGACTTAAATGTCAACTGGCTCAGCCCCTCCTCCTCCTCTACCCGAGACTCCTTGTCTGCAATAGACCTAACGCAACTAGTTACCCACCCTACCAGGACTAACCCCAAGAGAGGCTCCAGTAAAGTGATGGAGTCACTTCTGAAGGAAAGAATAGTTGAGTACCTAGAGGTCATTCGAGCACAGGATCCAAGGCAGCATGGGTTCACAGCGGGAAGGTCATGTCAGACGAATCTAATAGATTTCTTTGACTGGATGACCAAAGTAGTAGACCAGGGAGGGGCTGTGGACATGGCCTACCTAGACTTTAGCAAGGCATTTGACACAGTCCCACACAAAAGATTATTAGTCAAATTAACCAGCTCAGAGTGGGTCCTGGGTGTAGCCTGGTAAAACATTGGCTGGACAACAGGACACAGAAGGTAATTGTAAATGGAGTCCACTCTGAAGAAAGGGCAGTTACCAGTGGGGTACCGCAGGGTTCAGTATTAGGTCCAGTCCTTTTAATGTCTTCATCAGTGACATTGCAGAGGGACTGAAGAAAAGTATGCCTTTTGCAGATGACACAAAGATCTGCAACAGGGTTGATACACAAGGAGGCATGGAAAAGGATGAAATGGACTTGGCAAGGTTGAGGAATGGTCAGACATATGGCAGCTAGGATTCAATGCTAAAAAGTGCAAAATAATGCACCTGGGAAACAAGAACCCAGGGGAAGAATACACAATGGGTGGGGAGGTAGTGACAACAACAAAACAGGAAAGGGACCTGGGGGTAATCATATCAGATGACCTTAAGGTTAGCAAGCAATGTGAGAAGGCAGTAGGGAGGGCCGGGGGTATACTGGGATGTATAGGGAGAGGCATCAGCAGCAGAAAACAGGAAGTTGTTATCCCTCTGTACAGACAGTTGGTGAGACCCCATCTGGAATACTGTGTCCAGTTCTGAGATCCCATCTCCACAAGGACATAGACAGGATAGAGGCAGTCCAGAGGAGGGCAACTAAAATGGTGCAGGGTCTGCAAGAGAAGTCGATGAGGAGAGACTAAAGGAACTTAATATGTATACCCTTGAGGAAAAAAGGGAGGGGGGGACATGATAGAAACTTTCAAGTACCTCAAGGGAATCAACAAAGTCCAAGAGGGTAGCATCTTTCAGAAAAAGAGACTTGCAAGAACAAGGGGACACCATTTAAAGATAGGAGGGTGGTTCAGGGACAATGTGAGGAAGTATTATTTCACAGAGAGGGTAGTGGATGCATGGAACAGCCTTCCTGAGGAAGTTGTGGGGTCTAAAACTGTGGTATAATTCAAGAATGCATGGGACAGACATAAGGCAATTCTTGTGTGGGGCAGGAAGATATAGGCTGTTGGTTAACTAGGATCTGCGGCCTATCCTGTAGGTAAGGGAAATGGGCAGGCTAGATGGGCCTAGTGGTCCTTATCTGCCGACAAAGTCTATGTTACTATATTTCTATGTTTCAGTACCCTGCTTGATGTGGTACTCACCAACCGCCCTAATCGGATCCCCAATGTACAAGTCCTCCCAGACTCTATTAGTGATCACTCCCTCATTCTATTCCACTGGTCATCCT
The DNA here is from genome assembly GCA_016271365.2 of Neoceratodus forsteri. NCBI lineage: Eukaryota > Metazoa > Chordata > Ceratodontiformes > Ceratodontidae > Neoceratodus > Neoceratodus forsteri. The sequence goes on from CM028130.1 coordinate 1,320,231,751, forward strand.
CAGTCGCCAAACCCATAGCACAGTCCACATGCCGGTGGCGTCTAATACCTGGTGGACTGATAAAACTTAAGGAACTCTGTCCCAAATTGACTGGTCTCCTATACAGGCAACTCCTGACATCGACACAGCTCTCTCCTTCTTTACCCGAACTTTTAATAATGCCTGTGATATCTTTGCCCCAATGTTGACCCGCCATTCTAAAAGGCAGAATGCCCCCTGGGTAACCCCAGCTTAGATCCACCAACTCAAACATAGGGACAACCTATGGTACCAGGCCATTGAGACTGGCCAGCCCAGTGACAGGCAGTTATATGCTGCCGCCCGAAACAAGTGCACTCGGGCCATCAGAAAGGTCAAGTCTGAGCGCTATCGGTCCTCACTCACTGCCTCATGGGGGAACCCCAGAACCTTCTGGGATAACATTAAACAGTTAAATGGGAGTGCACACTCCTCCCCACCCACCCAGATCAACATTAATGGCGTGATCTCCTCAGACCCAGCCCTCATAGCCAACCACCTCCACACCTCATTCACTGACCTTAGCCCTATCCTCCCTACAAATTTTTTTGACCCTCCTCCCCCAGCACCTGCCGTAAATCTTTCTCACCCTTATTTTCTCCTCCACCGTGTTTCTGCCCAAGAACTTAGGCCGACCTTGTTACTGCCTCTCAAGAGTAATAGTACAGGCAGTGACACCCTGGATCCGTGTATCCCGCGGCTGGTCTTGACACAGTCCTTACCCATATCACGCGGCCTCATCAACCACTTTCTTTGCCTGGGGAAGGTCTCCAACTGCCTGAAAGTCACTACTGTCACCCCTATTTTAAAGGTGGTGATAGGACTGTGGTTGGAAACCATCGGCCAATCTCCATTCTCTCCTCTCTCCAAGGCCTTGCAAAAATGGTGGCCTCTCAAATCTCTGACTACCTCTCCACCCACAATGTCCTATGTCCTGAGCAGCTTGGATTCCAGAGGGGCCACAGTACCAACACAGCCCTCCTAGAGTTCTCCAACTTTCTCCACTCTGCCTTAGACACTGGTTCTCTGGCTGGCAGTCCTCAATGACCTCTCTAAAGCTTCCACACTGTCTCCCATCCCTCCTTCTTGATGCCCTTAGTCTCTCTGGTTTTGCTGCTGGGCCTATCTCCTGTGCACCAGTTATCTGTCTGACCGCTCACAGCATGTAAAATGAATGGGACCTACTCAGACATCTGTCCCATATTTTCTGGTTCCCCAGGGCTCCATTCTGGGCCCTTACTATTCTCTCTTTACCTTAACACCCTTCCACGCTCTTGCTCGGGAACATTCTATTGTATGCTGATGATGCAGTCATTTTTGCCCTCAAGTCATAACCCTATTGCCCTCCAGGACTCGGCTGCAGAAGTCCTTCACTAAGCAGAGGGCTGGTTCATGAAACATAGATTGGTGATAAATCTTAAAAACAAAACCATGTTCTTCACTCATCCTCAAAACAAGTCCTGCAACTTCAAACTCCTCATTCACTCTGGGTCCTCTTTCCCACTCCAACAAGTTTGCTCCTATAAATACCTAGGGATCCATTTGACCCCTCTCTCTCCTTCCATGGACACATCGCTGCCCTAGCCACTGCCACTAATATCCGATTGGGCATCTTACATCAGTATAAACACTGCCTCCCCCAGAGGCTCTTTGACCCAGTCACCTCCCTATCCTGTCCCTAGTGGACTATGGACTGCCGTGTATGGTGCTGCTGATCAGACCGCAAGACCACAAAATCTCGCACTACCTGAATAAGGACTGCAGGTTAATTACTGGGGCACCTAGGCTACCACACACCTGTTCTACTGTACGCCAAAGCCGGTACTTGATCTTGACGAGCGCCTCAGATATCTGACCTGTACCCTTACAAAAAGACCCTCCTTGGGCTATCCCGCCCAGGATTGACCACCACCATACCGCCTTGTCCCACTAGTTCATACCTCGGACCGCTGGGAAACCTCTTGTTATCCCTACAGCTAGGACCTCTCATGGCCAAAGAGCCTTCAGCTTTAGGGCCCCCTTCTGGTTCAACACACTGCCCCCCTCCATCGCCGAAGCTCCAACTATATCGTGCTTCAAAACTTCCTTACATAACCACCTTATTAACACCGGAAGCTGTAATTGCCACTAGTCAAAGCCGTACTCAATACTTATGACAAAGCTTACTACTAAGCGGCTAAGGACAACATAACTCTGGTATTGTTTGCATCAATCCTACCTGTACCAGCTTGTTTGTATCGATGTCTTAAGTTACTGTTATACTGTGTTGTACTGTTATACTGTGTATTTTCATTTATCTTACTGTGACAAGGTACCTTTGTAAAAGAGCCTATGGCCCAAAGGTTTTCCAAACTGCGGTTTAAATAAAATAACATAAAACATTGTCAGACCTCTAGTATTGCATGTCAGCCATTGCATGATGAAACTGAAGAATTCCTTGTCCTCTTCCTTAAACGATTGTAATCAACATATCAGTCTGGATTGGCTGCATAAGGAAATAAAATGCTGTAGTGGACATCCAGGGTGATGGCCTCAGGGGTCGAGGTGCTCCACACTGTGCAATTGCCTGCAGAGAACCCTTGAATAATGCGCACAGGTTTGGCATCCCTACTGTACTGTAGAGGGTGCAGAGTAGAGTGACCAGGATAGTAGTGTGGCTAGTGCAGATTCTAGGAGCGAGATGGGGAGATCACCCACTACTTCCTGAAGGAGAAAAGGCAAGGTGGGATATGATATAGACATCACGTATCTCAAATGAATGAATATGGGAAGCCTTGAGGGGTGTCTGCTGAGTGAGTTGGTGGCCAGCAGGGACACTAAATGAAGCTTGCAGTGGTGCAAACGAGGAGGGGAAAGCCGAGGCAGTATTTCAGTGCCATCAAGCACTCAGGATGAACCATATGGCCTAATCTGATTGCTTGACAGTATGTATGTTAGTATCTTACTGTGTCTGTGCCTTTGCTCTGTAATGCAGTGCCAGTTTCAGTCCGACATTCTCAGCCCCATCCTTGTTCCATCCATTTGGCTGTTCTTAATTCCTGAGCCCTCACCTTGTTACCACACCCTTGTGCTGAAACATGTCTTGAGAACAACAGTTGCTCACTCTAGTCACTGTGGATAGCACCTGAGGTATCACTTTTCTGAATCCATGAAGACTTCATTTAGCCACTGCCACTGCTATTCCACTCCCCATACTGAAACTGGCCTCTCATGGTCTCTGGTGAAACCATGACACAGTTCAACAAAGTTAACATTGTTGAAATCAAACCACTTTGACCTAATGAGATTGTAGTCTGTGTCCCAATGCTGAACCATACAATGTTGCAAGTGCTGGATACCACGTTTCCTAATACCCGGTCAACTGTGATTCTGTCATTGTTTGTCATTACCAGACATGACTTATAATGCCAAATACACATGCCCATGGAGACCCTCATGAAATTGACCGCATGTTTTTTCCCTGCTGGTGCAGTGATGCAGTTGTATGCATCAGTGAATGCAACAATCAACATGTTGCTGTGCAAACATTACATACAATGGAACAGGAGGCAGAGTTAAAGAAAAATAAACATGTACAGCACGATATTAAAAGTTTAATAGAAAAGTGTGTGAAATACATGTTCATAAAGTGGTGAATCAAGGGGTACAAATTAACAAAAATCAGTTAAAGTAATGGGTGACAAAAAAAAGTCATTTGTCAAACTAGCTGATCAGGACGGAAACCAGTGGACTGTACAGAAGGGTCTGGTAGACGCCACGGATATGCCACATGCAGCAGCTGGAGACAGGCACACGACACGCGCTGCCCAAGACGCCCAAGGCACCACAAGATGTACTGACGGTATGCTGAATGCCTTGTAGATCGATTATTATCTACGCTCCCGAGGCAATGAGAAATGTCTTGATGATAACTTGCAGCCAAAGTCAGCACAGCTGGGTCCAAAACAAGGTGATCCATTTCCTACAAGAAAGGAGAAAAGACAATTATTATCCATCATGGAGTACGTGAATCGCTCATTAAAAATATTATGTAATGAATGAGTTGTGAACATTTTAAATAGGAGCACAAAACAATGTTGATGGCATTCATAAAAGCAGCCATAGCTATGCAATCATGAAGTGATCCATAAGTGGGACACGAAGGGAGTCATCACAATGCACACTTTAAAAGATTGTCAAATAATGAGGAAAGCAGAAATTTTCTTTTTACATTAATTGTATCCGCTTAAACTGGACCACCAGACTATCTCTAGTGGTGCTCACAACCAGCATGATCACTCACACCTAATATCTCCAGCTCTTATACATGGATAAGGTGAACTGTCCACTCATTCCTGGACAGCCAACCCCCCTGGAAGTAAGCACACCAGGGCATGGTCGACAGCTCCTTACTGGTGACCTGTCTGCAAATCTAGGGTGCAAACAGAAAGCTGCTGGGAGAGGATCATGGGCAGGCTTGAAGATCCAGCACTAGGGGAGGTGTCTTACTGGTCCCACCATTAACAACAGTTTTTACCTTGTTTTCAATTATGGCTGAAGTGCTAATGCTGGGAGAAGCTCTGCACTCCATGGGCACGCTTACGCTGCCATGCATAAGGCTTCTATTGGTGCGATCCACATATTCACACGCTGCTTGGAGCTGTGGCACCCAGCAAATGCCATGTGCCTCAAAAGCATCAGCAAGCTACTCAACCCTTACCCTAGGAAAGGTGAGCAGTCCTGCAGACACTATATCCTTTCCTGCCCCTGCCTAGCCACGAGAGCCAGGGCTTGTTCCAAAACAATGGTCACCAGCTGGTGCATGGTGTGGCATCCATCCTGCAACCATCAGCGATGCTGGGCTGGTACAGAGAAAGCAGAATTACCCACACTAAGTTTTAAGAACCTATGAAAGAAACATAGAACATAGACTTTGACGGCAGATAAGGACCGCTAGCCCATCTGACTGCCCATTTCCCTACCTACAGGATAGGCCGCAGATCCTAGTTAACCAACAGCCTATATTTCCTGCCCCCACAAGAATTGCCTTATGTCTGTCCCATGCATTCTTGAATTCTCCCACAGTTTTAGACCCCACAACTTCCTCAGGAAGGCTGTTCCATGCATCCACTACCCTCTCTGTGAAATAATACTTCCTCACATTGCCCCTGAACCGCCTCCTTCTATCTTTAAATCGTGTCCCTTGTTCTTGCAAGTCTCTTTTTCTGAAAGATGCTACCTCTTGGACTTTGTTGATTCCTTGAGGTACTTGAAAGTTTCTATCATGTCCCCTCTCCCTTCTTTCCTCAAGGGTACATATTAAGCTCCTTTAGTCTCTCCTCATACGGCTTCTCTTGCAGACCCTGCACCATTTTAGCTGCCTCCTCTGACTGCCTCTATCCTGTCTATGTCCTTACGGAGATGGGGTCTCCAGAACTGGACACAGTATTCCAGATGGAGTCTCACCAACTGTCTGTACAGAGGGACAACAACTTCCTGTTTTCTGCTGCTGATGCCTCTCCTACACATCCCAGTATACCCCAGCCCTCCCTACTGCCTTCTCACATTGCTTGCTAACCTTAAGGTCATCTGATATGATTACCCCAGGTCCCTTTCCTGTTTTGTTGTTGTTACTACCTCCCCACCCATTGTGTATTCTTCCCTGGGTTCTTGTTTCCCAGGTGCAATATTTAGGACTTTTTTGCATTGAATCCTAGCTGCCATACGTCTGATCATTCCTCCAACCTTGCCAAGTCCCTTTTCATCCTTTCCACGCCTCCTTGTGTATCAACCCTGTTGCAGATCTTTGTGTCATCTGCAAAAAGGCATACTTTTCCTTCCTGTCCCTCTGCAATGTCACTGATGAAGACATTAAAAAGGACTGGACCCAATACTGAACCCTGCAGTACCCCACTGGTAACCGCCTCTTCTTCAGAGTGGACTCCATTTACAATTACCTTCTGTGTCCTGTTGTCCAGCCAATGTTTTACCCAGGCTACCACCCTGGGACCCACTCCCAGGCTGGTTAATTTGACTAATAATCTTTTGTGTGGGACTGTGTCAAATGCCTTGCTAAAGTCTAGGTAGGCCATGTCCACAGCCCCTCCCTGGTCTACTACTTTGGTCACCCAGTCAAAGAAATCTATTAGATTCATCTGACATGACCTTCTTGCTGTGAACCCATGCTGCCTTGGATCCTGTGCTCCACTGACCTCTAGGTACTAAATTATTCTTTCCTTCAGAAGTGACTCCATCACTTTCCCTACCACAGAGGTCAGACTGACAGGTCTGTAGTTTCCTGCCTCTGTCTTGGTCCCACTTTTGTGAATGGGAATTACATCCACCTTCCTCCAGTCCTCGGGTACCACACCATCCTCCCATGATTTATTAAAAGAATAGCCAGTGGTTTCACTAGTTCCTTCCTTAATTCTTTTAGAATTCTGGGGTGAATTCCATCAGGACCCATTGCTTTGTCCACCTTCAGTTTTAGGAGGTCTTGCAGAACCCTTTCTTCTGTGAAAGGACTGGGATCGACCCCCCTATCAAGAGTGCTTCTGTTAATTGGATTAGGCACTTCCCCCTCCTCTTTTGTGAATACTGAGCAGAAATATTCGTTCAGTATTCCTGCTTTTTCACTGTCCCTCTGCCCACCCACCGCTCATTCTATTCAGCCTCACTATCCCTCCTTTTGTCTTTCTTCACCGCTGATGTACCTATAAAAGGTTTTACCCTTCTTAACTGAGTTGGCTATCTTTTCCTCAGTTTGGGCCTTTGCTATTCTGACTTCCTCCCTGCTTCTTTCTGCCTTAACTGGTACAGCTCTCTGTTCTGCTCCTTCTGTGTTTCCTTATACTCCGAATGCTATCTTTTCTTCCTGACTTTCACAGCCACCTCTCTTGAGAACCATAGTGGCTTTTTTTTCATTTTGATTTGTTTATTTGCTTCACACAAAGGCTTGTTGCCTCTGTGATGGCAGTTTTGATAATTCCCCATTGTTGCTCCACACCTCCTTCTAGCCTGTTTGCTAGTGCTTTTCTGAGACACTCCCATCTTGCCAAAGTCAGCCCTCCTAAAGTCCAGTACCCTCACTTTTGCATGGCTTGACTCTGTAGCTGAGTTTAACGTGAACCACACTGTTTGATGGTCACTTGTCCCCAGATGGCAACCCACTTCTAGATCTGAGATCCTCTCACTGCCCCCGTTTGAGAGTATGAGGTCTAAGATTGCTCCCTCACAGTGGGTTCTGAAACTAGCTGTCTAATGCCTGCCACCTGTAGGGTGTCAAGAATGGCCCTGCTCTTGGATGTGGCTGCAGCAAATGTGCTCCAGTTAACATCTGCATATTCAGGTCTCCCATCAACAGTATCTCCTTTCTCTGCCATTCTAAGAATGCCTTCCATCATATCCTTGTCCATTCCTTCCCCTGACATGGGGGTCTGTACACAACCCTGTGTGGATTGTGGTGCCTTTCCAGTCTCCAAGGTGACCCACAGTGCCTTCTCTCCTCCCTGTTTACTCTTTTGTTCAGTTGCTTTATCCCTTCCTTTACATAGAGAGCTACTCCTCCCCTCTCTCCCTGCCTGTCTCTCCTGTAAGTTATGTACCAGGAATGTTAACATCCCAGTCATGGTTCTCTGTGTACCATGTTTCTGTGACTGCTACAATATCCAGGCATCCTCTTCCATTAAGGCCACCAGCTCAGGGAGCTTGTTGCCCAGACTACGGCATGGTACTCATTACCCTCCATTTCCTGATGGCCTTACCCCCTTTGCCCCATCCCTGTCCTTCTTGCCTTTGTCACTTTCTCCATTTACCCTGCCCTTCTCCCTATCGACACCTCCATGTTGGTGTTTGCCACACTTACTACCGTGATTGTTTGGGGGCTAGGATTTTCCTGCTCCTTTCCAGTGTCTCCCCTTGGCTAGTTTAAAAGCTTGCCAATGAAGCATTTAACCTATCACCTAGATCCTGGTTCCTCCTGGACAGATGCAGCCCATCATGCCAGTATAGGCTTGCATCACTCCAGGTGGACCCCCAGTCCCCAATGAAGCCAAATCCCTGAGCTCCACACCAGTTTTTCAACCACTGATTGAATCCCATGGTACGGAACACCCTAGCCTCTCCTATGCCATAGATGGGTAGCACCTCCGGAAAGGTTACCGTGCGTGCTACTTGACTAAGGCCCCTACCCAATTCCACAAACTCTTCCTGCACTTCTCTAATCCCTTTCTTAGCCAGGTCATTTGTCCCTAGGTGGACAATGACATCCAGCTCCCTCCCCTGTGCAGCTGCTCTGGCAATCCTGAGGATTCGCTCCCTGTCCCTCCAAGTCATGGCGCCAGGCAGGCACCTTACCTCCCTCTCCCCTTCCTTGCTCAGTTCTACCTTCCTAACGATGGAGTTCCCCACCAGGAGTTGTTTCCTTCCCCTGCAGGGTCCTCTGCCACCCTCCTGTGGGTCTCCTTTGTGGAGGTTCCCAGCATCCTCCTTGGTCTCCACTGTAGGTGCCTCCATAGAGGAACCATACTTTGCCAGAATGGTATAGGAATTGTGGAGAGGTACAACTGGAGGGATGTGCCTCTGTTCCACCACCCTCACCCTCCCTGAGCCCACTGTGGTCCAACCGCTCATCTTTCTTGGCAACCTCTGAGGCAACGGCAGTGGCACTGGTGGTCCCTGGATGGAAGAGGTGGTCCCACAAATCCTGGCCAACTCAGCCTGGAGATGAGCAACCTCCTCCCTCAGCCCAGAGAGGTGCCTGCAGATGGGACAACACCGCATCCTCCAGAACATCTCCCGGAAGACTGCTGCTCCACAGCCACTGCACTGCACCACTCCAATCATGTCTTATTTCTGAAAGGTAAACCATAGTAATCAACCACTCGCTGAAGTCCACTGTCCCGCTTTCTCAGTCTGTACATGCACTTGTCCATGGCATAATGTCTTACTTCCAAAAGCACGTGTTCCCCGGTGAACGATGATGTGTGGTTCACCACCACCTTCTGTACACAATGATCAATATGCTGCTCTACCCTATTTGCTGTCATATCAGGCATGCACTCTACCCAGATGCTGCTTGTCCTGTCCCCCGTTCACCACTACCATATGATCCCCTTTACTATAGAGTCCTCCAGAATTATGACTGACTCCTTTATGGGCTCTCTCCCGCTGCCTCTCTTTCTGTGCTCTTTTCACTGCCTCAAAACGCTCCCTTTCTCCTAGCCCCCGATATTCCACCCTTCTGCCTCCTCCGGTCTGTGTCCTGACTTCTCCACAGTGCCAACGATGGCTGGTGCATCACCTTCACTTACTAAATAAACACAGATTGATGGCGCAGTGAAGGTGTGGCATAGTGCCTAAACCAACAGTGAGACCGACGGTGGAACATAGATATATCGACATAATACGTAAAAATTCCCAGTACTCATTCTCAGCAGAATTGTGTTTCATAGTACAAAAAATAGGCCACTAAGGAACACAGATATGTCTGACAGTGTGACTGCCAATCTGATGCCAAAGACACAGCTCAATTCATGGTGCTTTGCAGTGCTGTCAAACTCCTACATTTAGCTTGATGAGCCAATTGTCTGTGTGATGGTGCTGTACTGAAACACAAACTGAAGCACATTACCAAGGGTAAGCAAGTGAGAACAGCCCCTGATTGAGACTCAGTGGGAGTCATAATGAGTGCAGTCAACTGCCATCAAGGGATGCATTTATACACAATGGGACTGTTGAACTACCAAATGAACCCCACCCCACACACACACCCACCCAAAGCAGAAGAACAGAAAATAAGTATAATTATGTTGTAGCAAGGTGAATACCATGGTGAGAAAACAAATACCAGTGTCTGTTTTTATTTTTTATTTGAGTGGACAGTAAAGCACTGGAGTGGACGTGCACCACAAAGTGTGACACAGGGTACATAGCACAAGGCAAAACTGGAACCAGCACACACAGAATGATTACACAAACAAATACAGAAAATGGATATTCATGGCAGACAAAGACTGCTATGCCATTCCATCTGCCAATGGGACCTATACAGGTAAGCATCTGCTCACCCTAAGTGACCCATGGCTCGTCATCACTACGTCCAGCCCACTCCAGAGTCATGGATTACAGTTATACGTCACTGTTTCAATGAAGTAGCCACCCTGGTTTCCCCCCTCACTGTTCTTCACCTCCCTGCTTCACTGAGAGTCCTCTGGTGGCCACCGGCTCTCCTGGTGGCTGTTCTGGTGTTCCGGGCAGTCAAGGAGTCACACAAGAGCATCACTCTTACTGCCTCATTATCCCTTTTACCATTCGCTATCTGTGTGTCCATCCATCCCGCTACATTAGCCTGCTTGTCTCCTCCACCCTCCCTCCTGCCCAAACCATGTCCATCCCCCATGCTCGAACCCATATCCTCATTTATCCGGACCTCCTTGGTTCCATTATATCCTGCAGGATCACTGTGGACAATGACAGTTTGTACTGCCAGAGCAAGGCCCCACCCACCGTCCCGTCTATAGAGCTTCTCCTCACTGAGCTGCCACCTGAGTCTCCTTTCTTTTGCCAGTGATGCTTAGGGCAACCTAGTATCTCCTACAGGAGCATTGGCCTCCACCGCCCCCAGCTCATTCCCCTCCATCTTGACCAATGCCACCATTTTTCTCACTTTACTTGTGTCTCCTCCAGGTGCCCCCCCCTCAAAAAAATGTCTTTCTTGTTTGGGGGAAATTTTAAAGCTCCCAAGAGAAGTTCCCCCATGTCTCCAAGATTGTGTGCCCTGGAATCCTGCTCCGAGGGAGTGTCTCCTTTCTTCCTTGCTCCTGATCGTTCCTCAAATGGTTACTATCAGTTGCTTCCTTCCCCTGTCAGTGTGACGAGGGGTGCATAACTGTTTTCATGCTGGACACCCAGGCTTGTCCTTCTCATGTTTGCTGTGCCCACATCTGAATGTAGGTCCACAATATCCAGCTTCTTCCTTCATTTTCCTGAACCTACTGTCTTCCAACACTCCTGAGCCATATTTGCCTCAATGCCTCCCGATCTCCTTGATGTGTCCCTCTTCTGTGTTACTTCACCCTGCCTGGTTTGTACCCGCACAGCTGTAATAGTTCCCTGTCTTAACATCAATGATATCTCATCATTTGCATCCTCCCATCCGCCGCTCACCTCTTACCAATGGTGTAGCAGGTTTACATGACTGAAGAGACTTAGCACGCCAACCAATGCCCACCCCCTTTTGAGGCCCCCCTGGACACCTCTGGTCACTTTGCTAATTCTGTGGAAATGTCCACCTGCCATAGTTGCTCGTTTCCTGTTGGATGAAAGTTGCAACAGTCTCGCAACAATTCCCACTTATACATGATTTCACCTCCCATTGTCTCTCATCACCCGCACCAAAGGCCACGGTTGCATGCCAAGCCAGTTTCTCACCTCACTACTGTCTAATTGTGTGTCAAACATTGAAATTGATTCTATTGTGCATCTCAGCAAGAGGGGGTATCAATAGTATGACAGTGTGAACAAAACCATTGCTGATTGACTGAGAACATACAACATTGTGTTTATACTTATGGCATTAATTTGAGGTTTTGAAAAAATGAGTTACAACTATCACCTTAGTCATTACTTGCCCATTTACTATATCTAGCTCCTTACATAACGCACTTGTCATAGTTTGGCCTCTGCCACTCTACAGCACCTGACAATGCCACCTTCCTGCGTAGCTTCACCCCACCTCTCCGCTCTTCTCTTCTCATTTTCTTCCTGCCCCTCGTTCCCTCCCATTCTTTCTACCACCCCCATTGTCCTCTTCCTTTCCACTTTACCCTCTCCCTGTCTGTTCAAAATTAATTTGATATTATTTACCCTTATTTGTGTAACAATTTTGTCTATTGTCATGTGATACCTATGTCTTGACATGGAACCTTTGTAAAAGAGCCCTGGGCTCAAAGGTAATTGTAATCCTAGAATTGAAATAAATAAAATTTGTCAACTTCTTGCAGTCACCCACCCAAGCAACCTACCCCACAAAAAAAATATTAACCAGGCATTGTCAAGATGCTTCAAACAGCAGCTGATCCACAACTATCAGTGCTTATGTATCCCCCATGTGGCGCTATCCCAAGAGATCTTAGGTCCAGCAGGTTCAGTTCAGGTGGCCAGTGGAGCAGTCTGACCAAATTTGCACTCAATAGAACAGCTGACAGGGAGCTACCCTGATTTAGTACTCACGAATCCTGTAGAAGGATTCCTCTCACACCACTTGCAGGACACAGGCCTGTGATCCAAACACTTCTCCACACATGTATATGTAGGACAGAGGGGTACCATAACAGGTAGCTGCTTTAAACTCCAGAACGTTTTCACTGCACAAACTGGGTAATGCAACGAGCTTCACTTTTGCTGACAGACCGAGCGATTGAAGCAGATTCTCCAGTCCTCTACAGGGTGAGTTTGGTGAGTAGCTGTCACATATACAGCCTCCTCTGCCTGCATGCCACAGCGGATCTTGACCGGCTCCTTCTGGTGATACTGTCGCCCAGCTTCTTGGCCTTCCACGTGTGCATCCCACGTGAAGACTATACAGTGCAGGAGCCCAGAGCTCCTTCTCTCCTCATGGCCACAATGACTCTGCTCCCTCAGCCATTAAGCAGGGGGTCCTCATTCAGGTGTGACACAATGCTATTGAAGGGCTCACACTGCCAATCCCCTCTGCCTCCTTCTATTGGTGCAAAAAAGGAACCACCTTCTGGACTTCAGTTCCCAGATCATGGGCCATACCTCCCATTGGCAGCCAGCTCCCAAAAGAGTCCCAGCCCTGATTGGCTGCACAATGCTCCATTTTAAGTGCACCTAGATCCTCATTGGACCCCATAGACAGTCCGGGTCCAAAATGGAGGGGCAAAATGCACAAAGTCCCCGCTGCAAGGGAAAACAGGTTAGACAAACTACATTCCTTAATACTCAGGGAACATATAATAGATCAACAGTTCTCAGACTTTGTCATAATGAGCCTCCCCTAAGCCATGGAAAAGATCTTGAGCCTCCCCCAAAATACTGAATTATTTTTGGGCCTCCCCATAGCAAAATAGCCTACTTTTCACAGTACATCAGGAGTAAATTGAAACCTCTTCGCATAGCTGGCTCTCATGTTATTAAGCTTATTGTAACACCACCCCCCCCAAACAGGACAACCTACTTGCTCCAATATTTTGACTCTCGAACCATTGTTACCCCTTACTGCCATACCTTCATGGGTCAGACTGCTTTTTCTGTTTCCCCCCTCTAACTGGAATAACAATCCTGCCAACCTCTGCCTCTTCCCCTGCTCTTAAGCAACTTCTCAGGGATTATTTTGCTCCCTCCTGCTCTTATTCCTAGTACCTGTATGGTTAACTCTTGTATTTGGACAGTTCTGCTGCCAGTCTAATTGATCAATTGTTCCTCGCATTGTTAGTTTGTTCTTAATTTGTTTGCACTTTTATTCATTTTGTATCACTTAAGTGTTTTGCAGTTACATTTTGAATTGTAATCTCTCACTACCCTTCCCTGGGTACACCTGAAATAAGCCATGGCTCAGAGTGCAGTACCTTCTCTGGTCACAGACTTGTGAATAAATACATAAATTTACCTATTATCCTCTTTCAGTTTACCTCATCCCTTCACACAAAATCTATACATTTCAAAATTGAACTATAACACTTTTTCAAGACTTGCTTGAGCCTCCCCTGGAACAGGTTGGGGCCTCCCCAGGGAAGCTGGCCTCACCATTTGAGAACCCCTGTAAATAGATAAATACCACAGCCCAATAAGAGGCCCGCTTTACATATGTAGCAATGGCAGCAATAGAGCACCTACCACACGGCTCAGGTGGGACTCAAGCAAGAGAACCCACAGTCCCCTCCCTTCTTAGTAAACTGACTAGGTCAGCAAGCTGTCAGCTCTTAAAGAGACCACTAGAGGCATTCTAGTAAACTCCCATTTATAAGGGGTTACACTTAGGAAAATGAGAATATGCACAAGCAGCAGACATAGTTTAATTTTGAATCTCATTCTCACCATGCTGTCTCAGAGTGGTAGAACATGTTGAAATGCATTGCCTGTAAATAAAGGAGATAAGTGAGGCACCACTATTAGCACATCTTTACATTGCACAGATAGTTGAATTTAGGTAATGTTATTCACAAACTGGTATGGGAATTATTCATGTTCCTGTGCCCCCCACCACCCAAAAACAAAATGTATACAGTAATCAAATTCTCCACACAACAAATTAATGGTGATCTAGTGTAACCACCCTCACACCACCTCACAACACTTACTACAACTGAACCCTGAAGGAGGTGCAGCTGTATATCATCCTCTTCTCACTACCACCACAAGCTGATGACTGACTGTCAGTGAGTGGGAATGTACACTCCATTAACCATATAGTGAACTTCAACAGTACACATGCACAGTGCAGTCACCAAACAGAGGTGTTGGTGATAGGGGCAATGTGTCAAGGTGATGGCATGGGGTTTCATGGAAGGTGGTGGGTACATTGTGCAAGACAGCAGGTGGTTCAGTCAAGTAGACCACTGAGCATGTGCTTTTTTGGGGGGGTATATATGGCGCATGAACTGGCAGCCTCGGATGTAAAAGAAATGGTGATCTCAAAGAAGTAAAAGTCAGCATCGTGGAAAGGAAACATTGATTTATAATAAACATCTGTATCACAAACATCAGCAAGGAGCAGAACACTACAGTGTGGATGGAGACACCGGACATTGAGGAGAGTGATTGCATATCAATATTAATAAGCACTAAATCAGGGTGATGAAATGTGGGATTTATTACATCAAGGAAACAATTAAGACTCTGAGGAGGGAGATAGCATACATACAAAATTTATTAAGTGCTGCATTAGGGAACATGACATAGGAGTGCATTACAAAAAGTATAAATGGGCTGTGTTACAAGGCAATGTTACAACAAATGTGTGTCTCATCATCAGTGCACTTGTAGACACCTAAAGCTCATGGGGTGCTCACTGACACACTGATAACTAATAAATATGATGTGTGAAAAGTGCAGCAGGCTACAGTACAACAGAAATGATAGATAAATAAAGCTATAAATAATAGGTTTCATTGTGCATTAGATCATTTGTAATTACCAATTTTCTAGCCATTCTGAGGTGAAATTGCAAGACTTTGGGGAAGCTTATAGGCAGGATGACACTAGCTGTCATGCACAAGGAGAATGGGACAGAAATGGGAAGTAAATATAAAAGGACTGTAGGAGGAAGGAAGTGGATCAAATTACTGATAGTGGCTGCACACCTCCCCCACCTGCTTTAGGCATTGTTAGAAGTGCAGGCAGAGCCAAGGGCAGGTTCTTATCAAACCAAAGGCGGGGTCTCACACAGCACAGAATAGCAAAGTTATATTTAGATTTCTTACAAAAGTACAAGGAAGAAAAACAAACAAATGCTTGTGTCTTGATGGATGAAATCTGGAGCACCACTGAGCCTAAATTCAGAAAGGTGAGTGAGATTACAGATTCTTAGAAAAATCTGACAGTGCAGCTTTAAAATGAGTATTGTAGTTACTGTGCCTCAATGGTTGTTGCTGCCCCTCTTGTCGGGGCAATGTAGGGTCCAAAAAGCTGGACCCTGACCTTTGTGTATTGCTCAGACCTGTGGTGCAATCCATGACATTATGTTAGTCAGATGTGCTTGAAGTACTTTGTATATTTTGACTTTGGTGGAGTCTGATTATTCTCATTTTCCTGTCACATATATACCTGATTGAGACAGTAATCTGTAGTGTCACCTTAAAATTTACGTTGTTTGATGGCTTTCATTTTTTTGCCATATCTTTCAACTTTTTCCCTCAGCATGATATTACATTTCATGAGCTCTTCATCTGATGCTAATTCTTTAAGGGTTTCTTTTTGAATGCGAATTTTACTAGTCACTTGCTCGCTGACTGTAATGGCTTTATCCAAAACAAGGGATATTTTTTAATGTAGCCTTTTAAATTGACTTTATGCCATTTTGCCAAGAAGTCAGATTATCTGTGCCGTAAACAGGGTTCAAAATTCTAAGGCCTCTCAGAACCTGTTTAACTTCGAGGTCAGCCTTGAGGGTGAGATTGTGCCAATACATTTGCCCCTTTCAAGACGATTTTCTCCAGTTGTTGAAATGCAGTTTCTGCATCAATGGAAGATGACTCAGCTGGAACATCCTGCCCTGGATTTAATAAAAGGTTGCTGCCACCTTGATCTTGGAAGACTGTATCAGCAAAACAGCCAGACAAATTTGGGCCACTGGTTCCCCCCATATCCCAACCCATGGCCATATTGAAGCCATTGGACCCAAAAGGAAAGCGCCAGAGGAAACCCAAAATAAATCCCTGGTTAAGGGTCAGATGGCCAGGATGAAAAACACAGGGTATACTGTGCTTTGCAGAACTTTGGATGTACTAAAGTTGAGCAATCCAATGTTATACCAAATAAAGTAATGGTAACTTCTGCAATTGCCCAAACAAACAGCAAAAGTCAAAACATCAAGGGCTTCGCTGGGAAGAATTGATGTCTTGCTACAGTAAATTACATACTAATGGAAAGTAAAGAACAAAGCACCCACACACAAGAACTTGCAACTCAAACATAAATGGTTAAATTATAGTACCATTTTATTGGTATATCCCTTCGAAAAGTGCAATATGCAGAAAACACAAACTTCACCCCTTCCAGCTGCATAAAGTGTGGTGGCACAAACTGATTATGTCATAGGACAAACATCTGATGTTTCTTCTACATGCTTGTAGGCATCATCAGAGATGTTAGAGTAGTGTTTTCCTACTATTTTTATAGGGCCATCTATCAACACCAAGTGAAAATGCACAAGAAATTAATATATGAAAACTGAGTCACTGAAAGTAACAGCACGTAAACTGTAAACTATACAATCTCCAAGTAATGGGAAACAGCAGCAAGTAATACAGTTGTGAGATAAGCTGTTTATGTTATGCAAAGGTATTATGTTATATTCATAAATTTTATATGGAGATAAAAATACTCACTGATGTAGAAGAAATGGATTTAAATAAACGTCTATTTTTCTCTCTTTCTTGTGATATTGACCACTTTGGACCTGCATAGGTTAGCCAGGAACCTCAGCCTTAAATCAATTTATGCACCAGAAAACAATGCACCTGATGTGGGATGGAATGCAAGAGAGTAAAGTGAGGTGGGTCTATATCAGAAACAGATGCAATGTTAAAACTAAGATGTGCCCCAAGTCTTTGTATTGTCTTACATCAAATCCCACAGTGTTAGTCTTTCTACATAAATGTGAAATAGACTTTAGTCTGTGAAAAATATTTAGTACTGCTACAGTTTCAGTATACGTTCCACTGCAGAGAGACAAGAATTGATATCCCTGGCTTCTGACAACAGTTTGGGGGGGCATGATCATCATTATGGATGCCCCAAATACACTGAGAAAATAAATAGACAGTTGCATGACTCTGAATTTTACAAGAAATTACCATCCAATCAGACAAAACTGATCAAAGAGCAGACAGTAGGGATGGGTGAAATTAGCAAATTCAGATTATGCAAAATTGTCACACAATTTTCAGAAGTTTCACAATATTTTGTGGAATCTTCCATAATTATTTGCTTTGTCATAATGCAATCATTCATACAGCTAGACATCTGCCATTTGGAATTCATATTGCTTGGATAAGGCCATAAAATGATGCCAAGTTTTGTGACATTTGAATGGGGAGTGAGGAAGTTGTAAGGGCTCAAATTCTTGCAATTTATTATTCATCAGAAAATTTCTGAGAATATGTCTATTCTCATATCTTAGCCAGCTTTGGCGGAAGATAATTGAAGATGAATATGCATACTTTCTTGAGAGAGTTATAAAACTTGTTAAATGAAGAGGTAACTGGTTGTATAAATTGTAAGTTACAGGAGTTCAACATTTTGCAATTTAATGCTTTGTTAAATTGTGTGAAAATATTCAAAATATTTGATTGTTTGAAGTTCCACTGTTATTGCAGGTATAAACTCAAAGATTTAGCATGCATATCAAAGTAAATATGTCCTGAAATCTAGTTAAGCTAGATACACGTGGTTTAGCAGGATAATATTCACTGACTACTTTAGGTATTACTAATTGGCAAATTATTCTCTAAGATTCATGGACACATAGTAGGTAATGCCACTAGAATTCCACTTGTGGAATCTAACTTTCAAAAAGTAATTATCACCACTAGAGGTGGGCGAAGTGCCTAAAATTCGCTACACATAATTTTTCATGTAGAACCCAAATTTCGTGTAATTTTCAGCATAGCAAAACAAATAACTTCACATCTCCAAAGTAATATGAAGTTCCCATTATTGTGTATGGATTTCGTGTTACTTCACCTTGTTTTTTTTTTCTCTAAGGCAAATTTTGCAGTGAGTCATGGGATTTAAGGTCACATGGGCTCTATATTATTTTGCACAGCCTCAGTTCAGCATAGTGTGACTAGTGGAAAGCCGGAGACAGTTTGCTCTCAGAGCTCTGAGATTCAAATCTTCGAAAAACATTTAAAAATGCATTGTTGCCACAAAATTTTGTGTCAAAATTTAATACATCAATTGTAGAAAACACCTATGCATTTATATCATTGAGCATTTATATATTTTGTGTGAATATTTAGTGTTAATTTAGTACGTTCTCCATACTGACAGACACTGCAGAAGTGTGCTTCGGGGGAAAGGCGATTCTCTGGTGTAGAAGGGAAATTAGTGAGAAAGGCAAATTTTCCAACTTTTGCTGGCTAGTTTTTTATTATTTCTGTGTTCAGGTACATACAGTACAACTTTACTTAATTTTTTTATAGTTTTTTTCTGTTTGCTGGGCATTTTTTCATTCATTTTAAAAGACTGTCTGTAATGTAGTTTACTGAACAGTTAAAGTTTCTGTGGTTGACCTTTAATCTGTGTGCATGGTGTAAATTGATGCACATTTTAATGTGGCTCTGCAATAGCAGTACTCTGAATTTCTCAGCCTGTCTGCAATATTTTTCCCTGCTTCTGTCCGTGTAGCTAAAGCTGGTCCTCCTCACCCACAAAACAAGGTATTGCTTTTTGACTTTTGGATTTTTGAAGACTGGTTAAGGTCTTGTGTTACTTGTGCCTGTGCAGCTGCATCTCTTTCATTTTTTGCTTCCCATCCCCACAAAACAGCAGAAATAATATGTTTCTGTTAATTGTCTGTGTAATCTTAAAAAAAGCCCATGAAAAGATGGTCATGCAAAGCTGTTTCTGTCTGTGGCGCTGCTGCCAAGAAGACTATTTGTTGTGATGATGAGGCAGGCTCATTAGGGGCTACTAGCAAGTGTTGCAGTGTTAAGAATAGTGGTTGTGGCTGTGATACTACGAAGCAGAAGGGAAAGGTAGCAGTTGCTGCAAGTAAAGGGATTTCTCTAGCTCTGTTTTTCACTGCAAAATCAGTGGCTTCAGTGCTGGTTGGAGATGCTGTTCTCCCTGCTGGTAGTAAAGTTAGAGACGGCATGGTTGACAACAGCATAAGTACTGCTACAAGTTCAACCTGGGCAAACTAATCAAGTGGGAAAAATGTTGAATCCACAGACTTGAGTGTAGTTGATGTCCCACTCCTCACATTAGTTGAACATGTTGCTGATCATGCTAATGACTCACAGTCTCAGGTTTCCACTGATCTTGAGGTTAGGCCATCCAAACATTCAGATGTTGATGAAAAAAGTGTGGATGATAGTATTGAGGCTGTGGTTGGAATATCGCCATAGGAGGACAGCATCCAAAGTGAATTTGTGGATGATGATTATGATGATGATGCCAGCAACCCCATTTGGAAACCAGACAAAAAGAAAGTGAAGGTGGCTGCTTGTAAAAAGTCTGTTTGTCAATCCCCCCCTTCTCAAACTTCTGATGTAGCTGTGTATGTTGCTCACCCTGAAGTAATAGTCATCGATTGTGATGTGCAGTCCAAGTCCAAGAGTGTGCAACACCAGAAATCACGTAGTACACCCCTCATTTCATTGCCAACAAAACTGCCATTACATATGCAACCCCAGAAGTGACATATGAAGAGTAGGGCATCAAAATCCCTAGTCTGGGATTTTTCCATACAAGATGGTAGCAATGAAAAAGTAGGAGAGACACATTGTACCTATGACCAAGCTATGAACCCGTCAATCAGCCACAGCCGCAGCCACACTGCTTCTTGAGAGAGATAGAGAGAGAGAGAGAGAGAGCAAGCGAGAGAGAGAGAGAGAGAGAGAGAGAGAGACATTGTACCTGTTCCCGAGCTATGAACCCACAGTCAGTCACAGCCACCCTGCTTCACTAATTTACAGTAAGTATGTACTAATATCATGTACTATGGTTTTGACTTGCACTGTGGTGTGAATCCTTCCTTTACTGTTTTAAAGATGGCACTGTCACCTCGCCAAATACCGGCAACTGATTTTCATTTTGCTTTCACAGGGTACAGAATGCCTAACATTTCAGGACTGCAGTACTCCTACCACCTAAAGGATAACATCTACAGGTAAGTATCACTCTTATTTCTGCTTTCATTTTTTTATCTAATTTTTTTCCCACTGGTGTAAAGCATTCAACGGTGGTGACTTACAGGCCACATAATATATTTTATCTTCACAGATGGGACAGGCATACTGCTGCAAGCCAGGGTTGTACAACGTGTTATCCTGGTCCTGAAAACCTGTGATGTAATGTCAGTATGACAGTGGGTCAGTGTGTGTCATTCACTAAATGTGTTAATTTTTTTAAGGGTTTTACCAATAGCTTGGCATTTTAACCTAGATAAGGGCTTTACTAATAGCTTAGTATTTTAAGCTGGATAAGGAATTTAGTAATAGCTTAGTATTTTAAGCTGGATAAGGGGTTTAGCACTAGCTTGGCATTTTCATCTGGATAAGGGATTTAGTAATAGCTTGGTATTTTAAGCTGGATATAACAGAAGACAAGAACAGTCACACTGGGAACTGAATGTGGTGGTGCAAAGAACTCATAATAATGTATTCATCATCTATTTTTCAGGTAACAATGAGGTGCTGTGGATTGCCGTAGGTAATATCTTCCAATCTGAAAATGGACAACAGTTAGGAATGGATATGCTGAAGACCTGGAAAGAAGACAAAAACATTAATGAAACGACTTCCAGTTGGGCTACTTCCAATATGCAGCATAGTCTCTGAGCTCCATCCCTATTCCTTCCTAAGTCCTCCCCGACTAGCTAACTGAGCAGCAGAAATATTAAAAAAGACATCATAGAGTTGTGAACTTGGGCACAGAATACTAGGGAAAGAGAAAAACGAGCAGTACCAACATCAGAAAGCTGCAACAATGACAGATCCACGATGTCAGCAGCTGAAGCATCAGACTCTGAGCACTCTCAGGCCCAAGGAGACCACCAAGGGCAGGCTGCCCCTACCAAGAACAAAACAGCAAAAAATAAATGAGTAAAGCTGGATATGATATACAAAGAACAATTGTCTTTCAGAACAGAGGTTAAAGTGTCAGTGGCTCAGTAGGTAGCACACTCGCCTCTGAGGCCGGGATATCAGAAGGCTGTGGGTTCAGTTCCCACATCTGTCACTTGGGTTAATATCCCAGTACTGACACTGTAGTGCATCATGAGAGGGATGCTTCACTTCTGAGGTGCTGTCTCTTGGATGAGATGTTAAACCGAGGTCCCATCTGCCTGGATTGGTGGTAGTCCAGGTGGATGTTAAAGATCCCATGGCACTTATCGAAAAGAGTAGGGGAATTTCCCCGGTGTCTTGGCTAAATTTCCCTCATTCACTAAAAAAAAAATACCACCAACAGCTTAATCTGGTTCAAGGTCTGTTGGCATTCATCTGTATCCCCTTCCCTCCTGCTCGTGCCTGAAAATAGGCAGGATTTGTCTAGTGCACTTACCCAGTCAACAAAAACTAAATAAATAAATAAAGACCTACACAGTGAGCTAAGAAAAGATGTGGTTAATTTAGAGCAAAGAACAGATGCCAGAGAGCACCAAATAACTGTTGTGGAAAACCGTGCAGATGATTTAGAAGTGGAGTTATAAAACCTACAAGAACAAAATACATATCCCCAGGCTCGACAAGAAGATGTCAAAAATAGAGCTTGGCATAAAAATATATGGTTGTACTGTGTTCCAGAAGGCTCAGAGGGCCAGGACATAAAATATTTTGTTGTCACACTTTTAAAAACAGCACTGGAACTACGTTCCAATCTCCCAGTGGAAATAGAAAGGGTACACAGAGCTTTGGGCCCTCGCCCCACAGACCCAAACTCACGACCTCGCTCCATAGAGGTGAGGTTCCACAGCTTTGCGATTAAAGAACAAATATTAACCACCGCGTGGTGCAGAAGAAAAGCATTTCATGGCCAAATACATGTATTTTTTGACAACAACTATTCCCCACAAACACTAAAAAATCGTAGGGCATACTCGGACATTCTGCCTGCTCTGAAAGAGGCATCAATTAAATTTACAACACCCTACCTGGCCAGGCTTGTGGTACAACTTCAATCAATTTAAGGCAAGGCCAGCATTGGGAAAAGAGTCATCGGATCCATCTAGGTGGCAGACAATCACAAATTCAAAAAATCTGTGCAGAGGATACCTTCAGACCTCAGTTTCCAAGTCAAATCAACTGGCTGAATTTTGTTGCCCCACCCGGGGCAGAACCTGAATGGTAGAAACTTTAGTTCTGGCACTGTTACATCATGGGCCTATAATTTGGCCTACCTCATGGCTCCTTAAGGCTTAAAGGCCTACAAAACATGCCCACTACACCAAGTGAGGTGCTTAGATGTGCTGATCTATTCTCAGAACTGGGGCTGTTACCAAATTCCATCTTAAAACTGGAGTCTGGACTTAAAACAGTCTATGGCTATTGTGATAACTACTTATTCATGGCATAAGCAATTCTGCTCCATAAAGCACTTGGTTTAAAAAGATATCCTTCGTTTGTTCTTAATTATTTTAATTCTGCCAAGGGAATTGGAACTGGATTATGGCAGCCTGTGCTCTTAAGAAATGCACTATATTATTTATAGACATCGCCATAGAAACAGTAGGTTATATAGTATAGGTACTATTACTAGAATAAGTTACAAGGGTAAAATGTTATAAGCAGTTCAATTAAGGAAGTGAGTAGGTGTATAAGCTGCCATTGTGGCAAGCCCACATTCTTATGATTTACAAGGGCTAAACATTGCATTGATGTTTTTCTTTATTGCACCTCAGTATTTGGCCCAACTCTAATGTGTTTCTTAGGGGGTTATTTTACCTTCAGGTGGCCCAAGAGGTTGTTATCTCTGGATTTCCCCCAGTACACCTTAAATATTTTAGGGTGACACAAAAAGGGAGAGACACAGGGATCTCCTCTACCTTGCAAGTGTTCTCTAAGTTAGTCACTTTTTGACTACACTGGATTAATTCAGTCCAGACCTCTATACCTAAATTAAGGTATTCATTACAAGAAGTTACTTTAACTAACATGTTTGTAGCCCTGCTGGCTAGGTTACAATGGTTGAAATGTTTATACTGTTTGAGTAGATGGTTGAGGAATATTTTATTTGAACTTCACAGCAAAAAGAAACAAGAGGTTCAGAATTTAATTCGAAGGGATTTTTTTTTTGTGACAGCGGGACTGGAAATAAATCCGGGAACAAAGGAAGGGGGATTCCAAAAGAAAGTAAAAATTATAGTACAAAACAATTAGTCAGGCAGAAACAAAGGGAGGTATATTGTGACTCAGGGGATACATGTCCAGACCAGGTGATTAGAGGGAGTTTTCACATTGAAGTAATTAAAGAGGGCACTTAACACAGTATAATTTTTATCCCTTAACTTTAATGGACTTAACAATCTGATCAAACGATCACGTTTGTTTCAATATATTAAAAAACAGTTCAATAATGTTATTTACCTACAGGAGAAGCATTTAACTGATAATGAACAGCTGAAATTGGCATGGGGGAAGATTTAATGTATTTCATTCTTCTTACTCAAAGGGAAGGAGAAGGGGAGTAACAATATTAATTCCATTCACTACCCAGTTCCAGGCTGAGTTGCAGTACACAGACCCACAGGGATGCTATGTGATTCTGAAAGGGCAACTAAATGGCAAGCTAGTTACCTTAGTGAATGCTTATTTCCCATCACAATATTCACCTGTATAATTTAAATGTTTTTTTGCAAAATTATTAGACCATATGGAGGGCTGTTTGATAATGGGGGGGATATAAACGTAACATTGCAACCACATTCGGACACTTCAGCTCCATCCCAATACTGTCTAACACTATCCCAAAAACTATTTTGATTACAACAGAACTCCCTGGGTATAACTGATGTCTTGAGGCACTTATATCCTACCTCCAGGACATATACTTGCTATTCACCAAGATATAATACTCATTCGAGGTTAGATTTTTTTTTCATATGCAAGGAACATTGGATTGGGCACAAGACCTGACTACTGGGCCCAGATTCCTATCTGACCACTGTCTTCTATTTTTGAAATTGGATTTAAAACTATTTAAAACCACCGGGTGGTGCTTTAATACCTCTTTATTAAAGGAAGAAGCTTTTAAAACTAGATTCAAAAACAAGCTTAAACAAATACTAACAGAATATACTACCCCAGAAGTGACTGCATCCATAATTTGGGACATGCTGAAAGGGGTCACACAGGGAGAGATTATTGCTTACACAGCAGATAGAAAGAAAAAAAATTGGAAAGTAACTATAATCGACTCCATATGGAATTGCAAGAACTATAATATAATACCAGCTTAACTAAAGAGGAAATTAGAACTCAGATTAATCAGAGGAAAGCAGCCTTGCAAAAGATTTTAGATGAGAAAACACAGCAAGCTTTGTTTTACCTTAAATCATACAAATTTGAAGGGGGCGCAGAGGGGCCAGAAACTTAGCTTGCAGACTAAGGGGTCACAGAACTGCAACATATTTGACACATCTTACGGATTTAGAACAGAAATGCTTTTAATACAGGTCAAATTATGGAGATCTTTAAGAGTTTTTGCTCTCAATTATCTCTAGAGACACTAGAAATACAGGTCAAATTATGGAGATCTTTAAGAGTTTTTACTCTCAATTATATGAGAGACCCCCAGAGTCAAGTGAATCAGTATATGAAGAATTTTTTAGCCATGTTACCCTACCTAAAGCTACACAAAATATGGATGGCCGATTGAAAGCACCAATACGGGCAGAAGAACTAAAGTAAAACTCTAAAAACCCCAGCTCCAGATGGACTACCCTCAGAATGGTATTTTATAAACAATTAGCCCCAGCTTTGTTATCAGCCTTTCGTGAGGTATAGGAGGGAGGACTCCCCCCCCATGGGCCTACACTAATATGTCCCCTATCCTGAAGACAAATAAACCAGTAGAAATACCAAATTCCTATAGGCCAATATCCATTTTAAACATGGAATATAAGTTATTCATGTCAATTTGGGCCTTCAGAGTAGAGGAACTGATGCCACATCTTATACATACTGATGAATCTGGTTTTATCTGGTCCCAGCAGACCACAGACAACATACGTCGAACCATACATTTTCTGGATTATATAAACCACAGGAAGATCCCCACAACTTTTATTAGTCTTGACGCAGACAAGGCCTTTGACCGGGTCAGATGGCCATATTTATGGAAGGCGTTGTCTGTCTTTGGTGTACCAATAGAATTTATAGATCTACTGAAAAGAATATATTCTTCCCCCAAGGCATATACTCTTCCTCCAAGGCATATACAAAAATAAATGGACAACTATCAACACTTATCTGGGTGCCCCTTATCACCAACCCCTAGCTGAACTAATACGACAACACCCGAGTATTCAACGTATTACTCTCGGGGGCTGGAAATTTTCTCTTTCCTTGTATGCAGATGATTTATTGTTAACATTATTGGAACCAGAAAACTCTATTCCAGCCATGTTGAAAGTTGTACAGCTATTCTCGGCTATTTCTGGCTACAAAATAAATATGGAGAAGACAGGAATACTGCCTTTGAATTTCTTTCCCACCCAAACCCTGAAAACACTTCTTCCTGCTAAATGGAGAAACAATAAAATAAAATACTTAGGGGTGTATCTCCCCAAAAACTTAGAACCCATGGAACTTTTTAATTTGGAACCATTCTCTATAGACATAGAAAACTTGATGGGAAATTGGTCACATTTGATGCTCTCATTCTATTCCAGGATACAAGCTATATGATTGACAGTTTTTCCCAAAATATTATATTTTTTTCAGACTCTGCCTCTTACACCTGCCAGATTCTATTTTGTTTCCTGGAACAGAATCATGTTGAGGTTTACATGGTCAGGTAAACATCCAATAGTTCGGTGGTCAACTCTGCAATTACCACTTGATAAAGGTGGTTTAAGCCTTCCAAATTTAAGGGAATATCATGGAGCAGTTACCTTCAAAATGGTAATGATCTGGCTTAATAGTCAGATGCACCCACCTTGGAAATATATTGAATTTGTGATAAATGATTTATTAAATATATATATTATAGTATTTGTACCCCTGCCCACCCCCCAAAGTTCAGAGACTTTGCTTTTGGAACTAGGGATACTCTGAAGACCTGGTATGAGATTAGGGCATTTCCAGCCCTGGAGGACATTTTCTATTATTTTAGACCCTTAACAAGCAAAAGGGATTTCACCCCCGCAAAACTAAGTCATGCCTTCAGAGAAGGGAGTTTAAGAGGGCTAACATTACTATATCAATTTTTGGATACCCAGGGAGTGATGACCTTTGCTTCCCTACAATCCCACTTTCAACTCCCAAGTTCACATCACTATAGGTACCTGCAGTTTAGAACATATCTTATACAGAAGAAACCACCTTGGAATGCTCTCCCAAATCCCATCCCACCTATGATGACACTCCTCACTGATGCTGTGAAAAGTAGTGAAAATACATACCTGATAGGGCTCATTTATGGAGCATTAAGAACCTATTGGCATGATTCCACTAGGAATGCATTGGATGCCTGGAATCAGAATTAAACATTCAATTGACCTATGAGAAATGGCTGGGACCAATTCTACCATCCATGAAAGTCTCACGGGCTCCATATTGGGTAGAATTTATATGGAAATGTAGAATTCACTTTTTTAATACACCAGACAAGCTAGTCAAGTTTTTGCCAATTAGCTATGGCACATGTTGGAGAGGCTGTGGGGAAGTATTGACTAATATGACCCACATCTTTTGGGGCTGTCCAACATTAACAGTATATTTGAAAGATATAGAAAACAGCATACAACAAATAGTGGGGAATGATTTTCAGTTACCCCCACAATTTGCCCTTCTCTATATTGGAGAAGATGACATAATCCCATCTAGTAGGAGTAGACTATACTTATATTTGGTGACAGCAAAGAAAGTTATAACCTATCTTTGGCACACCAGTAAGTCCCCAACATTGGCTTCATGGCATTCAGTAATGAATGAGGTGTATTGTTTGGAGCGGATCATTGCCAAGATGGCAGGAAGAACTAAACAGTTTGAACTGTCATGGAGACCCTGGGTGTTTTATATAACTCGGATAGATGAATCATTTGTCCCTTAACTATTTTAGAAATAAGCTTAACACAATGATTATAATTTATATACTAGACAATGTACTGTACTGTCTGGAACCTTCCCTCTGAAAATCAGGACTATGTAAAGTGATGAAAGTCCCATATATTTTTAAATATGTAAACTGTATTTATGCTGTAAAGATACTGCTTAAGCTGTAAAGATGTTGTAAAATGGAAAATAGAAAAATAAAGAATATAAAAAAAAATTAATGAAACTTGTTTTCAAATGTGGCCCCCCACCAACAAAATTAATTCTTACCTTACATGGCTTGCCATGCTAGTTTCTGTACAGCCAAAGTCGTTAACCATCTCAAACATGGGGAAACACAAGTGTGCATACAACTGGAGAAAAAAAATAATAATCAGAAATGATAATAGTTCAGTCAACCACAGCAGTAACCTCCCACCCCCCTGAAAAAAAATAAATGTTACAGTATCACATCAGGTGTCAGACTCGTAACATATGTCTGGCATGTGGATGTGAATATCATGTCCACCAGGGTCAAGTGGAATCATTCCATATATATTATGATTCCCTGAAAAGGAACTACATGACAGACTGCTTACAACACAGAACAACATTCAATAGAAATGAAATGGCTGTGTCCATGCAAAAAAAATTTCACCTGGGCAAAAAATGACTCAGCATTGTGGTAAGAAGGCACACACAAAGGCAACATGTATCAGTGGTGCAGCAGGCATCAACCTCACCACCAGGCAATGGTCTCACTAAAGTTGGTACACTGTGACGCATTTCTGGCCTTATTCTTCATCTGGACTGTTCATGACATTAAAACAGCGTGACAACAGCAGCTGCAGCATCAACTGGCATCACCACCAGGCAATGGTCTCACTAAAGTTGGGACACTGTGATGCATTTCTGGCCTTATTCTTCATCTGGACTTTTCATGACATTTAAGCAGCGGGACAACAGCAATAGCAACTGATATCACCACCAGGCAATGCTCTCAATTAATTTGGGACACTGTGATGCATTTCTGGCCTTATTCTTCATCTGGACTTTTCATGACATTAAAACAGTGGGACAATCACAAATTAGAACATTTGGTGGGGTTGCAGCATGGTAGGTGATTTAATGGTATTGTGATTATTGCACTTCTGCTTTACCCAAATAAAAGGAAAAAAGTCAGAATGCCAATCTAAATCACACCTCTCACAAATGTATCACATTATTATGCTTTCTGCAACAGAAAGGCAGTTTCTAAGAGTTCTTACTTACTTTCCTTTATTTTTCAAAGGTCATATCAGGGTCTGCAAAATTGCAGACACTCCGCATTCTCACTACAGGTGACACTAAGATAACGCACCACCCGCTTCAATGAAAGTGTATTGCAGCATGAGCCTCTGTGCCACAAATGTAAAGTAAATGAAAGCATGCAGCGTCTGAAAAGTTGGTGACCATGGGAATTTTAAAAAATACAATAAAGAAAGTAATAAGAAAAAAAATGTTTCTATTAGGAAAACCATAATAGGGGGTGGACCATTAGGGTGAGCTGTGGATTTATAATTATTATGATCATCATGAAATCCTTGTTAATTTTATGAACATTTTTTCAGGGGATTATTATTCACATCATGACACTAATACCGCATGCTAAATGATGTATAGTATAAACCGGCAACATTCAGAAGATTGGAAATTATGGGGTGAGGGGGGGTGCCATGGTAGGTGAGGTGACTTCAGGTGACTTTAGGGTATTTAGATTGTAGTTGTTGCTGGTATGTACACTATGAAACTTTAACACAGTAAACAGTATCCAAAAAGTAATAAAGGCTGAAATTAAAGCATCAGTGCAAGAATGCAGTTACAATTTTGACCAGTACTTTTTTATTCTATTTTACATTACCTCCTAATCTAATAACTTGTGTATATGAATGATACCCTTCTTTCAACAATTTAAGTATGCAGCACTACATTTTTTTCAGACTTGAAAATAATAAATTGAGTACACATTTTTTAATCGGCCTTGCACCAGATTGGGATCAGTATTCTCACATGCTTTTGGACAGCAACTATTTCAATTCAGTTCTGTGGTGACAACAATGAAGTCACATGCAGCAGACAGTGCTACATAACATAATGGAACAGTATCTGTTCAAAAACAGTTTGAAATACTGATGCAAACCAGGTCACAGAGTAACATCACAATGAACACTACTTTTATTATTTCTCACTAAAAACAAGCATTTGTCAATGCCGAATGCTCATCGTGTGCACTGGTCCCATTTTGGGGGGTGATTATGAGTCGGTGTTGGCAAATTTTAACACGGGTTCATAACTTCATTGTGTTTTAATATTTTTGCACCACATTTTCAACATACCCATCTTATTATGTCACCTCATGAAGAAAGGAAGAGTACAATTTCAGTTCCTGTCCAAAAGGTAATTTCACACAGTGGCTGTGAAATCACCTTTCGGGATGCAAAAAAAAAAAACATTTTGGCCAGAATCTGAAAAATGGCAGCTGTCATATTCATGAGGTGCAGTGAAGAAATGGCTATGATGAAAATTTGGGGTCAAAATACTGAAAATTGCCAAACATATGAACCTGCATTTGTTAATTTAAGTGTATGCTTGTAATTTTGTTGTTTGTTAATATTTTCACACCAGATTTTCCATGAAGCATTCTTATGACCCCACCTCATGAAGGGTGACACTGTCATTTAGTTCACTAGTCCCAAAAGGTGATTTTGCTGAGCGACTATGCCATTCTGCTCCACAGGTGTGAAAACATGTTTCAAGCAGGATATGAAAAATGACAGCTATGCTGTTCATTAGGAGGTGTGAAATAGTAGCAATGTTTAAAATCTGGGGTGAAAATATTAAAAACTGGTGAAGTTAGGAGTGTGCGTATAAACTGCACAACACACGCCCGTAATGCAGTCATTTTTTGGAATTTTTTCACCAAATTTGCAACATGGGTTTTTTGGGACCGGCCTCTTGAACAGTGGCACTGTCATTTCATTAATTGGTCCCAAAAGGTGATTCGTGCAGTGACTGCAAAATCACCTTTCAGGACCAAGTAATGAAATGAAAGTGACAGTGTTCAGGAGATGGGGTCCCAAGAACCCCATGTTGAAAATGTGGGGCCAAAAGTCCTAAAAATGGCTAAGATATCAACCTAAGTTGACCCCCAGCTTTGATTATTATTATTCGGCTTACCCTGAAATCTTAATAATAATAATAACAATAATAAAACTTTATTAAGTGCCTTTCAGACACCAAGGCACTGTACAAAATGAACAATAAAACAAAAAACAAATACAAAATCAGAATCACAACAGTCTTAGGTATTAGCAAAAAAACAAGGAGAATATATATAAAATCAGAAAGCAGCAATCTTAAGTGACAAAAGCTTGGTCAGTCAGCTTTGAAGAGTGCAGACGTGTCCTAGTCCACAGAAGATCGCTGCTTCTGACCTCCAGAGGTAAGTATGAATAAGGTGGGGTGGGAAGGTGGGTGCACAGTGGAGGGTCGGGATGGGGGGGACGGGGAGAAATGATTGACCATTTTCTTTTATGGTTTTTAAAAGAAAGACATTGGAGATGGTTTTCTTTTTTTAGCAGGAACCATTTTGTGTACATTTCTGAACACTGGGAGTGGACTCCCCAGTGTCCAAGGGGATGGGGAACAGAGGGTGTGGGGAACAGGAGTGGGAGGTATGGATTTGCTGGGGGGGCTCAAACGGGAATGGAGGGAGAGGGGAGGACAGGAGCAGTGGGAAAGAGTGGGAAGGGATTGATTTGCTTTTGAAGACAGGCTCAGCACATTCACATTTCTGCTCAAGCAGGCTCTTACTAAGCAAGCCCGTTCCTGACAGCAACTGCTGTCATCACTGTAAATGTGACGGCAGTGTGAATGCACAACCAGGAAGTAAATGTAACCCCTTGTAGGGCTGTTTACACATCAAAGGACCGAGCCATGCCACTATAGGTTCAGTTCTGTCCTTTGTAAACTTTGCCAACTCCACCCCAAAGACAGAAATTGAGTCATCAGCAGCCTGCCTACTAATTCACATGCCACAGACCTGCCCCTTGAACAGAACTCTCCAGTGGATGCACCCCCATCACACCCCTCTGTAGCAACTTCTCATATCAACGTTTCGCTCATGCTGTTTGTACGATCTAACATAAAAAAAATGAAGTAATGCAGAATAACATACATTGTTGAAAGAAGGGTAGCATATGTGTGTACATAAGTTATTAGATAAGGGGCAATGTAAAATAGAATAACAAAGTACTGGTCAAAATTGTAACTGCATTCTTGCACTGATGGTTTCATCGTCTGGCTTTTATTACTTTTTGGATACTGTTTACTGTGTTAAAGTTTTGTAGTATACATACCAACAACAACTACATTCTAAATACCCTAAAGTCACCTGAAGTCACTTCATCTACCATGGCACCCCTTCCCCTCATAATTTCCTATCTTCTGAATATTGCCAGCTTATACTATACATCATTCAGCATGCTGTATTAGTGTCCAGTACACATGTGAGGAATAATCCCCTGTAAAACTGATCAGAAAAGTAACAAGTATTTATTAGTTGTGACTTAATTTTGTTTATTTTTCACATGACAGAGGGTTGACAAAATGGTGGACACTGCATTACAGGTGAAACGATGGTGCAGCAATGCACAAAGAAATAAAAGTGCGCTTAACAGGGCGTTTTGGCATCACAGTTTTAAATTAAATGAAAGCATGGAGTGTACACAACGCTACCGACCACATGACTTAGTACATAAACTAAAGTAAGGAGTAAGAACAAAACATTTCTACTGTGGAAAGCAGAATGGGGTGGGGTGGGGGGAATTTGGGAGGTGGGGAATTAACAAATACAGAACTAACAAAATTAACATAAGGAAGAAAACATTAATTGAACATAAATTACATACTTAGGCTATAATAAAAAAAAAATATTGCTTAAGAAAAAAACTAAAAGCAGATGACAGTTTTTTGGGGGGATGATTTCAGGACATTATATTTTTTACCGGTCCTGTGGAGGCTGGGGCTGACCACAAGTAATTTTTTTGTCAGCATTCTAATTTTCTCCACATTTTGTCCCTCAATGCGGTTGAGTTTCTGCACTCACCCTCCACAACATTTTTTATTGCTTCAGCCTCTGCCCACAGCACAGCAAGGCCAGCCTGTGTGGCAGGCTGTTGTGATAGGGTCGCACTTGTGGCGGGCAGCTGTGGGATCCGCCACTTCTGATGCCCTGGCCATCTGGCTGCGATGCCACGCAGGTGGATGCTCTACCACTTCAGTTTCAGCTGCAGGAGTGGCTGTTACCTCCTGCAGCTTTGCTTTCCACTCTGCATGGTGGTGCCCCAAAAGGTGGGTTTGCTGACCACCCATGCCCAAGTGGCCTCCCTTGCACCCCCGACATACCAGTGCATCACACAGTTTA
The DNA here is from genome assembly GCA_016271365.2 of Neoceratodus forsteri. Taxonomy (NCBI): domain Eukaryota; kingdom Metazoa; phylum Chordata; order Ceratodontiformes; family Ceratodontidae; genus Neoceratodus; species Neoceratodus forsteri. The sequence continues at coordinate 1,320,264,874 of CM028130.1, forward strand.
CACCTGGCTACTGTTGTGTTCACCAGGGAGGCAGATAAAAAACTGCTAGATGGGAGAGCTGCGGGGAGGACCAGCCAGAGGCGGTGGGGGGGTACCACATAATACCGCCTGCTGTGCTGCTGTTGGTGGAGGGGCAACAACAAGCTGCTGCTGCTGTGTTTGCTGCCGCTGTTCTGCTTGCTGCTGCTGTGGTTCCTGCTGCTGTTTCACTGCTGCAGGGCTGGCAGTGGCTGAAACACTAGCAGCAGTTGCTGCTGCTTCTGGCACCACATGGCCACTATTGTGCTGCTGTGTCTGACCACTCATGGTCAAAAGAGGACTGCAGTTAAAGCGAAATTGTCACCACAGGCTGCTGTGCATTTGGAACCCCAGCTGCCCACCACATTGGCCACCTCTCTCCATGTTAAGTAAAACTTAATGTAAATCAAAACTCAAACAAAAATATAGTAGCAGAAATACTGGGGAAAAAAAACTACACTAACTAAAACTAAGTAAACAAAATCAACACCATTTTTTAAATAAACAAAGTTTTAAAATAAACTAAAATTGCCTGCAAAATGCTTCCATCACAATAATAAAACTTAAAGGCACAATAAAAGCTCAATAGCTCAATGATTTTTGCCAAAACAGCACACTATCCACACACTCCACACAATGCTGCCTAGTCAGCTCATTCTCAGAGAGAAAGTGAAATTCACTGACTTCCTGCCTAATTAACTGCCTGCTTGCATCATGTGACCTGCAGACAGTCAGACATGTGATCTGTTTGCTGTTTCTTGACAACTTTACCTTCTCAAACTGTAATGTGAAGTGAATGAGAAATGCACAAAGCAAAGTCCATTAAAGGCGAATTTGGACTTTTTAATGGAAATTTAGCATAGTGCTGCGTGAATTTGAAGTTACCCACTTTGGCTTAACTTCACAGGCGAATTTAAACTTCACTGTATCTCTAATCATCAGTGAATCACCTTACCTGCACTATCATCATGGTCTTGCACTATCCTTCCAACACTCCTGGGACAGTGATAACCAGCATCATGCTCCATCATGGCCACAGATATCCAGTTACTTTTGTCACAATGATCTACATCACAATAAGATATAAGGCTTGAGGATGTCACTTGGTGCCACTGTTTTCAAATAGTAAATATATACATTATCTACAGTGCTGTTAGAGAGTGAGCAGGTAGAATTGTACAGAAACAGTGTTGCACATGCTTATGCGTCCACAAGTAATGAAGTCTGTGAGCTCTAGTGCTTATCTGGCATATTGTAAGAATTCAGGCTAGTGCACAGTGATGTCCATGACTATTCTTCATGGTTCATCACTCAAAACAGTGACCTGACACTTGGCACCACCGTACTTTTACTAGAAACATAGAACATAGAAACAGACTTTAACCACAGATAAGGACCACTTGGTCCACCCAGTCTGACCATTTCCCTACCTATTGGATAAGCTGCAGATCCTACTTAACCAACAGCCTACTTCCTCCTACCTCCATTATAATTGCCTTATGTCTGGCCCATGCATTCTTGAATTCCCCCACTGTTTTTGACCCCATGACCTCCTCAGGAAGGACGTTCCATGCATCCACCACCCTCTTTGTGAAAAAAATACTTCTTCACGTTGCCCCTGAGCTGTCCCCCTCTCTACTTTCAAACTGTGTCCCCTTGTTCTTGCACATCTCTTCTTCTGAAAGATGCTACCCTCTTGGACTTTGTTGAGTCCCTTGAGGTACTTGAAAGTTTCTATCATGTCCCCTCTTCCTCCTTTCCTCAAGAATATATATATATATATATATATAGAGAGAGAGAGAGAGAGAGAGAGATAGTATACATATTAAGCTTTTAGTCTCTTTCGTATAGTTTCTGTGCAGACCCTGCATGATTTTAGTTGCCCTCCTCTGGACTGCCTCCATCCTGTCTATGTCCTTGCAGAGATGGGGTCTCCAGAACTGTGCACAATACTCCAGATGGGGTCTCACGAAATTGTTTGTAGAGAGGAATGACAACTTCCTGTTTTCTATTGGTGATACCTCTCCCTATGCATCCCAGTATCCCCACAGCCCTCCTTAGTGCCTTCTCACATTGACTGCCTACCATTAGGTCATCTGATATGACTACCCCCAGGTGCCTTTCCATTTTTATGTTTGCTTGCACGCATGTACAAACATAGTGCCATCATCTAAGTTTTAGGTGTGTCACCCCTCTTCCAATTCAGTCAGTTTGTTGGCAGGCATGTCTTCTCTCCATCGCATGCTGGAGCTGTCTATGACAGCTCCAAAATGCAGTGGGCACAGCTGAAAGGGAGCTAAGCTTCAGTGAGCAGTGATCAGATATCGCCTGCTCAGCGCAGCTCCTCTACACACACACACACACACAAACACACGCACGGATACTCGCGTATACCCCCACGCACATTATTGTGGGATAGCCGACGGGGTGCCCAATCCCCCATCGCTGTGCTGCGCCCCCAAAGCCTTCCACATGGTATAGCCGATGGGGTGCCCAATCCCCGTCAGCTCCACTGTCCTCCCACCCCAGAGAGGGTGCCACGCCAGAGCCCACCCAGCATGGCAATAGATGCTATGGCCGACGGGGGTGCCCAATCCCCTATCGGCTCCATGCCCCCCAACCAGCCATCCTTGTGCCATGCTGGGAGCCCACTCCAGCGTGGCAAATGTCCCGTGTCGTCTTTTTTTAAAAAAAAAACAACCTGTAAAGAAAAAACAGTCCCACACAGTCTCCCTGCCCTCCCCACAACCCGCACCCACCCGCTGCACACCCCGCCTTCCCACACCCCCGCCTCAACCCATACTTTACTCGAGTCCGCGCGACGATCTTTCGTGGACCGGGAACACGTCTGCACTCTTCAAAGCCGACCATGAACTGAGGAAATGCCGTAAGCTGTATAATGGGATAGATAGGGTTTTTTCAACTTTGTTGCATATCTCAGGCATTTTTGAATTCTTGCACCAAATTTTCAACATGGGGTTTTGGGACCCCTTCATGAATGCTGTCATTGCCATGGCGTTCAGGCCCGGGTGATTTCAAGTCACTGTGCAAAATCACCTTTCGGACTGATTAACGAAATGACACTGCCAGTGTTCATAAGGTGAGCTCTCAAGAAGCCTATTTTGAAAATTTGGTGGAAAAATTCCTAAAAATGACTGTTTTACGAGCGTGCGTTGCGCAGTTCCTACGCACGCTCATAAGTTCGCGAATTTTCAATATTTTCACTCCAGATTTTCAACATTGCCATTTTACCACACCTTCTTATGAGGAGTATAGCTCTCATTTTTCACATCTCACCCAAAATGTGTTTCCTCCCATGTAGCACACAATGGAGCAATCGGTGTGCGAAATCAATGTACATGACAAATTAAGAAAATCACAGTGACACTGTTCATGAGCAGAGGTCTTAAAATGGCTATGTTGAAAATTTGGTGTAAAAATTCCTAAAAATTACTGTTTTACGAGCCATGCTGTACAGTTCCTACGACACTGTAGTTCGCTGACTCTTCAATATTTTCACCAGATTTTTCAACATTGCCATTTTACCACACCTTCTATGAGAAGTATAGCTGTCATTTTCACATCTCACCCAAAATGTGTTTCCACCCATGTAGCACACAATGGCGCAGTTGGTGTGCTAAATCAATGTACGGACAAATTAAGAAAATTGCAGTGACACTGTTCATGAGCAGAGGTCTTAAATGGCTATGTTGAAAATTTGTGAAAAATTCCTGTAATGATACTGGTTTGACAGCCATGCTGTATGTGCCCTACGCACTGGGAGTTCGCTGAATTTTCACATTTTCACTCCAGATTTTCAACATTGCCATTTTACCACACCTTCTTATGAGAAGTACAGCTCTCATTTTCACATCTCCACCCAAAACGTAGCTCGCTTCATGGTAGCGCATAATGGTGCAGTCGGTGTGCGAAATCAATGTAATGGACAAATTAAGAAAATCACAGTGACACTGTTCATGAGCAGAGGTCTTAAATTGCTATGTTGAAAATTTGGTGAAAGAATTCCTAAAATGACTGTTTTAAGAGCGTGCATTGGGCAGTTCCTATGCATGCTTGTAAGTTTAGAATTTAATATTTTCGCTCCAGATTTTCAACATTGCCATTTTATTACACTTCCTTATGAACAGTACAGCTGCCATTTTTCATATGTCTCCCAAAATGTGTTTTCACGTAGTGCACAATGTGTTGTAGTGCGAAGCAATGTTTGGGACAGATTACGGAAAATCACAGTTACACTGTTCATTAGCAGAGGTCTTAAAATGGCTATGTTGAAAATTTGGTGACAAAAGTCCATAAAATGACTGTGTTATGAGTGAGCATTGTGCAGTTTCCATGCACCTGTAAGTTCATGACTTTGTAATATTTTCAGTCCAGATTTTCACCAGTGGCATTTTTCCACACTTCCTTATGAACAGTACAGCTGTCATTTTTCACAACATGGCCGAAGTGTGTTTTCACACTTTCAGCGCAGAGATACATGGTCACTGTGGGAAAATCATTGTTCGGGACAGATAAAGAAAATCACAGTGACACTGTTCATGATCGGAGGCACCAAAATGCCTGAGTTGACAATCTGCTGTAAAAAATCCCCAACCTAATTATATTACGGGTGTGCGTTGCACAGTTTCTATGTATGCTCGTGACTTCACCAGTTTTTTTAATATTTTTACTGCAGATTTGCAACATTGCCATTTTTTACACCTCCCCATGAACAGTACAGCTGTCATTTTTTACATCCTGTTGGGAATGTCTTTGCACCTGTGGTGCTAAATGCCGTAGTCACTGTGCATAAGCAGCTTTCGGCTACCAAACTGATATTGCCACTGTCAGTGAGGTGGGGTCACAAAAAAACCATGTTGAAAATTTGGAGGAAAATACCAACCAATGCCTGAGGTATTAGGGTTTCCAACCATAACGCCCACCCTGTAAGAGAATGACAGGCATCAGGGTGTGACTTGGTATTCTTGCCTGTAATGCTCATACCATTCTACACCCTGCAGCCAGTGAGAGGCATCGAGGTATGCCTTGGACTCTTCGGCCCCAAAGTTCACCCTATTCTCTATATCGCACCCATCTCATTGTATTTCCTAATGGAATGGGTGCGATATGGCCAAAGACCCTAAGGAACACCGTGACACTTGTCAGTGTCTGCAGGCTGGGTGGTGAAAAGCCTGGTCGTTATGCCTGACGCACCCAAAGGCACACCCCAATGCCTGTCACTCTCTGCAGGGTGGTGGTGGGGTTGGCTTCAGTTCAGTACTTCATTGCCATTCCTATTCACGCGGCTTTGTAACTACCACACTACCACTGCCAATGCCAACAAGCAAACATTCGGCATTGACAAATGCTTGTTGTTGTTGTTAGTACCCCCCATTGTGTACTCTTCCCTGGTTTTTATTTCCCAGGTGCATTACTTTGCACTTCTTTGCATTGAATCCAAGCTGCCATACTTTTGACCATTCCTCCAGCCTTGCCAAGTCCCTTCTCATCCTTTCCAGCCCCCCTTTTGTAACAACCCTGTTACATATCTTTGTGTCATCTGCAAAGAGGCATACCTTTCCTTCAAGAACCTCTGCAATGTCACTTATAAAGACATTAAACAGGACTGGCCCCAATACTGAACCCTGCGGTACCCTGCTGGTAATCCCCCTTTCTTTGGAGTGAACTCCATTTACTATTACCCTCTGCATCCTGTTGTCCAACCAATTTTTTACCCAGTCTGCCATCCTGGGACCCAGTCCCAGGCTGACTAACGTGTTTATTAATCTTTTGTGTCGACTGTGTCAAATGCCTTGCTAAAGTCTAGGTAGGCCATGTCCACAGCCCCTCCCTGGTCTACTACTTTTTTTACCCAGTCAGAGAAATCTATTAGATTCGTCTAACATGACCTTCCCACTGTGAATCTGTGCGCCTTGGGTCCTGTGCCCTGCTGGCATCTAGGTACTCAACAATTCTTTCTTTCAGAAGTGATTCCATCATTTTCCCTACCACTCAGGTCAGGCTAACAGGTCTACAGTTTCCTGCCTCTGCCTTGCTCCCTCTTTTGTGAAGGGGAATCACATCCACCTTCCTCCAGTCCTCAGGTACCACACCATCCTCCCATGATTTGTTTAAAAGGGCAGTCAGTGATGTCACTAGTTCTCCCCTTAGTGCTTTCAGAATTCTGGGATAAATCCCATCAGGCCCCATTGCCTTGTCCACCTTGAGTTTTAGGAGTTCTTTCAGATCCCTTTCTTCTGTGAATGGACTGGTATTGACCCCCCTATCCAGAGTGTTTCTATTGCTTGATTTAGGTACATCTCCTCCTCTTCTTTTGTGAATACTGAACAAAAGTATTCGATGAGTTTCTCTGCCTTTTCACTGTCACCCTCTGCCCACCCCCTTCCCTTTATTAAGCCTCACTATCCCTCCCATGGTCTTCTTCGCTCACTAATGTACCTATAAAAGGTTTTGTTCCCCTTCATAACTGAGTTGGCTATCTTTTCCTTAGTTTGGGCCTTTGCTATTCTAAGTGCCTTCCCAGTTTCCTTCTCTTTAACTGATAGAGTTTTCTTTCCTTCTCCTTCTGTGATTCCTTATACTTTCTGAATGCTATCTTTTTCTCCCTGACCTTTCCCGCCACCTCTTTTGAGAACAATATTGTTTTTCTCCTTCATTTTATTTGCTTCACACAAATGCTTGCTGCTTCTGTGATGGCAGTTTTGATTTTGCCCTATTGTTCCTCCACCCCTCCTTCCTGCCTGTTTGCTAGTGCATTCCTTACACACTCTCCCATTCTGCCAAATGCAGCCATCCGAAAGTCCAGTACCCTTGTTTTTGCATGGCTTGACTCTATGGCTGTGTTTATTGTGAACCACGCTGTCTGGTGGTCGCTTGTTCCCAGATGACTATCCACTTCTAAGTTTGAGTTCCTCTCACCGTCCCTGTTTGAGAGTACTGGGTCCAAGCCTGCTCCCTCCTGAGTGGGTTCCAACAGTAGCTGCCTGAGACAAGCACCCTGTAGGGCATCGAGAATGACTCTGCTCTTGGATGTGGCTGCAGCAAATGTGCTTCAGTAATATCTGGCATATTCAGATCCCCATCAACAATATCTCCCCTCTATCTGCCATTCTAATGATGCCTCTTATTTCCTTGTCCATGTCCTCCTTCTGAGACAGGGGTCTGTATATAACCCCTGTGTGGATTGTGGTGCCATTTCCTGTCTCCAAGGTGACCCACAGTGCCTCATCTCCTCCCTGTTTACCCTTTAGTTCAGTTGCTTTGAACCCTTCCCTTATGTAGAGAGCTACTCCTCCTCCTCTTTTACCCTCCCAGTCCCTCCTGTAGATTGTGTACCCTGGTATGTTGACATCCCAGTCATAGTTCTCTGTGTACCAGGTTTCTGTGACTGCCATGATATCCATGCGACCCACTTCCATCAAGGCCACTAGTTCAGGAGGCTTGTTACCCCGACTACTGGCATTGGTACTCATCACCCTCCATTTTTCAATGGCCTTACCACTTTTAGCCCCATCCCTGTACTTACTGCCTTTATCTTTCTCTCCATTTACCTCTGCCTTGCCCCCTATTGATGTCTCTACCTTGGTGTTAACCTCACTAACTACCCTGTTTTGTGGGGGGAAGCTGGGAATTCCCTCCTCCTTTTCAGTGCCTCCCCACTTGGCTAGTTTAAAAACTTGCCAATGAAGGATTTAAACCTATCACCTAGGATCCTGGTTACCCTCCTAGACAGATGCAGACCATCATGTCAATATAGGCATGCATCCCTCCAGGTGGAACCCCAGTCCCCAATGAAGCTAAAACTCTGTGCTCCGCACCAGTTTTCAACCATTCATTGAATCCGTGGGTGCAGAGTACCCTAGCCACACCCATCCCATAGACAGGCAGCACCTCTGAGAAGGTTACCGTGTGTGCTACTTGTCTAAAGCCCCTCCCCAACTCCACAAAATCCTCCTGGACAGCTCTGATCCCATTTCCAGCTAGATCATTTGTCCCTAGGTGGACAATGACATCCAGCTCCCTCTCCCATGCAGCTGCTCCCACGATCCTGAGGATTTGCTTCCTGTTCCTCCATGCCATGGCCCCAGGTGGGGATGTTTGTTTATAAACCCTCAACATTAATGCATGCTAGAACATGTTTTCCAGATAAATTTAATTCTAATGTAACACACAGATGGTTAGTGTCTCTGACAAAAGATTTAAGGCTAGGTGCATATTTCTTGAAGTACTGGTCAACATATTTTGAAAGGAGCTCAGCAGCAGCACCAATGGAAGAAACAATCTGTTAGCTCAGCACAGGATTCTCCTTTTTGTGTAATTTTAGTACTACGTCTTGTGCTGGTCTTCTTGGTTCTTCTATTATTAGGTATTCTGCCTCTTTTTGTGTGATACAATTGTGTTCTACAGCATCATTTACTATTGTTTTAATCCACTGTTTTATTTGAGAGGCAGGGTCACTGTGTAGTCTTCAATAAAAACTGTCATCATTTAATTGCCTCAAAGCTTCTGTAATATGATCTACAGCTGCTCCATGGTCATCGCAGGAGATCGTGAGGATCCACACGGAGCTGCCCTCCCCCCAAATTAGCAGCTGATTTCCAGCTGTTCCACGGTCTTTCCAGGAGATCGCGAGGGTCCACACGGAGCTGCCCTCCCCCCAAATTAGCAGCTGATTTCCAGCTGTTCCATGGTTATCCCAGGAGATTGTGAGGGTCCACATGGAGCTGCCCTCCCCCTAAATTAGCAGCTGATTTTCAGCTACTCTACAGTCGTCGTAGGAGGTCACAAGGGTCCACACGGAGCTGCGCTCCCCCGAATTAGCAGCTGATTTCCAGCTGCTCCATGGTCATCGCAGGAGGTCGTGATGGTCCACATGGAGCTGCCCTCCCACTGAATTAGCAGCTGATTTCCAGGCAGCTGCTCCATGGTAGTCGCAGGAAATCATGAGGGTCCACATGGAGCTGCCCTCCCCCCGAAATTAGCAGTTGATTTCCAGCTGCTCCACGGTTGTTGCAGGAGGTCGCAAGAGTCCACACGGAGCTGCCCTCCTCCTGAATTAGCAGCTGATTTCCAGGCAGGTACATCTTTCCCACTAAACCGCGGAACCCAGTCAGCCAGCGTTTCTCTTAGTGTGTGGAGGCGAAGAGTAATCGACGGTTGATAATAACAGAACGCTGTTTGAAAAAAGACTGTTGTTTGGTGCCTTTTTCAGTTCAAATAAATTCGGTGTAGAAATGGAGACAGATTTTTTCCATGACTCTCCTCTCAGAACATATGGATTTTAACTGTCCTGGAATGTTACTTTAATTCACTTAATTGAACTGGATGATACTTTAATTACTGTTTGTTGCTTATAGTCACTTTAATGTTGCTATCTGTTTAGAGAGTGTGCCATTTTAAATTAATCTGTGAATGGCAGTTGCTGCTTAGACAGGTACATTAATTGTGCTTCCTGTTTGTGCATTTTAAATTAGTGTGAGTAGAATCTGAAGTAAACCTTAGACCCTCCCCTATAATCTCATCCTCCCCTTACCTGCATTTAACCCTGCTCTTCCTTTCTCCTTTCTCCATCTACAGCTGCTCCACGGTTGTCGCAGGAGGTTGCCAGGGTCCAAACGGAGCTGCCCTCCCCCCGAATTAGCAGCTGATTTCCAGGCAGGTACATATTTCCCACTAAACCACGGAACCCAGTGGCCAGTGTTTCTCTGTGTGTGTGGAGTTTGTAGAAGTAGCAACCTGATGGCTGATATACAGAATGCTGTTTGCCCCACTGATGCAGGGCGTCAGCTGCCCCACCACCATCCTTGGTGAGCATTGCCTTTTATAGGAGAGGCCAGCATCTGTCATTAGCTGGAAACTATCATCCCACTTTCCCACTTGCAGATTATACACTCCTGCCACTAGTGGTCAGTAAGTAGCTCATCCCCTTCTTTAAAAATAATAAAGAGAAAAAAAAAAGTCTAACATGGATCTCCACTTCCTGGTGCTTCTCACATTTGCCTCCTTCCTCCTATCACATTCTCTACCTCCATCCAGCCTACCACATGATAGATCATGCTACTTGTTCACTGATCCCTGTCACACCACTTCCCTATCAGACCTTAACATCCCTCCCACCCCCATTACAACTCCATCACATCCACTTACATTACCACCCTGATCCGGTGAAGAACCATTACACCCATTGCCTGTGCTGCTCAACTATCCTCACCTACCCTGGTCAGCATCCCCTCACCCCTGTCAATCACCACCCTTTCGTTCCCTATCCCTCTGTATCTTCTGCTCTGCTAGCACACCACAGGCATGCTCTCTTTATACTGGTCACCCCTGCTAAAAATGTTCACACATTGTTATCCTCTCACCCCAAATCGAGATTGCTGAGGCTAACATTGCTACGGCATGCCTTCTTCCTCCTCCTCCTTCTATCAGATAATGTGCACCCAAACCCGGGGTCATTTGGACCTGGTCCCACCTTGGAAACAAGACCTGGGAGCCTTCTTCTGGCCTTCCTCAACATCTGCAGTCTCCAGAGGAATTTTACTCCCCTCAAAGGCTGGATCGCACAACACTCTCCAGATATTATTTATTTATTTATTTATTTATGACTTTGATAACTGGGTGAGTGCACTGATCCCAGGGACCGTTTTCAGGCACAACCTGGGCCATGACACATGGTGCAGGGTGACAGTGGAGTACAAGGTAACAGTAATACACATGAAACAGATTTGATAGAAGCAACAATAGTAGACACAATATACAGGTTTGATGCATAGGTCCATTTGAGAACAGTGAATACAAAGTTTCAATATCAGATTTGAGAAGACTTGGTGCAAACACTAGGCACAGTGTACAATGTGAGAATGCATCGTCCAGTGAGCAAGTAATACACAGAATACTCAGTAAAAAAATGTATATACAATACATACAGGCAAGGAAGTCAAATATTACTGTGAAAAATGCAATATAACAGTTGTAGGCAAGAGAGTTGACTAGTGTGGGTAGGTGTGAGACCCCCGGGATCATCGGCAGGATAAGTTTTCCAGGAACCAGACTTTAAGGTGGGACTTGAAACTGGAGTGTGTGCCAATGGAATGGAGTTCAGCCGGTAGTTTGTTCCACTGCAAGGGGGCAGCTGCAGACCAAGCTCTGCTACCCATGTTGGTGGATACCCTAGGAACAGCTAGAGGGGGAGTACTATTTGAGTGGAGGTTACGGAGGAGTGTTTGGGTTTTCAGAAGGGCAGTTAGAGGGGATTCTGGGCCATGCAGATGACATTGTCCACAATGCAGCAGAGGGCTAGGTCAGCCACCTGCAGCGTAGCCATCCAAGGGTATTATAGAGGGTACAGTGGTGGTGGAGAACTGCTCATAAAGCAAAGTGGCAGGCGCTGTTGTAGGCAGCGGAGAGTTTAGCCATAGCAGTAGCTGAGATCCTGGCATAAATAGGGGAGCAGTAGTCAAGAATAGGGAGAAGATTACCCTGGACAATGGCTAGTCTAGCTTCAGGGGTAAGGTATTGCCTGAATCCATAGGCGGCACCTAACTTTTGATGGAACTTTCTGACAAGGGAATTTGCATGCTCAGTGAAGGTGAGGGAGGGGTCGAGCAATACTTCGAAGTATTTGTAGGTGCTGACATCCTCCAGGGCTGTACCATCTGGGGTGAGAATGCATAAGGGGGCTTGGCTTTTAGTTTTGGCCAGGAGGGGCTTAGATCCAAAATGCATTGATTTAGTTTTTTTGGCATTGACTAAGAGGAGGTTTTTTGAGAAGCAGCTGTGGGCTGCAGCATAGTTGTGTGAGAGAACTGAGGAAATTGCGGCCATAGATTTGTCACTGTGGAAGAGGACAAGGTCATTGGCATACAGGAGAGAGTTACAGTTGAGGCAGTCGATGGGAAGTGCATTAACGGATAAGTAGAAAAGTAGGGGACCCAGGATTGAGCTTGGAGGGACCCCCACAGAGACAGGCAGGGTGGGGGAGCAGGTTTGACCAATACACACGAATTGTGAGTGATCAGTAAGGTAGCTAGTGAACCAGCTTGTGACTTTCTGAGAACAACCAAGGAGGCTAAGCTTGGAGGTAAGGAGAGCATGGTTAACCATGTCAAAAGACTTTGAGAGGTCGATGAAGACAGCCTCGGTGGCTTTACCATTATCCATGTTAGAGAGGATGTGGTCAGTCAGTAGAGCGAGGGCAGTGGCGGTGGAATGATTTTTGCAGCCATGCTGTTGGTTGCATAAGAGGGTGTATTTGCTTATGTACTCAGTGAGCTGATTGTGGACTGCTCTCTCAAGTAGTTTACTGAGATGAGGGAGGATGATTATTGGACGGTAATTGTCAGAGGATTTGGGGTCACCGGATTTAAGAATGGGGATAACCTTAGCTATCTTCCATGGGTCAGACATGGAGGAGGAGGTGGAAAGGGCAAGGTTAAAGATGAAGGTGAGTGGCTTGGCAATCACTGAAGAGATCAGCTTAAGAAAGACTGGAGATAGGCCATCAGATCCGGAGGAGCCATGGTTAGGTAGATGTTTGAGTAGCTTCACTGTATCATGTATGGAGAGGGCTTTAAAATAGAATGGGGGTATTTGCAGGTGAGTGGCAGAGCTGGAGGAGGATGGCAGTGTGTCAGATATTAGGGCTGGGCTTTGAGGTTGGGCAGTTGGCAGCTTATTTAGGTACATGGATAAGTTGGTGAACTTACAGTTGAAGACACTGGCCACATCATGAAGGTCGGTCAGCAGCCCATCCTGGGAGTTGAGATGTGGTGCAGAGTGACATCATAGCACTATCTGAGACCTGGCTATCCAAAAAAAATCCCTGATGGATCTATCACCTTAAGTGACTTTATCATTTTTCGTGCTGACAGATTGAGCAAGGGTGGAGGTGGATGTGCCATCTATGTAAGAAACTCACTACATGCCAACCCGGTCTCCTTACCTAGCTCTACGCCTGATGCCCATGTCCTAACCATCAAACTAAGACTGGGCATTACCGGTAAGATGCTATATATCATGGTCACCTACATCTCTCCAGGCAACCAAAAACTTGCCTTTGAATCATTTCTGTCTAGCATCACTCAACTCTCCTCCAAGAGTGAAGTAATTATTCTGAGATTTCAATGTCAATTGGCTAACCACCGCATCTTTCCTCCACAAAGAATCCATTCTAGCTTAAGACCTTGCCCAAGTGGTCCGTACACCAACCAGAGTCGACCCTAAATATGGGACCTCCACTCTTATTGACCTCATCTTCACAAATTGCCCAAACAACCTCACCAAGGTCAAAGTGTTCCCAGATTCATTAAGTGACCACTCCCCAGTTATCTGTTGGTGGTCAAATAAACAGCCCCCTATCATGTCTAAAGTTCATGCTCATAGGCACTCAAAAAAGGATCCATCCCCCACCTAAAATCTTACCTTGCTTCCTGTGACTGCACCCCTATCCACATTGCTCCATCTGCGGGTGCTGCCTTCACCTATTTTATCTCTACCTTTAACTTGGCCTGTGACATCTTCACCCCATCACCAAGCACATTGCTAAACAATGGGACACACCCTGGATCTCCCAATCATTGCTTGACCAAATACACCACAGAGATAACCTCTGGCACAGGGCACTGGACTCACAACTTCCTCATGACAGACAGCTTTACAGAGAGGCCAGGAACAAATGTACCTAGGCAATACGGCAGGCTAAAGCTAATTACTATAGGCAAACCTTTCCTCCTCCTGGGGCTCCGGGAAAAAATTCTGGGAAAATATAAAATAACTCTGTGGGAAAACTGTACCCCCTACCACTGACCAGGTACTAATTGACGGGGTCATCTCCCAGGACCCTGCAGCTGTCTCCAACGCCCTCAATCTGGCCTTCTCAGGCCTCAGTGACATCCTCCCCCATAACTTCTTCAGCCAGTTTCCAAGTTCCACTACTAACAATCCGGCAACCCCTGACTACCCCCCTTTCTGGCTATGGGTCCTCACTTGCAGTGAAGCATAATGTTATCTTACCAAATTCTTCATGAATGTCCACCATAGCAACGACTCGCTGGACCTCAAACTCCTCTGGCTCACCCTGGATGTACCCTGCCCCAGCTCAGCAAAATAATTAACCTCTCCTTATGTCTCAACCAATTCCCCATGCCCTGGAAAAAAGCAGTTATAACCCCTATTCTGAAGAGTGGTGACTGCACCTCCACTAGCAATTATCATCCCATTTTGATCCTACCCCCACTCTCCAAGGCACTTGAAAAAATCGTATTGGACCAACTTACAGAGTACCTGAACAAACGTAACCTACTCAGCCATGAACAACACAGCTACCGGAGGGGCCACAGTACTACTGCTGCCCTTGTCGAATACACATCATACACACATGAGGCACTAGAACAGGGCTCCCTTGTTGGTGCAATCTATGTTGATTTAACAAAAGCATTCGATACTGTCAATCACACACTGCTTCTCCACTCCCTTAGTGCCTGAACTTCTCCCCGGAAGCCACCTCCTGGTTCAAGGACTATCTATCTGGCCACACTCAACAGGTCAAAATAGATTCCACACTCTCCTCCAGTAGACCAGTCCTTGCTGGGGTTCCACAAGGATCCATTCTTGGTCCACTTCTCTTCACTCTCTTCCTAAACTCCCTTTCCCAATCCTGCAATGGTAAACTACTGCTCTATGCAGATGACACTGTGGTTTTCTGGAAACACCCCCATCCCAACTCCCTCCAAAACACCCTGCAGGCCTCCTTTGGGGAACTTGAAGCCTGGTTATCTGAGCATTGCCTATTGCTCAACTACCACAAGACAAAATCTATGAACTTCGCATGCTGTCAGAGTCCTCTCTGTAACACCCCGCTAATTATCATGAACTCGCTAGGCACCAAACTTGAACAGGTCTCCTCTTTCAAGTACCTTGGTATCAACCTTGACACTTCACTCACCTACCACACACAAATCCAACATGTCTCATCCTCCATTAACACCAGGCTAGGGATCCTATTCTGACATAAACACTGCCTAGCCCCCCAGGCCCTCCGTCTAGCAGTGTCCTTCTCAGTCCTTTCCTTGGTATATTACGGCATAGTGATTTATGAGACTGCAGATCAAACAGCCTTATGACACATTAACTTAGCTCTCAATAAAGCATGCCACTTGATCACTGGATGTGAACGCTTTATCACACCAGCCAACCTCAAGTATCACACTTGCCTTCTCTGCAAAAGATACTCCAGAAGCAAGCCCCTCAAGGCCTTCACCACCTCATCCAAATAGTTCCTAACAGAAGAGCCCCCAGTCTTTCCCCCAATACCACCCTCCTGGTCCTTCATTGTAGGACCTCTCTTGGACAACGATCCTTCCAGTATCAGGCTCCCCTGTGGTTATACAACCTTCCACCCTACATCTCGATGGCACCCAGCCTTGGCCGACTTAAACCCGGCCTCAATACCCTCCTCCTTGCCTCAACAGCTTGTGACTGAACATAATATCCCATCTTCCTTCTTTTCATCTCTATAGGCTGCATTCCTTAATCCCTAGGAGGAATATTTTCTTAACTTGTTAGTTTACTCACTAGGATACACACTGGAAAGGGGAACCATATCTGTATCTTGATTAATTCCCTCGTTACTCCTCTGACACTGTGTATTTATTATGACTTAGGGTTCACTTAAGACCCCCTGAAACTGAAACCTAACATATGTAATATCTATGACATGGGGTCTACTGATAATGACCACTACAGCTGTAACCTGCCAATTGTATATATTCCCTGTGCTGCATTACCTATGTAAGTATCCTGTTATTTTATGTGTATGTGTCTATGTGATGTGGCACCTTTGCAAAGGAGTCTTTGACTCAAAGGATTGTAATTCCAATTTCTCTCTTAAAATGAAAAATAAAATAAAATAAAAATATGGTCTTCATGACTCCATATTACTACCCTTTGTCAGTTGGTCAAATTATGACGTCACACATACTTTGTAATTGTTCAAGTGCCAGACGTTAATTTCTTGTAATGTTTTGTGATGTATTAATGCCAGGTGATTTGAATAACTCGTGTACTTCTCTTTCTACTACTTTCTTCATATATGCTTGTAGAGATGGAGTTTTGGTGAGAGGCAGAAGTTAGATTTCTTACTAAAGGTGGAGGGTTCATGTATATCACAATTTTGTTCAGTCAGGCTGTGAAAGGGATGTTGCTGAACATTTAGGCTAAGAGAGGAATGTTGCTCATCACTGAAACACTCTTTTAATTGCAATGTCTGAAAACACTTTTGTAGATCTACCTTAATGTTAAATCTATTCTCTGCATTTGTAGGCACATAAGATAAACCCTTTCTCAAAGCAGCAATTTGTTAATCGGTGAATATTTTGTCAGTCAAATTAATGACTGCCAGTTGGGATTCATCTAGTGGGGAGACCTGCACACTTGTCCCCACTGATTCCATTGCTGCCTTCTTCCTTCTCTGTTCCCTCTTCCTCCTCTTTCTGCCCTTCCCCTCCTTGTCCTCGTGTGGAGTAGTTTACCTGTTGCTGATTGGTTTCTCCGATTGGTCTTGGTGCAACTTCTCCCTCTTGTCTTTTTCTGTGGTCTAAAAACCGATTTTGGTTTCTACTATTTTCATCGTCTGACATATCACTCTCAATTTCTGCTGACATATTCCCATCACCGTTTGTCTTAGAAAATGCTTTATAGTTAAACTTTTTCCTTTTTCCGTGCCACTGGTATATAATGCAGTCAGCATAATCTGTTGAATCTCTCTTGTGTTTACTCTGCTTATAAACTTCCTGATTTCTTGCACTGTCACTTTAAATGTGTTCTTTTTAACTGTGCTGTTTTCTGGTGTTCCTCACTCTGAAGAAGATAACACTTCTGACATCGAAACATCAGTCACGTGGTTTGCCTAGTGCAGGGAGGTCAGTGGTCTATGTGTTAGTTGCAAGCTGTGTGCTGTAAGCTAAAAGTCTTGAAATCGGAGTTATCAGGCCGCAGTAGCAAGTAAACGTTTATGTGCCATTCTGTACTGGGGCTGTTCTGTTTTTACTGCTTGAGCGGCTGTGTTTTTGTAATAAAAATAAGAGTAAGCAAGAACAAGCTGTGTCTGTGAAGCTGCTGTGGTAAGCTGACTAAAAAGGTGCAGTGAAGTTGTTTTCAAGGTGCTGATCTTTCACTATGGCGGTCCTGTGTGTAAAGCATTTATTAAACAAGCCCTGGTATGTGCACTAAGGATGTTGTGAAATATAAAATGAGCCACCACTCTTGTAACTGTTACAGTATGTCTGTCCCCACAAGTTGTGCACAGAATCACCTCTAGCAGCCATTACTGGAGATAAAACCAAGGAACCCCTGACTCCCAAAGTCAGCAATGATAACCTTTTAGCTAAAGGGAACTTCCCCCTAGCTGGGAGGTTAAAAGGCTTCCATGACTGTCATGCTTGCTATCCCATAGACCACTACTAGATGGCTGTATTTCTGTTGAATGTTATTCACAGCTTGTACATTAGGCAGGGAATGTCTGCCTGTGTCCTGTTTGGCTGAAAGCAGTGTCTGACTATGTCTTACATGATGAGAGCCACCAGGCTGAGACGACTTTCACCAGTCAGTAAACAGTGCAAGAAATATTCATGAGCTAAAGACTAAAATGTTCACATCTTCAGTGGCAGCCATTTTTTTCATCACACACTTTGAAACTAAAACAATGTCAGACTTATCACCCATCGATTTTGAGCTGGTGTTCTCTTAAGTAAACACAATTTTTTTCTCAGATGAGATAACTGATAATCCTGTCATCTCTAGTAAAAGAAAATCAAAGCAACAAAATGTTGAGTACCCAAATAAATTTAACAGCTAAAGAGTTAACTGTCCTAGAATATCAGAACATGAGGCCAGTACCTAAAAGGAACATTAAGTGTAGAAAAGCCGAGCAACATCATCGAATTTAAAAATGTCCCAGTAAAGAGCTGTGTGCTGTTCTCCACCATTCTTATGACCAAGTATGGTAGTCTGATGGGAAGAAGTACACCCTGTCAACCTTTCTTTGGTTGAGAGCTGGGCTAAACCACCAGATAAATAGCTCCTCTGTTGGCTGAACCATCAACATAATCAGTCTGGTGATGAAACTCGCCAATTATATTTTCATAGCCATATGTAAAAAATATTGAGAGAACAAATATACTGCCACTCACCACTTGCCCATCGGGATGACTGTTCTGGACAAGCTCTGCATGTCCGTAGCCCTATCCACACTAAATGCCACTGGCTTGCTGCACAAAGTCTGAGTAGATGTGTAACTGTGTATGGTGTGCCGTAGCTGTGAGGGCCTGTGCCATCTGACACTGAGTAACTTCCACATCCACACTGACAAGAACAGCATGGAATTCATCTCACTCCATTTCAACAAGTTCACTAAAAATCACAAGATCTATTCAGTATTAACCCTTAGACTGCCAACAGAATTAGAACGCGTAGGAATTCTGCATTGCTATATCAATCCACATCACGGTAAGGGTTAAGACTACCTACAGGGGCTTTATTTATGCTCAGTCTGGTGATCTTCTATGCACTGCTCAGTGTTTTTAAAAAGTATATTTTCATGCATCAACAACAAAAAACGGCTACGGGAGCAGTGTTCTGTGCTCGTGAAAAGAAATCCAAAGACTGAAGCCACAAAGTAGGGGGCCATTAGAACTATGGTCAGAATAACTGAACCATGGCTAGGTTAATAGTTAAAACAATATATTATTACATTTTTAAAGAAACAATGTGAAATTCACCCCCACCAGTGTCCCTCACCACTGTTTTATGCAATGCCACATTCGTGCCATGTGTGCTATCTCAAGGCTTGAGAAAGCGTATGTGGTGTTGCATGAAATGTTGGCAGTGGGACCAGTGGGGTTGAGTTTCACACTGCTGCTTTTAAATTTTAATAAAATACTATGTTTTAACTATAAACCCAGCCATGGTTCAGTTATTCTGACTGTAGTTCAAGTGGTCCTGTCCTTTGCTGCTTCAAAAAAAAAAGAGTTCAGTACTTTGCTCCTCCAACAAACAAAGTGGTGAAAACCCAAAAGAAGAAACTCCTAATGTAGCAGTGCCATTGGCCTCGATACAAGAAGAACTGCATCAGCTTTCACATTCAGCACACCATCAGCATCTTTTTCGTCCAGGGCCAGCAGAAAATCAACCATTCATGCTGCATCACTATGGCCACATCCAGTTCATCAACTTTAACAAATACATTCTGTGTGTGACTACAGTTTCTTGTTTTGCCTTCCTCTGTATCAGCACATCATGTTGTTAAATTCATTTTCTTGTTTTCCCCCACCCCATGAGCTGGGGAAACTTTTTCCCTCACCTATATAAAACTACAACCAATTAATGATTATTCATAAGGACCCATTTTAGAAGCACAATAAGACATGCCAGGGTGTTGGATGTCATGGGTTAATGCACTTACCAGTGTAAGAAGGCACTCAGCATGCACCACACCCTTGGAGACTGCACTAACCCATGACAACCACCACCCACGTGTGTCTTATTGATTACTGCCACTACTAGATGGCACTGCTTTCCATAGACTGCCTTGTCTCATACTGTAAATATCAAGACAGGAAAAAATCTGCCACTGATCAACTGACAGAGCAGTCCAAAACAGCCAGATTCTTTGGTGCAGCTTCATTTCTTCATGCAATCCACAAGTAAAATCCAAGAGCAGGAGCAGTAGGAATACAAGAATCTGACCTTCTCACCCAGCGCCCTGACATTTTGTGCTATTCTCGTACTTTTTCAAGAGTTCAAGGTGCTCTTGGATTTCTAACCTGTATTTTTCATGGATAACTGCAGCTTCACTAAACTACTTGACTATGCTAGACTGCTCAGTCAGTTGGTGAGCGCCAGACACTTTTCTGTCTTGATACACGGTACTACACGTCTTTGTGCACCACGTGCTTGAAAGTCACCTGTTTTGCTGTTTTGTCTCATATACAACAGTTGACACAATAGACTTCCAGAACTGGTGTTGTCAGCCAATCTTCTTTTGACCTTTAAGCTCAAAATTGATGAGTAACTTGAAGAACAAACTGTTCAGAGCCAAAACAGCTGCTAATGCATTAACCTGATAAGAGATATGGAATTAAAGTGTGTGTGTTGGTTTTTAACTTATTTATTATATTATTGTGATATTAAAATTCCAGACTTACAGCACAATAATAGAAAAAAAGAAAACCTTAAAGGTCATGATAATTTAGAAGCAGGTGTTGTTGGCGCTGGAGATACAGTTCATACACACACCCTCCCAATACAGCCATGAATGTGTACACAGACACACACACACAGTGCTGCATGTGTATGTGTATGTGTATATACGGATATAGAAACACAGAAACACACACACACACACACATAGCTATTACAACAGTTGTGCACAAAGGGCATTGCTTTAATTAGAACTCTAGCACGTAGTATATTATTCTATTTGCCTGTATAATGATACAGGACTTCCACATGGTAGATGATGCCTGGCTGTGTAGATCAGTAGATAATATTTGCCAGTGAAATTCTAGGACTGGTGTGGGGAATTTAGGGTGCAGTGTGTACTGGGGGTACCACTGTACACTAGGGATATTGGCAGCAAGACAGATAAGGGGTGGTGTGTCAGTAGACAGCAAGAATAATGTTACTGGAGGATCTGGGAAGGAGGGGGGTAATACTAGAGGAAGAGAAATCACTGGGAGATTAATCAGGATAGAGCAGCTGGTTCCACAATTGCCCTGCTGAGATGCAATATCTTTGTTTTTAGTGAAGTTGCCTGTTTACTAATTTGTGCAATGCATGTGTGTGTGATATCCCAGCTGAGATGCAATATCTGGTGTTCTGTGGGGTTCGGTTCTGCTTTTACATATCTTTTCCAAGTATTTACCCAGTATAGGTGAATCAAGATGGAGTATCTCACTTCAGTGAGGGTACTGGATTTATACATTTTGACACTGCATTTACCCAGGATACCACAGATAAGATGCAATGGGCAGGACTGTAGAAGGCTGACATAGGACTTGCATCCAGCCCTGCATCAAAACCTAGCACTGATGCAGCTGCAGCATCAGTCATTGCCACAATTGCACCCGATTTTACAATCTCGGGCACAGTTGGGACATTCGACACAGTTTATGGCAGCTTGTGCAAAAACCTCAGATGTAAGCTGGCTGTAGAAGGTCCCTGGTTTAGACATAGGCAAGACCATGAAAAGATGGTCTAGCAAGCATCTTTTTGATGGAAAGGATCGAAAATCCCTTCAGATTGCCACAAGCCGGGTGTGCTTTATCTCTGGCACACCCAGGGCTTGCAGAAATCACAGACTTTGCCAAACCTGGCCCAATATCTCATTTTCAATCCTGTTTGTACCATGTTTTACAGTGTATTTTTCCCAGGACAGACATGCTGAAATGCAATATTTCCTTTTTAGTGGGGGCTCTGCTGTTACATGTTTTTACATTGTCTTTTCTATAGGACAGACTATATGAGATGCAATACTGTATCTCATTTTTAGTGTGGTCCTTCCTGCTTTTAGCCATTTTTACAGGGTATTTATCCAGGGTAGGCCAGCTATGATGCAATATGTCAGTCTCAGTGCAGTCTTGCCCTTTTTATCAGTAGTTAAAATGTATTTATCTTCAGTAGCCAGTGGAGATGTAAATATCTTATTTTCAGTTGTGTCCTGTATGTACCCATTTTTTTCAATATATTTTCTCAGATGCAATAAGTAATTTTCAATGGGATCTTGCTTTTATACATTTTTGAAATATATGTGCTCATGATAGCCAAGCTGAGATGCAATATCTCATTTTCTGTGGGGTCCTGCTTTTACCAATTTTTACAGTGTATTATCTCATTGTGGTCCTGCTTTCACAGCAGAGATGCTATATCTCATTTTTAATAAGGACTCATTTATACAATGTAGTTGCTCGGTATTGCCCAGCTGAGATGCAATATTGCGTTTTCTGTGGGATCCTACTTTCACCCATTTATGTATTTATTCTGGACAGCCCAGCTGAAATGCAATATCTTATTTTTACTAGGATCTCACTTTTACATATTTTATACTGAATTTAGCTAGGATAGCACAGTAGAGACGCTACATCTCATTCTCAGTGATGTCCATATTTTACTCATTTCTGCCATGTATTTAGCCAGGATAGCCCAGGTGAGATGTAATATCTTGTTTATAGTGGAGTCCTGCTTTTACACATATTTTCAATGGCTTTCCCCTGTCAGGATATGCCTGTCAAGAAGCAATGTTTTGTTGCTATATATTTAGCCAGGAAACTGTAGTACTGTTGACAAGTAACACCTCATTCCTGTGTGGTCTTGCTTTTACACATTTCTACAGTGTATTTTCCCAGGATAGCCCAGCTAAGATGTAACATATAGTTTTTAGAGGGGGTCCCTCGTTTACATATGTTTACAGCAAATTTACTCGGGACAGACCAGCTGAGATTAAATATCATATTTTCAGTGGGATCCTGCTTTTACCCATTTACCAAGGATAACTCAGCTGAGATGCAATATCTTATTTTCAGTAGGGTCCTGATTTTAGTAAGTTTTACACTGTATTTACCCAGGATAGGTCAGATGAATTGAAATACCTCATCTTTGGTCAGGTCTGCTTTTGCCCATTGTTATAATGTATATACCAAGGATAGCCCAGCTGAGATGTACTATCTTATTTTCAGTGGGATCCTGCTTTTACCCTTTTTGCAAAATATGTACCCAAGACAGCTTATCTGAGATGCAGTATCTCTTTTTCACTTGGGTTTTGCTTTTATGTATTTTTATACTGTATTTACTCACAACAGAACAGCAGAGATGCACTATCGTGTTTTCAGTGGGGGTGCTTTTACACTTTTTTGCAATGTAGTTGCCCAGGATAGTTAGGTGATACTAATGTACTGTAGGGTGGGGAATGAGAGTATTCAGTGGGAGGTTGTTTTTTTTTTGTTCAGTTGTTCAAAAATAAGAAATCTATAAATAAATGCTGGAAAAATGCAATGTTTTTTACTAGCATCATTGTTTTTTGATATTCTGACTCCAAATTTTCAACATGGTCCTCCAATATTCAAACATTTAGCACAGAGCTGATTGGGTTCATGCCACATGTTCAGTCTGAGACAGTGACAGAGCAGCATATAGCCACTATTTGCTGATACAGCCTCATGTTCAGACAGGTAGCATGCTCTGGTTGGCGTGTGCTGTCATAATATCGGTCAGAGCATGCTGCACACTTTCTGTCTCTGAATATGGGGGCCATAGTCTTTTTATGATGCCACCTTATGATCAAGGCAGGTGGAATTTTTCAAATCCTGTCCAGAAGGTGATTTCACACAGTGAGAAATGAAACATCCTAGATAACAGCTGGAGTAAGAAATGGGCCGTGATGCACACTTCTGCCCAAATCTGCAAAAGTCACAAAGCTGGGAGTATACATCGAAAAAAAAATCAATGCTTCCTCATAACTTTATTGTTTTTTCACATTCTGACCTCAGATGATCAACATAGTCTTTTTGTGACCCTGGCGTAAGATCAAGACAGGTGGAATTTTTCAAATCCAGTTTGAAAGGAGATTTCATTGCATGACTGCAAAAACATGTTTTGGAGGGTATTTGAAAAAGGACAGCTCATGTCCATGAGGTTAGGTAGGCCTATGTTAAAAATGTTGGCCCAGGATCTGCAAACAATCACAAACTTATGAGTAAACATTGAAAGAAAAGTCAACATTTGCTCATAAACAGGGAGGAGAAGAAGCACTGTGGGTAAATTTGGAAACCAGCAATGGCACCACAATCTGCACAGGGGTTGTATACAGACCCCCTTCTCAGGGGGAGGAAATGGACAAGCAAATGATAGAAAGTATACTTAGAATGGCAGAAAAAGGGGAGATATTGCTGATGGGTGATCTGAATATGCCAGATGTTAACTGGAGTGCAGTTACAGCAGCCACTTCTAAGAGTGGGGTTATTCTAGATGCCCTACAGGGGGCATGCCTTAGACAACTAGTATTGGAGCCCACTCGAGAGGGAGCAATCTTAGACCTGGTTCTCTCAAATGGAGATGAAGAGAGGATCACAGATGTAGAAGTGGGTAGCCATCTGGGAACTAGCGACCATCGAAGAGTATGGTTCACAATAAACACAGCAATAGAGTCAAGCCATACAAAGAAAAAAGTACTGGATTTTAGGATGGCTGACTTTGCCAAAATGGGTGAAAGCCTAAGGAATGTACTCGCAAATGGGCAGGAAGGAGGGGTGGAAGAACAATGGGGAATAATATAAACTGCCATCACAGAGGTAACAAGCCTTTGTGTAAAGCAAATAAACAAAATGAAACGAGGTAAGAAACCACTATGGTTCTCAAAGGAAGTGGCGGTGAAGGTTCAAGAGAAAAAGAAAGCATTCAGGAAGTACAAGGAATCACAGAAGGAACAGGACAGAGAACTGTATCAGTTAAAGCAAAAGGAGGCTGGGAAGGCAGTCAGAACAGCAAAGGCCCAAACCGAGAAAAGATATCCAACTCAGTTAAGAAGGGGATAAAACCTTTTATAGGTACATCAGGGAGCAAGGAAGACCAAGGGAGGGATAGTGAGACTTAATAAAGGGAGGGAGGGTGGGCAGAGGGTGACTGTGAAAAGGCAGAGATACTAAACAAATATTTTTGCTCCAGTATTTACAAAGGAAGAGGGGAGGTATCAAAAACAAACAGTAGAAACACTCTGATACAGAAGTTGATACCAGCCCATTTACAGAAGAAAGGGTTCTGAAAGAACTCTTAAAACTGAAGGTGGACAAAGCAATGGGGCCTGATGGGATTCATCCCAGAATTCAAAAGAACTAAGAGTAGAACTAGTGACACCACTGACTACCTCTTTAACAAATCATGGGAGGATGGGGTGGTACCGAGGACTGGAGGAGGGCTGATGTGATTCCCCTTCACAAAGTGGGAGCAAGGCAGAAGCAGGAAACTACAGACCTGTTAGTTTAACCTCAGTGGTAGGGAAAATGATGGAATCACTTCTGAAGGAAAGAATTGTCGAGTATCTAGAGGCCAGAGGGGCACAGGACCCAAGGCAGCATGGATTCACAGCGGGAAGGTCATGCCAGACAAATCTGATAGATTTCTTTGACTGGGTGACCAAAGTAGTTGATCAGGGAGTGGCCGTGGACATGGCCTACCTAGAGTTTAGCAAGGCATTTGACACAGTCCCACACAAAAGATTAATATACAAGTTAGCCAGCCTGGGAGTGGGTCCCAAGATGACAGCCTGGGTAAAGAATTGGCTGGAGAATAGGACACAGAGAGTAATAGTAAATGGAGTCCACTCTGAAAAAAGGGGGGTTAGTAGTGGCGTACCTCAGGGTTCAGTATTAGGACCGGTCCTCTTCAATGTCTTTATGGCGACATTGCAGAGGGACTGAAGAAAAGTATGTCTCTTTGCAGATGACACAAAGATCTCGCGACAGAGTTGATGCACAAGGTGGGGTGGAAAGGATGAGAAGGGACTTGGCAAGGTTAGAAGAATGGTCAAATGTATGGCAGCTTAGATTCAATGCTAAGAAGTGCAGGTAATGCACCTGGGAAACAAAAACCCAGGGAAGAGTACACAATGGGGGTGAGATACTAACAACAACAAAAATGGAAAGGGACCCGGGGTAGTCATATCAGATGACCCAAAGGTGGGCAAGCAATGTGAGAGGGCAGCAAGGAGGATCAGGGGATACTGGGATGCATAGGAGAGGCATCACCAGTAGAAAACAAGAAGTTATTATCCTCTTGTACAGGCAGCTGGTGAGACCCTATCTGAGTACTGCATGCAGTTCTGGAGACCCAATCTCTGCAAAGACATAGACAGGATGGAAGCTGTCCAGAGGAGGGCACTAAAATGGTGCAGGGTCTGCACCGGAAGACATATGAAGAGAGACTTAAGGAGCTTAACATGTATAGCCTCGAGGAAAGGAGGGAGAGGGGACATGATAGAAACTTTCAAATACCTCAAGGAATCAACAAAGTCCAAGAAGGTAGTATCTTTCAAAAAGAGGTGTGTGCAAGAACAAGGGGCACAATTTGAAGATAAAGAGGGGCTCAGAGGTAATATAAGAGTATTTTTCACGGAGAGGGTTGTGGATGTATAGAACGGCCTTCCAGAGGAGGCTGTGGAGTCAAAAACAGTGGTGGAATTCAAGCATGCATGGGACAGTCATAAGGCAATTCTAGGGGGTTGGGGTAGGAAGAAGTAGGCTGCTGGTTAATTAGGATCTGCAGCTTATCCATCAGGTAGGGAAAAGGGCAGACTAGGTGGGCCAAGCGGTCCTTATCTGCCATCAAATTCTATGTTTCTATGTTTCTACACTGTGATTTTGTTGTTTTTTTGACATTTTGACCCCAAATTTTCAATGTGGCCTTGTTGTGGCCCCACTTCATGTACTGGGTAGTTGAATTGTTTGGAATCACATCTGAAATGTGATTTCACAGAGTGACTGTGAAAACATGTTTTGGGGGATTTGAAAAATGTCTTCTACCTGGTTCATGAGGTAGGGTAAAAAAGCATATGTTGAAAATTTGAGACAAAAAATATTAACAAATTACAAAGTTATGAGTAAAAGTTGAAAATGCATTAAAAGGCTACTCAAACTTATCTTGTTTTCAGTCAATTAACAGTCGGCGTTGGAAGCAGCAGGATGTTCTGGTCATTGTAGCAGTTTGTTGGCTAGGTGAGGGGTGGGGGTCAAAGGGTGGTGGTGCTGAGAGGGGGTTGGGGTGGTAGTGATGGGGACAAGTGGCATGTGGGGGCAGAAAGCATTGAAGGACCTTATTACAGGTGTTGTGGAGGATGTGATTAGAGGGTGGGGCAGGATACCATGCAGATGGCGATAGTGGGAAGGCTTTGGTCTGTTTTGGGAAATGGAAGTAAGAGGGTGGGGGTGGGAGACTATGCAGAGGAGGAGCAGGAGTGATTTGATCTATTTCAGGGGATGGAGTTAGAGGGCGGAGGTGGGAAACTATACAGATGGAGGGAGAAGGAGGGATTTGGTCTTTTTTGAGGGATGGGGTAGAGGGTGGGGGAGGAAGATCTCACAAAGGGAGTGAGGGAGGAAGTGGGAGGGATTTGGTCTGTTTCAGGGGATGGGGTTAGAGTATGGAGGCAGTAGACCATGCAGAAGGAGGGAATGGGAGTGATTTATACAACTGCATAGCTGTCTGACCCCATGGCAGGCAGCGTGGTTAGAAGAAGAGAAAAGCTATGAGCATGAGTCAGTGACAGTGGAACTTCACCAGATGAAAGAAAAAAATTGGGGGGGGGATAGTGAGAGAGAGAGAGAGAAAATGGATTCATGCTCATTTATGTGTTTCAGCCAAACTGCACAGAGCAAACATTATGTAATTCGTTAAAGGAATAATGCATGACAGAGTGTGTGTCATGCTGGGATAATGTCATGCCTTGGGTGGTTGGGCACGAGGCCTCAGGCTGAGTGTGACAAACACCCAAGAATTGACATCATCCCAGCATGACACACACCCTGTCGTGTATTATTCCTATTATACAATGGCTAATCTTTAAATACAAGAAAAAAAAAAAAAAAACAAGCCTTTTTTAAAACATTGTTTCACTTGATTTTTGTGAGTGGAAGCATACTTAAATAAAAAGAAGTTCCCTTTTTTGTGTTTATCCTCTAGGTGGAGCTGTGTAGGTAGTAGGTGGATTTTTTTGTGCTTTCCTGTCCCATGCATGCTTTCCTTTCTTCTGTTCTCCCCCCACCCCTGTGTCCTAGTTGTGGTTGTTCTTTACAATTTGCTGTTGTATTTTAAATGTTCTTCTGTGATGTTATCACAGTGTGATCGTATTTTTATGTCTGTAGGAGGAGCCTGAAAATGTCCAATCGTGGCGTACTTCCATTGGACTTTTGGAAGTATCCATCCAAAAGTCCAACAGAGTTGGGCACACTCCATCATGGTCTGCTGCTATAGAGTAACAGCCGTACTAGTTTGGCTGCTACTTCCACATTCCAGTACGAGAACTGTGCCTGTGTGCCTCGCGCACATGTGCAGTTCCACTGGTGCTGCCATCTTGGGAATGGCAGAAGGGCATTCACCACAACTATGCATGAATGCCGTGCAAGCGCAGTTGCGTCACTGCCACCATCTTGCAGATGACACTCCTCCCACACCCTCCCACTGCTCCTGTCCACCCCATGCCCTCCCTTCCATCCCATGACAGGCAGCAAATAAAACTGTCTCACTCCCTCCCACTGCTGCTGTCCTCCAAGCTCCCTCTGTTCCCCATCCCCGTGCTGAAATCGGGGGGCCCAATCCCTGTGTCTGCACCATGTACCCTCCCAACTCATGTGGCACACTGGAAGCCCACATCAGTGTGCCCAATTTTATATTTTTTTCTCTCATGCTGACATCAGGCTGCCCAATCCCTGGGTCAGCATCATGTACCCCCCCAACTCATGTGTCACACTGGGAGCTCACCCCAGTGTGCCCAAATGTATGTTTTTTTCCTTTTTTTCTGTAAATGAAGAAAAACGTCCCCTGATGGCTTTTTTTAACTTGTAAAAAAGAAATGGCCCCTCGTCATCACCCCAGTCCCACCTTCCCCATCCCCACCCTCCCACTGAGTGCCCACCTCCCCTTACCCCATACTTACCACTGGAGGTTGGTGCTGTCATCTTTTCTGGAGTGAGACATGTCTCCATTCTTCAAAGTCGAACAGCAAACTGAAGAATCAAAGATAAGTGTGGTATAATGGCAGTCAATGGGGTTGTCAACTGATGTTGCTATATCAGCCATTTTTAGGAATTCTGGCCCAAACTTTTCAACATGGAGTTTTTGGGACCCCACCTCGTGAACACTGTTACTGTTATCTTATTACTCAGTCTGGAAAGGTGATTTTGTGGTCACTGCACCAAATCACCTTTCGGGACTGATTAACCAGCAATTGGGTCTTCATGGAGGGCCAAGCAATAAGCTTTAGGGCTCACCAGAACAACTGCTGTTCATACCCTCATAAGGGCTATACTTACTATATATAACAATATTATTAGCAGGAGAGGCATACTAATGCCTTGAGCGAATCCACCAGACTTCCAGTGTCAGTCTACTCCTTTACCTGTGATATGCAGAACCCCACAGGACAGGTTCCTGCAAATCTTCTCCAATACTTTTTAGTGCCCTGCTTCACAATGTGAGCTGGTTGGCTACCACCCTTCTAAGTCTTGAATGATCTATGCACAGCTCCCTCAATACTGTTCTAACAAACGTCAACACTCCCTCCAACCTGAGGGTAATCTCCCTACACTGAATTCAAGTAACACTTTAAGTGCAGCCCTGCCACTGAGTATTTGTCATCGCTGGCTGCTCTCATTCACAGTCAGGTAGTGTGCATGGTGCTGGCAGCCCTACATTTCAGATCTCACAATGATCTGCTAAACATCCCCCTTCCTGTCTTCCCCTAACCTGAATATAGCTGTACCCTGCTGGAATGACCTCTGCAGTCCCTCTCTGGCATTCATTCATTCTTCTCCTCTGCTCCCCACACAAAAAACTGGTGAGTTCACTACCCTTCTGCATCATGAATGCAGTTAGTGCAGTCGCCTGTGTCATTTTTACATAATAATAAACATGATCTTCTGGTGAGCCAGGCTGATAGTAGCAGGGCACAAGGTGAAACATAGGCATTCCTACCCATATAAGAGCTAATCCACCTATGATTAGGCACTATTAAATGACATGCATAATGATGTGCACACCCATCAATTAATAGTGCCTTATCAAAGGTAGCCTAGATCTTTTAAGGATAGGAAAGCCTATAATTCCTATTGTCCTCTGCTGCTATCAGCCTTACTTACTGGAAATATTTGTTTATTTTTGATACATCAAAAAAACCGGGGGACTGTACTACCTACATTCATGATGCACAGGGGTGATGAGCTCACCAGGTTTTGGTGTGGGGAGAAGTAGTGAGAATGAATACCACAGGGGGACTGAGAAAGCCACTCCTGCAAGCTACTGCTATATTCAGAGAAGGGGGAAGACAGAATGAGAGAAATATGAGCAGATCACTGTGAAAAAGTAAGATGTGGGGCTGCCAGCACCATGATCACTACCTGACCCTATTGTCCTGGTCAACATTCCCCTTCCTATAAAACCAGTCCATGCAATTGTCCAAGGCTGTGTGGGGGTATTAATGAGTGAATTGGCTGCCACTACACATTCAGTCATTTTATTACCAGTCTAGCATTGCTTGTAAAGCACTATATAAATACTGATTCTTCTTATTATTTCCCATGGATAAAGACGAGAAGACAAGACAAGCATATTTTTGATTTCCAAGAAAGTATGAACTCTGGCATTGGACTACACAAGAACTTTGCCACAAACAAGTGGTGGATCTATGGGGTAGTAAAGGGTGTGGCTGTAACCCCCCCCCATTGTAAAGTATTAATTTGCTGGTGCTGCATTTCACTTTGTTGAAGAAGTCTGATTTATTGATTGTACAAATGTTTACATTCAAAAATATGGATTACATTTGTAGTTTCAGTCAAAAACATACTAGAAAAGCATAACAGCAGAAATGATAAAGGTTTCATAAAACTGTTAAACAGTACATAACAAGTATGCACACACTCCCAGCATCCCCCCCCCCATTGTAACATCTTGGATCCACCATAACCACTAGACCACCAAGTTATTCAAGATGTGTACTGCACTGTGGTTTGCCAATGAGAAAGTCAGTTGGATTAAAACACAATTTCAACATGTTAAAGTGAACAAAATGAACAGAACCATAGCCTAACATGAGTATTGATCTATAATGCACATGGTTTTGACCATTTTGGTGAAACAATTCTATACAAAGGGAAAAAAGAACTAGTTAGCACTATAGAGAGCCACATAGCTCTCTGACTTTGGCTCTGATGATGTCATCACTTAACACATTTGGCGGGCATTTTAAGAAGCAGGTAAGGCAGTTTTTTTGAGATTGGAAGGCTGATTTTACATTTTTCAAATGCTTTGGAACCACATTTAGGTAACTTACATAAATGTAGTTTTAGCATTAATGAATTCAGCAGCCTTTCCTTTAGTCCTGTTTGAGGTCAGATTTTTGAATAGTTTGTTGTCAAAATGTTGTTTAGGTATCCTTTAAAGGGACACCAGAAACCCTTTTTCAGTCACAAGAGGGCTTTGCATGAAACAGAGATTTCTGGAAACATTCTAAAAGCACTTTTTATGCTTTGTTTGTGTCTGTAAAAGTTGTGTTCATGTGAATATATTCATTTTAAAAATTGACCTAGAAGTTGCATTTCCCAGTAAAGAATTTTAGTATGGCAAAATAAATAGGGTGGATTGTTATTTTCTTTTGTGTTAGTCTTAGCATAAAAATATTGAGTGTTAAATGGGTGTTCAAATATCTGTTTTGGTTAAAAGTATACTCTTTTCCCAGGTGGGCTCACTCTTTCTGTTTGAGCTTGTCATCAATACATATGGGAGGCTTCACACTTTCTGTTTAATGTTGTCATCAATACATTTGGGAGGGTTCACATTTCCTGTTTATGCTTGTCATTAATACATATGGGAGGGTCACACTTCCTGTTTATGCTTGTCATTAATACATTTGGTAGGGTTCACACTTCCTGTTTATGCTTGTCATTAATACATTTGGGAGGGTTCCACACTTCCTGTTTATGCTTGTCATTAATACATTTGGGAGGGTCACACTTTCTGTTTATGCTTGTCATTAATTCATTTCTGAGGGTTCACACTTCCTGTTTATGCTTGTCATTAATACATTTGGGAGGGTCACACTTCCTGTTTATGCTTGTCATTAATACATTTGGGAGGGTTCACGCTTCCTGTTTACTCTTGTCACCAATACATTTGGGAGGGTTCATGCTTTCTATTTAAGCTTATCATCAATACATTTCACACAAATATGCGCACTAAATTTATTGGAAACTTTGAACACAATTGGAACAAGCATTTGTTAATGCCGAATGTTGATTGTGTTGGTTTGTTGAGCTTGCTCACTGCCCCTCTGTCACTCGCTCAGTCTGTTTCTCCCAGTGCTGCAGGCTGCTGTTTTGTACTAGGCTCATGCTTGTGTTGGCAGCTTTTTCTGCCCACTAAGAAATCCGCAGCTGTCCCGACAGAGCTCCATTGAGGTGCCTCACTCCTCCTCTCTCACTTGCTCATTCTGTTTCTCCTGTCGCTACAGGCTGCCCTTTTATACTGGGCCCCTGCCTTTGCCAGTGTTTTTCTGCCCACAAAAGAAATCTGCAGCAGTCCCAACACAGGTCTGTGAGCCTGCTCACTCCCCTTTCTCACTCCCACTGTTCCGTTTCTGCAGGCTGCAGGCTGGTCTTTGTAGTGGCCCTGCCTGCATTACCACCTTTTCTGCCAACAAAGACATCTGCATCAGTCACATAGAGTCTACTGAGCTCGCTCACCCCCGTCCTCACTTGCTCATTGTGTTTCTCCTGGTGCTGCAGGCTGCCCTTTGTACTGGGCTCCTGCCTGCATTTTCAACTTTTCTGCCCACAAAGAAATCTGCAGCTGTCCCGACAGAGCTCTGTTGAGGTGCCTCACTCCCCCTCTCTCACTTGCTCATTTTGTTTCACCTGGCGCTGCAGGCTGCCCTTTGTACTGGCTCCTGCCTCTGTTGGCACCTTTTTCTGCCCATAAAGAAATCTGCAGCAGTCCCAACAGAGTTCCGTTGAGCTCACTCACTCTCCTTCTCTCACTTGCTCATTCCGTTTCTGCCAGCACTGCAGGCTGCCCTTTTCTACTGGGCTCCTGCCTGCATTGCCGCATTCTTCTGCCCAAAAAGAAATTTGCAGCAGTTACAATAGAGCTCAGTTGAGCTCACTCACTCCCCTCTCTCACTCACTCATTCTGGTTTTCCCACCACTGCAGGCTGCCCTTTTGTACTGGGGCCCTGCATGCATTGCTGCCCTTTTCTGCCCACAAACAAATCTGCAGCAGTCCCAACAGAGCTCCGCTGAGCTCACACCCCCCTCACTTGCTCATTCTGTGTCTCCCACCGCTGCAGGCTGCCCTTTTGTACTGGGCTCCTGCCTGTGTTGGCAGCTTTTTCTGGCCATAAAGAAATCTGGAGCAGTCCTGACGCAGCTCCATTGAGCTGGCTCACTCCCCCTCTCTCGTTCACTCATTCCGTTTCTGCCGGCTCTGCAAGCCAGCCTTTTGTACTAGGCCCCTGCCTGCATTGCCACCTTTTTCTGCCCACAAAGAAATCCACAGCAGTCACAACAGAGCTTTGTTGAGGTTGCTCACTACCGCTTTGTCACTCGCTCATTCTGTTTCTCTTGGAGCTGCAGGCAGCGCTTTTGTACGGGGCTCCTGGCTGTGTTGGCACCTTTGTCTGTCCACAAAGAAATCTGCAGCTGTCCGTACAGAGCCCTGTTGAGGTTGCTCAGTCTCTCTCTCTCTCATGTACTTGTACTGTTTCTCCCACCGCTGCAGGCTGCCCTTTTGTACTAGGCCCTTGCCTGCATTGATGCCTTTTTCTGCTCACAAAGAAATCCACAGCAGTCCTGACAGTGCTCCGGTGAGTTTGCTCATTCCCCCTCCCTCACTCGCTCTCTCATTCTGTTTCTCCTAGTGCTTCAGGCTGCCCTTTTGTACTGGGCTCTTGCATTGGGGCCTTTTTCTGCCCACAAACAAATCCGCAGCAGTCCCGACAGAACTCAGTTGAGCTCGGTCACTCCCCCCTCTCACTTGCTCAATCTTAATCTGTCCCAAACACTGATTTCCCATAGTGACTGCGCTATTCTCTGGCAGGAGTGCAAAAACATATTTTAGCCAGGATGTGAAAAATGACAGCTGTACTGTTCATAAGGAGGTGTGAAAAAATGCCACTGTTGAAAATGTGGCATGAAAATATTACAAATTTGCGAAGTTACAAGGGTGCGTGGAAACAGTTCAATGCAGGCTTGTAACACAGTCATGTTATGGAGTTTCATCACCAAATTTTCAACATATGGATTTTAGGACCTCTGCTCATGAACACTGCCACTGTCATTGTCTTAATGTGTCCCGAACACTGATTTACCACAATGACTGCATTACTCTGCACCAGAACTGTGAAAACACATTTCAGTCAGGATGTGAAAAATAACATCTGTTCTGCTTATAAGGAGGTGTGAAAAATGCCACTGTTGAAAATCTGGCATGGCAATATTACAAATCTGCGAAGTTACAAGGGTGCGTGAAAAGTGCGTAATGCACACTTGTAACACAGCCATTTTATGAGCTGTCATCACCAAATTTTCAAGATAGACATTTTAGGGCCTCTACTCATGAACAGTGTCAGTGTCATTTTCTTAATCTGTCCCGAACACTGATTTCCCACAGCGACTGCGCTATTCTGCATCAGAAGTGCGAAAACACATTTCAGCCAGGATGTGAACTATGACAGCTATACTGTTCACAAGAAGATGTGAAAAAATGCCAATGTTGGAAATCTGGCATGAAAATATTGCAAATTCGCAAATTTATGAGCGTGCATAGCAACTGCTCAACACACGCTCGTAAAACAGTCATTTTTTGGATTTTTTCCAGCAAATTGGCAACATAGGCTTTTTGAGAGCCCACCTCATGAACACTGGCACTGTTGTCATTAATCGGCACCAAAAGGTGATTCCTCACAGTGACTGCGAAATCACCTTTAGGGTCCGATTAACGTCATGACAGTTCAAGAATTCATGAGGAGGGGTCCCAAAAACTCCATGTTGAAAATTTACTGCCAAAATGCCAAAAAATGACTGAGATATGCATTAAAGTTGGAAAAAGTCTATTTATTCCATTATACAGCTTACCGGCATTTCCTCAGTTCGCAGTTGGCTTTGAAGAGTGCAGATGTGTTCCCAGTCCACGAAGATCGTCACACCAGACTCCAGAGGTAAGTATGTTGTGAGGGTGTAAAGGGCCGGGGTGCACAGTGGATGGGCACGAGTTGGGTGGGGGCAGGAGATGGCCGAAGGACAGTTTCCTTTTTTAACAGGTAAAAAAAAAAAAGATGTAGAGGGACCATTTTTATTTTATGGGCATGTGACATGCTGGGGTGGGCTCCAGAATGCCACTGGAGGCTTTCTTTGTGAGGGGCAGCAGTAGCCGGCGGAGGATTGGGCATCCCTGTCCGGCACACAATAAGGGGGTTATCATTATGCCGCGAGAGTTAGGCCCATTGTGGCAGACAATAAAGCAGGGAGTGGGGGTTTCACGTAATGCCCGATGGGGAGTGGGCTTCTCCGTTGGCAGCAGAAACACTGGGGCACTGAGGCCGACAGGGATTGGGGCCCATCAGCAAGTAAACACAGTGGGGGGGGTTAATATTGTTTGTGAACACGGTGACAAACCTCCGCCATGTTCACAAACAATATCAGTGTGCAAAGATCCTGCCCTGCAATGACGGGTCACTCCCTCATTGCAGCAAATGGCTTACGCTGCAGTGACGAGGCAGCCCCTGATTGCAGTGGCTATTTTTTTACAAGTTGGTGGCATGCTGGCTGAACTGGTGTCAGCAGCAGTGTGCCACAGCATTGGGGGATGCTGGACAAGCCTTTAAAGGCTGTGGGGGCATTGGCCACAACAGTGCCATGCCTCCACAACCTACCTGTGGAGAAAGCTACCTTAATATGTTTCGCACGCAATCAACATAAAAATTACTCGTTCACTGGATTAAAAGATAACTGTTTGCCTTCTTGTTCATTACACAAAGAATTTGAAGTAATCTCTCTAAATTTTGTATCAGAGACTACTGCATGCTCATGGAGAGACTTGGCATGTCTGACTAAAAGAAACCAGATGTGAAGTCATAAGATAGGCCATTCTTTCCCCATTGGAGAGAGAGAGAGAGAGAGCGCGAGAGAGAGAGAGAGAGAGAGAGAGAAATCGGAGTAGGACAAGTGGGGAAGATGGGGATGCTTTTTATTGGAATGGGCATTTGTTCTTGTTGGAGGCATCTTTTTATGATGCTGGTGGTGTTGCTGGGGAGATTGTAAGCCTACTGGATTTCCCTAACTGGGCCAATAGTAGTATGACACTGCTAACCATCCTGCCACCTTAAAGATCTGGGTTTGCATGTGGACTCTTCCAGGCCCATCATGGAGCTAAAATGCTTGGCTCCCTTGAAAGAAGGAAACAAGCTGTTTGAAACTGATGCAACCCTGACAGCGTCCGACTGGAGGTACATCCACAGTAACCCCAATTATCTGAGAGAAAGAAAGGTGAAATATGGGTGAGGGGAGGGTGTCTGGGTCACAAATAAAGAATAACTGGTTTCCTCTGGTTATGACTGTATTTGAGCATTGTTGTAAAGAAACTAAACTAAATGAATACTGAAAGGGATGATTTAATACAATAGCATGGACTGCATAGTTGGTAGATTGCTCATTTAAATTAACCAAAGTGTCAAGACCAGCTTTATATGACTTGATGAAAGGAACAGGATGCAATTTCTCTTCAACAAGGGAATTGTAAATTGAGGAAGACTGCTAACAGTAGGGGACAAAAGAAACAAAAAGCCTAAGCCCTACTGTCAAACTTCAGACCAGAAAGAAAAAATGCAACATAAAAGGAAGTCTCAGAAAGGAAATCATAAATCGCACTGGGTTATGACAAATGCTCTGACTCCTTCAAAGCAGACCCCCCAGCATAAGATCATAATGGTTTTAAAGTTTAAACCCTACAGACTGTGACAGGCATCTTGTAGGATTTCTAATAAATACATGCAGTTTTAGTATCTTGTTTCAGATCGCTGCTTAAAACTGAGGGCTTGTAAACAGAGGACAGGGAACCTCCTTTAATTTATTCAATAATTCTTTCTTTTCATTAATCCTGCAGTCTGCTGTATGACATTATCCACTATTTCTCTTCAGATGTCTGTTATCTGGGCAGTTGTTTGCCATCATTCAAAAACAGAGTAAACTACTGTATAGTGGTGACATGAGCTCAACCAAGCCTGCTTCCTTTTGCAAGCCTTCACACATATAGATTATTGCCTGTCTACTCAGAGTAAGTAAAAAAGCTGGAGACAAATGTGACTGGATCACTGTGGATGTCAGTCACTAGAACCCCTACACTAGGGGCTCAAATACGTGTGAGGGGCCAGGGTCAATAAATCCTGATGGAGGTCATATCCAAAATTGTTTTTAGATTGTGTGGTACCTCCACATAGAGAAAGGTAAAGTTGTCTGCCAGGCATGGTGCCACCCTCCGGGATGCAGTACCTATTCACCTTCCCAAAGGATCCATGGACCTTTCCCCAGATAATGCAATTATTAACACTATATTAATAACATATTCATTGGCCTCTACGTATTAAGGGGTACAATGCCTATGAACTGCAGGTCCATGGCACATAGACATGCCTAAGTCTTATGGCCACACATCAGGGGTCTCACAGACCCCTGGTGACATTCACTGAAGGAATGCATTTCCCTTCCACGCACAATCCCCCGGCCATTCATGCAACTGCATGCACAGATGGTCTGAGGAGTGTCTGGGGGCGTGCCTGCACTCCACGCCATTTACAAAGCTGCAGAGTGTAGGGGAAGGGGCAGCACAAGA
Organism: Neoceratodus forsteri; assembly: GCA_016271365.2. NCBI lineage: Eukaryota > Metazoa > Chordata > Ceratodontiformes > Ceratodontidae > Neoceratodus > Neoceratodus forsteri. The sequence goes on from CM028130.1 coordinate 1,320,302,545, forward strand.
TATGAAAGCAGGGACCCTGCTGTATCTCTTATGCACACTCACTGAGTACCCCTGTCAGCCTCAGGAAAAGCGGTACCCCCTCCCTCACCATGGTGCTCCAGGCCTCCACTCAGGCAGGTACGGTTGTGGGCAGCCACTTAGGCACTTGCCCTATGTTTTGCAATTTGAGACCCATGCCATCCCACAATCCTCTACTCCAAGCATAACAAGGTTTCTGCTTCTGGACCAGGATAGGCATCCTTGGATGCCCACATATTTCCTGCCCCCCCCCCCCGCGATTCTATGTGCTGGGAGGTGGGGCAGCAGACAGGTGCTCAGCGATGGCCAGCAATTGTGAATGCCATCCACTGTGCTCCTTTCCATAGGTGTGGAGCTGTATGGCAAGGTTTGTGTCTTTCACATTACAGGTTTCAGGAGAAGGAAGAAGGGTTAAAGGTGTAATAAACAGTTCAGAATAATAAATCAGGCTCTTATTTGGTTTTTAAAGTTGCCCATCCCCACCACACAATAATCACTTGCTGTGCCACTGACAGACTGTATTGTCCAGGCCCCACTACCCTCACTGGTACCAGTCTTCAGTAACCCCACAGACCCTAGGAGCTCCTTATAATAAAAGGCATTGCCTGGAATCAGAAAGTGAGAGAGGGGGATTAAAAGAAAACACAGCAGCCATAAGTGGAAAACATCGGAATGGAGAGGCAGAGAGGGAGTATCTGAATCTCTCGCCTTCCTGGACAGTGTCCCTGACCAGTGGAACAGCCACCAAAGACCACAGATACTAAGCTACTCCAGGTTCTAAAGAGGAACCAATCAGAAGAGGGCCACACCACCCTCCTCACCAGGCAGATCTTCCCGTGTGCTGCCTGGGATCAGGAAGTGAGAAAAGTGAATAAACCCCCCTGCAGCAGCATGTGAATGAACAGAGATGGAGGATCTGAGCCTCTTACCAGCCCAGACAGCATCTCCGGTCAAGGGCACAGCCCCCGAAGACCAGCGCTAGGAAGTTCCACCAGGTTCCTGGGATCAGGAAGTGGTGCAAGGACATTCTTATGGATTGAGCCTTCAAGTGGCCCCCCACTCTGCACCCCTCCTCACATGAAGAACAAACATGAAGAGGGCATCAGAGTCTACCCACTGGCAGCCATCAGCCAGTCACTCTGCTCCCCTGCTGACCCAAGTGGACCCCTAACCACTGGATCCCAGGTAAGCCTGTTGGGGGTTGCATTGTAGGGTGGCTGTACTTTGGAGGCTAGCTAGGCATTTGCAGTTAAGTGTGTCAGTAGGCTTAGGGGCTTGCTTTTTAAACTGCTACTGGGTATTGGTGTGTTTCTAGGTTGTAGGGATTGCCGGTAAAGTGCATCTAGGTACTAGTGTGTTTCAGGGATCAGGGACTTGCTGTTGAACAGTTGCTGGATATTTTAGTGTGTAGAGACTTGCTATAAAATGCTTGCTAGGTATTAATGAGCTTCAGGGTTTAGGGACTTGTGGCTACTAGGTGGTAGTAGGATAGCCCTATAGGGATCTGGGACAGGAGAACAGGAAGCACAAGAAAAACAGCAAAAAAGGAAGTGGTGGGAGTGGTGTTATGCAGTGGTTGTGTGGCAGCAATCTACAGGGAGACCTTCTGAAGACTGTGGTGCAGTGCCATTTGCATACACCTTTCTGGGTGGAGGGAACAGGACTCAAGGCTCGGGGTGGTGCTGGCTGAGAGTCAAAAGACTGTCACTAGACTCAAAGTCATGTTGGCGAGGAGTTGGGGGACCGTCTCTCCCACCCATCGACCACATAGCCAGACAATGCTACCTCAAAAGATGCACAATGCTACCTCAAACAATGCCAGAAGGGAGGAGCAGTTGGACTATGGTGGGCTCCAGAAGGGCAGGGGTGGCGGTATCTGGAAGGTGGGTGGAAGCGGGTAACAGGCACTCTCCTCATCCAGTGCCACTGAGAAATTCCTATGCCATTCTGACAAGCTGGATTGCCAAGAATGGGGACCTGAGGTGGTGGTGGTCAGTGGGGATATGGAGGTCTATCCAAATGGAGTCCCAGGAGAAGGAAGGAGGCAACCAAAAAAGGAGGAATCAACTTCTGGCTGGGGACCCTATTGTCAGGAGGATAGAGTGGGGGAAGGGAAGGAAAGGGGTTAGAGAGGGAGTTTAATTGCCTACCTGGTGCATCGTCTTGGAGGGATGGAAAACATATCCAGTGGATCATGAGGGCAATTGGAAGAAAGGGGAGCTAGATGTCATTGTCCACCTGGAGACGAATGACCTAGCATTGGATGGGATGGGCGCAGTGCTGGAGCAATTTATGGAGCTGGGAAAGGGTCTTAGGCAGGTAGCATGTACTGTAGCCTTTATGGAAGTGCTGCCTATCTTAAACAGGGGGAAGGAGAGGGAGCGCCACCATAAGGCCTTCAACTCATGGTTGAAGGAATCATGCAGAGAAGAGGGGTATGGCTACCTTGTGGACTGGGGCTCCACCTGGAAGGGTATGAGCTTGTACCAGGGGATGACCTGCATCTATCAGTTCCATGTGATGATAGTGATCTAAAAACAGCGATCACTATCATCGCGAATGCATATTGCCAAAAAGCATTTAGGCGATATACATTTCTCAGCAAACTGACATCTGGTGAAATAAAGCATTTTTGTTGGGGGGCTGTGCCCCACAACACCCCCCCCTTACTAAGGATTCTCAACTCCAGGGGGGTGTAACTTGAGAAGGGGGCGAAATTCTATATAAAAAAAAAAATTAAGTACACAGCCCCATACTGCTGCAAAATTATTTCCCCCAGCAGGTCCTGAACCCAGTGCCTACTGCACCGTAGCCTGCCACCCTCACCACCACACCACAGGGCTGGCTCAGTTGCAGCAGGCTCACCTATCCTCCTGAACTCTCCCTCCTATCCCTCCCATACAGTTCCCCATCCCTCTCCTTCCGGCCGCTCTAGACACTATTCTATCGCTACCCTTGCAGGGTAGTGGATCATGATAGCGCTATAAATGAATCGCTGTTTTTACAGTCGCTCATTTATAAGTGCTATCATCACAGGCTACCACATCCATCCAGGAAGGGAATGGCAGTCTTCAGTGGATGGTTTAAATGTTACTTTGACAGACATTTAAACTTACCTTGCGGGGGAGGTGGAAGGCAAAGGGGAGTTAGCAACTACCCCCATCAGGTTGTGATAGAGGGTAGAGAAATCCTGAGAGAAGAGATTCCCACAAGAATGCAAGACAAGCAGGGCAGCAAGGGATTAGCATGGAAGGAAGAGGGACACAGGAGCAGGCAATGCAAAATGAAGAGGAAGATGGAACAGCTAAAAAAATTGGGAAGGAACAACAGAAGGGCTAATAAACTCTGATCAGTCATGTGTGCCAATGCTAGAAGTCTAGGAAAAAAGATAGCAGACCTGGAGGCCACCATGGCTAAGGTAGATCTGGATATTGTGGCCATCACTGAAACATGGAGCACTGACAACCATGACTGGGGAATGGTCATACCTGGCTACACAATGTTTAGAAGAGAAAGGGTAGGAAGGAAACATGGGGGAGTGGTGCTATATATTAAGGAAAACATAAAAGAGATGGAGGTGCATGGAATTCAGTGTGGGGGGGTTGAAGTGTTGTGGGTTAGCCTCAAGTCAGGAAACAGAGCTGCCATGTGGATAGGAGTAGTATACAGGCCTCCTACACAGGGGAAGGACTTAGACAAAGAAATGTTGAAAGACATAGGCAAAATGATTCTTAAGGGGGAAGTGGTGCTGGTGGGGGACTTTAATCTGCCAGATGTAGAGTGGAACCTCCCTGCTGCAGCATCAGCTAGAAGTTGAGACATCTTGGACTCCCAGCAGGGGCATTCCTCAGGCAGGTAGTCAGTGAACCACTCGGGACTGGGTAATACTGGATCTGGTACCTATTAACGGGAACAGTGTTGCAGACATCAGTGTGGGAAGTCATCTCAGGACCAGTGATAAGAACTGCAGTTGAATCCAGCCACACGAAAGGTCGAGGGTCCTGAATTTCAGAAGGGCTGAATTTACAAAGATGGGGGAATGTCTCCAAGAGGACCAGGAGGGCAGGGATGTCCTGAAGCACAGAAACATAGAAGCTGATGGCAGACAGCAGTCACATGGTCCACCCAGTCTGCCCTTTTTTGTTGCATTGCTTACACTGTAGACCCCTCCAGATCTATGGCACTTTCTCTGCCACCCCTTTTCCTATCACTTATGATGCCCTTGTGCTTATCCCAGGCTTTTTTAATCCCACCCCTGTTTTTTCCTCCACAACCTCCACTGGAAGACCATTCCAGGCATTCACTACCCTTTCTGTGAAGGAGTATTTCCTCACATCTCTCCTAAACCTACCCCCCCTACAGCTTCATATCAGGGCTGTTTGTTCTGGAGCACCCTTTCCTCTGAAAAATAACTCCCACTTGTACCTTATTCACACCTGTGAGGTATTTAAAGGTGTTGATCATATCCCTCCTTCCTCCTCTCCTCCAGGGTGTACATGTTTAATACCTTTTGTCTCCCCTCATAGGACATTTGATGTAGACCCTGTACCATCTTTGTAGCCCTCTTTATCATCCCAGACTGGACACAGTACTCAGGTGGGGTCCTACTAAAGACCTATATAGTGGCAACACCACTACCTGTACTTATTCATCCCAGCATCCCACTAGCTCTCCTGATTGCCTTGTCACATTGTCTGGCCATCTTTAGGTCATCCAATATGAGTCATGGGTGGGGGTCAATGGTCAAATGGGCCAGATAAAACAGGGCATAGTAAAGGCAACAAACCTGCACAACAAACAAGTAAGCAAAAGCAGAATGAGGAGGAGTCTTATGGTTCTCAAGGGAGGTAGCAGAAAAGGTAATGGCAAAAACAGCGGCATTCAGAAGGTATAAGGAGACCCAGAGAGAGGAGGACAGGAAAGTCTATATGGGAAAATGGAGGTAGGCAGGCAAAGAAGTAAGCAGCTCAAAGGCGCAAGCTGAGGAAAAAGCCCAGACATTATTGAAGGGGGACAAGACATTTTTTTCAGGTATGTTATCGAGAAAAGGAAGATAAAGGGAGGGACTGTATGGTTAAAGGGGGGAGCTGTACAGAGAAGGACCAAGAAAAGGCAAACATCTTAAACAAATACTTCTGCTCAGTGTTTAGAGTACAAGGGGAAGGGAGGGACCACAAATAAGCATCAAGAGCTTCAAGGGGAGTGAAGTGGACACTAGTCTCTTTTCTGAGGAGATGGTCAGGAAAGCACTGGCTAATCTGAGGATAGATGAAGCCATGGGGCCAGACGGGGTACGAACATACGAACATACAAAATTTGCCAGCAGATAAAGGCCTAGAGGTCTATCAAGTCTGCTCGAATGTGCAGCTAGCACCCCTTATTCTGCAGCTGCCCCTCCCTTCCACCCTTCCTCTCATTAACCCTCCCCTTGTCCTGTCCCATCCTCGCTTGAAGCAGTCCACTGTTCTACTGCATACCACTTCTGCAGGTAACGCATTCCACCCAGCCACCACCTCTCTGTAAAAGTGTTCTCATCTCCTCCTGAACCTTCCTCGCTCCAGTCTCATATCATGGCCCCTGGTGGCCCTCCCCTCCCTTACTTTGAACAGCCCCTCTGTACCTGTCTTGTTTATTCCTTTCATGTATTTAAAGGTTTCAATCATGTCCCCCCTGTCTCTCCTCTCCTCCAGTGAGTACATGTTCAACTCCTTCAACCTCCCCTCATATGATAAGTACATCTAAGAGTGCTGAAGGAACTCAGGGAGGTACAAGCTGCACCCCTGGCAGACTTGTTTAACACTTCACTGGAGACTGGTTTAAGAGTGAACATAGTCCCACTTCACAAAAGTGATAGCAAGGAGGAGGTGGGGAATTATTGGCCTTTCAGCCTGACTTCTGTTGCAGGGAAACTGATGGAAACTGTATTAAAGGAAAGGATTATGGAACACCTGGAATCCAACAGACTGCAGGACCTGAGGCAGCATGACTCCACAGAAGGGAGGTCATGCCAAACAAATCTAATAGATTTTTTTGACTGGGTAACCAAGGTGTTGGATCAGGAAGGGGTGGTGGACATGGCCAACCTGGACTCCAGCAAGGCCTTTGAAACTGTTCCACAGAGGAGGCTGGTAAACAAGTTGGCATGCATGGGGATGGACAATAAGGTGGTAACCTGGGTAAGAAACTGGTTATGGGATAGGAGGCAGAGGGTGGCGGTAAATGAAGTTTGCTCCAAGGAGGGGAGATTGACCAGCGTGGTACCTCAGGGGTCATTAGTTCTCTTTAACACTTTAAGAGACATAATGGAGGAACTGGAAGGGAAGATCTGCCTGTTTGCTGAAGACACGAAAATCTGCAACAGAGTGGACACTCCGGAGAGGGGGTAACAAAGAATAGAAAGAAATTCAAAATGGCTGGAGGAGTGGTCAAAAGTTTGGAAGCTAAGGTTTAATGAAAAAAAGCACAAAATAATGATCTTGAGTCACAGAAACCCAGTGGTGAAGTACAAAATGGGGGAGAGATACTTGCAATGACCAAGCAGGAAAGGGACCTGGGGGTAATCATATCAGGTGACCTGAAGGTGGCCAGACAATGTGACAAAGCAATCAGGAGAGCTAGTAGGATGCTGGGGTGTATAGCTATGGGTATCAAAAGCAGGAAGACGGAAGTGGTGTTGCCACTATATAGGTCTTTAGTAAGACCCCACCTGGAGCACTGCGTCCAGTTTTGGAAACCACATTTCAGGAAAGCCAAAGGCAGAGTAGAGACAGTCCAGAAGAGGGCTACGAGGATGGTACAGGATCTGCATCAAAGGCCCTATGAGGAGAAGCTAAAGGAACTAAACATGTACACACTGGAGGAGAGGAGGGAGAGAGGGCATATGATCACGACCTTTAAATACCTCACAGGGGTGAATAAGGTACAAGTGAGAGGTATTTATCTGAGGAAAGTGTGCTCTAGAACAAGGGGTCATGATACGAAGCTGGAGGGGAGTAGAATCAGGAGTGATGTTTTTATTTTATTTATTGAAATGTTTCACCAGGAGGGTACACTGAACAACAAGTTTCACATCTCACGGGTCGACCTGGGGGGAGGGGTCACATAGGGTTGTGAAGGATGAATCAGTTACAATAGTATGTGGGTGGTACGAACAATACAACATTGTAAGATTGTACAACAGTTGGAACACAAGGTATTGTACAACAAACAGTAGTGGAACACTGGGTAAATTACAATACATGTCCAAAATCATACAAAAAAACATATGAACTTACAAAACAGTAATAATGCTATAGAACCATTTATAGTGCATGAGTGTACCAGGAACAGGCTCGAAGTAGTACGCAAGTGCTGTTGGAGTAAAAAGGATGGGGTTAGGATGTGCACATTGGTGATCCAGAAGGGCAGATGGAGAAGAGAGGGGGAGAGGCAAGAACTGAATATGAGGAGAAGGGGTAGCCATTTCCTGATTTCTCCCTTCAGGATGTTGAGAACCCTGCCGGGGGGGGGGGTCATGGTAGGAAGACAGAAACTGAGAACTGGTATTAAGGTGGGTTAAAGCAGGAACAGCTGAGGGAAAGGTAATTGTGTAGGGCAGAGGTAAGGGAGTAGTTGGAGGAGGAGAGTTGTATTTCGGGGGGGAAGGAATTCCAGATTTTAGGGAAACTATGGGCGAAACCAGTCTGACCGGTGAGGGTGGAGCAGCGAGGGACTGTCAAGGTGCGGGCAACATTTGATGTGATGTGAGGAAATACTTCTTCGCAGAAAGGTGGTGGATGCCTGGAACAGTCTTCCAGTAGAGGTAGTGGGGCTGAAAACAGGTGGGATTCAAAAAAGTCTGGGACAGGCACAATGTAGTTATAAGGGATAGTAAAGGGTTGGAAGATAAATTGCTGTAGACCTAGAAAGAAAACAATCACAACGAATAAGGGCAGACTGGATGGGCTAGGTGGCCCTTATCTGCCATCAGTTTTTATTTTCCTATGTGTCTAAGTCACTGGGATCCTAGCCATGGTAACAGAGCATGCCCAGTTACTTATGCTGTCCATGGTCTTTAGGGGTGCACATAACTTTAGTAAGTACCAAAGGCAAACCCCAACTGGAATATTTGTTCTACAAAGCCAGATGTCTCAGTATATAGCAAAATGCCTTTCTCTCTGAAGAATGTGAGCACAGCTTTAATGTTTGTATTCTTATCATGTCAGACTACTGCAATCCATCCTGGCATCCAGACCCTATATGTACTGCGACAACCAGACTGTGACAGTGGTGCTGTCTGGGTAACTTCCAAGATACAGAGCTGCTCTCTATATCGGGATAGGTGCTGCTTTGTAGAATAGTCTCTTTGAGTTACCAGAGTGATTGGATTGAGACTTGCCCTTGGAAATAGCATTCCTAGCTTCTCACTTTATTTTTTTGCAGGTCTGCACTGTGCAAGCAAATGATTATCTCTAGTTTACTTGAACAAGATTTCTGTTTACTCTGGCAGAGGTGTGGTATGTCATCCCTAGTGGTCAGCTACAGCTCGCTTAAGGCTAGCTCATGCAGCACCCAGGCAAAATGAGGTTCAACTCCTTAACTTTTATGACCATTCATGAATGGTACATGAAAATCCATTAAAGTTCACAAACTGTTTTTTAACTCAGGTCATGAACCAAGTTCATGAATTTTTCATCAAAATAAAGTTCATGAAGCTGCTAAACCTTTAGACAATGATGAATCAAGAAACAAAATCACTTGCGTAACTAGTTTATGTATCACAATGCCCTGTTTCTCACTGTAGGAGTTATAAAGCATCACAACATCAGAACTTTTTCTGTTTATGAGTGTGAAATATATGATATACAAGGCAGCTAACTACTCAAACACCCAAAAGGACTGACAGTTAAACTTACCATATTTTAAGACTTTCAGATTCTGTTGTTATAAATAGCAACTGGGCTTTTTTTATTCATGAAAGGAAGGTGAGCAATGCTTCTGTTTGCAACAAGAGCAACAGAAAAAGAAAATGCTGTATAATATAGAAACATAGACAATGCAGGTAGAAAAAGGCCATAGGTCCATCCAGTCTGCCCAAGTTCCCTAAAATCCCTGGAACCTACTGTTCCTCCAGGGTACTAACCCTGTCCATCCTCTCTCTATTCTCCTTGATCCTGTCTTCCCCAATAGCCACTATTCCCTTCATTATGTCCCAGCCCTGCTTGAATCTCCTGGCTGTTTTTGCTCCCACCACTTCAGCTGACAGACTGTTCCAAGGTTCCACCACCCTTTCCGAAAAGTAATATTTCCTCACATCTTTCCTGAACCTACCTACTGTTAATTTCCATTCATGTCCACATGACTGCGAATTGGTATTCAGGCTAAATAGTTTCCCGAAGTTCACTTTGTTAATTCCCTTAAGGAACTTGAAGGTCTCTATCATATCTCACCTCTCCCTTCTGGTCTCTAGTGAGTACATATTTAGTGCCTTGAGGTGCTCCTCATATGATCTGCCCTGCTGGCCCTGAATCATTTTTTATGTTGGCGCGCTTGTGCAGCTAGCATCTTGCGGTAGTGAAGATTTGGAGGTGCGGCCCTCATTCACCAATCAGCCTGCATGCCGGCACCATACCACCCGGGTGAGCACATCTAAGGAAAGGTCCCCTGTAATGCGAGCAAAGCTCGTCATGCACCAAACCTTTCTACGTGCTTTGCCAGCTACAAACATGGAGGCACAGTGGTCGCTATACTGCCGACTTTGGGGGTGTCCAATCCCCTGGTCGGCTTACCTCTGCCTCATGAATGTGCAGATGGGGAGCACACTTCCCATCAGCATAATGTATCCCCTCCTTTTTGCTTGCAGAGGGGTGCCCAATCCCACTCAGCTCATCGTCCCCCTTTCATTGTTTGCTGACAGGGTTGCCCAATCCCTATCGGCATCCGTCCCCTTTCCCACTTTAATGTGCCGATGGGGATCGGCCCCTGTCGGGCATGATGTCCCTTCTGTGCTGAGAGGGTGCCCAATCTCCTCAGCTAGTGTCCCCACTCCTATGTGCTGATGAGGGGCCCAACTTCGGCCGGGTTACTGTATCCTCTCAAAAAAAAACCTGTAAAAAGAAAACGTCCACTATGGTTATTTTTACACCTGTAAACAGAAAACGGTTCCTCATAGTCTCCCTACCCTCCCACCACCCGCACTCCACCCACTGCGCACCTTGCCTCTCCACCCTCCACCCCATACTTACCTCCAGAGCTCGATGCGATGATCTTCGGTGGACTGGGAACACGTCTGCACTCTTCAAAGCTGACCACGAACTGAGGAAATGCCGTTAAGCTGTATAATGGAATAAATAGGGTTTTTTCAACTTTGATGCATATCTCGGGCATTTTTTAGAATTTTCACACCAAATTTTCAACATGGGGTTTTTGGGACCCCTCCTCGTGAATTCTGGCACTGTTATGACAATAATCTGTCCCAAAAGGTGATTTTGCAGTCACTGCACAGAATCATGTTTTGGGACTGATTAACACAAGGACAGTGGCAGTGTTCATGAGGTGGGCTCTCAAAAAGCCTATGTTGCAAATTTGGTGGAAAATATCCTAAAAATGGCTGTTTTCTGAGCGTGCGTTGCGCAGTTGCTACACACACTCATAACTTCATGAATTCACAATATTTTAATGCCAGATTTTCAATATTGTCATTTTTCTACACCTCCTTGTGAACAGTACAGCTGTCATTTTTCACATCCTGGCCGAAATGTATTTCCGTACTTCCGGTGAACAATAGCACGGTCGCTGTGGGAAATCAGTGTTCAGGGCAGATTACGAAAATGACAGTGACACTGTTCATGAGCAGAGGTCCTAAGATGCCTATCTTGAAAATTTGGTGATGATACTTCATAAAATGACTGTGTTACGAGTGTGCGTTGTGCAGTTTGCACGCACCCTCGTAATGTGCATTTGTAATATTTCACCCTGGATTTTCACCATTGCCATTTTTCCACACCTCATGATGAACAGTACAGCTGTCATTTTGTAAATTGGACCAAACAGTACTGGTGGGACCTAAATTGTAGCTGGACTACAGGAGCTGTCTGAATTCAAAATCTGTAGGAATTGTAGGTTGGAGCTTTTATTGCTCCTTTTTTGCAACTGAAGGGGGAGCTCTTGTTTTGACTGACAGCCAAATCAGCCAACCAAATCTTTTGGATCTTGGGGAAGTCCTGGGCTGCTTGCAGTTTTTTCAGTTAGAACTAAGCTAGAAGCTGAGCAAGAAGGAGCTGAAGTGTTTCTGAGCAGCAATCGTGAGTGAAGTCACATGGAAGAACTCTGAAAAGGCTAAGTTTTTGGCCTGCATGCCAGTGTGCTGCTCCTGAGAGGGAGAGAAGAAAATTATTTTGGACTAAATCCAAGTTTGTGTGACTAAAGTAAGCTACTGAAGTGGGCCAGGCTCAACCTGAAGAAGACCAAATATTTTTGCTGAATGCGATCAGCCTGTCAGGAGTTCCAGCTGCCCCTAAGATCCCGGTGTGTGCAGAGACTTTGTGATTGTGCCCAGGGAGCACTTTGCCTGGTACAGTAGTATTCCCATACATGTAAATGTGCTGTGAGCTGCTAGTGGGTTGTGAGTTAGTTCCCCACACTGTGAACTGTGTTCTGCTTACTGGAAGCTGTATCCAGCCCAAAACGGACTGCTTCTGAACTTGTTTCCATGCGGTCTGGGCTTTGCCAGATTGGCCCAGCCAGACTACCCACTGCACAGAGGAGCCAACGATGAGAGACCTGCCTGGTGATCTGCCCCCTGCTCCACGCTTGAACAGGAATGACACCTCTGTGACTTGTGTGTGCCCTGCTTCTCCTGGCATTCCAGATCAACCACCTGCAGTCTCAATTTTCATCCAGCCTGTGTCCAATCTTGGGTATTATGAGTAAGTACCAGGGTAGCTACCTACAGCAGCTTAATCTGAGTGTGTCATCTGATTGTCTTGTTGTTTCGTTTCCTTTATGAACTAAGCCCTCTGGCTCCAGATTACAAATATTGTGTACTGTGCATGCTGTGTTTTCCATCTCAGGGCCCCAACCAGCTGCAACCCCGGGCAACTGTCCTCGCTAGCCCATCTCTTCTCTACCTGGGTACCCAGAGGTGGACTGTGTGGGGGGAATCCAAGCGCATGCATAACTGCTTGATTGATATAACCTTTAAGCTAATTAACCTGATTTTTCCCCTTCCTTGTTCAAGTCCCCTGAATAAATCAGATCTAAATTTTTCTGCATGTACTCTGACTGTGGTTCCAGTTTGTGCTCAAAGTACTGTACTGTTGCTATTTGCTGTGCTTAACGTTGTTTCACAGGGGGTCCCCAGGGTCAAGTCAGAGGAACCAGCCCTGGTGGTAAGTGCAAACAGTGTGGGTACTTGTGTGGTGTACCGGGGTATTGTGAAAGTGATTACTGTACAGTGTTCAGGCCACTAGAGGGGAAAGAGGGGGGTTACAGTGTCCCGGAGGGCTGTGCCCAGGTTAGCTTGACCACTACCAACCCTAACCTCTGGGTGGAGGCACCCATTTCAGAACTCAGGCCCCTTAACCTGCTACTAGCCAAGCAGGCAGGGGTAGTAGCCCTTGGGATAGCACCACCTAGGGGTTACATTAGCAAAGATGGTGATGAAGGGTGACAATACTTTCTATAGTGAAAGAAGGAAGTCCAGGGGTGGGATTGTCAGGCTCAGAGGGAATGAAGGGGAGTGTGTGGAGGGAGACCAGGAAAAGGTGTAGATACTTAATAAATACTTCTGTTCAGAATTCATGAAAGAAGGTGAGGGACAGGGACAACAGATAGGCAACAGATACATAGGGTGGGGAGAGGCAAACAACAGTCCATTTACAGAACAGAGAGTCCTAGAGTAGCTCACAAAACTGAGGGTGAATAAGGCAATGGCACCAGATGGCATACACCCCAGGATATTAAAGGAACTATGGATGGAGCTAGCAGCACCACTGGAAGCCTTGTTTACTGAGACGCTCAATGCAGGAGTGGTTCCAGAGGACTGAAGGAGGGCACATGTAGTCCCTCTACACAAGAGTGGAAGCAGAGAGGAGGTAGGAAACTACAGGTCTGTCAGACTCACCTCAGTGGTGGGTAAGATTATGGAGGCACTGCTAAAGGAAAGAATTGTCGACCACTTGAAAGCCAATGGAGCACAAGATCCAAGGCTCCATGGATTCACAGCGGGAAGGTCATGTCAAACAACTCTGATATATATATTTTTGGGCTGGTTAAGGAAGGTAGATAATCGGGGGGAGCAGAAGATATCACCTACCTTGATTTCAGCAAGGCCTTCAACGCTGTACCACATAGAAGGCTGGTTAACAAGTTGGGCAACCTGGGGTCAGACAAAAAGGTGGTGTTAGAAACTGGCTGTGGGAGAGGAAGCAGAGGGTGGGGGGAAATGGGATCACACACGAGGAAAAGGGGGTGACCAGTGGAGTACCTCAGGGATCAGTCCTGGGGCCAGTCCTTTTTAATGACTTCATTAGTGACATTGCGGAAGAGCTGGAACGAAAGGTTTGTCTATTTGCAGATGACACCAAGATCTGCAACAGGGTAGACACTCCAGATGGGGTGGAAAAGATGAGGAGGGACCTAGAAAAGCTGTAAAAATGGTCCAATGTGTGGCAACTGAGGTTCAGTGCAAAGAATTGCAAAATCATGAACCTGGGGTGCAGAAAACCCGTAGAGAGTTACAGGATTGGGGGTGGAGAGTTGCTGGCAGTTAGCAGGGAAGAAAGGGATTTGGGAATTATCATCTCAGATGATCTAAAGGTGGCCAAACAGTGTACAAAGGCTGTTGAGAGAGCTAGTGGCATGTTGGGGTGCATAGGAAGGTAGCTCACTAGCAGAAGAAAGGAGGTGTCAAGACCACTATAAAAAATGCTGGTGAAGCCTCATCCAGAATACTGTGTACAGTTCTGGAGGCCACATCTTAGTAAAGACATAGACAGGATGGAGGTGGTTCAGAGAAGGACGACTAAGATGGTGCAGGGTTTGCACCAGATGACATATGAGAAGAGATTAAAGGACCTCAATATGTGTATGCTGGAAGAGAGGAGGGAACGGGGAGAAATGATAGAAACACTTAAGCATCTTAAGGGCATACAAAACGTGCAGGAGGGTGACATCCTTCAGTATAGGAGAGGTACAAGAACGAGGGGGCACAATATGAGATTGGGGGGAGATGGGACAAAAGGGAAACGGACACAGCAAGCCCCTGGTGCACCATAAAAATGGCACAGGGGGTTTATGGCATTCTTTTGACGCAGATCAGGATTTTCAGTCCCCTGCATCAAATACCACAAGTTATACCAGATCCCCTTCCCCGGTCCAACTTTGCTCCATTTTTGGACTTTTACGTATGCATACCAAAACTTCAAGTTGCCATAAATTGTGGAAAATGTCTCAACTGTGCCTGATGTACTAAAATTGGCTTGGCTGCAGGAAACTGTTTTGACAGCTATGCCACACTTCGGCTGATGTAGGGCTTGATGCAAGCCTGGTGTCAACCTTTGAAAATCGAGCCCATGGTGTTTATTTATTTTATTTATTTAGGTTTTGTTTACCGGGTAAGGTGTCGTAGCCACAAAATATGACTATTTTCAGACACGACCCGGGAGGTTACAATACAAAATTGGCAGACAAAACAAATAACAGCTATAGTTCAGAGGTAATCAACCATACAAGGAAAAATCTACATGATGTTCTGTGACGTAAACAGTATTGCTAATATGACAGAGACTATGCCAGGAAAATACACAATAGTACAAAACATAATAAGCATACAATCATAGTGCAGTAGCGTTTTAACACATAATCCATGGTAAGTGCTACATATAACAGTAACAAGGAGTCAGAGCAAAATTGAACATTTTGAGAGCTGAGAAAGGGGATGTCAAGCACCCTATGGGGGTTTAAAACAGGAAAATAGGGCATGTTTGATGAGGAGAGTGTGATGCATCTTTTTAAAAGCAATATGACTAGGTGCAGAGTGAACATCAAGAGGCAGGGAATTCCAATAGTTTGAGCCAGGCAGGAGAAAGCTGAGATTCCTTTTAGGTTCTGCACCTAGGAGTGTATAGTAGAAAGAGTCCAGTAGAGCAGAGACCATAGGTGGGGGACAGAGGTACCAGCATGCCTGCAAGAGTGTTAGTAGATTAGTTCTGATGATGTCCAGCAGAGTACCAAGGACGAGGAGTTGATTGGAAGATGGAGAAGGCCATGTAAGGTCTGTATAATGCAAGCAATGGTACTTCAAATGTGAGGAAGCTGAGGCATAATGACAGATATTACTGCACATTGTATCCCACTTACTTAGGGTGGTTTTCGAAGCATTTATATAGGTGACAGCACCATATGCAAGGGGTGGAAGTAAGATACCCCTAGAAATAGCCAATCTAGCTGAGGGGGTATGCATTTGACTAGTCCTGTAAGCTATTCTGAGTTTGGAGTTTACTGACTTGCAGGTGTTGATGATGTGTTGCTCAAAGTTGAGAGTTTCATCAAGCAGAACACCTAAATACTTGAATGAGGTTGCCTTTGTAAGAGGGAGCCTATTGCACAGGAGACATTGAAAAGGTTGCAGTTTGTTCTAAGTTTGGTTGCAGATCTGAAGAGCATGCCTTGAGTTTTATTTATGTTTAGGATGAGCCTTTTGTTGTGGATCCATTCTTGCATTATGAGAAATGCAGATGTTAGTCGACTATTTATTTCTTCTATGTTTGCAGAGGAGGTGTAGAGCACCAGATCATCTGCATACAAGATTGTTAAGCACAAAGGGGTGTTAGAAGATATGTCATTTATAAAAATGGAGAAGAGAAGAGAAGAGAAGAGAAGAGAAGAGAAGAGAAGAGAAGAGAAGAGAAGAGAAGAGAAGAGAAGAGAAGAGAAGAGAAGAGAAGAGACCGCAGGATGGAGCCTTGAGGAACACCAACATAGACAGGCGCAGAGTCTAACACCGCAGAGTTAAATTTTACCTGTTGTCTTCTATTGCTTAAGTAGCTCTGGAACCAGTTTGTGGCTTGCTCCAAGAAACCAGTGAAGCTAAGGCAATCAAGCAGAAGAGGGTGATCTACACGATCAAATGTCTTTGAGAGGTCAATGAACACTGCACCAGTCATGAGACCGTGATCCATAGCAGTAAGGGCAACATTGTAAATTGTATCAGAGTGGTAGAGGTGCTATGCCCCTTGTGGAAACCATGTTGAGTAGGTAATAGGATGGTAGATTTAGAGAGGAACTCGGTGACCTGTATAGCCACTAATTTCTCAAGTATTTTGTTTCGCACTGACAGAATGGCTATGGGCCTATAGTTAGCTATGTCCTTCTTGTCACCTTTCTTAAAGACTGGGGTAACTTTTGCCAATTTCCATATGTCTGGAACATGACCGTGACAGAGAGACAGTGTAAAGGTTTTAGCCAATGGGGCCGCAATAAAAGGAGCAGCCAGCCTCAGGAGTTTAGGCTCTAGGCAGTTGGAGCCTACACTAGTACTATCAGAGACTGAGTTTAGTAGTTTTAGAACATCAGCATTTGGAATAGCCTTAAAATAGAAAGGCGGGTGTATGGGCACATTTGTGTAACAGGCATCAGGATGCAATTTGCTGTGAAAGAGGCAGTGTATTTGGTGAGATCAGTAAAGTATTTGTTGAAAGAATTTGCAATGGTGGTGGGGTCATTACAGTGCATACCACTGAGGACCCTATCATTCGTGTGTTGAGACTGGTTTGAGTCCAGGAAGAATTTTACATGTGTCCAGAATTTCTTCGGGTCCCCAGCAGCTTCCAGCAATAGACCTTTGCAGTATGAGCTTTTGGCAAGTCTGATTTGTTTTTGGCACATATTGTGCTGCTTTCTGTAAGTGTCATATTCACTTTGCCAACCCAAGGTTTTGTGGCCATTCCAACTTTTGTCACATGCCCAGATGGAGGCGAGAAGTTCCTTGTGCAGCCACCTAGTCTGTTTGGCCCTAACGCTTCAATACCATTTAGGTGTATTTATGTCCTTAAGGGATAAGAATATAGAAATAAAGAGATTGAGAGCAGATTCAGTGTCTTGGGACTGGATAATAGGGATCCAGTTTACAGAAGAGATATCATGTAGAAAGCTTACTTGATTCAAGTGTGGAAAAATCCCGGTAGGTGATGTAGCATGGTGAGGGGGCTGGAATCACCAATGTTCCCCATATGAAAAACACAGGGGAATGGTCAGTTATATAATCAGGAAGCACACCTGAGGCAGTAATTCTATCATGTCAATTTGTGAGTATCTAGTCTATAAGTGTTCCAGCAGCAGATGACTGGGTCAGCCTGGTGGGATCTTCAACTACCTGGTGCATGTTAAATCCATGTACTAGAGATACCAGTGTGTTTTTATTTTTCCCAGCCAATTTAGGTTGAGGTCACCAAGAATAATAAGTTCATTTTGGCCAACTGCAGAGGTAGAGTACTCAAGTAGTTCGGAGCATCCTAGTTGACCTACTTTAGGAGGATTGTAGGCACATATTAAGTGAATCTTTTTGGTTCCAAGTAGAAGCAGGGTATGTAAAAACTCACAGTTAGAGGCAACCGAATGTTGCATTAGGGACATATTCAGGTGTTTTTTGAAATAGAGCACAACTCCACCTCCCCTCTTCCCAGATAGTCTGTCTCCACGAAATAGGGAATAGTTAAGAAGAGAGCAGGAAGAGTCAGGAGTAGAGGGCTTTAGCCAAGTTTCAGCCAGACAGAGAATATCAGGTTCATATATGGATATCCATGCCTCAAGTTTAGAAAAGTTACAGAGAAGGCTTCTAATGTTTAAGTGTGCTATACAAAGGCCTTTCATATTTAGCCAGTCCATATTCGGAGAGGCAGTGGGTAACTGGGGGCCAGGGTTTGTTTTGATGTCCCCAGATAATAACAAGGCTAGAAGTACAAGATGCCATTGATTCCATGGGAAAAGAGGTGGTACCAGTAGCATGTTCTGCCAGAGGTGTTTAGAGGTAAAGTCAGCAGCCATGTATAAGAGATGCCTAGTGAGTAATAGAGGAGTCACGTCATGCTGCTTGATCTGTGACACACGTAGGTTCGAGTAGGTAAAGCCATATAGTGAGGAGGTCAGTTTAGCACTGCCAGGAAAGCAAGGTCTAGCAGTGAGAAGAGCCAGTAAAAAGAGAGCAGGGCTCAGTGTCAGCAGGGGCAGAATTCTTCCAGCTATAGCTATCATGGAAGAATTTGTGGACAGAGGCAAGTAGCAGGGCTCTGAAAAGAAACACCACACAAGATGTAGCAAATAATGTCACGTACTTCTAGCTGGAGAAAAACTTGAGAGCAAAATGTGCAACCCTGTGGGTGAAATTGCTTTAAAAAGGGGCGGTAAGAGAGTGGGTCAAGTCAGGTATTGAAGAAAGGGAGGCCAATAGCCATAAGAATGTGCAGCAGAGGAGTGACGAATTAGCTCCTAGTCTGAGGAAAGGGGTGGAGCAAGGGTCTATTTACTACTTTGAGGAGGTGGGATGGGGGAAGGCCAGAACAGAGCACAAAAAGAGATTTCTCCTAGATCAGGGAAAATTCAGCCGAGGAGCAGAGTTGGAAATTTAGCCAAGGAGCAGAAACTGCCAATCAGTGCCTGGCTCCTCCACTGGGCATCCAGTCAAAACAGCAGCATTCAAAACCATGAGTTTTGGAGATCTGGTGCATACCTGAAATCTGTCCTGGGGTCATTTGGGTGGTCTGTTAGCTGCGGTCGGCTTGGAGAGCACCGTGGCCGCAGCAGCAGCTTGAGAAGCCTGCAGATGGGTTGTCTGTGAAACAAGAGGGGAAAGACAGAGGATTAAATACAGCTAGAGTACAATAGCAAGCTCAGTGTGGGGTAAGCAATGGGGAAAGACAAATCATGAGGTAAAGAGGTGATAAATGCAGGACTATTATTTAGAGATAGAAGAGGAGTTAACAGGGAGGAGGGTTCTGTGCTTTGACGCTGGGACGTCTGAAGAGGACAACAGCAGCAGCAGGAGGGGGTGAAAGAGGAGGGTTTGTAGGTAAGGCATAGAAGAAATTAAGCTGTTTAGAGAGACAGCATTGCAAGTGGGGAGGTGAAATGAATAATTAGCAGAGTGACCAGTGTAGGATAGGAGACAGGATTTGGCAGTAGAAGTAGAAATGGAAAAACGCAGCAATCCTACTCAGTAGTTAGGTCTAAGCAGTCAAACATCAGCTACTAAACAATACAGTTTGTCCAGCACTACTCTCACAGCAGCAAGTAAAACCAAGAGGCTAGACTAGAGGCTTGAGCTAGACTAGCTAAACTGGCAGGTATTAATTTTAATCTATAATCCATGTGGTATGAAATGCTGTCAAATTCTTGTGCGGCACCCAGAGCCTCTGGGATTGGGCATCTTTTTAAATAAATTTGACTTGACTTGACTTAAAGTAAGACTAATTGATGCATAACATAAGTAATTACAGTTACAAAAATTCAGTCCAGAACACAGCACAGAAAGAGATTTCCCCAAGATCAGGGAAAATTCAGCCGAGGAGCAGAAACTCCCAATCAATGCCTGGCTCCTCCAATTGGCATCCAGTCAAAACAGTGGCATTCAAAACCATGAGTTACAGAGGTCTGGGGTCAGTCGGGCGGTCTGTTAGCTGCGGCCAGCTCAGAGAGCACTGGGGCTGCAGCAGCAGCAGCTTGGGAAGCCCGTAGATAAGCTCTCTGAAATCTGCCCAGTGTTCAGTCAGGTGGTCTGTTAGCTGCAACCAGCTTGGAGAGCACTGGGGCCACAGCAGCAGCCTGGGAATCCCACAGATGGGCTGTCTGAAATCTGTCTGGGCATCAGTCAGGCGGTCTGTTAGCTGTGGCCAGCTTGAAGAACGCTGGGGCTGCAGCAGCAGCTTGGGAAACCGCAGATGGGCTGTCTGAGATCTGTCTGGGGGTCAGTTGGGTGGTCTGTTAGCTGTGGCCGGCTCAGAGAGCACCGGGGCCATAGCAGCATCTTGGGAAGCCCACAGGTGGGCTGTCTGAAATCTGTCCCGGGGTCAGTCGGGCGGTCTGTTAGCTGCAGCCGGCTTGGAGAGTGCCAGGGCCACAGCAGCAGCTTGGAAAGCCCACAGATGGGCTGTCTGAAATCTGTCCGGGTGTCAGTTGGGCGGTCTGTTTGCTGTGGCCGGCTTGGAGAGCGCTGGGGCCACAGCAGCAGCTTGGGAAGCCCACAGATGGGCTGTCTGAAATCTGTCCAGGGGTCATTCGGGTGGTCTGTTAGCTGCGGCCGGCTTGGAGAGCACTGGGACTGCAGCAGCAGCTTGGGAATCCCACAGATGGGCTGTCTGTGGATCGATACTAGGGAAATGGCTGAGTGAGCTCAGGGAAAACATGGGTGTGGAAGAAAGGTGGGCTGTAATAAAGGAGAGGGTCCAGGCAGTTACTGCAACCTGACTTAAGCATATCTGCTACATCTGGGAGAAAAGAGCAACCAAAGATGGCATAATGAAGCTGAAAAGAGAGACAGAGTGGGCTGAGGAAAATTGGGAAAAGGCACAAGAACTAAACAAGTACTTCTGTTCAGTCTGCACAAAAGAGAAGGACTGAACACTTCCACAGGGGGAAATGGGATGGAGAATGGTAGCGGAGATGAGAGAGGGAGCAATAAAACAGGACAGAGTCCTTAAGGGACTCGATGCCCTCAAGGAGGAGAAGTCCTCATGGCTGGCTTGCTTTCACCTGAGGGTGCTAAGAGAGCTGTTGGCAGTGCTTGTGGCACCCGATAACTGTCTGTTTGCAGCTATCTGGATACGGTAGTGTTTCTGCAGGACTGGAGGGCAGTTAATATGGTGCCCCTGCATAAGGGTGGTCCAAGACATTAACCGTGGAACTACAGACCAGTCAGCTTGCCATTAATTGTTGGCAAGTTGATGGAAACCATCCTAAAGGAAAGGTTGGCCATGTTCCATGTTCTTTGTGGCAAACAGGCTGCAGGATAGCAGGCAGCATGGGTTTATGGCATGGAGGTCATGCCAGACAAATCTAATCAGCTTCTTTGATTTGGTCACCAAGGGGATGGAGAGTGGCCAGGCAGTAAACATATTGTACCTGGATTTCAGCAAGACCTTTGACTCAGTCTTCCATAAGAGGTTGATCAAAAAGCTGACATATAGAGAGAGATGGAGGAAACTGACTAGGTTGGTGGCAAACTGGCTACTGGAAAGAATGCAGTATGTGGTGGTGGGGAAGCACTAAGGGATGAAGAAAATAACCATTGGGGTTCTGTGGGAGTCTGTGCTGGTCAGATCCTCTTCAATATGTTAACGCTATTTGGGACAGCATCAAAGGCAAGATATGTTGTTTTGTGGATGATACTAAGCTTTATGGAAGGGTGGACATTGAGCATAAGGGACCTCAGGGAAGACCTGAAGTGCTTGGAAAGGTGGTCTGGAACCTGGCATCTGTATTTCAATGCTAAAAAGTGCAAGGTGATGCACACAGGGATGAAGAACCCTAGGGCCTGGTACAGACTTGGGAGGAGTAACAGTCACAGTATCAGAGGAGGATAAGGACTTAGGGATAGCAATTACATGCAACCTTAAGCCTTCCACACAATGCAAAAAGGCAGCAGGGAAGGTGAATAGGAGGCTGGATTGCATATCCAGTGGGTTCACCAGCAAAAGGAAGGATGTCATTCTGGTGCTGTACAGATCCATGGTGTGTGCATATCTGGAGTACTGTGTGCAGTACTATAACCCCTTCCTCAAGAAGGATGTACTGTAAATCAGATGGAGGTGGTGCAGAGAAGGACTACCAAGGTGATACAAGGGAAACAGAATGTCCAGTAGAAGCAGATGCTGGTGAACCCGAACATGTACTCTACTGAGGAGAGAAGACAGAGAGAGGGATATGACTCAGACCTTCACATATCTTAAAGGCCTTAACTAGGTCAACCTAGGGGATCTTTTTAGCAGAAGCAAAAACAAAAATTAGGGGGGTGGGGAGGTTCATAAAGGAGGCCTGAAGGTACTTCTTCACTGAAAGGGTGGTGGCAGGATGGAACACACTTCCAGAGTGGGTAGTAAATCACAGTTCATTTTTGGGATTGATATAAAGGGCATGATAGATTCAAGGGGAAGGTTAGGGTGATGGGGCAGAGCAACATGTAGCAAACATGCATGAGTTATGCAATGAGAGACTTGACAGACCTTCAGGCCTTCTTATGCTTACTTTTTTTGTATGTTTGTATGTTCCTTGTACACTGCATGAAAGAATGCACCAGGTAGGGAGTCATCCTTGATCTGGGTCCTTTTTTCCAATATTTTAGTGAGTTTTTTACTTTAATACATTCCTGTTTATAATATATAATGTTACACATTACAAAATGATCATTTCATAACTTCAGCATCCAAGCATTGTACATGGAAGTTCATAATTAAGAGACATGTTTAAACCATCATCAAAGTAAATACTTTCAACAAAGAAATTGAATTCCATATGGCACCTTTTATATCTTCTTTGGCATTCACATTATGCCAAAGTTTTTCAAAGGTAGGGTCTCCTGGAATATTAACCACCATTTTCTATTATCAAGGCTTAGGCGAGTAGGGGTATTCCAAAATTCCAAAATTAATCATTTGGTGGTCATTGTACCCAAGGTTTAAATTTTGTCTCATCTCCAGTCCAATCCTAATCCAATTACATCATTAAAGACTAATGCAATACAGGATGTCAGGATTTTAGTTTTAAGAATGTCTAATAAATTCTATGAAGTTTGATCCCACCATCTTTGTATAAAGGGACACTCCCGTGACTGATGGTACAAAGTTTCCATTTTCCCACAACCATGCCAGCATTCATTCTTATTGGATTTATTTATTTTTGCCAATACTGCTGGAGTGAAGTAGGTCCTATTTAAGATTATCTGCGGTATAGATTTTTTTCTTTTCTGCATGATATAGTTTATTAGCCTTTACTCTAGCAGCAGTATCCATCATTTGTTCATAATGACAATCTGCCTCTTTTTCCCGGCTCTTGTCTACCTTTAATCATGGATTCAAATTTTCTTTATTGAACATTTCGTGAAACCTCACTAAAACCTTCTTTATTAGACTTTCAAATTCAAATTTCCTTTTCTTCTTTTATAATCCTTTCAGGGTTGGATGACTATTTGATTAATGTAATGGAGCAAACTTGCTTAAATGTGTTCTTTAAAGTCCTATAAGTGAAAAAGTTAGGCCTATGGTTACTAATGGCGTTTAACAGAAATTGCACCAATGATATCAAGTGGGCACCTAATACAACATCGGACCATTTATCATGGCCTTTTTCTTTTATCTATTAAAGGTTTCTTAAGTGAAGTATTACTCAAAATATCATAGAGTCCTATTCTTTAATTAAACCATGGAAGCAAACTTTGTAGGAAAGATTATAAGGCTTCATTTAAAACAATTAAGTATGACTTGAAAAAATGAACATTCATTCTCTGATGACTTCTGCTAATAAATATTATACCTTTGAGATTTATCCCTGTCTTATTAATTTCCAAAATAATCTTATATATCCCATTGTCTTCAGTTGAAAAAGAGTCCACTCCCATGCTGTTGTTAAACTTTGACTATGCAGATATTTCAAAGGATCTGGGCAGCCAAATTCCCCAATTTCTCTGGGCATGACCATTTTATTCCAGTCAATTCAAGGTTTTCCCCTTCTTGAGAAAAATTCTGGAAAAATATTCCTGATTTCTGAAAACCAGTTCTCTGGAGATTCTCCAAAAATTGACTAAAGTGCGTGTACATCTAGAGTATATTTACTGTATATCTATATTTCTCAATATATCTGTATCTGTATCTATCGCTATATAAATTGAAAAAATGGTATCAATGCTCTAGTTAGGGTTAAAGCCACAAAAGAAGGTAAATGTGGTGTTAGGGTTTCCAACCTTAACACCCAACCCCCATTCGGCACACACCAATAGGCGTCGGTGGTGTGCCTTGGGATCATCAACCTTAACACTCACCTCATTCTATAAGTAAATAAGCTGAGATGGGTACAGTAAAGGAGAATGCAGATAGCATTAGGGCTGATGACCCCAAGGTACACTCCCAATGCCTGTTGGTGTGTGCAGGGTGGGGATGGGGTGTTATGGTTGGAAACACTAATGCCACATCTCCCTACTTTTGTAGATTTAACTAAAATTAGAGCATTAATGACATTTTTTGCAATTTATTTCCTTCCTTTTTGAAATAGTATAATCATATCCTTATGTGCCTATGGGAGTGCATGGCACTCTGGGCCCTGCTCTCCCATGCCTCCATAGAAACATATATCTATGTAGCTGTGGAAGCAGCATAACCATCTTATTATGCCACCTCATGTACCCGGCACAGAAAATGTTCAAATCCCCACCAAAGCATAATTCTGTGCAACTGCAATGTCATTCTGTGCCACAGGTGCAAAAACAAATTTTGGCCAGGATTTGAAAAATTACAGCTGTGACGTACTTGAGGTGGTGTAATAAGAAGGCTATGTTGAAAATCTGGGGTCAAAATATTTAAAATTTCCAAAGTTACCAGCATGCATAGTGAAATTGCAATGCATGGTCATAACTTTGCCATGTTTACACATTTTGATCTCAAGTTTTTAATGTAGCCTTCTTATGATTCCACCCCATGAACAAGGGCAAGAAAAAGTTTCAAATCCTGCCCAAAAGATGAATTCACCAAGTGATGGTGAAATCACCTTTGGGGCAGGAGTTGCATAATGACAGACATACTGTTCATGATGTGAGGTCCATAAAAGGCCATGTTGAAAATTTGGGGTCAGAATGTCAAAACATGGCTATGTTTTGCATAAAAGTTGAAAACCCAGTTGAAATACATTGAACCACATTTACCTTAGTTTCTCATATTGCAGTCGCTTGTTCCAGCAGCAAGACATATCTTCAATTGGAGACTGGGGTTTGAGCCTGGGACCAGTTCAGGTGAGTGAGACTATGTGGGGGTGTACTGGGGTGTGTGAGGTGGTGGATGCTAAGTGGGAGGTGAGGTTGGGGGGCTGGTCAATGCGGGACTGTTTTCTTTTTTTAAAGGTTTTGAAAAAAAAAACATAGAGGGACTGTTTTCTTCATTTCAAGTTCAGCCTGAAATCAGAGGGTGTCGGGGAGTGCCTCCAGACCCCAGGGAGCAAAGGGAAAATAACTTGGACAGTGATCTGAGGGTGGGGGTGCCATTAGACACCAGGGAATAAAATAAAAATAATGATGATGTGATCGGCGGGTGGGGGGCGCCACTAGACACCAGGGAAATCAGAAACACCAATTGGCAGTTTGGGGGTGCCACTAGACACCAGAGAATATAAAATGTAATATTGGGACAGTGATCATAGGGTGGGGGTGCCACTAGACACCAGGAAAATTGGGAAAACAGCAATCGGTGGGTGGGGGGGTGCCACTAGACACCAGGGAAGATATTTATTATTTATGGGGAAGATCAGTAGGTTGGGGGATGCCACTAGACAACAAGAAAATTTCATATAGTGAATGGGACAGTGATTGGATCGGTGGGGGGGTGCCACTAGACACCAGGGCAATGCAACACATTGGCAAGGATGGCAATGGAGTGTGGGGGGGCACCACCAAACACCAGGGAGATTGTGGATTGCAGCTCACACTGCAGTTGGCAGCATGAGTTCAGCTGTGGCTGCAGAAGTCAAGAAATTTCAGCTATTCTCATAGAGAGAATGTGGGGGAAGCACTCCTCTCACTAAGCTGGGCACCCAGGACTTTGGGTGTGGAGAAAATGTGCTTCTGGTCCTTAATGTTAAAAATAAATAGCAGAATCTAGCTCAACAGGGCCCGTTTAGCAAGCAAGTGGCGCAAAAGCAAAAACACACATTTGCGGCATCAAGTTTTTACTTTCACCGCAGAACATTATCTCAACAACCCTACTACACATGTGCAGGTCGGAAAACACTAAAATTTAAACCTTTATAACTCTGCATCCCCTTAATGTTTTTTCACCAGACCTGTCAAAGGTACTGCATTAGGACATGACACTTGTCCCCTGCAAGTCTGTGGAAAAAATTCAATTTCATTTAGGCTGTAGGGGAGAGCAAAAAAAAAAAAAACCAACATGTTAAGTATAGGAAAAATGTTAGATTTTTTCCAAAATATGACAGCTACAGATCTCTGAATCTGCACAAGTTGCCATCACAAAAATTTCCACACATCAAGACCTTGCCTACTGGACAACAGATACAAAATTTAACCTCATTACATCAAAAGGAGCCAAAGATATTAATGTTAAAAGGTTCGACTTTAACATTAAACAGGATATTCAAGCCTAACTATAGTGGCGCTACTGCACCCCTATAATCTATATCTATCTATAAGATAGATAGATAGATAGATAGATAGATAGATAGATAGATAGATAGATAGATAGATAGAGAATTTTGATATATAGAACTTCAACTCTGCCCCAAAGGAAAATTTACCAAGTTTGAAACAATTCTAATTTAGATTTAATCTTATGCTTGATATTTTTGATAATGAATTTTTAGCATTTCATCTTGTTCTTTATCTAATATTACTTCAAGGTACTTAATTCTGTTTTTTATTTTAAAGTTGTGATTGTAGCCTGCTCTGCTAATTTCCCCTATGAAAATTAGCATTGGTATTGGCTTGCTATTATTCATTGTATAGCCTGAAATTCTTGAATACGATTTTACTTCTTTAAGTGTACCATTGACAGAGCTATTACTGTTCCTATACATTAAAATGACATCCTTCATGTAAGTGCTTAACCTAATTTCTTCCAATTTTGTTTTTATTCTCTCTATGCTAATATTATCTCTGAATTTATTGTAATAACAAATTTCTAAAATAAGAATAAACAAAGTCAGTAATAGGAGACACCAGGCAGCAGGTTTGACAAACACCAGCACCACTCTACTGATAGTAAAACATTTTATGCAAATATAATCTCCCTGATGATGCAATGAATGTGAAACCAGTGAGGATTTCTATAGGGAACTGGTCTGTGGATGATATGTGTTTTTATATTTAAATAAAGCTTTTGACTATGAGTAGTGTGGTGCCTGTGTTTGTCAAACCTGTTGGCTGATTTTTCCCTCCTGGTACACTCACGCAGAGGAGTCACTTTTGTCGTCTTTGTTATAATGGGGACAACCCTGATTTACACCATTTAGCATATCAAAATTCTCTGACTAAAATTCAAGTTACTTGAAATTTTGTGATAGTTTTTTAATACAATGGCTCAATTAATTTTCTCAGAGATGAGGAAATCCCCCCTTGCTTCAAACATTACTGTATGAAAATCTGACTAACAAGGTCAGGAGCTGGTGGCAACTAGAGCAACTGTATACTAATTGTCTGGAATCAAACAAAGAGCCACACCGAGAAATGACTGATACATTGACAGTTTTGAGTTCACAGCATCAAGAGAATCAGCACCCAGTCCAGGACACATTTAAAGAACATTTTATTACAAAGTGCTCATTGCTATATTTCTGGCTCACAAATACCCAAATGGTAGCAAGCAGGCCTGCCTGCTGCCATTTTGGTATTTGTGAGCCAGAAATATAGCACTGAGCACTTAGCAATAAAATGTTCTTAAAATGTGTCCTGGACTGGGTGCTGATTCTTTTGATGTTGTGAGTACTAATTGTCTGCCAATTTTTACACATAATAAAAGACTGCCTGCACATTCTTAATGGCTTGTTCTTGATTTAATTAATTAATTAATTAATCAATGTATTTATTTATTTATTTGAAAACTAGTGACCGGGAAAGGTACACTGAGCCAAGGCTCATTTCCTGGTGGAACCCAGGGTTAGGGAAAAGGGAGAACAAATACATAGCACAGCACATTACACAGTTTTGTGCAGTTGCATATCATTGCACAGCATTGATACAGTTCATACTTACAGTAAAGTGGAATAAAGTACATTAAAACAGATGTACAATAAGAGCATGCACAAAAATCAGATAATTCAGCGACACCTACACTAGAGTAGGAGACAAATGTAAGAAGAGCAGTCAGATAGGGAAAGAACTAGAGCAGGGGAGAAGGAAGGAGTTTCATCTGGTACCTGTGGGAAAGAGGGAAAACAGTGAAATGGAGGAAGGATGCAAGTATGTTCCAGAGTGAATGAAAATGATAGGAGAAGGCTGATTGCTAAGCAAAGGAGTGGTGATGAGGAATGGCAAAAGTGTGAGGATCCCTGAAGTGGAGGGAGCAGAGGTGGAAGGAATGGAGTAGAGGAGTGAGGAGAGGTAAGAGGGAAAGGACCAAATCAGAATTTGGATATGAATGAGGCAAAGTGGTTCTGACCACACGAAGGTAGAAGAATAATGGATAAGGAAGAGTAGAGTGGACAGTGGTGGTATAAGAGAGGGAAATGGTAGCAAAACAACAGAAGGCATTGCAGAGGGTGTCCTGTCTAGCCAGGGAGGTGGATGGAGCAGTGCCATAGATGATATTTGCATAGTCAGAGACCAGGGGACCATTTTGGTGACAAGCTCACGGTGTACCTGCATAGACAGACAGTTTTTACTGTGGTACAAAGCACTGAGTTTGGAACAGAGCATGGCATGGATGGCATCAATGTGGGCAGATATGTCAAGTTTACTGTCTAGCCACACACTGAGGTATTTGAATGAATTAACTACTTCAGAGGGGTGCCATCTAAGGTGGAAAAGATAGACAGAGTTGGGAGTCTGGCCAATATTTTGCTGGTGTCAAAGATCATGGAGACAGTTTTTTTGTGTTGACTGAGAGTTGGTTAGACTGAAACCAGCAAAGGACATTTTGGAAGTCTTGCTGGAGCAGACCTTCCTTGGCTGTAGTGGAGGGACTGGAAGTGTAGATGACTGTGTCATATGCATACATGTGGATATGTGAGTTTGCACAAGCTGTGGGGAGGTCACTAAGGAAGATGGAGACAAGGATGGGCCCAGTGATGGAGCCCTGTGGGACATTGGCCTAGATGGGAAATGGAGCTGATGAGCAGCACCAACTTGGGCTGATTGCAGATGGCCAGAGAGGTAAGAATGGAACAAGTCTACAGCAGTAGTTGATTCTGAACAGTAGCTGCCATGACTTGAATGGTGCAGGGTTGGTGCTAAACACTACCAGGCAGCCAACCTATGAAGAGAACAGACAAAATCCAAAAAGTGTAGCACAAACGAACCAGGTGCAATCAAATGGCTCCACTGACGGCACAATAAAGTTTCAAAAGTGTTTATTCCAAGCAATTTGTCTCTATCTACAGGCCAATCTCTAACCACCCCTTCATTGGGAAGGCTACTGAGAAGGTGGTCACGCTGCAGCTTGAGGTTCATCTGACCACCCATGACATCTACGATCCTGTCCAGTCCAGATTTCAGAAGAGGCATAGCACTGAGACGGTGCTGATATGGGTACTTAATGATCTTCTAATAGTGAGAGATAGGAGGTCACATTCCATCTTAGTCCTCCTTGATCTCTCTGCAGCATTTGACACCGAGGACCATAGAGCACTGCTAGAGCACCTGCGGTTCTTCAACAGACTATCTGGGATGATCCTCAGTTGGTTCCAATCTTTTCTCTGTGGTAGGTCTCGAAGAGTGGTGTCTGGTGTTTTTTCCTCGGAGCCAGTCTCCCTACCCTATGAAGTACAGCAGGACCCTGTGCTGTCACCCATGTTGTTTGTGGTGTACATGCTGTCATTGGGAGACATTGTAAGGTGGTATGGGCTGAGTTTCCCCTGCTATGCAGATGATACTCAGCTCTACCTGTCCTTAGTAGCCGGTCAAGAAGATCCAATCTCGGTGTTTAACAGCTGCCTTGCTGAGATACAGAACTGGATGAATGCCAGCTGGTTGAGGCTGAACCTGGATAAGACTGAGGTGCTGGTGGTGGACCCGGGCTGTTGGGTGGAAGGGGCATGGGCTGGACAGCCGGCCGGGCTGCGGCTCAGCAGCAGCCAGCTAGTGTTCTTTGACCGGGTGTGAAATTTCAGTGTGATTCTTGACAATGGACTGACCCTTAAGACTCAAGTGTCATCTGTGGTCAAGTCCTCATTTTACCACCTGAGAAATCTGGCCTGGATTAAGCACCTAGAGCCACCTGATGACCTCCCTACTTTGGTCCATGCCTTTGTGACCTCCCACCTCGACTATTACAATTCTCTGTACCTAGGGCTGCCGGGGGTTGATATTCACTGCCTGCAGCTAGTGTATAATGCAGCTGCCAGGTTGTTGACTGGCTTACCTCAATCTTGCCATATCACACCTGTGCTCCATGGTATGCACTGGCTGCCTGTTCAGTGGTGTAACACCTTCAGGGTTGGATTACTGAGCTATAATGCCCTACATGGGCAGGGTCCAGTCTACCTGCAAGATCTCCTGGCCCCCTACTAGCCAGTCTGTCCACTCTGCTCCACCAAAGAGGGATTGCTGGACATTCCCAGAGTTCGCTTAAAGACATCTGGGGCCCGTGTATTTAGTTTTGCAGCCCCAACCCCATGGAATTCTCTACCTTGTCAGGTAACAGACTGTCTGATTGTGGAGAGTTTTAATCAAACTTATTTATTTGAGCTTGTCTTCCTGGACTACATGTAAAATCTGTACCATGATTAGGTATTTTACTGTTTATTTGTGGTTATAATTATTTATCTTTTATTCTTATTTTTTATATATTGTACAGAGCTTTGATATCCAGTGACTTGTGCTTTATAAATAAAGTTGAAGTTGAAGCCGAAAAGCTCAAAAGTTTTAACAGCCCAAGCTATGGCTCTCTACCCCAGCGCTTCCACTATCCCATCTTTCCTTAGGGGGTGTAGCTGAGAGCTAGCAGAACTCAGCTTAACCAGGAGGAGAGGCTGGGACACCAAATCAATGGCCTTGCCAAGATCAATGAAAATAGTGGCTGTGGTATGCCCTGATGCATCCTTCAGAAGATAGAATCAGTTACATGCAACAGGGAGGAGATAGTGGAGTGTTGCTTCTAGAAACCTGACTGGAATGGGGAGAGGGAATTGGTGGGGGATAGAAATCAGAGATTCCAGTGTAGAAAAGCTTCTGTTGCAGTTTAGCAAGGGAAGAAAGGAGAGAGATTGGCTGGAAGTTACCCAAGAAGAAAGCCCCCCCTCCCCTTTGTGGAGAGGAAGAACTTTGGCCAACTTTCAGGACTGAGGGACAGTACTGAGGGAGAGGGAGAAGTTGAGTAGGTGAATTAGTCAATGTGCTGTGGCAGGTGCAGAGATTTGTAGTAGTTTAGGATCCAGTCAATCAGGATTGGATTTATGTAGGATGAGGGAGTAAAGGGAAATGAGGGTTTACTTGGTAGTAACAGGAGAAAGAGGAAACCAGTGGAATGGAAATGAGAGAGAATGTGAGGAGAAGCTGAGGAGGCTGGAGGTTGAGTGGAAGGAAAAGCACAAGAGGTATAGAACTCACTGAAATGAGCAGCAACAGAGGAAAGGTTGAACACTGGTGAGCCAGTCACAAGAAGGACCATAGGGGCAGACTGTTTCAGACGGTCAAAAAGACAATGAATTACTTTCCAACACTTTGAGGGTGCATTAAGGTTGTTTTGAAGGCTGACCTTGAAATACTGTTACTTTGCAGCCTAGGCACTTTTAGTACAGGAATTTCTGACAGTCATGTATAAGAAGAGGTCAGAAAGGCATGAGATAGTTTGAAATGTGCCCCGGTGAGGTCACAAGACTTGCAGTTATCAATGATTTCAGGAGTAATCCAGGGTGATGATGATTTTTGATCCTGGATTTTCTCAACAGTGCATGCTTGTCCCACACAGAGGAGCATGTGGAATGAAACAGGGAGGGGGCAATGTTGATCTCCATAGTGTAGGGTATGGCTGTCCAATCTGCAGTAGAAGGGTCACTCAAAAGAGTAGAAGTGTTGAGCAAGTGGAGAGACCTGGTCTGGATGTATTTAGGAGAGAAGGGTTGACACCAGATCTTTCTGATTCAGAACATCATGCAGTGGCCACTGAAAGTGACCAGCAGGATTTCTGCTGCTACAATATGGTGTACCATATTGGTTTTGGTCGACTGCCTTAGGGAGCCCCTCTATCGACCTACTGTCCACCAATTTGGCAATGATTTGATAATGTTGATTTAATAAAGCTATAGGTTGATAGCTGTCAGGATTAATGTTATATTTCACTTCTTTATGAATCAAACTTACCTTAGTTTCATTCATTGATAATGGAAGGTCCCCGAGGCCATCCACCAATTCTTGCACCTTCATAAAAATCCATGGAACTAATTCATTTTGGTACACCTGATAAAACTCCACAATGTAACCATCTAAAGCAGGTGCTATTCTCTTTGGCATAGCTTTGATAAGTTCTCTAACTTAATTCTCTAAGATATGAAGAGGCATTGTGGTGTAAAAGGAGTTAACATCCTCTAAATATGATTTTATTTCATTTCATCCCTTTGCTCCATAAGCTGTTTATGATAAAATTACCCATTATAATTACACAATTTTAGCCATTTCATCATCATTAGATATTACACTCCCTCTTTCTGATTCAAAAGCCTCAATTCAATTATTTTCTCCATTTTTCTTAAGTGTGTTTGATAACATATTGTCTGACTTGTCTGTTTGTTGGTAGCAAACATTTGAATTGATTTATTTGCTCTCCTCTTCACTCAATAGATCCTGTTTTATTTTCGTTTAACTTCTTTCCATTCTAAATAATATTTACAGTGATCTTGCAAAACTAGCTGATATAGCTGCCTCAATCTTTTTTCTTTTTCAGATTTGGTTTTCCTTTTCTACCTATTTACCCAGGACTGATATGAAATAACATAGCCATATAGGACTGCCTTAAAAGTATCCTACAGTTATTTTGTAGGGTGTCTACAATCAAAACTATCAAACCAGTATTCTTTGATTATATTCCTATTTTTTTGCAGCAAATTGAAAATCTTTTAATGGATCATTATTAAAACTCCAATATCTCATTTGATTAGGTTTCACTTAGGATACAAATAGAGACCATAGCATGGTCTAAAATAATGATCAAATTTAATTCCAGTTTGATTATGTTAGATATTTCTAGTTTGGAAATGAGTTTCAAAGAAGGAGTTTCAAAGGTTTGAGGGTTTTTTTGTTTATATATAGGTGAAGTTTCTTCCATAAATGGGTTAAACAGTGACTCTATACTTCAGCATGTGCTTTTCATAAGTAAGATTTTTCAGTTGTTACAATTTACTAAATGATAATTTTTTTTCACTTTCAGTGTTACTTTTATATCACATTTTTGTAGTCTGTCTGAAAAAGCCCATATAGAAAATATTTGAAATTAGAAAATGGGCAAAGACAATGCTCTCTTCTGATTGGCTGAGACACTTATTTAGGTGGGCATCTATCAGACAATAGATGCCCACCAAATAAAAAGTACCAGCCCCAGTGCCCCTTTACCCACCCCAGGTATCCTTGTGCCTATCCTGATTTCTCATTTGTCAAACGTACCCCAATGAATTTTAAATCACGCCATTTTTTTGCTGCAAGCAGCAAGGATACTGGCTCCCAACACTCCACTGTTCAGTGCCTGCTGAATAATGAAAGTGCACACAAAATCCCTAGGCTCATTTCACAATACATTATATTGTTTTCTTTTCATTTAAAGTTCACTGTTATCCCATGTCCTGTAATTCTCAATACCCTTACTGTCCAGGACGAAGAGCCAACCACGATCTCACTCCTTGCTTCTTGCAACTCTAGCTGGCACGCCTACTTCCTCCTGAAAATAATGCTGTTTAAAATGTTGTCTTGCTGACAGTAGATTGCCTAATGCTCTCTTCATTACTGTCTCACCCTCCTTCCCAACTGTAGCTCACTTTTTTTTAAGTGTCGTTTTTTTTTTTTTGCCGTTACGCTCAGCTCTCTCCCGTGGTGCAGACCCCAGTGGCAGCTACTGAACACAACCGGAGATCAATCTCTGCTGGGCTAATCCAGGCTACCTTTGTTTCGTTCCCTTTTTTATTTATTACACCCTCGCCTCATGTCCCGTGACTGCCCACAGCGCGACTGTCGGATAGATGACAACACTCTTGCTCCTCCCTTCTTCAACTGGCCTCACACTTGCTCCTGAAAATCAAACTGCTCTGCATTCTGTAGCGCCTCGGGACAGAAAAGAGTGAGTCAGTCCCAGCCCGCCATTTACCGCAGCTTTCCTCTTCACACACTCCCTCATTTAACTATGTTCAGATTACCATTTTCCCACATTCACCATTGCCCCTGTCTCCTGCTTCACTCCATTCTCCCACTGACTCATCCCTGCCCAAAAGCAAATCTCCCTCAGCTCACCGTTCCCCATGACTACCAAATACGGCTCTTTCAGCAGGACAACACAACAGCTCAGCTGCAGGTACAGTGGGAGTGCCACATCTTAAATGTCAAACTACAACACCAGTGAGTTAATATAAAGCATTTACCAGTTTTAGTTGCACTGCCACATCATAGTTCTGTTTATATTTCCTGATTATATGTGGCAGGGTTTGGAAAGATTGTAACTTCTGAGCATGAAAAAGGACTCAGAAGGACAGAAAACTGTTTTTTTTTTGTTTGTTTTTTTGAATAACTACAAATATTAAGGGAACCCCTACCAAAAACGTAATGTCTTGTTCTGGGGGACAAGAGAATGGCTCTGTCTGGTGGTTGGCAACAGGAGATAGAACAGCACAGACATAGAGGGACTACTTAACAACACAAAGACTTCAAATTCATTTTTACTGTATTATTTTTTAATTTCTTTTTAATGAAGTCCCATATAAAAATGGAATAGTTTGCCCATTTTCTAAGTGCAATAATACCCTCCAGGGTGGGCGGTATTGTGCTATACCAGACCTTCCAGGGGCTATAAGGCCCTCCGCCTGCGGCGTCGGGCCTCATTATGCCCCTGGGCGGTCCGGTATAGCACAATACCGCCCACTCTGTTGAGTATTATTGCTTACACATTTGCCTTTTCAATGTTAACCTCACAGTGCCTTGGTTTTGTGATATCATAGTGCTTCCCATGACAACATACTGTGACCTCACAAACAACAATTGTTTGGTTAGCATAGGAAAGCCAGATATATTTTGAAAGATTCAATCACCATGTTTATGTGCAGGTAGATATCTAATTCAGACTGGATTATTAAATAATCTGATAACTGATTCAGATTATTCAGAGCCATGTAAACAGGAACATTCTTATTATAATCAAATTATGTAAACTTTTTGAACTCTGATTCAAATACCTGGAGTTTTCTTATTTGAATCTGGTAACTGGCTCATGTAAACAGATCTGGTAATGTTTTTAGATTATTAGTGTGTTTGCATATGCCTTGTTGCATGAAATGTCTCCCTGTCCACAGTGCAGAAATTAGCACTCTGACTGATGGAGCATAATAATTAACAAAACTATAAGACCTTTCAAACAATATTATTTTTATCAGTAATATTATCTTCTATGTTTTCTTTTTAAATTAGTACTTTATCATTTTTTCCCCTTTGTCTCCCCTATTCCTGGGACCACAGCACATGGGTGTTAGGCATGCATGGAGGTGCCTGCATGCCTCATGATGCCAGCTCAGCCCCTTCTAACCCTCCCCTTGGCTAGTGTCGGAGGTCCCTTCAGTCAGCGCCACCATCTGTCCTCCACCAATTGGCAGCCAATGGTTGAGGAGCCCCATGTCCTTCCCAGGAGGAGAGAGCTGCCTTGCAGTGACTTGACCTTGCTCCTTGCCCTCCCCCTGGTCTGACCCCCAAACACCCGGGTTTGTTCCTGAACCCGAGTCGCTGGCACCGTCCAAGGTTTTTGCAGACAAAGCCTGCAAAAACAAGAAAGATTTAGGGTTGGCTGGGGGTTGGTGGTGATAAAATGTTTGTTAGGTGATTACATGTACAAGATGGAAGTGTATGCAGATGAAACTGTTCAACATATTGGTTAAATTGCCTGAAAGATCACATTTCAAAAAATGTTTTTACTATAAAAAAAATCCTGGTCTCTGATTAGTCTTGAGCCAGTCACGTGACAGTAAAGGTTTTTGGACTATTGACAAGTTTCAAACTAAATCTGATCAATAGTTCACTAGACTGGGCAATAGTGTTTCAGGCTATTGCCCACTAAATCTGACATTATACAATGGCCAAGTCAATACAGTGTAAATGCTGCTTTCTGATTGGCTGGCTGGCAACTTTTTAGTGTTGTAAATCCTCCAGTGTACCAACACAAAAAGGTGCCAGCCACTAGTCTGCCACATAAAAAACTATCCATAAAATCACTCCGACTATTACCAGCTCAAGACTGGCAAAGACGGCAATGGAAGGCAAGCCGTCTTGCCACATTGCACCTCTGCTAAACAGCGGCGATCAACCAGACGAATCCAAAACCCATATCAGGATCAAAACTGTGTCCCCCCTCTGAGTTTTTTTTCTAACTAGTTTCCCCATAACTACTTCCTCACAGCTCACTTTTTTTCACTTTTCTCTTTCACCGTCACCTCTGCTTCTTTCCGATGTCCCCTAAAATCATCACAGCTGAAAAACTCATTGAATGCTATTATACACTAAATAAATCTCTTAATGTCCCTATAAAAAAAAAAAAATTGTCAGAATTATAAAAAAAAAAATACTGGTTCAACAGCAACAGCACCCGGAAACAGACTGTTAGGCATGGCAGCCATCTGTTCCGATGAAGCCCATGTGCTGAACTACGCTCCTCACTACTCACTACACATTGCAGCCCAAAGTCTCACATCAACAGAGAGAGGAAAAATAAAAATCCTCAACACTGTTAACACTTTTGCCCACTGTAGCCCCTTACTGAAGTAAAACAAACAAAAAATCTCCAAATTCAGTGCCAATTATCATTTACAAAATAGGGCTGAGTTGATGTTGCCTCTCAATCTACTATATTCTGGCTATCAACGGGGATTTTTTTTTCCCCCCGGCTCAACAATAAATAAAAAAATTATTTAAAATGACAAAAAAGGTTTACTTTTCTCTTTATTTTTCCCCCAAAACCTGAAAGGGGACATTGTATAATCGCAATATACCACTCCAGGGTGTGGGTATAAGGCAGGATTTACCACTTCTGGTGTGGTTTACTCACTCGGCCTGTAGCCTCATGACCAAACCACACCAGGCATGGTAAATCCTACCATATGCCCACACGCTGTCATGGTATATTGCTTAAATCACCCCTCGCCATGACCCCATTCAGTCTTCCTCACAAGTACACCAAAATGGTGTCAGTTCCTTGTGGCTCAACCCCTGCCATGTACCCACTTCTACTGGTATTGCTATCCCCTTCAACACACTTCCCATTAAACATTTTTACCTGGTAGTCCAGTGGTCCAACCAATTAAAATAATTACCCCCCTGCCTTCTGCTTTAACTGTAACAACAATCCTAACTTGTTATGCTTCACTTCCCACCACTATTGCATGGTCCTTGTGGCAGAGAGATATGGAGATTGAATGGTTCAAAGAGAAGGCACAGCACCAGGACTTGCTGTTTCAGGCTCTGTGCCTGACAGCTTCACAGATTGGGCTATCAGTGCAGCTCCAGAAGAAGAAATTGGACATGCTGGTAGAATAAAAATTCCTTGTTTGTTTTCATGCTCCCCAGCCCCATTTGGATACTTTATAGGTGCCAGGGCAGCAAACAAGTTACATTATCAGTGCGGCTCTAGTCGCAGATAAATATAAAAAAATGCAATTTGTTTTTCGTACTTCCCAGCCCACTTTGTCCACTCTGCAGGGGCCTGGAGGCCAATTACACT
This sequence comes from Neoceratodus forsteri, assembly GCA_016271365.2. NCBI lineage: Eukaryota > Metazoa > Chordata > Ceratodontiformes > Ceratodontidae > Neoceratodus > Neoceratodus forsteri. Next base: position 1,320,340,359 of record CM028130.1, read on the forward strand.
AGAATATCAGTGCAACTCCAGCCACAGAGAATTAAAACAAAAAAGAGGCATACTTTACTGTCACACTGCTCAGCTCCATTTGGCCACTTCATAGTGGCTGGGAAAGCAAATGATTTACTTTCACTGTATGTCTGGCAGAAAGCAGGCATACAGCTGAGACGATTTTAAAAGAAACCAGCAGCAGCTTTGATTTGTTCTCCCTGGTCCCACATAGCCAGCTTGGGAGGGAACCAGGTGAGCAAAGCGATCAGCACTGTGTGAGCAAAAATCATTCAGGACTACCCAGGAGGACTGCACTACTGGGCACAGATACAGAAAGTAAGGCTGCACCAGGATTTATTTCTTTAGTTTACACCTAGCCAAATGTAAGAGGCAGCTGCAAGGTGTTGGCTACATCATGAAGGCTATTGTCTGTCCAGGTGACACCAGTTAGTGCTGCACGGCACCATTCCAAGAGAAACACAGGTTAGTATACTGAGCTGGACTCTCCTTTCCTGGGTGGGCCAGAGTCATCCTGTCCTGATCCCAGGGAGAGGAGGATACATGCTGCAATGTACAGGTTTGTATCCTGAGCTGACTCCCCATCCTGGGCAGCGCGGGGTAGGCACAAAACAGAGGCATCATATCCTGATCCAGCAAGGAAGTGTGATTTGTGCTTCCCTGCATCATTCCATGGGAAACATGAGCTTGTAGCCTGAAACCATATCCCTTGCTCTGGGTCAAACTGTTATTGGTTACAATGCAGAGACATCAAGTTCTGATCCTGAGGGAGGATTATGTGTGCTCCACTGCACAACCCAGTCGGAAACATGGGTTTGTATCTTGAACCTGACTTCCCTGTCCTTGGTCAGTGGAGTGTGGGGTGCAGTGTGGAAGCATCATGTCCTGATCCACGGAGAGGGTGATGTGTGTTTCACTGACCCATCCCATGGGAGACACAGTTTCATATCCTGAGCCCAACTCCCCTGTCTTGGGCCAGTGGGGTGTGGGGCACAATGCACAGCACCATGTCCTGATCTAGGGGGTGGGGGTGATGTGTACTCTGATGCTTGAGTGGAGTGCATCTTATGGTGGGATGCCATGGGTGACCACAAGATGTTAGCCACCATCCACCAGTTAGAGTGCTTGGCCAAGGGGCATAGTCTTTGGCCAGGGGGTTGGGAGAGTAAAGAGTCTGAAAACCATCACTCCTGTAAGTATGACAGTACCAATATCCACCCATCACTGATGCCACAGAACCACCACCTTTATTATTATGGTTCCTCTTCTCTGGCTAATAACGAGGGTTGTATGTCATGGCCTCACTGCTGGGTTGGGGGGTGAAAGTTATTAAAATTTGTGTAGCACCATGTTGTGCATTTGAGAATGAAGGGGTGTCTCAGAGTGCCAAAGATATGATTTTGTTTTCTCCATATACAGTTTCTAGGTTTTTACAGGTTTTTACCTGGCCCCTACACCCACGTGTCCCTGATGTAGTGCACGGGTGTGAAGGCATGTGCGTGCATGTCTTTTAGGATGCACCTCCCTTCCAGCTGTGCCGTTTACCACCCGTGCCAGCACCAAATCTCCATTCAGTAACAGCAGGACTATGGGCAGGTGACCCCACCCCTTACCTGGGAGAGGAAAGCCAATGCTCAATCCTGCTCCCCACCATTCCGGTACTCCGGTAACCCAAGGTCGTTCCAAAATCCAGGTCACTGGAATACCATGATGTGTGGCACCTAGTGCCTCAACTCTGAGTGCCACCGGGCTGGCCTTAGGGACATGATTTTAAAAGGCATCGTTAGATTGACACATGGTGTGGTGAACCACTGGCTATTCCAAACCTGGGTGTGACAGGGACCATGCAACTGATTTTACAAAAAGTGGGGTCCAAGTGCCAAAGTTTCCAGGTTTGCCACAAGCTGACAGCTGCACCAAAAAACCAGTGCATGCGGGACTGGCTTGCAGCAGCAGGGGCCAGTCTCCTTTGTGGCTGATGGGTCATCTTGGGCATGCCCTGGCTCATGGAGGGGGGTGACAGGAGGCCTGATTGGGGCAAGGGGTGGCATCTGTCCCCATGTGGGGAAAAACAAACATGATCACCACCTGCAGTGCAGGTCTGTGAGGGTGCAGATGCACCAGGACCACTATGGGGGGGTAAGGGGTCCTGGGCTCATTCCTGCCAAGGCCACCAGCCCCTCCAGCAGTGGTCTGGCAGGTGTTGGGGGCTCTTAAGGTCACCTTCCCCTGTGGGGCACAGGATCACCCCCTACCCAGCGATGTCTCCAGGAGTGGCACACAATGGGTTAGACTAGACCCAGGGTCTATGCACCCATGGGGAGGCTTGCAAAATCCCACTTTAAAGGATATTGCAGCATTGCCCCAGTACAAGTCCCTTTTGCCACAGTGCACTGGTGTGGCCATTGCAAGGATGGTGCAAGCTCTGTTGGCACAGGTGGTCTCCCCAGTGGTGCAGGGTGCCTTCTAAAATCAGGACTAGCACAAGGTGTGGCTCAAGGAGCCCTTTGCACAATGTATCCTTGACACAAGCCCCTTGTGCCAGTCCTGATCATTTTAAAATCAGGCCCCAGGTTTCCAGCTGCTTCGGTGGCATAACTGGTAGAGCAGCAGAATGGAATGCAGAGGGACCTGGGTTCAAATTCAAGCTATGGACTTTAATTTGTTCTCACTTCTGCCTGTTTGTAAGTCACATACAGTATATGCATATTGTATTTTTCTGAAATAAATGCCTCAGTAGGGGGGATTGGTAGTGATGTATCAGAACTGTATTTGCGGTGTGATTGCCTTGATGGTGTATTCATTTCAAAACTTCAATAAAGTTTATTTAATTGCAAAAGAAATAAATAAATGCCTCAGTAACCTAGTACATAAGGAAGCAAGCCCTTGTGACCTCTGCCAGTCACTGACCCTCCAGGATACTAGCCTCTGGAGTCCTCATTCTATATCTGAAAGTTTGTGGCCATCCACCAAGAAGTGGAACCACTGTGTGGCAGACAGCTGGATGTTAGGTATATGTATAAGGTAGCCCCCACACTCAAGTATCTACCACACAACTACCTCACATCCAAATATTTGACCAGAGCCACAACAGACCCCATATACTGCCCACAACCATTATCATTCTTCAGTGTTTGCTCTACAAATTTTCTTAACCTACTTTCAGACTTACAGCTATTACACCCCAGAATCTTTATGCAATCAACTCAAACTCCAGTAGCTGACGCTGTACTACTCGTCAGTGAAGTGAGGATTTGTTCTGGAAGGGATGATGGGTATGAGGTAGTTATGGAGCAAATACTGAGGTGTGGTAGTAGTTGTGGGCAGATACAGGTATGGGATGGTTTACACAGATAATAGGATATGGTGCAGTTGTATGGCAGATACAAGGATGAAGGATGGCTTCCAGTCAAGTACCATGGTGTTAGGGTTATTATGGGGCAGAAACAATGATGAATGTAGGCTATTGGTAAATACATTGATGGGTTAGTTACAGTACAGTTACTGGGGTGTGACAATATATTGTATAGTTTTTAACCTGATACTGGGATGTGGGTATTTGAGGGCAGATACTGTCATTTGGGGTATTTACTAGTATGTTGTGTACTATTTTTTTTTCCAATTGTTTAACCAGGAGAGACACACTAAGCTGAAAGCTTGTTTACAGGTATGACCTGGGAGCACAGGGAAGTTAAGTGACTTGCTCAGGGTCACACAGTATGCAAGTGGGGGCTGTGGGATTCAAACCCAGGTCTCCAGATTTGCAGCTCAGTGCCTTAAACCACTGCGCTATACTGCCTCCATTAGAGGAGATGATGGGGTATGGAGCAGTTGTGAGACAGATATAGGGGTGAGCCATAGTTGCTGGGCAGATACCACAGTGTGGGTGTAGTTATGGGGCAGAAAGAGTGGTAAAGGATAGTTTCAGGACATATAATCAGGTGTAGGGTAGTTGTAGAGCAGAATGCTGGTAAGCATGTTGGGTATTTGAGCCAGTGATTACACTGAAAATAAGAAATTGAACACCACAATGCAAGGTTTATTGAACTAACACATATACTGCATTAGCACCAGCAGTCCAGCCTTCAAGGTACAAGAAATGATCAGTTACCATCCCCTGGGAGGATGAGCCAGACAGACATGGATGCTTCAGCACTTCATTTCAGGAATGGCAGTTCCTCCCAGGGGAAGATAACTGATCATTACTTGTACCTTGAAAACTGACCCAAGGTGGGACCCCCTTGAAAATAAGATGGTACAGATGTGCCAATGCAATTGAAAAGCAACAGATAACTTTAAGTGCAAGAGTGTTACCAGACTGGGGGGTAGGTGGGGCAGATATTTATTTATTTATTTACTTTCTGTTTATTTTGTCCCTCCCCCGCCACCAGCATACTGAAACATTGTGAGTCTCAAAGGCATCCCCACAACTGTCGTCTTCTCCTTACCTGGAGATCAGTGACCAAGGTCATCCCCCATGGAGCTGTGGCTATACTCCCCACACAGGGATAAGGTGGGCAGGTCTTGCCCTTAAGATTCTGCTGTTGTGTCGGGATGCTGGGCCATGGGACAAGCAGGTGAGTTCTGGCTCAATGCTGGGCAATCTGTCTTCCTGGTGTGCTGGGGCCATTTGTCTGATTTTCTCTGGAGGCATGATGTGTGCTGTGATGTCAGGACACATATGTCAATGTCCATCATGCCTCCCCTCCAAGTCTGGACTGGTGCTCATGGTACCCAATCCAGTGTTGAGCCTTACTTAACTCTCACCCCCAGAGAAGGTGAACAGTCCCACTGATGCTCAAGCCTCCTCCCCCGGCTGGCCCTCCAACTACCTGGGCTCGTTCCTGAACCTGTGTCACCAGCATCACTAGTGGTAGTACTACCACTGCACTAGTAGGCCAACCCCAGGTGGGGAAGATATCATTTGTTCCCATAGATGCCATATGGCATTGGAACCATCCATTGCTGGAATGGACCCACAATGCCCACCGGGAGCAAATGAGTTAAGGTGTGGGATAGTTGCAAGGCAAAATATTTGGTAGCTGCTGGAGTGTTACTAAAGTGAGGGTAGCAGTGGGGCAGATATTATTGTGCGGGGTAGTAGCAGGGAAGAATATTGACTAGCTGTGAGTGTTACTAGAGTGGGGGAGATGGGGCAGATATTTGGGTTTGGGGTAGTTGCAGGAAAGAATACTGGGTTACTGTGAGTATGTTACTAGAGGCTGGGTAGTTGTGGGATTGATATTGGGAAGTGGGGTACTTGCAAGGCAGAATACTGGGTAACTGCAAGAGTGTTACTAGGGTGGGGTAGTTGTGGGGCAAATATTGGGGTGTGTGGTAGCTGCAGGGCAGAATATTGGGTAGCTGCAATGGTGTGACTAGAGTGAGGGTAGCTGTGGGGCAAACAGTGTAGTGGGTGTAGTTGCAGGGCAGTATATTGGGAAGTTTTGACACTGTTACTACTGTGGGGTAGTTGTGGGCAGATATTGCATTGTAGGATAGCTGCAAGGCAGAATATTGGGTTACTGAGAATGTGTAATAACTAGAGTAGTGGTTGTTCTGGAACAGATGATGGGTAGTGGGTATTTGCAGGGCAGAATATTGGGTAACTGCAAAAATGTTACTACAGTAGGGGATGTTGTGGGTCAAATATTGGGATGTGGTTAAGTTGTAGGAAAAATATGGGGTAGTTAAAAAAATGTGACTAGACTGGGATAGTTGTACATCAGACATTGTAGTGGGAGATAACTGCAGAGCATAATATTGGGTAGCTGTGAGAGTGTTACTACAGTGGGGGTAGTTGTGGGGCAGATATTGTGGTGTAGGGTAGTTGCAGGGCAAATATTGGATCACTAAGAATGTATTACTAGAGCTGTGGTAGTTGTAGGATAGTTATTGGGAATGGGATAGTTACAGGACAAAATATTAATTGGCTTCTATAGTGTTACTAGGGTGTTGGTAGCTGTGGGCAGATAATGTGGTGTAGGGTAATTGTGGGGCAGAATATTGGGTAGCTGTGAGAATTTTACTACACTTGGATAGCTGTGGGGCAGATATTGTGGCATGTAACAGACAAAGGGCAGAATATTGTGCAGATGCATTAGTGTTGGAAGAGTGAGGATAGTTGTGTGTCAGATAACAGGGTGTGGGGTAGTTGCAGGACAGAATATTGGGAAGCTGTGATAATGCCACTAGAGTTAGGGGATCTGTGGGTTTGATATTTGGGTGGGGTAGTTACAAGGCAGAATATCAGGCAGTTATGGGAGGGATGCTAGAGTGGGGGTGTTGTGAGACAGATATCGGGGTGGAGCAGTTCCACATCAGAATATTGGGTGCTAGCTGTATGGCATTACAAGAGCAGGAATAACTGTAGGGCAGAGGTTGGGGTGTGAGGTAGCTGAATGTAAATACTGTACTCTTACTTTTTTGTGGAGAAAATGCCTTTTGTCTTAATCCTAAGTATACAGTATACTGTAGACAAAATAGTCATGTTACAATTGGAGCCCATGTAAATCTAACCAGATTACTCTCAGACATGTAAACAGGTGCACCGAATCAGATTATTAAGAAAGACAGCATGTAAACATCACTGCAGAAAACTCAATCAGGTTTTCAAGTGATCTGATTTCTTCAGATATCTGATTACTTCCTGACATGTAAACGTAGTGCATGAAATAATTGCTGCATTATCTGCAATATTTAGCAGGCAAACAATAGGGGAAAGTAAAGAAAATAACAAATAACTAGAAAACAATACAATTACAACAAAATTGGTGTAACTCTAATGTTTTAAAGCTTCTCATTATAACAGAGTGTTGCTCTTTAATTAAAGCAGTATAAATAGCTACTAAAACTTATTTTCTACTTGCATATGAGTAAGCCTTCAGTGATTTTTGCCAAAAAAGTTCTGTATTTTTCAAATGATGCATATATTGAACAAACCTTGTTGTATATTTAGCACTTCACTAATATGATTCTGCCCTCTTTGCCTTTAAAAGATTATTGACACTCAAAATGTATATTCTTCTTAACTAAAATGGCTACACCATGACTGTTTTGAGCCTGTAGAGTAATAATCATGTACAAAATAATTTCACATCTTTTTCAAGTCTATGTCCACTTTTAACTTTCTGAGACATATCAAAATCCCTGTCCTCTTTATTGTGAATTTATCCCATTCACATTGAGAAGCACAGTGTATGCCATTCAGTAATCTGTCTCTTCCTGTCATTAGTTTCCTTTTTATTCTTAGCTAACATCTGCCCCTCAATACAACTCTTAATTATACTCTAAAATATATTTATCCTATCTGCCTTGTATACTTTTCCATGCTTTCTACAAAAAAGAAAATAATTGTCTATGGATGCACATGCTTTTATCTCCCCACCCTATAGTCTTCTTCCAACAAGTTTTAGTTACTAATAGCAACTCAATCAAAAATACTTACTCCAGAGTTGCATTTACCATCTCTCTTTTAAATGCATCCCCAATACCCCCCTTTTATCATCCTCAAAATGAAAATGAAATCTGTAGTAAAGTGAACTGCTGCATAGACCAAATATTTCTATAAACCTAAATCCTTTTAAACATTGACTGGTCAGTCTAAATGAATATAGGCATCTAAGAGAGTAAGAGAAGATGTGGGGCAGTTTACTCCAAAGATTTTCCTTGAGTTCCTTAGGTGTGGCATACATGAATCTCTGCCCATCAATGATCACTCTTATTTTTGCTGGCATAACCATGGTTGCCCTAATGTTGTTCTGCCATAGTTTGTTATGAGGAAGATCAAGTTTCTGTCCTGTCACTACAATGTCCTGTGGAGGATAATTTTGTACAGTGACTTTCACCCCCAGTATTCGGATTCAATTTATTCAATAAACAGAAGACATCAAAATGCCCCTAGACCTCATGAATTTCACCATCATTGTTCTTGGTGGAGCAGTATCATACAGTTTAGTCTTCAGAGCTCTAGGACCCAATCCAATTCCATCTTAATATTCCTGGGATCTCTTTCAAGAAGTGGTGCAATGACCTCTTTATGGTATCTGCAACTGTAGTTTTATTTTCCTAAACTTCTGGGACACCAACAACAGGAATAGTTTTTCCTTTTTTTTAACCTTCTTATCTTTATTGAAAATTTTCAATTTCTAAAAAAGGAGTAAAGCATGACCATATATAGATACATCATGCCATACAATGCAAAAACACCAACACATAAAGTCCCATAACAAAGTAACCCCCCCCCCCCAAATGCAGGAACCTGGGAAAGTAGAGAACATACTAAATAACAACAAAACAGTTAAGGGTATCTTCTTTTACAGTCAGAGGGAGACATAATATGAATTACATCCTACTATTTAAAGCAACCTTGACTCACCCACCATTGTGAACTATATGAGAAACTCTGCTGGCTCTCACCAGCTAGATACCGTGATTTTGGTTTGGGATGCCTCTCTGGGAAAGAGATCAGAACTAGCACCCTCCAGGGGCTGGCCCGGCTACTGCCTAAGCTGAATCCCACCCCCTACCAACTTAGGTCTTTCACATCAGGGATGCTCAAAGTCCCTCCTACCCAGACCCTCATGGGGGATCGGGACTTTGCCATAAGTGCACCCAGACTCTGGAATTCGCTGCCTGTGGATATCCAAGCTGCCCCCTCCTACCTGAGTTTTCAAAATTCCCTGTGGGGTTTTGTAAAACTAGCATCAGAGTGTGACTGCCCCAAACCTCCCTAGAGTAAAGTGTCAAATTGTTTTGTCTGAACCTCCCCAGGGTGTCTACATTGAATTCCTGGAGATATTTTCCCCACTGTATCAATTACGTCTGACTACTACTGCCTAAAAAGCCTTGGGCATTTTTACACCCATTATTGCTCCACAGTCATAGGCTAACCATGACATATTGCACCTTAGTCACTTGGTAGAAACTTGTCCTACCAAATGTTTCTGTTTCTGTCTAACATGTGCATATTTAGAAAAATGTGATGAGCTGTATATACCTGTCCGTGATCCAACTAGCCTAGGGGGTGTATACGACAATGTTATAAGTTATATTATGACCAATCCAGTCCTTGAACTATGCTCCACTCCTATGTATGATGACCTGTATAGATCTGTCAGTTAAACTAGCTAGTCTAGAGGGTATAATCTGAAATGTGCTTACTACTGTATGTTTCCCCTAGCGTCAAATGATGTATTTCCCACGTTTGTTTACTGTGACAAAAAAACTGTACTCTTTTTGTCATGTCTCCTTGACTGTTGTTCCTCATGTTGTACTCTCCCGGGTCGTTCCTGAAAATAGGCATAATACTTGTCTAGTGTACTTATCCGGTAAACAAAAGCTACATAAATAAATAAATAAATAGGAAAAACATGGAGTGGTACAATTATATACATTTTTGAGGGTGAATGTATTCATTAATAAATAAAACAAGTACCAAAGCCATATGGGTAAACCCGGGGTGAATCTGCCAATAGGGAGAATAACAAATAATAACAGCGCATCATATCCTTTTAAGTAGTCATATATAGAGAGTGCCTTCCAAAGGAGGGGAGTGAAAAAGACAAAATATATATTACCAATAATCACAGTTTCAAAATTAAATCCTGTAATTTCCCCATGAGTGAAAAAATAAGTTGTTTATATTGTGAAAAGAGTATATCAGGTGTATAATATGAAGGTTAGTGCGAATATTATTTATCCATTCAAGAAAAGATGGAGGAGCCATGTCGGCGCAGTATTTAAGCATCATTTGTTTAGGTACAGGAAGACTGTTCCAAAGTGACAGGGCAAAATGTCATGATGACCCCCCCCCCGCTTGTTTTGTTAGTGGATACCACTTCACTGGACTCCCTTATGCCACCCTTGAAGCAATGGGTAGCATCAGTCTTGATGGAAGCGAAGCTTGTCCTCCTCATGAAGTGGAGACAAACCAATCCTCCATCATTATTAGCTTGGCATGCAGAAATAGTACAACTATCTATCCTGGAATGACTTTCTTTCCTTAATGCTCATAAGGGAACCAAGTACCATCAAAAATGGGACGCATACCTCCACTCACACCTATGCTCTGTGCCTCCCCCACCTCCTGGTAACCCACCAACCTGACTGTACTGTGATATAGAATCTCCACTGGCTCTCTTTCCCTTACTCTCTTGAATGGCTGGTAGCTGACTATAATGCTTAACAAGAGAAGTACCTAGAACTACATCCCACTGTAGGATGAACATGACGCCAGACAGATTGAATCTAAGCCTTTTCCTTTTTCCTCTTCTTCTAGCTAATCCATGTTAGGTGCTATTAAACGTATTTCACCTTTGTGTACTGTCCTTACTGTAGTACAAGGAGGGCAGTTCCCCTTCTATGGGAAACAGGAAAGTATATTGGTTTATGCCTTTCAACATGTCCTGTACATCAATATCTGTTACTGTGCTGCTTACTGATTTATATCTTTACCTTGCAGTACTGTATTGGTACCTCATTATAATGAAAACTTAATAAAATATTTCATGTTAAAAAAAGAATAATTTGTTTAGTTGACAATTCTAATAAAGATAAAATGGCTTTCTTTGGATTTGAGGTTACACCACCAAAGTTACACAAAATGCATGTCTGAAAATTAAAGATTTGCTGACTAAAAAGTTTAACTGCAACGTTCACCTTAATTTCTGTCCATAGAATATCTACCACTGAGGAAGACCATAACATATGTAAAAGAGACCCATCTTTAGATTTACATTTTGGACAAATATCTGAGCTTGTAAAACCTATTTTATATAGTTTGTTTGGTGTCAGGTAAACATTATGCAAGGTCTTGAACTGAATAAGTCTCAAGTTATTTAAAGGAATAAAACCATAAATATTCAGCCATAGTTTAGACCAATTAAGATTATATCCTATAGTGTTAACCTCTTTTAGCCAGTAAGGGACTTGTATGGGTTGGTCCATGAATTTGGTTATCACCAACATTGAGTATATATTAACAATCAGATGGGCCTTATAGGACACTAATGGAGGCTATGAAAGATTTCCTTGGAATTTTCCTTCCTTGGGAATGGACCAAAGTTTGCCTTCAGAGCTATTTTAATAAGAAAAAGCTATGAAGATATTTCTTTGATAACTTAAGATCCACAAATATTTCATAAAAGGATTTCAAATACTCATCTTGCAGCATACACCTACTAGCTTGCAGACCGAAGCCACAAGGTAACCAGGATGAGATGAGAACTTTCCCATTAATATTAAAGTTTGGATTTAAAAACAGGGGCTGGCAAATATCCGGAGAGAAATTACCACCCAAAATGTTACTAAATTGTTTATGCACTTTTAAAGAAGTGCCTATAACTGTGTCTTTTAAAGCTATGTGGAGGTCTTTTCACCAAGAGTACAAAACAACTTCTGGGAAAGCTTTGTATTTCCTTAGAAGTGCGAGCTCTATGTCCAGCCAGATAGGGGTATGTAGGTCAACATACTGTATGCTGGAGTCTGAACCCATTTTAAGTATTTATTCATGTGTGATGCTAAGTAGCACATCATAAAAGTAGGAAGTTTGATCCCACCTTGTTTTTTCTGCATGACCAATTTCCTGAAGGAGACTCTAGACATTTTTCCTTGCCACAGAAACGTATTTATAACACTATGACTTTCATTAAACCATTTCTGGGGATGAAAAATATATAACATGTTTAGAGGAAAGAACAATCTGGGAATATACTCATTTTAATTATGTTGATTCTTCCCCACAAAAAAAGGGGTAAAGACTGCCATCTTTCAAGGTCATATTTTATCCTAGAAAAAAGATCCTCTAAGTTAAGTTTGAAACAAAGTGTGTCATCTGTTCATAAATGAATTCCAAAATATTTGATACTAGTCAAATTCCATGAGAATCCTAATCTCTTAATGTCTTCACCAAATGAAAGAGTGTTGAGGGGCATCACTTCTATTTTATGTATATTTAATTTATAATTGGAAAATGCACTAAATTTCTGTATAGCCTGTAATACAGCCTTAATCAATTGACTTGGGTATTTAATAGAAACATAGAAACATAGAATTTGACAGCAGATAAGGACCGCTTGGGCCACCTAGTCTGCCCATTTCCCTACCTAACGGATCAGCTGCAGATCCTAATATGGAGAAGAATATCAGCAGCAAAGGCTGACAGTTTTAAATGCAAATTTGCCACGTTTATCCCATAAACCAAGCTATTATTGCTTATAAAATATTAAAGTGGTTCTAAATAAAAATTAAATAGGATCAGGGAAAGGGGCTAAACCTGGAGGGTTCCCAGAAATAGTCTAAGGGGGTGAAATTAATTTGTTACAACTGGCAGTTTGGTGAGAATATAATATTTTAAGCCAAGGGAATGGGAAACCAAATTTTGACAGGACTGTGAAAAGGAATCTATGGTCCACCCTGTTGAAAGCTTTTACTACATCCAGGGAGACCAGAGACATAGGATCCCTGAAGTCCCTGGACACAGAAAAAATATGAGAAATCTTCCTCAGATGATCAGAAGCCTGCTATGAGCAATAAAGCCCACATGTTCTCGACATATTAATGGATGCCATACGAACAAACATACATACAAACATACAAAACTGCCTGTAGAAAAAGGCCATTTGGTCTATTGAGTCTGCTCAATTTTGCAGCTAGCACCCCTACTCTGAAGCAGCCCCTTCCACCCCACCTCCCCTCCCATGACCCTCCCTTTTGCCCTATCCCAGACCCTCTTAAAACATACCACTGTTTCACAGGCCACCACCTCTGCTGGTAGTGCATTCCACTCTGCTACCACCCTTTCTGTAAAGAAATGCCTCCTTATTTTCCTCCTAAACCTTCCACCCTCCAATCTCATGTCATGACCCTAAGTGTCTCTCCCCACCCTCCCCTAGAACAGTTCCACCGTGCCTGTCCTGTTTATTCCTCTCATGTACTTCAAGGTCTCAAACATATCCCCCCCATATCTCCTCTCCTCCAGAGAGTACATGTTCAACTCCCTCAATCTAACCTCATATGGTGACTCCCCCAGACCCTGGATCATCTTTGTTGCTCTGCGTTGCACCCCTTCTAGCAGTCTAATGTCCCTCTTTAGGTAAGAGTGCCAAAACTGAATACAGTACTCCAGGTGTGGTCTAACTAGTGATCTGTATAACAACAGAATTACCTCCCTCCTCCTAGAGGTTATACCCCTTGCAATACAACCCAGCATCTTGTTGGCCACTGCTGCTGCTTTTCTACACTGTGCCAAGTTGTTCATTGCTCCTGTAATGAGTACCCACAGATCTTTCTCCTCCTCAGTCACAGCTAGCTGCACCCCCCAGATGGTAGCTCCTCTTTGGATTCTTTGCCCCAGAATGCAGCACCGTGCATTTTTTGGCATTGAAACCAAGTTGCCAGGTGTCAGGCTATGTCTCCAGCCTTGTTAGTTCTTCCTGAAATCTATGCCACCCCCTTGGTCATCCACCACTGCTCCCATCTTGGTGTCGTCCACAAATAGACTGATCTTGCTATTTATGCCTACCGAGATTTCTGCAATAAATACCCCAAATAACACTGGCCCCAGCACTGACTCCTGTGGGACCCCACTCATCACTGCCCTAGAGGATGATCATTTTCCTCCCACCATCACCCTCTGCTGCTGTGCCTACAGTCAGTTCTCCACCCATCCCACCAATTTTGCCCCCACCCCTGTGCCCCTTAGCTTACATGCTAGTCTCTCATGTGGCACTGAGTCAAATGTCTTACTGAAGTCCAGGTACAGGACATCCACTGCATGCCCTCTGTCTATTTCCCTAGTCACCCAGTCACCCAGTCATAGTAGTCCATTAAGTTGGTCTGGCAGGATCTGCTCTTGACAAAGCTATGCTACTGACTGTCCTGTACCCCACTGACCTCCAGCAGGGTCAGCAGCCTCTCCTTCAGGATTGTTTCCATCAGTTTCCCCCACTATGGACATGAGACTCATGGGTCTATAGTTCTCTAGTTCATCTTTGGGTCCACTCTTATAGAGTAGAACCACGTGAGCCATCCTCCAATCCTGAGGTACACACCCTGAGTCCAGAGAGGCATTGAATAGGCCTGACAGGACCTCTGCCAACTCTTTCAGTACACTGGGGTATATGCCATCCGGTCCTGGTGCATTGTCCACCCTCAGGGCCCTTAACCCCTCTAGCACTCTATCTTCTGTGATTTCCCCATCCGTCAGCCCTTCCCCTTCTGATCCTATCCTCCCCCAACCTTAGGCATTCCCCTTCCTTTCTCTTTAATAAAAACCGAGCAGAAGTAGTTGTTTAGTGCTTCTGCCTTTCTGTCCCTTTTTTCCACCCATTCCCCCTCATTCTTAATCCTTACTATTTGGTTCTTGCAACCCATTTTCTCCCCGATGTACCTGAAGAAGTCCTTCTTCCCCTCTTTAATTCCCTTTGTAGCCTGAGCTCCTTTGAAGCCTTTGCTGCCCTTACTTCCCTGGTCACTTCCTTTGCTTCCTTCAGGTACTCCTCCCTGTCCTCTCCCATCCCATTTCTCCTGAATCTCTGATAGGCTACTTGTTTCCTCCTCACCCTGTCTATGGCACCCTTGCTCATCCATCTAGGTTTCTTTGCCCTAGCCTTTTTACTTTGAGCCTTGCCGCAGGAATTTGTTGCCTCTACTATCCCTAGCTTAATAAGCTCCCACCTCTGATTCAAGTCCATTGTAGGCTGAATTATGTCCAGACACCCTTCCACCACTTCACCCATCTTTTTGAAATCAACCTTTCTGAAATCTAGCACCTTTGTACCAGATGCCTCCCTCTTCTGGCCCAGCTTCACCTGGAACCATACTGTCCAGTGGTCATTTCCCCCAGTGGTTCCTCCACCCTCAGATCCCTCACCCTCTCCCTGTTAGACAGTACAAGGTCAAGGGTAGTCCCTTCCTTAGTTGGTTCACTGATCAACTGCATCAGGAAGTTATCCTGGAAGGCATCAAACAATATCTGTTCCCTTCTACACTTGGTTGCAGGTGTCCCCCACTCCACTCCCAGCAAGTTGAAGTGACCTACTATCACCACCCCACCAATCCCACAGTTCCTCCGGATCTGTTTTGCCAATACCTTATCTGTCTCTTCTGATTGGGAGGGCGGCCTGCGCAACACCCCCAACTGTAGTGTCCTATGTTTTGGATCTTGGATTTGCATCCATAGAGCCTCTGTATCTCTCTCCTCAGCCTCTTCCCTAACACACTTTAGCCCATCCCTCATGTAGCGCACTGCACCCCTCCTTTCCCCTTAACTCTATCCTTGTGGAATAGTCTCTAACCTGGAACCACTAGATCCCAATTATGGTTTTGGGTGACCCATGCCTTGGTGATGGCTGCCATGTCCACCCCCACCATGAGAGCCTGTAGTTCCACATTTTTATTCCCCAGGCTTCTAGCATTTAAAGATACCACCCTCCATCCCCTTTCTGTCTCCCCACTTCTTCCTCCTCTCCCTTTATAGCCATCCCTGTATTGTTTGCCCCTTGCCTTATCTCACTGTTATGGGGGGGTAAGCCCATGTGTTTTCCCATCCTGAGGCCTCTGATCACCTCGATCCCTTCTGCCACCCCCCTCTGCTAGTTTAAATTCTCCTCAATATACTCCCTAAACTTTTGCTTCAGCACTTTCTTCCCTTCCTCATTTAAGTGCAGTCTATCTTTAGTGTATAGACTGCTGTCCTCCCAGGTCACTCTCCATCCTCCTATCAGCCCATACCCTTTTTCCTGACACCAGGTTACAAGTCATTCATTAAACTCCTGAATACTCAATTTTCTTGCCATACTTGCCCTACATTCTTAATCTTTTGGGTAATATATACATTCTTAATCTGTTGGGCTAAGATATGAGGTAAAATCTTAAGATCTTAATTTATAAATGAAATGGGGCAGTAGCTAGGTACTTTGTTTTTAGGTTTGTTAGGTTTGGGTAATAAGATTATTGTGGTTTCTAAAAGGGAAGAGTCAGAGAAACCATTCTGCAGAATATAGGAAAACACATGAGTAGTTTTTCATCTGGCCTTTGTCTCACAGTTAGTTTTTTTTTTCTAAAGATCCTGCATGGTCTGCTCCTGACATTTTAATTGCCTTTGGACAGGTATAAAGACATCTTTCATCTCTGACCGTTTGTTTTGCATTTCCCTCAGCTGCATTCTTAGCTTGTTATTTTCCATGTGTCCATGTGCAACGCTCTCACCATAGACACAAAGGCATTCATCTTCTCCTCAAGCAGACTGATTTGTCATAACTTAGAACTGATTGCCACTATTTCATTCAGTATACATTTAGCCCAGCTTGGCATTTCCTCCTCATCAGGGAGGAACCTGTACAATAGTTTTGCTCCATTTTTATGCTGTTTGTCTTCTTTACCTCTCTCAGTGTCTGCATCTGAATTTTCTAATGAGGATGTCCCTTCTGATTTATTAGCATTAAGGCAAATCATTGTTTTTTCTGAGGAGAATTTACTTTTTAACCTTTCAGCAATTCTTTAGAATTGTAATTGATCTTAGCCCCTGTTCCATCTATTGTCTTCAAACAATGGGAGTTGGGGCAGATAGGGAAAAAAAGAATGGACAGCCATGTGCACCAATGAAAGGAACCTAGAAAATAAAATTCCTGACCTTCAGGCAGCCACTGTGGTCCTGGTTCTAGAGGCCATGACAGAATCATGGTGCACTGACATCCACAGCTGGGATGTGGCCAGTCTGGATTACACCATGTTTCAGAAGAATAGGGCCGGGAGGAAAGGCAGAGGGGTTGTTTTATATGTGAAGGAGTGTATAAAGGCCACAGAGATACAAGGATGATACAGGGATGAGAAAGGAATGCAGGTTCTTTGGGTTGGCTTGGAGATTGGTTCTGGGGAATTTATCCCTGTGAGGGTAGCATAGAAACCATTAGCGCAAGGGGAGAAGTTGCACAGAGTTTTAGGGGAGGCCATTGGCAAAATGGCAAGCAGGAAGGAGGTATTGATTATGTGGTCTTTAAACTGCTGGATGTAGACAGGCCAGTCTAGTCGAAGCTACAACTAGAAGTAGCATTGTCCTACACTCCCTATAAGAGGCAATTCTTAGGAAGCTGGAAGAGCTCACTAGAAAGGGGGCAGTGATGGATCTGGTACTTATGAACAGGGAGAATATTGCAGATGTCACAGTGGGTAGCCACTAGGGTACAAGTGATCATTGTACAGTGTGGTTTGGCATATGGATCATGCAGGAGGGAAAAAAAAACACAGTAGGGCAAGTGTCCTGGACTTCAGAAGAGCAAATTTTAAAGAACTAGGAGACTGTCTCAGTAAATCTCTTGAAGGAGGGGGGTGACCAGAGGAGAGTAGAGGTATGAAGGAAAAGGATAAGGAAGGCAATAAATAAGGCATTGGCAAGCTGTTTAAAAGAAATAAGCCATGGTAAGAGGAGGAGGAGGAGGAGGCCATTATAATCCTGAAAGGAGGTGGTTAAAATGATAAGGAAGAAAAACGTTTTTAGAAACTACAAAGAGACACAAACAGATAGGAACAGGGTGGTACTGTATATCTAAATAAACAAAGGGAGGCAAGGAGGAGTGTGAGGACAGCAAAAGATCAAAACAGAGGAGAAAATTGCACAGGAGATCAGAAAATGAGGATAAGGGTTTCTTCAGGTACATGAGTGAAATGAGGAAAGCAAGGAGAGAGTAGTGAGGATCAGGAGATTGGGAGGCAATGTGCAGAGGGAGATCAAGAAACAGTTAAACATTTGACACTTCTGCTCAGTCTTCACAGTTGAGGGAGAAGGCAATGGACTAACATGCATCAGTGGGCACCAGGAGAAGATGGCAGTAGACACAAGTCCCTTTTTGGAAGAGTGAGTCTACCAGTCACTGGAAGCCCTAAAGGTAAACAAAGTGATAGTGCCAGATGGGATACCGAAGGGTAGTAAAAGAACTGAGCACAGTGCCTGACACCCCTCTGGCAACACTATTCAGTAACTTATTGGAGATGGGGTAGTTCCAGAGGACTGGAGAAGGGCTGATGTGATCCCTCTGCACAAGTAGGGAGGAAGCCAGCAATTACAGACCAGTCAGTTTCACATCAGTGGTGGGGAAATTAATGGAAACCCTGCTGAAGGAGAGACTGGTAGAGTATCTGGAGGCAAATGGGCTGCAGAACCATCAGCAACATTGCTTCACAGTGGAAAGATTAAGTCAAACAAATCTAATAGATTTCTTTGACTGAGTAACTATGGAGGTGGATCAGGGGAGGGAAGTGGATGTGGTCTATCTGGACTTCAGTAAGGTCTATGGCACTATACCACACAGAAGACTGATAAAGAAACTTAGCAACCTGGGAGTTGGGGAGAAGGTGGTTAGCTGCGTATCTAACAGGTTGAAATAGAGAAGACAGGATGGTGGCAAACAGCACTCACTCAGTGGACTGGATAGTGACCAGTGGAGTACTACAGGGATTGGTACTGGGTCCTGTCCTCTTCGATATCAACATAAGTGTCATTGCTGTGGAACTGGAGGGGAAGGTGCATCTCTTTGCAGGTGACACAAAAATCTACAACAGGGTTGATGCCCAGGAGAGGGAGAAGAAAATGCAAAAGATCTGGAGAAACTAGAGGAGTGGTCAAGGGGATGGCAGCTGGGTTTCAGTGCCAAAAAGTGCAAAGTCATGCACCAGGGGCAGGGAAACTAGGGACTGTGTATAAGATGCGGGGGAGCTACTTACAGTCACCAAGCAAGAGAGAGGGACATTGGTGTAGTCATATCTGATGATTTCAAGGTGGCAAGGCAGTGTGACAAGGTAGTAGGCAAGTCTAGATGGATGCTGTGTTTTATAGCAAGTAGATTTCTAGCAAGAGAAGGGAGGTGGCGCTGCTACTATATCGCTTACTAGAGAGATTCCGCCTCCTGGAGTACTGTGTCCAGTTCTGGAGGCTATGCCTCTGAAAGGACTTTGACAGGGTGGAAGCAGTACAGAGGAGGGCCACCAAAATGGTGTGGGGGTTGCACAAGAAATCATATGAGAAGAGGCTGCAGGAGCTCAGCATATACTTCCTGGAGGAGAGGAGGGTGAAAGGGGATATGATTGAAACTTATAATTACCTTACGGGGAAAGCAAGAGGAAGAAGACGACTTTCTTTCAAAGGAGGAGCACCAGAGCATGGGGGCATGCTATGAAGCTGGATAGGGGAGTTTAAGAGGGATGTAAGGAAATACTTTTTCATGGAAAAGCTGGTGAACGCCTGGAATGGCCTACCAGAGGAGGTGGTGGGGCTGATGACAGTGGGGAGCTTCAAGTGTGCATGGGATAGGCACATGGACAAAACAGATAAAGGAAAGGGGAGGGAGGAGGGAGGAAGGGTTACCTGTGACAGAAAAGGGTCCAGGGTGTAGTAATAGACAGGGAAATAAAAGGACAGACTACATGGGCCTACTGGTCCTTTTCTGCTGACACATTCTATATTCTACATTTCTAATATATTGGACTTAATCGAGGGGAACTAGAAAGTGTATTTGTTGATTTAATCAGGTCCAGACTTTTGCTTTCCTTATTAGGAATTATCATGACTTCCCCACTTTTTTGACTCTTGAATATTGTGGTAGCAGTTTCCTGGAGAGCTTGATATGAGCTATGCAAGTGATCTTTTTAGCTGTCTGATGTTTGCTGCACTTGTACAGGGGCTTTAAATGCCCTTTGTGTGGAAGGAGAATTTTTTAACTATCTTTAATATTTTATTATAATTGTAACAGCTCCTTAACTCACCTGGGCTTTTCCAGGGCACTCTGATCTCACCTGGATATACTTCCTGAGGGGGCCAGCCTGGGTTCTTCGGATGACAGGATATGTAGCAGCAAATTGGCATGGTGCTTCCACCTGGGGTAGTGATAGTGAATACCTGCTGAACAAGTTGCAGGTTATGACACCCCAGGAAAGTACAGTAGTTGCCCCCACAGGCAGTTCCCCACACAATGCCAGAACTCCCAAAGCAATAATTCACAATGACAGTGTATAACATGAACCAGCAACACTTCTTTTTATTATAGGGAAGGGGAAAAGGATAAGAAAACACAGTACAACAATTTCAGCTTGCAGGCTGTACCCCATGATATTTCCCACCTCCCAAACACAGGTGCACCCAATTCCTCACTTGCAGCTGCTAAGTCACTACAGTCCCTTAGGGTGGGTACCACACCGAGGTACAGATTCCAAAGCGGGGGGGGGGGGTGTGGCTGTATCATTCTTTAGCTGGGAGAAGGAATCTTTCATTGGGGACCGATAACAAACACAACAGGTCTTGGTTTAACTTTACTGCCTGAGGCCCTTCTTGCATTTTAGAGTGCCCGTTCTAGGACTTACCCCCCTCTTAGCTTGACTAGCTAGCTAGCTAATGTAGGATCCCTTCGAGCCACAGCTCAGAGTTACTTACAGTTTGGTGAGGTTTCAGCAGGCTGGCTTTGACTGCACAGTGTAGGTATCATCAGGGGTTCATTTAATTTATTTTCTGTGGAAGTCTAAAACTTACAGGAGTCAAAATCTGGAAGTCATTCCAATTTTTTGGAAGTCAGAATAGTTCTAGGATCTCACTTTTGGAAGTCAATATTCTAGGAAGGACACATTTTTTTGGATGTTAATATAATACATTACTGGTAAAATACAATTTCTTTCAGAACAATCCATCATTTCTGACTTCCATGCCTGCGATTTTGGAAGTCATCTAATTTTTGGTTTTACATCTGGAAGCAAATGACTTCCTCCCTTTTTATTTTGGAAGTTTTTGCCTTATTTTTGGAAGTCAAATACTCCCAAAATGGAGTCATCTGAAGCCCTGGGTATCATGTTGGTGGTGCACCGCAGCAGCAGGAGCATTCAGCAACAGATGGCAGGCGAGTTGAAGAATACTGTGCTTCACAGGTCTGGCCTTTCACAACTTTGCCTCTAAGGCCCTTATAGACAGTTTTCACCAGACTGGACTTGCAACGTCTTCTTCGCTGGTTGTCCTCTCTGTCTGTTTCTGGGTGGTCTGGGGGACATGGAAGGCTTGGTTCCCTAGACTTCTCTGCATGCACTCACTTGCTGGAGCAAAACTGGGGCTGGGCTTTGACTCTGTCTCTAGCCCCAGTGCATGCAATTACTCTGCTGGTAGCAAATCAACAGTCTCTAGATGCTCTACCACCTTCTGAGGGAAACACAGGCTTCCAGTCACTTTGTTCTCTGCTGCTGAGACGTTTTACTTAAAGGCTGTACAGCTTGCCGCCTCTGCTCTCACATTGCAACACTATGCTCGCTCTCTGGCAGCAACACTTCACGTCTCTTTCTTTTTTGCAGCAAGTTTCCAAAGTCTATCTCACTCTCTCTGCAGCAAAACTTCCAAATCTCATTTTTTCTGACAGCAGAACTCCAAATTCTCTTTCTCTGTGCCAAATGGCTCTGTAGGTGTTCTGCCTATTTTTTTAATTCCATTGGGGCCGAACAGGTCATTGGGTCCAGGGCACAGACCTTGATTTGGGAAGCCCACAGCAATCTCTTCTGCACTCTAATCTCTTACATACCTCTGACTCATCTCCACTTTTGGTGGCCTGCCAGTCCCATTTATAATTTTTTGCATCCTTCCCCCTGATTGTCTGCTGCATTCCCAGGCATTTTTGCTACCCTTTGCACTTTACACAGCAGCCCCCTTGCTGCCAGAGTCCCATGGTAGATACCATATTTGTTTACATTTGTCCCCAAACATTTTCACTTAATGCAGTCCTTAATATCCATTATTTGCACTTCTAAGAGCACAAACCACGTTCCCCCATACCCAGAAGCATTCTGAATGTGAACCCTGACTCCACTGCCCACCTTGAGCCGAAGATATTACTAAATTGCAGCCACTGGCTGAAACTCCAATTTGAGACATGCCTCCTTTAATTTTCCCAATGGGTGGTCATGCATGCGTACAAGGTATGCGCCACCATCTTTTTTTTGTTTACATTTGTGGTCCAGGTTTCTACTGCTCCCCTGAACCACAGCACCATTCCAACAGCACCTGGAGGTGCAAAAATAGTGACAGGGTCTCTGCTCCCTTCTGAACATGGGGCTGAGACAGGAGAAAGTGGCAGCCACAGCCATGGGGATCCCACAGGTGCCAGGGTCCGAATCCCACCTGGAGCCACTGATGAGGACACAGGGATCATAGCCCCAATAAGGTAAGCCACCCCCACCCCAGAGGGGTGTTACACTCTCACCTTGGTCACGAATTGTCATCCTGACAATTGCACAAGTTCCATCCAGTGCATATTTGATAGAACCATAAATAGATAACAACACTAATAGTTCTATCTAGACAAGTTTAGTCTGGCTATGTTAACTTTAATTTTCAAATCCATGTAATAAATAAAACATATTAACCATATGTCCATTAACAGTGCTAACTAGACACTTGGTTTCTGTCTAACCAACATGCCCAGATTTTCACATTCCCACGTTACCCTCAGGGCTATTAAACACAATATGTGATAACAAGTGGGGAGTGACATAGATAGCACTAGGTCAGTGGGGACATAAGGTGAGTCATAACTGAGTTTTAAGAGGGGTTTGATCGGCCTTTTGGACCACTTCAAATAGGCTTCCTCGCTTTCATGGGCAACTGAGGATGGACATTCTTCATCCCTGGGAAGTAAGGGATGCTCTGCAACAGGAGCTAGGTTGAGTACAACTGGTGGTTCTTGTTCAGTTGGCTTGGGTACCATGTCCATCTCTTGTACAATCTCTGCTGGATCTACCACATCCATGTCTGTCTCTTGTGCAATCTCTATCATGTCTGCTGCATGTTCTGACGTGAGTGAAGGTTCAAAAGGCTCTGCTTCAGGGTTTAGTGGTGTGGTTGAAGTATTTGGCATCTACCACTCATCAGAGTTGTTCAACAGTTGGGGAATATCCACTGTAGAATAGTACCTCACAAGATCAACTTTCTCACTGGAACAGTCTGGGTCATTGGGATATGGATCTGATGCAGGACTTTCGGAAAGCAGTTAGACCAGTATTCAGGACAAATGCAGGCCGTATGAAAGGCTCGAATAAACCAGTATCTAGTTGAGAATTGGGCCGAGTAGTCTGGTTGGTGTGGTTGCAAGAACTCCTGGTTTTCATTCTTTGAGGTTGCGTGGGGCCTGGTTCTAGCTAGGAAACTTCTAATTGTCCAATGGGGAGCAAATGGTTGTGGTGCAATGTTTTACTTCTCTGAGACTCCCCCTCTAGGCAAACTCACTGGCAAGTCCATACGTTTTTCAGTGACCGCATGAGGGATGTTGCCCCATTGATCTGCAATTTTATTCTTTCCAGGCAACCCCAAATTCTGGACCAAGAGTCTGTTTCCAGTAAGCAACCCATGAGCTCTGACATGTTTATCATAATGGGTCTTTTCTGCCAAGTTTCTTTTGCTAGACAATTCTGTGGCCGATCGGTAAGCATCATCGAACTGCTGCTTCAGTCTTTGGACATATTTTGATGCAGGTCTTTAAGTTATCGCCATCAGATGACACTCCAAATGTAAGGTCTACTGGCAGTCAGGCCTCTGTTTCAAACATTAGCAGATATAGGGATTTCCCCATGGCATCATTACGAGTGCAATTGTAGGCATGGATTAGCATACTCACTTGCTGGCTCCAGTTAGCTTTCTGCCAAGGATTCAATGTGCCAAACATATCTATTAGAGTCCTATTGAATCTTTCAGGTTGACAGTCACCCTGGGGGTGGCAGGGAGTAATCCTGGACTTCCTAATTCCACATATCAGCAATTCTTGGATGAGTCAGCTTTCAAAAAATCCAGACCTTAGTCAGAATGGATTCTTTTGGGAAGTCCATAATGAACAAAGTATTTTTCAACCAGAATCTTAGCTACAGTGGTTGCCCATTGGTCTTTGGCTGGAAAAGCTTGGGCATATCTCGAATAGTGGTCGGTCACCAACAGGATGTTTGTTATATTCTTTTGGTCTGGTTCTAAACTCAAAAAATCAACACACACTAAGTCCATAGGGGCATTGGTTGTAATGTTCACCAAGGGAATGACTTGAGAAGGCATAGTTTTCCACTCAATACATCTAATACACTGTTCACAATATTTCTCCACCTCTGTACTCATTCTGTGCCCGTAGAACCTCCTTTTGACCAGATCCAGCATTCTGTCTACTCCAAAATGTCCCATCTCATCATGCAAAGCTTTAAGAGCCATCTTTCTGAACTTTACTGGTAGTAATAACTGTTTGAGAGTTGATCCATCAGTGCTCTGGAGTTCTCTGTAAATCACACCATTATGCACTTTCAATTTACTTCATTCTCATGGTAACAGGGAGATGTCAGGATGATTCACGTTTACAAATTCTGGGCCACTTCTCCATTGGATAGGAGTGACAATGTACAAGATTTTCCTTCCACTCTTTCTTCCAGCCTTGCGGGCTCATTTGTGGCAATGAGGACTTACTGAGAGATACAACATTACAATATGAACGTATGATGTAGCTGGCAGAAAAAGGCCTATAGGTCCATCAAGTCTTTCTGATTGTGCAGCTCGCAGTTTAATACTCCTGCAGCTGCCCCCCCACCATTCCCCTCCCATCATCCCCTCCCCATGGACGTTCACCCCTTTTGTTCTTGTCTGTACTTACCATGCCCCTGACTCTATCCCATCCCCTCTTAAAACTGTCCACTGCCTTCACCTCGATCAACTCCTCCATCAGTGCATTCCACCCAGCCACCACCCTTTCAGTGAAGTAGTGCCTCCTCATCTCCCTCCTGAATCTCCCCCCTTCCAACTTCAGACTGTGCCCCCATGTGCCCCTTCCTCATTTTAGGCAGAACAATCCTTCCGTCCTGACTTTGTTTATGTCTTTTAAGTATTTAAAGGTCTCTATCATGTCCCCCTCTCCCCTCTGTCCTCTAGGGAGTTTATGTTGAGCTCAAAGATACACTGATACACAGAAGGTGATGGCAGATTAGGACCGTGTGACCCACCTAGTCTACCTCTTTTCCTACCTAATGCATTACCACAGACCCTAGTTGATCTGAAGCTTACCCTCTCTTCCACATTGCTAGAGTACTCTTATGTCTATCCCATGCATTCTTAAATTCCTCTACTGTTTTTGCCCCCACCACCTCTCCAGGGAGATTGTTCCAAGCATCCACTACTCTTTCTGTGAAAAAGTACTTCCTCACGTTGCCCCTGAGCCTACCCTCCTCTAGCCTCATATCATGTCCCCTTATTTTTGTACACCTTCTTTTCTGAAAGAAGCTACCCTCCTGTACCTTGTTTATATCCTGATGTAGTTGAATGTCTCTATCATATCCCCCCTCTTTCTCCTCTCCTCCAGCTGATATATATTGAGGTCCTCTAGTCTTTCCTCATATGACTTTTGGTGCAGTCCTTGCACCATTTTTGCTGCCCTTCTCTGGACTGACTCTGTTTTGTCTATGTCCTTCCAGAGATGTGGCTTCCAGAACTGGACACAGTACTCTAGATGAGGTCTCACTAGTGATCTGTACAGTGGCATAACCAACTCTTTTTTTCTGCTGCTGATACTGCCCCTTATGCACACTAGCATCCCAATGGCTCTCCCCACAGCCTTCTCACATTGTTTGGTTACCTTTAGGTCATCAGATATGATTACCTCCAGGTCTCTTTTTTGACTGGTGGCTGTCAGTACTCCCCCCCCCCATCTTGTACTCCTCCCTTGAATTTCTGTGCCTCAAGTGCATGATTTCATGATTTAGCACTTCTTTGCATTGAATCTTAGCTGCTACTCTCTCGACCACTCCTCAAGCATGTTTAGGTCCTTTCTCACCCCGATGTCGACCCTGTTGCAGATCTTATTGTCATCTGCAAAGAGGCATGACCTTCCCTCCTGCTCCTCTGCAACGTCACTTATAAAGACACTGAAAAAGGACTGGCCCCTGCACGGATCCCTGTGGCACCCTGCTGGTCACCCCCCACCGGATTGAACAACATTTACCACCACCCAGCTCCCTCAGTCTTTCCTCATATGCCTTTTCCCCTAGCTCCATGATCATCTTTGTCACCCTACGCTGCACCCCCTCCAACAATTTCATGTCTTTTTTTAGGTAAGGGAACCAGTACTACACACAGTACTCCAAGTGTGGCCTCACTAGGGATCTATACAAAGGCAGGATGACCTCCTCTTTCCTGGAGGTGATACCCCTGGCAATGCACCCCAGCATCCAATTGGCTCTTGCTGCCACCCTTATGCACTGTGCTGATACCTTCATGTCCCCTGTGACTAGTACCCCTAGGTCCTTCTCCTTCTCTGAAGTTGATACCTGCACTCCTCCCAGTCAATTCTGGTCCTGGTGTTTCTGGCTCTGAGATGCATGGCCTTGCACTTCTTAGCATTAAATCCCAACTGCCACACATCTGACTAGTGCTCAAGTTAGCTAGATCCTCCCAGAGTGCTTGTCTCCCTTCCTCACTGTCCAGTTTTGCACATTTCTTTGTGTCATCGGGGAACAGGCTGATCTTACTCTTGACCCCGTCTGCAATGTCTCCAATAAAGTCATTGAATAACACAGGGCCTAGCACCGAGCCCTGCGGTACTCCACTAGTCACAGGTCTTGGCTTGGATGTCTCCCCCCTTACAACTTACCCTCTGCTGTCTGCTCTGAAGGGTTCCACCAAGTCGCCGTAACAGAAAGTTCTCCGGCATCCCCTACAGCAACACAATGCTGTTGACATCCCCAACACTACTAGGTCCCGACACCAACCAGGAAACACATCAACATGGACAGTATCAATATGGGGGGGGGGGCTGTGCTCCCTGCACCTCCCCATTTCATATATCTAACTCCACGTTGCACAGACAGTAGAGAAATGGACAGTCCTGCTGTCTGCACACCAGTTGACACAATATGCTGTCAGCAGCGATTACAGCTTTCCACAAGTGCTGTCACTGCTCCTGTGTTGCCGTAGGGGATTCGCTGTTACAGCGTCACTGCAACAATAGAATATGGCTCTGAATCCAGCTCTAAACCCACCCCACTAGTTTCTCCCCTGCCCCCAAGTCCCTCAGCTTGCCCAGTAACCTTCTGTGTGGCACTGAGTTGCAAGCTTTGCTGAAGTCCAGATACAGGACATCCACAGCATGGCCCTTGTCAACCTCTCTTGTGACCCAATCAAAGATGTCAACCAGGTTAGT
This sequence comes from Neoceratodus forsteri, assembly GCA_016271365.2. NCBI lineage: Eukaryota > Metazoa > Chordata > Ceratodontiformes > Ceratodontidae > Neoceratodus > Neoceratodus forsteri. The sequence continues at coordinate 1,320,367,538 of CM028130.1, forward strand.
CTGGCATGATCTTCCTGAGACAAACCTGTGCTGTCTCTGATCCTGGAATCCATTACTATCCAGGACAGTAATCAACATCTCCTTCAGGATGGTCTCCATCAGCTTCCCCACTATATATAGACATCAAGCTTACCTGTCTGTAATTGCCTGGTTTGTCCTTGGGCCCCCTCTTGTGGGAGGACACCATGTGAGCCATCCTCTAGTCCCTGGGCACCCTCACTGTCTCCAAGGAGATATTAAACAGGACAGCCTGAGGGCTTGCTAGTACCTCTGCCAACTCCTTCAGGACTCTTGGATGTACACCATCAGGTCCCTGTGCCTTGTCCACCTGCAAGGCTTTAAGGCCTTTTAGAACCCTATCCTCCTGGATGACCGAGTCCATTATCTCTGCTCCCCCCACCACTCTCTCCTTTCCCTTGTGGTATTGGCCCATCCTTTTCTTTCATGAACACAGAGCAGAAGTGCTCATTGAGTGCCTACACCTAGTCTTCCCTTTTTTCCACCCATCCCTGCTCTCTCTTGATTCTGACAATCTTGTCCCTACAACTCCTCTTTTCCCTTATGTACTTGAAGAAATCCTTATCCCCCTCTCTGATTCCCTGAGCCAATCTCAGCGCCCTTGCTGTTTTAGCTGACCTAACTGCCCTACTCACTTCCCTAGATTTCTTTGAGCAAACCTTCTCGTCTTCCTCTCACCCAGACTTATTGTATCTGATGATGGCCACTGTCTTTTTCCTCACCTTTCCTGCCACTTCCTTGCTGAGCCAGCAAGGTTTTTTGACCTGGACTGCTTATTCTGAGACTTGGCACATGTGTTCGCAGTCTCTGTCAGACCCTTCTTAATGATAGACCATTTCTGTTCAGCATCCATCCCTGGGAAAATTATTTTATTTATCTATCTGGTGATTCAGAAAAGACCATTGAGTGCAAGCTCTTTTACAAAGGTTCCATGTCATAGATTGCAAAACAAAGTACAATAGGAAAAAGCAAAGATACATCACAATAAACGATACAGCTTAGATTCAGAACTTACAGAATAACTCAAAACATAGGTACAAGTTAAAATAACAAGAAACACACTTTATGAGGGTGGGGGGGAATAAGCAGCCACAAAGTGCCTTGTTAGTAGTTCAGAGGGATGGGGATAGCTGGCAGTGGAGTGAAGAAAGGAGGTATGAGAGAGAGGCAGGTACTGCGGTGGAGGTGAAGGATGGGGAAGAAGGGCGATAAGGTATAGGGAGAAATAGGGGTTGAGGGGAGGCTAAGCAGAGAAGACATGCTAGAGTAAATGGTGGGGTGCGAGGGGGCATGGTCAGGCAGCTTGTATTAGTAGTGACTGTTAGGGAAACTCATGGGACTGGAAGTTGGGGGGGAAGGTGGGATGACGGGTGCCGAAGGAGTATGATGTGAACTGATTGCTGAGGCAAGTCATGAGAAGGGACAGAGGGCAGGGGTACCTGAGGCCTGACTAGTGCTTGCGGGGGTGGCAGAAAGAGCAGGTGTAGCTGTACTTAGGGGCAGGTGCACTTAGAGAGTGTTATTAGGTGCTGTTTGATGTCAGGTTTGAATTGGGCAAGACAACTGGTGGCCAAGAGGTGCCTGGGGGTTCATTCATCGACAGGGGTGCCCGGTAGGCAAATGCACATTGCCCAAGCGAGGTGTGATGGAAGGGGATAGCCAAGGCCCCTCTAGTCCTCCCCCTGGTGACCTGTAATGAGTTGGCCACCTTGATCAAATTGCCTACACAAGGTGGTGTTTTACCCAATAGAGCCTTCTTCCCTAGGATGTAAGTTTGGAATTTAATCCTGTTTCTTAATGACAGCCAATTTGCAAGTTCATACAGAGTACAGGTGTGAGTGCCACGCTCAGCATCCAAGGTGAGTCTACAGGCTTTGTTCAGCGCAGTCTGAACCCTCTTGAGCACTGTATCCATTGCCACCCTGTAGACCACTATTCCATAGTCAATAGTAAATATAATGGAACTGTGGACTGAGAGGTGGAGGGCCCCCAGAGAGAGGCATTGCCTGTGCCTGTACAGGACACCAATCTTGGTATTGACTGTCTTGACTAAAGAGTCAATATGGTGTGCAAACATGAGGGTATCATCTATTATGATCCCCAGATACTTGAACAAGTGGACTTGTTCCAGTGGCTCACTGCATGAGTTGGAGATGATGAGGGGGTGGTGCTTATTTTTGTTGTGCGGGCTGGATATAAGCATCGCCCTGGTCTTCTTGTAGTTTAGTAGCAACTTATAACTACAGAACCAGTCCTTGAGTTTGGAGAAGGAGTTCTGCAGCTCAGATTGTAGGGCAGCCTGAGATGTACTGCTGCTCAGGAGCACAGCATCATCTGCATATAGTATGAGTTTTGTGTTGCAGGCTGTGGGAAGGTCATTTAAGAAGAGGCTGAAGAGTAGGGGCCTCAGTATTGATCCCTGGAGTACCCCTAATGATACCTCTCTTGCGCTGGATACTGTCTGCCCAATTTTGACACATTGATGTCTTTGTGTCAGGTAGACTTGGAACCAGCAAAGGGCATTGGGTGCTACATCCATGTTTTGCAGTTGGGTAAGTAACAGGGGGGTGGTTGACTGTATCAAAGGCTTTGGTGAGGTCAATAAAGACAGACTCCACCAGTTTGCCTTCATCCAGGGCCTTATGTGCATAGTCCATGTAGTCCACCAGGGTAGTGGTGGTACTGTGATTTTGTCTGAAGCCATGCTGGTTGGGGCATAGTAGATTATACTTATTGAGGTAGTCGATGAGTTGCCCCACCACAGTCTTTTCCAGTGCCTTGGACAGGGGTGACAGGATTGAGAGGGGTCTGTAGTTAGCTACCACAGACTTGTGTCGCCTCCTTTATTCACTGGCATAACTAGGGCCTACTTCCAAACTTCCAAGAACTGGGCAAGAGCCAGGGACTTATTTTACAGCATGGTAATGGGCACTATAAGAATGTCCAGGGTGAGGGATAGAAGTTTCATGTCTATCCCATTACTGCCTAGTCTGGTCTTAACTAATACTTTCTTGACCATAGTTATGGCCTCCTTCACTGCCACCCTTTTAAAGTAGAAGGTCAGGTGAGAACACTCTGTAGATACATTGTTGGAATGGTTCAAACCAGGTTGAAAATAGGCAGGGGGTAGCACTGGGGTAAGATCGGTGAAGGCCTTATTGAAGGCTTCCGCAATAGCTAGAGGATCTGTAGTGGGGGTGCTACTGATACTGAGCAGCTGAGTTTGCTTCTTGTCCTCCTTTCCAAGGATGCTTTTGATGTTATCCCAGAATTTTTTCCCATCACCCCAAGACTTGCAAAATCGGGCCTTATGACAGTTGGCTTTGGCGAGCCGGATTAGCTTAGTGCAGTGGTTCCTGGCCATTCTGTAATACACTGGTAGTCATGCTTGCTGCCTGTGTGTCTGGTCTTCTCCCAGAGTATGTCCCTTTCTTTCAGGTGGGAGAGGAGCTCCCCATCAATCCAGCCTGTCGCCAAATTTTTCTTTTTTGTGAGCGGGGCATAGATGTCACAGATGGAGCTAAAGCCTTTAATGAAGTAACTGAGAGCCTGATCAAGGGTAGGCACCAGGTCAATAGGAGTCCAGTCATGTAGGACAAAGGCTGCTTTGAGGGCTCCAAGTTTACCCTTCATCAAGACCCTGCTTTCAAAGAAGATGGGTGGGCTTTTGGTAAATTTATTAGACCATAGGAAGGTGATTGGGGAGTGGTCACATAACGTGTCTGGGAGAACCTTGATCTCAGATATACGGGATGGTGAGCTTGCTAGGACCCAGTCAAGGAGGCTACTGTTTCCTGTCTTATAGTTCTGCCTGGTGGGGAAGGTGACAAGTTGTGTCAGGTTGGAGTTGGCTATCAGATCCCTGAAAGGGGCAGCCTCCTTTCCATCCCAGTTTATGTTAAAGTCCCCGGTAATGAAGAGCTCCATCCCCTTTGGAAGGGTGCTGATAACATCCATAATTGTGGGAAGGCCTGTTGTGGCTTTCTTGGGGGGTAGGTAGTTTGCGACAAGGATGAGGGTTTTGCCATTCTGACCGATTGTGCCTTTATCACTATTATCTCATGGTCCTCAGCCACCCTGGTTCCAGGGAGGATGGAGCACTGCATAGAGTCCCTGGCATAGATGAGGCATCCTCCACCTCTCTTGCCTATTCTATCAATCCTGTATGCTTCGAAGCCTCTGAAAGCAATGTCGCTATCTTTAATCCTACTGGTCAACCAGGTCTCCATTAGGCAGAGGATGTCAGGGGAATTGAAGGCCATCCATGCCTTTAGTTGGTCAAATTTTTGTGGTTAAACTGCAGATGTTCAGGGAGGCTATTTTTATGCCTTTAACCTTATGAACATCAGGGCCCGTTGAAGTGAGTGGGCCTGTGTTCGAGTGACTGTTGCCAGAGAGGAGCAGGAGCATAAAGATGACTTTTCTGGCAGAATGGTTTATGCTAAATTCAGCTTGTTCTTTCCACCGCCAAGACTTCAGGTGATTCAGGCGGTTGGACACCGGTTTAATTATTAGGCTATAGCTAACCGTTACTACCCCTATGCTAGGGGAGGGCATATGGTCACCCATATTTGTAGGGTAAGGCTGAGTGGTTTGCTGCCCACGGCCAAGTGAGGCAATTTCTGAAGGTGTGTTTGACAGCCATGCACTACCCAGTAGTGGTTCGGAGGGGGTAGCAGCAGCCCAGCTGGACATCTGGTGCCGGCTGTACCAAGCCAGGTAACAAGGAGCAGAAGGAGATAGCACCCCTTGACAGGGGACATGGCAGCTTGATTTAGTCATCAAGCCTGACACACTAGTGCTAAAGTGAGGCTGTACAGTTAACCACTATACTGGGTGGGTAACGAACAGGCAGTACAGCTTTAAGAAGCCGTTGGCAGTTTGTAGCTGAAGTGGGTAGAATTAGGAAGCGTGGGCATGACTACTGTGTATTTAATAGAGGCAGGGGTCAGGGTGGGCTGTGTGGGACAAAATTCTGTTTAGCTATATAATTAAAATAGCAGGCCCTGGTTCCCAAGAAAAAAGCCGTGAGAGAGAAAGCACCAGGGAGAGCAAGGCAGGGAAGCAGATCTAGAAAAAGAGGTCAGCAAAGGCACAGCACAACTAGCTATACACAGTAGGGGCAACTCAGACCCAAGAAGGAGAAAAAGGCAGGTGCATCCTGACTGATACAGCACCAGAAGGAAGTTGATGTTTAGTAGCTGCTTGCCTACAGGATAGGTTATAGGAAGCCAATAAAAAACAAAAGGAACATGAGGGATGTGGCCTATTGTTCAAGTTCAAGTTCAAATTTATTGCAGGAAAACTCCATTGAGCAAGCTCATTCACAAGGAGGTCCTGGGGCATATACAAACAAGTGTACATTACATGGTTCAGCATTCAAGGTATACAAAATGAAAGGAATGCACACATAATTCATGAACGGCAATACTCTGGGAAAAAGCAAAGACGTAGGATGTAAAGAAACCGAACACTAAGTTCATAGCATACCATTCCCTACAGGGTAGAGTATATAAGCTTAATAACGATAGCTACATTAAGAAAATATCAGGTACATATCGTTGGCAGGAGAGACGGGATATGGAGGTTGGGAGGGATGAAGATATTAGCCTAGGTTACAAGCAGTTGGTGTGTAGAATAGCGGTCAAGGGGGGAAAAGAGAAGGAGCAGGTGAAGAAAACATAATGGTAGACACAGAACGCGACATGTAGGTTCAAGGTTTGGAAACAGAAAGGACTAGTGTCTGGGTAGGTGAAAGGTTCGGATCTATTGAAGTATAGGTTAAAAGCAGTTATAAATATCTTTTATTTTATTTGTGCAAAGCGCTTTAAAGAAGTTAATTGGGATAATGCTAGTTAGCTTGAGAGTGGATTGGAGGTGGTTCCATATGGTAGGCAGAGTGTACGAGCTAGCTCTTTTACCGAAGGATGTACGAGTTCTGGGAATATCAAGCAGGATGAAATCAGATTTCCTGAGAGAATACATGCTCCGGGAAATGCAGATAATCGATGTAAGGTAACTCGGCAGTTTATGCAAAAGCATTTTGAGAGTCCAGATCCCGGTGTGAAGCAGGCGTCTGGTGTTGAGGGAAGTCCAACCGCTGGCTGCATACAAATCGCAGTGGTGCATATTGTAGGGTGAATTGGTAATAAATTGCAATGCACGGTGGTAGAGGGTGTCCAACTTGCTTAGGCTCAATACTGTGGTGGAGGAGTAGATTAGGTCTCCGTAGTCAAGTAGGGGAAGGAATGTGGCCTGGACTAGTCTGGTTCGCGTCTCCAGGGGGAAGACAGACCTATTTCTAAAGAAAAAACCTAATCTGATTTTGAGCCTCTTGGCTAGGTCCTCAGTCTGATCCTGAAAAGAGAGTTTGTTATCGATCCATATCCCCAGGTATTTGAATTTAGTAACCACTTCCAATGGCTCGTGAAGGCAGGTAACAATAAAGTCATTAGGGGGGTCCAAGGGGGTATGAGAAAAATCATTGCTTTGGTTTTTTTCGCCTTAAGGAGAAGCTTAGCTTTTGTAAGATTGATTTCAAGTTGCGCAAAATCTGCTTGGAGCATGTCCCTGACTTCAGATAAGGTTGAGCTGGTGGAATACAGTACAGTGTCATCGGCGAAAAAGTGCAGGTTGGAATTAGTTCTATTAAAGTCCAGGTCATTAATATAAAGAGAGAACAGGATTGGTCCTAGAATGGAGTCTTGGGGGACTCCTCGGACAATTGGCAGGGAAACGGAGAATAGACCGTCTGCCTTGACTTTCTGGGTCCTCCCTGTAAGATAGCTAGTGAACCACTGAATAGTGGAGGAGGTGGCTCCTAAGTTAGTGAGGCAGGTGACTAGCAGGTTATGATCAACAGTGTCAAACACTTTGCTGAGATCCAAGAAAACTGCACCAGTAATTTTCTTGGTATCCACAGCAGAGATCCACTCATTAGTAACTTTTGCCAGTGCAGAGATGGTACTGTGGTTTGCCCGGAAACTGGATTGTGATGGGTTGAGGAGAGAATAGGCTTCAATATATGTTTTTAATTGGTTGCAGATCAGTTTTTCAAGAACTTTGGAGAAGATAGGCAAAATGGAGATGGGTCTATTGTTATTCAAGTCACATGGGTCCCCTGACTTGAATAGGGGGAGAATGTGGGTGGATTTCCAACAGGAAGGTACTATGGCAGAAGTGATGGAGAGATTAAAGATATGGAGGATGGGGGAAGTGAGATAGGCATGGCCTAGTTTAAGGAAGAATGATTCAAAGCCGTCATCACCTGCACTTTTGCTGGTATCCAGGTTAAGAAGTGAGTCTTCAACTTCTTTATAACTGAGTGTACTCAAATGGAGGAGATAAGATGAAGTGGAGGTTGGTGGTGGAGAGCTAGGTTGGTTCTTAACATGGCTAGCATACGGTGAGGAGTCAAACGCTAGGCCAGCGGTGGCAAAGTGGGAGTTTAGTTCTTCTAGGATTAGGGGATTACTTTCCACTACCCTGCCTTTGGTAATTATCTTCGTAGGAATGGTGGGGGCAGTGGGTCATCCTTCAATAGATTTAAGTGTTTTCCATATTTTGTGTGGGTTTCCATTTGCCTGCTCAAGGGTTGAGACGTAATCATTTGCTTTTGCAGCGCAAATGCTTTTTACACAGGCATTCCTGGCTGCTCTAAAAGCCTGCCAATCTACAGGGCTTTTGGAATGCCTAGCTCTAGCTCACATCTTGTCACGGCTTGTTAGTGCTACCTTGAGCTCTTGCATAAACCAGGGATGGCAATGATTGCGCACTCGGACTTTGATGAAGGGGGCATGCTTATTTACCAGACTGACAAGGTTGTCATTAAGGGCAGAGACCGCATCATTAACGTTTTTGGCGAGGTAAAGATCTTGCCAACTGACCTTACCTAAGTCTGAGAGGAAGTTTGCTGCGGTGAATCCGTGAAAGGACCATTTAGTTAAGAATCTGGGCTGTTGGCGGTTCTTAGGTTGGGATCTTACACATGCAACAATCCCATGGTCACTCATATCATTGTGGAAAACTGCGGTGTGAGAGATTTTATGAGGATGGGTTGTCATTATAATATCAAAGAGGGTGCTATTGGCAGTGTTAAGGGTGTTGTTCCTTGTGGGTTCATTAACCAGTTGCACAAGGCCAAGCTCGTCACAGAGAGATTTAAGGTGGTGTGATTTAGGGGTAAGCCAATCCAGGTTGAGATTACCTAGGAGTATTGTTTCTGAGTTGGCTGCAGAGATTAGGGATTTCAGTATGTTAAGGATTTCGGAGCCGCCAGTTGGAGGCCTATAACTGCCTATAATGGTAAAACATTCTGACAAAGGGAGGTGAAGCTTCATCGATACTAGCTCAAGTTCTTTGGGTATAGTTTTACAGTTGATATCGGTGACAGAGTACTTGGTCTTGGCATAGATAACTACACCCCCGCCTCTAGATTCCCTATCTGCCCTGAAGTGTTTATACCACAGAAGGGTAATTTGTTGGTCGGCGATAAACTTTTTAAGCCAGGACTCAGTAATAATGATGAGGTCAGGGTTAGTATGCGCAGCCCATGTTTGTAATTGGACAACTTTTTTGGACAGGCTTAGTATATTAACCATCATCTTTTTTAGGCCTGGAGTGGCTGCAAAATGTGATGGTGAGGTAAGTTGCATAGGAGGTATTTAATAGAAGCTGGGGTCAGGGCAGCTGGGATAAAAAATAGAGATGTCCATGAAAAGCCGTAAAAGCTGGCAAGCAGAAAGCTGAGGAAGCCCAATATGCAGATATATTAATGGTATTTTAGAAATTAGGCACCTGCTTGACACTAGTCGAGGAGAAAATGGAGGAGAAAGAGCAGAGCTAGTGGCAGACAGATAGTGAGAAATAGTTGGGCAGATCAAGTTGGGGGAGCAGTATGAGATGGGAAAGCCCTTGGCAGGTGATAAGGGTGACTGTCACTTTGACTTAAAGAAGTAAAGAGGCAGAGAAAGAGTGTGGAGAGATGAGAGAGCTAGAAGGAGGATTTACATTAGTTAGGGAATGTGTTTTGCAAGAGACAGTGTTGCTGTCACTTTAAGCTTGAGCGGCTGGCTGGCAGTAGCCTGTAGGAGTGAGCTAGTAAACTGGGGCAGGGTTTAAGTGTATTTAAACAGGACCGGGGTGGGGTAAAAAATCAGGCTCCTAGGGCTCCCTTCCTGGAGGTAATCAGTCCCCGAGGGCGAGTCTGTACCTGAGCTTCTGTGAGAGGCTGGTGGCTTCAGACCTGGACCATGGATGGCAGTCTGGCAGGTCAAGTTCTTCAGAGAACCACAGCTGTGGCTCTTGGACTACCTGAAAAGAGAAGGACAGGAGAAATTAAATAAGAGGCGGGGGCTAAAAGAAATGGCTTAAACAGGGGGTGTTGCAGACCAAACTGTTAGACAAGGTGCCACAAGGTCTGAGAGAGCAAGAACAGGGCTAATTAAAACACAATACCACAGTAAAAGGTAAAAAAGAGGGGGGTTCAAGACCAGAGCTGAGATCGCTACTGGGTCTTAAGAGTGAACACTCTACATGCAGTTAGATTAAATCAGCAAAACATGAACTCCAAAATGCTAGCAAGACAGTATTAACAGAAATCAAAATCCAGTAAAATATCATTCAAGCATTAACAGTGCAGAGCTATATGGAGCCAAACGCAGTGCTCCTAGGGCTAACTGCAGCCAATGGGTCACAGCAATAATAGACATCGGATTTAAACCCAGAAACAACTGTCCTCATGTAAAAAAGAAAAATCAGACTCCTAGGGTTCCCTTCCTGGAGGTAATCAGTCCCTGAGGGCGAGTCCATACCTGAGCTTCTGTGAGGTGCTGGTGGCTTCAGACCTGGACCACAGATGGCAGTCTGGCAGGTCGGGTTCATCAGAGAACCACGGCTGTAGCTCTCAGACTGCCTGAGCTTCTGTGAGGGGCTGGTGACTTCAGACATGGATGACGGATAACAGTCTGGCAGGTCGGGTTCATCAGAGAACCATGGCTGTGGCTCTTTGACTACCTGAGCAAGATGCCCCCCATAGGATGCTGCCCATCCTGGCAAAATCCACCTTCCTGAAGTCTACCACTCTAGCTCTGGTCTTAGCCAACTCCCAGCCTGTGTTGAGGGAGAGCCTCCAACTAGTGGGTCCTGTATGACCACATCCTGGACTTGGTCCCCATTTACTAAGACTATGTCCAGCATGTTCCCTTCCCTGGTGGGTTCTGACACTCCCTGCTCTAGGTAGCTGTCTTGGATAGCGTTAAGCAGTACTTGTTACCTGGCATTTGTGGTAGTCATGGTCTGCCAGTCCATCCCAGGTAGGTTGAAGTCGCTCACTAAGACCACACTCCCCTTGTCGCTGACCTTCCTGATTTGCTCCCCAGCTCCCTGTCATTCTCCTCATTTTGTGACGGTGGCCTGTACACCACCACCATAATAATCTTCTTACCTCTGGAGTTTTGGAGCAGTACCCATATGGATTCGGGCTTTGCCTCTTCCACCTCCTCCCTGGTACACAGTATCCCTTCCTTTACGTAAATAGCCACCCCTCCTCCTCTTTCCCCCTCCCTGTCTTTGTGGTACACCTTGTAACCAGGGACTGTGAGATCCCAGTTATGATATTGGGTGGCCCAGGTTTCCATGATGGCTGTAATATCTACCTCCCCTATGGCCATCAATGCCTGGAATTCTGCTACCTTGCTTGCCAAACTTCTTGCATTCAAGGATACTACAGTCCACCATGTTCCTTGCCCTTCCTCTCTCCATCCCTCTCCCCTACTTTTGTTCCTTGTTATAAAATAAACCGATAAAAAAACAGCACTGGGAGACACACAGAAATCATGTAGACCACAACTTGTGGTTGGCATGGTTCCTGTCAGGGAGATGCTGGTCGACATAAAGGATGTTGAAACATAGAAACATAGAAACATAGAAGTTGACGGCAGATAAGGACCGCAAGGCCCATCCAGTCTGCCCATTTCTTTTTCCACCTTATAAATGTGCCATCGGCCTTTGCTCTGTCAGTGACCTATCTATTCATAGTCATTTGTATTGCTCCCTTATGCCTATCCCATGCCTGTTTGAAGCCCTGCACTGTATTCATAGCCACCACTTCTTGTGGTAAGCCATTCCATGCATCTACCACCCTTTCTGTGAAAAGAATTTCCTCACATTCCCCTTAATCGGCCTCCTCTAATCTCATGCTGTGTCCTCTTGTCCTGCTATTTTCTTATATTTAAACATGTTAGACTCTTTCACCTTGTTTATGCCCTTAAGGTGTTTAAATGTCTCGATCATATCCCTCTCTCCCTCCTTTGCTCAAGGGTATACATATTGAGCTCCGTTAATCTGTCCTCATATGTCTTCTGATGCAGTCCCTGCACCATTTGGTTGCCCTTCTCTGGACTGCCTCAATTTGGTTAATGTCCTTGTGAAGGTGTGGCCTCCAATACTGCCGCAGTACTCCAGATGGGGAGCTAACCAATGTCTTGTACAGAGGATTATTACCTCCCTCTTACGACTTGTGATACCCCTACTAATACACCCTAACACCCCCCTAGCCTTACCTACTGCTTTAGAGGTCTGCTTGGATGATTTTAGGTCATCAGTGATGATGATGCCCAAGTCTCTTTCTTCCTTTGTGACTGCTAGCAACTCCCCTCCCAGCCTATAAGTGGCTTCAGGGTTTCTCTTCCCTATGTGCATGATTGTGCACTTCTTTGCATTAAATCCCAGTTGCCACTCTTCTGACCATTCTGCTAGTTTATCCAGATCTCTTCTCATTCTGCCCACCCCATCTGGATCATCTACTCTGTTGCAGATCTTGGTGTCATCTGCAAACAGACAAGCCTTACCCTCTAGTCCATCTCGAGGTCACTAATGAAGATGTTGAATAGGACTGGCCCCAGGACTGATCCCTAGGTACCCACTTGTGACTTGCATCTCTTCTGACTGTATACCATTTACCCACCACTCTCTGTTTTCTGCCAGTCAACCAGTTTGCCACCCAGTTGACCAACTTCGACCCACCCCGAGCCTACCTAGCTTATTTATCAATCTTCTATGGAACAGTGTCAAAAGCTTTGCTGAAGTCAGGTAGGCGACATCAACTGCTCCCTTGTCCACCACTCTGGTTACCCAGTCAAAGAAATCTATGAGATTAATTTGACAGGACCTTCCTTTGTAAACCCATGCTGTCTTGGATCCTGTGCCCTATGGTTCCAGGTGTTGCACTATCCTTTCCTTAAGGGTGCCTCAAAATCTTGCCACTACTGAGGTAAGACTGACCAGTCTGTAGTTCCCGCCTCCTCCCTGCTACCACTCTTGTGGAGTGGGATCACATGAGCCCTTCTCCAGTCTTCTGGGACCTCTCCTGTGCTCAGAGACTCACTAAACAATTCTGCTAAAGGCTCTGCTAGTTCCTCCTTTAGCTCCTTAAGTACCCTGGGATGTATGCCATCAGGTCCCATTGCCTTATCCACCCTGAGCTTAGCATGAACCGGCATGGTAGAGCCCCGGTGACCACCACATGGTGTGGTTCAATATGGAGACATGACTTAATTAATCCACACAAGGGCAAGAATATTAGATTTCAGGCGGGTGGGTTTCACTGAAATTGGTAGATGTATACAAGCACTCCTAGGGAATGGAGAGGTAATAGAGGGGGTGGAAGAACAATGGGAGAAACTGAAAGGAGCCATAGTGGATATAACAAACTAATGCATTAGGATAGTGGCCAAAGGGAAAAGAAGAAGGAAACCACTATGGTTCTCCAAAGAGGTGGGGGACAAAGTCAGGGCTAATAGGCTGAGTTTCAGCAAATATATGGGGAGTCAAAGGGAGGAGCACAGGGAGATGTACTTTGAATATCTACGGGAAGCAAGGAAGGCTGTTAGGAGGGCGAAGGCGCAGACAGAAGAGGGCTTAGCACGGTCTATAAACAAAGGGGATAAGGCATTTTATAGGTACATCAGTGAAAGAAGAAAAAATGTGGGGGTTGTGAGACTCAAAGGGGAGAAGGGAGAATGTAAGGAGTGGGATCTGGACAAGGCAGAAATATTGAACAAATACTTCTGCTCAATATTCACTTAGGAGGGGGAAGGTCAAGGACCACAGTTGGGTTGCAGAGGCAATGGGGGGGGGAGTAGAGACCAGTCCATTCACAGTGGAGAGTTCTGGAAGAACTCACAAAGTTGAAGGTGGATAAGGCTTATGGGGCACATGGCATCCACCCGAGGATATTAAAGGAGCTGCAAAGGGAACTAGCAGCACCTCTGGTGGCCCTGTTCACGGAGTCACTCAACATGGGTGTCATTCTAGAGTACTGGAGGATGGCACATGTAGTCCCACTGCACAAAAATGGCAGTAGGGAGGAGTCAGGGAACTACAGGCTGGTCAGCCTCACCTTAGTGGTGGGTAAGATCATGGAGACACTGTTGAAAGAAAGGATAGTGGCACATATGGAATCCAGCGGTGCTCAGGATCTGAGGCAACATGAATTCACAGCAGGAAGATCATGTCAAATGAATCTAATAGATTTTTTTTGACTGGGTGACTAGGGAAATAAATCAGATAGGGGCAGTAGACGTCACCTACCTAGATTTAAGCAAGGCATTCAACACCATCCCACATAGAAGACTGATTAACAAGATGGGTAGGCTGGGCATGGGAGACAAAGTGGAAAACTAGGTTAGGAAGTTGTTAACAGACAGGAGACAGAGGGTGGTGGCAAATGGGGTACAATCTGGGGAGAAGGGAGTGACCAGTGGGGTACCACAGGGATCAAAACTAGGACCAATCCTGTTCAATGTCTTCATTAGTGACATTGCAGAGGGCTGGAAGGAAAGGTCTGCCTGTTTGCAGATGACACCAAGATCTGCAACAGGGTGGATCTAGAAAACCTACTGCTACTAATAGAATCCTGCATACCACTAGTGCCCACCCCATAAAACTGATAAACTCAATGCCATATGGTCAACTATTAAGAATGAAGTGGAATTGTAGCAGTACAAAAGAGTTTGAAAAACAGGCAGATGAAATGCTGAACAGATACAGGGAGGGGGCTACAGTGAGGAAATTGTATCTACTGTAAATCTGTAAGGAAAGTTAACACAATAGAAAGGCAGAATCTACTTAGTTGAAAACAAAAAGATACACTGAAAAATAAATGCATCACATTCTCAACAAAACATAATAAAATCTCTGGGGAGATAAGAAATATAATATATAAGCATTGACACATTTTGAAAACTGATAGCCAGTTGAAGGAAGAAATAGAAGACAAACTGAGGATAACCTATAGAAAGACAAAAAACCTAGAAGATATGTTGGTTAGAAGTCACTTCAAACCATCCAGAACAGTTAGATCTACAACATGGCTACCCCCTAAGCCAAATAGCTTCTTCAAATATGGTAATTGCAACATGTGTAAATACAGCCAAGAAGGGGACACTTAAACACACCACACAACCCAGAGGTAATGAAAAAGAATTTCATTTCATATGTAACAGGTTTTGCTGTATATGTAAGTTGGTGTGAATGTGAAAAGGTAGAACTGTCAGGCCACTAAAAACAAGGCTACAGGAACATGTCAGGACCATGATAAACTGTAGTGATCACAGCCATTTTGGCAATCACTATGCGGAATTTCATAACACAAATCCATCTGGATTAAAATTCATGGCACTGGATACTGTCCCCCCACCTGAGAGAGGAGGAGATCGCCTCAACAGGCTAAATCAAAAAGAGACAAGATGGATATTGTCACTAGATACAGTGCATCCAGTAGGGTTTAATGAAGAAGTAGACTTTACTCCCTATATTAAAGAAATGTAATTACAATGCTAGCTTGAATGTATAATGGAAGTGATACAGCTTGTTGACTTCTTATCTCACCTGTGTTATATGTATTTGTGTAATGTAGAGATATATGTAGAAGGAAAGAACACAATAAATGTATGAATATTGTCAAAAAATAAGTTATAACTAAAAAAAATTGCAAATTAATTAATTAATTAATTAATTAATTACATTCTTTCTTTAGTTACAGGTCATGAAGATAACAGGAAAAGGAATTGTCCCTTCGGTGACTATCCTGTTTGATATTTTGAATTTGGAAATGGGCCTTACCCATGCAAAAATTAAAAAGTAAATAGTAAATTACAAACCTGTGAACTTTATTTCCGATAACTTGTCTTAACAAAACTTTGACTTATCTAGTACACCGAAAGTTACCTGAGGAGTACAGACTACCCCAACCTCACCAGTCTTTACCATGCATGTTTCATCCTTTCTTTCTCACCTTCCCTCTCCCCTGAAGTCCACAACCCCCCCCAAACCCCTCCACCTGACGCTTTACCCTCTCACCATTCCTTTCATGTTAGTCTCTCAACTCTCAAGGTTTTGAATAATTTTGAGTTTTTATTTCTTCCCCTTTTTTGTATTCATTTGCTTATAAAATTCATTCAATAGAAGTCCAGTCACAGAACACTCACCCAGAAAGAAAATCAAAATTCACTGAAATGTTTGAATTCTAATAGGATTTTACTTGCAGAAAAGATGAGTGTACAAATACAGAAGCACCTTGGTAGGAAAGGTGACCACAACTAGCTTTAGCTTTGACACTAATGGTAGCTTTATCACTGGTGACGGATGAGTGACTAGTTCCCTGGGCCCCAGGATGCTCTTCTACTGGGTCCTGCTGAAGTTTAATGGTCTAGATGCATTTTCAGCCAGTTTCTCTTGGGTTAATATATCTGCTACCCTCTGATAATTGCTTTTGGATGTACACTGACATTGAACATGCCCATCTTACCCACACCGTTAACAGTATACATCAGTTCGACATGTTAGCAGTTGGGAGGTTCCAGCTGGAGAGCTCCTTGGGTGTCCCTTCTGCCTAGCAGGGGCTATAGATACATAGAGTGTACCAAGGGTCACAGGTTTGACTCCCTCCAACTGTTTCTCACTTATGGTGAGGTTGGACTACATGGTCCATCTTAATTCTTTGGGACTGAGACCAGCCACCCTGAAAGTGCACTTGGCTGCTGTCTCTGCCTTCATTTCATCAGGGAAGCCCTCTTCTCTTTCTGCTCAACTAAGGTCAGGGGTAAGGTGCAACAGACTTCTAGGAAAACAAACTGAACTTACAAGCTCAAATGGGCAGACTGGGTGGGCCATAGGCCCTTATCTGCTGACACTGTCTATGTATCTATGTATCTATGTATAGATGACTGCTGGGTGGGGTGATTCATGTTTCATGTTTATTTGTGGTTAATAAGTTTTATTGATTCGACTTATTAAGATGATGCAAACATTGAAGCAGTTGGATACATTGCAAAGGTCTTACAGACTGTTATTATGACTGTAGAAGCAAAGGACGGAACATGCTGGCCAAATAGTTACGAACTGAATATACTAACCAGGTAAGCAGTAGGATAATACTCTGTGCCTGGATGTACAACACCTATCCAGCTGGAGATTAACTTTGAAAGTATTAGCAGTTGGTGCATTGCATTATGGCTAACTCATACAAACAAATCTTAGTTGGCCCCATCCTGCTAGTTTCTGCAGTATTTGACAAAGCATCAGAAATTAGGAGAAGTCCAGGGCCATTGTCCTCTACTTTACACCTACAAAATACAAGAGATCATACACACAAAGCAAACAGGTCTTCATTGTCAGAGAAGATGCTATCCTTTACTGATATTATACCATGTCATCCATAGAGCAGGGTCCCCTATAACTCAATAACAATCTCTCCAGCACTTGCCCCTGAATGCACCATGAGAGGAGAACATTATAGTAGCATGGTTGTGCCTATTCAGGTGATTCCCTCTCTGTGTTTTAAAAACAGAAGGAAGGGAGTCCAGAGGGCAGTATATTTAAAGATGGTATTGGTCACAGTATGTGATATTCTGGCCCAGTTGGCAACTTGAGCCATGTAGGTAAGTACCTCCCCCAGGGAAGGGATTATCTTGGACCGCCATTTACACAGTAGGAGTCTTTTAACCTATGTACTGAGTGTCAGAAGTAGTTTCAACTCGGAAAGATGAAGGTCAGGGGCCAGGGGCCGGAGTCCTAATAACAGCAACTCAGGGGACTGAGGCACAGGCTTCCTAAGTATTTTGGACCCCATCTCACAGATAGTCTGCCATAGGGGCTGGATCAGCCTGCAGGACCAAAGTATATGGAACAGGTCATCTGGGAGTTCCTGACACCTCCAACACAGGTCAGACTGAGCTAGCTTTGCCTTGGCGAGGACTACAGGAGTCCTGTGCCAGGAGTGAACTATCTTGTTCTATATTAATTGACTACTGGTGTCAGGATATGCCCCATGCACTAATTTTAGACAAGACTTCCACTCCAGGTTCATAATAGGGGCATGCAGTGCTTTCTCCCATTTATGCTTGGATTCCTCTGCTTGGGATGGGATGGTGCTCCGAATGGCCGCATATACCTGGCTTGACTGTCCTCTTTCTAGGGCCAGCCATGACTCTACCTTGGAGATATGTTGCTCTTGGTGCTGCTTATGCCTGTACATAAGGATGGCGCTTCTTATTTGAAGGAATCACCAGAAGTCTTTGGGAGAGATCCCATAAGAGCTCCGCAGGCCCTCAAAGGAATTAAGGGTATCTGTACCAGGAATGAGCATATCTCGAAGCAATGAGATACCACCATGTTCCCATGAGGACCATGCAATTGGTTGTTTATTGATGGCAATCTCATTATTGCCCCATAGTGGGGTAAGTCTTAGGGGAGATGGGGAGGTACCTAACTTCTTAAGCACCTTGGCCCAATATTCCAGAGAGGGACCTATAGTAGGATGAGAGCACGTGCGCTTAGGGGGATGCTTAAATAACAACAGTACCAAGTGAGTACACTGACATACCTCTCTCTCCATATCCAGCCACTGGGGATCATTGTGTTAAGGGAAAAGGAACCATTTTAACGTCTGAGCCAGCTGAAAGGCCTATTTATACCCCTCTAACCATGGAAGACCCCAGCCCCCTTCTGACCAATGAGCTCTGAGCTTATTTCTACTGTACCTAGGTTTCTTACCCTCCCACAAACAGGATCCCAGCAGGGAGTCTAACTTAGTGAACCAATAACAAGGTATTTTCAAAGGGATGTGGGAGAGAAGATACATCATTTTTAGCACTGTGACCATTTTAATTGCGGATATGTTGCCTACAGGCGACAGTCGAAGAGATTTCCATCTGTCCAGTTCTGTATGAATGGACGCAAAAAAAAAGTGGTTTCATATTCAGGTCCCAGATTTTATGCAGATTAGAAGAGATAGTAATGCCCAAGTAGGTAATCCCTTCCAGGGCCCATCAGAGCCCATGCTGAGTAACCATTTGAGAGGTACACTTAGAGTTTAAAGGTAGGACCTCAGTCTTGGCCTAGTTAATCTTGAGCCCTGAAAATGTAGAGAATTCTGACAAGGTGGGCAGTAGGGGAGGGAAGGAGGTGATGATATTGGCTATAGGGAGCAACAGGTCATCCGCATACATAAGAGTAGGGTATGCCCATGTTCCCACCTGGACCCCAGAAATTAGAGGATTTTGCCTAATAGCAACCACCAGGGGTTCTACTGCCAATACAAAAAGTAGTGGGGAAAGTGGGCAGCCCCGATGGGTACCCCTACCCAGTATGAATGTGGGAGACAGCATCGTCTTGGTGAGTATCCGTGCAGCTGGGGATGAATATATTGCCCCAATCCAGGCCCGAAACCCAGCCACCAAGCCCATAGTGCAAAGTACTTGTTGGACATCATCCCACTCCAGGGAATCAAAGGCCTTTTCAAAATCTATTGCAATGGCAGCAGCAGGGGAAGATAATGTTTGGGCCTTATGGATTAAATTTACCAACGGTCTAATATGGTCCACGCTAAAGCGGCACTTAACAAAGCCTTCTTGGGATGGGTGGATCAAACTGGGAAGGAGAGGATTAAGTCTATTAGCTAGTATCTTAGCTAGCACCTTGCTATCAGTATTCAATAATGAAATAGGGAGGTAGCTGGATGCTTTAAGAGGGTCTTTACCTTTTTTTGGTAGGATAGTAATAGTCACCTCCCTAAGGGAAGAAGGGAGAGACCCTGTTTGCAATAACTCAGTAAATACTTGTTGCAATACTGGAGAGACTATGGGATGCAACAGCTGCCACACTTCAATAGGGAAACTGTCCCATCGTGGGGCCTTTCCCTTTTTAAGGGAGAGGATGGCGTCTGCCACCTCCTAGGTTGAGATCGGGACATCTAGAAAATTAGCTTGGGCTTCCAAGATTTTGGGGAGATGTAGGGACTCCAGAAATGGGCAGACCCCCTGAGGGCCTGGGGCTCTGGAAGATTTATATAACGAGGAGTAAAGATCCATCATTATTTGATTAATACCTTGCGCCGAGGTCTGGGTCCTACTCCCTGCATCCTCTAAAGCTGCTATATGCCTTTCGGCTTGCTGCTTTTTGAGATAGTATGCCACCAGCTTAATCCCCTTTTCTCCCCCTTCCCAATATTTATGCTTGAGTCTAATGATCGAAATCTCTGCCTTTCTAGAGACTAGCTCGTTCACTTGCATCTTCAGAGAGGTGACCTTGTGACCTGCCTCTGACCTAAGGGAAGGGACATGAAGGGCCTTAAAAGCAAGTTCCACTTCTCGGAGTTATCGTTCAAGCCCCCTCAAATGTTGTTCCCTGCTCTTTCAGTGCTGGCTCGCATACCCTATTATCGCCCCTCTTAGAGTAGCTTTGAATGCCTCCCATGTGGTACCATGAGAGTATCTGCTATGAGGTTAAGCAGAAAATTCCTTTTTGACCAAGGAAACCTGGGTCACGAAGTAGCAATGGGTCCAGCCTCCATGTCGGAGACTTAGGGAGAGAGAGGCCCCATGTGAAGGCAAGATGCACAGTGGCATGATCCGAGATAACTAAGGGATGAATAAGGGTATTAACAGTGTTACTAGTAATAATAGGAGAGGTGAGCCAGAAGTCTGTTCTACTAAGAGAACTATGTACTGGGGAATGAAAGGTGTAGCCCCACTGGGAGGGGTGAAATATTCTCCAGATGTCCATAAGGGCCAAATCTTGTTGTAATAGAGCAACTGCAATTACAGCCCTGGAGTGGGGCTCAGTATTGGAAGGAGATCTATCCAGGAAAGGGTCCAGAGTAAGATTAAAATCATCCCCTAATAAAATGCGGGTATCTTCCGGAGCTATGGATCCCAGCACCTGGGCCAACTTGTGAAAGAAGGAGGGCAAGTCCTCATTCGGAGCGTATATGTTACCCAGGATCAGAGGGTCCTCTCCAGTATCCATGAGTACCAACACCCATCTACCCTCAGGGTCTCTCACTTGCCTCTGCAATTTCCATTGTAGTTGCTTGTAAAGCAGAATCGCCATCCTCCTCTTTCTAGAGGAGGCCGAGGCATGAATGACCTGACCTACCCACTCCCTCTTCAGTCTCTCAGGATCCCCCCCCGGTAAGTTTGGTCTCCTGCAGGAAGATGACCCTCGCTCACAGTCTCTTAAGGTGGCCCAAAACTTGCTTCCTCTTGTTTGAGGTGTTAAGCCCTCTGATGTTTCATGTCAGACAAGTGATATCACCTGTTCGTAATCGGGAGCAAATATTTAATTAAGAGATATATCAAGAACAACCAGCAGATAGGGGGCGAGGGCAGCCCAACCAGAAGAGGCAAATTTCTATAGAGCGCCACCAGATATGGAGAGGGTGGGTAAAGCCCATATACACTGCCCCTACCAGATGACCTTATACTAGCAAATAACAAAACATCTGTGTGTGTCTCTTGTGAAACAAACATACATAAACACATTAACAAACTATATACATTGTGCACACTGTACCATGCAATTTGGGGATATAGAGACGTCTCTTTGGCCGTAGAGCTCTGCTGTAGGCCAGCCCCTATTCCCAGGGCATTATCAAGTGGTATCCATCCTTCCTTAGCACTATGGTGAGTGCAGGGGGGTTCCCCCATGAGAGAATTGAGCAACCCAATAGGAAAGTTGGACCACGTGGCTCATTGCAACCCCAGAGGGTTGAGAGAGCTGCTCCAGTGGTGTAGATCAGAAGCTGGGGTAGTTGAAGTGGGACTACACAATGCTTCTAATGAGGTGGGGGTTTGCAGGAAAGAAAGTGGGTGAGGACTGCCCACTATTTCTGCGAGCCTAGGGTTATTGCTGATGGGTGCCAACATGCTTTCACAACAAAAATCCTGGTGAGGTCAGGCTCGTCACACCTATGAAGAGTGTACTGTAAGCCACTCAATGCAGGGGCTGGGAGATCTCCCCTTGATAGGAAAAAATAATAATAAAAAAAAAAACATACCAGAGGGGCACAGGCCTATGCCATTCACCACTTAGGGCCTCACGTAAAACACATCCTGGCTACCTATTCAGCACAACAGTTTACGCATGCTGACAAATACTTTCATATTATATGACACAGCTTCCCAATGGACCTCACCCACCCCCACACACAAGTAAGAGAGTTAGAACCCACAAAAGTTCTGCTGTTTAATCAGATGGTACAAAAAGGCCTTCTTTGCCATCTAGATGTGTCTGGACCTTTCATCAGGACATCCACTGAGAGCTTGTTGGTAGGCCTCGTTGAATCCCTCCCAGTATAGGAGTGAGGCATCTTCTCTGCCACATGGCAGTGCAAGTCGGGAGTCAAGGTTGGGGTGAAAAGGGTCTCGAAAGTTCCCTTACATGGATAACATAAAGAAAGGGTAGCGGATGGGTCAGCCAAGGAGACTGTCCACTGACGATCAATTTAGACACCCCAAACTCGCCCCATACCTACAGCTCCCCGGGGGATTAAAAGAACAGGAATAAAATGAAAATAGAAGGATGACTACTTAGCTGACCATGCCAGTGGATTTTCTCTGATCGATTGCCCTGGTGAAGTAGAGTGCTCAGGACAGTCCACATTGAAGGTGAGATCTCCACTGGTAGAGGAGGCCTCCCTCGTAGCCTTTGCTGGATGCTGCCCTCCACTATCTGTAGCTCCGTTCTGCGGCTGGTGAGGAGTTGCTGACGGGGACAGGTAGCTGGGCTGCAACATAGGAGTAGGCCTGCCTTCCACAGTTGAATCCACAATGCCTGGGTGTTGATCTGGAGAGCTGGGGCGTAAAGCTTCATATCTATTAGTGGTGTGGTAGGCCTGTAATGGATCTGGAGCAACAGTGTCCATGCTTGTGGCCTCCTCTGTGTCGTCTTGCCCTCTCTCCAAAGGATGCTCCCGGCGGCCGTGTTTCTTTGAGGATTGTCTCTTTTGGCGTGTTTTTGGAGGGAGTTCCCATTGTTGCTCCCTGAGGTCTTGCCAAACTGCAGGCCTGATCACTAATGGAGAGGAGCGGCAATCCAACCCATCAGTAGCAGTTTTTGGCGAAGGGGCTTCCGGGGTAGTGGTGGTGAATTCTTGTGGCCAGTTGTGTCGTAAAAAATCCATGAGTGCATCAGGAGATTCAAAACTATTCGCAACCCCATTATGCATAACCCGCATTGTGGCTGAGTAACGCAAGGAAAAGGACAGTCCAATACTGTGCGTTTTATGACTTGCCTCAGAGTATGCTCGGCGTTTGTCCGACAGATCCTTAGAGAAGTCCTGAAAGATGTGAATCTTATTCGATCTCCACACTACATGCTGTAACTCACGAGCTCTAGTTAGGACCTTCTCTTTGTCCCTAAAATCAATAAATCGGGCTATGATAGGTCATGGTCTGTCCTGGGCCTGAGACATGGGGTCTAATGTATGGTGTGCGTGTTCCACCTGGAGTGGTATCAATGGGTCCAACTGCAGCATTTCAGCGATGGCTAATTGTAGAAATCCTTCAGTATCTTTGCCTTCTACATGCTCAGGGAAGCCCAGAAAGCGAAGATTATTACGGTGACCTAGATTCTCGAGGTCATCCATCTTACTGCGCAGCATCTGTATGGTCCATTGTTGATCTCTTAATTCTGCCCTTAAGTCCTGAACATGCCCCTCAGTCACCGAGACCCACTGTTCAGTATGCAGCATCCTGGCTTCTAAATTTTGAACCACTTGGGTGTTTCGATTAGTTGCCACAGTGACTTGTGCTATCTGGGCCATAAGTTGGCCGAACATCGTCTCAACTGACGGTTGCTCCCAGGTTTGTTGCAAGCGGCCTTCAACCTTATTTTCCGGCCTACCTTGTCCAGGAGGCTCTTCAGTAAAATAACAATTTTCACACAGCAAATGAAGGCTTTTTGTATCAATGAAGCTAAATTAGTGTAGCTTGAGTATTACCCCACAAGTTACAGTAGAGTGAGGATATAATACCAGCTGATAGAAAAGGATTTTAAAGGATATTTCCCTCTGGGATGTGGAGCTGATCTTTAAGCTGCCATCCTATTTAGCGCCCCCTAGTGGCCCCATTTCATGTTTATTGATTCAGAAACAACTTTTGAGCTAGAAGCTCATTTACAAAGATTCTACGTCATAGTAGAGCATACAGTACAACACATAGTAAGGGCACAATTAATCAGATTTCAAAATTGCATAATCAAGGTTCAAAATAAGTACTATAATTACACACAGTTACAAAATGAAAACTGTGTCATATACATGTAGTATAATGAGCAGGGACATTAAAGGGTTACGGTATGGCATACTGACTAATGAGATTACGAAAGAAGAGAAAGGCTTACAGAGAAGTTAAGAGAGCCCAATGCTGCCAGATCTAGGCTTTGTCGGAAATAAGTAGATTAGATAGCTAGGCGGGAAGGGGGAGGGGGATGGAGTCTTTGAAGAGTTGGGAGGAGAGAGATTCATAGAGTCCCCTACTATTTTCCTTAGCTCTATCAACTGAGCATAGACTTCCTCCAGTGACAGTGTATCTGAAGTCACCCCCTAGGGCCCGGAAGTGGTGACACAACATTACTTAACATGATAGATATTTTTTTTATTTTTCTTTATTGAAATGTTTCAACAGAAGGGCGCACTGAACAACAAGTTGCTCATCTCACAGTGTGATCTGGGGGAAGGGGGTTACATAGGGTTGTGAAGGATGATCAGTTACAATAGTATGTGGGTAGTACAAGCAATACAACATTGTAAGATTATGCAACAGTTGGAACACAAGGTATTGTACAATAAACAGTAGTGGAACATTGGGTAAATTACAATACATGTCCGAAATCATACAAAAGAACATATAAACATACAAAACAGTAACAATGCAACAGAACCATTATAGTGCATGAGTGTACCAGGAGCAAGCTCGAGGTAGTACGCAAGTGCTGTTGGATTAAAAAGGATGGGGTAGGTTGTGCACATGGGTGACCCAGAAGGGCAGGTGGAGAAGAGAGGGGGAGACACAAGAACTGAATATGAGGAGAAGGGGTAGCCATTTCCTGATTCCCCCTTCATGATGTTAAGAGCCCTGCCAGAGGGGGGTCAGGGTAGGAAGGCAGAAACTGGGGATAGGTATTAGGGAGGGTTAAAGCAGGAACAGCAGAGGGAGAGTTAATTGTGTAGGGCAGAGGTAAGGGAGTAGTTGGAGGAGGAGTGTCATATTTCAGGGTGGAGGGAATTCCGTATTTTATGGAAGCGATGGGCGAAACCAGTCTGACAGATGTTGGTGGAGTGGAGAGGGACTGTCAAGGTACGGGTGTCATTATATCTAAGAGAGAGAGTGTGTGGGGGAGGTGGACTGGAGAGAGAGGATGACAGATAGCAGGGGAGCACTCTGATCCAGAATTTGGAGGTTAGTTTGGCTCAGTGTGAGATGCGTCTGTGAGATGGTGGAAGGAAGGTTAGAGAGCGATAGAATGCACAGTGGTGGAAGCGGGAAGGGGAGTCGAGAGCAAAGTGGCAGAAGGAGTTAAAGAGAGTGTCCAACTTGGCAAGGGAAGATTTGAGAGCAGCACCATAGACTATGTCACAGTAGTCAAAGATGGGGAGTATCATCTCCTGGACAAGATACTGAAGGTTTGGGTTCCCTGGAGGGAAGGCTGGGTTTGGTCACTTTTGGCACTACATTTTTCTGTTCTTGAATCAGTTTCTGAAGCTCTGTGGTCTCCATGGGGCCCCCACTGTCTGATATTTGAATGCTGTCAGCAGCAGTAGATGAGTACCCCCAATGGCCTGTGTGTTCCTCCACTTCACTGACCTCCTACAGCAGGACTGGGTGGGAGGGAGGATTAGTCAGCCTCTCTTTTAAGTGTAACTTTAGTAATAGGAACTTTGAGAATCAAGCATCCTTCAACACTTGTTCCAGATGCACTTTGTTCAAATCTTTAGACTCTATCTCACCCTTATGATATACTTTCTGAAATGCACTCTCCACTCTGTGGAGGTAAGCAGAGAGAGGCTCTCCCGGCACTGTTTTGTTGTCTTAAACTTTCAGTACAAATCATCACGGGACTCTATAATCCCATATACACTGTCCAGAGTGACAATGTACTCATCTACTTTGGTCTCTGGGTCTGTGGTATGCAAGGACCAGATAGCATCCAAAGTGGCCCCTTTCAAAC
Organism: Neoceratodus forsteri; assembly: GCA_016271365.2. NCBI lineage: Eukaryota > Metazoa > Chordata > Ceratodontiformes > Ceratodontidae > Neoceratodus > Neoceratodus forsteri. The sequence goes on from CM028130.1 coordinate 1,320,393,065, forward strand.
TCTCTACCAGCCTCTTACATTTCCCAGCCTCATAATACTACCATTTCTGTAGCATGGGGACAGCATAATCAATCCAAGTTTCATAATCATCTTCTCCAGCTGGTGTGGGGATGGTCCTGGAGAAAACCCTTAAGCATCTGTAATAGTCTGAACTATCAGAGTGGGCTAGCCCAGGTTCTTCTGAGGTTGTCTCCAGAGGCAACAAAGTCCATACATCCTGCAAAGTCTTTCCTTCACTAGCCAGCAGAGACTCTAGCTTGGTCTTGAAATCTCCCCTTTTGTTGGGGTGGGGGGACGAGGGAGGAGAACAAGGTTTCAGGCTGGCAGAACTCCCTTTACTTATCACCACCCACCCAGGTCTCTAGGGACCCCTCGAGTGTCACTGTGGTAGGCTCAGTTACAGTTCTTAAGTCCTTCTTGGTTTCTACAATTAGGTTCTTAAACTGAGTACCTGGTTCTCTAGTCACTCTCTGAATCTTCAAATGCCCACAATCCTTCAAGGCCCCCTCTTGCACTCCCAAAATAAACTTCTTGTCTTGTTCTTCAGCCATGTTCTTTATCAAGAACACTCTCTGGGGATCCAATCCCTTAAACACCCACCAATCATCTATCCCTTGGAATGCCATTTTTTCTTTGCACCAATTTGGGGTGGGGGGACTCAAGGATTTCTGGGGTTCAAGTGTGTGGGCCGTCCACTAGGGGGCAGTAAATACCAGCAGTGCCTCAACTGTTTAACAGCCTATTAATTATAGGCCAATAGCCCTGTTGTCCATGGTGTCAAAGGTAATGGAAAAATTGGTCCAAAATCAACTAAGCAATTACTTAGAGAAATATCATCTACTTTCGTATTCACAATCGGGATTCCGAAAAGGACACACCACGGACACCGTGCTCACCAATCTAATAGCTCTTGTCTCCTCCCAGCTTGAAGAGGGCAGGGAGGTGGACACGGTGTTCATGGACTTGTCTAAAGCCTTCAACACCATGGACCACAGGGTTCTACTTCAGAGACTGGAAAATTTGGGCTTAGATTTTGAAACATTAGTATGGTTTTCTTCTTATTTATCAGAAAGATCACAATTGGTTCAACTTGAAGATGTAACTTCAAAACAGCTTAAAGTAATTAGACGGGGACCACAGGAGTCCATTTTGGGCCTGACCCTGTTTTTGGTTTATGTAAACGATCTGGCAAAAATTGCCACTTATACTAAAATTAAATTATATGCTGATGATACAGTTTTGCTGTCACATGGTACAAATAATAACGAGGTTGAAAAGGGGATTCAAGAAGATTTTTTTAGGGTTAGAAAATTGATTAACCAAATCAAAGTTAGTACTAAATAGTAAAAATACAAAAACCCTTCTTTTTTTCATTTCAGAAGGGTTAAAAGAATCAAAAACAGGAACTGAATATAAAAACATCAAAACAGGAAATATTAGAACAGGTTTCCCAATATAAATATCTAGGGGTCTGGGTAGACCAGGAATTGAAATTTGATACCCATATAGAAGAACTAGTAAGGAAAGTAAATAGAAAACTTGGGGCATTTTGAAGAAACAGGTTTTGTACAGCTATTAGGATGCGGAAATCAACTGTAAAGCAATTATTAATTCCTGCAGTAGATTATGGTAGCCATATATATGGGAAGGCCTCAAACTTTCTTTTATGAAAGGTTGAAGTTATCTATAACAACTTAACTAGGTTTACTTTACAGTGTGATTATAAAACTCACCATTGCGAAATGTATCTAACATTAGATTGGTTAACACTTGAAAATAGGAAAAAATTAATAAGGGCTTTACAAACACACAGATTCCTAAAATATCTTAAGGATAAAATAGAGGAGAAAAGTGTTAAACATGATTATAAGCTAAGAGACAATGGGGTGATCCCTCACAAGCCTAAGGTAAAAAATCACTTCACTCAAATGACATTCAAGGCTGAATATGCCTCAAACTATCAGTTGTTAAACTCCATGAAAAATAAATCAGGTTATAAATCATTACTGGTTACAAAATGTTTGACAGAGGAATTGAAAGTTAGATGTATGCGTAATAGGAGAAGCAGAAACATCCTAGTTTTTAAATCTGTATCCCAAGTAGTAAAATGAGTTGTATGAATTGTGTTGGAATACAAATATATTTATTGTATGTTCAAACTTTTTTGAGACTGAAAGCGATTGTTACAAGTGTATTTGTATTTGATGAAATTTTAAAGTCCTATTGTCAGGACCATCTTGAAAAAAGGTTTCGGCCTAAAGATGTGAAGCAAGATCTTTTCCCAAATAAAAATAAATCTTTTACTACTATTGACTCACCTGGGCTTATCCGGGGCTCTCGGGTCTCACCTGGACACACTTTCAGAGGGGGCTGGTCTGGGTTCTTTGGATGACAGGATATACAGGAGAAAATTGGCGTGGTGTCTCCACCTGGGATACTGATACAGAATACCTGTTGGACAAGTTGCAGGTTAACAACCCCCTGGAAAATATAGTTGTTGCACCTAGAGGCACTTTCCAACACAATACCAGTACTCCCAAAGCAATAATTCACAATGACAGCATATAACAAGAACCAGTAACACTTCTTTTTATTATAGAGGAGGGGAAAAAGAAGGAGAAAGCACAGCACAACAATTACAACTTGCAGATTGTACCCCACAGTATTTCCCACCTCCCAAATGTGGGTGCACCCAACTTCTCACTTGCAGCTGCTAAGTCACCACAACCCATAGGGTGGGTACCACACTGAGGTGCAGATTTCAAAGCAGGGGAGCTGTGGTTGCAGCAGTCTTTAGCTGGGAGAAGGAATCTTTCTTTTGGGACCAATAACAAACACAACATTTTTTAACATGACTGTCTGAGGTCTTTCTTGCACTTTAGAGTGTCCATACCAGGACTTACCCCCTCTTGGCCTGACTAGCTAGCTAGGTAACATAAAATCCCTGATAGTTGCAGCTCAGTGACACTTACAATTTGGTGGGGATTTCAGCAGGCTAGCTTTGATTGTACTGTGTAGGTATCATGTTGGTGGTGCACCACAGCAGCAGGAGCATTCAGCAGCAGATGGCAGGTGAGCTGAAGAACGCTGGGCTTCACTGGTCTGGCCTTTCATGACTTTGCCTGTAAGACCTTTGTAGAAAGTTTTCACCAGACTGGCATCTTGATTTCTTCTTCACTGGTCATCCTCTCCATCGATTTCTAGAGTGGTCTGGGGGACATGGAAGGCTTGGTCCCCTAGACTTCTCTGCGTGCACACACTTACTGGAGCAAAACTAGGGCTGGGCTTTAGCTCAGTCTGTAGGCCCAGCACACACAATTACTCTGTTGGTAGTAAATCAACAGTCTCTAATTGCTCTACCCACTCCGAGGAGAACACAGACTTTGAGTCACTTTATTCTCTGCTGCTGAGATGTTTTACCTCAAGGCTGCTCAGCTGGCAGTCTCTGCTCTCACACTGCAACACTGAGCTCTCTCTCTGTCTGGCAGCAACATTTCACATGGCATTCTTTCTGCAGCAAGTTTCCAAAGTCTGTCTCTCTCTCTCTCTCTGCAGCAAAACTCCCAAATCTCATTTTTCTGGCAGCAGAATTTTAAATTCTCTTTGTCTGTGCCAGCTGGCTCTGTTAACACTCTGCCTATTTTTTTTTTATTTCATTGGGGCTGAACAAGCTGTTGTATCCAGGGTGCAGGCCTTGGGCTGGGAAGCCCACAGCAGTCTCTCCTGCACTCTAATCTTTTTCAAATGTCTGGCTCATCTCTCCATTTGGCAGGCTGCAAGTCCCATTTATAATTTTCTCCATCTCTTCCTCTGATTGGCTGCTGCATTTCCGGGCATTTTTGCTACCCTTTGCACTTTACTCAGTAGCTCCCTTTCTGCCAGATTACCATGGGGGCTGCCATAATTGTTTACACTTGTTCCCAAACTTTTCTCCTTAATGCAGTCCTTAATATTTATTATTTGCCCATTCTAAGAGCAGAAACCATGTTCCCCCACACCCAAAGGTGTTCCAAATGTCATGCTTTGGCTCCACTGCTAGCCCTGAAGCAGGAGTTATTCTTAAATTGTGGCCATTGGCCAAAACTCCCACTGGAGCCATGGCTCCTTTAATTTTCCTAATGGGTGGCTGTGCATGCACAGAAGATGCATGCCACCATCTTTTTTGTTTACATTTGACATCCAGATTTCTACTGCTCCCCAGAACTGCAGCACCCTTCCAACAACACCCAGAGGTGCAGAAATAGCGATTGGGTCTTGGTTCCCTTCTGAACATGAGGCTGAGACATGGGAAAGTGGCAGCCATGGCCATGGGGACTCCATGGGTGACAGGGTCTGAATCCCACTCAGTACCACTGGGGAGGACACAGGGGCCATAGCCCCAGTGAGGTAAGCCCCCTGCACCAGAGATGGGTTACATAATCATTTCTATTATGTGCCCTTTTCAAAGGAGAGAGGATTAATCAAAGTTCTAAATCCTCTGTTCTCTGGGTGGACATCTGTCCAATAAAGCACGATGCCATCTATAATTTGGAGTTCTGTGAGCTTTTTTTTGCACCGCTCGAACTCAATATCTGCTGCTAATTTTCCTGCTGATTTTCCTTGGAACATTCCTCAACAGTAGGTGAAGGCAAGGCAGTTCCCTCATTTTTACTTTTCACCCTGTGGGTCATCTCTTTCACACATGACCCTGATCTCGGTATCCAATCTACAGTATTCTCAGGGGAAGGGTTATTCTGACTATTGGCAGCAATGCATAACTTGTGTGAGCAACTTTCCAAACGTAATGGAGCTGAGGCAAACATTTCTAAGTCAGTTTGCAAAGGCTTCTCCACTCATGGCAAATTCAGCATCTGTTGCAGGGTATTTTCGAAACTTACAACCTGGCCTGATGTTTCTACAACCAAGGAAACATCCTCAATCAAATTGGTTTTGTTACTTGAAGTGCCTCTTGTTTTTCTCTCAAGTTAGGAGAAAGGGGAATCTTGAATATTCTTCTTCATCTTTTTTTTTTGTTAGTATGCCTTGAATGCTTTAATAGATCTAGGAGGATTTTCTTCTGTTTTCACAAGCATCAGCGGTTCTAGTCACTGGCTTCAGCTTGAAATTTGAAGCAGTGTGCTTCCTTGTAGCTGGTAAGGCATACCTCCATAACTTGCCTTATGCTTGGTTGGTATCTTTGCTGATTTTGATCCTCCTTTTTTGAGGTCATTATTCCAGATTTTCAGAGGGTTTTGATTAAAAAAATTTCCTTCTTGTTAGATAATTCAGGATGCTGGGAGTTCATCTGGCAAAGGATGATGTATGAGAGAGAAAACCATCAAGTATCAGGGGGAGTTCAGGGCGCTGATTACTGTCACAGTTATCCATCTGCCATTTTGATCCATCCTTGATCTGGTTCTGTCAACCCAGGTCATGGTGGAAGAGTTATGGTAAAGGAACCCCTGTGAATGAGTGTTCACAATTTGGTTTGACTCTCCTTGGCCCTAGATTACCAGCAGACAGCAATCTAGGACAAAGGACTTAGATTTCAGAAAGACAGATTTTAGAAGAATAGAGGAGATTCTCCAAGACAAACTGAGAGGGTGGAAAGAGTTGAAGATGTATGGAAAACATGGGAATTACTTAAGGGGAAGTTTTTCTGGGAGGTGACTAAAACCTAAAGTAGGTAATTTAAAACAAAAGAATCCACTCTGGTTCTCTTGCAAAATGAGAGATGAAGTCTGGGTAAAGGTCTGCATTAAAAAAGTATAAGAGGGGTCCATCTAAGGGTAATAAAAGATTCATACTTCTTGAAAATTATAGAGGAAAGCACAATCACATGGAAGGCAAAAGCAGAGATGGAACTGAGGATAGCTGAGGAGGTAAAGAAAAATGAAAAGGCCTTCTTTAGATATCTCAGAGAGAGAAGAGGAATACCAAGGAGGGTATTGTGAGGGTGCAATTGGGAAATGTATGTGTAGTGGAGGATGGGATGAAGGCTGACATCCTCAATGAGTATTTCTGCTCAGTATCCCTGGTAGATGGGGGGGTCCACTCCCCAACTATGGCAGGCAGGCTACAGGAGGAGGAGCAGAGGGTACTGAACTTGTAACTGGCATATGAAGATTGGATACTTAAGGGACAAAGAGCACTTTGGGTGACTACATCTCCAGGACCAGATGAGTTATACCCCAGAGTGCTGAGGGAATTGAGGCAGGAACTTGATGCTCCCTAGAGACTGGGATAATTCCATTTAGTGGGATGAGAGTGGACATGTTCCACCCACTCAAGAGTGGGAGTAGGAAGGACATGAAAAACTAAATAAACTGGTTAGTTTGACATCTATAGTAGCAAGGCTTCTGGAGACTACCATCACGGAGCATCTGGTAAAACTTATTGAAGTGAAGGGGCTCCAAGACAGGAAGCAGCATGACTTTGTGAATGGAAATATCATGCCAGGAAAATCTGATTAAGTAACTTGACTCTGTAGAAAGAGTAATATGCAAGAGCCAGACAGTCGATGTGCTGTATCTAGATTTCACCATGGCTTTCAACTCAGTACCCCACAGGTGGCTTATCCAGAAGCTGGAAGATCTTAGGGTTTGGACAAAACTAACAAGATGCACAGCAAATTAGCTGGGTGGAAAGACCCAGGGTGATTGTAAATGGGGAACATTCAAGATCAGGGAGATCACAGGTGAGGTACCACAATGGTCAGTGTTGGGACCAGTGCTGTTTAATGTGTTCATCTGTGACATAGGGAATGTAACAAGGCCAAACTTTCCCTATTTGTAGGTGACATTGAATGTTTTAGCAGTGTAGACTCTAAGAAGGTGGTCAGGGACATGAAGGGGGACCTAGAAAAGTGGGAGGTTTGGTCAAAGATACAGTATGACAACCAAAGTATAATCCAAAGAGCTACAAAGTTACACAGAAAGGCAAGGTTAACCAAAGATGGGTTATTGGTTAGGGGGTGAACAACTCAGTCTGACCACTGTGGAAAAGGATTTAGGGATCATCATTAGTGATAACCTTAAGTAAACTTAATCATCCAGTGCACCAGAGCACATGGGAAGGCAATCAGGATGCTGGGATGTATAGAGAGAGGGTTCTCCAGTAGAAGCAAAGAGGTACTGTTGCCCTTCTGTGAATAACCAGTGAGGTCACACCTGGAGTACTGTGGCCACTTCTGGAGTCTATACCTTAAAGATAAAGACCACACAGAATCTGTCCAGAGGTGGACTACAGGGATGATACAGGGTCAGCAAGGAAAATCATATAAGAAGAGTTTCAATTGGGCTTACGCAACTGGATGAGATGTATGCTTGTGTGACTTTGATACATTGTGGCTGTTCACCTCTCTATCCATGGGATATACCATCCTGTAGGGGTACAATGCAAGAAACCCTAGAGGAGGGTTCCTCCTATAGGTGCCGTGGGAATTATTCCCTAGGCCAAAGATAGTTTAGGAAGAAGCCCACGGGAAAGAGAGGTGAGCCGCTGGGGGGGGGTGGATAGTGGGGCAGTGAGAAACAAATCCTGGAACAGTCCAGGAGGAATGGCCTTTTAAGGCTTGATGGGGGAGTGATGTTGTTACTACACCCATTGAACCTCAGGCTTAAAATCTTCCCATTCAATTGTGCTTATGCAACTGGATGAGATGCATGCTTGTGTGACTTTTTTTTTTCAATTTATAAAAGGCGCCTTTCCAAAGCAAGGCGCCTGCACAATAAAACCACACACATTTTTATAAATATCCAAATAAAATTGAAACTAATAAATACAATAGCAGTTTTAGTAGTTAAAAAATACCAGGCTAAAAAGATGCATCTTCAAAGCAGCTTTAAAGCTTTGGACGGTCAGGCAATCTCATACCCGATGAGGTAGAGAATTCCCCAGGGTCAGGGCCACAAAACTAAATGACCTTGCCCCAGATGTTTGTAAATGAACCCTGGGAATCTCTAGCAATCCCCCATCAGTGGATCAGAGAGGGCAGAGGGGACAGTAGGGGTGAAGGAGATCTTTCAGGTAACTGGATCCCTGATCATGTAGGGCCTTATAGGTTAACAATGCAACCTTGAAGGTGGTCCACCACTGTATCGGCAGCAAGTGCAGTCCACAGAGCACAGGCGTTATATGACTGGTCCTAAAGGTACCAGTCAGAAGCCTGGCTGCCGCATTCTGCACTAGCTTCAAGCGGCAGATATCAACCCCTGAGAGCCCTATGTAAAGGGCATTGCAGTAGTCAAGGTGGGAGGTTACAAAAGCGTGAATCAATGTTGGAAGATCATTGGAAGGAACCAGGTGTTTTAACCGAGCAATATTCCTCAGATGGTAAAAAGAGGTTTTGACAACTGCCAACACCTGCAATTTTAGGATCAGGCAGTCATCAAGCATAATGCCCAGGTTCCGCACCCAGTCTGAGGTAGTTAGCTGGACACCTCCAAGCCATAGACCCTAAGGAGAACCTGCCAACACACCCACCTCACGATGACCTGGGTCTGCAACCAACACCTCAGTTTTTTGGGGATTCAACCACAACCAGCTCACATTCATCCAGTCCTGGATTTCGGCTAGACAGCTGTTAAATACCGAGACAGCATCTTTCTGATCAGGCACAAAAGACATGTACAGCTCAGTATCATCTGCATAGCAGTGAAAACTCAAGCCGTACCAACTAATAATCACTCCCAATGGCAGCATATACACCACAAACAACATGGGCACCAAGATGGATCCCTGCGGTACCCCACAGGATAGGGAGAATGGAGCTGGGGGAAAAAACCCAGACACCACCATCTGAGTCCTACCCTCAAGGAAAGATCTAAACCATCTGAGGACCGACCCCGAAAGTCCACAGACAAACCGCAGACAATCCAACAGCACGCCATGGTCCACGGCATCAAATGCCGCAGAGAGATCAAGAAGGACCAAGATGGAATGAGTCTTTCAATCGCTCACTATTAGGTGGTCATTTAGTACCCGAACAAGGGCTGTCTCAGTACTATGTCTCTTCCTAAATCTGAACTGGAGAGAATCATAAATATTGTGGCTGGTCAAATGGTCATCCAACTGTGATGCCACCACCTTCTCAATAACCTTACCCACAAAGGGTAGGTTAGAGACAGGTCTGTAGTTAGCCAGACAGTCCAGGTCCAAGGAGGACTTCTTAAGAAGGGGTGAACCACAGCCTCCTTCAGGGGTTCTGGAAAGGTCCCCCTCTCCAAGGACAACCAGACAATCTTGGCAAGGACCGGGCTGATGGTATCCACACAACCAACTAAAAGGTGCGTAGGGCCCAGATCCAAACTACAGTTGGTCGGACATAATGACTGGCTAACCATCACAATATCACTGATTTGGGGCCTGCCAAAGTTGCACCACAAAAAACTGGGCATCCGACATCTCCTGCCGACCACCGCTACTCCTTTGAGAGAGGGTCAAGCGGATATCAGACCTGATCGTGGCAATCTTATCCACGAAGAATCAAGCAATCTCCTCACACCACTCTTGTGATTGCACAGTCTGTCTATGGTCCAGAAAAGCTGAGCTGGTCAATTCTGCACAGCAGCAATTTTCTGGACAGGAATTCTGCCTTCTTATGGGTAATTGCTGATTGATAGACCGAATAGTGGTCCATCAAACTATATCTGTCACACACCAGGCCCGACCTCTACCAGTGCCTCTCTAACCTTCATCCAACTCTCCTCAACTCCCTCAAGGTCTCTTCAAACCAAGGAGACCTGGGTCAAAGAGTGATGGGGCGAACACGAACAGGAGCAATGGAATCCAGGGCCTCTGCCACTGCCTTTTTATAGGCTAGTACCAGGATCCATGCATTCACTCAACATACCTGATAGGTCCAGCACTGCCATCAGGCCATTGGGAGATACACCCCTCAAAGGGCCGTATCGGACCATCTCCATAGGGGCAGGCCCCCTTGGGGAGCCATGAAACTGAACCCGATGGTATGATGGTCAGACAGCCCGACTGGTTCCACCACCACATCGGATATCTCTATCCCCAGGAGAAACACCAGTTCCAATAAATGACCACCAGTGTGAGTCAAGGAGGCAATAACCTGTGTGAGGCCCAGTGACCTCATTAACTTTGATACATTGTGGCTGTTTGCATCTCTATCCATGGGATATACCACCCTGTAGGGATACGACGCAAGGAACACTAGAGGTGGGTTCGACCCCATAGGTGCAGTGGGAATTATTCCCTAGGCTAAAGGTAGCTTATAAAGAAGCCCAAAAAGAACACCCAAAAGTGTGTCTAGCATCGAAGAGGTGAGAAATCAGAAGACAGCTAGACCAGAAAGTAAGGCAATAGATGTAGAAAGGGAAGGACAGGAGGAGAAGAACAAGAGATGAGGATGATGAACAAAAGGAAATATGACAAGATGCAGAAGGGCAGATTTCCCAAGGAGAGATGGAACACCCGGGACCACCATCCGACTCCATCCAACAGCGGAACCTAGCTGTGGAACCTATGAAAGCACTAACCCTGACTAATATTATGACCATTGGCATGGAGGAGAGGAAAAAACCCCTTTGAGGAGGAAACCTCTGGGGATCCAAGGCCTAGGGCACTTTCCCTCCAGGCTGAAGGTCGTTTTGATTAGAGACAGCTCAGCTACAGCAATTTAAAGTTGAGATCAGGAAAGAAGGAAAAGTCCAATGCAGAGGAAGCTCTCACTCTGTCCTTCTAAGTGGGCAGTTGTTGAGGGATGCGAGCGATGTCTCTGCAACTAGATGCTCAAAAGCAAGAAAGGATGTACGATGATAGAAAGAAGCCTTGAAGGCCTGACTAGTTCAAGGTGAGGAATGAAATGGATGATGTACGATTGTGAAATGAGGCCTAGAAGGCTGGTATGGTTAAGCAGAAATATGAAGGGGAAGATGAATGATGATGAAGTGAAGCCGTGGAAGCTGGTACGGTTAAGGTGAGGTATGAAATGAATGATGTATAATGATGGAGAGAAGCCTGCCAGCACCAAGCAAAGGGGCAATAGACACGAAGGCATGTCTCTGAATGGAGAGCAGGTAGAGTCGAGGAAGCAGGGACCTGAGAGGGTTATGCTCGAGTAGTCAATGTGAAGGAGTAGACCCACATAGAGGCTGGATGAGCGAGGGATGCCCAGATGTGGTCTTGAGAAGACTGAAGGTGATAATAACCACAGGAATGCAGCAGTTCGATGAGGTAGCATAAGACCCAATGAGAGGTAGGCTCGATTAATCAACATGAATGAGTAGACCCTGAGGTCAGACTGAGCAAAGGAGAACCAGAGTCAGGCACCTGGAACCAGACAGACTAGGGTAAGAGGAGGGTACAAACAGGGAAAGTGATGGCAGAATAGGGAAAAGCCCAAAAGAAAGCAAAGGTCAGAGAAGAAGAGGAATGGAGGGTGGAGGGAACAGGAGGAAGAGTAGGGCAACAGCAGAGGTGACTGGAATAGACACCCCCGATACAGCAGAGAAGGGTAGAGAGAAGGACCAAGGCAATCAACTGAGGTCAATGATGAAACAGATTGTGCATCCACAAAGAGCTCCAACAGCATGAGGGGTGCTGAAAGAATACTGTATGACCATGATGGACCCACAGTCATAGCACAGCTATCCTGTGGAAATTGAGTTATAGATGGAAATGCCCGAGTAACATGACGGGATGGGAGCAATGGGAAACAGCTAGTGCTGTTTCAAACAAATAGACCAATTCGAGTAATAATGTCTCCAAATCACAGGAGCTATGCACACGAGCAGACAGGAACACCGAGGCAATAATTTGTAGGTCAGCAGAACAAAATGAAGATGCACACAACAAGGATGAGGGACGAGCAAATCGGGAAGAAGAGCCGAGGGTTTGTGATGGGGCAGAGTGTGCAACGCTGGTGACTGGTAGAGAAAATAAGGTCGAGAAATAATAGGCCACATGAGGACACAGGCAGGGGAGGAGGTAGGGAGAATCAATGAGTCGATCAACTGAGGTGGACGAGGGAATAGGCTGTGGGATTTCATGTTTGTAAAAACATAGTGAGAGAGTCCAGACCAATTACTACCAGAAACCTATGGATGAAAACACGCTACCCATGGCAAATAGCAGCCACCCACTGTGCATGAATGGTAACATCCCTAAAGGCCAATGGTACAGGGTCAAGTGCTCCTGCAGTACATGAAATGCCAAAATCAGCCAACTGCTGACCTAGAAGCTAGAGACCACAAAAGAGGCCAAACCAATCTGGCACATGAAAGACAAAAGACAGCACAGAGCAAATAAGCAGAGAAACACTTCTGAGTGCAAAACAAAGAAATACCCCAGGCCCAATAGAAGTGTAGTTCTGTCACTGTATTAGCTCCATGTGCAAAAGAAGTGCAGGAGAGAATTAGACAGAACAGGTACAGGAACTGCAGATAGGCATTTGAAGGAAACTCGGATGAATCCTCCACAAACAGTAGTACAATGAGTGGAAGAGCAGACTGGAGTTACGACTAGCAGTTGGGCACTGCAGGAATGTGTTGAAGAAGGCATCGCCTACCCAGAGAAGGTCAGCAGTGCAGCGCCACAAGTGAATGAGCGGTGGAGCAAGCAGAGGTCCAGAGAGCAGTCTCCCACAGAGAGATCAAAACATGGACCGAGCTAGGGAAGGTGGCAGAAGCAGAGGAACACATGAGCTCTGCAGAGGAACGGTGAAGGGATGCCAACTGGGTGGGAGAGAGGAGCGAGGCTAGGGAGGTGAAGATGGGGTAGTGGAACAAAGGAATGGTGTGAACCAGGCTGGGTGGGTTATGTCAAACCTGGAAGTGTGGGCAGAGAGAGAGAAAGAGCACTGGCGAGGAGAAGGAGAGGAGGAGGAGTGGGCAGCCAAGAGCCTGGGGGAAATGCAGGACAGAAGCGAAGGATTGGCAGAACGAGGTACTGGGAAGAGGTGGGGGGAGAAAATGAAGGTGGATGAGGCAGAAGGATGAGGAGAATGAACTGGTGGCTGGAAGTGGGCATAGGAAATATGGGCAAAAACCCAAACAAGGGGAGCGAGGAAGAGCGGCACTTCCGGCCGCAACTAAGAAAATCCGAGCAGTGGAGATTTAGTCTGTGATTCAAAGTTGAGATCCAAGAAGGGTGGTTGAGGTGAGACCACACCAAGAGGGGAAAGAAATTGGAGGAGTGGGAGAACAGTGAGAGAGGGGGCAGAGATCGAGGAGGCAGTCGGAGATGAGTCAGCTAATCAACAGCGACAAGAAAAAACTGAGAGAAGGAACAGCCAACTACTGAGCCTTCGGCTGCAACAAGAAATGAATCCTGGAACAGTCCAGGAGGAGTGGCCTTTTAAGGCCTGATAGGGAAGTGACGTTGTTGCTCCACCCATTGAACCTCAGGCTTAAAGCCTTCCCATTAACCATGTTTTTGCTGGAAACCAAATGAGCGAGTGGGTGGGGGGCATTCTAGAAACCTTTAAGTATCTGAAAGAAATAAACAGGGTAGAATGTCACAACCTGTTTAAGCATAGTGTGTAATCAACAACTTGGGGACACAAGTATTACCTTTTGAGAGGCAGATTCAGGAAGGACATAAGAAAGTACTTCTTCATAGAAAGGATGGTGGATAGATGGGACAGTTTGCCAAGGGAGGTGGTAAACATCTAGACAATGATAGGTTTCAAGAGAACATGGGATTTCTCTAAGGGTTTAGTGAAAACTAAGATAGTGAATGGGTGGAGAGCAGGGAAAAGGGGGTAACTACTGATGTGAGTTCAGACAAGGCTCAACCTGTAGGCTGGTACTGCTCAGGTAGGAAAATGGGCAGACAAGATGAAGTATGAGGACTGGGTTCCATAGAATTTTGTCATATTTGTACTGTGAGTGTTCTCCTTGTGCCATTACTATTTGAACACATAAAACATAGTCTAATGTTATGCCACAAGTGCCATGATTTACACTCTGAAAATAATGTATACATTCAAATAATGATGTCATGTGTGCCGTACTGGGAAAAATATGTTGCAAATGCATCAACACATTTGAAAAGAGTGCTAAATGTTTTGTGCATTGGCCATGATGCAAGCTGTACCTAATCTTGATAATTACACTTGCATCATGAACTTTGAAGTCCAGCCCAAGTCTTTCTCTGCCAGCACCTTTCTATGTTTATATATAATGCAGCTGCAGACTAATTGATGTATTTTATTGTAAGAAAGTGTGTTTATTTCATTGTAATTTTTTCAGTTTAATGATTTTATTTCCCAAAACTTAGAATAGAAACCATTTTATAAATGCAATAGGACACGTTAGGTGTGCTTTGTGACAAAAGAAACACATCCAGAGGCTGAAGGCATGAAGTGAAAGCTATGCCACTGGAAATGCATTTATCATGGCACTATACATGCCCTGGAATGTGTTATTTCTTACATTTCTTAGATTTGCCTGCATTTGTCTTCATACTGCTGGACAGTACAAATCCATTATTTATAGGATTTGCAATGTACACTGTAACTGGTTAGTATAAGTACTGGAGGAAATAGTATAATACTTTATATTCTATCTGATGAAGTGACTTGCATGCCCCAAACCTTGGTGTTAATGTGTGTACAATGTCTTGGCCTAATAAAATGAATCATACTAGCCCTTAACATATGTTTGCCAATGACTGTTACCACCAGTAAAATTATTTCCAATTTTAATTTACAAGGGAATTCTGTGGTAAGACCACAGTTTTTGTAGCCATTGCAACATACAGAAAGATGCTGACTCAGCTGAGCTTGTCTGGCGAAATTCCATGACTCATTTGTCTCCCAGGCTGCATTTTTCTCCTGTTTTCAAATGAGACACTTTTACAGACTATCTGGAGATAATATGACAAAGTACAAAAGGTTTAACATTACCTTATAAATACATTTGCTGGTTACCTGACTGCTTACTAGTTGTTTGCCACAAGGAGCTCCCCATTCTGCATCAAGTCCTGGTTCCAAGTTGGGCTGGTTGGAGGCATAACACTGTTCTCAGGGAACACTTGATGCATCTTAGGGACAGAAGTCTGCACCTTTCACAGCACAGCTGCCCTCTGGGGGCTGAAGGGGGTTATCATGCCAAATTGTCAAACAACACTTTTTACAGTATTAAAATCCACCTTAATATCAAGACACAGGGAGTGCCTGATAGGGATTTTAGAGGTGGCAGCAACCAGGGCATTTCTGGATACCATTGGGCAAGTGAAGGGGGAGACCTGGCATTGACCAATGTGCCAAGATTAATGTACAATAGCAGTTGCTGGCCACTGCTGCACAACAAGAAATGAGACCAGCAGGAGTATGATCAACTCAGCAGCAACCTGAAGGATGAGGCCGAGGTAAAGTTTCAAAGGACAGCACAGGCAGTAAGCCCACAGAACGAGATACTGGTGATCTGTGAATACTGCACCTTCTGTTGAATAATAAGCCAAATATTGATATTCGGAGCCCTAAACATTTGAGCATTCATTGCTCATGCTAAAAATTACAAAACACTTGAGAAGCTCTTTCACCTGCTGTTATGAGGGCTAGTTTCATGGCCACCCTCTCCTCCATGATTGGTTTCTCACCCCTCCATCCACTCTTCCATACAAGACTGATGTAATGACTATAGGAAAAGGGGATCTGGCACAGTTCCCATTCTCTTATAATGTATGTCTTCTGCAGATGTCCCATCTCCCTAGCCTGACTTCAAGTCAACCCCAGAGGTCTATAGTATAAACATAGAACCCACCCTGACTCCTGATCTGTGATTGGGGGGCAGTAATAGACACAATAATTCAGATTAACTCAGTGGCTTCACTCTCCCTAACACAAAGTGTACAGCAGTTCATGACCACTGTACGCTGATAGACCTTTATACCGTGTAAAATACCTGGGGAGGGGGAAGGGGAAGGAGTGGTCTGCATTTCCTTGATGGCATAAGGCACATGTAAGAGTTAATCTGCCTAGCATCTGAAAATGACACATAAACCACTCCTTCCTAGGTGCACTGAGAACAGGACTATTAGTGATTACATTCAGCAGCTTGCTGAGGATTAAATAGTGTTAGCCTGGATTATTGTACCTACATGACAGTGGAGTTTTCCTGTTGCTGCCACACCCCTGGATCACCATTGAGTAGGCAACTTTACTAGCTGGAGCTGAATTCAGTCATTTTCTTTGTTGTGTATGGCTTATTTACATACAACAAGGACAATGATCTAAGTAAATCTGTCTCAACAAGGACAATGGTCTAAGTAAGTCTGTCTCAAACAGTGGAACACCCACCCTCCCCCATCTGCAATGCCACCTCTCACAATCACTCTCCTCCCTCCTACATGAATACACATACCACTCCTGCTCCTGTTAAAACTTATCAACCCCTCACACTACACTGACACCCCCCCTTAATCACCCCCCCTTAATCTTTAGCTCGATGCATTGGCCTCACCTTGCAATGACTGATTTATTTGGACTGCTCAACATAGCACTATGCTTCTTTCCTTTCCTATATCACTCTGGCTGCCTACCCAGCAAATCATAACACAGTGTTCCTCCCAAGAACTCCCTGTTGTATTTCTGTTATATTCTCATGTGGCAATACTGTACAAATTGTTGGATTTATCTGTCAAATTGTTTGTTCTGTTTCTGCATACTGTCATCTGCCTAGTATGTATATTGACCATGTATTACTATAGAATAATGGCTGGATGGGGGTTATAATGAGATTTTACAACCCTCGAGGGGTGGGATACTACATAAACCCTGAGAGCAAAGCTTGAGGGTTTATTAAGGCATCCTACCTTGAGGGGGGATGTAAAATTTGAGTTTTACAGCCCCCTACCCAGCCTTTATTTCATATCATTGCTGGGGAGCATTTTCTCTCCACAGCAATTAAATAAAATAAACGGAGAACTCCATGGAGTCAAACCATGGACCAGTGGGGTTAGGCATAATTTGTCCATAGTGGCTCTCAAATTAACTTTTTTTTTTTTTTTTATGCCCACAACGTATCAGCCAATAAACGAGCTAAAAAGAAAAAAAAAAACTTTACAACGTAGAATTGTCAGCGTTGTGCAGTGTGAAGAGTGGTGCTGGCGGCACACATAAAGAGAACTTGGGACTGGTGCATGCGCAGAGTGAAGGAAACCTGGCAAGTGTTCACCATTATAACCTGCAGGTTATAATGGTGAATTATATTTATAAACCAGGTTTGCTATGGGAGAAAATGCTTCTCAGGTATTATAGTATAATTATTGTATTACTATGTCCACAGATGTACTCCTGTACTATTTACTTGTTCAACTCCACTTCCCTTTCCCCCATGACACATCTGGTGAAACACTTGAATAAATAAATGTAAATAAATACAGCAGGAAGCACTTCAGCAGTAAGGGGGACTCAAAACTGCAGCCGGTATATTGTAGGTGGTGCAGCCAGTGGTTGTAAATTGTTGACTGTAAATGATGTGTTCTTATTGATACGTTTACCATAGGAGGTAAGAGAACCCATGGTTTTGCCTTTTACCTGTTGCTGACTGAACTTATTGCTGAAACACTGGTGAGAGCAAGGAAAACCTACTTTGCACTGCTTTGAGTTTCTCTGACAGTTTTCTGTCAAGAGTGAAGTGCAGTAGTGAGAGTACTGCACTCTCCACTACATATCCCCAGTCTGACTTCTCTGGTAAGAGCAGAGAGAAAAACTGAAAAAGCTGGAACTATATCTGTGAACTTTGTCCATTTATGTTGTGACTCAGGAGCTTTCGGACTGCTATTGTTTGACATCTATTCTACTTGGAACTACTGGCATTATATTATTCGGTTTCTGGGTTTCCTTTATTTGTTGTTATAATTTTGTGGGTAAAACTGTTTTAGAGTGGGGTTGGTGGGATAATAGTGTTAAGATAGTTGGTCTGAATGTTGGCATGAGTGTGTATTTATTTGAAGATTTCTGTATTTATGCTAGTATGCGTGTGTTAGGTGGGTGGACTGTTAAATGTTAAGACTGAAAGCGATAAGTTATTCTAGTTATTTAAATACAGTTTTACAATTAGCAAGTTGTCTATTAGTCTAGTAGTGTAGTTTTGCTATTTGTGGGTGTTTTGTTTGAGTTAGGGTGAGTAAGGTGTAGGGGTTGGTTTCTTTTAGTTTTACTGGGATATTGTTTTACTATTATAATCTGTTTGCCTGAGCTTCTGTGTAATCAGTTACTCCCCATCCCAGCTATATGCTCTGCACCCTTTCTGGGATGTTCCCCTACCTGCAGGGGTTTATAGTTGATGCAGGGGGTGGGGATCTCCAGGAAGCACCACAAGAAGATTAGGATAAGGGATGAGAGGAGGGTTGTGGGGAAGGTGATTGGAATAGTTTGGACCAAGGAACATCCTGGGGTAAGACGGGGGCTGGAGAGGAGTGGCAGATATTTGGTTCCCATCCCCCCAGTATCCACCAGTTTGAGTGGACAGGTAGCTGAGGGACTGACCACGAGGATGTTTTCTCTTCGGGTGGTACTTTGCCATGCCAGGTAGATGAAGAATAAGAAGACGATTATTGCAAATTTCATTTCTTACTCCTCAGTTGACCTGGCATGCTTTACAGAGACCTAGCTAGGTGACAAGCCTGATACAGTTTTGTAGGCAGTGGTGCTGGCTGGTTTCTCAATAGTGCCCTGCCTGAGAAAGGATTGCAGGGAGGAGGGGTTGCCATCTTTTCAGAAGTGAATTGGGAATGGTGGTGCATCCTGTGGGGGACACCTCATCCTTTGAGTGTCTGCCCATGCATGGAGGTTCGGGTGCTGGGTGCAGAGTCCTTCTCATTTATCATCCACCTGGACTTCAGGTGGCATTTCTGTGAGAGATTGTGGAATTCATTGCCAACCAGCTGTCTGAGTCACTGAGGTAGATTATCTTTGGTGATTTTTATTTTTTTATGCTCACACACCCCCCCTTCTCTCTGCAGTACTCCTCAGGGACTCCCGTGGTGGGGGCCAGTTAAAACCCTGGACTCATTCTTCAGCCCCCATCCTGCCATGGATCACCCCCCGGGTGTGGAAGCAGGTGGTCCAGCTGCATCCCAGCTTACTCCATATGTGTCGAGCCTCTGTCTGAGCCAGGACAGTACTGCACCCCCACTGGGGACTGTCACCAGGAGGAACTGTGGGGCCATTTTTCATTTCCTCATGATATCCCTGATGGTGTCGGTAACCAAGGAGGTCTGTGGAGGCATGCACATGCTGAGACATGATGCCACTCTGGACCCCAGCCGACATCCTACCATCCCACATGGCACTCTCTGCTGCACCTCCACTGGTGTGCACCCAGGTGGAGGTGTCACTGTGGGAGCAGCATCCCTTGGGTGCTCGATCCTCCTCCCCTTCAGCTGACCCTACAGCTTCCAGAGCTCATCCCCAAACCCAGGTCACCAGCATCACAATCGAAAGTGCTACCACTGTGCTGGCAGGCCAGCATCCTTGGTGATCTCAATGCCTGGGTCACTGACAGACTATCACATTTTGGGCAGGTATTCCTCTAGAGCATATTAGCTCTGGGCCTGGCACAAGCAGTTGCTGCTGGAACCCACCAGCTTTGACACATGTTGGACCTGGTGTTGCAGACAGGGCTTGAGGTGGAAACCTCTGGATCAACCTGATCAGTTGGCCAGATCATTGTGCCATCGGTTTTTAGTTCAAGGCACTCCTCTGTAGCCCTCCACCTGTGGAGGCAGTCAGATATCACCATTTGAGAGGGTTGAACCCTGAGGGTTTTCTGGCAGTACTTGACACCTCGGGTATATGTGCAGCTTTTGCTGTAGGTACGGGGAAAGCAGTAGCAGCCTATAATAGGACTGTCACTATGGCCTGTGAACTGATAGCTCCAGTTCATGTCCATCCTTTGCTTATGCATCTTGGCTCACCATGGTTTGATGGTGAGCTAAGGCCAATGAAGGTTATGGGATGGAGAGTAGAAAGGTGTTGGAGGAGATCCAGGTATCAGGAGGACAAACTGGCTTTTATTACTCACTATGGTGAGTATCAAAGACAATCTCTCGTAAGAAGGCAAAATTCCTATCCAGAGAGATTGCATCTGGGAAAAATCGACCAGCTCAGCTTTTTTGGGCTCTTGACAGGTTTTTATACCTGGCCTGTCTGGAGCCCATGAAAACTGCACCATTTGCAAAATGTAAGGAGTTTGCTTGATTTTTCTTGGAAAGCGCCAGGATCTCTTCTGGACAGTTACTGTCTGGCAGTGGGAGGACAGGATGTCATGGTGGCAGTCAGTGGTTATGGAGCAAGTTTTGGCCAGTGACAATGGAGGATGTCACCACGGTGATCCTGGGGCTGTGACATACCTACTGTTAAGTGAAACCAAGCGCAACATGGCTCCTAGTGGTCTGTGCAGTGCAGATTGGTCCAGTATTCACTGGGATTGTCTGATGTTCTTTGTTAGAGGGAGGTTTTCCAGCCAAACTAAAAAGCATGCTGGTGGGGCCCCTTTTGAGAAAAATTACTTTAGACCCTGATTTTCTAGCAAATTACAGACTGGTCTCTAACCTGTCATTTTTAGGTAAGGTTATTGAGAAGGTGGTTGCATTGCACCTTGAGGTTCACCTTGAGACCTTCCATATTTATGAGCCTTTCCAGTCAGGGTTTCAGTCAAGTTTCAGACCTGCCACTAGAGGGATTCTTGTTCTTTCATTTAAAAAAAAAAAAGTCTACCCTCTGAAAGACACAGTTGCTTTACTTGCTATATACCTTCCTTCTCGCCCTCGAGATTCTCTCAAACCAGGTAAGAATTCCCTGAACCACAGGACTGCTGAGAGCCACACCATTGTCCCCACGATATCTGTACCGTACCCTGATTGGACGATCTCTTGCCTCCTGCTTGGGGATTGGCTCTTGAGCCAGCTAAAACTTTGCTCCGCTCGGGGCTGCTGTGCCCATTCATTTCTACGGCAAACGGCCAAAATTTTATGCCCACCCCCAACCTAACTTTATAGACCTTCCTCCATGCCCCCTGGTAGCTCCGCGCCCCCACTCATGCTCCATTGGGTACCTGTTTTGGGACTCCCCTCCCCATCTTTTAGTTGCCACCTCCCACTCCCTGGCATCCTGGCCTTCCTGGCTATATCCTCACTTCCACTGATTCAGCTACTGCTCTTTCACCCCCTTCTCCTAGCCCCACCAGCCTGTCTTAACCCCCTCCCTCCACCTACCCTGAATCCTACCTTAATCGTGCGCCTCCACGTTCTCTACCCCTATTCTATTTCTTCTTGCCTGTCTTCCTTCCCTACTGCATGCCCCAAAAGCCTACTTTCCCTCCCTCCCCCACAGCTTCCACATTCCTACATCCTTCCTCCCCATAGGCACGCTGCACACTGGTCACTGTCCCTTGCCCAGGGTCCATCTTACCACCATGAAACTGTCCTACATCCACACTGGTCCTAGCCCTCCACTCTGGTCCCCCGTCTATGCTTACCATCACCCACTATCGTCGATGCTCAGCAATTTCTCGAGATGCTAGCAGGTGAAAGCAATCCCTTAAAGAAATACACCACAGCTCCTTGAGGCTAGTCCTCCTCCTCCTAATGATGTCAGGCAACGTGCACCCAAACCCTGGCCATTCTGCTTTAAAGCCACTAATCTGAGCAAGCCTTCGGGTGCTCTCTCATTCATATCAATCAACATCTGCAGCCTCCTTCCTAAAATGGATGCCCTACAGGCCTTCACCACCCAACACTGCCCTGACATCCTGGCAGTTGTCGAAACCTGACTCACGCCATCAGTACCGGACCATGCAATCAGCCCTCCTGGCTACAATGTCTTTAGCCTGGATCGCCTCCCAAAAGAGGCGGGGCTGCTCTCACCAAAAGACCCATACAGGGACACCACATCATTACCTCACCCAACCCACAACTGCTCAGATACTGCCAGTGAGAATCCTCTTTGGAGCCCAAAACAAAACCCTCACTGTTGCCACCATCTACATCCCTCCCAAAGAACAGGGAACTGGTCTAACAGCCGTTCTTGACTTTGTAAAGTCACTCCCACCAGACACCGAATCCATCCTCCTAGGCGACTTCAACATCAATTGGCCTGCGGCCGATGCTGGTGAACACAGAAATACCATTGCTGCGGTGAACCTCACACAAATGGTTGACTCACCAACCAGGAAAAATTACAGGACAGGCACCAGCACACTCTTGGACTGGATCCTTACCAGACAGTCATGGCGGATATCTAACACTAATGTCCTCCCTGACTCTCTCAGCGACCGCTCCTGTTAGCTGCACCTGGTCAAATAAATTAATCAAACAACCTCCAAAAACTATCACCAGTAGGGTTCTACCCCATGGTCACCTTCCTTGACTCAAATCCCACCTCCTCCATCAAGACTGGTCCCCTATCTTCAATGCAACCAAAATAAACACTGCCCTTGACCACTTCATAAACATTTTCACTGTGGCCTGGGACACGTATGCTCCTATTAAGAAACGCAAAGTCAAATCACTCAGTAGCCCTTGGTTCACAGGTGACCTCCTCAGGATGCTAAAAATGAGAGACCACCTACGGGAGCTGGCCAGAAACTCTGGAAGGCAAAACAACATCCAAAACTACAAATGTGCCCGCAATGATTGCACCAAAACCATCCGGCAAATGAAGTCTGCCTACTATAAGCATGCCCTCACAAACTCCTGCGGCAATGGTCGGGAATTCTGGAAGAACATAAAGGAACTCACCGGGAATCCACCCAAAACCCCCCATCAATACTCAACATCAATGGAACCACAATCCTCAACCCAAAAACCATTGTGGATACCTTTAACAAGCCTTTACCAACCTCAGCGCTGTCCTACCCCAGGACTACTTCAAAGATGGTGAAGCCCTTCTGTCCGCAATGAACATTACTCTCACCAGCTCCCCCCGCTTCTACTTCAAAGCAGTCAAGGCTCACCAAGTATGCAAATATGTTACCAAAGCCCTTGGTAAACCAAAATTCAGTAATGACTCCCTCGATCTCAAAATCCTGTCTCTCACACTTGATGAAATGCTTAGTCCTCTGACCAGAATTTTCAAATCTCCCTCAGCCTTAGCCAGTTCCCAGACAGATGGAAATCTGCCTCTGTCACCCCAATCCATAAAAGTGGTGACAAAACTGCCCACGATAACTACAGACCTATCTCCCTACTACCCCCACTCTCCAAGGCACTAGAACGCATCGTCTCGGACCAGCTCACAGAATACATCGATACATACAACATCCTGTGCAAGCAACAACACAGGTTCAGCAAAGGTCACAGCACCTCCACAGCCCTACTTGAATTCACTGGCACAATCCACAATGCACTTGACTCCAGTGAACTACTAGGCACAATCTACATTGACTTAACTAAAGCCTTCAACACCGTCAATCACTGCCTTCTACTTGTCCAGCTTCAGAACACTGGGCTGTCAACTGACTCCATTGTCTGGTTTAAGAGCTACCTTGAAGAACGGTCCCAAACAGTAAGAATCACTGATACACTCTCGAACCCTAGACCGGTCCGCTCGTGAGTCCCCCAGGGCTCCATTCTGGGACCCCTCCTCTTCAGCCTATTCTTAAACTCACTACCAGACAGCTGCCTAGAACAAATAATTCTCTACGCCAACGATGCTGTGATCCTCACCTCGGATCCTGATCCAATCCAATTAAAAAACAAACTTCAGCGGGCCTTCTCCTCCATTGAATCCTGGTTCCTAAATCATAAACTGCTTCTCAATCAGAAAAAAAACAAGTCTATGGTCTTCTGCAGCCCCCACAACAAAAACAAACAACTCCACCTCTCCATTGCAAAACAAGGAGCCATCCTAGAGCAAACACAATCGCTCAAGTACCTCGGCATCACCCTTGATCCCCACCTCTCATATGCTGTCCATATCAGCAATGTTGCAAAGTCTGTCAATGCAAGGTTAGGCATATTATTCCGGCACAGGAAGCACCTAACCCCAGAAGCACTGTCGGTGGCTGTCCAAAGCTCCATCATCAGCATCATAGACTATGGTCTTATCATATATGGGTCTGCAACTACCACTGCTCTCAAACGTATCGCAACCTCCCTGAATAAGGCCTGTTGTCTCATCACTGGCTCATATCACTGTACCCACACATGACCTTTATTCCCAATCTGGATGGCTTCAACTGGACAAATACATAAAATACCAAACCTGCATCACGTCCAAGAAAATTATAATGGGGTTTGCCCCACCCGGTGTCTGTGCCCTCCTTAAGCCTAGACATAGGAACATCACTACAAGGAGATCCAATTCCCATCTACTACATATCCCATGATGTCACATGACCCAAGGACAAAGATCATTCGCCTATCGGGCATCCAAGTGGCTGAACTCTCTTGGCAGTGACATAGCGACCACTCCAACACTCAGCCTCTTCAAGTCCAAGCTGCGCCTCTCACTGCTTGTATCCTGTGATTGCTCATCTTAACATTTCCACCATTCCAGCTCCACATGCCCCAGCACCCAGCACTTACAATCAGTCTTTGCACCCCTAGCACCTTACCTGTCATATTCCCTCGACAAGGCCCCCTGGCTGCACTGTCTCCCACCCTCACCCACCTCCCCCATATCTCCACTCCTGCCCCCACCCCAACTACCTCCCATACTCCCCTTTACCCCCTGCACCTCCTTCCCGCCTTGATCTCCTACCCTCCTCCCCCACCCACTCCTCCTCATTCCCTTGTCTTGCTCATAGCGCAAGTCTTTGTACTGGTTGTTACATGTCTGTAAGTCAATGACTATATGTTTATATTATGACTGTTGCACACGCTGTCGTGGAACCTTTGTAAAAGAGCCTTGGCTCAAAGGTATTGTAATCCTAGATTGAAATAAATAAATAAATAAAACTGCTTTAGTTGGGGTGCTAAATGATATGCCTATGGTGAGGGATAGAGGAGAGACATCATTTCTCATGCTCCTATTGTAGATCTCTCCTCTATGTTTGATACCGTTGATCATGGGCTGCTATTGGACTGCCTCAGGGAATACATGGTACTCACTGGCACAGTTTGGAGTTTGTTTGAATCCTTCCTCAGGGCAGTTCTCAAAGGGTGGTAATGGGTAATTTCTCATTATGCCCGGGGACCTGCACTGTGGGGTACCCCAGAGATCGATCTTGTCACCCATGTTGTTTTCGGTGCACTTGTTACCCCTGGGTAAGATCATCAGGCAGTATGGAGTTCCATTTCATTTCTATGCAGATTATGTTCAGCTCCATCCATCTTTTGCATTCTAGGACTGGAGGCCAGTGGACTTGCTGAACAAATGTTTGGCCAAGATTCATGGCTGGATGTGTTCGAGCTTGCTGAGACACAATTTTGATAAAACTGAAGTAAGGGTGCTTGAGCTGGGTAGGAAAGGCAGACTGTCAGTGTCAGAGGGGTTATTGAAGCTTTGGTTTGGTACCTCTCATCTTGACACTGTTCAACAGGTGAAGAATCTAGGCATCATTCTGGATGAGGGGCTAACACTTGAGGTTCAGTTGTCAGTGGTCGTCCAGGGTGGTTTCTACCATATTATAAATATTAGCCAGATTCATTCTCTTTTCTGCCCTGATTATCTGCCTTCACTGGTGCATGCTTTCATGATGCCTTGTCTTGACTACTGCAACACCCTCTACCTCAGATCAGTGGAGGTGGGCTGCGATGCCTGCAGCTGGAGCAGAACATGGCTGCAAGATTTTTGATAGGGCTTTCCAGGTAAAGTCACATTATTCCTGCACTGTGGAAACTGCACTGAATCATGAAAAATATAAAACAGCACCTAATAAAAGTAAGACTGCAATAAGGAATGCAAAAAAAAGGACTGAAGAAAGAATGGTAGAATCCATTAAAGATAATAAGAAAAGCTTCTTCAGTTATGTGGGCTCATTGCGAGGCAAACAAAAAGAAATAGGACCCCTCAAATTAGGAGAAGAAATTGTGTTTAAAGAGCAGGATAAGGCAAATGAGTTAAATATTTTTTAACAACTTTTCAAACTAAACAAGAGTCGTATATTGAAAATGTTGATAACATTTGTAGATGATATATCCTTTGCTAAAAAGGCTGTTCAAGAGATGCTCCAAAAATTAAAACCAGATAGATCTCCCTGCCTCCTGCCATGACAGAATGTTACTGTATGCAAACGACGCAGTAATCTTCACTTGCCACACCGACCCCACCTCCCTTCAGTCTCAAGTACAGAAAAGTTTCACAGAAATGGAAGACTGGTTTTGCTCACATAAACTCATCCTTAACCACAAAAAAACTAAAACAATGTTGTTCCATGGAACCCACAAGTACAAGGACCATAAGCTCATAATTAACAACCACGAAGGCACCACTCTTGAGCAGGTGGATATGTTTAAATATCTGGGCCTGACCCTTGACTGCTCCATCTTGAATACCAAACTCATTGACAATATAACTAAAACTGTGCACTCCCGTATAGGGCTACTGTACAAGCATAAACATTGCCTAATGGCTGAAGCCTTGAACCTCGCTATCCAGAGCTCTGTTATCTCAACTATTGACTACAGGCTTGTTATCTATGGATCCGCTACTGATACTGCACTCCGGCGCATAGCTGGAGCCCTTAATAAGGCATGTAGGCTCCTTATTTCAGCTGCCCGCCTTTCTCACACGTCTGACATTTATGAGCAGGCTAACTGGCTCCAGCTATCCAGCAGGCTAAAGTACCAGACCTGCATCCTAGCTAAGAAGACATCACTGGGCTTTATGCCCCCTGGAGTCCAACTGATATTGACCCCACAGCGTGTCTGACACGTAACTAGAAGATCAGACAGTCTAACCTTTACAATACCTCACTGTCAGACCTTTCAAACTCAGCATTCTTACCTTATCAGAGCCTCCACCTGGTTCAACTTGCTACCTACAGAAATCTCCAACATTGCCATGATTGGTGCTTTTAAGTGTAAACTGCATCAACGCCTCGTGGCTAGTGCCTTCTGTGATTGCTTCTTATAATCCCCTCCAGGCATACTATCCTCAAGCATCTCTCTCCTCACTGCTTCAGCTCCTCCTCCTTATCTCCTACCCCCATTACTGGGTATAGGATGAATCTGTCTCCTTTTCTTTTTCATCCCCCTCTTTCCTCCTCCCTTGCTGTTTCCCATCTACCACATACCCAACGCAATGCCCTCCCCATTTCTCCCCTCCCTCTCTCTGTCTCCCATACCACCCCCTCACCACCACTCTTCTTTCTCTTTTCCCACTAACCCACTCCTAACAAAGCTTCACTGAGCCACCTATGACTTGTACTGTATAATTAACTCGCAACACAATTCCTTGACAATGCCTTTGGCTGCTATTATTGTAACCTTATTTGTCTTTTTTTTTGGTCAGTTCCATTGTAATGATCATGTTATGTTTTGTACCTTATTGTCCTTATTGCCTTGATGTGGAACCTTTGTAAAAGAGCCCTCGGCTC
Organism: Neoceratodus forsteri; assembly: GCA_016271365.2. Taxonomy (NCBI): domain Eukaryota; kingdom Metazoa; phylum Chordata; order Ceratodontiformes; family Ceratodontidae; genus Neoceratodus; species Neoceratodus forsteri. The sequence continues at coordinate 1,320,420,505 of CM028130.1, forward strand.
AAAGGTGTCATCCAAAATACAAATAAATAAAAAATAAATAAAGATCTTTAGGCCCAGATGGGATTAGCCCAAGATTTTTGAAAGGAACTTTAGATGAACTTGCAGGTCCTATAATGAAGCTTTTGAATGCCTCAATACAGGAGGGGGACACCTTAAGAGAATGGAGAGAGTCTAATGTAACAGCAATTCATAAGAAGAGAGATAGGAAGGAACCAGGCAATTACAGACCTGTAAGTCTGACTTCTGTTCTGGGAAAAGCCATGAAAGGGCTGATACTGGACCTTATTAAAGAACACATAGAAAGTAAAGGTTTATCTGATATAACACAGCATGGATTCACACCTGGGCGGTCTTGTTTTACAAATCTATTGCAATTTTTTGAACCTATTAGTGCTGTACTGGATGCAGATTGACCAGTAGGTGTAATATTTTTGGACAATTTAAAGGCCTTCGATTCAGTTTCACATAACATTTTGCTACAACAATTAGAGAAATTACAGTTTCACCCTAGTATAGTAAGATGGGTAAGTAGCTGGCTGTATGATAGGTGTCAAAGGATTGGAATCAGAGGGTACTTTTTGGAACGGGGAGAGGTGACCAGTGATGTGCCTCAAGGGTCTGTCCTAGGTCCCACCTTGTTTAATATATATGTATCTGAAATGGAAACTTCCAGCTCTGTCTGGGTATGTAAGTATGTCAGTGATAGTAAGGTGGGAGCTCTAGTTAATAATGAAGAAGCAGCAAAAAATCTACAGGAGAAATTCACGAGACTGGAGCAGTGGGCATGTACAAATAAGTTAAGGTTTAACCAAGAAAAGTGTAGAGTGATGCACTTGGGGAAAAAAAGAAACAATTTATCTATAAATTGAATGATCATATCCTGCAGATGACTGAAATAGAAAAGATTTGGGTGTTACAGTTACAAATTCCCTTTCTTTGACATCCATATCAAGGAGATGGTTAAAAAATGTCAGAGGATAATATGTATTTTTAGACATATAAGGAGTAGACAGTCTACCACACTTATTCCGCTTTATTCTTCATTGGCTAGACCTCATCTGGAGTACTGTTCTCAATGTTGTGCTCCCCAAAGTCAGGATGAAGACAGACTGGTTGAAAGGGTTCAGAGGTGAATGACTAAGAGGGTAAAGAATATGAGGGTCAAGACTTACACGGAGAGATTAACTCATTTGGGATTCTATTCATTAAAGTATAGAAGGATACGGGGCAATCTGTGCCTGGTTTTTAGTGCTAGCAGGAATGAAACATAGAAACATGGAAACACAGAAGTTGATGGCAGATAAGGACCGCAAGACCCATCTAGTCTGCCCATTTCTTTTTCTACCTTATGAATGTGCCATTTGGCCTTTGCTCTGTCAATGGCCTATCTATTCATACTCATTTGGATTGCTCCGTTATGCATATCCCATGCCTGTTTGAAGCTCTGCACTGTATTCATATCAACTAATTCCTGAGGTAGGTCGTTCCATGCATCCACCACCCTTTCTGTGAAAAAGAACTTCCTCACATTACTCCTTAATCGGTCTCCCTCTAATCTCATGCTGTGTCCTCTTGTTCTGCTATTTTTCTTATATTGAAACATGTTAGACTCTTTCACCTTGTTAATGACCTTAAGGTGTTTGAATGTTTTGACCAGATCACCTCTCTCCCTCCTTTGCTCTGGGGTATACATATTGAGCTCTGTTAATCTGTCCTCATATGTTTTCTGATGCAGTCCCTGCACCATTCTGGTTTCCCTTCTCTGGACTGCCTCAATTTTGTTAATGTCCTTGTGAAGGTGCAGCCTACAGTACTGCATGCAGTACTCCTGATGGGGCCTATCCAGTGTCTTGTAAATAGGGATTATTACCTCCCTCTTATGACTTGTGATACCCCTACTAATACACCCCAACATCCCCCTAGCCTTACCTACTGCTTTAGTGGTATGCTTGGATGATTTCAGGTCAGTAGTATAAGTTCATATATCTCATCAAATGTTAAATTTCAGCCAATCACCGCGTGCCACGTCATTTGACAGGTGGGCCTGGCCTAAAACGGACCAATCAGAATCGCCCCTTGTTAAACCGGAAGTCCCTCCCAAATGTGCTAGGCCCTGCCTTCTGGCGGAAATGACACGCTGTTCAAACCCGAGGTCCCGCCTCTTGCAGGGAAATGACCTAACACCACCATTTTGTAAGTGTCTTACGCCTCATTCTCGTGACACCTCTAACCCTGCCAGACCAGCCAGGCTCGAACCCCTGTCCCCGCCTCTCCTTTTCCGCACACCTCGATCTCTGCCAGACCATCCTGGCTGGAACCTGTCCCACCATGCTAGCTTGAACTCCTGCATCTCTCCTTCTCCTGCACCCCACCACAGCCTGGCTCGAACCCCTGTCCCCACCCTCCTTCTCATACACTCTTGATCCCTGCCAGACCATCCTGGCTGGAACCCGAGTCCCACCATGCTAGCTTGAACTCCTGCGTCCCTCCTTTCTCCTGCACACCCACCAGCCTGGCTGAACCCCTGTCCCCTTCTCCTGCACCCCACCATCCTGGCTTGAACCCCTGTCCCCCTTTTCTCCTGAACCCCCACCATCCTGGCTCGAACCCCTGTCCCTCTTCACCACCGTGCTCCTCCCACCCCAAAAAATCAGTTAGTGTTTATGTAGTGGTATGTGCCTCTGTAGGCCTGGTGTATAACTGCAGGGACATGTGTGTTTTGATTAGGATATTTTCAGAAAGAAGTATCTAGGAGGGAACCTGATCATGCAGAGGTTTCACAGATCTGTGTGGAGACCCCACCATGAGGAAATTCATCTGCCTGTGTGAGTACCCTTTTTCTGTTTTGTAACAGTATACAAAATTATTTAACATGCATCTGTAGGACTGTGTCAAACTTGCATCAAAAGGATAGCTTTATGTATACGCATGGTAACATTTATAAGCTAAAACGGGGGACCTCTGTGTAAATAAGATGGTTCAGCAGTTTTCTCTGGATAGCATTGCAACAATCACAAAAACTAATTATTTATACTTTTGTCATGAATTAGAAAGAATAAAATATATCAGAAAAAGGAATACACATACCTATAGTTCACCCCTCAGCTCTGTGTTGTATCAAGGAGAAGGCTGAAATGAAATGTGTGTGATATTTATAATGTTTTGAAAAAGGGGTGGGGCTACAACAGATGTACCTCTGACACGTTACCATGTATAGTATGATGGGTGTGGTGATGGTTTTACCAAGGGCAGTCCATCTTACTAAGCGTTATATAAACCCTGCATTTGAAGCCAGAAGGCACAGCTTTTGAGAGATTTCTCAGATTCTGTTTTTATAGACTTGGAGCAGAATATCAAAACATCAAGCAAGAAGATGGCAAGCACTTCTCATTTCAACATCCCTGTAACAGGTCAGATTGTCATACCACCTAATGAAAATTCAACCTCCTGTAACAAGCCAGATTGTCACACCGCCTAATGAAAGTCTGGAGATGAAAGCCAAGCAAGAAGATAGTTGTCGGGCCCCACAACCCAAGCCAACGATGTGTACTACGTGAGGTGTGAAAACGAATGCCCCACACAAGTCTTGTTGAGTGGAAGAGTGTCTGACATAAAAAGAAACTCGCTGAACAGTTTGGTGAATCAGAAAATCCTAAACCTGACTGTCCTTCTGAAGAGACACCACTGCAAGACCTTGAAGAGTTGCTGGTGTGAATCTGATGCAGAAAAGAAGTTACTATGAAACCAAAAACAGAGAGTAACAAGAAGGGGAGCCAGAGATGATGGTCAGTGAGACACTGCAAAAAAAGCATCAGAGAAAGTTGTGAAAAGAATGCAAGACAGAGCCAAGAGGGGACTCTGACCAAGAGGTGATGATGATAATGCAGCCACAAGCAGTCAGGCCCAGGCTAAGAAAGAAAGATGAGAAAATGAAGAAAAGAGTTGCCTTTATGAGGTAAGTGCATTTTAACATTTAAAAATGTGAGTGGTGACATGGTGTAACTGAGGGAGATGAGTTAGCAGTAGAACCAAATCTTACCTATAATGAGTCAGAGGACCAATGCTGTTTTTTGTTTTACTTTAATAGACTGAAGGATTTGATGATGGAGCAGCAGTCATATTCGGACAGCATGGATTCTCGACTTTCCATAAATCTACTGCTCGACTGTCTTTGCTGTGTGAAAGATACAAATGTGGTTGTTAATGAGATGTGTGAGAACCAGTATGTTAGAAATACAGAGAGCGATAGAATGTTTCAAAATGTCACAGAACAGGCTGTGATCACTACACAGCCTCTTCTTCTACTGAGATTAGACAGGGACCTCACGTGGAAAACCAGGCCTTGGTAGTAAACCCCCAAACTGACAACTATATGTATTGTAAGTACGTTATGTATCATACCATCCGTATGCACTGCTTCAGTGATACAGAGGGTAATACATTGTGAATTGGTCATTCCGTCCTGGGTGTGAGATAGATGATCCGAGTCAGAAAAAACCATTCATGTGTCCTTGATGACTTAAGGTCAAAGAAGCATACAGAAATGTTTCTGAAGCCATACATATGGGCAGCTCATGCCCGTGATCTTGGCAATCGCTATGAAGCATCAGGGGTTAAATATGACCAATTGTACCCTGGAAACTATAAGTCATGTTTTAAATTATGTGAGAAAATCCGATGACCCCATGTGGTTAGTTATGCAAATGTTACAGCAGACAGACGGTGAATTTAAAAAAAGATGCCTGCCGTCTGGTCAGCAAAGGCTCCTTTAAAAAATTTCTAAAAAGAAATTCAGGAGCACTGTTTATATTGTAAAAAAATTACCCACCCGCCCCCCAACCGCCCTAAATTACTACATGGAAACATTTCAGTACCAAAATGTCATATTTTATTTTTACAGATAATCATGGGATGCAAATACAGAGAGAATCCAAAGGTTTATGTATCTGATCCTAAGCCATTACTGTCATCCATCACTGTTTGGTTCACCTCAATATGACATTTGCCTTTGTGAGATACGTGCAGCCTATGAACTGATGATGTTTGCCCTTCCAGAAGTATGGGAGGATACAGATAAATATATAAATGAATCTGTGTTACCACTTGTAGAAAATGTTAAAGTGATTGCCGATATATTCATGGAAGATGATGAATGTCTTTGTGGACTTTATATCATGGTCGTCATAGCCATGTGTGTAGTACACAAAGCAGAAAACCTTGTGATATTGTGCGTGTTGTTAACCTGGCTTCTCTGCTTGCTGAAATGATCCACTGGTCAAAAAAGGACCCTTAAAAAATTATATAAGGAAATTCAGGAACACTGTTTACATTGTTAAAACATTCCCCACCCCAAAACTGTTACTTGTTACCATTTTAATATTGTTCATATTGTTACCCTGGCTTTACCACTTGCTAAATGTATGTTTTTTCCAGAGTATACAATGATGGAAACACCCTGTCAGTGCATCCAGAGACTTATTTACCAACTAGTCAGACACAAAGCTAAACAACCTGGTTTAAATCTACCTACAGGACAAGCACTGTCTGTACTTTTAGAGACATGCCAAGGTCTTTTTGATGGTCTCCCAGAGGACCCCAAAAGGAAACTGTGATTATTTTAAGGATGAGGGGCTACTCTTGAGGAAGCAATGTTTAAAATTGCTATAGGTTTATGCATAACCCTTATGATGTAATACACTTTTGTGGTTTTATCTGTACTGCTGTTGACTTTTAGTGTTTAGTTTGCAGAACAGGGGGTCTGAGTCTGACATCATAAATTTTGCTTCTTTTATCGCTTTTGTTGTGTTTCATAAACCAGATTTAGCATATGCTTTTCCTAAATAGTGTATTATAATGTACTTTCAGATGGAACGTACTGGCATGCTCCCAATATTCCAGACAGTCTTGATGTCTACAATGTACCGTGTGATAAAGGACATTTTAAAGGAACCTATATACTTTGAAAAGCAGCCTGCATTAAATGTCTGCTCTGAAAGATGCTGCTGCTGCACTGGCAGAAAACACACTGACTCTGATTAAAGAGTTGCCCCCTTGTATGGAGACTCTATGTTGACGTAATGGAAAACAGTAACCGTGAGAGCAGTATGCAAGGTGACGTCATTTAGATGTAAACAGAATGTCTTCAAAATCAGCCTTGTTATTTTGAGTGGTGTATAGCATATGTGTGTATGTATTGTGCATACCTCATCACTAAAGGGGAAGTGGATGATGCTAATGCTTGTGTAAAACATGCAGCTCAAAAGTTGCTGTTTCAGGGTATTGTGAAGCTGTAAAATTGAAGAGTAGAAAACAAAATTATTATATAATCTGTTGCATGCTTACCATGTGTTATGCCTTTTGTATGTAGAACCTATATGCATTAGTTTATGTATTATAAAGTAAATATTCAAATACTGTTATGAGCGGTGTATTTATAAATAAATATAATCATGCATTGCACTTTGTGTTTGTCATAGTGTATCGCTTTTGTATGTAGAACCTATATGCATTAGTTGACGTATTATAAAGTAAATATTCAAATACTGTTATGATGTGTGTATTATAAATAAAATATAATCATGCATTGCACTTTGTGGTTGTCATAGTGTTTTAAAAGAACAAAAGAGCACATACTTTATTTTACTGGTGACAGAGTTTTGCTAGCTAGCAGATGTGTCGGGTGTTGACGAAAGGAGATGAATGATCACCTGTTCCAGAATATATATTTTAATGCAAAAAAGTGGGTAGTTTCACAGGGTGACTCAGCTGCATAAGGCTGCAAAAAAACTTGATAAAGAGGTCACCAGGAAAGGTGTTGCAGAATGGCTTGCGAAGCAGGGCCCTATTCATTACACAAAGCTGAGATTCCGATTTAAGAGAAATCCTGTCATTGTTTCTGACATAGACAGACAATGGCAAGCTGATTTAGTGGATATGAGTCAATATGCAAAGTACAATAATGGTTTAAGTACATACTGACATGCATCGATGAAAGGTCCAAGTATGCCTGGTAGTGACTTTAAGAGACAAATCAGGCAAGGCAGTGACGCAAGCCTTTAAAACTATTTTAAAAGTGGACGACACCTCAGAAGTTGCAGACTGATCAGGGAAAGAGTTTCTAAATGCTTCCTTAAAGAACCTATTAAAACAAAATAAAATACACCATTTTGTGACGAATAATGAAGTTAAGGCCAGCATTGTAGAAAGATTTAATAGGACACTGAAGTCACGTATGTGCGTTACTTTACAGCCAGAATACTTGGAAATGTACAGATGTTTTGTCAGACCTGGTGCACAGCTATAACCATACTTATCACAGAAGCATTAAACACAGACCTGTGGATGTTAACCCTTCAATTCCCTGGGTGTATGGAAGATCCTATACGGTAATTCTGTTCTTGGCAAAAAACAAAAGGGTACCCTTCAGAAAGATGATCACGTGAGACTATCTAAGCTAAAAGGGTGTTTGAAAAAGGATATGAACAGACGACACAGATGAGATATTTATTGTGACGGAGGTCTTAAAGACACAGAGGCCCACCTATAAGCTAAAAAGACTATCAGGGGAAGACATTAAAGGTACTTTTTACACAGAGGAGCCATAAAAATTGAACCTGATGAGGACCGTGTGTACAGGGTGCAGAAAATCCTGAAGGAGAAAAAGTGGCAAGAAAAACTTGGTATCTGGTAAAGTGGAGGGTGGCCTGATAAATTTAATAGCTGGGTTGAGGCAACACAGGTTTGGGATGTTAGAAGCAGATAAGGCTTAATATGCTCAAAATGGATTTTATATCACATTGCCCAGCAATGCATCGCACAACATTTTCCCAACAATACTATATCCACTTTTACTGTAAAGTTACCACAAACGCTTGAACTACCTGGTGAATGGGAGTGGGCTTAGCAGAAATTCAGTACCCTTATACCTGGGACAATGTGCCTGCACAGAAAACAGGTTCAGTATGCTCTATCAGCTCTAAAAGTAGCCCACAGTAAACACCACCAACTGGACCCTTTACTGAGTCAGCAGCATTTAAAATCCCATCGGGCTATTATCCTAACATGGCTGGTGTTATTTCTCAAATTAATAAAAGCATATTTGAAGTAAATGAACTGCCAGTGGTTTTGGAACAACAAACCATCGGGAGAGAAATAAGCATTGACAGTGACATCAAATGTATTTTGTTTATGCATGGGCAGTTACAGTACCTTTTGGGTTTTAGCAGACTCGAGGTAGGTGTAGGAAAGAATCTAGCAAAGAACCCTCCAGATATTAATGGGGGCTTTTACACATTATATATATACACTGACATTATCACACATGAAATAGTGGGTGACAGTCTAGTGCCTTTGCTGAGATGCGTACCCGTCAGGGGCCAAGACAATGAGATAGTGACCGTGACCTATGATAAACCCCATTATCAAACAGTCAGTAAACATCAGATCGATACAGTCACTATTGAAATAAAGAATGATCAAAATGAACCTGTACCATTTCGATTTGGAAAGGTGATCGTGAAGTTGCATTTTCGCCCCCAGAGAGTGCTCTAAAATTTAAACAAGGATGGTGATTGTTCGACATTATGGGGACCCTGCCTTGTACAGAAGCTATTACAAGGCACAGGCAGGATACGGTCTGCCAGGCTTTCATGGACTTCCTACTATGTATGGTTCTGGTATAGGAGGATATTTCATAGTCGTTCAGAAAAGCAGTTCCATTTTAAGAAAGGGTTTGAAATTGCAAACCACATCTACAGACAGCTGCTAAAAATGTTGCAAAGGATGTTGTGGGGCATGTGACTATGCTGTCGCTCAACAGATGTCAGGGGGTGATAAGCCTACTCAGGGTGGCTCAGGTCTGATTGTATTCAAGAGAGGTAAAAAGAGAAAGCGCAGAGTACACCCTTCGCTTCTCATCGGCCCCCCCGGCTACTTTAAAAGAGGTGTTTCAAAATGCAAAACTTCACATAAAAGAAAATGCTCAAAGCCAAAAGGATCTTCGAGGGGTCATAAAAAAAGCAGAGACCTGTTCTAAAAAACATGGCTTTCGTGCACTGTGGTTCTGAAGAATGCACAAAATCAGAACTTGACTTGTTTGCCGTTTCTCCCACACAGACAAGCATTGAAAAAGCATTTATGTAGAGATACCCTCTGGCTGCCCTTTCAGAAAACTCACGATTGAATTTTATATAGCAGGGACTGGTGAAGACTATTTGGATCTAAACAACACTTCTTTACCTGGTTTGCAAAATCACTGAGCGGATGGTAGTGATATACCTGCAGCGGCCAAAGTGTGCCTTATAAACTACCCAGTGGCAACCATTTCAGTCAGCTGGATGTGACTGTCGGTGATCAACTCATCAGTCAGAGCAATAACTGTTACCCTACAGGGCTGTCATAGAATCTGTGCTGAACTTCAGTGAAGAGACCCTTTCTACACAATTTACCGTGAGGGTTATTTTACAAAGACACCCCAGGAAACATGAAATCACAGACAGAGATGGTGGTGAATGTAGGTTTTAATAAAAGAAGCTCCTTCACATCTCAGTAGAGGGTAGAACTGCTGGGACACTTGCACAGACTTGTTTTTCAAGAGAAACTGATGCTGAATGGCGTGGATATTAAAATTAAACTGACACGTAACAGGGACAGCTTTTGCCTGATGAGTGGAATGCTGAACCTTATAAGCTAAAAGTCATGGCCGCCTCTCTGTTTGTCAAAAGGGTTAAAGTGACCCCCGGAGTCTGTGTGGGACACTCAGAAGCCCTGCTCACCTCCAACGCTAAATACCCTATAGACAGAGTGGGTATGAAAGTGTTCAGCCTCCCTGCAGGCAGCAGGGTCTGCAACCAAGATAATTTGTTTTTGGGACAGTTACCAAAAATGATGGTCATGGGATTTGTTGACAATGATGCTTTTAGTGGTTCCTACACTAAAAACCCCTTTAACTTTAAGCATTATAACATTAATTTTGTGGCTCTGTATCTGGACGGTGAACAAATTCCCTTCTAAACCTCTGCAGCCAGATTTTAGAAATGGGAATGCTGTGAGAGAATATTTTAATCTAGTACTAGCGGCGGGGAAATCTATGAAAGATTGACCGCTTTTAGTTAACCATCAGGAATTTACCCAAGGGTACACCTGTTTGCCTTTGATCTCACTCCGGACCAAGAATGTGCTGATCATTATTCTTTAATTAAAACTGGGAACCTCAGAGCTGAGATCAGATTTGAGAAGCCCTTCCACAAACAGTTAATCTCATTATCTATGCAGTGTTTGATAATGTCATTGAGATAAACCAGAGAAGAAATGTCATTTTTGATTATATGTGATAAACCATAAAAATGAACACAAAGCAGCTGGAAAAAATTGTAACCAGTGACACCCACATCCGTGACTGCTTTCTGGGCATGTTTCCCTGTGATCTGCTACCCAAGGAGAGACTGAGAAACCTTCCGCAGCAACTAGTCATCAATACTGACCCCATGACCTCCCTGGACAGCACTGGTTAGCCATATACATTTCAGAAAATGGGACTGGGAGTTCTTGACAGCTCACGGTTTTCATCCTGACAATCATGCACAAACTATTGGTTTTTTAAACAGAAATGCAAACAACATTTTTTACCAAAACACACAGTTACAAGATACCTTTTTCTACCACCTGTGGATTTCACTGCATATTTTTCACACCACAGATGCAAAGGACTTTCTTATGATCAGATTTTAAAATGTACTCTAATGATTTGTTGAAAATGATGCCATGGTAACTAGTTTTGTATCGTCACTTTTCCAGACATCTAAACATGTCAGGGCACGTATCAGTGAGGTGGCAACATGTTCAGACTTGTTTGTCTTGTAATGAATTTAAAATATGCAGCAGCTTGTAATTTTATTCAAAACCAGTCACTTATAAAATCATATATAAACACTCATAATTGTGTGTCTCTGTTTGCTGTGTTTAAACTGTGGGGGCTGTGTTTAACATGTTCAGATATGCAATGTCTTCAATAATGACAAAATATATAAAAATATAAAGGTGTTTATTGTAAAAACTGCCAATAAAATACAACATACATCAGTGGTAACATCATGGATAAGATATGCAATGTCTTCAATAATGACAAATATATAAAATACAAAGGCATTTATTGTAAAAACTGCCAATAAAATACAACAAAAATCAGTGGTAACATCATGGATAAGATATGCAATGTCTTCAATAATACAAATATATAAATACAAAGGCATTTATTGTAAAACTGCCAATAAAATACAACAAGCATCAGTGGTGACATCATAGATAAGATATAATAAAACAAAAGCATCTCCTGTTAAAAAATGCACACTATATACGCCATAGCACTGAGGTAGAATTATAAGCACATCTTTCAAAAAGCATGTTAACATATTTAACTATGAAGTAGGCTAACATGCATCAATATAAACACTTTTTGTAAAACAGGATTACATATTCAGTATGAGGTAAATGGCTAACATAGGTTGTACAGCAGTCACTGAGGTAGGATTACATATTTAATATGAGGTAAAATGTTCAGCATATGCTGTACACAACAGTCACTGAGGTATCTAACATTCATACATAGAGATTGCATTTTAAGTTTACAAAGTGAGCCACACAGGTTTCTTAAAAGACTTTTGTCTTTTGAGTCACTGACCATTGGCTAACTGGAGATGGCTGTGGCTGTTTTGCACCAGCTACCGATTTCAGCCCTTCCACATAGCTCCTGTTTGCTGAGTGAGCAAACACTGAGGTGGGTATGTTAGACTCAGCCATTGCTTTGACAAAACATCCCAGCCCTTTGGCTTTCTGTGGTCGGGATTGCGTGAGTGGCTGTAGCCGCTCTTACTAAATCGACCATGTGAGACCCAGAAACAACAGTGCCTTTATACATTAATTCACCCTTATCACTCCAAAACACAATATATTTGTTCTTGGCCATATGCTTTAACAAAAGTTCAGCATTGGTTTTAGACCGATGAGAAACACTACTTAAAATGTCTTTTTCCATAGTACTAGGTACAGAAGCTGTCTCTGCCATGACCGCAGGGGGGTCAGACATTGATTCATTTTCAGGCATGAGTAATGTCAAACTGGTTTTAGCTTGTTCTCCTTGTCTTACCAAAGTCAGATAGCACTGTAACACAGCAGAGTACATTTTGGCTTTGTCATAGTCTGATAAATCAGTCCGGGACAGTATAGCTCTCATGTCAGTGTCCAAACTGTTAGTTGCAACTGTTCTCATATCCTGATCAGGGTAATTAGTTTTAATGTGATCCATCTGTTGCTGAGGTACCAAATACATTTTCTGTGTAAAATCCATTATCTGTTAGCCAGCAGGCCTGTGATCAAAGGGATGGCAATTCCTAGCAGCGTTCCTATAAAGCCACCAGTCTGATTAACTATTTTCTTTTTCCTTTTTAAGGTTATTTGTTTATCACTTAAAGTTTTAATGACTCTCCATTTTTTTTCAGTACACCTAACTGCTTTGCTGACAGTGGAATATTTCCTCTGAGAGTGTTTAAGGCTATCTCAGCTATAGCTGATATCAGATCATCAGAGGCTGAACATAAAATAGCTTTTCTTAAGCTCGGAGGCCCTTTTACTAGTAACTTTAAAACAGACAGATTTCTCTGCAGTCTTTTTGACATAATGACAATACAGTATCAAATATTTTTAGAAGCAGAATGTGTTTTTTTCATGACATATGCCACAGGCCAGTCAGGGGGAAACACCCCACTACGCAGTCTATATTCGTCTGGTGTATTGGATCTTAAATCAACCAGTAACAGCCATGAGGCTTTCTTGTGGCATCTTCAAAAGCTTCTAAGAAAAATTTTGTCTGACCAGGATACATTTGTCTAGCTAGTGTTGTGATCTGAAGCTTGTCTGGGTTTTAAACAAAATCATGTATTTGGCATTAAGTGTGATGGTTCTGCTTTTTACCTTGACAGAACACATTCTGGACAATTAAAAATATTGTCAATTGTTTATGATGACTGTACTTGGTAAGCCATATTCCACTTCACTATTTTGACAGGCAGAGTCCATCAAATCATCTATAATGACAAAATTTACTTTCCAGGGGTAGAAGATCATTGTCGGCTAGTGACATCGGTAGCCCCTCCACAAATTTAACCTGAGGAACTTTAACAGCAATTCATTATACAAAGGTTGCCAACAGCTGTAGAACCAGACAATATTTTCAGGCTTGTGTGATAAAGTGGCATCAGCATGTTCCAACAACTGTTTTATAAAGAAGCTCTTCCCACTATTAGAGGGGCCAGCCAACAGACAAGTAAAGGGATGCTGCAACCTGATATCCATTTTTCACAATCAGTATCCATAAGGAAGTGTTTTAAAATTGTCTTGTAAAACTCGCTTGTCATAAACTACTCTCTGGGTCTTGGACAGCGTTTTTGTTTCAAGGGACCACTGCTTTTTATTCCTAACAATGCTGGGTTGACTCACGGTAATTTCTTTAGAGATCTGTGACCCCGTATAGTCAAAGACCAGGTCCTTCAGACTTTCAAAATTAATGTGTTTACTGCTGGCCACATTAAGGGTAAACCCTTTCACTTTAAGAACAACCTCACCACTGGACAGCCTGTAACCGTAAGTTTTTGGGCCTGCAGAAACGAACTCTGTAATGTTTTCATCAGCAGGAACTTCACTGGTCAGCTCCCCTAAATAATCGCCCAGAGGGGGGGCCCAGTCACCTGGTCTGGACACAAAAATAACAGAGTCTGTGTCGTGGTAAAGGCACCTGTCCTGTAACCTATCTAGCAGGTTGTAGAGTTTGACTCTGGCATATGCTGTTGTAAAACTAGCTATAAATATGTTGATATTATTGGAATTTGTGTAATGATCGCTGGTATATTTCCAGCTTAAGCATGCTGTTTCATCATCGATGAAAAAGCACGATGAGATTTCATGGTACGGGACGAAAACATATTGAAATAATTTCTGTGGGTCTGTTACTATGCTCGTTGTCGCTAAATTAGCTCTCTGCCCAAATTTGCCCCAAAGAGAATTTAAAAACAGTTTAGATATCTGTCTCCTTGCAGGGTTAACAGCTATGGCTGCAGGGTTCAAATGTACATTTTCCCTTTCAAAATACTGTTGTATGTACCTGACTTTATCCTCTTCAGTTTTGACCCATGAAGGAAACCAGATGCCTCTTGCTTGCCTTTTAGATGCAGCTTGATGTAATCTGCAAAAAGCTCTGTGCATGACTCTTTAAAATGCCAAACTTCATAAATGTTAATGATTTTGTAGCCTTTTTCCAGTGCCAGGTTTAGTTCTATGGTACAGTAGGTACCTGTAAGTGACAGTGCTCATCATCATGTGCGCATGATGTTGTTTGAGAATCTATTTCAGCGCATGCATGACATAATGTAAACACAAGCTTTTACCAATCCTGGATGGCAGCACTGGAAAGAAAAGACCTCTAGGGGTAAGACTTTACTTTGCTAAACCAAAGTACTGAGTGAGGTCATCAAAATTCATAAATGATGTCAGGATGACCGACTGGATACTGTTTGGTTTTGTTAACAAAAGGGTAGAGGCTGGTAAAATCATAATAGTGTATTTTCTCATCAGGCTGTGTCTTATAGTACAGACAAATGACATTTGTTCTCCCCCAAACAGTGACTGCCTAGGTTCGAGTGGCTGTGGTAGCTGCCTGTCCTCAAGAAATTATTCAAACCCTGATCTGTGGTCAGCATTGCTTTCCATTCATGTTCCCACAATACTCTAACTGCAAACCCTGTCTTTTAGAAATGAAATTTGTGCGTGGTCCTATTGAATAACTGTCCAAAACTAGTCCCTGTCATGTGGTTTCTATCTTTCTCACAGTAACAGATGTTGCAACCATGAAAAAACAACCATTAAATTCAAAATGCTGTGGGTATTCCATTTATGACTGAATAGCCATCCAAAAGTACGGACCCACCTTAAATTCACCACCCCTTAGTGCATGCTGAATAGAAATGTTTTCTTTCTCAGATATGTACATAAGCCACTGAATAGCAGGTGTGGAGTACCTCTTCAATTGTCTGTGGTAGTTGTCTGGGGGGAGAACAGCAACAGTGCATTCTTTCAAGAACAGAAATCTGTACATAGCCATATAAATTGAGGCTATGGTGACGCATGGAAGGGTCTAAGGATACTGTTTCATATTCCACTGTATCACCGTCTGACTGTTTTAAAATACTTTCGTAGTCATCTCCAGTACTTCATTTCTAAATCTGACACAGGCTTTTCAAAGAATTTCAACATCTAACTGACAATAGTAGCAAGCTCTCTTTTCAGATTAAATTCTCTATGTCTGTTAGCTAGGTACCATTGCAAAACTCTTGCTTTTCTGCAGGCAACATATATTCAGAACCATAAAACTGAGCATCGGGCAGGGGCCTACATAATTTTTCATTAGCCTTGGTGTTAAAAATGGGGAAGTAACCTTTAGCAATCTCATTCTCAAATCCAGGGCTGAGAGGATTTTTGCTAGTTTAAAGGAAGAAAACAATGGCTGTCAATAAATCTGATGTGTAGGGATGTCACTGTGACACAGAGTACTTTTCCTCCTTGTGTGAGCAATTTAATATCAATTCTTTCCTTGACTAGCTGGCTAATGATAAAGTAACTGTCATAGCCTTTGGCATTGTGTGCTATAAATGTGTAGTGTCTAAATGGGGCATCAATAAAATGTCCTACAAAATCTTTTATGCAATCTTCACCTGAATTCCCAGGACCTCTTCCCATCTAATTGCTTAGCATACACAAAATTTGGTATGTGCACCCGTTTCTTGTGTGGCTTCAAAATCAAACACTATATATTCTCAGTGCTTTTACGTCTGTGAGTGGTGACATGTAACACAGATGCTTGTCTGCTGTCATGAAAGAACCAAATCTGCTACACTGAATCAATTTATATGTATGAGATCCTTGTAAAAAACAAAACATTGTTCACACAGTTTCATGGATTTACAAGAACCTGTATCCCCATCAGCTCTAGCTAAATGTCTTTCTGGGCACGCTGAAGACCTACAAATCTTCTTACATTTGTGACAAGATACTGTGCCAATTTCCTTCTCGAGACAACACGGTTGAAACAAACTTTGCACTGTTGTGCACAGATATGATTTCCTTATGGCTGTAGGCTACATCACAATATTCGCAGAGGTACCGTCGCCTATGAATTTTTACATTAGTGATGCCATAAAATGGTTTTCATGTAATGATACAAACAGTGTTTGAGAAATCTTTCTGGACCTGTTGAAAATGTTTGCCAGTTTCCTTCATTATGATATAAAATCTTAATTTTGACTCCTAAAAAGCGTTCAAACTGTGACACATCACTAAAAGTGACAGGGCTTTGGTCTGACAAACCTAGCTCAGCATACAATATTTAGCCTTGTTCAACAACTGACTGTCACTCATATGTGGATTTAAGAGTGCGAGAATGGAGCCACGAAACACAAACTATTGTCTCGTTATTTAAATCAATCAGGTATCATCTCTTTTGTAAAATCCTGCTATACAAGATGGAGCTCAGTGTCCATCTCCCCCACCCCGACCCTGGTGGTTTCTGATGGTCGTTACCACAAGATGTATAGAGGAATCAGCAATTACTTCAGTATTGCTCTGTAGCATATCAGCTATCTGATCTAAGAAGGTTGCAGCATTTAGTTCATTTGGTCTTGTCTTTCTTGAGAACAAGGGTGATTCAAAAAGCAGCATTTAATCTTACCTGTATAAAATCCCCATATTGTGTTTTCTTCACACTGTCTAACAAACTTTCTATAGCTGGTGCATTGCAGCAATAGCCTCTGTAAAAGATTTTATTTTATCTAGATTTATAAACTTATATCTTTGATGAAATTCTGTAGCATTAAATTTTTTAAACTGCGTCATATTCCTGTACAGCTTCTAAATACACTGTAGGGGTGCCCTGTTAGCCTGATCATCATCATGATGGTTTTCTAATTCAGACTGCAGACCATTTGTAGCATTCTGTAACAACCTACATTGTAATATTTTCCTGGCATGTTTTACTTTTCTTATCAACTTTTCTCGGATTGTTTTATTTTTTACCCAGATTTTTCCTTTTTTACCCCATTTGTTATTTTTTTTCATTTTCTTAGTGATGCAACCCTTTGTACTCAGTTTATGAGAGCTTCTGTGCTTTCACTTTGTAATTTGTTCTTTGTTTTTGGCCACTTTTTCCTCCAAGCCCCTGAACTTTTCATACATGTGGGCGGCACTAAGCATCATCTTCATTTCCTTGCATGAAAATTTAGAAACATGCACTAAACCAAGCACACTGTTCAGTAAAGTAGATGAACTTTAAAAGCTCAGATTTAAGCAGCTGATGATCGTAATCCTCACTAGATAATCTGCCTCAATTACCAAGGCATTAAACAAACTATCAATTGTTTTAAAAATATAGGCTTTCCCAATATTGATCATGTCAATGTCACTTTCTTGAAACCTTTGGGCAGAAACTCTTGTGCTGCTGCTGCTCTAAATGGCTGTACATTGTTTATTGTCACATTTGGTTCATTTACAGCCAGAGACTCTTGAGCCGCTGCTCCTAGATGGCTGTACAATGTTTATTGACACATTTGGTTCATTTACAACTGCAGAGACTCTTGAACCACTGCTCATAGATGGCTGTATATCTTGTTCAGTTATGCTATCGTGGTCTGGTCACTGACACCAGCAGAAATTCTGGCATGCCTTTGAAAACATCACATTCATGTAATGATCTCTTTTTCCCCTCTCACACCTGTAGGGTTTGTCTGTGGGGCTGTTTAAAAATGGAAAATAAACCCCTGTCACTACTTCAGTATTTTAAAACTTTTATAAGACAACATTTAAACTCTAAAAACCTGCAGCATCTACTATTTCTAGTTAAAATACACACCTTCTGTAGTGGTAATCTGGGGATTAGCCAGCCTCTCCCTCCAGGGTTTCTCTGTGGGGCTGTTTAAAACAGAAAATAAACCCCTGTCACTACTTCGGTATTTTAAAACTTTTATAAGACAACATTTAAACTCTAAAACCTGCAGCATCTACTATTTCTAGTTAAAAATACACACCTCCTGTAGTGATAATCTGGGAATTAGCCAGCCTCTCCCCTTCAGGGTTTCTCTGCATGGCTGTTTTAAAACAGAAAAATACACCCCTATCACTACTTTTCAGTATTTTTAAAACTTTTATAAGACAAAATTTAAACTCTAAAACATGCAGCATCTACTATTTCTAGTTAAAAAATACACACCTTCTGTAGTGTCCAACTGTGTATTAGCCAAACGAGTAAATGTTTGTATAAACTCTTCGTCAGGAGTCCACGATTCCATGGCTAATTGTTGAATATTTTTAAATTTTTTAGCTCAAGACAAAAGGACAGAGCGAGACTACCACAACTACTACTTGAGCTTCCAGTATCTTGAAATGCTTATATAAAAATGACTCAGACCCCCCCTCCCCACCCCAAAGTACGTGGCAAGTAGTGAAAAACATCTGGTACTGTCCATCAGACCAACCACCCCATTCTCCAAGGGGAATATAAGCCCTATGCTAGTCAATGTAGGCTTTGTTTCTCACCTGCGACAGCTGCAAGGCATTAGAAATACCTATTCTGCTAATAGGTTGGTCACAGTCTAATTAAAAACAGATGCTTTTTTATCACTCTTAAAACACAAAGAAGCACAGTTTATAATAACGGCAGTTGACGCCAGCAAGTTATGTTTTAAAAGTCAAAACAGAAATTCTGTCTTTTTAAACAGCTGTGTCCTTTAAATTAGTAATTCGGTAAAACTGCTTGCATACCACTAATCAGAAGATAAAACTTATTTTGTTAAAAAGTTAATCATGAGAAACACAAGTTTTTCTCATTTACAATGTAGGAGAGTTCAAAAAGAAATGCCATACTGCTAATACGTTGGTCACAGTCTAATTAAAACAGATGCTTTTTATCAATCTTAAAACACAAAGAAGCATAATTTATAACGGCAGTTGAGTGCCAGCTTAAGTTATGTTTTTAAAAGTCAAAACAGAAATTCTGTCTTTTTAAGCAGCTGAGTCCTTTAAATTAGTAATTCAGTAAAACATAGCACACACACAAAGTGTGTATTCTTTTGCACCGAATCTAAGCAAATTGTAGATACATTTTAAGAAGACTGTGTGCTTTGAAATTATTCTGAAAGAGAAACATCATTTTACATTCTGTCTTTTCTCTGTAACATATCATTTATTTTCTATTTAGTACTACATGACTTTTTAATTTTTTATAATGTAACTATAGACATTTATTTTGCAACAAAAGCATAAAGCTACTTTTTTACAGACCCTGTAATCCAAAAATCTTGAGACACACATGTTTCCAAGAGAATCAATAGTCCTTTGTAGCCATGGCTGTGTAAATGAACAACAGATGTTTTGTCACGCCTTAACAGACAAAGACCCCTACCACAGCCAACAGGACTGTGAGCTCCAAAAGTCCATCTATATTTTAAACATCCATAAAGGCATTGCTTTTCCCACGTGCCTAATGAGGGACGGACCACACACACACACACACAGCCACCAGGCTCCAAAACGCCCATCTATATTTTAAACATACATAAAAGACATTGCTTTTCCTATGTGTCTAATGAGGGACACACACACACACACACACACACACACACACACAGTGTGTATTTTTTGCAATGACTCTAAGCAAAGCTGTAGATACATTTTAAGACTGTGTGCTTTAAAATTATTTTTGAAAGAGAAACATTATCATTTTACATTCTGTCTTTTCTTTTGTAATATATCATTTTTCAAAACATTATAAATATCACACACATTTCATTTCAGCCTTCTCCTTGATACTACAGAGCTGGGGGGTGAACTATAGGTATGTGTATTCCTTTTTCTGATATATTTTTATTCTTTCTAATTCATGACAAAAGTATAAATAATTAGTTTTTCGATTGTTGCAATGCTATCCAGAGAAACTGCTGAACCATCTTATTTACACAGAGGTCCCCGTTTTAGCTTATAAATGTTAATGCTTATACATAAAGCTATCCTTTTGATGCAAGTTTGACACAGTCCCTACAGATGCATGTTAAATAATTTTGTATACTGTTACAAAAAGAAAAGGGGTACTCACACAGGCAGATGAATTTCCCTCGGGTGGGGTCTCCACATAGATCTGTGAAACCTCTGCACGATCAGGTTCCTCCTAGATACTTCTTTCTGAAAATATCCTAATCAAAAACACACATGTCCCTGCAGTTATACACCAGGCCTACAGGGGCACATACCACTACATAAACACTAACTGATTTTTTGGGGTGGGAGGAGCGGTGGTGAAGAGGGACAGGGGTTCGAGCCAGGATGGTGGGGGTTCAGGAGAAAGGGGGGACAGGGGTTCAAGCCAGGATGGTGGGGTGCAGGAGAAGGGGACAGGGGTTCGAGCCAGGCTGGTGGGGGTGCAGGAGAAAGGAGAGAAGCAGGAGTTCAAGCTAGCATGGTGGGACTCGGGTTCTAGCCAGGATGGTCTGGCAGGGGATCGAGGAGTGTACAAGAAGGAGGGGCGAGGGACAGGGGTTCGAGCCAGGCTGGTCTGGCAGGGTTTGAGGAGTGCACGAGAATGAGGGGCATAAGACGCTTACAAAATGGTGGTGTTAGGTCATTTCCTGCACAAGGGGCGGGACACGGGTTTGAACACGTGTCATTTCTGCCAGAAGGGGGCGGGGCTAGAGCATTTTAGGGATGGACTTCCGGTTTAACAAGGGGCGATTCTGATTGGTCTGTTTTAGGCCACGCCCACCTGTCAAATGATGTGGCACGCACTGATTGGCTGAAATTTAACATTTCACGAGATATATGAACTTATGCTACTCAGGTCATTGGTGATGATGATGATGCCCAAGTCTCTTTCTTCCCTTGTGACTACCAGCAACTCTCCTCCCAACCTATAGGTGGCTTCAGGGTTTCTTTTTCCTATGTGCATGATCTTGCACTTCCTTGCGTTAAACCCCAGTTGCCACTCTTCCGACCATTTTGCCAGTTTATCCAGATCTTTTCTCATTCTTCCCACTCCATCTGGATCATCTACTCTGTTGCAGATCTTGGAGTCATCTGCAAACAGACAAACCTTGCCCTCCAGTCCATCTGCAATGTCACTGATGAAGATACTGAAGAGGACTGGCTCCAGGACTGATCCCTGAGGTACCCCACTTGTGACTTGCATCTCTTCTGACTGCATACTGTTTACCACCACTCTCTATTTCCTGCCTTCAACCAGTTTGTCACCCAGTTGACCAACTTCTGACCCACCCCGAGCCTACCCAGCTTATTAATCAATCTTCTACGAGGAACAGTATTGAAAGCTTTGCTGAAGTCAAGGTAGGTGACGTCAACTGCCCCCTTGGTCCACCACTCTGGTTACCCAGTCAAAGAAATCTACAAGATTAGTTTGACAGGACCTTCCTGTTGTAAACCCATGCTGTCTTGGATTCTGTGCTCCTATGGATTCCAGGTGTCACACTATCCTTTCCTTAAGGAGTGCCTCCATAATCTTGCCCACTAGTGAGGTAAGACTGACTGGTCTGTAGTCCCCTGCCTCCGGCCTGCTATGATTCTTGTGGAGCGGGATCACATGAGCCCTTCTCTAGTCTTCTGGGACCTCTCCTGTGCTCAGACACTCACTAAACAGTTCTGATAATGGCTCTGCTAGTTCCACCCTTAGCTCCTTTAGTACCCTGGGCTGTATGCCATCAGGTCCCATTGCCTTGTCCACCTTGAGCTTACCGAGCTCTTGTAGGACCCTTTCTTTTGTGAAGGGACTAGTGCATACCTCCCTCCCCCCTGTGTCCATGGTGCTGAGCTGTGTGCCCTGCCCTACTCTACCTTCTCTTCAGTAAATACTGAGCAGAAGTATCTATTTAGGATAGATGCTTTTACATGGTCCTCCTCCTCCTCACACGCCCCCTTATCCTCTTTGATCTGAGCAATATCCCCTCTGGACTTTCTCCTTTCACTAATGCATCTATAGAAAGTCTTGTCACCTTTATTACTGTCCATGCTAGTGTTTCCTTGGTTTGGGCCTTTGCCTGCCTTACTGTCTTCCCTGCTTCCCTTAGGGAAGTTTGGTATGCCTCCCTATCTTCATCCTGCTGTGTTCCCTTATGTTTCCTGAAGGCCAGCCTTTTGGCTCTGACCTTGTCTGCTACTGTTTTTGAGAACCAAAGTGGTTTCCTTCTTCTTTTGCACTTCCTTTTCTCTCTAACACAATGGGATGTTGCTTCAAGTATTGCATCCTTAATGCTTGTCCACTTTGCCTGTACTCCCTCACCTGTATTTCTTTTTGCCAGGGCTAGCTTAACTCTGTTGGCCATCTTATCAAACTCAGCTCCTCTGAAGCCCCATAGTTTTGCCTTGGAGTAGAATGATTTAGTTCTAGTGGACAAATTGAACCCTACCATGTTATGGTCACTGGCCCCCAGGTGACCTTCTACCTGGAGATCTGTGATCCTTTCCCCGTTAGTCAGTACTAGATCTAGGATAGGAGAATGAGGGTATGTGGGAAACCACTGGGCTAGTTAGACATCCCAGTCAAAGAAATACAAGGTTGCATAATATGACACTAACAAAAGAGGTTAGCAGAACATCTAGGAGGAGCAAATGGTTTAGCTAGAGAGTTAGTGTATGGAACTCATTACCTGCAGTAATTGTTAATAGTGAGACTATGTTGGAATTTAAGAAATCATTGGATATATATATATATATATATATATATATATGAGCTGAAAACTGTAGGGGTTTCCACTGAAATGTGGTGAGTATCATATAGGTTCTTGACCTTCAATCGCTTGTATAACACCTATGAGCCTATGAACCTATGGCACTGGCTGCTGGTCAAGTGGTGCATCTCCTATAAGATTGGATTGTTAACTTAGAAGGCCCTGCACAGTCTGGGTCCTGGTTACCTGCACAATCTCTTGTATTCATACTGTCCCACCCAGTCCCTCCTTTTTTCCAGTGAGGGCCACTTGGTGGTTCCCAAGACTCGTCTAAAAACTTCTGGGGACAGAGCCTTCAGGGTGGCAGGACTGGTAATGTGGAACTAACTCATAAGGGCTGTGAGGAAGGCCACCTTGGTTAAAATATTTAATGAAGGCCTCAAAACCTACCTTTTTGCTCAGGTGTTTGGTTCTACTGTGGATTTTAACCAATTTTAGTTTGTTAATTTATTAGTGATTGTTGAATTTTATTGTTATGCTTATGTTGGGTTGTGTAGTACATGATTGTGTTGCTGTATTACTTTGTAATGGCATCCTGGGCCTCCTGGGAAGAGCACCAGAAATAAATAAAACTGCTACTACTCCTCCTCCTTCTTCCAACCATGGATCAGGGGTCAAGGCGGGACAAATTCAGCATTTTAGACCTTCTGTGCTAAGTGAAACTCAAATTTGGGAGAGGTGACTGCAATAGATATATTCACACTGTGCCAGCTCCACTATTATATAGACACACTGGGTGGCATTTTCAAACACCCACATCCATTTTTAGGATGTGGGTGCATGAATCTGCCTGGACTGTTAGACCACCTAAGCGGTGATCTAACTTCTGAACTTGACTGAAAAGACTTGTACTCCAACAATGATGCATGCATCAAATTTGTGATTGTCCACATTATTTTTTGCCATAAACTGTGGTAAGAGTTGCAAATGCATCAGGATGTTTGAAAGTATGACTCAAATATCCTGATGCATTTGCCTGACTGCAGTACACATCAGAAATATAGACATTAGCACTGCATCCAGATCTTTAAAATACCAACCACCACATCAATTTTGTGAGGGAGAGTATAGAAGTGGAAGATCATGGAGGCTTGGGACTAGCCCTTGCTACTTGAAAGAGCTAGAATTTGTTACTATATTTTTGTAACTTCTTTCACTTTATTTGCAAAAAAGAAATGCCATGATCATTGGACTATTTATTATTTGGAATCTAAGTATCCAATAGGCCATTCTTCGTGGTTTAATCACACAGCCTTAACAGATGCATTTTTACCCATGAGACTTGACCCCTAATGACCTCATTAGTTGTGAGGTAATGATTCTCACTTGTAAATATAAAGCTATATGTATGTGTGTATATATCTATATATATACATACAGTACATACACACACATATATATATATATATACTGTATATATATATATATATATATATATATATATATATATATATACATTTCTTTGCAAAAAACTGCATTAATGTACCAGTTACAGTTCAACATATTGCCGCAAAAGTATGGAAATGTGGCATTAGTGTTTCCAACCTTAATTCCCCACCCCTCCTCCCAGGTGCAAAAGGACAAGCCCAAACAAGCAACCACAGACAGCCATTATACGGTAAAAAATAACATGCAACTGTTTCCAGATGACACAAATGCAGTAGCACTGATATACTGCCTTCATGGATTTGTATATGTGCTACGCACACTGCATGGCATATACGCTCACTTCTGGCTCCAGATAAAAATCAATAATACTAAAATCACAACACTACTTGTGTGCATAAGTACAGGCCTGTGCAGTCACAGATAAAAATCCACCATACCCAAATTACAATAGTTCTTTTGTGTTCAGGAGAGCAGGCCCCTGTAGCCAGTGCTTCTGTAGCCACACCTGAGGAGCCTGCACATCTGCAGTTGCAGGTGTAAGACATATGCACCCACCTCTGGCTGCAGAAGTTCAGATGCCAAGAAATCCATGATCCCAAAATTGCAACACTGTTTCTGTCTGCAGAAGCGCAGGCCCAAGATGTCTGTAGCCACAGGTACTCATGCTCATAGTACAACATTCAGACAGGGGTGTGGCTGCAGATACTAATCCACAAAGGTAGCAAATCAGTGCTACTGCATTTGTGTCATCTGGAAACAGTTGTATGTTTGTATTACCTGATGATGGCTGTCTGTGGTTGCTTGTTTGGTCTTGTCTTTTTGTTGCTTGGGGTATGGAATGGGGAGTTAGGGTTGGAAACCCTAACGCCACATTGCTCCTCTTTTGTGGCAGTAATTTGAACCCTAACTGGTGCATTAATGCAGATTGTTTTTGCAAATAATTTCCTTTCTTTTTGAGATAGTGGAATTGTATCCTCTTTTACACCTGTGTGAACAGCTGCAGATATGCAGGGCCCTCTGGGCCCTGTGCCAAAGGAACAGTCCACTTTCCTATGGATGTAAAGAATTCATGGGGCTGTCTGGTGGTCTATGGAAGTGCATGACCCTCTGGGCCTCGTGCTTCCATGTGATAACAGACACAGACATACAGGGCAAAGAGTCAATTTGTCAGCCGATGCGATTTAGTAGACCTACAACAGGGAAAATAAAAAAAACTCAACAAAACACTGACGTTAGATCATTATTGCTGTACAATTTGTGCATCTAGTGTTTTTAATCTCTTTTTTTATGGTAGAGAGCAGCTTATTAAAGTCCTATCTGCCTTTTCTGGTGGTTGGAAACAGAAGTCGCTGCACTCATATCTGATGCACCAACAAGGGAGTTCACATCAATATCAATTTGATAAACTTCCCTTTATTTCTGATGCAGAGTTAAAACATATCCACAGCAAAAAGGGACAGGTAAACCTAACATTTCACCATTAACAGGCTTTTTCAAAGGTAACATTCTTTAGTACAGACTCACTTCTATAGCAGGACAAATAAAGTGCAATACAACATTTAAAGTGACAGTGCTTAATAAATCCTATAAATATATACTAAACCTCAACCTGCATATATACATACAAGCACATATAAGCATATAAGTTAAAATCAATACCCTCATATAGAAGCCCCCTCTAGGAGATGATGGTTCTTAAAGCAGAGAGCAACCAGTCTCTATATGTTTCTCCCTAATAAATTATTTAAAGGTGCCTGATGGCACAGAATTCTGCAAAAAAATCTCAATCGTGGAAACAGGAAAACATATGGGTAAAGAGATAGAGGACCTAGGGGAGGGGGGTTGGTGGGGGACAGAGAGAGAGTAATAGAAACTTAACCAAGGGCATCAAAGACATACAAACCAGAGTAGTGAAGTACTGTGGAGATGAACACCCTAAAGGAAATGAGCATGGACATGAGAAGAAGAGAGCCACAACCATTCTTCTCAGCTTGAGGGGTTATCTAAAAAGCAAGGGGAAAAATATACAGCTAATTACACACATAAAGTAACAACCTGAAGTGTCAGAAAGAAAAGGCATAAGTTCAGTATGGTCATTAAAATCCTTTTCATTTCAACACACTCCCAATTTATAAATCCAGTAGGCTTCCCTTCTACTCAGTGCAAGTTCTCAATTGCTCCTCCCCCACAGTCCCATACACACTTATTTCAATCCAATAAATGACAGCTCATGCCCATCTTTGTTAACTGCATTTTTCATGTGTGAAGCCCACATATACTCCAGATTTTCATTCTTAATGGCACGAATATGCTCACCTATTCTGTCTTTCCAATTTCTTTTGGTGCAGCCCACGTGACATGCCTTCATGCACAATTTACCATGTAGATAACAAACATGGTGTCATAATTAATGAAATGCAGAATATCTATGTTCTTTTCTGTATAAGAACTCTGAAATGTTGTGCAATATTTAACATATGGGCAATATTTACTTCTCCCACACTTTTTAAATCCCTTTCATAGTGGGGACAATCAATTTCTAGGTCATGGTATGGGTTGAACAGAATGGGCCAGATAATCCCTCAGGTTCTTAGCCCTCCTAAGCACCTTTCTAGTTGGAGTCTTGGCAGTTTCTCTAAGCCATGGATCTGCTCCTAAAACATGGCAATTCCTGTAAATTGTCTCTTTAAACTCACAGGACCTTACACAGTAAGTAGAGATGTGCGAAGTGCACAAACTACTCTCCATGGAAAACTTTGTGGATTGCACTCCATCCGCGAAGCCCAATCCATAACATTCGCAGATTCGTGGAGTGCAGGAACAAAGGCGGAGTGTGGAATTTTGTGAGTGAAATTCCACACTTTGCATAGAGACTTTCCCCCCACAAAAAACAAATATATATCCCTGGTGTGAGGTGTCTAGTGCCCCCCCCAACCAATCGCAGGCCACAGTTAAAATTAAGTCACCCTGCTGCCAATCGCTGGTCACAGTAAATCTGATTCCAACCCACTGTGTCTAGTGGCCTCCTCATGTCACCAATTGCATACACAATATAAAAAAATATTTATTTTTTCCTTCCCTGGTGTCTAGTGGCCACTTACCACTGCCAGTCACCAGCCCACCCCCACTGCTTCTGATTGTCATCCACTCCTTCTATCTGGGTCCATCCAACCCTTCACACACCTGGTCCATATTCTTAATAATAAAAAACACATTTAATTTAATCCCAGGAGTCTAGTGGATACTCCACCCTGTCAGGTAGTGCCCCTCCACCCCACTGCCCCCCCTGAAAAAACTCAAGCAGACCACTAGCACAGCCCTCCACTCACCTCCATGGCCACCAGCCCAACTGAGCTCAATGAATGAGCATGTGCTTGTAGAAGCACATGCTCATTCATTGCAGCTCCCAGTCATTTTCTGTGGCAGTTTTTGTGGTACTAGAGAAGGGCAGGGGGCTGCTCCAGTCACCCATGGGGGCAGGATGGGGGGATGGCATTGTGGACTCCCCTGGGGTCCACAGTGCCATTTCCTCCATCCCACTACCCCAACAGGTGACCAGAGCAGCCCCCTGCCTTTCTCTAGTACCACAAAAACTACCACAGGAAATAACCAGGAGCTGCAAAGAAGGAGAACATGCTTGTACAAGCATGTGCTCATTCATTGAGCTCAGTTGGGCTGGCAGCCATGGAAGTGAGTGAAGGTCTATGCCAGTGGCCGCTTGGATTTTTTTGGAGTGGGAGGGTTGTCTAACTGACAGGTGGGGGGTGGGGGTCTGCTGACACCAGGGATTAAATTAAATTTGTTTTTTATAATTAAGTATATGGACTGGGTGTGTGAAGGGTTGGATAGCCCCAGATGGGAAGAGTGGATGGCAATTAGTGGTAGTAGGTGCCGGCTGGCAGTCAGCAGTGGGAGGGGGCTACTAGACACCAGGAAAGGAAAAAAATATTTCTTATATTGTGGATGCAACGGGTGGGGGGACACGAGACACAGTGGGTGGAAATGGGATTTATTGTGACAAACAATCGGTGGGGCGGGGTATTAGACATCAGGGAGGGAGGTTGGGCTGCCAGCTGGGAGGGGAGTTGACTTGATTTGGAGTTTTTTAAGTACAATTTACACTTTAAAATAACCCTATACAAATGTGAAGCCATTTTGACGATGTTTCCACCATAGGTGGCAATTCTGTAAAATGCTTCTGGGAGGCAGATTTTGTAACTCCACCTAAACTTCACAAGCGAAGTAAACCTTTGCAACATCTCTAACAGTAAGTGGTAACAAACTTCTTCTGGTCTACCATCTATGACATTTCCACATTTCCAGATCTCCAACAAAGAGGGATTCCCTACTGTGCTCATCACAGGCAGCCTTTGCTACCTCTATTGATGACCTACTGCATCCTCTTTACAGGAATCTTATTTCCAATTCAGTCAATTAATTCCTTCTCAAACATATCTTCATTACTACAATTATGCTTAACATTGTTAGCAAGTTAGGCAGCCTGGGAATGGACCCCAAGGTGGTAAACTGGGTTAGAAACTGGTTGATGGGTAGAACACAGAGGGTGGTGGTAAATGGAGCTCATTCTGAGGAAAGGAGGGTAACCAGTGGGGTGCCACAGCCATAAGTTCTGGGGTCAGTCCTATTCAATACTAAGATCTGCAATAGGGTAGACACTCTGGGAGGGGTGGAAAAAATGAGGATGGACCTAGGTAAACTTGAAGAATTGGTCAAGAGTGTGGCAACAAGATTCAATGCAAAAAGTGCAAAATCATGCATTTGGGGCACAGGAACCAAGGGGAGGCTTACATAATAGGGTTAGAGATACTGATGGCAACCGAACAGGAGAAGGATCTGAGGGTAATCATATCAGATGATCTAAAGATGGCCAGACAATGTGCCAAGGCTGTGGGGAAATCCAGTGGCGTATTGGGGTGCATAGGGACAGGCATCACCAGCAGAAGAAAGGAAGTGGTGATGCCTCTATATAAATCATTAGTGAGACCTCATCTGGAGTATTGTGTCCAGTTCTGGAGGCCACATCTATGTAAAGACATAGACAGGGTGGTGGCAGTTCAGAGAAGGGACAACAAAACTGGTGCAGGGCCTGCACCAAAAGTCATACAAGGAGAGATTGGAGGACCTCAGTTTGTACAGACTGGAGGAGAGGAGAGGAGTGAGAAGAGGGATATGATAGAGACCTTCAAATATCTCAAGGGCATAAATAAGGTACAGGAGGGTAACATCTTTCAGAAAAAGAGAAGTTCTATAACAAGGGGTCATGACAAGAGGCTGCAAGGGGTAGACTAAAGCATAACATGAGGAAATATTTCTTCACAGAAAGGGTGGTAGATGCATGAAACAGCCTCCCAGTAGAGGTGGTGGGGGCAAATTTAGTAGGGGAATTCAAAAATGTGTGGGATTTGCATGGGGTACCCTAGCAATAGGTAGGAGAACAAAGCCAGAGATCAAGTAGTGTCTTTAGTTTTTGCAGCAGGTAGGGAAAATGGGCAAATTAGGTGGGTCTGGCAGTCCTTATCTGTTGTCAAATTCTATGTATCTGCAGTATGCATCTATGTATGGTAGAATTGGCTTTTGGGAATATTCTCTATGGTGTGGCAGGGGTGACAACTGCTAGCCAGAGGTATGGTGTCCTGATTTGTAGGTTTTTTTGTACAGGCCTGTAACTGTTGCACCATCTGGCTGCTTGTAAATTCTGATATCCAGAGAGGGAATCTCCTCAATGTTAGCACTGCATGTAAATCTAAGATTGCTGTTGCGGTCATCAAGATATTTCATGAAATTGTCCAATTCCATCACGTCCCCCACCACATCATAAAGATATAATCTATAAAACATCTTCACAACCATATTTTATCAAAATAGGAATGTGTGCTGATCCCATATGTATTTTTCTTCCCAATAGCCCAAATACAAGTTTGCATAATTGGGTGCAAAACTCGCACCCATGGCTATACCTTTTTCTTTGGAATAAAATTTACCCATGAACACAAAGGTATTTCCCTCAAGTTCCAATTTTGTCATTTCCACCAGGAAATTAGTATCTGGTTTAGCATCCTCATCTCTTTTGTTCAAAAAATATCTGAGGGCCCTCAGACAATCCATGTGCAGGATGTTCATATATATTGACTCTTTGTCTAGAGTCTGTAGCATAGAGTCCCTTCCCATATCCAAGGCCTCTAGTGTTCTCAAGATATCCCCCGTATCTTGTACAAATGAGGTAAACCAGACACTAGTCCCTTTATATGGTCATCACAAAGCAAGTCAAGGGCTCAGTAACACTTCCAACCCCCAAGATTATGGGTCTCCCTGGAGCCCTTTCCAAGGATTTATCTACCTTGAGCAATATGTGCATCTGTGACATTAATGAAAAATCAGCTGTAAGATAACCCTTCTCTTTATCATTGATTACGCACACCAAAAATGTCCGGTTCAAAAACACATCATTCTGCTGCTTTAGAGGCAGTGTGGGGTCAGAACTCAATGGCCAATAGAATTCCCTCTGACTTAACTGGTGATTTATTTCTTCAATGTAGTCAGAGGTATTCACAACCAATGCACTCCTCCCTTTGTCAGCTGGCTTAATGGCGATGGTTTTGTTATATTTAAGGCTCTGAAAGGTAGCCCTCACTTCCCTACTAAGATTATTAAATCTATGGACAAATTCCTCTTGTCTCAATTTTTCAAGGTCTCGATCACATAATTTCTGGAATGTGGTTCACAGCACTGGATTGTGGTGGACAGAACATACCCGGTTTCTTCCTAGCAATAGTTTCACACTGTGCCATCCCCTCACCTGTAACAATTTGCTGTTCCTGTCCACTTACAGGTGTTTTGACTTCAAATTATTTTAGAGCCTCCAGTATTTCTTTTGTAGGTATAACAGGTGTCTCACCCTCTCATACTAAGACCTGTTCTTCACTTAGTGATATACACTCAGTCTGAGAAATGAAATCCCCTTGCACATCTGTCCACCCCATATTAGAATGTTTTGCATTAAAACAGCTTAAATTAAGTGCCCTACACAGTCTCTGCAGATTAATAGTGGTCTGGAAAAAATCAAAGTCCACAGTGAGGACAAACGAAAGCATTTTATTGAGCACCAACAGCTCACTATCACTCATTATATAGTTATGTTAATTAAATTGTCCCCACTGTTTGTTTGTACCTCTAGCATCTCTGATATCGTCTATGCTTGGTGCATCCACTTCTGGGATCTCCCTGTCCCCCGTCTCATTCTCCTATGGTTCCCTGATATTGGGTCCTCCATGTACTGCATCTGGGGATTCTCTCCTGTTCCTCTTCTAAAAAAAGTCTGATGCTTCTAAGTCACTTATGGCACTTGCTGCACTGGTATCTGATGCACTAGTGGGTAGAGTTCACTTTAGAACAGACCTTGACTCAAAATGCACTTTATTCTTTTTTTTTGCACCTCCCTGTTGTTTCTTTTTGGACCAGCAAAAATTGTTTCCTTGTAAACAGTCATTCTCATCTATTAATAAATTCCTTCTTTTTATGGCACATAACTTTTTGTCCTGTTTTTGTATTTCTTCCTGCAGTTCTGCTTTAATATCTCAAAGACTTTATTGTTCCTGAAGGTATCAAGCATTTTCTTCTTTTCCTCCAGTTCTTTATTTACTTCCACAATTGTGCTGCTTTAGTGTCTTTAAGAATCAGCTACATCCATTTAATTGATGCCTCATGCGTGATCTCTCTCCAAGCCCTGATACAATACTCTTTTATTCTGTCCATAAGTGGTGTTTTTAATGATTTTGAGTTCCCTGGGAGTACGTTTTACCTGTTGATAGGCCTTCATGGATTTCACCTGCAAATATAGCCTCCGCACCTGGAACGCTACCCTGTCGTAGGCAAAGAATGCTGACCAGATGTTCCCTACTTCTGGGTGTGTTCCAGCTTCTGTCTGCTTCTCAAAATCTGCCCCAAATGGATTTATCTCACTGCAGTTGGAAAATAAGCTATCAGTTATTTCAACTGTCCCTTCATTGCTCCTGTGGCTTTTTTGGCTGGACGCCACCATATTCATACTTTTGAGGCTACAAATCACTTCCCTGCACCGGCCACTCCATTGGAGATGACACCGGGTATAGCTTAACTTCAGCGAGACTTGAAACAAGCTGAGCCACTCTGGAGGACCTGGTGCCAAGTGACAACAGCAGCAACTAGAAACAGAAGTCACGGCACTCACCTCTAATCCACCAACAAGGGAGTTCACACCAATATCAATTTGATAAACTTCCCTTATTTCTGATGCAGAGTTAAAACATATCCACTGCAAGAAGGGACAGATGGCAAACCTAATATCTTACTTTTCACAGGCTTTTTCAAAGGTAATGCCCTCTATGGTATACTCTCTTATATAGCAGGACAAAGAAAGTGAAACACGCATTTCTAATGGTTTGTTCAGGTGGATGTTAAAGATTCTCGTAGCAGGGCTTCCCCTAAACCCTGACCTAATTTCTCATTCACCAAAATTGCCATCACCAGCTTAATCTGGTTCGCATTCAATTGGTTTACATCTGTCTCCCCTTCCTCCTGGGATAAGGCTGAAACTAAACAGTATTGTTCAGCCTCCTTTCCAGTCAAATATATATATATATATATATATATATATATATATATATATATATATGTACCTAAAAATGGTAATCTGAAGAGAAGTTTTTTTGAATGAATCTTGGTAAGGAATGCTGGAAATTGAAGATTAGGAGAAGCTGGATTAAATTCCTACCAGAGTCTGTACAGTACAGGGTTTTCAGGACAGGTATAAGTGTGGGGGAAGGCTGGTGCTGTGCAGGGGTGTAATTATTGGGGTGAAAGGGGGGGCCCAACATTTCATCACTGCAGTCTTGAATAACTTATTGTAAAATCTTCTTATGGGTTGCGTCCTCCCCCCCCCCAATTATTACACCAAAGTTACTGTACTATGCTTGTGCTATGCACAGTTTGAATTGAAAAAGATAAAAAAACTGAATTGGGCATTAGGGGGAAATATGTTCAAATTTAAATCCTCAGAGTGCCAATTGCTGACTAATAAATCCTGCTCTTAAATGACTTGCTTAAGGCCTCAAAGCACTGCAGCATTTTGGTTCCAGTAGGATTTGAATTTTCTCCTAACCCCCAAGCCACCATTCTCATCCCATTAAAAAATATTCACTTCCATTTTTTTAAATATTTTAGGTGCATTAACCAGTTCAGCTCACCACTGGAACCAGACAGGCCCCTGTCCATTGACTTTTAAGTTTTTTAATCCTTCCCAACTGAAACTGGGCATAGCACAAGCCCCCTTCCACCCCCCCCACACACATTTTGAAAACCTTCTACAGTACAGACTTTGGCTCTGGTAGGATTTTAATCCAGTTTCTTCTAATGCTGTAGCCACTATTCCTTACCATGCCCCTTACTGCGCCCATTAAAAAAAAATTCCTTCTGTTTTTCATTGTGGGTATATAAACCAGAAGTTATGCCTAGCAGTGGAAAACCACAATCAGCAATGGAACCAGACAGAAAACTGAGTTTACATTTCTGCATTCACAGAAGGCACACACAGTGTCAGCTCCCCCCCACATAAAACAAATCCTAAAAACTCCACCCTATCCTACACTTACAAGTTTACAGCTTCCAAATCTTCTCTTTTCCTTTATGTTCTTCTTTGGTTTAGATTAGATAATTTTTTTTTCACTGGGAAAAGAGGGCTCACCAGGCAAGTCTGCCTATTTTCACCCTTGTCTGGGGTGGGGGGGCATACAGATGAAGGTAACTGAAACTGAACCAGATTAAGCTGTTGGTGAGGTGGCATTTTGATTTTCAGTGAACTAGTTACATTAATTTACACATAGCAGTACATAATCAGTTAACTTCTTGGTTAACATAATGAAACACACTGTAATGGGTGGGGCTAAACCAATACAGTCAACACACCAAGTAAATGTAATAAGCAGAAGATCTCTTAACTGGGTGCTAGGGAACCAGAGGTAGGGGTCTGGAAGGGACAATGTCTGTAAAACCTGTAAAATAAAATATAGGGAAGGGGGCACAAAGGATCTGTAGTCCTTAGGTAAATAGAAGACTACAGGGATTGGTGTAAAAGAATGAAAAGTAATCTAAATAAGCTTCCTGCCCAATCTCCCCCCCCTGTGATATGTTCCACTTTGTAGGCAGCCACTCACATGGAGCTGATTCACTTGAACCTGGCCTGCACTGTGTATGACTGCCTCTGTATTATTCGGGGCAGAATCCCTACAGAAGTGAGGTCTATATTAACACTTTCAGGCTGGTTTTTAAGATTTCTCCCAGTCAGTGCCAATGGCAAAACGTTGTTTGCAAATACGGCCCCTGATTGTTTCAAAGCATGCTGATGGCTAGGTATGCATTCACAATTTGAATAGCACAATGAATGTTAATATTTGAAAACACTCTCAAACTACAGGATAAAATAAAAAAAAAAACAGTTAATAAGTACTGCCTGGGGAGATGATGACAGAGAAGCAAAGCACAGCACTGTTTTACATGTTTTGACTGCAAATTGGCCAGAAAATGAGAGACTGACTATTTAATAAGCACCACACAGTGCTACATATATTGTTAACAATCCCTAATCACATTAACCAGCATAAGATTAAGTACAGGAATTTTTCCTGGGAGCCTGATTATCACGGTGACATTCCAGCCAATATGAAAGCAATAATACTTGAGAGAGTGGGCAGTATAGGGCAATACCGTACCACCCAGGGGTGTAATAATGTGCGATGCTGCAGGTGGAGGGCCCTCTAGCCCCCGGAAGGTCTGGTATTGCCCATACTGCCCACCCTGGAGAGTATTATTGTGCTTAGAAAATGGGCTTACATTATTTTTTTTATACAATAATGATTTCATTAAAAAAAGTGTCAAACATTAATAAAAATTAACAGAAATGTCAGATTCTATAAAATAGTCCCTTTACCAGTTTAAGCCATTAGAGGGTGTTGCTGGTTATGAGAGCTCTTTTTTTGTATTAGATTGCGGTGTTTTTCTCCTAGCACTAGCCTACACATTGTTACTGCTACTTTTCAGTCATCCCCTCGCCCCCATGAGTGTTTTCCTCACACTACCGTTAGACATTGTTTTCTATAGCAAATAGAAAATAATGAGAGTGAGTGGCTTAGTGGTGGAGTGATAGTGTCTCTGTGTCCATTTGGCACGATAGTACATGGAACAAGGAAGTCAGCTGATGAAGTGTGCAAAGCAAAGAAAAATAAAAGGAGGTGCTTTTATTATGTGTAAAAATTAGAAAATTACTCTTCTGGGTGTGATTTGTCTGTGGCCGGGTGGCAGGATTGAAGGGAACTAAAGAGGACTGAATACAGCACAGCCGGGTTGGAGTGGGGGAGTTTGAAATGTGTGTTGCGATGCCAGGAGTTGGTCATTCAACAGAAGAAATAAAAAACACTTGTAACATGGTAAACTGTGCAGAACAGAAGACACTTACCAAAAATGCTAGTTGACATTCAATAAGCGTCTTGAAAATGGGAAAAGGCAGCTTGTTTGAAGTTGATGGTGCTAGGGATACAGTTGTTTACATTTGGCTGAGTTGCTCATGACCGTGGCTGGGAGAGGTTATCAATTGTCTCTCTCCCTGAATGTAAAAAGAAAAATACTGGGTGTGTTTGTTTCTTTTTTTAAACAGCAGCCAGCTCTGACAAGATGTAGATTGTTGAGTGCTTCTGTCGTTTTTGAGGCTCTTGCAACTCGTTTGCTAAGGTGGGTTGCAAGCAACCATGAAAATTCGGAGTGCCCAAGTATACCCTAAGTAATGGGACACCTGAATCAGCATTTGTTTTCTACTTGGTATCTATAAAAAGTTAATGTACCCACTTACTATGGCTCTCACCCAATCTGAGATCTCATAGTATCAAGCCCATTTTCTAAACAGAAGTACTTAGTCACAATAGCTGCCTAAAACTACACGGTTTCCTTGTGCCCACCATCAATCCTTATGGCTTTGACCTTGGAAGAAATGTGAGTTATGGCGATCTGTGTTGTAAACATTGATATTACAGGTCTCATGGTCTGGTATTCGATTCCACTTTACTTTATTTATTTATTTTTATGCTCTATTTCTGTCCCCAGTGCCTGATTCCCAGGCAGTACCCAAACAGCTTCCACCTACTTTGGACACTGTCCTCTACAGAGCAATGGATTGCCCTCCTGGGCTGGGGCAGCATGGAGAGGATCCACCTCAGCTTGTTTACACATGGGATGGGGTGAGAGTTAGGCCCAAGGACCCCAACACACACCCTGATGCCTGTTAGTGGGAGCGGGCTGGGGTGGGGTGCAAAGGGTGGGAACCCTAAAATTGAATTTCCTCATTTTTTTGCTGTAGAAGAACCCTAACCGATGCATTAACAAAGTATTTTGCATAGAATATATATGTGTGTGTCCGTGTGTGTGTGTGTGTGTGTGTGTGTGTGTGTATATGTGTGTGTATACTGTATGTATATATATGTAAGTATGTGCATATATGTGTGTGTGTGTGTGTGTGTGTGTGTATATGTATGTATGTAAATTATAGTGGCACAGCAGTGCCACTATAGGGTTGAGTGGGCAGTTTAATGTTAAACCATAAATTGTGCAAGTTAATAACTTTACAACTGTTCAATGGATTTGCACAACATTTGGAATACACAGTCTCAGATGGTGTATCTCTTGATCTGCCAATTTACATTTCAATAGGATTTGTGGTTTTCACACTGTAAAGCACCAACAAAAGCACTTTTTGCCTTTTCTGGCAATTTTTCAGAAAATTTTTCACTGCACACACCATTTGGAATTTTGGCCTGAAACATTCTGGGTAGTAAGAGGTTATCCTAAGGAACAATCCAGCATTAGTGTGGTGAAAAAAATATGAATTCGTTCAAAAAGTATTCAAATTTGAAATGTCAGGTTCTGAGCATGCTCAGTTCAGTCTTTGTCATAGTTGCACAGAACAAAAAGGGATTTAGGGCTCACAAAAAGGAATTTTGACAGCTCATGAAGAGGGATTTTTAAAATCCCTCTTTGTGAGAAAAAATTCCCTTTCTCAAGTTGTCATCTTGTTTTCATTTTTTCTCGAAAACAAAATGTTATAACTTTATCTGCCGATGTGTTCTGAGGTAAACATAGCATGGGTTTTGTTCAGTTGGATGTCCTCTACAAACCCATGCCTTTGGTTTACTTTTCTTTAGTTACAAAATGCTTATTTTTTAAATTTAAATATACCTTTTTGTGATTCGCCTCCGATACCTTTTCATGAGCTGCCAAAATCCCTTTTCGTGAGCCATTCTCTTTTTGTGAGCTGTCAAAATCCCTTTTTGTGAGATGAGGACCAGATGGCCCTATCTTGTGAAAAGGAATTGGCTCACAAAAAGGGATTTTGACACCTCACGAAAAGGCATCGGCTCGTGAAAATGGATTTTGACAGCTTGCAGAAAGGGATTACTTTTAAAATTCCCTTTTCACAAGCTGTCAAAATCCCTTTTAGTGAGCTCACAAAATCCCTTTTTGTGAGAAAATCCCTTTTCGTGAGCTGTCAAAATCCCTTTTCATGACATGAAGATCAGATGGCACTACTAAAAGGGATTGGCTCAAGAAAAGGGATTTTGACACCTTATGAAAAGGGATTTTTAAAGATGCTATTTATTTGCTGGTTCACTGCAAAAAAAGGTTAGGACTTTTGACTTGAAATTTGCAGGGTACAAAGGGATTGTCCCACAGATGTGACTTATGCTCGTTTGGTGTAAAAATTGTCATCAGCTACATAGTTATGCTATTCCAAAGTTAAGACATTTCCCATATGATAATATTGTGGCGAACGCTGTGCCTTTCAGTGGCTATATCTCAAAAATGGTTCAACATACAGATTTTTGCTGAGAGCAGCTTAGGTATACTAAGCATGCGGACAGGTTTCCAGTTCATGATTACAACTGCAGTGGAATATTTTTCATAATTGCTATGGTTGCTGAGATTTTGCCAAATTAGTGTTAGAAGGGTGCCTTTTAAGGACTAAATGACTGCAGTATGTCTCCTTAATTATGTGTAAGTGGTAGCGCAGTGCCAGAGGGTCCACGCTCCCACATACGCATACCATCATGATACAAATGGGCAGCATGAAGGGAGCACACGGCCTGGAGGGTCCATGCTCCTACAAACACATACCAGTTACATTACAGTTTCTCAAAAAGAAGGGAAATTTCAGTGCAAAAAACTTTATTAATGCATCTTCTAGAGTTGAAGCAACAAAGGTAAGGAAATGAGACAGGGTTGACACCCTCACATCTCCCCCACCTGACCACCCCAACCCCACCGTCCATAGACCAATAGGTGATGGGGTGTGCCTTGGGGTCGTCGGGCCTAACTCTCACCCCATTCTCCTATACTGTACCATGTTAGCTTTCTTAAACATGGAATGGGGTGAGAGTTTAATGGGCAGTGCCCCAAGGCACACCACATCACCTTTCGATCTGAGGACGGTGGGGTGGGGTGGGGTGGTCACATGGGGTATGTGTTATGGTGTCAACCTTAATGTCTCATTTCCTCACTTTTGTTGCTGCAACCCTAACTGGTGCATTACCAAAGTTTTTGTAATGAATATACATTTATATATATATATATATATATTCAATATATAATATATATATATATATATATATATATATATATATACACACACACACACACACACACACACACACACACACATAACCACTTAGTCCCTGGGTTACTACAATCCTATCAGTATTATTGTTAGGAAGGCAGCAGTCAGCTGATAGGGAGTTCATTAGGGGCTCCTTACATAATGACATCATTGTTTACTCAGCTAGCCTGAGGGGAGAATGATTAAGTCATTTAGAACTCTCGCAGCAGCATTTTTTTATTTTATTTATTTATAAATTGGATTTACAACCTTTGAGTCAGAGACTCATTTTCAAAGGCACCTCATCACAGGGAGGGTAGACAACATGTGACAGTGAAATAAAAACAATGGAAGATGATACAGGTGTGGTACAGCAGGGGAAATATACACAGCAGTTCCAGATAATACATAGAAGAAAATAGGTTTGCAATTAATTACAGATTCGACCAAACATTCTCAAGACAGTATAATAGGCCTGCTCTAGTGTATCTATGGAGCAAGTACCTGGGGAGAGTGAGGACTGTGGTCTCGGAGGGGAGAGGTAGTCCAAGAAGACATTGTCAGATACAGAGAGCCGAAAGAGTGCAGTCTCTAGGGCAGTCAGGGGCACCTACAGATCTGAGTGTCTGTGAGGTGTTTCTGGAGGGCAATTTTAAAAGGGCCTATTTTGGGGATGCTGGTGATATGAGGGGGGAGAGAGTTAAACCAGGAGGGTGCTCTGTAATGGAAGGGCCTTTGGGCAAGTGAGGTCCTAGCTCTCAGAACCTGTAAGGTGGCCTTGACTGTACTTCAGGTAGCAACCATCTGGGAGGCTGGTTTTAGAGACGAGGTAACCCCAGGAGGGGAGAGCCCAAGAAGTGTTTTTTTTGGCCAGTATACAGGTGTGGTAGCACAGGCACTCATCAAAGGTGAGTAGATTAGAGGAGGAGTAGAGTTGGCATGTGTGAGTTCTGCTATGGGCACCTGTCAGGAGCCTACAGGCTTTGTTTATTGAGATCTGGACTTTGGTGAGGGTGGAGGTATCAGCCGCAGCATATATAGGAAGCCCGTAGTCAACCGAGGACAGGATAGAGGAGGTGATAGCCAGCTGGAGGGCAGTCTGAGGGAGACTGTCTCTATGGCGGTATAGGAGACCAATCCAGGTGTTTACTGTGGTGGACAGGGTTTTGAGGTGGGCATGGAAGGTGAGTGCTGTGTCGAAGGTGATGCCCAGATATTTGTATGCTGTAACCTGTTCGATGGGGTATTTGGTGCTGGGTAGGAGGTGGAGGGGGGCATTACTGGTGTTGCTTTGATGGTGGTTGAAAAGCATGGATTTTGTTTTTTTGAGGTTCAAGACCAGGCAGTGGTCAGGGAAACATTTTTCAGCTTGGCTTGGCATAAGCCACACCCTGTGGATAGCTGCTCTATGGGGGGGCTAGAATGCTTAGTTCAGTTTTGAGTGTTGTTCAGCCTGTTGTGGGGTAAGAAGGAGAGAGTGGCAGAAGGACTGCCAGTGGGCTGTGAGAGAGGGCCCAGGATTTCTCACCCTAGTGGAGTTTCATTTCGAACTTCCAGTTGAAGTGGTGGAGACAAGGCTATAGCAGGGTTTCCTGATTTCTACTCCCTGTGAAGTGGAAGGATGTGTTTGTTCTCTGTGGACTCAAAGGGCAATCCCCTGAATGTTCTGTGGTGTTTTCAGTTGCCTTGGATAGGACCTGAAATAGACTGTTTGGACCGGCTACCCAGGAGGGTGCCTTTTCCTTTTCCGTTTTCATTGTTCCATGCTCTGTGGATGGAACAACTCTGTTAGTACTGTTTAGGAGACTAGATCTCCACAAGTTCTTAGGGGATTGGATAGTCTGGGGTGTTTGTGCCCATAGATAAGGCTGGATCACACCTGTCAGTGCCCCTAGTCATACTAGTGTGAGAGAAGTGAAGTTAAACTGTGGACCCCAGTGAGTGCAATTTATTTTCTCTGATCACTCCAGTTTGTGACAAGTAAAAGTGTATTACCTCTAGCATTTCAGTGAGGAATGGCGGTTTCAATGGTGTAAAATCAGTGCCAGTGGCTCAGTAGGTAGCACACTCGCCTCTGAGGCTGGAAGATCAGAGGGCTGTGGGTTCAGTTCCCACATCTAGCACTTGGGTTAATATCCCTGTACTGACACTGTAGTGCAGCGTGAGAGGGGTGCTGCACTTCTGAGGTGCCGACTTTCGGATGAGACGTTAAACCGAGGTCCCATCTGCCTGGATTGGTGGTAGTTCAGGCGGATGTTAAAGATCCCATGGCACTTATCAAAAAGAGTAGGGGAATTTCCCAGTGTCCTGGCCAAATTTCCTCATTCACTAAAAAAAATACCACCAACAGCTTAATCTGGTTCAAGGTCAGTTGTCATTCATCTGTATCCTCTATCCCGGTCGTGCCTGAAAATAGGCAGGATTTGTCTAGAGCACTTACCCGGTCAACAAAAACTAAATAAAATAAATAAATAAAACCCCTGAAGAATGGCAGAGACTGTCGACTGGGGCCAAGGATGGGAGGAATGCCATCTAAGTGCTTACAAGGCAGGGCCTCCTGGTTTGTAAAGGGCACCAGTATGTTTATCGGAGTGAGGACCAAGCTGCAGGTTAAGGTGTGTGACTGAGTTTTCACATATTACACCTATGTCTGAGAAGAGTTCTGAGTGTGTGGCTTAGATTCACTAAATGACACTCATGGGAAGAAAGATGTTCATGTGTATGGCCCAGTGTCCACAAATGCATCTTTGGGAATCTGGGAAAAAGATGTTTCTGTTTTTGTTCATGAACTGTATTGCATGCAGGAAGAGTTCTTGAATTTGTACCTGCCCAGCCTGGACTGACCCATGGGGGTCCACTTCAGCTTTTACTTTCCATCTGTTGAATAAATCCATACTGCACAATCCCAGTCACTGTTATGGAGATTTTGATTATTGCTTCTGGTTGTGTGGATTTACTGGGGCCCTCTCAGCAGGTTAGATCATGCATATGCCTAGCTGCCTCCACTCAGGAGCTGGGTTGAGTTATTTATACAGGGTTCAACATGTTTGTTTCTGTACCCCCACCCTTCTTTTCCTTTGGAAAATGAGTCAGGTATATATCATAATGCCAACGGTGGTATCTACCTTTTAGCAAAGTAAATTAGTATGCTAGGATGGGTACTAGTGTCTCCAGATATTTAATTTAAGTGAGCATTATAAGCAATTGGGAGTGTGCCCACTAGTTAAAGAAGTGGCCTGGGGGTTACAAAAAATTGGGGCTCATCTTGGGATGTTTAATTTGGGGTGAGAGACGTGCTGAGGGTATGTCCAGGATCTTCCTGTCCGGTGATGGTGTCCCAAAACAGAAGATCGTTTACCAGAAATCAAAGTTGAGCCAAATAAAATGCCACCTGAGAGTCTTTTGCTACCTGAGTTATGTGAAAAAGAATGAGGAAGAATTTGCTGCTTGTGTTTTTGCCTTGAAACTGTGGACTGAGATATCAATGCTCTTGTCTTGTGGGAAAAAGCGCTTAAAAAACTGTTTAAAAGTTGCAAATTTCCTGAGAAAAGTATTTGTGGACTTAAAAGACTGTGTTTTCTAAATGCTCAGAAAGTTTCAAGTGTGTACAGTGAAATTAGGGGGAGTCGTTAAGGAAAATGCACCAATATCTCAGGGGTGTCATCTCAGCAAAATCATAGGGGTAGAAAGGTGGGGGGGGTACGATGTGGGTGGGGCCAAGGTGTGGGCGGGGCCAGAGAGGGTGGCATTTGTCAATGTGACATAGCGCTAGTTACCAAGTATTTTAAAATGGGTATGAAATGGATAGTAAAGTATCGTTCGCAGTCTCTCTTGTTACCATGGAGAATACAGCTGTGAGAGGGGAGAGAAGGACTAGCACAGCAAAGCATTTAACACACTGCATGCTATAAGTTGTAGTTTATCATATAAGCTAGTTTAAAGATCAGATTAAAGGGCCCCAGATGGAAAAACCACAGTTTCCATGCAGCACATGTCGAGTCTTGATGGTTAGTCATAAAGAACTGGGGGCAAGGTAAACAAAACAACATTTTACTTGCAACATTTAGCTTTTTATACTTTTACCAGACTTACTTACGAAGAAACCGTGCACAAAACCAAATACTGGTCATACAGCTGAACTTGATTAAATTCGTAGAATATTTGTTTGAAATATAACACACCTGACAGCAGACACATCTATAATTTTGGACAACCATTACAGCATTACCTGCAGAGTAAATTGATCCAGCAACAAAAAGCCTGTGACATGTTCAGGATAATTTTGAAAACATATTGTTTTTAAACAAGTCTGCTTTTTTTTACATATTTTTATCTATTACTTTATTTCCACATGTTCTGTATTACTAAGGATAGCTGCTTGAAAATAGGATTACCTGTCCCTCAGACTTCATCTACTACTGCTGCCTGTCTTACACGTAATGTCATCATCTTCTTTATGAATCGTAAATGGTTCCGTGGACGAATATGATGCCACAGGCAGAAAATTATGACATCACATGCAGACAAGCAGCACGAGCTGATGAAAGTCCCAGTGACAAGGTTCATGTTGGCTCTCAGCAGTAACCACGGTACTACAAAAAATGAATAAACTTCTTAAAATGAGAAATAAATCAGCTAAGGTCAAACCACTCAGAACAAGCCAATGTCATATAGAACTTCCTATTTACAACCAGATAACCTGCACATAAAGCAGCAGTTGAAGGAATGCCCTTGCTGCATGTGTGCATAACCAGTGTTGATGTTTCCCTATCAGAGCAGCATGCATGGTACCCTAACATTTCAAAGCTGCCTTCCTCGCACTGATGGTTGTTTTTAAAACTTCCTTCCGATGGTAACAAAATGGTGGATTGAATGATCTACAACATATATTTTCTTTTTCCATTTCAATTACTCAATAGCCTCTCACAAGAAAGTGCCTGAAATTAAAAAAACAAACAAAAAAAAAAAACAGCATCTACTGGGAAGCCAAAAAACGGCACCACTGCTAACCGGCTATCTACAGAGATGTACACTTCCAACAGTCAGCATGCTTCCACCGCACTTCTGACAACACCTGAGCTTGCTATCGTTAACTGAGGGGGGGGACCTGGCCGGCCCAACACCGCCTGCTCATCCTCCGGAGAGGGCTGTCATCCTGCCCACCTGTGCCTGCCACCACCACCGTCGCTGACAGCTGGAGGACGGGGAGCACCTCCCTTCCACGGCTCACTTCATACACCAAACAGGTCAGACCTGCTGCTGCCCTTGTTCACAAGAATCACCGCTGTTCTCCAGTTCCCCGCCCGCCCCATGCCTCTACTCACCAGGTCGAAGTTTCATGGAGCCATCATTCCTGCTGCACCACAGCGCTTCTCCCCACTTTGAAGGATATAGTGGTCTTTGGCTTGAAAAGCTCCATCCTTCCGCCCGCAGCCAGAAATTCAGTCACAAAACCTGGCTGCTCTTCAACTGCTTACATTGGTGTTTGGGAACAGTGTGCGAGACAAAAACCAGGCGGTAATAGGTATACAGTATGTCCAAAGTCTGTGGAAACAAACACAGGAACTCCGAAAAGTTGAGAGCTATCATCCGCTAGTCATTTCTCCCACTTTTCGTGACGTTCCTTATCTACCCCACCGCACCACATCGTGACTACTTGTCCCACCCACTGGCCTTCCTCCTAGTCAATTGTGGTAGTACCAACATCCTTGACTCAATGCTATGCACACTGGGACTTGGAGTTTTAAAAAGGGCAGTCACTGTGTTGTTGTTGTTGTTTGTTGCTTCCCAGTCCCAGTGTGCATTTAGTGTGCCTACTGGTGGGCAGGGCGAGGTGGACACTGGGAGGCAAAAACTTTTTTTAAATTTGGTCGGTCAGCGACGCACCCAGCCCAAGAGTCCATTAAAGCCATGGCAAGGCAAGGGCAGGCAGTGGTCACAAGCCCTGTCATAGGGGTCGCT
Source organism: Neoceratodus forsteri (assembly GCA_016271365.2). Taxonomy (NCBI): domain Eukaryota; kingdom Metazoa; phylum Chordata; order Ceratodontiformes; family Ceratodontidae; genus Neoceratodus; species Neoceratodus forsteri. The sequence continues at coordinate 1,320,465,367 of CM028130.1, forward strand.
AAATTTTTATAGGGGTCGCGAATGCGAACCCTGGTGACCCCTAAATGACTGCCCTGCAATAACTGAATGAAAATGCCTTAAAATGCTAGCCCCATTGAAATTTCAAGCAGAGAAAAAAGTGGCAGTTTGCAGTTTAAATTTTGCCTTCTCAATGATCACTGGGCAGGAGTGTGGCAGAGAGAGAGAGAGAGTGTGCTCATTTGCATGGCGTAGTGTGATTGGTCCCAGTGCATCTAAGTCCCACCCTTCCTGAGTCTCTGCTTGTGGAACATTTGTGCTGGAGCAGCCTGCAGTGTGCGAGCAGTTTGTAGTTCTTGTGGCAGGAAGGAGTAATCGCTTGCAGCAAAAGCTCTTCTGTAACAGCAGTTTTTTTTTTTTTTCACAAATACCTGAGCTCAACCCATATTCTGATCAACTGGGGAGTGTTTGAGGTGATCGTAGCGACAATCAGCAGGACTACCAGCCCGTTTCACCCCAGAGGCCTTCTTCAAGTCGACAGCGGGCCGTATTCCATTGACAGTGAAAACCATCCACTGCCTGTAAGTTCCCTTTGCAAAAGAAATTGATTGTGGTGCTTAGGTCAGAAAACTGAGTAAGAACTTGAGCAAATGCAGTAAAAATACTGACAGAGAGAAAGAGAGTTTGTGAACTATTAAATCTTGGATTTTGGTGTGAAAGTGCCGTTTTCCAAGAAAGTGAACTTTAAAGCAAATGATCTCCTGGTCTAAGTGCTTGTAAAGTAATGGATTGAGAAATAGTAAAATGAAATTGTGCTTGAGAAATATCAGTTGAAATGCAAAAGATCCAGACAGAGTCCTAGCAATTTTTAAATGAGTGTGATACAAAGTTACAGTCGCCATGTTGGGGTGTAGCCAGTTATGTAAACAAAGCAGCGCCATTTTAGAAAAGAGTTTTCAAAACCAAAACAAAGTTTCATATGTTTTCTTGCTAAGATGTGGAATACAATTGCAACAGCCTGTTTATGAACTTTTTTCCAGTGCATTAAAACCAAATCTCAGAGTGCTTGCAAACAATAGTAATATTGGGACTTGTGTTTTTGACTTTCAAAAAATGGTGCAGCAAACCACTCGCTACCCACTCCATACAAGGGCATGGGTAGCCCAACAAGAACAAGAGCTAGCCCATTCTGAGCAATTGTGTGACTGTTCAACAGCACCTGCTGAGGTGGCTTTGCCGAACTATCCATGTAATGTGTGCACAGTATGCCTAAAACCAGGAAGAGATGTTATGCCCATTCCCCATTGCACAGACTGTAGAACATGATTTGGGATGAGCATTGCAGGTGGCACAAGGGAAGCTAAAGCAAAATGCATCTGTTTAGCTCCATTGGTGTAACAGGGAGACCTGTTATGAAGAAAGAAAATAAATATGTATTGGTAAAAAAATGCACAAAACAACCCCTCTCCCCTTTTTTGTTAATTTTCTAATTTCACTCTATCCTGTCTTCTTCTGTATATTCTGTCTATTCTAATTTCTTGTCAGGGTGGCCAACCTGGCAATCTTTAAATTCTTCCTTTACTGTCCCATGTTGCCCTTAAAAAAAATGTACCCTGCTTGCATCTAAATTAATAAGAAAGCCCAGTAAGATGCAATATTGAAAGAAATGGATACTGTGGGAAAAGGAGCTTTCTGTATTTATACATAGCTCTCTGCTTTGAGTCAATTGCAGGTGCCCCATTGTAGTCCTGAAAAAATTAGAGAAGAAAAAGAGTTTTGCCAAAGAAAAGCGCTTAGCGCTAAAGCTGTTGAAGCGAGTGGTTGTGGCGGTGAAATGTGCGCACAATCGCACCCTCCCGAAGCATCTGTGCACGTTTGTTTAGCAACAGGGTCCGAGAAACTGAGTTGCTGAGCTGTAGAATCACAACTGCTTGTTGTGATTCTCTAAAGAAATGAAGCATCAGCTCAGTAAATGAAGACAGGAGGCAACTGTTTACTGTTTCCATGGGACCCTTCTGAAGTCCTGCAGCGCTGAAAAAGTTATCTGCTCCACGGATACCAATGTAAAGGGCTGACTTGTGGAAAACTATAAGTAGGACACTACAGGCAGGTGAAAAGAAACCCTGTAGTGCCCATAAATATTCAAAGAAAGAGCTGTATTAACTTAAGGTGAAGCCCTCAGATAGTTAGAAGGCTGGAATGTATAAACAGCTGTCGGCTGAAATTGCAGCCATCGGGTAGACAGAAATGAATGAATGCAAGCCTCCTGAAGCACAACCTTAGGCTGTATGCAGTTGAAATAAAGTTTGATTAGACTACTATTCAGTATTTATAAAATTATTGCTGATGTAATAAAATGGATTTTCTCTTAGTTTTGTATTTTAAAGACTGTATAAAAAAAACTGTTTGCATTGCAGATAAAATTAGTACAATCCAATAGGTCGAGATGCAGATAATTACTGTACTGTTTGAAATGAATGATTTTTCTTCTCTTTTTGCACAAATTGTGAAGTTTAAAAGATAAAAATAATCTAAACCCTTGCAAGGAGACAGGGAGTGTGCCCCTCATCTAGTTTTCTTTGTTTAGGTTCTAGAGTCTTTTTAAATAACTAACCATGCTGTTTCCTTTCTGTAAAATGTATGATTTTGTGTAATTTAAAATGCTATTTATCTGACTGAAGCTTAACATGGGAAGGTTCCTATTGTAGGGCAGGCAGCCCACGAAATGGCTGCCTTTATAGGAACTGGGTAATGTGATGTCACAACGGAGGAGGGGCTCAGTTCAGACCACACCCCATTCTGGGTGTTATATAAACTCTCCACTAGGAGACATTGTCAGATAGAGAGGTGGGTCAGTATACGACTGACCACAGAACAAGGAGTTTGTGTGTGTGCTTCCACACAAAGTGCTGTTCAGACACAGGAAAGGAAAAGGCAATTCAGGAGTCTCTGGAAAGAAGTATTTCCTGTTGTTTTGGGTGTGAAGACTAACATCGATTTTTTACTTTCTGTGAACTTTAAGTTTTCTTTTGTTTGTTTTGAAATAAAATGAAAATGCATGCCTTTGTGTTTTTTGTGCATCTTAACCTTCTGTCTGGACATCTGTTATTTCCAACGCTTCTACACAGACAGGGCACCCTGTAAAATCGGAACAACATTGACAGGCTGGTTGCAGTAAAAGTGACCCCATGGAATTTGTAAAGGAGTTTCTGGACATTGTCTACACCTATGCTTTGCAAGGCTAGAAGAAATGAAGTGTTTCACGTCACAGAGGATGGAAGTGGATGAAGCCAGTGCAGGTTCAGTAGATCTGTGGGTGGAAGGCCCAAGTCCAAGCCTCGTTGGACAGTCCGAGGTGGAGGAAGCATGTCATTGGGAGGACAGTGCCTCTGATGGCAGTAGAGAATGGACAATTGCTTGGCTTGGCAGAATCACCAATTCCTGGGCAGAATGCATAGAAGAGGAGGAAGCAGCAATGGCTTCAGTGGGCCCTTGTGAGTCAGCATTGGTCTGAGCTTCCATGGACCTCCCAATGTCCCTGAGGAGGAAGGCTCAAGAAGTGTGCCCTTGAGTGCAGAGTTAGACTGCTCTTGCTCTGCACAAAGTGTTCGTGACTGGCTCAACCAGGACTGGCCACCCCCAGGCCATGCTTCTGGATATGAGTTAGTGAAAAGCAGCAAAGAAGAGAGAATTGTGCATGGACAAGATGAGGACAAATATGGACAGTCATACCCTTTCTGCCCTAGACAAATATGGGAAGATGTAGAGAAAGACAGGCATGCTTGGTTATGGGAGGAAGCTTGTGCCAGCTTGCACCCTAGAGTAAACAAGTGGGTCTGAATTAAGGTGTGCAATGACAGACTGCAATTATAGAGTTGTGGCAGAACTTTGTTGTTCAGCTCTGTAAGAATAGTGGACAAAGCTGGTCAAGAGACATTCTATAATGTTCCCATGGTTCGTTCAGATGGGGTGATAGTCTATACCAAAGATCCGGAATGATACTACCCCAGAAATTCGTGCCATTCTTGAAAAATGTGCCCACCTGCCAAAGGTGAATTCAGCCATTGCCAGCTCCACCATCTACCACCAAAGAGGCAGCAACCCAGGATGGAGATGCCCTTTCTCTGGTGATCCAGGTTCAGCTCCAGCAGCATCCAGGTTCATCTCTGGCAATATCCAGGTTCATCAGCCCAGCAGGTTCGGAGAAGATTTTTGGTCCAGGTCCAGTAGAGGTCATGGAAGCATCTGATCCAAAGATTTTGTCTACTCAGCAGCCAAAGATCATTAGGCCACAGCTCTAGACATCCTTTTGTCATCAAGAACTGGAAAGAGACCTTTTTTAATTTTAAGTTAACTGTGTCCTGCAAGTTTGAAGACTCTTTGGAATATAATCTCCAATAGACTTGCCATCTAGACTGCAGTGCTTGCAGGCCTTGTGCCTGTTTCAAGACTGTGCTTCAGTAGGCTCCAGCCTAGGAGAGACTCTTGTTGTAGTGCTTCAGCACTCTGGACTCCTCCTTAGATTGGGACTTTGCAGGGATCCCTCCCCCAAATGTTTAGTAAATGTTTTTGTTTTCTATTTTTGTACTTTTGTAGATAATACTTTTAAAAATTCTTTTGGGGCTTGTACAGTATCCAGTGGGAGGGTTTTGGTGACTGTTTTTGGCTTTTCAGGTTATAGTTGTGTGCAGAAATGTGTTTTGTAGTGTTTTCTTTTGCAGGTGTTTCTGGAAGAAGACAAGAAGACCTGAAGAGGACTGGTGGGACTCATTGGAATCCTTCCTTTGTTATAGATTTGTTAGGCTTGTGTAACTGTTTAGTGCAATGTCTAACCTTTTTTCGTTTTACAGGTGTGAGGTGTACATTTTTTTTTTTGGATTTGGGCACATGGTAGGTAGCATAGGTCAGACAGTTTTGCCTTAGAGGGTTAGGGGGGAAGGCAGGTTGGTGGTCCTGATTCACAATAGGGGTCTCCAATGCTGTCTGGTAGGACATATTTCAGGCAGTTTCTTGAAGTCGCTGATGATCCATAGATAGTACAGTAGTAGGATAGGAACTGAAGTTTCTTCAGTGGGCCTCTATCCTTTGGTGTCACCTGCCTGTGCCTGCAACATGGTAGGGGAAGACTTGATCAACCCTCCATGTAGGGGGAATCAGAGGTAGGATGGCATGTTGCCAGGTGAGGGAATAACTGTGGACAGACACTTACCTGGCAGGGAGTGAGTGTAACCACCCAGTCCCTGGGGTTACTAGAATCCTATCAGTATTATTGTTAGGAAGGCAGCAGGTAGCTGGCATGAAGTTCATTAGGGGCCCCATACATAATGACATCATTGTTTACTCGGCTAGCCTGAAGGGAGAAGGAGAAGGATAAGGTCATTTAGAACTCTTGCAGCAGCATAAGCCACACTCTGTGGATAGCTCGCTCTGGGGAGCTTAGAATGCTCAGTTCAGTTCTGAGTGTTCTTTGGCCAGTTATGGAGTGAGGAGGTGAGAGTGGCAGAAGGACTGCCGATGGGCTCTGAGAGACGGCCCAGGATTTCTTACCCTAGTGAAGTTTTATTTCCAGCTTCTAGTTGAAGTGAATGGAGACAAGGCTATAGCAGGATTTCCTAATGTCTATTCCCTGTGAAATGGAAGGATCTTTTTGTTCTCTGTGGACTCAAGGGGCAATCCTCTGAATGTTCTGTGGTGTTTTCAGCTGCCTTGGCTAGGACCTGATATAGACTGTTTGGACCGGCTACCCAGGAGAGTGCCCTTTCCCTTTCCTTTTTCATTATTCCATGCCCTGTGGATGGAACAACTCCTGTTAGATCTATATAGGAGATTAGATCTCCACATGTTCTTAGGGGACTGGATAGTCTGGGGTGTGTGTGCCCATAGATAAGGCTGGATCGCACCTCTCAGTGCCCCTAGTTGCACCGGTGTGAGAGAAGTGAAATCAAACTGTGGACCCCAGTGAGTGCAGTTTATTTTCTCTGATCACTCCAGTTTGTAACAAGTAAAAGTGTGGTACCTCTAGCATTTCAGTGGGGAATGGAGGTTTCAATGGTGGAATCCTGAAGAATGGCAGTGACTGATGGTTGGGGCCAAAGGTGGAAGGAACGCCATCTAAGCACTTACAAGGGTAGACTTCCTGGTTTGTAAAGGGCACCAGTATGTTTACCTGAGCAAGGGCCAAGCTACAAGTTAAGGTGTGTGGCTGAGTTTTCACATATTACACCTATGTCTGAGAAGAGCTCTGAGTGTGTGGCTTAGATTCACTAAATGACACTCATGGGAAGAAAGATGTTCATGTGCATGGCCCGGTATCTTTAGGAATGTGGAAAGAAGATGCTTTTGTTTTTGTTCATGAACTGTACTGCATGCAGGCGTAGTTCTTGTATTGTTACCTGTCCAGAATTGACCTACCCTTTGGGGTCCACTTCAGCTTTTACTTTCCATCTGCTGAATAAATCCATACTGCACAATCCCAGTAACTGTTATGGACATTCCAATTATTGCTTCTGGTGTGTGGATTTACTGGGGCCCCTCAGCAGGTTATCAAGCATATGCCTAGCTGCCCCCACTAAGGATCTGGGTTTTGTTATTTACACAGGGTTCAGATTGTATCTGTATCCCCACCCCTCTCCTTTTCTATAAAATGAGCCAGGTATACATCCTAATGCCAAGGGTGGTACCTACCTTTTAGCAAAGTGAATTAGTATGCCAGTATGGGTACCAGTGTCTCCAGATATTTAATTTAAGTGAGCATTACAAGCAATTAGGGGTGTGCCCACTAGTTAAAGAAGTGGCCTGGGAGTTTCATAGATATATGTATATATAGATATATCTACATATTCATGGCAAAAAAATTCCATTTAATGCATCAGTTAGGGTTGTTCCACAGCGACAAAACCGAGGACATTCGGTGTTAGGGTTGAAAACCCTAATTGCACATTCCCCCCACCCCCACCACCACCACCACCACACACACATACATGCAAGTAGGAGAAGGACCATTCACGTACACAAATACAAATTGTAACGTACATGGTCACGGTAACGCAATTGGAAATGCTAACGCTCACGGTAACACCAACGATGACGCCAAAGGAAACAGAAAAGGAAGTGAAAACAGAAGTGGTAATGCAAACACAAGTGGTAATGCACATGGTGATGCAAAAGGAAACACAAATAAAAACAGTAATAGAAATGCAAATGGTAACAGTAACACTAACACAAGCACAAATGGATATGCAAAGGGTAATGCACACGGTGACGTAAACGGAAACACTAACGCAAACGGTAATGGAAATGCAAGCGGAAACGCTGGCTGTAACAGTAAGGGAAATGCACATCCTGTTTTTCCCCCAAAAGGTGCATTCAGAAGCACAGTGAATATAAAGAATGTATGCATAATACTGGGCCTCGGAGCAGAAAATGAACACTTGGAATACTAAATTGCTTATATCTCAGGAAACATATGATGTAGAAAGAAAATTAAAATGTCATGTTATTTATGACTTTCCTGGCTAGTTTTGCACTTAGTCCCTGGTAGGGGGCTAAGCATTTTTCCAACAAAAAGTCCATATTTTGAAGCGTTTTTGAGATACTGGCCCTGAAATGCGCGGTGGACACCGTAATGTTAGCCTATGGGAAAAATTGTCAACTTTGGAGTGACATAACTTTGCAGCCCTGTAATATTTTGTCACCAAACCATGAGAAGGCACATCTGTGGGATCTTGGCTTTCTTCCCTCCAAATTGCAGCCCAAAAGACTAAACCATTCTTTTGCAGCAGGGTGGCAAAGATTTCCTATTCTTTTGGGCATAGTGTTGCAAAGTAGTTTGATTTGCAACACTTTCGCAAAAAAAATCATGAAAGTGTTGAATGTGCGACACTACTTTGCGACTCTACTGTTTATAAAAATTTGAAAAACATATTTCTGGGGAGTTTAACCCCCCCAAAAAAGACATGGCTAACATCCTCAGGACTCGACTAGGTGAACACAGCAAGAATTGTGTCCCTAGAGGATCCCAAATTTAAATGCCAAGCATTTCTGTGACCACCAACTGAAAACAAAATGGCAGATTTGAGACACTACAGGGGTCATTTGCGACACTAAAAACTGCATTTGCGACACTGTCAAACTTTTTGTTAACTTTTCTGATTGACTATAATAGGAAACTTGTCTTTTGAATAACGTTTGAACCGTTTAATATTTTTTCATGAAATCTTTGAAAGACACATCGGGGACCCCAGCTGCATCTTCCCTGAAGGTTTTGAACTGGTCGCACAGACTGTGCGACCTGTAGGTGCGAGCAGAGAATGCACTAAAAAGTGTAATTACCACATTCTTTGGTGCTATGTAGCTCCGCAACTGTATATCCAACCGTTACAAAACTTGGCAGGTCCAGAGATCTATGGTGCTGCTCTATGCATGCCACATTTTGGGCAAATCAGTTATACTGTGGCAAAGATATTAAGCTGCCAAATTTCAGAGTTTAACCTTAAATGGGGTACTCAACCCTAACTATAGTGGCACTACCATGCCACTATAATATATACTGTATCTCAAAAACCACAAAACGGATTCACAAAAAATTTGGCACATCAAGTGATCTACCCCTAGCCACAAAGCTTGCCACATTCCATGCAAATCCGTTGAACAGTTGCAAAGTTATTAAACTGCAAAATTTGAGGTTTAACATTAAACTGCCTTGCCAACCCTAACTATACTGGCATTACCAAGCCAGTATTTATATATATATATATATATATATATATATATATATCTATATATATATAGATATATATGTGTGTGTGTGTGTATATATGTGTGAGTGTGTGTGTGTGTGTGTGTATTATATCTATATTATATAAAATGTACATTTATTTATACAATAGGAGAGAGTTTCTCCTATACTAAATAAAACCATGTATTCTCACAAGAGTGAGAATAAATGCTGATGACATCACCGCAGTGAAAATAAATGGATTTCTTTTCACTATGGTGATGTCACCTGCATTTATTTTCACTGTGGTGATGTCATCAAACCAAAAAAACCCAGCAGAAAACACACTATCAGAGGGTTTTGACATGATGGGCATCAGATGATATGGAAAATATTTTCACCCTGCACAGTGACCTGTGGATAGTCACAAGTGGCTTTGCCACTCGTGAATATTTAGAGGTGACTCTAAAGGAGTGAAAATATTTTCCATATCACACTTTTACCCATCATGTATCCCCTTTGTATATATAAATGGTGAGCAATATTTCTTAGTTCTCAGCAGCTGATATTTGCTTTAATAACCCTCTGTCAGTCAAAATCGAGTGCACCCTTATTCCCTCTCATTGTATGTGTGAGTGGGCTGAACAGTTCATGAAACAAGGTGGCTCCGAATTTCCATTAGTGAGGAATCGCCACAACAAGACTCCTCACTTTGACCTCAGCATTTTTGTATCCCATCCTCATCATTTTTTTTTTATATTTGGTTGATCCTACCTTCACTTTTTTTAAAAAGCTGTATCTGGTTGATCCTGTTGTTCGCCAGCCTCAGGCAACACACAACCGGAGCAGGAATGGGTCCATGGCTGACTGGTTTCAGCCAGAGCTCAGCATGATTGGTTTCAGCCAGAGCTCAGCATGATTTAAAACTGTAACAAAAAAAAAAAAATCTAACTGTGGAGATGGAGGGGGAAGGGGAGAGAGAAAGAGAGAGACTGTGTGTGTGTGTGTGTGTGTGTGTGTGTGTGTGTGTGTGTGTGTGTGTGTGTGTGTGTGTGTGTGTGACAGAAAGACACAGGATTCCATCTGGAACATATTGCTCAACAGCAATTATATAAAATAAAAGATGGAAAGATGGGGAAGTATGCAACACTCAAATTTAATGCACACCCTTGGTGTGGGATGCTTTAATAAACCCCTTAGGCTTTGCTTAGGTGTGCATTAAATTCTCATATCTACGATGGCCCAGAAGTGCAAAACACAAACCCCCCCCCAAAAAAAGATTAAATCAAAGAAGTAACATAATAACTAATAAAATGAAATGCAAACAGAAAAGCAAAGCAACAAAATCAAAAGTATGTTGGTGCCACCAAAGTGGAGAGATAGTGTATTAACAAACATAAATAAATGCAACACACATGAACTAAAAAAAAAATAACCTCCAAAAGCTAAGGCAAACTGACTATGCTAAAGCAAAACATCATGAATGAAAACACAAACAAAAAATAGACAATATTGTAAGGAAAACAGCAAAGCTAGAAACCAAAATGTAAACCATGAACTAAAAATAGTAAAGCAAATACAAAAATAGTACACAAAAAAAATTAGGAGGTAAACTCCAAAAATAGACATGCAAAAAAATGGCAAGTGAAAATGTTTTATAGCACACAAAAAAAAATTAGTAGGCAAACCTAAAAAATAGACATGCAAAAAAAAATTGCAAACAGAAATGTTTTTTAAAGTGGAAATGACCTCATCTATGTTGTCAGACAGTGAGAGCAAGAGCCTGTGATAGCAGTGTTCAGTTATATATCTTATCACAGTTTCTTGCTGCTCTGATATCTAAATTTGTTGCCTACCTCATGAAGTAGCTCATAATATTTAAGGTATTGGGCATGGTATGAGGAAAAATACTGGCCTCTGGTCAGGTTACACTGTGTAGCCCAGATGAGCTCTTGGAAGGAAGGGATGGTGTCCTCCTCTGAGGAACTGAAAGAAGCAGGCTGATTTTCCAAGGGATCCTTGGAGTTCCTACCATTCATGCCTAATCAGCTGCTGGGTGGAGATATTTACATTGAAAGGAGGGGTCTCATCTATCTGCCCTGCTACATCTCTAAATGATTTTGCAACTTGGGCCAGTAGAAACCAGTAAAAAAATAATTTACAAATGCACTGATGTGCAGTGCTTGCCTGCTGCCAGAGCAATCAGTGGGGTGGGGGTGGGGATTCTGACCATGAGAGGACAGGTAGAATATTAACAATTTAGAAATGGACTGATGTGTAGTGCTTGCCCCTGATGCACAGTCAGTCGGGGGGGGGCCTTCCCGTGAGAGTTGGCCATAGAAACCCCAGGGATCATGTCAGCTGCTACATGAGAGTTGTCAGAAAAACTGAAAGCACTGTCCAATCCCAGCATGTCTGCCACCTGTGCTTAACACTGCATATGAAACTGCAAGCCTCCTATAGCTCCTCAGCCGCACTTAACTATTTTGTGCAGTGTTCAATAGAAATATTAAAGCTGCTGTTTTTCTCTGTAGTGATTAGCCTGCATGCCATGCCATCCTGGATCATCGGTCATCATCAAGATAATGTTAAGTGCCATCTGAGTAACAGAAAAGAGGTTCAGTCATCCATGATCACCTGTCTTGCTTAAGCAGGGATACCAAAAAAAATAAACAGTATGCCATGCAAAAATGTCCTGATTCATACTTGTGTGTACTGGTGCTGTCTGCCTCCCCATCCCATCCTCCAGCCTCTCTCACTCCCGGCATGTGCAAATAAAACATGCTGCCTGTCCTGTCAGTGCTTCTCCCTCGGGATATGTGCACAGAAAATACCATATAATATATTATGTATATGTAGGTCTCCTATCTGTCCTTCTAAAGCACGTATGTGCTCCTGTGATTCTCTTTGTTGCAGCAATGAATTTAACTGAAACAGCTTTATTCAGCTGTTCAAGACTGGAGCAATTGGGTAATGTCAGTTTAATAAGATGTGCTAGGAAACTGCAGTGGTCTTACAGCTGATTGTATTGGTAATTTTGTTTAGGGGGTTGGTGGGGAAAGCACAAGTTATGAGATGGTATATGTAACTATTTGGACCTTAGCTAGCCCAAAAGGGTCTCATTTAAGCTTCAGGAAGTTCACTGTGTTTTAAAATGTCCAGTGGCAGTATGGTACTATCAAGCTATACTATATATAAAAATCTTACTACTTGCTACTCATATACAGTATTGCTCATCATGATGTAACAGCCTGTGGGGGTTTATCACATTCCCTATTGTAATGTACTGTTAGTGCATTATTGTAAGAATGTGTACTCTGTGTGGATCAAGCTTGTTTTACTTAAAAATCCAGCAAAATATAAATTAAAAGCAATTATTGTTGTCTCTTAACATTACTATAATGTATTGCGATATAATAGGTGGGGAGGGGGTATGTGAAAAGGGAGTGTTTGGCAGACTAGATGGACTGGAAGTGTCCTTTTCTGCTGACAGATTTCTATGATTCTATGCTAACATGGCCTTGGAGGCATTCCACATATGGTACTATGGTAGCTATCACATTAACAACAAGTTCTAGCGAGAGCCGATAGGGCTGTGTAGAGCTACCAAATGACCAAAGTTACACATGTGTGTAGAAATTATTCAATGCCCAGGTGTAACTGGGCCATTTTTTGGAGGTGTTGCACCAGATTTTCAACATGGCCTTTTTTGGACCCCTCCTCATGAACAGTGCTAGTGTCATTTTGTTCACTTGTCCTGAAAGGTGATTTCACAGAGCAAACACGCTCTTCTGAGCCACAGGTGTGAAAACACATTTTGGGCAGCTTGTGGAAAATGACAGCTGTACTGTTTTGAAGGAGGTGTGCAAAAATGGCAATGTTGAAAATGTGGAGTGAAAATATTAAAAATTGCCAAAGTTATGATCATGCATTGAAACTGTGCAAAGCCCGCTCATAAAGCAGTCATTTTTTGGAATGTTTTCACCAGATTTGCAACATGGGCTTTTTGGACCCGACTTCATGAACAGTGGCACTGTCATTTCATGAATTGGTCCCAAAAGGTGATTCCGCTCAATGACTGCGAAATCACCTTTCTGGACTGAGCAACAAAATGACAGTGACAGTTTTCATGAGCTGGGGTCCCAAGAACCCCATGTTGAAAATTTGGTGAAAACATTCTAAAAAATGGTTGAGATATCAGCATAAGTTGAAAACCCCAATGAATGGCACTAGAGCAGGTTTACTTTTGATTCTTCAGTTCGCGATTTGACTTTGAAAAGTGCAGACGTGTCCCGGTCCAGGGAAGATAGTGTCGATCTTCGGAGGTAAGTACTGGGTAAAGAGGGGGTGAGGAGGTGTGTGCTCAGTGGGAGGGTGTGGATGGGGGAGGGGGACTTCAGCAACGATGAGGGATCATTTTCTTGTTTACAGGGAGAAAAAAATAAAAAAGACTGCAACAATGATGAGGGACCATTTTTGAGCACACTGGGGTGGGCTCCCAATGTGCCATAGGACTGGGGGGGGTGTAAACATGAGGATTGGGCACCCCAATGTTGGTGGCGGAGGGTGAGGGGGAAGGAAAAACAATTAGGCACACTTGGGTGGGCTCCCAGTGTGCCACATGAGTTTTGGGGGGGCACAGAATGCTGCGGCGCTGGTGGCGGCCGACACAGGGATTGGGACCCCAATGTCGGAGGGCCATAATACTTTGTGCACACTGGGGTGGGATCCAAGTGTGCCACATGAGTTTGGGGCAGAGAGACACAGAATGCTGTGGAGCTGGCGGCGGCACCGCAACTGAGCATGCACGACACTCGTGCATGCGCAGTTGCGATGATTGCCATCTTGCCATACATGACACCACCAGAGGAACTACACATGTGTGTGAGTCATGCATGCGTAGTTCATGCCATGAAATGCAGAAGTAACAGCTGAAATATTGTGGCTGTTATTCCACTGCGGCCGATTGTAGTGGGGGGTTTCAAGTTCCATTGGGCATTCGGAAGGATACTTTCAAATGTCCAGTGGCAGGTTTCATGATCGGCCGTTTTCAGAACTACAATCGCAAAAGGGCTGTAGGCTCCACCCACAGCCCTAAAAATTAGCATGACAGCCGAGAAGCCCATTCATGTTCAGTTTCTAAGAGTGTTTGCTGTTACGAGCATCTGCTGGTTAACACATAATTCAGGATCTAGGAGGTCATGACAGTGAGGCACAGGGCTGTATAGTGTAAACTGTTGCAGGATGGGGGATTATGACAGTGGCTGTTGGTCAAATTGTGAACTACTGCAAAGCCAGATAGGTCACAATTTAGCCAGTGAGGTATGAGAAGGATATGAGAGACAATGGCTCAGTACTGTGTTTCTCCCTAATCCTCTGCTTCTGTGATCAGTCATGTGTGCTGTGGGTGGGGGAATAGTAGTATCAATTCACTTGATTTGCCAGATTTTATCCCACAGCAGCCATTAGTGATGTCAGTGGATCCAGCATGCACTTCCATGGATGGCATAAAACCATTGACCCTTTTGAACTGATTATTTGGCCTCAGTGGGTCTTGGTGCAGGATAAAAAGGTTTGCAATCTGTAACCTTTTTTCCCTTCAGTCCCTTATTTCTTGCTGATGAGAAGATTTTCTCAATGACTGAAAAAACTTCTGCTGCTGCTGCAACCCTCTATCTGCTTGATCATGACAACCGATCTCTGCTTGTTGCTATCTAGGGAGACTTCCATAGTCAAGCTACCATGCAGTGAACTTACATGTTGTACAATACACTGGTAACTAAAGTTTTACCTGGTTTCTGAGTTACTGTAGTTACTGGTGTACTGTAAAAGCATGTGAACAAGTGTTGTAGCTGCAAATTCAAAACACCTGTCAGTGCCTATGTCACTCTTACACTGTGCAGTGGCTTTTAGGTGTGTCCTCCCTCACGAGGGAGCAGGCACCACAACCAACTTAGAGGGGTCGCTGCACTAGTGGAAAATGGAGATAATCATATCCACAGAGCCAGCCATCCATCACAGGGAACAAGAAAGCAGCAAACTACATGGTGGTTTGGGTGTTGGCTATGTGGTGCCATTTTTTTTATCCTATATTTATCCGCCTGACTTCCACGACCAGACCCCATCCATCAGAGACCCCCAGTCCTACTATCCACTATTCCAGGACTTAACCCATTCTCTTACAGACCATCAGGGTAGGTGAGTGCCACAGGTGAGGTTGTGGGGCCTGAGGGGTTCCTGTCCTTATCCCACTGGTTGAGGTGTTTTTCCTCCTGTTCCCACCCCCACACCAGAGGTTGGTACATATACAAGGTCGTGGATGCATGATGTGAAGCTGTAACACTCACTCAGTGGCCATGCCCAGCCCTCAGAGAGGTGGCCACTGGCTATGATACCTAGCCTCCACTAGATGTCCTCAGTGCAGTGGCATGCACTATCCCCCCACCACAGAGGAGAAGATCTGTTGCTGGATGCTCGATCCTACCTCCCCTGGCTAGCATCTGAGCAACCCCGGTCTGTTCCCGAACCATGGTCACTGGTATGATAGAGGATAAGGCAGACAGTGCCACAGCATACCTCACCATGGCCCAGCTTGATGGTGCAGTTTTAAATCTGACTTGTGCAATAAATAGTTTTTTAACAAAGACAAGCACTGGTCTGCTGTTTCTTTTCCTATGTGACAGGGGCCAGGCTCTGTGGCTGCAGTTTAGATTTACTTTTCTCCAGCTGCACAGTCTATATTCTGATCAGCCTCAGTTGCTTTATAAAGATATCCAGTCAATATAGCACAGCAATAATAGTGCCAATAAAAACACGTGGTGAAATTGCATCAGGAAAGACAGCGAAAGGGAGAAAACAGCATTGGGATGTAACCCCCCAACGGTCACCCTCCCGGGTTACTAATACCCACTGACATTTCTCCCCCACCCTGAAGTTCCTTCCCAGAGTCTGCAATAGTAAATCCTCCACAGACTCCCCCTCCCCCACCAAGTTCGGTCAACCCCCAAAATTTTGTAATAGTAAATCCACCCCTCACCCAAGTTCGGTCCTTCCAGAGGTTGTAAAAGTAAATCCACCCCCCAACTCCCATCCCTCTAAGTTCACCCCCTTCCCAGATGCATGGTCATCACTTGGCACTGTATAGACAACGCATGGTTTTGGCTCTCACCGTTTTGCCTGCACAGTTATTGACTGTGCATTTTTGCTTTCGCTGTATTGGCCTAGATCCCTGTTTGAACACGGTGACAACCCTCACTGGCTGGGAATCACTGCAGTTAGCAGCACTGTATCATAGCATGGTTGTCCAGTTTGAATTTGCTTTTGAATCTGGGTTTTCTGCATGGCAGCACGCTGTTGCTGTGCCAATGGATGTTACATATATGATTAATAACAAAGCAACTTACAGTACTTTCGTGTCTCAGTCTTTGGAAATACTATAGACTCACTCTTTTTTGGTTTTTAGGCTGTGGGGGTGGCAGAGGTCATTGAGGTAATCTTGAAGCTGTGGCCCACATTTGGTGAACTGGACCCGGGCCCGACTCATCTCTTAATGGGATGTGTTGAGTCCATTGGTCCAGTGTTCACCAAGATCATCCAGTGTTCGCTTTCGGAGTGATTTTTCCCTGATGTTTTGAAAGAGACACTGGTGAAGGGAAGAAACCATCTCTTGACTCTGACATCTTGGCAAATTACCGATCAATCTCCAACCTCCCATTTTTGGGTAAGGTTGTTGAGAAAGTAGTGGCACTGCAGCTCAAGGCACATCTTGCAGCCTATGACATCTACAAGCCACATGGACAATGTAGTGCTGCTGGATCACCTTAAGGAGCTCTGTGGGCTCACCAGTACTGTCATCAACTAGTTTGAGTCCTATCATACATGCAGGCCGCAAAGAGTAGTGATGGGAAATTTCTCTTCCTGCCTGAAGCCCCTGCCTTGGGGCATTCACCGGGTTTCTATCCTGCTGCCTGTGTTGTTCACAGTGTATATGCTTCCACTGGATGAGATCATTAGATGATACAGCTTGAGTTTCCACTGTTATGCAGATGATATCCAGCTGTATATGTCATTTGCTCCCGGGAGGAGTGGCGCTGTGGAGAAGCTTAACAAATGTCTGTCCAAGATCCAAGACTGGATGTCCTCTAATTGGCTGAGACTCAACCTGGACAAGATGGTGGTACTAGTGATAGAGCCTGGTCGCATGATGTGATTACTGCCAGGACGGGAACAGCGTTATTCCTGGGCCCTACCACATTGACAGCTTCTACTAAGGTGAAGAATCTGGGCTTCATCCTTTACGATGGACTGACACTTGGGGCTCAGGCGTTATCCATCATCAGAAGGGGTTTTTACTACTTAAGGAATGTTGCCCAGATCAAAGCCTTAATTCTGCCTGGTGAACTGCCCTCACTGGTGCATGTTTGTGTTATGTCAAGGCTCAACTACTGTAACACTCTATACTGCAGGGTCTGTGAAGGAATTCTCCATCGCCTGCTGTTGGTGCAGAATGCAGTGGCCACGTTGCTGATGGACCTTCTGAGATCCTGCCATGTGACCCTGGTTCTGCTGACCTGCATTGGCTGCTGGTGAGATGGAGAATAACCTTCAAGGTAGGCTTGCTCACCTATAAGGCCCAATACAGTTCAGGCCTTGGCTATCTATGTAACCTCCTGACTCATGTCTGCTCTGTGCACTCACTCTGATCCTCCACTGATGGCCTCCTAGTGGTTCCAAGGGTCTAGCTGAAAACCTCAGGAGACTGTGCATTGAGGTGGCCAGCCCAGCCCTTTGGAATTTGTTCCCAAGATGTTTGAGGGAGGCTCCATTAGTAGAGGCATTCAAGTGGGGTCTAATGGCACATCTGTTCAGAGAAGCATTTGGGACCCAGTTATAGCCTAGATTTGTACCGCTGTACTGCTGTTTCTTTTTATTTACTCTTTAGGCCCCCTTACTCTCCGCACCAACCACCTTTCTTCAAGGAACCCTAGGCTGTGTGCGCTCCTGTAGCTCCACCCCGGGTAACCCCTCCAGGGTACTGGAGGACCATCCCCAACCTGCCATGGTTTGCCCCCCTGGGCAGGGAGGTAGGGGACCCCTCAATGTCCCCCCAGTCCATGAGTGAGCACCGGGTGGTCCAACCCCCCCCTCCCATGGAGCACGGTTATGGAGTCTTGCGGCAGCCAGGTCACATCTAAAGGTGGCTGGTGCGGGGTTTTCTGCATTTTGTGGTTGCACCTCATGGGCGCCGGCACTCCCGGGGATCCAAGGAGGCGGAACTTGTTGAGAAGTGCTGCTGCTTCGGATCCTGGCTGACATCCTCCCACCCAGATTCTTGCTGTGCCACTGCACCTCCACCCATGGTCACCCAGGTCATGGAAATGCGGCAGGACATGCAGTCCACCCTCTCTGGAGGAGGAGAGCAGCCCATCAGGCACTTGATCCTCTTCCTCCCGGCTGGTCCCTCCAGCAACCTGAGATCACCCCTGATCCCAGGTCGCTGGTGTCACAATCAGTAGGCTGCTGCTGTGCCAGCAGGCTGGCCTCTGCACTGTTATTTTATTGAGACCTTATTTTATAGAGTATTGTTGTGATCTGTCATGATCTGTATATTGTTTTATTATGTTTGTTTATGGCACCTCTACCTTTTTGTGCAGCATGCAGTGCCTCTGAGATTGGGTGCTAATGAAATAAACTTTTACTTATTTACTTACTAATTCTTTATGGATTCCCCACCCCTCCTTGGCAAGGCCAAGGGAGGGTCATCCTCTCCGAGGACACAGTGCAGACATAGATCCAGGGCCCTGTTGATGGTGTAGGGCCAGTGACAAACAGAGCTATCATCTTACTGGCAGTGGATTTTTGGGTGTTCTGTACGGCCACCTCCCTGACATCAGGCCAAGTCCACTGATGGCTTCATCATGCTGCTGATTTCCTATGTGGAGGAGCAGGATTCCATGCCCACCACAGGGATCACCAGAGTGGCAGAACCTAAAGAATTTCCTCTTCAATTTGGTAGTGCTACTGTATGGTAGCTCCTCCCCATCCCTCAGGCCACTCAGTCATCTCCCAGAGCTCATTTCTGTACTCCACACTCTGTCCTTATGGGTTCCTTAGTCATTCAGTTAAGTAAAAACAGGATGGTGATACAGACAGTCACTTGCCCCCCATGATGTAAATAAGAGGATTCTGGCCACAGCCAAGGGATGGATGAGGATGCAGTGCCCCCTGAACTCAACTTTGACAAGATAAGAGGAACATGGGAAACAAGTGTGTTAGGGTATGGGGCTGATTACGTGGTGGGGGATTGTTTGGGGTTCTGGAGAAGGAGGGGTGTTAGCCTTGTGGTAAGAGCACCGTATGGCCCCTGTAAGGAAGATGTCCCTCCCAATTTCCTAAGGGGGTTGAAGCACCACCTCCCCACACTGCTACCGGGCTGCCTTAAATGTTTACAGTGACACCTGGGTAATTTTCTCACTCAGCAGTGAGAGAGGTTCATACCCAAAAGAAAAGAAATAAATGGTGCCTCACCATGGAGAATAATGCCTGCTACATGATCATTAGCAACTGCCCTAGCATTGGTTACTGGAGCCCACTGTCACTTCAGCATCATCACTTGTGCTGGATAACATGAGAATGTCATGCCTTTCCTCATAGGGCTCATCAGCTTCCTTCACTGTTTGTCTAACAGATGCAAAGCCTGAAGTAGCACAGCTCAGCCCCCCAACAGCAGATTCTGCCCCTCTGAAAATCTTTCCCAGATGTGGCAGCCTCAAATACAATTCCTCACTTACACACACAACTTTGGGGAAGCACTGATTGATCCATATAGCTTCTGAACAGAATCCACAACATTTCAGGACACAAGAAAAGTGCAGTTTCCACTGTCCTGCTCTCTTTGGTTGGCTGTTCCCAGGGGACAGGGTTTCTGAAGATGGTCATACCCATACAGTGCTGGTATGTTTGCCCAAATGTTCTTTCACCTGAGGGCTCCTGCAATTGTTCAAGGTCCTCACCCCCTTAGTTCAAGTAGTAAGGGTGCAGAAAAGTCTCCATTCATGGTGGGGCCAAATTTCAGGTTATCCTCCATTGGTGGCAACCACCCGCCTTTGATGTGTGGCAAAAGGGAAGCAAACTGCATGGCACAAGGACCACCAAGGAACCATGGATTCTGCTGGGTCATGCCATCTTCTGCTGGTCCATCATCCATGTAACTCAGGCCTCATGGATCAGAGAAGTCAAATGGAAAGTGGCAGCTTACTGGGACCAGTTCAAGGACCCCCAGGTAAGTTCCACACTTGGAGGGGTTACAGTTGAAACATGTCACATGACCTTTCGTTCTTTTCTGACAGTCACGCACCTCAATTAAACTACAAATAAAACCTCATTTTAGAAGTGGGATAACACACACCAGGATATAATGTCATAAGGGAATAATGCACTTCTCAGGTGACTGTGGCACTCAGCCATGGGGTTGTGGGATTCAAACCTAGGTCTCATGTTGGCATCTATGTGGATTCTGTTTCTCACAGAGAATTGTAGGACACAGCTGCCTTTAAGGTACCCATCTCAGCTGTATGTACTTTGCTGACAACAGGTAGTGGCACAGCATCAGAGGCTGATGATGAAAGACTTCAGGTAATGTTGCTTGCTGGTATAGCTGGTACACAGTTTTGTGCACATGCATACACTGGAGTCTCGGCTGTCAGTGTCCTAGGAGCAGAAAACAAAAAGTTGGAAATGGCCTGTTCTATAAAATGATACCCAACACACTGGCCCTGCACAGCCTCCTGCCGCCCCTACCCACCTGTGCTCAGAAGGAGACCGTTGACCTTCAAGCCCCACCATGATGGAGAGGGAGGGAAGGAGCAAACTGGTTTTGGAAGGAGTGCTGAGGTAAGAGGTGGAAGACAGTCCAGCTAGGGCAAGACAAGCACAAGCCCATCAGCCAAACACCAGTAAAATCATTTTATTAGGTTGGTAAAAATTTCCATTCACTAACCCTGCTAGAATGTTTTGGAGGCAGTAATATTTTAGTAATTTGGGGGCTAGTGGAATGAACATGAGGTAACTGCATTTCCTCAACCACTTGCACTGCTGGTTAGAGGAGTAGCAAAAGTTATCCTTAACACTTGAAATAAACATACAGTATAGGTTTAAACAAAAGTTTTAGGCAAGTCATGGTAGTGTTACAGAGCTGCAAACTGCTGAGTGAGTGCTTGCAAGGGACAAAGAAGGAGGCTCAATGCATTTGGCAGACCGTGCAAAGAGGGACCTGTGGCTAGGAAGAGCAGCATCTCTGGATGCCAGGTAGTGCTTAGG
Source organism: Neoceratodus forsteri (assembly GCA_016271365.2). Lineage (NCBI taxonomy): Eukaryota > Metazoa > Chordata > Ceratodontiformes > Ceratodontidae > Neoceratodus > Neoceratodus forsteri. Next base: position 1,320,486,359 of record CM028130.1, read on the forward strand.
ATAGGATATAGGGAGTGAGGGCAAGCAACTACCTGGGAGGCCACAAGACCACCAGAAAAATGATTTGCACACCAGCCCAAAGCTGTGCATGGAAGAGCAGCTGAGTGAGAACTTCCAGTGGTACTGCCTGCATGGCACAGTTCCATGCAACAATATAATACCAGGATAAATATTACAGAATGGATACTTTTCAATGTCCTCACTATACCATTCCCCCTGCCCCAGTAACAATATGTTTTGATTGCTCAGAGCACACAAACATAAAAATGGGTGAATGACAGTGTACTGGGTGAGAGAAGCAACTGACACTGACTGCTTTCAAAATGGCCCAGTTCGGTCAGGGCACAGGTCCACTCCAGCTACTACACAGAGGGAAAAATACATTCTGCTATGCCAAACATTTTAAAATGCAGCCCAGTTGGGGCTTTGCATTTCTGGTGGAGGTAACTAACCTAGGGGCTCCTATGACTGGGGCACCTTCCTACCCTTGGCACCTCTAACCCCCTAGCCAGCCCTGAAGCACCTGGATGCTCATTTGTGGAGGGTACCAGGAACTATGGGGCATTACAAGCGTATATTTAAAATGTAGTGGAGGGAATGGGATGAAGTATGTTTAAAATGAGAGGAAGGAGTAGACTTTAAAATAGGGGCAGAGCAATGTAAAATATTTAATGTGTAGGAGGACGTACCTGTAAACTTTTCTGCACTAAAATGTGGGACACCATTAAAATGCACTTGAATATACTAATTCCACCCCCCCACCCCGATGCAGTGAAGTATATCACATAATCTCTTGCTTTCACAGCTGCTTGTTTGTTCCCTTTCCAGCTGCCAAATAATGAGAACTTAGAAGTGACATCAGCTGTCAGCATGGTCAGTCATCATTTAATAACATTCTGTCATAGCCATTGTGGACCATGGCTTGACAAAGCTAGGCTGACAATTGTTTACTACAGTGGTCAGCAACCACAGTCAAAGCATGTTCTACCATTTCTAACTGTGTTTGAGTGTGGTACTATATACTTGCCTTGAATATTACTGAGAGTAGGGGAGAGAAAGAGAGAGAGTGAGTGAGTGAGTGAGTCAGTCAGTCAGTCAGTGAATAAGTATGTGAATGGATCGGCCTGTGACTGAGTGTGTAAGTGATTAGTCTGTGACTGGGTGTATGAGTAGGTCAGTCTGTGACTAAGTGAGTGGGATGTCAGTGAATGAGTGAGTGGATCAGTCAGTGACTGAGTGTGTGAGTGGGTCAGCTAGTCATTGAGTGAGCGGGTCAGTAAATAATTTATTGGGTCATCAGTGAGTGTGTGTGTCAGTCACTCAGTCATTAATTGAGTGGAGACTTCACCGAAACTTTATGCACTGCAAGAAAAAGCAGTGGTGGCTGGCACTTCTGGCTATGCTACAGCTAAGTTCAAATCTTTGCACTGTATTTTTCTTTGGTCTTTTTATGTTGTCTTGCACACATGCAAGCAACATATTGGAGGTAGCTTGGAATAGCAGGTTTTGGGGCATGGTCGTGTTGTGGCCAATGGCACCACAGCTTTTTTGGGCTGGGCACCATGGCATGAATTAGACTGCACACTGTCTATGACAGCAGTGCAAAGCATGCCACCAACATGAAATGATTTAGCCACTGCAATGAGGGACCTCCCCCTCATTGCAAGGCGTGCCTTGCCTGGTGTAACATTGCAATAAAAGATGGAGGCAGCTGTCACTGTCCACCTCACAGTTCCAAGCAAGCCGACATCGGAGGTGCCCAATCCCCCTGTCAGCATGTCCCCTTCCAGTTCCAGTTTGCCAATGGGGGAGCCCAATCCCTTGTCAGCATAATGGCCCCCTTATCATTTAATTTGTGTGTGCAAGGGGTGCCCAATCCCCCTCGGCATCATACGCCCCCCTGACATGTTACTGTGCCAACGGGACCCCAATCCCAATCGGCTTCCATCCCTCTTCCCCAAAATACAGATGGCACAGTGGGAGCCCATCCCAGTGTTCCAAAACACACCTGCAAAATAAGAAAACAGACCCGCGTTGTCTTTTTTTTTTTGTTTGGTTTTACCTGAAAAATGAGAAAACGGTCCCTTGACATTCCGGTGTCCCTCCCCCAACTCGTGCTCACCCTCTGTGTACCCCACCTCTCAACACTCCCCTCACCCCATATTTACCTCCGGAGCCTGGCGCAACGATCTTCAGTGGACTGGGAACATGTCTGCACTCTTCAAAGCCAACCGCGAACTGAAGAAATGCCAGTAAGCTGTATAATGGCATAAATGGGTTTTTTTCAACTTTGGAGCATATCTCGGCCATGTTTGCAAATTTTGGAACCAAATTTTCAACATGGAGTTCCTTGGGTCCCACCTCATGAATTCAGTCACTGTCATCTCGTTATTTGGTTCCTAAAGGTGATTTCGCAGTCACTGTGCAGAATCACCTTTCAGGACTGAGTAACAAAACGACAGTGTCACTGTTCATGAGGTGGGCTCCCCAAAAGCCTATGTTGCAAATTTGGTGAAAAAATTCAAAAAAATGACTGTGTTACAAGCGTGCATTGTACAGTTTTAATGCACGCTTGTAACTTCGAGAATTTTTTATATTTTTACTCCAGATTTTCAACATTGCCATTTTTTTACACCTCCTTATGAACAGTACAGCTGTCATTTTCCACATCCTGCCTGAAATGTGTTTCCGTACATCCGGTGCACAATGGCGCAGTCGCTGTAGGAAAACAATGTTCAGGACAGAGTAAAAAAATCACAGTAACATTGTCCATCAGCAGAGGTTCCAACATGCCTATGTTAAAAATCTGGTGCCAAAATTCCAGAAAATGACTATGTTATGAGCGTGTGTTGCACAGTTTCCACACACAGTCGTAACTTCAAGAATTTTTTGTATTTTTACTTCAGATTTTCAGCATTGCCATTTTTGCACACCTCCTTATGAACAGTACAGCTGTCATTTTTCACATACTGCCCAAAATGATGGTTTCACACATCTGGTGCACAATGGCGCAGTTGCAGTGGGAAATCAACGTTTGGGACAGATTAAAAAAATCATAGTGCCACTGTTCATGAGCAGAGATCTTAAAATGCCTATGTTAAAAATTTGGTGAAAGAATTCAAAAAAATGACTGTGTTGTTATGGCGTCGTTGTGCAGTTTTCATGCCTTCGTAACTCAAATTTTAATATTTACACTCCAGATTTTCAAAACTGCCATTTCTTCACACCTCCTTATGAATGGTGCAGCTGTCGTTTTTCACATTATGCCCAAACTGTTTTTTCACATGTGGCACAGAATGACACGGTCACCGTGGGAAATCAACATTCCAGACAGATTAACAAAATCACAGCACAACTGTTCATGAACAGAGGTCTGAAATGTTTTCATGAGGTGGGGTCACAAAAAGGCCATGTTGAAAATTTGGAGTGCAAATACCAACAAATGCTCGGGACATTAGGGTTTCTAACCATAATGCCCCACCCTGAACAGACTAACAAGCATCAGGGGAGTGCCTTTGGACTGTCAGCTGTAATGTTCATGCCATTACAACCCCACCCTCACCCTGCAGCCACTTACAGGCATCAAGGTGTGCCTTGGACTCTTCGGCCCCAAAGTTCACTCCATTCTCCTATACTGCACCCATCTCAATGTACTTCTTTATGAAATGGGGTGAGTGTAAGGTCCGATGACCCCAAGGCACAATGCGACACTTATCAGAGTATGCAGATTAGGGTGCTTGCGACGCCGGCGACCCGGGTTTGGAAACAGATCCAAGTCATTGGAGGGCTGGCTGGGGGAGAATGATTGAGTGTCCCTAGAACTGCTCTCTTTTGCCAGGGGGAAGGTAGTGTGTGTTCGGTGCAGGAGCTAAACCTGACAGAGGCCGGGTCATCGCCTTGCACCGATGCAGGAAGTAACTCTGGGGCAGGACAGATGTAGGACATCACTGCACATCCCAGCCCCAGCCTACAGGAAAAAATGCTGCCCCAGCCGTCTCCATGAAGCCCTGCCCTTGGGCTTCAATTAGCCACCCAGCCAGCTCTCCCAATCAGTTATCAGTTTCACGGCACTGGTGGCCTGTATGGTGCCATGACTCCACCCTCTGGGGGGTAAGCCAGGGGCAACCAGGAGAGTGCAGGCAGATATGGGTGGTGGAAGTCCAAGGGGTGCTGTGACTGGAGTGGAGAACTGACAACTGGAGGCAGGAAAAAAGTAAAGCAAATTAAAAAAAAAAAAGAGTAGGGTGAGGTGAAATGGCATTAGCCTTATGGCTGTTGACCCAAAGGCACACCTCAATGCCTGGCACTCTCTGCAGGGTGGGGTAGATGTCAGTTCCTTGCTTCACTGCCATTCCTATTATGCATCTCTCTAACTCCTGCACTACCAATGCCAACACCAGCAAGACAACATTCAGCATTGACAAATGCTTGTTTTGTATGACTGATTGTAATGACATGTTTGATAGCTGTCCTGTGTGTGTCAAAGATTCATGTGTAAGACAGAACCATATGCTAGCAGTGTTTGAATATCATGTGTGAAAAGAGTTATTTGGCTGTGCCAACATATTGGCTGTGATTCATGAATGATTACATGGTGTGCAAGGGCAGCGTGTAGGCATTCCCAACACTGAATGCCACACAGCAGTGCTCTGTGCACCCCTAGAGGCATTCACTAATGGGTGTGTTAGTGACCTATGCAAGGGATCCCCGTCCAGCTATGGGGCACTGCACCAGGAGTAGGATGGCAGCATGCTAGGGCCCCCCCATGTGGCACTTATTCACATTTGCACTATGCACCATTCCGGGCTGCATCCCCAATGCCAGGGGGACACAGGTGTAGCTGTTGCATCCCCCTCATGGTGCTGCCATTGGCAGTGGCAAAGCATTGCTAGCCCCCTCAGAATGCCACCAGCCCCATTGAACAGAAGGAGGCTGAGGTGGCCACCTGAGTACTCATCCCCCGTGTCCCTGCATGGACCCAGTATGTTGCTACCAGAGACACCCACACTGCATGGGTTGGGGATCCACTAGCGGACTGGGTACAAGCATCCCATTGGCTGCCCACCTATGCCCGCTGGTCTTCTCCCATGCACTAGCATGCCAGGGGGAAGGTCTGTGGACAGGAGGTGTGCAGTGGCTGGTGATCATGAATGCTGGCCACCGCACACCCATCCATAGGTGCAGAGCCATTCAGTTGGGTTACGCATGTTTCATACAGGAAACAAACCCATTTGTGAATCATAGCCATTGTGTGTAAGATGGAGGAGGCTACTAGTCACCAAGTAGTGCTTGCCATAGAATATGGTGAGGGGCACTGTATGTGCTTGAGGTGAGGGAATGACATTCCACACACCAGGGTGTCCTTGTCATAGGATACAGTGAAGGAGGGGTGCCACTGGATATTAGAGACCACTTGGCATGGGACAGGGTGAGCATGAGTGTGCAATTGGATACCTTGGAGTGCTTGGCATGGGTCTGAGTAAGGGAGTGGCCATTGGATATGAGAAAGGGTTTGGCGTGGGATGGGAAAAGGTAGAGGGTGTTACTGGACAGCAGGGAATGTTTTGAATGGAATGGGATAAGGGAGGGATGAGTGCCACCGGATACCATAGCCAGGGAGTTTTTGGCATGAAAGGGGGTGCCACTGGATACTAGGGAGTGCTTAACACTGGAAGGGGAAGGACAGCATTCTGCCAGGTACCTGAGAGTTCATAGCATGGGGAAGGGAAGGGGTGCCAGTAGACACCAGGGGGTTCTTGGTGCAGGATGGGGGAGAGAGGAGATGCCACTGGAAACCATCAAATTCTTCACATGGTATAGGGTAAGTGAAGGTAGTGTGACTGGACATCAGGGACTGCTTGGCCCTGGATAAGGTTAGGGAGGGGACTGATACCATACAGGAGGGGTGTGCTTGGCATGGAATAGGGTGAGGGAGTAGCCCTAGAACCCTAGTGAAAGCTTGGCAGATGATAGAAAGAGGGAGGTGGTGCTACTGGGCATGCAATTAATGGTTGATACAGAATGGAGATGTGGTAAGAGGATACCACTGGGCACTAGGAATTGCTTGGCATGGAGATGGGGTGGAGGAGGGTGTGTGCCACTGGGCAGCAGGAAATAACTGGCTCGGGACAGGAATAGATTGCCTCTGCTTACTAGTGACTCCTTGGCAAGTAGTGTGTCCTTGGCGAGTGATGGGGTAAGTGTGGAGTGTGCCAATGGACAACAGGGAATAATTGGTGCAGGGTGCATTCATTTGCAATTATTCTTTTGGACAAGCTATTTGAGGTACCAGCCAACTCTTGGATTCTTGATTCACATTTTTAGTTATGCTATGCTTTTTGTTTGCTTTCATTTTTTAGTTGTGCTATGCTTTTTCGTTTGCATTCACTATTTAGTTGTGCTATGCTTTTTTGTTTGCATTCAATTTTTTGTTGTTCTATGCTTTTTTGTTTTCATTCACTTTTTAGTTGTGCTCCTTTTTTGTTTGCATTCACTTTTTAGTTGTACTATGCTTCTTTGTTTGCATTCACTTTTTAGTTTGCTTTGCTTTTTTCTTTGTATTCATTTTTATGGCTGCAGTGGGCAAAGCCTGCAGACGTTTTGCATGTACAAAAGTAGTGATGTCATGTTTTCTGTCCGTGGAACTGATTGAAGGTGTAAATAGTCTCTTCCACCTTACCCGCCTCCAAGCAATGTTTTCTGCCCCCCAAATAAATACACTTTCATGTTAGTCAATGGCTGCAGGGTACTATTTTCTTTCTTAAATGGATGGTACAAGAATTGGAACCTGAGTAGTGGGAGGCAGCATTGGGTTTTTTTGGGGAGTAAGATCCACCCCTGCCTCCACCCGAGACACTCCTAAAGATCCACCCCAAACTTTTTTCTGCTTCATGTGGGAGGGGCATGAGATAGCTCTCTCATGCTGTAACAAGATACACTATTTTGGGACTTGTATCAACCAAAAGAACAAGCCTGTGCAGTGGAGAACATAAGATACTTAATGCCTTTATTAAGGACTAGGAGAACAGAAGTTATTTAATGCCTTCAAATTGACTTAAAAATCCTTTGGAACAAATGATTATCAGAGCCACCTGGGGCCTCAGAAGGAGACCTAGACACACATTCTGATTTACAGTAAGAGCAACATGTTTTTCTTAAACATTTTATATATGTAAAGTTTGTATATCATTTGTCTTTAGTAGTTTCAAAACTTTGAAAGCATTGGTGTTAGTAATGCATTTAGAAACACAATTTTTTTATTGTCTTTACAGTTAAACATGCAGTTTCATGTCAGGGCACATTTTTGGGGGGTTCAAATTATTTTAAACATGGGCACAGTACTTGGTAAATACAAACTTTGATGATAAAGTGTATTTTTCTTTCACGTTTGAGAAGTATGTATTATACTGTATATAAGTAAAACCGTGTTGTAAATGGTTAAGTAGGCAGGTAGGTTAAGGATGCAGTATAACACAGTAGTTTAAGGCTCTGAGCTACAAACCTGGAGACCTGGGTTTGACTCCCACAGCCCCCACTTGCATACTGTGTAACCCTGTGCAAATCACTTAACTTCCTTGTGCTCCCAGGTCACACCTGTAAACAAGCTTTTAGCTTAGTGTGTCTCTCCTAATAAAAAAAAGTGCCTAGAATTATTTTTTTAATATAGTTGAGTTTATATGTGGTAAGTAGGTAGGGTATGGTGTTTTGAATGTGGCAGTAGGATTTAGCATGTGCACTGCTTTAAAATAATTTCACAACAGCAGAGCTGTGCAACTGTTCTTGTCCAGTGAGCATAAATGGTAGCAGTCACATACTTATTTCAGCTACACATTTGATTCCATATTACAATGGTTCACTGCACTACACATTCAGTGTATCACACTTTTTCAAATAATGAAACAAATATTCTCCAGACTAAATAACTCACACATGCGTATTTTATACTTTCTTAGAAAGATACTCCATATTTGTGTGGGGGCTGTGGGATTCAAACTTAGAGCTCCAGATTTGCAGTGAAGAGCCTTAAACCACTGTGTTATACTACCTCCCTAGTTATGGCAGTCATCTGCTTTATGGTTCATGATGTTGGTGTAGTAAGCATACCAACACACTAACATACAACAATGCCAGCAGAATAGGCCTAGTGGGCTTTTGTGTCTGCTCCTTTGGTCAATCCCCACCCTGGGAGCTGACCTTGCTGCCCCCCCCACTCTCTCAGGCTTCTCCCTTCCCAGTTCAGGGGAGAGCTAGCTAACTGGGGTTTCTGTAAGACAACAGCTACTAAATAGCTCTAATTCACTATTTTTAATTTCTATGTGTGTTAGGTTTAGCTAGCAGGAGTGTTTCAATTTTAAAACTTTTAATTTTCTCAAACTATACACAACCATAAAAGCACAGAAACTGCCCAGATCATCAATGCTATAATTAATACAAACTCTAGCTGTTTTCTTACAGAAACCCCACTCTGTTAGGGTTCAAGTATTTGCTAAGTTGTAAATGTAGGTATCAGCATTCTATGAGCAGTTAGTGCTGATTAGCTCTGTAAGAAAATTTTCTTTTTTTGTGTGTGTGTGTGGGGGCTGCGGGATTCAAAATCAGATCTCCAGATTTGCAATTAAGAGCCTTAAACCACTATACTATACTGCCTCCCTAGTTATGGCAGTCATCTGTTTTATGGTTCATGATGTTGGTATAGTAAGCATGCTAATTGTCTTTACAGTTAAACATACAGTTTCATGTCAGGGTACATTTTTGGGGGAGGGGTTCAAATTATTTTAATAATGGGCTCAGTACTAGGTGAACACAGACTTTGATGATAAAGTGTGTGTTTTCTTTTAAATTTGAGATGTATTAGAAAACACTGAACAAGAAAATAATTGGTGATGTTAAAAGCTACTCTGATCAGAGCTGACATTAAAAAATCTTAACTATTTTTTATGTTATCATGGACACTAGAAACAGGATGTCAGCATTTACTCCAGTAAACCTGTTTTTCAGTTTTTTTATTGCATCTTGTCCAAGGCAATCTTCCCAGAATGTAGTTTGTCAGGGCACATTTTTTGGGGGAGGGGGTTGAAATTGTTTTAATCATGAAGCATTGGTGTTAGTAATGCATTTAGAAATGCAATTTTTAATTGTCTTTACAGTTAAACATGCAGTTTCATGTCAGGGCACATTTTTTGGAGGGGTTCAAATTATTTTAAACATGGGCACAGTACTTGGTAAATACAGACTTTGATGATGAAGTGCATTTTTTCTTTCAAGTTTGAGAAGTATGTATTATATAGTGTAACCATGTTGTAAATGGTTAAGTAGGCAGGTAGGTTAAGGATGTAGTATAACACAGTGGTTTAAGACTCTGAGCTACAAACCTGAAGACCTGGGTTTGACTCCCACAGCCCCCACTTGCATCCAGATTTGCAATTAAGAGCCTTAAACCACTGTACTATACTGCCTCCCTAGTTATGGCAGTCATCTGTTTTATGGTTCATAATGTTGGTGTAGTAAGCATACCAACATACTAACATACAAAAATGCCAGCAGAATAGGCCTAGTGGGCTTTCATGTCTGCTCGTTTGGTCAGTCCCCACCCTGGGAGCTGACCTTGCTGCACCCCCCAACCCTTACGGGCGTCTCCATTCCCATTCTAGGGTAGTCCCATTTCATTGGACTTTGCTTCCACAACCCTTCCCCTGTACCTGTCCTACCCCCTCTTAAACCCCTCCACAGTCTCTGCCTCCACCAGTCCCCTGGGCAGTGCATTCCATGGTTCTACCACCCTCTCACTGAAGTAGCATCTCCTCCTTTCTCACCTGAGTATCTCCCCCTCCAGCTTCCACCCATGCACTCTAGTTGTCCCCCCCTTCCTTTGGAGCACCATGACTTCGCCACCCCTGTTTACCCCCTTCATGTACTTGAAGACCTCTCTCATGTCCCCCGTCCCTTCTCTCTTCCAATGTGTATTTATTCAGCTTTTCGAGCCTCTCTCCTTAGGTCCTTTCCCCCAAGCCCCAGATCATTTTGGTTGCCTTTCTCTGGACCCTCTCCAGGAGTTCAATGTCCCTCTTTAAGTTTGGCCTCCAAAACTGCATGCAGTACTCAAGGTGTGGCCTCACCAAGCAGTTATACAGAGGGAGTATCACTTCACTCCTTCTGGAGTGATCCCCCTAATGATGCTTCCCAGCATCATGGCCTTAGCCACTGCCCTCCTACAAATCTCTGAGTTGTTCATCTTGACATCCACCCCCAACCCCAGGTCACTCTCAGTCATACAGCCATAGCAGCAGTACATTGCATAGCAGATATAAAATGTCAATAAGCAGGTCATGCAACAGATGTGGTGAGCAGTTACTGAAGAAAGAAATGTATAGCTGTCATTTTTTACATCCTGTTCAAAATGTGTTTTTGCACCTGTGGTGCCAAATGGCACAGTCACTGTGCAAAATCTCCTTTCAGCTAATGAACTGATAGTGTCACTGTTCATGCGATTGGGTCATAAAAAGCCCATGCTGAAAACTTGGAGTGAAAATACCAAGAAACACCCAGGGCATTAGGGTTTCTGACCATAACACCCTGCACTGTAGGGACTGACAGGCATCAGGGTGTGACATGGGATTGTCAACAGTAATGCTCATGCCTTTCCACCCCACCCCCACCCTGCAGCCAGTGACAGTATTGAGGTGTGCCTTTGACTCTTCATCTCCAAAGTTAACTCCATTCTCTTAACTGTACTCATTTCAGCATATTTCTGTATGGAATTGGGTAAGTGTAAAGTTTGAAAACCCTAAGGAACACCTTGACTCTTGTCTGTGTCTGCAGGATAGGGTGAGGTGAAATGGCATGAGTGTTATGGCCAATGACCCAAAGGCACACCCCAATGTCTGTCCATGTCTGTGGGGTGGGAGTGGGGTTGGTGTCACTTCAATACTTGACTGCCATTCCTATTCTGCCTGTCTGTCTGTGTCTGTCACTCTCTGTCTATATGTCTATGTAATTATCTATCTTTCTATTAATTGCATGTATCACTATTTTTACCTATTTCTAAAACAAACCTGCATATCACATTTGCCTGTACTCTGAGCACATACTTATGAAACTGTGCATATTTGTACTCCACTTCTGCGTGGACCTCATACTTTCCTAATATTCCCATTATCACAAGCATAACTACCTTGCCGTTTTCAAAAGCCCCCCCTCTGAAAGTTAATATCACATTTTCTAACAGTCCATCATCATTACACCTGACTTCCTGACATCAACACATTGCTTAAATATAACTTACATCACCTCATGGACAAAAAACGTGTTTCTCTTAAAAAAAATAAAAACAAATGTGTAAATAATCCAAAGGCTGAATATATGCCAGCCATTACTTTTTCATGTACTGCCACCTTCTGTACCATCATGGGGATTTGCATATGTTTCCCTTGATGCTTTGCATTATTGGGATATGTGCAATTGTGTTTTCTTTAAAATTTTTCTGTCTGGCCAATATCATCTGTGATAACACATACATCAGCAGCATTTGCTCTGGGGTTCTTTTGTAAGCTTCCGATTCTTTCCATTAAAATGTACACCTCCATATATTTTCCTAATAATTTATATGCCTTCCTTAGAACAGAAACCAAAACAAATCTTACTACTTACAAATCATTGTGTTGTTTCTCCATACCTCCTTAACAATTTCACACAAATTCACTAATTTTATTATGCAGCCGTAGTGTATCTGACCAGAATTTGTTTAGTTGTGCTATGATTTTTTGCTTCAATTCACTTTTTAGTCATGCTATGCTTTTTTGTTTGTATTCACTTTTTTGTTGTGCTATGCTTTTGTGTTTGCATTCACTTTTTGGTTGTGCTATGCTTTTTTGTTTGCATTCTCTTTTTTGTTGTGCTATGCATTTTTGTTTGCATTCTCTTTTTTGTTGTGCTTTGCATTTTTTTGTATTCATTGTTGTTGTGCTATGCTTTTTTGCTTGCATTCATCTTTTAGTTGTGCTATGCTTTTTTGTTTGCATTCAATTTTGTGTTGTGCTATTCATTTTTGTTTGCATTCTTTTTTTTGTTGTGCTATGCTTTTTTGTATGCATTCAATTTTTTGTTGTTATGCTTTTTTGTTTACATTAATTTTTTCTTGTGCTATATTAAATTTGTTTGCATTTATGTTTTAGTTGTGCTAATATATTTTTATAACCATCATTTTTAGATGGACTTCATTGTTTGAGTTGCATTTGTCACATCTTTTGGTTAAATTTTACATTTGGTTTTGCTGTTACATTATTTTTGTAGCAATACACTTTACAGTTGGTTTTATTGCTTTACATTTTTGTTTGCATTTTATTTTCTGGTTGTTGCTTTACTTATTTGATTGCCATTCACTTTTGGGGTTTGTGTTTTGCACTTCAGGGCCACCATACATAACACACATTTCTCAATCTTTATTATATATATATATATATATACACACATATATACAGTGAAGCCACCAGGATGAAGCCAGACTCTGCAGATTTCTGCAGTAGAGTTACTGCAGCAAACAATGCAATTTCAATGTGAGTAAATCCTTTGTCATGCAGGAAATCTGTGACACTGCACTTCATCCTGGTGGGCTTCACTGTATATATATATATATATATATATATATATATATATATATTAATTATAGTGGCACTGTAGCGCCCTACCACAGTTAGGGTTTAATGGTCACTTGTATGTTAAACCCTAAATTTTGCACTTTAATAACTTTGCAACCATTTGACTGATTCCCATGAAATTGGGCATGCTCCATCAGGAACCACAGATCTCTTAATGTGTAAGTTTTGTTATTGTCAAATGTGTGGGTGCAGAGATTTGGATTGTCAAAAAATGTGAAAATTACCACTTTTTAGGCAAATCCTTTGTCAAGCTGTTTCTCAGAAATGACTTGGGCATGTGCTCTGAAATTTGTAGGGTATATCAGGCTTGGGTAGCAGATGTGCCTTTTGAAGGGCTGGTGTAAAAATATCAGTCTGTTCAAAAGTTATTAAAGTTTCAATTTTACTATAATTTTGTATGGGAAAAATTAGATGTCCCATGTGAAAGTGTGTTTCTCTTTCATGAAAAAGCAATTCTCTTTCGCTAATGGGAAATGTTCTTTCACACTTACACCATCTTGTTTTCAGTTAGTGAGGCAAAAAAAGTTAAATATTTTTTAAAATACTGAGAAATGGTAAACACCAACAGTTGTGTTTACCTAATCGGGGCTCGAGGAATTGGATTCTGGAGCCAGTTTACCCTCACAATGCATGGAAATATGTTAATTTTCCCCACAGATGTATTTATGCCACAAATTGCAGCAGTTGTTTCATGAAACAAGGGGAGTTTGTGCTGCAAATTGCGACAATATCCCATTGTTTCTTGAAACAATGGAATGGTGTGTCACTCAAACAGATGCCTCAATTTGTGGCATAAAATACAGCTGTGGGAAAAAAAACCTTCTAATCATTTTGGGGGAAAACTGACCCCAGAATCAGATTTCTCATCCCCTGTTTAAATAAACACCTGTTGGTGTTTACCTAATTCCCACATTGTTTGCTCATTTTACAGCCTCTAAGGGGAAGGGGGCTGAGGCAAGCTAATATACATTTTCTAACATCGGAGCGCCCAATCCCCATGTTGGACGTAGAAGTCTCCCTGCCACTGTGGAACACTGGGGAGTCCACTCCCAGTGTTCCAAGATATCTATAACCCTCCCCCAGTAGTGTGGGACACTGACGATCCTACTCCCAGTGTCCCAGAATTACATTTTGGCATGGATTTGTCAATTTTTCCCTACAGGGGTATATGAGGTGGGGTAATAAGATAGTTATGCTGACAATTTGGTCGCTGTTGCCCTATAAATGGAAGGGCAGGGCCCGGTGGGCCCTGTGCTTCCACACCTACATACATAAGCACATCTATGGAGGGATGGTAGAGCGCAGGGCCCCAAAGACAAATAAGGAAGTCATTATATCTGAAAAAGTAAAGAAATTCATTGCAAAAAACTTAGTTAATGCATCAGTTAGAGTCCTTACTAAAGAGGCAAAGGCAAAGAAATGTGATGTTAGGGTTTCCAACCTAACACCACACCTTCCAACCTGCAGACACTGATAGGCATTTGGGGTGTGCTGTGGGGTCATCAGCCCTAATGCTCACCCCATTCTCCTATACTGTGCCCATCTCTGCTTATTTACTTATGGAATTGGGTGAGCATTAGGGCTGATGACCCCAAGACACACCCCTGATGCCTGTCAGTGTCTGCAGGGTGGGGGGGTAGGGTTGGAAACCCTAACACCACATTTCCCTGATTTTGTCACTTTAGTAAGAACCATAACTGATGCATTAACAAAGTTTTTTTGCAATGAATATACATACATACAGCAGAGCCAGATACAGTGCAATGAAGTAGTATATGTTGTTACATGCAACTGTGGTGCTTTTCATATTGGTAAAACAGACAGTTTAGGATAAGAGTGGGAGAGCACTTACATGCCATACTAGAAAATGCAACTGCAGGTCATTGTATGGCTTGCAATAATGAATGTATTAGCCATACTTTCCAGTTTGTTGGGCTGAAAAAGGTTGAACCTGGTTTGAAGGGGGGTGGGTGACTTTAACAACAAGGTTCTTGAAAGAAAATGTTATTAGATTTATACAACAGGGGCCAGAAAGTGATCAGGATTACATAATGATCTAGAGATTTTACCATGTCTGAAACAATCATAGTTCTTGACTGGAGTGTATTGATGAGTTGTAGGTCATGATTTTAAAGAAAAATAATATGCTTCTATTTAGAATAAATATTTGATGCATTATGTTTGTTTTGTGATGCTTTTGCAAAGTTAATGAATGCTGTGTTTTTGTCTTTATACAGTATGTTTGACTTTTTGAATCAGGGTACTGATGAAATTCATTACTGTGTATTTAAAATGCATTGTATAAATACAGGCACTCTATTGCCATTAGTCAAGGATTGAAAAAGTGTGCGTTGTGTCATGTGGAACATCAGTGTTATGTAAGGATTGCTTTGTCTTGCTTGCTTGTTTACAGGTTTTTTGTTATTTTAAAATAAATGTGACTTTTTTAACTTTGAATTTAAGCTTTAGCCATAGTCTGTTTAAAACAATACATCTATGAGTGAAGTGATGAGTGCATGGTTTCTTGCTCCTTATCTTGAACCTCAACTGCTGCATCCACGCCTTCCTATGTTTTGGATTTTTCTGCTCCAACAATGTAATTTGCAGCAAAAGACATGTCACAAAATACTGTAGTGAAAAGGAGTTTAAATGCCATTGAATCACACTGCTTCTTGCAGCATACTGCAGCATTACTGTGTTGCATTGTGGCTGGCACAGCTGTATGTATAAATATATATGTATCTCTAGCATCTGCAAAAATAACTGCGTTAATACAGCAGTTGGGGTTCAACTTAACACCACAAAAGTAGGAAAATGTGGCATTAGGGTTTTCAACCTTAACTTCCCATCCCATCCCATCCCATCCCCTCCCCAAGCAGCAAATGGGTAAGACAACACAAACAACCACAGACAACCAACATCAGGTAAGACAAGCAACATACAACTGTTTCCAGATAACACAAATGCAGTATGTTTGTGGATTTGTATCTGTATTATGCACACTGAAAGACATACTTCCTCACTTCTAGCAGCTGATAGAAAATCCACAATATTCAAACCACAACACTATTTCTGCAGGCAGAAGCAGAGGTATAAATCCACAACACTGAAATTATAAATTGAAATTATTCACTATATACAAAAGCACACATCCCCCACAATGCAAAGCATCATGGGCTGCATATGCAAATCACCACAGAATGTTATGCTGGTCCAACTTTAAGCAGAATTGCATGGTGCCGAAAGGCCTCTCACACAGTTTGCAAAGGGTGCTAACAGAAGACATAGACACGTGTTTTGTCCTACCAGGACTCATCAGTATGCCTCATCTGTTTGACACCCCAGTGGGATCGACCAGCTACCCTATAGGCAGTGTGCCTCGGATATATTGTGGTGAACCCATTAAAATAAAAAACTATTTAAAAGACAAAGAACCTCTGTGCACAAACACTGAGGCAAGGGTTACCCCAAAGGGCATTTGGCTGGGAAGCCAAGTTTCAAGAAAATACAAAAGCACACATGCCCCCACAATGCAAAGCATCATGGGCTGCATATGCAAATCACCACCGAATGTTATGCTGGTCCAACTTTAAGCAGAATTGCATGGTGCCGAAAGGCCTCTCACACAGTTTGCAAAGGGTGCTAACAGAAGACATAGACACGTGTTTCGTCCTACCAGGACTCATCAGTATGACACCCAGTGGGATGGACCAGCTACCCTATAGGCAGTGTGCCTCGGATATATTGTGGTGAACCCATTAAAATAAAAAACTATTTAAAAGACAAAGAACCTCTGTGCGCAAACACTGAGGCAAGGGTTACCCCAAAGGGCATTTGGCTGGGAAGCCAAGTTTCAAGAAAATACAAAAGCACACATACCCCCACAATGCAAAGCATCATGGGCTGCATATGCAAATCACCACAGAATGTTATGCTGGTCCAACTTTAAGCAGAATTGCATGGTGCCGAATGGCCTCTCACACAGTTTGCAAAGGGTGCTAACAGAAGACATAGACACGTGTTTCGTCCTACCAGGACTCATCAGTATGCCTCATCTGTTTGACACCCCAGTGGGATGGACCAGCTACCCTATAGGCAGTGTCCACTATGTAAGTGAGAGAAGGGATTGTTAGGCTTAAGAAAGGGGAGGAGTGGGTGGAGGATAATGGGGAAAAGCAGAGATACTAAATTAATACTTCTGTCTTCACCAGGGAGAAGGATGGACCAGTGCCTTCAGGAGGGAAAAGAGGAGTGGGGGGAGGGGAACACAGATGTTTTGATAGAGGAGGGTAGAGTGAGGGAGGGGCTGCTAGCATTGAAGGTGAACAAATCACCAGGCCCAGACACAGTACATCCAAGGGTACTAAAGGAACTGGCTAAGGAGCTGGCAGGGCCACCAGTAGACCTATTTAACAGTTCACTAGAGCCAGATGAGGTACCGCAGGAGTGGAGAACAACACATGTAGTGCCCCTCCACAAAAGCGGTCCCAAGGATGACCCAGGGAATTACAGACCAGTCAGTCTGACCTCCATTGTGGGCAAGCTCATGGAGATCATACTAAAGGAAAGGCTGGTGGAATATCTAGAGGAGCATGGTCTCCAGGATGTGAGGTGGCATGGGTTCATGGGGGGGAGATCATGTCACATGAATCTGACTGACTTCTTTGACTGTGTCACTAAGACAGTAGATTGGGCCAAGCAGTAGACATCCGCTATCTTGATTTCAGCAAGGCCTTTGACTCTGTGCCTCATAAAAGATTGATCATGAAGTTGGTGGATCCTGGGGTTAGGGAAAAGATGGCCAGATGGGTGGAAAACTGGCTGAGGGACAGAACCCAGAGGGTGGCTGTAGGGGAGTGTTATCTGGCACCAGAGAGGTAACCAGTAGGGTGTTGCAGGGCTCAGTACTGGGGTCAGTGTTGTTCAGTGCCTTTATCAATGACATTGGGGATGGCATTAGGGGCAAAATGTGCCTATTCACAGATGGTAACAAGATCTGTGAGAGAGTGGGCACAGCTGAAGGGATACAGGACCTACGGGATGATCTAGAAAAGCTGGGGAGGTAGTCCAGGATCTAGCAGCTTGGCTTCAATGCCAAGAAATGCAAAGTTATACATATTGGAACCAAGAATCCAAGGACAGAGTACTACCAGGGTGGAGTCCGAATATCTGCATCAGAGGAGAAGGATTTGAGAGTGGTGATCACTAGTGATGTGAAGCACTCCACACAGTGCAAGACAGAAGCAGCAAAGGCAAACACGATGCTGGGATGCATATCTAAGGGATCAGTAGTAGGAGAGAGGAGGATATACTGCCCTTGTACAGGTCCCTGGTAAGGCCTCATCTAGAGTATGGGGTTCAGTACTGGTGCCCACACCTCAAAAAGGACATTAACCTGCTGGAGAAGGTACAGAGCATGGTGACAAAGATGATAGTGAGTCAGCAGGGTAAGGCATATGAGGAGAGGTTGAGGGCACTGCACATGTACTCCATGGAAGACAGGAGAGAGAGTGAGGACATGATTGGGACCTTCAAGTACTTGAAAGGGATAAATAAGGGAGATTAGAAGAGTCTCTTTAAGCTGAGTGGCAACCATAACATGAGAGGGCACAGACTTAAGCTGAAAGGAGGGAGGTTTAGGAGGGAGGTCAGGAAACACTTCTTCACAGAGAGGGTGGTGGACACTTGGAATGCACTGCTGGAAGAGGTGATATCGTTGAAGACAGTGTACAGCTTTAAGAGAGGCTGAGATAGGCATGGGGGAAGGTAAGGATCATGGGGAGGGAGGGAGGATGGGAGGTGTGGGGAGGGACGGCAGGGACAGTAGCTCAAGCTGTGTACCCTGCCATATGAGCAGACTAGATAGACCAAATGGCCTTCTTCTGCTGGCTTCTTCATATGTTTGTATGTATGTACAAGAGTTTGTTTTTTTTGTCTGAAAAAGTGAAGGCCTTTATGGGGCCAGTGCTTCTGTAGCCACAGGTATTCATGCACTGCAAGACATACAGAAAGTTCTATCTGCAGAAGGGCAGGCCCGGGGTGTTAGACATACTCACCAACCTCTGGCTACAGAAGCCCCATGAAATCCATGATACCTAAATTACATCAGTACTTCTGCCTACAGAAGTGCAGGTCCCTAAGGACTCTGCACCTCTGCAGCTGCAGGTGTAAGACATGCATACCAACTTCCATCTGTAGATGCACATGCCATTGTGTGGCCTGCACTTCCAGAGCTGCATACAGAAATCCATGCTACCCAAATTGCAAGAGTACTTCTTTTTTTATGTCTGTTTATTGATTTTCTGATGTTTTACAATTCATTAAACAGTTATAAGATAAAATTTACAACAAAATTAGAAATCTGTTTAACTCAAAAAGTTTAAGAATAAATCATTATTTTATCTTAGTGATTCCCTTAAAGGTGGGAACAGATACAAGATTTTGTATTAGTAATTTTTTTTTCTAATAAATGCTGAGTTAATTCAAACTCAAGCAAATAAAAACAAACAGACATGATGTATCACTAGGGTTCATTTTTATATGGTTACAGTACATTTAGACAACAGGCTTTATCATGCTTCAGCTTCTGCACTCTTAACACTAAATTGTGATAGTATTTCTATCTGCCCCTGTGAAGCCAGCCCTTATACAGCCACAGGTACTTATGAACACTGTAAGACATGCACACACAGTTGTGGTTGCAGAAGCACAGACTCCTTCGATTGCAAATACAAATCCACAAAGGTAGCATATTAGTGCTAGTGCCTTTGTGTCATCTAGAAACAGTTTTATGTTGTTTGTCTTACCTGCTGAAGGCTTACTGTAGCCATTTGTGTGGCCTTGTTCTTTGCTGCTTGAGTTGCTGAGGAGCTACAGTTGGAAACCCTAACTCCACAATTCCCTACTTTTGTGGCATTAAGTTGAACCCTAACTTGTGCATTAATGATGTTCATTGCAAATGTTTCCTTTCTTTTTGAGATACTGGAGTTGTTTCCTCATCTATGCAGGTCCCTTTCAGTTCAGTGTGAATAGATGTAAATGTACAGTGTCATTTGAGCTCTGCACCAAGGAAACAGTCCATCTGTCTATGAAAGTGCAGGGACCTTCTGGCACTGCACTTCTGTGTTGCAATTGATGTCACAAATTTGTGGGTCTGTCAGGTAGACTACAGACTACAAATTTTCAAAATAGTCATGTTATGCCTCCCCCTTATAGACATTATATGTAGCATTTGTAGAATAGTGGGCAAAGCAAAATTTTGTGCCACAAGTTCAAAAACATGTTTTGTCCAAAATTTGAAAAAATGATACAACTCATATTGATGAGGTGGTGTGAAAAAATAGATACGTTGATAGTTTGGAGTCAAACTATTGATAATTACAAAAGTTATGAGCAATAATATTATTTTGACCCCAAATTGTGCACACAAGGTTCTTACGACCCCATGTCATGAATCTACTGGGCTAAAATTGCTCAAATCCCACCCAAAGCATGATTTTCTGGAGCAACTGGGAAATCACCTTTCAGCCTGTTTTTTCCTGTTAAGTTTTTTATCCTCCTTTGTCAGATCAGGTATAGTCCCTATGCTCCAAGACAGTTTCAACCCTCTCTCTGGTTGGTAGTGTATTTCCCCCATGGGTTTACCCCTACAGAGGGGCCAGGAGAAGGAGTGCCATACCCCAAGGAGCAGCACATCCAAAAGTCCCCCCCCCAAACTGGAGAAGCAGAGCAAGTCGCAGAGACATGGGCAAGGCTTCAAAAAGCCAGGTCTCCATTTTTCCTCTTTTCATTGTCCCTCAGCCATGCTGTGGCATGAGGATGTACTCATGGAGGTGCACATGTCTTGCACTGCCAGGACCCCATCATTTGAGTTGCTTGTGTCTGCACTGCCACTAGGCCACCACCCAGTATAAACAGTTATCTATTTCAATGTTTACAAACAAACCCCAGTTTTAGACAGTTATATACACATTTCAGATTTGAACATTTCTGCAGTCAGTGGAAAATGAATCAATATAAAGAGGCTAACTTAACAACAGATGTACTAGGTAAATGTGGATATGGACAAGTTAATTTAGTACATTTAGTCATATTATGCCCCCTATATAGTGATTATAGGGAGACATTATTGGGGTATATCCTGGGGTCACTAGAATATGAACCAGTACATTTAGTTATTTATCTGTTAAAAGCCAGGACAGAGAGCATATTGGTCCCTGTGGCCTCCCTACTGAAAGTAACAGAAAACAAAAAATTCCATATAGAGAACATAAGGAATATCGATAGTAATGCAATCCCATTTGATATCTGGGTCTATGTTTTAATATCTTATGCACTTTGCTTTATATTGTTGGAAATACATAGCCAATTATATCAGTATAAAGTATTTTTGAAGAGTATAAATGCACTTTGTTAAAAATGTGATATATGATCAGATTCATTCTATTTTAAAATATGGCAATGTACCTTATTAATATGTAATTTTGTATAGGTATTAAAGTATGTGTTTATTTATTTGTAATGCCTTATTGTAAGCCAAACAATACATTTGAACTGAATTGAATATATATTTCAATGGGAAGCCACCAAAGTGTGCATGTGCATGTGCAACTGCGTGATACTTTGACTTGTCTCTTTCTCTGTTTTTTCACCCTCAGTAGAGGTGCCAGGAGAATGGTCTGAAGGCTAAAGGAGAAGTTATAGCCAAAGAACATACCAGAGGCAGAGTGCCAGAGAAGGAGGAGGAGGAGGGGTGGGAGGAGATGGGAGCTGGTGGATTGTGGGCTTTTTTGTAGAAAAAAAGTAGGAGGAGTTTGGTGGCCCCAAATGAACTGCAGGGTAAACCTCTGAACTCAATGGGAAGCCACCAGAGCTTGTATGTGCTTTTACAAATGTGTGATAGTTTGGCTTGACTCTTTCCCTGGTTTTCCACTCTTGGTGGAAGTGCCAGGGGAACAGTTTTGAGGGTAAAGGAAAAGTTATAGTTAAGGAACCAAAAAAACACAAGGGGCAATGTAACAAAAACCACCTCCTCCAAGTCACAGAATAGTCCCAATAACATAGAAGAGAGGAGAAAAAAACATGTGGAGGAAAGCACTGGGGAATCAAGGTTACTGGGTTAGCCTTCCCTCCAGGCTTTAGAATTAAGAGGTTGGCTGTTGATCAGCTTGGTGGAATTCTGAATTTGGTTCTCTGACATGCATTGTTGCAGGATGATGTCCAATGACATATGACTTGATTATAAGAATCAGAATGTTGGTGAAGCTAAGCTTGATGCTCCTAATCTTCAATGAATGTTCAGAAGTGGGACACTTAAAGACCAAGGAGACAATAATGTTTCAGCATGGGGTAAAAACCATAATGTGGTCATGATGGAAGACTCAATGTACTGAAGAGGATGAACAAAGTTGGACTAGGTGAGGTTATAGCAATTGACTATGAATTGGGTACCAAGCTGAGCAGTTAAAAATAAGACACATGGACTCCTCTATTGATTCTTTCAACTGAGTTCTAGGCAAGGTAAAGACATAGTGGTCTGTAGATACTGTACTTTCTGTAGACAGTAACTGGTAAGATGGTTCACTGAGGACATCACTGGAAATCCACAAGGTTTCAAATCCAAGGCCAAAGTCATAGCAGCTTGAAGATTTCGGTCAGTACCAGATGAAAGAAGTCATTACTTAGAAGCAGCAAGGAGAATAGAGGTTGTAATCCATGGATTTCTTTGCTGTTTTTTTTTTTTTTTGAGAAGTCTCTTTTTTTTTTTTAATCATGTGGAAAGGTTCTTCTTGCTGGATTTGTTTGTTACAAAAGTAGTACATCAGGTAGCTAGAACAGCCAGTGAACTGGATATTAAAGATAAATAATTTCTGTCAAGGCCGATAAAAGAAAGGTTCAAGAATAGTATGGTGAAAAAGCCAAAATGAGATAGATGGCTGAAGAAGTGGTACATGTTTTGTAAATGCAGATGTTAGAAAATGTGGTCCATGCTGTTTAATAGGTGGTTTGAGATGGAGAAGCTAATGAGTTCCTTATAGTAAATGATACATAATGAAATGCAGGGTTATGTAATTTGCAATTCCCAAATCACTGGTGGGAGAGTTCTTTCTTGATTGGCATGTTGGAAAGCAGCTCTGGATTGCTGGGAAACTCTAGCATTTAAACTGATCTGTCTGTTTTGTTGGCTGCTGGAGGACTTTTTTTTTTTTGCAGTTAAACTTTTTATTAAGGGTTATACATTTTAAAACAATAACAGGATATTCTGGTACCAGAGGACTTTTAAGTGTGAAATACGTACTGAAGGCAGGAGATGCTTGTGGCCAGAGGATTTCTTGCAGTATCAATAAAAGGAAAGTAACTAAAACATGAAGGACTATGAAAGACATTAAGAAGACTCCAGCACAAAGAACTAAAGTAGCTATTAAAGAGTTGGACTACTTTTACATCCAAGTTAGGCAGATGGCATGGTAGTGCTGGTTTCTCCAAGGATTCCATAAGCTCACCGTAGGGATGGATGCTTAAGCAACAGTTGAAGGTATGTAAGATATCTACTTTCAGTAACCAGGCACCATTTCCAGCAAGTTAATGAATTGATTAGGAACTGAAAGGTTAATGATCAGGCATTTTTTTCCTAAACTTTAAGGTATGATTAATGATAGGACTTTTGGAAAGAAAAACAGAAGGGGAGCTTCACAGCGACCACTGATAAATCCTTTTAACAGTTCTTTGCAAATAAGGTGTCAATGACTTGAGGTTTAGTTGTAGCCAAGGGGGAACAGAGGCATTGAACAATGTAATAGAAACCGCGTGAGTCTTGTATGGCAACTGTTGGATAGGCCCAAAATAAGGAACTTCATGAGAAACTGATGAATGACGTGAAAGCTGCTGAAAACAAAATGTTTATTGGTATAAATGGATGGTCCAATGCCATTTGAAACCTTGAGCAAATGAGACATTTGTTTTTTTCGTGACAGCCTGTTTGAGTTAGTTTCTCCTCAGGGAATACAAAATGTAGATTACAAGATGGTGCAAACAATCTATTTCCTGTAAAATACTACAGAACATTCTCCTGGCAGAAAGTGATATTGATATCCTTATTTATCCATATGATTTTGTATCACAGAGATGATGGTTGAGAAGTAGATGGGCAACTTGCAGGGCAGTAGCAGGTGATCGAGTACTGGTAATGTTCAAGGACTCAAGATAGCCAGTTGAGAATAGAGCCACAGATTGCGCTCGACTAAGCTTGTTGCCCAGCAACATAACTGCAAAATGAATCATTGTCCAATGATGCCCAAAATAGTGCAAATTGACCTTCCATAGGAAGGCTGTTGCCTGACCAAAAGGATTTATGATAATCATAGAATGAATACCACCATCACGTACTATAGGAGCAATAAAAAGGAATATGTAGGATTCTTGTTTTTATGCCTGGATAGCAAAGCCTTGCAAGCACGTTCACAGTAGATGGAAAAGTCAGCAAAGAATTCCTCTTCAGTTAAGTTTTTGTAGAAGTTGTGAGTCTGCAGCCTCTATAACCAATTCCATTTGCTGCTGTTTCATGAGGCAATTAAAGAATGGCAACATGATTACTTTCTTTCTCTTTAAAGAAGTCCTTGCTAATATTTACTGGAATGAGATGGTAGGACAAACAGTGGGCAGTAACTGAGTTAGAGAAATGGGAGTAGTACTTGAAACAGAAGTAGTTGTTATGGAGGCATGAGAACTTGCTTATGAACCTGATGATGGAGTGAGTTGGACACTAGTATGCTGGTGGTGCTTTAAAAAAAACTGGTCGAGACATTGAAGGAACTCCTGGAGCACTTAAGAGGGCTGGAGCAGGTTGCATTTCTTGAATTCAGAATGGTCTGGATTTGAAGACAGCTATTCTGGAATCTAAGTTCAAAATCAAAGAGCGTATTTATTTAAAGCAACATGTCACTCTACCTCAAAAGTTAAGAGGAAACATGAGTTTGAGCAGGGTGACAGTCAAAAGGCATGGTGGCAGGAACAGGATTAGCTGAAACAGCAGCTACAGTAGTTGTAATTTTTGGTAGGAACAGGATACCACTGTTACTGAAATGCTTGATTACAACTGAACTATCCAGGAATAAAGCACTGAAATGTTATTCTGAGGTGAGGGGGCTAGAGTTAGTGTGGAAAACACTAGAATCAGTTGTGGCACGCCAAATAACAGACTATCTCGAGAAGTATAAATTGCAATGCCTGGAGCAACATGGTTTCCATAAACAACACAGCACCACTACCGCTTTACTGGAATTCACAGGTTATATTCATAATGCAATGAACAACAGACTTTTGGTGGGGGCTACATATATTGATCTCACCAAAGCCTTTGACACCATTAACCACTAGCTTCTCTTGAATCAATTATCCACTATGGGTTTGTCCTCTGAATCTGTAGCCTGGTTCAGGAGCTATCTCACTGGAAGGGTCCAAAAAATAAAATTAACAGACGCTCTCTCTGATGACCAGGACATCATTACAGGGGTGCTCCAAGGCTCCATATTAGGTCTGCTGCTATTTAGTTTATTCCTAAACCACCTACCTCAAGCAATATCAGACAACGTACTACTGTACAGTGATGACACAGTGTTATACACTAGCCACCAAAACCCTGCATCACTAGAATCAATAATGCAGGGGAATTTTACTGAAATGTATTTATTTGTACATATCAGATTTACAGACCTTTGAGTCAGAGACTCATTTACAAAGACACCTTGTTACAGAGAACAGAGACAAAAACATGATTAAATAGTAACAAGACAATAGCAGTTACAAGGTTTCAGGCATGCATTACAGGTGAGTCATAGTTGCAAAGATACATGAGCAGTATACAGTTAAGCAGGATACATAGCATACATTGTAAGGTAACAGCAGTGCAGAAAGATTGATTATACAGGTTGAGCAGACAAGGAATTGTGCATGAGATGAGGTCAATACATTTTCCCTGTGAAGCGTGGAACTATTAGTACGAGAAGCTCCGAGATATGGGGAGGTGTGGAGAAAATTTGCAGTCCCAGGGACATTGTCAGATCCAAAGTAGCCTGGCAGTTCAACCCCTTTATGGATGGTCCAGAGGAGAGAAAGGGGGAGAAGGACAGATTAGGCACACCTACAGCAGCGAGAAGAGAATAGGTGGTTCCTGAATGCTGCCTTGAAGGAACCAATTTTGAGGAGGCAGAAGATATTGGCTGGGAGAGAGTTAAACCAGGAAGGGGCTTTGTAGCATAAACACAGCTGAGCTAAGGTCCTGGTTCTCGGTACCAGATGGGTAGCCTTACAGGCACTGCGTGTGAGGACATTGGGGTTTGCACAGTGAAAGGAAGCAGATACCCCAGGGGATGATAGGCCGAGGAGAGTTTTTTTAGTTAGCACACATATCTGGTAGTGGAGTCTCTCCTCAAAGTTGAGTACATTGGCAGTGGAGTAAAGCACACAGGTGTGTGTGCATCTAGTAGCTCCTGCCAGGTGCCTACAGGCCTTGTTGATGTAAAGCTGGATTTTTGTGAGTGCAGTATTGTCAACAGCTGTGTAGATTGGTAGGCCATAGTCCACTAGGGACAGGACTGAGGAGGTAATGGCCAGTCAGAGGGCATTGGGGGGGAAGATAGTCCCTGTGCTGGTATAGCAGAACAATCTGGGAGTTGGTGGTGGCAGAGAGAGTGCTGATGTGGGCATGGAAGGTGAGGGCACAATTGAAGGTGATGCCTAAGTATTTGTAGGAGCATACTTGCTGTAGGGGTTGCAGTGTGCTAGGAAATATCTGGAGGGGGGATTTCTGGCCTTTCTTTGGTGATGTGTGAAGAGCATTGCCTTTGTTTTTCTAGGTTAATGACTAACCTGTGGTCAGTGAACCACTTCTCCGCTTGGTTAAAGAAGTGCTTGAGAGAGGCCTGCAGGGAGGCAGGTCTAGGGTGGGAGGCAAATAATATTGCATTGTCTGCATAGAGGAGTATTCTGCTGGCACCAGAGCTGGGAGATCATTGAGATAGAGACTAAAAATAAGGGGACCTAGGATAGATCCCTGGGGGACTCTGGAGTAGACAGGCTGGGTGTCGGACAAGGAGCTGTGGATTTTTATGCGCTGGGATCTAGAAGAGAGGTAGCTATTAAACCAGGAGAGAGGACCAACAGAGAAACCAAGTTGAAGGAGGGAGTGTAGCAGGAGGGGATGGCAAACCATGCCAAATGCCTTGGAGAGGTCAATGAACACAGCTCCAGCAAGGTTGCCAGAGTCTAGGGAATTATGCAGAAAGTTAGAGAATTCCAAAAGGGCCATTGTGGTGCTGTGGCCTGAGTGGTGGCCGTGCTGCTCAGGGCACATAATATCATGTTTGGTCTAGTATTCAGTGAGTTGATCTGAGTTGAAATTGAAAAACGGTTTCTAAACTCCAAGTAACTGCTTAACTACAAAAAGACCAAAACGATGATTTTCACACACCCCCAAAACAGATATACAGCTTTCAATTTAAAAATTCTCAATAACTTCAAATCACCTCTTGAAATGGTGCATAGTTTTAAATACTTAGGAATAATGCTAGATAGTACTCTATCCTTCACACCACATATTGACCAGGTTGCTAAATCATCCAACATGAAACTGGGCCTATTGTACAGAAATAAACAATGCCTTCCCAAGGAGGCTCTCAAAATTGTAATGTCCAACTCCATGATCTCAATCATCGACTATGGCCTAGTAGTTTATGAGGCTGCAAACCCAACTGCTCTTAAATGATTAAAAACAACCCTGAATAAGGCCTGTCAACTTGTGCTTGGAGCTCACCGGCTTACCCACTCCTATGAACTATATTCACAAACTGAATGGCTTAACTTGGACTCTCGAATTTGGTACCAAGAGTGCCTTCTCATGAAAACGTCCACCCTTGGCCTCACTCCCCCTGGAGTACAAAACCTCCTTTGTCTATCCCATCAAGCATGGAGCACTAGGGGAACAAATATACACTCCCTTAAAGTTCCTTTCCATAGAACTTCCCTTGTACAACGCTCTTATGAGTACTGTGCACCACTCTAGCTAAACTCTCTAAATGAAGATATACAAAAAGAACTCAAACTAGGCCCTTTTAAAGCAAAACTACATGCCTATCTAGCCTCTTCCAGCAGTTGCAACTGCTAGCTCTATCTTCATCTCCCCTCTGCTAGCCCTGATGTCCTTCCCTATGTGTCAATTCTCTTCTTTACTTTCCATCCCCCATCATATACCCGAAATGTCCACTTTAACCTTCTGAACACCAGCAGTTCTTACTCCTCCTTATATCATTTCTAGATTAACATTCTATCTTCAACCCATTTCCAACTTTCTGTTTCCTAACCTCTCTGTCTCTCTCAACTCCTCCTCCTCCTTTGAATTATCATCTCTAGCCAAACATTCTGTCTCAGCCATATACCTACATTATTCACCTCCTTCGCTTCCTCCTCTCATCTTCTCCCCCCCCTTTTCCCTTTTCTTGTAGTGCTTTCCACCTTAGCACCTTTCTGCTAAGACAGGTTAACCAGACATATGCTTTCTGTATTTCTCCTACTCCGCACTTTTACTTTCCCTCTAGTATCACACCTTCTGCCCCCTCCATGACATGTTCCCTCCATAAGCCCCCTCTGATCACCTTATCCCTGTTTAAGCTTTGTAATTTGGCCCTAGTTTCCCTTTACCCTCTCCGGTTATATTAATCTTTATCTCTCCCCCTACTCCCCCCACACCCATACACCCATAATCTTATTTTTCTACACACTCTTCCACACAACCTATGTTTTTTGTCATCCCTTACCCCTCTACTTTGACTTCGCCTGCATCTCCCACCTTAAGTATCCCTACCACTGCTAAGGTGTGCACTTATTCTAAGGTCAACATTGCCTAACAATTACTTGTTACAAACCCACACTTATTGACAAATAACTGGGAATTCCAAGTTATGCCTCTAATTTTTGTGTATGTAACTTTCAAAATGTTATCTAATGTTGTAGTGTACAGTATAAATGACCCTGTAAACACAATCTTTGAATATCTTTCGAATTTGTGTAAGCAACTTTCAATCTCTCGTTTTGTCTCTTATGTAGTTTGTTCCCTGTATTTCCATTTTATACTAGTATTATGACATGGAACCTCTGTAAACGAGCTTCTGGCTCAAAGATATTTCTGAATCTTTACTAAACAAATAAATAAAATAAAATAAATAAAATACATTTACCTGGAGACAGTTTGGCCTACTGGTTAGAGCCCAGAGTTATGAATCTGGAGCCCCAGATCTGAATTCTACAACTTCCATATATTCACTGTGGGACCCTAAGCAAGTTACTCAACCTCCCTTTGCTTGCCCTATCAGTAATCTCTCTAGTCCCTCTCTGTGTTATTTGAATATCCCTATGCACCTAAAATGGTAGCAAGATTTTCTCCTCTCCTCGATGGTAAAGCGCAGTCTGTATGAAAGTCACTAAAGAAAATAAATTCCTTTCATTTCTAATGTTCAATTCCTAGGCTACATTACATCTGTCTTTGCAGAATTTGTGTTTTAAGAAGCCTATTGGTCTTACAAACAACGTCTTTCCATCAACTGTAAAAAATCCTAGCTGTAGGATTCACCGCTTTGAGAAAGAAAGTGGCAATTGGAAACATGTGCTTAAAGAATCACTTGAAAGTTCAACTGACAGACACAATGACCATATTCTGGGGGCCCATATTTAATTACCAACTAGATGATAATATTTCTGTCTGACTAGTTGTTTTTTATTTTGAAAGACTAAAGAAGGCTAACACCTTAAAATAATACCCTTCTCTATAAAATGCCCTGTGTAAAGAATTAAAAAAAAAAAGTACAAACAAATCTGGCAAAACTAATATATATAATTGTAATACTGCAAGACATGAAATACTGAGTGTACCTTTAGATTAGCTACATGTATCTGTACAGAGCAGCTTTAAAAATCTTAAAATGTGCTCACGATTTTATGCACCTATTGTCATCCTCACCATGAGAGCCATGTAAATGTTACTAATGAAAACTTTAAAAGCTATCTCCTGCTGCTGGAACATAAACGCCCTCAGACCACGAGAGTGTATGAGTGTAGGCATCCCTCAAATCAACTATAACATAGTATTAAAGAAATTACAGTGGGGCAGCATTACTGAGAACAGTCTGGACCATGGAAACTACACATATCCTCCCTTGTGGCCAGTATAGTATGTGGGCTCTTAGTCCAAAGTTGTACTGGGACAGGAGAGGGGAAAAATGACAAAATACCACAAAACATAAATACAAGCTTAATTACAGACCTTACTTGGCCTTTGCATTAGCAAGTTTATACTTCATAGACTCTCAGGCAGCATACTGTTCATGTTTGCCACAATGGACTGGACCTCTCAGCTAACTCTGTCACATGCTATTTGCCATGCTTAGCTGATGTGCAAAGTAGAATGTGTTGCTAGCGATGGGACTGGAAACAGTCAGCATTTGAAGTGAACAACAGCTCACGTCAAGCAGTTTTTAGTTGCTAAAATGTAGAAAATAGTATGTGTCAGAATGAGACAAAGCATTTATCCCATACATGATTTGTATGTTGTAAGATTTGGATTACAAGCGGAGCACCATATTTCACTATGAGTCATCATGATCTTTTTTTAAAAGTTTTGACTTTGGAGTGGGGCATTTGGTTTTATAAAATTATGCCAGCGAAATATTAGAACACAACCAGCAGTAAGGCTCTTTTTTGGCTACTAATGAACATTCTTTTTAACCTTTTCAGTATTTAAAACAACAACAACAGCAGCAACAAAAAAGTCAACATATGGCCATTTCACAAGAGAAATAACACACTGGAAAAGATTATTAATTATGGATGAAGCACAGCACACACCTCTCATGTGATACTGCTTACAGCCAACATTCAGAGTGTATGGTGAGGGCTTGTTCTGGATGGAAAGCCATCCTAGCTGAAATGTTGTTGTACAATAGTTCAAAGGTCATGGAACATGGTAATACCGTACCGTGGTACAGCATTTCAGCTAATTTTCAAAGCACATGAGCCACAGAAATGGCAGGCTCTACCAGATAGCAATTGCGGTGGTGGCAGCAGCACGGTCACCTGAACCTGCACAGATCAGCAACACATTAGAAATGCAGGATCAGCTAGATATGTCTCATTAAAATAAAATGCAGGATCAACCAGGTATCTAAATATTACTTACAAATTGAGTCTCATTGCAGTCACCACTTCTCACTAAGCGAGAAATGCAGCCACCATGTTTTTGTTAGAAAATCCCTCCCACACCCAATTAGCAGCCAGTAGAAGGTGGCACTACAAAATGATGGACGTCTGCTCCCTAGGAACCTCACATCCCCACCCTAGCAACCACCATAACTACCAGCATACGAGGTGGAAATGACCGATTTCAATTTTTATTTTAGGAGTAAAAAGTTATTTATTTTATTAAAGGGGGGTACCATACAATTTAAAAAATAGTGGATGGGCAATGCTATGCCCATTCAGTGTGTTGTCCATCCTCAGGTTTCTGATCCCACGGACCCTTGAGCTTTGCTCTCGAGGTCCCAGGGAATCAGAACCCCTCGGTGGCACAACACACTAGTTGTGCATAGTTGCCCATCCACTATTCTCTATATAGTGTATCTAAAAATACAAACACCAAGTACCTCAGTTCAAAAGCATTGAAGCAAGAGTAGCACTGGAATGGTATTGACAGCAAAGCCAAGTTTCTAAGAAATGCAACACATGTTGTACCCCAACAATACAAGCATCATGGTAGTACAGTACATGCAAATCTAGACTTGTTGTACTTTATTTATTTAGTTTTATTTAGCAGGTAAGTGCACTAGGGAATAAAATACATATTTTAATGCACGACCTGGGAGGTTACAAGCAAGATGAAAACAAAGTATCACAACATAGAAAGAGCACAAAGAGACAAATACAGTCAAACACATGGCAGTATAGCTATAAAAATCAGCATCAGGAATGACATAAAATAATACATAATGTATAGATTTTATATTGGTCATATGAATATAATGGTGCAGAGGTATTTATGACACAGCAGGAATATACAGTATGGTATCATATAACTCCTCACACAATCTGCAAAAGATGAAAACCAATAATAGAGACGTGTGTCTTGCCCGACTCTAGACCCATCAGTGTGCCTCATCTGTATCTCTGCCCCGGGGATGGGGAACTAACTCTGTAATGGTCT
The DNA here is from genome assembly GCA_016271365.2 of Neoceratodus forsteri. Lineage (NCBI taxonomy): Eukaryota > Metazoa > Chordata > Ceratodontiformes > Ceratodontidae > Neoceratodus > Neoceratodus forsteri. The sequence continues at coordinate 1,320,518,255 of CM028130.1, forward strand.
TACTGGTTTGGGTCATAGTGAGCCCAATTTATAAAACAGTGCATTTCACTTATAATGGACACTGTTATAATAGACAATCTGTAATAGTGGACAAAAATTGATTTTCCAAACCAGATATATCAAACCTAATGCATTTTCCTCTGGTTATAATGGACAGAAACGCTGCTTATAATGGACACTTTGAAGCTTTTATAGGTATTTTTAGTACATTTTTTTTGGGGGGGGCTGCAGAGCTGGTGAGGAGATTTGGCAAATGCAGAATTTTTGATGAAGCAGCTACAGAGACTAAATTTCTTACCAAATAATTATCCACAAGCTGCATAAACTTTCATTAGATGATTACACTAAAAAGGAAGTGATTTTATTTTTTAATAAAACCCTTACAGTACAAGTGCATTTGTTCTTACTATTCTGGAACCCCAACATCTAGCCACTAGAGTAACTAGCTTCTTCCTACCTTCTGCAATAAACTTAATAAAAAAAATCATGTTCTCTGACAGTTGAACAACTCTAAACATACAAAGTACAGAAATATGAATGCTAGGCAGAATTCTGAATAAGCTATGAAGTTTTACAATAGGGTTTCAATAACTCTGAGCCCCTGCTCACCCACACTGGCACACCTAACACATAGACTCCACCTCCTCTGGATATAATGGGCACTGCATATAACGGAAAAAAGTTGTGTGCACAGATGCGTCTGTTATAATAGGCTTGCCCTGTATTACCAGAACTGAAGTCCTAAAGCTGCTACTCTCCATCTCTGATAGCACTAGCTCAGGTGCTGATGGACTGGAACCCTGGCTACTGAAAGTCACTGCCCCTCTGATTTCCTCCCCTTTAACTAAAATTTTTAACTTATCAATATGTCACAGCAAAGTTCCCAACATCTGGAAGCTAGCCAGCTAGCCAGAATTACTCCCATCCTTAAGAAAGGTGATCCTAAAGACATGTCTAACTACCGACCTATTGCCATTCTCCCTGTGCTCAGCAAAATCCTTGAAAAATTAGTGGCTACCCAAACTATAGCATACCTTCAGGAGCACAACCTCCTCTCAGATTCCCAGCATGGCTTCCACAAAGGCCACAGTTCTTCCACTGCCATCCTAAAACTTACTAATGACATCTATGCTGCTATGGAATCCGGTCTTTTGACAGGTGCTATCTTCATTGACTTAACCAAGGCATTTGACCTTGTTAGCCATGCCCTTCTCCTAACAAAACTCTGCTCTTTTGGTTTCTCCACCGAAACAGTTGCCTGGTTCAATAGTTATCTATCCAACCAGATGCAGGCTGTAGCTTTTAACTCAGCCAGGTCATGAGAGTTCCCCAAGGCTCCATACTTGGCCCGTTACTTTTCTCTATTTTTATAAATCACCTCCCATCATTTGCCCCAGCTTGCTCGACATTGTTGTATGCGGATGACCTTGTCATTTACCGCAGTGGTAGTAATACTGTGGATATTAACCACTTCCTAGCTGTTGACTTCTTAAACATTCAATCCTGCCTAACAGCAAATAACCTTGCTCTTAATGCTAGCAAAACTTACTCCATGCTTTTCGGCTCTCCAGCTAGACTCAAAGCAAATAGCAACGCCCTCCAACTAACTAGTACCGATAGTTCCCCAGTAGTTACAACTAGCTCCCTCAAATATCTGGGCATTCTCCTTGATGAATCCCTGGATTTTGACCTCCATATCACCGCCACCTGCAAATCTGTGAATGCTAAAATTGGAGGTGTCTACCGTACTAGATATGCCCTCACACCATCAGCCAGGCTTGCTGTAGCTCGAGGCCTACTGCTCCCGGCCCTGGCTTATGGTTCAGTCACCTACCTAGGGGCATCTAAGACCTCCCTTCATAAATGGGATACTGCCTATAACAACATCTGCTGCTATGCTTCTGCATCACCTCGGTTCAAACATCATTGTCAGCTTTATGCTGACCTAAAATGGCCCAGCCCTGCTGCTCACTGGTTTCTGTCCTATGGCTCACTAATTGATGGTATAATTAGATCAGACCTCCCCCATTCTCTCATCTCCTTGCTACACTTTCATACTCCCTCCTATGGTCTCCGATCTAATGGCCATGCCCCTCTCTCCATCCCTAGATGCAAAACCACTATGGGTACTTGTGCTTTCTTTTATGCGGCCCCTAAGTACTGGAATTCTATCCCTCAAACTATTCGCCTAGCCCCTACCCATGCTGGATTCAAGAAGCTCCACCATGAATATCTATTGGCCTCAAATCCTTGCACCTGCTTCCATCCTCCTTAGCTCAATCATTCCTTCCATCCTCATTAAGTCCTTCCTGCACTCTCCTCCTTACCCTTCCCCTGCACGCCTTCATCCTTCCTACCTCCTTTCTTCCTATTCCTACTGCCCCTCCTCCTCCTCTTTTTACTTCTCTACATTTTTGGCCTAGTGATGGCACTTACTGTGTTTCGTACTCTCCGGTTAGTACCTATACTTACTTGTTGGCACTTGTTTATATTTTTAAATTTTTTTTCTAACTGTTCTGTGTATAAATTTTGTCAGTGTTAACTCTGTATATCACCCAGTTGCTAAGTTGTTGTATTTCTACCATCCCTTTGTTTACTTCCTTGTGCTGCATCACATTTGACTGCTCATGTATTGTTTTCTCTTGTATCCTCCCGGGTCGTGCCTGAAAATAGACATCTCTATGCCTAGTGCACCCACCTGGTCACCAAACGCAAATAAATAAATATATGTTACTCAATTATTACATATGTTGATAGTGTGATAACATGTTTAATGAGCTAGCCTAGGAACCCATATGGATCATACACGTAAGAAATAAGCCATGACAGAGTGTGCATTAAATGGTTTTAAATGCATGTCCCAGGGGGCTAAGGCATGAGGCTGAAGGCCAAGTGTCATTATGTCCCCAGGAAGTGCATTCAAATCCTTCAAAGAACACCCTGGAATTTTTTTTTCACATATGAAATGGTTTATTGCTCTTTTGTATCATATGTAAAATTAAACATTTGAAATATTTTTCTTTTACGTAAATCATTTGTTTAAGTACAGTTCAAGTAACATTTATTCCTGAAATTGTTCCTGTTTTGTAGGTAATAAGGCTTTTCATCCTGGTAATGTGATTAGGCACCTGACCGTTCAGTGCTAGGAATTTAAAGTATAGTCAGGTAAAGACTCTTGACCAATAAAGTTTCTAGATTTTTTCTTGCCATTTTATAAACGTACAAACTGCGCTGGAATTCCCATGTACTGTATTTTAAACTATACAGATTTCTCCCCAGAAGCGGAATGCAAATCTACATAAATAAGTGTAGTAGTAGTAGTAGTAGCAGTGGTGGTAGTAGTAGTAGTAGTTTTTAATTTCTTGAACTAATTTCCAGATGCTCAAAGCACTTTGCATCAAAATCCAAATAATAACAAAAAGCGCAAGTATACATATTGCACATCTTAATCACCAAATGGCTCAACCAAGCAAATCAAATACTGACTACAGAATTTCAACCAGACAGGAATGTGTGCAAGAACAAATATTTTTAAGACAAGGCAAGACAAGACAAATTTATTTATATGGCGTCAATTCCCGAGGGCTCTGGGCACCTATACAATAATATAGTAACATAGTAAATGACAGCAGATAAAGACTGCTACGCCCATCTAGTCTGCCCATATTCCCTGCCTGCATCAGTGGCCGCTGACCCTACTTAATCATTGGCTCTTGCCTCTCTTCCTTATCTCTAGCATTCCCTTATGCCTATCCCATGCATGTTTGAAACCCCCACTGTGCTAGCTTCTACCACACCCTGGGGTAGGTTATTCCATGCATCCACCACCCTTTCCATGAAGAAGAACTTCCTCACATTACCCTTTATTCTGCCCCCTCTAATCTCATATTGTGCCCCCTCACCCTTGTACAACTTTTATAATGAAAGATGTCACCCACCTGCACTTTGTTAAAGCCCTTAAGATACTTCAAGATTTCAATCATATCTCCTCATTCCCGCCTCTCCTCCAGTGTATATATATTGAGATCTTTCACTCTCTCCTCATATGTCTTCTGGTGCATACCCTGCACCATCTTAGTTGCCCTTCTCTGGACCTCCTCCACCATGTCTATGTCCTTTCGAAGATCTGAGCTCCAGAACCGTACACCGTAATCCAGATGGGGCCTCACCAGTGTTTTGTACAGTGGCATCATCACCTCCATTCATTTGCTAGTGAGACCACTTTTTCAGCTTTTCTAGGTCCCTCCTCATTCTTTCAACCCCTTCTGTAGTGTCTTCCCTGTTGCAGATCTTGGTGTCATCTGCAAATAGTCAAATATTTTTCCTCAAGTCCTTCAAGTCCTTCAGCAATGTCATTAATGAAGACATTAAAAAAGACTGGCCCCAGGACTGATCCTTGAGTCACCTCACTGGACACCTCCTTTTCCTCGGATGTGCTCCCATTTACAACCACCCTCTTCTTTCTGTCCCTCAACCAATTTTTAACCCAGTTCTCCACTTTGTGGCCCACCGCCAGACTATCCAACTTGTTAATCAGCCTTCTGTGTGGAACAGTGTCGATGGTCTTGCTGAAATCAAGGTAGGTGATGTCCACCACTCCCTCCGATCTACCGCCTTCATCACCCAGTCAAAAAGTCTATCAGATTTGCCTGACATGACCTTCTTGCTATGAATCCATGCTAGATACAGAGATGCTGCAGCAGAAAAGGGCCTACAGCCCACCCAGTCTGCCCATTTGAGCTTGTAAGTTCACTTTATGTTTTCCTAGAAGTCTGTTGCCCCTTACCCCGACCTCCAGAATTCCCTTATGTCTATCCCATGCATTCTTAAATCCCGTGATTGTTTCAGCTCCCACTACTTCCTCTGGCAGGGTGTTCCTCTTGTCCACCATCCATTCTGTGAAGAAATTCTTCCTCACGTTTCCTCTAAATTGCCGTCCCTCCAACTTTATCCCATGCCCTCTAGTCCTGAAACATCTTTTCCACTGAAAAATAGTGTATTCCTGCACCCTATTCCTCCCTGTAAGATGCTTGTATGTCTCTATCATATCCCCACTCTCCCTCCTTTCCTCCAGGGAGTACATATTCAAGTCCTTCAACCTGTCCTTATAGGAATTGTGATGCAATCCATGTACCATCTTTGTTGCCCTCCTCCGAACCTTCTCTACCTTGTCTATGTCCTTACATAGGTAAGGTCTCCAGAACTGTACACTGTACTCCAGGTTGGGCCTCACTAGTGTCTTGTATAGTGGAATTATGACCTCCCTTTTCCTGCTGGTGATGCCCCTGCCTATGCATCCCAGCATCCTATTTGCTTTACCTGCTGCCTTGTCGCACTGTTTCCCTAACTTGAGGTCATCAGAGATGATAACCCCAAGATCCCTTTCCTGCTTGGTGCATGCTATATCTTCACCCCCCAACTGATGTGTTTTTCCAGGGTTTTTGTGCCCCATATGCATTATCTTGCGCTTCTTTGCATTGAATTTCAACTGCCAAACCCCTGACAATTCTTCAAGTTTCTACAGGTCCCTCCTCATTCTGTCTAAACCCTCTGGTGTGTCCACTCTGTTACAGAGCTTTGTGTCATCAGCGAACAGGGAAATTCTTCCTTCTAGGTCCTGTGCAATGTCACTGATGAAAACATTGAATAGGACCTGTCCCAGCACTGATCCCTGTGGTACCCCACTGGTCACTCTTCTCTCTGTGGAGTGACAGCCATTTACCACCACCCTCTGTCTCCTGCCACCCAGCCAGTTACCTGTCCACAGTCTGAAAAAAACAGCACTCGAAGCCTGTTGTAGGGATAAAATCCACGTCCAGTCAAAAAGTAGTAAATTTTAAAGTACTTTATTAAGTGCACATACACATGCACAAATAGAACCCACAGGCATACTGAAAAGAAAAGCTTACTAGCCACAGTGCTTTGACTCAATGCTGAGTCTTCATCACAGGCTTTGAGTGCTGTTTTTTTCAGACTGTGTCTACTTGCGGGATGGTTGCCCTAACTTTACAGCACCACCCAGTTTTCCACGCTGATTGCAGTACATTTCTGCTGTTGTGTGTATCTACCCACTGCACTACTGTCCTGCCCACTCCCATATTCCCCAGTTTGTGTAATAGCCTTCTATGTGGCACAGTGTCAAAGGCCTTGCTGAAGTCCAGATAGGCCACATCCACTGTCCCTCCCCTGATCCACCTCCCTAGTCACCCAGTTGAAAAATTCAATGAGGTTGGTCTGATATGACCTCCCCAAGTGAAACCATGCTGCCTTGGGTCCTGTAGTCCATTAGCAACCAGATGTTTCACCAATCTGTCCTTCAGTAGTGCTTCCATGATCTTCCCCACTACCGAGGTGAGGCTGACTGGTCTGTAGTTCCCCACTTCCTCTTTGTTCCCGCTTTTGTATAAAGGGACTACATCTGCTGTCCTCCAGTCCTTGGGTACCTCCCCTATTTCCAGTGATTGGCTAAACAGGATTGCCAGAGGTTCAGCCACTACCTCTCTCAGTTCTTTAAGGACCCTGAGGTGCACCCCATCAGGCCCCATTGCTTTATCAACTCTTATTCCTTCCAGTACCTCCAGGACCCTTTCTCGTGTAAAGGGAATTGTGTCCATTTCTGCACCATTCCCACCCCTTGTACTTCCATCAGACCAATTACCCACCTCTTCCTCAGTAAAGACTGAGTAGAAATACCTGTTCAATATGTCAGCTTTACTGCTGTTATCCTCCACACGGCCCCCATCTTCCCCTTCAGTCTCACTATCCCTCCCTATGCCTTTCTTTTTTCATTTATGTACCTGTAAAAGGTTTTGCCCCCTCTACCCACTGATTTTGCAATGCGCTCTTCTGTCTGAGCTTTGGTTTCCGTTACTGACCTCCCTGCCTACCTTTGCTTCTCCTGGTACTTCTCCCTATCCCCTTCTGCCTGTATCTTTTTGCTGCCTCGGATCCTGTGCTCCACTGGATTCCAGGTGTTCCACAATCCTTTCCTTGAGCGGCACCTCAATAATATTGCCTACTACTGAGGTGAGGCTGACTGATCTATAGTTAACCCCTTCCTCCCTCCCTGCTTCCATTCTTGTGAATATGGACTACATGTGCCCACCTCCAGTCCTCTGGAACCACAACTGTATTGAGCAATTCACTGAACAGGGCTGCCAGTTGTGCTGCTAGCTACTTCCAAAGCTCCTTTAGTACCCTGGGGTGTATATCATCTGGTGCCATCACTTTGTACAACCTTAGTTTTGTGAGTTCCTCCATAACTTTCCATTTTGAAAAAGGACTGGTATATAGCTCCCCCCATGTTTCCATTGTGTACTTGTGGTCCCAGTCCCTCCTTCTCTTCAGTGAATACCGAGCAGAAGTATTCATTCAGTACTGATGCATTATCTTGGTCTGTCTCCACACACACCCTCTCTCCCCTGTGAGCCTTACAATTCCTCCCTTGGCCTTCCTTCTTTCACTAATGTACATATAAAAAGTCTTTTCCCCTTCCTTTATCATCTGTGCTAACCTTTCTTCTGTCAGTGCCTTCGCACTCCTTACTGCCTTCCCAGTCTCCTTCTGACTCTCTAGGTACACTGCCCTATCCTCATCCCTCTGTGTCTCCTTGTATTTTCTGAAAGCCACCTTGTTGTCCTTCACCTTCCCTGCCACCTCCCATGAGAACCATAGTGGTTTGTTCCTTCTTTTGCCCTTTTTTCTCAGCCTAATGCCCTAACTCCACTATGGCTCCTTTTAGGTGTGCCCACTGCTCCTCCACCCCCCACCTCCTTCCTTGCCATCTTGCTTCTTGGATCTCCCTCCCCATCCTTGCAAAATCTGCCCATCTGAAATTCAGGACCCTTGCCTTTACTTCACAATAAAACAAAGAATTTAATAAAATGCCATTTTGAAATAGATTTTCAATTAAAATTATATCGCACAACAGATTACTCATCAGTACCAGGTCTAAAACTCAGTATAAATAAATGGGTTTTAAATGTGATCTAAACATGGCCACAGAAGTTGCAACTCTTACTTCCTGGGGAAGGGCTTTCCAAAGGATTGGGACTGCAATGCCAAATGCCTTGCCTCCTGAGGACTTAAGCTAATCCTACTATGTGTGCTATGCCTCTCCTAACTTCAGTGTATATGCCTTACTTGCTTCAATTTGTACTCTGTATGTTCTTTTAATCTCCTGTACTCTCCTGGGTCGTACCTGAAAATAGGCATATGTTTTGTCTAGAGTACTTACCTGGTTAACAAAAGCTAAATAAATAAATAAAGATGATATCTAGGTATTTGCAAGAGGTTTGCCTCTGCTGGCCAGAGGGCATGCCTGGGTATGTAAGGTGTCAGGAGGTCTTTAGGGTAGCCTGGACCCAGACCACGCAGGGCCCTGCATGTTGACAAGCACACCTTGAACCTGATATACCACTGCACCGGTAATCAGTACAGAACACAGATAGCCTGCATGCTATGCTCAAACAGTGAAATCCCAGCAACCCGCTGGGCTGCCACATTCTAGACCAGCTGTAAGTGGCACAACTTCACAGATAACATAATGTATAGAGCATTAAAGTAATCCAATCTAAACATAACCAGGGCATGCACCAGAATTGCCAGTGCAGCCAGTTTCAGAAAGGGCTTGATCAGGAAATGTTCCAGAGGTGGTAAAAGCCATTTCAGACAACAGCTGACTCCTGATATTTTAAAGTCAACTTGGAGTCCACAGTAACTCCCTAATTCCTCACGCTATCTACCTCTCCAAACATTGTGCCATCCAAAGAAGGGAGGACAGTGCTACCACTCAGCATCACCAAAACATACTGATCCGGCTCCACCAATAACACCTGCATCTTTAGTGGATTCAGTATGAACCAACTGGCTGCCATCCAGCCCCGAATTTCCCTAAGGCACTCAGTCAGTTTCAGGACAGCCATACCGTTATCAGGAGCACAAGACAGATATAGCTGGATATCATCAGCATAGCAATGAAAACCCAAACCATAGCATCTAATGATCTTCCTGAATGGCAACATATACACAGAGAACAAAATAGGAGCCAAAATAGGAGCCAAAACCCCTGAGATACACCACAACAGAGGGCAGCACTGCTCGAGATGAAAAAGCCAAGTGTCACCTGCTGCACCCTGCCGGATAAAGAGGACTCAAACTAATGCAAAACTGTTACCAGTGAGTCATACATAATGTATCAGATGGGCCAATAACACTCTGTGGTCCATTGTGTCAAAAGCTGAAGACAGGTCAAGCAGGGCAAGGATGGTACAACACCAACTGTCTGTTGCAAGAAGGAGATCTTGCAAGGAGGAGATCATGGCACACCTTGACAAACGCAGTTTCTGAACTATGACGTGGATGGAAACTAGACTAGAAAGGATCGTAAATGTCACATTTCTCCAGGTGTTGTTCCAGCTGCACTGCCACCACCTTCTTGATCAACTTCCCCACAAAGGGAAGGTTCAATATAGTCCTGTAGTTTGAGAAGAGATGCAGCAAAGTTTAATTACGCCAGTGAAGTTAGGGCAAAGTCGCCCACTCTGCATTGTCAGATGTTATGAGAAATCCCCATGGACTCGCACACACTTTGCCTCAAAAAGACTTTGCGTTATACTCACTTCACATTCACGCTGCGTTATTTTCTGTGTAACGCGAAGTGAGTCATAATTAAAACAGCCCACAGACCACATGTGTTGCAGTCTGTAGGTCACATGGCTCAGGCAGGAAGTTAATCAGGCAAGAGAGTGAAAGATTTTCATTTTCTACTTACCTAGTGTGGGAGAAAGAGGTTTTGTGACAGAGGAGAGAGAAATATATTGCTTGAATCTGCTAACCATTTGACTTTTTTTGTTAATTTGCTGTGTTTTTTTTGTATTTTGATTGCCTCTTGTGTTGAGTTGTGCACCTTTTTTTCAGTACAGTAGTTAATTGTTCCATGTGTGTGTGTGTGTGTGTGTGTGTGCGTGTGTGTGTGTGTGTGTGTGTGTGTGTGTGTGCGTGTGTGTGTGTGTGTGTGTGTGTGTGTGTGTGTGTGAGATACAGAGCTAGAGGGAGAGAGAGTAAAATGGTGGACAGAAAGAGGAGAGTGTGTGGGGGTATGGACATGTGTTGGTATCCTGCATCTGAACAGGAGCACATTATATCATGCAAGTGGTCCCCTCCCTGATACAGGAAGTAGTGGTGTCATGGAAGCACCCCCGCCGGTGGCACAACCTACTACAAGTGCTCCCCCACCACCACCTGCCATGGCCCCTGCGCCAGTGGCTCAGCAGCAGCAGGATGTGATAGAGGAGCAGCAGCAGCATCATGAGCAGCCGCAGGTTGCCCCCCCCCAACTGTGCAGTGGCAAATAACACCTGGGGCCTCCCCCCACCTGATTCCGGTCCTTTCTGCACCACTGTTGTGTGGGCATTTTTCAGTCCAGTGCCTGGTGTTGATGACCCGAGTGTCATGAAGTGTAATATCTGTGGTGTGGTTATGCATTGTTGTCCCAATTGGAGTCATCTGGAGACAGGTAGGTGGCATGCCCACCTTGAAAACCACCACCATGCAGAGTGGGAGGCCAAGGTTGCCAAACAGGGATGGAATGCACCTGCTGTCCCTGCTGGGCAATAGGTGGCAGCAAGGCCTCCACCTGCACATGGGATTAGGTGTGATCAGGCCAGGGAGCAAGTTGCTGCTCCAGCACCTGCAGGGGATACTGGCAACCCTGCAATAATGCCTGCCACACAGGCTAATTTGGGCCTGATGTGGAGTGAGGTGGATCACCTGAGCAACAGGGTGTTGAACATTGAGCAGCGGTTGGAGTGCATTGAGGGTAACCAACTCCAAATTATGGCCATGCTCCAACTGCTGCTTTCACACCATAACGTGGAGCATTAGTTTTTGATTGTCCATGCATCCAACACCCTCTCCATGACAAAATGCTTCCTGCTGTTACCCCTAATCTGCCCCACCCCCGTCTTAAATTGTGCCCCCTTGTTCTTGCACATCTCTTTTTCTGAAAGATGCTACCCTCTTGGACATTGTTGATTCCCTTTATGTAATTTAATGTTTCTGTCATGTCCCTCCTTTCCTTAAGGGATACATATTAATCTCCTTTAGTCTGTCTTCTTAGTATGGGTTCTGGTGCAGCTCCTGCACCATTTTAGTTGCCCTCCTTTGGACAGCCTCCATCCTGTATAATTCTCAATTATTTTCTGAGACGCACTGCTTTATGTGTGCACCAACTCTGCATACATGTGCCCCTAGATATGGCTGCTGTCATAGTGTCCCAAAATGCCAGGCTCCTGATGAAGATAAATAACATGATAAAATGTTCAGAATATTCTCAATTATTTCCTGAGATGCACTGCTTTATGCCTGCACCCACTCTGCATAAGTGTGCCCCCAGAAATGGCTGCTGTCACAGTGTCCCAAAAATACCAGAATCCAGATGAAGATAAATAACATGATAACATGTTCAGAAAATTCTCAAGCATTACATGAGACGCACTGCTTTGTGCCTGCACCCATTCCCACAACAACTATGACACCTGCTGCTCCTGTACTTCTGTCTTCTGCTGCCTGTGCTGACTGTGCTGATGCACAGTGTCTTGCCAAATGGTGTTAGCCACAGATCACCATTGTGCAAACAATGATGTGATGATGCAATGGTGGTCAGAAAGTCTGCTGTACTGGCTGTTACATGATGCCCTGTGTGTGTGTGTGTGTACTCATACTATCATTGATAATTTACTGTATCTTGCACGCTCATGTTTTTATACAGAACCAGACATTTTACATGTATGTATAGATATATATATATATATATATATATATATAAAATCATTGCTGTTTTTTTCTTTCACAGGTCACCCAGTCATATTTTGGTTGCACATTTTTTGGCTTACTGAGGAATTTGCTGTAGGAAAACTGTCAAGCCAGGAAAGGTAAGTATTTTTTTGGGGGAGGGGGAGTATCATTTGGAAGCAAGTTTTGTGAATGGTTTTGTTTTGACTTTTTTACAGGCTTTCTGTGTATCCTCTGGATTCATACCAGTTGCATGTGTTCTTATCTGAAATTGAAGAATGCACCAATGGCAGCACACAGCACCAAAATGTTACCTACAAACAGGCGAAGAAGAAATAATTATTAATTCATTGCAGTAGCACCTTCTGTTCAAACTACGTGTGGCACTTACTATCTGTTATATCTGGCTTAACAGATACAAAGCTATTAGTAAGCCACACCAAGACAAATAACAAGTTTAGTGCGCGCGACATGCACTGGCCCAGTGTCTTAACTTAAGTTACATTCCAAAACGTCTTGTCATGTCCCGGATAAAATTTTGTTCAACCCCATGGCATGCTGAAGTAAGCCAGTGACTGATGTGCATGGAAAATATATTATCCTCCATACATGTCACCTACTTTGTATGATTTACACTGGCTTGAAAAAATGAAGTGCCTAAAAGAAGTGATGAAATAAGATTGATATACTTACCTGAAACTGATATCCAATAGGTGGTTGTAGACAGTACTGCAGTCATCCTGTCCTCCGATCCATTACACTGTTTGAAACTGGAAAGCTGTAAAAAAAGGAAAAAGTTAACTGTATATGTTTCCCAAGTGCATCCCTAAAATGTTAAAGGAAGCATTCACACAGCTCAAGAAAATTCTATAGTATGATAAATTAGTACATACTCACTGTAAACTACTGATAAGAAGCTTGGTGGCTGTGGCTGGATGTGGGCTCCTTCGGGCAGGTTCTAGTCACAGGAACACATTCCCTCTCACTGTTATAGTGACTGGTGGCTTTGTCTGGCTGGTGGTTACTTCTGGTCTTGGGCACAGGAACACATTCTCTCTCCCTATTATACAGATTGGTGGCTTTGGCTGACTGCAGGTTGCTTCTGGTCATGGGCACAGGAACACATTCTCTCTCTCCCTCCCTATTAGACAGATTGGTGGCTTTGGCTGGCTGAAGGTTACCTCTGGTCATGGGCACAGGAACACATTCTTTCTCACAGTCAGACAGATGGCCGGGTGGCTGGATATGGTGTGTTACAGTCTTTCAGTGTCACTCAGGAGCACGATATCTTTAAATGGCAGGATTTAAGTGGCTACAGCCTACTACAAATGGACAGTTGTATTTAAGAGGCTAACTGTGTTTGCTAATGACAGCACACATTCTGTTAGAGAGCAGGTACCCAGCCTCCCTCACACACTTCACTTCCCTCCACCTACAAAGTTATAGCACCCCAAATGTGCACCACCCAAAAAAAAAAGAGCTGTGCTTGTCATGCCCTCAGGGATGTACCCCCAGCCCCTTTTTGTGATGTCAGAAAATGAATACTGAGTGTGCATTCCATTAACCTGTATGTATGAGAAATTTCTGTGGCTTTAAGTACTATTTAGAGATGCCATGTATAAAAATAAAAGCAGCTGCTGTAGTAACAGTCATTGTTTACGGAAGTGGTTGCTTTCATTTTTTCAAGTGGCAACTCTAAATAGTAATAAAAGTCATTGAAAACATGGCACCAATACAGGTCTATGGAGCACACACACACACACAGCCTTCATTTTCTGACATCACAAAAGAGGTATGGGGGTACATCCCTGGGGGCATGTCAAGCATGGCTCTGTTTTCATGGGGGTGCACATTTGGGGTGCTATAACTTTGTAGATGGAGGGAAGTGCATGGAATGTTTAATACCCTCAATACTGTAGCAGGTTGGCTATTATATATGTGTGAGGTGGGATGGGTACCTGACAGTGAGTACCTGCTCTTTAAGTGGAATCAGAAGATATACCAAGGGGAAGGTAAAATGGAATGATTGTGATGGGGCATTATTTGTGCAAGTCTGAATTATGGAATGAGACTGAGTCAAGAACACTGGTTTTATTTTATGAAAACCAAAAAATATGCCATTAATAAAACGTGACAGCCTTTTAAACTATTAACTTAAATACCAGCAACATCCACCTCATCCTCATCAAACAGGAAGCTGCCCTCACAGTCATCAAGGTCGGAATTGTGCCCACTGGGGAATTCTTTGTCCATGATTGCATTGTCAGCCTCAATGGTTGCCCGTGTGACACTGCCACCAGGATGGTCTACTTCTCCCACATCATCAGCACAACCGTCATCGTGATGGGGTATGAACACAGATGTGGTAGTTTGAGGTGGTATGTGACCTTCATTCATTTTTATGAATGTCAGTATGCTGACATTGTTGGCGAGAGGTTGGTATGATGGTCATAAACTATTGCCCCTGCAGAACTGAATACCCTCTCCACACTTACACTGGAGTGTGGGCTGGTCAGGTACTTCAGTGCCATTGAAGTCAGACCTAGCAATTCACTCTCCTTTCCACTCCAGTTCAGCGTGGATCATCAGTTACTGACAGATGACTTTTTTCAGCCAAATATGAGTTAATCATTCTCTATGCTGCACGGAGTCCTGTTGTTGACTCATCCTCCTGTTCACCAGATTCATTGATGTCACAGATTCCCACTTGGGACAAGTCACCCCAAAGTGGGTTAATGGCAACCAGTTTTGCTGACATCCCACCTGGACCAGCAGCTGCCTTACTGGATGTGCCTAGTAGTCCACAGTGACCTTTATTGTGGTTTGCTGAACTTGGCATGTGACTTCTGTGCCCCATGAACCAACCGCACAAGTTGTCCACTGAGATTTTTAACCTGATCAGGCCCTCCCTCCAATAAGTATGCAATTCCATGTTTGTATCATGAGTACAGCATTGTTGCTATTCTGAATTCGGCACTTTGCAGAATACTTGCAATGTGGTGATTGTGGTCCAATACTCTCAGCATGTGTTTAAGTAACACACTGTTTGAACAATCTCAGGACACATCAAGGCTACACTGCAGATTCAACAAAGTGTGCCTCAGCACCCGCAGCAGTGGAATGGCTTGGCTTATGGAGGCAGTGTCGCCACTCACTGCTTGTGTGGCATGTTCAAAGAGCCTCAAAATTGATATCACCGAGTCCATGAAGGACCACTGTTCTGTTGTCATAGACATTGAGGCCCCGGAAGTGTCACAGCTAGTGTGCATGACTAGGTAATCTGAGATGGCTTTGTACTGTTCATACAACCTCTCTGCCATGTAAAGAGTTGAGTTCCAGCACGTGACAATTTCCAGCTTGAGGCAGTACTGAGGGAGGCTGTTTTGAATCTGCAGCTGCCAAAGCTGGTCATGGGCCTTTCCAGAGCATGAGAAGTGTGCACAGATGCAGTGTGCAGCTGTCAACATTTCCTTGATGTCAGGGTGCTGCAGAAACTCCTAGACCACCAGATTTAAACAGTGGGTCACCATGGAACCCAAACAAAGCCACCATCTATGATACATTTCACCACATTTGAGCCATTGACACTGGCTATAAAGCCAGCTTTCAGGGACAGAGGGTACAGCCACTCATCAATTTCAGTCAGTAGCAAGTCAAGCATGTATTCACAAGTGTGGGAACAGGCCACACTGCACCTTACAAGCGCTGCACACTGTTGAATTCCAGGAAGGTTGCTACCATGACAGTCTGCCTTACTACACTGATTTCCAGTACCACCAGCACAGATAACCCTTGGTACCTGCACACAATGTGCACTAATACACAAATATGAACTGCCCACCATTTTGCCACTTGTCCTCATATCCATACTTAAGTGGATAAATGGTGAGGAGGAATAATAATAATCTTTATTTCGCATAAGTGCCTTTCAAAGTACCAAGGCACTTTACAAAAGGTTAAAACAACAGTAATAAAATCAATAAATACAATCCAAAACGGTAACAGAAATCTGACTAGGTTCATTATTCAGTACCATCAAAGGCCTGACACCATAAAAAGTCTTTAACACCTGTTTAAAGCCTCCCACCATCGTGCACTCCCACAGTCGATGGGGCAGAAAATTCCAGAGGGTAGGGGCTGTGTACATAAATGCACGGGCCCAGAAGACTTCAAAGACACCCTTGAAATCTCCAGCAACCCCTCGTTGGCTGAACGGAGCTATTGCTCGTGGTGATAGGGAACAAGAAGCTCTTTCAAGTAGTCTGAGCCTAGTCCATGTAGGGTTTGTAAGTCAGTAAACCAACTTTAAAGATGATCTGCCACTGAATCGGCAGCCAGTGCATAGTGCGCAGCACAGAGGTGATACAAGAACTTCGAGAGGTCCCCGACATTAATCTTGTTGCAGCATTCTGCACTAGCTACAGGTGACTGATATCAACTCCAGGAAGCCCTAAGTAAAGGGAGTTACAGTAATCAAGGCGTGAGGTCACAAAGGCATGAATCAATATAGGAAGATCACCGGACGGAACAAGATGCTTGATCCTGGCAATGTTCCTAAGATGGTAAAAGGATGACTTGACAACTGCTGACACCTGAGATCATAAAGTCAGCCCATCGTCAAGCACCACCCCAGGTTCCACATCCATTCAGAGGTAAGGATCTGGGAGTCCCATAGATAAATTCCAGAGGGTTGACCAGTCCTCAACCCCTCTGTCCGGTGACCCGGGTCTACAACCATCACCTCAGTCTTTCCTGCATTCAACTTTAGCCAGCTCAAATTCATCCAGTCCTGGATTTCCACAAGGCAGTTGTTAAATACCGAGAGTGCACTATCCTGGTCAGGTGCAAAGGACAGGCAGAGCTGGGTATCATCAGCATAGCAGTGAAACCTCAACTCATACCATCTTACAATGTCTCCAAGGGGCAGCATGTACACTGCAAATAACATGGGGGACAGCCCTGAAGGACCCCACATGACAGAAAGAAAGGGTCCGAAGAAAAAATCCCATACACCACTCTCTGAGTTCTGCCAGTAAGGAAAGATGTAAACCACCTTAGAACCTTACATGTCAGGTCCCAGATGGACCTCAAACACCCAAGCAATACCCCATGGTCAACAGTGTCAAAAGCTGAACAGAGATCAAGGAGCACCAGAATGGAACGGTGTCTCCAATCTCTTGTCATCAGGATATCATTGAGTACCCAAACCAGTGCGGGTCTTGGTACTATGCCTTTTTCAAAAACTGGACTGGAGAGGCTCTTAGATGTTATGGATGGTCAAGTGGTTCTCCAATTGTACCATCACTACTTTCTCAATAACCTTCCATATAAAAGGGAGGTTTGAGATTGGTCTGTAGTTGGCCAGAGAGTCTGGGTCCAAAGAAGCTTTCTTCAGGAGGGGTGTTACCACTGCCTCCTTCAGAGAGCTTGGGAACTCACCCAAATCAAGGGAGCACCAGACTATCCATACCAGGATTGGGCCAATAATATCCCAACATCCCATAATCAGGAAGGTTGGGCCTGGATCCAAACTACGGCACATACTCTGGACAATCCACATGACATCGGTGAACTCCAGCAGGTCAAAGGAACTCCAGGAAGCACAAGGTGAAGTGACCAAATACCAATCACCAGCATCCCCCACAGGGTGAGTCAGGAGGATCTCTGACCTGATGTCGGCCACCTTCTTCGCAAAGAATCGAGCAAGCTCATGGCACTCCACTTGCAAAAAAGATATTCGGAGCTACAGACAGGTTGAGTTGCACAACCTGTCCACAGTTCGGAAGAGTTGAGCTGGTCGATTCTGAGTGGCAGCAATCTCCCCAGACAGGAATTCTGCCTTCTTACGGGAAATTGCTGATTGGTAGGCCTGATAATGCTCTACTAATCTAAGGTGGTTGACCCCAAGCATGGATTTCCACCAACAATGCTCTAACCTACGTCCTAGTAGCCACAACTCTCTCAGGGACCCATCAGACCAAGGGGCCCGAGGACAAAGAGAGAGAGAGAGACGATGAACATGGACAGGAGCAATCAAGTCCAGAGCCATGGAGATGGCCTTATTATAGGCCAACACTAAGGTCTCTGGACTCCAGCTGGCCACAGGAAACTTGAAGAGGTCAGTCACCACCATAAGGCCTTCAGGGCTCACCTCCTGTAAAGGGCAGTCACTGACCATCTCCACAGGGGCAGGCCTACAAAGGGGGCACAAAAGTTGAACTTCACGGTGTAATGATCAGACCAACCAACAGGTTCCACCCCCAAATCATAGGCCTCAATCCCCAGGAGGAAAACCAAATCCAAAGAGTGACCGTATTGATGGCAGAGGTAACAATCTGTGTAAGGCCCAGTGAAGTCATCAGCTGGAGGAAGTGCTGTCCAAATTGTGAGAGTTCGACATGGACCCAGGCATTAAAGTCGCCCAGAACCATCAGTCTGGGCGACCCTTGTGCCATGCTGACCACGAAGTCCGCTATTTCCTGTACAAATCGCTTCTCCTCCCCAGGTGAATGGTAGACAAGAGTTGTCCTACAACCTACACCTGCCACCACAGTACACTCAAAGGATTTGGCCTCCTCAACTGGTACACTCGTGAGGCCGAACTCGGTCTTAAAACACACTGCCACTCCCATCCCCCTGCTGTCCAATTCGAGCGATGTATCACCGAGTACCCAGCCAGAATTGTAGCTTCCAATATGGGCCAGCATTTTCATCCAGCTAGGTCTCGATGATGCATGCCAAGTCAGTTGTTCCAATAAGACCTGCAATAATTGGCATCTTATTTTTAACAGATCTGGCATTGCATAACACCGCTCGAGTTGGACAGGCTTCAAGGGCCGCCCCTGCTACTTGCCCACCAGAAATGGTAGTGCCTTGGGTATGGGAACTAAACATGGAGCACCACGCTCCAAACTCCATTTCGCCCCAGGGCGTCTTCTAGGTCTTCTAGACATAACTACCCTGATGTGAGAGATCTGTTCATTCATCCTCTGATGTCCGCACCCCCACCCCCACTCACCTTCCTACGAAAAATACCCAGCGCTTGACAGCACTGGTAAGTTGACAACATTAATGGGGAGGGGGAATGGGCAGAGGGAGTGGAGGGCAGAGGATGAATAGCTCACGACTTGGGGGATGGAGGCCTACACATCCTACAGGTGAACCAAACCCAGAAAGCACAACACCCAAGCAACTAACCCAAAGGGAAAACCCCGAACAGACAATGATAAAATTACCCCACCTAAACAAATAAAAATAAATAAATAAAATACCCACCCAAAACAAATAAAACCCAAGAAAATAAAGCCTTTCCCAATACAACAAGAAAACTTCAGTCCAGCACTTAGCTCATGAAAAACATAAAAGAAAAAGAAAAAGTAATAACAGTAAATAAAATCAGGTCAAAATAAAATCTCCTGCAGTCCCCTCTAACTGAACATGCCGAAGAATTCAGACTGGGGCTCTCACTCCCAATCAATGACGAAAATAGGGCCACAGTTCACAATTAGGCCGAATCCATAAAAGTTGATGTCTGGGAGGTTCTCTCACAGCCTCCCACCTCGATTAAAACCAGAAAAAGTTGACAAAACTAGGACTTTCACTCCCAGTCAATGACAAATATGTCCAGAAAGTTAGCAGACAAATAAAATCAAATAAAAATCAGTGTCTGAGAGGTTCTCTCACAACCTCCCTCCACAAACAAAGCAGAAAATTAAAGTCAGTGTTAATACTGGTCCCATAAAACAGTTTAAGTACCAACATGCAGGGGAAGGACCTCAGGCAACAAGCCAAACCATAGTTCACACTTCCCAGGGCAAGGATTAGCCTGCCGAAATCCAGGCAACACAAATTTTCTTCACCCATCAAGTTCCAGGCCGGGAGGTGAGAAATAGACTGACATAGCGCAATGGTGTCTAATATGATAGATAGATCCAAATGTCTTCCAAGCCAGGTGAAAAGGGAGTGGGGGACCACACAGCCCCCAGAGCCCCCAGACAACACAGATGGCCCCGCTGTCCACCGACCGTGGGGCAATCTATGCCCCTCACCACCCAACCCCAATCTTCCGACAGGAGTCCAGGGAGCAGAGTCCAGGAAACTCCAGGTCTGCGAAGGAAACTCCCCAACCAACCCCTGACACAAACCCAGTGGGACCTTAACAGCTGTTACTCACGACCTTGCAGCTGTAATCATTGGCAATCATGGACATGAACTTCTTCAAACTCCTTCAAATCTGCAATTATGTCACCTGCCTGGAAAGTCTGAGGCAAATCCAAAAAAAAAGAAGCATTAAGGCTGGATCCGTGTAGACTAATCCATTGGACTCTGAGCTCTGAGTACCGAAGCAGCCCCGTGACTTTAAACTATAATAATTACCGCAACAAGGTGTAAGGACTACCACTTAACGCCCAGAGTGGTAAGAAAACCGACAAAAACTAATCGGGCTCAGGAGCAGAAAACAAAAAAATAACACAACTCATCCCAAAAAAAATGCGAGGTCACTAGCTACCTTGCTCCTTCAATCCTGTCTCACTATAAAACACTATTTTACACTAAAATAATGAGAAAAAACAAAAGAGCAAAGGAAAATACAAATTAAATAAAACAAGCTAACAGAGCTAAAACACTGGCAGGCTAATAGCAGCCACCATCTTAGGCATGTCTCACAGACTCTGCCACAGTCCGGTATAACTCCTGGACAGCACAGGTGGAAAAGTATGTCATGGATGGGACTTTTGATTTTGGAGAGGCACATGTCGCAAAATGTCAGAATCCGGAATTCTCCACAAAAAAGACGAGCAACAGGTCAATTGACAGCATTTCTGCTACAGCAGCATTCAGTTCACATGACACCACATGACTGGGTGGGTATTTTATGTTCCGGGCAAAAGACTCTGCAACGTGAGCTGAGTTGTTAACCGTTTTGTATGTGGTGTGCCAAATGGCTATGCTCTGCAAATGGCCATGGGTGGGGTGCTTTTGCCTTGTGATGAAGAGGGGTGCACAGGTGACACTGACAAGTCCACAAACGATGTAATTTTACCCATTTTAAACACAGAGGTAGATGTTAGACTAGAAATACTGCTGCATAGACCACCACCCCTGCTGCTACTCTGACCACCACTTGACAACAATTCAAAATCCTCCTCCTCCTCATGTCTGTAGTAATCCTCAGCTGTTATTTCACCACTTCTATAGACATGGCTACTAGTTGGGCTACTTATAGTCATGGAAGGGGATAACATGCTTAATAAGGTGGATGAAGGTGAACCTTCCACTATGGCATTAGCTCCTTTCTGGTGCTGAGTCCACAGTGCCATGTGCCAGTTCTTCAAATGTGTACGTTGGCTCCCAGTGCCCTGATGACTACCCTTTTTACCATGTTTGACATGTGCTCAGCAAAGCTAGCAGATTGCCACTGCTTCATCACTTGGATCTTGTACAAAAAAATCCCAAACGAGGGATTTAGATCCCCTACTTTTAGTTTTCACAGGTCCCTGATGCTGCAGATTGGACACCAGTTTTTCAGACAATGACATAGTGGGTGTTCTACTACATGATTTCTGTTGCTGGCTGCACTTTGGATCTACCAGCCTATCACTATCTATGATGACCACTACTGAGTCATCATCATCAATAGAAACTGTCAAGTTACAGCTTTGAAGAGGGAGTGATTTAACACTGACAGACTGAGACTGTTTACACACAGCCACCTCTAATTTCTTTTTCTCTGGTTCCCAACTGGGGTCACTAAAATCATCATCATATACATCATCCGCATCCACAATATCAACTTGGATATTGTCCAGTGGAGAACAAGTACCAGCCACATCATCATTATGATCATGTAATATTTTTTCTAAAACATTTTAAGGGCTGGATGGCACAGCCATGTCCTCATCAACATCACTGGAAACATGAGATTGTAATGACTCTTCATCAGCATCATGTTCAACCAATGTAGGGACAGAGATGGGGCCATCAGGGAGTGTGACATCTATTATGCTCTGACTCATGGTCATGGGCTTTAGACTCCACAATATTTGGGAAACTGATTAACTTGTTGTCACAGGTTGAACTTGGGGACAATATTCATGCCATGAGCAATTTCACTACCACCAGCGGGGACAACAGCATCTCCAATCATAATTGAAGCTACTGATTGTGCTGTGAAAAACATAGTTGGAGAAATCCCTTTACTGACATCAACTATGCACTTCTGCTGCATACTACTACCACACCTACAGACACTCTTGCCACTGGCAGCAGTGCCATGGCCAGAAGCATCTTTGCATGCACATCTCTCTGTAGGCATTTTTTGGGATTACACAGAAAATTCACAACAAATTGAGATTTCTGAAATTTGGGGTGGATGGGAAGCCAAAAAACAACTGTAGCTTACAGATGCTGATTGGGCACTAAATGGATGCAAACGCACAGATGCAGATTGCACACTATAAAGAGATGCAGTCGCACAGGCACAAAACACCTTAACCGGTGGTCACACAAATCAAAAACTGGAAAAGTAAATTATACCTTTTGGCGGTTGGGGGGGCTGCAGTTCACTATCTAGACAGAAGAAAGCAGTAAAAAATACCACAGATGGATAACCGGTTCTAAGTATGGCGATTACTGCTGTGGTGCAATAAAATGTGTCTGACTTGATGGCACGCACATACACTCACACACTGCAGGTAATGCACAGAAAATTTAACAGTGCAGTACAGTATATAACCAAATCTTTTAAACAGAATAAAAATATGCACTGTACCACAACAAACTGAAAATAATTATCAAAAATGACTTCAAGTATTACTGTGTGTACGCAAACACACAAATACTGACACACACTAGTACAAAACAGAAAGACTGATTTTCTCATGTGAATCTCACTCCACCACAGATATGCCCCTCCCCAAAGCACATTTCAACAATCTCTGTTAGTACACAGCCTGAATATTCTAAATTAAAATTCAATCTGCACACAAAAACAATCAACACTTGATGATTTAAGCACAGGAGAGTTTCTTACCGTCAACGTACTAAATTTGGACCAAAATAATTGGATCAAAAGAGATTTTTTAAAGCTTTTTCAATGGTTTGATTCTCAGAGCTCTGAGAGCAAACTGTATCCAGCTTTTCAATACACACACACACAATGCAGAACTGAGGCTGTGCAAGACAATATAGAGCCCATGTGACCTGCCATCCCATGAATCAATGCAAAATTTGCCTCACATAGCAATAAACAGGTGAAGCAAAGTGAAGTTCATTCAAATCAATGGCACTTCGCATTAAAATTAAGAAGGCAGTAAACCAAGGCGAAGTAGAGTGAAGTCCATTGAACCAATGAACTTTGCGTTCCTAGTTTTGAAGCAGAGTAATTCACTTTGCGTCAAGTAGCACTACATGGATTGAGGAACAATATGCAAAGTGCTTCGTGTAGCGAAGTGGGAGCACTTTTGCCTGCCTCTAAGTTTGAGTGATCAACAAGGTCCAAAGATGTTTTCTTAAGAAGGGGCCTCACCACTGTTCTTTTCAAGGTTGAAGGAAAAATCCCCACCAAAAACAAACACCCGACAATCTCCATAAAAATTGGATTGGGTATTCCCCAGCATTCTATAGAAGTCAGGTCAGCCCAGGAACCAATAAACAGTAGGTAGGGTTTAGATCAGAAACCACCCAGAGGGCATCATCCACCAAAGCCTATTCAAACTCTACCTACATGGATGGAGTGCCAATGCAAATCAAAGACTGAACACTGCTCTCCCATGACAGGCCACTTGAGGATGTTCCAGCACAAACAGAATACACTTTATCCAAAAAGAATTGATTGAGCTCATCACATTTATATATTGAAATGACTCTACAAGAATGAAGACAAGTTGGATTTAATAATCTGTCCACAGTGCTGAGGAGCTGAGCAGGTCAGTTCTTTCTAGCAGCAATCACCCGTGACAGGAATGCTGATTGTTTCAAAGTGATTACAAACTGATACTCACTGAAATGAGCATGTAGTGCTGATTTGTCCTCCTTTGATGGGGACCTCCCCCAACAATGCTCCAACCTCTGCTCCATTTGTCTTCAGTCTCTTTAGATCACCATCAAACCATGGTGACCTGCAGCAGGAAATCAAGAGGTGGACATGGAAAGATGCTAGGGAGTCACATACCACTGTAAGAGACACATTATAGCCCTCCTCAGCTGCCTTGGCTCCCATTGCACAAGCTGTCTCCATGCTCGAGATGTCCAGCACTACCAGGATGCTCTGAAGCTCCAAATTATGAACAGGGCAGTAGCTGACCATCTCCACCAGTGTGGCTACATGGAGAACACTGCAGAGAAACAGCATGGCATGATGATCCAACAAAATGACCGGATCAGCCTTGACATTGCTGATGTCAAGACCCAATAAGAAAACCAGGCCCAAGGCATGACCAAAAGGAGATACAGACACCAAGCAATCCCATCTGTATGAATATACAAAAACATTTTTTGATATCCATGTGCTGTGAACTGGTGCATTCACAAAATGTACCAGGTGTGCTGGCATAAATGTGCATAACTACAATAAATATTGTGTAGATAGAAACTGTGAATGTAGCTCAACCAACCTACTATGATATCTGGCACTTCATGGGCAGACCCTCTTCCTCAGGGGCCATGGATGGCACACTACAGATGTCAGTTTAAATAGTTGTCAACAGAAAATCATCATCATGTGGATAAGGCCTATTCATGAATAGTTATACCGTAGCAGAGGACATAAAGATTCCTAAAATGACCATCAAAGGCAAACCCTGCAGTTCTTCCACTGGCCATGGCAAAGGAATAAAAATCATGATGGTATTATCATAGGGTGTAGTTGTAATAGCTCTCCTTACTAAGCAAGTGTGCTTTACAAAGTGCATGGCAATGTGGGAAGTGTTCTGAAGTGTAAACCCAAAGAATGCTAATGTGGTAAGTGACAAAAATAATATATATATATATATATATATATATATATATATATATATATATATGTGTGTGTATATACACCTGTATATATACAAAGTTTAAAAAAAATGCTTACAATGCTGTGGAGCTTCCAAAATGGACTGTATAAATTATCCAGTTAGCTACCAAAAGTGGATAGGGAAAAATTTAACTATTCATCTTCTTATGTTCTAAACACAGTAATTTGTTCCAGAAAAAAAATGCCCTTCTTCATGTTTGATGAAAAGACATGTCAAATCATGACTGAAACTGAAACTGAAATGACAGCAAACATAATTCAAATGTTTAAGCACACAATGAGTGACAAGGAAAAATGCAGTTTGAAATTCTACCCATAAAAGATAGTCCAGCAAATGGACATCATGTCCAAAAGGGGAGGAGTGAAATAAAAAATAAATAAACTAACAGACAATGGAATATCCTGCGGGGGGTGGGGGGTGGAGAAGGAGTATTAATAGGGTAAATGCAGGAGTGCGTAATATGAGGAGGAATGGGAAAAGATAATGAAAAGAGGGGAAAAGAAGAATGCATGGCTATGCTAATGGGTTCTGGTGGCAACAGCCTGTATGAAGCCTAGTGAAAACATCAACTGGAAGAATTGCATTCCAAACAGATAAGTTTTGTCATCAATCCAATCATTGAAGTCACCCAAAACAATAAGCCTAAGCAACTCCACTACCAGGTTGGCCATGAAACTCTAGTTTATTTATTTGTTTGATTAGGGGGGTGATCCTGCCCCTCTACAGGTCACTGGTCAGGCCACACCTGGAATACTGTGTGCATTTCTGGCACCCATTCCTGAAGAAAGACATCAAATTGTTGGAGGGTGTACAGCATAGGGCAACAAAGATGATCCAGGGACTAGAGAGAGATACTCCTATGAGGAGAGGTTGGGTGAGCTGAACACATATTCCCTGGTAGAAAGGAGGGATGGGGGGACATGACTGAAATCTTTAAATACCTAAAGGGGATAAACAAGACTAGTATAGAAGGGATTTTCCAGATCAGAAGGGAGAGGGTCACAAGGGGACACCAGGTGAGATTGGGGGGGGGATTCATGAGGGAAGTCAGGAGACAGTATTTCACAGTGTGAGGGTGGTGGACAAGTGGAATACTCTGCCTGAGGAGGTAGTAGCCTGTAGCTTGGTGGACGGCTTTAAGAGGGGATGGGACAAAGTATGAGGGGGTACTATGAAGAGGGGAGAGGTGGGTGGGGCAGCTGCAAGGCAGGAGGAACTAGCTGTACAATCGAGCAGACTCGATAGACCGCGAGGCCTGTATCCGCTGGCATTTTCATATGTTCATATGCGCATAATGAATTAATTAATTTGTTAATCGGGTAAGCGCGCTGGACAGATGGTTCATTTTTCAGGTTCAACACGGGCAAATGATGCAGTTTAAAAATATGCAACATTCAGCAATAAAATTCATACACAGTTACAAGTACATACATCTAACAAATATAGTTTTCGTCTCTTAAAAACTTGAAGAGAACAGTCAGCATGTAAAAATTCAGGTAAACTATTCCAAAATTAAGGAGCTGCTACAGCAAAGGCACATAGGCCAGCTCTAGTTTTTAAAGATCTAGCTTTAAGAACAACCCCACTGACTGAATGCAAACTAGGTAACATATCCCTGAGAGGAGATTAGGAAGTGGGGTAAGGGTAGAATAAGAAACATTTTTAAAAACAAAACAACCAGAGAAATATTGTATATGTTGCACCAGGGATAACCAACCAAGCTGAGAGTATAAAAGACAATGATGAGTATGTTAAGGAGCTAGTAGAATAAAATTACAAATGTTGCTATAGACAACAGAAAGATTTTGTACCTCCTTAACTCCCAAATAAAAAAAGGCTTGTTACCTAACTAAAATGAGGTAGAAGAGAGCCAATATCATTGGCTTTATGGAATTCAAAGGAAAAAAGTTTTTCATTTTATACAAGGCATCTATTTTTGTATTAATATTATGACAGATGAGTTTTATATTATCAGAAAGGGTAAGCTAGGGATCCAAAACAACTCCCAAATATTTATACTGGGATACTTGTTCTATTAGATTGTCCTGATTGTCACAAAGCTCAAGAGACAGGCTGTTAGTCAACATAAAACGTGACCCAAAAATCATAGATTTAGTTGGCTTTGAATTAAGAATAGGCAAATTACTAGAAAACCAATTATGAATAGAAGAAAAGTCAATCTGAAGGTCAACAACTTGCAGAAATCTTTAGCTGAAGAAAAGAGAATGAGCTCATCCACATAAAGTAATGAATTACAGTTCGTAATTACAGACTGAAGAGAAGTAACAGAGTAAACGTAAGTGGCCCTAAGATTGATCCTTGTGGTACTTCCCTGTCAACTTTGCTAATATTAGAAAATACAGAGAACACTCTTACAATTTGGGAATGGTCCAGTAAATAATTTCCAATCCAAGAGATAGCGCTAGATAAAAAGCCTAAGCCTAGTTTCTGCAAGAATTGGCTCCAATACCCTGGAGGCCAACACATGAGAATAATCTTGCAACCTGCACCCATCCCACCTTTCACCATCATGCATTCAAATGAACTTGTTTCTCCTGTGAGGTGTGCTGTCAGTCACATTGTAGATCTAAAACAGATGGCTACTCCACCACCCCTGTGGACCTGCCTAGAGCAATGCACCATGGAGTAACCCAGAGGAATGGATGCCTCAAGCAAAGGGACTAAGTCTTTCCCCAACCAGGTCTCTGTGATACATACTAGATCTGCCAATGAATCAGTGATGTAACCCTCCATCACAGTGCTTTAATTCCTTACAGATCCGGTGTTACAAAGAACTATCTGAAGGGGAGGAGCTGAGTTGACTGGTCCATCAGCTACCTGCTGACCAGAAATTTCAGGGACCCGGGAATGGAAATCAGGCAAGGGGGACCCCTTGACTAGCAAGGCCTACTCCCTGGGTGCCTCCTTGACTCAGCAGTTCTGATCCTGTGCTGCTGTCCACTCTTGGAGCTAGATTACATTTTGAGCAGTGCCCCTTTAGGACCACCAATCAGTATTGTAGGCAGAGTGCAAGGGAGCCCTCCAAAGGGAGGCCACACCCATAGCTGCTCCAGTTAGTAGACCAGGTGATACCTGGATGCTGTGCAAGACATACTTAAACAATCCCACCAAGATAAAAGAAATAGACTTCCGGTTGTATCACCACATGACTGGTAGCCTAAACTCCAGAGCGCCATCCTGGCAAACCCAAAATCTGAATCCACCCTCTCTTAAAAATCACCAACCTGCTGCAGAACAATAAAATAGCAGACTATATTATGTGTACAAGACATCGTAGCAAAGATAGTCCATCTGGAGCAGCTCCGAAACAACAAGGAAATAAAGCAGATCTCCCGCTCCAAGCTGTGTCTCAGGCCACATCTACCTCAACACAATCACCTCTAAATAGCGATGCTGAAGAGACAGATTGTACCTTTACTTCCAAGAAACTCTGTGCAGCATTAAAACAAATTAATCATACTCTTCAACGCCTAGAGGCAAAAGTCACAGAGGATCGTAGGGATCTTGCACTTTTAGGAAAAAGAACAGAAACCATGGAGCAGACCTTGACTGAATAAATGACTACTTCGGATCTTCATAATATAGCATTACTTGATTTGCAACATAGGGAACAGCAGCTCGAAGACCTAAAAAATTGTAGCTGAAGAAATAATCTTCGGCTGCATGGAGTTCCTGAAGGTACAGAATCGGGGACCATAACTGTCTTTATGGAAAGCTTTTTGAAAGAACTTTTAAATTTACCACAAGACAAGGAACTGGGTATAATCTGGGCACATCATTCACTAATACCTTGCACCCATGATCCTAATGCGAGGCCAAGATCAATTGTTATGGCATTCCTGGATTTTAGAACAAAAGTGGACATTCTTTTTTTTTTTCCAATTGTTTAACCAGGCGAGACACACTAAGCTGAAAGCTTGTTTACAGGTGCAACCTGGGAGCACAGGGAAGTTAAGTGACTTGCTCAGGGTCACACAGTATGCAAGTGGGGGCTGTGGGATTCAAATGTAGGTCTCCAGATTTGCAGCTCAGAGCCTTAAACCACTGCGCTATACTGCAAGGAGTAAGAAAGATATTTTTTGGAGATGCTAGAGTTTTCTTTGACCAGGACTATGCACTGCAAACCCTCTCCCTTCAACAAGAGGTATTTCAAGTAGTCAGAGCCCTCAGATAAGAGGGATACAGGGCCATAGTGGAATATCCTGCTCGCCTAAATATTCTAACTGAATCTGGCACCAAATGCTTCCAAGACTTACAGGCGGCAGCTTGATTCCTACATGACCTTGGGATTAAGCTACTGGAGGACCAAGAGACCACTAGGGGCAGAATGCTACAGAGCAGAACCTGGATGAAGACAGGGAACTAAACTTTCACAGAGACAGGTGGTGTTTGGAGCTTCCTCCCTGTGATACAAGGTCACTGCCAAAATAAGTCCCTTAGAAACATCTTCGGAGAAAGTCCCACCAGCTTCTGATTCAGGAATGGGAGACGCTCCTCCTGCCGCATCTACACCTGAAACCTGAGAGCCTCCCTTCAGAACATAACCAGATCTGTTACAGATGAACATTGTGATGCAGTATTGATGACTTTCAGTGAGTACTTTGAGGATGCTCTGACCCATTAGGTCCAAAAGTTGGGGAACTCATTGAACTGTTGTTTAGTTTTAGTGACTTATAGCAAATGATTCACTACTTTAATTTTGCCCCACTAGAGCTACAATTTTGTTTCTTTATTTGATGGGGATGCTTTAGGAATCTTGGATTCAGTAGTTGATATGGGGGAGTGGTTTATAGAGTGGGGAGAGGTGGACCAATGCGGCGGCGTTCTAGCGAGGTCCTAGTTGTGGTGCACCCTGCAGGGGTCGCACCATTGCTTTGGGGGGGTGCATGGGGGCCTGGATTCCAGCTTCATGTGCTCACTGTCTCGGCCTCTAAATAATTTAGCTGTTATTACAAGGAGTTTCTGGGTTGCAGACTGCTGTTGGATACCTGGGGGACCTTCTCAGCAGTGCCTGCAATGGCCCACAATGGTCTAGAGTTGCCAACTGGTCAGCAGACACAGAAGCAGTTGCTCCATAGGTGCATCTCAGAGCAATGCCCTTTAATTTTAAGTGGCACATCTTTGGAGCCTTGGGCCATGTCTATATTTTTGTTGGGGATACCACCTAGCTTTTTCATCTAGAACATAAGCCTAGATGGCAGGCTGGGAGGACTCAAAGATGTCCCCCCCCCAAGTGGATGGCTTAAAATGCAAATACTTATGCTATTGAGATTGGCTGGGTGAGGTCTCTAACTTTAAGAATATTGTCACTGACCTGTTCTCTAGAGGCTGATCTAGGGCATCTGGGTGAGGTGGGTGGAGGACCCCCCCCGGAGGGTTTTTCCTGTATAGGTTGGACCCGCACTGCTCTATTAATACTATGAACTATCTCATTTTTTGTTTTGATGGCCGAGCAGGGGGCATGGGGGGGGTTCTGTACCTTCCTGCTCCAGCTCTCTCTGAGACCGATGGGTTCGTGGCCCTGTGGGGACACCAGTCTGGGAGTCAAGGATTTCAGGGCCCCATAAATTTGGGTCCTCACCACACTGAGCTGGTTGCCGTTTCAGCCTGTGGTCAACCCTCCCTTCCCTCCCTATTAAGTGACCCACAAGATACAAGCTGAGAAGGGCTCCTAGGTTGAGGAGCCCCCCATTTTGAATAAACCCTCCCACCTTTTTAATTTGATTTACTCATGCTGGTGGGAGAAATGTCCCACAATTTCCCTCTTGTTGAGGAATGGGAACCTGGAGTTTGAGAGGTTGTTATCCTTGCCTGATACATCCTTCCTTTCGTAGGTGATATTTAGCACCCATTCTGTCTCCCCCTTTTGTAAGGCAAGGGAGTACTGATAGGGGAGCCACTTTTAGTGGCCCCTAACCTCATCCCATGAATTATGTACATGAGGACGAGGAACAGGGTTTACATAACCTTGAAGTGCAGTTCAGCCTATATGTTACTTTGGCTGGAACTTGTTGTGAATATCTTAGTAAAGTTAGCTGCTTCTTGTTTACTATAACAGCTTTTGTAGTTAGAATCAGGTGCGCACCCCCTTCCCTAAGGTACCAATTGTCGTAGTCTTTCCTTTACATAATACAAGATGGCAGATCTACTGGTTTCCTCCTTTAATGTTAGGGGAATGTATAGCCCTGTTAAGAGGACCCGCATTTTGCAGGAGCTTCAGTGCCGGCATGCCATTGTGGCTTTTCTTTAAGAGACTCATCTGACTAATATGGAGCACCTTGAGATCTGGCAGAGTTGGGTGGGGGAAGTTTATGCTTCCCATTATGAGGATTATCCATATCAAAGGGGGTGGCAATTCTTATTAAATGCAATACCCCATTGAAGGTTTTTCAAGTAGATACTGATCCTGAGAGGAGATGTGTCCATTTGCATGGGGAATATAATGGACAAAAGTGTACTTTATTAAACTTGAATGCCCATCATGAAGAGTCAGACCATATCTCTTTTCATCTTTAAGGTGTTAAGTGATACCATAATGGATTCACAGAGCCTTATAATAGTCAGGGGTGTGGGGGGGGGCTTTAACTCTGTTATGGACTTGGATATGGATTGGATGTCGTTAAGGTCGGGGGCGGTCCTTCCAAGATGGGAAGGTATTGTCACGACTTTGTTCTGAGCTCGCTCTGGTTGGTGCTTGGTACTTTTAAATCCCAGGGGCATGGACTATACTTATTACTCCCCTAAATATAATACATACACTTGTATTGATTTTTTTTCTGGTCTCAGCCTTTTGGATTCAGAAGCTGTCCAAAGCCTCAATTGGTTCTATTCTTTCGTCTGATCATGCCCCTATTCAGATCCAATTAGTTATGGCTCCTTTACCCTTGGAAACCCTATGGCACCTTAATGTTAGCCATCGCACATGCCCAGAATTTGTAATTCTGATTAAAGATGCTATTGAAGCCTTCCTACAGTTGAACCGTCCTGGGGACACTGGGGCCGGTATCCGCTGGGATGCACTAAAATGTTATGTTTGAGGGGAAAGTGTAAAATATTCATCACAAGTAAAGAAAGCTCGCATTCAACAATGCTTAGAGTTAGAAAATAAAATTGCCGAGTAGGAGACTCAACACCCTTCGACTTTAGATACCGGTATAAAATCCTGTCTCGATCAAGCTAAACATAAATTAAATCAGTTGTTAGATGTTCAAATAGAGGGCCAATTGAGATACTATAAACAGAAATATTTTGAACAAGGTAAAAGGGCTGGTAGGCTTTTTGCTTGGCAGTTTAGGAAAGAAGCTGCTAATAGAGCTGTCCTTTGTCTTCAAGACCTGATTAATGGAACCCCGACCATTGCTCCCTCCCATATTACAAATTGTTTTGGTACCTTCTATAAATCTCTGTACACGGCCGAGGAGGGTCAGGACCATGTAAAATGATCGGCTCAATATTTAGATAAACTGCAGATTCCTGCCCTAGATGATAGTCAGAAAGAATCCTTAGGTGCTCTGATTTTGGGACCAGAGATAGTTAAGAAAATTAAGCACTTAAAGAACGGGAAGTCGTCGAGTATGGATGGTTTACCGTCATAATTTTACAAATATTTTGCCTCCATACTGGTGGAACCCCTCTGGGCCGTATATAATGAGGTAATGGAAGGGGAGGGGGGGAGCCCCACCTTCTTGGAACAAGGCCCAGATCTCTGTTATCCTTAAACCCTCCAAAGATCCAGAGGAATGCAGGTCATAGCGCCTGATTTCGCTTATCTTGGTGGACCTTAAAATCTTTACGGGAATCCTGGCTGACTGCCTACAATCAGTTATCTCTTTGTAGGTCCACAGAAATCAAACAGGATTATTGCTGGGTGGTTCCTTCAGGATAATACTTGACACCGTCTCAATATCATCACCGCTCAATGGTACACTAAAGCCTTTCAATGAGCCATTAGTATGGATGTAGAGATGGCATTTGACAGAGTTAATTGGGCATTCCTACAACTTACTTTACAGAGGATTGGGCTTGGGGAGAAATTCATCAGTGCTATAAAAGCATTGTATTCAGGCCAGCCTGGTGGCACTGAGGGCTGAGGTGCTGGATGCCACACCTTGTGCTACGCCGGCACCCGAGTTCGGGAATGGACTCTGGCCAACCAGAGTCGGTCAGGGGAGGTAGGATTGAGCGTCACCATGGATGCTCTCCTATTCCGTGGGGGGGGGAGGTTCCAGGGCAGCAATGCCCACAAGCGCTGCCGCTGGTGGAAGCACAGGCAGTGGGACATTAAACGGCACTCTATACTGGAGCTGGGGATGGGGAGGGTGCTGTGGACACTTGACAGCAATGTGCGTAAGCACGCCGCCTGTCTGGATGTCAGTCCTTTGTGTCAGCGCCCTCAGGGAGATGGGATTGAGAGAAAACCAAAGGCAAAAAATCTCCCGGTCCCATGTAGAATTACGCTGGGTCCTCACTACGTCAGGACCAAGCTGAAGAGACCCAAGGAGATGATTCCTCGGGGCAGGGAACGGGGGAAAGTATTAAAAAAAAAAGCATTGTATTCCTCCCCAGAGGCCTAAGGTTAGGTCAATGGGTTTATGTCAGAGAGATTTCCCCTATGCAGAGGCACCCAACAGAGCTGTCCTCTCTCCTTTTTGCCCTTGTGTTGGAACTTCTGGCTATATCCATCAGGTCCAATGATCATATCAAGGGTGTAATAGCAGGAGGCCAAGAACAAAAACTTGCACTTTATGTGGATGATTCTCTCTTCTTTCAGGCCAATCCATTGGAATCCATGCCCCACCTTTTACAGGCTTTGAAGGAATATGGTTCCTTGGCAGGTTATAAAATTAATTTTCCAAAATTGGAGGCATTAATCCTAAGCGGCTCCCCTATAGCAGATTTCAAATGATCTTTTCCCTATGTGTGGGCCTCAAAGAACACAATTAAATATTTAGGAATTAAGATTTCTGTAGACATCTCACAACTCTTTAAAAATAACTATATAAAATTATTTCAAGATCTTCAAGCTGTTATGGCCAGATGGAAATTACTACCATTGACGTTATACAGTAGAATTCAAACACTCAAAATGAATGTACTACTTTGCTTAGTATCTCTATTTCAGACCTTCCCCATCTCAGTACCGATTTTTTTTGGAATCACCTGCAGAAAACTATCCAAACAATTTATTTGGTCAAACAACCGCTCTCAACTTACAAAAAGTTTACTTCAGGCCCCTCAAGATAATGGAGGCTTTGCGCTTCCAAATTTATACCGATATTATTTAGTGGCTCAAGACACCCAGCTCTGTACTTGGGCTAAACAGTGAGCAAATTCAGGTTGGTACCAGATAGAAGAGGCCTCTTTGTGAGGCTGGGCTCTTTGGCCCTTGCCTATGAACTGCTTCTCAGATCGGATATGGTCCCAGACCGAAACCCCTAGGTGAAGCACTCTTTATGCACCCTGCTTCAACTCTGCAAAATCAGTAACACCCCCAAAGGTTTAGGAGCCCTGTCCCTTATCTGCCACGAGCCTTCTTTTCATCCCCCCAGGATAGATGAAGGTTTTTTATATTGGTCAGCTCATAAGTTGAACACTTTTTTATAGATTGCTCATGCACAGAGGTGTGTCTCTTTTGTTCATCTAAAAGCGAGATTCTCCCTTCGTAGTGAGGCTTATTTAAGATTTTTACAAGTCCGACATTTTCTGTTGACTCCTGGGGCTCTTCAACAAATTTAAAGGGACTGCATGGCTTTGGAAACTTTTTTTTACAATGCCACTATGATTAGAGATAGTCTTCATTACCTCTCAGAACATTATAGAATCCTAACCCATTCAGACATTGCTCCCTTAGAACCCCTTCATCAAAAGTGGGAACAAGAAATGG
This sequence comes from Neoceratodus forsteri, assembly GCA_016271365.2. NCBI lineage: Eukaryota > Metazoa > Chordata > Ceratodontiformes > Ceratodontidae > Neoceratodus > Neoceratodus forsteri. The sequence continues at coordinate 1,320,552,968 of CM028130.1, forward strand.
GTACTCCTATTGATCCGAAACAGTGGAATAAGAGATTAAAATGGGGCTGGCAGGTAACTGCCTCACCCACATGTTAGGAGTTTAGTTGTAAAATACTGGTTAGATACTTTGCCACCCCTGTAATTACCAAACATTTTCATTCTAATCACACAGACCTATGTTGGAAGAGTTGCAGGGAATGGGGGACTTATTATTATATCTTTTGGGCTTGTCCCAGACTGACAGAGTTTTGGAAAGAGATCCACAGGGAACTCCACCAACTGATACGGCTTAATATCCCCTTTACTTTTTCAGATTTAGTATTGGGGTTTCCAACTTTAATATCCTATCCTAATGGAACCAGAAAGTTGCGCAAATCCTCTGCATAGCGGCCTTAAAATGCATTACCTCTAGATGGCTTTCCCCCACCTCACCCCCACATTGGTGTGCTGGCAAGTTAGGGTAAACAGGCTTGAGAGGATGGAAAATATTACAAGTAGCGTCAGATTACAACCAGACAAGTTTCTTGCAATATGGCACCCCTGGCACCTGGTCAATTCCCTTAATTCCTAAGTGTAAGGTTACATTTCATTTTCATTTTTACCCCTTTATTTTGAATAATAGGGTGAAGGGTGCATGGGGGTGGTATTGGGGGATTTGAGCACCTGGTTAGTTTGGTATAAACATTTTATTTACAATTTATTATTTCTTCACTCTGGTGGTCGATCTCTTTGGTTTGGTTGCTGAACTGTTTATGCACTAGCATTTTGGTGGTCACAGTTTAAGAAACTACTGAACAATAATTGGTCATAACAGTATTTGAGTTATGCCTAGATAATCTTTAAAACACCACACTTTTTCACTTTGTTTTAATAACTACTCTTTGATGGACAATTAAGCAGGAACACCTTTATACGATGATCTACAGTACCTGTCCTTTACCTGTACGCATGAAGATGGATTAAATGGACAATGGGCTAAGGTCATTATTTAAAAGACACCAACACTATTCTGTGATTTCATATTTTATCCTCTGGTGTTTCTATAGGTAACAATGTTTCTGATGTGGGAAAACAGGATCTTATTTTTTTTCTTTCTTTTAAACAGCATCTAAGGATGGATACTGTAATATGTGTTGTTATTGATAATATTGTATATTTTGTGCATTTACTTTTGTATCTGTATTTGTGTAAAATTTTTGATGTCCACCAATAAAACTATTCTGAAGTAAAAAAATAGATAAAAGAAATAAATAAAACTCCCTCCTATTACATAAAATGATACCACCCCATGCCCACACTAAAACACCTTAAAATCACACAATACAACACACTCACACTCTAGTTCAGCCAGAAATTAACTATATGTTCAAGTTCCTAAATCTAAGCAATCACACTAACCACATACTCAAATTTAAAACTGTACATTTAATCAGCAGAATGAAGCTCCACAGCAGGCTACTGTACAAATTTGAAGCATATCATAGTATCGCAAAATAGTCATAGAGTCCAACAGCTTAGAGGAGGTATACCAAATAATAAAAATAGGTTCCAGCATAGAGTAGAACTGTAACTTGCCTGCTCTCACAAGGGGCAGGAAAACAATTACTTATGGAAGATAGAAAGATCCTAGGATGTGAAGTCCAGAAAATAGAGTGTCTTCTTCCCTCCTATCCTGCTCAGATCAGGAACCAGAGAAAAGTGGTCTGAAGAAACCAAGGAGGCTCACCCTCTTACTGAGAGCCTTTGGCATTCTAAGAATGAAGCCTGTGGTATCCACGCCCAAGGAGGCTCTCCCTCTTACTGAGAGCCTTTGACATTCTAAGAATGAAGCCTGTGACATCCATGCCCCTTTTAGGACATGTAGGATCAGGATACTTGATCATTCCTGGATCTCTTTTAACCTTCTGGCTCAAATGAAAAATTGTGACCACCTCTGGCATAGGGTCAGGACCTCTGGCAGTCAACCTGACATACAGGCCTATAGGATGGCCAGGAATGCATGTACTAAGGCTATCCATGAGCACAAAGTGCATTACTATAAGGACATCCTTGTGAAGACCTGGGTGGATGGGAAAAGATTCTGGGAAAACCTCTTGGAAATCACTGGGAAAGCATCCAAACAGGCTCCAACTATGTTAAATGTTGATGAGTCTATCACCCATGTCGCCGTGTTAATTGCCAACACATTTAATTCATCCTTCACAGACCTTAGCCAAACTCTGCCCCCAAATTTCTTTGAACCACCTAGCACAGCTCCTACGTCCACCAAATCAGAAGAGGCCTTTACCCACCCATGTTTCTACTTCAAAGCTATCTCAGAAAGCGAGATCAAGACTTACCTACATAACGTTCTAGGAGGAAATAGGACAAGCAGTGATTCCCTTGACCTAAAACTTCTTAATCTAACTCTAGATGAAGTCCTATCCCCCCCCTCACCAGGCTTCTCAGTAGCTCCCTCATACTTTCACAATTCCCCAAGATCTGGAAATCCACTCTGGTTACACCAGTTTTTAAGAGTGGGGACAAATTACTACCTGGGAATTAGAGGCCAATATCTATTCTTCCCCCATTGTCCAAATCACTTGAAAGGATTGTTGCTGACCAGTTTGTGGAGTACCTGGAAGAATGCAACCTACAATGTGTCCAACAACATGGTTTTTGGAAAGGGCACAGCACATCTATGGCCCTACTGGAATTCACAGGTTTCATTCATCATACTCTTGATCAGGGTCAACGTGTTGGTGCAACCTTTATTGACCTGTCTAAAGCATTTGACATGATCAATCACCATTTGCTGACACATCAGCTTGCTGGGCTTGGTATATCTTCATAAGCCCTAAAGTGGTTCACCAACTATCTAGCAAACTGCACACAACAGGTGAGAATAGGGTCTGCCCTTTCTGCTAAACTGCCTGTCTGTTCTGGTGTTCCTAAAGGATCGATACTGGGACCCCTTCTATTTAGCACCTTCCTAAATAATCTTCCGGCATCCTGTTCCAGACCAGTTCTCCTCTATGCGGATGATGCAGTCATTTTCTCAAAGACTGCTGACTGTACCCTCCTTCAGGCCCAACTTCAGAAAAGTTTTACTGAAACTGAGTCCTGGTTCATCTCTCATAAGTAAACAAAGGTCATGCTCTTCCATAGTACCCACAGCAAGCACAAAGCCAAACAATTGGCAATTAAAACAGAGCAGGTGTTGTCCTTGATCAGACTCAATCTTTTAAGTACCTAGGAGTTACTCTGGATAGTATGCATTCCTTCTCCAACTATGTTGAGAATGTTGCCAAGGCAGTTAACATTTGCCTAGGCCTTCTACACAGGCATAAACACTGCCTTACTACCGAAGCCCTCAGATTGGCTATCCAAAGTTCAGTTGTGTCTATTATTAACTATGATTTGGTCATTTATGGTTCTGCCACAGACACAACCCTACCTCGTCTCACCACAGCTCTGAATAATGCATGGTGTCTATTAACTGGTGCAGTGTATCGTACTCACACTTGTGACCTTTACGAACAAGCAAACTGGCTTCAACTCCAGGCTCGCATTGAATATCAAGCCTGCCTTCTGGCTAAGAAGGCAGATCTTGGTCTCCTACCACCAGGTTCCTTTCTTTTCAGTCCCTTCTGGGGCACTCGGAGCATACGAAGTTCTGTGAGCCAAACTTTTACTGTCCCTCGCTGTCAAATCTCACTCCGACAGTGATCCATTGCAGTTAGAACTGCTAATTTATTTAATTCTCTTCCTCCTGAGATTGCGACAACTGCAACCTTGGGACCATTTAAGTGGAAGCTGCTTCAATTCCTAGTTTCCAAAGCATCTTGTAACTGCTGTACCGAATCTCTGCTGACAGCTAAATGCACTGGGACCTCCCTCTTTTACCATTTGCCCCTGTATAGCCCTATCCTGTTGCTGTGCTATTCCACTCACAGCACTTCCTCCCTTATCCCTTTCCCATTCCTGCCCTCTTTTCATCCTACCTCATCTCCCCTTCCTTTACCCCTCCACTCCCACTTCCCCACTCTCTTCTCTGTTTCCTCACCTTCTTCTCTCCCTCTAACTCCCCCCCATTCCTGTGGGTCTTTCCTGCTAAAGCTTCATTGTGGAATCTCCCTCCTTGCTCTTATTTTGCTCCTTCTACCCTCCAATTCACCTCCTGTACTTTTCTCCTCATAATCCCTTTCACCCCTCTTCAGACAAATCCACTGGCTGCACTTGACACAATAGTTATCTTGCCATATTGTTCTTTTGTTTATGTAATTACTTTCCTCATGTTGTACTACTTACTGAAACCATTGTAATTTGCTATTCTTGTGGCTTGATGTGGAACCTCTATAAAAGAGCCCTTAGCTCAAAGGTCTTTCCAATTTGCTAAATAAATAAAAAAAATAAAATAAATTAAAGATTAATGGAAAAATAAATGGATAGGAGCTCCTGAGAGTGTGCAGCAAGATCAGTCACATGAACAAACAGGGAACTCAAGCTTAAGCTAGACACCTGGTAGCTACACAACTACAGACATTGCACAGCCCCACAAGAGCCACCTGTTTGAATGCAACCAGAACCAACCAGATCCCCTTGGCAAATCTCCACCTGACTAACTCAGCCAACTCGTCCAAGTGTTAAATTTAATCCATGAACACCAACCAAAATTAAATAAAGTTCTAAGCAAGTTGAGAAAGGAAACTGACATACCTTCAGACTCCACAGATGAAACTCACACTGTAGCAGTCAGGGGAGATTTCAGTCCAAGTTTGATTCTTCAAAAGACCCTAAAACTGGAGAGGAAACTGCAAACCAGCAGAGTGTAATGGAGCAGAAGATCAACAAGACTGCAAATGAATGATGGTCTGTAATACAGCTCATGAACAAAAAAATGGAAATCCAGGAAAATAACTGAGAAAACCTAGATGGAACATAAAGTGCTGAACAGGTATGCAGTAACATTCTAGTTTTGTGAAGTCCTCTGGAATGGCTGTCAATTGAGCGTGTAGAGCAACAATGCTGAGGCTAAGGTGTTTTGAATAACTTTGAGTATAGACTGTTTCAACTCAAAATATGCTCCCAGGGGGTGGGAGGGGGGAGTATGCAAGGAGAGGGTTGTTTGTGGAAAAATTGTTGGAATCAGAATCTGTAATTACTGCTTTCTTATGTCTTTGGTGATGGCTCAGTAAAGTATATTGGATTAAAAAAAATATATGCTCCAGGAGAGATGGTAGGTCTAAGCTGCTTAAACCATATGTACTTTACTTTTGTCTAATAGCTACTAAACACCGAGCTTGTACACTTTTTCTTCATGTAGAGCACTCTCTTCTTTGTATCGAGTGGATTATGTTGTATTGAATGACACTGTAAGATTTCTTCCTGAATTTAAAATAAAGTTTGCAAAAAATAAAGATTAAAGACTTTCAAGGAATGGGCAGAGTAGATCTCAAAAGAGAGTGTCCCAATGAATGGGCTGCCACCACAAAATTCCTGCATCTTGTTGACTACAATTGAGAAGATGGCAGCCTGAATCTGAATACTCTTCCAGGGGCATAGGGTATCAGGAGATCACTGGGATAAAAGGGGGCATTCATTCTGGGTGTTGTAAGCTAATAAAAGAACCTTACACTCAATTTATCACTTAACAGGCAGCCAGCCCAGAATGTGGAGCAGTGCCATTATAAGATCTGACCTCTGAGTAGAAGTCAATAATCTAGTTATGTGTTAGGGTATTCAACCTGCAAAATGCATATTTCTTATGTAGTTTTTACATGAAGCAGTACAGATGCATTCTTACAATGCTTTATGTTGTTGTTATGATAATGATTTAACATTCCAAAACTAAAAGCACTTTGTTATGAAAAGACATTCTTAAGTTTAAATGAAAATCAGTTAGTTAAGACAATATATTACAGTGTGTGTCAACAAAAGAACAATGGTTGTTGAAGTGCAAGATCATTAAACTCTTGAACTTGGCTGAACATTTTATGATGAACATAAGTGTCTCATAGCAGATATGAACATAATTAATTTTTATTTGTGTGTGTACAAGAAGCAATGTTTTCATGATACTACTTTTTTATCAGGAGATTGCACCCCTACCCCCTTCCCCCAAATTGTAACCACCCCCTTCCTTCCTTGGGGATCATCACAGCCTCATCTCTTGTTGGCTGGGAGGATGAGTGAGCAGTTGCCTTTTTAGCTGAGCATACTAACATTCCATGACTGGCTGGTAAGGGCTAGGTTGCTTGACCACCAAATGATCCACATACTTCCCTAGGAACTGAGATCAGTACAGTTCTAATTAAACTCTTACACTGAAGAAATGCTTTTTCATTCAAATAACAGCTGCATATACAGTATTATGTGATGCTGAATTCATAAAAACACATTTCATAACTGTTTTTAAGTGACATATTTATTTAAGTTATGTTGCACTCTTTCCTACAGCTCAGGGCGCCTTACAATTAAGATTACCAAGGACAATGAGAAGTCACAAAGCATCATAAATTTGTAGTATTGTACTACAGAACAGCAAATGCATTTTTAAAATAAGAGTTTTAACTGCTTTAAAAATAACATTAAGGATGGAGATACTCAAATTGCAGAAGGAAAGGGATGCCTAAATATGGATGCCCTCCTTCTCAATACCCTACTTATGGCAGTCTTGAACTTAGCTTAAAGAGATACTGACGCCTCAAAGAAAACTTTGAAAAACATAATAATTAAGTAAAATTCTGCTTGTATTCCACATATATTTTAGATTTCTCTTCCTGTTCTTTATTAATGATGAAATTTGCATGAATACCTGCTTTTTTTAATCCCTTACAATTACTTTAAAGTTAATCTGCCTCTATAGCTTACTCCCTACTTCAAGTCATAATGCTTTGTTGTGACATCACAATCTGTTGCCATGAGAGTAACTGTAATGTCACAAGCAGTGCATTATGACCTCAGGTAGGGAGACAGCAACAGAAACAGATGAACTCTTCAGAAGTAAAAATCCTGTTTTCATCCAAATGACCTCAGCAATAAACAATGTGGAGGGGGAATAAAGAACTAATGTGAAATAGAAAGCTGAATGTTATCTAAATATTACATTTTATTTTATTTATTTATTTATACATCAGTTTACAACCTTTGAGCCAGAGGCTCATTTCCAAAGCTACCTCGTCACAAAGAGGACAAACACAAACAACATTTCATTACAACATGCTAGGTAACAGCATTTTTTTTTTTTATTACATCATCGCAGACAACAGTTTAGGCAGATATATGTTGTAGTTACTTTTTTACAATAACAGTGTAACAGTTTTGGTATTTACAGGTTAATACAGTGATACAGATAGGATTGAGAGGTAAGCATACATTGGTTAGGCAGACAACAAGTCATGAGGCAGCTGCTCGGACGGTAAAACAACTAATAAGGGCGGGGTAGAAAATGAGAGGAGGGGGCGAGCCACTTAGTGAGTTTTGTCAGTTTTTGATTGTGAAGCTACTCAGAGAGTTTTGTCTGGTACAAGGCCTCAACACCTATGATCGGGGACAAGCACAACTACGCATGTTAAACATTTGACTTCCAAGAGCGGTTTTGAAGCTGGAAATTGAACCGGTATCAGTGATGGAGCTGGGTAGAGTATTGTACCAGGTGGGGGCTCTGTACTAGAAGGACTGTTGACCATGGGTGGTCCTGGTTCTTGGGATAGACAGGGTGGCCTTGGAGGAACTACGAGTTTGGACTAAGGGTCGAGCTAGGTGGATGGAGGCTGTCAGACCAGGAGGGGATAGACCAAGGAGTGTTTTTTTAGTTAGGAGGCAGGTTTGGTATCTGAGCCGTTCATCCAGGTTGAGCAGCTTAGCCAAGTCATATAGCTGGCAGGTATGGGTTAATCTGGTGGCTCCCATGATTAATCTACAGGCCTTGTTCAAGGTGTGTCGAATTTTATTGAAGGCGGTCATATCCGCGGCACCATAGACAGACAGGCCATAGTCCACAAGGGACAAGATTGAGGAGGTGACAGCTAGTCGGAGGGCCTCAGGGGGGGAGGCAGTGTTTGTGGCGATAAAGGATATCTAGCCGAGTATTTGTAGTTGAGGCAAGAGTATCAATGTGGTCGTGGAAAGTGAGGGCAGAGTCAAAGGAGACCCCAAAGTACTTGTACAGGCGGACTTGCTCGAGAGGAAGTTTAGAGCTAGGGAGGATACTGAGTGGGAAATTATTGAGTTTGTATTGAGGGTGGGCAAAGAGCATGGATTTGTTTTTTTTTAGATTGACCACAAGTCTGTGCTCTTTGAATCAGGCTTCAGCATCATTGAAGACTAGTTGCAGAAGTTCTTGAAGGCGATGGGGCTTTGGTGGGAGGCAAAGAGGACGGCATCATTCCGCGTGCAGCAGGATTTTACCCTGCACACTGGGCAAGGTATTGAGGTATAGAGAGAAGAGAAGAGGGCCTAGGATGGAACTCTGGGGCACTCCTGATCAGATGGGGCATGTATTGGAGAGGGTCCCATGAATTCTAACACTCTGGGAGCGGTCCGACAGGTAGCTGGAGCACCAAGCGACTGGGCCGGCAGCAAAGCCAATGCGTTTGAGGGCATCCAACAATAGGGGGTTGGAGACAGTATCGAACGCCTTTGAGAGGTCAATAAACACCGCCCCTGCTAGTGAGCCTGAGTCAAGTGAGGAATGAAGAAAATTTGAGAACTCAATAAGGGCAGTGCTGGTACTGTAACCTGCACGGAATCTGTGCTGTTCGAGACAGAGGATGTTGTATTTAGTCAGGTAATCTGTGATTTGGGTTGCCACTAGTTTTCAAGGGCTTTGGAGAGGGTGGAAGGATGGAGATAGGCCGGTAGTTCCCAGCTGAGGACCTGTCACCACCTTTGTGTATGGGCAAGACTGAGGCAGTTTTCCAGCCTGAAGGGAATTGACCGAGGCAGAGGGACTTGTTGAGCAGGGTAGTGAGGGGGGCAAGGACCTGATCCAGGACCCAGTGAAGTATACTGGGGTCTGGGAGTACTGCCAATATTATTACTCTTAAGAGCTTGAAGCAGGGGGACCTAGCTTCCTGGGGAGTCCCTACGTAAGTGGAAGCTAGGATATTGAAAGTCAGGGGCAGGTAGGGTTGAAGGAGGGTCAAAGAAGTCACTGGGGAGGACCGAACTAAGGTCGGTAAATGATGTGTTGAGGAAGTTGGCTATGTGAGCAGGGTCAGTGGAGACAGAGCCTTCAATGGTGATCTGGGAAGGGGGGGAGAACGTGTGCTCCCATTTAGTTGCTTAATGTTGTCCCAAATGTTCTGCCCCTCCCCCAGGAGGAGGTAAGAGCCGCCTGATAGTGATCAGCTTTTGCTTTCCTAATAGCCCATGTGCATTTATTTCTAGCAGCATTGTAGGCCTGTCTGTCCACAGCATGGCCTGTTTCAGTGGCCAGGTGCCACAGGTTATCCCTGAGTTTGAGTAGCTGCAGCAGGGACGGGGTAATCCAGGGGGCATTACGAGCTTTAGTCTGGACTGCTGTCATGGGGGCAAAGATGTCGCAAGCATTGTTGAAGGTTTGGGTGAAGAAGGTAAGGGCGGAGTCAACATCAGGGCATGGTGTATGGGGCCCAGTTAATTTGGGCAAGATGTAGCTTGAGCCTTTTAGCCCACCAGGTCTGAGGCGCCGATAAGAGTGGGATGAGCCGTGGGTTTGGGAGTGGGGTGGCCCAGTGGAAAGTGATCAGGGATGATCGCTAATAGAGTCAGGAAGGACCTGGATATCATGGATATGTAGTGGGCGGTTGGTAATGACCACATCTAACAGAGTGCTGGTACCTTTCTTTGTATTTAACCTGGTGGGTTGGGAGACTAGTTGGGACATGTCAATTGCTGCAAAAGAGTCACGGCGGTGTTGATGGATGAGCTGAGCCAGTTAACATTCAGGTCTCCAACAAGGACTTGATCAGCTGTGTGAGGTAGGGTTGAAAGATAATCAGTTAGTGAAGCCAGTGCCCCAGTTTGGTTTTTTGGGGGAATGTAAGCAGCAGTGAGATAGAGGGGACCCCTGGAGGGGTCCAGAGTCAGTTTGAGAGTAAGGGCCTGTGTTCTATGGGCTAGAACTGGGGCAGTGAGTGTCAGTCCAGTGAGAGATTCCTGGTGTATATTGCACAACCCCCCCCTTCTACCAACTCGATCCTCCCTGTAGAGGGTGTACCCAGGAATAGTGACAAATGAGTCTGGTGTGGATTTTGATAGCCAGGTTTCCACCACCAAGATGACATCTGGCCTATGTGAGGTGACCCAACATTGAAGGGAATCTAGTTTTTTCATCAGGCTGCATATATTCATAGAAGCTATGCAGAGCCCGGGTGTCCCTGTTGGAGGTTTTGAGGGAGCTGAGCCAGAGTTTGGATGGATATTGCCTGTCAGAAGTAGTAGAATAACCACAGCCCTGGCCAGTGGATGGTAGGGGGTGAGCTTTCGATACATATGGCGTGTGGAGTGGGGGTGCTTTTGGGCACACGGGGTGGGCAGGGTTTTCCAGGCTGTGAACGTGTGGAGGATAAGTCTCCAGAGGGCACCTGAGGAGGTAGTAGTAGGGAGAGGACTGGGGGGAAGGTGTTGATGACAAGGGCGGACGATGAGAGTAGGGTGTGGCTGGGCTAGCTCCAGAAGAATTGTAGGAACAGAAGCCATTGTGCCAGGGGGGGTTTTAGGTTGGCGAGACAATGGAGCGAGTGTGAGATGAAGGGGGAGGCATTGTAATAAGAGGGCTAACATATTGCTTGTGGTTGCAGCTGGGTGGTTGGTTGAAGTTGTTTTTTTTGTCACTCAGCAAGTGTGGATGCCACTTTAGAGTAGTGGTAGTGACATGGACTCTGGTGGCCAAGGTACCAGGTTCAAGACCAACTCCAGGCAGTCAGTCACAGGACCTAGATAAGAGCCGTGCACCACATTCAGAGGCCAGGACACAGGGTAGGTTTGGGACCAGAAAGAGGTGCTAAATAGCGACTCCTAGAGGCCACTTGAAAAAAGGGGCACAGTTGTAAAGGAGGGAGGTCCAGGCAGGATGTTGTACAGCACCGGTGTGGGAGGGGGAGCAGACAGGCCCAATGTGATCAGGAGGGTAGGAAGAGGGATAGGTTGTTGAAGAAATCCAGAATAGGGGGTTAAACCAGATATGGGCTGGGGGGGTGGAGGGGAGTGGGCCCAGGAACAGTCTAGTTTAGGAGCAGGTGTGTGGGTCAAGAGTGCTGGGAGAGGACCGGTAGTAAGAGAGTCCCAGGAAAAGAGGGGGGAGGCTATCAAAACTCGAAGAGTTAGAGGCAGCAACAGAGGGTCCCTCTAGTGGCAGGCAGGTATAACCTGCAAAGGAGAAAATGGGGACTTAGTATTTCAAGCAGCAGGAAGTGATGTCATCAAGTGGGGCCTATAAACAAAGGGACGACCCTGGGTGGGAGGGTGGCTGGGGTGGGCGGGGCAGTCGACGCGCATAGCGCGTCGACAGGCTAACCCCCCTCACAGATGCTTGAAGAGGTTGATTAAATTACCTCTTAAGCCCCACCACCGCGACTTTCGGCTCTGGGAGGGAGCTCCGATGCCTTGAGGAGAGGGAGCAGGCTGCTTGGTAGCCAGGGAGCAGTGGGCCTATATTGAGGAGGAGAACAAAGGAGCCTCATTAGTATGCAGCGGGAGACCAGCGTTCGTGTTCACAAGCAGCGCAATGTCCCGATACAAACAAGAACAGACCATGCACATCACGATTCAGGCTTCATTCCAGGTAAAATAAAGAAATCACTGCTAACAGACTGTTCAGACAAAGCTATACACGATTTAAGGGTACACATTAGCGACTATACTCCCCCCCCCCCAGCTGCAAATCTAGTCTGGTATGTTTACGCAGAACAGATGCAGGCTCAATCCAGCATTCCCCAAACAGAGCAACCTGTAGCAGTAACACCAAAAGGTGGAAAAGGAGAAAAAACTTTCAGATGCCTTTAGAAACCCCCCTCACAGGTGCTTGAAGAGGTTGATTAAATTACCTCTTAAGCCCCACCACCGCGACTTTCGGCTCCGGGAGGGAGCTCCAATGCCTTGAGGAGAGGGAGCAGGCTGCTTGGTAGCCAGGGAGCAGAAAGTGTCAGCTGCTTTTAAAGCTATTGACAACAATTCTGTTCATTATTTGAGTAAAAAGCATGTGGAGTTCATAGGAAGAGTCAGAATGTTATCAAATTAGGAGGGACCCACACCATGAATGACTATACATTAGTATTAAAACTTAGGTGACTCACCACTTAAATGGCAATCTGTGTAGATCATTCAGTCCAAAATCAAGATGTTCTTACATGCAAGTACTGAAGATGTCAAAAGCCTTGCCATAGAATTCTGCACAAAAGGTTGACTCAGTGGTAGGCTTTCCAAGAATACATCACAATAGTCCACATGCAAGGTAACACATGCTTTGATGAAGAACCTCAGATCCCTAGAGTTCAGGAAGGCGCACAATCTGGAGTTATGCTTCAGCTACATTTAACTGTCACCAAACTTAATACTCTGGTGCCATCTTGTTGTCTAAAGTGACTCAGTTATTTTTTCCACAATTTATTTACTTGCAATAGCCCAGCTGAACTGCACCATTTTGGTGCCAATGGGGTTCTGCTTCTACCAATTTCTGCAGCTGGGTGAACTTCCCAGGAGCACTGGGAGGTTAAGTGACACACTCAATTTCACACATCAGTACAATATTTTACTGCAACATGGTTTGTACCAGGGATCTTCTGGTTCCCAAGCTGGTGCTCTAACCAGACCACACTGCTTCCCCCATAGCTGCCAGAGGCACGCTATGTAGTTAGATGCTGTCCTTAAAGTCTTGGATCAAGGCTAATCACTCACTGGGCCCACTTGGATCAAAGCCAGTCATAAAGAGGTGCATTCTCTTTTGTAACCAACTAAAAACAGCTCATGGCCGTCCCCAATCTGACCTCCACCAGACATCACTCTAAAATGGCATAACATTTAAGGCACTCTGGGGAAAAAGTAAGAGACATCTGGACTTAACCTTCATAGCAATGGAAACTCAGACCACCACTTGGTAATCTATCCTAGCAGAAGCATATGGTGTGCACTGGGTTGAGGTAGATGTTCAGTGCACCACTACTGTCTTATGGCATCAAATTAGGTTGAGTGGCTGGTATACACCCCTGACAATGACATTTCAACTGTGGGGTCCCCTACAGTGACTACAGTGCCACATCGCTGTAGGAAACCCACTGGAACCTGCACTCCCCCCTGAATCAGCTCTGACTCGGAGCTGAGAATCCTAAGTGAGGGGGTGTAGGAGGGTGCAGCCCTCTGCATGGGAGGTTCAGGGGGAAATCCCCCCCCAAAGAAAACTCTTGTTGTTCTCTGAAACTGGCAGCAGACTGCAAAATGGGGTCAACCTGCTGGATTTTGCTGTCGGGGTCATTCGACAAAAATTTTGTTGATGACCCATCATAGATCCGAGTGGCCTGGGTTGTTAACTGCTATGGTAACTCATTACCCAAAAGATGTTAAAATGAAATCAATTGCATGATCCTTCTACCCAGAGAAAATAAGTGGGCAAGGCAACAATCTAGTACTTCCACCTAGGAAGCAGTATCAACCCATTGTGTTCACTGGCACAACTCTCCCAATTACCACACAGTGCAATAACAGTTTATCAAACAGAAGTTTAACATTCAATAAAGAAAATGTTCATGAGTCAGTAATTTAAACAAGTATGAAAGAGATTTATTGGAGATGCAGGAATAAAATCCTTAGAGAAGAAAAGGCAAGGATCAAGGCTGGGAAAATATATGCAAGTAATGCCTCAGCAATTGCTAGCAAAATCACTACTGCAGCCCACCCCCAACAACTAATACAGTGCATTTGCCTGACTGTACTATTGTGCACTATCAATGCTCCTCTGATACCAGTGTAACTATTACTCCCAGTATCAGGGAGCTCCTGGGGAAACATGGGTGTCCTGATTGGAACTGTCCCAAAGAGGACTTGCAGTGGAGACCAAGGAAGATGTGGGGTCCTCCATGGTGAAGACCCCAGGGAGGGAGGCAGAGGACCCAGGAGGAGGAGGAGGAGGAAGTAACCCCTAGAGGTGGATTCTGTTGTTAGGGGGGTAGATGTATCTACCTTACGCTATGGCTTGAAGTGATGGAAAGCACATCTGGAGGATCGCTGGGGCAGCAGGATATTAGGGAAAGCTAAACATCATTGTCCACCTGGGGACAAATGATCTGGCTGGTGATGAGGTTAGAGTAGTGCAGGAGGACTTCAGAGAGCTGGGGAGGGGTCTTAGATAAGTGGCATGCACTGTAACCTTTTGGAGGTGCTACTGGTCAATGGGCATAGGGTCATATTGCCACAAACAACAGCAGCATGGCAATAAATGCCACAAGCAATACAGCATTCTCTGAAATAAGGTCGAGTAAAACACCGACCTTATAAAAACAGCAAATGCCATTGAAAACAAAGGTAGTTTTACTTTTTTGCTGGGGGGGCCACCCCGCTCACCCCTCAATGTGGGGGGCTTTACCCCCCCACATCCCCAGAATAAATATTATCAATTTCAAGGGGTTGTGGACTTAGGGGATGTGGAGAGACTCATGGGGGGAGGATCATTTTTTTTGCAATTAAAAAAAAAATAGTGACACCATGAGACCTGGGGGGAAACGAGCCATAGTCCCAGGTCTCCAACCTGCCATGTGCCGAGCCTTAGCCACTCCACCATGGGAGTGGCTCAACCAGGTGCCACACACATGGCTACCTCTTCCCCTCATACTGTAAGCACAGCGTGACGGGGTAGCGATAATTCCCTACCGCTATTATAATCCTGTCGTTCTAAATGCAGTCGCTCCTTACACAACGTGGTTTTTGCAGCACTATTCTTGTAGTGCTATATTGACCTGGTACCTGGTCAATGACAAGGGGGAGGACAGGGCATTCTGCACAATGAGATTCAATGCATGGTTGAAGGTCTGGTGCAGGGCAGAGGGCTTCAGCTTCATTGGGGTCTATGATCCCACCTGGAGGGATGCAGGCCTATACAAGTGGGATGAATTGCATCTATCCGGTGGGGGGAACCAAGGTACTCAGTGAGAAGTTTAAATGTTTCAGTGGCAAGCATTTAAAGTAGCCCAGGGGGATGCAAAAGTAGGCAGGAAAGAAGCTAACCGTGTCCCCTGTAGGATGAATCAGTCAGTAGAGAGGACCATAGGGTTGGGAAATTGACACTAAAACCTAAAACTGAGACAGGTAGAATAGCAGGAATAAGGAAGAATGGGAGTAAAAACAGGAGGGGAAGGGAGAGAAGACATGGGAATAGGACAGGAGCTACTAGAAAGGGAGATTGCAAAACCTGGAAGGCAAAGTGCACAAATATCCGCAGCCTGGAAAATAAAATCCCAGACCTAGTGGCCTTGATGGCAGAGGCAGACCTGGACATTGTTGCTGTTACCACAACATGGTACACAGGGAACCATGAATGGGACATAATATAGCCATACAAGGTAACACTCTATTTAGAAAAGACATGGTAGGAAAAAAAGGTGGAGGGGTGGTTATCTACGTCAAGGAGGGAAATAAAGCAGCTGAAGTTTAGGGAATGCAGGAGAAAGCAGAAGCACTGTGGGTCTCCCTGGAGGCAGGAAATGGCACCACTGCTCGCACTGGCATGATCTACACTTCTCCAGCACAAGGGGAGGAGATGGACAGGGTACTAGTGGAAGCCATCCACAACATGACAGCCAAACGTGAAGTGCTGCTGGTGGGAGACTTCAATTTGCCTGGTGTGAATTGGAGCACCCAGGCTGCAGCCACAGCCAGGGGCAGAGGCCTTCTGGATGCCCTGCAGAGGGTGTGCCTCAAGCAGCTTGTGGCGGAACCCATCAGAGAAGGAGCAATATTGGACCAGTTTGTTCACTTGGGAACATAAGCAGGAGGCTGGTAAGGACAGAGGTCTGGGGTTATATTCTGTTTTAACTGAAATATTTGAATAGTTTTGTACGTGAAATTAGTTATATGTGTTAAAAATTTCTACTTTGAGTTAGAACTGTTGCTTGGCCTGTGATATTGTAACTTTCGAGGCTTGGGAACACTTGTTTGGCAGTGATAATTAGAGTGAAATTTAAATGTGATGTTTGCCTGGTGTTGGTAAGAGCCTCCCACCCACCCTGTTTTGTAGGCTTTCTTAAATACTGAAAAGCCACTGGGGGTTGGGATTGAAGGGCTGTGTATTTCTGTTTGGGACTGAAATTCCAAGCAACAGGAACTGGTGGGCCTGTGACATCATACGGTACCGGATGTCTGCATACACACACTGTTAGTGGGACTGGACACACACTGGACTGTATGTGTTTATGAGACTTGGGAACTTTATTGGTGGGGTTGAAATCGGGTTTGTAAATAACTGCAGTCAGTATACAGAGAAACTGTATTCCAGGGGGAAGGGACTGATAAAAGGGGGTGTGCCATTATAAACAGAGGGGGACAAACAGGGTGGCCATATTCCACTATGGCAGGCATCTTTGGAAGGGTTGTAGGCTGCACAGGCTGTGGGATGGCAATAATTCTCAATTGGGCCTGGAGGGAGGGAGGCTGCCCACTCTGTAGACAGCTATCTTGTATCAGGAGTGAGGTATATTGGTTAAGGAGTAAGCTAGGGGAGCTGGGGGGGGTGTCCAAGGATAAGGGGTGTGGATATGGGCAGAAGAAGGGTGGGGCTGAGGGGAGGCTGGGGCAACGCTCTGAAATTATAGGACGTTATGTTACAACAAGCAGGAGGGGGGATATTAGGGACAGAGGACCCTTAGATAGGGATTTTGACGCTAAGGGGAAAGTGTACTGGGTGAACATTCCAAATACAAAGAGATTGGAGGGGGAAGAGTCAGGAGGGGCTGTTGTGGGGAAGCCTAGTAGAGCAGACACTGAGAAGGGAGGGGCTGTTGTGGGGAAGCCTAAAACAGCAGACTGTGGGAAGGGAGCTCCTAAGTAGAACAGAGCAAGAGGGGAAGAAGAGGGGCAGTTTAGAGGTGCAGTCAGGAGAAACTCGGGTTACTTGATGGAGGCCGACATAGAGTGTCACAATAAATTTGAGCTACTAAGCAACCTAGAGGGGGAGGAAGGGGTTGGTGGAAATGAGGAAACTGATACAGAGGCCGGGGGGAGGGAGTCGGATACCCATAGGGCATCACAGACCGGCAATGGAAAGGATAGAAATAGTCCCAGAGGGAGAAGGGGAAACATAAATGTTAAGCAGATGGGGGAGATGCAACATATTGCAGACATGAGGGAGGAGAGCATGACTGGAGAGAAACTGGAGAGGAGCCCTCCTTCAGCAGGGGGGTCGGTACCAAGGATGGGGCCTTAGCTAAAGGGGACCCACAGAGAGCTCCTGGAGGCAGGGGTACCATCACAAGAGGGAGGATGGCGGTGTGGGGGAGGGGAAACCATCAGGGCCAGGATAAATGGTTCGGATAAGAGAGGGTTAAAGGGACACCTATTCGGAGGGGTCTGAGTTAAGTGGCCAAATAACGAGGGAGACAGAAAGGGAGGGTGACAAGGGGTCTCTAATAAGGCAGGAAGACTCCCATGGAATTGAGATCACGAATAAAGGGGGCATGGGGGGGCTGAGAAGGCATAGTGAGGTAACCATAAGGATGATGGCGGTGTTAAGGTTCTGTTATTGGGAGACTCGATGATTAGGGGTATCCAGTGGGAGGGACAGGGGGGTGGATGCCATAGCCAGGTGAAGGTAGTGAGTATCTCTGGGCTGACAGTGCACAGAGCAAAGTTCATGGTGTATGATGGAGGCCGACATAGAGTGTCACAATAAATTTGAGCTACTAAGCAACCTAGAGGGGGAGGAAGGGGTTGGTGGAAATGAGGAAACTGATACAGAGGCCGGGGGGAAGGAGTCGGATACCCATAGGGCATCACAGACCGGCAATGGAAAGGATAGAAATAGTCCCAGAGGGAGAAGGGGAAACATAAATGTTAAGCAGATGGGGGAAATGCAACATATTGCAGACATGAGGGAGGAGAGCATGACTGGAGAGAAACTGGGAGAGGAGCCCCTCCTTCAGCAGGGGGGTCAGTACCAAGGATGGGGCCCTAGCTAAAGGGGACCCACAGAGAGCCTCTGGAGGCAGGGGTACTATCACAAGAGGGGAGGATGACGGTGTGGGGGAAGGGGAAACCATCAGGGCCAGGATAAATGGTTCGGATAAGAGAGGGTTAAAGGGGACACCTATTCGGAGGGGGTCTGAGTTAAGTGGCCAAAATAACGAGGGAGACAGAAAGGGGAGGGTGACAAGGGGGTCTCTAATAAGGCAGGAAGACTCCCATGGAATTGAGATCACGAATAAAGGGGGGCATGGGGGGCTGAGAAGGCATAGTGGAGGTAACCATAAGGATGATGGCGGTGTTAAGGTTCTGTTATTGGGAGACTCGATGATTAGGGGTATCCAGTGGGAAGGACAGGGGGGTGGATGCCATAGCCAGGTGAAGGTAGTGAGTATCTCTGGGCTGACAGTGCACAGAGCAAAGTTCATGGTGTATGAACTGGTTAGGGATTGTGGAGGTTAACGGATTTCCTGGTGCATTTGGGAACTCAACGATCTAGGGAGGAAATAGCTGCTTTGAAATCAAGCAAGGTTCCAAGAACTTGCCAGAGTCTGTCGGGATAATGGATGCAACATTTCCTTTTGGGAGATATTGCCAGTACCAAAGGCCTCAGTGGAGAAAAAAATGAAGATCACAGAGGTTATTGACTGGCTCAGGAAGTGGGGTGAAGAGAGTGGGTTGGGGGTGTTAGGGAATTGGAAAGGAGTTTGGGAGGATAAGGGACTGTATACCAAGGACAGGCTTCATCTTGCCCCATTAGGGAAGGAAGTCCTTAAACAGGGGATGGCTGACTACATTCAAGAAAGGTGGGGTTTAAACTTGTGAGGGAGGGAAGGGATAAGGGAGAGGCTGACCAGAAGCCCTCTCCTCCAGATGAGGGAGTAGCCTTCAAACCCAAGGGGGAGGGGAAACAGACTGGGGGTGGAGGTTTCAGGAGGAGCAGAGGAGGATGGAAGTATAAGGAACCTGGGTGGGGTTTGACAAAGGGGATCAGGGATAAGGGGTTGGGGTTGGTGTTAGTAAATGCCAGGAGCTTGGGAAACAAGTTGCCAGAGTTCCAGGCCATGCTGTTGGGGTGGGGGGTGGATGTGGTGGCGGTCACGGAGACGTGGACCAACAAAAACCATGACTGGGACCTAAATGTGCAGGGGTACACTATGCTTAGGAAGGATAGAAAGGAGGGCAGAGGGCATGGAGTGGCTATGTTCATTAGAGATGACATAGAAATTACTAGGGTAGAAGAGGCAGAGGAAAACGTGGAGGCCTTATGGGTCACCTTACGATCCCCAGCAGGAGATAAGGTCAAGCTGGGTGTAGTATATAGGTCCCCCGGGATGAGTGATGTTCTAGAGGATGGTTTGCTGGACAACATCATTGCCCAGTGTGGACCAAAAGGGAAGGAGTGGTGTTGATGGGGGACCTTAATATGCCAGGTACAAACTGGGGAACCATGTCCTCTAAGGTGGCCAAGGAGCAGAGGCTGAAGGATGGCTTCCAGGATGTGTTCTTAACACAGCATGTGATAGAGCCCACAAGGGAGGGGCATGTCCTGGACTTGGTTCTGGCAGATGGGGATCTGGTAAGTGACCTGGTTGTAGAGGACCCCCTGACTAGGAACGACCACAATACTGTCTGGTTTCAAATAAGCATGGGAGGGGGAGATCTAGGAC
The DNA here is from genome assembly GCA_016271365.2 of Neoceratodus forsteri. Taxonomy (NCBI): domain Eukaryota; kingdom Metazoa; phylum Chordata; order Ceratodontiformes; family Ceratodontidae; genus Neoceratodus; species Neoceratodus forsteri. The sequence goes on from CM028130.1 coordinate 1,320,572,748, forward strand.
ACTTGCAGTGGACTTCAGGGGGGCAGACTTTGTGGGCATGGGAAATATTCTCAAGGATCACTTGAAGGGGATTACATCAATGACAAGTGTGGAAAGGAGATGGGAGGTCATAAAACGGGGACTTAATGAGGCAGTCAGGATCTGCGCTAAGTTGAAATGTAAGGGAGCAAGGTCACATAAATCATGCTGGTGGTCCAGTGAGGTACAGGTAGCGGTCAGAGAAAAGAAGCGCCTACAAAGATATAAAACAACAAGAGGGATAGGGATAAGGAAATGTACCATCTTGCATCTAGAAAAGTCACCCGGATGGTGAGGGAGCAAAGTCAGTAAAGAGCAGCGGCTGGCACAGGGATATGGAGGAAAAGGGTTCTTCTGGTACATTGGGGAGCAGAGAAAACTAAGGGCCATCTCAGCAGATTGAGAGCAGAAGGAGGGTGGGTGGAAGAGGCGAGGGACCAGGAAGAGGTATTTAACGAGTACTTTGCCTCTGTGTTGACTAGGGAGGGGGATGGGATATCTACAAAGCAAGGCACAATGGGGATAGAAGCAGCAGTGAGTGGGATCAGGGGAGCAACAGAAATGGAGCAAGAGGGAGGGAGGGAGAGGTACCCCAGGGGTGTCACATCTGGATAAGGATAAAAAGGTCAGTAAGGTGGAGGGGACGGATGATGCTATCTCCGCCAAAGGGGTGTGGTTAGCCCTCAAGGCCCTAAAGAAAGACAAATCTCCTGGGCAGATGGCATTCATCCGAGAAGTATTATGGGAATTGGCGGACATTCTGGCTGCACTTTCGAGGAGCTCTTCAACAGGTCACTTGAGACAGGGAGGGTACCTAGGATTGGCGAGAGGCACATGTGGTGCCAATCCAAAGGGGATCGAGGAAGTACCAGGTAACTATAGACCCATCAGTTTGACCTCGGTGGTGGGAAAATTAATGGAGAGTATACCAAAGGAATGATTGGGGTGTACTTGGAGGAGGTGGAGGTCTAGATAGTCGGCAACATGGGTTTGTGCCAGGTAGATCATGTCAAACCAATCTTGTGGAGTTCTATGAATGGGTAACATCAGAACTGACAGGAAAAGCCTGTGGATGTATTATTCTTGGACTTCAGCAAGGCTTGACTCTGTCCCCACAATGGTCTGGTGGAGAAACTGATGGGGTTAGGAGTAGGCCCTTTGGTGGTCAGATGGATTGAAAACTGGCTAGCTGGACGCACCCAGAGAGTAGTGGTCTGTGGGGAGCTCTCGAACCCTAGAGAGGTTGGTAGTGGGGTACCGCAGGGCTCGGTCCTGGGTCCAATCCTGTTTAATGCATACATATCGGACATCAGGGAGGGTATAGAGTATGAAATGAGTCTCTTCGCTGATGACTCCAAGATGGGAGCAGTAGTTGAGGGAGAAGAGGGGAGGTTGGCCTTGCAAGGGGACCTGGATACCCTGGAAAGCTGGGCTCACACATGGAAATTAAATTTCAATATCACCAAGTGCAAGGTGTTGCATCTTGGGGGAAACCCTAAACACAGGTACACCCTGGGAGGGGAGGCTGGAGGCCTCAATAGGGAAAAAGACCTAGGGGTCATGGTGGATGCATGTATGAATAACTCTGAGCAGTGCAGGAGAGTGGCTAGCAAGGCAAACAGGATGTTGGGATGCATCATAAGGGGGATCTCCTCTAGGAGCAAGGAAGTGATTCTGCTGCTGTACAATGGACTGGTTAGACCACACCTTGAGTACTGTGTACAGTACTGGAGACCACACTTGAAGAGGGACATACAGCTCCTGGAGAGGGTACAGAGGAGGGCAACTAAGATGATACGAGGGCTAGGGGATTTGATGTATGAGGACAGACTTGAGGAGCTCTGCCTGTTTTCATTGGAGGAGAGGCGAGACGGGGGAACATGATTGAGATCTTCAAGTACCTCAAGGGAATAAATAGGGTAAACATCGATAGGATCTTTAGACTAAAGCAGGGAGGTATCACCAGAGGGCATGGTTTGAAGTTGGAAGGTGGAAGGGTGAGGGGGAAAAGAGGAGGAGATTTTTCACTGAGAGGGTGGTGGACCCTTGGAATGCACTGCCTGGCGAGCTGGTTCAGAGATTCACAGTGGAGGGCTTCAAGAGAGGGTGGGACAGACACAGAAAGTGGATGTATCAGATGATGGCCTGTCCCAGGGGGTTGGGGATGGATGATAAGGGTTTCTGGAACACAAGGGAGGGGAGGGTCTCGGCACTCAACTAGGGATCTGAGGTTCGAGCAGACTCGATAGACTGTAAGGCCTAATCTGCTGGCAAATAGTATGTTAGTATGCTACTCACCAATGGGGACAGAGTCACGAGTGTAATGGTGGGTAGCCACCTGGGGTCCAGTGATCATTGTACGGTGTGGTTCAATGTGAGAACAGTGGATGAGTCAAACCACACAAAAGCCAGGGTCCTGATTTTCAGATGGATTGACTTTGCAAAAATTGGGGAATGTCTCAAGGAAGCCTTGGCAGGAGAAGAAGAAGGGGAAATGTAGAGAAACACTGGGCTAACCTTAAGAGAGCCATAGCAGAGGCAACAATCCTTTGTCTTAGGCAACTAAGCAACAGATAGAGAAAGGAAAAAAACGCTATGGTTTTCAAAGGGTGTGGCTGGGAAGGAAAGAGAGAAAAGGCTTGCTTTCAGGAGGTAAAAGCAAACACAAAGAGGGAAGACAGGGAACTGTATCTGGAACGCTGTACCATGATTAGGCATGAATTTTGTTTGCCTATCCAAATGGAAGTCAGCGTTGGCTGAACATTTCTTGATACTGCTGCCATCAGTGATGCACCTGATGGTGTGCCAAACAGCTTGCCTCATTGTTGTGACAGTAAGGGGGTGTTCCTTGCCTGGGGAATGCCAATGGTGCTCATGGCCTGTGGTGATGCACGACACAGCTCAGCTGCTTTTTGGTTTTTCATAACTAGTGGGGTAGCAATCACATTTTGGGTTGGGGTAGTACTGTAGATGCTAGGACCACTACTTTGTCCACTGCCAGAATCCTCCTCATCCAGTACAACAATGATGTCCTCCTCCTCACCTGCACCTCCATGTCTCTGTAGTGGTGCTGTGTGTATTTTGCTTACATTGCCCTCTGATTGGGATGAACCAGAACCACAGGCACTGGCTACCTTCTGGTGTTGGCAACACCAAACTGGGTGCCTGTTTTTAAGGTGTGTGTGCTACCCACCTGCGCGGAGATGACTACCCTTCTTACCCCGACTTACTTGGGTTTGACACAGTTGGTAAAGTGTCACTGTCTCATCAGATGGGTCCAGTACATAAAAATCCCACACTAGGGATTTATGGGGCCTTGTATTTACTTGGTGCCAAGATGACTGTGATTGTGATAGCAAAGGAGAAGATTTGCTCTTTGTTATGTTGTGGAGTGACTGGAGCAATGTAGAAAAAATGGGAGAAACAGTAGTTGGGATGACCTTCTCCTTGGTTGTTTTAGCAGCTAAGGCAATAGGCAAGACAAGCTCTGTAACACCCTGTTTTGCCCTTTTCTTTTCTGGCTCCCATGAGGAATACGTGTCGTCTGACACATCATCATCCACATCATAGTCTGGAAAAAAGCTGGCACTGCTGGCAATCTCATCAGCCTCAGTAAGTCTGTCTGCCTCAGTAGCAAGTGCCACAGGCTCTGTAACATGCACCTCCTCTTCATGACTGTTGTCTTCATGTTGCTTCACATGTACGCCACCTCACCCTCACTCATTGGACATGGACTCACATTATCTGGCTCCACCTAAGACCTACCATCACCAACAGCACCACTTTCAAATTGCATTTCAGCACCAACAGCCTCCAAGCCCACAGTTGTTTGTTTGCTGGTGGCACTGCTGCTTCCTCTCACTGTGTCACTTGACATTGAGACATCCATCAACATGTCTGCCACAGATTCTGCAGAGAAAAACTTAACTGCAGGAAAGCCAAAATCAGGGCCATATACTTTGCTACTTCTGCTACTGCCTGCCACTGAGTCATCTAAACGCTGACCCTGTGCTCTCACAGACACGTTTCTGGTTCCTGCACCACTATTAGTATTAGTATTAGGAACCACAAATTGGGAAATATTCTTTGTGGCCACTCCAAGGCCTCTTCCTTTAGTTGCCCTTTTCTTCCCAGTCATTCTTCAGCACACGCAGGGACACAACAATCACCCAGCTTAAATCACTGTCTGGAGAACTGTGATTTTTTTCCTAAATACAGGTGTGCATGCAGGGACACAACAATCACTCAGCTTAAGTCGCTGTCTGGAGAACAGTGATTTTTTTTCCTAAATACAGTTATGCATGCAGGGACACAACAATCATTCGGCTTAAATCGCTGTCTGGAGAACAGTAATTTTTTTTCCTAAATACAGGTGTGCATGCAGGGACACAACAATCACTTGGCTTAAATCGCTGTCTAGAGAACAGTAATTTTTTGTCCTAAATACAGTTGTGTGCACAGACGCACAAAAATCACTTGGATTAAATCACAGTCAGGAGTACAGTGATTTTTTTATTAAGAAAAGACAGGGCACTTGCCAACTGATTTTGTTCAGAAGAAAACTGTGCCTTCTAAACTGCTCCTACCCTCCCCCGGCCCACACAAGCCACCAAACCACAGCTTCTAATAGGAAACTGAATACTGCAAATAAACAATACAGAACAGAGAAAAACAACACAAAAAATCACTGTGTGTACAAAGAGCACTCACAGTAACAGTTCAGAAGCAATTTGACAAACAAAATGCTCTTTTATATAATGTTTGTAGATTTGACTCTAAGCTGCAGCACAAGCTCTACTCTCTAAGTATCTCTCAAACACACTACACTCACAGAATGAGAAAATTAGCTTCTCATTGGCTGTTCAGCAACATGTGACCCCATATCCCATGGCTCATTGCAAATTTTGACTATTTTGCTGAACTTTGCCAGCAAAGTTCAAGCTTCTCGGATCTGGGACACCTGTACCATTGACTGTAACAGGAATCGAAGTTTTTGACTTTGAAATTTCACAAATCCACCCCAAATGCTTTGAAGTGGGACTTCGTACTGCAGAAAACTTCATGGAATACTCGTAATCTGCGAAGTTTTACATGGAGCGAATTTTGACAACTTCTCACATCTCTAATTGTTAACTCCTGGAGGAGTTTATTACACAAAGATGCTAAGATTAAATAATTTGTCTGGTGCCTCCACACAGAGAATTTAAGTTAACTAGGTCACACTGAACTACCCCCAGGAAAACATCATCAACCCACTATGGCCCCCACTAGCACAACTTTCCTTATTCCCACACAGTTCAGTGACAGTTTACCAGCCACAACTTAACACTGAATGAATAGTATGCTTATGAGTCAGTAGTTTAGACAAGTATGAAAGGGATTTATTGGGTGCCAAGTTCAGTGTCCTAGGGGAGAAAAAGCAGGTGTTAAGGCAGACAAATATAATTCAAATTGTGCCTCAGCAACTACCTGCTAACCCTCTAGTGCAACCCTCCCCTACAACCAACACAGTGCCAGTGTCCTACTGTACTGTTGTGCGCTACTCTAGCTATGCTCCACTGGTACCAATGTTACTATTACTACAGTCTTAGGGAACTCCCATGGAATCCAGGGTACTCAGATGCTGGAACGATGCAGGCCCAATGCAGTTGCATGGGATTGGCAAGCTTTGGTGCTGTTACATAAACAACACATAATAATAATTCATGAGAAACTGATACACAGTTGAATCCGGGAATCATTTGAAATGGTTTCCAGTTGCAGCTGTATCTGGTTACAGCTTGGAGAAGATACAATTTATACTTTAGAACTTGAGTACAAATTCAGATTTTCAAAATAATCAAACAATGTTTCACATAACTTATACTGAACATGTCTGTAATCATAGCCAACTGGCCAAGTACAAAAAAGAATATTTCAAATGATGACCTTAACTAACTTTATAGAGTGAGTGCTAAAGGACCTGTGGGCCCTCTTCAATTACTCTTGGTTACCCTTGGTTTTATAGGAGCAGCCACCTCCTGATTTCTGCTGTCCTTGCAGGATTTACAGCCTCCTCTCTTAGCAGACATAATCACACCTCCAATATCTCAGCTCTCCTCAGTTACCGACTCCAGTGCCTCCACCGATCAGCCAATCAGCTGGGATCTCCCTCAGCTGGACTTGCTCTGTCTTGGGGTGATGGTGGTTGGGTAGCAGCAAGTCCCATAATCCCACCTTCCAAAGTCCACTTCCTGTAACACCCACTGCAGGCTGTTACCACCGGGCTGAGATGACTGGCATGGTGGCTCCCAGACCTCACCGGTATTGATCGTGTGCAGATCTCTCATGTCTGAGTGGAATTAAGTCTATCTTCCATTTTCTCCTCTCTTACAATCTCAGCTGTGAGGGGTCTTCCTTACAGACTGATAGCCACTTCTGGGCCAATAAATCAATCACAGTTATTCTGCATGAAGCAGCTCCTCTTTGGTAACATAGAAAGCCAATTTCTCCCCCTCCAAAATGCCTGCAAAGTACTAGATTGTATTCTCAGATGGTAGACCTGCCTCCTAAGACAGACTGCAATGCATTCTCTAAATTGGGACAGTTCTGAGGGGAAAAAAATCTGAGCACACAGCCTCTCTATTGGATAAGGATATTTGTCAGCCACAAGGGAGGGCTTGTCTGTCATCTTCTTGACAGCTGAATGGGTACCTCAAAGATAGGAGAATAATAGGGGTTCTTCTTTGGGTTATGAGCCCTGTGATTGCTTTTAAGTAGCCTCTGAAGTCTGATTGGTTGCTCGCTGTACTCTGACCCCTGTTGCCATGCTGAAATGGGGTCAGAGGTGCAAAAAATGGTGATAGTTACCAGTCCCAAATGTACAATCAACAAAAATCCTTTATGAGGAATCACTGGCCCCCTCAAAACATACTGTGTTACCCAGTAACTATTCTGCTTGCTTCATAAGGTGGCAGGGCAATGGCTGCAAACCACTGCTTAAGTAAATTGATTTAAAGATAGAGTGATTTATTTGATACAGATTGCAGCTCTAAAGCATGTCTCAACACCATAAAAAAGTGTGAGCAGCACATGTGTCTAAATGTGAGAAACAAAAATTATCAGAAATTACAAAAAGTTACAAAACACCTCCTCATAAGAAGTGTAACATTAAAAAGTCAGAATGTCCACTAAATAGGTACATATATACAGAAAAGACCTGGATGTCACATTGGAGGTCAAGGTAGTAGACAAATCCTTGAGTGGATTGCATTACCTAGTGTTATGCTTAGGTTGACAAACGTAAAGATTTGTGCTATGCTGCAAACTTTTTGTGTTCATTAAATTTCTTAGTTTTGCAGTGATTACCTGTTTTTTTTCTTGTTCATTTGCTCAATATCTACCCCAGTATGACATCCTTGTGCCTCACCCAGTAACCCACCCTCCTCCCCTAGCACTGACCATTATCATAAGACATACCCCTTCCACTACAGAGGAACCTGTGCAGGTACCCTCCCACCCTCCCACAACCTAAAAAGAAGCAAGATACACATCTTGGTCCTAGCCCACCCTCTCAGCAGTCAGTTATTTAACTCCCCCATCCCACAAAAAAGAAAACCTCCTCCTTCACCAACCCACCCACTCAACGCCAAACACCCTCCACCACCATGCAACTCAGATTGAAATCTGAGTAATCTGACTCAACCCAACAGAAATTATACAAAAACTGGCATGTTGGTGCAGTGGTACAGCTACCACTCTTGATGCTGGTGACTGGAAGTTTGAACAGCAACCTCAGTCAACAGGATGCCAATGGGATGAAAGATTGAGCATTCAAGAGTATGCTGTCCCCCACAAGGGAGAGAGGGTAGCTACCTCTACTAATACACTGCCATCTGCATGACCATGAGTTGCATTGCAACACAGATATGGTTTGAGGAAGGATGTTGGCCGGGCTGCACTGTGGCAAGAATTGTGTACAGAGGCTAGGAGCCCCCAACATGCTGACATAATGAGGGAGGGAGATCAATGGAATTAGGAATGGCCCTGGCTCAAGTAGGATGACATCAGGCACACTCAGGCCCTGCCTCTTGCCACTGGCCACTTCCAGCACTCATGGTTCTTCTGTCTCTGTATCCTGGAGTGGGTGGGAATATTGAGTTTGATTTGACCAGATCCTGCAATGGAGTAATTCCATTGGGTTAGAAATTGGGCTTGTAAGTACCAATGATACAGGAGGACAGGGCTATAACTGACTCGTGAGGAGATGGGAAGAGCAATGGTATGTATTTATTTAGTTATTTATTTAAAGTGTTTCACCAGGTAAACATACAGAGATATACAAACAATCTCATTTTCAGATGTGACCTGAAGGAAGAAGGAGGAGGAGGAACATATCAACAGAAAAACAGGTAACAAAAATTAAAAACAGTAATACAAGTAAATAAAAATACAACAGGCACATAAAGAAGAATAAAAAAATGAAGGGATACTAAACTAAATTGATGGGAGGAGGATGATGGCAACCAGCACAGACCTTCCTCTCACAACTTGGTTGGCCACAGTCTGAAAGAACTGGAGCACATGCTTTGTTATAAGTATGCAACCCTATGCGTTAAGATGGCAGCTAGCTGAGCAGGTGAGAGGAAGTTCTGTGCTAGCCACTGTTGTTCTACTCCATTCAGTTCAATTTTTATCCTTTCTGGTTAGTTGGTTGCCAGTCTGTGTAGCATGGGTTGGTGGGGGGTGGTGGGTGCTGAGTCGTGGGCTGGGGTGGGAGGTTGCCTTTTAAGTGGTGCTGGGGAAGAGGGTGGGTGGGTGAAGAGTGGGTTGGCAGTGGAGGGAGGTGTATTACTTCTTTGCTTGGGGAGGAGGGAAGGAGAAAAAGTGTATTGCCTAGTTTCCTCAGTTGGTGGTGGAAGGGGGTTACCTTATGTAGTGACAATGAAGGTTGGAGGCGAGAAGGGTGGGTTTTGATTGCTACAGAGGGTGGGGAGATGGATTACATTGTTTATTTTGGTAGCAAGCCCTGCCGAGTGTCACAGCCATCATCATGAAGGGACTCTTTGCACAACTTTGCTTGTGAAATATCACTTCACAGAGTCTTCTCCAGGTGAAGTGTGATGCAAAGTGGCACTTCACCAGAAAAGTCCCACTTTGCATACAATAGTCTTCACCTGGCAAAGCTGGCACTTATGAGAAGGGCTGTGCAAAATAGTAGCCCTTCACTTAGCACAATATGTAGTAAGGTTTAATCACTTTGCTTGTACCACTGGAAAGTCTGAAAGAGACTTAGGGGCTATCATCCAACAGAATCTAACCTTTAGATCTAACAGCTCAGTTGCTATTTCAAAGGCCAGTAGGATTATAACTTGTATAAAAAGAAATATGATCAGTAGGCATAAAGATGTCATGGTGCCCCGGTATAGATGTTGGTATGTCCACATCTAAATTATTGGTCACAATTTTTTTTTTTTTGCAATTCAGTAAACGTTTACAGAAAAAAATCGATATACAGAACAGCTCCACAAGCAGTTTTGAACTGCCACACAAACAGCAAACAACTAACAACAAACAAGCACTAACAACAAAAGATAAAAGGATCAAAGCAGCCAACACTACATTAATGAGTAATAACAATATGTACAGATCACAACAATCAATAACAAACAAATCCAAGCCCCCCCAGCCCGAGCCATGCAGAATCATGTATGTATCAGAATGTATGTCTTTATGTGACGAAGTACCTTTGTAAACGAGCCTCTGGCTCAAAGGTTGTAAACTGATTCTTAAATAAAATAAATAAAAAAAAATCATGTACAAGGCCACTGATTTACAGTGATTAAAACAATTAAATTCCGTTTTCAAGACTTAAGATTCCGGAATTTCACCGGTGATTCTTACTCTAATTTCCGGATTTTACCGGGATTCTTTTATCATTTTTTAGTATGTGCATAAATAATCAGAATTAAAGAAGGCTTAATATACAGAGCATTAAATGAAGCAAACTGAAAATAGTACAGGAAGGAATTAAAAGAAAAACACACTTTTTTATAGATTTACTGATCTGATAGAAAATGCCAGATTCCATGAAATCTTTGTTTTTACCGGTTTTCAGGCAGCCCTAATTCTGGAATTTTACCGGATTTTCCGGTTAAAACCGAAAAACAGTGGCCTTGATCATGTATTATTCCAAAACATCCTTTGGTGCATGCAAAAGGAAAATAGGCCATATCTCCATAGGAGGATGAGCCTATACTAAAGTGCCCCCTATCCATCTCTCACCAAAAATGAATAAAGAGAAGACCAAAGGGCCCTGTATATGTGAAGGGCATGGTGGGCATAAGCTATGGACAGCTCTGCATTCATAGCAGTTAACATTTCCCTTAGCGGCCAGCCCATTGGTGCAGCGGTGGGATTTCTGCTCGCGACACCGGCGACCCGGGTTCGGGAATGGACCCGGATCGTTGGAGGGCTGGCCGGGGGGAGAAGGATGGAGCATCCCAAGGACTGCTCTCCTTCTCCGGGGGGAGGGTGGGGGAAGCGATCAATGCACTGAGGACTCCTGGTGGAGGCCTGGGGATCTCAGGCGACCGACGCTCACAGCTCTGGAAGGTGGGGCGGACGCTGGCGTCATTGCACGTCCCCGCTTCCGTAAGGAAAAAGGCAGAACACCAAGGTGGGCAAGGACCACCGTCTACATGAAGCTCTCCTGGAAGACCTTGATTCACCACCATTGTTGCAGGTCCCCCAACTAGATATTGGTTCCGTGGTCACTGAAGAAGGTGGCCACGGCCCCGCCCTCAGGGGGGCAAGCCGGGGGTGACTGAGGGACCTCGGCAGCCATAGATGGTGGTGGAGCTTTCCAGAGGCCGTGACCAGGGCCAATTAATGACGAGGTCCTGCCATGGAAAAAAGATAATAAAACAAAAAATAAAAAAAACATTTCCCATGCCCACTCAATCTGACATGGGGAGAGAGAATCCTTCTAATGTTAAAGAATAAGCAACTTAGCTACTGCCAACACTAAGGCCATACTTGCTTTGTCAGCCCCCCATTGGCAAGGACCCATAATCGCCCAAAATACAAACTTATACAGTAAAATAATTCTGTGGTCCAAAAAAAGGATCTAAACATTGTTGGACAGAGTTCCAAAACGGCTTAATTTTTGAGCAAGTCCAAAGCACACGCAGAAATGTGCCCTCTTCTTGAACACAATGATAGAAAACAGGAGATGATAGTTGCACATTTGATATAGCTTCTGGGAAGTATAATATGAATTATGGAGGATATTGAATTGGATTAAGTGAAGCCAATCTTGTTTAATAAATTTATATAAAGTATGTCAGTCCAAATTTGAGTCTAATAACTAGGTGGATGGTCCAAGTCCAATGTGTTAGCCCAGTAAAAAGCGATCGAGGAAGTTTCTGCCCAAATAAGTTGTCAAAATGCACTGTTCTCAATTCTGGTCCCCATATCTAAAGTAAGATGCAACTTGAGTTAGAGAAAGTACAGAGGAGATCCTCCAAATCTATTCATGGCATGGATGGACGTAACTACCAAGATAGGTTGAAATTACTGGGACTGCACAGTTTAGAAAGGAGATGGCTTAGGAGTGACCTCATCCTACTCTATAAGGTAGTAAGAAACACTGAATTAATGTCAGACATGGGTCTGGAATTCAAAGAAGTACAGTAGCATGCAACTCTAGGAACCGTATCAAACAACTACGAGGTAAATTCTTTAGAATTGCAAAAAGGGGTTCTTATTTTAGTCTGATGATAATTAAATATTGAAATAATCTGCCACAATATATTGTTGTTGCCCCTAGTCTGGACTGCTTTATCAAATACCTAAATGCCCTTATAAACTCCTGGAACAACAATTGGATAATCACTGTATAGTGGGGGAGAAGACTTGACGCACCCATGGTGCACTTCTACTCCTAGTTTATCAAAGTATCAAAGTACCTACTGAAGTATACAAGGTAAGGTACACTGATGAGGGGGGCAGAGGGGTTGCATATAAATACCACAGCTGTGCAAGTAAGGAATTGTTTTTTCCGAATACCTTGACTAATATAGACTATTCATTACTCAGGAGAAAAATGAATCATTGTTGCTCTTTGGGGCTATTTGGTGTTTTTTTAATTTTCCGTGAGCTGAAGCTGTCTCGAGACTTCCTGTCCAATCAAAGGCCACTTTGAAAGCTCACTGAAAGCAATTTGTGTGACCCAGCACTTGCAGAAGCTACAGAGAGGCAGACATCTGAGCTGCTGTGAAAGCAATCTACTTCCATCCACTTGTTAAACTAAGCCAAAAAGCAGAAATCCTGATACATTTTTCCCACTTTCTAAGTCCCAAGCAGCAGGGTTGATTTGTAACACTTGTAGTGTGAAAATCATTCTTTTTTTCAAGAGAACTTCTGCAGTGAGAAGAAAGTAAATGAAAGAAGGGCTGTTTAATACTTGCTGAGAGACACAGACAAGCGCCTGTGTGTGTGTGTGTGTGTGTGTGTGTGTGTGTGAATACTAAAGCCAACCCAGATTTAAAGCTGTTGTGTTATAAGCAGTTTAAGGGAGTAAGGGAGATTATTTTGTATGGGTTTACTTAGTGAATAGAAATGTAAGTTCTTTTTTTTAACTTATTTGGACTTGTCTAAAACAAAAAGTAAGGAAAACTAAGGATTTAGATTCATAGTAGTCTAACTGAAGTGCAGTGAAGTGTACAGCTTTGCTGAATAAATTCATTATTTTTTTTCTTTGTTTTTCTTCTTTTCATAAAGGCCTGAGTCGACTGTCTCCCACCATGACTGCTTCTGGGTGGCTGCCATTTTGCCCAGTCTTTGTTTGCAGTACTGGGTACTGTGTACACTTGTTCACTCAGCTTATTTGTGGCTTTGTACTAAAGAAAGAAATTTAAAAAAGAAACTTTTTTCTTTAGTCAGCCTTGACTATTTGTGAGTGATATTTGTCAGCTCAATGATATTGTTGCAGTGAATTACTATATTTCATAGTAATTGTGATGGACATATGACCAGATTGGTCTAGTAATTTCTTTTTGTTAATGTATTTTGTTAATGTAATTATGCTTCTGTCATAATTTCTGCTATCTCTCATAAGTGGGCACAAAACATGGGGCTGGATTTTCAAAGCCCCGATGCAAGCTGCGACAACGACAGCTTGCGCCAAGTGCAGTTGTGTCCGGGACCCTGCACCTGAATTTCTATCCCACAGGGTCCCGGTGCCAAAGTCCAGCAGCATGCAGCAGAGGTGGTGCTATGCCAAATGGATGGCGCACCCACCTGGAATGCCACAATGGCAGCAGGGTGTCTGTGGCACCCACAGATGGGGGCATGATGCTGGCTAGAGCCCCCCTCATACCACCATGCCACCCTGGCCCTCCTGATATGGTGACTGGCACAGCCCTCCTCACCCCACCAAGGCCGGCCGCTGAATGCACTATCAGTGCACGTACTGTATACTGTATATAGTATGCACACTGACAGTTCATTCGGCGGCCAGCTGTGATGGGGTGAGGAGGGCTGTGCCGTCCCCTAATCTTGCATGGATGGGGGTGCAGGCTGTGGGGCACTATGAGCCGAGTGGGGGGAGGGCACCAAGGGAAGACATCCAGCACATGGACAGTCAGGGTGGGGGGGGCACTGGATCACCAGGGAGCAGCCATCATGGAAGGACTGGGCAGGCCACACAGTGATATATACTGGATGACCCTCCAAGGAGCTGTCTACATACTGCTAGACCATCCCTTTGCTGGTCTAAGGGTATTTGGCACTTAGTTCCTGGGGAGGTCTTTGAAAGTCTGGATCCGAGGGCTGTGGCAGTCTGGGTCTGCTGCAAGCCCCCTTGTGCCATGCTGCAGCCACTTTTGTGGTGCAAGGCGGGTGCTGGCACACATTGGCTCAGGCAGAATGCTGGGTGATGCAAACTGCCTTTGAAAATAGCACTTGGCTCAGCCCTTGGCGCAAGGTGCCTTTGCGTCAGGCCTGTTCAACACAAGCACCTTGCATCAGTCTAAGGCCCTTGAAAATCCAGCCCATGGTTTCCAATGTCACGTGACAAACAGGTCTTATGGGAAACATTGGCCAGAGCTGCTCAGGGAAATGTTCCCTTGAGAACAATCAGCCACAGATTCTGTAAGGCAGATGTGAGTGTGCCATTTTAAATGCCTCAGCAGCCTGAAAGGCAGAGGCGTGGGATTGAGCACCTTGGCCACCCTGGAATACAGAATCATAAAAGTGGACAGAGAACATTTGAGTGTGAAAGGAGTCATCCCTCCATACACGCACCTATCTGGGGAGGGGGTGGCAGGAGTAACCTGTCACTCAAAGGGGTGAAACCACCTCCCACAGTCACAAAAGAATAAAACAGCAAGCTGAGGTTCAGCTCGTTCTCTTGGACCCAATACCATCTGAAAATCCAGAGCCCATGCAATTAGAGATCTGCTGAGAAATATAGTTTAGGGAATTGTGTTTCTTCAGATAGCAGCAGGTAAATAAATAGGTTATAGAGTGAGAATAGCTCAGATTCTTCTATCTGTTAACTGTCTGATTTGACTCCATTTATTTTCATTTCTAGTACACTTTAATCATTTTGTTTGACTGTACATAAATCCTGTTGCAAATATTTGTCTTTTAATAAAGAATCTATTTTTGATAGAATCAGTGACTGCTTGTTTTATTTAAAAAGGTAATTTTACTATTTCTGCTGGACTCTGTTTGCAGTCCATCTCTGAAGGGCACGCTAACTACAGCTATTGTGTTGAGCTTCCTGACCTTGGGCAATGAGATGGTAAAAAGCAGGTTTTGTGGTTCCTATCTGGTAAAAACCTGGTGGTGGTGGTGAAGTAGAAGTCCCTGCTTAGTGGATTTTCATTACTGTAATATAATTTAATATCAGACATCTTTCTGTGAGGAAATCAGGCTCGGGTCCACCCATGGCCACTTGTGCAACTGCAAATGCACCACCATTTATAGCTGTTATATGGTAAGGTGGGATTATAGTCACCTGACTCTCACCACATTTGGTCTACTGTCTACCCTCTGGATCTGTGATTGTGCACAGTATGCACTCAAAATATTGCTCTAAGTTTGTGACTTCATTCCTAAGAAAAAAAAAATTGTTTTTATTTGGAGAATTTATTTTCTAGTCAGGTTTGACCAGTGAGTGAGACTTGCTAGCTAACTGACATTGCTGCAGTGAGTGACTATATTTTATAATAATATACGTTTAATATCATCTTCCTGTGAGAAATACAGCAAAGGCAGACAGAGCAGGTTCAGTACTAGAAAACATAGTTGGCTCAGCCCCAGAAAAGTTGCAGTACGGTGAAGAGCAACAAGCAGCAGTTTATGAGCATAGTGCAGAGTGAAGCTCAGAGTGCACTCATCACACAAACTTATTTTACATAAAATTCGTCTGACCCAGATATAAGTTCTGCTCTTGCAGTTTTAATACATGACATTATCATGTATGTTCTGGGAAGACCATATATAATAACGGTTACCCTGATAATAGCGACTGAATATGGGTGACTGTCAAAACAGCAACTCCATATCCAGCACTATTGGGATGGGCTACCTGCTAGGGTTGCGACTACGTTGACCACAAGGGTAGGGGAAGGCGACCGGAAAATGGGATTGGCAAGGGGAAGGGGAGGAATACGGAAGATGGTTACTGTGAAGGACTGTGCCTGCCGCCACTGAGCCAGCCATGTGATGTGGTGGTGAGGGAGGTGGGCTCCAGCACAGTAGGTTAGGCTTTGGGGCCGGGGACAGGAGGGTTTAAATTTTGCCTCTGCCTGCAGCTCTGGACTTAAATTTGTTTTCCAGAATTCATGCCCCCTCGCCAACATGCACCCCGATGGAGTTAGGAATCCTTCGAAAGGGGGTTGTGGAGGGGGCACAGCCCTCCCCCCGCAGAAACACTTTAGGTGCAGCATGTTGGTTCACCGGTAAGTGTACATCACCGATTTGCTTTTCGGTGATGTACACTCACCATAGTAGCGATCGCCGTTCCACATTCATTATTATGACATAAAACCATATAATAAAGGTATCCCAGTTGTATGCACATTTTGCGCAGCACATAAGGTTGGGATAAACACATGCCAGGTTTCTGACAGACACCTGTGAGATGCACCACTGGCATGTGCCCACTCCACACCCCTGCCGTGGACCATGAGGGGTTACTGCGTATCTATACAGCTGGTCCAGGCAGAGGGTAAGGAGTGTGCGTGTCCAAGGAGGGCTGATGGAGTGCGGCTGTCACAATGCCATTTGCACTCTGCCAGGTTAGTGCCATGATGACTTACCATTACACCAACCAGAAGGCTGCCATAACAGCTGTGTACCCCCCTGAACTGTTGATAAAGGGGACAGAGGCACCCTGCAACCACGGACCCCAGCCCCCCCAATAATGCCACGGTGAGATGGGGGTGGTTTGGAGGCTGCAGGGCACCAATGCATGAAACCTAAAAATTAAATGTTGGTTGTTGCAGACTTGAGAGCCAGTATGTGGGCCACTATGTCCCATAATCTCCAACAAGGGATCCATTGTGGAGTCTGCTTAGGGCTTCCCATTAGAAGCCCCTGGTCCAGCCCATGTCTTACCCACAACCGGCCCTCTGTTTGGCTCCACCCCTGGTGCAGAGCTATGCAGCTTCAGCTGAGCAGCCCAGAGCCCTCCCAAGGGGATGGCATACTGGCCTCACACATCCACTGTGGCCGGCTATGCGGTGTGCAATTGCTCAGCTGGGTACATACCCCTACTGACACATACTTGGCATTCAATTGAGATTGAATGTTTGAGAAAAATAGTTCAAAATAAATTGGATATAGGGAATGGTAGTGATGTTCAGTAAAGGATTTAGATCAGTTTATAGGTAAAGAATGTTGCTGAATTTATGCATAACAAAGATCTTTTAACGAGGCACTGCAAACAATGAAAGATTAGTATATTGTTCAAAAAACATTGCATCACAAAAGATTTCAAAATAGTTTTTCTTGGTCTGCAGGCTATAAACTTTTACAGGAGGTGTTTAGTTTTATTGAAGCTGTGCAGATTATTTTATTTTTTGTAAAACTTTTTCTTTTTCAAAATTCCTACTTTACAGTTTGCAGGTTTATATTCATCGAGAAGCAGGGAAGAGTTAGTTGTTAGTAAGGGGAGTGGTTAGTTTAACATTGTGATGTCACAGCTGAGGTGTGGCAGTTTTCAGAGCGGGGTTGGAGATGGAAGCTGCAAGTACAGACATTTCTTCACTGGCTGCAACTCAAGGAACAAAATCTGGCCAGAGCCAATAGGACTGCAGCTGAGGGCAGCTGAGAAATTTGGGGTAAAAATATTAAATATTTGCTTTTTAATATTTTAGACCAAATTTTCAGCATAGCCTTGTTATGATCCTGCCTCATGAAGAAGGGCAGAGAAAATGTGAAACTCCTGGGCTAAAGGTGATTTTGCACAGGGACTGCAAAATCAACTTTGCAGAAACACATTTTGGGCAGGAGTTGAAAATGACAGTTGTCACATACATGAAGTGCTGTAAAGTGATGGCTATGTTGAAAAGTTGGGAATATTACCAAAGTTATGAGCCGGCGTTTGCAAAATTCAACAGAGCCTCATAACTTTGTTTTTTTTTTAAATATTTTTACACCAAATGTAAAACATAGCCTTCTTATGACCCCGCCTCATGAATAAGGTAAGAGAAAATTGTCAGCTTCTGTCCAAGAGGTGATTTGGTGCAGGGACCGCAAAATCACCTTTCGGAAGGTAAAAACAAATTGGGGCAGAATTTTAAAAATGACAGCTGTCATATTAATGAGGTACTGTAAATATATGGCTATGTTGCTAATTTGGGTTAACAATATTGAAAAATGCCAAAGTTATAAGCCTGCATTCACAAAATTCAATGTAGGCCCATAACTGCATTGTTTTTTAATATTGTTACGTGTCAAGCAAATCTGATTGACTTCTTTGACTGTGTCACTAAGACAGTAGACAGGGGCCAAGCGGTAGACATCCTCTATCTTGATTTCAGCAAGGCCTTTGACTCTGTGCCCCACAAAAAGTTGATCAGGAAGTTGATGGATCTTGGGGTTGGAGAAAAGATGACCAGATGGGTGGAAAACTGGCTGAGAGACAGAACCCAGAGGGTGGTTGTGGGGGGAGAGTTATCTGGCACCAGAGAGGTAACCAGTGGGGTCCCGCAGGGTTCAGTGCTTGGGCCGGTGTTGTTCAATGTCTTCATCAATGACACTGGAGATGGCATTAAGGGCAAAATGTGCCTATTCACAGATGGCACCAAGCTCTGTAGGAGAGTGGACACAGCTGAAGGGATACTGGTGTACAGGAAGATCTGGAAAAGCTAGGGAGGTGGTCCAGGATCTGGCAGCTTGGCTTCAATGCCAAGAAATGCAAAGTTATACATATTGGAGCCAGGAATCCCAGGACAGAGTACTACCTGGGTGGAGTATGAGTATCTGCATCAGAGGAGGAGAAGGACCTGGGGGTGATGATCACTAGTGATCTGAAGCACTCCACACAGTGCAAGAAAGCAGCGGCCAAAGCAAACAAGATGCTGGCATGCATATCTAGGGGGGTCAGTAGTAGGATAGAGAAGGTTATACTACCTTTGTACAGGTCACTGCTAAGGCCACATCTAGAGTATGGAGTACAGTACTGGTGCCCACACCTCAAAAGGACATTAACCTGCTGGAGAAGGTCCAGAGGAGGGCTACAAAAATGATAGCTGGTCAGCAGAGTAAGGCATATGAGGAGAGGTTGAGGGCACTGAACATGTACTCCCTGTAAGACAGGAGAGAGAGAGAAAGAGAGAGGGGGGACATAATTGGGATGTTCAAGTACTTGAAAGGGATAAATAAGGTTGATAAGGAGAGTCTCTTTATGCTGAGTGGCAACCATAACATGAGGGGTCACAGTCTTAAGCTGGAGGGTGGGAGGTTTAGGAGGGAGGTCAGGAAGCACTTCTTCACAGAGAGGGTGGTGGAAACTTGGAATGCGCTGCTGGAAGAGGTCATCTCATTGAAGACAGTAGGCAGCTTTAAGAGAGGATGGGATAGGCATGGGGGAAGGTAAGAATCAGGGGTAGGGAGGGTGAGAGGAGTGGGGAGGGAGGGAAGGAACATTAGCTCAAGTTGGACCCTGCAATACGAGCAGACTTGATAGACCAAATGGCCTTCCTCTGCTGGCTTCTTCATATGTTCATATGAATTTTCAACATAGTCTTCTTATGACCCCACCTCATGAACAAGGGCAGAAAAAAATGTTCAACTCCTGCCCGGAAGGTGATTTCACACAGGGACCATGAAATCACCTTTCAGGATGAAAATAAAACATTTTGGCCAGGATTTGAAAAATGACAGCTGTCATATTCATGAGGTGCTGTGAAGACATGGCTATGTTGTAAATTTGGGGTACAAATATTGAAAATTATGAAAGTTACAAGCCTGCATTACCAAAATTCAATGTAGATTCATAACTTTATTATTATTTAATATTTTCACACCAAATTTTCAACATGGCTTTCTTATGACCCCACCTCATGAACAAGGGCAGAGAAAATTTACAACTCCTGGCCGGAAGGTGATTTCTTGCAGGGACCGTGAAATCACCTTTTGGGACAGATCTACCTAATGACAGTGCAGCTGTTCATGAGGTATGGTCCCAAAGAAGGCATGTTGAAAATTTGGACCACAAATATGTAAAAATGCCCAAGTTATGCCACTAAGTTCAAAACCCCTTTGAAATACATTAAAGCGCATACCTGTTTCTTTTGTTCATGGTCCGTCTTTGAAGAGTGAAGATGTGTCTACGTACTAGAGAGGATTATGGCATTGGACCCCGGATGGGTAAGTAAGGTCTTGGGGGGG
The DNA here is from genome assembly GCA_016271365.2 of Neoceratodus forsteri. Taxonomy (NCBI): domain Eukaryota; kingdom Metazoa; phylum Chordata; order Ceratodontiformes; family Ceratodontidae; genus Neoceratodus; species Neoceratodus forsteri. The sequence goes on from CM028130.1 coordinate 1,320,592,653, forward strand.
GGGTTCAGGGCGGTGGGTGCTGAGTGGAAGGGTTGGTGGGGGGCAGTTACAGCTGCAAAAGACATCGATAGATGTTTTTCGTTTTGCAGGATTGTACAAAAAGAAAAACACAGCATGGAGGATTCCTCATCATGACACTGGGGTATTGGGCAGCCCCACTGTCACTCTTATGGTTCTGGAGAGGGTCTAGGCTGGTGGGTGCTGAGAGAGAGGGTCAGCTGGGGGGAATCAATATATATATATATATATATATATAATAAAAAATAATAACACACACAAGACATAATCATGCATGTGCGGTAGTGGGGGGAGGGGCGCTAAAAAAATAGGGGTGTCCTGATCGCGACACTGGGGGATTGAGCATCCCGAGTGTCACTTTTGTGTTTGTAGTGAGGGGTCTGAGGTGGTGGGTGCTGAGAGGGAGGGTCAGGTGGAGGGAATAGCTATTTTTAAAGAAAAAAGATATGATAGTTATGGCACACTCCAACGTGTGCAGCATGGCCGCTGAGCTGTACTGCACATGCATGACTACTAGCGCATGCGCAGTACAGTGAGGCAACCATGTTGCACATGGCAGAGTGTTCCATGGCTGCTGTTTCTTTTTTCTTTAAACATAGAGTTATTCCCCCCCACCTGACCCTCCCTCTCAGCACCCACCACCCCACTCACCCCCACAAACACAAGAGTTACACTGGGGGTGCCCAATCCCCCAGTGTTGTGATCAGCATGCCCCTGATGTAAAACATTAGTGCAGTGTGAGTTGAGTGCTCTAAGTGGAGGTGAATATGGGACAGCTCCATCATGTTGTTCATTCATTCAAAAAGAATGCGAGGGATTCGGTGGCCTTTTCTCAAAGCAAGAAGTCTACAGGTCTCTGTCCACTGCAGCCCTGAAAAGGAACAAACAGAAGTGATTTTCTTTGCAGGTATTTCATGATTTTTCTCTTATTTAAGGGAATCTTTCAAGGATCGAAGGAATACATGGATGGAATATGATTGCTATCGTAAATATACATTCCCCATATTGCATTTTAGCTACTCAGTGGCCCAACACAGATTTTGCCATATTTGAGGATGTGGATATTTTTTTTATGCACACGTATTTATTTTGTTTATGGTTTTATTTTTAGGTTTATATTGTGCTGGGCATTCTATTTTGAAATTGCAGTTCAGATGGTGGCCAAACAGGCTCTAGCATTTTTAATTATTTATTAAGTGATTCTTTTATGCAATGGAAGAAATGCTTCAATGGGGGGTTCTTTTTTAACTAGTATTACAGGCTGTTTTGTTTTTATTTTGGAAGACTGTTTTATACATAAGGTTTTCTTTTTGTTTAGTACTGAGCGCTCATTATGGTAGGGTATTAGAAATGGTACAGAGACCACATGGCAGGAGGAATACATATCACACATTATTTGTTAGCAGACATTTTACAAAGCTACACGTGCAAAAATTTTGTTTTACTTACTACTGGTTCATGCATCTGTTTTTGGCATCAGGTTTGACTATTCTTCAGTAATGTTTGTGTGTTGAACTGTTGAAATAAAAAGAGTAATGCCATGGGATGATTTGTGAATTTATGGGTGGTAGGCTCGGATGATGTGAGGTTTGAAAGAAAATATTTATTATATCATTACTTTGAGACAAATGAGATTGATCATAGTTGCACACAAAGTTCACTGTGCTGCCAGTGATATGTGCATTCTGGATATTGAATGGTGAACTTGTGGCAGGAATGGATTTCGCAGCACAGTTATAGACTGTTTTGTGCCTCGTTGTCTAGGTTGTGCTGGCACTCTGTGATGAAATTATGATGGCTTCACTGTTCATTGCTGTGTTTTTTCTGTACCAAATTTCTGATTATAGAACTCCAATGTTATTGGTTAGATAGGAAAGCAGACCAATAGTATCTCAGGAATTCTTTGCATCGATGTCCCATAAGAGTCACTATCTCCCTTGATGCAAGTTCTGTCTAAGATAAAAGATGTACTATTCTGATTCTTGGGCAACAATTTGTGTATTTTGCTGAAAGTCCAGCTTCTTTAGACAAACAGGGCATTGTGTTGCCTAGATATTTTCCCTGATGTGCTTGTGTGAGTATCAGTATTCCTCATTTTCTAGACTGTCCTGAGGAAGGTTTCGGGGGTGTAAATAAAATGCTTTAGCATTTGGGGGACAGTCTGATACATATTTAAGAAACTATATGTCAGCTGCAATTTGTTGAAACATAGATCCTCCGAGACTCTCCTTGTTTGTTTCTGTGGGAAGTTTGTGATTCTCTGTATTTTCATTAAAACTTAAAGAGATGTATTTCTAGCTGGTTTCTGTTGTGTTCACTGTAAATGAATCAAAAGATAGATCTCATAGTCCATCTCTGCTCCTATGTGTGAAATACATCTGAGCCAGGATTCACAAAGCATTGCCCTGGTGCAAACCTGGTTTTGTGAGAACAAACTGGGCTTTGCACTGAGTTGATATAAACAGAAGCAAGGTTTAGGCACTCAAACCGGATTTGTGCTCAGGCAAAGTGTGGAGGAGGTACAATGCAAATGAAGGGGAAGGGACCTGAATATCGGCCCAGTCCAATTCACAGAGCAGTTGCTCCGTGCATAGGCATTTTGTGCGATCCCCTTGCGCAGTGCAAATATTGCTGACTGAGACCTTGCCTTAATCCTGCACAATCCTAGTAGTTGGTGTAGGTACTGTGTTGCCCTGTCAGGTCTGACCCTCAGCACAATAGTCCCTGCTGTCCAGTGGTCCCACCCCCACCCGCACCCATGCCCGATAATAATGAAATGTTTCCCTGATGTCCAGAGGTCCATCCCCCACCTGATGCCCAACTGAGCTAAAATATATATTTTCTCTGTTGTCCAGCAGTCCCTCCTCCCAGTTGATGCCTGACTGAGCTAATGTATATGTCTTCCCTGGTATCTAGTGGTCCCTCCCCCCACTCGATGCCCGACCGAGCTTACATATATGTCTTCCCTGGTGTCAAATGGTCCCTCTCCCCATCCAATCCCATGCCTGACTAAGACAATAGGATTCTCCCTCATGCTAGTGGCCCCCCAATGATCACTGGCCCAATGTTACCATTCAACTCTCAATGGTGCTAGTGCTCCCCCTGCCAACTGCTGGCCCGATGAGAATCACAAAGCATTCCTTGGTGTCCAATGATCCCTCCCCCCAACCACACCGATGCCCAATGAGGTATGCCATAGTCCCTGGTGTCCAGTGGTCCTGGGCTCATCCAGATCCCATGTAAAGGAATGTCGCCATTCCTGATGTCTTACGGACCCTCACCCCTACCCTGAGTTAGGACCAGCACAGCTTCTGCTCTCTCCACAGCTGGCAGCTGACCTAGCTGTCAATGACTGCATACTGTAACAGCTGATTGTACAGTATGCTCTCATTCACAGCTCATTCGGTGTCCATCCATGGTGGAGAGTGAAGGGCTGTGCCGGTTGCTGGCTCGGGGTCAGGATTGGGGTAGCAGGATGGTGGGGCACTATCTGCGAGGAAGGGGGGGTCCACTGGTTACCAGTGAATTGTTAACATTATTTTACAAGGGATTGGGGATAGGGAGGGTGTCCACTAGACACAATGTGTTACATTCATTCTTTGCTGACTTTGTTTCATTTAGTTCTTCTTCAGTGATATCTAAGGGGCAGATATTCAAAAGGTTTGCTCCTGGCGCTAATAATTTGCACTTGTACTTTGCTCCAATAGCACTTGTTTCCTATATTCAAAAGATGTTGCTGTGCTTGTCATTAGCACTAGCTGTCGAGCACTAAGTTAATATATGCAACACTCAAACGGGGAAGGGGGACAGTGATATTCATATCATGCGCAGTGCTCTATTCAATGATTTAATGCTCTGCTAACAGAATAGTGCGGCAGGGTAGTGCAGCACAAATACTACCTATGAAAAGCAGATCTTAACCTGTGGAAAACCCTGAGGGGGGGGAGGCATAGCAGAACATACACACACACATGCACACACACACACACACACACACACACACACTCACACACACAGAGCTGAAAGCAAAATGGCTCACATTACGTACCTGCTGCAGCTGATTGTACAAGATGAGGAGCGGGCCAATGTCCCCCCTGCACCCAGGCACAGTCCCCACAGCCATTATGCTGCAAACAGACAGTACTGTCCGTAAGTCACATTCAAAGTTCTCAGTGATGAACAAATCATGGGCCAGTACAAACTCAACAGGCCCATGATCATGCAGCTGTGTTAGCTGCTGCATGACCAGCTCCAGAGAGACACCCTGCCCAGCCATGGGATGTACATAGAACTCAAGGTTACAGCAGCACTGTGCTTTCTGGCCACCAGAACCTTCCATACACCAGTGGGAAACACCACTGGTGTCTCACAGTCTGGCACCTCACTCCTGTTGCGCCAGTTCCTAAATGACCTGCTGGCCCATGCTTGAAAGTACATCATATTGGCCAGTGATATAGCCTAGAGGTTAGAGAAATGAGCTGTGGATGAGCTTGGTAGATCCAGTCTATCTGGGTTTGATTCCCACAACCTTCATTTGCATACTGTGTGACTCTGAGCAAGTCACATAACCACAGCAGTGCTCCCAGGTCACCCCTGAAAACAGGCATTCAAGCCTATTGGGCCTTACCTGGCTGCCAAAAAATATTCCCCACCATACCAGTAGAGCAGACAGTAACCATGCAGCAATTCTATTGAGTTGCACACTCAGCAGCAGTACTTCATGCTATTGACTGCACCCACGTTGGCATCTGGGCAGCTACCAATGATGGAGTGGAGACCTATGTGAATAGAAAGGGGTACCACTCCATCAACTGCCAGGTGGTGTGTGATGCAGCAGGGCACATCATTAGTGTCAAGGCATGGTTCCTCATCAGTGCCTATGACACCTTTATCTGGCACAGCTCCATCCTGTGTAGAAGTTTGAATTTGGGGACATCTCTTCTGGGCACCTCATCAATGAGTATGCCCTAAAGATCTTTCCAACCCCATGTTGCAGATGATGTCACTAGCCCATGCCCTTTACCACCACAGGGGGCAGTGCATATCCCATGCATTGCTGGCTCCTCAGACCTATCCTTCAACTTGCATCTGTTGCAGAGGACAGGTATAACCTGGCACATATTACTACATGCGACATCATCAAGTGTGTCTTGAGCATGCTCAAGATGCGGTTCAGGTGCCTTGACCATTCCGGTGGTGCCCTACAATGTACCCCTCATAAGCCCTGTGCTATATTTCTTGCCTGTTGCATAATACACAACATGGCACTCAACCATGGAATATGCCCCAGGGGAACACTGCGGCAGATGCCATGTCAGAGGACCAGAGGATGCAGGAGCAGCTCAACATGCATGATCTCTGGATGGCCAGGAGGGCAAGAGAGTACATAGTCTGCCTCATCACAGACCTCTTCAGATTCAGACAGTAAGTACAGATGACAAAGGAGACTGAAATGTGTGCAGAAAATGAAACATGTAAATAGCAATGATGTGCATGAAAAAATAAATAAAAAGCCATACAGACGGTGTGTAATGGGGGCTGAAAATAAATACATTGTCGTCCAAGCAGAGGAAGAAATGGGGGCTGAAAATAAATACAATGCCATACAGCCAGAGGGAGGGTTAAACGGGGCTGAAAATAAAGCAGGCAGGTGAGTGGTAAAAGGGACCGAAAATAAATATGCTGCCATCCTGGTGGGGATAAAAGAAGCTGAAAATAAATACATTGCCATCCAAGGAGCAGGGAGTGGTAAAGGGGGCTGAAAATAAATACACTGCCATCCTAGTGGGGGTAATGGGGTCTGAAAATAAAAACATTGCCATCCAGGCAGGGGGGAGTGGTAATGGGTGCATAAAATAAATACATTGCCATACAGGCAGGGGGGAGTGGTAATGGGGGCATACAATAAATACTTTGCCATACAGGCAAGTGGGGGGGTAAAAGGGGCAGAAAATAAAACAGGTAGATGGGGGGGGGGAAGGACCAAAAATAAATATGCTGCCATCCAGGCAGCAGTAAAGGGGGCTGAAAATAAATACATTGCCATTCAGGCAGGTGGGGGAGCAAAAGGGTCTGCAAATAACATAGGCAGGTTGGGAGGGCGGGTAAACAGGGCTGAAAATAAATACATTGCCATCTAAGAAGGGGAGGACATGGGTAATGTGAGGGGGCATTAGGTGGTCCATGTGGGATAGGGTTGGGGAGGCCATATGCACCCTAGGTGCATCCCATACTACCTCCTTGAACACGGACATTGCATCTGCGATGTACCCAGGAGGGTTGCAAGGGAGTCATTGTCAATTCAATGGAGTCTGAGTATGGAGACAGTGTTACACACTCATGGCTACAACCCTGTGGGGTACTGAACCCACCAAGGAGCAGGCAGTGGTCAGTGGTGTGTGGTGCCCTGGGCAACCTGTGTATGTGAGTTGTCCAGAAGCCTGCACTGTGTAAGGGGGGGCTTGTCACAGAGGCATCCACAGTTGGGTGACAGTCCTCCCACTAGAAATGCCTTGCTCTGGCTGTCCCCAGCAGTGACTGAGAGTGTGGCTGCAGCCTTCTGCACAGTTGCACATAGTCAATTCAGACCGACAGACATGTTGGCAGACATATCCTGCTGCTGTTCATGCATGGCAGCCATGTACTTTGCATGGCATGCCTTTGCATGCTGTTCTGCATGCTGCATATTGTTTGTGTCGTATAGAGTGTATGCATGCCAGCTCTGCCTAAACACCCTCCTGTATCCCCCACAGCTGTCCAGAGCAGCTGCCTGATGGCCACAGCATAAAGCTTTGCTGTGGATTGTCCAGTTGGTCAGGGTCAGGTTGCACCCTTGGCCACTGCGTGGCCTAGGTTTGCACCTTGTTTGGTGCTGCGAATTGTGGCTGGGGCAGTAGAGCAATGGCTGGGGAAGTGGAACTGGCTTGGTGGGGTATAGTGGTGGCCTTGCTGGTCTCAGGGTCCTGGAGTGGCATAGCATTGGCTGAGTCAGTGGGATTGGCCTGGGAAGGCACGGCATGGACCATGCCATGATCAGGGCATTGGGATGATACAGCTGTAGCTGTGCCATGGACAGGGGGCTCGGGTGGCACAGAAGCTGAGCTGGATCCCATGTGTAGGTGTCTGACAGGGGCCTGTAACCACCTCCTGGTCTGAGCTGAACCCCTCTGTCCTCCACTCCTCCAGAAAACTGCTGTCCTCCTCTTCAGAACCATCATCCCCCTACTTTTCCTCTCTCTCCTACTCTCTTTCTGCCCCGATATAGGTGGCCCTCAGGGGCAGCAGATGGCAGGATGGTCCCAGGCTGTCCTCCAGAACTCTGTTCTCCAGTATAACTGGGCAGATGAAAAATGAGAAGAGCGATATTGTGCATTAATGTGCATACCTCTGTTCTGACCATGGCAGCATGCATGCCCAGTACACTGTGTCTTGCAGCCAATGCTGCCCATGCTGTGCAGTGGCTATACGTCATCAGTGCTATACACACCCCACCACCCCCATTACTGGTGATCACACATGAGATACACACATGTGGCATAGTAGGTGAGTACACAACAGATCATCATAACTCCTTGATAACTGGATCACACCATGCAGACTACACACATTATGTAATACATCCAACAGTCAAGATCTGACTGGGGCTCTGGTGGCACAGCTACAATGTTGATAAGGCTGCCAAGAGAAGAAATCAATAGAGGAGGAGATCTGGTGACACATGCTTGCGATTATGGTGGGTAAATGTAATACATTAGCTCAGCTTGTGCCTCCTAAATATATCTGTATTGCAGCAAATACAGTACTCTGTATCATTAGACACATGACGAAAGATGCAAGGAGCTGTAGTGGGCAGAAAATGACCATGAACCCAATAGAGCGTGTGTAGAAATGGCAATATGAGGGCTTCCTGGTGTGCTGGCCAAACACTGCACACAGGTATACCATTACAGACAGGACATGCAGCACTGATGGCCCACATGCATGGTGTACTACAGTCCAAACAGGATGCATGCATAGGGCTACAGTAGGATGTGTAGGCAGAACCCAGATCTGTGGAGTACCCCTGCACCTGCACATTTTACTGATCTGGCCATGGCCCACATCACCAGGCCCCCCCACAGGCATGCAAAGCACAACTCTGTTGCATGTGCACAGTTCCATGTCATGATAGTGATTGCAATACAGTGGTCGCTGTTATAGCGAATGTATATTGCTGAAAAGCATTTCGGCAATATACAAACCCAAGCGACCCAACTTCTGGCCCTATTAAATGTTTTTGCGGGGGGGCTATACCCCCCCCACACCCCCCTAAATTATGATTGTTAACTCCAGGGGGTGCATGTCGAGGAGGGGGCAAAACACGGGAGGAAAAAAAAATAAACAGAGACCCTAAAGCAGCGGCAAAGCAATCGCCCCAGTAGGTCACAAACCCAGTGTCTGCTTCACTGTAGCCAGCCACCCTCACTACCACACCACCAGGCTGGCTCAGCTGCAGCTGGATCCCCTACCCATACAAACTCTCCCTCCTATCCTTCCCCTTCTGGTTGCTGTCCTTGCTACACCATCGCTACCCTTGCAGGGTAGCTGATATAAATGAGTCTCTGTTTTAATAGTCGCTCATTTATAATCTCTGTCATCACAGTATACTCATGTACACACACAACTCAATATGATCAGTTTGATATGATCACTCACATGGCTGTGACGATCCAACCTGACCTCATATCCACCTCCTGGTATTCCAGTCACCCTGTAAGAGTTTCACTGTTGGTGCCATTAGTGCCTCTGCACGAGCTAGAGGCCATGCAGTTCTGTGCCCACTACCTGTGGCCTGTTGGTTGGCCTTCACCTGGGCCTTGATGTCCTTTGCACTGCTTTTCAGGTCCACTACATTTTCTTTACCTCTTCTTTGGATTGCCTTGTGCCACCCACAGCATTCTCTTGCCTTAGTGATCATGTCCCATGCCTTTCTGGCCTCAGACTTGGTCCACCTCTTTCTGCTGACCAACTCCTTATGGTCCAGATATGCCTAGGCAAGGGCGAGAGCCTCCTCACTGAAAAACATTTGTTTCCTTTGACGGCAGGATTTGTCCTCTATCTTTCTACCTGTTTGAAATATGAAATGGAGAGGACAGACAGCACGAGCATTGTATACACACAGCTGAGCACAGAACTAAAGTGCAGTGACGTGCAGGCCCCTTGTCCCACTGACCAGAACCCAAATGTTTTCCAGCATGGTTGGGTCAAAAACAAATACAGTTGCCTGTCTAGCACTGCACATGGCAGTGTGCAGTTACAGCAATAGCCTAGTCATCATATAGCATAAACACACTGTTATGATCAGCCATGTCCTTATTTTAGACCATTGCACAAAACCCTTACCTCTAGCCACCTACAGTTCTACTGTGGAGTCTTGGGGGTGCACTTTTCTACTTTTAATTGCTCCACGCTCAATTAGGCATGCTAATGAATGACCGAATCCATTCCAAGTAATGACACGTTAATGTGGATTTTGATCTCGGAATGTGAAATTAGCCTATACGCATACTCTTTTTGAATATTGCAGTTTTTCTCCAAGCACAATCATAACTGTGATAGCATTAGTGCTAATATTGCACTAGTGCAGCATCCATATGTGCCACTGACATGATGTCACACATCATGTGTGACATCATACAGTGCAGGTATGTGTGCTATGATATTGCACAATGTCATTGCACATGTGCAGTGCTTGTTCTCCCATGTGCACCAAGAGCAGGTGCCACCCCATAACTGCCTCATTTGGATAGGCCCAGACTACTTGAAGCATTCATAGCACTGTGCTAATCAATGTTAGCACAGTGCTAATGCAGAAACGTATTGCATAAATGTACAGGACACACCCATAAAACCCTGAAACCTTCAATAGCTTGGTGTGAGTGCTATGACTATGCAGTAGACCAAAATGTCTAGCAACCGAAGCAGGGCTGTACTCCAGTGGGACCAGAGGTGGTCTGCAGCAGAGCTGGTCAATCTGATGGGTCTGATGCTGGCCAAGGAGAACCAGTTGCTGGTGAGTGGGCCGAGTCTGAGAGACCAAGATGTGAGGTGTGGGCATCTGTGGGGTGATGTTGCACAAGACTAGCATGGGTCACATGCACCAGTGACCAGTGACACCACAGGTAAAATGACCTGCAATGAAGAGGGGCACATCACCTGCAACAACTGTTGACAATGGTGTAGAGTTGCTCCGTGACAAGGCCTGGTGAATACAGATGGATCTATGTATGGTTTGGGTAGTGCCCTGTATGCAGTACTGTTTCCATGATAGTGTACCTCTGGGGTACTGTTCCTAAGGGAATGTGGACTGTACCTCTGTGTCCTTGTTGAATCACCTTTGTCCTATAGGATCTGCTCTACTGTATCACCTAATCTTACCAATGCAGCAATATGGAACCACTGTCCCACTTGATGTACCCAGTGGCCTGTACATTATATGGCCCTCAGTGGATTTCTGAGGCATGCACCTTCCATGGTGGCAAGGGTGTGTGCTAACATAGTGACATGGCTGTGGTGTGAGAGTGGATGACTATATAAAGTAACATGTGGTCTACATGTCGTTATGGTAGCAGAAGTACCCAACGACACTTTGCAGAGTCTACTGTCTGTTCCTTGTACACTGTCTGTGTTATGCAGCATGGGTGCCAGTACACATATGCCATGTAATACATGGTCTACTTTTATATTGCACAGGGTGTGCCACTCTTGGTACAGCCACTGTGTTGGGTTACATCTATGGTACCATGTAATTCTCTACTGTTGCACTGGTATGCTTCTTGGGCTTCTGGTATATAAAACCTGGCGCTACATGCAAGCTATTGCATTATATGAGGTGTACATGGCCTGTAGCTGACACGTATGGGTATGTTGGGCAGGGACAGTGAGAACGACTGGATATGGGCACTGCATGGGCTGGCATACACTGTGCTAGGCCATAGCTACAATAGTGGGATGTAGCATTGGGACTTTGCCTGGGCCATGACACACCTGTCTGTGTGCAGTGCCACAGCTTTTTACAATGATAATACATGGCTCTGCATGGTCCAGTCTATCCACAGCATTCACAAGTGCCTTCTGGTGCATGGTACTACTATATTGGCTTGTGTACTGCTTAGGGTTTATGATACTGTGCCATGTGTTCCACTGCATGTTATTGATCATGTTTCCTTTGCCCTCCTCCACAGACACCAGGTCTCAGCAGGGCCAAGTCAGGGACAGGGAGAAGCAGTGGCACCACATGGACCAAAGGCAGTGGGAGGACACACCATGCCATGAAGGAACCTAGTGTGGCCAGTCCGCAGAGGGATGGTCTTGGGCACATGTCCATGCAAGTACCTTGCATTGTGTGCTTTGCACTCTGAATTGCATGTCTACATTATGCTGCATGCTTCTGAGACTGGGGACAGATGCCCATGTGTGCCTCGCCATGCTGCACACATTCCTTTGGGGGCAGCATCTATACAGTTGTGGGTGGGGTGGCCCTTAGGACATTGTCCCACCACTGACACTGTGGTGCATCAGAGTCTGTTCAGTCTACTGTTGTGCACATCATTGCAGCAGACATGCTGCCCTGTGTGTGTGTGTGTGTGTGTGTGTGTGTGTGTGTGTGTGTGTACTGTGTTGTGGCATGCATTGCACCATGCAATGGCATGTCCTCTGTGCTGCTGACACAATGCACCAGGGTATTGGTAGTAATGCTCACAGCCATGGTTGGTGCACCAATCATTTTTGGTTGGTTCTGTTGTGCCACATGGTCAAGACTATGTATGCATAACTGCCTGTCAGAGGTAGTCATGGGCCAATGTTGTAGCAGTACTCTACTGTGTCATGCCATGTGCATCATACAGCACCTGTGGCAGTCTACCTACAGCAGTGCTATCTTCATTGCCTTATGCACTGGGGGTCATGCCTTTGCATCTCAACAGAGCCAGGCTTATGTGGCATGGGATCAGTGGCAGTGGGTCATTGGTGGGCTCTGCATGTACTTTACCATATGTGATCAACATTGTGCTGCATAGTCAGCTGTATCTAGCCAAATCAGTGATGATCAAGTATGATTATTCCACTGTACACTGTCAGAACTATGCATACATTTAGACACAACTGGGTCTATGCAGGACCAATGTCCTGCACTGGGTTTGTGTCAGTGGTAGCCCTTTACCTAAGATGGTGATGACATCTGCTGAGGGGTGCCTCCAGTTGGCTCTGCATCACACACTGGTGTTGTGCTGAAAAGAATGAGTGCATATGGTGCCCACCCATGTACAACACTGCTGCACTGACATGCTACCCTGGCTGCTACACACAATGCTACATGATGGTGCCATCCGTATACAGATGTGCTGTATGCAACATATGTATGCCTAGGTCTGATCCTGCAGCCAACAAGGGTGGCTAATGAATGTCTGTTATCATGCACACCTGTGCTGGCCTGTGTGCTACATGGCTGGTGTGCAGAGTGCGGGGCATGTGTATGGCTCCAGGCACCTCAGGCCACTACATGGCCTATTGTGCTCTGCCTTGGGGCTGCTGTTGCTTGTGCTGCAGTTCCAGATCTGGCATGCCTGCTACTAGAAGGGGAAAAGATCAGATCTGTTCCAGTACAGTAGCTTCTTCTTGTTGTTTTTATATTGTTTCTTGTGGATTTTACTTGGTAGAAGGTTATTTCTTTTCTTTCTTACTACTTCTAAGGGGCTAGCAGGGTATTGTTTTGGGGGTGTTGGAATTTTGAAACCTGTTTTGGTGGCTATAAGTGGGCTATTTGATGTTTCACTGTGTAGCAGGCTGCAGTTGTGGAGGCCTGTTTCTTCTTATTTAAAACCTATTTGGTGTGATTTAATTGGGGCTGTTTCTTTGAATTGGAGACCTATATCTTCTGATTTCAAGCCTTTTTTGATGTGTTGTTGGTGAAGCTGTTTGAATCGGATACCTGTTTCTTTTGGTAGCAAACCTATTTGGGGGGCTTTGAAGAGAATTGTGATTCATTTTTGCTGGCTTCACTAGCTGCAAAGTTTAGTGGATAGTGGGGGAAGGGTACTAATGGTCTGACCAGGGGCCTCAGCTACCTGATTGTTTCTGGAAGACTTGGGCTGGTCTCACCCCCCCAACCCCTCACCCCACCCTGGTCCATGATTTCCTTTATACCAGGGGTTCTGACATCACTTCCTCAAACGGGCAAAGGATATGCACCTGTCATAGCAGAAGCAGACATCCAGGAAAGGAACAGCAGCGAGTGAAGAGGTGACTGCTATCTCATTGGAAGGGAAGTAACTGCAAATCAAGGAGCTTTAATTGTTACTTCTTTGCATTGTTAGTGCATTGTGGAAAGGAGGAGTAGGAGTTTGAAGAAGGTTGTGAAATAGCTACTTAAAGTCTCTTTTTAGGTGTGGATAGGAAGGATAGAAATATAAAAAGCAGTTGCTCAATCTATCTAAACATGTACAACAAAGGGGGTAAGGGAAATTAAGAAAATAATGTTTTGCACTGATGGGGGAGAGGGGAGACTTGGGGTGTTTGGTATCCTTCGTCTAGAAGGGTGGGGGGGTCGCTGGTGGGCAACGACAGCAATGGGTAGGGCGGTAGGCTGCAACAACTGCAGTGTACCAATCTTTCTAAAAATTGCCTGGAGTGTGGGGGGATGTTTAGTGTGCAACCACATAGAGAAACTTAGAAAGGAGATCAAGGATTTGCAGGAGGAACTAAGACAGGCAAGGCAGACTGGTGGTGGGTTTAGCCCAATACTGGAGGGAGGAAGGAGGGGAGATGAGGGAGAGAGACTTAAGCTAACAGTGGTGAGGAGAGGGTCAGAAGAAGGGAAGTAGAGACAAAGGGGCCCAGGCCAGGAAGAACGACTGCTGGGGAAACCAGGTCAGGAGACAAAAGACAAATGGAAGGAGGAGATAGGGACTTGTGAGGGGAGGCGAAGAAGTGGTAAAAGTCATGGAGTGGAAAGGAGAGAAAGGTTATTATGAAGAGAGAGGGAGCAGGCATTTGTGAAGGGTCTTCAGAAAATAGTTTTGCACTTCTAGAGAGGAAGAAGGAGAAGGAGGAGGTAAATGATGAAATTAGAGGAGTAATTGATAAATGCCTGGACGAAACCGGAGCGGAGGGAAGTTCTGCTGGGAGAATTGCAACAGGGGCAAAAGGGGGAAATAATGTGCAGGAGGAAGAAGAGGAGCCAGAAATGAGAGAGGAAGATGAATGGAAGCAAGCAGGGAGTAAGAGGGATGGAATCTTAATGATGGGGGACTCAATACTAAGAGGAGTCAGGTAGGGTAGCAAGGGGGAGAGGCATAGTCGCATTTGGGTGGAGGACATGCCAGGAATGACAGCGGAAAGGGTGGGACAATCTGTTCTGAAATATGCTAGAAGGGGTAGGGACAAGCCTCATTTAATTATACATCTTGTGACGAATAACCTGGCTGACAAGACAGTAGCTATAGTCCAGAGGAGGTTTGAGGAACTAGGACAATTATGTGAGGGGGCAGGAAGATCAGTAACTTTTTCAGAGATACTTCCAGTGCCTAAGGCAAGCACAACAAGAAAGGTGAGAATAGAGGAATTTAACAGATGGCTAAGAACCTGGTATTGTGCTAAAGGGTATGGACTATTGAGGGGTGGGGAGGAACCTGGGAGGACAGTAGTCTCTATGCCATGGACAGACTACACTTGAGTGAGGAGGGAAAGAAAGTGTTGAAACAGAGGATGGAGGAGTACATAGAGGAAGTTGGGAATTTAAACTAGGAGCAGGGGGTGGCAGTTGGGCACGAGACATGCAGAGACCACAGGTTGGGAAGCCATATGAGCTTACCCCCCATAACAGTGACAAAGGCCAAATGGCAAGTACTATTGGTGATGCTAGTAAAGGAGGGCAGGATGGGAGGAGTGGAAAGGGTGGAAGGTGGTTACCCTTAATGCTAGGAGCCTTGGGAGGAAAACTGCAGAATTACAGGTGCTCATGGCATAGGGAGAGGTGGACATTGCAGCCATCACAGAAACATGGGCTACCCAATACAATGACTGGGACCTGTCTGTACCAGGGTACAGGTTATTTTGTAGGGACAGGGTGATTGGGAAAGGAGGGGATGTGGCACTATATGTGAAGGATGGACTGAAGTGTGTAAAGGAGGGAGGAAGGGGAGGAGGGTAGTACAGAGTCACTTTGGATGCAAATCCAGGATTCCAAGAATAGGATTCTCAGAATGGGAGTGTGTGCAGGCCACCATCTCAGATGGAGGAGTTAGATAGGGAACTAGCGGGACAGATCAGGAGGACCTGTGAGAAGGGTAGTGTGGTGATTGTGGGGGACTTCAACATGCCAGGAGTGGACTGGAGTACCCCAACAGCCAGGAACAGAAGGGAGCAGGTACTGCTGGATGCCTTCCAGAACAGCTTCCTGCTGAAAATGGTCAGTGAACCAACCAGGTTAAGGAATACCCTTGACCTTGTGCTGGCAAATGGGGACTTTGTGAGAGAACTTACAGTGGAAGAACTGCTGTCAGGAAGTGACCACCACTCAGTATGGCTCACATTGGATATAGGCAAGGAAGGAGTGGAATCTGGCACAAGAGTGCTGGATTTCAGGAGGGCCTACTTTGGGAGGATGGGGGAAGTGGTAAAAGGGTACCTGGCCAGAATTCAATCTAGTATGGGCACTAACCAGAGGTGGGAGCTCATAAAGCTGGGGATAGTGGAGGCAACCAAAACCTGCTGCAAGGCCCAGAGCAAGAAGGCTAGGGCTAAGAAGTTGAGCTGGTTGAGCAAGGAGGTCATGGAAAAGGTAAGGAGGAAAAGAGCTGCCTTTAGGAGGTACAAGAAAACAGGAAGGGGGGAGGACAGGGAGGAGTACTTGACAGAATCGAAGGAGGTGACAAGGGCAATAAGGGAAGCCAAGGCATCTACGGAACTCAGGCTAGCACAAGGCATTAAGAAAGGGGAGAAGAACTTCTTTAGGTATATCAGAGAGAAAAGGAGCTGTAAGGACCACATAGTAAGGATTAGGAAGGAGGGAGATTGAGTGGAAGCAGGGTGTGATAAGGCAGAAGCACTAAATGATTACTTCTGCATGGTATTTACTAAGGAGAAGGGGGGGGTGACACCTAAGGGGGGAGGAATGGCAGAAACAGAGGGGGGGAGGGGGTGACATATGGGGAAATCATGGAGGGCAGAGTTCGGGAGGGGTTGAAGGCACTGAGGGTGGACAAGGCGCCATGCCCAGATGGCATCCGCCCCAGGGTACTGAAGGAGCTGGCAGAGATCTTTGCAGGACCTTTGGCAGACCTATTTAATGCCTCACTACATTTGGGGTGTGTACCTCAGGACTGGAGGATGGCTCATGTGGTGCCCCTCCACAAGAGTGGCCCCAAGAATGAACCAGGAAACTACAGACCAGTGAGCCTCACATCCATTGTGGGTAAGCTAATGGAGACTATCCTGAAGGAGAGGCTGGTGGCCCTCCTAGAGGCCAAAGGACTACAGGACAGCAGACAGCATGGCTTCATACATGGCAGATCCTGCCAAACCAACCTGGTGGAGTTCTATGACTGAGTAACTAGGCAACTGGACAGCTGCCATGCAGTGGATGTCCTGTATCTGGACTTTAGTAAGGCATTCGACTCAATGCCGCATGGAAGGCTGGGAAGTAAGTTAGAAGGCACAGGGGTGGGTGCAAAGCTAGTGAGATGGGTAGGGCACTGGCTTCAGGGAAGGCAACAGAGGGTGGTGATGGGTAGGGAGCTCTCATACCCAATGGTAGTGACGAGCGGTGTTCCACAGGGCTCGATGTTGGGACCAGTGTTGTTTGGGATATTCATTGCAGACATATCATTGGACATCAAGAGTAAGATCAGTCTGTTTGCTGATGATACCAAGGTAGGAGTGGTGGTGGATGACCTAGGGGATGGCAGGGGTTGCAGGATGATCTGCTAAGCTTGAAACCTGGTCAGACACCTGGCAACTGGGGTTTAATGCCAGGTGCGCAAGGTTCTGCATTTTGGGATGAAGAACCCAAGGAGGAGTTGCCAGCTGGGGGAGTGCAGCTAGCCCAGACAGAGGAGAAGAAGGATCTGGGGGTGCTCATTACAGGGTCAATGAACAACTCGGCACAATGTAAGAAGGCAGCTGCAAAGGCCAATAAAATGCTAGGTTGTATTGCAAGGAGTATATCCTCGAGGAGGGAGGAGGGAGGAGGAGGTGATTCTGCCACTGTATAGGTCATTAGTTAGACCACACCTGGAGTACTGCGTGCAGTACTGGCGCCCGTATCTGAAGAGGGACATTAAGTTACTGGAGGGGGTGCAGCGCAGGGCGACAAACATAATCAAGGGGCTGGGGGACTTATCATACGAGAGGAGGCTGAGGGAGTTGAACATGTACTCGCTGGAGGAGAAAAGGGACAGGAAGGAGATGATTGAAACCTTTAAGTACATGAAAGAAATAAACAAGAAAGGTACAGAGGGGCTGTTCAAAGTAAGGGAAGGGAGGGACACCAGTGGCCATGATATGAAACTGGAGGGAGGAATGTTCAGAAGGGAGATGAGAAGACACTTTTTTACAGAGAGGGTGGTGGCTGGGTGGAATGCGTTACCTGCAGAAGTGATATCCAGTAGAACAGTGGACTGCTTCAAAAGGGGATGGGACAGGACAAGGAGGAGGGTCAATGAAGGAGAAGTGTGGAAGGGAGGGCAGCTTTGGAATAGTAAAGAAGGTGCACATTCGAGCAGACTTGATAGACCTCTAGACCTTTATCTGCTGGCAAATTTTGTATGTTTGTATGTTGTTTGTCCTTTGTACAACTCTGTCATGCTGTATTGCAGCATGGCACACTCATTGTATGTACAGTACTCAATTGTTCAGGTCCACGATGCTGTCTTTGGTATACTACACACACTCCATTGTGGCTTTTTGGCTTCCCCCATCTATGTGTTGCATGGTGGTCCTTGTGTCGGTGGTTGTACAACTGTTATGCGCCTTATGCCACTCCTTTGTACCTTCTCCTGTGTGCACAGCTGGTGGAGTTCAGTGTAGTTTCTTCCATAGGTGCCTGGTGTGCCACTGGACAGTGGCATGATGCCATAGAGAGAGAGAGAGAGAGAGAGAGAGAGAGAGAGAGAGAGAGAGAGCGAGAGGGATGTAATGACATTTTACTGCACAAGGTCCACCTTCTGAACATTCTGGTCTTACAGGTACCTGAGCTGCCAGCAGCAATAGTAAGAGAAAATTGGCAGCAGCAGCAGCCACCACCACCACCTCCCGCTGTCCTTGATATGGACATCTATTTCTAGTTTTTAATGGGTGGGTGCCTATCATGCTTTTCTTGATGGGTGGGTACCCTTTTTTGTTTTATGGATGAGCAATGCCTGTTTTTCCTTTTTGATGAAGGACAGGTACCCTTTTTTGATATCTTGGATGGGTGGGTCCCCATTTTTCCTTTTATTTTAAAGGACAGGTGCCCATTATTTGTAAAGGATGTTTTTTTTTATTGCAACAAGTTGTTGCTCTTGTGCTCTGATTTATTCTCCCCCCTTATGAGCAGCTGCCCTTTTATTTTGGTTTATCAACCCCCTTACAGGCATTTAATGCTTTTGTTTATTCCCCCTTATGGGCGGTTACCCTTTTTCTTTCCCCCACCCCATAAGGACAGTTGCCCTTCTTTTGTTTATCCCCACTGTTATGGGCAGCTGCCCTTATGGCCTTGTTTATCTCCCTACAGGTGGTTGCCCTTTGTCTAACCACTGCCAGGATCATCTGAAGGACAGGGATCAGCCAAGGACAGGGAGCCCTTTTTAACCCACACAAAAGGAGCTGTTTTTGCTTCTTTAGTCAGAGGCACCAGAGCTCATAGAGCAGAAATGGGGATTAGGAGGCAGCCAGTCGGAAACTTCTACATGCCCTCCCCCCTTTCTTCCCACCAGCCAATTGGCAGTAGCCAGGTAGCAGCATATCTGGGCATTCCTTACTCTTTAGCTGTTATTTAAGGACCAGACCTCCAAGTGGACTCCCGCGCTGCGCCCCCCCCCCCGCACAAAGGACCAACATGCTAAGGACATCAGAGTCTCCACAATGCACTAAGGATGTTGGAGTCTACCCACCAGAGTCATCCCAATGAGGCAGATGGTGGCTGGACACTGTACAACAAAGGAGTGAGACAGGAGGAAACAGGCCATTAAGACAGGTTACCCTACACCAGTGGTAAGCTTCCTGCTTAAACTACTGTACTTGCACACCCATTGCAAGGGAGTGAGGAGGGTCATAGAACAAAAAAACAGAAAAATAAAAAAAGTGCAGTGGCAGTGTGGGTATAGGAGAAACACAGCATCTAGGGTAGGTGTAATTAAGGGTTAAAAGTGAGCAACACAAAGATGGTCAGGGTAGAGGTGAGTTAGGGTCAAGCAATAGTTGAGCAAGGAGTAAAAAGGGGCTAAAGAAGGCAAAAAAGTAAAACAGGAAAGGGAGGATATAGTTTTGCTGGGAATGGCGCAGTGTAGTGACTGTGGGGCGGTAGTCTTCAGGGAGATTTTCTAGAGACTGTATTGCTGCCCCATCTGTATGCAGCTCTCTGGGCTGAGGAAGGAGGTTGCCAGACTCAAGACTGGGTTGGCTTGTTTAGGAGAACCTACTCCCCCACCCAGGGACCACCTAGTCTGTCACTGCTACCTTGGAGGCTGCCTAGAAGGAGGAGCAGCTGGACAACAGTGGTCTCAGGGAAGGTTAGGGTGGTGCAGTGTAGGCACATCCCCCATCAGGTACCACTAGGAAACACCAATGCTGCACTGGTCAACAGAGAATATCCCACAAAGGCACCCAAAATGGTGACTGCAGTGGATGTTGGGTCTTCCATGGTGGAGACCCCAAGGTGGGGTGACAGAGAACCCCAGAGGAAGAGGAGGAAGCAAATCCTGGTTGGGGACTCCATAGTGAGAGGGATACAGTTGGGGGCAGGTAAAGATAAGGAGAGGGATATTAGGTGCCTTCCCGGCACCACAGCTCGTAGGGATGGAAAGAGGATCCAAAAGATTGCTGGGGCAACAGGAAGGGAGGGAGAGCTGCATGTCATTGTCCATCTGGGTACAAATGACCTGGCTAGGGATGAGTCAGTAATAGTTCAGGAGGATTTTAGGGAATTGGGGAGAGGTCTTCAGCAAGCAGCATGATTTGTGGCCTTCTTGGATGTGCTACCTGTCTATGACAGGGGGAGGACAGGATTTTCCACACTAGGATCTTCAATGCATGGTTGAAGGAATGGTGCAGAAAGGAGGGTTTCGGCTTCACTGGGGACTAAGGCACAACTTGGAGGGATAAGAGCCTGTACAGAAGTGACAGCCTGTATCCATCCAGGAGGGGAACCATGGTCCTCAGCGAATGGTTTAAATGCTACACTGATGAGGATTTAAATTAGCTGAGGGTGAGGTGGAATGAGGTAGGGAGCTATAAACTGTACCCCCCCAAAGGCTTATGAGGTCAGCAGTGAGAATCCTTAGGAAGTGAAATTCCAAAAGGAACCAAATAATAAAGGAATCCAAGGGGCAAAAGGAAAGAGAAATAGTAAAAAGAATACTGAAGGAAATAAGGAAAGGCAAAGAGGACGTAAGTGGGGTGGAATGGTGGCAGGACAATACATGTGTGCAAATGCTCAAAATCTGGGCAGTAAGATTGCAGACCTAGAGGCCACCATGGCTAGTATGGACCTGGACATAATAGCAATTACTGAGTCCTGGTGCAATGAAAACCAGGACTGGGATGTAGTCATACCAGAGTACACTCTGTTCAGAAAAGACAGGGTAGGTAAAAGGGTGGGGGGAGTGGATTTTTATGTCAGGGACAACATAAAAGCTACAGAAATACAAGGAGGGCTGGGAGGAGTTGAGGTAGTGTGGGTTCCCTGGAGACATGGAGAGGGGCTGCTATTTGCACAGGGGTGATCAAGAGACCTCCAGCACAGGGGGCAGAGGTGGATAAAGATATGATGGAAGCAATCCAAAGGATGGCACTCAGGGAATGTGTTGATGATAGGGGACTTCAGTCTACTGGATGTGGACTGGAGCCTACCAGCTGCAGGAACAGTCACAAGAAGGTACATCCTGGACTCCTTGCACAGGGCATTGCTAAGTCAGGTAGCTAAGGAACCCACTCATGTGGGGCAATACTAGACCTGATACTGACAAACGGTGACAGTGGTGCTGATGTATCAGTGTGTAGCCACCTGGAGACAAGTGATCACCGCATAGTGTGGCTCAGTATAAGAATTGGGCCAGAATTGAGCCACACAGGGTTTTATACTGGGTTTATAAGACAGGAAAAGGCAGTAGCCCATCAAGTCTACCTCCTGCCTCAGTGGGGCCATGAATTCTTGATACTCATATAATGTTCATCCAGTCTTTTTAAAAATAAGTTAATGCTAACAGATGAGCACCCTTTGCAAACTGTGTGAGAGGCCTTTCAGCACCATGTAATTCTACTTAAAGTTGAACCAGCATAATATTCTGTGGTGATTTGCATATGCAGCCCATGATGCTTTGCATTGTGTGGGCATGTGTGATTTTGTATTTCCTCTATCATACTTCTGCCTATGGTCACCTACATTGCAGCACTGTGCAGGAAGAGGATGAGGAGGCAGCAACCATCACTACCCAGATGATGACAATGTCCTCTGGGATGCTCAGTCCTTCTCCATTGGCAACCCTGGTTCATTCCTGAACCTGGGTCGTTGGCCTTGCGAAGGGTAACCGTACCACTGTGATAACAGCTCAGCTCAAAATTCTGATTTTCAGCATTTGTGTGCAATGTACTGCTAAACATCTGTAATCACACTCAATAATTACAGGTGAAAAAGCACCACATCGCTGGTAGCACAACTAACTGCCTGCCTTCCCCCTTAAATGTTATACTTAGAGCTGTATGGAATTAGAAAATTCTGAATTCATGTTTCCACGTTTTTATGGTCATACCTCAGTCATCTATTGAACTAGGGCCCTAAAATGTGGCTTAAGTACTTGTTCATAGATACCCTGAAGAAATGCTAAATATGTCATTTGGATGAATTGCTTCAAAATAATATAGGGTCTGAAAGTCAGGCATTTTATTGGAGGAGGCATTTTTAGAAAATATTTATCTACTAATAACCTAACAACCTTTGGAGCAAGATATGGGAAAAACAGCATGAATAACATTTTTGTAAGTATCATAGAACAACCAAACTGTGGAGAGATAGGGTTTAGAAATGTTTCAGTTACAGAGGTTCATAATATCACTGTGTAATTATTTGCTAAGTTTTGTGAAAGCATTCTTAAAATGTGGATGTGTGTAACTTCTCTGCTCTTGCAGGTGTAGACTTGATTAGAGATGCAGCAAAGTTTAATTCCTCTGGCGAATTTCCAGTGAAGTCACAAATTTCGTATCTGTGGATCATTTCGTGAAATTGCAGCTCTCACTGAAAATTCACAGTTTGTTACTTTGCCTTGCTTTTGGGGGTTTTTAAGTGCAAACTGCACTTAAAACCCCCCTCCAGAGCAAGAAGAAGTAATCTATCCCAAATCCCTGTTGTCTAGTGTTCCCCCCCCCGTTGATCGCCAGCCACTCACCTCCCATGACTGGCCAGTCAGCCACAATGCAAAAAAAATATGTACATTACAACCTTGATTATCCAAACTCACTGGGGGACATAAAATTAGTTCAGATGATCAAGAGGTTCGTAAAATCGAGGTTCCCTCACACCATGTTCCTAATAGGTCATGGGACATAGTACAAGTTCAGACAATCCAGAGGTTCAGATAATGGGAGGTGGGATAATCAAAGTTATACTGTGTATATATATATATATATATATATACACATTTTTTTTGCCAAGTAAATCTCTGTTTCTCCCTGCTGATCATGGGCCGAGGTGAAATAAAAAAAAAAACACTCCAGGCCCCCACACACTTCTACCGATCGCTGGCCAGTCAGTGGAAATGTCAAAATATAACATGCACTTTTCTGAAATTCAGTCCCTGGCATCTAGTGCCCCCCCCCCATTACATATAATATAATATAGAAATACGTGTGAAACATTTTCTCACTTTGAGTAAACTTCTCTTTAAACCCTCTGTATGCCATATATACCATATATATTTTCTGTTTATTTTATTTTTGGGCCTTGTTTTTAACTTGCAATTATGTCTCATTTTATCATGTATTTATTATCCACAGGTTTGCCTTTCATTGACTGTGTTCTTTAACACACATGGCACTTGCAATTAAAGTTGTAAGCTCCTCATCTTACATGTAATTAGGGATAATAGTATCCTAAGGTTTTATTTTCATTAGACTGCTTTCTTGAAACAAACTGAGCCATTTTAAATTTATGTGAGGAGAACTCTCTGCTTGTAGCTATCCTCTGATAACCTTTGACCTTCAGGGGCTTTTCAGCTAAAAGCATACTGGCGTTAACTAGCTTCTCTGACTTAATATTCTATTATCTTTCGAATGAGTATGTTAAACCAATGAGAATTATTTCTGTTTTTAATGCATCATCTGGGTGTTAATATTATGGGATTCTCTAAATAACTGTCATAAAGCTTCTGAAGAAGGACTTGGTTGGTCCAAAAGCTAGAGCACTTTGTTCTTTTGTTGTAACATCTATGTTAGTCCAATAAAAGGTATCAAACCATTTGCTTCTGGATCTGTTCTTACTAGTACCAATATGGCAACTACACTATTTATTTGCTCATATATATTAATTAGGTACAGGAAGGTAACCGTTTCCAAAGAAAAAGATGCTCTAGGACAAGGGGTGACACTATGAAGCTGGGGTGGGGGCAGAGGAGATGTGAAGAGATACTTCTTCATGGAGGGGGTGGTGGATGCCTGGAACAATCTCCCAGCAGAGGTGCTGGGTGCTGAAATGGTAACAGAATTCAAGCATGTATAGAATAGTTACAAGGGGACCTTAGAAGTAAGGCAATGGGGGGGGGTTGAGAAGACAGGAGAACAGGTAGGGTTTGCAGTGGTACATTAAGTAGGGAATATAGAGCAGACTAGGTGGGCCAACAGGTCCTTATCTGATGACAACTTATATGTTTCTATGTTTTGTTTTTTCTCCCTTGTTGTTGTTACTGTCGTTGTTCTTGTTTTTTGTATGACCTGTTGCCAATTTTTTAAAGTTTATTTTTGATATCTATGCTGCTGTGTCATGTGTCTTTTATTGGTGCCCTCCTCTCACATCCACAGCAGTCCCCCATATTCAGTGTTACACTCAGTTGTGCATTAAGTATTGAGCAAGTGCACTGTTTTGTGTTGGTGCTACCCATGCTGCATCTGTGCAATGCATTTACATAACATGTGTGCAGCCCTATATTTGCAGGTATTAATGCCACTGAAATTCCTTTGACTGTACCTGCGACTGGGTACTGGTGCTAGTGCAAGCTTAGTACAGGTGCAGATGGCTGAATATGGGACCCTAGGATCTCGATTTTCAAAAGAATTAGAATGCCGCAAGCCCTGGGTGCACCAAACACACAGTGCATGGGGCTTGTGGCATTCCCTGGCCAGCTTTTTATGGGGTTTGCTCCAAATATTTGGTGCAAGCCACTGTAAAGGGGTAAAGTGCTTCAAGCGCACATGACCTTTGAGAATTGGGCGCATGGTGCGGCAATGTGTTTGGGGCAGCAAAAGGTTTGACCCAGGGCTTTTGAAAGCTCTGCATCAACCTTTGAGAATCATGCCCTATGTGTGTATGCATTGTGGTTTTATCTAAATGCTTTTGCGTTCTCGTTTTTTTTTTTCCTGGTGGAGAATCAGCATGAAAACTGTTAAACCCATTCTTCATGTGTACTACTGCCATGAAGGTCAAACCGAGAAGCTGAAAAATCATCCATTTTAATGCTATTGAGTTTCCTGCATGACAATTAGTGGAAAGCAGAAATGGCTGTTTGAAAAATTTTGGGGTGGCAAAGTTGGGTGAGTAATGTCACTGTTGTGCCATATATATACAGGCCACACTGGCATGAGAAAGAAATTCCAGAAGATAGCTGTGCATTTAAAAAAAAATAATGTATGATCAGCTGGGTATACCATGATGATAGCGATTATAAATGAGTGACTGTTAAAACAGCCACTCATTTATAGCGCTATCATCATCAGCTACCCTGCAAGAGTAATGACAATGTAGCGAGGAAAGTGACTGGAAGGAGAGGGATAGGGAGGTGTAGGGGAGGGATAGGAGGGAGGGTTTGTAGGGGTAGGGGATCCTGCTGCAGCCAAGCCAGCCCTGTGGTGCGGTGGTGAGAGTGGCTGGCTGCAGTGCAGCAGACAGTAGGTTTGGGACCTGCTGGGGGCGATTGTTTTGCCGCTGCTTGCTGCTCTCTATTTATTTTTTTTCCACCCATGTTTTGCCCCCTCCTCAACATGCACCCCCCCTTGAGTTAACTATCCTAATTTAGAGGGGTGTGGGGGACAAAGGGGGGCATGGACCCCCCACAAAAACACTTAATAGGGCTGGAAGTTGGGTTGCTTGGGTTTGTATATCACCAAAATGCTTTTCAGCAATATACATTCACTGTGATAGTGACCACTGTGTTACGATCAATATCATGACATGGAACTGGTCAGCAAACTTGTTTCAGTCAATAAGAATTATGTATTTTAGATGCCCAAGCCCATTTTCTAATAGTGAATAAGGCACTCACTCTGCACAGAGTGCACTCAAGACATAGTTATACGTTTGTGGCTACATGACAAAGAAAAAATTTAAAGAAGAAATTGTTCTTCTTCAGAGCATTCATTTACTAGTCAGCCTTGACTAGTGAGGGAGACTTGTCAGCTCACTGGCATTGCTACACTGGGTAACTATTATTCATAAGAGTATAATTTAAATTTAATATCAGACATCTTCTTGTGAGGAACATGGACTTGGGTCCCTACATAGCCACTTGTGCAAGTGCATGTACACCACCGTATATAGCTGTTATTTAAATATTACTTGCAAAAAAACTTCATTAATGCACTAGTTTGGCTTAAGGTGACAAAAGTAGGGAAATGTGGTATTAGGGTTTCCAACCCTAACACCCCACCCCACCCATCAGGCAGCAAAAGGAAAAAAAACATTACAGTTTCACCTCTCCTGCATCTTTGCTAACTAGGTATGGGGTGTACCTTGGGGTTGTCAGCCATAACGCTCACCCTTTCAATCATGAAAGAAGCTGAGATGTGTAGAGTATATGAGAATGGGGTGAGCATTAGGGCTAACATCTCCAAGGCACACTCCATGATTAGCAAAGACATAGAAGAGGTGAAACTGTAATGATTTGTCCTATTGCTGCCTGGTGGGTGGAGGTGGGGTGTTATGATTGGAAACCCTAATGCTACATTTCCGTACTTTTGTCTCTTTAACCCTAAATAGTGCATTTATGATGTTTTTTTGCAAAGAATTTCCTTACTTTAGGAGATAGTATAATTGTATCCTCATTTGTCTGTGTCCCTCCTTAGATGCATACATATATGTTGCTGTGGTGGTGCAGAGTCAATCTGTAGTAAAACAGGAATAAAATTGTCAGCATAGCCTTCATATTACCTGACCTCATGAACCCGATATTGCAAATTTTGAAACCCCCACCAAAACGCGATTCCACGCCACCGAAACGCCATTGCCCACCACAGGTGCAAAAACACAGTTTGGCTAGGGTTTGAAAAATAATAGCTGTCACATGTATGAGGTGGTGAAAAAGATGGATATGTTGAAAATCTGAAGTCAAAATATTTGAAAATTGCCAAAGTTATGAGGAAGCATAGCAAAATTTGATTGTATGCACATAACTTTGCCATTGTTACATATTTTGACCCACAACTTTCAACACAATCTTCTTATAACTCTACCTCATGAACAAGGGCAGTGAAAATGTTTTAAATTCCAACTGAATAGTGATTTTACCAGGCCACCACGAAATTGCCTTTCCGAGCAGATTTGCATAATTCCACTGACATTTTTTCATGCGGTGGGGTCCCAAAAAGGCCATGTTGAAAATGTAAGCTCAAGATACACAAAAATGGCAAAGGTATGACACAAAGTTGAAAACCCCATTAAAATACATTGAACCACAGTTAACTGACTTTCTCATATAGCAGTCGATGTTTGTAGCAGCAAGATGTGTCTTTGATCAGAGAGTGGATCTTTACCCTGAGACCTGTTCAGGTGAGTGAGGGTGTGTGGGGGGTGGGGTGGAGGGTGCTCAGTGGGAGGTTGGATCAGCCAGGGACAGTATTCTCTTTTACAGGTTTTAAAAAAAAGACATTGAGGGACAGTTTTCTTTATTACAGGTAGAATGTGCTTGGAGGGTGAGGGGTGCCACCAGACACTAGGGAAAGAATAAAGATAAACAGGGATGGCAGTTGGAGGGTGGTGGTGCCACATGACACCAGGTAAATAAGCAGCAATAAGGGGACAGGGATCAGTGGGTGGGGGGAGCATTGCTAGACACCAGGGAAATAATAAATAATACGAGGACAGTGATTGGGAGTGAGGCGGTGCCACTAGACACCTGGGAAATAAAGAATACAGGGATGGTGATTGGTGGGTGGGGATGCCACTAGACACCACAGAAAGCACAGAAGTTAATGTGTTTCATCCTGATCTACTTTCTATCCTCTGACTACAGCTGCAGTTTTGGCATTCAAACAAGTGGTAGAGAGAGATATAGAAACACTGTTTAAACAAAGTGAAAATGTTGGTATGAATACTAGTAGGCAGGAACAGGAATTGTAATAATATACACAGATAAATATGTTAGAGAAATAGTGAGACAACTGAGTGTTCAAAGTTTGTGTCAAATATTGAATGCTAACCTGACAAAAAGTTTCAAGGAAAGAACTGGCAAAGCACAACCAGTGTGCAATGTTTCCTGCATTGATCTTTTGATCATTTGTGGTGGAATTTTATCTTTTACCTCGGCTAATAAAGTATTTTGAATTACAGTTTGTGTACAATGGCTTTTTTGGTGGTTAGTGCCACAAGTTAATTTTTTTGAAGTTCGGTCTGTGTGTCGGAGGCAGTGGAGTCCTGGTGATGTTTCGGTCTATTTAGTCTTTTTTTTTTAAATACAGCCTTAAACAGAGGGATAGTCTTCAAGGAGACTAAGCAGTATTTTACTGAGGAATGGAATGCCTGATATTGGCCACTATTATCTGTTGCCTAAAATTCATAAATCATTGATGGACCATCTAAGCCATCCAGTAGTGGTCAGTATCAGGTGTCTAGTGGAAAAATGATCTAAATAAATGGACTGCTAAGGTCTCACCTGGAGTACTGCATCCAGTTCTAGAGACCGCATCTAAGGAAGGACATAGACAGGATGGATGCAGTCCAGAGAAGGGCGATGAAAATGGTACATGGGCTGCATCAGAAGCCATATGAGGAAAGACTCAGGGACCTTAATATCTATTCATTGGAGGAGAGAGGGGAGAGAGGGGGGATATGATAGAGACATTCAAGCACCTTAGGGGTATAAACAGGGTACAGGAGGGAAGCATATTTCAGAAGAAGCACTGCACAAGAACAAGGGGACACGATATGAGGCTGGAGGGAGGAAGGTTCGGGGGGAATGTCAGGATGTACTTTTTCACAGAAAGGGTGGTGGATCCATGGAACAGCCTACCAGCAGAGGTGGTGGAGGGCTAAAAGAATACAGTGATTCAAGATCGCATGGGATAGACATAAGGGTACCCTGGAGATGGGCAGAGAAGGCTTGCCACAGATGAAATAATATCTGGACTGTCAACACTAAGTAGTGAAATGGGCAGACTACGTGGGCTGTATGGTCCTTATCTGCTATCAGATTCTGTGTTTCTGTGTTTCTATGACAATCATTTACTTCCACTGGTTAGTGAATTACACTCTTACCTACAGGATGCAGCAGCTGTTTTCAGATTACTACAGACAGTTAAGGCTGAACTGCACTATCTTTTGGTAACAATGGATGTTACCTTACCTAATACAAATGTCCCACTTATGGGGAGTTTAAGTGCAATACAATTCTGCCTTGAGCAGGCTGTGGAATATACTGTAACTTAAAATTCATTCAATTTTTAGTCTCATGCAGAATTTGTGCTAACATGCAATAATTTTGTTTTCTTGAATAATTACTATTTACAAATCCACAGTACAGTCATGGGTGCATCTTAGCATCTAGTTACAGTAATCTTTATCTGGGGCTATGGGAGAAAGGAGTGATACAGCATCTGGACTTGAACCCATTCTACAGCTACATCATGATATATTAGAGATATACAGATAACCTGTTCTTTATATGGAAAGGAATGGTCGAAGAGCTGAATACTTTTGTGGCATATTTAGAGGGTTTGAATCAGAATTTAAAGTTTACTGTGAACTACGATTACTTGTCAGTTCCCTTTTTGGACCTCATTATTAACAAGTCTGCTAATGGTTCATTAGACATCAACCTTTACAGAAAGATGTTAGAAAGAAATGTGCTGCTACCAGCTTTGTGCATGCACCCCTCTCACACTATTAAAAATATTCAGCAGTCAATTTTTACAGCTCCACAGGAACTGTAATAGAGAGTGGTTTCAGAGCCCAGTCACAGACCATGATGACTTGTTTTCTATATTAAAAATTTGACTGAGTATACAACAAGCAAATACATAGAATAGCGAACCTTATAACCAAACATCAGGCATCGAAAAAAAGCATAACACAGCATTTATAAAGAAATATGGTGTAACATACAAAAGCATAGGAAGCGAAAATTCCCATGAAGTGTAAAAACAATATATGTATGGTGCCATAAATAAAAGAGATAGAAAAGTGAACAGTAAAAATTTTAATATTGTGAGAGGCCTGACAAACATCATGTTAGAAATAATCAAAGTAAGAGTAACAAACATAACAGGGGAACAGCACCACGAATAACTGAAGGAGCAAAGAAGAGAATTAGCTAGAAAGCCAACTAAAGAAGAGGGGAAGTAAAAAAAAGAAAAAAAACAACAGGAAGTGCCAACAAAAAAACAGGGAGAAAGATATAAGGACATTCTGGAGCACAGGGGGACCAAAGAAACTTAGGTAGACCGAGCATGAAGCCATCCAAGAAAGGAACCCCAGACATGGTCAAAGGTGGAGAGGGTACCAAGTGCAATGTGGCTAAGGCACTCATTATGGGCCAAAGTGTCCAGCGCAGTTATCCAGGTATCAGTTGAAGGACCACAGCAGACTGCCATCTCTGATGCAAAAGACACTTTGCCTCAGTAGTAGCCATAGCGAGGCATTTAAACAGGGAGAGAGGAATAGGAGGGATCTGTGATGAGAAGGACAGAGTAAATACAGTAGGAGAGAAGGAGATAGACATGTTCAGAACAGACTGGCAATGATGACTTGTTTTGAGAAGAGAGGTATAGTAAAACCTTATTAGAGGAAACAATGGTATGACCAGAAAGTCATGGCAGGAAGTTCTTTCTAGATAGATCGGAACAGCATTCTAATATGAATAAGGGATGTACAGACTTTATTAAAATACACTGCTCACTATCAGAGCAAATGAACACCATTACTCATAAACACTGGCCAGTTTTAGACACAGATCCTGTCTTGGATTAAATGGTGCAGGTAAATACCCACAAATGGCATACTAGAGAGGTACTAATCATAGAAACATGTCTGTACATTCATTACAGCCCCTCTTGAAACCAAATCATTTGTCCAACAGTTAACTGCATCATAGACCTAAAGATGTCCTGATGAACAACAGAAATGTGTTGGTCTGTCTCCAGCATGTCATTTTTGTGGGTTTTAAAATTGAAATTCTTCAGAGAAAACATAGAACAAGATGGTGTCAAATGAAAAAAATGTTTTCCACTCATGAAAAAGGAATGGTCCCATAAAAAAAAGATTCTTTTTCATTTCATACAGCTATTTTGAAGTGCTTACTGAGCATGCTTAGAACCAATTTATAAAAATTTCAAAATTAAGTAACTTTGCAACGGATTAGTATTTTTTGCACCAAACAAGCAACAGGCACATCTGTGAGCTAACCACTATCTACCATGAAAATTCTGGACCAAAATTCTAAACTGTCTGGGGCGGTAGCCAAATTCAAAGAAATCCCAACAAGACCAATGGGAAAAAATTCACTTTTTGCACTATCCAGAACTCAGAATCTGCAGATCCAACTGGAACAAAGCATAGCACATCCAGAGATCTACCTGACAAAACTGTGCATGCAAACTTTTATGCAAATCTGTTGAATGAATGCAAAGTTATTAACTTGCAAAAATTGTGGTTTTACATTAAACTACCTACTCAACCCCAACTACACCACTAAAATAAAGCAGTAGCATTTGTTAGTTACCATATAGTTTTTTTTCAGCAATGTTTGCCTGCCAAAAATATCAAGATACCCATTTTTCCTTTTGTTTTCTTTCATTCCAGAACCAAGACACAGGATTCTGAAGTTTTTAAAAGTTCCGCTCCTGTGCCATGCTTGTTAATTGCTATGAAAAAATTAAATGCTTTTATTTATTGAAAATTGGTAACCCAGAAAGGCAAACTGAACCAAAGCTCATTTCCAGGTACGATCTGGGGGAAAGGGGATTGCGAAGAACAAGTACATGCAAAAATAAAGTACAGTTAATGTAAAAAAGCAGTATACAGGCATATGTGAATTACCAACATTGTTAAACAGCAGTAATCAGGCTATATAAAAAGGAATTAGAGTCAAGCAAGAATTTATGTAATAAAGCAAAATATCAATAAATAAAATAACTAGATAAAAGAAGAAATGCTGGACATACAATAAAATTACTAACAAGTTAAGAAATGCTGGACATACAATAAAATTACTAACAAGTTAAGGCAAACCAGGAGAAGTGAAGGGGGACTAGGAATAACGACATGCACTGAATCTTTTAATAACATAATAATAATATAATATATTAATGTAATTTAAAAAATGGGTAAGGAAACTGTGCATCCTGATTGATCGTGACTTGTGCCCTTATAGTACAACAGCCCTGTGGCCTGCAGTTTTAACAGTTTTAATACCAAACAGGAGACAGCACAGTCCACATATACATGCCTGCCAGAAACTTTTGATAAAAAGTTTCTGGCAGCCATGTAAGTACTGCACAAAACACTGAACACCCAGTACTGCCCAAAAAGCTTTTTTCCCACACTGTTGAATAACTCCCCACACCCAAGACTCACTTAGCAAACAGTAATTTGATATACAAAACACAGTAATCCATAATCTGACCTTGTGTTTCTTTTCTTTTTGTATTTTTTTCTTGTTGGCCACTAATCCAGACATCCATTGAGATCAGCGCCATGCCGAATGCTGCTCAGTCTAAATCCATGATGCCCCTCTTCCCACTGCAGGCTGCTCAGTCACTCTCCCCACCCTGCTTCTCCCTCCCACATGAAAAAAATGCTGAGGTCTCCAATTCCCCTAAAACACACACACACACACAGTCTGTATGCTGTGTCAGTGACTCCATATACTCACAGTGTAGCAAAACTGCACCAAAAAGTCATTTAAAAAAATGTATTCTTGATGTGGGAATGAAGTGCATGGCTGCACAAACCATGCTGGACAGCCATTCTGATCAGGCGGGGATCACTACCAGGGTACAGATTTCAGTAACTTTCTCTGCCCTGAAACTCTTATAGTTTAAGTAAGTTAAGTAACACCCTTTGCCTGACTGTAGGAACTACCATTTGAGATGGAGGTGGGTTGATATTACTATCCAGGAATGGGACAGTCAATTAGTATTTAACAAGAGCTCTCTAGTGGCATGCCTCTGTAGTGTCCATACTACTATGCGCAGGAGTTTATGTAGTAAAAAAGTTACTTTGTACTGAACAAAAAAAAAAAACTTTCTTTAAAATGTAATTTTATATTTATTTCTTTATTTAAAATGTATTATCTGGGGAAGAAACAAAGGGCATACATACCCATTTTCAAGGGGGAACCCTGACACACACATCCATCATCAAACATGCACAACAATTATAAGTAATTAATATTTGTTCAGCATAGATATTTGAAAGTCTCCTCAAACTATTATTATAGTGAAAATCAATCAGCATTGCCCTTCCATGTAGGATATATATAAAATTTAGCAACAGAAACATGTGTTCCCTTAAAACACCTAGGCTGTCACATCTGTCTTCCCCAAAAGAAAACAAGTTCTGGCCACGGACAATAGGGCTGTGAAGAGCTACCAAGTGATGAAAGTTACACATGTGTGTAGAAATTATTCAACACCTAGGTGTAACTTGGCATTTTTTGGAAGTGTTGCACCACATTTTCAACATGGCCTTTTTTGGGCCCCTCCTCATGAACAGTGCCAGTATCATTTTGTTAAATTGTCCTGAAAGGTGATTGCACAGAGCAAACACACTTTTCTGCACCACGGGTGCAAAAACATGTTTTGGGCAGGTTGTGGAAAATGACAGCTGTACTGTTTTGAAGGAGGTGTGCAAAAATGGCAATGTTAAAAATGTGGAGTAAAAATATTAAAAATTGGTGATATTAGGAGCATGCATAGAAACTGCACAATGCACGCTTGTAGTGCAGTCATTTTTTGGAATTTTTTCACCAGATTGGCAACATGGGCTTTTTGGGACCCCACCTCATGAACAGCGGCACTGTCATTTCATGTATCCATCCCAAAAGGTGATTCCACACAGTGATCATGAAATCACCTTTCAGGACCAAGTAACAAAATGTCAGTGACAGTTTTCATGAGATGGGGTCCCAAGAATACCACGTTGAAAATTTGGGGCAAAAATTCCAAAAAATGGCTGAGATATCAGCATAAGTGGAAAACCCCATTGCATGGCTGTAAAGCATGCTTGCCTTTAATTCTTCAGTTTGCAGTTGGGCATTGAAGAGTGCAGACATGTCCTGGTCCAGAGAAGATGACAGTGCCAACCTCCAGATGTAAGTATGGGGTAAGGGGTATATGGGGAGGTGGATGCTCAGTGGGAGGGTGGGGGAGGGACTGCAGCGATGACAAGAGACATTTTTAGTTTTACAGGAAAAAAGTGACAAGGGACTGTTTTCTAATTTACAGGGAAAAAACATTTTGGTACACTGGGTGGGCTTCAGTGTGCCACATGAATGGGGGGGGTGTAAAGGATGCCAACATGGGGATTGGGCACCCCAATGTTGGGCATGACTTGGGGAGGGGCGCACCAGGGAAAATAAAATGTAACAATGAGGGACCATTTTCTAATTTTCAGAAAAAAAATTTTTGCACACTGGGGAGGGCTTCCAGTGTGCCACATGAATCTGGGGGGTTGTACTACAGCAAATGGCATTTTGCCATTCACAACATGACAGCACCCACAGAACTGTGCATGCCCAGAAGCCGTGCGCATGTGCAGTTCATGCATCGGAATGCAGAAGTAACTGCCGAAATAGTGTGGCTATTATTCTGTAGGCCAATCATGGTGGAGGGGTTTAAGCTCCATTGGGCTTTTGGAAGAATACTTCCAAAAGTCCAATGGAAGGGGTTCTGAGATCAGCTGTTTTCAGAACTACAGAGCTCTCACAAAACGGCTGTAGGCTCTGCCCACAGCCCTAAAAAGGATGGAGCCCAGCACCATACTCTCTGGGCTAGAGAAATGTCAGAAATAGGTCCATGTTAATTTTCCAGAGCAGATCGATACCAAAAGTTAGACCCTTCAAGATAAACAAGGTTAACAGCCAACTTTTTCAACTCTTAACACTATTAACATTTAGGAAGGCAATTTTTTAGATCTGAAAAAAGGACATCTGGAAGGGAAAAAATATGGAAGAAAACAAGAATCACAACAACTAGTGTGTGTGTTTTTTAATACATCTGACACCTCTGGTTCTGGAGCCCATTCATACTTTCTTTTTCTGGAGGATGAGGAACACTTAATGTCGTCTTCTGTTTCCAAAGATGCCAATCTTTATTAGGACTATGTCGACGAGGCTTCTGACTCAACACCTGCATCTGAATCACCTCTATCTGATGTTAAGGCTTTGAATTTATTTTTCAGTGGCATTGTGTATCCTGTGGGTCTTTTGGTGACAATATAGACTTTGGCTGCTGTCTTTTTAGTGACCTTTTTCTGGCTGTCACAATCATTGCAGGTGGAGGCATGATTTCCTCCTCTGCAGGTTTATCCAGATTGTTGTACTTTCATATCCTGGCTGACAGGCAGGGAATAATCTCTTTATGTGGTTCTCATTACCTCCTGCACCATTGCCAGTTTCTCATTCATACAGTAGGCTGTCTGTTTTCTGGGAGGGCAGACAGGGTATCCAAGACTGTGGTGTCAATTCAGTGTCAGGAACCAGAAAGTGAATCACCTGGGGCATTCCTCATATTCCTCCAATGAACATGGGGATGCCAAACCAGGATAGTGAGCAGCTTTTTGTGCAGACACTTGCTGACTCTTGTAAATACAGGATTTCTGGGCAGTAATTAATAGACCTTCCTGATCTGGGTGGTCTTCCCTGTTATGTGTTCCCCACTAACATGTTCTGTACAAACTGTCACTTTTCTTACATACTGTAGGTTACTTTTCAGGCCATTAGCACAGTATGCACTCACAACACCATAGTCCAAACACAGATTGCAGCACACTCTGTCACAAACATTTGGCCTTGATGAAAGCATTGGCTCCTATCTCTTCCTAAGAAAAAACAGCTGGGAAGGCACTGTATGCTTGTTTCAGTTTGTCTTGGTTTTACTTTAAACCTCCAGCCTCCAGTCTAATGCTGTTAGTCATCCATGATGGGGTCAGGGGAACCCAGGGTCTCACACTTTTGGGACAGCCAAGTTTTATATGAAAATCATTCAGCCATTCATTCTAAAACAATATGGTTATCATCCATATAGCAGGTTCTATAAGGGGTATAGCCTGGAAGGGTATCCAGAGAACTAGGTACTTCAGCACTGCATACTTTGCTCCAAATTTTTCCAGCTTTGCTGTTGTTTTAAAGTTGGCATAAAATATGACATCTCTAGGAATATGTATAAGTGCATAAATCTCAGTAGAGGAAAGCTCATAGAATATTTCCTTAAGGTGCCTCCAACAAATAATCAGTCCAGTGGTGCATCTAAGCCTCCTCTATATCTGAAACACACAGCATTTTTTATTTGTACAGGGGGCCTGGCTAGATGAAAGTGGTCTGTCATCTAGATTCTCTTCCATTTTTGTTGATCAGTTTCTTGATGTAAACCAGCCTTTTCTCCTCTGAGACACTGAGCCTCAGCATCTTCATACTCTACTCTGTCCCCCAGTTTTGGTGATTTCCTAATGTGATTGGCCCTTCCCAAGTTGAGGAGTCATCTGAGCTATGCTATGGGGAGTTTATCCAATGATCATTGGTGACCTGCATTGGTGACCTGCTTCTCTGTATCATCATGGGGCAAAGAACTAGTACCAACAACTGGGAGTCATAGCGGAGGTCATTCAGAGTTATAGTGTCAGAGTGCAAAATCGCAGTGTCCATATTTTCTACACCTGTATACACAACAGGTTGTACAGAAATAGCAGGAACAGTATGGGCTATTGTCAGCCATGTCTAAATTAATGTCTTCCAGAGAAAATAAATTTTTCTTTGAAATAGTAGATCTTTCAACACTAGCTCCAACCTGCATGTCCTTCTGATTTACAGTGTCTGGTTGCTGCACTTCAGGCAATGCTGTACCTTTCTCAGGTACTATATAGACACTGCCTATATTCTCAGATGCTGAAAAAAGAGAGGGTACTTGTGTAGGAGATTGACTTTGCTATGCTATGGGTGAGGAATTTGAAACTGAGATGGGGTACCCTACAGCAATCTCATGTTTGCAGTTCTCCTCAGCAGTTTCAGATACGGGAGTAACAGTTCCCTTACAGTAAGTTGCCGCACACCACTTCGGCTTTTCTTCCAACCAGCACATTGTAACAAGGTTTTTCCACAAATCAAAATGTGTTAGTGTTCATTTTGGCAGAGGACAATGGGATTTGTGATCTGGGCCATCTGCCTTGTCTCTGATCCAGTCAAATGCTGCCATGCTGGCATGTCGCCACAGGGTTTCAGTGGATTTGACCTACATATCATGAACAAGCTTTTCTCACTGTGCTCTCAGTTTAATGCTTGAACTGAGGGTATTTACATGGGAAATGTTACCTGTAGCAGCAGTCATCATATCAGATTGAATTTGAAAAGGAACAGTAGGACTGTTGGCACAAACCTTTTGTGCTCCTGTGCCATCTTCAGCAGCTGAAGTGCCAAATGAGCCTTCGCCGAACTTGTTCCTCCAAAAATGCTCAGCAACAAGGAGCTCTCTCATTTACATGAAATGAGCCTCTTCCTCAGCCAGTAAAGCCATCAAGTAGTGCATTTCTTTCCTTCATTGTAGCATGAAATTTCAGCTTTTCACTATATAGTTCAGGATCTGAAAATTCAGAGATTTCACTTGGCTGTGTATTGCTAAGCAATTCTGGTTCCATATGTATTTGTTCAACCTCCTGCACAGAACATGTGGGGGGGGGGCTGTTCACTTGCATGTACACCAGCTTCTCCTCCACCTTTGTTTCTGTTGTTTGTCATCTTGGAAGGACAACAGCTTCCTCTACAGGAAGACTAAGGGTTTTTTTAATAGAAAAAGTTAGAACATAATTCACAAAATACAAGAACATATGAAAAAATACAGTATAAATCACATCTAAGTACAGATATCAATTTAAAAAGAGACCTTAAATATTTATTAATTATTTATTTTTTTCCACATAAAACCCTTTAGGCAGGTGCTGTTTACAAAGGGTTTAGAGTCCACATTGACAGGAAAAGTAACAGATGAAATACAGTACAAATCAATGGAACCCTGAGGCAGGGCAATATAACACTTCAGACAAAGACATGCTATACATTGTGATTCACTCACTTGTTACCTACTAAATTTATTTACATAGAAGTGCTACCTTGATCAAGCTGTGGGTGTCATTAAAGACAGTTAATAAATACGGGTAAAAAGAAAACCTTGTAGCTATGAATAAGACATAAAAAAAATCTGCATCCTTTCCCCCAAATTTACAAAATCACCTATACAGAAAAAAAGTATACCACTACAGTATACAAGAGCATTTAGTTAGAGAAATCACGGACCTCGACACATATGGCCAGGAATGTGGGCCCAAAAATATCATGTCTGAGGCCCTTTGAACATGTTTAGATCGGAGTCAAATGCCTTTTTATAGGCATTAGCAACATTTATATATAACTCCTGACAGAAAACCAATTTCTGTTGCAAAAAGAAGCACAACGGGCCTGACACAGATAAAATTTCAGAATTGTGAAAAGAACACCAGTTGTGTCCTTATGGACATTTTTTCAACCTCACCAGTGTCAATGCAAAAATAAGGTACTCATACAAAACTTCCTTTAATGATTTGCCTGCTAGAAATCCCCCCAAACCTTCACATACTTAACATTATTTAAATAAATGTTCATTTGCCTCCATAATAGAGTATTTATACATTCAGATCTTGGACAATAGTGTTATTCTGTACTCTTATGTTTATGAGAACTTTTGACCCCCCCCCAACTTCCCATGAACACATAATCATAACACATCCCACATTCGTATCGCCACTTGTTTGTTAGAGAGCATTTGAAGAACTAACTGTTTCTACTCCCGAGAGCACCCTACAAAATCAGGAGATACCTGAAAAAAAGTATGATTGTATATATATAAAAAAATTAACTCCAAATTTCTTACACTTGGTGTCCAGGAAGGAGATATATCTCCTTCCTGGACACCAAGTGTAAGAAATTTGGAGTTAATTTCTACTGTCTAACCTTCAAGAATGCTATCTCTGCACAGACTTGACAAGTAGGGGGCATAGTCTGACCAGGCAGGAGGAGCGTACCCCTTTGCCACTGATCCATAAAAGGGTTCATCCACCTCCGCAACACGGGGACCCAAAGCCTCTTTTCCTACTTTAAGACTTTACTAAAATTAAAAAAGAAAATGTTTTAGAAAAAGGCTACTGGATTAATCATATCCAACCATTTCTGTGAAACAGATACAGTACATATGTTATACCTCTTTTTACTAGATTTAATCTACTACTCCAAAGTAAAATAAACAAAGATTGAATAACATTGATTCCAAAACCTTTTCTTCTGACTTCCTGTGACTTCAGTCAAGGGAATGCAGTCTTGATTTGAAGACTCCCGAAATCAGCCCCCTAACAGCTTCTTAAAACCAACTTTCTTCAAACAAACTCCCTTTGTAACCCTTTTGCCTGGGTCACCCCTGAAAAGGGGAGCTTCCATGTCAGTGGGCCTACACAGTTACCAACATTCAAATAAAAATAAAAAAAAAATTATTTCTATTAACCAGGAGCACTTCAATAGATTGGAGGTAGAAAAAAGAAGACTCAGTCCAAATTACAGACAGATTCAACTGGATTACCCTGCTCACCTTGCTGCAATGGAGGAAGACTCAGCCTCAATTAATCAGCCTAGCAACACCACTATATTGGCAGAACTACAGGCATTCCGGACTGAAGTCAGATCCTTTTTTAAATGGAAATATCTACTGAAATAGCCATATTGCATAGCAAAGTATCAATCTTGGAAACTCATCAAACATCCATGGATTTCCATACTGATTGCTTAGAAAGGGTGGTCATTCATCTAATGCAGGAACACAAACAGGTGGTTGAAAAATGTGATGACCTAGAAAATAGGTCCCATCGTAACAACATACTCATATCTGGCAATCCTAAAGTTGAGGAAGGATGGGATGGAGGGCTTTCCTGGATGCCCTACTTCAAGATTTTTTTCAACTGGGCCTCGAATTCCCACTGGATAAATTCCCACTGGATATCGTGGGCACACAGAGCTTTCACACGCAAACCCTAAAGGTTACATTTAGTAGTTTCAATACCAAACAACAAATACTTATATGAGTCTGGTGGTTAAAGAATGTGCGGTACAAAAATAACAGTATCTTCTTTGACAATGACTACTCACCAACAGTAGTGGCGAAAAGGAGAGCATATGGCCCCATCATAAATGTACTCAGGGCCCAACAGCTGAAATTTCACATACCTTATCAAGCTCAGCTTGTCATGATGTTCCCAGAGGGTCCACAGAGCTTCTCCACCCTGAAGAGGCAATCCATGCTTTAAATGATGAAGGTATTGAGGTCCCTTAAAAACGTAGACTGCTAGCTAAACAGCAAGACTTCCGAGATGCAGCTTGGGAGGTGGTCGAACCCAGACAGGCATGAAGGCTGCAGGGGCTGATCACACTTCGAGACATTAAGGCCCTGCTGCAGTCTTTCCAGAACACAAGCCCTGACTGAACAATCTACCAGTTTTCTTTATGTTGGGTTTCAGGTATCCACATGACTGGCTCCCAAGATTTATATGATTAATGGGTAAAATCCCCTGGAGGGGCTGGCATGGGGAGTCAGGGGAGTGGGGCTAGAAATTATGTCATGCAGCCCCCCTGGAATGTAATTACTGTCCGTAAACCTTAAGTTACTGATCTGAGGGGTTGTGTCACTTTCCCCACTATCTATACAGACACCATGGTCACCTATGCTTTATGAAGCAAAGGCCCACTATTAATTTGCCCAAGGAGATCACTATTTTATAACATATTTCCAAATGGGGTAGGTGGTTGTGAGGCTCTGCCCCCCACAAGCTCTAGTTTGGCATTCTTGATTGGGAACCTCAGAGCAGCAAGCCCCTCCATTACTCCGCGAGCCAGGCAGTCAGCATTTAGATTGTATGACTGGCCCTAGTTTAATTATGATTGTACTTCCTAGTTAAACCAAGCATTGTTGCCCTTTTAAAAAATAATAAAAAAAAACCTGATAAGTGCTCCTCTAAAGTGACTGTCTTAACCCCCCTCAGCTGCATTATGGTGAGAGGCACCCAACTCCTATATGTAGCCAACTTTAGTCATGAAGAAAGCATGGAGGAGCTTTGTGCCGAAAACAATTTATAATGGAGTTCATGGTTTTGAGCAAACTATCACTGGTCAGACAAATGTCTTCACTTTCCCCAGGTGTACTATAAGGGTTCAACATGAAGTTATCGCCCCTTGAGACCCAAGATGGGCATCCCTCCCCCTTCCCACACAAGTAAGGTGGGAGCATACAGTGTGTCTTTAATAGGTAGGACCAGTGTGCTACCACGAGAGCACATATTTGAGGGGGAAGGAAACAAACATGTCTCTTGGACACTCTCTCTAAGTTAATCACACTGAAAGGACCCCTTCTTCCCATTTAGTTTCAGGTATAGCAGATTTTAGATCTGAAGGCATAACCTTAGGAATGCCCTCAACCACTCAAGCTTTTAACTCCGACCATGGTATATAAACCACAGGGATAGCCAGATATCACCAAACATAAGTGTACGTTCCCTCCGGGATACTTAGACACTCTGTTTACCAATCAATACCAATGGTTGCTTGTAGGCTTAAGTGATGACAGTACAATAAATGTCAACAAGTTAGTAATCCTTGGCACACCCCTCCCCTCCCATCGAGGGCTCTCCACTCTGCTGATTTGGGCGAGATAGTGCCCTTCAGAGAGAGGTACAGACAAAGGAACAGAAGGAAGAAAAGGAAGACGTTAGTAAATAACAGTGTCTGACTATAGGAAATGATATGCAACCACATATAGATAAGAGAGATGACCACAGAGTGCCATGGGAGCCCTGCGAATCCCATCTACCACTCAACCAGATAGGTCTAGCAAGGGGTTCCCTGACTACTTGCACACCATTGGGTTGCACCCCAAGATTAATACTTACCATATCCCACCACTCTAGCTTCGTAAATCTATACACATGCACACTGATCTGGCAGCCTAGACACGGTCATAGACACAAAATGGACCTTTCTCTGAGGTTCCCACCCTCAAGCTCACCTAGAGGTGGAGGTATTAACAAGACAAGTGAGGAGACTGTTTGAAAGCCTCTAAATTATATGCTTGGGCAGTAAACCCTGAAATTAGCCAAATCCCTTAATGATAATCAGCAGTGCTATGCATGAATAGGCGTAAAGTACACGCTAAAGGCACGTACCCTGCCCGTGCAGCTCCACACCTGTGGACAGCTGTGCACAGGCCAGTATTCACAAATGGCAGTCTCCTGTCTGTGGCTGCACCCCCTGGCATACAGGACTCCACAGGGCAGCCGGGGGTGGAGTTGCAGACCCAGGAAGGCATCCAATGGGATTTGCGGCCTGGGCCCCAGAGTGGATCACTTGCACTTGTTGGTGAGGTTCTTTATGCATGAACAGCACCTGCGTTCACTCAGACCTGTGCAGCCATGTTCCATCATCCTGAGGTCCACCCGGCATGGGACCTGCACAATGGGCACCCCCATTCAGTGCACAGACATCCCCCACTGGCAGTACACCTACCCCAGTCCCAAATGCCCCCCACCCCCACCAGTATGCCTCATCCAGGATGCCCTGTATGCAACCCCCACAACACACAAATAGGGCATCCCCATGCCTGTAGTTGCCGAGCCCCTCCCCCACACAAGAGAGCACCACCCTGGTAGTGTGTCTGCATACCCCCTGCCCTGGGCACAACTGTGCTCTGTCCCTGGACATGTACAAGACCCCCTCGAACACACACACACACACACTGGTACCATGGTCCATTCATTGACTGTGAACCCCCCACCCCTACACACATAGGTGCCCCAATTAACACTATCCCATTCCTCGACCCTGGTACCCCCACCACTTATTAGTGTTCAGTGCCCTCCCACCCCCACGTGGCACCGACAACACTCCATTTTCCTGTTCCTGAATATTGGTACAATGGCTCTGGACGATCAACAGCACAGTCTTCCACACACCTCCTTGGTCACAGGCCATTCAACTAATGCTGGGAGTGTGCTGCCTATTTACATAGGCATGCTCCCAGCATCAATTGGATGGCCGACGAC
The DNA here is from genome assembly GCA_016271365.2 of Neoceratodus forsteri. Taxonomy (NCBI): domain Eukaryota; kingdom Metazoa; phylum Chordata; order Ceratodontiformes; family Ceratodontidae; genus Neoceratodus; species Neoceratodus forsteri. The sequence continues at coordinate 1,320,635,638 of CM028130.1, forward strand.
CAAGGAGATGTGAGTAGTGTGGTGCCACTGGCCGTTTGGAGCAGCGGCACCGGAATTCTTGTATGGGGTTGTGAGGGGTGTTGTCAGTGCCATGAGGGTGTGGGGAAGCCACTGGCCACCAATGATGCAGCAGGGATACTGGATGCAGGGTCAGGTGTGTCTGGACCTGGGTATCCTGATCAACACCGGGGACCAGGGCAGTCGTGTGTTGGGGTGTGTGTGTGTGTGTAGTGCAACAGGTATGGGGCCACCACGTTTGAGGAGGGGGATGCTGACACCACCATGAGGACATGGCTATCATATGGGGGGTGTCATGGAAAACACCGGGGTCGGGAATGGCATGTGGGGGGTGCATCTCCAACTTTGGGGATGGGGCTGCCATGTGGCGGGGGTATGCCTGGAACTACAGGGTCAGGGCTGTTATGTTGTGGGGGTGTGAATGACACTACCAGAACACAGCACCACATTGTATGGGCACTCTTCCCTTCAACAGCCCCAGCCCTCACCATCGGCCTAGTGGGCTTGGGCAGCACAGCGTTTGGATTCCTGGGTCTGCTGCAACCAGCAGGCCATGTCTATGGAGGCATGCAGTAGGTCACAGCAGGGTCTCAGCTGCTGTAACCTGCTCAGTCCTCGGCCCCCCTGTGGACAGCACTATGCCACTTAGTGTAGGGCGCGTAGTGCTGGCATGCCCCCTGCCCGCCCCCAGCACTTTGCTCTCTGCTCAGCCGGGAATCAGGCCTGTATCTGACTTGTGCCCTGTTCACGAATGCTGCGAGGTCTGCAGGACCCCGCGTGCAACATTCATGCGTATTGATACCAATGTGCCCAGTTTCCGTGGCGCGTTGGCATCGTGCATAGCGCCCCAGAGGAGTATATCTACCTAAAAAAGATACATCCTGGCAATCTGTAACATCAGTAGCCTGTTTTTGAATGCACCGTGCAAATCAATAAATGTCAGCTTTAATAAAAACCTCACCAATAAGAGCCACCTGGATGAGAGAGCATAGGAATGATGGAGGGGTGCCCCTGCTGGAGGGAGAGGGATCTGCTGAGAGAGAAATCTCTAACCATAAAGTCCCAGGGTAATGGATAAAACCTTAGCACCACAGGTAAAGATGTCACCTGCCACATCCTATAGACCTGACAAGAGCCAAATACTGAAAAGGCAGATAGCCTTGAACCAGACAGCATAAGCAGGGAATGGCAGAAACAAGTTCTTCTCTCCTATAACTAGGAGAGCCAGCCAGTGGGGACTTATATTGCTGATATACTTCCTAGTCCGTCACTTCACTAGGCTACTGACAGACAACCTCCCCAGATTTTCCAGTGAAATGGTCCCTCTGTGCCGATTGAGGAGGACCCTCCAGGTGGGTGAAGAGAGGCCTGCCGAAAAAGTGTTACGCTGTCATAGAGCCGCAGGGTAAAGGCTGTGATCTTGATATTATAGATAATGTTACTGTCTGACACACTGCATAGCCCTGGCTAGATCTAAATGTTGAAATAACAAACTGTCTTGAGCAGTACAGCACAAGCAGGGAGGCAGCATGAGTAAAAGCTTCTCTCCTGTAACTAGGAGAGCTGACTAGTAGGGTCCCATTCTGCTGACTGCCTTCCTTGTGAGCCACTACTATGGGATTCCAATAGCCAAGTATCCTAACATCTCCAGTAAATCAGGTACTTTATGCTCTTGCATCCCCATCAGGAGTAAGGTCTTGAGTCTCTGGACCTGGAATACAAGAATATATAACTTCTGCCCACAATATAAAACAGGGTTACAAGCTAAAAGTCTTTATCTCTAGTTTAAATGCATGTCTCCACGCTTTGTTTCCCCCGAGGTCAGTTACTGAAACATAGTAACGTACATAGACTTTGACAGTAGATAAGGACTGCTTGACCCACCCAGTCTGCCCATTTCTGTACCTATTGGATAAGCTGCAGTTGAACATTTTTATTTTTATTAAAGGGGTTTTATACTCCTCTCCCCCACAGTTGCAACTAAACCCCATCACATGAGAGGAGTTGATTCACCAGACGCTGAATACTCATTACCTCTTTTGAAACCCAGACTCGATGTTCTTTGGAGACTAGATAAAGAGCACACCTGATATTTACCTAAGCCTCCATAGTAGCATTCCAATGATATGGGGGCCCGTAGTTCTGTTATGAACTTCTCCGAAAGGGAGTGTTGACCATCTCCCTTTAAAGGAAAGTAGATTGTACTCTGCCCTTGGAATTACAGTTGAGGGAATTTCCCTCATTTAGGACATCAGAACTTGCCCTGTGTTTAAAGGCTATTTCCCAGGTTAGTTACAAAATGTCATAGTTACTCAGGTTGCCCTTTTGGCACCAAGTTTGTATATAGTTGGATGTTATTCCAAGTTGTCTAGCTACTACTATCTGCAAAGTATAACAATCAGCTTACAGTATCTTTATCACCTGATCTTTCCTCCTTTATCGCCTCCCCTAGCTCAAGTAAGTTTTTTGCCCTGAATGCAGACATCGGGGCAGAGCAGCTCCCAGGGCAGCACCCTGTAGCTCCTCCTATCGCCTATGCCTATTGGTGCATTTTGTCCCCTGCTCTGGGCAGCACCTTGTAGCTCCTCCTACATGCCAATCCTATTGGTACATTTTGGCCCCTGCCCCGGGGCAGCACCCTGTAGCTTCACCTATTCACAAATCGTATTGGTGCAAGTCCATGCAATGCTATTGGTTAGCAAGACACTGCCCCAGGGGCATCGCCAGTAACCAGCCATGACAGCACTGCGCCAGGGGCAGACAACTGGAACCAACTACCCAAGCACCCCACAGGAACCAGGTACCCTGGCACTGCCCCAGGGGAAAGCAGCAGGAACAACTACCCAAGTACTACCCCAGGGGCAGCCAACAGAAACAACTACCCAAGCAGTGCTCCAGGGGCAGCCAAAAGGAACCAACTACACAGACACTGCCCCAGGGGCAGCCCATGGGAACCAATTACACAGTCACTGTCCCAGGGTCAGTGCCATGAACCAGAAAATCAAGGCACTGCCCCAGGGATAGCCCACAGGAACCAATTACCCAAGTACTGCCCTAGGAGCAGCCCATGGGAATAAACCTAGATAAGAGACTCTATGGATAAAACCATAGAGTCTCTTATCTTGTGGTAGCACTGTTGTATCCTTTGACGTCCCCCCTTCTTATACAGCTACTAGTATTGCACCTGGTTTGATGACACAGATGGGATTCACAAACATGGTAAAAGCAACAATAATGATTGTTAAAATGCATTTTGACATTCATAAGTAGTTTAAAAGTAAATACCAATACAAAGCCATGTTAAAGACACAATTTTATTTAAAACACTGATAACAGTTAAGGGCATGATTTTGTTGTGCTTCTTATTGGCAGAGGATGTCCAATTAAACCCAGTCCCCTGCTCTGCAATGGTTGTTACCACTAGCATTTAAAAAAATGAGGGTAGGGGGACAGTTTTATACACTTAAACACATGCAGTTTAGCACCTAAAATGAGTGTTGTGAAAGAATGGATATTGCAAACTAATCGTAGAGTGGCTGCTATCTCTGTTGCTATGCTGTTATCTGTAGTATTTAGCTGTCTGCAATCCACTGTAGCTCCTCTAGCAGAGCAGGGAGAGAGAATTAGATCTTGGAGAACCTGAGATCCTACAATCCTGGAGATTATGTACATTCTTCAGGAGAAGTGGTGAGAAACTCATCTCCCTTGTGATTTTCTCTGTCACATGCTTGGCATAAGTAGTATAATAAACTTTATTAGTACTTCTGGCTTGTTTACGAATGTTTCTTGGCAGACTCCAAGACACAAACATCTGTATTATTATTATTTACCCTACACACCAAGAGTTTTTAGGCAACAGTGGAGCTTCAGGGTACTACCCCAGGGGCAGGGGCCAAAATGCACCAATAGGATTTGTGTGTAGGAGGAGCTACAGGGTGCTGCTCTGGGGGCAGGGGACAAAATGCACCAGTACTCACAGGTGCTAGGAGGATATGCAGTAGGTGGTGCCTCCGGGGCAGCGCTACCCTGAGGTCCACTTTCAGGGCAAAAAACTTACTCGAGCCCTCCCCTGCTATCCTTTTAAGCTTGAGAAGAAGAGGTCCAACCCCTTTCAGCTCAATTAAATCCCTAATGTTACTCAATGATGAAGACATCAACAGTTATCTCATTTACTATTAATGGAATACACAGCCTGATTAAGTGGTATCGATTGCTCTACTGACTTAACAGGGACAGGCCAGAAGTAGTGCTCCTCCTAGAAACCCACCTCTCCGACACACAGCATGCAAAGTTTATTTCCCTCGGCTACCAAACAATAGTGGCATCCTCTCATGATGGAGATGTGGAGTGGCAATCTTAATCTCTAGAGGGATCCCTTTTGTTCTTGAAGACCAGATCACTGATTCTGAGGGCTGGTATGCCATCACCATGGGCCAATTATATAACTCCCTAGTCATCCTAGTTTCTCTGTACCTACCCCCAGGCTCTACGAAAATCATTGCTCAGCAGTTTTTTAACAAACTACTATCAATCCTAAAAGGACAACTCATAACGGGAGGCGATCTCAGTGCCACGCTATCCCTCAACTTAGACACATCTGGTCTGGCCACACATCATATTCTCCCCCCCCCCCATTAAAAATACCTAAGACACACATTTACACATCTGGGAATGATACATATATGGAGACACTTCCTTCCTTCCTCAGAGAGAGAATATACCCACCATGCATACTGCACAGGCACTTCATCCCGGCTCTACTACATATTCACCACTGTGAAACACTTAGATGTCTTAGACCTCAGACATGGAGCATCACTTTTCTCAGACCACACAGCAATATACATAGTTTTTGACTTTGAAAATCTGATAAGTCATGCAATTGGAGGTTAAATCTCATACACCTCTGAGACCCAGAATTCAAACAATTGCTGGAAGATGCAATAGCTCGTATCTGTAAAGAGACTGCAGATCCAGCTATGGTCCCTTGCATACTATGGGATACCCTTAAGGTAGTTCTTAGATGGGAAATAATTTCTTATTCAGCCTGGAAAAAAAAGGAAAGAGAGGCACATATAAAAGAGCTTCAAACTACCCTATATCCTCTACAGAGCTTCTTACTTCAGGGGGATTCCTCCATAGACACACAACTTCAAAGGGTCAAACAAGATCTACAAAAACAATAGACAAAAAGATTGAGCAGCAGCTCTTACATCTAAAGCATAACCATCACAAGTGATGTCCCAGAAGAGTGTGCAACCAAGCCCAAAAGCTCTGAGCTCACCCCACGCAGATTTATGTAACACAATTGCTTGAACCTAAAACAGGTGAGTCCCCAAGCCCTCCCCACAATCCAACAAGCGAGACGGACCCCCCCCGGACCACGCCGAGGAGCCCTTAGCCAGAGCGGAGGTTGGGTCGCGAGTGCAGGAGTCCCCAAGCCCTCCCCACAGTCCAACAAGCGAGACGGACCCCCCCGGACCACGCCGAGGAACCCTTAGCCAGGTAGCCGGAGTTTCTTGCAGCTGCTTCCCTGACCGAAGAGGAGCTCTACCACGCCACATATTTTTAAAATTGGCACCTTTTTAGACACAGTACTGCCTTGAATTTTAACTGCCGGTGTGCATCGGGCATTTACACAGCTCCCTGCCTCCAACCTGTATTTGCCCAATTGTGTGTAAAAAAAGGGAGAGATCTGTTAGTCTGGGCAGAGTGTTTTAAACTGGGATTTGTTTAAATTTTACCAAAATGCACAGTTTTGCCCAGGGGTAGAATTGCTTGTGAGAGATAAGTTGTGCTGTACCCAAGGGAGTTGCAGGAACTTCACGACTGCAGACTGCTGCTATCTAGGGGCTTTCCCACATTTTTATTTTGATTGTAATTTGAAATTAGGACCCCGGGCTGCTATTTCTACCGCGCCATATCTCCTACAAACAAGCTTACTAATTCCCAAGCTATTGATTGCATTTTAGAAAGCACGCTCTCCTACAAGTCACATACCTGTGTTTAAAGCCTTTCTATCCTTTCTGCAGAGCGGAGGTCGGGTCGAGAGGGCAGGAGTCCCCAAGCCCTCCCCACAGTCCAACAAGCGAGACAGACCCCCCCCCCGGACCATGCCGAGGAACCCTTAGCCAGGTAGCCGGAGTTTCTTGCAGCTGCTTCCCTGACCGAAGAGGAGCTCTAGCCCCACCTGCACTTCATGCAGGCTCCCCACCGCCCCCATCACCACCCTTGGTCAGCTTGTCTTTATATAGTGGTGCTGCTGTCATACCTCATGAGCTCATGAACCAATCAGCCCACTTTCCCATTAGTCCCTTATATATCTCCACCACTAGTGGCCTCCGATGAGCATACTGACAAAACCCTGCTCTACACATAAGGAACTTACCTTATAAATAATGCAGTTTCTCACTGCAATTATCACTATGCTTTGCATAGCCTCATCCTCTCTCCCTCCCTCAGTCAATCCTACCCTACCAGACCCCTTGCCACCTCCCACCTTAGCTCCCAAGCCTACACCCCACTCCTCCTCAGCACCAGTTAAACACTACCTACACCATGGGCACAACTGGACCCTGGGGGCCTCTATCCTCCCCCCCTCTTTCCACGCTGCAACACCTGCCTTTTATCTCCCACTCTTTTCAGCCACAAAGGCAAACTTAACTCCCTCAAATCACCCCACCCGGAGGGGTGCACCAATAAAGATCATGCGCCTATTAAGGCATGCCCTGGTATTCCTACTGCTCATAGCAGGGGACGTTGAACGGAACCCTGGACCACAGGCACCCATTGCTGCCCAACCACCAGCACCACCCACACACCTCCCCAACGGTCTCAAAATCGTCCACATAAATATATGTAGCATCCTAAATAAAATGGCTGCCCTACAAACAACTGTCCTGGCCCTTCGCCCAGATATTATAATCATCACAGAGTCATGGCTGAAGCCCCATCACCAGGACGAGGAATTCTCAATACCTGACTTCTCACTAATCCACCAAGACAGGCAGGGGAGGAAGAAGGGTGGCGGCACTGCCATGTATGTCGTCTCAAATCTCCAGTTTTCTGTAATCACTTTGCCAACACCCTTAATAAACATAGATTCCCTCCTGATCAAAATCCCCCTGTCCCACTCTGTCCCAGTATACATATCTGGGTCATACTGTCCGCCGGACACACCGCTAACCAGCATCCTCGAACACCTAGGCAACCTGAGGGCCCTTACAGAAGGCGGTGAACTACACATCCTTGAGGATTTCAATCAGAACTGGCTGGGATGCACAGCATCAAAGACACGTTGCCAAATAAGCCCGCTAAACTTGCACCAGCAAATAGGGGAACCCACCCGCCTAAACCACAAATCAAATAAACACACTCTACTGGACTGGCCACTCACTACCCACCCACATAGGATACTTAAAGTTGGCCTCCTACCGGACTTCCTTAGCGACCACCACATGATTTACATAGTGCACAAAATCTTCCATCCCCCGGCTCCCCCACCCCTTTTGCTGCACTGCAGAGCTTACAAATCACTGGATCTGCCTGCGCTCCTAAACGCCCTCACCACCATTGACTGGTCTCCCATCCTTAGCGCCACCACCATGGACGAGGCCCTGAACTACTTCTCTACTAATTTCCTCGCTATCTGGGACATACATGCCCCACTGAGGAGATCCAGAGTCAGAGGCTCCCACTTACCCTGGGTAACTTCAAACCTCATGGAACAGCTCCGAGCCAGAGACCAGGCCTGGAAATCCTTCAAGGCCACAGATTCTCACCTGGCCCAGCAACAATACCGGCCTCTTCCAAATGCCTGCACAAGACTCATACGGCAGTCCAAATCAAACTACTTCAAAATGGCTTTTAACAAAAACCACACCCACCCTTCCCAATTCTGGAAGTCCATAAAATCCCTCCTCACCCCACCAACCCAACCCCCACCCCCACTCTCAACCTCGCAGGCAAAATCATAAATGACCCTTGTCTGGTTGCCACCGAGTTTAATGCCCTCTTCTCCACCGCTACTGCCTCCCTACTCTCCTCCCACCCCACCTGACCCACCACCTCTCGTTCTTCCCAAAGTTCCCCCATTCTCCCTAATGCACCCCCGGCCTCCTTTTGCTCCACCCAGTCACTCCAGACCAGGTGCTAAAAAAAAAAAAAATTCTACACTCACTAAACACATCCAAAGGAAAATGGCCATCGGGACTAGATTCTAAGATGCTCCAACTCTCTGCCCCGGCCATAGCCTGCCCACTAACTATGCTCTATAATCTGTCTTTTAAATTAGGGGCTGTCCCCACACAATGGAAATAAGCCACAGTCATTCCTCTCCCCAAGGGAGGGGACCTCTCCTCCCCATCAAACTATCGGCCTATATCTCTGCTCCCCATTCTAGCCAAAATTCAAGAGCGCCTTGTTCTATCCCAGCTACATGCCTACCTAGATACAATCTCCTTTTTCACCCCCTTTCAAGCCGGGTTCAGAAAAAATCACTCCACCACCACATCCCTCCTTTGCCTCACCAACTCCATCCTTACAGGCATTGACAAAGGGGAAATAACTGCAGTTATTTTTATAGACCTGGCAAAAGCTTTCAACACGGTCTCATGCCCCCTGTTGCTACCTAAACTTGCCCAAACTAGTCTGTCGACGGCAGCACTCAGCTGGTTCCACTTATACCTATCAGGTAGGTCACAAGCAGTCCGCATCAGTACGGCTCTATCCACCCCCCTCCCTGTCACCAGTGGCGTACCTCAAGGGTCTGTACTCGGCCCGCTGCTTTTCTCAATCTTCCTCAACGATTTTCCTACTGTCTGCACACAATCTGGCATCCATATGTACACTGACAATACGGTGCTGTTCGCCTCTGGCCCAGCCGGAACCGCCGTAGCAGCATGCCTTCAGAAGGATTTCGACTCCATCCAACGCTGGTTCCTTGAGAACCAACTATTCCTAAACTCAAAAAAAACTGTCTCCCTCACCTTCGGCTCCCGAGCCAAACTAACCCGGCTTACTGACTCGCCCACATTCTATACCTTGGATAGAACTCCGCTTGAGGCCTGCTCCACATATCGCTATCTCGGCGTCTGGCTAGATCAGTACCTTGACTTCTCAGTGCACGTAGACGCACTGCAAAAAAAAGTACATCCCATGCTGGGAGCTCTCCATTGTAACAAGTTTTGCATCCCTCTACTGACCAGGCAAGCAATTGTACAAAAAATGATCCTCCCAATTTTGGACTACGGCGATGTCGTCTACGGTGCCGCCCCCCCAAACATCCTTAGCCAGGCTCGACCCCATATTCAACTCCTTCTGCCGGTTCACCTTGGACCATTCTCCCAACACCCACCACTGCGACCTTTACCAGTCCCTTGACCTCCCCTCACTTCAAAACCAGCGATTGCTGCACAGTGCTAGAATTACTGCTAAGTTCTGGTCACAAACGCTGCCCTCCTACCTATCAACATCTCTAACCACCATCCCCCCACCTACCTATGATCTCAGGAACACTGACTCCAGGCTCCTTCACATTCCCCACAGATCCACCTGATCAGGTCAGGTAGCTTTCAGTTTCAGACTGCCCAAATTCTGGAACTCACTGGCAGCCAACATCAGACTCACTACAAGTACTCCCCAACGAAATGCCCTTCTCAAAGCACATTTTGCTACCAACTGCTCATGCTTTCCCCATCGCTGAATTCCCTGCACAATTCTTATCAGCTAGTCTAGGCTCCGTTTCTTAATTGGTACTATATACTACTGAACCTGCTACTGTTGCTGTAGATATGCACGCTTTACCCATATAGTATGTAATCTAATTTTTGATCACACTATGTAATTGTTGTAATTTCTTCCATGCTACTACATCACTGCCTGAAATACTCTTCAGTTTGTATGAACTGTTATGCATCTCAGTTACTGCACCCATCCTACTAAGCCACTGTTTGTTATCTGCTAATTATGTACTGTATGTACTGTTTTTTGTCTTATTTACTGCACTCTTGTAACCCCCTACCCCAGGGCGCATCGGGAATCGAGCGGTACTCTGCTCAGTATGCCTTCCTGGTAAATCTCTTAAATAAATAAATAAATAATGTAACACGGCCAGTGGACATATGGACAGCTATGACTCAATACGATCAGCAGTTATACACTGCATACAGTCAAACCAACCACACAAATAGACTCCTACCTAGACAGACTCTCCCTGCCAAAATAGATTCAGGAACAGGCCCAAGACTTAATAACCCCTATAACCAAAGCCCTGATTTTTCTGCAGCGCTTTAGGACCAAATTCTGTGGCATAGTTACCATTTGCCGTAGAACTTCTGTGCAGTGGTTTATAAATTTTGCGGCAGTAATGAACTGCCATGTCACAGTGTCAGCTCATTGTCTGGACGGTGTATGCTCGGCGAAGGCTGTGGCATCGGAATAGGGGAACAAGTGAAATCACTGGTTCACAAAATAGACACACAGACTTTTTATAAATAATAATCTATTGCACAAGGTCTTATCCTATTGCATAAATGAAATACACAGAGGGTACATCGTGTGATAAGTAATTTATCTCTATTGATGCTGTTTACTAATGCTGTTTACAGCACTCATGAGGTTACCCAAGGTCAAACAGCATTTGTATGGATAAATAATAGATAAATAATTTATCACACAGGTCCTCACTGCATATCCTGTACTGTATATATATATATATATGTACTGTATATTTATGCAGTAGGAGTGGTGATAAATGCAGTGTGAAATACAAGCATGTTAAAATAAAGAACTTATCACAGATACAACAAATAATCATATAAAGCATTAAACAGTGTCTGGACCAGGATGTAAACCCAAAGAGGAATAAGGATGGGAAAGTCCTTCAAAACCAGTACAGAAGCAGTGCAGGAATACATGTTGTAAAAAAGGGGGTGAAAGTCAAAGTAAAAGGAAGACTAAGAAGTATGTATAAGGCGGAGTTGGCTATGAAAGGGTGGTGCAAGTAAACAGAAGGGAGTACTAGATATTAGTGGGAAAGATTCATGTACAGTTGACAGTTTTTACAGCAAGAGAAGTAGAAGTCACACTCTGAGGTACCAAAACCCCCCAAAAAACTGGCTCCGATAGCTACCCCTCAGAATTTTATAAAGCTTTCCAGATACCCCTTATACCTACCCTACTCACAGCCTTTAGAGAAATACAACAAGGTGCACCCCCCTTTCCTGAAAGTATGCAACCATTTCAACAATCTTAAAGCTCCAAAAGGATCCCCGATACCCAACTTCCTACTGTCCTATATCCATGCTAAACTGCAATTACAAATTAAACATGTCCATAATGTCCTGACAGCTTGAACATCTGCTACCTACCTTAATTGACCCAGATCAGGTTGGATTTGTTCTGCAAAGACAGGAGCATGACAGCGTCCGACGGAATTTACTTTTAATAGATTATGTAGTCGCACACCAAATCCTCCTTGCCTTGCTCAGTTTAGACACTGAAAAGGTGTATGATTTGGGATCCCGAAGGAGTTCATATGGAGCCTACAAGCCCTGTATGATTCTGCTCAAGCTTATCTTAAGTTGGATGGATCCCTCTCCAATCCCTTTTTGCTAACACGAGGTACCCTGCAGGGTTGCCCACTGTCACCACTTCTCTTCGTCCTCTATCTAGAACCCTTAGCTGTGGACATTCAACTCCATCCCAGAGTGGAGGGGATTCCACTAGGGGTAAACCATATAAAATATTGCTGTATGCAGACGACATATTGTTAACCCTAGCTTCTTCAGAAGAGACCATCCTCACCATCTGGCAACTTCTCCAAGAGTTTGGTGACCTGGTAGGATATAAATTAGACACTTCAAAAATAGATGTCATACTATACCATTTGTCCCCCTCTTTACAACTGAAAACAGCATTTCCATTTAAATGGCATAAGTAGGCCATTAAATATCTTGGAATAAAAATTGTTAAAAACCTGGACCATCTGAATCTCCTAAATTATGAGTCATTAAGCCAACAAATTTTTGCAGACCTTTCCCAATGGACAAACCTCACCCTAGGCTTACTCAATCATATAGAAGCAGTGAGACAAAATAACTCGAGAAGATTCTATACTTTATTCAAACCTTCCCTATCTCACCAGACAAATTTTACTTCCGGGCCTGGGATACAGCAATCCCACGCTTTATTTTGCAAGGCAAATCCCCTTGGATACATTGTACCATATTGCAGCTCCCCAGAGCCAGAGACAGAGGTGGAGTCAACCTACCCAACTTGCACTAATATGCCCTAGCCTCCCATTTGTGAATACTTTGCTTATGGCTGGTGCTGACTTACCATTCCTACTGGAAGCTGATTTAAAGGACATCTAAACAATCTATTTTTTTTTAGAAAGAAACAGTTTAAAAATCTGACTTCATAGAGAGGTGACTGAAAGGCTGCTGTTTACATTGATGCTAACATTGCATTTATCTGAATAATGTAAATTCAGTTTTGTAGCATCTGAAAAAGCAAGTTTCAGCCTTCTAATTCAAAAAAGCCTGCTCTGCTTGTTCCCTAAAATGGTTACCAAATGTGTGAAGTGATGATGTCATTAGAGCTAGAGGAAGATATTCTACATGGCTAACAAGTACTGTTTTCCCCTTTGTTTAGAATTGTTTCATGAAAATGACAAAATCATGACTTAACATGTGGATTATTTTGATCAATACCCATGTTAGGCTATGATTTTGTTCATTTTATTTATTTTAACATGCTGAAATTGTAGTTGTAATTCAACCAACTTTCTCTGTGGCAAACCACAATATAGTATACCTCTTCAGATAATGGTTAAAACAAAACTAACATCCTGATTGGCTAAAACAGCCTGCCACCCAGGCTGTTATTTCTCAACAATGACCCCGTCAAAAACAAGTTCCACTTGCCACTACCCTATAACTAACACGATCCTTGAGCACCCCAAAATCAAAATCTGCCACCTGCCATTTTTCTCCCACTCGCTTAGCCACACTGACTTCTGTACGCAGTCTCGCAGCACAGTCCAAAAGTAATGTACGATACTAAATGTTTTTTCCCCCCTTCTTAATTACTGAAATTTCTTTACTAAGCGCGGTTGTGCTTCCTCTCAAAATAGTTGTACACCGACTTCCAGAGTTGTGTGGCGCCACAAGTCAGAACTCAGCAAAAGAAAAATAAAGAGGTACTTATCTCAAAATACCTAGAAGCAGGCAATACGAATTAAAATAAACGGGTCGCATCTCTGTTTGTCTGTGACTCAGGGACAAACAAGACAGAAATCTAGCCGACAAACTGAAGAACCACCTATCCTGTCTTACTGTGTGGAAAACGAAAGTAACAGCACAAGCTCATGGCACTCATAGAAACACTGCAACGCCCTCCTGTGGTCATTCACTACTGCAGGGACTACTTTACAAGAACACTTACTTTTTTTTGTTTTTTTTAATATCATTTTTATATACAAATATTTATTATATAGTCTTCCAAAACATTACATCTATATCCCATTATCTAAGTATAGTAATACCCTCCAGGGTGGGCGTTATGGGCTATAACGGACCTTCCAGGGGCTATAGGGCCCTCCGCTTGCGGCATCAGGCCTCATTACGCCCCTGGGCAGTCCGTTATATTCCAATAACGCCCACCCTGTTGGATATTATTACTTACTTAAATACCTAGTGGTCTAGTGGTTAAGTGATTATATGTAGCCCTGATGGTTGTAGCCAAAATTCATGCTTTCTTGGTAATCCAAAAAATCTGCTTCTCTTGTAGTCTTCTTTTTCCATATGACCCCCCCCCCGCAACCAGCCCATCAGCCATCAAACAGTTCACTGTTCACACTCTGTCCATATTACTGCCTGGGGTTGCACATTAGTTTCTGAGTCCCACAAAGAGAATTATCACTTTTCAGATCATAATCTTGTACCCCAGAGTGTAGTGCACATCTATACCTATACACTTAATTGACTGGCACTGTTAAATGATGCCTCCCAAATCACTCTCCAGTCTTCTTTCATCAACGTTTCACTTCTGCTCCTACAGTAAACATCATGTGGATCACCACCCTTATGCACAGTGAAGGCAGTATGTACAGTCCCACTGTTTTAATTTTTTCCCGCTTCACTAACCAACAACGATGTCTTCCTGGGGAGCCAAAAAAGAAGCACTGGGACACATTAGGGAAACTGCTGTTCATGCCCTCACCAGGGCTGGACTTGCTATGGATAACAACATTATTAGGCAGGGGAGGCATACTAATGCTTTGAGCGAATCCACCAAACATCCATCATTGGTCTATTCTCTTACCTGTGATCTGCAGAACCCCACAGGGCAATCCTCAGCAATCCTCCTTCAGTCCTTTTCTTTGTCCTTCTTCACAGTGTAAGTTGGCTGGCTCAACACTCTTCTGAATGGTGAATGCTGTATACACAGTCCCCTTGATACTGTCACAACAAACCTCAACAAACTCCTCAAGGGTAATCTCTCTACACAAAATACAGGTAGCAATTTAGGTGCTGCTCTGCAACTCCAAATATTTGCCATTGCTGCCTGCTCTCATCCATGATCAGGTAATGATCACAGTACTGGTAGCCCACATCTCAGATCTCACAATGATCTGTTCAACTTTCCCTCCTCCCTTTCTTCCCCCTACCCTGAATATAGCTGTACCAGCAGGAGTGGTCTTCCCAGTCCCCCTCTAGAAATTGTCCATCACTCCTTCTCCCTACATTGAAAACTGGTGAGTGCACCATCCTTCCACATGATGAATACAGTTAGTACAGTATCCCGGATATTTTGTCATCTCAGTAATAAACACAATCTTTCCAGTAAGTCAGGCTGATAGTAGCAGGGCACAAGGGGAAAATTGACTTTCCTACTCCTATAAGGTCTAGGCTACCTATTATTAGGGACTATTAAATGATGTGCATAATGATGCATGCACCTGTCATTTAATGTTGCCTAATCAAAGGTAGCCTAGATCTTATAAATGTAAGAAAGCCCA
Source organism: Neoceratodus forsteri (assembly GCA_016271365.2). NCBI lineage: Eukaryota > Metazoa > Chordata > Ceratodontiformes > Ceratodontidae > Neoceratodus > Neoceratodus forsteri. The sequence continues at coordinate 1,320,650,678 of CM028130.1, forward strand.
TTTTTCCTCCTTGTGCTCTGCTGCTATCAGCCTAGCTTACCAGAAAGATCATGTTTATTTTTGATACGTCAAAAAAAAAACAGGGGACTGCACTAGCAGCATTCATGATGTAGAAGGGTGGTGAGTGCACCAATTTGTGATGTGGATAGCAGGAGTGAAGAATGAATACCAGAGTGGGACTGAGAATGCCATTGCTGCAGGTAACAGCTGTATTCAGAGATGGGGGAAGGTGAGCAGATCATTGGGAGATCTGAGATATGGAGCTACCAGCACAATGATTGCTACTTGACCATGGATGACACCAGGCAGTGATGTCAAATACATGGAGTGGCACTGTAATGCCTAAATGGGTACCTGGATTCAGTGTAGTAAGATTGCCTTGGGGGGGGGGTCAACATTTGTTGAGGCAGTACTGAGGAGACTGTGTATACAGCATTCAAGATTCAGAAGAATGGTGAGCCAGACAACTAGCATTGTGGATGAGTGCATGGAAAAACACTACAAGAGGATTGCTAAGGACTGTCCTGCCAGATTCTGCTGATCAGAGGTAAGAGGGTAGACCAATGCTAGAGGTCAAGAGGATTCAATCAAGACATTAGTATGTCTCCCCTGCATAATAATGTTGTTATCCATAGTAAGTCCAGCCCTTATGAGGATATGAACAGCAGTTTTCCCAGTGTGTTCCAATACTTATTGCTTGTCTCTCCAGGAAGACGTAGTTGTTGGTCAATGAGGCAGAAAAAAATTGGGGATCATATGTATTGCCTTCATTGTGCAAAAGGGTGGTGATTCACCCAATGTTTATTATGGGAGCAGAAGTGAAACATTGATGAAAGAGGACTGGAGAGTGATTTGGGAGGCATCACTTAACAATAACAGTCAGTGAAACGTATCAGTATAGATGTGTACTGCTATCTGAGGCACAGGATTAATATCTGAAGTGTGATAATTCTCTCTGTGGGACTGGGAAGCTCATGTGTGACCCTAGGCAGTTCTAAGGACAGATTGTGAATGGTGGACTGTTTAATGGCTGGTGGGCTAGCTGCAGGGAGGTCATAAGGAAAAAGAAGACTAAAAGAGAAGCATATTTTTGGATTAGCAACAAAGCATGATCAGTGGCATTGGACCAGACCAGAATTTCACTACAATCATCAGAACATCATATAACCCCTAGATCACCAAGTATTTGAAGAGCTGTACTGTACTGCAGTTTGCCAAAGAGAAAGTTGGTTGGATTACACCACAATTTCAGCATATTAAAGTAAACAAAATTTACAAAATCATAGCTTCATGTGTAGTGATCAAAATAATCCACATGTTAAGTCATGGTTTTGATAATTTTGGTGAAACAATTGTGAACAAAAGGGGAAAACAGAACTAGTTATCACTGTAGAGAGCCATGTAGCTCTCTGCCTCTAGCTCCAATGATGTCATCACTTTACACATTTGGCAGCCATTTTAGGAAACAGGCAGAGCAGGTTTGTTTTTTAAATTGGAAGGCTGAGGCTTACTTTTTCAGATGCTACAAAATTATTTATATTATTCTCATAAATGCAATGTTAGCATCAATGTAAACAGCAGCCTTTCCTTTAGCCCCTTATGAAGTGGAATTTTTGAACAGTTTGCTAGCAAAATGTTGTTTAGGAGTCCTTTAACAAACACTGATTGACACCCATGATTCTGTCCGATATCTCTTTAGCAATCCCCCGGCATGCACACCCCTAAGCAAGTTCTACTGATACACAGCTGAAACCTTTCAACACTGGATGACCTTTTGAAAACTTTTAACACCTGCTGACCAATTCTATCTCCAGGACATAGCACATGACATGACCTTCCCCCCAATAGGGTAGACCAAACATTCTTGACATGGCAGAGATACGGCATCTGACATGTTTATCAATTTGTTACCCCAACGAGGATCACACTGTTTGTGACCCTCCTAGCATCTCTTCACCTCCCTCCAGCTAACTTTTACAAATACATGCAAATCCATTCATACCTAAAGACTCGAGAGGAGGTGTTAACCCACATGGCAGAAAAAACACTACTTCTCATGCATTACCTAACCACATACCTGTCTAGAAACATATAATTGCACTTAAGCCAACTATACAAAGCTTTACAAGCCTCCTCAATGGATTCCACTGCCTCGATCCTACTCAGATGGAATTCAGAACTGGCCACTGCTTACTCCACTGAGCTAAAGCACAAATTTACCCCACCTGCCCACAGGGTCTCGGCAGCCTCCTACTAGAAGGAGTTTGCATAGAAGTGTCAACTATGATACTTCCGCATACTGGAAGAACTTGCTAAATTTCTTGGCCCACAGGTTGGATGATCCTGGCATAACTGTGGTGAGTTACAGATGAATCAAACACACATCCTCTGGTCTTGCCCACCCCTTCAAACATTCTGGCATGTGATCATTCAATAAATCAAGGGCATCTTTGACTGTCCTGATATGAGCACCCCTCTCTTTGTACTGATGGCAATTCCCCCAACAAATTGCACCTTAAGCAAGACCTCTGTAAAACTGATTAACATTTTGATCTTAATTGACAAAAAAAGTCATCACCAGGCTATGGCACATGGAACACATTCCTCCTAAAATGGCCTGGCAGGAAGTCACTATTAACATCTACACTTTGGAGAGGATGTCGGCCAAGATCATGAATTGGGTTTCCTCCTTTGAACTCAAATGGCGAAAGTGGGTCATATATCAACTGGAAAATTATATGGACTTTGTCCCATAAGGAAGGGCCTCCCCCCCTCTCCCACCCCTTTACTGGCTCACCAGACTCTGTCTTTCTTCACTCCCTCAGAGGCTCTAAATGTTACAGCAAACTGAACTTTCTCTGTGCACGCTCTTCTACTCACTTTCTCTCCTCTTTAATTCACCCATACTATCTGGTATTTACTACAGTATGTTAATGCATGATTAGGCCTGCAGGTGACTAGCTGCAGCCTACCATTTAAAAATATTGGCCATCAAGATAAGATCTTCATCAGACTGAACTTGTGATGGTCTCAACCTGGGCTACTACATGGGCTTTCTTTCAGGTTACTAAAGGTCATTGAATGAAGGCATTTCCACAATAAATCTGAAAGTGACCTCTGGGCCTAAGAACTTTACTACATGAACACACTGTAATAATTGATGTATGTGATTTTAATACACTGATACAAGTACCTATACAGTATAATACAATGTATAAAGGATTTTGTATGTGCATATTGAAAACATGTAATAAAAATCTTGAACACAAAAAAAATGTTTTCTTCTTTCCTATTTTCCACCCTTTCCATTGCTGCACCAGAGTACCTGCTGAAGGAATATTTAAATTCCAAATTGTCAGAGCCATATTCTCTGCTCCATAGAAAATGTCAAATATATTTTATTGTCTTGCCAGTAATCTTAATATTAGATACTGTAGTTTTATTTTTAAGAGTTCCAATGCCTACTCCCTTGCATTTCTTCAAATTAATCTTGGATCCAGAGGCCTGGGACAAATCTTGTAGAGTTTGCTCCAGCAAGGCCCTAGAGGACTCCTGCTGAACAAAGAGACAGATATCATCCGCATATGCTAAAGACAGATGTTGTGAAATAAAATTTTGCCAGCGATATTGCTGTAAAATCAGCAATTTTGCCATGTGAAATTTTTCATGAAATTGTGGCAAAATGGTGACATTTCACCTGCATTTTTTCCCACAGAAAATGGGCATCCGCATCATTAAAACTGGTGTCTAGTGGTTCTCCCCTCCCCCCGGCTGCTCACTGGTCCAAATGTAAAGAAAAAGTTATTTCTCCCTGGTGTCTAGTGGTCCCCCGAGCTCACTGGCCCAAATGTGAAAAACGTTATTTCTCCTTGGTGTCTAATGGTCCCTCCACACCCCAGCTGATCACAGGCTGAAACTGAAAAAAGCCCCCATTCTCACCCCAATTACCCTCATCATGTCCTCCTTGTTAAAAAAAATCAAATCCCACTCCTGGTGTCTAGTGGACCCCTCACCCCCCCACCATCTCATCAAGTAACAGAGCACCCACCCTGCTCACTCCCCCTTTCCCCGACTGGGCCACTGGAACAGCCCTCCACTCACCTCCACAGCCAGCAGCCTGACTGAGCACTTCAATGAATGAGCGCATGCTTGTAAGCATGTGTTAATTCATTGAAGCAATCAGTCTGGCTGCCGGCCATGGAGGTGAGTTGAGGGCTGTGCCGGTGGCCCGATCAGGGTACTGTGGGGAGCAGGGTGAGTTCTCTGTGACTAACGAGAGGAGGGTTGGGGGTCCACTAGACACCAGGGAGTGGGGATTTGATTTTTTTTTAACAAGGAGGACATGATGAGGGTAATTGGGAGTGGTGGGTGGGGGGCTTTATTCAATTTCAGCTAGTGACTGGCTGGGGCAGGGGGGACCACTAGGCACCAGGGAGAAATTACTTTTTTTCTACATTTGGGCCATTGAGTGGCCAGGGGGGGGAGTCCACAGAGTCTTAAGTGGTGAAAATTATGAAATTTCGCCCACAGGTGGCAAAATTTCACTGGCGAGTGGTGAATTTCACTGGTTCATTGGTGAACTTTTGCTCACCCCCGAGGTGAAATTTCGCATTTTGCTCCGTGAAATGTGCAAGTTTCACAAAATATTTTGCGGGGTGAAATGTTTCAATTTCGCACAACACTAATGCTAAAACCATATAGGGTGGAAGACGTGCTCCCAAACACAACTCAAATCCACTCAACTGTTTACCTTGAATAGGTCAGTCCCCAAAACATGTAACAAAAGGCTTCATGCACTCAATTTGCTGAGCATCCTTTCAAACTTTTAAATGAGTACCATGCCAACCATTAACCAGTGGGTTAACATAAGTCTGATGATACAAATTGTCCAACCATTTAATAAAAATTGTGGGAATCTCAAAATATTTTAATGCCATGAATAAGTACTCATAAGTTAACCTATCAAAGGCTTTCTCTTGATCAAAAGAGATCATGTAGCTAGTTGTGTGCCTACAGCCCCTCTTTCAAAAGTTTCTCTAAGTAATATTAGATTGTCTTGAATTGTTCTGCTTAGCAATAGCAATGCACATGTCTGGTGTTGGGAAACCAAAGATATAGCTGCCTGTTTAAGTTATTTCACTAACACTTTGGACAAAACTTTTTGATCCACATTTAACAAATGGGGCATCAATTGCTCAAGCATAACCTATCCCCTTTCTGTGAAGAAAAATTAACAGAGCAGCAGACATCAACTCTAGAAAAATACCGGTCTCTAACAGTTTTTGTTAGGGATGGGGAGGTACTAAAATACCCGACCCTCAGGACTATCCATGGGTACCTCTAAAGTAGCTTAAAAATACCAGGATGAAAATCAAGTAGTTCGGACCAGTCGGGAAGTTACTACACAACCTGTTCTTTTAACCAATTACTTGACCATGACCAAAACAAAAATCATGTGAAAGACTGTTTGTTTAGACTATTACACAGTTTGTTAGGGGCCCCGGGCCATTATATCCATGACAGGCATTGTTCGTTGCTTAGTACAAAAGGCACAGCTGCTCTTAGCAAGCCTGCAATTGTGTCCAGAAATTATACCCATGGCGGGCTTTGCTGAAGCAGGTATGAGAATTGCAGCTGCTCTTAGCGAGCCTGCTGCTGTTTCCAAAAATTATACCCATGGCGGGCATTGCTGAGGTTGGTACAAGAGGTGCAGCTGCAGTGAGTGAGCCTGCTGTAATTTACAAAAATTATACCAATGGTGGGCATTGCTGAGGTAGGTACGAGAGGTGCAGCTGCAGTGAGTGAGCCTGCTGTAGTTTCCAAAAATTATACCCATGGTGGGCATTGCTGAGGTAGGTACAAGAGGTGCAGCTGCAGTGAGTGAGCCTGCTGTAATTTCCAAAAATTATACCAATGGTGGGCATTGCTGAGGTAGGTACAAGAGGTGCAGCTGCAGTGAGTGAGCCTGCTGTAGTTTCCAAAAATTATACCCATGGTGGGCATTGCTGAGGTAGGTACAAGAGGTGCAGTTGCTGTGAGTGAGCCTGCTGCTGTTTCCCAAAATTATACCAATGGCAGGCATTTCTGTGCTATGTAGAAGAGCTGCAGCTGCTGTGAATGAGCATGCTGATACTTCCAAAAATTATACCCATGGCAACCATTGCTGAAGTAGGTACAAGCGGCGCAGCAGCTCTGAGTGAGGCTGCTGCTGTTTACTGAAATTATATCCATGGTAGGCATCAAAGTTACATACTATAAAACTGATGATTGACAAAAGAAAACTAAGAGTAGTGTGACTCGTGTGGCTGGCATGGTGCCAGTGGTGATGGTTCTATTCATTTCATACACAACCTAGTCATCATATTCAGTATCACTGTTTGCTGGTTGTTGCTCATGTTCAGGGTCAGAATCACACAATTCACTGTTTGGGACAATTGGAAAATTGTCAGCAGTCATTCTGAGAAATGTAGGCTAGTCCACATTTACAGGACTTAGCAGTGCTCTGTGGTCAGTGACTATTCCTCCAGCTGTACTAAATATGTGTTCCGAATATACAATTGAAGGTGGACAATTGAGGTACATTACTACAAAATGTGCTAGATCTGACCATATTGTTTTCTTTTATAATGTATGGTAGAACGCTGTTAACCTTAGGAAATCATAATTTCCTAAGCTTGTTAACCATCGTTTGTCCATTCCAGTGTTGTTAACCTATCGATGCTACATCACATCAATAGGTGAACAGGGATCGCTTTGCGTATGTGTACTACACAACTGACAACCTTCCAGAAATGGCCACGGCAGTGAAAGCATAACCCGGAATGGCTGGAGCAGTGACTAAAATTTAAACAGTAAGGATCATGCTTAAGTTTTTAAATTGAAATGTATGGCATACACTATAAAATATAATGTATAGTCATACATCAGCAACTGGTTTGAATAACCAGTTCGAGGTCACCATGGTGACCTCTCACCGGTTAACAAACTGGTTACTGATGCATGCCCATATATTATCCTCTATGTTTCCAATAGAGTAATAGATCTTCCTCAAGACCAGTCACAGTATGGTCTTCAAAATGATCCAGGATCATTGTGCTGCATGAGATGGTTACCAGTCTGGCCAATGAACCAGCTGCACTTTCTTTACAGGATACTAGTCCATATTGTTGCAGGTGACTCAGAAGTTATTTGCCTTTCTGATCCTGAACATAGGATGCACAAGAAGTAGCTGTAGATGTCCTTTCCCTAGCTGATGTCACTGGTGATTGTGATGAATTGATAGATGTGCTATTGTTTGCTCCAGAGGTACACTCTGATGGGTTGGCAGGGTTTGACTGCTGTACATCAGTTAACTGCATTGGTGGGGCAATGTCACCTTTGGTTAGCAGAAGATCTCTTCAATATTCAGTGTCTTCCCCTGCAGGAAGGAGGGCTTCAATGCTCAGCTTAAAGCAGAGATCTATCAATTTAGCCAACACATGGGTGTCATTCTTAAACATGGCATTTATTCTCTGATCAGTCAACAGTCTGAGACTCAGGTCATCTGCCAGCATAACAGCGGTGGTGTCTTCTTGTGACTGAAAGTCTTTCTTTATATCATCAAGGAAAATATGAAGAAATCTTATCTGAGGAAGAATTTGACTCACAGTTGCACTGACATCACATATGGCAACCTCAATTGGCTCCAATATAGTGACCAAAGATTCAAGTAGAGTCCAGCTGCTGGAACTGAGCATAAAGTCTACTTTATCTATTTGATTCTGCATGGTGTAGTTATGTACAGCTTTGTTCTATTCAAGAAGCATTTCCAACATGTAAAATGTTGAATTCCAGTGAGCTGGATCTTCCTGCTTTAATGTATGCAATGGTAAATTGTTTGACCTCTGTAGCCCTTTCAGGGTTTTTTTTTTGTGCTTTCTCAGAGTGGTTGAAATGCCCACTTATTTTCCTAGCAAGACTTAACAGGTTTTCAGCATTTCTGTTTCCATTTAGGCAACTGTGGATGAGAACATTTAAACAATGTGCAAAACAAGGTATATGTTGGTAGTTTACATCTCTAACAGCTTTGATTGTGTTTGCACCACTATCTGACACTATAAACTCTATAGATAAGAAATACAGAGTAAGCCATTTCCAGAACTGATTTTTCAGCTCCTGCAAAATTTTCACAGCAGTGTGGTTTTCTTCAAAAGTGGTGACACGTAATACAGACTGCTTTCTACTGCTTACAGTAGAGTGAGGATTATTGCTTTCTGACTGAAAACTTGCCCAATGAGCTGTAACAGTCATGTAGTCAGTTGTTTGGTTGTTGGTCCATATATCTGTGGTTATGTGAACCTGCTTCACATCAGAGAGTTTCGACTGTTTTTAATGTTTGCTTGCGCACATGCACAAGAAACATTATGTGGCAGCTTAGGAGAGAAGCAGGTTGTGGAGGCTCAGCACTGTAGCAGCCAACGGAGGTACTACCTTTGGGGACTTGGCACTGGTGGAACAATGGAGGCACAGTGTGCTGATGACACTGGTCTCCAAAAGTGCCACCAAGTAGAAACATTTTCACTCCAGAAATCAGAGGCTGCCTCATCATTGCAGCATCAGCCATTCCGCTGCAATGAGGGAGCTACCCGTCATTGCTGGGCAGAACGTTGCCTATTGTAATATTGTTTGTGAAGGTAGTGGCAAGCCGGCGTCATATTCACAAACAATATTACACCCCCTGTGCCGAGGGGGTGCCCAATCCCCATTGACATCATGTGCCCCCAAGAAAAGTGTTTTGCTGATATGGGGCCCAATCCCCATTGGCTTCATTCACACCCCCCCATGTCATTTGCCGACAGGGGAGCCCACTCCCCATCAGCATAATGGTTTCCCCCCAAACATTCGGTTTGTACAGAGGGTGCCCAATCCCCTCGGCTCTTTCCCCCATGTGCTGATGGGAGTTCCCAATCCCCCATTGGCTACAGCCCCCCCAAAAAAATCACTTGGGTGGCACACTGGACGCCCACCCCAGCATGCCAAATGACCCTGTAAAAGAAAAAATGTCCCGCAATGTTTTTGTTTTTAACTTGCAACGCAGAAAATGGTCTCTCATCTACTCCGGTGGCCTTCCCTAACCCACGTCCACCCTCTGCGCACCCAACCTCCCCACACCTCCCTCACCCCATACTTACCTCCGGAGTCTGGTGCAACAATCTTCAGTGAACTGGGAACACGTCTGCACTCTTCAAAGCTGACCATGAGCTGAGGAAATGCCGATAAGTTGTATAATGGCATAAATAGGGTTTTTCAACTTTGGTGCATATCTTGGGCATTTCTGGGAATTTTGGCACCAAATTTCCAACATGGGGTTATTGGGCCCCCTCCTCATGAATTCAGCCACTGCCATGGCTTTAATCAGTCCCAAAAGGTGATTTTGCAGTCACTGCGCAGAATTACCTTTCGGGACTGATTAACAAAATGACAGTGCCAGTGTTCATGAGATGGGCTCTCAAAAAGTCTATGTTGCAAATTTGGTGGGAAAAATCAAAAAAAATGACTGTTTTATGAGCATGCATTGTGCAGTTGCTACACACGCTTGCAACTTGGCCAATTTGTAATATTTTCAATCCAGATTTTTAACATTGCCATTTTCCCACACCTCCTTATGAACAGTACAGCTGTCATTTTTCACATCCTGGCCAAAATGTGTTTTCACAGTTCTGGTGCAGAATAATGCGGTTGCTGTGGGAAATCAGTGTTCGGGACACATTAAGAAAATCACAGTGACACTGTTCATAAGCAGAGGTCCTAAAATGCCTATGTTGAAAATGTTGTGACGAAAGTCCATAAAATGAGTGTCTTAAGAGTGTGCATTGTGCAGTTCCATGCACGCTCGTAACTTCACAAATTTGCAATATTTTCAATCCAGATTTTCAATATTGCCATTTTTCCACACCTCCTTATGAACAGTACAGCTGTCATTTTTCACATCCTGGCCAAAATGTGTTTTCACACTTCCAGAGCAGAATAGTGTGGTTGCTGTGGGAAATCAGTGTTCGGGACACATTAAGAAAATTGCAGTGACACTGTTCATGAGCAGAGGTCCTAAAATGCCTATGTTGAAAATCTGGTGATGAATATCCATAAAACGACTGTGTTACATGCATGCATTGCACAGTTTCCACATATGCTCGGAAGTGCGAGCATTTTTACTATTACCTCTACAGATTTTCAACATTGCCATCTCTTCACACCTCACTATGGATGGTACACCTGTCATTCTTCATATCTTGCCCGATCTGTGTTTTCGTAGATGTGGCGCAGAATGGCACGGTTGCTGTTGGAAGTCAAAGTTCGAGACACATTGACAAAATCACAATGCCACTCTTCATGAGAAGAGGTCCCAAATGCTTTCATGAGGTGGGGTCACAAAAAGGCCATGTGGAAAATTTGTAGTGCAAATACTAACAAATGCCCGGGGCATTAGGGTTTCTAACCGTAACGTCCCACCCTGTACAGACTGACAGGCATCGGGGTGTGCCTTTGGATTGCCGACTGTAATGCTCATGCCATCCCACTCCCTCACCCAGTGACAGGCATCAAAGTGTACCTTGGACTCTTTGGACCCACAGTTCACCCCATTCTCCTATGCTGTACCCATTTCAGCATATGTCCTTATGGAATGGGGTAACTGTAAAGCCAAACACCCCAAGACACACCTCAGCACATGTTGGTGTCTGCAGAATAGGGTGAGGTGACATAGTATGACTGTCATGGGCGATGACCCAAACACTTACCCTAATGTCTGTAAATATCTACAGGATGGAGGTGGGGTTGGCGTGAAGTTCAATACTTCACTGCCATTCCTATTCTGCATCTGTCTATCTCCTGCATTTCCAATGCTAATACCAGCAAGCAAACATTCGGCATTGAAAATGCTTATTTTTTATTCTTTTGGTAACCAGGTAACCAAGTTTCAACTGCTTAATGACTGCAGTAAACAACAAGGCATACAACTGTAGAACAGCCTTTTTTCAGGAAATATGTTCAACAGGGTATGGTGTACCATGAGTCAAACTGGTTAATGAACTTAAGGAAACCTTTTTGAGCAACTAAAGCAAAAGGGATTTGACAATCGGCCAATAGCTCTGCAATGGCTTTATTTAACAGTTGGCATGTTGGATGCTTGTGGGTAATTATTGATGTCCTCACAACACTTTCTTTTAATGTTAGTTGATGAGAATTAAGAGATATTTTTAATTTGGGGGGATTGTATTTTTCACACCTTTTTCACATGGAGTACTACTTTGGGATTTTGAGGCACTTGATGGTGTTAGAGGAAAACAATCTAGGTTTGTCTGGGAAGACTGCAAGGACACATCAAGTGATTCATTGTCAGTTCCTGCTTCTAGTTCATTGTGACTATGGTCACCACCACCACCACCACCTCCACTACCGTCAATACAAACCACACTGTCCCTTGTCCTGCCCCACTCAATTGAGTGTTTTGCCTTTGCATGTCGTATCATTACTGATGTTCCAAAATGTCCTGTTTTGCCACCATGACTGACACTCTTTTTGACAGACTGCATACAGCTCGAGAGTTGTCTGCAAGGTCAACATAAAACAAATTATACACTAAATTTTTACCTTTTGTACTTTGTACCATGGTGCCTGGCACTATTTCTTGTACAGCCAAGGAACCTGGAGGAAACCCTATACTGCCATTCCCTTGTTGAGATGAATTGTTCTCACTCATGCTCATCTTCTTATTCTTCTGTTTAGCATATGTTTTTTTTCTCAACTTGCATCTCATGCCTTACAGTGGAATCCTTTCCTACCCTCTCATTGAAACTACAGAACTCATCCCCAGAAGGTCCAGAAGAACTAGAAGTGCTGTCATCATCATGTGGAACATAGCCTGGGGTGTACACATTAATAACAGTTGCATGTGCAGCAGCACTGTGCTTCTTTTTAGTAGACTTAGACTGGGAAATATGAGGCTTATTAGACACAGCTGTGAAAGGAATGGATATTGTTTCACTAACTGTTGCAGAGACAGACAGTGTAATGAACTATATCATAGACAGTAATACATGAGAGTGCTCAGGGCACTTAACAGACATTGTAATACAGCCTAAATGGCTTTTGCTATGCTACACAGAAACATCACACACAGTATTGCTATGTCACAGTAATAAATCACAGGGCTGAGGGCACCTAACAGACTGTGTAATACAGTCTAAATGGCTTTCGCTACACTGGAGAGAGACATCACATACAGAGTTGCTATGCCATGGTAATAAATAACAGGGCTCAGTGCACCTAACAGACAGTGTAATACAGCCTAAATGGCTTTTCTATGCTGCAGGGAAATGTCACAAACAGAGTAGTTATGTCAGAGTAATTAATGACAGAGCTCAGGGCACCTAACAGACAATGTAATACAGCCTAAGTACAATGTAATACAGCCTAAGTGGCATTCACTATGCTGCAGAGAGACACACAGAGTAGCTATGTCACAGACAGGGCTTGGGACATCTAACAGATAGTGTAATACAGCCTAAATGACTTTGCTATGCTGCAGAGGGACACAAAGTATAGCTAATGTTATAGACAGGGCTCATGGCACCTAACAGACAGTGTAATACAGCTTAAATGGCTTTCACTATGATGCAGATACACACAGCTATGTCATAGTAATAAAATGACAGTGCTCGGGGCACCTAATACAAGCATTGTAAACTATAGCCACAATGACTTTCACTATGCTGCAGAGAGACACACAAAGAGTAGCTATGTCACAGACAGGGCTCAGGACACCTAACAGTGTAATACAGCCTAACTGGCTTTCACTATGCTGCAGAGAGACGCTCACTGTAGATAATGTCACAGACAGGGTTCAGGGCACCTAACAGACAGTGTAATACAGCCTAACTGGTTTCACTATGCTGCAGAGACGCATGGTGATGTCATAGTAATAAAATGACAGAGATTGGGGCACCTAACACAAACAGCATAAATTACAGCCTAAATTGCTCTCACTATCCTGCAGAGAAACACACAAAGTAGCTATGTCACAGACAGGGCTCAGGGCATCTCACAGATGGCATAATACAGCCTAAAAGGCTTTCACTATGCTGGAGAGAGAGACACACACTGTAGCTGTCAGAGACAGGGTTTGGGGCATCTTACAGACAAATGTAATATGGCCTAAATGTCTTTCACTATGCTGCAGAGACAGTCAGCAATGTCACAGTAATAAAAAGACATGGCTCAGGGCACTTAACACAAACAGTGTAAAATTATAGCCTAAATGTCCTTCACTATGTTGTAGAGACACAAACCAGCTACCAGTGCCTTTTACACCCCTCCTTGCTCCTTCTTTCCCCAGCACTGCAACATTGGATGATCCCCTGATTCTCCCCCTCCCTCCTGAGATCGTTTCAGTCCCCAACTCCTAGTTCCTTCATGGAGGTTTTACTTTTGTGTTTTTTTGTTGCAAGTTTTCACTGTGATTTAGGAGAAAATGCAGAGTGAGTGCCCAATTCCTCCTACTCCCTTCAGTCTCCAGCTACTATCTGTGCAATGGGCTCACAGCTGATGGAGCACAAACACCACTGACTAATCAGATTGTCAGCCCAATGTCATATGCTCCTAATTCTGCTGTGATCTTGGGAAGGACCCCACAGGCTGCCCTTTCATGCCTCTATGCAGCCTGGGAAGGAGTCCCAGGACCCCCCAGGCTGCCTGTAATGGCTGTTTAAAAAAAATGACCCATTACCTGTGTCAAAACTGTCCAACCCATGAAGTACACTGTTATGTCAGGTAGGGTAGTAAATTACCTGAACTACCCTACCAGACAATACCGATACCCAACCTACCCAATCCAGCTACCTGCAGGTAGCCCATCCCTAGTTAATGCATAGTTTTGTCAACTCTGGGACAGGCTGAGGGGAGAAAGTTTTATACAATTCTGTAGGTAAACCATTGTTTCCAGGCAAAGAATTGCCCCTGAGAAATGTAACGACCTCTGCCAATTCCATTTCTGAGAAGGGAGCAGACATGGACCCAGCAACTAAAGAACCTAACAAAAGATAATTTAGACAGGAAGTGAGATGCTTTTGGAACCTCATTTGGTGAGTATAACTCAGAGATGTACTGCTCTGCAGCTGCCAACATTTCTGAAATTTGGGAAACTGTTTCCCATTTGGAGGGGATAAGGTAAGGGAAACTTTAGTTCCACCCTCTTCTGGCAGCCCTTAAAACTATCAAAAACCTGTCTAGTTCCTTGAGTACTATATCTCAATTCTTACTGTAATGAAGCTTCCCTATCATACTAAATGGATTTCATTGTTGTTTTAACTGAGGTTATTTGCTGCATATAGTCTCTCCTTTTTGAACTACATAGACTTAAAAGCCTTTGCAAATGCGCTTGTAGGCTTAGATATTTCTTGTAAACTGTAGGCTTAGATATTTCTTGTAAACCGACATGTGATGTTTGAAGGATAGTCTAGAAAAAAAGGCACTTAAATCCCTTTTCATGTCATCCCACCATTCATCCCTGGAATCATAGCCAGATTGTACTGACAACCTGGCACATCATAGTTGAGTCCATTTTTGTTACACACCCAGGGCTGTGTTAGTACCAAGGGATTTAAATGCCATACCCTTCTACCTTGTGAGGATGCAGCTGGGATAGAAAACTTAAGCTTAAAGCCATATGATTCAATATTTCAACTACCAGTGTTTTTGCATTGAGAACTACCAGTGGTTTAGAAGCAAAGACAAAATAAGTTCTGTAGGTAATGTTACCTTTGGAAAATGTAAATCCTCCAGACCAATGTAATGCCATATAAGCATCTTGGAGACTGGGTGGGGGGGGGGTTCACAAAACAATTTGAAGGTGCGAAGCCTTCCTTAAGTCCCCAAGAGCTCTGTACCTGCAAGAAAAAAGGGAACTTGCTCTGAGTGCTATACACATAACATCCGCAGCGGCCGAAAAAAAATACACTGAGGACTGTGGAAAAAAAGAGCAGCTACGGAAGTTGCTAAGGAAAAAAAAAACATTGAAAAGTATGGCATATCCCCTTAGAGGCTATTGTTTTTCCGCAGTTGCAGAAAAATGGTGCACACATGTTAATATATGTAAATATGCTGATGACACAAAGGTTGGGGTCATAGCAAACAGTCAGGAGTCAATAGCAAGTTTCCAAAACCAAATATACTTGTTAGAGGACTGGGCATCCAGACATAAGTTGGTATTTAATGGACCAAAGTATAAGATGATGCATTTTGGTGCAAACAATTCAAATGCTTCTTACACAATAAAAAAACAGCAGATAGAAAGTGTAGAGAAAGAAAAAGATCTGGGTATATGTGTGACAAACAATCTTAGTTTCAAAACACATACAATAGAGTGTGCAAAAAAAGCACACAAAATACTAGGTAACATAATAAGAAACATAAAGAGTAGAAACAGCAAAGTGTTACTGCCCCTGTACAAATCCATGGTTCGACCTATCCTGGAATATGGAAATCCAGTCAGTTCACCCATAAGTAGTGGAATTGCACAGACTGTGGAAAGAGTGCAAAGAAAAATGACAAGAGTAGTAAAAAGTGTAAAAGGGAAACAGTATAGAGAAAGACTGGAGGAACTGGGTGTGTATCCCATGCTATATCGTAGAAAGAGAGGAGATATGTGTTATACATATACAGCATTTCACAATGAATTAAACTGGGAACTGTCTGGTCTGGCTAGAAAAGGTGTTACCTTTAGGAATACAAGACTGCACACATGCCAGCTGAGAGGAGAGCAATACAAGACTAATAGAAGAGGGAACTGGTATAGTCAAAGGGTGGTGAGCCCCTGGAATGAATTACCTGAACAGGTGGTAGGTGCTACCAGCTTAGATTCCTTCAAATTCCAACTAGATACACACATGGAGGATAGAAAATTTCAATACCTCCATGGCAAGTGGCAAGTCCACAAATGGCTTTTATTTGCTAATGGACTTGAATCTCAACCTATGAACCTATGAACCTATGTTGCACCACAAAGAGTGAGGCATAACTCTCCCTGAGCAAAGTGCAGTGCATTAACAGTTGAGATAGAATTATTGTGGAGGTGCAGGCACAAGTAATAGCAAACCTACAGTAGTGTAGATTGAAATACAACAAACTACAACCACTAGACCCAGTGCAGCCCATAAAGAAGCCCCACTGTCCCCCTTCCCCCAGCTCCTGAAGCTCCACTTCAAATCTCAGGTCTTCATACCACCTCATTAGTCTCTCCTTGCCCCATTATAGCACTTATTCCCCCCACCACTCTGCCCCCTTTTTATCTTTTATCACTCCTTCCCATTTATTTTTCGACAAATGCCTCCAGCTGCATCTTCATCCTCCCCATCTCCTCTCATCCCTGTTTCTCTGCCACCCCCCGGGTGCCTGACCCTACCCATTCCTTGTGGGCACATGCGTCCTAGCTGTGTTCACCATTTTCCTATAGCTGCCTCTGTTAACTGCCTACACTTCTCCTCCTCCTCTACACCTTACTCTTCCTATAATTGACCCCTTTCAATAGCACTGTTGTACATGAATTGTTTACTGTTATTTCACTGTTGCGTCCTTGTTGTTTGTTATTTCTGATGTGGAACCTTTATAAAAGAGCCTTGGCTCAAAGGTACTTGTAATCCTAGAATAAATAAATGAATAAAAATAAAATAAACAGGCAGTAGATGCAGAGCTGATAACAGCCTGCAGTGAATGCTACTGATGCAGACAGCATAAACACTCCAGGGGAGAGACACAACCATCAGTTCCACCAACAGTTACAGACAGCTACTGAGGTGCATGGCCCTGCTAGTACCAGTGGTGCTGGAGTGGTCTCAGTTTAGGGACTGGCTGCTGGTCTCTTTGTGAGTACTTACTGCTACATCTATGGCAGGACTGTCAAAGTCTGCTCCTCCAGTTAATATGGATCACCTGTTGTGCCTGCTGAGCTTTCTCCTCAGCTAAGGAAACAATGTTAGGGAAATTTCAATACTTGTGGACTTCCGTAACTTGCCTGTTTTATGAATTTCCGCAACTGTGGAAATTTTCTTTGTGAATATGGTGCAACTAGATTTCTGCAGTGGTACAAGCCATTTTTCTTTAGCTATGGAAATGTTGGATCTCTTTGTGAATCCTGGCCCTAAAGTGGTTACCATGTCGTTTAAAAAGTTGGAATCACAGAAAATCTTTATGGACGTATCTCTGCTTACAGCCTGAATAAGCAGACAGTTGGAATCCCTCCCAGAATGACAAATCTAGAAATATATAAGTAAGGGCAAATTTCCTTAAACAGCTCAATATGCAAAGTTTCTGTTTGTGGTGCAAATACGGTAAGAATGCATAATCTAAAGTCCCCTTTTTCAATATCTACCATTAAAGCTCTTCCATGATGTATGTCTGCTAATCTGGTAAGATGCCTGTCAGAACCCTTTAAAAGAATACTCACCTTTTCACAAAGTTCGTCACCCGGGAACCAAAAAGACAGACCTCTAATCCATAAGGCCTTAGCCCTAGATAGTTCAAATTTGGTTTTAAGCCAGGTGTCCTGCACTGATATATCTTAGGTTGCAAAAAAAGCAGAGAGCATGTCAATATGCACTTTCTCTGAGACATCATATTGTTAGTATTTAAAGTAGTCATGGAAAATATGCTTATCCTCCACAAGTAAAGAAACCCAATATACCCCGTCATAATGAAGTGCCTCTCAACTCAGTTCAGTTCAATTTTATTGTTGACAAACAACATTGTCATTACAAATCACATATCACATAAATACAAAGTATAAAAAAATAGACAAGTGTTACCACATAATTTTAAAATGTTTTTACAAGGTGCAGACTAACTACATCAGGCATGTACATTCAATCCTGACATAATAAGAGCCAGTAAAAATGCTGTACTCCTGCAGTTTAAACTGATATTAAGATTACTGCACAGATTGAAGGGGAACAGGAATAAAGGTGAACAGTCCTCATTCTCTTATCCATCTAGAAAGACTCTCTAATATTAGCTATGATGTGAAGTTTTTTCCATTCAATCGCTTTGCAGAGCTTTGCCAAATTATCTAATAAACTTAGATTGTTAAATTTAAACATATTGTTAAACTGGTATCTGGGTTACATGTCTAAGGATGCCAGTAGTTTGCCTATATATAGCGTCCTCTCAAAACCATATAATGGGCAAAGGATCAAAAGATGCACCAGGTTATCTTCCCCAAGCTTACATCCACAACTTTTCGTTGTGCTTTTGCCAAATAATTTTTGTAATCTTTGGCTATCATTATATTTGAATCTGAATTTTGTAACTGCTTTTCTTTTACTCAGATTTTTTAGTTTAATTAAGTAGGGTTCTAGTCCCCACTCTCTCTTTCTGTTATTAGCCAGTCAAGTGCTAATCTTACAGTTCCTGGTCAAATCCATTTCTCTCTGTATATGGATTTCCCTAATTCTCTCTCTAATTGATAGTTCTATGAAAGCTTAGGGTGTTATAAACACCCCATGTGTCCATATGATTGTATTACCTCCTCAAGGATATTTAAGATTGGGCAAGAGAACCCTTCCTGCATGTATGCTGTAGTCTCCTCTAGCAAGCTAGAGGCAGTCTTGCTTGTTTCATGTTGTAAGCCTTTATCCAGTAAATGGACAATCTCTGCTCAATATTATACCTTACTGGCAATTGCCCCAGTTTAAATCTAGTTAATGTAGAAGATGCCCCTGCAGGTAAACACAGTAGTCTTTTATAAAACTTATTCATAAGAACTTCTAATACATCTGTGTTTTCCTGACCCCATATTTCAGCCCCGTATAATATTTGACATTTTAGATTGCCATATAATGCCTTCAAAGATTCTTTTATAGAGTGACCTCCATATCTGTACAATAATCTTTCTACAGTTGATGTAGACCTCCTAATGTTCTGTGCCAGGAGTTTTTTATGTTTGTTCCATTTTAAGTTGTAAGTAAATGTTAAACCTAGGTAGCAGAAATTACTTACACATTCTATTTTGTGGTTGTTACAGGATAAACTATGGTCCTTCCTCTTTTTTTCCTGGTGCCTATTACAGATTAAGCACTTAGTTTTGTCATAATTTATTTCCAAGGAAGCCTCAATACAACATTCATAGAGTTTATTTAAACTTCTTTTGATTCCCAAATAACTGGTTGAAATTAAAACTACGTCATCTGCGTAAGCCAAATAAGGGCAATGCCAGGAGCCAACCCTTGGCATGTGCAGTCCAGGGTCATATAGCCCCCTTAGAACTCTGTTGAGATACAAGTTAAACAAAATGGGTGAGAAAACACAGCCCTGTCTCAAACCAATATTTGAGATTAATGTAACTGTTATCCCGCTCCCTATTGTACCTTGTACAGGTAGAATTATCTGTATATAAGGAGACTAAAATATTTAGCATTGCAGGGTCCAACCTGTAACAATCCGATACCCTCCATAGTTTACCCCTTTTAACTCTATCAAAAGCTGACCTTGAATCTATAAACACACAGTATATTGTTTGTCTTTTAATATAAATATACTTGTGTATCAAATGAGCTAGGACAAAACATTGATCAATTGTAGAGTGTCCTGGCATAAACCCTGCCTGTGCCTCATCGATTATATCAAACTCATAAATCCATTCCATTATTCTTTTAAGAAGAACCTTTGTAAAGAGTTTGTGAGAAGTGTCCAGAAGACTTATTGGCCAGTAGTGTTTAGGATTAGCTTTGTTGCCTTTTTATGTTTGCTTATACGCATGTGCAAGAAACATTATGCAGCAGCTTAGGAGAGAAGCAGGTTGTGGAGGTGGGGCAGTGTGGTGGCCAATACCAGCACTGCATTTGTGGGCTTGGTGGTGTACACCCAATGCAGGCCCAGTGTCCTGATGACACTAGTTCTGCAGAAGTGCCACCAGCTTTTAATGATTTGGCCACTACAATGAGGGACCACCTTATAATTGCAGGGTCAGCAATTCCACTGCAATGAGGGAGTGACCCATCATTGTAGGGCAGTACCTCACCTGGTGTAACAGTATCAGGAACATGGCTGCTATATGCAGCTGCCTCAGAGCTGACAGGGATGCCCAATCCCCTGTCAGCATGCCCCCAACCCCCTTCATTTGCTGATGGGAAGCCCAGTCCCTGTCAGCATAATGTCCCCACCCCCAAGTTTCTGTTGTGTGCTGAGGGGGTGCCCAATCCCTCTCAGCATCATGCACCCCCCAACAGTCTTTTTTTGCTGATGGGGGCCCAATCCCCATTGGCTTCATTCCCCCTTACCAGTTCAATTTGCCAGTAGGAGAGCCCACTCCTGTCAGCATAATGTTACCACCCTGTTGATTTCTGCTGTGTGCCGAGGGGGTGCCCAATACCCCTTTGGCATCATGCACCCCCCCACCCATTTCTGTGCTGATGGGGGCTAATTCCTATTGACTTCAGTCCCTCCCCACAAATGCAGGTGGCACACTGGGAGCCCACCCCAGTATACCAGACAACACCGGCAAAAAAAGAAAGCCGACCCTCATTGTCTTTTCTTTAACCTGTAAAACAAGAAAATGGTCCCTTGCAGTCTCTCCTGCCCCCCCAACCCACGCCCACCTTCTGCACACCCTGCCTCCCCACATGCTCCCTCACCCCATACTTGCCTCCAGAGCCCAGCGTGATGATCTTCAGTGGACCGGGAATACGTCAGCACTCTTCAAAGCCAACCGCGAACTGAGGAAATGCCAGTAAGCTGTACAGTATAATGGCATAAATAGGGTTTTTTCAACTTTGGTGCATATCTCAGGCATTTTGGGGAATTTTGGCACCAAATTGTCAACATGGGGTTATTGGGACTCCTCCTGATAAATTCAATCACTGACATGGTGTTATTCAGTCCCAAAAGGTGATTTCATGGCCACTGCATGGAATCACCTTTCGGGACTGAGTAATGAAATGACATTGCCACTGTTCATGAGGTGGGCTCTCAAAAAGCCTATGTTGCAAATTTGGTGAAACAAATAAAAAAAAGACTGTTTTACAAGCGTGCATTGCGCAGTTTCCACGCACGCTTATAACTTCTTGAATTTGTAATATTTTCACTCCAGATTTTCAACATTGGCATTTTTCCACACCACCTTATGAGCAGTACAGCAGTCATTTTACTCATCCTGGCCAAAACGTGTTTTCGCACTTCCAGCACAGAATAGCACGGTTGCTGTGGGAAATCAGTTTTAGGGACAGATTAAGAAAATGACAATGACACTGTTCATGAGCAGAGGTCCTAAAATGCCTATGTTGAAAATTTGGTCACGAAATTCCATAAAATGACTGTGTTACAAGTATGCATTGTACAGTTTCCATGCACCCTTGTAACTTCGCAAATCTGAAATATTTTCGCACCAGATTTTCAACACTGGCATTTTTTTCATGCCTCCTTATGAACAGTACAGCTGTCATTTTTCACATCCTGGCTGAAATGTGTTTTTGCACTTCCGGCGCAGAATAGGGTGGTTGCAGTGGGAAATCAGTATTTGAGAGAGATTAGCAACAAGCGAGTGAGAGAGAGGGAGTGAGCAAGCTCAACAGAGCTCTGTTGGGGCTGCTGCAGATTTCTTTGTGGGCAGAAAAAGGTGCCAATGCAGGCAGGAGCCCAGAACAAAAGGGAAGCCTGCAGCGCCGGGAGAAACAGAACAAGTGAGTGAGAGAGGGGGAGTGAGCAAGCTCAACAGAGCTCTGTCGGGACTTTAGAGTTGCCCACCCACCTGCCCAGGGTCCTGTGTGATCCTATATTACAGCAGGGTCTCTGGGGTGGAGACAAAGCAGTGATTGGATACTTTTACTATTACTGTAATAATACAGATTTAGTTGTTCTGTTTATTTCTCTAACTGAGCTCAGTACTGAGCTATACTGTTAGGATTGCTGTAGTAATACATACTTATTTGTTCTTTTTTTTTATAATCTTCTTTATTGTGTCTTTTCTCCAATGATCATTAGACAAACATACACACATACCCAGGATAGCCCCGGGCCCACACCCCAAAACTGAGTGTGACCACTATGTACAGCCAATAACTATGTACATACACAGCCGCATTGCATACCCTCTAACAGCTTGTTCATACCTAAGTTTATGTTATAATAACTAGGACAACCCCTACCAAAGAGATACTTACATGCATCAGAATGTATATCTCAAATGCCCTTTTGTGCCTATAGGGCCTTGCATCACATACAAGGATCCTCAGGGTAATACCCTGCAGCTGAGCCCAAGGGAAAAGAGAGAGTCCCCCCCCCCCACCAATATCTGGCAGATTCCGTGGCTCCTACTAACGAATCTAAAAAAAAGAAAAGAGGATTCAAGCGGGACATATATGCTTCAATAGGCTAACAGTATTTAAGTGAGCCCACTATTACTAAAGTATCTACTCCCTATCCACATATCGTTAATTACATACCTTCCGACAGACAGACCTCTGTCTGGGGTATTTAGACTGTAGGGATATACCGCCTCTAAAGTCCTCCATCTCTTATCATAAGTTGCCTTCGTCCACCTCAAGCATTTGCCTTCTAAGCCTAGTCAACATTATCAGCAACTCTTCACCCATTGGTCATATGTATAGATCAAATCGCTTTTCCAATGCCTCAAGATGAATGCTTTGACCAAGGAGGACATTAAAGAAATGTGGCTTTTGACAAGTGTTCTAGGGATATCTGACATGTCCCCTAGAACACAAATCTTAGGCACAATGAATTCTTTATAGTTCACCACTGGATCCATATTATGTTTAATTTGCTCCCAAATGGGAAAGATTTTTGAACAGTGCCATAGTACATGGAGTAAGTCCCCTGGGTTTGCACCTCACCTAAAACATAGGTCTGTCTGTCTGAGGCCCCTAGCACATAGCTTAGTAGGGGTATAATATATATTAGAAGCTACAAAAAATTGCATGATCTTATATTTAGGAATGGGAATATATCTACTACTCCTCCATACTTCTTTCCAATCAGGTCCCTGAGAGCTAATGTCCTCTTGTTTATCCCAGTATGAAATCTTTATAGAGGGGCCCCCACTTAGAAAATCTAGTAATAACCTATAGATCTTGGACAGGGGATTTCTTGCACAATTTACCTCCTTAAGGACGTTCCAAGTAAATGAAGTATCATGAAGTCTATCCCTCCCCTTTTCCATTTTTTGCATCAAAATAGTAAGTTGTATTTTCTTAAAGAAGTTCAAGTTCTTGCACTGGTCTGGGAGAACCACCTTATCCCCTTTTATAAAGTCTGCCCACCTTGAATTGAGCAGGTGAGTAGCCCATTGTCTTTTAATTATTTGCCCCCCGATAAGGATATTCGGATTACCCAAAAGAGGTTGTTCCCTAGAGCCTTTTTGGGCTTTTTTTTGATTTGGGGACAAGACAGTCCACCAGGCTAACACTGCTTTATAAATTGAGGATTGTTTTCCCCCATCCGGTAGATCTTCTGGATTAAAAAACAATACCGCTTCTGGGGAAACACCCATATCCGAAAGGATTTGTTTCACAACCTGAAGCCAGGTTGGGATATATCCCCCCTCATTCACCGGCCTACACCACTGACTCATTAACCCTAGTTGACCAGCTACATAATATACTTGTAAGTCCGGAATTTTGAGGCCTCCCATGTTATAAGGTAGTCGCAAGAGATTATACTTTCTTCTAGGGGGTTTAGCATTCCACAAAAAGTTAGAAATAAGCTTTTGTATTTTAATAAACCAACATTTAGGGATGATATATGGGGATAAATGTATTGGATACAGAAGTCTAGGTAGTAGATTCATTTTAACCAAACCCAGTCTTGCTGTTCAATTTAAAGGGAGTTTATTCCATCTAGTTATATCCATTCTGATTACCGATAGTATCTCTCCTAGATTTGCTTCAAGGCCTTCATCCTCATTAATTGTGATCCAAATGCCGAGATACTTAAGCTTTCTTGGGGACCACTTCACTTGGAGTGGTTCAAAATCGGCTTTATAAGTAAACATAGTAAGAGGAAGAACCTGAGTCTTACTCAAGTTTAACTTGTAGTTTGACACCCTGGAGAATCTTTCAACTATATCTAGGATCCGCTTGAAACTATCTGCCGGCTCCTGGAGGTGTAGCAAAATGTCATCAGCAAAAACAGATAGTTTAATTTCCATCCCTTCAATAACAATCCCCTGTATTGCCGAATCCTTCTGAATCGCCCTTAGTAAGGGTTCCAAGTAAATATTAAATAATATTGGTGAAAGGGGGCATCCCTGCCTGGTCCCATTATCTAAACCAATTTCCTTCGATAAATAGCCATTACATAAAATCCTAGCCATAGGAGCAGTGTATAAATTTTTTATACCCCTGAGAAAGTCCTCCGGGAAACCCATGCATCTCATGGTTGCAAATAAGAAATCATGAGAGACCCTATCAAAGGCCTTCTCGGCGTCTAGTGCAATTACCGCCATAGGTAGCTTAGAAGTAGAGGCCTTATGTAGTATATGATGAAGTTTCCGAAGTGCATCGTGAGCTCCTCTACCTGACATAAACCCCAGTTGTTCTTGGCTAATTAAACCAGGGGCAAACATCAAAATTCTATTGGCCAGTATCTTTGTCAGCAATTTCAAGTCCTGGTTCATCAGGGCAATAGGTCTATAACTCTCAGGGAGTTCTTTGGGTTTCTCTGGTTTTGGAATAAGTGTTATATAGGCCTGATATAGCTGCAGGTGTGGGACCCCATCCTGCATAATGTTTACAAATAATTCTTTCAATAAAGGCAATATAACTGCAACATGAGATTTATAGAATTGAGCCGTTAGACCATCAGGTCCCGGTGTCTTACCATTCAGAAGTGAGTTGATCGCTTCTAATATTTCTGATTCTGAAATAGGGGCCGCTGTCCACTGGGCTTGTTCTTGATCCAACCTCGGAAAGGTATATTTTCCAAGAACCCCATAATGTCCCCCTCATTAACCGAGACCCCCCCTTGATAAATCCCTTCGAAATGGGCCGCAAAAGCATCAGTCATTTTCTGGGGCTCTGTTATTGTTTCTCCCTGGTATTTTATAAATGGAATTACCCAAGCCATCTCCCATTCCTTTATTCTATTAGCAAGAAGCCTACCTGGAGCATCCCCCTGCATTAGATAGTTTGCATGCACCTTTTCCGACCACCGCTCTAACCTACCATAAAGAATGCTTGCCATCTCATCTCTAAGCTCCTTAAGCTCTAAATCTAGCCCTTCTGTAGTGCTCTCTAGGGGAGCCAGTGAATTAATAGCACCCAGAATAAACTCTTCCCTCACCCTTCTCATATGAGTTCTCCTAGCTGTAAGTCTCTGAGCCATACCCGAGTATAAAACTTTACAGGTGGGCCACCTTAATCTGCTATCTGAAAGTGTAGGAAGTTGGGTCTGAATAATTTCCACCAGTACCTGTTCTGATTTGGCTAGCATATATTCATCCAATAATAAGGAGTCATCAAACCTCCATTGTATGGTTTAATTGGGAGGGATTTTATCACCCAGGTTAACTGAACTGGGGAGTGGTCTGATAGAATTCTAGTATGGGTAATCAGCTCCCTTACTCCCTGAGTTGCTTCTTTATTAACCAAAAAGAAATCGATTCTTGAGTGAGTTTTGTGTGCCCCAGAATAGAAGGTCATAATGTGTCCCCCTTTATTGCAAACCATGATTGAGTCAACCAACGCCGCAACCTCCAGAAGTTTGGCCAAGGCTACCTGTGCTATAGAAGGCGGACGTTTGGATGGGAGTTTTTTATCCACCCTATTATTGAGACAGAGATTCCAATCTCCTGCTAAGATTAGAGGATGGGATGGAAGTAGGGCTATATCAACTTCTACCGAGGCAAAAAAGTCAGGGTTAGGTGGTGTAGGAGCATATATAGAGGCAATTGATAACACTTTACCCATAATAGTACCCGTAACATAAATCCCTTTGCAGTCCTCTCTAATTTTAGTTTGTAAGACTATGAACGGACAATCTCGCCCAATCAAAATGGCTACTCCCCCTGAAGCTTTGGCATTTCCATCTCCTAGAACCTGCCCCACCCATAGTTTTTTAAGAAGACCCAATTCCTCCTTAAGAAGGTGAGACTCTTGCAGGGTGACAATCTGAGCTCCCAGTTGGCGGATGTGCTTTAATATCACCATCCTTTTCCTCTGCCCTCTAAGTCCTTTAACATTCCAAGTGATAATTTTGATGTTGATCATGCAATTTTGTTTACACCACTGGATTCCACACCAACAGAATCTGCCTTAACGGACATATAAACCTTGGACTCTCTCTTTTCCCATTCCCACAATCCCCCCCCCAGTCAGTCCCTGATCCTTGGATCGTCCTCCTGTCTCAAATGGATACGTAGATGAGCTATCTGGTGAGCAAGCCCCTGGACCCTCTAAAACCTTACTATCACCCTTATAACTTCTTACATTCCCTTGAACATAGGCCCATCTTCCTGATCACCCCCCTCGGTTTACCCTCATAGCATTAAGTATCCCCTACCATAATATATAAAATTAAAGAAGGACAATAATAATATCTTGAGCTAGAGTAAAGGAGTAAAGCATCCCTTTTTTTAAAATCATATATTCTTGTCTCGCTGAAGTTGTAAACTTAAAATCTAATCTCCTTAGATCTCAAATTAACATCAAGAACATATTATGAACCTACAGTTCCCTTTGAGATACATTACAGTCCAGCTGAGCCATCTTTAATGATTTCTCAGATCCAACTAAGAACAATCAGTCCCCTCCTAGACCTCTGGCTCAGATTAGAGTTAATATAGAAGGAATACTCAGCAGAACAAGCTTAATACCTCCTCAGACCTTCGGATGGAGATGCGCAAGAAAACGGAGAAAGAAAAAAGGGAGGAAAAGGGGGTAAGGGGGTAAGGGAGGGATAGAGAGGAGGGGAGGGGAAAGGGAGGAAAACATTTTCTTCTTCCATTCTTTTCTTTCTTGTCTCCTACTTCTCTTCCTTTTACTCTTCTTCTCTTCTTCTTTCCTTCGTGTCCCTTCTTCCCCTTTCCAAATGATTATTTAAGCCAAATCTTCCTTTTTATCCAACTGTCATTAAAATGTCCAGAACCTTATAAAGAACCACTTCTGGTTAGTGCCTTCCTGTGGAGCATTTTCAGGTCTTCGATTTGAACAAATCTGGGAATTCCAGTCTCAGTCCCTCTGCTGCCTCCTTCGCCGTTAAGTACCTCCGATTTCCAGATTGTAGTTTCACAACCAAAGTGGCAGGGTGTTGGATTCTAAATTTCACTCCAGCCAAATAAAGCTTTTTCTTTATGTCCCCATATTCCTTCTGTTTCTCACGAATCTCTGGGGTTTGGTCTTGGAACACTAACAAGGGCACACCATTCCACTGCAGATTTATAAGTGCTCTGGCTCTGTTTAAGACGTGTGACTTCTCTTTAAAATTTAAAAACCACTTAATGATGACCCTCGGTCTGGCCCCTGGTGGAGGTATCTCTCTGAGAGAGCGATGGGCCCTTTCCAAGTTATAAGAGTCACCATATGGAGTTGGACCTATGAGCTTCATTAACATATCCTGAATAAAAGTAATGCAGTCTGCTCCTTCCGATCGCTCTGGTAAACCAACCAGGATTAAGTTATTCCTTCGACTTCGAGATTCCTGGTCCTCAACTCGATCCTCTAATTTTTTAACTTGCCTATGGAGGGCCACCAGATCCTGCTACTGAGAGAGAGATTTGCGCTTCTGAGATGCCATGCGCACTTCCACATCCCCCATTCTTTGAGCCAAAGCCTGCAGTGTAGGTTTTACAGTCGAAAAGTCAGCAACCAGTACCCAAAGCAAGGTTTTAATTTCTGCAATGTCTTCAGGCGATGTCTGACCTCCTCCTACATTCTCGGAGCTAGGCCCTTGGTCTTCCAGGACAGGTGATGGGGGTTTCGGGTGCTTCATTGCCGGCGCTCAAGTATCCAGGCCCTCGGGAGCTTCGTACTCCATCTCAGACGCTATGTCCGGTTCCGTGAGCTGCTACAGTACCGTAAGTAAACAGCCGAAATTCAGAAAGAAAAGTTTCAACGAGGCTAAAAGGAGACTCTAGAAGGTTAATCCAGCTATTTTGGCTACCACCACAGGGTCTAATGTAGCTTTGTAGTGCAGTTAAATCAATAGGGCCCGGGAGCTCTACTCAGTGCTTCTTTCCCCGATCAGCTCATCACGTGATCTCCCATATTTATTTGTTCTGTTTATTTCTCTAACTGAGCTGAGTAATATTTGGAGTGCGATATGATTTCTGACTTGGCTAATTGAAACTATGAGGGCTGAGAACAAAAAGTATGGTAGCTGAGGGGTGAAAAATGGACAAGGAGGCTTTAGGATTGCTACAGTAATACAGTATCTAATGGATGAAATTTGAGACTGAATTAACCCGGTCGGCAAGGGGGCAATAGGGGGACCAGTGTGGGGGGAAACAGGAATTTGAGTTAATAGGGCCCTAACAGTTGTAGTAGGGTACAGAAACCGGGAGTCAGAGCCAGTAACATAAGATGGAGGCCAAAAAATGGGGCAGGTGCCGAGAGTCAATAGGGCGGGCATCTTTGGAAGGGTGGTGGGGTGTACAGGGTGTGGGTCCGCCATGATCCTGTACTGGACTTGGAGGATGGGGGGGTGTATGCTCTGTAGACAACTGGCTAGTTTGAGGGAGGAACTGCAGAGGTTAGGGAGGAGTCAAAGTGACAGGGCAGATGAGTATGGTAGGCATCCTGGCTGGGGGGATGGGGTGAAAGGGGATGGGGAAGAACAACTAGGACTAAACCGACCCCAGTATCAGAGACACTAGCAGAATAGAGAGGAGAAGGGAGGGGTGGTGAGGTGAGGGTTGGGGCCTGATGGGGAGGAATAGACCACTAGGAGTACGGGAGAGAGAGCAGATGGCTGCGGGTAGGGAGGCACCAGGGTGGGACTGGGGGACATGGAGGG
The DNA here is from genome assembly GCA_016271365.2 of Neoceratodus forsteri. Taxonomy (NCBI): domain Eukaryota; kingdom Metazoa; phylum Chordata; order Ceratodontiformes; family Ceratodontidae; genus Neoceratodus; species Neoceratodus forsteri. The sequence goes on from CM028130.1 coordinate 1,320,679,664, forward strand.
GAACAAGTAGGAGGGGAACTGATAGGGGAAGAGATGTAGGAGGGGTATCGACTAGAAATAGATTCGAGCCTCTGCTATGGGAGAGAGGGGGGAGCAGGAACATACTAAAGAGGGAGAACAAGTGGTGCATGAGAGGGATGGCAACAGGTAGGGGAAGAGATTGCGAGGACGGAAGGGTAGAAGGTGGCTAGTAAGGAAGGAAAGGGTCACTGGAGGAGAGAAGGCTACGGGAAAGGGAAGGATGGGAGGGGCATCACTATCGGGGTCAAAGGGAATAGGGGTTCTAAATCGACAACAACGGTGATAGGAGAGGGGTTGGAAATTAGCAGGGGAGGAGGGTAGTAGTCAGGCTGGGAAGGGGTTCAAGGGGAATGGGAGGAATAAGGCAGAGAAAAGGGGTGAGGCAGAAGTATGGGGTGCAGATACAGCAGTCACAGAGGGTGCAGCTGGTGGGTTAAGGGGCAGGGAAGAATGAATAATGGGGTGGTGGAAGGTGCATTAGAAGGGAAAGGGGGTAAGAGATGGGGGATTACTTGTCCTGGGGGATTCTAAACTGAAAGGGGTGAGATGGGGCAGAAGGGGGGGAAGGCACAGCCATATTTGGGTTGAAGATATCCATAAGTTGACTGCAGAAGGGGCAGGCACTGCTCAAATTGCAGTGAGGTGAAGGAAGAAACCTCATTTACTGTTGCATGTGGGTACAAATGACTTGGTGAGGGAGACTGTGGAAGTAGTGAGGGGGAGGTTCTAGAAGTTGGGCAGGCAGTGTAAAAGCATGGGGGAGTCAGTGGCATTCTTGGGGGTACTCCTGGTATCATTTGCAAGCATGGGTAGGAAGGGTAGGATCGAGGAGTTCAATGAGTGGCTGAGGGACTGGTGCCACACCAAAAATTGTGGGTTAGTGACTAATTGGGGTAGGGTTTGGGGGAATAGTGACTTGTCCATGGTGGACAGGCTACACTTGAGCAAGGAGGATATGGGAGTATTAAAGATGGGATTAGAGGCATATATCTCTGCTAAGGTGGATTTAAACTAGTTGTGGTGGGTGTGGCCAAAAGACTGAGGTTGGTAGAAAGGTCCAGACAGGGGAGCCTAATGAGCTCACCCCCTAGATATAGGTAAAGGTAGAGGTGTAGTAACCCTGGGAGGGGGTGGGCAGAGTGGTCTGAGTGTAATACAGAAAGCACCACCTCCCGATAAGAATAATGAGGAGAAAGGGTGTGGACTACCGGGAGGAGGAACACAGGCCAAGCAGAAGAGTGAGTAGAAGGAGGGGTACGGGTGGAAGGTGGTCTCTCTCAATGTAAGAAGCCTGGGGAACAAAACTGCAGAGCTTCAGGTGCTCCTTTTAGAGGGGAAGGTGGTCACTGCTGCAGTGACAGAGACTTGGGCCATAGAGTACCCTGATTGGGACTTGACAATCCCGGGATACAGGATATACAGCAGGGACCGGGGAGTTGGAAGGGAGTGTTGCACTCTATGTGAGGGAAGGGAACAAATGCATAATGGACGAGCGAGAAGAGGAGAGGACAGAGGTGTTTTGGGTGCAATTCCTGGACTCCAAGAGCAGAAAGCTGAGGCTGGGAGTAGTGTACAGACCACCAGCCCAATCCAAAGAACTGGATGGGGAGTTGGCAGAGCAGATAAGGAGGGTCTGTAGAAGGGGGACTGTGGTGATAGTGGGGGATTTTAACCTACTAGGGGTTGACTGGAGCACCCAGGCCACTAGCAGCACCAGGGAGCAGGTGCTCATTGATGCATTCCAGGATGGCCTACTGATGCAATTGGTAAGTGGGCCTACAAGGCTTGGTAGCACTCTGGACCTAGTATTGGAAAATGGGGAGGTGGTGAGGGAGGTAAGGATGGAGGACCTACTAGTGGGCAGCGACCACCAAACAGTGTGGCTCATTCTCACACTGGCCAGGGAGACAGGAGGCACAGGCACTAAGGTGGTGGACTTTAGTAGGGTGGACTTTGGGAGGATCGGAGCAAAACTGTGAGGGAGACTCCAGAATATAAGGCCAGGGATGGATGCAGAACAAAAGTGGGGAGTTATAAAGACTGGGCTAACAGAGGCCACAGTAGCCTGCACCAGGGCCAGGAGTAAGAAGAACAGAGCCAAGAAACCATGCTGGCTGAACAAGCAAGGAGTGAGGGCATAGAAGGCTGCATACTGGAAGTACAGGAGAAGAGGGAAGGTAGAGGATAAGGAGGCTTATGGGAGTTGGTCAAGGGAGGTGGCCAGGAGGGTGAAAAAATCTAAGCTCTCCAGGGAATTAAGTTTAGCACAGGGCATAAAGGGAGGGAAAAAGGACTTTTCAAGGTATGTCAGGGAAAAGAAGAAGGGCAAGGAACATTGTGAGGATAAAGTGGGGAGCATATTGGGTGGAAAAGGGGGAGGAGCAAGTGGAAATTCTAAATCAGTACTTCAGCTCCATTTTCACTAAGGAGAGGAATGGTCCACTACCAACATGGGCTGGGGGTGGGGAAAGGGGGAGGAAGTGACAGGCAAAGTAATCACAGGGATTAGGGTGCTAGAAGGGCTGAGGGCAGTAAGGGTGGATAAGGGACTAGGTCCCGATAGCATCCACCCCAGGGTGCTGAGGGAGATGGCAGAGCTGTTGGCTGAGCCACTGGCAGATCTGTTCAACACCTCCTTGGAAATGGGGTGTGTGCCCCAGGACTGGAGGATGGCCCATGTGGTGCCCATATACAACAGTGGGCCTAGGAAGGAGTCAGGAAATTATTGGATGGTCAGTCTCATGTCCATAGCGGGTAAGCTTATCCAGGCGATACTGAAGCAGAGGTTGGTGGCATTCCTAGAGAGCAATGGCCTCCAAGATGGGTGGCAACACGGGTTTATCTCAGGGAGGTCTTGTCAAACTAGCCTAACCGTGTATTATGACTGGGTGACAAGGAAGTTAGACAGGGGCCATGCGGTACATGTCCTGTACTTGGGACTTCAGTAAGGCCTTTGATACAGTGCCTCATGGGAGACTAGGGGGAAGGTGACGGCAGTGGGGGTGGGAAACGCTGACTAGATGGATAGAGACCTGGTTATATCTGAGGGTGTGGAGGGTGGTGGTGGTGGGGGAGCTCTCGGCGCCTACAGCAGTGACAAGTGGGGTGCTGCAGGGGTCAGTGCTGGGCCCTGTGCTATTTGGGCTCTCTATCTCCAATATAGCACACAGAGTGGGGAGCAGGGTTAGTCTGTTCACAGATGATACCAAATTGGAGGCAGTGGTGGACAAAGAGGATGGATGGGAAAAACTGCAGGGGGACCTAACCAAACTAGAGACATGGTTGGTGGAGTGGCAGCAAGGATTCAATGCAAACAAGTGTAAGGTGGTGCACTTCGGGCCTCAGAACCAGAAGAGGGACTATTGGTTGGAGGGGGTGAGGTTGGGGATCACAGAGGAGGAGAAGGACCTAGGGGTGCTGGTAACTGGGAGCATGAACAACTCAGCCCAGTGTAGGAGAGCAGCAGTAAAGGCAAGCAGGATGCTGGGGTGCATCTCAAGGGGGTTCTCATCCAGACACAGGGATATGATGCTTTCTCTCTACAGATTATTGGTCAGACCGCACCTGGAGTACTCTGTACAATACTGGAGGCCATACTGAAGGAAAGATATAAAGTTATTGGAGGAGGTGCAAAGGAGGACAAAAACATGTTAAAGGGGATGGAAGGAAAGGAATATGAAGTTAGGCTGAACAAGATGAACATGTACACACTGGAGGACAGGAGGGATGGGGGCATATGATTCAAGAATTTAAAAACCTGAGTGGGGTAAATAAACCTATCACTGAGGGGGGATTAAACTGAGAAGAGGAAGAGAGACGAGGGGGCATGGACTAAGGTTGGAAGGGGGACGATTCAAGAGGGAAATGAGGAGGCACTACTTCACTGAGAGGGTGGTGTTCTAGTTGGAGTGTGCTGCCAGAGAAGGTGGTAACATGTAGGACAGTCAGTAGCTTTAAGAAGGACAGGGATAATGCAAGAGGAAGAGTCAGGGGGGCAGAGGCTGGGACAAGCGGGGGGGGAACTGAAGGGGAGGAGGCTGGTGCAGCTGCAATCTAGGCTGCTTGCTGCACACTTGGTCAGATTTAGATAGACCTATTGGTCTGTTCTGCTGGCAGATTTGTATGTTAGTATGTATGTTCATATGTAAAATCACAGTGACTCTGTTCATGAGCAGAGGTCCTAAAATGCCTCTGTTGAAAATTTGGTGACAAACGTCCATAAAATAATTGTGTTATAAGCGTGTGTCGTGCAGTTTCAATGCACCCTCATCACTTGGCAATTTGTAGTACTTTCACTCCAGATTTCCAACACTGGCATTTTTTCAGACCTCCTTATGAACAGTACAGCTGTAATATTTTATATCCTGCCCGAAATATGCGTTTACACATCTGGCACAGAATAGTGCGGTTGCTGTGGGAAATCAATGTTCGGGACAGATTAAGAAAATCATACTGACAGTGTTCATGAGCAGAGGTTACAAAATGCATATGTTGAAAATCTGGTGAAATAATTCCACTAAATGACTGTTACGCACATGCATTGTGTAGTTTCCAAGTACGCTCAGAGGTTCTAGCATTTTTAATATTTTCACTGCCGATTTTCAACATTGCCATCTCTTCACACCTCCCCACGAATGGTGCGGCTGTCATCCTTCACATCCTGCCTGATCTGTGTTTTCATACATCTGGTGCACAATGGCACGGTCGCTGTGGGAACTCAAAGTTCGGGACACATTGACAAACTCACAGTGCCACTGTTCATGAGAAGAGGTCCCAAATGCTTTCATGAGGTGGGGGTCACAAAAAGGCCATGTTGAAAATTTTTAGTGCAAATACCAATAAATACCCAGGGTATTAGGGTTTCTAACCATAACGTCAAACCCTGTACACACTGACAGGCATCAGGGGTCTGCCTTTCGTTTGCTGACTGTAATGCTCATGCTGTTCCACCTCCACCTCCCACCCTGCAGCCAGTGACAGGTATCAAGGTGTGCCTTGGACTCTTCAGCCCCAGAGTTCACCCCATTCTCCTATATTGCACCCATTTCAGAGTATGTCCTTATGGAGTGGGGTGACTGTAAGGCCGAAAACCCCAAGGCACACCTCACTTGTCGGTGTCTGCAGGATAGGGTGAGGTGAAATGGCATGAATTTTATGGGCGACAACCCAAACACATACCCCAATGCCTGTCAGTCTCTGCAGGTTGGAGGTGGGGTTGGTGTGAAGTTCAATACTTCACTGCCATTCCTTCTCTGTATCTGTCTAACTCCTGCATTTCCAATGCTAATACCAGCAAGCAAACATTTGGCATTGACAAATGCTTGTTTTAAGATGGGTATTACGATGTTTTCTCTCCATGTGGAGATTAATTTCCCTGTTTGGATTATGACGTTATATATTTTTTATTTAGTTTTTGTTGACCGGGTAAGTGCACTAGACAAATCCTGCCTATTTTCAGGTACGACCCGAGGGAAGGGAACAGATGAATGCCAATTGACCTTGAGCCAGATTAAGCTGTTGGTGGTATTTTTAGTGAATGAGGGAAATTTGGCCAGGACACTGGGAAATTTCCCTACTCTTTTCGATAAGTGCCATGGGATCTTTAACATCCACCTGAACTACCACCAGTCCAGGCAGATGGGACCTCGGTTTAACGTCTTATCCGAAAGACGGCACCTCAGAACTGCAGCACCCCTCTCTTGCTGCACTACAGTGTCAGTACTGGGATATTAACCCAAGTGCCAGATGTGGGAACTGAACCCAGAGCCCTCTGATCTCCTAGCCTCAGAGGCGAGTGTGCTACCTACTGAGCCACTGACACTGAATATATCTATATATATATATAGATATATATATATATATTCTTGAAGCAGGGAACCCATAATTCTGGATCATTTAGAATTATATCCAGGGGAATTCCATCTGGACTTGGTGCCTTATGCCTCTTTGAAAGGGTCATAGCTTCAATTATATCCTCTTCTGTAAATTCATCCTTAAGGTGTAGCCACTCTTTTACAGGATGGGCTAAATCATCCACCTCTGGATCAAAAAAACGATCCCTGAAATAAGGTTCTCATGTGCTGGGGTCTATATAAGTCTCAATCACATCAAGGTAGATCTCCCATACATTGGCTATCATGCACCAGACTTTCCTATTGTCTTTAGACCAAACTGCGTTCTTAAAATCTGCCCACAGAGTTAACCTGTTTTTGTTTCTTTTTTACCGAATAAGCACTTATAATCTTTCCTCAGCTTATTAAATTTGGCCTTGTTTTCCCTATATGGGTTATCTCTCACATGTCTGGCAACCTACTTAATTTCCCTTTTAGCCAATTTACAATCATTATCATACCATTTACTACCTTTTTTCTCCTTTATGCATGATGCTTTAAGTTGAATAGATGAGATCTTACTCAGGTTTTTTTTTTCCATAGCCTGAAGGCAACCTACTGGGTCTTTATTATGTGCAATATTCATTATCTCATCCCTGGTGCCACTATCTATTAGAAGTTGGATTGATTAAAAATTATCTATCATCTCCAATTTAACCTCTTTTTTAACCCTAATTATTCTCTTTTCAATATTTATATAAGGAGTTTTTGGCCACAAATCAAACTGGGCCTCCAGGGGGCTATGTTCACTTTCAGCTCTTTCTCCTAGTCTAAGGTCCCTAAATGTTGGTAACATGTTTGTTGTAATCCAACATAAGTCTATTATAGATGCACCCCTACTTCCTATTTAGGTATGTGTCCCTATAGGATCTCCCCTGTATCTACCATATACAAGGAGTGAGTTTCTATCTTCCAGGATACTAGATAACTGCCTTCCCCTTTTCCATACTTAATGATCTAGGGAGTTACGTTCCATGGCTAAGGAATTTAGACCCTGGGCTGCACACGCTTCTCTTATTTCTGGGGTTGGCTCTAGGCATCGCCCAACCCTGGCATTAAAATTGCCCATCAAAACAATGCTACAATCTGTTTTCTTTTTTGTATACATTCATCAATTAATTTTTTCCAATTTGTCCAGAGCACATGTATCCATGTACCTAGAACTTATAGGTTTTGTATACACATATTTAAAATGATAAAATCACACATTCCCACACAATGCAAAGCATCATGGGCTGCATATGCAAATCACCACAGAATGTTATGCTGGTCCAACTTTAAGCAGAATTGCATGGTGTTGAAAAGTCTCTCACACAGTTTGCAAAGAGTGCTAACAGAAGACATAGACACGTGTTTCATCCTACCAGGACTCATCAGTATGCCTCGTCTGTTTGACACCCCAGTGGACTGGACCAGCTACCCTAAGACAGTGTGTCTTGGATATGTTGTGGAGAACCCATTAAAATAAAAAACTATTTAAAAGACAAAGAACCTCTGTGCGCAAACACTGAGGCAAGGGTTACCCAAAGGGCATTTGGCTGGGAAGCCAAGTTTCAAGAAAATATAAATCACACATGCCCACACAATGCAAAGCATCATGGGCTGTATATGCAAATCACCACAGAATGTTATGCTGGTCCAACTTTAAGCAGAATTGCATGGTGCCGAAAAGCCTCTCACACAGTTTGCAAAGGGTGCTAACAGAAGACATAGACACGTGTTTCGTCCTACCAGGACTCATCAGTATGCCTTGTCTGTTTGACACCCCAGTGGACTGGACCAGCTACCCTAAGACAGTGTGTCTTGGATATGTTGTGGGCATGTGTGATTTTGTATTTTCTTGAAACTTGGCTTCCCAGCCAAATGCTCTTTGGGGTAACCCTTGCCTCAGTGTTTGCGCACAGAGGTTCTTTGTCTTTTAAATAGTTTTTTATTTTAATGGGTTCACCACAACATATCCAAGACACACTGTCTTAGGGTAGCTGGTCCAGTCCACTGGGGTGTTAAACAGATGAGGCATACTGATGAGTCCTGGTGGGACGAAACACGTGTCTATGTCTTCTGTTAGCACCCTTCGCAAACTGTGTGAGAGGCTTTTTGGCAACATGCAATTCTGCTTAAAGTTGGACCAGCATAACATTCTGTGGTGATTTGCATATGCAGCCCATGATGCTTTGCATTGTGTGGGCATGTGTGATTTTGTATTTTCTTGAAACTTGGCTTCCCAGCCAAATGCCCTTTGGGGTAACCCTTGCCTCAGTGTTTGCACACAGAGGTTCTTTGTCTTTAAAATTATAAATACCCTACCTGTTGCTGTTATTTTAACAGCCAGAATATAATCAGAGTCAACATGAATCTCAGTCTGCTTAACTTGTTTTAAAATTTTACACCATATCATCAGGCCCCTGGATAGCCTACCAAATTTTTTACTGCTCCTGGTTTCTTCGAAGAATGTTTTATAACCATTAATATTAATAATTTCCTTTGTCCAGGTTTCCTGTACATAAATACAATTAAAATGTTTTAAATAATCCACAAATGATGGCTAGTCTTTCTCTTATCCCTGCCACGTTCCAGGATAGGATATTATAATCTTGACCCCCTCTATTCCTGAACTTACTTGGTATATCAGTATGGTTTATGTTTTGCTTGATACCCACTGATTGTCATAATTCTGTTTGATCCTGGAGGATCTGATATCTGTTAGAGGTCTGAATCAAGTGCAGCCTCCTTTCAGATTCTGGCTCCTCTTTTACTATTATTTGGGTTGTTCTTTCTCCATGGAAGCGGATATCTACTTTATCTAACATTGAGGCTTTGGATAGAATCAGCTGATAATCAGATTTATTATTAATCCAGATTATCACTTGTCCATTTACCTCCCATCTTGTTGCTTTTTTGATTACTGACTTTAGCGCCTTATGTCTTAATAGATTCTGGAGCAACTCCACCGTTTTTATTCGAAGGTTCCTCTTCATCTCATTTAAGAAACTATTAATCCCAAATATGGAAATCGGGAATTCTTTCATACCTTTTTGTGGGTTTTTTAACCCATCATAATATTCTGGAAATAAGACTTTAATATTCACCACACTCTCCAATTCAAAGCCCAAGGCTCTTATCTTGTACTTTGATTTTCTGTTGCCTTGAGAATATAGTATTGGTCTGAGATTAACAGAATCAGCTCCACATTCTCCAGAGGCCTAATGGAACTCATATTATTTAACATTGAGAAGAAGGGACCTGGAGAAGCTTGACAGATGGTCAGAGATGTGGCAACTGAGGTTTAATGTAAAGAAGTGCAGAATAATGCACCTGGGTAGAGGGAACCCTGGGGAGAGCTACAGGTTGGGGCGAGAGGAGCTGACTGTCACAAAGGAGGGAGGAAAGAAACCTGGGGTTATCATCTCTGATGACCTTAAGGTATCAAAGCAGTGTACAAAGGCAGCATGGAGGGCCAGTGGTATGCTGGGGTGCATAGGCAGAGGTATCACTAACAGGAGGTGGGAGGTGGTGATGCCATTGTATAAAACATTGGTAAGGCCTCACCTGGAGTACTGCATGCAGTTCTGGAGACCACAACTGTGCAAGGACATAGATAAGGTGGAGACTATCCAGAGAATGGCAACAAAGATGGTGCAGGGCTTACACCACAAAACATATGAGGAGAGACTAAAGGATCTCAATATGTACTCACTGGAGGAGAGGAGACAGCGGGGGGACATGATTGAAACTTTCAAGTACCTTAAGGGCATAAATAAGGTACAAGCAGGGGAGCTTTTCCAATGTAGAAAAAGTATTAGAACAAGGGGCACTATATGAAATTGGAGAGTTGGTAGATTAAGAGGTAATGTGAGGAAGTTTTTCTCCACAGAAAGGGTAGTTGACATATGGAATAGTCTGCCACAGGAGGTAGTGGGGGCTAGCACAGTGGAGGGGTTTAAGCATGCTTGGGACAGGCACAAGGGAAGCCTGAGTGGGGAGGGAGTGATGACAAAGCCATTGATCACATAGGATCTGTGGCCACATACAATGCATAGGGCCTACGGGCAGACTGAATGGGCCTAGCGATCCTTATCTGTTGGCAATTTCTATGTTTCTATGTGTCATGTTTTTTATTTCCTTATAAGATGGTCCCTAGAAATTGTTTGAGGTGTGAGTTAAGTTTTTTCTCTGTCTCATCCAGAATTATAGCCACCTTATAAAGTGGAAGACATAATCGGATTCTAAAGTTCTTTTAAGGATGTTTCTTAATTTTTTTTGTTTGTGCCTCATCCTCTTTATCTTTATCTAAGTTATTTGTTGTACTTGCATTAGTTGCTTTATCATTATATGGTGTATTTTCATAATTTTGTTCAGAAAGATGTTCCTCTTTTTCTCTTTTTTTTTTTTTTTACACTTTTTACTCTTATTTATCCTAAGAGGCTATAGGTTACCTTTACCCTTATTTTTTCTAGCTTGTTTGTCACTTTTGCTTGTTTCTGTCCTTGTCTAGTAATTTTGTTACCAAGTTTATTTTTATTTTTCATCTTAGATGGCTTTAAGTTGCCTGACTTCGAGTCCAAAATAATATTATTGACTTCCCCCTTACTTACAGGTTCACAGATCCCTTTATTTTTAGAGGGAATTCTCGGTTGTCCTCCTCCGGTTAGCTCTTGATGTTCTATAGACACATCATTCTCAATATGTTTGGTGGAATTTACCACCTGTTTTGTCTCTCTATGATCAGCTTCCCTCTTTTGCTTCTCTTTTTCCTTCTTTTCTTGTTTTAATCCCTTCTCCAAAATTTGTTTGTTGGTTGAGCTAAGTTCCTTGGTTATGCTGTCCTGCCTAGCATATCCTTGGGGTAGCATAATCAGTTCTGTATCTGAATCCGAATATGACTCTAACCCCAATTCCACCACATCAATAGTAGGTGAGTTTGGGAAAGAGTTCAAGTCAAGTGGACCTAGTATCTTTACTGTCCCAATTTTACTTCCAGCTCCCAAGCTAGGAGTATCTGTTCTGAAAGAACTACTTATTTTGCCAAGTACAGGTCCGTCTCAAACTTGTTGTTTAGCACTAGGGATGACTAGGTCAATGTTTTTCCTGTTCTCGATGCAGATTCCTTTAACATATAGTAGGAAAGAGCTTGCCTAATTAAAATAAGCTGCTCACAGATCATTGCATTAGTTAAGAGAGAATCCCTTAATGCCTTCATTACTTCCTTTGATAAATTTTCCATATTAGGTGTGTCTGGTTCTATAGGGCTCAGACATTGTATGCTTTCCTCATGGGACCACCTAGTCTCAGTGGATTGTTCCTCATAAACTACCTGGTCTTCCACCTGACTAGGCGGCACTTCAGAAGTGAACACAGAGCCATTCAAACCTTGTTTATAATCTTTAATTTTTTAGTCAATCCTCTTATTAGTCTGGATGCTTTCCCTTATTTCTTCTACTGTTTCATTTACTTCTTTATTTACCAAGTTCACAATGTCTAAATTTTGTAAGTTCAAGTTTAACTCGTTTTTAGTCCCCATCATTTGTGGTTTACACTATCCTGGAGATTTGGACAAATTAGTGCTATGCACTGTACTATGTTGTTTTACCTTATTTTTGTCAATAATATCCCTTATAAAGGGTTGAATCATTTTAGGCTTGTTAATGGGTTTATTAGAGTTCTGTCTACCTGTGAGGCTCTTACCCCCATTATGCAAATCTGCTGGAGTTGATGCCAGATCTATACATTTCTCTAACCCCAAGTCATCCCCTGTAAGGGGCTCCCTTTTTCCTAGTAATTTACTAGGGTGACCTCTAGATTTAATTGTTAGTTTAGAAAAATGAGGTGCCAGGTTTTCACTGGCGCCCCTTAAAATACTGTTGTCTAGTTGAGTCTTACCACTCCTTGTTTCCATTGGCATGTTAATTGATACTATGGACCAATAACACACAGATGAATAGGAGTTGTAACCACACAGTTCCTTCACTTTATATATTTCATACAATCCCTCTCCAGACCATCAACTTAGAAGGGACAAGCTAAACGTGAATTCTTAATTTAGTTGCTGTTGCAACTGTTAACATATAATTAAATTAACAATTAAGAATCAATATATGTGCAAAGCTTCACAACATACAGAACCTTATAACACTTGCATAAATAATCTATAAGTATTATCAAATAATTTAAGTCAAAGCACATAAGAGTCACTTAAATATGAATGTCTTATGACTTTGCAGTTCCCAGTCCAAGATTTAAAGCATAATCTGTAACCAGTAACACATCTTGGGAGTTCTTAATAGTCTCTTTTTTCCAACCCAATTCTTGTGTTCCAGTTGAACTCCCGCACACACGAGGATTCCAGCAAACACCAGGACACAATGATAAACTTCTAAATATTGCTCTCACAAGTCATCCCCAAATCTTATTAGGGTGTGTGCCTTCTGTGATTTAAAGCTCTTGGTGATCTTGGTGGCCAACTCTAGCTTCAAGTTCTTGAGTGCCGAACAGGTGAAGGTGCAAAGGTACAAAATCCTTGAAATCATCAGATCCTTTTTTAAGAGCGCTGTGTTCTCCACTATAAATCGGAGTATGAAAGAAATACAGCAGTAAAATTCTGGACACAATAAACAGATTAAATATTTACAAGTCGACAAGCACACAGAGTTATTTAATACCAGTGAATGCTACTAGTAAATACTATTTACTTTTGACTATAAAGCTTGTACTTTGCAGAACTACTCACTTTCATACAGACAAGGATTAAAAAAACTGCTATGCATTTCTATATGCTCTTACAGGTAAAATCTCCGAATTGCCTAAGCACAAATAGCAGTGTAAAGGAGAAAACCAATCAGCAGGTTCTGGTGTCACAGAGCACACAGGGCCCATGGCTACAAGATGCACTACTTACTGCTTTGCTGAATTTGTGATTTGATGGCTTGAAAGCCAAAGCTACAAGTAAGCAAAATAGAAATGTCTATAGCAGCAAACTAAAACACAAAAAGCACTAGCTATTCAAAGCTACTCAAAGGCGTTGCTGCTGCCGTCTCTAGATAAAAATATAGAAATGAGCCACTTGTTCGCCCTTCCCACCGTGGGTGCTCGAAATGGTGATCTGGCTCCAGCATGCTAGCGTATGCATTTTTGTAAGCCCTGGACATGTGACTCAAACTGGCCAATCGAGTTACAGCTTCCTGTTCCAATCTTGCTTTTAAAACTTGATATATATATTCTTAAAGTACAAAAATACTAAAATGCTTAATAAATAACCCTATGTAGATCCTCAGTTTCTGGGCAAACTAGCTCACTGGACTTCCAGCAATCTCTACAGAAATGTGGGGGGACAACACCACTTGTCACGGAGATATGGAGAACCATGGAGGACCTGACCCAAACTAGAATACAGACAAACTACAGTGGACAAAGGTAAATCTATAATAGAACATTTGCAACTAGAAACAGATAACAGTAATCTAGGATTCAGGTAAATTTTAGTCTAGTAGCGGGTAGATACAACTCTTTTTGGCATTTACACCAGAACTCGCTATTTCTTCCTGATGCTAAAGGTACCTTAGGACTTATTCAAAACATACATAAAAATGTAGTCCTGCACATGACAAACAATTGTACAATTATACAAGAATAAAAAATATGCATGAATAAAAATACAAAAATACTAAAAATCAAATAAATTCAAATGTGCCTTAGCCTTTGCAAATTAGCCAGGCATCAGTTCATGTTGTTAATGCAACCAGAGTGCTACAGGGTGTTCTGTAGATGCAATGGTGAGTTTGCTGGGCTCATGAGGGAGGCACAAAAGGCTTATAGATCCCCACAGATTTTACTGGATCTGTCTCCCGACTGAGGGCTCCTCTCCACCAACAAGGACTCCACCCACCAGTGAGGTGTTCAGAGGCCTTGCACCTCTCCTCCATTTCCTCTAATTATCAAGTAGGCACAAAGTCAGTCCGGAAAGGTCAGCAATGATAAAACTTTGATGTGGCAACAGTGGCATACCTTTTATTAAAAAACATGTAGCTTTTACTGACTCCTGCTAAACCATTCCTCCACAACAGCCTAGAAATCTGTCTGCTCACTTCCAGCCTCTACCATGCAATCCATCCAAATAAGGGATTCCAACAGTGCCCTCAAGTGCCTCTCAGTTCCAAAGACTGTGAACTAGTATGACATCTTTTTGTCCTAGAGGTGGAAGAATTAGTTTGGGAGTCTTCCAAATCAGAGAAGTCTTTCTGAGATGCAACCAATGTCATTTCCGAGTTCTTCTCCTCCTCCTCTTCCATATCTCTCATATCTCCAAACATTTTTCTTGTCCATAAGGCTGAGAATCTGTTAGAGACAGGAATTACCTCAGCTTTCAGAGTTTTGAGTTTACAAGCCCTGCCTTTTTTCTGCCATGTAACTGGGTGCACAACAGTATCCTTGGATACTGGTGGGTTTTGCTCATTCTGGGTTAAAGGAGGTGGGGGAGAGGTATGTCTTGCTGATCTTTCTGCTTTTTTGGAGCTGCCTGTTCTAGGGCCTAAATAACCTGTAAACTCTGAGCCTTCCCTATGTGGTAACCCTGGTCATGGTTTCAAAAAGAGTTGTCATGTTCCACACAGAACTGGCGATGCAAAGGATTTGGGCAGGCTGGGTTACTATGTCCATAGTTTAAACAGAATCCACATCTTTGCTGGTTACTTGTAGCACTAAAATGCATTATTGAAGCACACTTAAAGCAAGGATGAGGTTGACCTTGGTAAAAGCAAACTCCTTGATCTCTGCCTATGAAAAACCTATTCGGAAGATGGACCAGACCCAAGCCACGATACTTTGGTTTTACTTGAAATATGCACCCTTCCTTCCACACATTTTTGCTATCCACAGTTGCGTCAAGCACATCCAATATTTCACAGCTCTAACTAAGCCGGTATGTAATAACTCAAAAAATGTACCCCTTCAATTTTGAATAATACTGTGACTACCTTTACAGCTGACTTATTCCAAGGTAATGCCATGAAGGATGCCCACAAAGGAGTATCCTTTAGTGATATGTACAGAGCCCAAAATCTATCTAGTGATTTACTGTCTTTAAGTTAACATCATTGCACCCACTTATCATTACCAATGATGAAGGTGCACCACTTGAACAGGTACAGCACATTAAGTACTTGGGGGTTACACTTGACAGTACCATGTTGTTTGTCTACCATATAAACACTATAGTAAAATCACTCAATATATGCATCGGCCTCCTACACAGGCATAAGCACAATCTCACCTATGAAGCCCTAAACCTTGCCGTCTGCAGGATTCATCTCTCTTGTAGGGTATGGTATTGCAATCTATGGATCTGCAATGGACACAGCCTTCTACCATATCAAAGCCACCTTAAATAAGGCATGCTGCCTCCCCACTGGTTCAGAAGGTCAAACCCACACCTGTGACCTGTATGCTCACACCAACTGGCTCCAGTTCAATAGCAGACTTCAGTAACAGACCTGCCTGCTGGCCAGAAAAGCAAGTCTATGCATGCTACCCATAGGTGTCCAGAAGCTCCTCACTCCCTGTGAAAGCAGCCGCACCACAAGACGCTCCAGGACCATGGTCTTCAAGGTTCGAAGATGTCGCACCACTCTAGGACAAAGGGTCTTTGCCCACCAGGCACCAAAATGGACTAACAACCTGCCACCAAGTCTGTTTGCTATTCCAATGCTAGGCCCTTTCAAACATCTGGTTACCAAAGCAAGTTGTGACTGTTTCCATTAGGCCTCCAGCCTCTGGTTGTTCGTCTACCTAAGTAACTCCTGGAGTCATCTTAACCCCCATTTGATTCCTCCCTAAACTATATCACCCTCCTCCCCTTCACTTCTACCCCCGCACTACTGGGCACCTGTCCACCCCCTACTACTTCCCTCCCTAACTAACCCAACCTCCTCCCCTCACCTTCAACCCCACCTCCCCTCATCCCCTAACCACCACTCCCCTTCTGCTCCCATTCTCTCTTCCCCTCCTTGCACCAACATCCTGTACAGATCCTGCACTGCCCCCTCACCCTCTCACCCAACACTCTCTGTTAACACTTACCTACTACTGGCACTGCCAGTATGCTTGGTATGAGCATCCTTTCACAATTGATGAGGCCCACCTTCTGGGCTGATTTCAGTATATATTCTCTCTCCAGTTTGTCTTCTCACTATTATCCCTCTCTTCCTGAGTCAACCACTCCCCTTGTTCACTATCTTCCCCCCTTTTTTCCTCCTTGTTTTGGCAAGTCCCATTGTATATAGTGTTTGCTTATTTCAGTCACACATGTAACCTCTTGTTTAATTTGCCTTCATTATTGTTGTCCTCTTACCACCTTCTGTAAACTGTAGTTTTGCTTCTTATTGTAATGACCCTGACGTGGAACCTATGTAATGAGGCTGTAGTCAAAGGTTAATCCGAGATCTTAATAAATAAATAAATAAAAAATAAAAAAGATATCATCACTAGCCACATGTATGAAAGCATGGAAGTCCAAGGCTGCAAATTTCACTTAGTCTTTCAAAAGTGTACAGAGAACATAAGTTCTTTCAGGAGGGAACTCTTCACCTTCTACATCTTGGAGGCAAACAGTGTTTCTGTGCTGAGCTGGTTCTATAGATGTGGAAAACTGTTCAGAGAACTTTGGGGGAACCCCTCCTTCCTGTTGCTGTGGGCCATCCTGTACCCATTCTTGCCTCTCTTGAGGGTGTCTGTGGGGGTAGTGAAGCAAAACTCCCCAAAATCTGAAGACAAGAAGCAGCAGCCTCTGGATTCACAAGCATGTCCTCCAAACCCCAGGTTTTATAACTTGTAACCCGTGCTGAAGGTTGAGTTTGTTGTCCAAGCTGAGGGGCAGTCTTATTAGATGCAGATTATTTAAACATCTAAATATGCTTATTGCTGCAGTTTTAGGGACAATTTTCAGTATTTTGTGATAACTTGTCTACGAGGAGTTCTGTGACCCTGGATTTCTACTTCTGGGTCACTACCTCCTATAAGACAGAGCCCTCAGTGAGCAGAGAGATTTGTTCAAGCTATTTTTTAAACCTGCACTAATCATATGCCCTTCTGGTGTGTGTTTTTAGTATAAATGACCTGTTAGTGTGAAAAAGTTCATGATTTGTGGTTTTATTGCATGGAGCCCTTGTTCCTGAATACAGGAACCAGGAAGAGAGCCAGTAGTTCTGTCGGTTTCCCTGATGAACTACAGAGTGCTAAATAATTGCTATTATTTCTTCTGGGGCATTTATAAACTGTATGCAGTTTATTTAAACATCTAAATGTGCTTATTGCTGCAGTTTTAGGCACAATTTTAAGTATTTTGTGATAACTTGTCTACGAGGAGTTCCATGACCCTGGATTTCTACTTCCTGGTCACTACCTCCTATAAGACAGCGCCTTCAGTGAGCAGGCGAGCCAAGCAAGGTGAACATGGTGTAGCACGTGTCGCTGCATGCAAAGATGCGCACAAAGACATGTGCATCTGCACAGGTTAGGCATGTCAGTTAAGAAAGGTGAGACAATGGAGAAATAGCTGTACAGCAAGAAAGTAAGTTCTGGTAATACTGGACCCATAGCTTGTACATGGTTGTAACTGCAAAGCATAACTTTATCTAAATTGTCCACTACATCTGCCCATATTTACTTATTATCTTCCTTGTTGCAGTAATAAAGCCATGGAAACATTTGTTGAAACAATAGAGTGAGAGATAGGCATTATATGCTCATCTTGCAATATGTATATGATAATTGCTGTTCATCCTTCAAATAACCTGTTCATCTGTTCCAAATGCATTGAAAATGCTGATAGGTTATGCATTATAGCTCAGTTTAACAAAAGGCTTGGTGAGATTGAACAAAGCTAATTAGATATGGCAGACTGCTTCCAGGTTTGTCTTCAGGCACACACATTACAAAATGCAACAAATTCTTCTTGTACACAGAGCTCTTTAGTTAACAGCACAAACTGTGATAGTACCCCAAATCATATACACCATATTCCACCAAATAAAAAAAGAGGAAGGGAAGAAGAAGATAGTACTGACCCAGAGAATGTTTGGTATCAGGTACAACACCTGAAACATCAAAAAAAAAAAAAAAGAAAGGCAGAAAAGCTAATCAGTTCAGTTTAGAAATTTCTAACATATTCGACCCTTTACCCCAAGATGCCACTCAGGAAGATATAGTGAGTGCAACAAGCATTTTGGAGGAAGAGATGATACCACCTACACTTATAGCATTAAACAATGTGACTCAGAATATGGGCACAAACCTAAGTGATATTAGTCCCCCAGAGATACCACTAATAATACTAGACACCATACCTGTCAGTTCAAGGCCAAATGATCCTAATATACCATGTATAAACATGGAAGTAGAGGCAAACCAGCAAAGAGAAATTCAAGTTTTTGTCCAGGGGACTCCATTGTTAAAGGACTAGACATTGTAATCTGTAACAAAGACAAAGCACATAGAACTCTGTCTTGCTTCAGGGGAGCTAAAATATCCAATATCACAAAAATGACCAGTGACATGCTCTGTCCAAATAACACCAAAAAACTAGTGATTATTCGCTCTGGGGATAATAATGTATTTTACCAGCACCCCCAAGAAATTAAGCAGGAATTAATTAACTTAACTAATAAACTTGCAAATCTAGGCTGTGATTTTGCATTCTCAGAAATTCTCCCTATCCCTAGAGCAACATACCAACAAAAATGTATTCTAAAGGAGATTAACTGGCTAAGACTGTGGTGCATGAAGCAGAGCATCAGATGTATAACACACTGGGAAGAATTTGCTGACAATAGCCATCTGTATAATAGGGATGGGCTACATTTAAATAAACTGGGGTCTCAACTCCTTGGTCAACAGCTATAATCATATAGATGGGATTTTAAACTAAGATAGGGGGATGTACCTAAACATTCACCATTCATAGACAACCATTCAAATAACCAAAATAAAATAGTGTTTAAAAGGAGAAATAAAAATAAAACATGAAGGAAAAGGAAAAGAAATAAAAAATCTGGATGGAATTTCTCAAATACCACTGCAAATCATAGTAATAATATAGAGGCTAGAAACTCTGTCCTCTTGGATAATTCTAAGGAAATCAAAATTTTATTAACAAATGCAAGAAGCTTAACAAACAAACTGGATGAATTAAGATACATCCTTGTTAGCAAAGATATTGATATCTGTTGCATCACAGAAACTTGGTTTTCTGATAATGACTGGAACACAAACATACCTGGTTATGCTAAATTCCTAAAAAATTGACAGAATAACAGAGGTGGGGATCGGCACTATATATAACAAACAAACTTAAGAGTCACGAGATAATCCTAGATGACACCTGTGCAAAAATGCTATGGGCTAAGATAGAGATAGGATATGAAACTTTAACAGTCAGTCTGTGTTATCGGGCTCCCAATTTAAGTCAAGAAGACAATTTTACATTTTTAAATCAACTTGAAAATAAGGTAGTTCATGGTAACTTAATATTACTAGGAGATTTTAATTTTCCAAATATAAACTGGGACACTCTTGAAAGAAACAATATTTTCGAGAGAAGATTCCTGGAATCTACTTTTAAACTTGGCTTAGAGCAATTAGTCTCTTATCCTACCAGGAACAATAATATTCTGGACCTAATTTTCACAACTAATACTGACCTACTTTCATCACCTGTTATATTACTATCACCTTTGGGTAACAGCGATCACAACATGCTTACGTGCAATATTCTAATGCAAGTGCATTGTAATAATGGAATAATAAAACTCAAAAATTATTACAAAGCAGATTATATTAGCATTAAAAAGCACCTAGCCTCATGGAATTGGACAAATGATCTGGAAAACCTTGATCTTGAGCATGCATGGACAAAAATAAAAGTTAAGATAGACTGCTGTACAAATACCTGGGTTCCTAAATAATATAAACAATAAACAAAGAATACATCTGTGGTGGTCTAAGGAAAAAAGTGTACTATTAAAAAAAAACACAGAGGCCCAGATATTCAGGCTGTGCCAGGCTGTGGCGCAAGCCTGGGCACAGTGCAACTTGGCTGCACGGGGCATTGACAGGGTGATATTCAACGGAGCTGTGCCATGGCACAGCATCATTGAATATCACACCCTGGCCACCCACAGTGCACATGGCACAGTGGCACTGTGCCAGTGCAAGTGGCCAGAGTGAAGCAGGGGAATGCACTAGCGCAAGTTCCGTTGCGCTAGGCGCAACAACCGCAATATTCAAAAGTGCACATGCAAATGGGGCCATAATGCATGCAAGGTGCAAATGGGGCCATTTGCATGTCATTATGGCCCCATTTTCATGCAGGTGCACTGATCCCAGGCGACTTGCACCTGGTGCCCTGCCAGGCTGCAGCCATCGGGGACCGACGCCCCCTGCACAAGTGGCAACACGCCCCGATGCCCAATCATGAGCATATGTTGCAGTATAGTAGACCCATCTCCCTGGTGGTCAGTGGACCACTGCTAGCCCAATCGCGGCATTTGTTATATGAGATGACTCTAATCAAACCCTATTGGTCCATGGTACCCCCTCCCACCCACACACTAAGGTCCCACCGCCCGCTCCCCTGGCCAGCAGCGGGCAGGCAGCTCACCGGCTTGCTGCCCACTGCCCGCTGACTGACCACCGTATGGTAGGGCTGTATGCCATTGGTCCTGGCGTGAGCCAATGGGCATGCAATGTCTCACTACTACAGTCCAGATATGTGAATGGACCATTCATATCTGGACTGTGTAGTAGGTACAGGTTGCACGCCCATTGGCTCACGCTGTGGACCAATGGGTGTACAGCCCTACCACGTGCTCAGTTGGTGGGTGGTGGTGCGGCAAGCAGGTGGGGAGCTGTCAGCTGCCGCTGACTGGGGGAGCAGGGTGGTGGAGCCCAGTGGGCGGGTGGGGAGGGGGCACCATGGACCACCAGGGTTTGCTTGGGGTGTCATTTTGTATAACAAATGCCTGCAATTGGGCTGCGAGCAGTCCACTGGACCACCAGGGAGTGAGTTACCATTTTTAATCATGCTTATGCCCGCGATCGGGCTGCAAGTGGTCCACTGGACCACCAGGGATATAGGGATATTATTATTATATGTATGCCCATGATCGGGCATGGGGGTGCACCACCAGAAAGGTGCAGCTAGAGCTCGGATGGCCACCCACAGGTGGCATCTGCCGTTTTGTGCCCTGAAATATGGCAGCTCACCTGTGGGTGACCAGCTGTTGCTCCCATTTTTTTTTGGCTCACCTGTGTGCAGCGCTGATAGGGGTTGTGCATGCATGGGCTTAGCACATCCTGGGCTGAATATCTGGATGTGCGGAGTATGCATGGGCACGCCGCTCCTACCTTCGCTGCATACATTAATGATGTGCTCCGGCACATTGGGATTTGTGCAAGGCTCATACCCCCTTTGAATATCACACCGGGGCGCATCAGTGGGTTGCGCATAGTGCTACTGTGTTGCGCCATGTGCAACCCTTCTGAATATCCAGCCCAGAGCATATAGCAAGTATAGTAAAACTCAAAAAGATTCTGACTGGAACAAATTCAAGAGACTTGCCAAAAGGACAAAAAAACTAATAAGAATGGCAAAACAAAAGTTAGAAATAAAACTTGCTAATGATGTCAGACAACAAGAAAAAGTTTTACAACTATATCGGCTCCCTTAATCGAAATCAGAGAGGAATAGTCCCTTTAAATATAAATGATAAATTAATTACAGACAAAAAAGAAATGGCTGTAGAACTTAACCAGTATTTTGGGAACATATTTAGCCCAAAAGAGAAAATAGATTTGAAATGTAATCTACATTTAACTCTCCTTTACTCTTTTCTGAACAGGATATTCTGGATGCCATTAGCTTAATTAAATATAACACATCCCCTGGCCCAGATTGTATACATCTAACATTTTTAAAGGAACTCTCTA
Source organism: Neoceratodus forsteri (assembly GCA_016271365.2). Lineage (NCBI taxonomy): Eukaryota > Metazoa > Chordata > Ceratodontiformes > Ceratodontidae > Neoceratodus > Neoceratodus forsteri. The sequence continues at coordinate 1,320,701,551 of CM028130.1, forward strand.
AAGAGCAATCCAGCACCCTCACCCATTTACTTAATATGTCAGTGAAGGAAGGAAATATATTACAGACTTGGAGAGAGGCCAATATTACTCCCATTCATAAAGGCGGTAAAAGACAATTAACAAGCAATTACAGGTCTATTAGCCTAACCTCGCTTATTAGTAAAATTATAGAAAGATTAATAAAAAACAAAATCACCAGTCATATTAGGAATACAGGGTGCATAGGCATCTCCCAACATGGATTTACTCCTGGCAGGTCATGCCTAACTAATCTTATTAGTTTTTTTGAACCGGTCAGTGAGTCCCTTGATAAAGGTATGCCAGTGGACATCGTCTTAGATTTTGAAAAGGCTTTTGACACCGTATCACACAAGATCTTGATTGATCAATTGTTCAATATAAACTTGGTCATTAAGTTAATTAAATGGATTTCATCATGGTTACATGAGTCTGACTGGAGTCCAGTCACTAGCAGAGTACCCCAGGGATCAGTCCTTGGACCTTTTCTTTTTAATATTCCAGTCTTTAGTATGCAAACATCTGACGAGGTCTGGATCAATAAATATGCAGATGATTGTAAACTGGGTTGTATAGTTAACAACACACAGTCTGCAGAAATCTTACAAGATAACTTAAACAAATTATTCGCCTGGGCAGTTAACAACTAAATGAAGTTTAATATAGCCAAGTGTAAGGTAATGCACATGGGGAAAAACAATACTAGGTTCACTTACTCAATAAATAATATAAAATTGATGGTTACTATGGAAGAAAAGGATCTAGGCATTACAATATCTGATAACATAAAATTTAACACACACATTAACAAAACAGTTAAAAAATGTCACGTAATTCTTGGAAGCATTCTTAAACATATTAAAAGCAGGAATCCCTCAATTATTCTGCCATTATATTCCAGCCTTGTGCATCCACATTTGGATTATTGTGCTCCATTTTGTGCCCCAACCTCAATTTGATGTGAAAGTATGAAAGAAAGGGTGCTGTGTAAAGTAACAAAAAGGATTCAAAACATTTCTGATAAAGTCTATGGGTCCAGACTCAAAACTCTACAACTATATTCTTTGGAATATAGAGTCTTAAGGGGTGACCTGATTTATACCTTTAAGGCCCTACAAAATGAATATATTTTAAACACAATTGGCCTGGAAAAACATTTGACATATAACAATACAAGATCCCATAATTTTAAGCTTAAAACTTTTCTTTGTAAAACTACTAAGCATTCCTGTTTTTTTTACTCAGAGGGCGCTACCCATATGGAATACACTCCCTTAAGATATTGTAAAAAGTGATAACGCTTGAACAATTTAAAAAAAGACTAGACTCCTATATGGGTGACAGGAAATTTTCCTTCCACTGCTGAAAAGTAGGTGGCAAGTTCTCAATGGGCAAACGCCTCTTGAACTTGTATACATCTATGAATCTATGAAAAACAGGCTCTTGTTTAATAACATCTGGGGTTACAGACTCTGTAATGTTATTTTTGTTGCTGCTTGCATGAGCAGACGGTGACATTGGAGCCCCAGAGTCTTTGCCATAAAGTTCCTTACAGTCAGACTCCCCATCAGATAAACCTTTATTTGAAGAAACAGTAGACCTATATCAACTCTCCCACCCCTATCAAAAGCATTGGAATGCATAGTCCCAGATCAACTGATGGAGCACCTAGACAAGTACCAGCTACAATGCCGCGAACAGCATGGTTTCAGTAGGAAACATAGTACCTGCACTGCTCTAGTTGAATACACTAGCTTTATATATAATGCCTTGGATTGAGGACTCTTGGTGGGGGCAACCTATATTGACCTCACCAAGGCCTTCGATACCGTTAACCACAAACTTCTTCTCAGTCAATTGATGTGTATCGGGCTAGCCACAGAATCAATTTCCTGGTTTCGAAGCTGTCTTATTAGTCAAAGTAAAACAGTTAAAATCCAAAGTCTCTTCTCAGAAAGCTGACCTATTACTACAGGGGTGCCACAAGACTCAATTCTTGGCCCGTTACTTTTTAGTTTGTTTTTAAACAACCTTCCCCGAGCTGTTAGTGACCAGATTTTATTATGTGCAGACAATGCGGTGCTATACTCTAGTCATTCTGACCCTGTAGAGCTTGAACATTGTATGCAGGCTCACTTCTCTGAAGTAGAGCAATTGTTTATCAGATCAAAACTATTATTAAACTATAAAAAAACTAAGACGATGATTTTTGTCTCTGCCCACAACAAACACAGATCCTACCAGCTACAAATCCATAACAATCTAAGTTCCCCTCTTGAAATGGTGCAGAGCTTTAAGTATCTTGGTGTTACACTGGACTGCACTCTATCTTATAAGCAACACATTGATCAAGTTGCTAAGGCAGCTAGTGCCAAGCTGGGCATGCTTTACCATAATAAGCACTGTTTAACCACTGAAGCCCTAAATATAGCTCTTGCAAGCTCTGTGTTGACCACTATAGACGAGTCAATACCACACTAAACAAGGCCTGTAGACTTGTGCTGGGTGCAGATAGGATGGCCCACACTTGCTCGCTGTATGTACAATCTGGATGGCTAAACATGGGTAGTAGAGTGAAATAGCAAACCTGTGTTTTGCCAAGAAATCTACCCTCAGCCTGACACCTCAAGGGGTGCAAAACCTCCTTATTTCAACCAACCCTGTAGATGTACTAGGAGCATGCATAACCGGTTGCTTAAAATCCCATTTTGCTGAACTGTACAAGGTCAACAGTCCTTTGTACACCATGCCCCTCTTTGGCTAAACTCAGTCTGTGAAGATTTCCACAAGGAAGCCAAGTTTGGACCATTTAAAACAAAACTTCAGGCACTACTAGCAACTGCTAGTGACTGTGATTGCATAACATAGCTCAAGGCCAGCCCCATCTCCTGTCCTTAGCTCTTGGCTCTAGTTCTTTCCTCTCCCCTTTCTCCCCTCCAGTTCCCCTTCTGCCCCTTTCTCTGCCCCTCCTCACCCACTGCCCCTACTTTCTCTGCCCACTGCTGGATCTTTGTGACATTCACCCCTTCCTTACCCTCTGTTCCCTCCCATTCCCCTCCCCTTTTTCCCACATCTGCCTCTCCCCTTTCATTTTTCCCCTCTCCCTTTCCCTTGTTACTCCTCCCCCTCCTCTCCCTCCTTGTATCTCCTCCTACCCTCCTTGTATCTCCTCTGACCCCTCCTCATCCTTTCTCATCCTCCTTTCCTCTGCCATACCCCCTTCCCTCTCTGCCCCTCCTTCTCTCATCATTCACTTGCCTCAGAATTTTCCCTTCCCTAACTTTTGAACTACCTGCCCTTTTTAGCAGTTCTACTACTCACGTCAGTGTTTCGCCTACTGGATCATTGACAACAGACCTGTTGTATTTCAGCAGCTCTGGCTATTCCCCACCCCCCCAGTATATTAGTTAATCTGGGCCTGTAAATACGATTTACTTCCTTTTTGTTCATTATATTATTTTTTCACTGAATCTTGTAATCTCTGTAATGGATCATTCTGCTTTTTTATTACTTGTACTGTTTTTATCCTCATCAGTATTTTTGATTATGTACTTGCCTTTTGCTTGAAGTGTTTATGTCAATGACGTGGCAGCTCTGTAAATGAGTCTCTGGCTCAAAGGTCTATCCGATTTCTTCAAATAAATAAATAAATAAATGCTACAGTATTGAACCCTGCAACGGCACTTATTTCATGTGACTCCATATGTCTGGTGGACTGTGAGACTTCTTGTACAGGTGTGGTCACTGCAACTAGTATTTTTGGGGCCTTTGACATTCTAAGGGCCTGCTTCACAACTCCCTCTCCATAACAATCTCTTGCAGAAGTTCAGGAACAGACATAGAAGAACTCAAGGCAGGACTTCCAGAAGGTAAGTGCTGTGGCAATTTGCTAGGGCTTACCCTCCTTGCTGAAGAAATAATTGCATATGCTGTTGGTAGCTCCTCTGTGCTCCATTTCCCATATACCATTTTAAACCAGCCAGCTTCCAAAAGTGGGGGGTTGTGGTACCTGTTGACTCCTTCAGAGCCCAAGATATCTAGCAGGTCTATAGGTGCTTTGACCCCTGTGTTTGTCAGACGCTATTACTGACAGCTCAATTGTCATGTCCTTCCTGGATAATTCCAGTGCTTAAGTCTCAGACTCCACACTGATACTGCCAATGCTGCCTCCTCTTCCTCCAGCAATTGAAGGAGCAATACCTTCCTCTCACTTATACTGGTCATTACTGTTTCCTCCACCAGAGCTGCTGCTGCTTCCATTTCAATAGACTCTGCATCATCTTCTGGGACAGGAGCCCCCTGCAACATAAGTGCATACTGTGGCTTTGTTTCTATTGCCATTAAGGATCCAGACCTCATACACACAGATGTACAAGCTTCTACAGTGTGCTGTTCCCCTTATTAATTTACAGCCATAACTTCTATCGGTATCTCTTATTCTATCATAACTTGTCCTTCATCACCAACTTTTCCACCTTCTCCATCACCTTGAGGGTTGGCCATATTGACAAAGAACCAAATGACAAGAGGTTCCCCATAGAGGAGAATAGGGGAGTTTCCCGAGTATCTTGGCCAATATTTCCTTCCTCATAAAACTGATTTTGTGCAACTTTTCAAGGCTGTGTGTGAGAGCTGATGTGTGAAATGGCTACTCATTTCACTCCCAGTTATTCAAAATGGCTGCCACAACATGTTTACAGTTATTTCAGTACCAGTCTCTCATTGATTACATTATTATCATCATCATCATCATCTTCTTGTTCTTCTTCTTCTTCTTCCTCTTCTTTCTCTTCTTCTTCTTCCTCCTCCTCTTCCTCTTCTTCTTCTCCACCAATGTGAATGTGTCCTTTTTATCCCTTGCCACTGCCACCAGTATGGGTGATCTGTGCTGGATTTGAAACAGTGACCTAGACATGAAAAGATCCAGTGTGCTACCAGTCCACTGAGCCATCCATCCACTTCCCCATCACATTCTGTATTTTATTCAGTAGACTCACATTCCACATTTTCAGTAGATTCCAGATGTGTTCCACCCACCTACTACCAGGTAACATATGGAGGTGAAAGGTTCCCACCTACTACCATTCAGCTGAGCCATCCATCCACTTCCCCATAATATTCCACATTTTTTTCAACTGATTTACGTTCAACATTTTTAACAGATTTCAGTCACATTCCACCCACTACTGGGCAACCTGTGTTGAATTTGAAACAGTGACCAAGATGAGAAAGGCTCCCACCTGGTATTAATCTACTGAGCCATTCATCCTCTTCTCAATCATGTTCCACATTTTATCAACAGATTTGTGTTCCACATTTTTAACAGATTCTAGTCATGTTGTACCCACTGCCAGGTGACCTGTGTTGGATCTGAAACAGAGACCTAGAGGTGAAAGGTTTTCACTTGCTGCCAACTCACTTGAGACATCCATCCATTTCCTTATCATGTTCTATATTTTCACCAGGTTAACACTCCACATTTTCAACAGATTCACTGTCACATTCCAGATTTTCATCAGATTCACATTAATGCTTTTTACCAGATTCATATTCCAAATTTTCACCAGATTACCAGTTGCGTTCAATATTTTCACTATCAAGAGCCCATCACATTCCACATTTTCACAGACTACGGTGCCAGAATTGCAATTACCATACTGCTATCTGAGGCTTAGGAGGGAGTTTTCCACTGCAACTCAAACATCAGAAGCAGTATAAACTCCATGCATGGATATCTTGTGTTGACCATAGGCTGGTGTTTGCAAAAATTGCACAAGCCCATGTCTCCTGTTGCCAATTCCTCTTTCTCTCCCTCTGTTATTGGCTCTCCCTTCATCCCCCCACAGTCTGGCAGTCACTCCAAGTCTACTCTTCTCAGTGTAGGGCTAATTGATAAACACCACACATCACACAACCTCCTGGCATGCATTCACAACATACTGCACTCCTGGACAATTGGAAGGTACCTACCAATATACATGTTGTTTTTTTCATCACAGATAATGAAGTAAGCATGGTAAAATCAGTCAGTGATGGGAATTTGATCAGCATTCATTGCTTTACCCAAAGCATAAATCTAATGGTCACATCTGTACTACATCACAATTATGAGGCTAGCAAGATTGTCTCCAAAATATGCTCCATCTGTGCTCATTTGCCTTTATCTATAAAGGTGACCAACAAACTAAGGGCAGTGCAACAACACTTTGGTCTGTCTCAACGATGATTGATACAGGATGTGACTGTCAAATGGAATTCATCCTACCTGATGCTTTATAGACTGCTGCAACAGAATCAGGCATTTCATGACATGCAACATTGGGGGAGTCTTAATCCACATTATGGGAGTTCTAGGCCACCATGAGTAGTCACTGAATGATGCCACAGTGAAGGTACTTGAGCAATTTGAGAGAAGCACCCATGGTTTAAGTGCATTCACTTAAGTGTTTGTTCCCTTTCTAAATCCTAAGCTAGAAAGAGTAATTTTTTTTTTCACTTTTTTGTGTGATAATTTTCTGTGTTTCTCAGGAGAACTGGTATGAGGAATGTTTTTTTCCTGAAAGTAGAAAAAAAAACTAGTACTACTATATCTGTTTCTGCCCTGTAAGCAGTCAGTGACAGGTGCACATTAAACACAAACAGAAGCTTTTTTGTGCTTTTGTATTAAGTAGCAAGAGATAAGAAAAAAATAAAGCAGGCTATTATTTTTTCAGACCTTTGTGTTACACATTCAGAAGCTTAAAGAAGGGTTTTATTCTATGGAACTTGTTTCTCCTTGCCTCTGTGACATCTGGTGACACCCAATCACTGCATCTAGCCCCAACACTGACCTTTTGCAGTCTTACAGTTTATCCACCACAGTTTCCAGGACCACTATGTCAGAGGGCTCAATGAAAAGATCAAGAGACACAAAATAATCAGACATCTTCAACAAAATTGAAGTGGATGTGGGTTTTCTGCAAGAAACACATCTTAGATAACAAGATGTTGATCTGATCAGGAGAGAGTAGATGGATCTAGTTATAGGGGAGGAGAAACTAGCAGAAAGGCTGTTGTGATTATTCTAATACATACACAAATTTATTTTGTCAAGTAGGAAGTGTTAGCTGATAAGGAAGAATACTTCTTGATTGTCATGGGGGTGCTAAACTTGAGTCCCACCGTAATAGTTAATATTTATGCCAAAATAAAACCAATCATTAAATATGTTTCTATTCTTATGGACAGATTTTTAGACACCAATATCAGTGTTGCTATTGACTCAAACTGTATTCTTGACCTCTACATCCAATAAACCTTATTGACTAACTAAGGCTGATGAAGATTTAGGCTTCCTAAGCAAAACATTGGATCTGACCGAAGCATGGAGGCTCACACATGCTAATGTTACAGAATATACATTTTGGTTACCAGTGCATTAAACAGGCTCCAGAACTGATGAGATTTTCCTCCCTCAAAACTTAATTAAAAATATCAAAAGAACAGAAATTCATCCCATTGTCATATCTTATCATGCCCCAGTCTCTGTTTGTACAGTCAATCAATTGCATTTTACTGGTTCCACAAGGTGGTATCTTATCACTTCTTTACTTATCTCTAATGGGACAAAAGAAAAAATAATTACAGAAATTAGTAATTTCTTAATGCAGAATGACTCTAAAGATACATCTTGGTCAACTAACTGGGAGGCTTTAAAATGTGTACTCAGATGTCTTTTTATTAGCACGTCTTCTAGACTAAAGAAACAGAAGACTTTAAAACTAGCAGAAAAAATGAAAGCTCTTCATAGTTTAGAATTACAACGTCAGTCAAGCAATTCAGTGGAGAAATGGCTGGAATGGTCCAAGGCTAAGAATGATTATGATAAGATTCTAAAGGATTCTATTTTTTTTTTTTTGGCTAGGAAGGCCAAAATTAGACATTTGGACTTGGGCCCCAAAGCCCAAAAACCTTTAGCTATTAGCCTTAAGACTTCAAACAACCCAGTTACTATCCTGTGTACAAAAGATAATAATTCTGGAAATGTGGTCTCTGACACTGAGTCTATTGTAAGTATTTTCACTGACTACTATACAGAATTATATAAGGAAGAGACTAATTATCATTTTGAAGGGAACTTTACAAATTTTGTTTCAGAATTTACATCTCCCTGAATTAACAGAAATGGACAAAACACTATTAGATAAACTAATAACAGAGGAGGAAATACATACAGCTATCTCTTCCTTAACCAAACAAAAATCTCCTGCTCCTGATAGGTACCCCATAGACATTTTTGCCAACCTTTCTCTAAACAACTCACACCCATTCTTTTTTTTTTTTAGTTGGTACTTTACCCCCCTACAGTCAGCCCACATCCAGCTGCCATCCTGGTGCACTCCAGCTCCCATTAAGGCCCTTGCCCCCAGTCATATCCCCACAGCTTGCCCCGTGGTGGGGTGGTGGCAAGCTCCTCATACTCACCACCAAGTCCAGATTCAGTCCTCTAGGGGTGACACCTCCAGAGCCGCATGATCATATTTTTCTCTTTTTCTGTTCTCCTCAGGGGTGGGGCATGCAATGACACATGTGGAGGCAAAGCGCACACTCCAGTGCATGCTCCTCCCGGAGCTGCCCCATCCCCCACCCACCTTGTCAGCATCAGTGAACTTCCCCTGAGCCTTCTCTAGGGGCCAGACATTCACTGACTGATGGTGCCCCCTCCCTGGAGAAGAAGAGCAGTCCCAGGGATGCTCAATCTTTCTCCTCCCTTGCTAAACCCTGGTGGTCCATGCTCATTCCCGAACAAGGGTCACCATCATGGTGTGAGGTGTGGCATCCAGTGCCTCAACCCTCAGCACAACTGGGCTGGCACACACATTCTTTTTAAACTATTTAATGACTTACTGACAAAAAATTCCACATTTGATCATTTAAACAAAGGGCTAAACACTCTTATTGAAAAGAAAGGTAAAGATCCTGATCTATGTTCAAACTATAGGCCCACCTCACCTATAAGTTCAGAAATGACAATATTATCTAAGATACTGTCCACAAGACTTGATAAAGTCATTCAGACATTAATAGGTTCACACCAGACCAGCTTTTAGAAGGGGGGACATGCTGCTGACAATGTGAGGAAGATACTGTATATTGTCGGGGCTGCCAAAGAAAGTGACACTCCTTTTGCTTTGATTTCTCTCAATGCTGAAAAGCTTATGACCAGGGTAGCTGGAACTACCTATTCAAAGTATTACAATGCTTTAATTTCCTGTAAGCCAAATTAATTGGATTAAAATTTTGTATGCCAACCCCCAATCAGTGGTTTTAATTAATGGGAAAATCTCTCCCTACTTTAATATTTGAAGAGGAGCCAAACCAGGATGTCCACTTTCCTCCACCCTGTTTCTCCTATTACTTGAACCCTTATTACAAAAATTAAAAGATGCTCAAAGTTTATTGGCAGTCAATATTCAAGGGGAAAATATATTTGTGCGGCTTATGCAGATACCCACAAGAAACTATTCCTAAAATCTTAACAGTAATTTATGAACATGGCTATATTTCTGGTTACAAAATAAAGAAAAAAATGTATGTTATTTCCTTAAATAGTAAATTCTTAATCAGCGAGGTGATAAAAATTGGTCTGCAGTGGTCAAATAGTGAAATGACATATTTAGGAGTCAAACTGGCCAAATCCTACAGACACTTTTTAAAACAAAATTTAAACCAAATAAAACATACTTGTGATGCCGAGCAAGAGAAATGAAACAGACTTTCCTTGAACATATGGGCTAGAATTGACTCAGTCAAGATAACTCCCCGTCCCAAAATATTTTACTAAGTAATGCTTAATACTAATTGCATTCCTAAAAAATTGGTTTACAAAAAAACCTCACCAGTCCTATCTCACACTAACTAATACAAAAGAACATGGTGGTTTAAAATTGTCAGACTTTTACTTATTGTATATTGTTTAGTTTGCAGAGCAAAACAATTCATTAAGTGGGTCCAAAAATGGAACAAAGATTCTCGCTATGAATCTGAATGGCTCACTATTGAGAAAGATTTTATGACAAGTGGAAAATACAGTATATATTAGGTTCCTTGTATTTCTTAATCTGACCTTAAATAGAAAACACACTCAGAATCAAATTATTACGGATTCCATCAGACAAACCAGGTTATTAAGTTCCATCTTTGAACTCAAACTAAATAAATCCCCACAGCAGCCAGTTTGGAGCAACCCTAATTTTAGAATTAATGGTAGAACAGTATTTGATACCCACATTCAGGAAAAGGGAATCATAAAGGCCCTTGATTTAACAGAGAAAAACAAATAGCTCAATAACAAACAACTTGTTGAAAAATATGACCAAACCCTAGAACAACTTATTCTAACATATACCATTAAACAATATATTACTAAATGTTATAATCCAAGAGAGCATATTTTCCAAACAAATGATAATACTAGAGGTTTTTTTTAACTTGTAATACTAGGCCCAGTATTTCTAACTCTTAGTCTCCTCATGAATATTCCTAAAGAAGACACATCTGTCTACAAAGCTTATTGGAACGGAGTCTCGTATAATGAGCTAATCTTTGGAATTGGGATGAAATGTGGATGTTGCCTCACAAGATCTTTCCATAGATGAACCACAAGTTCATACAGTATAGATTACAGAATAATCTATTTTGTGCATCCTCTCAAAGAAAGAAAATTCACATTCAACTACCTGGCAGCTGTGTCAAATGTGATTCAAAGGAAGCTGACCTTAAACACATGATGTAGGATTCGCCATTTGTGGGAAAGCTCTTGGGGAACTTATACAAAACTACTTGATAGATCATCTCAGAATCTTTGCCAACCTTAACTTCCATACTTGTATTGTTGATTTCATTCAGCCTCATCCTGGTCTTTCTTATAGTAAAAATGCATAATATTTCATTTCTATTATGGCTAAAAACCTTATACTCAAACATTGGATAGATAGGCATTTCTCTTCTTTGTCTGAATGGAAACATGCAATTATGGAAGCCCTCAGACTGGAGAAGATTGCTCATGGCCTTGTGGAGAAAGATGTCAACTTCAATAAAAATGGAATTGAATACTAAAATATTGTACAGGGACTTGTATCATATCAAGCAGGTACAACTCTTCCTTGTTTACTGTTTCAGATTTTATGTTGCTTCACTCTCTTCTTTCTTCTCCTTATTGTAGTCTATCTTTTTCCCCATCTACAGACTTCCTTTTCTCATAATATTATTTTCTTCTAATTCTTTAAATCATAAATTTTTGTTTATATTTATCAACTTCCTATTTACCTTGCTTTAGGTATTAAAATTTTATTTTATTACATATATGCACTTATAGATCTGTTCATTATATTGTATCATTAGGTTTTACTTAAAATATGCATACGTTTTATTGTTGCTTCTATATGGTTTTATGAACATTGTTTTCTGAAAAATGTAATAAAAACTTATGAAGGAAAATCCAGGACCACTATGTGGTGAGTGGTCACTGACCAGCAATGTCACTCGTGGAAGAGACTGCTGGTGTGGGGGTGCCAATGTTCCTAGAAAGTCATGCTTTTCACCCTGTGGAGGATGAACAACCATAGCCAGCTTGGGGGGGTGTAGGAGAAGTGGACAAGAGAGGGTAGGGCTATAGCACAAGTAAGGTGTTGGTCTGGAAGTATAATGATTTAATATGGTAATAACTTGCATACTGTTTGACTTCAAGCAGAGTGGGTCACTTAACTGCCTTTTGATTCCAGCACAGACCTGAAATTAGCTTCAGCTCAGTGTGTCTTTCCTGGTCAAAAATTGTAAAATAAATTAAAAATTGTCAGGCCACCGATGGACAGATAGGGGGCACTGCTCTGCTGAGGTGTCACCCTTTGGATGAGACATTAAACCAAGGCCCCTTCTACCCATCTGTGGTCACTGTCCTGGAGGAAGAAAAATATTCCACAGCACTTATCAAGAAGGAGTAAGGGAACTTTTATTATAACAAAACAAAAGAAACTGTACAAGTATTCTTACAAAGCAAAAAACAACGTGTATACTCTTAAGAGAAAATATAGTATTACAACAAAAAAAATACTGCTGAGAGATACAAATATTAGATAAAAAAGTGGAACTCGCTCCATTCCTTCATGATAAGACTCCCAGATAACTTACAAAATGATCATAATATTAAAAAAGAACATGAACAAACCTAATATTCATAACCAGGTAACTTAATTCCAGAGAAATAAAAATGTTTGCTCTATTTAAACATTGTTGTCCTCTCAATTTTATTTCCCAGAGTTCAACTTCCAACATTCTGGCTATTGAGAGACAAGTACTGTAGCTTGTAGTTGCAGCAACACATATTGGTACCTTGCCTGCCACAGAAAAAACTTCAGGCAGGCAAAGATTACTATCAGTGTGCTACTGTTGCTGCCCCTGAAATGAGGAGAAAACTCTCCTAATATCAGATTATTATATGGTAGCCTCAACAGCCATGGGATTTGCCATCTGAGTGATAAAGTCCAGAATTCTCTAGCATACGTATGTTCTAGTAAGAACTGATATTCTGTCTCCTCATGTAAGGCACATTTTAATGTGGACACATTGTCTCTTCTATGTGTTTATGCTCTGTTTCTTTAACACCTATTCACCCATAACAACTGAGTCATAAAATGTCCCTCATTTTTCAAAGAACCCTCATATCTGTAAGCTGTGCTAGAACTAATGGCAGTTTAAAAGAATAACAATATTTAAATTTTGCACTCTACATTTATGTGAAACTTACATGTTCTAGTATAACTGAGGTCTGTTCAGAGATGTAGAATTGACTAGAAATGTTCACAGGTTTTTAAGTGGGAACAGCATAGGCAAAAAGCAAAAATCATTTGATTATGCAAATGTCTAAGATTAATTGAGGTTCATTTAGTGAAAAAGGGATATACATTGTAAACCACTCCATACTCAATCATGCCATACCATTATTCTACTCTGGAGTCCTGCTTTTAAGGTAGAAATAAAAATATGGTGTGGAAGAACACAACTGTGTTTATCATATCAAGTCTCCCATTTTTTATAGGTAGACATGTAAAGGTTCTCTTTATGGGGTCCAGCTGGCTAAGTAAGTTGAAAAAATATACCTCGAATTTTCTAAACTGGCTCACCTCGAAGTATGGGTGAGAATTTTTAGTTTTTAGATAAAAAAAATCTAAATTCTAAATTGGCTCACCTCGAAGCATGGGTGAGGAATGCACAGCCTGATCTGCTGGTACTTGCTGAAACGTGGCTTTCCTCTAAAATTCCAGACACCTCAGTATACCTGAATGTGTATAACCTGTACAGACAGGATAGACTAGCTAAGTATTAATATTAGTTAATACCCCAGTACTGACACTGTAGATCAGCATGAAAGGGGTGCTGCACTTCTGAGGTGCCGTCTTTCGGATGAGACGTTAAAACCGAGGTCCTATCGGCCTGGATTGGTGGTAGTTCAGGTGGATGTTAAAGATCCCATGGCACTTATTGAAAAGAGTGAGGGGGGTTTATTAAAATTCACGTATTGCATACAAAGGTACAATCAAGAAGTTTTATATCAGCAAGTAAATATTTTCTCTCCCTTTTTTTAACAGGTAATAATAAAAAGAAAGAACTAAGGTAAATCAGTTCATATACAACTAACACTTTTTTTCTAGTTTTCAATCTCTTCATAAACAAAATGCACAAAATATATCCTATTTATATTTTATGAATATTTGAAAACCCTTCCACCATCTATAGACTTTATCACCTGAATAGTGCAATAAATCAGATTGATGCACATAGCGCATTGCTTGTGCTACTAAAAAACTATATACTGGGTATGACATCATTTTTTGGTAAAGTACCCACTGACATCAAGCTTGCCATAAATAATATCGTAAACAACATAAGAAAACCATATAAGTTTTGAGGTGCATATCAACCTTCTCTTTTGGAAGGAATCCTAGAACCAAAGTATCATAATTCAATAATAATAACCAGTTCATATTCCATTTAGTACTTAAAAAAGACCATAGAGGTTTAGAAAAGGAGCAATAAAAGAAAAAATGACACATAGTCTTTTCTAGATTAATACATGCTGTATATGGGCAATTCCTGTCTGCTGAATTCTTGTGTTTTGCATTCCCTCTAATATTTAGTTTACCATATACAGTAAGCCACAGAACTTCCCACATAGTACTAGGTACTCGTTTATTAGTCAATTGCTTTATAATTTGTGTATTAGAAGCTGGAGGGTAATTCTTAAAACTAGGCTCAGTAGGGTATAGCTGAGATAACAGTGTATCATAGAAATTTTTCCTATTATGTTGTAAAATACAAGATTGTGAAACTTTCCATTTAAATAACTTCTGAGCTGCTGGTCGAAAAAATTCAGGTAACTGTAATCGTGAATGTAGTTTCGGTGCTAACTCATGCCATACAGCTAAATAATGTTTCAGTACATGTTTCACTAAACAAAAACCTTCAGCTATTATACTGGATATACTATACCAAACAGTATGGTAACTAAAGAGAGAATGAAAAAAAAGTACTGGTTGAACCATACCCAATCCACCTTTTCCCTTACTTAAGTAGGTATAACAACACTTAACTGGATTCAGTTTATTTCCCCAAAGCATTTGGAAAAAAAATCCATATACTTTTGTCTCTAAAGACATAGGAAGTGGAAAAATGTAGGCCACATATTGCAATTGGGGAATAACAAATTGTTTCAATATCTGGATTCTCTTAAGTTTTGATAATTTCCAAAATTGCCATCTTTTAACCTTATTGTGAACTTTTGATAAAGTTGATTCCCAATTATTGAGAAATAGATTAATTGACCCATAAGTAATATCTAAAAGTACTATTGGTTCTGTTGCGAGAGTGATTCCGGATATTTGAAATGAAGTAATATCCCAAGGGCCTATCAATAACTCTTTGTATTTTGCAATATTTAATTTTGAATTAGATACTTTAGCATATCTCCTTATTTCGTCTAGCAAAAGAGGAATTTGTTTATAATGTAAAAAAAAAACAAATGACATCTGCATAGGCTTGTACAGAAAGATTAGCCAATTCATATGACTCTGTCAATCCGTGCCATCTATGCCTACTAGATAGGCATCGAAGTAAAGGGTCAATAGAAAAAATGTATAATAAAGGGCTTAAAGGACAACCCTGTCTAACACCTGTAGATATACTAAACCCTTTTGTTATTTGACCCCTTATTAAAACTTTTACAAAAACATGGGAGTACAATAGCTGTATATGCTTAATTACTGCTACAGGTAACCCATATTTAGCCAATACAGAAAAAAGGAAAGACCTATCAACACGGTCGAATGCTTTCTTTTGGTCTACTGAAAGTATACACCCCTTGGATTTTTGCATGATAAGTATCTCAATGAAATCTCTAATAATAATAAGGGCATCTTGTATTTTTTTGTTAGGGATACCACAGAATTGTTGTGCAGAAAGCACTAATGAAGCATAATTCTTGAGTCTAGAATTAAGAATATGAGTAAGAATTTTTTTTTCAATTCAAATTTTATTAACAATTTTACAATAATACAGGAGACAGAAACAATAACAATGAAAAAACATTATTACAGCATGAAGTATGTTCTGCCCTTCCCACCCCTTTTCCCCTCCCACCCAGTACAACAGTATCACCAAGAATCATCCCAGTCATTTAGCTAAGACATGTTATTATTATCGCCACCAATAGTAATTAGAGTGTGTATGGGATCCCAGACTTGCATATACTTCCGTTGTCTATTGTAGAGGCCCGCAATGGCTTTCTCTGTTCTGAGATTAGCTAGAATTTCATGAAGCCATTCTTGATAAGATGGACAAATATCATCCTTCCAATGCTTGAGGATGACTTTTTTAACAGACAAAGCTATCATGGAAATATGAAATCTCTGGGTGGTAACATCAATAGGGGATAAGTCCGCTAGCAGACAAACTTCCAGGGTAAAGCAATCCTGAAGACCCAACAAGGGGTCCAATTTGGTCTTAATAGAATTCCACAAGGGGGAATCTTAGGACATTGCCAAAAAATGTGGAGAAGTGTCCCTTTGTCTAGGGAACATCTAGAGCACAAATCTGAGTCTAGAAGGCCCCAACTAGCAAGTTTTGGGGGAGTATAATAAAGATTATGTAAAATACGGTATTGCAGGAGCCATAGTCTGTCCTGCGACACAAACTTATGGCAGTACCATCATAATACGGGCCAGTCAAAGGTATATTGGGGGAAAAGTGAGGACCAATATTTAGTGGGACCATAGAAACCTCCAAACCGCCAATGAAAAAGGGCCTGGTATAGTTTCGAAATTACCTTGGGAGGACTTAACAATGGAATAAGCTCCAGTAGGAAAGAAAATGCAGGGGGATGGGGAGGAATATTGCCCCACATTCTAGTAAGAAGGTGTTTAAGTTGGAGGACCTTGAAGTGAGTAAGGATTTTATAGTCTGAGTTTAACAATATAATTGGTCTCCAGTTTTCAATATCAGCTCTATCTCCACTTTTATATCAATAAACTATTAAACCTTCTGAAAAGAATTGAGGAATTCCATTATTCTGAAAAAAGAACAAATAAATGGTCTGCAAAAAGATAGATATTTCTGTGATAAACACCTTATAAAATTGGTTTGGTAGACCATCTAAACCTGGTGAGGTATTTGTTTTAAGAGCTTTGATTGCCTCTGTAATTTCAGTTAAGGTTATATTTTTAAGCAGTAAAAGAGCTTCATCAGGATATGTCGGAACATCAACAGTATGCAAATAATCAGCAATCATTTGCTCAGAGTATACATTAGTAGGTAAGAGTGAGGAGTAGTCAGGATTTGATTACATTTTCTATATCTGAAATTCCTTCTATTCTATTTCCATCAGAATATTGCAGGTACTCAATTGTCATATCCTCATGACTTTTTTTGCAAGCCTCATATGGGTCTCCTACTGGTGATGTCTGTGTACCACTAGAAAGCATTGCCTGGATTGTAGAGGCTCTATCATACTGATAGGCTAACATATCGGCCTTTAATTTTTTTATTTGTGATGAGTAGTTATATTTAGTAAGGTATGAAATAGTATAAAGATGTTGCAGTTGTTTCCGAAGGGAGAGATATCTTAAAAATCTGTTATTCCCAATTTGTTTACTGTATTTACTAAACCATATTTTTAAATCCATTTTAGTATCAGCCCACCATTCACCAGGATCATTATATAGACATAAAAGTGATAATCTGGCAGATAATAAAGCTATAATCCCCTTTTTAACTTCAGGGTTTGTAAGTAAGGAACCATTCAGTTTCCATCTATTTTTAACTTTGTTTTTAGAAACTAGAATTGGTATGTAAAATTTTAATGAAAGATGATCTGAAAATTCAATGGGAATGATTTGAAAATTACCTTTAGGTAGATTCCGAGAAAGGAATAAATTATCAATAGTAGTTTTATAAGGGCCCCTAGAATACATAAAGTGAGAGCCTGTGTTGTATATACCACAGTTTACAAGGCCTGCTGTTTTAATTACCGCACTTAACATATTGGAGTCATAATAGTTTTTTTTCTTTTTCCCCACTGATATGTTCCCTAGCTATGTCAAAATTGAAGTCCCCTCCCAAAAATATCAGATAGGAAGATACTAAGTATGGTTGAACAGTTCTTAAAAGAGATACCCTATCTGCTTTAGTCAGAGGCCCATATACAGTGATGAAGCGGCAAGCCAGTGATTTCCATTTGCCATCTAATAAAAATAATTGACCTGGAATTAGATCTAGTAATTGTATTAAGGAGAAATTATAAGATCCAAATAAAATATCCACCCCATCTGCACAATCTTGGCCAAAGGACCAATAGAAGGACCCCCAAATCCATTGCCTTTTAAATAATACTAACTGCTCTCGAGAACACATCCATGTTTCTTGTAGAAAAAAAATATCATAACGGTTATCATGAGTGAAAGAAAGAACAGATTGCCGCTTTGTATTATTTAATATACTATGAATGTTTAGTGAACCTATAGAAAGGAAACCCATAAGTTAGCAAGAGAATGATATCATATCAATTTTTTCTGCTTTTTCTTTTTTTTATTCTTATAATCTCCCTGGTCTATTCCTGTAGAGAGCTGGCTGCTCCCCACTAATTGGGAATCTAATTCCCCTTGCTCCATGTCAGAATCACCATCTGGCAAAAACAGTGCTGCATAGGTATTGCCTGTTTCGATTATAGCAGAACTTTTTACTGTTACTGGAGGTTTTTGCCTGTTAGTTCTTGAGGAACGCCGTCTAGTTAGAGGTGGCAGGTCACTGCTACTGGCAGGACCACACCCTGAGGTGTTTGGCTCTTCATAACATACAGGAGTTAAAAAAAGATTGTCTCATGGCCTTTCACTAATAAGAGTCTCCTCTTTTATTTGTTGAGGCTCTAATTCAGGGAAAACTGAAGATGGCGGGGGTCTTTTGTTTTGTAAGTTTAATGCTCCTCCTTCTCCAAAGTAACAGAAAGATCTGAAACACAAGAGGAAGAAGAGAGGTTAGTAGGGCGGGAGGGCTCATTTTTAGAAGAAGCAGAGTCTTGAGCTTGTTGTATAAGCAGCTCTGGACTGGCACAAGAGGCTTTGTTTTTAGCCGCCCAAGGGCATTCACTAAAAACATGGCCATAATCCTCACACAAATCGCACCTAGTATGATTGACACATTGCATAGCTATGTGCCCCAGTTCCCCACAATTGTCACAATGAGCTTGGTCACAAGTTCTGGATAAATGAGTTTTAGATCCACACTTATAACATGATCTGGGCTGCCCTGCATAAAAACAGACCCCTCTATCTCTTCCTAACATGAATGAGTTTGGGATGTGCTCCATTCCTGTGTCAGTAGGCCTAAGCTTGACCTTATATTCCCATCCTCCTGTCCAAAAGGATTCTGAATCTAAAAGTGCTTCAGGATTACTTAAAATTTCACATTTTTGGGGCAACAAGAATGTAATATCATCCACATGGACCCCTTCATTACAGAACATTACAGTCACATATTTGACCAATGGTTTGGTCAAAGGAGTTACCAAAAAGGGGGTCCATATGGGTGAATATTTAACTTGTGTATAACGTTCCCAAAATAACTCAAGAGCATACGCAGTCCGAAAGCTGACATCATAATTGTCCTCTCTAGAAATGTTAATTAAAGCAAATACTTCTCTGGGGGGAAAAATGTAATGAGTCCTTCAATAATGTTCATCCTACATAGGATCTATCAGGTCTTTCTTCTAGGCCTCCTTTATAATGAATCCGCACTGCATTCCACCGTGGTGCAGCTTCTTTTTTTATTTTAGAAAAAAGTTCTGACAATAAAGGCTTTTTAGGTGGTGAGGTGTCGTGAGTTCCATTATTATCCATGCTAGAGGCCTCTGCGTCTATAGGTGCTTCTGTTTTTGACAAGGCTGAGGAGTCCAGGCCTGTCGGGTGGTTAGCACAATTAACAGTATCCTTGTATGTTTTTTTCCTCTTTATTATCTATTGCCTGGGTTTGTAAGCCTAAATTAGATGGTTTCCACTCAGGGGATGCCTGTGAAAAATTCAACAAAGGATCCCAGTCAGGTTCAGGAAGCCAATTTCCTTTAGAAGTTTTTAGCCATCCTGCATTTTGTAGGGCCTTCTGGGGGGTCCAAATACTATCTGGGGCAAGTGGCAAGGATAACTGGTTCACAGGCTGAAAAGGCATTTCTTTTTTGTGTAGTTATCAGACATTTCACAGATTGTTGCAAAGTCTGTACTTTAATATGCCCAGAAGCAATATTATTATGGTCCTTTAAAGGAGGTTCTTTGTTTGCTTTAGATGAAAATAGAAATGTTGTAGCCCCAGTTTGAATCATTGGGTCAGATTGATAAATCACTTTCTTTTCCATCGATTTATTACAGTCCATAGAAAGGAGATTAGCTGGAGGGTGAAAAACAAATCCGGAATCATTCATGATGTGTGAGAAGTTTGTAACAGCTGACTGCCAGTCTCCCGTGACCTGTGAGTGGCCGCTTCCAGCTGCACAGCTGTCACCCTCAGGCTGGATTTTAACTCTATGAGGCAGTAAGTCCTTGACAACGGGTTCTTGGCACACACCTTTCTCGGTGTTCAGATTGCCAGACCCAGGTTCTGTATCTAAAGCAATAGCTGTTTGTTTCAATAGGGGCTGTTAAAATTGCTAGCCCCTGAGTCAATATTTATAACAGGAATATCTTTATAAGTTGACTCTCCCAGCTCCAGTTGTTTTACTTCAGTGACAGCACTCACAGAAATTTTGACAGCAAATTCCGTTTCCGTAGTCTTCAGTCCTGCATTCGCAGCATTTACTTCTTGCTGTGGGATCGTGTCAGGTTTCACCGCATTCAGCTGAGTTTCCGCGCTGTTTAAGGAAGGTTGGTCAATTTCTTCATGTCGCTCCGTATTTTTCCCGATGGAAGTTAAATCTTCTATTGAAAGAAATATATCACTCGTTTCACCATCTAAATCGATAGCGTTTGGCACAAAATCTTCAGCCTCTTGTGTGTCTAAAATAGGAGAGGAGGCTCGGTCTCCTACCTCCATGGCATCCTTTCGGTCCAGCGACTCGCTCCAAGTGGCCATCATAATGGCCAAAAGGTTCCCCTACAGGCAGAGTAGGGGAATTTCACCAATGTCCTGGCCAGATTTCCCTCATTCACTAAAAATACCATCAACAGCTTAATTTGGTTCAAGGTCAGTTGGCATTCATCTGTATCCCCCTTCCCCTGGTCGTGCCTGAAAATAGGCAGGATTTGTCTAGTGCACTTACCCAGTCAACAAAAACGAAATAAATAAATAAAAAAAATGTGGAGGTGGATGCCTCCTACAGTATATGTGAGGGAAAACTTACAGGAACATAGAATAGACTTAAACCAGCCCTCTCAAGACTGTGAATGTCTGGGAGTTAAATTCTGGCTGGGAAAGGGCAGTAAAGAGCTCAACTTCCTGACAGTTTACATATCCTCAGATAAGCAGCAAACTGGGATTGCCACATTTATTAATAACCTTAAATATATCAACCAGCAACGGGAAACTATAGTGGTGGGATAATTTTACATAAATTGGGTGTCCCATTCAAGCAGGGCCTTCAGGGACCAGATGGCCAGCTTATACCTCTACCAGGTGGTAAAGGACTGCACAAGAACAAACTACAAAATGGGCACCAGCACACTAATTGACTGAATACTAACTACTCAACCAGATTGACTAACTGCTGTCAAGGACCTACCTGATTCAATTAGTGATCACTCCCCTGTATTATGCTCCAGGTCATCCAAATTCACAAGGCCCCCCGCCAGCTCGCCTACAACAGGGTACTCAGGAAGGACAGCCTAGGGGCCTTCAAAGAGCACCTGGCCAAGCTGGACTGGAGCTACCTGGACCACAGTACAGACATCGACACTGCTCTTGACTACTTTATAACATAGTTCAATGGAGCATGTGACATTTATGCCCCTATAGGAAAAGAATGGTGAAAGATAGGAGGGCAGAATGGATTACCCCAGCAATGCTAGCACAAATGAGGGATGGAACAATCTACGGTACAGGGCAAAATCAATTGAGACACTAGCTGATCTTCAAAAATATAGAACAGCAAGCAATGAATGCACAAAAGACATTAAACAGGCAAAGGCCAACTGCTACAAAGAGCAGCAAAAATGTACATGGGGAAATGGGAGGATGTTTTGACAAGTACAAAAAGACCTCTTGGGGCAGAGTGACAAGATACCACCCCACAATGCTAAATACAGTATGAATGGATGCGCCACATTAGTACATGGTGAGATGGCAAACCTATTCAATGAGGCCTTTACTGACCTCAGTGCAGTCCCCCCCCCACCACTCCAGTCCACAATGATGATACGACCTACCCTGGTACACCTGACCCCAGTAACACTGGGATCCTAACATACTAACATACTAAAATGCCAGCAGAATAGGCCTAATGGTCTTTTGCATCTGCTCATTTGGTCAGCCCCCACCCTGGTAGCTGACCTAGCTGCCCCCTTCGCCTTCTCTGGCTTCTCCCCTCCCAGTTCTGGATATTCTCGCAGCATTGGATTTTGATTCCAGAACCCTTCCCCTGTACCTGTCCCACCCCCTCTTGAACCCCTCCACCATCTCTGCCTCCACCAGCCCCCTAGGCAGCGCATTCCATGGCTCCACCACCCTCTCAGTGAAGAAGCACCTCCTCCTTTCACCCCTGAATCTTCCCCCGTCCAGCTTCCACCCATGCCCTCTAGTGGTCCTGAAATTCTATTTTAAAAGAGTCTCTCTGGACAACACAAAAAATATATATTAAGGATGTACTAGGAAACACAAGAATGGGGAGTGACACCATAGACCTTAAACTAATTCATCTATCCCTCAACCAGATTGCTCACCCACTTTCCAAAATTTTCAACATCTCCCTGCACTATTCCCAGTTTCCAAACACATGGAAAATGGTGCATGTCACTCCAGTTCATAAAAGTGGACACGGCTCAACCGTCTCAAGCTATAGAACCAGCTCCATTCTTCCCCCTCTGTCAAAGGCATTGGAAAGGGTGATATCAGACCAGCTGGTTGACTACCTAGGCAAATACAATCTTCAATGCCAATACCAACATGGCTTCTGCAGACTGCACAGCACACACACACACACACACACACACACACACACACACACACATGACCCTAATCGAATACACCAGTTAGCTCCACATGGCTCTAGATAACAGCCACCTGTTCAGATCAATCTATATCAATCTGACCAAGGCCTTTGACCTTACCGACCACACCCTCCTGCTAATATACTTTGTTTCCTGGGTCTTTCACAAGACACAATGACATGCTTCAAAAGCTGTCTCACTGGTAGAAAGCAGTGTGTCAGAATTAGTGGGTGCTATCTGATCCCCAAAATATGACTGTCAGGTACTACAGGGCTTGATTTTGGGGCCATTACTTTTTAGTCTTTTCATCAACAGTCTCCTGGAAGCCTGTCCTAAGTCAAGGGTATTACTATACATGAATGATGCAGTTATCTTCTCAAGTAATCCATGCCAGGGCTTACTGACAGCTGACCTCCAGGATAGTTTTAGGAAGATTGCTGGGTGGTTTAAAAGTGATAGGTTAGTCTTAAACTATAGAAAAATGAAACAATGCTGTCTGGAGAGCCACAAATGAGGAAAAAAGCATTACTTATGGCCATTATAAATGAAAAGGGAATGCCACTGGAACAAGTCAGTAAGTTCAAATACCTTGGTGTCACAACTGATGACACCCTCTCATTTGCACCTCATGTTGACCACACAGTAAACACAGTCAACAGAAAGCTTGGAACTAAATATTGTACAGACAGAGACATTGAGTCACCCAGGAAGCTAGATGAATTGCAGTCACCAGCTCAGTCCTCCCCATCACTTACTATGGGATCAAGATATGTGAGGCAGCCTAAGACACTTCACTAAATGGGATCAAACTAGTCCTAAACAAGGCCTGCTGCTTAATATTGGGTGTGGACAGGCTTACACACACTTGCTCCCCTATACTTACTATCAGAATACTTCCCGTGCAGGATAGAATCAGACTCCAAACCTGCATACTGGGTAAAGAAACACTGTTGGGTTTCATACCTCCTGAATTGCAGAACCTTCTGGTACCAACCCAAACTCCCTACCTCATTAAGGCCGTGACTAAGAAGAAGCTTAATATCCCTTTCTGCAAGACTATACTAGCGAGGTACACATTTTCAGTTAGAGGTGCTCAATGGCTAAATGAACTCCCTGAACTCATACTAAATCTCAACAAAATTGGCCAGTTCAAGACAGAGCTCAGAAGTTTAATTACCTCCAATACCGCCCGCCATTGCTCCTGATTCTGCGCAGACTAACTTTATGACAGAGCTCATCTGAGCTGCCAATAGCCTCTATGCCTGGTGAAACCACTTCAGCTAAGTTGGGCTTGTTGAATGTTACTTATATGGCTAATCCCTGATGAAGTTTGTTAAAGCAAAGATGTCTTAATTGTAGAATCTCACTCCCCAAAGCCTTACCCTCGATTAGGTGTTTCGCAAAGAAAACACCTTTTTTCAGTATTTTTGCCTATTATGTTATTTTTAAAACTACAGGATTCCACAAAATGGTGCACGCTGCACTATTCAAATTCAAGGCAAAGTGCGGCGTCGCACAGCTCGTGGTGCAATGACGCACGTTGCCTTGAAATTGAACTATGCGGTGTGCATAATTTTGAGGAAGCCCAGAGTTTTTAAAAATAAAATACTGTAAGTAAAAACACCTGAAAAAGATGTTTTCTTTCCGAAACCCCTAATGGGGGGGGTAAGGCTTTGGAGGTGGGGATTCTATGATTAAGACAGCTTTCCTTTAAATGCTGCCACAATTGAAAAGAATTGTAATCTTAATATTGCTATGTAAACCTGTATATCTCTATGGACCATAGTCAAAATATGTATATAAGCAACTGCCCAGTTTGTTATGTAATTATTGTGTTATTGACATGGAGCCTTTGTAAACTAGCTATCTTACTCAAAGCTGATTATTCAAACAAATTAAAAATAAAAATAAATTCAAAGGTGGGGGGAAGCATGGCTCAAATATGTGAAAATTGACAAAAGAAATGTTTTAATAATGCGTATCCTTTTCTGCTTCAAAAATTTCCAAGTTTTTCAAAGTGCTACTTTTGATGCACACACTTCTGATTTTTCCGTCCAATTAATAAGAGGTGTGTCACCTGTTTGAAATTTGACACCTAATACTTTTATGGAGGCATCAGCTAAGCAAACATCTGCTACGTCTTTGACTTCCAGTGGAACATCTCTCAATCTGAGCCTAACATTTTCCTATATTTATTTATGATGCAGATGTTCTGGAAAAGGATGCCATTACTCGTGATACTATTTATCCAGAAGGCTCATTTGCTAAACATAAACAAATGTTATTCATATATGCAGTGATCTTTATCAGTCTTCCAGATAATGGTAGAAAAATACCCACAATGCTATGATCCCAAATAATTTGTTTTAAATGTGATCCAATGAAAAAAATTAAAATAAAAAGGGATTTAATGGGCACTCTTGTGGAATATCAATTTTAATGGGAATTGAAATCCCAAAAATGCCATTTATTATGGGTGTAACTGTAGCCTTCTTATGCAGTAATTTAATCCACATTATAAATTCCACTGGGATTCTGTAATGGGCTGGAAATGAAAACAAATATGAATGAGATACTTTATTGAAAGCTTTTTCAAGATCAAATGAAAGAAAAGAACCTTTCACAGAATTCCCTTTAACATGTTCCATAACTTCTCTAATTATATACAGATTTTCTTGTATTGTTCTGTCTGGAATGGAACAAGTCTGTACTGGCTCAATTAAGCCCTTTGCAGTCAATTGCATTCTGTTACATAATATTTTAGATAACATTTTGAAATCAGAGCTGAACATACTAATGAATAGTAGGGAAGTTTTATTTAAAAGAAAGAATATCATACATACTGTACCTATACAGCATTTATCAGGTACTGCACATCACAGTGCAGAAAGAAACATAGAGACATAAAAGTTGTTAGCAGATAAAAAAAACTCATGGCCCATTTAGCCTTCCTTATTTTTCCCTATGTACAGCTGCTCTGCAGACCCTTACTCAGTCTTCGGACTCCTCCCCCCCCCCACACCTTACTTCCAAGATCCCCTTGTCTCTATCCCATGCATTCTTGCATCCTGTAACTGTTTTAGCCCCTACCACCTCCACTGGGAGTCTGTTCCATGCATCCACCACCCTCTCTGTGAAGAAGAACTTTTTTACATTTCCTCTGAGTCTCTTCCCTTTCACCTTTATAATGTGACCCCTTGTTCTTGAACATCTTTTTCTTTGAAAAATGCTGTCTTTCTGTACTGTTTTTACCTGTAAGGTATTTATATGTTTGTATCATAGCCCCCTTTTCCTCCTTTCCTCTAGGGAGTACAAATTCAACTCCTTTAGCCTTTCCTCATAGGACTTTTGATGCAGGCCCTGCATCATTTTGGTTGCCCTCTTTTGTAATATCTCTTCCCTATTTATGTCCTTTGGGGCCTCCAGAACTGGATGCAGTACTCGAGGTGTGGTCTCACCTGTGACATGCAAAAAGAAAATCTTCTTTTACAAAGTATAGTAAAGAAAATAACTAAAATTACAAACAGATGATTGCCGTGACACTATTTTATCTTAGACAGTGACAATTGTTTCATAATTTCCTAAATCTAGGTAGTACAGTGTTTTCTTGTAACAAAATCTTCCTTAGGGCTGTGGTTACTACAGTATATCTACTACAACTTGTGGTGACAGATGTTTCTGCTCCATTGTTCGTGAACATCTGGCCTGCTAGAGATAATACTTACATAAGGCACAACAAAAGAGTTTATATACAAGGCTACAACTGATTCTTTATACAGTGCCACTATCCATGTTACAAACAAATCTGGGATCTTGTAGAAATTTAGGATTTCCAGTAAATAAAAATGTGGTTCACAATCAAAGGCTTTTTCTTGGTCGATAGAAGGTAAAAAAAAAAACGTTTAGCACACGTTCCTGTCCCCTTTTCAACAGTTCCATTATTAAAATCAAGTCACCATATATACTTCTCGTGGCAATGGCATATATTTGAGAGGAAAGAAGAACTACCAGGGCTATCTTAGGCAATCTGCTGGCCAGTACTTTTGATAAGATTTTTTGGTCTAGGTTCAGCAGACACAACAGTATCCAGTTTTTCATATCTGTGTGACTGCCTCTTTTAAAAATAAATCTTAATAGTGCTTCAGACATGGTTCCTGGGAGTTTCCTTGAGTTCAAAATGGCACTATATATATTTATTTTAATGCTGGTCCCAATTCCTGCAAGCAAGTTTTATAAAACCTAGCTGGCAAATGGACAGATTATGGAGCAGTATTGTTATGCATGGATTTGATTACATGTTCAATTTCCTCCAACTCTATAAGCTGTACTAAATGGCTATGCATATACTCTGCAATTCTGGTGATGTCTAAGCTGGAGAATACCAATGGGTCCCACTGGTTTTCAGCTGGTGTGCCAAAATTATTTTCTACATATGTTTGTGCAATAGCAATAATCAGTGTGGAGGGTCGGTTCTCCCCACTCCCATGCCAGGAATAAAATAGTGCAGTTGCACTCTCTTTCTGAGCATCCAGCAAATTTAACTAAGTCCTGAGAGGGTTCTATGTGATAACGGTGACTGCCAAAGGGTGATCGCCATTATGGTGAAGTCAGAGTGCCGAAAATCTATTTTGGTACTCTGACTCCCCGGCGCACAACAAAACGATGCTGGGGACTTGTATTTTTTATGTTTATGTGGGGGGCACAGCCTGCCTCCAGACCCGAACCCAACACCCTTCCTACCAAAGCCGTGAACCAACCCACTACAACACAGGGCCCGCTCGGCAGCCTACCGTGGCACCACCCCTCAAAACCCCTCCCACCTCTCACTGAATGTGCTCACTCTCACCCCCCCCATGCTCATCTGTAGCCACTTCCTGTCACTACAGTCTCCAACCCACCCCATCTGGTCACTGTACCTGACTGGTAGCCCCTGAGACATGGGCCGAAATTGAGTCACCCTTTAGGGGGTCACTCAATAGCAGTCACTAACATCATGGGCTTCCGCTGAGAGAGCCCTTGTGTATTAAATTTCAAATCTTGTTCTAGTTCTAGCAAAGTTTCTCATTTCTTTCTAGATGTTGTGTATTTGAGGTGTTAAGTCTATGTTATCTTCATACATTTTTTTGGTAGACTGTAAGTTTACGCAAATGTTTTCTCAAATCTAAGAAATGGTGGTATTTATCAGTATGTTTGTGTTTGGCTAATTTTATAAACAATGTTTTAAGATCCTATTTGGTTTGCTTCTGTCATTCTGAGATGTTACCGTGTGCACATAAGACTGAACACCTGAGGCTCGATTTATTTTCAAAGCCCTATGAATGCCACAAGCCCATGGTGCTCCAATCATTTGACACACGAGGCTTGTGGTATTCATCCAGCCGGCGATCAGGATTTTCAATCGTGTGCCAAATTCTGGAAGTTAAACCGGTTTTTCCATGGTCTAACTTGGACCATTTGGGAAGCCCTTTTCATGGGGCTTGCACCAAATCTTTGGCACAAGCTGCCATAAATTGAGGAAACTGTCACAACTGCTCCTGATGAATTAACATCGGGTGCAGTTGCGTCAAAGGAGTTTGGCTCAGGTGAACCAAAAACAGGTTTGACACTGACCCTGGCCTTAAATAACTCTTGCCACTGGGATCTAACATATTTCTGTTCTAGCATGATGGTGTTTAACCTCCATTGATGTGTCTGAGTGGGAGGCTGTGGCTTAAAGTTGCAATTGCATGTATCAACTTGATGGTCTAAGGTTTCTACACTGATAGTTCTTGCTCTTTTTACCTTAATCCCTTCAAAAAGAAACAATACATCAGTTCTTGTTGCCAGTCTTCCTTTTGTGAATTTGGTATTATTACTGTTACTAAGGTTTTCCATTCCATTTCAGAGGCTGACTACTTTCACCATATTATTTAAGTATGCTGAATCACAATACATTCTGTTAATTGAACCCCCTCTGCCTCTTACAGAAAGACCAAACTTGAAATCTCCCCCCAGCACCACCATCCTGTGTGGTGGGCAAAAAGGGGCAGATTTCCTGGAAAAGGCTACTCTGGTAGCTTTTATATGGGAGGGGGCATAAACATTTATGAGTATAAGATGTTACCTCTGTATTCAACATCCAACATTAGGACTCTAGCTAGATCAGTTTCCACCAGTCTTTGTATTTTAGAAATGTTGCCCCCCACAGTATCCCCACTGATCACATTTGTTTGGATCTTGAGACCAAAATGATGGAACATGTTTCCACAATGTCTTTGCTGCTATGATTTCAAATAGGTTTTAAATGGGTATCTTGCAGGAAAAGCATGTTGCCCAGGTGGGTGTCCAGTACTGATACAGTGGAGATTCACTTTCCATACAGTATGTCTTCATACTGTTCACATTGGCTCTATGATGCCTGTTTGACAACTATGTTATCAACCGACATCACAGCAACAGATTTATGTCAACCACAAGTTGCAGTTGACATAAATCTGGCAGCAGACCCCCGGCTGTTTTTCTATCGGGGCTTCACCCCCCAGACCCCCCATGTGAGGGGCTCTGCCCCCGCACCCTCCTGAACACAAGGATTATCAATGCTGAGTCAGACATGATTCTGGGAGAGGGTGCAGAACCAGGGGACAGAGTGCTGGGGTCTTGGGCAGACCATTACAGCGAACTGTGGATGTTGTTGGCATCGATGTGTTCATTGTAATGGTGTCGCCATACAGGGGGCATATCATTTAGATTAACTGTGACTGGAGTTGATGTAAGTTTAATACACATGCTGGTAGTTTAAGGGGTTATCTGTTGCTATTCTTTTTTAGCATAAATTTTATTTATTTTACAGATTAAGTAACACAAACATTAATGACCCTACTACTCTCAGTAGCCACTATGTACATCAAGACAGAACTAGTCTAGTACATCAGAGGTGGAATAATATATTACATTCTTAATAACTAATATTAAGTATTATCTTTTTACAGACTGCAAAAACAAAACCATGTCATCAGGCCTTTTTTAAAACATAAACATATTCCTATCACCCCTTCCCTTCCTCCATCCCTTCCACACACATCCTTTATCTTGAGAATTAGGATTTTTATATCCTATATGTCATAAATTGACAGTCATAGTAAGTCTGTGGTTCTTTACAGTTAACAGCTCCAATGTGAACTGCAAATAGACAAAATGTATTGGGATGGCGCTCATCACATCAACATTTCGACATTTGAATTTATTATTCAAACTGTCAATCATTATAGAATACTTAAGCAATATACCACAACAGGGTAGGGGTAATGCTGGGATGTACCTACACTTGGTGTGGTTTGATCACAAGGCTGCAGGCCGGGTGAGTAAACCACGCCAAAAGTGGGTAAATCCCAGAACCACCCACATCCTGGAGTGCGATTATGCGATTATACAATGCCACCCCCCCTTTTTTTAATAACAGAAAAGACAGCAAAAAGTCAAGAAAAAATTTTTTTTTATTTTAAATGATTTTTATTGCATTTATTGCTACTCCACAAAAAATAGTCCTGTGTTACTAGGGTGTTGCTAGGGGGCTGCTAGTATAGCCTAGAGTTTAGAGTAGCAAGATATAAATTGAGCTTGATGCAACTAATAAACCAGGGGTTGATTCCCACAGGTGAGTTTTCTATGTCCTGGCTTTGTTTCTTTTTAGGCAGCAGGAAAGGCTTTTAAAGTTGGTGCATGGCCTCCTTTGAAGTACAAAGCAATGGCTCCAGTTTTGTACAGTCTGTGCATGCATGGCATGCTGCTGTGCAGCAGGCGAGTCGATACCAGTGTCTGTCCAGCTCCACTGGGAGCTGCCTTACCAGCTTGTTTGGGATGGAACTGCTATACTGGAACCAGGGAGGTAGTGGCACCAGCACAGAGACAGAACAGAGTGTTACAGGACTGAGGAGTGAATTGAACAGAGGCTGGAGGGAGTGAGTCTCACAGGAGCCAGTTATCGGTGAAACAGAGGCAGGAAGGAGGAACCACTGTCAGTGAAAGTATAGTTAATTTTGAAACTTTTTACATCTAGTTGTTTTGATTGACTGGTGTGTATTAGTTTAAGACAGCAGTCTGGGTTTGAGTTTTGCACTTTGCTGTCTGGGTTCAGCGGCTACCCAATATGGCGGGTTTCGTGTTTGATGTTTGGGGATGGGGAATGGGAGCGATTTTATGCAAGGGGGATTCAAGATGCAGCTGACTGTCACCTTTTTCCATGGGTCCTGCCAGGATTTACCACTGCTGAAACGTGCCAGTCAGCCAATCAGGTTTCAGTATTTTCGTAGCCATTGTATAACATAATGCTGCATAGTCTCTAAGTTATTCTGTTACCTCTGCAGCCTCAGCCAACATAGATATGTCCTGTTCTGATGGTGTAGGAGATCCACCCTCATCTTCTGAACCTTTTTGATATTGGGAATGTAGAAAAGCAGCTAGTTGATCTATTTCAAAGAAGATGTATTCTTTGCCCTGAACCTAATCTGAAATTTGGCAGGAGCCAGCAGTTGAAACTGTGCAGCAGTTTCTACAACCTCCTGTCTATATGAAATACATTTTCTCCAATGATGCTGGATGGAGAAAGCAAAGTCAGGGAAAATACTAAAGTGATAACCTTTAGAAATTATTTTCTTTTTCATTCTTGATAACTTTGGTATCAGGTCTTGGTCAGACTCAAAATGCCATTGAGATAAAATAGTCACTTTTGTATCCGGATCTTGTTGATTGCCTTCATTGGCTGAAATCTGAGCTTGATAAAATGGTGTATCTTTAATGAAATTTCTTTTTGGAACTCTGAATGCTTTAATGAGAAATGGTAAATTATCTAGTGACAAGTCATATACAGAAATAAGTACATCTTTCATAAGGTCCCATATTGATTCAATCCCTGAATCCAATTTTAGTTGAAATCCCATAGTTTGGAGATTTCTGTAATGCACTTGATTCTTAAAGCATTTCGATTTAATGATTTGAGCTATAATTGTCCTTGACTAGCCCAAAAGAAATAGACTCAACTGTTTTGATTTTCACTGCATTTGGTGCAACATTTTCTATATTTGTGTCAACTTGTTTCCTTATTTTGTTACATTCACCTGTTATCCTTTGCTTATTGCAGTAAAAAGTCTACTTCCATGTTTAAAATTTGAAGTCCATTCTTTGGATCCAATCCAATACAGCATTTATAGAAGCTCCCATAGACTTGAATTTAATTTCTTCATCTGCTGCTTGTTAGAGGTTTGAGGCACATTATTGGTATTTGTGAATGGGCCACTTGCAGCTGCTGCCATTGCTGTCAGTGTTCCTGTAGTACTGGTTTGGCAAGCTTTGGAGGAATTTTTTCCATTGTGCTGACAGGACCGCTTCAGTTACTTGTAGCTAAAGTCTTTTCAGGAGATACGCTAGGTGCATCTCTAGAATGTTGTTTTAAAGGCTTTAATAACATTGCTTGGGGGAAACTTGTGGAGGCTAAAGAAGAAGTGTCACCAACTCTCCCTCACCCACTGGGGTTGAAAGCCTGCTGGAAATATTTTTCTAGAGGACAGATTCTGGGTGATGCAAACACCCATGAGGAATTATTGACACAACCGTTATACTTCTCATACATAAGGTAAAGTTGTTTATAGTGATAAGGATGATTTGAATGATCTGTAGAAATGTTGAAAAGTGTTGTAGAAATATTAATAAAAAATCCATCTGGACAAGCTAACTAAAGGATGTCTGTCTCAAGCAGCCATATTTTTCCTTCCCTATCTGTTGCTATTCTTGTTTCAGATCTAATCCTTTATCTGCATTTCTTAGCAGTGAGGGTTTTATGCAGGGATTCATCCCAATCAGAAGTGGAGTCCCTAATAGAAAATGATATAGAAGATGTCTCTAAGTCCCCTTTATCTTTGTCTGTGTACCCCATCTCTTTCTGCTAGCCAGAGCAGAGTAATGTTTTTTTGACTGATGTTACAGTGAGTTGAATAGTTTCAAATTTCTCCTTCCTGTATTCTCCCCTTTTCCTGGTAGAAACAGTTTCCACAGTTTACAGATCAGCTTCTGACACAGGAGGAAGTGGGAAATGACTAGCTGAGGAGCCACATTGACCTTGCTCAGTTCTAATGGGGAAGGGGCGATCCTGCCCTGCATTACTAGCCAGTTGTTCTGAAATGGGGGGGGGGTGCACTTATTTGGGCCAACTGGGTTAGAGTCAGTGTTATTTACTTGTTGCTGTAAAGGAGTCCAAGCACTGGGATCCACTGTTGCAGGCTCTTGGGCTGGTGATTGTACATTTTCTTGAGCCAGTGGAGTCGTGGTGTGTCCTGCAGGTCCTGTAGGCCTAAGGGAGAGAGACATTCTCTGGATTGAGACTTTTGCAGAACCCTGGGCTTGTTTCTTCATGGTCAGCTCCTCTTGGTTTATGTCATCATCTCTATTGTGGGATGCCCTGGGACACTGCCTGCAGCAGTGCCACTGTTCCTTATAAAGGTTGTATTTAAAGGGACTGGGCATCAAAAGTTCATGAAGCTGTATTCCAGACACATATTGCATCTCTCATAGTCACAAACCAAACTCAAGTGGTTTTTGAAACCATACGTGTGGGGAGTTTGGGGTTATCCTGGATAAGAACACATACCTCTGTCCCTCCCGAAAAAGAAACTCCCTGGCAAGTGACATACACCAGTAATAGTTTGTTTCAACTTGACTCTGAATTTCCAGTCCCCCCATCCATATCTGCTCGCTATCAGTTATGGGAGTGGGCTGGTCCAAAATTCACACCTCTGGTAAAATTAATATGCTGTATCAGGGACATCTACACCTTCATTTCAAAACAATATGACGATGGTCTTAACATTAGGCCTGGACAGAGGGATGGACAAAAAAGGGGACCAAAAGACTGAGTCCTTTAACCTGTCATACTTTATCCAGAACTCTTCTGGGGCTTTCAGTGCTTTAAAGATAATGTCAAAGGTAGATTTCCTGCTACGTGCATTACAGCATATCATTGTAATGCAAAGAACCCAATGGATTCTTGAAGTTCTGATTACATTCATTCTATCCAGGGATAATTCCAAGCCCCCTTTATATTTTATTCTCACAGTGTTACTCCTTTTAGTTGGCTCTCATGGGCTGCAAATGGATCAGCCACCCTAAACCACCCACAGGACCCTCTGGGTGGGCTGGGCTTTGTCTCTCTAACCTGGAGGTAGAGCCTCTCTAAGACATTATATCTGTTTCTATGCAAGAGTTATCTCCTTCATCTTGTAGTATCTCATCTTCAGAGGAATTCCCTACACTTGGCAAGTTAGAGGTTTCTTTTTTGGAGAGGGAGACTTGAGCTGGTGTATTGGGCTGGGTATATACCTCTCATTCTGTGATTTTTCCTGAGAGTCTGTAGAGGGAGATAGCTTGAGACCGCTATCCTTTGTATCCTCTCTCAACCACCTCTTTAGACAGTTCATTTGGAATAGTCTGTACACTCTGCTCAACTTACTTAGTATAGGCACATTTTTACATCCCTCCTCCCTTTGTAAACAGTGTTTTTGTTTTACTCCATTTTCTTTATCATTTCAGCTTGTGTAGCTGGTGCTATGCTTACAGGTTCTGTTCAGTATCTTCCAGGAACTATGATTTGGCATCAGGAGCCAGGACTGAGCCAACAGCCATCCAAGCTGCTTTAACCAACCAGCCACAGTTTCTCCTGGTATTTGGGTTTTGCTGGCTGAGTCTGTGCAAGACAGACACATCTTATGCCAAGCCAGCAGCTCGTGCATGTGCCATTCTTGATGGCTTTGCATCCTGCTCTTCAATGTGTTTGGGATTTCCCCATCATCTCAGTGGAAGCAGCTTACTTTCTCATCAGTCTCTCTGAAGCAGAGCTGATTCATCTGTTGCTTTTCAGTTTTTCTTTTTCTGAGTTTGCCATTCTTTGGTTGCTCTATGAGGATGTTGCTGGCTTTGTTGTTTATGGCTGAAGGCTGTACTTTCTTGTTTACATTTATTACAGCAGTGATCGGTACTCCTTCAATTACCTCTGCTGCATTATCAGATGTGGCAGGTCTATATTGTTTAGCATTTCCATTACTCTGTGAAATAGTTTCTGGCTATATGTTGACAATAGTGTTTTGACTGTCAGTCATCTCCTTTGATGATGCTGTATCAGCAAAGACCTGATTCACCAGCTACAACTCCCTCTATGTGTTGCTACAAGTAAGTTTCAGTCAGTTTTTATTTTTCCAAGAAGTATTTTGCTTCTTATCAGCTACCGGTGACAATAGGTGTTTTTTTTTTCTTTCCTCTACAGCTTTTTTTAGTCTTTTATCCCACCATAGCTTTTGTTTATGAAAATATTCTGCTTCTGACATTATGACTGAGTCTCAATCCATTTCTTCCATCTCCATCTCTGTTACAGCTGTAGCAGATTCCATAGCCACAACTTCAGTAACTTCAGTAACCCCTTGGGGAATGGCTATAAGAGAGACAGTGAGCTCTCCTATACCTACAGCTTTTATCCTTCCATCCTCCAGGTTACCCATCTTGGCAAACAGTCACATGGCCAGGGGTTCCCACTCCAGGAGAGTTGGGGAATTTTTTATGGAGGGTAAAAAACTATATGCAAACTGAAAATATCAACCCTTATAGTAAACGCATCATGTGCATACAAACTCTTTACACAACTTCATAACAGAAAAAGAAAATAATAAAAGAAAAAAAAAAAAGCATCCAAAGGAAGAAAAAAAAAAGGAAGTGAAATAATCTTTCACATACAGAAATTTCAAGCATCTTCCTAAGACAGTGGAGTAGGAGATTTTTTTATTCAAAGACAAAGCAACATAACCAATACAAAGACTGCATCAAAGCAGAATAATGAAAAATATAAAATATAGAATAAAGTATGGGTTGGAGTGTGTAACAAGAAGTTTGCACACACCCGAGGGGTTTATGCATAGCATCTAACCCCAAGGGGGTGTGTAAACTTCAAGTTTACACACCCCGACCCATATTTTATTTTATATCATTGCTGGGATTTCATTATTTGCCACAGCAAGTACTGTATATAAAATAAAAAATACATTCTTTTGTGACCGCGGTCTGCTTAGGTGCAAGCGAACGCTCTACGGTCTGTCGGTCACTTTTAATTTTTTTTTTTATTCAGTTTTGTGTGGAGCCAACATTTTGAGGGTATTGCCCTCATTTTGATTAGTTTCTGCCTGCTGGCACTTACTGCAGAGTTCAAGTAGTAGTACAGTATCAAGGGGAAAGATGACGCATACAGTGGCTAGGAGGAAGAGCTTCAGAGGAGGGGGCACCTGCGCAGTGCGAGGGAAACCAGGCACGTGTTCACCATTATAAATGCTCCTTTATTTATTTTTTTATATTTTATTATATCCATTTTATCAATTAAAAACCAAAAGAAAACAAACAGAAGAATATTCTTAAACAGTCCCCCATCTACAAAACAAAAAGAAAAGGAGAGAGGAAAGATCACAATGAGTAAATGGATTAACATTTCATTAAACCAAACCTTGTACCTGCACCAAAAAGAAGTTAAATTATATTGTTTTTAGACAGGTTTAGCAATTACCAAGAATTCAATAGATATCGAAGTCGCACTTCAAAACAAATAAACCAAATAAAGCAAATAAACTATTAGTAATGCTCCTTTATAACGACAAATTGCACCACGGTTTCCCTATGGGAAAAAGGAAGTCCAGGTAATTATCAATATATTACACAAAATAAATCTCCTATCCATACAGTGAAAATTTCTGTTTTGGGGCTGATGTCTTCATTCATTAAAATGATCTGTCGTATTTTCCCTTTTAGTCAGGCTTCTCTCACCTGATCCATACTTTCTGCCCTCTCTCGACTTGAAACATGTTAAATTCTTCCACCATAAAGTAAGAGTGTTTAGAACATTAAATTCACAGTCTGTCCTATAAACTTCCAATAAAGCTGCATCACACTTTTTAGCAATTGAAATATAAGACATTCTTAATTGTTGTAGCACCAGACAGCATCTCACTTGCCACAAATAAAATTTTAGGCATGCAAAAATATGATCAAGGTGCTGCAATTACACTTCATGAGTTGTGGAGGAAAATCACTTAGAACCACAAACTCATAGATGAGTCTTACCATCCATGGAAGCTTCCACACGTCTGCTAAAAACTGCCAAAGTCCAGTCTTAAAAGGGCATTCCAGTGAAAAAAATGTTCCACTGACTCTATAGTAGACCCACAATCTGTATAGGGGTATGCTCTTTCTTCAACAGAATTATGCTTATTGTTCTCCCTAACATTTATTTTGCCATAAGCACACAGCTGTAGAATATCCCACAGTTTCTGTGGGGGTACCCACTTATTCCTGAGCTGTGATACCACTAAATGATTTTTACTCAGACCACACAAATTAAAAACTGGTTCTTTTGGATAAGCCTGTGACATGACCACCTGATACAATTGTTTCCTGGAACTTGACTCTTTTTGAGCTTCAGAAATATTTAATTTCTTTAACGAGGGGACTACATAGGCAGGAAGAGCCATTTGTTTTGCAATTTTAGGGGGCTGGTTTGACAAACCACTGAAACATTAACCAGACGCACTTGGACCCAAGGTTTAACACATGTCCACCCTGGCTATAAAACCAATTTCAAAGTCCAGGACCTAAACACTGTTGTGGCCTGGATATTCAGACTGTGCCAGGCAGTGGCACAAGCCTGGGTGCAGCATAACTGTGATGCGCTGGGGCCAGGTTCAGGTGATATTCAACTGGGATGCACCATGGTGCAGCACCATTGAATATGGCAGGGTCAGCACACATACTGCACATGGCGCAGTGGCACTTCACCGGTGCAAGCCACAGATAGGGAGCATGGGGATGCACCAGTGCAAGTGCAGTTACGCTAGGTGCATCACCTGTGATATTCAGCAGGGGGCATGCAAATGAAGCCTTAATATATGCAAGGTGTGAATGGGGCCATTTGCATGTCATTATGGCCCCATTTGCATGCCTTGCCCAAGGCAGCCCGGCGACTTGCGCCTGGTGCCCTGCACAGCTTGATATATGCTGTGGGGATCCCGTGGCATCCCCCATCCTGTAGCCACCATTGCGCAGCAGAAGTGTAAAAATAAATCCTGGGTGATCTAGTACCCCCCGCAGTCCCCGATTCCCCGATGTATATAATATATGGCCATCCCTGGTGGTCTAGTGGTCGCCCCTCCCACCTGAGTCTCTCATTCCCTGTTGCATGTAAAGATTCCCATCCCTAGTGGTCTAGTGGAACTCCCCCACCCGTGGCCCAGGCCAAAACCTTTGTCTAAATTCAACTTTGCACCACAAATTTCTGAGAATTTAGAGATCTCTGTTAATGCCTGCTGTCCTTTAACCTTATCTATTGTTTCTGCTCTTACTTGGCACAACCTCACTGTCATTGATTTCCCCCTACCCTCCATCCCTGACTGCGCTATTCCCTTTCTTTCCTCAACCTTGACTCTTCCCCCATCCGTTCACCCTACCTACCCTCTCACCTGACCCCTCCAACTTCCCTCCTCTTCTGCCTCCCCTGCCCTCTCGTCTTCCCACCCTCCTGCCCACTCACTGCCCCATCACTTCCTCCCACTTACATCCCAATCTGTTGACAAAATCTCACATGGATGGTGCTTCCTACTCACTTTCTCCTCCTCCTCCCCCCCCCTTACTAGGATTGTTTTTCTGAGTATAGCAGTTTATAATGTTCCTCTGACAACTGTTTTGATCTAACCATGTCTGCTTTGTATCTGTGTTTTAGGGTTCTATGTGATAACAATGATCACGGAAAGGCGATCACCGTTAAAACTAATGTACATCAGGGATAATCAATTTAGGCAATGTACACTCATGGCACAGAGAAAAAGGGTGCCAAAACATAGTTTTTTTTGTTTATGTAGAGGGCTGTGCCCCCCGCACCCCCCCCCAATAAGGGATTCTCAACTCCAGGGGGGTGCATGTCGGGGGGGGGTGATAACAAAAAAATAGTGAAATCCCAGACCCGCGTGCAAAATACTGATGTGCCCAGAATCGAACCCAGCACCCTCCCAACCCTAGCCTGCCACAAACCCACCATGCTACACAGCCAGCACAGCCCGTCACCACACTACACTTCACAAACCCTCCCTCTCCTTCCACACATTGCACGGAGTGCTTGCCCCCCCCACCCGCACCCATGTACATATAGTGACGGGATGTCACTATATTCTTATTCACCCACCCTGTCCAGTAGCTCTTTGAACAGTTGCTGTTATTGAGTCACCCTTTTTGAAAGTGCTCAGTAGTGGATGCCCTTATCACAGGATACCGTATTTTAGAAGAAGTAATCTGTACAGTGTTGTTTGACATGGAACCTTTGTAAAAAACTTTTGCTCAAAGGTTGTACCCAAATAATTAAATAAATAAAAATAAAATGAAATTTCTCATCTGTTTTTCCTTCCTGAAACATGTTATCATAGACAAAAGTTAGTGAATCAACTAGTTCTGAGGAGAGTGCCTTATAGAATTCCTTAGGAATGCCATCCCAGCCAGGTACAGCTCCATTCTTTAACCCTTTTATAAAATCTAAAAATTCCATCTTATATATAAGGCTGGACAAAATATTTCTTTCTGAATCACATAATTCACTAGGATGCTGTAGCAGGAATGAATCATGCTGAATTGATACCATAAGGGTTGTTCCAACATTTCTAATAATATAGTGGTTCACCAGCTGTGCAATTTCTGCTGAATCAGTTACAATCTGGCCTTTGGGATCCCTTAGGACTCCAAAACTGGAGGCCGTCTTCCTGTCTTTACATGCAACAAAAGATTAACCATATGGCACCTTGTGTGCCATATTTCAGTTCTGCTCCTAAAGAGGCTGCCATATCATATTGGTAAAGTTGCATTTTCCTACCTTAAATTCCTGAATCTGGTCAGCACAGTTCCCTACCCCATTCTGTGCTGAAGTAACAACTTTCTGTAAGTGTTCCCATAGTTTCTTCCCATAAATTTGAAACCCACTCTTTTTTATATCTGTTTTAGAACAATCCTACCAATCCAGTGCATTTTAATAAAAGCACCTTACTGAGTCTCCTGCCATCTGTAAATAATCTATTTATCTTTGTACATCTCATAACTGTAGTGTGGAGGAATTCATCCTCTACCTCTGCCTCAAACTGGAAGGTGCATGCCACATTGCAAACCATCCAGCCAGGAACAAGTGGTCAAAATATTCCACTGATTGAGTTTTCACAGTTCTAATTATTAGTTTTTCCAACATAAAGAGGAAATCAGTCATTGTAGCCAATTGTCCCTTTAGATAAGTTTCCCCACCTTTGGGACGCCATGCCATGTAGCTCTCAGTTAGGCCAGCAGTTGTTAAACATTTCTTTAAAGCAACTGAATCACAATATACTTTTTTTCCACACTGATGTCTTAATGTAGAATTTGAATTATGGTTAAAATCACCCCCAAACCAGTCTTGAAGTAAATAAAAAAGGTTGGATTTTTTCAAACAGGGGAACGCACTCTGATTTAATTTGAGGTACATATATTTTTATGAATTATAACTGCCCCTCACACCATACCCCATCCAAAATTAGAGCCTGACTGGGAACCAGATCAATCAATTTTAGAATTTTAAATTTAGTCCTACAAAATAAAATCCCCACCCCGACTTTGTCCTCCCCAAAAGATCAAAATTAAGGTCCCTACATCTAATCTGTTTTTGCTTATGTAAGAATTATGACTGACGCTATCCATGTTTGTTGAACAAAGATGAGATCATTCCCACTCTCCTGTAGTAGGGAAAACAATTATTTTCTGTGGATGTCTGATACTACAGACATTCAGGGAGGCAATTTTAACCTGTGTCATCCACTAAACAATAGAACAACTCGGAAATGAAAATCCAACCCTAGTTTACTTCCCAATATGACACCTATCCTGTTTTCTTCTTCTGTTTCTTCCTACAACTACTGTAATTGGTAGCTCAGCCTAATGAGCTGACTGAGATTGTGAGGATATGGCTGAGGAAGTATTAGAATTCAGAGCCCTGGGTCCGAATCCCTCCAGTGCTTTTTCTCTTGCAAAACCTCATATTTATTTGAAAGGGATATATCTGAGGGTTTGTGCTGTGATTTTCCCAGTCTCATGCTCCTCCTCATCACTTTGGTCATACCATCAGGACATGGAGGCATTATTTGTTCTGCCTGAGGGGGCTCCATTGCCTCTTCCACCCTAGAAGTCTCTTGGCTTAGAGGGGCCATGGAGGAGGACAAGCCTCGCTTTTCTATTCTATTCCTACTGTTTGCCTCCAGTTCATCCTCCCTTTGTGTGGTAGCCTAGACAACAACCTCTGTGTCCAGTATTTGATCAGACTCAGCTGAAGAAATCTGAGCTAAAGACTCCCTGGGCAATCAGGTGACTAGTCAGAGTGCTCGATTTGGAAAATTAGAATGGGAGGAGTCTGGATGGGAACAGGGGCAACCCTGGAAGACCCTGCACTCTGTACCTGTCTTACCATATCATCTTAATCAAAACCATCCTATCTGTTGTGAGTGACCCAGGGTCAATTTTGAAAAATATAAACCCTCTTCTCATACAGGTTATATTAGAACCAGTTCCTGTAAGTCATAATAATATACCCAAATGTGCCACATACCCCACATTGGAGTTGATCACAGTATTGGACTGATGAGACCTGCTACTACATTTGTAGCAGGCCTTTTGTTGACCTCAGTAAAAACATACTCCTCCATCCCCACCCAAGAAAAAGCTATTTGGCAGGTGAAACACCTGTTTGTCTTCCTGCCTCAGTTTAATTCAGAATCTCCACCCTCCCATCCATAACTGTTCCAAATCAATATTTGCCTCTGGGAGTCCCAAAACAGCACACATCTGTGTTAACCAATAATGGATAACCCCCAACATTCACCTCTTCATTCATCAATATTATATTCACATTTTTCACCATAGGTTTCATAAGGGGAATAGCCATAAAAAGCAACCATAAAGGAAAGGATTTGACTTAATTATATTAAGCAAAATCTTTCCAAACCCTGAGGTGATCTAAATCTTACATCAAAATTGTTCTCCCAGAGATATGAAATAAAACATAAATCTCAGATAATGCAAACTGCAGAGTCTCTCAAATGTTGTCTGACAACAAACAGGTTGTTCAAACATACCACCTCTGTTTCTCAGGTGAACCGTAGGTTCTGGTCTGTTTAGAAAAAAATCAGAGAACTTTGGCCCAAAATGTGGTGGGGTCTGATGCGACTATAGAGAAACGTCCTCCTCTGAATCTGAATGCTCCAATCTTGGCCCCTTCAAGCCCACTTTCAGTCCAGCTGTAGAGGTGGAGGAGAGAGGATCAGAGTGCAATGAAAGAGTCTCTCCCCTTTCTGGGACCACTGTCTCTGCTCAAATCTCATCTGCCATCCTTCTCTCCATGCTCTTTTGGGGAATGGGGACAGTACTTCTTGAAACTTCCTGAAATGGGAGGTCAGTATCTATCTTAGTCTCTGTGACATGGGCTAAATCCAGCTTCCTCTGTATAGTATTATCATTTTGAATCTCTGCGTCTCTGTGATCTGCCACCATTCACCCTTCAGCCTAATATAATCCCCTTCCAGTCACACTGGTGTTTTGGCTGCTGGAATCATTTTCAAATGGGAGAGTCTTTTCCACATCCAAGCCTGATGAGTTAGACTCAACACTCCCTCCAGCCATTACATGGGCTTGCACTACGGTGTGTACCTGTCTTGCAGTCTGTAGTATCACCTCTGGGTCCTGCCCCACCTCCTGTATCACAGACATCTGTACAGAATGTTTTTCATCAGCTGCTCCTGTCTCCGCCATTTTCATCGTTTTCTTCCTTTGTGACTCAAGAGTCAGGTCCCACGTAGGGTCAGGAATCCAGCCACCAGTTGTGCCCCATATCCAGTCAGCATCCAACAACAGAAACAAAGAAACATAGAAGTTGATGGCAGATAAGGACCGCAAGGTCCATCCAGTCTGCCCATTTCATTTTCTATCTTATGAATGTGCCATCAGCCTTTGCTCTATCAATGGCCCATCTATTCATACTCATCTGTATTGCTCCCTTATACCTAGCCCATGCCTGTTTGAAGCCCTGTACTGTATTCATATCCACCACTTCCTGAGGTAGGCTGTTCCATGCATCCACCACCCTTTCTGTGAAAAAGAACTTCCTCGCATTACCACTTAATCGGCCTCCCTCTAATCTTATGCTGTGTCCTTTTGTCCTGCTATTTTTCTTATTGAAACATGTTAGACTCTTTCACCTTGTTAATGCCCTTAAGATGTTTGAATGTTTCGATCATATCACCTCTCTTCCTCCTTTGCTCTAGGGTATACATATTGAGCTCCGTTAATCTGTCCTCGTATGTTTTCTGATGCAGTCCCTGCACCATTTTGGTTGCCCTTCTCTGGACTGCCTCCATTTTCTTTAATGTCCTTGTGAAGGTGTGGCCTCCAGTACTGCATGCAGTACTCCAGATGGAGCCTA
The DNA here is from genome assembly GCA_016271365.2 of Neoceratodus forsteri. Classification (NCBI taxonomy): domain Eukaryota; kingdom Metazoa; phylum Chordata; order Ceratodontiformes; family Ceratodontidae; genus Neoceratodus; species Neoceratodus forsteri. The sequence goes on from CM028130.1 coordinate 1,320,744,808, forward strand.
AGCAGTGTCTTGTAAAGAGGGATTATTATCTCCCTCTTATGACTTGTGATACCCCTACGAATATACCCCAACATCCCCCTAGCCTTACCTACTGCTTTAGTGGTCTGTTTGGATGATTTCAGGTCATCAGTGATGATGATGCCCAAGTCTCTTTCTTCCCTTGTGACTGCTAGCAACTCCCTCCCAGCCTATAGGTGGCTTCAGGATTTCTCTTCCCTATGTGCATGATCTTACACTTCTTGCATTAAACCCCAGTTGCCACTCTTCCGACCATTTTGCTAGTTTTTCCAGATCTCTTCTCATTCTGCCCACCCCATCTGGATCATCTACTCTGTTGCAGATCTTGGTGTAATCTGCAAACAGACAAACCTTACTCTCCAGTCCATCTGCAATGTCACTGATGAAGATATTGAAGAGGACTGGCCCCAGGACTGATCCCTGAGGTACCCCATTTGTGACTTGCATCTTTTCTGACTGTATACCATTTACCACCACTCTCTGTTTTCTGCCTGTCAACCAGTTTGCCACCCAGTTGACCAACTTCTGACCCACTCCGAGCCTACCCAGCTTATTAATTAATCTTCTATGTTAAACAGCATCAAAAGATTTGCTGACATCAAGGTAGGTGACATCAACTGCTCCCCCTTGGTCCACCACTCTGGTTACCCTGTCAAAGAAATCTATGAGATCAGTTGACATGACCTTCCTTTTGTAAACCCATGCTGTCGTGGATCCTGTACTCCTATGGATTCCATGTGTTGCACTATCCTTTCCCTAAGGAGTGCCTCTATAATCTTGCCCACCACTGAGTCAAGACTGACTGGTTTGTAGTTCCCTGCCTCCTCCCTGCTACCACTCTTGTGGAGTGGGATCACATGGGCCCTTCTCCAGTCTTCTAAGACCTCTCCTGTGCTCAGAGAGTCACTGAACAGTTCTGCTAATGGCTCTGCTAGTTCCACCCTTAGCACCTTTAGTACCCTGGATGTATGCCATCAGGTCCCATTGCCTTGTCCACCCTGAGCTTATTGAGCTCTTGTAGGACCCTTTCCTTTGTGAGGGGACTAGTGCACACCTCCCTTCCCCCGTGTCCATGGTGCTGAGCTGTGGGCCATGCCCTACCTTCTCTTCAGTAAATACTGAGCAGAAATATCTGTTTAGGACAGATGCTTTTACATGGTCCTCCTCCTCACATGCCCCCTTATCTCATTTGATCTTAACAATACCCCCTCTGGACTTTCTCCTTTCACTAATGTATCTATAGAAAGTCTTGTCACCTTCTTTTTACTGTTTGTGCTAGTGTTTCCTTGATTTGGGCCTTTGCCAGTCTTACTGCCTTCCCTGCTTCCCTTAGAGAAGTTTGGTATGCCTCCCTATCTTCATCCTACTGCATTCCCTTATATTTCCTGAAGGCCAGCCCTTTGACTCTGACCTTTTCTGCTACTGTTTTTGAGAACCAAAGTGGTTTCCTTCTTCTTTTGCACTTCCTTTTCTTTCTAACACAATGAGATGTTGCTTCAAGTATTGCATCCTTAATGCTTGCACATTTTGCCTGTACCCTCTCACCTGTATTTCTTTTTGCCAGGGCTAGCTTAACTCTGTTGGCCATCTTATCAAACTCAGCTCACCTGAAGTCCCATATGTTTGCCTTGGAATGGGATGATTTAGTTCTAGTGGCCAAATTGAACCATACCATGTGATGGTCACTGGCCCTCAGGTGACCTTCTACCTGGAAATCTGTGATCCTTTCCCTGTTAGTCAGTACTAGATCTAGGATGGCCCTGTCTCTTGTGGGTTGTTGTACCAGTTGTTTGAGGCCCTCCCCCAGCACAGAATCCACCATGTGTCTAGTTCTGGCAGATGTTCCTGCTGATATTGACCAATCTTTATCTGGCATGTTGAAGTCTCTCATTATCAGAACCTCCCCTTTAGCTGTCATGTTTTGTATATCTTCTAACAGTAATGTGTCTATGTCCTCCCCCTGGTCTGGAGGCCTGTAGACAACCCCAGTTCATATGGCTGTCCCATTTTCTATTTCCACGGTGACCCACAGTTTTTCTGGCTCCTTATGTATATTCTGAATTTCTGTAGCTTTGATATTTCCATTGACATAAAGGGCCACTCCACCCCCCCCCCCTTCACCTCAGTCTCTTCTGAACAGTACATAGCCAGGTACTGAAGTCTCCCAAGTGTTACTGATAAACCATGTCTTGCTTTTTCTGGTGTCCAGAAAACCTCTCCATGCTGGGAACAATGTAACTTAAAAGAAGACACTATCCTGTCCCAGACACTCAGCAAAACGGCTTTGCTCTGTTGACATCAGCTGTTTGTCAAGTACAGCTAAGCTGCTGTCAACGCTTGTCATTTTCAAGTCTCCAACATCAACTAGACCTGACTTTGTGTTCTTAGTCCTGTTAACAAAGACTTGGGACCTTGTATCGCGTGGACAATTTTTAAAGGGCTGATTTCTATTTATTGTACTGATGTTCATCCTTGGCCAGTAATGTAACAATGATTCTTCTTCACTCCTCCATTTCCAGTTACAGTTGTTTCTTGGATGCCAGAATATCCAAAGCATCTTCCTCAGGTTTATTTTCAGAACCTTCCACCAGTGTCTCTCTATGCTCTGTGGCTATCTCTATCTCATTAACCACCTCCTTGCCTGCTTCTTCTCCATTCATAAAAGCCGGAGTGGAGGACAGCACCCCAGCCTGCTGCTGCTCATCCTCCTTCTCCACCGTACTGGCATCCTCCATCTTGGCAAGATGGCCAGCAGTGCCATCTACCAAGTGGAGTTGGGGAGTTTTTATTCAATGACCATACAAAAACAAATCACCATATATACAAACATCATCACCACCAATTACCCTTAACCCCTTCCTCCACCACCCAAGCACCATCCCACCCCAAAAACATTGTGCCACTTTACATATTTTTCCCTAATTCTATACACCAAGTCTCTGTCATCTTCTACCCACCCTCTGCACATCCCTCAGTTACACATATTATTATTTTTAAAATGCAAATCCTCTCCACCACAATGATGACTTTTACATTCTTTTCTGTATACCTCCTGCGTTGCTTGTTCACATAGTTTTCTAACCCTTCATACAAAATTTCTTGTTGTTGTAGTAATAGCTGGCAACGACTCTGCCACAAATAATATTTTAGACAAGAAAACAAAATATGCAATGTACTATTGTGAAACTGGTTTATCAACTCGGGATACAATTCCTAACACCAGGTTTTTATAATTGAGTTTTACTAAGCATGGGAGTCCCCATTTACCTGCTAGAAAAACCCATAATCCTCTTGAGTACACACAGTGAAACAAAAAATGGTCCTGAGTCTTCACTGATGCTCCACAGTTAAGATATAAACAATTCCTATCCTCCACTGCCTTATGCATATGGTTTCCCCTTACTTCTAATCTTCCATGTACCATTCAACCATTGACCATCCCACATTTTTTGAGGGACTCATTTATTACCCAGCATTTTATATACAAATTTATTTTCACTGGGGCTACATCCTCTAAATTCAGGATCACTCAAACCTATTTCATCTAAATATTGTAACACATATTCTTTCTATTATACTGTAATACTTGCAATTTTGTAATTTTCCATTTTTGTAGTTTCTGTAGTGTTCCCTTAAAATAAACTGGAACCTCCAAAGACCTAAGTCCTTTAGGCATTTCTTCCACCCAATTTTCCAAAAACTTACCCAAAACATTTCACTCCCACTTTCCAACTAGAGACAGTTCCTGTTACAATAAAATATATTAATTTGTTTATACATGGAAAAAAAACAGGACTGGATTAATCATACCAAGCCTATCTTTTTTGCAAGCCAAGTATGTAACTTCTCTTTTAATCAGGTTCAAACAACACCCCCATATTAACTGAAAAAATAAACCCATAAATCTAGCTTCCATATTGACAGGTAGAGAGAAAATTGCCCCTACATATACAAAACAGGCAGAAGAAATTGTTTAGCCACAAACACCCATTTAAGCTTAAACATTTGCCACCCCTTCCACCTAACCACTTTCTTTTCTCCTCCCACCAATGCCTTTTCCCAATTTACCATACCCATTTCCACTTTTCCAAACTGTATACCTAATATATTTATTGGTTCCTCAGTAATCTGGATTCCATTCACCTCCTTCCTCCCTCCTACAGGCTGATCCAGCCAAAACCCTCTACTTTTATTCACATTCACCACATCTCCTGATACTTTTTGAATACCTTTCCATTATGTTCATTAAGGCTGGAATTTCTTCCTCTGTAAAAAGAAATACACACTAATTATCTGCATAAGCAGAAATTCTGATTTCATCCCCCACCTGACCACCACTAATTCCCTTTATATCTTCACTTTGACAAATATGCCTTATGAATGGGTCAATTGAAAATACATATAGAAATGGGCTTAGGGAGCACCCCTGCCTCACACCTACTTTAATAGTGATAGGAAGCCCCCCCCCCCCACTTCCTGTATTATTACTGCATGTTCATACACTAAGTTAACCCATCTTATAAACCCTTCTGGAATCCCACTGTCGCATAGTACCTGAATTAGGTATTTATGACTCACACGGTCAAAGACTTTGCTTTGATCTAGGGATAGTAAACACTTTTCCTTCCTTTTCTAACTGAAACTGCTATAATGTTCCTTATTATGACCAGCTTTTCCTGTATATTTCTATTTGAGATTGCACAAGTCTGCACCATATGAATCAAGTCTGTTGCCACCTTTTTTAACCTTTTCTGCAATACCTGGGTTAAAATGTTAAAATCCCCGTTCAGCACACTTTTGGCCTCCAGTTCCCTATATCTGTTTTATCCCCAGCTTTGAAAAGAAAAATCACCAAGCCTAAAGTAAATTCTGCAGGCATAACACTTGTTTGAAACAAAAAATTAAATACTCTAGCTAAAAAAGCTACCATAACCCCTGCAAAAGTTTTATAAAATTAATTTGGGATTCCTTCACCCCTGGGACTAGGCCTTGTTTTAACTCCTTAATGACTTACAAAACTTCTTGTTCAGTAATCTCCCCCTGTAATTCTGTTACTTTATTGCCCTGTATCCTTGAGATATTCAGTTCTTCCCAAAACTCTTCCATCTCTCTATCTTGTGTCCTGACCTCTTGCATAACTTCTCTTAAATGTTCATCCACTATCTCTCCGATTCCTACAGTGGTGCACATTATCTCCCCATTTTTCCACTTCAGACTAGTGAATCTGGATCTATTTTTCTTCTCCTCACAGGCTTTGCATGGATCAGCGAAGGGAGTTCTCTGTGTGCCAAGCTTTAATTCTGATTCTAAGGAAGCAGATCTATCATATTGCACCATCCTTGTTTTTTATGTTATCAGTTTGATGAGAGAGTTTTTCTCTACCAATGTAAGAGGCCTCTGATAGTCTCATTAGCTACTCTCTTACCCCCAAGTACTGCAAAAAGTTTTTCTCTGCCTGGGATTTTCCAAAATCCTGCATCCATTACCCTATTTCTTTTTTTGTGTCCACCAACCACTGAAATAGGTTATCATATACCCCCATTACTGAGGCCCTGGAGATAAACAATGATGCCAATCCCAGTGTAACTTCAGCCTTCACCAGACTGGATGTATTCATTTCCCAGAGTAATCCAGGTTGTTCCATCCTGGCATCTGTATTCACTACCACCTTAATCAATAAAGGATCTGAAAAAACCTTGGAATTGTAGAGGACTGCACAATCTCTATCCTTTTGGAAACAAAAACATAATCTATTTTTGAAAACAGTTTCCCTTCCTAAAGGTAAACTTAACCAGGGTCTTAGCTTTGTCCAAACAATCAATCAGTTCTGCTGTTTCGATGTATTTTTGTAATGAAAAAGAGTCAAGGTAAACTTTCTTTCCTATATTCCTACATTCTTATATTTCTAAAGTACAATTAAAATCTCCCCCAAAATACACATTCCTGGTACTCAATAAATATGGCTGTATTAATTCATACAGATGGACCCTTTCTGCCTTCACCTGAGGACCATAAGCTACAACAAATCTACTTTTTTTTTTCTTTTTTTTCCATTTTTGTTGACCGGGTAAGTGCACTAGACAAATCCTGCCTATTTTCAGGCATGACTCGGGGGAAGGGGATACAGATGAATGCCAACTGACCTTGAACCAGATTAAGCTGTTGGTGGTATTTTTAGTGAATAAGGGAAATTTAGCCAGTACACCAGGGAAATTCCCCTACTCTTTTCGATAAGCGCCATGGGATCTTTAACATCCACCTGAACTACCACCAATCCAGGCAGATAGGACCTTGGTTTAACGTCTCATCCGAAAGATGGCACCTCAGAAGTGCAGAACCTCTCTCATGCTGCACTACAGTGTCAGTACTGGGATATTTACCCAAGTGCCAGATGTGGGAACTGAACCCACAGCCCTCTGATCTCCCAGCCTCAGAGGCGAGTGTGCTACCAACTGAGCCACTGACACTGATTAGCTGATTATGCCATAAACCATCTACCAGTAAAGCTCTTCCAGGTTGTATGTCTACCAATTTTAGGAGTTTAAATCCTGATCCGGAAGACAAAATCCCCACCCTGTCTGATCTATCTGGTCCGAAGGACCAATATGATGGACCCCCAGACCCAACCCCTTTGAGCCTGAGAGAGACTGAATGCACTGAATTAAGCCAAGTCTCTTGCAGGAAGATTACTTCACAAGCCAAATCAATTAGCTTTACCCACACAGCCTCCCTTTCCCTCCCATTCAGAACACTACAGGTGTTAACTGATGCTAAGGAGAATAAAACCATTTTTTTAATCAAAACCTCCTGCTATCACAATGGATTTATTCAAGATTCTTTTCTCCTTTTTCTTTCCCCCATCCCAACTTCTTGCCATTATTTGTAACTGTCTAATGAGCAAAATGTACTGAAACAGAGGCTGAATCTTTATCACCCATGTCTAATTCTCCTTCCTTCTGGGAGCCTAAAGCATCAAAAGAATTGAAAGGGGTAGGTCTGTTGATACCCCTTTTTGGCTGTGCAAACTTTTCCTTCTTTCCAAACCAGGGCTACTCTCTTGGCCCACGGGGGGAAGGCATTGTGACCTCCTTGTCTTGACTCACTACCTTGTCTGGCATCTCACCCCCATTCATGTGAACATTTCCCCAGAGCCCACCTACAGTTCACAAATGCTACATCTTACCACATAACACCCCAGGCTGTTAATATCCCTCTCCTAGGGCTTATCCATAGGAAGCACATCAGCACCCAGGGGTACTACATCATGATGCTAGGCTCCCCACATCTCCTCAAAGCAGCCTCACTGCTATCTCACTCATTGAATATCCTACTGCTACTAGCAGGGGACATTGAAACAAACCCTGGCCCTGCCGAAACTACTCCCCTAACCACTTCAATCTTAACTTGCCCTTATGGCATTCACATCATGCATTTAAATGCCAGATGTGTAGTCTCTAAAATGCATGATCTTGAAGCCTTCGCTACCCTGTATAAACCCTACTTACTATCAGTCACAGAAAGCTAGCTCATGCCCCTCATAAAAGACCCTGCAATCTTCCTTTTGAACTTTAACATCTTCTGCAAGGACAGATGCTCCAAAATAGGGGGTGGCACTCTGATTTATACCCACATCAGCCTAGTAACTGAAATCTGTAATCCTCCCTATACCCCAAGGTATCAGTGTGAGTGGCTGTCCATCAACATCACACTAAGCCTCAAAACGCTGTGTGTCAGCTGCATTCACAACCCTCCCAAAGTAGGGCTCAGTGGCCTCTTCGACCTCACACACATGCTCAACCAACTCCCACCTTCCAAACAAATAGTGCTCTGAGACCTGAACCTAAACTGGCTCAACAATGAATCAGCATATAAGGACGCGCTTAATTCAGGACAGCTGCTGCAAATCATACACACCCCAACTAGACTCAGCCATAGAACTGGTAACCACAGTCTGTTAGACAGGATTTTGGTAAATAAAAGTAAAAGAATCATGGCCTCGGGAGTCCTAAGTGACTCAATCAGTGACCACCTTGCCAATTACTGCCAATGGCACAATAGTGCTCCCAAAAATTCCCCCACCAGGCTTATCTCCCACAGAAATTGCTCCAACCTCAACACTGAGTCCTTCCTTCCTTCCTTTCTGACCTGTCGTACATTGACTGGTCTTACATTGACACTGCCCCAGACATCAATAAAGCCCTCAAGTTCTTTATCAGGACTTTCTTGTCAGTACTTGATAAGCATGCCTCCCTGCGTACTCATACAGTTAAATCCAAAAAATCCCACTGGCTCACAGATGACTTCTTTGTCCTCATGTGCAAAAGGGAAGAATCATGGGCATGTATAAAGAAACTAACTACATCTCAGACCAGAACACATATAGGCATCCAAGAAACAAATGTAAAGAATTATTACAGAAAACCAAAAGCTAGTATTTAAAATCCCAGCAGTCACAGAACATGAACAACCCAAAAAAATTCTGGCAGTCAGTCAACACCCTGCTAAATGTCTGTTCCCATTTCTCAACAATGTCCATTGACTTGGAAAGAAACAACTACACCGACCCTTCTAAAATTGTCAGACTCTTTATCAACTTTTTCTGTGACCTGTCCAGATACATACCTACTGGGCACACCGATCCTGGCCCCAGTAAGCTTCAAACTCGCCTTAAGCAGCAACTCTTTTACATACTGGTGTGATGGTCTGCATCTGTCCGGGAGGGGGAACCAGGATCCTAGGTGATAGGTTTAAATGCTTCACTGGCAAGCATTTAATCTAGCCAAAGGGAGAGGCACTAAAGATAAGCAGGGAAATCCCAGCCACCCCACAAAACAGGATAGTTAGTGAAATAGACAAAAAGACAGAGAAGTCAATAGGAGCAGGACAGGCACGGGGTCATTATTTCGCAAGACCTAATGTGACATGGCACTACTGTGCTGTGTGATTAATGCCATGAGGCATCATGTCTTTGTTCTGTGGGGGGCTCCACCCCCACATCCCCTATTATGGGGGGCTGTGCCCCTGGACCCCCCAACTAAAGATTCTCAACTCTGCGGGATCCAAGTCAGGGAGCGCACAGATCCGTGTTTTGCCATAATGCTGTATGCTATTAAGTGTGCAACATTATGACCCAGTACAAGCAGAGCAGAGGTAAATCCAGAAAAAGGCAAAGGCAGTAAGAACAGGGATGGGCCTAAAAGGGGTAAGGCCATCAAGCAATGGCGGGGCAATGAGTATCAGTGCCCATAGTCTGTGTAACAAGCTCCCTGAACTAGTGATCTTGATGGAAAGGGGATGCCTGGCTATCATGGCAGTCACAGATACATGGTACACAGAGAACCATGACTGAGATGTCAACATACCAGGGTACACAATCTACAGGAGGGACAGGGATTGCGAAAGAGGAGGAGGAGTAGCTCTCTACATAAGGGAAGGAATCAAAGCAAGAGAACTAAAGGGTAAACACGGAGGGGAGGAGGCACTGTTGGTCACCTTGGAGACAGGAAATGGCACCACAATCTGCACAGGGGTTGTTTACAGACTCCCGTCTCAGGGGGAGACAATGGACAAGGAAATAATAGAAGGAATCCATAGAATGGCAGAAAAGGGAGAGGTGTTGTTGATGGGGGACCCAAATATGCCAGATGTTAACTGGAGCACCTTTACTGCAGTCACATCCAAGAGCAGGGTCATTCTCGATGCCCTACAGGGGGCATGCCTCAGACAGCTAATGTTGGAACCCACTCGGGAAGGAGCAGTCTTAGACCTGGTACTCTCAAACAGGGATGGAGAGTGGATCTTAGATTTAGAAGTAGGTAGCCATCAGGAAACAAGTGACCACCAAACATTATGGTTCACAATAAACTCAGCTGTAGAGTCAAACCATACAAAAGCAAGGTTGTTGGACTTTAGGAGGGCTGACTTTGGAAAAATGGGAGCATGCCTCAGAAAAGCACTAGCAAAGAGGCAAGAATGAGGGGTGGAAGAACAATGGGGAAAAATCAAAACTGCCATCACAGAGGCAACAAGCTTTTGTGTGAAGCAAGTTAACAAAACAAAACAAAGGAAAAAGCCACTATGGTTCTCAAAAGAGGTGGCGGGGGATGTTAAGGAGAAAAGGATGGCATTCAGGAAATATAAGGAAACACAGAAGGAGTGGGACAGAGAACTATATCAGTTAAAGCAGAAGGAGGCAGAAGGAAGTCAGAATAGCAAAGGCCCAACCTGAGGAAAAGATAGCCAACTCTGTTAAGACGGGAGATAAAACCATTTATAGATACATCAGGGAGTGAAGAAAGACCAAGGGAGGGAAACTGAGGCTTAATAAAGGGGAGGAAATGTGGGCAGAGGGTAACAGTGAAAAAGCAGGGATATTGAATGAATACTTTTACCCCGTATTCACAAAAGAAGAGGAGGGGGAGGTAACGAAACCAAACAATAGAAACACTCTGAATAGGAGGGTTGATACCAGTCCATTCACAGAAGAAAGGGTTCTGAAAGAACTCTTAAAACTCAAGGTGGGCAAAGCAATGGGGCGTGATGGGATTCACCCCAGAATTCTAAAAGAACTAAGGTGAGAACTAGTGACACCACTGACTACAGTCTTTAACAAATTATGGGAGGACTGAGTGGTACATGAGGACTGGAGAAGGGTGGACGTGATTCACCTTCACAAAAGTGGGAGCATGGCAGAGACAGAAAACTACAGACCTGTTAGTTTGACCTCAGTGGTACGTAAAATGATAGAATCACTTCTGAAGGAAAGAATTGTTGAGTACCTAGAGGCCAGCAGGACACAGGAATTAAGGCAGCATAGATTCATAGTGGGAAGGTCGTACCAGATGAATCTAATAGATTTCTTTGACTGGGTGACCAAAGTAGTAGACCAGGGAGGTGCTGTGGATAGGGCCTACCTAGACTTTAGTAAGGCATTTGACAAAGTCCCACACAAAAGGTTAATAAATGAGGTAGCCGACCTTAGAGTGGGTCCCAAGGTGGTAGCCTGGGTAAAACATTGGCTGGACAATAGGATACAGAGGGTAATAGTAAATGGAGTTCACGCTGAAGAAAAGGGGTTACTAGTGGGATACCACAGAGTTCAGTACTGGGACCGGTCCTCTTTAATGTCTTTATTAGTGACATTGCAGAGAGACTGGAAGGAAAAGTATGTCTCTTGCAGATGACACAATGATCTGCAACAGGGTTGATACATAAGGTGGAGTGGAAAGGATGTGAAGGGGCTTGGCAAGGTTGGAGGAATGTTCAAATGTATGGCAGTTTAGATTCAATGCAAGGAAGTGCAAAGTAATGCACCTGGGAAACAAAAACACAGGGGAAGAGTACACAATGTGGAGTGAGATACTAACAACAACAAAAATGGAAAGGGACCGGGGTAACCATATCAGATAATCTAAAGGTGGGAAAGCAATGTGAGAAGGCAGTAAGGAGAGCTGGGGGGATACTGGGATGCATAGGAAGAGGCATCACCAGTAGAAAACAAGAAGTTGTTATCCCTCTGTACAGACAGTTGGTGAGACCCCATCTGGAGTACTGTGTGCAGTTCTGGAGATCCCATCTCCACAAGGACATAGACAGGATGGAGGCTGTCCAGAGGAGGGCAACTAAAATGGTACATGGTCTGCACCAGAAGCCATACAGAGACTAAATGAGCTTAATATGTATACCCTCGAAGAAAGGAGGGAGAGGGGAGACATGATAGAAACTTTCAAGTACCTCGAGGGAATCAACAAAGTCCAAGAGGGTAGTATCTTTCAGAAAAAGAGATGTGCAAGAACAAGGGGGCATAATTTGAAGATAGAGGGGGGACGGCTCAGAGGGAATGTGAGGAAGTATTTTTTCATGGAGAAGGTTGTGGATGCATGGAACGGCCTTCCTCTGGAGGTTGTGCAGTCAAAACAGTGGGGGAATTCAAGAATGAATGGGACAGACATAAAGCAAATCTAGTGGGGGGGGTAGGAGGAGGTAGGCTGTTGGTTAACTAGGATCTGCAGCTTATCGATTAGGTAGGGAAATGGGTAGACTAGGCGGGCCAAGCAGTCCTTATCTGCTGTCAAATTCTGTTTCTATATTTCTACATTAAAAGGGTCACATGCCTAGAAGTCCATAAGCTACTCCTCACCCTTACAATTGGCAAATCTGCAGGACCTGGTGGACACATCCCTAGATTCCTCAAACTCGCTGCCCCCCAAATAGCACTACCTATTTCCAAAATCTTCAATCAATTCTTCTCCTCTAATGCTGTGCCAGACCTCTGGAGAACATCCAGTTATCCCTCTGCATTAATAGGTCAAAAAGACCTCACTCAAAAACTACCACCCAATCTCTATTTTCTCTGCTCTGGCCAAGCTTCAAGAGATAATTGTCCACCACCAACTAGTTGAATACTTGCATCTGCATTACCTTATCTTCCCAGAGCAGCATGGGTTTAGGAAAGGTCACAGCACTAACACTGCCTTTATTACCTTCACAGATGTCATTTACCAAGAAATGGATGAGGGTCAAGTTACTGGTGCTGTTATCATGGATCTGACTAAGGCCTTTGACCTTTTTGACCATAACATACTAATTTCCAAATTACTTGCACTTGGTCTTGGGCACCCTGCCCTTGCTTGGTTTAAAAACCACCTGTGCCATCAGAAAAAGCAGCCAAAATTGGAAATACCCTATCTGGGGTTAACTCTATCTCAAGTGGAGTCCCACAGGGCTCTTTTCTAGGGCTCCACCTGTTTTCAGTTTTCATAAATGCCCTTCCTACAGTATGCAAACCAGTGCATACACTCCTCTGTGCAGATGATGCCATCCTCTTCACCTACAGTGAAAAGATCACCTCCATTAACCATTCAATTAGCAAATGATTCACTAAGTTCTGAGCAAGGTTCACTGAAGAAAAAAATGGTACTTAACCACCCAAAAATGCAATCCATGCTATTTGGGACTAGAGAAAATCTCAAAAAGCTATCCCCATTGTTCACTGTCAACATTGGAAATGGCTAGTATCTCAAAAAAAAACCTCTCCTTTAAATACTTCTGAATACACCTAGACCGTTTCCTCACACTTGAAACTTATCTACATCACACCACCACCCTTCTACTCCAGAAATTCGGTGCTCTCTACAGAGTGCATCACTTCCTAATGCCCAACACTAAGGTCAGAGTTGCCCAGGCAAATCTTTTCCCCCACTTGACTGTGTTTCAATCATCATTGATACCTCCAGTAAAACTGTTCTAGGAAAAAAAGCACACCTTTTATTATGCTATTGCTAAATTTGCCTTCAGTTGCAGCTACAGCCCCCATCACTGCACAGTGTTAAGTATCCTGAATTGGCTACCCCTGGGAACCAAAGTCATTCTAGCCCTTACCTCCCTTATCAATAAAACCCTGCATACAGGCACCCCACCCCCACACCTAGCTAGGCAGATCTCCCGTGTCAATGTTCCCGCATCTCACTCTGCCTCTAACAACAACATTGCTGTCCCTATGTTTCACATAAACAAGGGTCAATGGTCCTTTCATTTTCACACTGCACAGTGAGGTTGAGGAAACAAACATTGTTCAAGCTTTCAAATAAGGAATTCACAGGTTCCTGAAGGAGATTGGAAGTTAGGGTGAGACAGCATGGATAGAGTAACATTCCAGCTGTTAACTATGTGTGAATGTGTGTGTGTGTATACTCAAATTAGTTATAGACAGTTACTGCAGAGTAGCAGGAGAGTTATTTAAGATGGACACTAAAGGGTCCAATTTTCAAAAGGGGGATGAAGGGATTGCAACCAAGCCCTGAGTCCCCACATCATTTGCTGCAGCTGCATCCCAGTGTTTGCCACAACTTGCACTTAGTTTATAAATCCGGGACACAAGTTGCAACAGTGCCCTCTTTTTACACTGGCTTGCGCCAAAGCTTTGGTGCAAGCCCCATAAAATGGCACCCCCACATATGCATATGTACACCAAGGAGCAGCTGGTATAACTGTGCTGCATCGCCACAAGTGACCTGTCACAGGGGAGTTGCGGCAAGCGGCTTTCATAATTGCACTCACCGCATGGTTTGCCACAAGACACTACTTACGGCAAACCCCACTGCCTTATGTCCCTTGCAGCAATGCAGCCCATTTGAAAACTGGGCCCTAAGTTAGTACTTCCATCACAGTACTATTTTACTCTATAATAATGGGCTTGTGAAAACAGGCTATGGAAAATTCCTGAAAAACACTGTTGTGCATATACAGCCAGTAGCAATTAAAACTGATTAACTGTTTAAAAAATGTATTCAATTCTAAAAGCTAAAAGGACACCTCTTTTGCATTAGGATTTAACAAGCCAAATGTAAAGATTATTTACCATTTTTGTTTTTCTATAATATCACATTTTGTAAATTGTTTTTTTGTATTTATGATATTATATAACTTACTGTACAGTAAATATTGTTGCTTGTCTGTCTTTTACCACATTTGGCAACACTGTAGACCCTGGTGCAAAGGGTGATCATATCAATTTCAGTTCCCTGCTCCCTAGGAAGAAACAAGACAGCTGAAAGTTGTAATTTAACATAGAAGTGCCTACACAAGGGGTTGGCCCATCGGTGCAATGGCAGCATTACTGCTCACAATGTTGATGATCTGGACTTGGGAATGAGCCAGGGCCAGTGGAGGGTCATCCGGGGGAGGAGGATCAAATGTCCCAGTGGATGCTCACTTCCATACATGTAGGAGGGGACTCATTGATCCACTGTTCTACTACCACCAGGGTGACCACAGGAGGTGGTGCAGTGGATAGCACTTGGAAGGGAATGTTGAAGGAGGCATCAAGTCATGTGGGTAGGTTGGCTTGCCAGCACCCTATGACATGGCAAACTCCTGGGTGGAAGCAGGACTAACAAGAAAATCAGGGCTGGGTTGGACAGAAGGTACCTTTGCCCACCCACCACATTCAGTGCTGGACTTCTTCCACTGCCTTCCAAGGGGTCTACCTGGTCTTCATTTCTGATAAGAGTGGCCAGAGGGGCATAGGAGAAGAAATGCCAAAGTGACTGAAGGCATTCCTGGCCATTGGGAGAAAGCCAGGGGGCAGCACAGCAGTGTGACATGGGTGGGCTTCAGGGGCCTGGACAGATAAGTGTAGCACTTTCAGCCTGCAGCCATCAGGGCTTGGCAGAGGTTGAAGTAGGTCCCAACCAAGTACACAGGGGGGAAAATATGTTAAAAAAAAGTACCTACTCAGTACTACCATGTCACTTTAATAACACCAGATATGGGTTGTTCATAATGCAGTCTACTGATTATCTTGCACTATATACGGAATATCTGAGATCATAACTATTATATGTATTTTGTAAGTTTGTTGTTTTTGTTTCCTTGAGACCCTCTCAACAAATAGATACCACAGTAGCATACTATTCTAATGATGGAAGGGGTACATGTCCTCCATCTCCTTCATCCCTCATGCTGCAGAGCAGTGACTATATATAGAATAGTATATGGTCACCAACCATACCCAACAAGGCTGTGTTTCTTTTGAGGGGTGAAATGACACCATAGACCTTGATAGTGAATTTTGAAAGGTCTCAATGATGTCATCTCACTGCAAGATGGAAACCGCCTTGTTGTGTATGATTGGCCTTACATTTTTTGTATAGTGTGCTTATTTTAATTTACCTTCTTTCAAACTTTGTCTTGAACTGTGGTCAAATAGACAGAAAACAGTGCAAACAGAGGTTGGCCCGCCGGCGCAGCAGTTGGATTTCCGCTTGCAATGCCAGAGACCCGTATTAGGGAATGGACCCGGGTCGCTGGAGGGCTGGCTGGGGGGGAGTAGGATTGAGCAACCATGGACCACTCTCCTTCTCTGGGGGGAGGGTGAGGGTCATGCTTGGTGCTTGACGGACCCCTGGAGGATGCTGGAGGTTCGTGCAGCTACCGGCACCAACGTCAGAGGGGTGGGGTGGATGCTGGATGTCATTGCATGTCCCTGCCCCTGCAAACAGCAAGGAAAAACTCCTCACAGCTGGCTGTGCCAGTGAAGCCTGCCCCTGGCTTCGATTAGCCTCCGGTACCTGCTCTCCCCAGACAGTCACTAGTTATTCGGCACTCTGGTGCTGCATCCCCACCCTCTGGAGGGGTAAGCCAGGGGTGCTGAGAGAGGACAACAAGAGCCCGGAGGTGGAAGCTTGGGGGGTGCCGTGACCAGCCTAATGTCCGGTGGCCAGCTGGGGGGCCAAAATAGGGTAAAATTAAAAAAAAAAAAGAAAACAGTGCAAACAGGATAAGCTTAAAACATTTTATGTGATTTAAGTAGCAGCTGCCTGAGCAGACAACATTTCTAGTAGTTCATCTTTGAAACAAACAGTTCACTTCTCATGTTTTCAGTCCTGGTGATATCATCGTCATAAGCCATCTGCAACAGGCAAGCATGAGGACTCTTAATAGATATGGGATTCTATACTGCTGTATCACAGTTGTTATGTAGCAATTGTGGTACAACAGCATTCTGACATCACTGCTGTAGTACAACAGCATCTTGAAATATATAGAATTCAATGCACAATACTGAACCATATAAAATACCAAATGTTAGTATAGACACACACCCAAGCTCAACAATTGGAATGTCACCCTGCTCATGCTGTGTAACCCTGAATCCCAAACTCCCCCAGTAATCTGCCTAGTTCTGCTTTGAAAGCCTGCATAGTGCTGATTTCCACAAACTTGCTGAGTGAGCTATTCCACATGGTAACAACCGATTGTTAGAGATAATTGTTTCAAATGTTTCTCCTACTGTAGCTCTCCCACCCAGTTCGATGTTGGACCTCATACAGTAGTTCTGCTTGCGCACACCAACTCAAACATTTGTGTATACTCCACTCCATCTATTGTTTTTAGTATTTGGTTCATCATGTAAATGAGACTATCCTGGTATGCAAAATACATAACTAAATATTATCTCTCTACCACCTTTATTTAGATAAAGTGTGTCTTACTATCATGCCATAGCCTTCTCCTGCCACAAAAGCTTTAGCAGTGTTCTAGGAAGCCAAACTCTTGACCCTTAGCACCAATCTCTTAACTATGCATTGACCTGCCTTATCTTACTAACATGGAAAGTGAACCACAGGCTCATTTCAACAATTTCTCCACTTGCAATGTAAGGTCTGCCACCATAGCACCTAGTAGGTATTGGAACATGTGGTTCTCTAGATGAGACTGCATATCTTCTTCTTTGAAAAATCACAATATCACAATAGGAGTCCAAAAGGGCCAGTAACTGTCACTTGTTTGTACTCGTCTCATCCCTTCCAGTGTGGTGCCCTTGCCTTCTCATGCTTGAAGAAGGACTTGTCACCACACTGCTTCCTCAGACATCCTTGTCAGGTTCTATCGGTGGTGTGAACCAGAGTGGCTGGTTGATAGAGAATTCCCTATTGTGCTGTAGGTTGAATGGCTCTGTTCTCCCTTCCTTTCCACATTGTCCTCTTGACTCCTTCTAGCTTTATTTACCCCTCTATCTTCTCCTACACCCTTTTCCTATAGCATGATCACCTCCACAGGCTACAACAATTATTAAACTACTGTATCCCTCCTCACCCCTGATAGTCAACAGAATTGCTTACTGCTGGTCAAGAACCTTTACTCTGTTTCCAAGGACTGCCATTGGCTTGCAGTGCCTGAAGCAGGAAACCTCTTCATTATGCTATTTGAGGAAGGTGTACATGTTGCACATACTGCAATAAATGGAGCTTCCTGTTCTACCATCCTTAAAATCAAACTAGGACACTTTTAACAATTGATTGCTAGCTTTGAGTGTTTTACTGTTTCCTCATCTTTTTCCTCATATTCTGGCTGGCTCCCCAATTGCTGCTGCTTCTGTTTGTTAGACTGCTGTTACTTATTCTCCTCACTGTGATCTATCATGCACTTTCTATCCCTGGAACTGCATTACTGGTAGAAACTGCTTCTAACCTTAGAGTTATTTTTACTTGCTTATTTGTTCTTTCTTGTGGTATTAAACTGCCTATTATTTATAGCCTTTACTGCTTATATTCTGCACTGATTAAAGACCAAGTGGACAAGCTCTGTTTTTTTTCAGCTACTTCTGTTAAACAGTAACCATCAGCTTTCTTTTATAAGTTATCACAGTTTTAAAATAAAGCTATTCCTATTGCCTTACCATTCTAAGTCACTTTCTTTCATTCTTAGTGCAGAAAATTGGGATGACAATGGAACAGTGATTATGCCTCCATGTTGTGTATTCCATTACCAGCAGGATGAATGGTGGAAAACCACTAGAAAATTAAGACAGTATGCATATTTTTATTTTGAAACTGTGGTGAGTTGTACTTGAATGTTGATGGCTACTGTTTAACAGCATCATATAACCATAAGCTGCAAAAGCAGAGCTAGACCATGAGCTGAAGTTGGGATAGGAGAAAGAAAATAGCACTCATGTCCCCTTCATGAAGGCACAAAATACTCAAGTACTCAGTAGAATATGTGCAACATTCTTCCTTTATTTAGGTGAGTTCACAGCATGTGCAAAGGTGCATAAAGGAGAACAAACATCGAAGGGCATTAGAGGTAGAACAGCCAAAGTACATCTGGACACTGGCTGGCATCCCACAACTGCCATTTTGTGCAGTGTGCATTATCAGAGCTGTGCAACTCAATTCTAAATTCTTTTTTATATTTTGTGTGAGGATTACATCAGCTTTGATTGTAATCTCTGTGTTATTTCTTTATCCCTCCAAATGTATTTTTTTCTATACGGCTTAAGCTATTGAGGAGAATAATGGTGGGATGGTTCCATGTCATAACGGCAATCATGGAAAGGTGATTACTGTTACAGTGAGTGCACACAGCCAAACATCAATTTCAGTGATGCACACTCGCACTTTGGACAGAAACGGTGCCTGAGACCTACAGGTACCACCGCACCCCCCTACTTATGGATTCTGAATTCCAGGGGGGTGAAAAACTTAAATAAAATACATGGCACCTGCCAGCAAAAAAAAAACCTGCACTGCACCAGACCCTAACACTGTACTCTGCGCCTTCTAGCTGACCACCTCCCCATGATGCCAGCGGTCTAGCTCAGCAGCTGCCCACCACCACTCCTCCAGCATACCATCCCTCCCCTGCCTCTCCCCCCAATGGGTGCATGTGCATGTATATCTACTACTTCCCATTGTGGTTTTTCACCCACCCCAGTATCCGGTCACCCCCCTCCTTGGTAGCCATGAACACAGGCACCGTAACTGAGTCACCATTTTTGTAGACACCCAATTTCGGTCACCTTGTTCACTGGATACCTGGTGGGATGTTTAGGTGGGGGAGAAGCTTGTATGGTAGTCAAAGGAGGAAAAGACAGAGCTAGAAATAGAGGGGGCAGAAGGATGGTAATCCTAGGGGACTCCATAATTGAGAGTGTTTACTGGGAAAGGAAGGAAGGAGAGCTCAAATACAAGTAAGAAGGTGGTTTGCATGCCAAGGATGATAGCAGAGAGGGTGTGCCTCAATACTGGAGAAGTGGTGTGGGGAGTTGGGGGGAACCAATCATAGTTATACACCTAGGTACCAATGACATAGCCAGGGAGGAGGTTGGGGTAGTACAGGGAAAGATTCAGAGTTTTAAGGAAGACCTACAAAAAGGTAGCCAGATCGCTGGCATTCTTGGAGGTCTTGTCAGTACCAAGAAACAGCATGGTTAGGAAGAAAAGGATAGAGGAGTTTAATGACTGGCTGACAGAGTGGTACAAGGAGGAAGGCTATGACTGTATTGGGGGGCTGGGGGGAGACTTGGTCAGATAGAACACTTTTTGCACCAGAAAGACCACACCTCTGTAGTGGGGGGATCGAGGGTGCTTAGTGACAAACTGGGGGGTTACATAAACCAAAAACTTAAAATACTTGGGGGGGGCAGGCCTGCAGGCCATGAGTCCCTGTGGAGGAGGTCAGCAGTTCTCCCCACCATACCAGTAAGGGGAACTGAGGGTGGAGATGGAGATGGAGCACAGAGATTAGCAGTGGGGGGTGGGAGGCACAGGTAATTCAGAGATATGAGAAAGGCAGGTGGGAGGGACGGGAAGAAGCTCAGAATCTAGGTGGAAGGTGGTGTCCCTGAATGCACAGAGTCTTGAAAGCAATATGAAAGACCTGCAGGCATTGCTGGCAGAGAAGAGCGGACAATGCTGTGGTCACAGAGACATGGGCCACACCTAACCATGACTGAGACCTCCCAATCCCTGAGTTTAAATTATACAGGAAGGACATGGAGGTAGGAAAAGGGGATGGGTGGCAGTTTACATCAGAGACGGTATTATTTGTATGAGGGAGGAGTAGGAAGAGGGGAAGGTGGAAGCAATGAAGGTTTAGGTACTGTCTAATAGAGGGAGGAAGGTGAGGTTGGGGGTGGTTTACAGACCACTTAACCAGGAGCAGAAAAGAGGCTGGGAATTGAACTCCCAAATATTGGCTGCAGCAGGGAAGGGAGAGGTGGTAATAGTGGGAGACTTCAACCTACCCAGGGTGGACTGGAGCATACCAGCCATGACCTGCACCAGGGATCAGGAGATCCTGGATGCACTGCAAAGTGGGACTCAGGGCATCACAGAACCCATCAGGGAGAAGGCATTCCCTGATGTGGTGCTGACAAATGGGGATCACGTCCAGGATATTAAGGTCAAGAATCCGCCTGGTGAAAGTGAGCATCACACAGTGTGGTTTCAGTTGTACATGGGCAGAGAAAAGGCTCCCAGTAAGACTAAAATCCTAGATTTTAGAAAGATGTACTTCAGAAAGAGTGGCAAGCTGCTAGGGTGTCACCTGACAAGTGTCCAAGTGCATATGGGGGTGGACCAAAGTGGTCCATCATCAAGGAGGGAATAATGGTTGCCACAGGGGAGTGCATTATGCTCAAAGGGAAGAACTCGAAGGTCAAATCTTCCAGCTGGTTTAGCACTAAGGTCACCCTGGCAATAAGGGATAAGAAGTTAGCCTACAAGAAATTCAGGAGGACCCAGATGGAGGAAGACAGGTAGAACTACCTGAAGATGGCTAGCATACAGTAGCAGGTATGGTAGTCTGCTGGGTAAAGTGCAGAAGGATCTGCAGCTAGCTGAGAGAAATAAAAAGGAAGGAAAAGGCCTTTTTCACTATATTAGTGAGAAAAGAGACAAGAAAGGTGGGGTTGTTAGGCTCAGGACAGGGGATGTATGGGTGGAGGAGAATGGATGTAAAGCAGAGGTACTGAATGAGCACTTCTGTTCCATCTTCACCAGGGAGCAAGAAGAACCAATGCCACTAGAGGGAAGGGAAGGAGAGTGGGGGGGGCAGACATTTTGATAGAGATGGATAGGGTGAGGACAGGGTTACTAGCATTGAGTGTAAATAAATAAATCCCCAGGCCTAGACAGCAAACACTCAAGGGTTCTGAGGGAGCTGGCGGAGCTGCCTGCAGATCCCTTGGCTGCCCTATTCGAAAGTTCACTGGAGTCAGGCATGATGCTGCATGACTGGAGAATGACACATATAGTTCCCCTGCATAACAGCAGCCCCAAGGATGACCCAGAGAAATACAGATCAGTCAATCTGACTTCAATCTTGTGCAAGCTCTTGGAGACCATACTTAAGAAAAGGTTAGTAGAGTATCTGGATGAGAATGGTCTCCAAGATGAGGGGCAGCACAGGTTTATGGGTGGGAGGTCATGTCAAACAAATCTGATTGACTTCTTTCACTGGGTCACTTAAACAGTGGACAGGGGCCAAGCAGTGGACATCCTTTACCAGGACTTCTGCAAGGTCTTTAACTCTGTACCCCCACAAGAGGTTGATCAGGAAGTTGGAAGATCTAGGGGTTGGCGAGAAGTTGACCAACTGGAGTGGAAAACTGGCTGAGGGACAAGACCCAGTATGTGGTGGTGGGAGGTGAGCTTTCCTGCACTAGGGAGAATACCAGTGGGGTTCCACAAGGCTTGGTGATTGGACTGGTGCCATTCAATAGCTTCATTAGTGATATTGGGGATGACATTAAGGGCAAAATCTGCCTATTCACAGATGGCACCAAGATCTGCAGGAGGGCTGACACAGCAGAGTGGATAGAAGACCTAAAGGAGGATCTGAAAAATCTAGAGAGGTGATCTGGGATTTGGCAGTTTGGCGTCAATGCAATGAAATGCAAAGTTATACACACTTGAGCCAAGAATCTGAGGACTGAGTACAGCCTGGGAGGGGTCCAGGTATCTGCATTGGAGGAGGAGAAGGAGAAGGACCTGGAAGTGATGATCGTTAGTGTAATAAAACATTCTACACAATGTAGGAAAGTGGCAGCAAAGGCAAATAAAATGTTGGGCTGTACTGCCAGAGGGATCAGCAGCAGGCTAGAGGCGGTAATACTGCCATTGTACAGGTCATTACTGAGGCCGCATCGGTAGTACAGTGTGCAGTAATGGTGCCCAAGTGACATAAACCTGATGGAGGCCGGCCTGGTGGCACTGAGGGTTGAGGCGCTGGATGCCACACCTCGTGCCATGCCGGCGACCTGGGTTCGGAAACGAGCCCGGACCACCTGGGGTCGGCAGGGGAGCGAGAAGATCGAACGTCTGAAGGACTGCTCTCCTCTCTTGGGGAGGGATCCATGGGTAGCCTGGCATGGCAGTGACCCCCGGTGGAGATTGGCAGTACTGCTACGAACAAGGGCTCACAGGCAAGGGGAAGACATCTAGCAGCTGCCTTCCGGACATGGGTGGGAGCACCCACGTCGTGGGCTGGGTGGCACTGCACATCCCACTTTGGGGGTGTAAACATCACGGAAAAACCCCTCCATCCTGGATAGGTGATGGCCATCCCAGAGCCATGCCACCACATGCCCAACACTGGAGCCCTGTCACTGCCCCTTCGATCTCCTCTGGCCTTATGTCCCTCCCGGGGGCTTGGGGAGAAAGTACTGACATTGAGGATAGTGGGGTTCACAGTGGGTGGTAGAGTGGCACCGGCCAGTGGAGAGGTCTGAGAGGTTCTGGTGCCAGGGGAGATTAGCAGAATTGTAAAAAAAAAAAAACCTGATGGAGACGGTCCAAAGAAGGGCAACAAAACTGATCATGGGCCAGCATGGCAGGACGTACAAAGAGAGGCTGAAGGCCCTGAATATGTACTCCCTAGAGTAGAGGAAAGATAGAGAGAACATGATGAAGACCCTCAAATATTTGAAAGGAATAAATAGGGTGACAAAGAGGGCATATTCAAGCTTAGAGGGACCTGAAACACAAAGGGACACAGTCTTAAGTTAGAGGAGGGAGGCTTAGAAGACAAGCTAGGAGGAATTTCCTTACAGAGAGGGTGTTGGTGAGTTGGAATGTGCTTCCTGAGGAGGTGGTTTCATTGAAAATAGTAGCCAACTTCAAGAGAGGCTGGGATAGAGGTAAGGGGAAATTAAGGGTCAAGGGATGGGCAGACAAAGGGGAAGAGTGGATGGGGGGAGGGTCAATAGTTTATGCTGAGAACCCTGTAATATGAACAGACTAGATAGACCTAATGGCATTATTCTGTGGGCTTTGTTGCATGTTCTTAAGTAATATACAATAGGTGTATTTAGAATAAAATGAAAGCACATAATGTATAAGAATATGTAAATTAAGTGTGAAATGTAGTTTACAGAAGATGTAGTAATATCACTTGAAAGTTAGCTGACAGTAATGTCAATAGGCTGGAACAGATTAACATGCTCAGACCCGGGGAGTAAGAAGGGCAACATAAATAGTAGAGAATGGGCCAGAAAAGAGGTAGGAAGCAGAGAGGAGAACAGAAAGCTTACAACAAAGGGAAGGAGGGTTAAGTGATGGGGGCAGAAAGATGAAGTTAGCAGTCACAGGAAAGGGTGAATGGGAATGGGACCTGAGGAGTAGATGGGGGGGGGGGGGAGAAAGACTGAGTAAGGAGGTGGAGGCTGTTCCAGTGGTTGTGAAAGTTAAACAGAGAAGGTGGATTGCCCACCAGAAGTTTTGCAACAGGGGGTGAAAAAGGCATGAGAATCAGAAGACTGAAGAGAGTAAGAGAAGGGGATAAAAGAAGTGAAGAATGACAAAAGGTAAGAGGGAAAGGGAAATACCATCCTGATTCTGTACAAGCTGACATCTCACAAACTGGCGAGCCTGAGTCACTTTTATTCTCAGATTGTTAATCATGTAGCTCGGAATAATCAAGATAGTTATTAATTATTGCTTGGTGCAGTTTGGGAGTGATACTACATAACAGCTCAGATGCAGCAGCACCAGGACATATTCCAAGGCCTTAGCACAACTCCTAGTTTAGTCACTGTGTTTCATTCTCATTACAAGTTGTCTTAAATGTGCAACAGTGGCTAATACTGCTCCTGTAATTAATTGGCATCTAAATTGTTCCTAGCTGCATGATTAGCAGTCTGAGTCTTAACTGGTAGAACACTGGATGGTATTCTGGGGACCTGGGTTGAATTCCCAGTTTGTTCAAATAATTTTTATTCTTATTACATTTTGTACCCCTTAAATAGCAAACTGCTTGACCCTTAGATATTTACTTTGATTGCATTGAATTATTTGACCTTTAAATATTAGATATTTACTTTGATTGCACTGAAGTATTCTGTTGTTAGCTAAACAAAATGTTTTACTATTTTACTAGTTAAGAGTAATTGTGAAGTCTCATGCTCCTGCAACATTGGGTTCCTGCAAAGCTCCATCCTTGGTTCCCTACTCTTTTACTCTCTTTGTTAATGACCTTTCATTCATATGCTGTGTTAATGACTCAAACTTGCATCTCTGTTCAAACAACATTGCCATCTACTACAAATCAGACTCCATCAGTGACCTTAGAAGGATGCTCCAAGCAGTCTTCAACCAAGGATGAATGCAAATAAAATTTTACTTAAACTACAAGAAAACCAAAATAATGATCTTGAATGGCAAAACCCCACCCCCTCACACAACAGAAATCCTGCCATACTAAGACCAACTACTTTTTTTTGTTTTCATTTTTGTAGTCTGGCCCCCATCCCTGAAGGGAGCTCAGCCCCACCCGAGCTCTGCCCCCCATGCCCAGGCTTACCCAACTGAGCAGGGCCACTGGGCGGGTGCCCCCTCCTCATGGTCCATTGAAGCATGCCCTGGCTTACCCACCCCGGTGGTGCCACGTGAGCAGGACCCCCACCCCTGGAGGACACTGTTGGCAGCAGGGGTGGTGGCTGAACAAAGCATCATGCTAGGGGGCCAGAATTTTTGTGAGTGCAGCAGTACCTGGGGTGGGGACATGCAATGATGACCTGCATCCACACCTCCCCCCCGCAGGTGATGGCATCGGCACAAATAGATCCCCTCAGCCTCCGCCAGAGGTCTGTGGTGTGTCAGATACTCTACCTCCCCCCTCCAGGGAATGACAGCAGTCTCTAGGACCCTCAATCCTTCTTCCCCCTGCTGGCCCTGCGATGTCCCAAGTCCGTTTCCAAACTCAGATCATCAGCGTCACAGATGAAAGACCTTCCTCTAAGCTGGCGAGCCGGTTCTAAGATCAACTTCCTAAGTTAGTACAACACTTCAAATACCTTTGGTTATGGTGAGATTTGAAAGTCTCAGACCATATATATCACTAGAACTGCAGTACCACAAAAAAGTAGTATATGCTATTTGACAACAAATTTGAAATATAGTATACTTTCCATTCTATTTTAAAGTACTCTTCTTCTTCCAATTTTTTTTAATTGATATTTTATTACATTTTTAAACAACAAAGCACAAAAATTCAACATTGATAACACTATTGATGATCCCTGGCTGGAGTGGAGTCCTCTCCTTGGAAGTACAATCTAAGAGTACCTATTAATGAGGAATCACAATAAACAGTAAAGAATAACAACTTTCAACCATATGAATACTAATCAAATCATATAACAATCCACTTAATATTACCATAAACATGTTGAAAAGAACTAACAAGAAGAAGAGTCACTGCTGCTGCTAGGGCAAAAGAGGTATTGGATAACTCCAACAAGTAGTCCAGTGGGGAACCAAAGAGCAAGGGGGAAGAAGGTGGTGGGAGGAGTCTTAGTTCTGCCCCAATTCCAGGAAACAGTCTGGATCCATATCTAGGACCTCAGTAATGCCCTCTGGTGGCTCCAGCTACTGTGGGCTAGTCCTGTGCGGGGACAGCAATAATCACCCATTAGGCATAGGAATCCCAAGATGACCTAAAAAGGGTTACCAGACCCAAGCAAATTTTTCATGTTTTGTTTACCAACAGCAATATATATTACATCTGCTCAAACCCTGCCACTTTAAGCATGCTGTTTATCCATTCACCTTGTGTGGGAACCTCTGCTGAACACCAGTGTCTTAACAAAAAACACTTAGCCTCGGTAATTGCTGTCATAAACCAAGCACGTTGATAAGAATTGCTATACTGGAGTTTTAAAGTATTCTCCAATGCCATAAGTGAGGGATCCTTCATAATCCAAAGTACCATAACCCTGTCCATAGTTTGCTTCACTCCATCCCACAATTATACTACTGTATTTTAGGGCAGTCCCATAGCAAATGCAATAAAGTGCCCTTGCATTTGTCACAACACCAACATCTAGGGTGTTGAATTAACTTTATTAGGTGTAAAAAGGTAGGGGTTTGTTACCACACCAATAATGTTTTCAATTGCATCAGTCTGCCCACTCTGTCTTTGCAAAATTCATAAGTGTAAGCCCAAACTGTTTTCCATTCCTCCTCTCTAAGTGAATACCCCAACATTTGCTCTGGTTCCATGTGATAACGGTGACAGCGAAATAGCGATCGCCGTTAGGGTGAGTCTGCATCGCCGAAAATGAATTTCAGCATGTAGACTCACGGCAAACAGCAAGATGGCACCCAAGATGTTGTTTCTTGACTTTATGCAGGGGTCTGTGACCCCCACACCCCCCCTTCCCCACTATGGATTCTCAATTCCAGGGGGTGCATGTCGGGGGGGGGCCAAAAGAAAAAAAAAACTGACCCTCTGCAAAAAACCACAAGCGTGCACAGAACCAAACCTAGCACCCTCCCAGCCCCAGCCTACAACCAACCCACCACACCACACTGGCAGCTTGGCAGCCCACCACTGCACTACACCCCACAAACCCTCCTTCCCTTTCTACCCATCACACGGCGTGGTGCCTCCCCACCCACCCCCATGCACGTGTATACATAGTGACATCCCATCGCTATATTTGCTGAACCCCATATCCAGTCACCCCCCCCGCCAGGTAGCCCTGTGTACAAATGTCGTAACTGAGTCACCCTTTTTGAAAGTGCTTAGTTGAGGTTGCCTTGTACATGGGATACCTTCACTCACACCTTTGTTGTAATTTGCTCATGTCTAGGGCACTGGCCTCTTGAAATACCCAATACATAGCCCTAGTTTGGGGAAGTGAGGGTGCCCCATGTGTGTCTCCTCTCCCAAACACCTTATCCTGCAAACTTGATGGTAGTAATGTAAGAAAGCCTCCTCATTATTGAGTGTCTCAAATGCCATAGTTGAAGGTATCTCCAATGGTGTGTCAAGGGAAGAAAATGCTGTTGTTGGAGTTCATGGAATGACTTAAAATAGCTCTAATCAGAAGAAAAAAGATCTCCTACCCTCCTAATACTTCCATTAAACCATGATGACCAAAAGATTGGAATACCCCCCAGGACTGATTGAGGATTATACCATATAGGCCAGAGAGACACGGGTGTCATCCACTCATGGCTCCAAATGTTTCCTAGCAGACTTCCATATATGGGGTGCATACTCTAGGGTGGGTAAGAAAAATAAAGGGTTGGCAGGGTCCCACAAAATACACTCTGGAGAGCCTCTGACACCCCAGTGCTTCTCCAAAGCCAACCATCAGACTGTGGATTCAAATCCCTCTGACTGAAACCAATATCATATATTGCAAAGACCTGCTGCAACATGGTATTCCTTGAGCCATGGCGAAGCAAAGTCTCCCTTCGAGCATAGAGCCATCAGTCATTTCATCAAGAGGTGAGGCTTCCGACCTTCTCAGTAAAAGGATGACAACACCGACTGAAATTGCCACCACCAGTTATGGGGGATTTTAGTAGGAAGATATCTTATGATATATAATATCTTGGATAAGAAAAGCATACAGACCGCTTGTACCATACCCCACAAGGATAAATGAAGGTGGTTCCATCTAGCTATGTTCCCTTTTAATTTAGCTAATATAGGCTGGAAATTTAGCAAGGGACAATTGGCCAGATGGGGAGATATAAACATTCACAAGTATTTTATAGGACCCATGGCCCAGTATAACCCTGGCACAGTTAATGGTGTAGCAGCCCTGCTCGGACCTATAGGAAGAACTTCTGTTTTACTCCAGTTATTCCACAACCCTGAAAGGGAAGAGAAATAATCAAGTAGTTGAACCAGACTAGGCAGGGAAGTCTCAATATTCTTTAATGTCAGCAAAATGTCATCAGCAAACAACACGGCATTCTGTACTTGGGTACCCACCTGAAAACCATCAATATCTGGAGAATCCCTGATTTTCTGAGCCAAGGGTTCAATATCGAGCAGAAAAGGGGAAGGGGATAGGGGACATCCCTGCCATGTTCACCTTCCCAACTGAAAATGGAGGATATCCTACCATTAGTCAGGACAGCTGCCCAGGGGGAAGAATAAAGAACCTGAGCCTAATGGGTAAAATAAGGGCCAAAACCAAATTTGCTCAAGGTGGCCAATAGATAAGGCTATTCAACCAAGTCAAATGCCATTTCTATGTCCAGTGCAACCACTACTGCTGCTCCAGATGATGCCTGAGAAACACAGAAAAGGTCAACCAATCTGTGAACATGATCTGCTCAATCTCCCCCCCCCCAAAAAAAAAATCCCACTGTATTGGGATGTATAAGACTAGACAAAGCCTTAGCCATCCGATTGGCGAGAACCACCATCAGGATTTTATAATCTACATTAAGAAGAGAGACAGGGTGGTAATTCGCACATTGGTATGGGTTCTTATCCTTCTTTGCAATACAGAAATAACTGCATCATACATTGTGGAAGGGAGGTCTTCCTGTTACAAGCCACTTCCATGACCTCAGCAAGGAGTGGACAAATTCTATCCCCCACCACCCTATAAAATTCCACTGGAAACCCATCCAGCCCCAGATTTTCTCATCCTGTAACTGCCCCATAACTGTCTTAATTTCTCTGAATGTAACTGATGTAGCTATTGCCTTCTTCTGCTCGTCAGGAGATTAGGCAGCAACAAGGAATCTAGAAAGGTATGTATGTCATTCTCTTCCCCTCCTGGCTGTCTTCTAGAAGAATATAACTGACAATAGTAATTGTAAAAAGCTTGGTTAATCTTCTCCAGGTCCCAAACCATCCCCACATTTTTCTTAACCCCAGGAATGATTCTGGAATTCTCCATTTTTTAAGTCTATGCACCAATAATCTGCCTGCTTTCTCACCTTCCTCCCAATAGGATTTTCATGTTCTGTACAGACCAAATTTTTGTTGAGTATTCAACATATTAAGTTGAAATCTCAAACTCGGATACTCTCCCCCACCCCAGTAGAGTAAGTCACTGTATGACACTATCTGCCATTGATTAGAGACCAGATAGGGTATTAACTGTAAAGAATAGATAAATCCCCTTATCAGATCCCCCTTAAGGAAATATAAAATCGGGGATCTGCAGTCTGTGCTTAAGAAAAAACTTACATCTAAATAACAGGAAGCTTCTAGAAAAGTCAACTCCAGCTCATAGGTAAACAAAACCATTCTACCTCATTAAATTACCTATGCTGAGCTGTTCTGTAGGTTGAGAGAATGAACTATCCTCATCCACAATCTTTTGCTCAATCCACAGAGTCTTCATCTCTGGAGGGCTCAGGTGAAGTCAGACCTCGAGAAGTTGCTTCCTCCGGATGTTGAGATCAAGCAGGTCCTCCTCTCACTCACTGTGGTTGGTGGGGGGGGGGGTTGACACTGTGGTAGTCTTGTAGTTTCTTTCTGCATGGTCAGTTCCTGTCCACAAGAAACTGCACAGCTCCTGAAGGTGAATAAAACAGTTTGGCTCGATTATGGATCACGATTTTGAGTGTAACTGTTGGAATTAAGAAACATTTAAGTCTCTGTTCTCTGGCTATGTTCCAAGCTTAATCAAAGACTTTTCTTCCATTGATGACCTCTTTAGCGAAGTCTGGATGAAAATACAGCTGGGTTCCATTCCAACAAACCTCATTCAGTGTTCAGGCATCCTGTAGAACCCTCCCCCAATCAGAATATCAGAGTAAGTTAAAGACTACAGGCTGAGGGTGAGCTGTTCCATGTGATGGGGGGGCCAGTTGAGACACTGTGAGCCTGTTCAGTCTCCACTACTACCTCCGAGCCCCAGTGTAGCCATAACAGTAGCTTGGCTTACACAAATGCCACCACATCAGTTCCCTCGGACCGCTCCGGCAACCCAAAAAGCCACACATTACTCTGCCTGTGCTGGGACTCCAAGTCATCAGTCTTTTCCCAGATTGCTCTAATTTCTTTCTCTCTCAGCCCCAATCTGCGCTCCTTTGGTTGGGCCCAATCTTCCACCTAGCAGATCCACTGCTCTGCATACTCCATTAGATGTTCTAGCACTTCTACTGTGACATGGAATGCTGTCAGTTGGACAATAATATGGTTCAGATCAGTACAGATACTATTCATAAACAATTTAATTTCTCTGAGTTTGCAAGCCACCAGACTAGAGTTCAACTCGTGTTTCACTTGCATATCAGGACACGGCCCCGGCCCATCATTGGAAAGTGAAGGCAATGCTGAAAACTTGTATTTCTTCTTTGCAAGAGCACCGGATTTGTCAGAATCCACTTTAGTAGCCACCTGAACACTGCGAACACAAAATTGACTATCCTGAAAACAGTAGAGGGGTAAGAAAAAGCAAATTTAATACAATGTGGGATGGAGCTGCAGTACCGCGCTGTTCTTAACTCAGTGGCATCATGTGACCCCCATTCTCCCATCTTTTAAGATATCATGTCTCCCTATTTTGAGTTTGCTAGAGCACTATTTTTGGACATTTGAAATAACTGAAAGGTACACTCCTTTCAATATCTCTCTCCCCCAACACAGATTTTAATCATTATTCTTAGCTGTGTTTGAATTAAACAATAATGCACGACAGGGCTTGTGCCTTGCTGGAATAACATCACATCTCGGGTGATTGGGAATAAGGCTATGGGCTGAGTGCATTCAACACCTGAAAAGTGACATTATCTCCATGGCACATGCCCTGGAGTGCATTGTTACAATTATAAATGGGCTTACTTGTAAGAAAAAAAAAGAAGCAATGTGAACAATTATATTTTTAAAATACATTTTAGTTGTTTTCTGAATAGGCGTGATGTTGTGTGTGCTGGGATAACATCACTGTTGAAGGTCAACACAAATCAATTAGAGCCCAGAAATTGTTTTGCCATTTTATGCCTATTTTTTATCATTATCACATATCTTATGACTAACATGAAACAGGATGCAACAGACACTGCTCACTAACCTTACTAGTGCTCACAGAGAATAATGAGAAACACCTGGGGATAACCATAATTAAATGAGTGTTCCTTTTATTGTAAGTACAAAAGCAGACTTAAAACAGGTAAAGAGGGGCATATTACAAGACAGAAGAATATGGACACTATAAAATAGAATAAAAATGTATAGGTTCAAAGTTTCACAATACTGTTACATATGCTGAGGCTTTAAGTATACTATAAATATGCTTTCAGTACACTAATTTACTTATTCAGTATTTTAAATAAACTTTTGCTGTAATACTAGAAAGTGTACTAAAAAGTTAGTATAGTAAAACAATATTTGGCATCCTGATTAAACTACTAATTATAGTTGGAGTATATTTTTTTCCATATTCTGTCTGTGCCTCCTTCACTGTCAGCTGGCCCCCATCATCTGGTCCCCCCATCCCCAT
Organism: Neoceratodus forsteri; assembly: GCA_016271365.2. Lineage (NCBI taxonomy): Eukaryota > Metazoa > Chordata > Ceratodontiformes > Ceratodontidae > Neoceratodus > Neoceratodus forsteri. The sequence goes on from CM028130.1 coordinate 1,320,776,816, forward strand.
CACCCCAGACGTCCACCAGTGCTTACCTCATGGCACAGAGATGCCTAGCTGGCTGGGGCATGGGGCCTGCAGAGGACCGGTGTCACCACTCCGGTCAACACTTTTTCTGTTTTTCTCCCTTGGTCCCTCCCCATTGCTGGGGCACACACGTCAACACCTGTACATGGAGGCATACGTATGCTGTAGAGTCCCACAGCACCCTCCCGTCATGGCATCTCCTGACCCATCATGCCCTCAGGCCTCCACCTGGGGGTAGTCAATCAGTGGGACTGCCAGGATTACTTCCCTGGGAGAGGAGAGCTGTTCTCCAGATGCTCAATCCTCTCCCTCACTGACTGATCCCTTGCGATCCACTTGCACTGTGAACATGGATTGCCGCGTGAAAGAAGGTAAGGCATTGATGTCTCAGCCATCCACATCACTGGGCCAGCTAGTTAGAGCATATTATTTAATAGTAGTCTTAGTTACTTATACTGTTGTATACTTATGGAGTAATCATGCAGGCACTTTAGTGCCTATACTGTATGTTAGGGTTGACTATGCATTTCTATGTTAAACCCCAATTTCTGCACCTTAGCAATGTGGCCCCCTTCTGACCAATATGCCTGCAGTTTGGAAAGCATAGAGTAGGTGCCAGGATCTCTATATCCTTTAAAGTTTGTGATAATCGTATTTGGTGGAGCAACATTGCAGAGGTGCAAATACAGATAAATTAACCAAAATTAATTTTTTCTATGTTTGCTTACATGCATGTGCAAAGTGAACATATTGTTATTGTGGTGTAGGGCACTGTATAGGTGTGCCAATCAGTGTAGAAATGCAGGAGTCTTGCCTCTCAAAAGTCAGTTCTGAGAAGGTGGATGATGACAGTGTTTAGCTGGCTAATAGGCATAAACTTCTTGTAGTTCAAAGGAGAAAGCCCCACCAGTTACAATGGTTTACTGTCCATTAGCCAGTTAGCAGACATTATCAGACTTTGAAAATAAACATCAGGCTTCACAGTGTGTGTGTGTGTGTGTGTGTGTATGTGTTTCCCCTCAGTAACAGACACGAACTGTCTATTTGAAAACACTAGACAGAGTTGGGGAAGAAACAGCATATAGAATGCAAATATAATAGCTTCAAATATGTTTACAGCATGTCAATAATGAACGGAAAACACCGGCAGCAGTTGATTTAAATTTCATATTATTTATGTTCCATCTAAAGAGTCACTGATATCAGTTGCGTAACTGAAAAAATGTGAGTGTTGGACACAACTCAGTTCCTCATTCAAATACTTTTGCAATCCTTTTTTTTTGTTGGACTTTGAACCCAACCCCTTCACCCCACCTCCAGGACTTACCCCATCTACTTCTTACCTCATTGTACAACTGAGTGCCATAGATGGTGGTGGTGCAGTGCCTTTAGAATCACAGTATTATCCTTCATACTGGAGTTTTTTTTGTACCTGTTACCCACTTTGAGTCAGAGCCAGTGACGTGCAATGGGGCACACATAGAAAGTGAAAACAGTGCAAATTTTCAGTGCCCACCACGGTGTTTTAATTCTAGTGATTGCTGTGGTGCCACCTACACTACACTAGGTGGCAGCCAAGCAGTAGTACACACTGCCCCCCCCCCCCAGTTTGGAGGAGGAGATCTGTTGATGGGCACTAAATTCTCTTTACCCCTTCAGGTCCTCAAAGGACCTTGGTCCACTCCTGAATCCAGGTCATTGGTATGGTGGGAGGTGAGACATCCAAAGCCTCAGCCCTACACATTACTGACCAGGCTATAAGTTTACTGTAGTACATATTTCCTTAGAAAATATTGTTTGTGACTCTGAAGGGGGCTGGACCTGTAATCCACAGTTTTATAGTTCTATGCTTTTACCCTCTGTATCATTCAGCCAGAATTATATTTTGTGCAATCCTTTCCCCTTTTTTTCTTTATTTCTGAGGGAAGTGACATGAAATTGACATTATTGTCCCCTGGACTTTGTTAGCTTTGGCTGCTTGTCTATACATGACATCATAATGCCCTGTTTATAACATCATAATTATTTCCACAACAGACTGGGACGTCATAAACAGAATTGTGATAGCAAAAGTAGACAAGCAGACAGTGCACATAGTAAAGAAATATTGGCAACAATTACAGAAAAGGGGTAAAATATAGGACAAACTGTGTCTAGAAAATGTGTTCTCTCTACCATTTATATAATCTAAACACTCTTGGTATGTAGGGTAAATAATAATAATACAAATTATTGTGTCTTGGAGTCTGCCAAGAAACATTCGTAAACAAGCAAGGAGTACTAATAAAGTTTATTATACTACTTATGCCAAGCATGTGACAGAGGAAATCACACGTGAGATGGGTTTCTCCCCACTAGCCTGAAGAATGTATATAATCCCCAGGATTGTAGATCTTAGGTTCTCTAAGGTCTTGTGTTCTCTCCCCACCCTCCAGCTCTCTGCCAGAGAATACTAATTCTTCTAGAGCTGAACTAGTAGTGTCTAGAGAGCTACAATAGGTTTGCAGACAACTATATACTACAGATAACAGCATAGCAACAGAGATGATACTCTGTCTCTGAGTTGTTTAAACCTCCTTGTGTACCATGAAAAAGTAAAAAAATGCTCTCTGGTAAGGAGAAGAGCTGAGATTCATTACAGATGGCGTAATGGAGCCCCATGACACATATTAGAGGTTTGCATAATGGTTATGAGAGCCCTCTGGGTGCTATAACTTAACCACTCTAGACTGACAGAGGGCAAATGGCTTCATGTATGCACAGGGGTGAGAACTTTCTCAGTAGGATATCCTGTGTTATTTCCACTGCAGTGAGAATAAATCCTGAAGAGGACATTTATCCACACTCTGCTGATGTCACCAGAGTGAGGATAACTGCAATGCAGCTTGCACTCTAAAGGAAACTGCTTCAGAAAACAGTTTCTCTTTCTCACTGAAGCTGCAACTTACTCAATTAGCTTTGCAAAAGATGCTCACCTGTCTCCCAATGTGTTTCTAACACTCCTAGCCCAATACAGTGCTGATCTCAGCTTCAAAACAACCTGAATTCTAAATTAAACTCTTTTACAAAGCAGTTTCTCTCTCTCAGTGCTACCTGTAGAAGTTTATCTTTCTCACTGAGCCTCTGACTCACTCGATTAGCTTTGCAAAACACACTCACTTGTGTTTCTGACTCCCAGTCCATTCAGAACACACACACACACACACACACACACACACACACACACACACGCACACATACACACACACACACACTGACAGCACACACAGAGTGAGCAGGAAACACACAGAATCAGAAAAAAATGTTCCTAAAGCTCTCACCCCTGTGGTATAAATCGCACACATGATGGGCAGATCATGGGATATGGAAAATATTCTCACTCCTGCAGAGCGAGCTGTGTATTCTCACTTGTGCCTTCAGCACTCATGAGAATACAGAGCTCACTCTGCAGGAGTGGAAATATTTCCATATCCCATCCTGCCATCATGTATCCCATATATAAATATATATATATATATATATATATATATATATATATATATATATATATATATATATATACCGCATTTTATTCCTTCATGTATTGCAAGTAGGAAATCATTTTACATTTAAGAGGAACTGTGGCAATGCTAAAAGAAGGCTTAAGTATTGGCACAAAGAAGGGAATGCTGACTAATGCAAAGTCTTCTGTGTTTGTCCTTCTCTTTCATTTGTGGTTACCTCTACACAAGAGGATTCTTAGTGCTCTTAGATTTTGAGTAGATAAATCAAACATTTAATCTCTCTCTATTGTTTGTTTTACCACAAAAGTCCATAAAGACAGAAAACATTCTAATAACACAGCATTTCTGGTACATTGCATTCCATCCAGTTATAAATTGCAGACAAATCAAATTTTGAACATCAACACAAACACAAAATAATGTTTACATAGAAACAAAGACTTTGACGGCAGATCAGGACTGCTTGGCCCACCTAGTCTGCCAATTTCCTTACCTAGAGGATAAGCTGCAGATTCTATTTAAGCAACAGCCTATTTCTTCCTACCACCACAAAAATTGCCTAATGTCTGTCCCATGCATTCTTGAATTCTCCCACAGTTTTAGACCCCACAACCTCCTCAGGAAGGCTGTTCCATGTGTCCACCACCCTCTCTGTGAAAAAATACTTCCTCACATTGCCCCTGAGCTGTCCCCCCCCCAATCTTCAAATTGTGTCCCCTTGTTCTTGCACATCTCTTTTTCTGAAAGATGCTACCCTCTTGGACTTTGTTGATTCCACTGAGGTACTTAAATGTTTCTATCATCCCCCTCTCCCTCCTTTCCTCAAGGGTATACATATTAAGCTCCTTTAGCCTCTCCTCGTGTGGCTTCTCTTGCAGACCCTGCACCATTTTAGTTGCCCTCCTCTGAACTGCCTCCATCCTGTCTATGTCCTTGCGGAGATGGGGTCTCCAGAACTGGATGCAGTACTCCAGATGGGGTCTCACCAACTGTCTGTACAGGGGATAACAACTTCCTGTTTTCTGCTGGTGATGCCTCTCCCTATACATCCCAGTATACCCCCAGCCCTCCCTACTGCCTTTTCACATTGCTTGCCAAACTTAAGGTCATCTGATATGATTACCTCCAGGTCCCTTTCCATTTTTGTTGTTGTTACTACCTCCCCCCATTGTATAAACTTCCCTCGGTTTTGTTTCCCAGGTGCATTACTTTGTACTTCTTTGCACTGAATCAAGCTACCTTACTCATGATCATTCCTCCAACCTTGCCAAATCCTTCTCATCCTTTCCGCACTCTCTGTGTATCAACCCTGTTGCAGATCTTTGTGTCATCTGCAAAGAGGCATACTTTTCCTTCCAGTCCCTCTGCAATGTCACTTATAAAGACATTAAAAAGGACAGGACCCAGTACTGAACCCTGCGGTAGCCCACTAGTAACCCCTCTTTCTTCAGAGTGGACTCCATTTACAATCACCTTTTGTGTCCTTTTGTTCAGCCAATGTTTTAACCAGGCTTCCACCCTGGGACCCACTCCAAGGCTGGTAAATCTGACTAATAATCTTTTGTGTGGGACTGTGTCAAATGCCTTGCTAAAGTCTAGGTAGGCCATGTCCACAGTCCCTCACTGGCCTACTACTTTGGTCACCCAGTCAAAGAAATTAATTAGATTATTCTGACATGACCATCCCACTGTGAACCCATGCTGTCTTGGGTCCTATGCCCCACTGGCCACTAGGTACTCAACAATTCTTTCCTTCAGAAGTGATTCCATTACTTTCCCTACCACAGAGGTCAAACTGATAGGTCTGTAGTTTCCTGCCTCTGTCTTGCTCCCACTTTTGTGAAGGGGAATCACATCAGCCTTCTTCCAGTCCTCAGGTACCACACCATCCTCCCACAATTTGTTAAAAAGGGTAGTCAGTGGTGTCACTAGTTCTCTACTTAATTCTTTTAGAATTCTGGGGTGAATTCCATCTGGCCCCATTGCTTTGTCCACCTTCAGTTTAAGGAGTTCTTTCAGAACCCTTTCTTCTGTGAAGGGACTGGGATTGACCCACCTCTCCAGAGTGCTTCTGTTAATTGGATTAGGCACCTCCTCCACTTCCTCTTTTGTGAATACTGAACAGAAGTATTCATTCAGTATCCCTGCTTTTTCACTTTCACTCCCTGCCCACCCACCATCCATTCTATTCAGCCTCACTATCCCTCCCTTTGTCTTTCTATGCTCCCTTATATGCCTATAAAAGGTTTTATCTCCCTTCTTAACCGAGTTGGCTATCTTTCCCTCAGTTTGTGCCTTTGCTATTCTGACTACCCTCCCTGTGTCCTTCTGCCTTAACTGGTACAGTTCTCTGTCCTGCTCCTTCTGTGTTTCCTTATACTTCCTAAATGCTATCTTTTTCTCCCTAACCTTCACCGCCACTTCTTTTGAGAACCATAGTGGCTTTTTCTTTCATTTTGATTTGTTTATTTGCTTCACACAAAGGCTTGTTGCCTCTGTGATGGCAGTTTTGATATTTCCCCATTGTTGCTCCACCCCTCTTTCTAGTCTGTTTGCTAGTGCTTTTCTAAGGCACTCTCCCGTCTTGCCAAAGTCAGCCCTCCTGAAGTCCAGAACCCTCACTTTTGTATGGATTGACTCTGTAGCTGAGTTTATCATGAACCACACTGTTTGGTGGTCACTTGTTCCCAAATGGCTACCCACTTCTAGATCTGAGATCCTCTCACTGTCCCATTTTGAGAGTATGAGGTCTAAAATTGCTCCCTCATGAGTAGGTTCCAAAACTAGCTGTCTGAGGCATGCCACCTGAAGGGCTTCAAGAATGGCCCTGCTTTTGGATGTGGCTGCAGCAAAGGTGCTCCAGTTAACATCTGGCATATTCAGGTCCCCCATCAACAGTATCTCCCCTTTCTCTGCCATCCTAAGTATGCCTTCTATCATATCCTTGTCCATTCCCTCCCCTTGACATGGGGGTCTGTATACAACCCCTGTGCGGATTGTGGTGCCATTTCCAGTCTCTAAGGTGACCCACAGTGCCTCCTCTCCTCCCTGTTTACTCTTTTGTTCAGTTGCTTTTATCCCTTCCCTTACATAGAGAGCTACTCCCCCCTTCTGCCCTCTCTGTCTCTCCTATAGGTTGTGTACCCTGGTATGTTAACATCCCAGTCATGGTTCTCTGTGTACCATGTTTCTGTGACTGCTACAACATCCAGGCATCCCTCTTCCATCAAGGCCACCAGTTCAGGGAGCTTGTTGCCCAGACTATGGGCGTGGTACTCATTACCCTCCATTTCTTGATGGCCTTATCCCTTTTTGCCCCATCCTTGTCCTTATTGTGTTTGTCACTTTCTCCATTTACCCCTGTGCTTCTCCCTATTGACATCTCTATGTTGGTGTCTACCTCACTTAGTACCCTGATTTTTTAGGGGGGGGCTAGGATTTCCCTGCTCCTTTCCAGTGCATCCCCCCTTGGCTAGTTTAAATGCCTGCCAATGAGTATTTATTTTATTTTATTTTATTTATTTAGTTGTTTAACCAGGTATAGCACACTAAGCTGAAAGCTTTTTTACAGGAGCGACCTGGGAGCACAAGGAGGTTAAGTGACTTGCTCAGGGTCACACAGTATGCAAGTGGAAGCTGTGGGATTCAAATCCAGGTCTGGTCTGCTGGATGTCACCAAATTTGAAGCTCAGAGCCTTAGACCACTGCGCTATACTGCCCCCCAAACCTATCACCTAGGATCCTGGTTCCCCTCCTAGACAGATGCAGACCATCACACCAGTATAGGTCTGCATCCTTCCAGGTGGATCCCAGTCACAATGAAGCCAGATCCCTGAACTCTGCACCAGTTTTTCAACCACTGATTGAATCCCATGGTGTGGAGCACCCTAGCCTCATCTGTACCATAGACAGGCAGCACCTCTGAGAAGGTTACTGTGTGTGCTATTTGTCTAAGTCCCCTTCCCATCTCCACAAATGTTTCTTGCACTGCTCTGATCCCTTTCTTAGCCAGGTCATTTGTCCCTAGGTGGACAATGACATCCAGCTCCCTCCCCTGTGCAGCTGCTCCTGTGATCCTGAGGATTCACTCCCTGTTCCTCCAAGCCATGGCACCAGGCAGGCACCTTACCTCCCTCTCCTTCCTCCCTCAGTTCTACCTTCCTAACAATGGAGTCCACCACCAGGGTTGTTTCCTTCCTGTGGGGTCCCATGCCACCCTCCTATGGGTCTCCTTTGTGGAGGTTCCAGCATCCTCCTTGGTCTCCACTATGGGTGCCTCCATAGAGGAACCACACTTTTCCAGAATGGCATAGAAATTGTGGAGAGGTACAGCTGGAGGGGTGCACCTCTGTTCCACCACCCTCACCCTCCCTGAGCCCACTGTGGTCCAACCACTCCTCTTTCTTGGCAACCTCTGAGGCAATGGCAGTAACCCTAGTGGTCCCTGAGTGGGAGAGGAGGTCCCACAAATCCTGGCCAACTCAGCCTGGAGATGAGCAACCTCGTCCCTCAACCCAGAGAGGTGCCTGCAGATGGGACAACACTGCATCCTCCAGGATGTTTCCCAGAAGATTGCTGCTTCACAGCCACTGCACTGCACCACTCCCATCATGTCTCTTTTCTGGCCCCCTAAATGCTGTTTGGAATACTTACTCTTTCCTCTGTTTGTTTATTTTCTTTTTTTTTCTTCCCCTACTTACTTATTGCCTCTGTGCCCTTTTAGCTCCTGATCTTCCTGTTCTGAGACAAGAAGTTACTGTATTTCTCAGTAGTCTCCTTACTTGCTCAGAGTCAGACCTCCAGCAGCTGGGGGGGGGTTGAGAGCTACTCTTGCCCTTCTAGGATGGTGAGTCTTTGGTGGCTGTGTGATCACTCACTTCCTGCTCCCAAACAGGAAGTTCCTGTTGTCAGTTAAATCCTGTGCCTATAAAAGTAGAACTGATTTAGAGTGGGTGGAAGGAAGGCAATATAGTCCCAGTAGGGAAGTTTTAGTTATGCCAGTAGCTCCTTCCTCCTGGTGTTCTGTCTGTTCTCTGGCACAAGCTATCTAGGGCAGTGCTTAAATCTGGTTTTAACCTGACAACGTCTAGTAAAGACACTCCCCCTAATTTGCAAATCTTTCTACACTTAGTTAATTTCACAAATAACAATTCCCTTCTGACACCTGTGACAAGCACCTAGATAAGTACACAGATAACACAGATAACAATTTACTGCAACTACCTCTGACAAACTCTCTAACTCTTTTTTTTTAACCTAAATTCAAGGTCCCAGTACAAGAGTTCTAGTTCTTAGTCCCAGTAGAGAAGTTTTAGTTATACCAATAGCTCCTTCCTCCTGGTGTTCTGTCTGTTTATATCCGTAAGTGCTATGTTTATTATTTTAGAAGAGTCAAATCTGAAAGAACCAGCAAGGATTTTAACTAATACATCAAGGTGCATAACATGGAAACAACTGAACAACAAGTGTAGGGATAAGAGGTACGGTAAGATAGAGTAAAGTTGATTTTATCAAAGTGTAGGCTGGAAGAAACTCAACACGACATTACAGTTAGCTTCCAGAATCTGATTGTACTGTACTACTTTTAACTGATTTTCCAGATACCCATATCATTTTTATGCAGCAGTTAACTTCTGACTATGTCCTGCAAACTGAATGTTCTATTACACAAAAGCACCTATACTCCAATATTATAGCAAAATTACTTCTGTGTGCTACGTCTGAATAACTATCACATGAACAGAAACATAGAAACATAGAATTTACCATTATATAAAGGCCTTTTGGCCCCTCGTGCCTGCTCAGACTTTGCTATCTAACGTGGAACATAACAGCCATAGTGGCTCTTTACACCTCCTGTCTGCCTCCACTTCTGATGCTGTAGTTATCAAGTCCATGTATGTGTTCTACCCACCCAGTGGTAGCAGGGAGGAGGCTGGCAATTACAGGCCAGTCAGCCTCACTTCAGTGGTGGGGAAATGAATAGAATCACTACTGAAAGAAAGGATTGTGGAATATCTTGAATCCACTGGCTTACCGGATCTGAGGCAGCATGGATTCTCTTGGGGGAGGTCATGTCAAACAAATCTGATAGATTTCTTTGACTTGGTGATCAGGGAAGTAGATCAGGATGGAGCAGTGGATGTGGCCTATCTAGAGTTCAGTAAGGCCTTCGATACCATTACACATAGAAGACACATAAATAAGCTTGACAGCCTGGGAGTGGGTCAGAAGGTGGTAAACTGGGTAAAAAAATTGATTGGGGATAGGCAACAGAGGGTGGTGGTAAACAAAGTTCAATTAGAGGAAGGGAGGGTTACTAGTGGGCTGCTACAAGGCTCGGTACTGTGACCATTCCACATTAATATCTTTATTGGTGGCATTACAGAGGGGCAGAAGGGAAGGTATACCTTTTTGCAGGTGACACAAAGATCTGCAGTAGGGTAGACATTCAGGGTGTGCGGAAATAATGAATAGGTATCTAAGAAAGCTTGAGGAGTGGTCAAAAGTGTGGCAACTAAGTTTCAATGTGAAGAAGTGCAAAATCATGCACTTGGGGCACAGAAACCCTGGGGTAAAGTACAAGATGGGGGGAGTGGTGTTGACAAGTACCAAGCAGGAAAGAGACCTGGGGATAATCATATCTGACAACCTTAAGGTAGCCAAACAGTGTGACAAGGCAGTGGGGAGAGCTAGTGGGATTCTTGGGTACATAAGGAGGTGTATCACTAGCAGAAAGATGGAGGTGGTGTTACTGCTGTATAGATCATTGGTGAGACCTTACCTAGAGTACTGTGTCCAGTTCTTGAGACCATATCTCTGGAAGGACATGGACAGAGTAGAAGCGGTCCAGAGTAGGGCAACTAAAACGGTTTGAGGCCTGCCTCAAAAGCTCTATGAGGAAAGACTAAAGGACCTAAGGACCTCAGTATGTGCACCCTAGAGGAAAGGAGGGAAGGGATATATTTATTTATTATTGTTTATTTATTTAGTTTTTGTTTGCTGGCTAGATGCACTAGACAAGAGCAATTGCCTATTTTCAGGAATGACCCGGAACAGTTACAGACAACATGAGCAGAATAACAGGAGTGTACAAATACTACACTAAATTGACAATGGTCAACCATAATACAGAGATTTCCTACTATATTGTACTGGATAAGCATAGCCTATTTTCTAGACCATCCCAATAGAGTTACAGACATCATGGACAGTATTAAACAGGTGAATACAACACAATGCTTTACATGTAAAAAGGAGGTAAGCAGAACATTTATCATAACAGCAGATTAGACCCAAAAAGAAATCAAGTGCTAGGAGCCCTGTGGAGAAAATCTGATACAAGTTTAGGTAGGGTTAAAACAGGGTCAAACTTAAGAGCATTTATTTGAACTCACAAGGAATTTGCAAAGGTCACTCTTAAAATCCTGGTGAGACTTAGTGTGCCTTAATGTCAAAGGAAGGGAGTTCCATAACTTGGGTGCAAATGCAGGGAACACTTGCTCCCTCATCTTAGTTGCACACTTAGGAACATCTAGGAGAGAGCTATCTTCCAACCTCAGAGGGTATGCATGTGGGGTGTGCTTTAACATGACGGCGAGTGTATTTGGTGCACCAGCTCTTAGAATTCTGTTGACTGTACAGCCAGTAGAGTAAAATTTCAAATACCTTATGGGTATAAATAGGGTACCAGACAGATGCATTTTTAAGAAAAAAAGATGCTCTACAAGAAGGGGTCATGCTATGATGCTGGGAGGGAGTAAATTCAGGGGAAACTTGAGGAAGTGCTTTTCACAGAAAGAGTGGTCGATGCCTGGAACAGCCTCCCTGCTGAGGTAGTCAGGACAAAAACTGTAACGGGACTCAAGAATGCATGGGATAGGCATGAGGGAACCTTAGTGGTTATGAAAGGGATGGTAAAGCTGGAGATTAAGTAAGGTCTGCAGTATTAAAGTAGGTAGGGTACATGGGCAGACTGAGTTGGTCAAGCAGTCCTTATCTGCATCAATTTCTATGTTTCTATGTTTGAATCCTATCACTGTTTTTGCACAAAACCACCTCTTTAAACAGCCTGCTCCACCTTAGCACCACCTTTTTCATGAAAAAATATGTTACATATTCCTCTTAAATTCACCACCCATAGCTTCATGGAGTTTCCCCTGATTTTTGTATTCCAATTCAATTTGAACAGTTCTTGGTATCCACCTTGTTTATGCCATGGAAGTATTGTACCATATGTCTCAATCATTTCTCTTCTCTCTCTCTTCTTGCCTTTGGTGTGTACATGTTTAAGTCTTTCAATCTCTCTTATTACAGAAAGTCCTTGACTGCTGTCCCTGGATCATCTCGATTGCCCTCTTTTGCACTGCCTCCCCTCTATCCCTCTCCTTACTCAAATGCTGTCTCTGATACTACTGTACATACAATATTCTATGTGAGGATGAACCAATAGATACATAGACACATAGAAACAGAATTTGCCGGCAGATAAGGACCGCTTGGTCCACCTAGTCTGCCCATTTTCCCTACCTACTGCATATATTGCAGACCCTAGTTGATCTGCTGCTTACCCTCTCTTCCCTATTGCTAGGGTTCCCTTATGTTTATCCCATGCATTCTTAAATTCCCCCACCATTTTCACCCCATCACCTCTATATGGAGTTCATCCAAGCATCCACCACCCTTTCCATGAAGAAATATTTCCTGACATTACCCCAGTGTCTATCCCCCAGCCTCATTTCATGACTTACACAGTAGTAGAAGCACCTCTCTTCTCCAGCTGATGATCTCCGCTATGCACCCCATCACATTTGTCTTTCCTAGTGCTCTTTTGCATTATGCTGTTGTCTTTAGATTGTCTGAAATTATTACCCCAAGCCCTTCACTTCTGTTGTGCTTTCCACTACTACCTCCCTCATTCTGTACTCACGTTATGGATCTTTTACCCCAATGTGCATTATCTTACACTTCTTGGCATCAAGTTTTAACTGCAATATTTTTAACCACCCCACCAGTCTACCCAGATCATCTTTTTTCTAACCCCCTCCTCAGTATCCCTCTAGCCACTGATATTTGTAGTTTCTGTGAAAAGGCATAACTTGGCCTGTTTCTCTACTTCAGTGTTACAGATGAAGATGATGAAGAGGACCAGTCCCAGGAGTAGTGTTGCTCAGATGGCATCCTACCACTGTATACCATCATTTTGGTTGGATATTGGACAGCCATGGATGGCACAGACATTCAAACAATGATCTGACCTCCTAGGATCCACTGTAAGTATCTGAGGTATCAGATGGATCCAACTCAGATCCGATGGATCCAACCATTGAATCCAGGGATCTGACCATCGGATCCAACTATCTGAGGTCAGATCTGATGGATCCAACCATTGGATCCAACTATCCAACGTTGGATCCGATGGATTTGATTTTGGATCCATTTGTCTAATCCTAGGTTAGATACCAGCACTATCCATGGAGCTTAGTTGGATCCACAAACGCACTATTTGAGCAACTCTATCCAGGACCAATCCATCTGGTATACCACCCTTGACCACTATGTCCCCCCCCAAAATTTCCTATTTATTACCACCTTCTAGGTTCTGCCACTCAACCTGTTTACCACTCATTTTGTGAACTTGTCCCTCACCCCCAAGGCATGCAGCTTCTTTACCATCATTTCACGTGGGATCAAGTCCTTGTCTTTACTGATGTCAAGGCACAGTATGTCTACTGGCTGCTACTTGTCCACTACCCTCATCACCCTACCGATGAAATCAATCAGGTTTGTATGAGATTCCTGGCCCCTGGTACACTATGTTGCCATTTGTCCTGAAGTCTGTTTGCCCCAGGAAACTTACAAGACTCTCCCTTATTATGGTCTCCAGCAGCTTACCCACAAAAAAAGTGAAACTGAGAGCTAAGAGGTTCCCTGGTTCATCCCTGCTCCCCGCTGTTGTACAGGTAAACTTCATTCCTTGCCTTGCAGCCACTAGGTACTGTCTCAGATTCCAGACAGCTATTGAAGAGCTCAGTCAGTGGTACCACTAGGTCCTGTCCCATCTCCTTTAGCACATGTGGATGCAGTATGTCTGGGGCCATATACCTATCCTCCTTCTGTGCACTTAAGGCCTTTAGCACTAAGATTTGATCCTCATTGACACGATCCCTTCCACTTCCTCCCTCTTCACTCTGGTGGCACAGTCAAGCAGCATCCCATTCTTCTCTAATGTGAGCACTAAACAAAGATTTTTGCTCAGGATGTCCACCTTTCCTTTAGCATCCTCCTCCTCTAACTCATTTTTCCTTCTTACTCAAACAGAGAAAAGAAATGGAGCACACACACAAATATGAGTTTCAAGAAAGAATTTAATAAGCTCTGAAGAACATGAAGCAAACTCCCTTACATGTCAACTCCCAACATGAAGGATTCTTCAGGCGGTGGAGTGTGCATGTGATATACACATTTAAATATTGAAAAAAAAACAGCTAGCACTTTAAGTTTACTCTTTGTTACTTTGGGCACTTTAAATTGACTGTCTCCATGTGGAAAGGCAATGCGTAGGGTATTTTTCAGAGCCTATTAAAGCCTTTCTTAAAACTCATGTTGGTGTGTGCTCTCCATTCATTTCTTGTAAATCTTTTTTGCTTGGAGCAGCACCTCTAGAAATAAGGAATGCATAATACCTTGAAAATAGCTCCACCTGATATAGCCTCTGAATTCAGAAAATGTTACATTAAGTTGTATAGTCCGATGGAGGAGCCCCCATCGTTGGCTAAATTGGCCCTGTTTTTCTCTCATCTTTCTTTGCCCACCATTACCAATGAGCATAAAGCTGCACTCATTGCCCCCATTACATCAGAGGAGATACTCAAAGTTATTAAAGATCTACCAGTGGATAAAACACTGGGGCCTGACGGCTTCTCCGCAAATTTTTACAAAGTGTATACCTCTCAATTGGCCCCATCCTTGTTGGCACTGTTCCGCCATACATGATCAGGACAGGAAGTAGATTGGTCCTTATCTGAAGCCTTAATTACTCTAATACAAAAAGAGGGTAAACCCCCTGATAGAATGCACAGCTATAGACCGATTTCCCTTTTGAACCAGGATCTTAAGATCCTTACTAAACTTCTTTCAGACCGGTTAGGCCCGATCTTGTCAGATATAATAGGCCCAGAACAGGTGGGATTCATGAAGGCTAGATCTTCTGTAGACCATCTCAGGACCCTGTCGCATGTCTTCTCGGCCACCAGGGATGCCGACTACCTGGCGGTGCTTGTTTCCTGACGCTGAGAAGGCATTCAACAGAGTCGACTGGAATTTTCTACTGTATTCCCTTCAGGCCTTTGGATTCCCCTTGTTGTTTTTGGAGTGGATCAAGGCGCTATACAAATACCCAACTGCACGTGTGCTCTGCAATGGGTCAATGTCTGATCCTTTTACATTTTATGCAGGAACTAGACAGGGTTGCCCATTATCTCCCTTACTGTTTAACATCTACTTAGAGCCTCTCATTCGCAGGATTACAAAGGACCCGGACATACAGGGTATTGTGGTGCAACAACAGATTGTGAAAGTCCTGCTTAGACGAACTTGCTTTACAACTGGCCCAATTCTAGGAAGTCCATCCCTGCCGTCGCATCAGTCTTGGAAGAGTTTAGCTCCTTGTCCAATTATAAGTTGAACAAGGACAAGACTGTGGTCTTCCCCTTAAATTACAAGGCGACAAAGATGGATGCATCAGTGGTGGGTTTCTCCTGGCAGACTAAGTCCTTAAAATATTTGGGAGTTAACCTGTCAAGAGATCCCGGCAGATTCATAAAACTGAACTTAGACCGTTTGGTTGCGGCCATCAGGCAAGATCTTACAAGATGGACCTTGCTCCCCCTTTCTCTTTTGGGGAAAATCAACATAATCAAAATGAACATTTTTCCCCGATTATTCTATTTAATTCATCGTTCAAACATCTGGATTCCCTTGACCTGGTTCAAAAGGTTACATAGGATGAGTTCAGACTTCGTCTGGTCAGCAAGGAAGTCCCAGATAAGTTACAATAAACTATCAGCTCCCAAGGAAAAAGGAGGACTTCACTTCCCGCACATTGCATTATATTATTGGGCTAGTCATGCAAACAACTACTTGAGATGGCCCACATCAGAACTCCCGGATATATCATATCCCTTCACCCCTATATGGCTGAACATTGAACGTTCTCTGATAAAGGTTAATGGGCTATCTCCACAGGCGCTTTTATATACTAGGTTAAAATCCTTACCTCCCGCACTCAAAATTAGCCTGGTCACAGTCTCGATAAGAGTTCACGCTTTTCTGAAATATGAGCATACATTAGATCCTGCTCAGCCATGATGGGGAAACCCCAATTTCAATGTTGAGGGCAAACCTCTCCAGTTGAAGTGGATCCCCCAACTGGGAGATTGTCCGCTCAGTTTTTTCCTACGGGAGGATCACTCATGGCTAAACTCTGCCGGGATTATCCAAAAAGCCCAAATCCCGAATTCCGTTGTGTTCAAAATATTCCAGTTACGGCACCTATTGGTGAAATCTCTCGGCCCTGTCCCTCCGGTCTCTCCTAACTTTTCCTACTGGACAGAGCTGATTTCCACGGCAGGCCTTCCCCATGCTGTATCCAAGATGTATGGGATACTGCAAACTTGGAAATGGCCAGATTGTTTTGGCCTCACTTTTTCCCCATCAAGAGATTAAATGGCCTTCCCTGTGGGCGAACTGTCACAAGTATATCTGGCATGATAAGCTTCCGCTAATGCAGTTTAAAATTTTGCATAACTACTATTATTCTCCTCGGAAGTTGGCTAGGCTGGGACTCCTGTCGTCCAGTACTTGTACTCGTTGTCATCAGGAAGAGGGAAATCTTCTACATATATTCTGGGAGTGCCACAAGGTAGCCCCTCTTTGGCACGTGATTCGATCAAGGGTAGATCCATTACTAGGATTAAATGACCTCTTCACTCCTGAAATCTGTATCTTGGGAGAATTCTCCTCTGTTACAGTTAACATTAGGAAATGTCATATTGCTCTGATAGCCATGTCGGTGAAAAATCTGGTGTTGCATCATTGGAAGGACGCGACCGACATCGCTTATAGTGAGTGGTTGCAAGAGTTGTTGGCAAATTTGCACCTACAGAATATGGTAGCTAGCTTACATGATCAGTCCCAGAAATTTCAGAGGATATGGGGCCCTATACTGACATTGTACTTTTTACAGGTCTCATAGAGGTTTGCCCCCATTTTATTCTTCATCTGGATGTCACACCTGTATGAAGAAATGGGAAAGGGAGGGGGAGGGGAAGAGTTGATCTAATTTCTGTGTGTTGGGCCTGTATCAACCGCATGTATGTTTATTGGATCTTCTCTTCGAAAATGTACAAAATTGTATAAAGTTTGAATGGAAAAAAAAAAGAAATAAGGAATGCATCTTTTCTTTTCATTTTTAATCAAACAATTCCTTCATTTATTTATGCCTCTCATATGTAAGAAAAGAAGGTTTTGCCTACCTTATTTATTTCTTACACTATTCTCTGTCAGCTTTTGCCTTCTTCCTTGTCCTGCTGGCCTCCTTTACCCTGTTATGAAACTGTACCCTGTACTCCTCCTCACGACTCGATTTGTATTTTTAAAAGCCTTCCCTTTGCCCCTACAACCACCGCAACTCCATTGTAAACCACAGTGTTTTCATGCTCCTCTTATTGTTCTGTATTATTGTTACCTAGTAATAATCACATATTGTGACTTCTGACAATTAATTAATTTTCACTTACTACTTTGCTTCCTCCCCCCCTGCACATCTTACCCCCTCCAGTTTTCATAGCTCCTTCATCCTATCAAAATCAGCCCTTCTAAAATGCAGAACCCTTACCAGAGGCTGATCCCTTGCCACTTCCTGTGTATGGTGATCGCCGAATCCCAGTGGGTCTAGCACTGTGATGTCCCCTTTACTGTCCCTGTTTGAAGTGACTAAATTGAGGTGTGGTCTTCCATCCTCAGTACCAGGAATGATTCCTGAAAAAAATCCACCAGCAGCTGACCCCTCACGCTTTCTGTTTCTGAGATCCTCCAATCCACATTAAGAATGTTGAAGTCATCCAGCAGCAGCATCTTCCCTGACTTGTTTTCTCTTTAATCTCATTGGGGTGCCCCTTATCCACCAACTCATCTTTAGCTGGTGGCTTATATATCACTTAGAACATGAAGTTATGTGTGGGGAATGCAGTTCATATCACAAACAAAGTCACTATTTCAGTTTCATTTAAAATGTTCATTGTTTTATTCACCCTGATGGTTCACTCATAAATAGTGAGCTTTTTCAAAGGGTTTCTTTACATCTGTAAATTAAAACAAATAATTTATTACTTACACTTTTAAGCCTTACTGAATATATACTTTAATTTCATATATCAAGTTCAACTAGTGAAATATTTACCAAGCTATCGCTTCACTTTGTGCTGCTTAATATTTCCTGGTATCCACTGAGAAATTTGTGTACTCTGATATTTAACTGTGAACATAAAAAAACATACAAAAACCTTAGGGGTTCTCAATCAGTTAAATCATTACATCATGATGTAGTATCACTATAAGCCACTCAGTATATTCCTTTAATATTATTTTACTTTGTTTTGCCCATTATATTTTGTAGACTTCATACCTTCTGTATATTTTTTTCCAACCAATAGTATATTGAGTACTTGTTTCCGTTTTCCTTCCAATGTGAATATAATGCCCTGAAAACACAAAATGCCATAACTTGCACTGAACTTTGCTTTTTTTGCTTTAAATTCCATACATCTTCATTCAACTTTATATTCTTTGTTGAAGGTTAAACCAGCTTGTTTGAATTACCTCCTTATGGTGAGTTGTACTCTCAGTGGCATCTTTCTGTGATACCAACTTGGTTTTCTGTCGTTAATAGAAGTGTGTTTCTCCTTCCCTACCTTCTTGGGTCCATTTGCTGTTTCACATTGTCATGTGACTTTGCACATGCTCATTACTTCAGAATGCTGTTGCTGAGTAACTGTCAACAGGTGTACCTGATTGCATGGCTGTTTGAAGCAACAATGTCCTTATGTGGCTATTTTATCTTGTACTTTGTTTATAAACCATCTTTTTGACAGCCCCTTTAATAGATTTTTTTTTGCAAGAGCAGTGACAGATTATTGGATGTTAGGGTTCTTCACCATTATTAGTTGATATTATCAACTAGGAGTCAGGACTGCTAGTTTGTAAATCAGAGTGGGGGGGCTTCAAAGTGAGATAGCAGAGGGATCCTTTAGGGTTCTGCAGCGGCAGCTGTATTTTGTTACAATATTTTCATACAATTACATAGTCACTCCTATGTACATAGTTTTCTTTACATTAGAAACGATGCCTCCATAGGTCATTCACAGTTTTTTTTGTTTTGTTGAGAAAAACTGTTGAAATTTTATGTAGAGCAGTGCTCACATGTTACTGTAGAGCGGTGAACCCTTGTTAGTACTGTATAGTTTAGAGTTTTTGCATTTAACCTGTTATTAGCACTTACAATTCATTTTACAAAAATAGTTTTTGACTGTTTAAATGTATCCTCTGATTTATCATTTCAACTACATCTAGTGTGTTTTAACTTGTATATAAAATAGGTGTCCCTTGATAAGTCATTTTAGGGGACTATAAACATTTTTTATTTGCTCAAGAAATTCCTGTGAAAACATCATTCCTGTATAAACACTAAGGGTGGGATATTTATTTTTTATTTATTTATTTTATTTATTTATTTATTTAGTTTTTGTTGACCAGGTAAGTGCACTAGACAAATTCTACCTATTTTCAGGCACGACCCAGGGGAAGGGGATACAGATGAAAGCCAACTGACCTTGAACCAGATTAAGCTGTTGGTGGTATTTTTGAGAATGAGGGAAATTTGGCCAGGACACCGGGGAGAATTTCCCTACTCTTTTCGATAGGTGCCATGGGATCTTTAATATCCATCTGAACTACCACCATTCCAGGCAGATATACAAAAGGGTTGCATATGGTGCAACAGGGTTGTACCATGCACAACCCACCAATGTGCCCCAGCAAGATATTCATTGGGGCAAGTTGCGCTGCCCAACCTCCGATGCACTGGGGAGCATCAGTAATGTATGCAGCGCAAGTGCGGGGGCATGCCCATGTATATGCGGCACATCCCAATATTCAGCCCAGGATGTGTGGTGCATATGCCAGCACAACCCCACCTTGTGCCACTCAGGGGGGTGCAAAGTTGTGCCTGGTACAACCAGGAACAAATCCTGGCCACCCACAGGTGAGCTGCCACACTGCAGGGTGAAACACAGCAGTCACCACCCTTGGGTGGCCACCCACCCACCCAGAACACTGTCCACATGCTCCCTGCTCCAGGAGCGACATGCCCCCCATCTCCCGAACATGGGCTTAGGTGAAATATCTCCCTGGGAGTCCAGCGGATAGCTTTCCATTACGGGCTTTGGTGTATGATATCCCTGGTGGTCCGGTGGAACCCCCCCAGCACCCGATCATGGGCTGAATCACTGAAAAAACCCTGGTGGCCCAGTGATACCCCCTTCCCACCTGCACACTGAGGCCCCCACCACCCAGCACTCCCCCCAGTCAGCGGCTGGTGGCAGCACCCTGCCCACTTCCTGCCTGGCCACCCATCGACTAACAGCATACAGTAGGGTCTGTACACCTATTGGTCCACTGCATGGGCCAATGGGCATGCAGACCATACTGTACTACACAGGCCCGATATGTGAATGAATACCCATGATCAGGAATCGGGGGGGGGGGGTTCCACTGGACCACCAGGGAGATATTTCACTCAAGCCCGTGATCAGGCAATGGAACACGGTCCACTGGACCACCAGGGAGATATTTCACTCAAGCCCATGATTGGGTGATGGGACGTGGTCCACTGGACCACCAGGGAGATATTTCACTTAAGTCCACAATCAGGCTATGGAACGCAGTCCACTGGACCACCAGGGAGATATTTCACTCAAGCCCGTGATCAGGTGATGGAACACAGTCCACTGGACCACCAGGGAAGTAATACACATATGCCTGTGATCAGGCGTACGGGTGCGGGGTCCACCAAGGGACTGCAGGGCGTCGGTCCCCCGGCAGCTGCAGCCTGGCAGGGTGCCAGGCGCAAGTCGCAGGGGATCGGCGCACCTCATGCAAATGGGGCCATAATAACATGCAAATGGCCCTATTTGCACCTTGCATGCATAATTGCCTCATTTGCATGCCCAGTGCTGAATATCACGGTTGATGCACCTAGAGCACCCGGCCTTGTGCCCTCAGTGCCATATTCAATGGTGCTGAGCCATGGCGCAGCACCATTGAATATCACATGGTCTATGCCCTGGCACAGCCCAGTTGCACTGCACCCAGGCCTGCACCCCTGCATGGCACAGTCTGAATATCCCACCCCCAGCAACTATACTAACAAAGGACCACTGCTCTACAGTAACATGGGAGCGCTTCTCTACATAAGATTTCTGGTCATACAGCAGACAATGACTGCAGAACCCTGAAGGATCCCTCTGCTGTCTTTCTACTCTGCATTCATCTGCCACAGCTCTTACTCTAGTGCTCACTCCACACAGTGTCAAGTATCTCTCTTGCCTCCATCGCCCATTTCAGTCACCGGCTGCCCCATTTCCAATAATAAAAAAGTCACTTTGTCTTATCACTGCAGTGGTCAGTGACTAGTCCTGCTGCACACTTTCTCTCTCTCATCTCCATCCCCCATTTCAGTCACTGTCTACCCCATTTCATGAACAAAATGTCACTTTACGTTATCACCACAACACTTGGTGACTGATGACTCCTGCACACTTTCACTCTTTCTCTCTCAACTGCATCCCCCATTTCAGTCACCAGCTGCCTGTTTTCACGAATACCCAGTCTCACTTTGGCATTCTATGAAAAAATGTGTTATCACCTGACAGGAAACTGTTCCTTCCTTTACACTACAAATTCCTAGTAAATCCAGAGCCAAGGCAAATGAATCATGGAAGCAGATGGCGGCAACCACTCATGCTGACATCTGCCCTGCAGCGAGACTGCTGCCTCTTCAAAATTTCAACCTCTGCCTACTGCAGACTGTGATGCTTCAAGAGATGGGGCCTGAAAAGGACTGATAAAAAAAAAAAAAAAAACTAACAATTCACCCCCCTCCCATTTGGCAACCACTAAAGGCATATCAGACATCCATCATGTTGCTCCATTCATGCTGCTGAACTCCCTAGAAACACAGAATAATTTTTTTCTGTGGAACATAAATATTATTTAAAATACAAAAAGAAAAAAAAAACTTTCGCTATCTTTATTTGTTTTTTATCACCAAAAAAAGGGGGAGCATTGTATAATCACAATAAACCACTCCAGGGTGTGGGTTATGCTGGGATTTACCCACTTCTGGTGTGGATTTGGTCACTCAGCTGCACCTCATGACCAAACCACACCAGGCATGGGAAAATCCCAGCATAGTCCACACCCTGTTGTAGTTTTCTGCTTAAAAGAAATTCAATGGTAGTCACTGCTGATTTAGGGACTTGGCCAGTAAGTCTGGTCATACAGCAGATAATGACTGGCAAACCATCCACAGGATGGCAGAAAAGGTCAGAGTCAAAAGGCTGACCTTCAGGAAATATAAGGGAACACAGTGGGATGAAGATAGGGAGGCATAGCAAACTTCCCTAAGGGAAGCAGGGAAGGTAGTAAGGCAGGCAAAGGCCCAAACTGAGGAAACACTAGCACGAACAGTAAAAGTAGGTGACAAGACTTTCTATTAATACATTAGTGAAAGGAGAAAGTTCAGAGGTGGTATTGCTAAGATCAGCGGGGATAAGGGTGTGTGTGAGGAGGAGCACCATATAAAAGCATCTTTCCTAAATAGATACTTCTGCTCAGTATTTACTGAAGAAAAGGTAGGCCAGGGACCCACAGCTCAGCACCATGGACACAGGGTGGAGGGAGGTGTGTCACTAGTCCCTTCACAAAAGAAAGGGTCCTACAAGACCTCACTAAGCTCAGGGTGGACAAGCAATGGGACCTGATGGCATACATCCCAGGGTACTAAAGGAGCTAAGGGTGGAACTAGCAGAGCCATTATCAGAACTGTTTAGTGAGTCTCTGAGCACAGGAGAGGTCCCAGAAGACTGGAGAAGGGCTCATGTGATCCCACTCCAGAAGAGTGGTAGCAGGGAGGAGGGAGGGAACTACAGACCAGTCAGTCTTACCTCAGTAGTGGGCAAGATTATGGAGGTACTCCTTAAGGGAAGGGTAGTGCAACACCTGGAATCCATAAGAGCACAGGATC
This sequence comes from Neoceratodus forsteri, assembly GCA_016271365.2. Taxonomy (NCBI): domain Eukaryota; kingdom Metazoa; phylum Chordata; order Ceratodontiformes; family Ceratodontidae; genus Neoceratodus; species Neoceratodus forsteri. The sequence continues at coordinate 1,320,799,700 of CM028130.1, forward strand.
CAAGACAGCATGGGTTTACAACAGGATGGTCCTGTCAAACTAATCTCATAGATTTCATTGACTGAGTAACCAGAGTGGTGGATCAAGGGGGTGCAGTTGCCTACCTTGACTTCAGCAAAGCTTTCAATACTGTTAAACATAGAAGATTGATTAATAAGCCATCTAGGCTCAGGTGGGTCAGAAGCTGGTCAACTGGGTGGCAAACTGGTTGGCGGGCAGAAAACAAAGTGTGGTGGTAAATGGTATACAGTCAGAAGAGATGCAAGTCACAAGTGGGTTACCTCAGGGATCAGTCCTGGGGCCAGTCTTCTTCAATATCTTCATCAGTGACATTGCAGATGGACTGGAGGGTAAGGTCTGTCTGTTTGCAGATGACACCAAGATCTGTAACAGAGTAGATGATCCAGATGGGGTGGGCAGAATGAGAAGAGATCTGGATAAACTGGCAAAATGGTCAGAAGAGTGGCAACTGGGGTTCAATGCAAAGAAGTGCAAGATCATGCCCATAGGGAAGAGAAACCCTGAAGCCACCTGTAGGCTGGGAGGGGAGTTGCTGGCAGTCACAAGGGAAGAAACAGACTTGGGCATCATCATCACAGATGACCTGAAATCATCCAAGCAGACCATTAAAGCAATAAGTAAGGCTAGGGGGATGTTGGGGTGTATTAGTAGGGGTATCACAAGTCATAAGAGGGAGGTAATAATCCCTCTTTACAAGACACTGCTTAGGCCCCATCTGGAGTACTGAGTGCAGTACTGGAGGCCACACCTTCACAAGGACATTAACCAAATTGAGGCAGTCTAGAGAAGGACAACCAAAATGGTGCAGGGACTGCATCAGAAAACATATGAGGACAGATTAACTGAGCTCAATATGTATACCCTAGAGCAAAGAAGGGAGAGAGGTGATATGATCAAAAAATTCAAACACCTTAAGGGCATTAACAAGGTGAAAGAGTCTAACATGTTTCAATATAAGAAAAATAGCAGGACAAGAGGACCCAGCATGAGATTAGAGGGAGGCCAATTAAGTGGTAATGTGAGGAAGTTCTTTTTCACAGAAAGGATGGGGGATGCATGGAACGGCCTACCTCGGGAAGTGGTGGATATGAATACAGTACAGGGCTTCAAACAGACATGGGATAGGCATAAAGAAGCAATACAGATGAGTATGGCTAGATAGGCCATTGACAGAGCAAAGGCCGATGGCACATTCATAAGGTAGAAAAAGGAAGGGGCAGAGTGAATGGGCCTTGCGGTCCTTATCTGCCGACAACTTCTATGTTTCTATGTAGGAGAGGATGAACTCACACAATGTGTTGTACAAAGAATCCAGGGAGCAGAGTGGCTTTATTTGCTCAGCAGTATATGTTTTCTATAATCAGTGGAAGGGAGACAGAAGTGGGAGACCACCTACTGTAGTTCCTCATATGAGTATTGAGTCAGTGTTTAGACCTGTAGAGAATTTTGAGCATGTGCCTTGTTATTGATGCACCTACTGTATGCAATTGAAAGAGTACATCAAGCCAGATTCCTAGATATTTCAATATGTTGGCTTGCTCAATAATGTTGCCATCTGATGGAATGATTCTAAGTGGATCAGCTAATTGAGCTAGCAAGTTCAAGGATCCAAACACCATAGACTTAGTTTTGGTTGCATTAAGGAGCAGGTGTCTGTTGATGAACCAGAAGATTGTTTTGAACCGATTGGAATATTGAATTAACATTGGACAATGTCATTGTGCGACTCCCCCACCCCCCCAATAGATATAGGGTTACTAAAAGTGGTCTTTAATTTTTGTATAAAATTTGCACTACAGGGTTAAATGTTTATCCTGTTCTGAAATGTAAATGTTACGTCCTGTATTGCAGCTTTCTACTCCAGCAAGAGAGCACCATCCCTGTGCTCAGTACAGCATGTACTCAATTGTTTCAGCACTTTACAGAATTTTTCCTTTCCACCAGGGACATGAAAAAGGGTCCCCAGTCCCACAATAAGTGGGTCTCTAAAGTAATAGAGCTTGCTCCAGATTACCAGACCCTGAGGGTGCTCAGGCACCCACAGGGTGCACACTCCTGCTGCGACTGGCAGGAGGATGTTTGTTGGTTCAAGATGATGACAGGGCCCTGGGTATGGGGCAACACTGGCTCCCTCCTGTTTTGTAACTGAAGCCCAGGTTCTGTCTTGACTTGGGAAAATCAAGGGCATTTGGGCAGTCCACCCTCAAGGCAGACTGCCTGATGCATCAGCATCCACATATCCCTAGGTATCAGAGGAAACCTGACAGGTTCCTGGCCTCCTGGCTCCTCTGCAGAGGAGCAGGATCTGAACTAAACTGAGCAGAACAATTCTGCAGCAGACCAGAAGAAGTAATGCTATAACATCAAGACCCACGGTGGGATAAGATGTGGTGAGTTGGGAAATCCTTTTTGCTGTGACTGCATTTGGCACCATGTCATTGAGACCACATGAAGGAGTAAGATGTGGTGAGCCATCATGTGTTCCTCATGTCGTTTAAGTGCCCATGCCAGGGTGCTATAATATGCTAGCTAGGAGGGTATATCCCTGTGTTTCTAGTTAATAACTTTTGTTGATTTTTATCAGCACATATACATTACAGTACACAGAATTCAAAATGGAGATGACACAGCATATCAAGAAATCTCTTTCTAAACAGGTGCAGCAATTAGTGTAACTAACTCTAACAAAAATGGTAGCAATATATTTCATGTTACATACAGTAACTCGCTGACCTCATGACAATTGTGTGGAGGGGGGGAACCTAGTGTGTGTCCCTCCCTTTCTTACAATCCTTACTATCATACTTTCTGTTTTGCTCTATTCCCTACACACAAAGTTATATGGAGTGTGTACATACAGAGAGGGAACCTAAAACCATAACCTATGTCTTATGAGGTGAGGAAAGCAGCCTACTAGTCCACATGTTAAAGGGGATATTGATGAATCTGGTGTGGTCATGGAGTGCTGGATACTGGGTGTTCTCCTGGTTGCTGTTGCTTCAAGTTTCAAATTCAAGTTTATTATTGCTGAAAATGTATAAAATGTATAAAATCTAAAGATTATCAACATTTATCAAATAATTCAAGTACTAACAAAAAAACACATACACATAGAAACACATATAAATATCTAGTCTAAATAGTAAGAATCTATCTTATAAAATCATTGGACTTTCAGTAATCTTTTCATAACTCTCTTGCCAAACTGGGCAACTGCATAAATCATATGAGTCCAATGGAATGTGAACAGGTATTTCATCTTCTTTACACTGAACGTGAAGTGTTTCTTATTTAATAAAGGAGCTATCCACTTTTCTTTTTCTTCAGTAAAGACCGAACAATCCAAATAAAGATATTCAATAGAAATTAACTGAACATCATTACCCAAACATTTATCAACATAATGACAACTGTAGTTAGTTTTTATATTAGGTAAATGACCCAAAAGTATACCATATCTGAAGTGTACCAAAATCTTTCTATGTTCCTTTTTCTCACAGATATATAAATAATTTGTGATTTCAAACTGATCTTTAATACTCAAGTATACTCCTAGAGAGTCTATAATCTGAATCCTCTCAAAATCATTCTGACCCAAAATATCTCTGATTGTCTAGGTTGTTTCCTTTATATAATTTGAATCTGCATGTGGGGTAGGACCGAACCATATATTGCTCAGCCCAAACCTTATTAGAATATTATTTAAAACTTTAAACCAATTATTAAACATCCTTAATTGGGAATCAGCCCAGCACAGTTTAGACAACTTAGAATCATTCATATTAATAATCCTCCCAAGCATCTTAATTGCTCCCTGTATTACATTAAACGCCAAGGGTAACACGTTTCATTCTATGCGTAGGAATGCTGAAGGAGTATCCATTGGTAAACTAACTGTGGTTCTAATAAAAAAGTTTTGTATAACTTCTAACTCATATAGCTTCTTGGAAGTGCCCCATACTTCACTTCCATACAGCACTTGGTTTATAATCTTGACCTCATATACAGTTTTTAGGGCCTTAAAAGAATTATATGCAATTTTTTGGGTAAATCTATATAAAGCCAAATATGTTTTATTTGCTGTGTCTCTCACTTTTTTGTATGTGTATTCCAATTTAAATTTCTATCAAAGGTTACTCCAAGATAACAAAATTCGGAGACTTCCTCAAAGGTTTCGCCTTTAACTATGCAAGCTCTTCTTTCTCTAATCCTGTCTCAAAAGGGTATACTTTTTGTCTTACTCACATCAAGTTCAAGATCTAATTCTACAAGATGTGTCATAAAACTGGCAATGCCCCTTTTAACTTCTAAAGGAGTCTGGGATAATAAAATTGCATCATCCACAAACATTAAAATCCTTATCCTTCATTATCGATTTTAGGGGGAACATATTTATTTCATCCAGGCAGGTTATTAGACTGTTGCTGTATAAATAAAACAAACAGATGGCCAATAAGGAATCTTGTTTAACACCCCCTTGCAATATGATTTGGGTTAGTTAGTGCTCCATCTCTGCTATATCTTATTCTTGCTTGAGTATTATCATACAATAACATCAACATAGCCAGTAATCTCTCCTCAATATTGTAGCCCTGAAGTTTTTCCAGAGAATGTTTCTATTCATTCAATCAAATGCAGCCTTGATATCAATAAAAGTGACATATAGCTTTAATGAATTACATTTCACATATTTATCTAAAAATAGTTCAGGGAAACCACTAAATCCATGGTAGAATACTCTTTTCAAAAAACACATTGACATTTAGAGATGAGGTTATTTTGTATCACCCAGTATTCTAATTTATCCAGAATTAATCTGAAAAAAATCTTTAACCCAATAGGTTGCAAGGTAATAGATCTATGACAAGATGGATCTAGATTATTTCCTTTTTTTAACCAAAGGCTATAATTACTTCTGTGTTCCATTCTTTAGATAAGATCAGATGATTCATGATAGTAGTAAAAATAGGAACAAAAACTATAACCCAATATTCTATATTTTCTAAGAAAACCTCTACTGGCATAGAATTGAAGCTCACCACTTTATTCCTAGTGTATGTTGTGCCAAAATTGCAGATCTAACCTCCACAAGGATATAGATGCATTGGAGAGGGTTCGGAGAAGGGCAACAAAAATGGTGCAGGGTATGCAGGGGAAGGCATATGAGCAGAGGTGTAAGCAGCTGAATCTGTACACACTGGAAACAAGGAGGGAAAGGGGGGCATGACTAAAACCCTTAAATATGTAAAGGGACTCAATAAAGTAGGTGAAGGGGGTCTGCTGAGGAGGAAGAAGGGAGCCAGAACTACAGGACGCAGACTCAGATTGCAAGGAAATAAGTTCAGGGGTAATGTGAGGGGAACTTCTTCACAGAGAGGGTGGAGGAGCCTGGAACAGACTGCCAGATGGCGTGGTGGGGGCTGAGATGGTGGAGGAATTTAAGAGGGCATGGGACAGGCATATGGGACTGAATATTGGGGGGGTAGAGCAGGGGGGAAGGGGTATGTGAAAGGGGAGGGTTGGGCAGACTAGATAGGCCAGAAGGGTCCTTTTCTGCCCTCCAAATTTCTGTGATTCTATGAACCTCATCTCTGGTGAAAGGAAGCCATGCTTTTATGTTTACAAATTTGTTACATTGAAGCTAGGTCTTAAAGCTATCACTATCATTCATGTTAGGAATAGAGACTCCATAAACATTTTTAAAATGAGACACCCATTCATTAGCTGTTATATAACATTATTGATTATATCTCCTAATGCTTTATTTATTTTATTCTTTTGGTATCTGGGTAACCAGTAAAGGCCCACTACGCACAGGTGTCTGTTTTCAGGGGTGACTCGGGAGCACTGAGAAGGTTAAGTGACTTGCTTAGAGTCACACAGTATGCAAGCGGAGGTTGTGGGAATCAAACCCATGTCTCTCTGCTGGTTGTATCAAGGTCATTCACAGCTCGTCACTCTAACCTCTAGACTATTCTGTGAGTCCCCAGAAGATTCATATGCCACAAAAGCACAGAACACATAATTGTCCTTTAATTTAATAGCTTCTTTTAGTTTTTCCCATAAGACTGTTTTGTAGTTTTTCCTTTTATTACTCAATAAACATCTATACTCTATTTTCAAATGTTTCAGTCCTCTCTTAATTAGGATGTCATTATTTCTGGTTCATAATCTACCCACCTTACTAATTACCTTCTTTAGATTGTAACAAGACTTATCAAATCATGGACATGCTTTACCTAAGTAGGTAAAGGAGGTAGTATAGCACAGTGGTCTAAGGCTCTGAGCTGCAAATTTGGTGACATCCAGCAGACCAGACCGGGGTTTGAATCCCACAGCTTCCACTTGCATACTGTGTGACCCTGAGCAAGTCACTTAGCCTCCTTGTGCTCCCAGGTCGCCCCTGTAAAAAAGCTTTCAGCTTAGTGTGCTATACCTGGTTAAACAACTAAATAAAAAAAAAAAAAAGTAACTCACTCTTAAGTCTATCTTTGGGTGTTAAACTTGATCTAATAAAATCTATTATTTTTCAATAGTCTTCCAATATGGTCCATGGATCATTACATTTACTAGAATTATCTATTTTTTCTCCAGAGCCTCTTTAAAATCCAATGGAACATCTGAATTCACAATGTCATGTAACTTATGTGTTGAATAGTCATTCCATTTTTTTTATTGCAGATGATATACATGTTGTTATTTCCAAAATGTATTTCCTCAATGTTCATTTTTTTATCTAATTTTTACATGCAATTTTGCACCATAAGGGGAATGATCACTATCTCATATTTTCAATATTTCAAATATTTAACCCTATGAAATGTGTGTATATCACACAGTCACATATCTAGCAAACTCTCTCCATGCTTGTAGGGGAAAGTAATTTCTCCATGAAAGTTGCCTCTAATTCCAACATTTAATGTTCTAAAATCTAACTTATCTAAATGTTTTATGAATAAAGATCCTCTTTTGTTTTGTATCCAACTTCTTATTGGTAACCATATAGTATCATCAATTGTCCAGAGTGGGGACACATTCTTCTACTCCAGGTTCCCTGCACACACAAATCCAAAAAGAGACGCCACAGCACTAATGTACAAAATTCAATTTATTACATTAAAAAGGCAGACAGTGCAGACAGTGCAGACAATTGCCTAACATATTTCAAACCTGACCAGTTCTTCTTCAGAGGGGACACATTCTCCACATCTCTTCCTACTCTGGTATTCATATCTTCAGCCATAAAAAATCTGATTTTTTTATTTATATTTTATTGCAGTTTATAAAAATTACAAGAAACCATACATGCAGAAGATGACTGACTGCAGGTCAGCACACTAAAATAATATAGTCACAAGCGTGTCATGTCTTCTTGCAATTATAATAGCATTTTTTTATATTAATAATTACAACAAAAATTACTTGAAATAATTTTTTAAAAATTATTAGTTTTTTTTTTGGGTGAGATATAAACATTCACGAAAGCAAAAACTTCCTTTGAGGAGACTCTAATAACCTGATTGTTGGAGATCTGCACAAAGGAGATGATCAAAAGGGGCCCCCAAATGATTTCATACTTTTTCCTGATGCCTCTCATGAATTGAAACACTTGTTCATAGTAAGCTAATTTCCAGATGGAAGCTCTTCACTGTTCTTTTGATGGACTCTCTACCATTATCTACTTTTGCAATAACAGTCTTTTTGCCTTCCCTGAGTCTGCCATTAGCCAGTTATTGTGATATCTGGGTAGGTGGCACGTTATAGGAGGGATACACATCAGCCAAAATATGGATTTTTGCAGTGGGTGGCGTAAGGTTATAGTGCAGGAGAATAACCTTTTTCAAGTAGGCTGCTATGGGGGCCACATATCCATAATATTTAAACAAGATCACCACCCTGCTGCCCACATCTTGAGCAGTAGTCATTTGGAATGAGCTTCCTTACCCTTACGGCTGCTGGCATGCAGTACCATAGGTGGATAAATTTTGTTTTGTATAAGAAGTGCCCTGTTGTCTGTGCATGCCTCATGGACCAGTTTCCAACTCTCTGCCCATTGTTCCACCATAATTTGTGTAGACAGCTGGGTCTCCTATTTACTCTTCGCTGTCTGTGATTGGTCAGTGTTTTCTTCCAGAATATGTTTATAAGTCATCCCTCCCTTATCCTCTTTTAAGGCAAAGTCAGTTTCTTACTTGGGAGGGGTTATGTGGAGGGCTACCCCTTCTGGACCTTTTTAGTAAGTGTGTAGTAGCACTTCTGATTTGCATATACCTCCAAAAGGCCATGCTGATTAACTTTCATTTGGCTTGTGGGCTCTGGAATGTATTTGAGAGCTACCTACCATGAACAGGTCTTTCACAGATCATATACCTTCCTTGCACCAGGAAGGCTATGACAGTGTCTTACATTCTACTTGGATTAACAGGTTGTCCTGAAGGGGCGTAGGGAATGTAGGGTTAGTTGCACTTTAGTCAGTTTACTTAAGACTCACTGAATTCTTATACAGACCCTTGTTGTGGGGGGATTGAGTTTGCTATGATTCATAGAGTACAATAACCCCCCTATGTGGTCAGCCTTCACAATGGCAATTTCCATCTATATCCACTGTTGTGAACTGTGGGAGGGGGCTGTGAGCCAGTGTAGTGTTTGGGCACCCAAATAGGACATGTGGTATTTCTGACTCCATGGTATTCCCCTTCCCACCATCCTCCAGTGTGTCTGTAATTTGACTCTGCTGTACCTCGAGAGTTTGCTCTCCAACTGGAAATCTCCTACTAGTGTATCTATTTTTGAAAGCCAGAGTCTGGGTATTGAGAGAGGGATGTGGGATCATTCACTCCAGGGTTTTACATAAAGACCAGCAAAGGAATTGTCCTCAATTGAAAATATTGTCTATTAATGTTAATAGCCTAAACAATCCAGTGAAACAGGCAACCTTTTCTATCATACGGAAGAATAAACCAGATATAGCTTGCATGCAAGAGACACATCTCACCAAACCCGGAAGTGGTGGGCCCTGTTTATTTCTACTGGCCTTTCCCAGAAATTTTGAAAAGGATGGTGGTGACTTGTTTTAAAAAATGGACAGTCTTTGGCTCCTGCACCTGCTTGAGTAAGATGAATAACTGGAGATTGTTCCTGTGGCTCTGGTTCTTGAGATACTCAGTGCAGGTCCAAAGCTATTTTATTGTCTGTGCCTGTTCTCAAAGTTGTGCTGTGAGGACTGCCTGGTACTGCTCTGTGCTGACAGTTGCATGCAGGTTGCTAGTCAGGGTTTTGGCTTGACTATTCAAACAGAAAATGGCCACTGAACTGAGACATAGCCTCAGATTAATCCAAAGAAGTGTTTGTCTGGGTGCTGCTTAAAAGTTGCAGCTGAAAAAGATTAAAATAGATTTAAATAGTGTTATCATGAACCTGATGCTCAGGTGTCCATTTCACTCTGTGGTCAGGACACAACAACCTGGTTCTGTATTTATTGGGCTGTTCCCTGCATATATCTGTGTTGATGGGGTATTTGTAATTCCCATTGCAACCCCAGTTTTATTGTGGCTGCAAGTGGACAAGTATGGACCGTGATTGTTTTGTACACAGATTATGACTGAAGTGTGGTACCTTGTGCCTGAAATTCAGTTTTTGAAAATAACAAGAAGGGAAACAGAGTTTAAACTGAACTGGAGGCGTGTTTGAATAAAGTTTGTGGTTTAAATTAAAGAATGCTGTTTCCCAGACTTTCTTGCTGGGACATTATATAGTATGTGTAAATAAAGTCTATTTTTGACAAACTAAAGGGGTGCTCTGATGAGCCCTTGTGTCAGTGGGCCCCTGACGGGATGCAGAATGTAATGGAGGCACACCTCTCTGCAGGTAAAGAAGGCAACACAGTGGAGACCAAGTGGAAGAGGAGGACAGTGGGTGATCTCTGTGGGGTGAGGGGCACAGTGTAGAGTGGACCAAGCTGTTCTGCCAAAACATTGCAGTGACTTTTTATAGGTGGCACCCTGGAGATCACATAAGGGAGACAAAACAGCTACATCCAGAACTGTTTTTAAGGTGTGGCTGCAGGCAAAATGTTCCTACCCTGATATCTCTAGACATGAGAGTCTCTCTTGGGCTGTAGTCAACCCCTGTCTCTGAGGTATGGTAGTGGCACATAAGGGGGATCACAGGGGTTGTTACAATGTTGGGTGCTTGTCTGGGATTTGGGCCTGTGATTCGCTGTTGAAAGATCTGCAACAATGGCTATGTTAAGTGCATGTGATCTGCAAATGCAAAGGAGGGTTGCTGTCCAGGAAGACTGGTATCAGTGCTTTTGTGATGTTAAAGGATTTTGGGACATTTTGGCACATGATGAGCCCATGAGACTCTGATGCCTCTGTAAACTGGGCCCCTGGATCCTTGGTCAGTGGCTTTTATTGAAGAAATGGAACAGGCTTTGGGTCCACCTGGGCTTGACCTGAATAATTTGATACTCCATAGGGAAATTTCCAGTTCTGCTGGGCTACTTCTGGTGGACAGTGTGTGGGGGAATAGACCCTTCTAATCTGTGTGCTCCCTATCTGAATTCAAGAAAGCTTAGAAGGATACTATAGGGCTATGTTGTTGTTGTTGGTGGTGGGGGGGGGTTGTCACAATTGCTCTGCAGTACAGTATGGTGTCATCTGCACTCATATCATATAGTATGTAGATGACATTTCCCATTGGGCTTTGGGTGGTCATTAACAATAATGGAAAACTGCTGAGGCCTAGGATTGAACCTTGATTAACCCCAATAGTTAAGACCATGTAGTCTGAACTAATGCCTTGCATGGATATTAGCTGGGTTTGGTTACTCAGTTTTTAAACCATTTGATAACTGCTTGTCGGGAGACCTAGAGTCTTAACCTTGAGCAAGAGTATTGCATGATCCACAAAGTCAAAGGCCTTAGAGTGGTTCATGATGACAGTCCCAGTGAGGAGACTATTACCAATGGCTATTTGGAGATAACTGGTGACTATGAGCAAACACCACGTAAGAGAAGGGTTGGACATGACAGTAAGTTAGGAATTGGGGTAAAGCAGCATGGCATATAGTCTACCTTAATGTCAGGAGACTAGGGAATAAGAGGAGTGACCTGTGGCACTGGCTGCAGAGGAAGAGCCAACATTGTGGAGGACACAGAAATTAAGGCTACTATTTACCCCAACTGGGATCTCAGGATGCTAGTGTATAACCTATTCAGGCGAGATGAAGGCTGAGGAAAAAGAGGGGGAGTTGAGCTGTTTGTAGAGGAAAGCATAGGGTGCATGGAATAAAAGTTCATTGGGTCTCAAGGAGGTGTGAAAATGCTGTGAGTAGAACTAGTGATGATGGAGGGGTAAAACTTATGGATGGGTGTGGCTTATAGCTCCTCAACAGTAAGAAGTGAGGGACTAGCTGTGGGGGGGGGGAGAAGATCAAGATTGCTACAGTAATAAGGGAAAGGAGGTCCTGGTGGGTAGTATAAATACACTTGACATGAACCATACCACTTTGGTGGCTAGGGCAGTTGCAGTCAAGTATTGGTGGACACTTTCCAGTACTGCTTCAAGATGTAGCACATTAGGGATGACACCAGACAGAAAGTTATCTTGGACCTGGTGTTCCTGAACCTGCTCACCTTGGACAATGTTGGGGTCAAAGCCCCTCTAGGGACCAGTGAGCATAACATGGTGTGGTTTTCCTTGCCACTTGTGGTAGGACCCACAAAACAAAGAGTAGGTCTTAGACTTCAGAAGGGCAGACTACACTAAAATGGTTGTGATACTAGGGGAACAGTTAGCGGAAGTGATCAAGGTGGTAAGGGATGATGCAGTGTGGAAGGACATCAAGGAAGCAGTTCTGGAAGAGTCTCAGAGCTGTATGAGGATGGTGGGCAAGGCCAGAAAGACAAGGTGTATTCTCTGGTTTATCAGGAGAGTTAGAGAAGTAGTCAATAAGAAAAGGTTAACCTTTAGGGCATACAAGAAGAAGCAGTTGGGGAAGAGTAGGTTGATCTTCTTGGAGAGGCAGAAGGACGCAGTGACAAGTGTGCACATAGCCAAGGCTAAGATGGAGCTCAGAACTGCATAGTGGGTCTAGCAGAATGATAAAACCTTCTTCAGATACATGAAGGAGAAGAGAAAAATGAAGCAGGGTATAGACAGGCTGGGAACGAAGGGGGAATGGACAACTGATGATGCAGGAAATGTGATCTCACTAATGAATACTTCACATCAGTATTTATTGTGAAGAATCCATTCTGGAGTGTATGGTCCTCCCAGTGGGAAACTCAGAGTCAGAGGTTCTGGAACTGTTTTTGGGCATGACAAGATGACACACTACTTAAGGGTTTGAAGGTACCCAATAAGAATAAGGCACCAGGCCCTGATGGGCTCCACCCTACGGTGTTGAGTGAAGTGGGAGATGGACTACTAGTGGAGCAATTCACAGGGGAGATCCAAGGGAGTGGAGGGAGGTGCATATGATTTCTCTTCACAAGGGAGGGAATAAGGGGGATCTAGGAAAATATGGTCTGGTCAGTTAGTCATCTACAGTGGGGAAACTACTTGAGACTATCATAAAGTAGAGGATGGTAGACTTCTTCCATAGTAAGGGACTGCAGGATGCAAGGCAGTATGGCTTTGAATGAAGGAAGTCATGCTAAAGAAACCCCACTGACATCTTCAACATTGTAACCAAGGTGATTGATAGGGGCCAAACTGTGGATGTTCTGTACTTGAATTTCAGCAAGGCCATTGATTGAGTCTCATATGGGAGGTTGGTGAATAATCTGAAAAGCCTGGGAATGGAGTATAGTTTAGTTAAGTATATTGGAAACTGGTTGAGGCATAGGATTCAATTTGTGGTGACCAGTGGGAGTACTTGAGGGTCAGAAAGGTGAGGAGTAGGGTGCAACAGGGGTCAGTTGTTGGACCAGTACTCTTCAATGTCTTTATCTGCAATGCAGGAGTGGGAATTTAGGGCAAGATCAACCTATCTGAATATGATACAAAGTTATGTGCAGAGTTTACATGGACAAAGAGTGACCTGGCAAAACTTGAAGAAGTGGTCCGAGATTCAAATTCAATGTGAAGAAATGCAATGTGATGCATATTGGAAACAAGATTCCCCAAAACAGAGTATTTGGTTGGTGTCAGAGTAAATTAGACTAATGAAAAGAGATTCCTGGTGGTCATCATTAGATACAGTCACAATCTGGCAGCCCAGTGCAATAGGGCATATGCAGAGGCCAACTGAATGAAATGCTGGAGAGGGACAGGAATCACCACAGGAGGCAGTAGCTGATCCTGCCACAGTGAAGGTCTCTGCTCAGGCCATACCTGGACTCCTGCACACAGTTCTGGAGTCCTCACCTCATAATGGACTGCAATCCCTTAGAAAGGGTCCAGAGAAGGACTACAAAATGATAAGGGATATGCTGAGAAAAGCACACGAGGACCAGCTGTCTAGCCACAGCATGTACACTCTCGAGGCTAGAAGGGAGAGGGTTGGTATGTCTGAGACTTTTAAATACATTAATGGGATTAACAGAGGTGACTGGACAACCCTGCTCAGATGTAGTGAGGATTCAGGTACCAGGTAGCATGAATATAAACTGACTGGGGATGCATTTAAAAGGGAAATTCAGAAGTATGACTTCATTGAGAAAAAGGTGGACAAGTGGAACAGACTGCCATGAGAACTGGTAAGAGCAAAGTCTGACCTTGGTGTAAGGTGGGTTGGGACAGGTACAGGGGAATGCTGACCATGGACGCAGAGTGCAGGGAGGTAGATTATGACATGGAGGGACAGAGTGTGCATCTGGGCACTCAGGCTAATGACATTTCAGTGATAGGCTGCTATGTGTTTTGATGAACTCCAAATATTCTTCTGCCTGCAAAATGTATATGTTTCTTTTGAATGTAGATATGGTAAAATATTGTAGGATGAGCTTTATTGGTGAAATGGCCTGCACCTGAATAGAAAGAGAGTGGGGGCATTAGGAGAAATAATAAATAGGATAGTTTGAGAAGATTTAAACTAAATAAGGAGGGGAGTAAAATTGTTTCAGGTGTTATCCCCCTGAGACTCAGGAGCACACCTCTATTAAGGGAAATAACAGGAAACAAGCAAGAAGAAGGATGTAACATAGAGTCACAGAATCATAGAAGCTTGATGTCAGAAAAGGACCATACTGGCCCATCTAGTCTGCCCTTTATTTCCTCCCTACATCTCCCCCTCCCTGCCAACCCCCACCTTCCCCCCGATACTCAGGCCCATATGCTTGTCCCATGACCTCTTGAATTCTTCCACTGATTTAGCTCCCACCTCTCCATCTGGTAGTCTGTTCCCGGGCTCCACCACTCTCTCCATGAAGAAGAAATGCCCTCTCACATTGCCCCTGTATCTTTTTCCTTGCAGTATGAGGCTGTGCCCTCTACTTCTGACCCCCTTCTTCCTCTTAAATAAACCCTCTTCTCCCACTTTATTGAGCCCCTTTACATATTCATGTTTCAATCATGTCTCCCCTTTCCCTCCTTGTCTCCAGCATATACAGATCCAGCTAATTACACCTTTGCTTGTATGACTTTCCCTGCATACCCTGCACCATCTTGGTTGTCCTTCTCTGAACCCTCTCCAATGCATCTATATCATTACGGAGATATGGCCTCTAGAACTGAACCCCATACTCCAGGTGCAACATCACCATGGCTTTGTAAAGGGGCATTATTAACTCCCTCCTTCTGCTAGTAATGCCCATGCCTATGCATGCCAACATTCCATTGGCCTTTCCCTCTGCCCTGCTAGACTGGATTCCTACCTGAAGGTTTGAGAAGGCTATGATCCCCAGATCCCTTTCCTGTTCTGTTACTTTGATTTCCTCACCACCTAGGGTGTACTCTGCTCTTCTGTTCCTACTCCCTAAGTGCATCACAATGCACTTCTTGGCATTTAAATTTCGGCTGCCACATCCCAGACCATATTTCAAGCATCTTTAAGTTCTCCCTCATGTCCTTCACCCCCCCCCCGGTGTCCACATGATTGCATATTTTCGTAACATCAGCAAATAGGCACACCGTCCCCCTCAAACCCTCCACAATATCACTGATGTAGATGTTGAAGAGAAGCGGACCCAAAACTGAGCCCTCACCATCCCAAAGTTCACCCCATTTAGCACCACCCTCTGAGTTCTTCCTGCTAGCCAGGCCTCCAACCAGCTTGTTATTTTGCCACCCAACCCCAGGCGTTCCATCTTGCTCACCAGTCACCTATGGGGGACAGTGTCGAAGACCTTACTGAAGTCCATATAGGCCACGTCCACTGCCCCCCCAGGGCAATCACCTGAGTCACACAAGCAAAGAACTGAATTAGGTTTGTCTGGCAAGACTTCCCCTTCATGAAGCCATGCTGCCTGCTGTCCTGTAAGCCACTCTCCTCCAGGTAATCCACCACCCTCTCCTTGATTAATGCCTCCATTACCTTCACTACCACTGACATGAGGCTGACAGGTCAGTAGTTCCCCTTCATCTCCGTATTACCTCCCTTGTGTAAAGGCACTACATCCACTCTCTTCCAGTCCTCTGCACTCTTCCTGTGTCCAGGGACAAGTTGAAGAGCATTGTCAAGAGTGCGGCCAACTCCTCCTTCAATTTTCTGATCACCCTGGGGTGTAACCCATCAGGCCCCATTTTCTTGCCCACCCTAAATCTAGCTAGCTCTGACCTAACCCTATCCCAGTGAATGGGCTCAGATCCACACATTTGCCCGCCTTCTCCTTTGACTTTAGCTTAGATCTCCTACCGTCCTCCTCCTCCTCCGTGAATACTGAGCTAATGCACTTATTTAATAACTCGTTTTTTTCACAGTCCCTTTCCAATTTTATTCCTCCCTCCCTCCCTCCCTCCTCAGCCTAGTAATCCCCTGCCTTGCCCTTCTCCTCTGCCCTCCCTCACATATCTGAAAAAGGTTTTTACTCCCCCTTGGCCTTTTTTGCTGTTTTCTCCTCAGTATCTGCTTTTGCCTTTCTGATCTTTTTCCCTGCCAGACTCCTCTTTTCCCAATACTCTTCCTTACCTTCCACGCTGAGTGTCTGCTTAAATTTTCTGAAAGCCCTCCTCCTTTCTCTGACTGCCCCTGCAACCTCCTTTGTAAACCAAAGCAGTCTCCTCCTCCTCTTGCTCTTCCTAACCTTTTTATTTTATTTTTATTGTAACATGTTTACAATAACTACAGACAGAGAAACAAGTAACAAGTGGATCAAAACTGGAGACGCATATTGGTAAATACCAGAAGTCTAAATAACAGAATGGGGCAATTAAAGGAATTACAGTATTTTAAGGGAACAATCTGATATCATAGCTGTCACTGAAACTGGGTGAACAGAGGCAGGTAACTGGTTAAAGAGGTAACAGAGATGATGGAAAACCAGAATCTTGAAAATAAGGAGATGCTATGGGAAAGGCGCTTGGATATAGAGATTCAAAGAAGAGGTTGGCGTAGAGGAAACAGTGATGTGTACTGTATGGGGGAGGGGGGGGGACAGTTTAGAGCAAAGTAACAGAAGGGATTAAAGATGGATATCAAGTCTAGCCTGGTTGTTTTTTTGAAGGCCAGAGGCACTAAAAATCATTTTCCTGTATTCAAACACAGAGAGGATCATCTTGAAGAAGACCCCACAGCAGACCAGGAGTGGGAGATAGGATTTGTTATGATACAGTGTGTTGATCTTGGGAGGAGATTTTTTGGATTGCATTGATGTGGGTAGTAAATCAAAGGTTTAGTCCATCCCCAAACAAAGGGACTTTAAGTATGGGACTTCTTTAAGAGGGGAACCATTCAGAGTCATGAAGACTATTTTTTTTAGTCTGGCAAACTGTTTGCTAGCAAAGGTTATGGAGACCACTTTGACATTTAGCAAGCATGTTGCTAGGTAATTTCCAGATCAGGGGCCGCAGTTCCAGAGGCAAAGAATACAGTGTCCTAATAAAATAAAAATATATTGTATTAACTGTGGGAGTGTGGCATGATGTTTGCCAGTGAGATACTATTGATTAAGACATTAGCAATGGACAAAAAAAAGACAATGTAATAAATTGCTTTCTGATAAACAGTAGAAATAGATTTGAACTAATGCCTATCATGTCACAAGTTTAAGAGTCTGTAGGGAGTTTGCTTGAGAATATGAGAGGTTTTGAAACATCAGTTATGTGAAGACATCCTGATAAAATATTCAGTATCATGTTGGAGACATTGTGGTGCAAAGAAAGCTGATTGTATAGAAACACAGAAACATGGACAATGATGGCAGAAAAAGACCAAATGTCTGTCTAGTCTGCCCAGAGTTCTGTATCTACTCTGGGACCTACTGTTCATATGGGGGTTATCCCACTTGATCCACTCCCCTGCTTCCCTCCATACTGCTACTGATCTAAACAACCACCAAACCCTTAACTCTGTCCCAGCCTTGCCTGAAACAATTTATGATCTTGGTGCCCACCACCTCTGCTGGCAGACAGTTCCATGGCTCCTCCACCCTTATCATAATAGAATTTACTCATATCCCTCCTAATCCTCCCCCCTCCAGTTTCCACTCATGACCTTGGGTTAGGTGAGGACTCCAAAACTGAGCCTAGTTTTCCAGGTGTGGCCTCACCAGTGACCTATATAGAGGTGGTAGTACCTCCACCTTTTTCCTGCTGTCAATACCCCTTCCAATACACCCCAGAATTCTAGTAGCCTTACTATTGGTTTTGTCACACTAGCTTGAATGCTCCTAACAGCCGCCTTGAAGCAACTTTCAGGTAGAGGCCCACAGTCTTCCCTTGTGAATACAGAGCTGAAGTAATCATTCAGGACAACTGCTTTATGTTAACATAGAAACATAGAGTGTGATGGCAGATGGGGACCATGAGATCCATCTAGTCTGCCCATTTGAGATAACCCCCCAGCTTGTTACTTTTCCAAGGTTTCCACACTGTCTGTCCCAAACTAGCTTAAAAGCCTTGACTCTCAACCTCCACTTCCCCCGAGTGGAACCCATGCCATGGCACCACCACCCTTTTGGTGAAGAAGAACTTCCTAGTGTTGCTTCTGAACCGGCTCCCCTTCAGGCCTATGTCATGACCTCTAGTCCGGTTGCAGTTGTTAACCTGGAAGAGATTATTTGCTTGTACTGCATTGATGCCCTTATGATATTTGAAAGTCTCTATTATGTCTCCCCTGTCTCATATCTGTTCCATGGAGTTTTAGTTGAGCTGCTGCAGACATGCCTCGTATAGCTCGTGGAGCATAACTTGTACCATCTTTGTCACCCTCCTCTGTATAGTCTCCAATCTGTCTACATCCTTTCTAAGGTGTGGTCTCCAGAACTTGACACAGTACTCCAGGTGAGGCCTCACCAGAGACAGGAACAGGGGCATAATTACCTGTTGCTTCCTATGTATCCGAAGATGCTGCTAGTCTTTAGTGTCACTTTTTCACATTGCTTGCTAACCTTCAAATTATCTAAGATGATTACCCAAAGATCACACTCCTGTTTAGTCGTGGCCAGCTGTTTACCTCCCTGGTAGTACTTCCATGTGTGGTCGTGTGTTCCCAGGTGCATAACTTTACATTTCTTAGCATTGAATTGCCCTTGTGGAGCAGGGGTAGATGTCCCTGGATGGTGAGCATGTGGAACCCATGGTACTTGACTTACAGGTTGAACATGCTGAGGTTCAGGATGGGTCTTAGGTAACCCATCTTTTTGGGCACTAGGAAGAAATAGAAGTAGTTCACTATTCCTATCTATGTTGGAGCCATGGGCTCTATGGCTGACTTTTGCAGAAGAGCATGGATCTCATCCCCTATCAGAGACAGGTGCCTTGGAGGATAATGGGAGATGACTGGGTGGTTGTCTGGAGGCCTGTCTAGTAACTCTATGGTGTGACCTCTTGCTATTAACTGAAGGACCCAAGAGTCCATGGTTATGTCCTGTGACCTCGGAAGGTGGCAGGAAAATCTTGCCCCCCACTGTTTTCCCTATAGTTTCTGTAGGAGGTGGGGGGGTTCCCCAAGAGTCAGGAGGCTGAGGGGAAGGAGACAGCAGTTCCTCCAAGGGGCTTCTGGGACTTGGCAGGGGGGAGTAGGGATTCCTTATGCTGGACACCAGCATTTGGCCTGGCATTTGGCTTGGGCCTCTTTGGTCTGGTGTCTCTGTTGCTGACAAAAAGGCTGTTTGCCTTTGTAACCCCCTCAGTACATGAAGTGGACATCAAGGATGGATTTACTGCTGTCCTGCAATTCAGTGATATTTTCCTTGGTGTCACCTCTGAAAAACATGAATCCCCTGAAAGGGGTATCCAGGATGGAGGTCTGGACATCTTATGCCAGGCCAGCAATCCTGAGCCATGAATGTCGCCTAATGCAGAAAGCAGTGACTGTGGTGCGAGCAACTGAGTCTACTGTGTTATAAGTGGCCTGGAGGGCATGACGGCAAGAGACTTTGGCCATTCTCACTGTCTTGATAATCTTGGCCTTAAACTTCTGGTCCTGGATAGCTTCCAGCTTGGACTCAAGTGAGGCCAGGGAAGAGTTCTAGTAGGAAACCAAATGAGCCACATAATTAAGGGACCTGAGGGCACAAGAGAAGGAGGAATGGATCTTGCGACCGAAATTGTCCAGCTGATTAGACTCCTTATCAGGAGGAGACATACTCAAATGTTTAGGTTTAGAGGACCAGTCATAGGAAGCCATAACAACCAAGTCTGCATTAGGATGACCAGTAAGGTGTGTGACCCCATCTGGGGGAGTTGTACATCCTGTCTGCTTTTTTGAAACAGCCAGAATGGAGGAAGGCTGTTGCCAGATAGTGGATGTCAGGTCTTCATGGGGCCCCAATCCAGTTCAGTATGGACATAGGAGCTGTGTCAGTCATGTCTAGATGCTCTGCAAGCCTTTTCTGCTTTGGATCCTGTTCCTGGATAGCCCAGCCACAGGCATTTTGTATACTGTAGTTATGAGGAGTTCTGCAAAGGAAGGGTCCTCAGGAGGGGACTTTGGGGACTCCTTAGGCTGAAGCTCTATAGGTGTTTGCATACCTGAGCTGGAGGATGAGTCAGGGTCAGAGTCTGAAGAGTGCCTACTGGGGATCTGAACCCTTTTTAGAGGAGTGTCCTTGGCTTTATCCCTGACCTCGTGTCTAGATGAGTCTTCTCCAGAAAGGTGGGAATCCACAGGAGAAGCTGATCTAGGGGTCAGAAAGGAGACAGGAGTAGAGGCCACCACTGGTTTCTGACTGTCAAGCTCCAAGGCTAGTTGAGTCCTGGCCTCTGAATCAGGGTCTGAAACACTGCCTGGATATCAGCCTGAGGCTGCTGTGGAGGCAGAGGCTGACACTGAGGAGGAGGAGGAGGTGGTGGAGGAGTAGGCTGGTATAATGGATAGCCTGATGTCTGATATTGAGGGTATCCATGATCCTGACAGGAGTAGGGAAAGCCAGAAGGAGCATACCATTGATTAGACATAGCCTGGCATCTGGTACCCTGGTACATAATGGGGTTGATGACCAGGCATTGGATACCCCGGTGAAGGGTACATTGGGTATTGTGGGGGCAGATAACTGGGAACTTTGCCCATAGGCCCAGCCAGTGGGGGAGCTGAATGCCAGGCAGGAGGTGAGGCTGAAGGCCCAGCAGAAGGTCCAGAAGGATCAGGCATCAGCCCCATAGGGACATTCAAAGGGGCTGGAACTGGATCAGGCATAGGAATATCCAGCGCCAGAAGATTCAGTGTCTGGGGGCCTCACAGAAGGCTATCCAGCATTTTAGGAATGGCAAGAGGGCCAGACATACCCTGAACTGGTGAACAGTCACCTGGCGAAGGGTCACTTTGTGTCAGGGTGTGAATAGAGCCTAATGGAAGTCACATCATCAACTGGGGAGCCCGAGTCCAAGATGGAGGAACCTGGTTGTCCAAGAGGACTTGGGTTGAGGAGGTCCTGATGGAAGATCCCCGGAGGGATTAACAATTGGTCCAGTGGGCAAACAAGGAAGAGACTGACCCAGTGAAGGAGGGGGAACCTCCAGATTAGTGCCCACCTCTTGCTCTTGATCTTCAAACAAGCCCTGAGAGTCTGGTTGGGTTAGTAGGAATGAGGAACCCTCTAAAGACTGTTGCATGTCTGACAGCTGGCTCAGCTTGATGTCAGGGGTAGCCTGTGACCCCAATGTGAGAATCTCAGCAGTGCAGTCCCCAGAGGAACCAGGGAGAGACTTATCAGCCATGACCATGCAAACATCAGAAGAGTTAATATCCTAGTTATCATCCTGGGCGATGCAAAGAACAGTGGAGCTGGAGTCCAGCTTACCGACTGTGACCGTATGCTCCTCAGTGGGGCTGGGAGCAACTTATTGACCTGGCTGTTGGCAACAGACCTTGAAGAAGATATGGGCCTAAGGAGCACAATAAGGGCACCGTCATCCAAGGAGAGTCCCAACTGCACCATGAGTAAAGCAGGCATGGAGGCCGTGGTCTGAACCACCAGAATGGTAGGAGACCTGGCAGTAGGGGTACTAACCGAAGTGGAGAACCCTCCAGTGTCAGTGGTGCCCGATGGTCACCACCAAGTGGATGCAGACCTATACCGGTTTAAGTGCCTTTCCTTGTCCTTTTACTTTTTGGGGGGTTCTGGCATTGGAGAAGAAGATTTTTCCTGCATATTCTGCAGCTCTTTTTCCATCAAAGCTAGGCTTGAGTGGGCTTTGAGCTTTTTCTGGTAAGGAAAGGGAAAGGGGAAATTGTTTAACCAGGAGAGGCACACTAAGCTGAAGCTTATATCCAGGTGCGACCTGGGAGCACAAGAAAGTTAAATGACTTGCACAGGGTCACACAGTATGCAAGTGGGGGCTGTGGGATTCCAACCCAGGTCTCCAGGTTTGCAGCTCAGAGCCTTAAACCACTGTGCTATACTGCCTCCTGTTGATGCCTAATTCATGTGGCATGGCTGAAGGATTGGCAGGGCACACAGTCCTTGACCCGGTGTTTGGGGCCCTAGGCAGATCATGCAGTGGGAATGCTCATCTGCATGCAGAATCTGAGTGCCTAGGACTTGCACTTCTTCTTTTCCATGCATCACCCAACTGGTTATATTCCTGAATTGTACCTCTGACTATATCCCATGCTCTAAATTTGTCACTGTTATTTATTTGCTTCCTCTTCCTTCTGTACTGTATATCCCTCAAAATCTCTGTATTAGACCTGTTTATGTTAGACCTCTTTATACTGTATTTTACCATGTAATTGTTCAACCTGGTGTTCTGTTCTCTTTTTATGCTTAACTTGACATTTGTGTAAATGGCATTTTTGCTCACATAACTTTCAGTATAAAATAAAGATTGATTAATTGATTAAAAACTTGATTGACAGACCTGAACCACAGCAGTTCTGTAAAAATCCAAACTGGACATACTGGGTGTAACTTGCACAAATACTGCTGGTCTGGTCACTCTGGCTACACTGTTCAGTCTGACTTTTACGTTTCTGGTCCACTCCTGAAAGTCTGTTTTCAACCCTTCCTTGGCATGGTTGAAAATGGAACTGTCAGGACCAGACCAGATAGGTAAAAGCCAGACCAGATCATCTGGAGGGAGTGGATCAGCAATATTTGCACAAGCTGTGCCTAGTCCAGATTTTACAGCTCTGGTCCAGGTCTGGTGATCTGGTTTTTAACCATACCCCACTGCATGTGGCTTAGTGACATACTGTACAGATGGATGTAGTGTCTAACCCATTGAAGGTTGACATTTCAGAAAACCATTATACTAAAAATACCAAGACTCACTCAATTCCTGATGATCCCCCACCCCCAAGTCACACTTAGTCCTCTACCACAGTCATGATCAAATATCGGTGCCTCTACATCCACACCATTAAGTTTTTAATGCCATCATGCCTCTTCTGCTACCATGAGCTCCCCCGTCCATGAAGTCCCATTCTGCTTGTGGTAGCCCCCCCCACAAACCAGGTAATTTTCCATGGAGCAGCTCTTTACACCACTTCAACTAAATTACTGCTCCTTATTTTTAAACATGTTGTTGATAAATTTTTGTTTTAGTATATCCATGGTCAGAAAAAATGAATTTGTAAAAGAAAGCAAAGCCCCCATTTATCAGTTCATTTATTTGCAATACAGCATGTTATGAACTGATCAGATTCTATGTGTAACCTAAGTCAAACAAAAATTAGACACACACATACCTACCTATTTGCAAGTGAAGCAAATGTGGTTACTATCATTCACTTGTAAACACCTATAGTCACAAATTGCAGGTTAAGAACATTCAGTAGAATATAAACAGTAGCCTAGAACTGCCTGCCTGAGAAAATGAAGTTGGTGTATTATTTGGAAACAGGCATCACTGAGATTCTTTGCTATGGATTGTCCTGCAAAGCAGCAGAAAGACTGCTTTTAGGGTGGTGGTGTCAAATGGCTTAACGAAGTGTTCATAGGGGCTGAGAGTACAGCAGAGCTTATTTGTTATACAGAAAGCTCCAGGAAGTGTTTAACCCATTCTACTTCCAATAGCTTTCTATGATGTCTGTACTATCCATTGGTAATCTGACACACAATGTCTGCCAGAAGATAATGAGTTAACTTTCTGTGGGCTCAATTAACTCCTCAAGCCAGAGGAAAAATAGTGCTCCACAGCTTCCTATACACACACACACACACACACACACACACACACAGGCAGCGTAGTAATGCGGCTTCAGCGGAGGAATCTATTTTTAACACTCTATCAAGTTGTTTGGTAGCAAAAATGACATCAGCCCTTTTCTGAATGCAAAACATCTGCTGGGCTATGCCCACAGCCATAAAAATAAGAATTAATTATAATTATAAGGTAGAAGCATGTTAGCTAATAGTTAAAGCCTAAGTACTATAATAAGGTAATATTTAACTAGTAAATAAAGCAGACAATTGGGACTACTACTTACATGGTAACAATATAAAGTACAGTAAGTTACACCTTAGTTGAAGGTACTAGTTAGATCTTGAAGCAACATATAGATGATGCACATTCAATTAAATCAGCAATATAGAAGCAAGGGCCACACAAAACACTTATACAGCAGTGCATGGCAATGAACAACAAATGCACAGGGTAGACCTATACTGATCAGAAGGCATACATAGTTACAAGGGATTAGCATACTAAACCTAACGGGATCAGTGTGACTGGCCACATGGCTTCCTCACAGTTGACTCCAGGCAGACTTCTAGTTGTCCTTGCATTACAGCCGGAAGCGATTGGACCATTATGAAGGACTGCTAGGAAATTATATTGATAAAGGGGAAAGGAAACTCATCCACCTTCTGACTCTGACCTCCCAATTGGCCAGTAGCACAGACACTGGGGTAGAGCTGGAGAAACCCCCACATCAGGGCACCAAGACAGCACTAACAGTCCACTCCACAGAGCTTGACTAGCTCCTGAAAGGTCCAGTAATCCACAAAAATAACAGAAAGCTCAGTAGCAGGTTGTGGAATGTGGCACACAGTTCAAAAGCCACTCCAATTTGTAGTCCTGCCCAATGTCCAACTCTGAACTCCCAATTGGTCAGTAGCACAGTCAATGGGGTACAGCTTGAGGATTCACCCATGTTGCAGCAACAAGAAAAACCATGACCATTTTTAGGGTTCCCTCACAATTACCCCAATCATGAACAATGCTCCAGTGCACATTTTGGCTGTTTGCAGGGGGCTGTGCCCCCAACACTCCCCACACTTCAATAAAATCAGATCCGGGTTAGAGGTGTATGGGGCAAGGGGCAAAACACCTGAATGGTGCCCTCCCTGCAGAACATTGCAAAATCAAGTTTGCCAGCATGACAGGCCAACTGGTTGTGATGCCCTAATTGCTGCTCCCTAATTGCATTGCTCATATAGTGGTATACCCAGCTGGAGAAACCCCCACATCAGGCAGCAAGGCAGCCCTGACAGTCCACTCCACAGATCTTGGCTAGTACCTGAAAGGCCCAGTAATCCACAGAAGTAACAGAAAGCTCAGCAGCAAGTTGTAGAATGCATCACACATTTCAAAAGCTGCTCCAAATTGTAGTCCCACCCACCTTCTGACTCCAACTTCCCAATTGGCTGGTAGCATAGACAATGGGGTATGCAGCTGGAGAAACCCCTAAATCAGGGCAGCAAGACAGCCCTGACAGTCCACCCCACAGAGCTTGGCTAGCTCCTTAAAGGTCCAGTAATACACAGAAATAACAGGAAGCTCAGCCGCAGATTGTGGAATGCGGCACATACTGTAGTTCAAAAGCCACTCCAAACTGTAGTCTCACTCACCATGCCCAACATGTAACACTATTATAGAGAATATAACATTTTGTTTGCATTTTTAATACCATTATACATTCACAAATGTGTGAATTCTGATTTGTAACTCTAGTGCATTGGTTTGTGTGTTTATTTTAAGTAGTCCTATTTTTCCTTATTTACTGTCCCTTGTTAATTCAACCTTTTTCCACACTTGGAACCTGGTGATATCAGATTGATTGATGCCCTGCATAGAATGTTTCATTGCAGGCTTCCACTCAATTGATGTCACATTGTTCTGGAATGCATAAGTAACTGAAAAACAAATATTGTGCTGGAAAAAGGTTGTATTTGAAAGGGACCCAAAATAAGAACGTAAAATAGGACAATTTCAAAATAAAAACACAAAACAATGCACTGGAGTTATTAAACAGACTTCTCACATGGAGAAATTTACAAATTTATAAAACAAAAATGTAAACACCAGTGTCTATGTTTCCTTTAATACAGGACTCTCCTGAAAAGGATTGTAAATTAAGCAATAAGGCATGACCAAGGGTTATGTTAATGGTCTGTTAATCACCTTCTAGGGGTGTACTGTGGCACGAGGTGTAGCCGAGTGCCACATTCCCCTAGAGGGTGATTAACTGACCATTAACATAATCCCTGGGAGTGCCTTATTGCTATTATAATAAAAAATGTTTTTTAAACAGTGTTAAACCTTGTTCAGCACATGGCTAAGCTCTACATGTATGTTAATAAAAGATTAACATAAGGCTGTTAGAATGTTTGCAGCCAATCAGAAAGTTCCATTTCTCAGACACTTTTTATAATTTCCATTAATTACTACATATTACTGAGATGGTTTTTGATCTACTGTATGCCATGCACAGAAAAATTCAGGCGATTTGATTGGTTGAAGGTACCTCTGAGCCATGTAGTTACTTAAACAATAAGGCATGACCAAGGGTTATGTTAATGGTCTGTTAATCACCTTCTAGGGGTGTACTGTGGCACGAGGTGTAGCCGAGTGCCATATGCCCCTAGAGGGTGATTAACTGACCATTAACATAATCCCTTGGAGTGCCTTATTGCTATTATAATAAAAAATGTTTTTAAACAGTGTTAAACCTTGTTCAGCATATAGCTAAGCTCTACATGTATGTTAATAAAAGATTAACATAAGGCTGTTAGAATGTTTGCAGCCAATCAGAAAGCTCCATTTCTCAGACCCTTTTTATAATGATGCATAAGTAAATGCCATAACTACTTACAAACATTTAAATCCCACAATATAAACATAGAAAAGCATCACTACATTCACACATTTTGACAGAGATCAAACTGACAGTGCCAGTACTGAGGAAGCCTCCAAAACTTGGCATTACACAATACAAAATTCTAAAAACCTCTGAAAATCAACCTTGCAACCACAGAAAATCCACTATGTCCTATACAGAATTTCCTCACCACCACTCATTGCCTATGCAGTATGGCCATGCATGAACACACTGCATCTCATGGAGAAAAGATGTATGTGCTCCCACAGCCCACTGGCTTGTAATGTGACTTACTCTGCTACACAACCAGATAGGAAGCTGCCCCAAGAAACTTTCAGTAAACAGTGCATGCAAGCAAATAAAAGTTGGTTCAGTTGGTTTTGTGCTACGGTGTGACACCAATGTAATAAATATAAATAGGGCCTGTTTGCTGATTAATAACTATAAAATGAGAAGGATTAAAAACATGAAATTTGCAGTTTTATTAGATTCTGTCCCAAAGGTGATGCTTTTGGTGTTCTGAAAAATAAATAAGTTATAAACAAAATAGAAAATGGAGTCTGTATATGCACTGAATGAAAAAAAACAGGTCTTGAACCTATAAAGCCAATTCATGTTGTCTTCCTTAATTCATGGTTGAAGATTTTGTCCACATAGACACCAGAAAGTAGTGATGTGAGGGCATGACATGGGACTGACACTGATAGTCGCCTAATTACTGACATCTTGACCAACGGTCTCAAAATCCTTTTAAACAAAATTGTTAAGTGTGAAGGTAGAACACTAAGTTAGGTGTTATTTATTGTATAAATGCAGGGATTAATGAATTACTACATTTTGTGAAAGTCCAATAGCATTTTATTATTTTTTTAAGCCAAACAATTTTTTGATATCTCACATCACAATGTAACAAGCGGGAACCAAAATGGCCACTGTGAAAGCACAATCCAAAGGTAACTGCAGTGGTTGAAAATATTCCTGCTCAGCAAAAAAGTCAGATTTTGTCACAATTAAGGGAATGCTAGAAGGCAACAAGCTTGCTATTATGGACCTTAAAATCTCCATGGCAAAACTCCAGCAGCAATTGATGGATACCAGAGTAACAAGGCAACTGAACATAAGGTATCATGTATTAAAAAAAATGTGATTAAACTGCAGAACAGTTCAAAGTATTATGACAGACAACAAGCATACAATTTACATAAATTGGTTGACTAAGAAAATTGGGGAAAGGGGAACAATGTTAGAATAATAGTACTTCCAAAAGGCATTGAGAGGAATAACATGGTCCTTTTCCTTCAGCAATTCTTCACTAAGCTACTACAACAACAAAGAGATGGGCCCCTGGAAATGGAGCAGGCACACTGCTCTTTGGCTCCAAAATCATAAAAAAGTGCTGAGTTCCATCCTGTCTCAGCATACTTTTTAAGATATTTTGTGAAAGAAGACATTTTGCACTTAGCAAGGGAAAAAAAATCTTAATGTGGAAGGGGTGCTCACTCTTTCAGGATTTTTCCACAGAGATTGTAGACAGGTGAAAACAAGTTCACCAAAGTGAGACAGTGTTTACAGAGGAAGGGTTTAAACTACTACATGAAATATCCAGCAGCTTTAATGATCTAGACTGGTTCCAGTTCCCCCATCCGCTGCTCTACACCTGACATGGCCTGGGAGGTAATTGAAGGGGAAATAATACTCTGATAGGCAAAATTCAGATTTAACTCACCACTCAAAAGGTTCAAACTTGAACTTGACTTGAGCTGCTGAACATTCAACTTCTGTGGAATCTACTATTCAGGCTTGAGAACAAGCAGTGTGAGCTCCCTCTGACAGCTCTAATTCATGGCTTTCACAGAATCCTCCCCCTCCCCCACTTATGCTTCGATGGCTAGAAACATACTTGTGGGAAATCAATACTTCAATTAACTGAGCTCAGAAGTATACAGGAAAGGCAGGTCCCTATCAAATCCTCAGGATATGATTTGTAGAACAAATTTAAAAATACCTAAAAAAAAGAATGAGAAGCCACAGCAGGGAGTATAGAAATTCCTCCAACTCCAGCATCACACCACTTAGGTCTCCAGAACCCAACCAAGCAAAGGTCTGCATCTAGAGGAAATGATATACTGAAGGTATTATAATGCCGCAACATCCCCATTGGCTTATTACATTTATTTTCAGTCTGGTTAATGGAGACCAGAAAACTGCCTCTGATATAACTACTGTGCATTAAGTTAAGCATGGAATTTTCTGTAAGTAAGGAGATGATCTTCCTGTTCGCTCTACAGAATCTGTGTTTGATTAACTCTGATATACTCCACTCATTTGGATGAAAAGATGGGTCAGGACATGGTTTGTCTTGTTAATGACTACCTTCAGGTACTTTCTGCTAATCTTGGTTGCCTTTTTAAAGAATGTGATGCCACAAACATTTTCTATGGATGCTTTTATGAAATGGAGGAAAGCCACTTGTATCTATTACCAATTAGTAAATAACTATTTATAAGCACCTCTGTGTTTACTAACTACAATGTCTCACTGTCTTAATGTTATCCCCATTTCCTACTCTTGTCCAGTTTGTTACAGTAGAAATTTCTGGTATGTATCTCAGTAATTCCTATTGCCTTCTCATATCTATTCTCTTAATATGGGAGTGCTATAGATCGAGTCTTACTATGCTTCACTATGTTGGTGACAACAGAGTTCCTGCTATAGGCAAACTGCCGGACCTCTAAATATATTTTTGGCAATTAATTGAACTGACGAAATAATGGGTATCATGCGGTGACTGTAATTAATTGCAGGAAAATTTGTAAATGAGAATGTGTAGGCATAGAGCAAATCTCAATATCATTTTTTATTTTTTTGGGGGGGAAGTAAATCCCTAGCAGAGCTACTGGGGAATGTGCATCAACTGAGATCCTAGAAGAATCTAGTGTGCTCATCTGGACCACAACTCCTTCTTAAACTACAGCATATTAACCCCCACCCCACGCCCACACTAAGCAACATCTGTTGAGAGGAATACAGAAAACAATAATAAATAAGACATTGCAGGCACCCAAGGACAAATTTGTCATTTTCATAAACTTTAACATATTACACTAATTGGGAACACCTCAGTACATCAGGTAGTAGGTAATAAAAGGTGCTGTGTAAGTAAATACAAGAACATCAATTGTTACTCTGGGCTTGTGGTCTAGCTGAGTTCTATTGTAATCATTCACTTGAGAATGAACTGGCGGAGCAGAGGCCATCACTAGAGAGTGCTGGTCAGTTCACAATGGATCTAAGTACCTAAACTACTGAAGTTTGCAAGACCCTTGGAAACTCTTCTTTTTGTATTCTGGAGCTAGGCATTTACTAGTCATTTGGACAGTTTTTTTCCCCTGTGGGTTCTCTTTTCAGTTCTTGGTTTTACAACTTGCCAACCAACCCGACTTGATCAGTTAATTTTAAATAAGCTTAAGAATTTCAAACCACATTTCTAGTCGAACTTTGTGTTCCATTGATTTTTTGAAAAGTACTCCATTATTTTTTCTCAATTGTGCCTCTATACCACTTTGTTCTAGAGTTTTTAGGGTGTATTTTGTTGCTCCTATTAATAATGAAAAATGAAAACTTGTCTAAATGTACCTGGAATATTAAAAGAGTTGGGATCACCAATTAAAAGAAAAACAATTCAAAATTACTTACAAAAAAGTGATATTGTGCTAATACAGGAAACACATTTAATGAACATGTAGGCTGAAAACTAGAAAGAATCTGGGTAGCTCAGGTGGAATTCAGCACATTTAATACAAACAAGCATTTGTCAATGCTGAATTTTTGCTTGCTGGTATTGGCACTGGTAGTGCAGGAGTTAGAGAGATGCATAATGGGAATGGCAGTGAAGTATTAAACTAACGCCAACCCCCAACCCCTTCCTATAGAGACTGACAGGCATTTGGGGGGGTGCCTTTGGGTTGTCAGCCATAATGCTCATGCCATTCCACCTCACTCCACCCTGCAGACACCAACAGGTGTTGCGGTGTACCTCGGGATCTTCAGCCCTTACGCTCACCCCATTCCAAAAGGAAATGAGCTGAGATGGGTGCAGTAGAGGGGAATGGGGTGAACACCCCAAGGAACACCTCAATGCCTGTCACTGGCTGCAGGGTGGGAGTGGGGGCAGAATGGCATGAGCATTATGGCTGATAACTGCAAGTCACCCTCAGTGCCTGCCGTCTCACGGGGTATTAAAGAAAAATCCTAATGCCTCAGGTGGTTTGTTATATTTTCACTCCAAATTTTCAACATGAGCTTTTTGTGACCCCACCACATGAACAGTGGCACTATCATTTCATTACTCAATCCCAAAAAGGTGATTTGGCACAGTGACTGTGCCATTCAGTGCCACAGGTGCGACAACCCATTTTGATCAGGATGTAAAAAATGACAGCTATACTGTTTGTGAAGAGGTGTAAATAAATGGCAATGTTGAAAATCTGGAGTGAAAATATGAAAAATTGGTGAAAGTACGAGCATGTGTAGAAACCGCACAACACACACCTGTAACGCAATCATTTTTTGGAATTTGTTCACCAAATTTTCAATATGGGCATTTTGGGACCTGCCCTTATGAACAGTGCCACTGTGATTTTTTGTTAATCTGTCCCAAAAGTTGATTACCCAAAATACATTTCAGGCAGGATGTGAAAAATGACAGCTGCACTGTTCATAAGGAGGTGTGAAAAAATGGCAATGTTGAAAATCTGGAGTGAAAATATAAAACATTTGGTGAAGTTATGAGAGCGTGTAGAAACTGTGCAATGTACACTCATAATGCAGTCATTTTTTGGAATTTTTTCACCAAGTTTGTAACATACTGTAGGTTTCTTGGGACCCCACCTCATGAACAGTGGCACTATCGTTTTGTTAAACAGTCCTGAAAGGTAATTTCATGCAGCAACCACAAAATCACCTTTTGGGACCAAGTAACCAAATGACAGGTACAATGTTCATGAGATGGGGTCCCAAGAACCACATATTGAACATTTGGGACCAACATTCCTAAAAATGGTTGAGATATCAACCTAAGTTGAACACCCACCATTGACTCCCATTATACAGTTTACCATCATTTCTTCAGTTTGCCGGTCGGCTTTGAAGAGTGCAGATGTGTCCAGGTCCATAGAAGATTGCTGCTCCCAACCTCCAGAGGTAAGTATGGGGTAAGGGGGTAAGGAGAGGTGGGTCCACAGAGGGTGGGGTGGGGGAGAGGGGGATGGGGAGATAATGAGGAACCGTTTTCTTTTTCACAGGGGAAAAAAAAGACTTCAGGGACACTTTTCTTTATTTTACAGGTTACCAAAAAAGATTTAGGCCCACTGAAGTGGGCTCACAGTGTGCTACAACAGAGAGAGAGAGTGTGTGTGTGTGTGTGTGTGTGTGTGTGTGTGTGTGTCTGTGTGTGTGCGTGTGTGGGAGGGGGCATGCCAACATGGGGATTGGGCTCCCTATTGTCAGCACTTGAAATATTCGGGCAGGTGAGAGGGTCATCTGACACCGGGAGTGGGCATCCCAGTGTTGGAAACATAAATAAAAAATTATTTTGGCACACTGGGGTGGGCTCCCAGTGTGTCACATTAATGAGGGGGAGGGGGGATACATGCTGACATAGGGATTGGGCATCCTGATGTCAGTTTTCTCAAGAGTGTGTGGTAGGTGGCAGGAGCTGCCAATGTGGAAAGCCATGCCATAGCTATATTTATTTATTTATTGAAATAGTTCACCAGGAAAGGCACAACAAACAAACAAGGTGCTTGGCAGCAGGAGCTGACAAGAATTGTAACTCCAGCCATGCACATTACTGTGCACTGTAACGCACGTGGCCTGAGTCTTGTCAGCTGCTGCCAACAGAGAGAAGGAGCTCACTGATTTATTGGTGCCTGAGGGACGAGTCCCATAAATTGTCAACTCATAACCATCCCTGATTGGAGCAGCACTTTTCTTTCAAGTGAAGACCACTTCTTTCAAACTGCTGTCATAGACAGCTCACTGATTCATTGGTGCCTGAGGGAGGAGCCCCATAAAGCATCAACTGTATTGTGCAGAAACTTACACACCTCTAAAATGTCATACTCTCCCAAGATGTTTCTTGTGCATGAGCAGCACGCATGCGCACAAGCAAACATAAAAAGAGGGGGATTGCTATTTTAAGTAAAAAGGGGATCAATTCTGTGAAATCCTCTCATTACACAGACCATGAAGGTAGGTGTTAAGTATTATCAGGAATGTTTAATGGTAGAAATGTTACAATATGTAGTGTGTATGCACCCAGCACTGAATAGGTTGCTTTTGTGATTCTATCAATCTGAGGCTAAGTGCTAACAAGGACCGTGGCATTATTATATAAGGGGATTTTAATGATATCTTAGACCACCTTCTACATAGAAGCAAATCTTCCATTTCTCTTGAAAAAAACTGCATCTCAAAGAGTTTTGCATAAACTGCTGGATGATCTGAACTTAGTGGATACCTGGCACCTGTAAAACTCCACAAAGCAGGGCCTACACATTTTTTTCTGCAAGGTATAATTCTTACAGTAGAATAATAATAATAATAAGCTTTATTTCTCTGTGTCTTTCTTAAAATCAAGGCGCAGTACAATAAAATACAATATAAAAACATAATAAAACAGATTAAAAACCAAAATAAATACAGAGCATTAATCGGCATCCAAATTACCTCCAAATGCCTTACTCCATAAAAAAGATTTTAGGCCCTTTTTAAAACCCTTCACCGTCATGCACTCTCTAATCCAACATGGTACAGAATTCCAGAGGGTCGGTGCCATGAACATAAAAGCTTGGGTTCCGGAAGATTTTAAACCTACCCTCAGGATCTCTAGCAACCCCTCGTTGGCTGAGCGGAGTGGTCGCGTTGGTAGGTAAGGCACCAGAAGATCTTTCAGGTAATCAAATAGATTTGTTCTATTATCTAAACGTCTAACATCTAATGCTGTCTCTGCAGAAATTTAGGAGATGGTTTTATCAGATCATGCTCTACTACAGGTAGTGATGTTCTCTGGGAAAATTCAGAGTAATAGCATCAGATGGAAGCCTAATATTTCCATACCACAAGACACCAAATTCAGAAAATGGATGAACAAGGAGGCTGATGAATTATTCTGTATAAACAATAATGGAGAGGTAAACAGTTATTGTACAGCATATGGGACTCCTGCAAGGCATACATAAGGGGTGAGCATTATTGTTTTTTCAGTTTCTAAGAAGAAGAAGACCCTTAAAAGTAATTGTCACAATAAGAACTTCCTAAATTAGAACAGGAATTTAAGCAAAACCCCAAGGTGAGGGCAAGCCTTTTTACACAACATTACCAAACTGAAGTATGCCATTAATAAAATAATTTCTTGCAAGGCAGAGTATTCTGTGTTCAGAACTAGACAGACATTTTGGGAATCTGGGGAAAAAGCATGGACATTGCTCACTTACAGGATAAAGAAGATAAAGAAGAGATCTGGCCAGAACATAATTGCTGGAACAAAAATTGCAGAAGGCAAAACAGTACTATCTAATATGAAAACCAATAATGAATTCAATTTTTTTAAGATCATTACCAGAGTATAGCCAAGAACTTGCATATAGATATAGAAACCTTTCCAGACTTGGTTATGCTACCTGGTCTTACTTATCTTGATAAGGAAAACCTAAATAGGCCTGTTTCCCGGGATGAATTTTTAAGCACTATAAAAGAATGTCCCCCTAGGAAAACTCCAGTCCCAGATGGACTCTCAATTAAATTTTATAAAGCCCTCAACCCAACATTACAAAAACATCTTTTAGATGCCCTAACCAATTAATTGATGCCTGTGTCTCTCCCTGACTCAACAAATCAGGCCTACAGTATATAACTTTAATTTTGAATGACAGTAAGGACCCTCTGAGATGCACAAGTTACAGGTCTATCTCATTGCTAAATGTTTATTTTAAAATTATGGCTAAGATGTTGGCAAATAGGCTTAAAATCCATGCAACCAAACTTCTAGGAAGTGAACAAGTAGGTTTTGTGCCTGGTAGAACGGCTCTGAAAATGTAAGGAGATTCCTGACCACTATTTTGGTGTCAAACAAACTACAGACACCAGTGGTAGCCTTAGCACTTGGTTTCTTTAAAGCCCTTGACTCCCTAGAATTGAATTTTATATACCAATTTTGGCCAGATTGAATGTAGGGAAGGATTTTATTTGATGGACTAAAATTCTATGTAGAACACCATTTGCTAAAGTCATAACTAATGGTCATATCTCCAACCAATTTCCCTTAAGTAAAGGGTCAAACAAGACTACTCTCTTTCCCCTTATTTGTTTGGTTTGGCTATTGAATCTCTAATTAGGAAAATGTCTAAATGTCAAACTGTTAGAGGAATAAAATAGGGAAAGTCACTAATAAAGTGATTGCCTATGCTGATGACATCTAGTCAGAGTTTCAGTCCCCCCTTAATAAGAAAGCTAGAGGAAACCCTTAACATGTTTGAACTGATTACAGGGTTAAAGATAAACTAGACAAAAACTAAGATACTGACCATGAACCACCACATGAAATCTGGGATGCCCCTGGGTAAGTTAGAGGCTGACTCCTGGTGTGAGGGACAAATGACTTATTTAGGTATCAAAATCCTGAAAGATTTAAAGAAAACAGGGTGAGTCGACTTAGTACCCCTGTTAGGGAAATTGACAGTGGTCTCTGAAAATGGCAGAAATTAAGTCTATATGGGGTAAATTCAACACACTAAAAATGAAAATAGATCTGAGATTGTTTTAATTGTTTCAAAAATTACCTACCAGAATAGACAGAAATGTTATAATATGTTGCAGAACACTGAGAGTTTCTTTGGGGGAAATTCCCCTCCTAGACTATCTCTAAGCAAGCTGAGGACCCGTAGGAATGAGAGATGTTTTGGTTTGCCTCATTGGAAAAATTACCATTTAGCATTCAGGTTTAAACAGGCTGTGTTATTCATAGATCAAGAAAATGAGGGAGGCTGCACCTTTCGACTAAGAGTAGAACACCACATAAACTTTCAGGTTATCTATTTATCTCCAAAAGAGAACTTAGAAGATATCATTTGCATCTCCAATGCCATTCTGAATGTACAAAAAGTTCAAACTATTTTAGAAGTTCTGAATCTACCAACTCACTTGATGATGATTTGGAATAATATAAATCTGACATTTAACAGTAGGCCATTACGAGACCTTTGCTACAGTGCTGCAGGTATTATTAACATAGGTGATTTATTGGGAACAAATGGAGAACATATGTCCTTTGTGAATTTCAAATCGAAATTTAACTTCTGTAGATTTCAATTCATATGCTATCTTCAATTAAGGAAAGGACTTCAGGACTCTATTTTGTATCCAGATCTACATTTGCCATAACACAAGGAATGGCATCAGATATGCAAATTTTCTAAGATGAGAAAGGATGCTAATCTTACATACAACCTCTTATTAGACTCCTTAGATCATTCTGTCCTAACACTCCCAGTGAAAGACAAATGGGAGCGAGAACTAAAGAAACAATATCAACAACTGACTGGGCCTCATCCTGGAAAAATGTGTATTGTAGTACAGTAATAAAATACTACAGTACTACTATTGTTCCCCTCATAGACTGGAGGATATAGGATTCCTACCTGAAGGTAAATGCTGGAGGTGTCAGAAAAGCATACT
Source organism: Neoceratodus forsteri (assembly GCA_016271365.2). Lineage (NCBI taxonomy): Eukaryota > Metazoa > Chordata > Ceratodontiformes > Ceratodontidae > Neoceratodus > Neoceratodus forsteri. Next base: position 1,320,836,046 of record CM028130.1, read on the forward strand.
AGTCTATCAGTGTTTACTGTTTCTTCCATAAACACTGAGTCTGCTCAGTGTTTATGGAAGAAGGGGAAGGGGCAGGACCACTATTGAGGGGAAAAAGACAGACACAGACAGAGGGTGGATACCAGTCCATTCACAAAGGAAAGAGTCATAAAAGAGGTTGAAAAACTGTGAATAGACAAGGAATTGGGACTGGATGGAATTCACTCTAGAATGTTAAAAGAGATCCGGAATGAACTGGCAGCACCACTGGCATAACTATTCAATAAATCATTAAAGATGGGGGTGATCCAGGCAGATAGGAGATGTGAAAATGTTGTCCCTCTCCACAAGAGTGGAAGTAGGGAGGAGGTGGGTAACTACAGGCTGGTCAGCCTCACCTCGTTGGTAGGAAAACTGATGGAGTCATTGCTCAAGGAAAGAATTGTGGAGTATCTCAAAGCTAGTGGGCAGCAGGACCCAAAGCTACAGGGTTTCATGGCAGGTAGGTCTTGCCAAACAAACCAGATGGATTTCTTCAATTGGGTAACCAGGTTGGTACATCAGAAAGAGCGATGGATGTGGCCTACTTGGATTTTAGTAAGACCTTTGACACTGTCCCACACAGAAGGCTAATGAGCAATTTGAGCAGCCTGGAAGTGGGGCAAAGGGTGGTAAACTGGTTAGAAATTGGTTAAACGGGAGATCACAAAGAGCGGTAGTGAATGGGGCTCAATCCAGGGAGAGGGAGGTGACCAGCGGGGTGCCCCAAGGTTTGGTTCTTGGACCAGTCCTCTTTAATGTCTTCATAAGTGACATAGCAGATGGACTAGAGGGGAAGGTGCGTCTATTTGCAGATGACACAAAGATCTACAATAGAGTTGATACTCCAGAGGGGGTGTGAAGAATGAGAAGGAACATATGTAAGCTTGAGGAATGGTCAAGAGTGTGGCAGCTGAAATTTAATGCAAAAAAAAAATGCTAAATTATGCACTTGGGGCATGGAAATCCAGGGGAAAAGTATTCAATGAGGGAGAAATTGCTGACACACACCAAGCAAGAAGGGGATCTTGGGGTGATTATAACAGATGACCTAAAGGTGACCCGATAGTGTGAAAAAGCGATAAGGAGGGCTAACGGAATGCTAGGATGCATAGGGAGGGGTATCTCAATCAGAAATAGGGAGGTGGTGATGCTGCTCTACAGGTTACTGGTGAGACCTCATCTGGAATACTGCATCCAGTTCTGGAGGCCGCATCTCAGAAAATATATAGACAAAGTGGAGGCAGTCCAGAGGATGGCTACAAAGATGGTGCAGGGGCTACACCAGAAGGCATATGAGGAGAGGCTGATAGACCTTGAGATGCATTCACTGGAGATGAGAAGGGTGAGGGGGGATATGATTGAAACTTTTAAGTACCTCAAGGATATTTATAAGGTCCAGGAGGGGAGTCTCTTCCAGAAAAAAGAAGGCTCAAAAACTAGGAGGCATGATATTAGGCTGGAGGGAGGTAGACTCAGGGGGAATATGAGAAAGTACTTCTTCACAGAAAGGGTGGTTGATGCTTAGAACAGCCTCCCCAAGGAAGTGGTGGGGGTGCAAACAGTGAATGTATTCAAAAATGTGTGGGCTAGACATAAGGGAACCCTCACGACAATGGGGAAAGTGCAAACAAGGAACAAAGGGGGCGGTAGGGTGTATGGGCAGACTAGATGGGCTTGGTGGTCTACATCTGCTATCAAATTCTATGTATCTATGTCTACTGTACATGCTGTGGAAATGCTCTTTAATTTCCAGCCTCAGACATAAGGTTCATTACCTTTCTGAGTCCACTTATGATATTGAAATTCCTTTTACTCTTAAGTTTCTCATATTGGGAATTGAAACAGGAACAGACCTTATGACCAGACCTCTGAAAAATGCTGTTTGGGCAGCTTTATTGACACTCAAAAGGCTGTTATCATCCTACTTAAAGTCTTCCACCCCTCAATCCTTCTAAGAATGTAAATAGAAAAAGAGTGAGATAATCAATAATAAAAGAATAGAGCATGACTTAAATGGACAAACAGTTCTAGTTGACAAAATGTGGTCCCCCTTTCTGTCCTCTTCAGGAAAGAAGTAAAATTTAATTTTCCTCTTCCCTATGGGGAACCTACAATGGACTTTGCGTACTGGTACCTGGAACAACTAGTTTTTTGTTAACTTCTAATAATTTTCTCTTTATATGATGTTCAACCAGTGTAAATTGTGGTTACATGTTATTGAGCAGATTACTAGTTTACATTGATAATCTTAGTCAATGCATTTTAGCTAATGTCTAGAATAGAATGTACTTAGCAATAATTCTTCATAGTTCTGCTACCCTTGCTATTTTACCCCCTTACATTTTATTCTACTGTTGTACTGTATAGAAGTTGAAATTAATTGTATTGTACATGACTGAACTCATCTCTGTATTGCAGTGGAACAATAAAAATAAATAAAAAATGTTAAAGCTAGAATAAAAATAGAGATGTGTTTATCTCTAAGAACACATCTTTACTTGCTGGTTTTATGACATACAAAAAAACAGTGATTGATGTGGCCACCAGAATCCAATCCCTGGTTGCCAGTACTTGTAGTAACACTTAGTTCCTTAAAGCAGTAGGCCACCCCATTGTCAGACAATGGCATAGTTATTTTTTTTTAAAGAAACAGTCACCAGAAGTACACCCCCAGTAACATGCTTCTGCCTCAGCCCAGTAACCTGTGCTGACATAGGCAACCCATCTTGGTGTTGAATATTTCAACAAATAACAAAAGTGGCCACCAGCAGCCCATCCTAAGTGTAAGAACTGTTAAATAAAATATGACATTTGCTGCCAGGAGCCCATCCTCTTCTTGGCATATTTTTGGCCCCCTCTCCCCCTGCCAACCAGCTCCAACATGAGGAGCTCGTCTTCATAGTAGGACATACAATAACATAATTAAACCAGTCACCACAGGAGCCTGTCACCAGTGACTTATTTTGGCCTCGAACTCCTGATTTCTTTAATGTGGCCACCGGGGTATTATTCCCAATGATATGCTCCTGCCCCTCTCCCGAAACTAACATCTGACACTGGGAGCCCAACCCCAGTATTGGAAAAATAAATAAAACTATGGGGCTACCTGAAGCTCATCCCTTGTGGCATGATTGTCTTTCCCTCTCAAGTTTTGGGCACTGGGAGCTTAATCCCTATTGCCACTGCCATTGTAGACCCCCTTCCTTTCCTCAGATGGCAGCTTACACAAACCTTCCACTCACCTCCTTCGCCAACCTCTGTCAGAATAAATTGCAACTGAGATTTAAGAAAAATACACACAACATGTATAACATATATTCCGGTTTGTGATAAATATCACAAACTGGAATTTATATTACCTAAGTTGAAGCTGTGATTTATTCTGATGGAAAACAGCTGAGGGGGTGAGTTGAGGGTTTGAGCTGGTCACCATCTGTGGGGTGTCATTGATGAGATTAGGGATACTACTGGATACCAGGGATAATGTGGAGTATAGCAGGGTGTGGAGAGTTATCACAGCACACCAGGATACTTGGAATGAGCAGGGTGTGGGAGAGTTCTGACACAGGATGTCAGGGATGCTTGGAATGGGGCAGGGTATGGAAGAGAGTGCTGCTGGACCAGGGATACTTGCAATAGAGCAGGGCATGGAAAGAAGGCTGCAAATGGATGCTTGGGATACTTGACATGCTCAGCATGTGGGAGAGTTGTGACACAGGATGCCAGGGATTCTATAAATGAGGAAGTGTGTGGCAGAGGATGCACCTTGATACAAATGATACTTGGAATAGAGCAGGGTATGAAGGGATGCCACTGGTCTGCAGGGATTCTTGAACTAGGTCAGGGCACGGGATGATTGTGGCTCTAGATGTGAAGAATGCTTGGACTATGGCAGGGTGTGGGAGGTGGGTGTCACAAGAAGCCAGGGGTTTATTTTCTGGCACAAAGTGAGGGAGGGGATTCACCACTGGACTCGTGGATTGCATGGTACTTTAGTGGCTTGAGGAAGGGGGTATCTCTGAACAGTAGAGACTGATTGGTACAGGGGTAGGGTGAATGTGGACACAGCACTGTACTACCATGACTGTTTGGCACAATGTGGGGTAAGGGCAGGGAATGGCAGTGTGACCCAGTACTGCTTGCTTGTGCCCATAGACTTTCACTGAATTTTGCAGTAGATTTTGTTTTGGCACTACTGCAGGATTTTGCACTGTGTAACAAAGTGTATTCCTGTTGTTAAAACTGTTCTGCAAGTTTAATTAGGCCTGTTTTCCCTGTTAATTCTCTCTGCTCACCCTCTCTCCTGACCCTCACTTCCCAACCTGTTACTTCTCTCTAAGCCTTCCTTTTCCACCTCTGTCTTGCACCCCGCCTCCCATGGTGCCAGAGCCATTACAACCAATTTGGTCTTTGTCATCGGCTGCCTCCCCCAACCCCCTTAGTAGTTATCTTTTTTTTCTTTTCTGACTCTCTGCCTTTCCCTGGCTTCCCCCCCGATTTAGCTCCTGCATCACTTTTTTCAATCAACTCCTCTCACTACAATAATCTCTCTCTCCTGTCTTCTCCCCCCTCAGATCCAGCCCTTGACTAGGGCCGCTGAATCACTGCCAGGCACGGCCGTGGCTCCACAAGCCTGCCGCACAGCCACCATCACCAACCCGCCTCCTGGATCAGCACTGCCAGGAAAGACTTCAACCTGGAGCTAGTGAAGCCATGAGTGGCTGCCATTGGTTGTAGTGCTCACAGCTCCATGCCTTCATTGGACCCCTGCTTCTTGGACTGCCGCTGATTGGCTGGTTCTGTCTCTCTGCCTTGCTCTGCTCCCTGGGTGCTGCGCCCATAGACTTTCACTGAATTTTGCCGTAAAATTTCACGCCCCCCACACCCTTACTTAAATACACCTTATCCCACCCACCTTCAAAACACTCTGCCCTTCTTTGCCTATTGGCCCACCCAATAGGACATTTCTCCACCTTACATGCCTACCTCCCACCCCTTCTCATCTTGCCCAGTGTCTACCAAACTCGTCTCTCTCTCCACTTCCTGCTAATAGCCTGTCTCTCCACGTACCACTTACTGTCTGTCCTAGTCCACAGTCTACCCTCCGCCACCTGTGCAACTACCCATTCCATGCGGACATTTTCCTGCCTGTTCTTTCCTCTCCTCCTCCTCCTTGCTCCTTGCTTCTATTCTCCCTCCCTGGCCCCTGCCATCCCTACCCCCTCTCCTTCACCACCACCATCTACTTAGGCATTACCTGCTGCTCCCAGGGAACCCTCCACTACCCACCCTGTCCTCCACATGGCCCACCTCTCGGAAATACCTGGATACTTTTCAATACTGCTAAATCTCACATGTGGGACCATTTACCCACACTATATCACTTAGTATCTCACTGGGGTTGCCACTTGGAACCTGCCTACCACCCCTCCTGGAAACAACTATCTAAATTATGTCTCAAGGAATTACGCTTATGCTCTATAAAACTCCTACTCCTCCTCCTACTAATCTCAGGAAATGTCCACCCAAATCCTAGCTCAATCAGATAAAGCCGTACGAAAACCACAGGGGCTCTTATTCTTGCAACCCTTAACATCTGCAGCCTACTGCCAAAGCTTGATGCTTTTCAATCCTCCATATGCCTACATAACACTGACATCCTTGCTGTTGTCGAAACTTGGCTGATGCCAAAAGTTTCTGATCTAGCATTAACTTTACAGGGCTACAGTATTCTCAGACTGGATCATGTCTCTAAAAAAGGTGGAGGCTGTGCTGTCTATATCAAAGACACTCTCATGTGGCACCCCATTGCAACTCCCTCTCCTGCTGCCTCGGCCCAGATCCTGCCTATAAAAATTCTCTTAGGACTCAATCATAAAGCTCTTACTATTGTCTCCATATATATTCCACCCAAGGATCAAAGACATGGTCTCAACGATGTTCTTAACTTCATCAACTCCCAAGCTCCTGACTCTGAACTTATTCTACTAGGATATTTCAACATTAACTGGCTAGCGTCAGATGCAAGTGCTCATAAAGATTCCATTGCAGCTGCCAATCTTACACAGATGGTTACCTCCCCTACCAGGACAAACTACAAAACTGGCACCAGTACCCTCCTGGACTGGGTACTCACCAGCCACCCCACCAGTATCCCTCATACCACAGTTCTCTCTGACTCTCTCAGTGACCACTCCCCAGTCATTTGTGAATGGTCTAACAAATTCCTCAAGCCCCCTACCAAAATCATCTCCAGCAGGGTCCTCCCTCATAGACAACTTACCCATCTCAAACACCACCTGAAACTGCAAGACTGGCTACCTATTTATAAGGCTATGGATATTAACCTTGCTCTTGACTACTTCATCACTACTTTCAACAGGTCTTGTGACCTCTTTGCCCCAGTTAAAAAACGCAAAGCTGAAACTCTCTGTGACCCCTGGATCACAGCGGTACTTCTTTCTCAGCTGAAATTGAGGGACCATCTCTGGGCAGCAGCTAAAGCTACCGGCAAGCAATCTGACATCCAAAAATACAAACAAGCCCATAATGCCTGCACAAAAGCTATCTGGCTTATGAAAAATTCCTATTACAAGGATGCTCTCACCAACACCTGAGGAAACAGATGAGCATTCTGGGATAATATCAAGGAAATTACAGAGAAGCAGCCAAAAACCTCTCCGTCCATGCTAATAGTTGATGGATCCACTACCCTCGACCCAATGGTCTTTGCAAACACCTTTAACACAGCTTTTACTGACCTCAGAGCTGTTCTCCCTCCTGATTTCTTCGAAGGAAGTGCCACCTCCTCTAGCCCCCCTCGTGCTCAGTCAAACCACCCCCTTTTCTACTTTAGAGAGGTCAGGTTGAATGAAGCACGCCGCTATATTGCTGCTGCTATCTCTAAATCCAGAACTAGTGATGACACCTTGGACCTTAAGCTACTGTCACTTACCCTCGAGGATGTACTTCCTCCCTTAACAAAAATTCTGAACCCCTCTCTCAGCTGCAGTCAATTCCCAGACAGATGGAAAACTGCCATCATGACCCCTGTCCACAAAAGTGGCGACAAGACCAGTCACTCAAACTATCGCCCTATCTCCATACTACCCCCGCTGTCTAACACACTCGAGCGCATTGTGGCAGACCAACTCACCGACCATCTGGATAAATACAATATACTGTGTGCACAACAACACGGCTTTAGGAAAGGATGCAGTACTACCTCAGCCCTCCTCAAGTTCACAGGAGCAGTACATAGCTCTCTCTCGACAACAGCCTACTCACTGGGGCTGTCTTTATAGACCTCTCCAAAGCATTTGTTACTGTCCACCATGGGCTGCTTATTGACCAACTACTGAATGCCAGTCTTTCACCTGACTCTGCACTATGGTTTAAAAGCTACCTAGAAAACCAGTTGCAAAGAGTTAAAATTGCCAGTGCTCTTTCAGATACCTTGCCTGTTCACTCTGGTGTCCCCCAGGGGTCCATATTGGGCCCCCTCCTGTTCAGCCTCTTCTTAAACTCCCTACCTCAATCCTGCTCAGAACAAATCATACTGTATGCCGAAGATGCAGTTGTTTTTTCCTCACACAAAGACCCCACGTCACTAGAACGCAGTCTTCAGCTTGGTTTCAGCACCGTTGAGTCATGATTTTCTAGTCATAAACTTGCTCTAAATGTCAAGAAAACTAAGTCTATGCTTTTCCGCAGCTCTCACAACCTGCACAAGCATCAACACATGTCTATCTCCACCACACTGGGGAATACCCTCGAACAGGTTCTGTCCTTCAAATATCTATGGATACTGCTTGACCCTAATCTTTCTTATGGGGCTCATGTCGACAATTTGGCCAGAGCTGCAAATACACATCTTGGTCTACTTTACAAACACTGACAACATCTTACCTCGGATGCACTGAAGATTGCAGTACAGAGCTCGGTGGTCTTGGTTATTGACTATGGTCTCATCATTTATGGCTCTGCCACGACAACAACCCTCAGACATATATCAATTGCCTTAAACAAGGCGTGTTGGCTTATTACTGGTGCCCTGTCTCACCCATACTTGTAACCTGTATGCTCAGAATGGTTGGCTCCAACTATCAAACCGCATCAAGTATCTCACCTGGCAAAAAAAATTTACCTTGGCCTTGCACCCCCAGGTGTCTTAGCCCTGTTACACCAAAGCTCCAATTGTTGTAGCTCAAGGAGATCCAATAGGCAGCTCCTGAAAGTCCCCCGCTGTCGCACTACCCAGGGTCAACGCTCTTTTGCCTACAAAGCTCCACTTTGACTGAATGGCCTCAGCCCCACCATCTCCTCAGCCCCAACACTTGGTATGTTTAAAACGAGACTTCAGCACCATCTCATTGCCTCCAGCTCCTGTGATTGCCTCACCTAAACTTAGAACACTATCTCCTTCAGCTTTTGTGGTCCCCTTGCCTCTCGCCAGCCACACTGGCCACACCCCAGCATCCCTGTACCCCCTGTTGCACTTTTTCCCTTACCTTCCCATCCTCCACCACCACATCTCCTACCTGCTTTACTTCCTATCTGTCCTATCCCCTTGCCTCCCCCCCATAGATACATACATAGATACATAGACAGTGTCGGCAGATAAGGGCCATGGCCCACCCAGTCTACCCATTTGAGCTTGTAAGTTCAGTTTATGTTTTCCAAGAAGTCTGTTGCCCCTTACCCCTGACCTCCAGAATTCCTTTATGTCTATCCATGCATTCTTAAATCCCGTGGATTGTTTTGCCCCCCACCACTTCCTCTAGCAGGGTGTTCCACTCTGTCCACCACCCATTCTGTGAAGAAATTCTTCCTTACGCTTCCTCTGAATCGTCCTCCTCCAATTCATCCCATGCCCTCTAGTCCTGGAACATCTTTTTGCTTAAAAATATGTGTATTCCTGCACCCTGTTCCTCTCCTGTAAGATACTTGTATGTCTCTCATCATATCCTCTTCCTCCTCTCCTCCAGGGAGTACGTGTTCAGTTCCTTCAACCTGTCCTCATAGGGACTTGTGATGCAATCCATGCACCATCTTTGTTTCCTCATCTGAACCTTCTCTACCCTGTCTATGTCCTTATGTGGGTAAGGTCTCCAGAACTGTACAGTGTACTCCAGGTGGGGCCTCACTAGTGTCTTGTATAGTGGAATTATGACCTCCCTTTTCCTGCTGGTGATGCCCCTGCCTGTGCATCCCAGCATCCTATTTGCTTTACCTGCTGTCTTGTCACACTGTTTCCCTGCCTTGAGGTCATCAGAGATGATAACCCCAAGATCCCTTTCCTGCTTGGTGCATGCTATATCCTCACCCATAACAGCACTTCTCAACTATCTCCATCTGACAAATGCCTCTGGCTGCTTCATTTTTCCCACCCCCTTTCCCCATCTCCCCCCACATCAATGTGTTTATTCCCAATGTCTCAGTATGCAAACTGTCCATAATCACCACATTGTTGTATTTTCTATGACTTCTTGTTTCCTCAATCCGTATTTTCTGACATGGAACCTTTGTAAAAGAGCCTTGGCTCAAAGGTAATTGTAATTCTAGATCTAAATAAATAAAATAAATAAAAAAAAATAATGCTGAGTTGTCCATACAAATTAGTGTGTATCTGTAAGAAATTTCCTTTTCAAAAAGTATGGAAATGAATTTAACCCTTAGACTGCCAATAGAGTTAGAACGCACTGGAGTTCTGGACAGATATATCAGTTCACAGCACTTCAAGGGTTAAAAGAATGGCATTAAAGCATCAGTTAAGAATGAACATTAATGATATTAAAATAGGGAAATGTGACATTAAGTTAAAAAAACGAATTCTCATGACTGTTGGTGAATCTGAGACATGGTGTTTCTCGGGGTATGAACAGACACACAATACAGCATTGCCTTAACTCTCACATTGTATTTCCAGGCACAGAAAAATACTGACACACCAATGCATTGAGAGAGGGTGCTGAAGTTAGGCCAACACCAGCGCTGCATCATACAAAAACTCATACCTTGAGAAACACCACGCCATGGACTGGCCAAGGCTCAGTGACATTTGTTTTATCCTAATACCATATTTCCTTACATTTCTGTTGCTCAGGTTCAACCCCAACTGATGCTTTTCTGTATTTTTTTACAGTCCATTTTAATACAGACAACACAATTGCTTTATTTTGTTTAATTTTTTATTGAGTTTTTTTTTGTAATTAACATTTTTTAATATTTTCATATAACCACATAAACATTACAAGGAAAGCATAGAAATTTCACACATGTATATGGACTGCAAGTACATAGCTTTCAAGAGAATAACAACAGTGAATAACTACAACCCCCAACTACCCGTTACCCCCCTCCTCCCTCACCCAAATCCCAGATTGTGAATTATCAGAAGAAGGGTATACATAGAATATAACTTGAGTGAACGCTTGTAGTACAAAAAACATTATCTTCTAATCAGATGGTCTCCACGTCAACAACAGATGTTCTAAGGGACCCCAGACAGAGACTAACTGTTCCCATCTGCCTCTCATACTTGCTATGTGCTTTTCAAGCTGTATCGCTAGTGCGCATTCCCTGTGCCACTCGACCAATGATGGGGTCTTGTCCGAGGTCCAGTGTCTCAGGATAATTAATTTCACTACCGCAGATGCCAAAGAGACACGAGCCCTCCAGACTTTATTAGTATCTGCAAGGAAGGTGCCCAGCAACCAGATCCCTGGGGCGTCTAATCTAAGGGAGCCAAGAACTGGGCCCAAGAGGGTGCCTACTGATTTCCAGAGCCCCTGGACCTCCGAACATTTCCATAACAAATGATACAGTGTTCCATCTTCTTTCTTGCATTTCTGACAGAGAGGCGCCAACACACCTCTTCTATATAAATAGGAAGGAGTTAAGTATATATGTGATGCATAATTTTAAAGTGCACCAGTCTTAGCCTATCTTGTTTGATATACCTATACATCAATTCCACAGAGCTTGCCATATTCTCGGGAGGCACTGATAGTCAAGGCCTCAACCCAATAGAAACATGTCCCAGAGGGAAGTCTGTGGTCCCATTCTTGGAGGAGTCTACGAACCCTGGCTACCGGATGCTGCTGCTTAGCAATCGAAAGCAGACTGTGAACATTCCTTTGGCCCTCATCCACTGGGCCAGTTGCAGATAAAACCTGAATGAGGGCTTTACTAACCTGCAGCCACTTATAAAAATCAGTATCTGCAAGATCCCACTTTTCCTTCAGAGCTTCAAATGGATAACGGCCATTATGATCCCAGAAGTCATCTACCACACAATCATTTATTCGTGGCCAAAAGGCTCTGGAGATAGGAGCTCCATTAATTTTGTTCTGAGGATTATTTATAATGGGCTGAGAGCCACCGAGCCACCATCGAACCCCAAAATAGCGCTGTAGCTGGTGATAGGCTTTAAAAGTCCATCCCAGAGGGGTATCCTTGAGGTATTTAGGTAAGAGTGACACTAGGACATACAATAGAGTGTGTAGGGAACACTTTGCCCTCTTCACTAATGCCGATTCTATGTCCAACCAAAGAGGAGTGTAGGCTGCTATTGCCGGTTCTCTTTTCCAAAAGGCCATTTTGCTAACATGTTGAGCTAAATAATACATGAACAAAGAAGGGGCGGCTAAACCTCCTTGGATTTGGGAGCCGTAAGCTTAAAATAGGATCGTCGAACGGCCTTATTTTGCCACAAAAATGAGTTGAATAGTTTCTGTATCTTCAAAAACCAGCTTTTAGACAGGTAAATGCCCATCATATCTAAAGGATAAAGGAACTTAGGGAGAATCATCATCTTAATAAGATTTAGTCTGCCCCAGATTGATAATGATAATGACTCCCACTTTTTGAGATCTTCGGAAGCCTCTCCTACTATGCGGTCTACATTATCCCTGTGCATACAAGACAAGTTCGCGTTGATGTGGATACCCAGATATGTAATGGATTTAGGTTCCCATGCAACCCCTAAGCCCTGCAAGTCTGTTTTTCTCGCTAAGTAATTTAGAGGGAGGACTTTGGATTTAGTGTGGTTTAATTTATATGAGGATACTTGCGAGAAGCAGACAATCTCGTGTAAAATCGAGGGAATCGAGGTCACCGGATTCTCGATATGTAAAAGCACGTCATCCGTACGCCGAGCATACATATCTAGAATCGCCTATTCGTATACCCTCAATTGATGGGTTCCTCATGAATCTTCATAACAAGGGTTCCAGATATATATTAAATAACAGGGGTGATAGAGGGCAGCCCTGCCTGGTACCTCGTTCCAGTTTAAAGGATGGGGACAAAAATCCATTACATTTCACTCGCTGAGGGCAGAATATAAAATTCTAATCCAATATAAAAAGCTCGGGGGGATACCGACAGCCGAGAGGGAAGTGAATAAAAAAGGCCAGGAGACTCAATCAAATGTCTTCTCGGCGTCTAGTGACATAAGTGCCATTGGAATTTTGGAATCTTTAGCTACCACCATTAGATGAGTAAGTTTCCTCATATGATCATGGGATAGTCTCCCTTTCATGAACCCTACTTGCTCTCTACATATAAGTCTATCCATTACCTTGGACAATCTATTAGCCAATATTTTTGCCAAAATCTTGATGTCCGTATTAAGGAGCGATATCGGCCGGTAGCTATCCAGGCTAGATGGATCCCTATCTGGCTTTAGAATTAGGGAAATTGTGGCTTCTAGGAACCTTGGGTCCGAGATGCCAAATTCAAACCAGAATCTGAAGATATCAAACAAGATTGGTGCAACGTCCAATAGGAAGACTTTGTAAAAATTACTTGGAAAGCCATCGGGACCTGGAGATCTATCTATGGGCAACTGAAGGATAGCCTGGTGTATCTCTTGTATTGTTAGTGGCGCTTCTAATAATTTGGATTCAGCCTCTGAGAGCTTAGATAAATGTGCTTCTCTTAGCTAGGCCTCAATTTCTGAATTAGATGTACTGGTACCGGGCTCCTGAGTATATAGTTCTTGAAAGTAATCCCCCAAAAATCCTTGAAATTTCCCTCGGGTCTGTACAGATCTGTCCCCCGTGACCTGCCCGAACCCCTGCTATAAACTGTAGCGCTTCTTTTTGTTTTACCCGCCAAGCTAAGAGTTTGCTAGCCTTTTCTCCTATATCTAGGTACTGTGGTTTAACTCGAGACAGGGCCAGCTCTGCTTTTTGAAAGACTATATCCGAATACTGAGCCTGCAACTGGTGCAGTTTGACCCATTCAGAGTCAGTTGAAGTACGGGATAGATTATATTCTAACTTTTGAATAGAGGACAACAAAATCCTCAATTTATCATTCTGTTCTTGTTTCCTCTTAGAAGCCATCTTTATTAGTTCCCCCCTCTGAGGGCACATTTTAGGGCAGCCTATATCAGATCAGTCCGTGCCGTGGAGTCTTTATTTTCTGCCATGAAAAACGCTATTTAATTCCTGATATCCCTCAAAAAGCATTCATCCTTCAGCATTTGGTTGTTTAGCCTCCATTGTGGAGATCTATGCAACTCTGGGCCAGGACTATACTTAACACTAACCGGGACATGATCTGATATTACCCCTCGCTGAGATCTCTGCTAAAGAAACATTGGGAACTGCAGATAAACTCATTAAGATGTAGTCTATTCTCGAATAGGAATGATGTACTGGAGAATAGAAGGAATATTGTTTCCTATCAGGATAAAATAGGCACCAGATGTCAACTAATGCTAATTTATTGATGAGACCTTTCAGGGCTCTCTGGGATGGAGTAAGGCCTCTGCGCTTATTAAAGGATCTATCTATATCATTTTGGAGAACCAGGTTCCAGTCTCCTCCAAGAATGGCTATGTTCTGAACATCTAGGTCTATTATATTACTAAGATCTTTGAAGAAAGCCGGAGAATCAGTATTAGGGCCATAAATCGAACCCAATACGACCGGTTGAGATGCTAATAATGCATAGACAATTACAAAACGTCCCTCTGGGTCCCAACATTCACGTAACAATTTAAAAGCTACACCTCTGGCAATTAGGATAGCTACCCCTGCTCTTTTAGATGATGTTCCAGCTCCAAAGACTTGGGCTACCCATGATCTTCTAAAGTAATGCAGATCCACTCTTTTTAAGTGAGTTTCTTGCAGAAACGCGACATGCGCTCCTAGGTGGAGGAGGTGTTTTAACACCACCTGCCTCTTGACCCTGTCTTTGGCTCCCTTGATATTCCAGCTAACAAAATTATATGGCATCATCATAAAGCTAGCAAAAAATCACAGGGAGGACTAATCTGGTGTCTAATTATAATATTGTAGAGACCTATCACTATTCTAAAGATGCAAGCACACTCAATATAAAGCAAGGTCCAATTGCAAGTGTACCCTTGTATATGGAAACCACTCAAACCCCCTCCCCCCAATCAGCTCGCTGAAACCAACCCCCTTCCCCCTACACAATACCCCTTGCCCGCCCCTCTCCACCCATCCCTACTTCCAACCCCCCAGTTCAAGAAAACCGCACTCCTCCCACTGTTCTGCCACATGATGTTTATCCAAGCAGCCCAACACCGAATGACCCACATCTCCCACTCGGAGCTCCCCGCACCCGCCCCAACCAATGTAGTCTATAACAGGTTGTGCAATAATGTAGAAATGCTTTGAGCACCACATAATGTGGTAAAAAAAAAACAAAAAAAAAAAAACCTCAGAGTCTATCTTCCGTATTCCATTCTTTTTATCTTCATTCTTCCATCTCGGCCTGGACTACTGCCTCCGGTTCAATCCTTCCCTAAACTTGATAGGCCAGTCCAGTTAATTGATCTACGATTGATTTACACAGGACAGTCTTGTAGATCAATCCTAAAAAAAAAGGGGGGAAGGGAGTAAAGGTCCGTCCATTGCGATGTCCAATAGTCTATTGACCAAAGCAGACCTAATTCACATTTTCATCACAGGACTCATAGTGGAAATCCACTGGGCTTGAACGGAAGAACGAGAAATCATTTAAATAAGTCCGGCAGTATCCGCTGCAACTCTTGATAGGCCTGCTGTTGAGTCTCGAAGGATAGCCACTTCCCTTCATGCAGCACCAGCAAAATCACAGGGTATTTCACCTTAAATGGCTTCGATGCAGCAATGAGTTTAGAAACTATCGGATGTAGTTCTTGTCACTTTAATCTTACAGAATGAGGGAGATCTTGTACGATCCTTACTCGATTGCCCTCCCATAGCAGCTCCTTTATTCCTCTGACCTTATCTAAAACATGTTGTTTATCCTGGAAGTTGAGAAAGCGCATTATCATGGGCCTAGGAGACTGCCCCTGCACGGGGGGGTTGCAGAGCTCGATGTGCCCTCTCTGTCATATTTCCCCCCTCAGGAGAGCCAGCGATCTTGTGGCAGAATTTTGCATGAAAATAATTGGGGTGCTCCTTCTTCCTTTTCAGGGATACCCATTATCACCAAGTTATTCCTTCTGCTGCGCCTCAAGTCCTCAAGTTTCTCCTCTAATTTTTAATTCGCCTTTTAGCCATCACCATCTCCTTATCAGCTGCACTTTGCCTGTTTTCTAGGGAGGAGAGATTAGTTTCTGTGTCTCCAACCCTTTTATTGAGCGTTTCCACAGACACTTTAATTTCCTGTATGTCTCCTGTTAGTGCTGCCATGGAGGCTTGCAGGGGCTTCATTACTTCCATAAACTTCGCCTCTGTAAGTGGTGCATTCGGTATGGGGAGCTGTGTCAGGCTAGCAGCCTGCTGTTTAGCCCTTTTCGCGGCCTGCATCTTTTCAGGCGTCTGCGGGGGCGAGTGCTTGGGACGCGGTTTCCGCGTGAAGCTCTCCACCGCAATCCACGGAACTCAACCGCGATTACGAAAACTGACTCCCGACGTCTAATTATTTTATCAGATCCGCATTGATCAGCTGCAGAGAAGCGGTAATTAGCGGGTGAACGGCGGAGCTCCGAGAAGGTACGTCCTTCAGTTAGGCAGCCATCACGTGATCTCTTTATTGAGTTTTAATAATGTTAACAAGCAGAACAAGATATATATTATATACTGTTTTCCAAACATGTAATATTTAAAAAGACTTGTACAGCCATGGATAGGATATTGGATTTAGAGTAATTCAAAAAGAATAAAACAAAACATTACAGATAAAAACTGCCAATTCAATATGGGGAGGAACATACTTCTATAAACTGAAAGTCTCTGTAAGGCTGTGATTCTGCAGCTGCAATGTCTAAAAATTAAATTTGTTAGGTAAATCAATATTCCCCTCTGGCTGTAGCACACCTGTATAACCCAGTTCAAATAAGCAGAAAAAATTAAACTCAGGGATATGCTTTACTCAGCTGTACTAATGTTCACTTAGAGATCCATGCTTTCTTTCTATTAAGATGATTACTATATGTCTCCTTCAGAGCTTGTTGGGAGCATGTACTAGACTAGATTCATGAAGGCAAAAGTAGCACATGGTAAATACAGAGACCAATACTTTTTTTGCACTATATGTCTACTTCAGAGCTTGTTGGGAGCATGCACTAGGCTAGATTCATGAAGGCAAAAGTATCACATGATAAATACAGAGACCAATACTTTTTTTGCACTACCACAAGATTCAAGAAGGAATAGGAGCACTGTTAACAGGCTCAGTAGCTGTATTCATGAACCACGTGCTGCAGTTTTGCAAATGGCTTTGCAAATGGAATTTTAATATTCACAAGGTCCTTAGCTTGTTATCTGGGCTGCAGAAGATGATATCACAGGCACTATATAATGAGACAAAGCTCAGACCATTAAGAAAAAACTCGTCCACCTTACAGTGCTAAGTATTTGTGACTGCCAACCCTAGTTACCCCACCCCCCTGTCCTCCCCTTCTGCTCTTTCTATCCAACCATCTGTCTCTCACCCCCTACCCTTGCCTATGTGCTTCCAACCACCGCCTATATGCTCCAAACCTATGCTACCTTTCTCTGCCTCTTAACAAAGTCAATCTCTGACTGCTCTTCTCAGTGCATACTAACTATGTACTGTATGTACTGTACCTGTATTGTTTAATATATTTTGTTTTCGACTGTTTTCTACTGTTAACTAAATTTATTTATCTAAACCTGCAACTGTACATGTCATGATGTGGAACCTTTGTAAATGAGCTCCTAGCTCAAAGGTGTTACTTCAAGATGATTAGTAAATAAATAAATAAATAAACTATTACATAGAAGCCTGTAGCTGGGATTAAGAATAGTCAAAGGGCACACACACTGTCTGCCATTAAAATCAGTCACCCAGTATGCAGTAGTCAGTCTATTTCCTGGGCACACAGGGTTGTAGTATCTTGTGTGGCCTCTTCAGTTATTGACTTGGAAACCAAAAGAACACAGGTTCAAACCCTGTTAAACCTAAATTATCATTGTGTGGTCTTGGGCAAGTTACTTAACCTCCTAGTGCTCCAGACCACCTAGCTTTGGATATAGGTACATGACAAAGCCACTGTAAACAACTTGCTGCATCTCATCTGGGTTATTCTGGGTGAATAATTTCTAAATAAAAGCAATTAAAATAAACCTTTGCATCCCTTTCCTCCTCCTCATGGGCTGCTGCCAATATGTAGGCAGCTGTACAATTGCTGTGTTGAGGCGCTGTTGCATTCTGGTGTAGTCCTGCGCTACTTAAAGGGTGCTTGAGAACCTAGGGTTACCACCTGTCCTGATTTTCATATGATAGTCCTATTTGGGCAGCTGTGGCCTGCAAAAAAATGTGAAAAATACTACATGTCCTGACCTTGTAGTAGAACAAATATTTTCTAACTTTCCTCTAAATGTTGTAGAAAACTATAAGATCTTGACTAAAATACCTTAAAATGATAAGAAACAATAGAAGCAACTAAAAAACGACAACACTTGGGGCCAGATTTTCAAAGAAGGATGCAGGGCTTGCATCAACCCCTGCATCCAACCCTTTGTTTGGCACAACTGTGCCAAACACCTTTGCCGCAACTGCGCTCAATTTTAGTTGGGTGCAGTTGAGACACTTTACCCAATTTACGGCAGCTTGCACCAAATATGTGTTACAAGCCCCATAAAAAGGGAACCCTGGATTGCCGCAAGCTAGACCAGCAAAATGCACACAGGACAAAAAAATCCCAATAGCCAGCTGGGAGAATGCTGCAAGCTCCTTCACCATATGTTCAGCACACCTGGGGCTTGAGACATTTGGCAACTTTTGAAAATCCGGCCTTTAGTTTTAATTCTAATATTTAGAGAAAACACATCTGTTGTGTTGGTCTAGGTTACATATTGTTCTGCAAAAAATCATGAGTCAGTCAGAAATGTCCAACTTTTGGCTTCTTAAAAGGTGGTAACCCTGTGAGAAGCCCTTTATTTAGCCCAGCAGAATCAGTGTGCTATCTGTTTCTTGAATGCTGTGCTACAGTGTTCTGGGAGTGTGGCTAGTATGCTGATTATGGTCATGCTAGTGAAGGCAGCTCCATTTACAGAAGTTTTATATGCTGCAGTACCTTCATTCCATATGAACTTTACCATATGTGCATGTTTTGTTACTGTGCCTCAATTGCTGGATTTGTTTTGTTCTCAGTGGCAGCAGTGTTCTACACTGCTATCCTTCAGCTGAAGGACCCCAACAGTTAACATGTGCTACTTTCACCATGTTGGGATGAAGTGCTGTTGTGTCCCACTAATTACTGCAGTTTCCTCCTGGGGCTGTTTCCTGAATTTGGAGGTATGAAATAGTGAACATTACCCAAAGTAGTTTGCAGTTACTGTGCAGTATTTCTTTCATGCATCTAACCCAGTGATGCACAACATATGGCCCAGGGATCACAAATGGCCCCCACAGCAGCAACTGTATCTGTGGCCCCCAGGACCTAGCAGCTTCCTCTTGCAGCCTTTGTTTATTTTATTTTGTTTTTAGTTTTAGTAACATGTGGTTAGATTGATAGATAGATAGATAGATAGATAGATAGAATAGATAGAAAGAAAGAAAGATGGATGTTTTGATTTATTTTATGTGTACATTTAATAATGTCTTGCTGGACATTTGTCATCTTGGGCCATTTTATAGTGGTCCTTGGCCAGAGGCCCTTGGCCTTAATTTAAGTTTTCAGTCTGGCCCTCCACAAAAAAAAAGTTGTGCACCACTGATCTAACCCATTGTCTGGAGCAGAGGCAGCCAACTACTGTGCATGTAGAAATGTTACAAGTTAGTTCATTTCAAAGAAGATGAAAGATTTATTTATTTATTCATAACTAGGATTACAAATACCTTTGGCCAGGAGTTCTTTCACAAAGGTTCTGCGTCAAAGTGAGAAAACAATAAAACCATAGCTAAGAGATGGAACAAAATTGTACATTTTTGGGAGATAACATTGTGATGAAAAAAGAAAAAGGGAAGAAAAGAATTACAAAAGCAATACACTGGCGTAAATATCAATGGAAAATCAATAAATGGAAAAACTCACTCCCCCCATCTCAGATATATGTCAACGGCGCTATTACCACTGACCCCCCACATATTGCTGACTGCCTCAACACGGCTTTCTCTGACCTAAGCGCAGTCCTTCCTGTCCACTTTTTTTACCCTATCCCTACCTCAAACCCCCCACCCTGAATCGCCCT
Organism: Neoceratodus forsteri; assembly: GCA_016271365.2. Classification (NCBI taxonomy): domain Eukaryota; kingdom Metazoa; phylum Chordata; order Ceratodontiformes; family Ceratodontidae; genus Neoceratodus; species Neoceratodus forsteri. The sequence continues at coordinate 1,320,855,695 of CM028130.1, forward strand.
CCATTTCTTCTCCGCACCATATCTCCCCAAGAAGCCAAACCACTCCTACTAAAAGCTCTTTCTAGCCACAACCCCAGCTGTGACCCCATTGACTCCAGGACTCTCCGTCTAACTCTAGATGTCATGCTAGCCCCTTTTACCAACCGGTTAAACCAGTCTCTGTGCCTCTGTCAAATTTCTAAGCACCTGGAAATCAGCTGAAATTACCCCAATTCATAAGAATGGAAATCGCACATTACCAAATAACTACAGACTGATCTCCATCCTTCCCCCACTCTCTATAGCCTGGAAAAAATCGTATCCACCCAACTTATGGAATATCTAACCAAATACAGCATACTATGTCCAGAACAGCATGGCTTCAACCCTGGACACAGCACCACCAGAGCCCTCCTAGAGTTCTCACAGCAAATACACTCTGCACTTGACTCTGGGGACATTGCTGGGGCAGTGTTCATTGACCTATCTAAGGCCTTTGACACTGTGTGTCACCCCCTATTGCTTGACTCCTTCCATCAGCTAGGCTTCTCATCTGGCCCCCTTGCCTGGTTCTCCAATTATCTCCATGCTAGATCCCAATGGGTCAAGATAAACGGTACCCTATCAGCTGCCCTACACATTCTCTCAGGCATTCCCCAGGGTTCCATCCTGGGCCCCACATTGTTCAGTCTCTTTCTAAACACCCTTCCTAGCTCCTGATCGGGCAGTATGCTCCTATATGCTGATGATGCAGTTCTCGTCGCCTCCGACCCGACCCCATCACCCTCCAGAACTCTCTGCAACTCACCTTCAACAAGCTTAAAAATGTTCCCTCCACCATTGTCTAGTTCTGAATTTCAAGAAGACAAAATCTATGCTTTTTGCCCACCGCCAGAGTAACTCCAGAAATGCCCCCTTCTCATCCTCCCCAGCACCCTACACCACTTGAATAGGTGTCTGCATACAAATATCTGGGCATAACCTTCAGCTCATCTCTCTCTTTCCACTCTCATCTTAATTCCCTGTCCACTGCTGTAAACACCCAGATTGGACTCCTTTACCACCACAAAGACTGCCTCTCTCAGAATGCCCTCCAGCTGGCTATCTCCTCCTCCATCCTGTCATTGGTCAACTACGGGCTCCCTATCTATGCAGCTGCTGACCCCACTGCCCTCACCAAAGTCCAGACCTTGATCAACAAGGCTTGCAGGCTCCTGACCAGTGCCCCCAGCAGAATGCACACATGCCAGCTCTACTCCTCCTCAAACTTAGTCACTTGTGGTGAGCGCCTGCGCTACCACACCTGTATACCAGCAAAAAAATCACTCCTTGAGCTCCCCCGGCCCCGGGAGTTGCTGCATCCCTATAATTGGCCTCCCACTCGGTCACCACCAAAGCCAGCTTCCAGGTCTCGAGAGCCAGGACCTCTCTCGCCCAAAGATCATTCCACCACAGAGCCCCCTCTTGGTACAACTCCCTCCTCACTCATATCACAAACATCTCCAAAATCAGCCCCTTCAAAATTGCCCTCTGAAACCACCTCACTGACACTCAGAGCTGTAAATGTCCCTGACTGGCCCATACCTAGAGCTCCTCCTGGCCAAATTTACAGACAACGTCCTTCCGGACTGCCTTCTCCTCCAGCAACCACCCCTTCCCCCCCAGGTATCACTCCCTAGAACCCCTAGTGGTACCTTATTATTTACATACTAGACTAATTGTAACTAATTGAAGCCTTTGAACACCTTTGTATTACTGGAATTGCTTTGTGTGTTCTTTTATTGTATCTCACCTGTAATGTTCTCCATTGTTGTACTCCACCACCAATTGTTGTCTACCCTCCCTGCGACAAGGTGCCTTTGTAAATGAGTCTTTGACTCAAAGGTTGTAAATCCAAATTATGAAATAAATAAATAAAAAAAATAAATAAATATCAGGGACATAGAGATTTAACAGTAAAAAACAAAAGTAACACAACAAAATTATGGAGTCATATATTTTGCAGACTTTGTCAAACAAATATGCAATCAAAGGAGTAGAAGACATTGTCAGGATTAGAAGTTTCAAGGGGGAGGCAGTAATGGGTATGGTTAGGTAGGAAGGAGTCAGGGAGGTAGTAGAGGGGGGTTAAGGTAGCAAGAGGGGGTAAGAAGAGGGGTAAAGGGCAGGGCTAGAAAGTCTTTGCATCTTTAACAATCTTGGCTTTAGCTGGTGGCAAAAGAGAGAACTATGCATCAAGTTGAAGTACTTCTTGCCTGTAGACATGGAATTTACTTCTTGGCTACTACACGTGATAACAGAAAACTGGGAACATGAAATAGCTACATTTTTTGTACTTCAGAATGCCTTTCAACTTAGCCAGTTTAAAAATAAAATCATGATCAGCATCAAATGCAAGAGTTGCTAATATGGTGAATTTGGCAAACACTCCTTGTTCTGTACCTTTCCTTGGTACTCTGAATGCAAGTGCTAGGAAGGGAGGCTATCTGATGGCAAATCAAACATAGTTATTAATTAAGCAATAATGCATGACAGAGTGAGTGTCATGCTGGAATAACGTCACACCTCAGCTGGTTGGGTACGAGCCCACAGGCGGAGTGTGTCCAAAACCCAAGAAGTGATGTTATACCAGCATGATATACACCCTGGAGTACATTATTGCAATTATACAATGGCTCAAATGCAAGAAAAAAAAAGATTACATGTTTTTTCACTACTTTTGAGGGTTTTTTTTAATGATTTTTCTAAGTGTAGCCATATGTATATAAAAAGAAGTGCTTACTTGCTGCTTTTGACCAGTAGGTGGCTACCTGTGTGAGCTTGGTGTGTGTGCTCTCATGTTGCCCCCCCCCACACACACACATTGTCTGTTTTGGTCTGTGTGTGTCTCTCTGGGAGTGGTTCCATGTTCCCTAGCAGGAGACTGAAGCTGAAGACAGAATCTCTCCTGATTTTCTTCTGAGACCATAATGTTTAAAAGTGAATCAGTGCACCCACCTGACCGTGAAACTGCCAGCCAATCAATAAGTACAGCACAGGGTGTGGAACATGCACTGTTTACAGATTATGGATACTTTTGGCAGTTTGGGTTGGTTTTGAAAGGTCTCCCCGGTACAGTTTGTTGTACCTGTATTTGTTGTTTATACCGGGAGCTTGCAAACTAAAATGTGAAACTGCCGGTCTGCAAACAGCATGCTGCATGTTTTTAAAAAAGCACACACTATGTTATTGGTTGCTACTAGCTTGGCAGAAGACACCAGGAGGAAGGACTGCTGTGTGACTGGACTTCTCTGCTGGGACTAAAGAAGTAGCACTCTTGTACTTGGACCTTTGATTTAGGGTAAAAAAAAACTAACAAAACAAACAAAAAAAAAAGTGTGTGTTTGTCTGAGTTAACTGAACTGAATGGTTATCTGAACAGTTATCTAGGTGTAAATCTCAGGTGATTGAAAGGACTTGATAGCTGTGAGGTTTAAATTACTTGTACAAAGATCTAGTAAGTAGGGGGAGTGGCTTAGCTAGAAGGAAGCTAAATTTAAAGACTGCCTTAGAAAAATTCTGCTACTAGCTTGGCAGAAGACACCAGGAGGAAGGACTGCTGTGTGACTGGACTTCTCTACTGGGACTATATTGCCCTCCTTCCCTCCCACCCAAAGCTAGTTCTACTTTTATAGGCACAGGATTTGACTGACAACAGGAACTTCCTGTTTGGGAGCAGGAAGTGAGTGATCACAGAGCCACCAAAGATCCACCATCCTAGAAGGGCAAGAGTAGCTCTCCAGCCCTCTCAAGCTGCTGGAGGTCTGCCTCTGAGCAAGTAAGGAGTCTACTGAGAAATACAGGATATTCTTGTCTCAAAACAGGACAATCAGGAGCTTAAAGGGCACACAGGCAGAAAATAAGGAGAGAGAGAAATAAAAATAGAGGAAAGAGTAAGGATTGCAAACAGTTAAGGGGCCAGAAATAAGACATGATGGGAGTGGTGCAGTGCAGTGGCTGTGCAGCAGCAGTCTTCCGGGAGACGTTCTGGAGGATGCGGTGTTGTCCCATCTGCAGGCACCTCTCTGGGCTGAGGGAGGAGGTTGCTCATCTCCAGGCTGAGTTGGCCAGGATTTGTGGGACCTCCTCTTCCATCCAGAGACCACCAGTGTCACTGCCATTGCCTCAGAGGTTGCCAAGAAAGAGGAGCAGTTGGACCACAGTGGGCTCAGGGAGGGTGAGGGTGGTGGAACAGAGGCACATTCATCCAGTTGTACCTCTCCACAATTCCTATGCCATTCTGGCAAAGTGTGGTTCCTCTATGGAGGCACCCACAGTGGAGACCAAGGAGGATGCTGGGAACCTCCACAAAGGAGAACCACGGGAGGGTGGCAGGGGACCCCACAGGGGAAGAAAACAACTCCTGGTGGGGGACTCCATTGTTAGAAAGGTAGAACTGGGGGAGGAAGGGGAGAGGGAGGTAAGGCACCTGCCTGGCGCCATGGCTTGGAGGGACAGAGAGCGAATCCTCAGGATTGCCAGAGCAGCTGCACAGGGGAGGGAGCTGGACGTCATTGTCCACCTAGGGACAAATTACCTGGCTAAGAAAGGGATTAGAGAAGTACAGGAAGAGTTTGTGGAATTGGGGAGGGGCCTTAGACAAGTAGCACACATGGTAACCTTCTCGGAGGTGCTGCCCATCTATGGCGTAGGAGAGGCTAGGGTGTTCTGCAACATGGGATTCAATCAGTGGTTGAAAAACTGGTGTGGAGCTCAGGGATTTGGCTTCATTGGGGACTGGGGGTCCACCTGGAGTGATGCAAGCCTATACTGGCATGATGGGCTGCATCTGTCCAGGAGAGGAACCAGGATCCTAGGTGATAGGTTTAAATGCTTCATTGTCAAGCATTTAAACTAGCCAAGAGGAAGCACTGGAAAGGAGCAGGGAAATCCTAGCCCCCAAAAAATCATGGTAGTAAGTACAGTAAACACCAACATAGAGATGTCAATGGGAGAAGCACAGGGGTAAATGGAGAAAGTGACAAACACAATAAGGACAGGGATGGGTCAAAAAGTGGTAAGGCCATCAAGAAATGGAGGGTAATGAGTACCAATGTCTGTAGTCTGGGCAACAAGCTCCCTGAGCTGGTGGCCTTGATGGAAGAGGGATGCCTGGAAATCGTAGCAGTCACAGAAACATGGTACACAGAGAACCATGACAGGGATGTTAACATACCAGGGTACATAACCTACAGGAGAGACAAGTAGGGGAGAAGAGGGGGAGGAGTAGCTCTCTATGTAAAGGAAGGGATAAAAGCAAATAAACAAAAGAGTAAACAGGGAGGAGAGGAGGCACTGTGGGTCACCTTGGAGACTGGAAAGGGCACCACAATCTGCACAGAGGTTGTGTACAGACCCCCATGTCAGGTGGAGGGAATGGACAAGGATATGATAGAAGCATTCTTAGGATGGCAGAGATAGGGAGATACTGTTGATGGGAGACCTGAATATGCCAGATGTTAACTGGAGCACATTTGTTGCAGCCACATCCAAGAGCAGGGCCATTCTTGATGCCCTACAGGTGCTGAGCCTCAGACAGCTAGTTTTGGAACCCACTCATGAGGGAGCAATCTTAGACCTTGTACTCTCAAACGGGGGCAGTGAGAGGATCTCAGATCTAGAAGTGGGTTGCCATCTGGGAACAAGTGACCATCAAACAGTGTGGTTCATGTTAAACTCAGCTACAGAGTCAAGCCATACAAAAGTGAGGGTACTGGACTTCAGGAGGGCTGACTTTGGCAAGATGGGAGAGTGCCTCAGAAAAGCACTAGCAAACAGGCTAGAAAGAGGTGTGGAGCAACAATGGGGAATCATCAAAACTGTCATCACAGAGGCAACAAGCCTTTGTGTGAAGCAAATGAACAAATCAAAATGAAAGAAAAAGCCACTATGGTTCTCAAAAGAGGTGGCTGTGAAAGTCAGGAAGAAAAAGATACCATTCCGGAAGTATAAGGAAACACAGAAGGAGCAAGACAGAGAGCTGTACCAGTTAAGGCAGAAGGAAGTAGGGAGGGAAATCAGAGTAGCAAAGGCCCAAACTGAGGAAAAGATAGCCAACTTGGTTAAGAAGGGGGATAAAACCTTTTATAGGTACATCAGCCAGCATAGAAAGACAAAGGGAGGGATAGTGAGGCTGAATAGAATGAACGTGGGTGGGCAGAGACAGTGAAAAAGCAGGGATACTGAATGAATATTTCTGCTCAGTATTCACAAAGAGGAGGGAAGTGCCTAATCAGTGAAGCACTCCTGAAAGGGGTCAATCAGTCCTTTCACAGAAGAAAGGGTTCTGCAGAACTCCTAAAACTGAAGGTGGACAAAGCAATGGGTCCTGATGGAATTCACCCCAGAATTCTAAAAGAATTAACGGGGGAACTAGTGAAACCACTGGCTACTATTTTTAATAAATCATGGGAGGATGGTGTGGTACCTGAGGACTGGAGGAAGGCGGATGTGATTCCCCTTCATAAAAGTGGACCAAGACAGAGGCAGGAAATTACAGACCTGTCAGTTTGACCTCTGTGGTAGGAAAAGTGATGAAGTCACTTCTGAAGGAAAGAATTGTTGAGTACCTAGAGGCCAGTGGGGTACAGGACCCAAGACAGCACGGGTTCACAGCGGGAAAGTCATGTCAGATGAATCTAATAGATTTCTTTGACTGGGTGACCAAAGTAGTAGACCAGGGAGGGGCTGTGGACATGGCCTACCTAGACTTTAGCAAGGCATTTGACACAGTCCCACACAAAAGATTAGTAGTCAAATTAACCAGCCTGGGGTGGGTCCCAGGGTGGTAGCCTGAAATAAAACATTGGCTGGACAACAGGACACAGAAGGTAATAGTAAATGGAGTCCACTCTGAAGAAAGAGGGGTTACTAGTGGGGTACCGCAAGGTTCAGTACTGGGTCCAGTGCTTTTTAATGTCTTCATAAGTGACATTGTAGAGGTACTGGAAGGAAAAGTATGCCTCTTTGCAGATGACACAAAGATTTGCAACAGGGTTGATACACAAGGAGGCGTGGAAAGGATGAGAAGGGACTTGGCAAGGGTTGGAGGAATGGTCCAAGTATGGCAGCTTGATTCAATGCAAAGGCGTGCAAAATAATGCACCTGGGAAACAAGAACTAAGGGGAAGAATACACAATGGGGGGGAGGTAGTAACAACAACAAAAAAGGAAAGGGACTTGGGGGTAATCATATCAGATGACCTTAAGGTTAGCAAGCAATGTGAGAAGGCAGTAGGGAGGGCTGGGTTATACTGGGATGCATAGGGAGAGGCATAACCTGCAGAAAACAGGAAGTTGTTATCCCTCTGTACAGACAGTTGGTGAGACCCCATCTGGAATACTGTGTCCAGTTCTGGAGACCCCATCTCTACAAGGACATAGACAGGATAGAGGCAGTCCAGAGGAGGGCAACTAAAATGGTGCAGGGTCTGCAAGAGAAGCCATACGAGGAGAGACTAAAGGAGCTTAATATGTATACCCTTGAGGAAAGAAGGAAAGGGGACATGAAAGAAACTTTAAGTACCTCAGTGGAATCAACAAAGTCCAAGAGGTAGCATCTTTCAGAAAAAGGCGTTAAGAACAAGGGACACAATTTAAAGATTGAGGAGGTTCAGGGGCAATGTAAGGAGTATTATTTCACAGAGAGGTAGTGGATGCATGGAACAGCCTTCTTGAGGAGGTTGTGGGGTCTAAAACTGTGGGAGAATTCAAAAATGCATGGGACAGACATAAGGCAATTCTTGTGGGGTGTAGGAAGAAATAGGCTGTTGGTTAACTAGGATCTGTGGCCTATCCTGTAGGTAGGAAAATAGGCAGACTAGATGGGCCAAGCAGTCCTTATCTTCCGTCAAAGTCCATGTTTCTATGTTTCTGTTGGTTGCTAGGAATCTGCTGAAGTTACAGCTTCGTTTTCATTTTAACACACACACACAAAATAAATGTAGGAATGGAAACTTTGGACTTTGTGGAATGGGAGTAGAAGGTAATTCTGGCTGCCAGGAAGTTGTGAAAGTGATAGAAAACTTTGGGTTGTAGAGAATGGGAGTAGAAGAGAATTAAGGTGGCTAGTGCATGGGGATTTGTGTGAAATGGGTGCAGTTATATGTCCCTTGTGTACAACATGTAAAACTGTCATGTGTGTGGCAGGACTAGATACAGTGATGTTGTGCTGGAAAAACGATACTGTCTCTAGGGCTCACTGACCAATCAAATTGCTGGAAATCTTCTCTGCCATTTTATAATATGTCTTTAATCTACTCATGAACATTACAAAACTGGTTAACCAGCATCTCAGGAACTCCAACTAAACAACAGTTACATTACTGGAGTTGATTTATTGATATGTTTGTGAATATTTTGCTAACAAAGGCTTTGTTACACTTACTTTTTTGTGTTGGGACTCAGTTTATTAACTACATATGGTAGGTTACATTTTAGTTTTGGTTGTATAGTGACTTGACTTCATGCAGAACTAGGATAGAAACAATCATTCACAGTATAGCCTGCTCTACTGTTTAATTTGTTTTATTGCCTCACAAAAGCAGACAGAGACTCGCCCTTTTCATTTTTCAAAACCATTTGTCCAGTAATAGCATAGTGCCTAATGTTTGGCATTAAAACAGTACAGTGTGGTGGCTGAGGGTTTGGACAGAGACTAGAGAACTTAAGGGAGGCATTCAGCATGCAGCCAGCCAACACACGTCTTCTTTTTTTGATGGCATTAACTGAGTATTATAAGGACACACGAACCAAGAACTTTAAACTTACTTTATACATAGAAAACAGTGGTTTGAGAAGAATCATTCTAAACACACCCAGGGTATGAGAAACACATGTTTACCACAGGCCAAAATAATGTAAACACTGAGGGAGACTACTCAGACCCCAGCTAGAGCTGGGAGGAAATTGGGAAGAAATTTAAAGCTAGGGTCACTTATGGTAAAACTTTGAAAAACATAATATTTTGACACTGTTCTACTTATATTTGATTATTTTAACACAGTTCAACTTATATTTGATATATTTTCTTTTTGTTTATTTAGTTAGTTAAAATGTGTTAACCGGGAAAGGCACACTGAGCTGAGGCTTGTTCTCTGGTGCCACCCCGGGGCAGGGGGAGAGAGGCAGTACTGATGTCAAGAGCAAATACAAACATCAGAAGTGCATAAAAAAAACAAAATACAAAATATAATGCAGAACAGACCCAGGTAGCAGTAGGAGGGATGTCCCCTTGACCAAACACAGCATAGAGTCAACAAGGGAAAATGGTAGACCTAGGACACCATTATATGGCAGCTCAGGTTTAACACGCTGGCTGTAGAGCTAAAAATTAACACCTGATGCATTAGGGCACAGAGTGTGGGCCAAAGACACAGATGGCCCAGGAAGGGAGAAGAAGGTGGGAGAGAGGAACAAGAGAGGAGGGAGAAGGGAAGCAGAGAGGTTCAAGAGTGGGAGGGCAGGTATGAGAGGGCAAGAGAAAGGTTTGGCAGACATCTAAAGGGCTAAGGGGCCAATAAATTTTTATTACTAGGCTTAGGTTACATGAAAACATAATTGTTGTCTGCTATAGTTGATGTAAGCCTGCTGTTTATTCCTTTGATCCAGTCACTATCCTCTCTTTGTGACATCATAATCATTTCCACAGCAACATACTGTGATGTTACAAACAGGACAGTTAAGGACTTTGTTAAAGGAACCATGGAAAATAAGAAAGGTGACCATGAGTAAAGACTTGCTAGGGCCCGATGGCAACACTCTGCTTATATTCCAGGAAATGCAGCTAATATATGGCATCCCAAAGTCTCAGTTCTGGGGCTGCCTTCAGATTAGAAGTATGTACAGTACCTTGCATGGGTTAAACAGGGTTACATGTGCCTGGCCTGTAAGAAAGACCAAGCCTGCCTAAGCCAAAGCCTTCCCATCTTGCAGTGGCTTCAGCACCCAAAGGGCCTGGAAGGCAAAATTCAAGCTAAGATCAAGCAAGAAAGTCCTGACCCATCCTTGAAGGCCAGAGATTGCTGGCAGGTGAAGTTAAACATCCCTATTGATTAGGAGGAGTGGATTAGATGTTGGAAACTAGCACACAGTGCTTGAAGAGACCTAATTCAGAAGAAAATCTTACACCTTTGGTATCACACTCCCACAATATTATATAAGATGAGACTATTGCCACAGATCAGTGCTGGAGATGTGATGCCAAAGGTGCTACCCTATTACATATACTGTGGGATTGCCCAAAAATCCAAACCTTCTGGAGTCAGGTGATAGGAGCCTGCCCAGATATCCTCCAAATTGAAATCCCTAGGTTCCAAGCCTTGCTCCTCCTGGGCCTATACACCCCAGAGGGGCAGCTGAATAAACCACAACTGCAATGGCTCTTACAGGCCTCAGTGGAAGCCAAAAGGCTGCTGCTGGTCAGATGGAGAACAGACAAAGTCCCAACCCTAAGGGAATGGTATCAGGTGACAGAGGGCCAGGCTAAAAACTCTAGACTGCTGTATTTCTCTATCCAAGCCATGGCTGGGTACTACAAGATATGGGGCTCCTATCTATAGTTTATCACAGAATATAGCAGATATCTTAATCTGGATTGGAAAAAGGACCTTCTGAAGTCTTTCTGAGAGCCCTGCTATCTCTATAACTTGTCCCCACTCAAATGCCCACCTTATCCCCCCCCCCGCACTCAATTAATACAGGTTATTCCCTCAGAAAGTCCTAATGTGATTTGAAGCTCCTTTATAGCTTTCTTCTAGTTATGCACCCTTCCCCCACAATGTGTTGGATAGGCAAAGAAATAGCTCAAACATGCATGAATGTTGTGCCCTGATGTTGTATGGAACCTAAAGTGGAATATGCAGATCATTAAGATGTGTTGGGAAGATCACATGATAAGCTAACCAGGGAAGGACATCCTGAGTGCTGCTCCCAGGCCCTGCTGAATTTATTAAATATTAACTTTACTTTAGACTCTGTTGTGATGGTGGAAATCGCGCAGTCAGGCTTCTGAAGGATAGTTGCATTCTTTGGCAGAACTTTCCTGTGCAGATTGTGGGATTTTATCTGAACTTTGCGGAGACTCAAGGGGCCAACTGTGATGGCTGAGATGGAATGCGGAAGCCCCGAAACCTTGGATGCACAAGTGCTGGTGATGAAGCACCCAAAATCTGCCTTGCCAGTGCCAGAGGACCAAGAGAATCAGCTGCATATGGAAGGAGGAGGTCAGGTGTCCCTAGATGATATTTCAGAAATTAAAACCCTACTTCAGGGACTAGTGGCTGATTTCTCCACAGTTAAACCAACACTAAATGCTCTGGCACAGAGAATGGGGGATGTGGAGGCTAATGTTGCTTCCCAGGAATGAAAAACCTCGACACAAGATCAAGAGCTGGTCGCTTTACGGAAACAAGTCAGAAAGCTCGAGGATCGAGTTGAAGATCAGAAATCACGCAGCTGGAGAAATAATTTGATCATGGCAGGACTTCCTGAGCAGGCAGAAGGAACTGATTCTATATCCTTCATTCAGGATCTACTATTGAAGCTGTTGGGCCCAACGCCATATGGGGACTCATACAATATTGAGAGAGCACACCGCTCGCTAACAGAAATACCCCCACCGGGAGCTCTACCTCAGGTCCTCATTATGCGATTTTTAAATTACAAAGAGAAGGCCCACGTCCTCAGCAAAGCCAAAGCAATTAAAAACCTACAATGGAATGGAGCATCTATATGGCTATTTCAAGATCAGACACCCTCGATCTGTGAGAAACAGAAAGAGTATCTGGATATAAAGAAAAAAACTATACCTTGCTGGGGTGAAGTTTAGAAACCAGCATCCTGCCACCTTGGTGGTGAAACTGCAATCAGGAGACTGGAGGTACTTGACTGCGAAGGATGCTGCTGAGGGGCTGCGAGTTGAGCTCCTGGCTTTGTTTAGGTCTACGACCTGACTGTGCATGGTGGGAGGAGAACTCAGCCAGTTATGAGAGTTGCTAATCGTATGAACGTAAACATTTGGAGCAAGACTGAGTTGCAGAAATGCCTCAAAAGTTTTCTGGAAGATTATTTCATGTTCTAGGTACAATGGGACTGCTGCCTTACTTCAATTTCTTGGTTAATTAGCATACAGTCTGAATCGTCAGCAATGCTGAAAAGATATAATCAAACAAAGGCAGTTTAGTATGAGTTGTTATGTTTATTTGAACTACGTGTGGTGTAAGGAAACTGTGCATAGATCCAACCCTGGACTCAAAGGGACCGGACCCCAATATGGGGCTTGAGAAAGACAGGAAAAGCTGAGACATTTATATCTATGATTATAGTTGTTTTCCAGTTATGTGGGGCTACATTACTGTTTTTATTTTTTTGCATAGCTTGAAATGTTATAATGGGGGCTGGGAGAGAACATTAATGGGGCACAATACTTTATCAAGGAATGCCTACCCCTATCTATTGGGTGGGGAGTGGAAACACAGGGGAGTTAAGGGGCCCTAAGAGCTCCTAAAGAGATTCGGGGGAACTGGGAGCACTCAGGGGATGGCTCATCTTCATTTCAACTTGTTGCAGGAGGGCGATCGAAGGATCAGGGACTATGGTGAGGTGGGGGGAGGGATCAATGGGGGTGGGAAAGAGAGAGAGTCCAAAGCATATACAAGTCTAGGGGTAGATCTTGTAGGAGTGAGAGAAAGGGGTATGGAAATACAACATGGTAAATGTTAAAGTTATTTCTTGGAATTTTAAAGGCCTCAGAGGGAGGAAGAAAAGATTGGTGATCCTAAAACATATTCACCAGCTGGGGGCTCAAATAGCAGTACTGCAGGAAACCCACCTATTAAAAGAAGAGCTGGGTCTTTTAAAGAGATTGTGGGTGGACCAAGTTATAGGAGAGGGAAAGGCAAAAGCCTCGGGGGGGGATGGCGATTTTGGTTGGGAAAACTTGTCCATTTACAGTATCACAAATTAAAGCAAGAGAGGATGGTAGAGGGATCTATGTCACGGGCACTATCATGGGTAATCTATTCTTGCTTGCCTCTATACATGGCCCCACTCCACCTAAACCTGATTTTTTTGCCTCGTTGGAAGTGGGCATAGCTACCTTTCCATCCCACCCCTTAATTATAGCAGGAGATTGGAACCTGTGCTTAAATAACTTGACGGACAGGAACCCTCCATCTAAAAAGCCACCTTCTACAGCCCAGGTAGCTATGGTTATAGTTCTAGAGGTCACAGTGATGGTTGATCCATTCTGGGTTTATAATAAAGGGGAACGCAGCATGACCTTTTACGCAGGGGCACATAAATCCCATTCGCAAATCGATTTTTTCTTGGTCAATAAGGAAGCGCTACAGGGAGTCAGGGAGCTGATTACCCACAGCAGAATTTTATCCGATCATTCCCCTGTTCAGTTGACATGGGTGATGGATTCTATCCGAATGAAACCATATAGATGGAGGCTAGATGAATCTCTGTTACTGGATGACAGTATTTTGTCTCAGTTAAAGGATACCCTGTTGGAAATTATCCAGACCCAAATGCCAACACTTCAAGACAGGAGATTAGCATGGTCCACCTGTAAAGTATTATACACTGGCATAGCCCAAAAGTATACAGCCAGTAGAAATAGTAAGAGAAAAGCGAGGGAAGAGTTTATATTAGGTGCTATCAATTCACTTGCTCCTCTGGAGGGATCCTCCAATGAGGTGGATACCGAGCTTAAGGAGTTAAGAGACAAAATGGCAGGCATTCTTTATGGCAGGATAGATTTTTGGCTTGAAAAGCTTCAAGCTAAATATTTAGTACAGGGGATGTACCTAGTAGTCTTCTTGCAAATAGAAACAAGGAGTGTGAAGCAGCCCGTATGATTCCATTAATAAACATTGACGGGGAAATAATAACAGAGCCTCAGAGAATGGCTGATGCCTTGCACCCTATTATTCAGAGATTTATCAAGAGGGCATGCCCAGTAATGAGACAGATGTAATGGGGTTTTTGGATAACATATCTTTACCCAGGCTGGACCAAACGCAAGCCCAGATACTAGCAGCCCCCACACTAGAGTCTGAAATACTGGAGGCGATTAATTCACTACCAAGTGGCAAAACACAGGGACCAGATGGTCTATCAGCACAATTTTATAAAGTCCATTCTCTAACCATATTGCCCTTATTGAATGACCTATTCTCTAATATTATGCAGGATGGGGTCCCTCATCCAAAGCTATATCAGGTCTACATTACGCTCATCCCAAAACCAGATAAACCAAACAAATTTCCTGGAAGCTATAGACCAATCGCCTTGATGAACCAAGATCTTAAGTTGTTGACGAAGATATTGGCCAATAGAATTCTGAAAATTGCTCCAATACTAATCAGTCAAGAGCAAGTCGGGTTTATGCCAGGTAGAGGGGCGCATGATGCCCTTAGGAAGCCTCATCACATATTTAGCAATGCGTCCAATTCTAGGTTATCCATGGCATTAATCTCATTAGACGCTGAGAAGGCCTTTGATAGGGTCTCCCAAACTTTTCTATTTGCCACTATGGAGAAGATGAGTTTCCCGGAAGGCCTTCTCAGAGGCATTAAAAATCTCTATGCTGCCCCCACGGCTAGGATTCTTTGCAACGGCTATTTATCAAAGGAGATTTGCCTTGACAACGAGACTAGACAGGGATGCCCCCATCACCAATTCTGTTTAACATCTACCTGGAGCCTCTATTAAGAGCGATCCATATGGAGCCAGCAATACAGGGGATTGTTGTCAAGGGGAAGGAAATGAAATTTTCTGTTTTTGCAGATGACATACTGTTACGTTTACAGGAACCAGCAAAGAGCTTCAAAAGGGCTCTTGAAATTGTAAGGAGATTCCCTATGGTCTCGAATTATAAGTTAAATTTGAGTAAGACACAGGTTCTCCCTCTCATCCCATATAACTACAGAGCAGATTTTGAACCTCTACAATTGAAATGGGCCCCAAATAAGATCAAAGGCATTTGGATCACTGTTAATATGGGGGAAGGGGTGGATGCAAACATAAACAAGGTGCTTTCATTAGTTAGATCTGACATACTTAGATGGAATAAACTCCCCTTGAATTTGACTGCCAGACTTGGTCTGATCAAAATGAACCTGTTGCCCAGACTTTTGTATCCAATTCATTTGTCCCAGTATAATATCCCAAAATGCTGGTTTATTAAAGTCCAAAAATTAATCTCAGACTTCCTATGGAATTTAAAACCTCCTAGGAGAAAACATAATATCTTACGTCTTCCCCACCGTATGGGGGGTCTCAAAATTCCAGACCTCCATTTATATTATGTAGCTGGACAACTAGGTGTAATGGGTTGGTGGAACAGAACATTGGAGGGAGAGGGATATGTGACAACTTTGCTACACATTGAGAGACAAATTCTCAAAGACTTGAGTCTCTTCCCAGTAGCATTGCTCTTTTTCAACCCAGAAGGCTTACCGGATGGGGGAAAGCAAACTCCAATATACAAGTCAGTGTCTGCTTGGTGGGCTGTTTTATCTCCTAGTCAGAAAAGAATCCAAATGGGTTTCTGGGATCAGCCTATACTGGGTAATCCTAACATGACTCTTGGGGGTCAAATAATTAGAAGACAATGGGCTTCTCAATTATTTAACCTAACTTGGGCAGATTTTACTGCAGAAGACAAGGTGGTCATCCCAGCCCAGTGCAAGGATATGAACTTCTTTAAGAGGTTGCAGGTTACCAAAATGGTGCAAAGGGTGTTGAGAGAGAATAGAGACACCCAGGATAACCCGTTCACCTGGGACAACATTAAGGAGATTAACTATTCACAAAACCCCCTCTCTACAATCTACAAGGTGATGTTAGATTTTTTCAGTGGGGATTCTTCTGCAAAGGTTTCATACTGGGAGAAAAAGAATATCCCCCTGAGGCCTGATTGGAAGGAAATTTGGAAGAGTTGTGGATATATACCTATACCTAAGTACAAGACCATGCAGTTCTTTATATTTTCTAACATATACTATACCCCTGCCAAATTATGTGCTCGTGGCCTTAGACAGACAGACCTATATTTCAGATGTGGCACGAATCCAGGGGATATACTAGATGTAATGTGGGATTGCCCCAAAATATACCCCCTTTGGGTTCAGATTAAACAAAATATGATCCCATATTAAACTATTCAGAATTTATTCTACCTGAGATCTATGTTCTGGGTGATATGGCCCAAATCCCATGGGCTCTAGTTAAATACCTCAAATCTCTGATGGCCACCCTAGTCAAAGCTTTTGTCCTGAGGTATTGGAAAAGTGACTTTATCTATACATATGACCAGTGGGTAGGGGATTTGTTGAAGACACTTGATAGACTCAGGAAGCAAATGCTTCGGGATGGAAGAAAGGGAACTTATGACAGGAGGTGGATGAGCTTGGAGGTGGTTTATTCAATACAAACTAAAAGTGCCCGAGCACGGGTCTGTCTGTCTGATTTTGACTAGTTCAAGATTTACGGATAGGGAGTAGATGAATAACACTGAGTTATGCTTTCATATTTTTCCCTGTAAATGGTTATACACACACTTATTGGCCATTATTAGGGCCATCAGGCATGAGTCTCAGAATCTGCCAAATGATTGTTGGGGGGGGGGACTCTCTCTCTTTCCTAGGGACACAGCTGCAGGGTCCTACCCTAACCTGTGGATACTTATATGGAGACTACATTAACCTTCTAGGGGGGCAGCCTCTTGAAATTGGTGCTATTTATTATAGGAGCTAGTTGCTTAGGCAAAAGAACTCTCCCAGAGAACAAACTATTATACTTGTCTATGATACTAAGAGGGGGTATCTATCGCAGCTATGCATGTACATAGTTAACATTGTATATAGTGACCGCAGCCAGTTTTGAGTTGCGGGCCTGGGAGCTACCCAGGCATGAATGTATGTATGTCTTTATGGCTATTATAATGACAATAAAGAAGTTATTAACAACCAAAAAAAAAAAAAAAAGATGTGTCACTGTTGTACCGAAGTGTACACAGTTAAGAACCTTTAATGCACCTGTACAGATATAAGCATTGATGTTGTTATCAAATCTGATACTCAATAAAAAGATTAACTGCAAAAAAAAAAAAAGAACTTCGTTAACGGACTAAGTAATAGAAACAGATCAACTATCAAGGACAAGGATCCTGTTTCCATGCAAATTTATTTATTTATTTAGTTATTGAAAATTGGCAACTGGGAAAGGCAGACTGAGCCAAGGCTCATTTCCAGGTGCAACTTGGGGGAAGGGAAATAAGGATACAAAATATACAACATATTGTCAAAATATACAAACTAAACATGTCAATAAAATGCAAGGTAAAGCAGAAATATAGTAATTAATAAATACAGTGCACTATTTGATTACAATTATTTACAATTTTAGGATCAGAAAAGTCACACTATACTGTGTTAGCTTGTTTCCAGGTGGGCCCTGGGGGGTGAGTTACCTGAACCCATGTTATTCATGGGGGGGGGGTGTTGAGTATGACACCTTGCCTGTAGCAGGACACCTTGTCCATCTGGCAGACAGCCAAGATGGTGGATGTGGGGGAAGAGTCAGTAGGTGGAGGATGTGAAAGGAGCATACCTGATCAACATTCTTTACAAACATCTACCATAGTTGGTATGGTACATTGTGCTGGGAGAGTGAGCCCTACAGTTCCCAATACAGGGGAATTGTCTTCTGTCTCAGAGTATGTGGTGTTTACTGCATAACTTGGCTTGGAAAATGTCGAAGTTCCTGAACTTACCTCCAGCAGAGAGGAGAAAATGCAGATGGAGGTAGCTCAAACCAGTGCCTGTCAGGAAAAAATGGAGTTGGAGAGAGAGATGTTGGCTTGTAAATGCCATTTGCTTCAGCTCTTAGTTGAAGAAGAATAAGAATGCATTGCCCATTTACTGCCTTGCGTGAAAAGGTGTTTTGAACAGCTGGCCGAGGAGACTGACATGCTGTCAGATCCCTTGTGACAGTTCCCATGATATCATCCATGCAGCCAGCATAGAAAAAGCACAAAGAAGACAAGAAAATACCAGGAAGAATGCTGAGGCTCAGGAGAGGGAGACTAGCACCTACAAAGCAACCACCTGCTAATTGGACTATCGGGAATGCCCTTCAAACTCCAGAGTGGCAGCATTCTCAATGGCTAACTAGGTTGGTTCTGACTACTGCCAAAATTCAAATGATGGCTTCCCCAGCAAGGTTCTGTCATCCCGCTGAACTGGTGACAGTCTCCCCAACTAGCTGAGGTACTGCTGTGAAAAGAACTCTGTTTCCCAAAATAACTGCTGCTGTGAGTTTTGACACTGCTAAGATTTCTGACTTTGCTAAGAGTTTCATACTGCTGTCTGCAACTCAAAGCCTGTTCTGACTGTTACAGACACTGGCTTGCATCTGGATGGTGAAGATAATAATATTTTGAGCCTGGATGGTGGTATTTTGAGTATGGAGGGTGCGGTCACTAATGTGAATGCACCTACTACAGCTCAGGAAGGCATGCAGAATATTGCTATTGATAGTAATGAAAGGAGTGGTTTTCAGCTGCAGTCTGTACAGGGATGCTGTGATACAGTAGGAAAAGTTACAGGATCCTGTAAAATCTGGTGTAAGAGTCAAACGTAGAGTGGAAGAGGTTATGCTGTCTGATGATTTGTGTGACTCAGAGGAACCTCTGTATTCCCTAGATGAGACTATTGAGCCCGCAGTATCTTAGCTCAGGAACCTTCATTCTGTGATGTCTCAAAACCCCTGTCAAACATGCAGCAGCCTGAGCAAGCCAGTCCTAAAGTATCTATCCCATTGCCTCTCCCAGTAAGACAGACAAATCCATCCCAGGATTCCATAAAAGGAAGGCCCTCAGGAAATGATCCATTAGCAGATCAAGCTGAAATGAGTGAATGAGGACCCTCGAGGTGGGTAGGCCCCGAAGCTACAAAAGAGAGGGCCTCAGCACATCCAGATGGGCAAGGCTAGAATCCTGGTAGACCTCGGTCAGCTTGGGAGGGTAATTCAAAACACAGACATGAAAGAGATAGACCTTTTTGGATGGCAAACCACTTTTAGTTGCAGGGTACACCTGCACAACATCATAATGCTGTTCATCTGAGGTACTGTATGTAGAAGGTTCTGAACACCCCCTTGACAGTGTATATGTGGCCAAGACTCTGTTGAAAAATTCTATAGGCTTCTTTGCCACAGAAGTGTGTGCCTTGATTCACGTATCTGGGAGGAGGTGTATTATATTAGACTTAAAACTGTGGACTCCATGAACAGGTTTTGGGAGAAGTATAAACAGCTCAAGGATACAGAATTATGGGCCCCTGTCATAGCCATACCCCTTACTGGGCAAGCCCCACCATTGAAATACTTTTTTTAAGCACTTATGTAACCACCCAGTCCCCTTGAGTTACTAGAAGCCCATCAGTGTTAAACATAGAAAGGTAATGGGCAGCTTGTAGAGGGTTTATTAGAAGTTGTCTACAGATGACATCATTGTTTACTTAGCTAGCCTGAGGGTAGAATGGATTATGTAATTTAGAACTCTCGCAGCAGCCTGAGCCACTTTGGAATCCGCTGCCTGGGGATTGTTTAGAATGCTGGGATGGGAGTGAGTGTAGTCCAGTAGTTATGTAACAGGAGTCAGAGTGAGCACAGCTCAGAGTGTAGAGGTGCCTGCTAGCCAGCCCTGAGGCTGGGTGAAGGACTGCTGGTCATTTTCTCACCCTAAGGAGTGAAAATAGCAGCAGTACCATAGGAAGTGGTGGAGACCATTGCCAGCAGGACCCCTGTGGGTCAGGCCTTACAGAGAGAATGGGACTGATAAATTCAGTGTTTCCAAGTGGCAATCCCCTGAAGAACAAAAAGAGTTTCCAGCTGCCCAGGCCAGAGATAAAGCTATGAAAAAGCAACAGGGAGAAGTGTGTTTTTCTCCACCAGTCTGATGTCTGTAACAAGGGACAAACAAAACCGAGGGTACAGAAACAGAAACTAGTTCTTTTGGGAGTCGTCTGGTGGTGTATGTGCACAAAGATAAGGCTAGAATACACCACTCAGGGCCCCAGCCTCACCACTAATGTGTGCTGAATGTAATTTAAATGTGGGGATGCGTTTAGCAATCTGGTGAGATTGAAGGATCTGATTTGTATAACCCCAAAGGGATGGCAGAGGCTGGCTGGGACTAGGGTGGGCAGACCTCACCTGAAATTCTAGTCGGGGCTAACTGATCACTGGAGGGGCACAGGTTTACCTTGTGGATGTTAACTAAGCCCATCAGGTCAGGAGGATGTAATGTTTTAAATTGTGTGACAACCCCCATGTAATAGACAGCGAGAAAGGAAATGTTGAATGTGAAGTGTGTGTCATCATCCACGTATAGAGACTTTTGGAAAAAGGATGTCCTTTGTAGAGCCCTAGTACAGAGTGATGGACTGGTTGTAGTTTGAACAGAGACAAATGTGCCAAGCCAAGAAATTTTTTGTTCTGGAAAAGAAGAGTACTTGTGTGATCCTGCAGGGTACAGTTTCAAACCTGGGGGACCACCCCATTCTGTTTTTCCATCTGTGTCAGAATAAAGCCATATTGTACAATCCCATCTCCAGTTTTGGACAGTCCATCTGTGCTTACTAGAGTGAACTTATTTATGGGCACCCTTAGAGGTTAGACCTAGCATAGCCCTAGCACCTCTGTCCCAGAACTCGATGTAAATATAAATGTTTATTTTGCGCCCTAACACCCCAACCTTTTAGATGCAAGCCAGGTATTTGCCCCAGTGCCAGGGGTGATGCCTATTGTTTGCCAACTTGTGGTTTGTTGCCTTGTCTGGGTGCAAGTTAGAGGGAGTCCTGGTTTGAAGATGCTGCTCTTGGCTGGGGTAAGGGTTGCACTTAATGTTTGTGATTGTTATGTGTAAACCACTACGTGCAACTTATTCGTATCTGTACTTTTTTCTATTGTTTGTATTGACTGTTGTAAATTTGTTTCCTAATGTTTGTGCTAGTGCACCCGGGTCATACCTGAAAAAGGCATTTTGCTAATGTATTTACCGAGTTACCAAATTTAAAATAAAAAAATATATAAATAGCCATACCCCTTATAAACATAGAAACATAGAAACATAGACTTTGACAGCAGATAAGGACCACTTGCCCCACCTAGTCTGCCCATTTCCTTACCTAGAGGATAAGCTGCAGATCCTATTTAACCAACAGCCTACTTCTTCCTACCCCCCACAAAAATTGCCTTATGTCTGTCCCATGCATTCTTGAATTCTCCCACAGTTTAGACCACAACCTTCTCAGGAAGGTTGTTCCATGCATCCACTACCCTCTCTGTGAAAAAATACTTCCTCACATTGCCCCTGAGCCGTCCCCCCTCTATCTTCAAATTGTGTCCCCTTGTTCTTGCACATCTCTTTTTCTGAAAGAAGCTACCCTCTTGGACTTTGTTGATTCCACTGAGGTACTTAAACGTTTCTATCATGTCCCCCCTCTCCCTCCTTTCCTCAAGGGTATGCATATTAAGCTCCTTTAGTCTCTCCTTGTATGGCTTCTCATGCAGACCCTGTACCATTCCTATGAACTGCCTCCATCCTGTCTATGTCCTTGCGGAGATGGGGTCTCCAGAACTGGATGCTGTACTCCAGATGGGATTTCACCAACTGTCTGTACAGGGGGATAACAACTTCCTGTTTTCTGCTGGTGATGCCTCTCCCTATACATCCCAGTATCCCCCCAGCCCTCCCTACCGCCTTCTCACAATGCTTGCCAACCTTAAGGTCATCTGATATGATTACCCCCAGGTCCCTTTCCATTTTTGTTGTTGTTACTACCCCCACCCATTGTGTAATCTTCCCCTGGGTTTTTGTTTCCCAGGTGCATTATTTTGCACTTCTTTGCATTGAATCCAAGCTGCCATACTTCTGACCATTACTCCAACCTTGCCAAGTCCCTTCTCATCCTTTCCACACCTCCTTGTGTATCAACCCTGTTGCAGATCTTTGTGTCATCTGCAAAGAGACATACTTTTCCTTCCAGTCCTTCTGCAATGTCGCTTATAAAGACATTAAAAAGGACTGGACCCAGTACTGAACTATGTGGTACCCCACTAGTAACCCTTCTTTCTTCAGAGTGGACTCCATTTACTATTACCTTCTGTGTCCTGTTGTCCAGCCAATGTTTTACACAGGCTACTACCCTGGGACCCACTCCCAGGCTGGTTAATCTGACTATTAATCTTTTGTATGGGACTGTGTCAAATGCATTGCTAAAGTCTAGGTAGACCATGTCCACAGCCCCTCCCTGGTCTACTACTTTGGTCACCCAGTCAAAGAAATCTATTAGATTTGTCTGACATGACCTTCCCGCTGTGAACCCATGCTGCCTTGGGTCCTGTGCTCCTCTGACTTCTAGGTACTCAACAATTCTTTCCTTCAGACGTGATTCCATCACTTTCCCTACCACAGAGGTCAAACTGACTTTTCTGTAGTTTCCTGCCTCTGTCTTGGTCCCACTTCTGTGAAGGGGAATCACATCTGCCTTCCTCCAGTCCTCAGGTACCACACCATCCTCCCATGATTTGTTAAAGAGGGTAGTCAGTGGTGTCACTAGTTCTCTGTTTAATTCTTTTAGAATTCTGGGGTGAATTCCATCTGGCCCCATTGCTTTGTCCACCTTCAGTTTTAGGAGTCCTTTCAGAACCCTTTCTTCTGTGACAGGACTGGGATCAACCCCCCTATCCAGAGTGCTTCTATTAATTGGATTAGGCACCTTCCCCACCTCCTCTTTTGTGAATACTGAACAGAAGTATTCATTCAGCATCCCTTCTTTTTCACTGTCCCTCTCTGCCCACCCTCTGTCCATTCTATTCAGCCTCACTATCCCTCCCTTTGCCTTTCTACACTCCCTGATATACCTATAAAAGGTTTTATCCCCCTTCTTAACTGAGTTGGCTATCTTTTCCTCAGTTTGGGCCTTTGCTATTCTGACTACCCTCCCTGCTTCCTTCTGCCTTGACTAGTACAGTTCTCTGTCCTGCTCCTTCTGTGTTTCCTTATACTTCCTAAATGCTATCTTTTTCTCCCTAACCTTCACCGCCACCTCTTTTGAGAACCATAGTGGCTTTTTCTTTTGTTTTGATTTGTTTATTTGCTTCACACAAAGGCTTGTTGTATCTGTGATGGCAGTTTTTAAATTTTCCCATTGTTGCTCCACCCCTCCTTCTAGCCTGTTTGCTAGTGCTTTTCTAAGGCACTCTCCCATCTTGCCAAAGTCAGCCCTCCTGAAGTCCAGAACCCTCACTTTTGTATGGCTTGATTCTGTAGCTGAGTTTATCATGAACCACACTGTTTGGTGGTCACTTGTTCCCAAATGACTACTCACTTCTAGATCTGAGATCCTCTCACTGTCCCTATTTGAGAGTATGAGGTCTAAGATTGCTCCCTCATGAGTAGGTTCCAAAACTAGCTGTCTGAGGCATGCCACCTGAAGTGTATCGATAATGGCCCTTCTTTTGGATGTGGCTGCAGCAAAGGTGCTCCAGTTAACATCTGGCATATTAAGGTCCCCCATCAACAGTATCTCCCCTTTCTCTGCCACCCTAAGTATGCCTTCTATCATATTCTTGTCCATTCCCTCCCCCTGACATGAGGGTCTGTATACAACCCTTGTGTGGATTGTAGTGCCATTTCCAGTCTCTAAGGTGACCCACAGTGCCTCCTCTCCTCCCTATTTACTCTTTTTTTCAGTTGCTTTTATCCCTTCCCTTACATACAGAGCTACTCCACCCCCTCTTCTCCCCTCCCTGTCTCTCCTGTAGGTTGTGTACCCTGGTATGTTAACATCCCAGTCATGGTTCTCTGTGTACCATGTTTCTGTGACTGCTATGATATCCAGGCATCCCTCTTCCATTAACCTCCAGTTAAGATCGTTACTCTATTGTTTAAAAATAATGGGGTAAGCATGACTGACATCACCTGCTGTTTAAGGCAGAAATGTGAAATTTTTAAAAGACCTACTTGATTCTGAATTGATTTGGATGGGTGGGTGGACAATCAAGGTAAAGCTTTTCAGTACAAATACTGGAGTCCAACATCTGTCCAATAGTTTTTACTTGGAAAAATATCATGGGCTTTGCTTTTACCCTGGGCAGCCCAAGTCCTGCTGCAAATGAGGAGAAAGGACACACCTGAGTGTCATATGTGATAAGCCTAGGTGCAATCTATGCTTCAAATATAGACACAAGAGTCCACAGTTTACCAGCTCCTTTTGCTGTAACTTGTGTGAAGAACAGGGGCACTCAATTTAGCAGTGCCCCTGGGCCTCACCAATAGGGTTGGCATCATAGATCAGGGAAAGATAATCTTGAAAGATCAACAGCAGGAATCTATTAAATGTTCTATGGCTACATCGCAGGCTGCTAGGAAAGAGCAGGAGAAGCAGGAGGATGACTCAACTAAAATAGCTACTGGTGGGGTAGATGAGGAGGTTATTCCTCCCTCTCCCAAAGCCACATCACAGGATGACCATGTTGATCCTAAGGTAGTAGCTCCCTCTGGTCAAAGGGTTGATGAAACAGTCCTGCACACTTCTGAATCCTCACCAAAAGTGGGTGAGATTAGACAGGCAGCTGAGGTCACCCACCTGCTGTCCCTGTCTCGGTGAAGAAGAAACTTGGCCAAGTTGTTGATAGTCAGGATATGTCTTCCCACCACCTGCCCCCTAATGAAAAGGAAATGACAAGTGTGGCCAGAGGAAGAGGCATCATGAAAAATCATTGCAGCTTAGAACTTCTAGGAAGGGACCTTTAGGAAATAAATTTATGGTCCTCTAGAAACATCAGCAGTGGTAAGATATTGAGGAAGAGGATTTGGAGTCTAGTATCCTCTTCATTGAAGGAATTTTCTCCTGATGTAGGTGGATCAGCCTCAAAGATTTATTTGTCCAAGAGGGTTAAGGGTTGGATGAGATCTGCTATTAGAAAAAACTTAATTGGTATAACCCTCCTTTCCAAGTCACATGTGATTAATCAATACTCTCCCTACCACCCCCTTACTGTCAAATGTATTAAGTCCTATACATTATCCCTGTTGTATTCTACAACTGGAAATGTTTATTTCTTTTATGATACTAGATTAAAAAATCTACTTTTGAACTAAAACAAACCAGCAAGCAATGAATTTCTGGTTCCTTATACTGGTACCAAGGTACTGACACATGCAATGGGGCAGGAATAGTGTTTAGATGTTATGGATTTTCTGTAATAAAGCTTGTGGAAATCTCCCAAGGGACAACATTATTAATGGATGCAAAGTGCTGTGGTGCTTCCTTTCACTTTCTGTGTACTTATGTGCCACAATGTAAGGCTTCTAGAGTTTGTCTCTCTGCAGACATAAGATCTTCCTTATACAGAAATAAAACTATGATTATAGTTGGCAATTTTAATTGTGAGCCCTATAACAGGGAGACCTGTTATGAAGAAAGAAGAGTTAAATGGTATAATTAATACAGTACACTCCCCAATTTAAGATGCATATCCCCAACCCCTTTTCCTTTTCACTCTATTCTGTCTTCTATTTCTAATTCATATCTATCCTAAACTTTTCTTGTCAGGGTGGCCAACCTGGCAATCTTTAATTTTACTTTACTGT
Source organism: Neoceratodus forsteri (assembly GCA_016271365.2). NCBI lineage: Eukaryota > Metazoa > Chordata > Ceratodontiformes > Ceratodontidae > Neoceratodus > Neoceratodus forsteri. The sequence continues at coordinate 1,320,881,385 of CM028130.1, forward strand.
CCCTTTTCTCATCACCCCTTATTATTATCTTGCATCTGAATTAATGGAGGGATGTTATTATTTGTGCCCTCATGGGAATAAATAGAAAAAGCCCAGTAAGATGCAGTATTGAAAGAAAGAGATATTGTGGAAAAAAGAGCTTTCTGTATATGTACATAGCTCTCTGCCTTGAGCCAATTGCTGGTGCCCTGTTGTAGTCCTGAAAAACAGAGAAGAAAAGCTGTGCTGCTAAAGAAAGCGCTTAGCATTAAGTTTTGTTGGTGCAAGTGGTTGCGGTGGTGAAATGTGGGCACATTCACATACTCGCACCCTCGCGAGGGACCTATATTACGATGCAGCAAGGTCCGAATATCAGTGGCCGAATAAAGAAAGCACTGGGTTAAGTCAGGAATCGCAACCGCTTGTTGCGATTCCCTAGAGAAATGGAGTGTCTGCTCTTCTGCAGAGGAGGAGGCAACTGTTTACTGTTGCCAGGGAATCACTCCTAAGTTCCGAAGTGCTGAAAGAGAAAAATGAACTGAATTCATGGAAACAGATGTAGGACACTACAGGCAGATGGTGTAAAGCCCTGTAGTGTCCAAACAAATCCATAAAGGAGCTGTAATTAGTGAAAGCCCTCTGCAAACTTGAAGGCTTGGTACTGCAGAAAGCCATCGGCTGCAATTTCAGCCGTCGGGTACAAGAACTAAGACTGTAATCTTGCCAAATAATAGAAAAAGGCATGGTTCAGCCTGAAGATAAAAAATAAAATGCAGAATGCCACTGTATTTGGTTTCTGGTGATAGCTGTATAAAGTAAACTCCTTTTGATTACTGTTTCTGGATTCTGAGCAAATAAAATTCTGGAACCTTGCAAAGAAGACAGACAGGGAGTGTGCTCCTCATCTGTTTATCCTTGCCAAGGTTACAGATTTTATTTCTATCATTAAAAAGTGTTTCTTTTCATTCTGTATTAAACAAATGCAAGATTACCTGAATGTCTTTAATTTTCTGGAGAGTCCTACTATAGAGCTGGCAGCCCATGAAATGGCTGTCTTTGTACTAGTTAGAGAAAGTGATGTCTCTAAAAAGGGGAGGGACTAGGTTCCAAGTCATGCCCCCTCCTGTAATTAAGGTTTAAAAGTGTATTAAAGTGCCTTTAAAGTTATATGTATATAAAAGGATATGATGCACCCTTTTTGAAAGTGACATCTTGCTAAACCCTGAGCCAGTGTGAAAATTAATGACTATAGAACTAGCCACTAGTCTATTAATTGTTTAGTCACATGATGCTGAGGTCATAGAAGAATCATTATAAGAACTCTCCAGTAGGGGATAGCATTAAGAGAGGTGGGTCAGTAGTCGACTGACCACAGTGCAAGGAGGTTGTGTGTGTGTGTTTTCACACAAGTGCTTAATCATAAAGAGGAAAGGACAATACGTTTGCAGGAGTCTGTGGAAAGAAATATTTCCTGTTTGTTTTTGGGTGTGAAGTTAACATCAATTTTTTCCTTTCTGTGAACTCTAATTTGATATTTGTTTTTAATTTTGAAATAAATTGACAAATGCATTTATTTGCATTTTTTATGCATCTTAACCAACTGTCTGGAGATCTGTTATTTCCCACGCTTCTACATTGGTGTTAGAAGTGGGATCAACTGGCACATCAAGACTGCCTGGGAGGTGTTGCCAGGGGGTACTGAAGTTAAGTACCCTAACAGATGGAGGAAGAGGACCTGACAAGGAAAGGTGCATATCACGTCACAAGATCAGTGGCTGAGAGAACTGGTATTCGGTTATTGCCTGTCCTGGAACCTGGAGCAAGGCCCAAGATGAGTAGAACAGAGGATGAAAATGTGGATGCGGAACCCCTGAAGCAGGAGGCAGCCCCGGTGGCCCCAGTACCACATGATCCCAGAGAATTATTGAAGTGGCTGTGTATCCACCAGATAGAGATGGATTGCCAGAGGGATGAGAATCATCACCAGAGAGATGAGGACCAGCACTAGAGGGAAGAGGACAGGCATGTCGTGGTTGAGGAATGTTGGAGACAGGATGAGAAATGGACAGATACCCTGAAGGCTATTCAAACACTTTCACAAGGTCAGTCCGATCGAACTGTGCCTAGAGACATAAAATTAACCAAACTGTCAGAAAGTGATGATATAGAAGCATATCTCACCACTTTCAAGCATATTGCCCAAACTTGTGCTTGGCCCCATGATCAATGGGTCATAAGACTGGTCCCATAATTAACTGGCAGAGCACAAATGGTATACAGCCAGTTAAGTGGGGGTAAGCTCAAACAATTATGATCGGGTAAAAGAAGAGATATTAAGACACTATGATATCAGAGTAGAAACCAACAGACAGCGGTTTCGTACCCAGAGAATGACAGTTCATGATAGCCCTAGAGAGATCTATGCAAAATTAAAAGACTGTGGTGGGAAATGGCTAAAACCCTTGGTGAAAACTAAAGAGAAAATTGTGTGACATGATTGTTACTGAACAGTTTATTCAGGTGTTACCTCATGACGTACAGTTATGGGTGAAAGAGCATCAGTCTGAATCTGCAGAGGACACAGTGAAGTTGGCAGAGAATTATATAGCTGCTTGACCCACTAGACCCAGAGAGCAACAAAATACCCCACCTCAGACATCAGAAATGGTAAGAACTTTTTATTCTAATGCACGTCAGAATAATTACAGCAGGCGAGACAGAGGGGAAAGATTACCATATACCGAAATGATTTGCCATGGGTGTCTTGGCAAAGGCCACATAGTGAGAAACTGCCCAAATAAGAAAAGAACTGACATGACTCACCTAGCATTGGCTAATACTGGGTATGTTGCAAATGTGGGAATTGGAGACCAACAGACATTGGGTTTATTGGATACCGGGAGCAGGCAGAGCCTGATGAGAGCGGATTTGGTCCTGGACAGTAAGGTTACCCAAAGTGATACAACTGTAATGTGCATACATCGGGATATTCATCATTAGAAAATGGGCAAAGACAATTCTCGGTTCTGATTGGCTGAGACAATTATTTATGCAGGCATCTATCAGACAACAGATGCCCACTAAATAAAAAAGCTCCAGCCTAAGCCTGCCTGATAGCCAGCAAAGTATCTGTGTGCCCAGCACTCTGCTTCCTCATTGGCTGAAGTGCTGGGACCACAATTTCAAACTGCCGCCATTTTTTTCCCTCGGTAAGCAAAAGCAGACACTCAACCTCCATTCTCCACCTGTCTGCCTGTCCATTTAGCCTACTGCTGCAAGGAATTGCCAGTTTTTTTCTAAACTACCCCAAAGCTGACTGCTCCTATTCATAATTCCTCATCTCAAAGCAGACTGCTAGAGAGAGGGAGAGAAAGAAACACGCATTACTTTTCATCATTTGGTCATGAAGAGAGAGAATCGAGCATCTCTCCTAACGATGTTATTTAGAGAATCACAACCCAAACTGCTGTCACTCCTCTCATTTAAACTGCACATGCTAAACTGCTGTGGAGATCTCACCCCACTGTGGATATTTAAACTGTCATCATGCTGTCTTCCCTCAAAGAGAAATAACCCCCCCAATAAAAAAAACTGCAGAATTGCAAGTTAACTTTACTGCGACAGTGCTAACTCCGGTAGTGCTAATGTTGGAGAAGCTGTAGCTTCCTCATTTACCAGACTGCACATCTAGCATTTTCTCTCTCTCTCTCTCTCTCTCAGTCTCGATCTGTCTCTCACTCATGTGCTCAAAGCAGTATGCAATTTTTAAGTCAAGTTATTCTGTTAAGCAAGTGAGCATCTCCTGATAAGTTCTGCAAATAAAGGAAAAATCTACTATCACACACTACCTCAGTCCCACTACTTTGTAAACCGCTCGGCCCGAAACAGCACGTCACTCCCCAAGCCTGCCATCAAGTTTTCACCCTCAATCAGGGGAAAGAAACGGCAGTTGAAAGAAGCGTTAGATGAATAAAATAAAGAAATACAAGCAAAAAAGTATGAGCTCATTTTCTAAGCCGTGTGTGTGTGTGTGTGTGTGTGTTTTAACCATGATGACCACCTTGATACTGTCAGGTACAGTAGCGGTACTGGAGATACCACATTCCCCGCTGTCTCTCAGCCAATAAATATTTCTGCAATCATGCCAGCATACTTAAACTGGGAAGTCACACTTCTAAAGTAAAAAAAAAACACTGCTTCACTCCTGCTGCTCCCAAAAGACGTGTGTGTGTCTGTTATTGTTGTTGTTTGCAGGGTTAGTATGACAACCAAGTCCAACTACACAGGCTTCAGTAGGAAAAAAGTCCCTAGTTAAAAAAAAAACACATTCTAATGGAGGTGGAGGAACGATTTTATTACAAAACCTATTTGAAACTAATTTTTAATTAATATTTCTTTATGAAACTTATTTTGTTTTACAGTGCCCATTTTCTAAGCGCAATAATACCCTCCAGAGTGGGCAGTATTGTGCTATTCCGGACCTTCCAGGGGCTATGAGGCCCTCCGACTACAGCATCATGCCTCATTACACCCCTAGGCAGTCTGGTATAGCACAATACCGCCCACCCTGTTGGGTATTAGTGCTTGCATATCACACAACAGTGGTTGGAATGACTGTCAATAATGAGCACCACTGTATTACTGTTGGTCTGGTACCCCAATTGCCAGTTCCAGTAATTATAGGCCAAGACTTTCCCCACTTTAACTCACTGGTGCAAGAACAACAAGATTATGTAAAAACAGTGATTGTGGTAACCCATGCCCAAGCAAAGAAACAACTGTCAAAACCCATGTTTTCTTTTGAAGAGGATTTCTTTGAGGGAGCTGAGGGTTCAGGGAAACCCAGAATGTCTAGAAACCAGAAGAAAAAAGAACAGAGAAAGTGGGTAGAACAACAAAAGAACAGCATTGCTGGCATTTTGCCAGAATTACCCTTGCAAGAAATTATTAAGGAACAAGTAGATGTTTCTTTAAAACCTTTTTTTTACAGGTTCAACAAGTGAAATATCCTGGACAATCTCATTTTATTATGAAAAATAAAATCTTGCCTTTTTTATGCATCTTAATCAACTGTCTGGACATCTGTTATTTCCCATGCATCTACAAGCCCCTTTACAGTGCCTTTCCACAGCCAAAATGTATTGTGATACTAACTTTCTATCTGATGTGGTATGGTCTGCTTGCCTCAAAGATGCATATAGGGCTCTTGACCCTCAGGGTGGGGCCACTTATGTGTGTAACAACTTAGCCACCAGGACTGGTTAATTTTTCCTCTTTGATATAGTCAACATTACTTATGTTAGAACTCAGGTTGTAGAGACTTCTGACCGCCTAGCTGTGATTGTCAGTAGTACAACTGTGGCAGCCCAAACAGAGGACTCGGAGATCGAATAGTGACATATTAGCAAAGGCCTCTGTACTTTCAGAAGTACAGCTGTTCTACCATGATAGGCACACAGTTCATTGTATTTTCAATATGTCCACTGAATGGTGGGAGGACCCTAAGTTAGAATTGAAGTTTTTGTTCAAGCCTTCAAATAGGAGTCAAAAGAGGAAAGCCTGTTTTTGTTATCTAAGCCTTAGAAGACTTTACATCACCTAATATCACTACAAGTAAGTAGGAAACATGTTAGTGTTACAGAAATAACCTCCATCAAAACATGAGTGAAATCATTTCAGTATGACAGGGGGAATCTCTGCAGTTTGAATTGCAGGCAGGGACTCAGGGGAAAAATATACAATTCAAAGGATATGAGGATAGAATTAAATGTATTTTATTCAGGGTCATTGAGAATGAAGTGGGAGAAGGTATTTTGGATCTACAAGGCATCTTGTGGGTAGAAGAACATTGGGCACAAGATAATTTGGTATGCAACCATCTGTGCAGGATTTTGGAGGGTTCCTGGACATATTTTCTGTCCCTGCAGTGCATGAATATATTAAAGTTTGTCTAACATTGCATATTCTGTTGGAGGAAGTTAAACTACCATTTCAAAGCACAGTTCTAATGCCGTACTAGGATCGGATGGCCTATCCTGCCAGTTTTTCAAAACCTTTGTTGACTTAATAGGACTAGATTTGTTACTAGTTTTAAATTACTTATTGACAAACCAATCTTCTACAAGGGGAATGTTGCAGTTCTTCTTAATATATGTTTTTAAGAAAGGGTATTGAAAAGACCTTAAAAATTGGCATCCTTTGTGTTTACAAAACACTGACATAAAATGTCAAAAAATATTATTGACTAGACTGTTTCCACTGGCTGCAGAGTATCTCCCCATCAAACTTGTACTCTCCCTGCTAAGAGAATCCAGGACACCCTGATTTTGATAGAGGAAATTTTGCCATAAGGGACATTTGAATCTGTTATCTGGCTTTTTCCTGGCACTTCATACTACTAGGATTCATACTAGAAAGTGAAGGAGCCAGGAGGCTTTTAGGCCCATAATTGCTCATTTAATTAATAATATTTAATATTAACATTGGAAAGAATAAGCCTATCCAATCAAGTCTTAAAAATATGTTTGGTTTCACTGATAATTATTTCCAATGGGAGTGCATTTCAAGGGTTGATAGTTCTGACAATATAAAAATATTTATGAGGCGTGCGGTTAAAGCACCTACCTTGTAGTTGACGTGGGTGTCCACTTGACTTGGAGAAGGCCTTTGACAGAGTCCAACATCTATTATTGTTTAAAGTTTTAGACATTATGGAGCACCACAGAGAACAATTTATAGGCAACTGTGTGTTATGAAGTATTTTTACACACCTGAGGAGTGATGGCCCTGAAACATTAAGAGCGAAGCTTGAAAGGTTTATTAGGTCATCACACACCGAGGGTGTTTAAAAAATAAATTCATAGACATGCAGTCATATACACTTTAATTTTTATAATTACTGGTATACGGAGTGAATGCAATACAGTTCATTTGCCTTGTTTAGTTGCTGTGGTAGACACACACAGACACACAGACACATACACACACACACACACACTCACACACACACTCTCTCTCTCTCCATACATTATCTTCTTTGTTTCTTTTTCGTTTTTATTTAACTGAGCCTTTTAGCTGAACCATGCATAAGCTGCAGTAGAGAAAGGCATGGACCAGTTGCCGATCTGACTCATTTTGATTCCTTGTCTCATGAACCGGACACAAAGCAGGATCAAACAAATAAGTTGCAAAGGCAGGATAAACCAGATAAATGGGGGAAAAAAATAATATTTTGATGGAGAATCTTACCAGAGCCACATTTTCACTTGTATGAGTGGCTCATCACTAAACAACAAACAGAGCCACCATGTTTCAGGAACTGTTCAGCCTGCCCACACAAAGACTGATAGTCAATGAGGCATTATTTTCTTTACATCAGTAGTTCTGACATCACATCCCCAAAAGTGGAAAAGACATGCACCGGTTCATACCCTTAAAGGCACAGCACACTAAATGGGGGTAAAGACACTCACATGCTTGCACATACTAAAAAAAAAGGAAAAAAGCATCTTAACCAGGAAGGAAGACAGACATGTGGAGAGTGGTGCAATACACTGGCTGTGGAGTGGCAGTCTTCTAGGAGATGTTCTGGAGGCTGTGTTGATGACCTGTTTGCAAACACCTCTCTGATCTGAGGGAGGAGGTTGCTCATCTCCATGCTGACCTGGTGAGGATTTGGGAAACCTCCTCCCCCACCCAGGGACCACCCAGGCTACCACCACTGCCTCAGAGGTTGCCAAGAAAGAGGAGCAGTTGGACCACAGTGGGCTCAGGGAGGGTGAGGGTGTTGGAACAGAGGTGCATCCCTATGGTTGCACCTCTCTACAATTTATTCACCATTCTGGCAGATCGTGGTTCCTGTATGGAAGCAGTGGAGACCAAGGAGGATACTGGGAACCTCCACAAAGGAGACCCACAGGAGGGTGGCATGGACCCCAAAGGGGAAGGAAACAACTCCTGGTGGGGGACTCAATCATTAGGGGGGTAGAACTGGGGGAAGGGAGAGGGAGGTAAGGTGCCTGCCTGCCTGGCACCATGGCTTTGAGGGACAGGAAGCAAATCCTCAGGATCATGGGAACAGCTGCACAGGAGAGAGAGATGGATGTCATTGTCCACCTAGGGACAAATGACCTGGCTGGGAATAGGATCAGAGCAGTGCAGCAGGAGTTTGTGGAGTTGAGAGGAGCCATAAACAAGTAGCACACACAGTAACTTTCTCAGAAATGTTACCTGTCTGTGGCATAGGTGATGCTAGGGTACTCCACACAATGGGATTAAGTGACTGGTTGAAAAACTGCAGTGGAGCTCAGGGATGTGGCTTCATTGGGGACTGGGGGTCCACCTGAAGGGATACAGGCCTACACTGGTGTGATGGTCTGCATCTGTATGGGAGGGGAACCAGGATCCTAGGTGATAGGTTTAAATGCTTCATTGGCAAGCATTTAAACTAGCCAATGGGGGAGGCACTGAAGGGAAGCAGGGAAATCCCAGTTCCCCCCCAACAAAGCAGGGTAGTTAGCAAAGTAGACACAAAAGTAGAGAAGTTGATAGGGAGCAGGACTGGGCTAAATCCAGAAAAAGGCAAAGGTAGTAAGGACGGGGATGGGCCTAAAAGGGGCAACGCCATCAGAAAATGGAGAGCAATGAGTACCAATGCCCTTAGTCTGGGTAACAAGCTCCCTGAACTAGTGGCCTTGATGGAAGAGGGACACCTGGATATTGTGGTAGTCACAGAAATATGGAACAAAGTGAACCATGACTGGGATGTCAACATACCATGGTACACAATCTACAGGAGGGACAGGAAGGGCAAAAGAGGAGGAGGAGGAGGAGGAGTAGCTATCTACATAAGGGAAGGAATCAAAGCAACAGAACTAAAGGGGAAACAAGGAGGGGAGGAGGCACTTTGGATCACCCTGGAGACAGGAAATGAAACTACAATCCACACAGGGGTTGTTTACAGAACCCCATCTCAGGGGAGGCAATGGACAAGAAAATAATAGAAAGAATCCTTAGAATGGCAGAAAAAGGAGAGATATTGTGGATGGGGGACCTGAATATGCCAGATGTTAACTGAAGCACCATAACTGCAGCCACATCCAAGAGCAGGGTCATTCTCGATGCCCAACAGGGGGCATGTTTCAGACAGCTAATGTTAGAACCCACTTGGGAGGGAGCAATTTTAGACCTGGTACTCTCAACTGGGAATGGAGAGAGGATCTCAGATTTAGAAGAGGGTAGCCATCTGGGAACAAGTGACCACCAAACAGTGTGATTCAAAATAAACACAGCAGCAGAGTCAAGCCATACAAAAGCAAGAGTGCTGGACTTCAGGAGGGCTAACTTTGGCAAAATGGGAGAGTGCCTCAGAAAAGCACTAGCAAACAGACAAGAAGGAGGGGTGGAGGAACAATGGGGAACAATCAAAACTGCCATCACAGAGGCAACAAGCCTTTGTGTAAGGCAAATCAACAAGTCAAAATGAAAGAAAAAGCCACTATGGTTCTCAAAAGAGGTGGCAGGGAAGGTTATGGAGAAAAGGATAGCATTCAGGAAATATAAGGAAACACAGAAGGAGAAGGACAGAGAACTATATCAGTTGAAGCAGAAGGAGGCAGGGAAGGCAGTCAGAATAGCAAAGGCCCAAACTGAGGAAAAGATAGCCAACTTTATTAAGAAGGGGGGATAAAACCTTTTATAGGTACATTAGGGAGCGAAGAAAGACCAAGGGAGGGATACTGATGCTTAATAAAAGGGAGGGTAGAGGGTGACAGTGAAAAAGCAGGGATACTGAATGAATACTTCTGTTCAGTATTTACAAAATAAGTGGAGGGGGAGGTACCTAAACCAAACTACAGAAACATTCTAGATATGGGGGTCGATACCAACCCATTCACAGAAGAAAGGGTTCTGGAAGAACTCTTAAAACTGAAGGTGGACAAAGCAATGGGGACTGACAGGATTCACCCCAGAATTCTAAAAGAACTAAGGGTAGAACTAGTGACACCAATGACTACCCTCTTTAACAAATCATGGGAGGATGGTGGGATGGTGTGGTACCTGAGGACTGGAGGAGGGCAGATGTGATTCCACTTCACAAAAGTGGGAGCAAGGCAGAGGCAGGAAACTACAGACCAGTTAGTATGACCTCAGTGGTACGGAAAATGATGGAATCACTTCTGAAGGAAAGAATTGTTGAGTACCTAAATGCCAGCAGGACACAGGAAACATAGAAACATACATAGAATTTGATGGCAGATAAGGACCGCTTGGCCCACCCAGTCTGCCCATTTCCCTACCTGATGGATAAGCTGCAGATTCTAGTTAATCAACAGCTTACTTCCTCCTGCACCCCGCTAGAATTGCCTTATGCCTGTCCCATACATTCTTGAATTCTCCCACTGTTCCTGACTCCACAACCTCCTCAGGAAGGCTGTTCCATGCATCCACAACTCTCTCTGTGAAAAAATACTTTCTAACATTACCTCTGAGACGTCCCCCCATCTTCGAATTGTGCCCCCTTGTTCTTGCACATCTCTTCTTCTGAAAGATACCACCCTCTTGTACTTTGTTAATTCTCTTGAGATACTTACATAGATACATAGACAGTGTCGGCAGATAAGGGCCTATGGCCCACCTAGTCTGCCCATTTGAGCTTGTAAGTTCAGCTTGTTTTCCTAGAAGTCTATTTCCCCTTACCCCTGACCTCTAGAATTCCTTTATGTCTATCCCATGCATTCTTAAATCCCGTGATTGTTTCAGCCCCCACCACTTCCTCTGGCAGGGTGTTCCACTTGTCCACCACCTGTTCTGTGAAGAAATTCTTTCTCATGTTTCCTCTGAATCATCCTCCCTCCAACTTCATCCCATGCCCTCTAGTCCTGAAACATCTTTTCGCTTAAAAATAGTGTTTTCCTGCACCCTGTTCCTCCCTGTAAGATACTTGTATGTCTCTATCATATCCCTCTCCCTCCTCTCCTCCAGGGAGTACATGTTCAGTTCCTTCAACCTGTCTTCATAGGACTTGTGATGCAACCCATGCACCATCTTTGTTGCCCTCCTCTGAACCTTCTCTACCCTGTCTGTGTCATTACGTAGGTATGGTCTCCAGAACTGTACACTGTACTCCAGGTGGGGCCTCACTAGTGTCTTGTATAGCGGAATTATGACCTCCCTTTTCCTGCTGGTGATGCCCCTGCCTATACATCCCAGCATCCTATTTGCTTTACCTGATGCCTTGTCACTCTGTTTCCCTACCTTGGGGTAATCAGGATGACAACCCCAAGATCCCTTTCCTGCTTGGTGCATGATATATCCTCACCCCCAACTGATATATTGTGCCAGGGTTTTTTGCCCACATGTATTATCTTGCACTTCTTTGCATTGAATTTCAACTGCCAAACCCTTGACCATTCTTCAAGTTTCTGCAGGTCCCTTCTCATTCTGTCTACACCCTCTGGTGTGTCTACTCTGTTACAGAGCTTTGTGTCATCAGCGAACAGTGAAATTCTGCCTTCTATATACTTGAAAGTTTGTATCATGTCCCCCCCTTTCCTCAAGGGTATATACATTAAGCTGCTTTAGTCTCTCCTCATATGTCTGCTGGTGCAGACCTTGCACCATTTTGGTTGCCCTCCTCTGAACAGCCTCCACTCTATGTCTTTGCGGAGATGGGGTCTCCGGAATTGCATGCAGTACTCCAGATGGGGTCTCACTAACTGTCTGTAGAGAGGGATAACAACTTCCTGTTTTTTACTGTTGATGCCTCTTCCTATGCATCCCAGTATCCCCCCAGCCCTCCTTACTGCCTTCTCACATTGCTTGCCTACTCTTAGGTCATCTGATATAATTACTCCTAGGTCTCTTTCGATTTTTGTTGTTGTTATTAACTCACCCCCCATTATGTACTCTTCTTCTGGGTTTTTGTTTCCCAGATGCATTATCTTGCACTTCTTTGCATTGAATCTGAGCTGCCACATATTTGACCATTCCTCCAACCTTGCCAAGTCCCTTTTCATGCTTTCCTCCCCACCTTGTGTCTCAACCCTGTTGCAGATCTTTGAGTCATCTGCAAAGAGGCATACCTTTCCTTCTAGGTGCTCTCCAATGCCACTTATAAAGATATTAAAGAGGACCGGTCCCAGTACCAAACCCTGTGGTACCCCACTAGTTACCCTCCTTTCTTCACTGCGGACTCCGTTTATTATTACCCTTTGCATCCTGTTGTCCAGCCAGATTTTTATCCAGGCTACCACCTTGGGACCCACTCCAAGGCTGGCTAAGTTGTATATTAATCTTTTGTGTGAGACTGTGTCGAATGCCTTGCTAAAATCTAGTTAGGCCATATCCACAGCCCCTCCCTGGTCTACTACCTTGGTCATCCAGTCAAAGAAATCTATTAGGTTCATCTAACATGACCTTCCTGCTGTGAAACCATGCTGCCTTGGGTCCTGTGCCCAACTGGCCTCTAGGTACTCAACAATTCTTTCCTTCAGAAGTGATTCCATCATTTTCCCTACCACTGAAGTCAAACTAACTGGTCTATAGTTTCCTGCCTCTGCCCTGCTCCCACTTTTGTGAAGTGGAATCACATTTGCCCTCCTCCAGTCCTCAGGTACCACTCCATCCTCCATGATTTGTTAAAGAGAGTAGTCAGTGGTGTTACTAGTTCTACCCTTAGTTCTTTTAGTATTCTTAGGTGATTCCCATCAGGCCCTATTGCTTTGTCCACCCTCAGTTTCAAGAGTTCTTTCAAAACCCTTTCTTCTGTGAATGGACTGGTATCGAGCCCACTATTCAGAGTTTCTCCCTTGTTTGGTTTAGGCACCTCCCTCTCCTCATTTGTTGTGAATACTAAGCAGAAATATTCATTCAGTATCCCTGCTTTTTCACTGTCACCATCTGCCCACATTCCCTCCCCTTTATTAAGTATCTGTATCCCTCTCTTGTTCTTTCTTCACTCCCTAATGTACCTATAAAAGGTTTTATCCCCCTTCTTAACAGAGTTGGCTATCTTTTCCTCAGTTTGTGCCTTTGCTATTCTGCCTTCCCTGCCTCCTTCTGCTTTAACTGATAAAGTTCTCTGTCTTGCTCCTTCTGTGTTTCCTTATATTTCCTGAATGCTATCCTTTTCTCCTTAACCATTCCTGCCACCTCTTTTGAGAACCATAGTGTTTTTTTCCTTTGTTTTATTTTATTGATTTGCTTCACACAAAGGCTTGTTGCCTCTGTGATGGCTGTTTTGATTATTCCCCATTGTTCCTCCACCCCTCCTTCTTGTCCATTTGCTAGTGCTTTTCTAAGGCACTCTCTCAATTTCCCAAAGTCAGCCTTCCTAAAGTCAAAAACTCTTGTTTTTGTATGGCTTGACTCTATGGCTGTGTTTATTGTGAACCACACTGTTTGGTGGTCACTTGTTCCCAGATGGCTACTCACTTCTAAATCTGAGATCCTTTCTCCTTCTCCATTTGAGAGTACCAGGTCTAAGATTGCTCCCTCCTGAGTGGGTTCCAACACTAGCTGTCTGAGGCATGCCCCCTGTAGGGCATCAAGAATGACCCTGCTCTTGGATGTGCCTGCAGCAAAGGTACTCCAGTTAACATCTGGCATATTCAGGTTCTCCATCAACAATATCACCCCTTTTTCTGCCAATTTAAGGATGCCTTCTATCATTTCCTTGTCCATTTCCTTCCCCTGAGATGGGGGTCTGTACACAACCCCCATGCGGATTGTGGTGCCATTTCCTGTCTCCAGGGTGACCCATTGTGACTCATCAACTTCCTGTTTACTCTTTAGTTCTGTTGCTTTAATCCCTTTCCTTATATAGAGAGCTCCTCCTCCTCCTCCTCCTCTTTTACCCACCCTGTCCCTCCTGTAGACTGTGTATCCTGGTATGTTGACTTCCCACTCATGGTTCTCTGTGTACCATGTTTCAGTGACTGCCACAATACGCAGGCATCCCTCTTCCATCAAGGCCACTAGTTCAGGGAGCTTGTTGCACAGACTGCAGGCATTGGTACTCATCACCTTCCATTTATTTTATATGTCCTTACCCTTTTAGCCCCATCCCTGTCCTTAACACCTTGTTCTGCATTTATCCCTGTCCTGCTCCCTACTGACTTCTCTGCCATGGTGTTTACCTCTCTAACTACTGCGCTTTGTGGGGGGAGGCTGAGATTTCCCTGCTCCTTTACAGTGCCTCCCCCCTTGGCTAGTTTAAATGCTTGCCAAATAAGCATTTAAACCTGTCACCTAGGATTCTGGATCCCCCCGGACAGATACAGACCATCGCGCCTGTATAAGCCTGCATCCCTCCAGGTGGCTCCCCAGTCCCCAATGAAGTCAAAACGCTGAGCTCCACACCAGTATTTCAACCATTCATTGAATCCCATGGTGCAGAATACCCTAGCATCATTCTTGCCATAGACAGGCAGCACCTCCGAGAAGGTTACCATACATGCAACTTGTCTAAGGCCCCTCCCCAACTCCACAAACTCCTCTTGCACTGCTCTGAACCCATTTACAGCCAGGTCATTTGTCCCTAGGTGGACAATGACATCCAGCTCCCTCCCTCGTGCAGCAGCTCCAGCGATCCTGAGGATTCGCTTTCTGTCCCTCCAAGCTGTGGCACCAGACAGGCACCTTACATCCCTATCCCCTTCCTCCCCCAAGGCTACCCCCAATGATTGAGTCTCCCACCAGGAGTTGTTTCCTTCTCCTGTGGGGTCTTGTGCCACCCTCCTGTGGGTCTCCTTTGTGGAGGTTCCCAGCATCCTCCTAGGTCTCCACTGCAGGTGCCTCCATAGAGGAACCATTCTTTGCCAGAACAGCACATGAACTGTAGAGAGCTACAACTGAAGGGATGCACCTCTGTTCCACCACCATCTCCATCCCTGAGCCCACCTTGGTCCAACTGCTCCTCTTTCTTGGCAACCTCTGAGGTAACGGTGGTGGCCCTGGTGGTCCCTGGGTGGGGGAAGAGGTTTCACGAATCCTAGCCAGGTCAGCCTGGAGACAGGCAACCTCCACCCTCAGACCAGAGAGGTGCCTGCAAACAGGGCAGCATCGCAGCCTCCAGAATGTCTCCCGGAACACTGCTGCTCCACAGCCATTGCACTGCACCACTCCCATCTTGACTTATTTTGTGTCCCCTCTCCTGTTGCTTTGCATGCTTATTGTCTCCTCCCTCTATGTATTTTTACATTTACTTTCCTACTTCCTATGTGCAGGACCCAAGGCAGCATAGATTCACATGGGAAGGTCATGTCAGATAAATCTAATAGATTTCTTTGACTGGGTGACCAAAGTAGTAGACCAGGGAGGGGCTGTGGACATAGCCTACTGAGACTCTAGCAAGGCATTTGACACAGTCTCACACAAAAGATTAATATGTGAGTTAGCCAGCCTGGGAGTGGGTCCCAAGGTGGTAGTCTGGGTAAAAAATTGTCTGGACAACAGGACACAGATGGTAATAGTAAACAAAGTCCACTCAGAAGAAAGGGGGGTTACTAGAGGGGTACCTCAGGGTTCAGTATTGGTACTGGTCCATTTTAATGTCTTTATAAGTGATATTTCAGTGAGACTGGAAGGAAAAGTATGTCTCTTTGCAGATGACTCAAAGATGTGCAATAGAGTTGATACACAACTGGAAAGGATGACAAGGGACTTGGCAAGGCTGAAGGAATGATCAAACGTATGGCAGCTTAGATTCAATGCAAAGAAGTACAAAGTAATGTACCTGGGAAATAAAAACTGAGGGGAAGAGTACACAATGGGGGTGAGATACTAACAACAACAAAACTGGAAAGGGACCTGGGGTAGTTACATCTGATGACCCAAAGATGGGCAAGCAATGTGAGAAGTCAGTAAGGAGTGCTGGGGGGATACTGGGATGAATAGGGAGAGACATCACCAGAGGAAAGCAGGAAGTTATTATCCCTCTGTACAGACAGTTGGTGAGACCCCATCTGGAGTACTGCGTGCAGTTCTGGAGACCCCATCTCCACAAGGACAAAGACAGGATGGAGGCTGTCCATAGGAGGGCAACCAAAATGGTGCATGGTCTGCACCAGAAGACATACAAAGAGAGACTAAAGAAGCTTAATATGTATACCCTCAAGGAAAGGAGGGAGAGGGGAGACATGATAGAAACTTTCAAGTTCCTCAAGGGAATCAACAAAGTCCAAGAGGGCAGCATCTTTCAGAAAAAGAGATGTGCAAGAACAAGAAGAACAATTTGAAGATAGGGTGGGGACAGCTCAGAGGTAATTTGAGGAAGTATTTTTTCATGGAGAGTGTTGTGGATGCATGAAATGGCTTTCCTGATGAGATTGTAGAGTCAAAAACTGGGGGAATTCAAGAATGCATAGGACAGACATAAAGCAATTCTAGTGGGGGTAGGAGGAAGTAGGCTGTTGGTTAACTAGGATCTGCAACTTATCCATTAGGTAGGGAAATGGGCAGACTAGGAGGGCCAAGCAGTCCTTATCTGACATCAAATTCTATGTTTCTATGCTAGGTAGTAGGCTACAAAGAACTGAAGTGAGATTTAAAGAAAATGCCATAATAACCTGTTAACCCAGTTATAACAGCGTTTGAAATGCAGATTGAGCCCCTGTATTACAGGGGGTCACCAGTAGTTCTAACAGATTATTTCATAGATACAGGTACTATATGAAGGGGTCACAGTTCTCCCCTTCATTAACAGGTTATGATTGCTACAGGGGTTAAACAGTGCTGTCCATTGAGCCCTTTATTGCATGTTTTTGCTATTGACCCAGTTTTAGGGAGACTACAGGAAGATGATTCCATTAAGGTATTTAGGTTAATACCCACAGTACAAGTTAAGTGTTTGGTTTACATTGATGACCTCATCTGTTTTTTTAGATTTAGAACAAGATGGTGCACAGGCCTTAGATATTTTATAGGATTTCTCCACTTTGTCTGGTGCTCAAATAAACACACAAAAATGTAAAAGTATTATGACTGGAACTGACCCAGCGAAACAGTCTTGTACAGAAATAGGTGACATATTTGTGACTAACAGTACTACTAGTGGAGGTCTTATATAAATCTTTTGGGACCACTGATACAGCACTTGTAAATTAAATTGGAAAACTCATATGACATCTATGCAGCACAAGGTTACTACATGGAAAGGGAAGTCTATAATGAAACACAAGTCTGGTTTTTATTTATGTGTGTGAAAACTATACTTGTCCCCATTTGTTTTCCTCAATTATGTCTTTCTGCACCCCACTTGATATAGTGGCCAGATTATACAACATATTTGTTCAAGCTGTTTGGGGCAGTCAGTTAAACCCTGGTAAAAGGAAAACTACTTACAGTTTTTATTGATGAAACAGGAAAGGCTGGGTATGGTGAATCCTTTTTTGCATATTTCAATATTTCTAAAATCAAATTTAGCAATGGCCCTTGGAAGTGTAGAGAAAATTTAGACCCTATTGGTTCTTGACTGGTTAGAACCTTCTACTGAGGCATAGAAAACAGGAAAATTAAGACTTCCTGCTCCTTAACCTTCCCAAAGTTTGCCGTCATATGGAAGAGTGGTTCTATGCAAAGTAAGACAATGGAAGGTGGGCATAGCTTCAGTAACCAGTCTTCATAGAAAATCATTATAGTGCCTGTTTTAGCCAGTAGCTATTCACTGATTTACCAGATTTCCATCTGCTCCACAGGGCAGGACAAAATGATCTTGAAAATCCTCACTGACTCTCGTATCTGACAGCAAATGTAGGATATTCATTGGTTATGTTGCCAGAATAAATTGGGATTCCAGGACTCCCTGAAATATGAATCACTTGAAGATAATTACTGCCCCAGGGATATATGTGTTCACATTTTGGAAATGCAGAATCGTTTGTTCTTTGTCCTTTCACAGTCCAGTTTTAGAAGCTGGTTAGTCCTTTTGCAGGCCAGTTTTAGAAGTTGGTTAGTGCAGAATGGGGTAATAATATTTGGGCAACTGTATCATATGCAGAACTTACACTTGGACTATTTGGTCCATGATGGCAGTTATATCATGGTAGTATACTGAGGGTGATATTTCCAATACTGAAATATTATTTATTGCAAGTGAGATGTGGCCTGACAGTCAGACAAAAGGTATACACATCCCAGGAAGCTTTGATAATGGTTACCTTTTTTAATTTTCAGATTTATGAAAGGGAATCTGAAGGTCAGTCCACATCTTGATTTTTTATAGACTGGTTACCACATTGGTCAGCTCCAGTTCATGAGTGTATCCTTGCTGGTTTGATAATCTGTGTTTATTGAGGCCTGTCTGAACTATATCAAGTTATTTTTGTTTTCAACATTCAAGTATATATACTTGCTGCTCATTTTCTTACTTCAGTTTAATCCAGTTAATTGTTTTAATTCTGTATAATTATTAGTTAGCCTGTATATTTGGTCTGTTTTGTTGAGATGTATAAGATAGATTTTTCTTGTTTGTAGTTCTGATTTTTTTTGTCTTATGTTATTCCTTTGTATTGGTGTCATTTAATTTGTATTCTTTTGTCTTTTGGAATACTTTAATAAAATTCCCACACTTTTTGTTTAAAAGTGTTAAAAAAGAGTTACCACCTTTTCCATTCTAAGAGATCTACTATATGATTCTGTCTTTATACAGGATACTGGGTTGCATATGACCATTGCAGTTTCATGGGCCTCATGGTAATGGTTTTCTGGGCCATCCCAGTGGTCCATAAGAAGACCTATGTTCAGGTGTAGGACCAGTATTCTCCTCATTAGGTGTGAAGGTCTCTACTCTGGTTGATTTGGTTCCTGATGGAGTTTTGATAGTGGACATCACCCTTATTTTGTATGACCTTTATTTAACAAACATTTATATGCCCCTGACAAAACCAGCTAGAGTAGAGGTGGTGAAGGCAGTAAAACCTTGCTTGTGCATGGTGATGGGTATCATTTATGAGGGAGAGTTTAAATGTATTTAGTCATTATCAGATATGAGTGGACAAACTGAGAAACATTTTAGGGACTCCAATTTTATAAATAAAATGTATCAGACGTCTGGTCTGAGGGATTACATGGCTGTTTTCAATAAAGCATGACAATACTTTTGTTAAGGGATCCTTATCCAGCAGGGTAGATTACCTTTTTATCTCACATTGCCTGCCTTGTAGCAAAGCCTGCACTGTCCCTTTTGGAGGCATCAGTCATAAAATGGTAAATTGTCTCACTGTTAAATCCCGCTAAAGGATCAGGAGATTGGAAAATGAATATGTCCTTGTTGAAGGATGTTAGACTCAGACAGGATTTAACTTATCTTCTAAGAGCCAGAAAATCATTTTTTATTTGTTATGAGGACCATATCACCTAGATAAAAAACAAGATCTGAGATTACTTCTTCAAAAGAAGGTGCAAAAAAATGATAAATATCTTACCTATTTGGGATTAAGGAACTGCTTACAGAGATGAATGTCTCAACAAAAGGAATTTGTATCTGACCTATTGGCTCAGATTGATAAACTTAAAACTGATGAGAGACCTTTACAGTATAATAGATCCTCCTGCCTGCTGGCAGAATAAAATATAGTATGCAGGTAAAGGTGCAACAGGTTAACTGTACAAAGACTGCAAAGATAGGGTTGAAAAAAGTATATAGAACATTTGCGGGATAAGGAAGGACATCTCCGGTGTGTAGGAAGATGCCTACAAGAAACAGAAATAGAACATTTTATTTTATTTATCAAACTTTTGTTAACCAGGTAGGGACACTGGACCAAACATACTTTTTCAGATCTGACCTGACAAAAATACATTCAACAACAAAACAATAAAAATAATAATAATAAAAGAAACAGTCACATATTAGTTAAAACATTTGCAAACATCCTGTGCCAGCAAGTAATGTTTAAAATTTGATTTAAAATGTAAAGAAACAGCAGAATGTAACTTGTCTGGTAGACCATTCCAATACAAGGGTTCTGCAACTGAAAAAGAACAAGAACCAGCCTTGGACTTATATGCAATTGTTTGAAGAGTGACACCTTTAGCTAATCTCAAATTAATAGAGGCATTTTGAATAGTAACTAGATCAGTAAGAGCAAAGAAAGAGTTGTAAAAAATAAAATAGAAGTAAATATCTGGCAATCAAAAAAAGGCAAACTTAGACCTGGGAAATAACAAACCAAATTGTGACTACAATAAACAGTGATGAGTTCAAAAGGGAGTGTCCAAAACAAAATGACAAATGTTATTATAAGTAACAGTATGAATATTGCATTCTTTTATTTCCAAATTGAAATACAGACTGGCCACATAGTCAAGATGAAGCAAACGTGATCCAATAGAAATGGATCTACGTGTTTCCAAAGAAAAATATATTTTGAATTTATACAGAAATCCCAGCTTCTGACTGATTACCCTACTCACAACTCTCACCTCGGGAAAGAGAGTTAATCCAGGATCAAGCAAAAAACCCACTATATTAAATTCAGATAGTTTTCAATTGCAGTCCCATTACCACCGTGGAACAAAATACTTGGATTATCCTTCAACATATAAGGAGTGCCAAACAACATAACCTTGTTTTTTAACATTCAAAATCAAAGAATTAGCGGAAAACCAACTACAAACATCATGAAATTCATGTTCCAAATAAAGTGTCAACTGCAGTATGGATTTAGCCTGGTGAAACAAAATCAAGTTGTCAGCATATAGAAGGCAATCACAAAAACTACAAAGAGAAGGAAACTGATTAATAAATTAAGAAAATAACATGGACCCAAAATGAACCCTTTTCTGGGCCATCCCAGTGGTTCAGAAGAAGACCTATGTTCAGGTGTAGGACTAGTATTCTCCTCAGTAGGTATGAAGGTCTCTACTCTGGTTGATTTGGTTCCTGAGAGAGTTTTGATAGTGGACATCTCCATTATTTCTTATGACCTTTATTTAACAAACATTTACATGCCCCAGACAAAATCAGCTAGAGTAGAGGTGGTGAAAGCAGTAAAACGTTGCTTGTGCATGGTGATGGGTATCATTTATGAGGGTTAGTTTAAATGTATTTTGTCATTATAAGATATGAGTGGAAAAACTGAGAAACATTTTAGGGACTCCACTTTTCTAAATAAAATGTATCAGACGTCAGGTCTAAGGGATTACATGGCTGATTTCAATAAAACATGACAATACGTTTGTTAAAGGATCCCTATCCCAAGGGTAGATTACCTTTTTATCCCACATTGCCTGCCTTACAGCAAAGCCTGCACTGTCCCCTTTGGAGACATCCAGTCATAAAATGGTAAATTGACTGCTTGGCTCACTGTTAAATCCCCCTAAAGGATCAGGGGTTTGGAAACTGAATATGTCCTTGTTGCAGGATATTAGACTCAGACAGGATTTAACTTATCTTCTATGAGCCAGAAAATCATTTTTTATTTGTTATGAGGACCATATCACCTAGATACCAAACAAGATCTGAGATTACTTTTTCAAAAGAAGGTGCAAAAAAATGACAAATATCTTACCTATTTAGGATTAAGGAACCACTTACAGAGATGAATGTCTCAACAAAAGGAATTTGGATCTGACCTATTGGCTCAGATTGATAAACTTAAAACTGATGAGAGATCTTTACAGTATAATAGATCCTCCTGTCTGCTGTCACAACAAAATATAGTATGCAGGTAAAGGTGCAACAGGTTAACTGTACAAAGACTGCAAAGATAGGGTTGAAAAAAGCATATGAAATATTTGAGGGATAAGGAAGGAGATCTCCAGTGTGTGGAGAAATGCCTACAGGAAACAGAAATAGAGCATTTTATTTTATTTATTTAAATTTTGTTAACCGGGTAGGAACACTGGACCTAAAATACTTTTTCAGTTCTGACCTGACAAAAATGCATTCAGCATCAAAACAATAATAATAATAATAAAAGAAACAGTCACATATTAGTTAAAATATTTGCAAACTTCCTGTGCCAGCAGGTAATGTTTAAAATTTGATTTAAAATGTTGTAAAGAAACAGCAGAATGTAACTTATCTGGTAGACCATTCCAATACAAGGGTTCTGCAACTGAAAAAGAACAAGAACCAACCTTGGGCTTATGTGAGATTGTTTGAAGAGTGACACCTTTAGCTAATCTCAAATTAATAGAGGCATTTTGAATAGTAACTAGATCAGTAAGAGCAAAGAAAGAGTTGTAAAAAATAGACGTAAATATCTGGCAATCAAAAAAAAAGGCAAACTTAGACCTGGGGAATAACAAACCAAATTGTGAATACAATAAATAGTGATGAGTTCAAAAGGGAGTGTCCACAATAAAATGACAAATGTTATTATAAGCTACAGTATGAATATTGCATTCTTTTATTCCTAAATTGAAATACTGACTGGCCACATAGTCAAGATGAGGCAAACATGATCCAATAGAAATGCATCTACGTGTTTCCAAAGAAAAATATATTTTGAATTTATACAGTAATCCCAACTTCTGATTCATTTCCCTAGTCACAACTCTCACCTCGGGAAAGAGAGCTAATCCAGGAGCAAGCAGAAACCCAATATATTTAAATTCAGATACTTTTTCAATTGCAGTCCCATTACCACCGTGAATCAAAATACTTGGATTATCCTTCAACATATAAGGAGTGCCAAACAACATAACATTGTTTTTTAACATTCAAATTCAAAGAATTAGCAGAAAACCAACTACAAACATCATGAAATTCATGTTCCAAATAAAGTGTCAACTGCAGTATGGATTTAGCCTGGTGAAACAAAATCAAGTTGTCAGCATATAGAAAACAATCACAAAAACTACAAAGAGAAGGAAACTGATTAATAAATTAAGAAAATAATATGGGGCCCAAAATGGACCCTTGAGGTACCATGTAATCCATAGCACAAACAATAGATTTGGCTGATTCAATGCTGACAAACTGAGACTGTTCCTTCAAATAATCCCCACACCATCCTACCATGTTTTCTGAAAAGCCCAGCTGGCCTAACTTTAAACAGAAAAAGGAATGACCGATCAGATCAAATGCTTTAGTCAGGTCCATGAAAACCACTCTAGTCATGAGCACACAACCAATATGTTTGGTAACTAGCCACCTGGTCTTAAGGATCCTACCACCTTTTTGAAACACATTCAGCTTCCAGACTCTTCTCCATCTGAGTGCCAAGAACTCGTTGCACTGATTTTCATATTGGAACTCTTGGAATCTGTTGGTGCAGTACACACAGGGCTTGCTGCAGGCCCTGATGGCTTACCCAGTGATATCTATAAGATACTGGTTCTGAAATTATCTGGTGAACTAGTAGATATGTATAATAATGTACTTGGACAGAAAGGCCTGCCGCAAAACTTTTCCCTGAGAGTATTTTACTATACATGTACAAAATAAGGTATAAACATGATTTTCAGAACTGGAGAGCGATCAGGCTATTCAACACAGACTGGAAGATATTGACAAGAAACTTAGAAGAAAAACTGGCTACCATTTCAACAACTTTAATCTCCCCCTCATAAACCTGCACAGTGCCATGTTGTTCCATTTAAGATAACCTTCTTTTATCGTGGGAATCGTTCGAATGCAGAAATGCTAAATCAGCACAAGGCTTTCTCCTCTCTTTGGATCAGAAGAAAACTTTTGATTCTGTGCCACACTAGTATCTCTTCTCTTTTTTTGAAAGACAGTGGCATTCCAGAACTCTTTTTTCAATGGATTGAATTATTATATACTTCTGCATATATTTCACACATTGTGAATGTGTCTATTAGTTCTCATATAAGAATAAGAAAAGAGTTATGGCAGTTGTCACAAGTCCACTCCTGTGGGGCAGGATTCTCTACACCATGGCAAATCCATCTTGTGATGGGGGGCAGGGATACCCATTCTCTGTCCTTTTAGCATGCTTCCTGTTTCACAACTAAATGTAGACCACAGAATACCAGGGTTCTCTCCCTCCATGCAAGGGTACAAATACAGTCTCAAATCTGTTCCTGGGATAGAACCCTCTGGACCACTGCACAACAAACCAGAAAGCCACAGGTATGTATAGTCTTTGGGGGGCCCTATACACCCTAGTATGTGTCTTTTCCCTGAAATGTAGAGCTTGGTTCAAACCCCCACAGACTCCTCTTGAGACCCTTTATATTTCCTCCCTTCCTTTTGTCATACCGAGTCCCTTGGGGTTCTTTCCTTTGACAGTGTTTTGGCCCTTAAATAATCACATAGGTATGGTATAGTTTGAAGAACCTTTCCAAGGCAACACATACAAATGGCACTGGCAGAATTATCTTAAAAGTAAGACAAAAGCTTTATTAATTAATTAATAAATGCAGTAAATAACATAAATACAAATAATTTAGACACTGGTTACAGGATATTAAAAATGAAATGGAAATTTAAATAAAAACCTACACTTTAAAACTCTGAGATTAAAGTTCTACCTCAAGTCCTTAGTTGCTGAATTTTGAAGTGCAAAGTGTCCTTAGAAGTGGTAGCTGATGTCTTGGCTTTTAGTCCAGGAGAAGTCTTGAAAATAAATTGTCTCTGCTCTCTATGCAGCCAGGGTCTCCAAATGCAAAAAGGCTAAAAGGATTTGATACAGACTTTGTGCCCTTGTTTTATGGGCTTCTCCAAGGGCAGGTCCCAAGGACAGTAGCTGTCCTTGCAATTGGCTAGCATTCTGTCTCTATGGCTATGCAACCAATCTGGTTTTAATATTTTATGACAAAAATAAACACAAATGTTCCTCTCTGAATAAAAGAGAAAACCAGTTCCAACAATCCTGAATTTCAGGAGAAGCTCCAGCCCCCCCCCCCCACTTTGGAATGGCTGTAATTAAACTACACTCAGTACAGTCATTTACTTAAATGGTATTCCATTCAGCTGTAACACGATTAGCTCAGGGTAGACTTGCAGAGACAAAAGAAATCCAGACCAAATGGCACCACTGGATGCTGAGGGCCATTCAAACTCAAATGGATGTGCCTGCTTCCAGTTCTGCTTAATGATCAAATGCACATATTTCATAAAAAGCTTGAATTCCCTTGAATTCACATCCCTGTGTCATGATTAGTGTTTCCTAAATATATCAAGTTGTTTGGTTTTGTGGTTTTCTTTAAATCAGCATCTGTTAATGTGCTGTGCAATAACTGAAAACAGTGAAGAAACAGTGAAGATGTGTCTGTCCCTGTCAGTGAGCAATTACATCATACCTGTCCAGCCTGCTGCTTCACCAATTAAGCCCCCGATTGACTGAATAAGCTGTTGCATTTCCTAGTTAGAGCAGTCTGTAGAGCTAATTGTTTCACTCAAAGATTATTACTAGCCCATCTGGTTTGTGTTTAGAGAGGTTAGCTTAAAATCATTCTGTTCTCATAAACAGTTGATCATTTTGGGTTCAGTGCTGAACTGAAGTGGTATGAATGAATGTCTGTGATAAATTACTTTGTCTGTATCACAGATGTCAGTTTTCTGTCATCAAAACTATGCATTCTATTCTGGCTATATAACACAGGGTTGTTTAATGGATATAAACTACATGTACATTCCATTAATTCATAGAAACAGCGTGTCTTTGATGCAGCCTCAATAAATATGTTTATGTGATAACAATGATGTTTACATGTCAGATTGACAGACCTGTGTCTCCCACACTCTGCTATTTCAGGAACATGTACTGCATGAACTCATAAAATTCAGTTCTTTGAGGGTTTCTGTATGAAAATACATCATGTATGTGTATAACTAGAAATACTATATGGCATCCTGGTGCCCCTGTCTCCTGCCTGACAGTTGAAACAGCAGCTCTCTGCTTCCCCTTCCCCCTTTCCCCTGCCCCAAAAGCCCTCTGTCTTCTGCCCTCATATGAGGCTGCTGCAACCTGATGCCCACTGTCTTCTCCTCACAGTCAGGGCTGCTGCACCCTGCTGCCTTCTACACACTTTAGGCTGCTGCACCCTGTTACCCTCTGTCCCCCACCCTATAACATAAGATGAAAGTATTTTTTGTATTTTCTGTCGGGTGCTTTTGGGTAGTGTACCAAAGGATCTGATTTTCTAGTGGCAGGGAGCAGCATGATACAATTACTCTAACTGTGGGGGCAAGATGCTCTATGGTGCAGCATGGCACTGTGGTGTCAGGGGACAGAGGACAGCATGGTGCCAAAGTCTTGACCATGGTGCAGAACACAGTAGGGAATCAGGGTACAGCAGCCCTGACTGTGTGATGGGGTGCACATAGTTCAGCAGTCCTGCCTTTTTGGGACAATGGAAGTGGGTAGCAGGGTGCAGCAAAACCCCACCTTTGGTGGCATGGGGCAGCATGGTGCAGCAGCCCAAACTGTGAAGGCAGTGGCCCTGGGACTCTAGAGCTTAGCAGAGCACAGCATCCCTGTCTGTGGAGACAGGAAAAGGGGGCAACAGTGTGCGGTGGCCCTGACTGTGGGGGACAGAAGAAAGAGGGCTACAGCAGCCTCAACTGACAGACAGGAGACAGTGGCATCAGGATGCCATGTAGTATTTCTAGTTATACACATATAGGATGTATTTTCACACAGAACCCCACAAAGTATTGAATTTTATGAGTTCATATAGTACATGTTCCTGAAATAGCAGAGTGTGAAAGACACATGTTTGTCAGTCTGACATAAAACAAAATTGTTCTCACATGAACCTATTTATTGAGGCTACATCAAAGACACACTACTTCTATGAATTAACAGAATGCAGATTTATTTTATATCCATTAAACAACCCTGTGTTATATAATCAGAATAGAATGCAGAGTTTTGATGACAGAAAACTGACATCTGTGATACAGACAAGGTAATTTCTCACAGACATTCATTCATGCCACTAAAATTCAGCACTGCACCCCAAATGATCAACTTTTTATTAGAACAGAAAGATAGATGTTAAGCATATCTCTCTAAACACAAGCTGGATGGGTAGTAACAAACTCTGAGTGAAAACAATTAGCTCTACAGACTACTCTAACTAGGGACTGCAACAGCTTATTCAGTCAATCAGGTATTTAACTGGTGAAGCAGCAGGCTGGACAGGTATGATGTCATTGCTCATTGATATGGACAGAAACATCTTCACTGTTTCTTCGCTGTTTTCAGTTACTGCAGAACACATTAACATATGCTGATTTAAAGAAAACCACAAAACCAAACAGCATGCTATTTTTAAGAAACACTAATCATGACACAGGGACCTTTATTCAAGTGAATTCGGGCTTTTTATGAAACAGGTGTGCATTTGATTTTTAATTATGCTTTTGCCCCCTTTTAAATTATTTAATTAACTCTAGTCCTTGACTAGCAGCTGACAGATTCTCTGCCCAGTAACTAGAGTTACAACATTTTTGGGGGGGGCATGGCTTTTGTTTGTACCCATGATCCCTTGCAACTTACATTAGGCCACCATGGGCATCTCTGATACATTTTTCACATTAAATAAAATAAAATATGATTAGAACAATATGTTATGCATTATCTCACCACAGCAGTGATGCCATTTGAGTCCTTTCTTGTATATGCTTTTTTTTTTGTTTGGACCTGATAATATGACATTTAGAACATGATGCTAGGATCAAAGGCATTGAAGGCCCTAATTGGTGTGTGTGTGTGGGGGTATTTCCTTGTACATTTGTGTATGCAATTGACCTGTATTTTTTAGTCCAGGATGCACAGGCAGGTAATCTAGCTGTGGACATATTGCATATATTTTCCTTGGTATCTGGCTCCAAAATGAACACTAATAAATGCGTGAGAATCCTGGTCAGGAACATAAGAGCTCCTTCACAAATGGAGGTTTGTGGAATACAGATTAAGCCAGGATCAGTAAAAATCCTTGGGGTTACGTTTGTGGTCCCAAATTGGTGAAAGATAACTGGGAAGAGAAATTATTGCAGAGCACAAGACTGGCAAATGGAAAGCTTGGCCTATGAGCCACATAAAGTGGATTTTTCTGTTGAAAACTTGTTTTTTCAATGAATGAAGGTAAAAATATACAATGGTTTATTTTGTCTATTGTGGGGCAGTAAACTAAACCTTGTGAAATATAATATAACCTATCTAGAAGTTAAAAAGAGGATTAGCAATGCTAAATCCAGTCAATTTTGTTTCAGCATTTTCCTTTATAGTAATGTAAATCCAATCCCACACAGTCAAAATAAACCAATGAATCCATTTTTCCAAGTGAGGTTTACCTTTTTTAGATAAATGGCATACAGGAGAGCTGGCTGTTTTTTTTTTTTACAATACAAGTATCTACAGGATTTTTTTTTAAAGGTTAAAACCTGGAAGCACTGTGTGAATGAGGTCTAATGCCACACATGAAAACAACCATGATCTTGGATAAACATTGTCATCAAAGTCTCACATTCACATGTCCCCTTGGGATCTAGAAAAATGGCTGCTTGCTCAGTTGGTGGACCTCAGAATTCCCCAGAAGATATGGGATACTTTATGGATGTGTTGCCACAGGAACATGAGTGTTAGGGACAATCACCATCATAACGCTGTTTTGGAGCATTATTGTTTGAGGCCTGAGTGCAGCATGAGCCCAGAAGCTATGGAACACTTGTTTTTCAAATACACTCGACCAGTTCTGGAAGGTGGTTGCTTGTGTATGGAACAGTGTCATTTTTAGCCATATGACTAATAAAGTCTTAGTCTATGGAGACTTCAGCGGGAATGAGATACATTTCATCCAAGGGTTGATAGTGGTGATTCCAAAATGGCACATTTGGCAAAATAGGTGACAACTGATATTTCAACAACCACAAAAGAAAAATCCTGATTCTAATCTTTGTTGAGAAAATGAATAAAGAAATACTGACTATTTTTAGTGAAGAATATCAAATACTGCCACAATCAGTATTTAATTATCTGTGGATAGACACCCCTGGTTTCTCTCAGCAAATGTGCCATCACTAATTGGGAATAGCCACTGTATTTCTTTTTCTCTTGTATTGGCTTATTTCTTACTGTTCATTATAGTTTCTTTCTGTTGTGCAATCTGTGACTGTTTTTAACATAGTCATATTGTAGTTTTGTTTGATTTTTTTAACATTAATAAAAAAATCACCTACTGTTCTTCTTGGGACATGACATTATAGCAAACTAATTGGAAGGTTTTGATCTGGAAAAAAATGTCCATTTTGAAACAGAAAAGAATACTTCTTGAAAAGATATTGTTAATTTCTATAGTTCTATATGTTAGATAGAGAATAATGGATAACTCACTGGGTATTACCGGTGAGTAATACCATCAAGAGGTTCTGGACACCTAGGAACATCGAGAGCGAAGCTTGAGAGATTCTGATGTCCAGAACCTCAAGATGGTATTACTCACCGGTAATACCCAGTGAGCTATCCTTTATTTTTTTTAATATATGGATGCAAGATTTTTTGTATATGTCTTTTTGTTATGGACGGTCAGCTGTTCAGTGAAGGACTGTCTCAGTCCTAGCCAACCGCCACACTTTCTGATACGCTGTCTCTTTCTCCCTCTCATCCCTGCCGCATACAGGCACAAATGGACAGTTTTCTTTTAGTCCTACCTTGTCCTATGTTGGAGATGCCACTTAAATCATTTTCCAATATTTAAAAAATTTCCATAAACACGGGAAGTAGCACGAACATTTTATGCTCTTGCCAAGCAAAAGACCACTGCCATGTTTGCGAAGGTGTTTTGGCAGCCCAAAAACAGAAAACAGCAAATCAATAGCCACATTTTCACTGTGACTGTTTGATTGATGCTTGGCAGGATTAAAAGTTTTGGGAGTTATGCACTTGGGTTGTTAACCTTTCCTGATAATACTATCGTTCAGATCCCGAACGATACTATAATGAGACATGAACAATAGTATTATCACTCTCAAAGTGTGATATTATCACTTCGGGAGTGATAGTATTACTGTAAAAATACTGTATGCTTTAGTAGCATATTAAATCTGATCTCCATATATTAATGTTGTTAATCCCCCTTCTCTTACATTGGAAGTGCAGTTGTTGAGCTTTTTTTTTTTCTTGTCCAAGTTGTTTGGGGGAGTAGGATGAACCCTATAAAGAACGATGTACTCTATAGTTGTATTGCCGAAGGTGGGCAGGGTATGATGCAAACCATTTTTTTTTCTTTTATAGTATTTTCATTCACCATAAAATTAGTCTTGCTTTGTTACATACACGAAAGTATGGGATACAAGGAAGCTGAATTGGTAGGAAACATTTCTCTCTTTATGGTAGGCAGGAGATTTACATCTAAAACAAAATGCACAGCAGAGATTGCCTGGTTTCTTACATTCATGTTTAGCAAACCTCATGGAAGAAGTTATACAAGACTATTTGAGGCCCTGAGGTTGAATCTGAAGTGGAATTTTACAGATGCCCAGAACACAGTAGAATATTGTTTTGGAATACTTGCAGGAGAAGTGGTTACCAGTTTATACATGGGATGTGGACTGGCTTGCTTGCCATCGGTGTTTTGGGGTAAAAAAAATACTCACAAAAGCATAGTTCAAAAACATTTCCCACATGCAGAGTGTAATGGGATGCTGGAAAAATGGGGAACCCTATATCTAGAATGTTCCTACTAGCTATCTTGTGGCAGGAGTCTGGGTTTTTGGCACTGCAACATGAAGAATCAGTTACAGATATTTTGTCAGATAGATAGTCCCAGTATCAGCACACCAAAGTATGGATACGTTTTGCACTATTGAAATGCTATATATAGCAGTGGCATGGCACATACCTATTCAGCAGTAAGTAGTGGAACATACAGAAATTATTTATCTATGGTCAGAGACAATAAGGCCACAAAATGATGGTGATTTTTAATTTTGACACCAAATTTTCAAGATAGTCATTTTATGACTGCCCTTATAAACATGCCATGTAGCACTTATAGTATATTGGCTGAAATGTCATTTTGCACCACAGTGTGAAAAGACATTTCACCCAGTATTTAAAAAATTACACCTGTCACATTTATGACGTGGTGTGGAAAAATGGGTATGTTGAAAGTTTGGAGTTAAAATGTTGAAAACCAGCAAAGTCATGAGTGAACGCTGAAATATTGCAATGTTCAGTCATATCCTGGACATTTTACCATATTTGTACACCAGGGCCCAGATATTCAAACTGCGCTCAAAAGTAGCGCAACAGCAGGAGCAAGCACAAACCCGTTGCGCAAATGCGCAACAGGTGCGATATTCAAACATGGAGCACAGCAAATTGCGCAAGCAACCAACGTCTCAATATTGCACATACTGCGCCATGGCGCAACCAGGTAGGAGAGGCTGAGCCTAAATGCTGCTTATGGAGCAACCAGGGAAGCTCAGCTGAGCATTCCAGAGCTGCCATAGCGCGCACAGCCCCCCAGAGCAATGGAACTGCACATCCAGGGAGGCAGGCTGGGGCCCACCGCCAGCCATGCCACACATGAAGCACAGGAACTCACTGCAGAACCCACACCACACCTGCACACCCCAGAACAGCATCACTGGGGTGGGACAGATGTATCTACCTGCCCATGGGGACAAGCCAACAAAGCATAGCAGAGCCATGACACCCCAGCACAACCACTGGCAGGCTGAGAGTGCCACACACAGGGGGTTGACAACCACAGTGCACATCAGCCCCCCATATGCACAGCACACCCTGCACTGTGACCCCAAGACACCACCCATGTGCAGTGACTGGCACTGCAGGAAACCATGCAGTCCCCCCAGCACTCGTCAGCCCCATGCAACACAGAAGCCTACAAGCCAGACACACCCTGTGCACCCAGCAGTGGGTGGCAGCAGACGGCAAGACCAATAGAAAGTCACTGCCATGCTGGAGATACCTCACCATGCACACACACACACACACACACACATACCCAGGACCATATCACCCCACATGGCATGTACACCACTGCAACTGAACAACCATAGCCAGCTGCAAAACAGAGACCAACACAGTATTCATATCAAAATATAAATGTATTGTCAAAATTTGTAAAGTGCAAAACAATCAACTATAATTATTTACAAGGTGGGGTACGGGTACAAGGTAGGGGTGGGCAAGGGGTAGGGATGAACAACTTGGAGAGGGAAGGCAGGGTGGTAGGGATGGGTGAAGTGGGAAGGGTAATTTGGGCTAAAGCCCAGCAGGCTGGTCCTCCTCTGCTCGGCGGCGATGCCTCCTCTGCAGGCCATGCCTGTGAATGTCCCTCAGGATGGCCTGGTTTTCTAGGGACCCTTCCGTCAGCCTTGGATGTCCGCTGTATCCTCCTGAGAACTATGAGGCCTAGGAAAATGGGAACACAGTCAATGGCTGTGACTGACCACAACCCTGAACACCACCCAACCTGCAAGCCACTTGAGCCCAATGTCCCACACCTTTGATGGCATGCACACCCACAGTGAACATGCCATGGCCGATCACAAACAGGCGGCACCAGTTATGCGCGCACTACCCGCCCACACACACTGCCCACGCCAATCAGTACAAATTCAGGCTGTCGCGTGATGTTGCACCGCAGTGCGAGCGTTACACAGCTATGTGCCCAGTGCATGCCTGGACCACCTGTGATGCATACACAGGCGTGTCGTGATGCTGCACTGTGATGCAGGTCACCTGTGTCACGCCTACATACATGGATACATAGACAGTGTCGGTGAAGATAAGGCCTATGGGACACCCAGCTCTGGCCATTTGGCCTTGTACGATCACTCTCTTGTCCTATAAGTCCGTTAAGCCCTCACCCCTGACCTCCAGAAGTCCCTCATGGCGAACCACACATACAGATATCCCGTGACCAAGTCAGCCCCACACATCCTCTTGCAGGGTGTTCCTTTCGTCCACCACCATTATGTGAAGAAACACTTAGCAGTGTTCCTCTTAAACGGAGCCTCCAACTGCATCCCATGCCCTCTAGTCCTGGAACATCCTTTACGCTGACAAATATTGTTTCCTGCACTCTGTTCCCCTGTACAATACTTGCTATGTCCCCATCATATCCCCACAGCCTCCTCCCCTCCAGAGTACATGTTCAGTTCTGTCAACCTGTCTGCATAGGACTTGTGATGCAATCCATGCACCATCCATGTCGCCCTCCTGTGAGCAGCTCTCCACCCAGTCCCTGTCCATACGTAGGTATGTTTTCCAGAACTGTAACACTGTACTCCAGTGTGGGAGTCACTAGTGTTTCGTCTAGTGGAACTACGACCTCCCATTTAGTTGTGTCCATCATGGTTGGTGGTCCTGCCCCCAGCATGCAATAGCATCCATGACGTAATGATACTCACACTCCTCCAGCAGCTCTGTCTGCCGCTGCTGCTCTGCATGTTGCTGCTGCTGTTGCTGCTACTGGCTGACAGGCCTGTTGCACTGGGGCCCTGGCATGGCCCACATCAGCCTCGGTCTGGCGCCCTCACCATCCGGCCTGTGGGAGACATATGGTGAGACAAACATCAGTGTGGCTTTAAGCAGAGTGCCCCTGCCCCAGTGATGACTGCCTGCCCACACAGCCATAACCATCCATCGCATTAGCTGCACACACACGGACACCGTGCACAGCCACCCAGGCACACACACACCTTCAGAGGATATAGGTGAATAGATGGTACTCATCGTGGCCTAGGCACCAGGCCTCGCCTGGCACAGGAACGCAGCCACGTTAAGAGTTCAGGCTCCCTCCAGCGGAATGCTTGTACCAGTGTGCCGGCGCTTCTACGCAGACCGGCGCGCCAGTGACCCACCAGGTCAGTGGCCACTTTTGCCGACACATGGGGTCTAGGTCCGGTGAGGGGCCTCACCATATAGCCCTCATAGTGGGGGTTCCACTAGGGGCTGCCTCAGGTTGGCCACTTCTACTGCACTCCAGGACACCGCCTCCTCCGGGCCATGGCCCCAACTTTACTAGCAGGCATTATGGCGCTTCCGCGCTTGTGACCCTACGTGGAGTTGTTGCGCAAGCTAGACCAGCACAGGTGTTCAATCGCGTTGTTCGCACAGCGCCATCACTTGCCGTGGTGCTGTGAACCAGACGGCGCAATAGGGACGACATACATGGCATGCCCACAGCGCCAGGGTCAGAGGGGCATATACAAGGTCACGTGTACGATGCAAGGCTACGACGGCCTATAGGATGGTTAGGCATCCTGCGCGACTGCTAAGCAGAGCACCAGTGCCACAGTGTACTATCGGCGCGAGAAGTGCCATAGTGCTAGCTATAGTGCCCAGTGCTGTAGCGCCACTGGCACAATGGTGGCTATGGGTCAGAATGCTTATCGCTGCTCAGCAGGTCTGCAGCGCGATCGACGCCTCGTTGCCTGTCTGGGCATGCGCATGCAGTCTAACACAGCCACAAACATATGCCATTGCCAGCCGACCTTCCTTATTGCACTAAGCGCAACCCGGTTATTCAGCCTATATGCAATCAGTCGATCAGTTTGCGGTGGCGCAGGCGATTAGCATGTCATTGTGTTCCATCATTTGCATGTGTTGCACTATCAAAATGCGACACTGCTGTGGTGGCTGATTTGTTGTTGTAGCTGAGAGGGAGTTACATGCTGTGTGATGCTCTGACAATGCTCATGTAGGGGTGCTGGAGGATGTCGCAGGTTGAGGGGCTGAGCATGATGAGACATCAGAAAGGCGAGGCACCTTCCATCAGTATCTGCCATGCGCGAGGAAGGCTTGCCTCCGCCTGCTGGCGCCTGGGGAAAGCTGGACTGTACAGTGACAGGTGTCCACTTCACCCATACAGCTCAGCATGACTGACGTGAACCAGCCGAGGGTGTGGATGGCGGCGAGGGAGGAGGTCAACTCACCACAGCAGAGATCGAGGCCTCTTCCAGGCTACCTGGAGGATGAGCCGCTTGAGGGCGAACTGGTACCCTCAGCAGCTGCGCTGCAGGAGGGGGTAGCTCTGGCCGTCAACCTGCACGAAGCCACCAGCGCCTGCGGTGGAGTTGGCAAGAAGATGGGGACGACCTAGGAGGTTGAAGGAGGGTGCAGCCAGGTGGACGTCTCCACTGGGACCACCAGTGGGGCAGCTACCCGACCGAGGACATTGGTCTCTTCCGCGCCGAGTGCTATTGTGGTGTTCCTGGTGGAGGATCCAGACAGGTGCCCATCACTGTACTGTGGGTGTCGCGGTGTTGTGGGGGGTTGCGTTGTTCACGTACTCGCATGTACTTTTTCTGTTCAGATCTTGCCTGTCTGCAGGAGACGGTGGTGGGTGGATAGCGGCAGACCCTGGACCAGAGGAGGGACCTTCACCTCCGCCAGCAGCCTGCACGCGACTGCAGCAGCAGGTCGCGGCTGGACGTCCACCGCAGTGATACGGTGCAGGGGTGGGCAGCCTGTCACAGCAGTCTGGCATGCAGGTGTGCCAGCATGCTGCCATGGCAGGCAAACACCGTCATTATTGATGATGGCAGGGCTCAATGGCCAGTGAGAGGTGTGTCCCACTAGGACACATGGCGGCCAGCACGTGCCTCGGGTTGTTCAGTTCCACTGTACCAGCATGCTGGCACAGCACAGGTTTCTGTCACACCGGGTCAGCGTTGGTTGTCTTACAGGTGTCTGGTATGCTGACAGACAGTGGAACAGTGACCTGGGGCCTCGTGTTGAGGCAGCAGCAGTTGCACACCAGCCTGGGGACAGCGCAGGCAGTGGGCACTTGTCCACTGCCTTAGATCAGCCTGTCTGGTCCTGGCAGCAGCGCCACCCCTGCGGGGTCAATGCTGGGGCTGTACTTTTGATGCGGCACCGCCGCTGCAGGAGCGGTACAGCGCAGGGGCGGGGTTGGTCCGTGGAGGCACTGACTGTCTGTGAGCGCATAGTAGAGGTGCTCGACCGAGCGAGATGGTCCATGTGCGACGGATGACCGCCACCACAGGCTGACCCAGGCAGGTCTCTGTGGTGACGGCATTGCCCGCATTCGCGACCCTTTAATTCCCGCCAGTGCGACTCCACTCTCTGCTCGGCATCGCGCACCAGCTCTCCGATGCGGGTTCTCTGTGGTATCCCGAGCACCCTGGTGCAAGTTTGTTTACGGGATGCAGACCCCTGCGGGCAAGGTCGCGTGTAAGACTGGGACCCCCTGGTGCACTAGCGCCA
Source organism: Neoceratodus forsteri (assembly GCA_016271365.2). Classification (NCBI taxonomy): domain Eukaryota; kingdom Metazoa; phylum Chordata; order Ceratodontiformes; family Ceratodontidae; genus Neoceratodus; species Neoceratodus forsteri. The sequence goes on from CM028130.1 coordinate 1,320,917,489, forward strand.
CCCGATGGGCCCCTGCGCAGCCTGCCAGTGCTTCTAGGGCTACGGCGGGCTGCGCACGCATCCGTGTGTGGCTGCGGGACAGTGCTCCCTGATCGAGCTGTCTCCCAATGCAGGCCCTGTCTGGTGCCGCCCGTGTGCAATGTGTGTCATAGGGCAGTGCACTGCTGGGTGCTCTGCTCACCAAACTGACACACGGACCACCTGCACACTCTCCCAACTGCTGTCCACAGGTGCGTGTGGATGATGATGCCTGTATTGCGTTGTACTGTAGCACCAAGGTGCAGCAGCTGTTCAGGTCCTGACACACGACGCGGACAGTCCAGGTGGTGAGGGTGGTTGTGGTGCTGTGTGATAGCGGTAATTCCGCAGTGCCGTGCTGCCGCCCCTGCTGCTGCCTCGGTGTGTGTGTGTTCATTCGCATGCTCACCCTCTCTGATGATGTGTTGGTATGCTCTAGACCCTTCAACTCCTTGACCTCATGCACGGTGTTCTGTGGTGCCTGTGGTTTGTGACAGATGGTGTTGCCTGCACATGTCCCTGACTTACCTGTGTTGGGCTGAGTGCTCTTTTGTGTCCCGTGCAGCTGGGTCCTGCCGTGTCAGTTGAGGGTCCTCCTCCTGGGGGGGCGCCCATCACCCATATCACCGGGCGCCACTGGCGTCCCCGATCGCTGTCCCTCTTGACCGTATGTTATCCCATGGTCTTTGGCCATGTTGTGCAGATGCAACAGGCCAGGAATATCCCACAGGCCTTTTTGGGTGTACTCTGTAGGGGCTCTGCCGGTGTCCAGGCATCGAAGCTGCGGCCTTGAGTATCCCGAACACCCGCCTATGATATTCGTGTTATGGCATGTGCCTCTATTGAAACCGGTGGGGCTGGCGCTGGGGACGGGGCTGGTATGGTGTGAGCAGCCAGGACGGAGGGTATCTGCCAGTCACCTGTGTGGAGATAGTGGAGATCAGTGTTAGGTCAGGTCCATGCTGCCCATATCCCGTGTGCCACTACCATGGCACCGTGTCATTCCTACCCTGCATAGAGTTTGCATTCCACATGTGTACTACACCACTAGATGACCCGCGGGGATGTTCCCCTCTTAATCGAGGTGGCACAGTGCAGATTGGTGCCTATATGAAGGCATCATGTGTCTGCCAGGGTGTGTGGCACAGACATTGATGATGCGCCCAGTGGCATCACACACCACCTGGCAGTGGACACTCGAGAAGCCCTTTCAGTTCCTAGATATGCTTGATGTCTGGTCAAATCCGGTGGCGTGCGAATGGCCACATGGGTGCAGTCTATGGCACCTAGCACGCCAGGCATTTGGTGCTACCCTGTGGAACTCCTGCATGTTTGCTGTCCGCTCTGCCGCGTGCTGGGGAAATGGATGTACTCTGCAGCATGAGGCAGCAGTGCGCTGAGGAATTGGGTGAGGATGCGTGACGTGGCCGACTGCGTAATGCCTGTGGTGTCCCCTGTCAGGCCTCTGGAAGGTGCCCGTGGCGAGCAGGCACATGCAGGCTGTCACCTTGGTCTCCACGGACAGAGCATGACTCCGTCGTGAGGGTGCCTGCATCACATCACTGCACAGCTCACTGAGCTGTCTCAGTATTGCCCTGTTCAGGCGGTACCGGGCCACGATCTCGACATTGCTGTACAGCTCGTAGCTGATGCGGGCACGATACCGCCTGTCGGGGGCGTACCGCCGACGGGCCCCTCCACGGCCATGTCCCCCTGCAGCATGCTGTCTCACCCCCCTCATTACAGCTTCCATGTGGAAGCTGACACTGTCCATCTCCCTGGCTTCTGCCCTCCCCCAGCTGCTGTTCCTGTGTTACCCCCACTGCCCCCACTGCTGCTTCCACTGCACCGGGCACCCCCACTGGCCTCTCTGTCCTCCAGGACCCACTGTCCCTCTCTGTCCTTCCTGCTCCTGTCTCTGTCTCTGTCTCTGTCTCTCTGTCTCTTTCCCCGGTTTGCGTGCCTGCTCGAGTTCTTGCGCGCTCCCTTGAGCCGTTTATTTTGGCTCAAATCCGGTACTCTTGCCCAACTTCGGCTGAGCCACTCTTGCGCGTGCACAAGTGTTCAAATATCGCATTGCACACTTTGCCATGGACCCCGCCCCTTGATTCGCATGCCTTCATTTCCATCTGCGCTGTGGCTCAGCGTGTTTTCGGTGGCGCAGCTGGCCCTTCTCAATATCGCAGAATGGCGCATTTTTGGAGTTGCGCACGCGCAACCCTGTTGCGCATGGCGCAACCCTTTTGAATATCCAGGCCCAGATTTTCAGCATAGTCTTCTTATTACCCCACCTCATGAACCCTGCAGGTGAATGTTTTCAAATCACAGCTAAAATGTGATTCCCCACCATCAAAATGTTATTCCGTGCCACAGGTGCAAAAACACATTTTTCCAGGATTTGAAAAATCACAGCTGTCATGTTCATGAGGTGGTGTGAAATAAGGACTACACTGAAAATGTTGAGGTCAAAATATTTAAAATTACTGAAGTTATGATTGTGCATAGAATAATTTCAACTTGCAGTATGCTCGTAATGTTGTCATTTTTACATATTTTGACCCCAAATATTCAACATAGCCTTATGGTTAGAGGGCAGTATATACTTAAATATCTTTTTGTAGCATTGTAGATAATTCTTAAAGTACAGAAGAGCAAGAGTCTGGTTAGAAGAATAAATAATGTGATTACTGAAGGGGACATTAATAATGAAAATTGGGACAAACAAATATAGACATGATACATAAATGGAGTTGATAAATTAACTGTTTAATTTAAGGGGCATTGAACATTGATAAGGTAAATGGAGGGAGCTGATTTTTAAACAGGTCAGGAAATATTAAACTCTGATTTTGCTGGATATAGTACTTGTAGAAACAGTACGAAAGGAGGGTTGGGGCAAGCAAATTGAAGTTTAAATTACATATGTAGGATAGGGCATATTAGAGTACGAGTGTCTAGTAACTTAAGCTCATGAGCATGGGAGGGTTTAATATGCATTTTGAGGGGAGATGTGGGGTGAGGGGGAAGTGCGGGGTCAACTAGGGGACTTGGTAGTCCAGGATGATGGAGGGGTACATGCAGGAGTCATGGGGGGAGGTGAGAGCCAGATCAAGGAGAATAGTGGGGTGTAATAGATGCAGTGCTGCAGTTTATATAGAGATGATCTGGAGAATGGGGTTTTGCCCAATATGTAACAGACTGTCACAATTAGAGGTGGACATTATCAGAGAGACGGGAGAGATGGAAAGTTGGTACATGGGGAGTATGGGCAGGAGGGGCAGCTAGGGGGTGAGCAGCAGGTCAACAAAGGAGCATCCAGTGAATGGGGGGTACAAAGGACCAGTTTCCAGGGCAGGAAATAGTCCAGGTTATTTAAGAAGTAAAGGAGGAAAGCAGGTGGAGAAGACAGCAATAGGAAGGGGCATGGAGGGTGAGGAGAAGGAGGAAGCAAGAAAGGGGAACAAATCAGAGGAGAAAAAGAAGGGGAAGAGCAATGTGACAATGAGTTATGCATATGTCAGTGGGGGTGGGGTAAACCTGAGAAATAGGTATACATCCTTAAGGAAGTTGGGGGATTCAGGACAGCAAGAGGAGGAAGGTGCCAATGAAGATAGTAACGGAGAAGGGAGGAGAGGTGAGGAACTGGTAAGGAATAGCAAGGAGGCATTGGGAATAGTGAACCCAGCAGAGGTTATGGGTGGGAGTGCAAGGGGAGAAATAGGGCAAGGGTACACAGATAAGTGGGAGGGCAAGGCCATGGAAGGGAAGACATCAAATGGGATGGATGGAGGTGCAGATAGGAGCAGTGGGCAAGGAGGGGCTATGGGGGAGGGGTAGTACCAGGGAGACAAGCAGGGCAGAACAAGATGGGAAGCAGCCAAGCAGAGAATCCCTAGAATGCAAAGGGGCTAAGGAAAGTAAAGTCCTTATTTTGGGGGATTCCATAATTAAGGGAATCGGATGGGGAGATTGGAGCTATTAGGGCTGAGTGCATGCGGGTATGATGGTGCTCAAGGCTTCACACTTAATACACAACTTGGCCAGGAAACATGAGGGGGGTCACCCACATCATGATGCATATAGGCACAAATGATCTGGCAGACAACGGCATGAAGGAGGGGCAGGCTAGATTCAGTGAGCTGGTTAGGATCTGTCAGGTGGATGGTAAAACTGTCTTCCTTTCTGAAGTCCTGCCAGTACCAAAAGCCAGTATGGATAGAAAGGGGAGAACTGAGGAGTTCAATTTGTGGCTGAGAGGGTCATGTAAGGAAAAGGGGTTTGAACTGGTGGGGGAATGCGGTAGGACATGGGTAAACGAGGAACTTTATGCTCCTGACAGGCTACATTTAAGCAAGGGCACAAGGGTCCTGAAAGATAAATTAGATTGCTACGTAAGGGAGGGTTTACATTTAAACTGAATGGGTGGGTAGTAGCAGAGAATAACCTAGCTAGTACTCCCCCTCAAAATGGGGCAGGTAAAGTAGCAAGGGATAGCAAGGACATAAGTGATTTATGGTGGCAAGGCTGTCAGGAAATGCCAGGAGTTTAGGATATAAATTGGTGGACCTGGAGGCCACTATGGTGGAAGAGGATGTAGACACTGTGACTATAAAGGAGACCTGATGGTCAGAGCACCAATCTTGGGAAGTAGGTGTCCCGTGATACAGGCTTTTCAGAAAGGACAGGCCTGGCAGAAAGGGAGGGGGTGGTATTGTATGTCAAAGAAGACATTAGGGTGACAGAAGAGCAGGAGGTACAGGGGGAGTTGGAGGTCCTGTTGGTCACATTGGAAAAACTGTCTGGGGCATCATTAAGACTGGGTGTGATTTACAGACCTCCTACACAGGGGGAGGAAGGGGATAGGCAGATGGTACAAGAGGTACAGTGAATGGCACTCTGGGGGAGATCCTACTTCTGGGGGACCTTAACCTCCCCAACGTGGACTGTGTAATCCCAATAGCAACATCTGCCAGGAGCTAAGAGGTACTTGAAGCACTCCAGGGAGCTTTCCTGCAACAGCTGGTTAGGGAGCCCACTAGGGGGGATAACATGCTGGATGTGGTCCTCGCTAACGGGGATAGTGTAGAAAAAGTGGAGGTGGGAGACTGCCTTGGTATGAGCGACCACATTACAGTGAGTTTCAGGATAAAAACCGGGAAGGAAACAAATCAAACCAACACAAAGGTTTTGGACTTTCAGTGAACGGACTTTGCAAGAATGAGGGGGATTTTCAGGGAAGAAATGGAAGGTAAGGAGCTAATAGAGGGCATAGAGGAATTATGGAAATGGATTAAGAGGGGATACTGAAAGCACTGAGCCTTGCATCAAGAGGGTAGAAAACAACAAAAGAAGAAGGAGACCACTCTGGTTTACCGGGGAGGTGGTGTGGGCAATTAGGGAAAGAAGGATGGCTTTCAAAACCTATAAGAAGAGTTAGAGGAGGGAGGACAGGAAGATTTATAGAGAGAAGCTGAGGGTGGCAGGGCAAAAGATTAGGAGGGAAAATGTGGATACGGAAGAAAGAATTGCTAGGCAGGCCAAAAGGGGAGATAAAACTTTTTTTTAGGTATGTGGGGGAGAAAAGGAAGGCAAGGCAGGGGATAATGAGGGTAGGGGGGAGCACTGGTGGAGGGAGACTTTGAGAAGGCAGAGGTGCTGAATAGTTACTTTTGCTCGGTCTTTATGGTGGAAGGGAAGGGGAAGGGATCTGAGTTAAAGAAGAGAGGAGGGTATGACAAAAGAGTGGACCCTAGCCCATTCAGCAAGAACAGGGTAAAAGAAGAACTAGGAAGGCTGAAGGTAGACAAGACAATGGGGCCAGACGGCTTGCACCCTAGTGTACTCCAGGAACTGAGGGAGGAGCTGGAAGCACCTCTGGTGAGGCTGTTAGCTTATCCCTGGATACTGGATGGGTGCCAGGTGACTGGAAGATGGTGGAGGTGATGCCACTGCATAAGGGGGACAGTAGGGAGGAGATGGGAAACCATCACCCAGTCAGCCTCACCTCAGTGGCAGGGAAGGTGATGGAAGTGTTATTAAAGGAAAGAGTGGTAAACTTCCTGATAGACAGTGGACTACTGGATGACAGGTAGCATGGCTTCACAGCTGGGAGGTCATGTCAGATGAACCTAGTAGAGTGCTTTGATTGGGTGATGAAGGTGATTGATCAGGGAAGGGCAGTGGATTTGGCCTATCTGGACTTCAGGAAGGCCTTCAACTCCATCCCTCACAGAAAGCTGGTAAATAAGCTGGAAATCTTGGGGATGGGACAGAAAATAACTAGGTAGATGGAAAACGGGTTGAAGGATAGAAGCTGGTGGGTGGTGGTAAATGGTGAGAGAGATGGGGTGACAAGTGGGGTGCCCCAGGGTTGTGCTAGGACCCTCTAATATCTACATTGGTGACATAAGTGGTGGGTGAGTGTTCCAAGGGTGCAGATGTAAAGGTGTGGAATCATTAGGAGGACTGAAGATTCTGGAATGGTGGTCAGAAACCTGGCAGCTGAAATTCCAATGCCAAAAAGTGTGCAATGATGCACATGGGATGTTAAAAACCCACAAGCAACTTACACTGGGGGGGGGGGGGAGGTAATCAAGCCAACAAAGCAGAGTGGGATCTGGGTATTATACTATCAAGCAACCTTAAGGCAGGCAACCAATGGAGCAAAGTGATGGGAAAGACAAATAGAATGTTGGCATGCATTGGGGGAGCAGAATATAGCAGAAGGAGGAAGGTACTGATACCTTTTTACAAAACCATGGTGAGGCCACACCTGGAGTACAAGGTCCAATTCTGGAGACCACACTTATGAAAGGACATAGATGGGATTTAGAGGGTGCAGAGAAGGACAACCATGATGGTGCAAGGTATGCAGGGGAAGCCATATGAGGAGAGGTGGAGGGATTTAGCGCTGTACCCATTGGAGACTAGAAGGGAGAGGGGGACATGACAGAAACATTAAGGTATGTGAAAAGGATCAATAAGGTGAGGGAGGGGAGATGCTGAAGGCTGAAGACTCAGTTCAGAAGTGAACAAGTGACTGTAGTTGGATTTGAACCTGTATCTCCTGCATCCAAAGTCTGTCCTCTAGCTTCTGTACAACACTGCATCCCAGTGATATTGGTTCTGATGCATAGCATATTCAGTATTTAGGGATGGCATTTTGCACTCAGTTGCAAAGGCACAGACAGCTTCTCCTGAGTAGAGGAGAATGTGGGCCTTGCTTTCTACTGTACCTTACTGTACATCTGTGTGCAGCAATAATTTATAAATGGATGTCTGCATGGCAGAGTTGTAGTGGCAGTTTTGGAAACATGAGATAAAATCTGAGTTATGTGTGTGCAGTGGAAACATAAGATATGATCTGAATTATGTGAGTGCAGAGTCAGCTAATGCTGTAAGGTAATTTTATAGGAAGCAATACAAATGCAGTTAGCTTCTCCAGTACAGTTTTGTGGCACATATGTGTCACTGAGGTTATTACTTACCTTCTTAACATAAATCCAGACTAGAAAAACACAGCAATTAAGATCACAGTCAGTAACAGACACCATCTCTAATCCAAGTACCCATGGTACTACTGAAAGGCATCACTTGGCAGAAACCTTCCTCAGTGTCCATAGTATTTCACGAACCAGGTTTTTGCATCAACATTTATGAAATTCATGCAGAAAGAGAGCCTGTATCTGTATGCCAATTACTGTTCATTCAGATGGTGGTCAGCTGAGTAGGTTCGAGGAATCTCTGTTGGTTGCCATCCGACTGTACTCAGAAATCTTGTCTCTTTGTTTTTGTGCACTGGTGTGGGAGGAGGGGTGATATATGGGTTTGTGAGAAGGGAGAGATGCTAGACATCAAGGAGTGCTGCAGCAGGACCGGGGAGAGGCAAGAAATGCTGCTAGAAACCAGGGACTCCTTCACTGCAATTGGAGTGGTAGGGCAGGTGCTGCTTGACACCAGGGATTCCCGCAGTAGGACTGAGAGAAGAAGCTGATGCTGATTGACTTCAGGGACTTATACATTGGAATTTGAGGAGGTTTGACACTAGGTACTCTTACCCTGGAATTGGGAAGAGGGGGTGGGTGCTGCTATGCACTTGGAACTCCTGTACTGGGATTGTGGAGATGGAGCGGGTGCTGCTTGACACCAGGGATTCCTGCACTGGGATTGGGGAGAAGGAGCAGGTGCTTCTTGCCACCAGGGACTCTTGCACAGGGGTCAAAATTAAGATTTGCAGCTACTAGCCAGCAGGACTAGCAGCTGGAGGAATCCACTGTCCCACAAACTTTTCATCTGGCCCAACTGGCATACTTACTGAAATGTTACCTTCAATAATGCCAGCCAGCAGGGCTAGTTAGAGGAAATTTTTACTAGCCAAATGCAAAATCTAGCAGCATTTGGCTAGTGGGCTGGTACCAGTTTCAACCCCTGCTGCACTGGAATTGGAGGAGGGAGAGGGTGCTGCTTGACAAGAGGGACTCCTGCATTGGAATTGGGGAGAGGGAGTGGATTTTGCTAGACACTAGAAACTCCTGCATTGGGATTGGGAGGAGGAATTGGGTGCTGCTAGGAAGCAGGGACTCTTGCATTGGAACTGGAGACAGGGAGCAGGTGCTCCTTGACACCGGGAACTCCTGCAGTGGAATTGGAGAAGGAAACAGGTGCTGTTTGACACTAGGTATTCCTGTACTGGAATTGGGAAGAGGTAGTGGGTACTGCTAGACACTGGGAACTCCATCACTGGGATTGTGGAGATGGAGCTGGTGCTGCTTGACACCAGGGACTCCTGCATTGGAATCTGTGAAGGGAGAGGGTGCTGTTTGACACTAGGTACTCTTGCACTGGAATTGGGAAGAGGAGCGAGTGCTGGTGTGCACTGGGAACTCCTGCACTGGGATTGTGGAGATGGCGCACATACTGCTTGACACTAGGGACTCCTGCATTGGAGTTGCGGAAAGGGAGTGGGTGCTGCTTGACTTCATGGATTCCTGCACTGGAATTTGAAAGGAGATCTGCATGATACCAGAGACTGCTTCATTAGGACAGTGGCAGGGAGTGCTGCTAGACATGAGGGACACACTTCAGTCTTACCCTCCTCCCCCAACCTGTTTTCAACTGGGACCTTGTCTAGGGCATGCATGTGCTGTTTGGCTTCCTCTGGTTACTGCAAGGCCCCCCTTCTGACCCACAGAACCAATCACATCCTTTTGCTACAATGCAAATAATAGACAGTCCAACGTAACCTGTAGTGTGGTCAGATACTAATTCCAATGAAACCATATCTGGCCCTTGTCTTCCTAATATGTTTTCCTCATGTTAATTCATTTCCCTTTATTCCTAAAGGTCTGACAAGATGCCATCACAGATCTGACAGATCATTGATCCCCAGTGTATCAGATAAGCATTGTTTTATGTTTAACATTCTCTGTCTGTCTTATTTTGTTCCTAAAGAGCTACAGATACTTTGTGACCCATCGCTGTTCCTATTTTCCATGTACTTCTGGATATCACCTGTACAACCCCATCTCAAGCTCTCCAGGACCCTGGTAAGACATCTTACTCTTATAATCTATGCTGTAAATGTCAGTCATGTTACATGGTGTCTGCTTTCACTATTTTAATCCTGGCAGCAGAAGTCTATGTCCAGTACTGCCTTTTATGTTTTTTAATGCCAACACAGTCAGCCTGTCCCAAGTGTTGCTTTTCTCTTTTTGCTTGAATGGCCAACTGACCAAACAGGCTGCTAATTGTAGAATTTGAAAACTGCTGCCAAAGTACTGTGTTACTGTAACTAAAATCATTAACAGAGGTTTGACTTTTGCAATAATTATTTTTTACATTGTGATGGTAAAGTAATCATGGTCAACATGTCCATGCTAAACCAAAAGTGTTGCTGACTTCTCTGCAGTTCTGTATCAGGATCTACTGTACTTCGCACTGCAGGTAGTAGCAGGATTCCACTGAAGATGACATTCTGCAACTCATTTCAGCTGTTCTAAACACACAAATGGTATATAACATTAGGATGCTCTCCATGATATCTGCACCTTACCAGTACCGTATTCCCATGCTGACATCATAAATGCCCATCTTCTATAGACACCAGGGAAAACTGTAATGATGATTGTCAAGGTGTTTGGCTGGATGTGTGGGAAGGGTGCCGATCACCAGGAAAAAACATAATAATGACTGGCATGGTATTTGGACTGGGGAACAACAGGACACCAGAGAAAAGGGTAATAATAGTTGAAAAGCAAAATAGTGCTCAAAGAACACTTGGCTTACGGCATAGAAATATGCTCAAATCTTTATTCCAAATCAACGATGCATGCAATTTCAGTCAAGACAACAGTGAGCAGTGCCCCTTTAAAGAAGTCTAGCAGCCATGTTAGCTCTGACCAAAACTTGTTTTAGCAAGTCAGGCATGGGACAAGATGGGGCGGGGTTGTTCTTGAGCAGGGCTAGAGTGCTGTTCAATGTAATAATGTATATGTATTCAAATATGTATTCTGTACGTTATTACATATTTAAGTGTACCTACCTCCATGCGAGGCAACCTGAGCCTTCAGGATAGAATGCCATATAAGTAAAACAGATAGGAGGGATGACACGGACACAGCAGTAAAGAACCACGACAGGGACTGAATTTGAAGTGATGGGGAAAGCTCAACCAACAAAAGTAAGACCTGGACACTAATCTTCAGGATAACTGATTTTGTTAAGCTGAGAGAAATAGTTGAAGCTAATTTGATGGCTACACAACTGACTGGAAAAGCTAATAAGGTGGTGACTAGATGTCTCTTCCTGCACAACATGCGCAAAAGGGTTAGGCATGCCTTAATGGCTATCCAAAGAATTTCATGGGACATTAAGGCATAAAAAAGGGTGTATGATGAGTGAAATGGTTCTGGTGACAGAACAATGGAACTAGAGTATAGGACATTACAGAAGGAATACAGGGTCATGACTGCCTAGACTGAGGCATGTTGGGAACACAGGATAGTGCAGGGGCGCAATGAGAATAATTTTGAATACATATGGAATAAAAGCAGATCCAGAGATGAAGTGGGACTTCTGATCTTTGGGTAGGGGGAGGAACTATCAAGGGAGGCAGGTGGGTATAGCAGATGCACTTAATAACTGCTTTGTGTCAGCAGTTAGTCAGAGCATCAGGGGCATGGTCAAGGTGATGGAAGTTATCACAGAAGTGCAGGCCAAACAGGACACAATGCTGGTCATACCAGAATTAGTTATTAAATACAGCACTGTATCTGGAGGGTGTTATGAGTTGTGCAGTGCAACATCTCTGCCAGTCCCTGATGAACAAACTTCTAAACAGTAGCACATGTGAAAGAAGTAAACAGTAAGATATGTGGAACAAAGAACAAAGGTGAGATTTTAAGCAGGAATTAGGAGTCACACAGAAAAAAAACAGAAACCTTGCAATTTCAAGCCTTAGAGAAAAGGTAGAAATAGAAAGTAGATTCAGTACAGGAACAACCCATTAAAAACCTGTTCTTAGTGTACAAAATGTTACCAATTTAACTGCATGCTTTAAAGCAAACACACACACTTGATTCATGGAGTATATCTTTGGAGTTTGTTTGTTTGTGGTGAAATGACCACAATGCTTTAATTTTAGTGTTCCAAACACAGGGAGGCAGAATAACACAGCTCCTTATGTAAAGTGATCAATGAGCGTAGGAATATGTGAGGGCATCTGTTGTACTTGATTTTTGCCATATACAGTATAATACATTCATTCCATGAGTTGCAAGCACTGCATCATGGGTATGCAAATGATATGAGCTGAGTAAAATCTCTGCCATCCCTTGAGAAACAAACTTCTAAACAGTAGTACGTATGAAAGTAGTAAACACATACCAAAAGTAGAACTAAAATCAGAAGTAACATTTCTTGAAAAAATGAAGAGCTGCATAAGGAAACCATCAGTCCTGAATTTTCCAGTCTTGTGACTGGGCAAGAAGCTATATGGGTACAGGCAATTGCAGGGGAAGGGTAATGAGGATTCAAATGGAAAGCACTGCTGAGGAAAAGGACCTAGGAGTCAGGATACTGAAGAGGCTAAAAACAACAGCACATTGTAGTAGAGGTGGGGCAAGGCAAGCAGGATACTGGGCTGAATAGGAAGGGGGATAAGCAAAAGAAATTGGGGAGGTGATCCTCCCTTAGTACAAGTCACTTGTGCAAACATACCTGGAATACTACACAAGGTACTGAAGTCCTCACCTGAGAAGAAACTACAACTAGGTGGAAACAGCACAGCGCAGGGATTCCCAGATGGTTCATTGACTAGGGAGCAAGACATATGAGGAGAGGTTGCAGCATGTGAACATGTACAGCCTTGAGAAAAAGAGGAAAAGGGGAGATATATGATCAAGACATGCAAGTAACTGCATAGGATAAATAGGGCAGATGCCAAGGAATTTTTTTCTCCTTGAGTTAAGCTTCAGGGATTATTTATTTATTTAGTTAGTTATTTTTTATTTATTGAAATGTTTCACCAGGAAAGATACACTGAGCAAATTAATGCTCATCTCATGGCACATCCTGGGGGAAGGGGGAGTAGGATATACAGCATATTTAAATGTTACGAAACAGTACAGAGACAGGAACATAAGATACATTATAATCAATGCATACAGTAGTATTACAGTGTAATCATACAGGGATGAGAGGAAACTCTTAAACTTGCAGAGGGGAGATTCAAAAGGGATGTCCATAAGCACTTATTCACAGAAAGAATTGTGGACAAGTGGAGCAAGCTGCCAGACGAAGTGGTACTGGTGCAATAAATGAACAGCTTCATGGTGGGGTAGAAACAAAGGGGAGGGATGGCCACTGGGGACAGTGCAGCGTAATAAGGTAGGATAGGCAGACTGGATGAGACAAACATAAAAAGAGAGAGGACAAAAGAGAAAATCACTGGAATAACGGAGAAGATTCAGTATTTTGGAGCTGTGACAATTGGAAGATAGTCAGGCACACAATCAAAGCACTCTAGCAACTCAGACTGATAAAGTTAGTCATGTACTTCTCGAGCAACTATTTTTTCTGCTTCATGGAGCATATGTGTTGAGCCTTGTTAATTTGTTTATTTATGTAGTAATGACCAAAATGCTTTGTTCTTTCTCAATTTATCTCTTTTTTTTGTTTAGTGATCAAAACACAGGTAAGCAGAGTAGCACAGTTCCTTATTGAATATGATCAATTAGTACAGGAATATGTTAGATCAGCAGTTTAGCTGTTTTTTTTTTTATCACTTTTGAAAAATACATTAATGCCATGAGTTGCAAGCACTACATAATGGGTACACAAATTATATGGGTTTTGCATCATCGTTGCTATTCCTTGAGAAGCAAAGTTTAAAACAGTAACATGTATGAAAGTAGTAAAGAGTATCGAATGTGGAACAAAAATCAGAAGTAAGATTTTGAGCAGGAATTAGGAAATGGAAAAATAAGAACAAATGAGAGCAAGTACTTCAGCACGCATAATGTGAAGGGACAATGCTGATAATTCGGGCTGGCAGATATCGTGAAGGGGAGAAATACAGACCCACTGAACATTCTTGTGGGGGCAGAGATTGGGGAGGGGAAAGAGCTACTGCTGTAAACAGAGAACTGTGTAGGGAAAATGTTGCATTTGTGTGGGCACAGATCAGGGAGGGGACAAATATGGAACAAGTGGCACAGAGCAGCTAATGTAAATTATGCTGAATGGCACAGTTTGGGAAGGCAGATATTGAGAGGGCGGAGAGAAAGTGCCATAGAGCAGGTAATCTAAATATTAAAGAATAGGACATGTTGGGGGCAAAAAATGGGGTGGGTGAGAGCAACTGCCACTGACAGGCAAATGTATATGGAGAATGGCAACATGTTGGGGGGGGTGGGGGTCAGAGAAATGGTAGAACAGGAAGAGAGCCAGAGAAATGTCATGTATAAAAGAATGGCAGTATATAAGGGAGAAATCTCAGAGGAAAGGAACAGTCAGCAAACGGCTCACAACAGGTAATACAAAGCATCAAGAGTGGCAAGATGTTTGAGATTCAGTGGAAGAGAGTATGTACATTTCATTTTTGGGGGGAAGATACCATGGAGGGGAGGAACAGATAGAAAGTGCAGCACAGTGGCTAATGTGAATGAAAGTGAATGGCAGCATTTGGATGGTCAGAGACTGAGAATGGGGAAGAACAAGTGCCACAGAGTGGCTAATGGATACAAAGAATGGCAGCAATTTGGGGGGAGCTGAGATCAGTGAGAGCAGGGATACAGATCAAGTGGTGAACAGCGTATAATGTGACTTTGTGGGACTGTATGGTCATTGTGTGGGGCAAAGGTCGCAGAGTGGGAAGGGAAAGAACAAGTGGCAAACAGTAGGCAATGCTAATTACAGTGAGTAACAGTATTCTGGGGGTGGAGGCATGGAAGCATGTTTGTGGAGTGGAGGAGAGAGCAGTTGCTCCAGAGCAGCAAGTGTATATGGACCATGGTGGCATGTTGTGGGATGGGGCAGAGATTAGAGAGGCATTGTGAATAAGTGGGGAAGAGGAAATTCATGTTTCATGGGGGGATGAGGGCAGAGAACAATAGAAACAAAGAAGCATAGAATTTGACAGCAGATAAGGATGGCCTGGCCCATTGAGTCTGCCCATTTCTCGCTACATATCTATTACTGCAGACCATGCCAGACATACAGCTCTTTCTCCCTCACTCTTCCTTTCCACTATGATTTCCTTGTGCTTATCCCATGCATTCTTGAACCTCACCACTGTTTTCACCCCACCACTCCCTATGGAAGACTGTTCTAGGAATCTAGCAGTCTTTCTCTGAAGAAGTACTTCCTCACAGCTCTCCTGAATCTACTCTCCTACAGCTTAATAGCATCTCCCCTTGTCCTTGAGCACCTTTTTTCTGAAAAATACTTGCCTCCTGTGTCTTATTTATCCCAGCTATGTATTTAAAGGTCCCGACCATACCCCCCCCCATTTCAGGGTGTTCATATTGAGGTCCTTGAGTCTCTCCTCATAGGGCTTTTGATGCAGACTGTACTATTTTAGTTGCCCTCCTCTGGACCACTTCCACTCTGTCTATGTCTTTCCGGAGATATGGTCTCCAGAACTTGACACAGTACTCTAGGTGGGGTCTTACCAGCAATCTATACAGAGGCAACACCACCTCCTTCTTTCTGTCAGTAATACCCTTCTTTATACATCCAAAATCCCACTAGCCCTCCCTACTGCCTTGCTGCACTGCCTAGCCACCTTTAGGTCATCTGATATGATTAGCCCGGGTCCATTCCTGATTGGTGATTGTCAATACCACTCCAGTGATTTTGTACTCTGTCTCTGGGTTTCTGTGCCCTAAGTACATTATTTTGCACTTTTTTGCATTGAAACCCAGCTGCAATACCCTTAGCCACTCTTCTAGTTTTATAGGTTAATGCTCATCCTTTCCAAACCACTAGAGTGTCTACCCTATTGCAGATTTTAGTGTCATCCACAAAGAGGCAGCCCTTTCCTTCCAGCTTCTCTGCAATGTGACTTATAAACATTAAAGAGGAATGGCCCCAACACTAATCTCTGAGGCACCCCACTGATCACGCTCCCTTCCTTGGAGTGAACTCTTTTTACCAGCACCCTCTGTTGCCTATCCCCTATCTAATATCTTATCCAGTTTATCACCTTTGGACCGTCTAAACTAACCAGCTTGCTTACTAATCTCCTATGTGGAACACTGTTGAAAGCCTTATTGAAATCTAGTCAGGCCATGTTCGCTGCTCCACCCTGATCTAAAATTTTTGTCACCCAGTCAAAGAAATCTATCAGATTTGTTTGACATGACCTCCCCGAAAACATGCTGCCTAGGGTTTTGTAATCCACTTGATTCAAGATAATTCTACAATCCTTTTCTTCAGCAGTGATTCAATTAATTTTCCCACCACTGATGTCAAGCTGACTGGCCTTTAATTGCCATCTTCTCCCTGCTAACACTTTTGTGTAGTGGTACTGCACCTGCCCTCCTCTAGTCCTCCGGAACCACTCCTGTTTCCAATTAGCTGTTAAATAGAACTGTCAGAGGTGCAGTCCATTACACGTATTTCCTTGAGCTCCCTCAGTGCCCTTGGATGCACCCCATTGGGCCATATTGCTTTGGTCACCTTCAGAATACCAAATCCCTTCAGGACTCTCACCTCCAAAAAAGGCCTAGTGTCCACTTTCCTCCCTCCCTTCCTCTCTCCCTCCAAAGCATTTATTTATTTATTTACCTTTATTGAAGCTTTTGTTACTTTGTGGCCCCTCTCCTTCTCCTGCCTCTGCGAACACTGAACAAAAATATTTACTCAGGATGTTTGCCTTTTCCTTGCCCCCTCTGCCCAGTCCCCCTTTCCTTTTTTTGCCATATAATCCCACCTCTAGTCTTCTTCTTTCACTTTTGTACTTAAAAAATGTCTTGTCCCCTTTCTTTACCTCATGGGCTATTCTCTCTTCAGTTTGCACCTTTCTGCTGCCTGCTGCTTTCCCTGTTTCCTTCTGATTCCCCTGATACACCTCCTATCCCCCTTGCTCTGCATCTCTTCATACCTTCTGAATGCTACCCATTTTACCTTTACCTTTTCAGCCACTTCTTTCAAGAACCATAGCCATTTATTTTTCCTCTTTCTTTTGCTCATTTATTTGACACAGAGGATTGTTGCCTTTACTGTGCTCCCTTGTATCTTCATCCACTGTTCCTCCACCCCACCCAAGCCAATCCCCCTCCCAGGTCATCTCTGAGCCATTCACCCATCTTTATAAAAATCTGCCCTCCTGAAGTCCAGGATTCTCATTCTTGTGCAGTTCTATTCGGCAGCCATCCTTCTATTGAACAACACCATAAAGTGATCACTGGTCCCAAAGTGGCCTCCCATCATGATGTCTGCAACACTGTCCCTGTCCTACAAGGAGGAGTGTAAGGAAGAAGTGCCATTGAGTGGCAAATATAAAGTAGTGAAGAATGATGTTCACTGTGTTCTTTATGGTACAGAATGTGTTGAAAGCACTGGACAGCAGCACAGAAGCAGAACTTAAAGCTGGAACATGGTTTCATGCAGATATGAGAGATTTCACAAGAAACCCGTCTACTTTGCATTTACTAGCCTTGTGTGTAGGAAAGGATTTCAAAAACGACAGGCAGAGACTGAGTAGAATTAGAAAAGAGTTTCGGTATACAGGAGTGGTGGTAGATGTAAAATTGTCATGCCCACAAAAGCCCTCTCCCATATCAGACTAATAATAATTATGTCATATGCTTTACAAACAAATATAGACACATGCTGGCTGGGAAATACTCATTTGGCCTTGTTTATTTATGTTGTAATGACCAAAATGCTTATATAAATTTGTATGTGTGTGTGTGTGTGTGTGTGTGTGTTTTCAAAGTACAGGTAAGCAGAGTAACACAGCTCCTTACCAAAACCTAATCAATGAGTGTAGGAACATGTTAGAACATATGTTTTACTTGCTTTCTACCACATATCAGACTACACTAATTCCTTGAACTGCAAGTACTGCATCATAAGTACACAAATGATATAAGTTGTGCAACATCTCTGCCATTCCCTGAGAAACAAATCATTAACCTGCAGCACATATCGAAGAAGTCAACAGTGGCACATATGAGGAATGGGAAGCAGGGGTAGGTTTTAATGCAGAAAGAATTAGGAGTATACAAAACAAATCCTTGCAGCCTGCATTTTTCAGCCTTGTTACTGGGCAAAGATGACTTCAGAGAGAAAAGGAGGATAAAGGCAGAGACTATGTGGAACTTGGGAGGAGAGTCAGTATTCTGAAGTGGTACCGGGTCAATACCGCACATGTAAGACTGATCTTTACAGACAGCACCTGGGATTACAGCGACAGGGGTAGAACATTGGTAGGAGAATACTGCTATCCCATTGCTGTATGCTGAATGGGAGAGTGGACAAGTTGCCATGTGCTGGGTGCCTGGTTGAGCTGCTCCTGTGGAGGAGTGGCTACAGCACCAGCACATGGCATAGTTGGGAGACTTGGGTCCATGGTTTGACTTCCCCCAAGGTCTCCCCTGCTACAACTTTTACTGGTGATTAAAAAAAAAAGTTCACCCCTCCCAAGTTTCTCCTCATCCCCGAGGTCCCCTCCCCCCCAGAATTCATTATTTATGTTCCGAGGTGTGGGAGGGCAAAGGCCCCCACTCAGAGTGTGTGGGGCCAAAGTCCCCAGAAAAAAAATAAAGACCCATTGTTTTCAATGGGCATATTGTTCCAAACAGGCTATTTGGCTGTGGAATTTTTAGCCACGCTGTTTTTTCCTATGGCAGAATGACCCCGTGCCTTCTGAAGCAGTGATAGGTGAAGGAAAAGCACACCCCAAAAAACCCTTTCACAGCAGACTGATACCAATATGCATGCTATGCAACTGAACATAAAAAGTATTTTATTATATCTGTTTTTCTAGCAGACAGAGTCTGGATATCTATTGTGGCCAACATCTCCTACAATAGTATGGCATGCTCATTCTTGAATCCTTTCTACACTGCAGCTTTCCTTTACTTAAAGACATGGTGGTTCAGCACTTGGATGAAAATGGTCTGTTCTACAGCACACAGCACAGTTTTACAAATGGTAGATCTTGTCAAAGCTGCCTGCTGACCTTTTTTGAGGAGGCAGCTATAGGGGTGGATAAGGGCTGTGCAGTGGATGTAGATTATCTGTACATCAGAAGGGATTTTTGACATTGTACTGTATGGAAAGCTAATTGAGAACATATCACAGTATAGCGTGCAGAAACGGTACAGTGGGTAGGCAACTTATTGGATGCCAGATAGGAAGTAGAGAGTGTGGTGGATGGTCCCTATTCAGAATGGAAAGGTGGGCCAAGCGAAGTATATCAGGAGCCAGCCTTGGTTCCATTGCTGTTTATCATATTTATAAATGACCAAAAGTTGATGGTTAGAAGGTTTCTGAAGTTTGTTGATGGCACATAATTGTCAAGAACAGTTGACACAGTGGAGGGAAGGGATGCACTATATGCGTAATGCACATGCACACATGACGGGCATGGGCAGAGAAATGCAGGGCTTAAATTCAATATGGGAAAGTTCAAGATACTACACCTGGTGGCAAGGGAACTGGATTGCACATACAGTACAACCTGTGTGCTGTGACACTGGATATAATTATTAAGGAAATACTTTATGAGTAATTGTGGATTGAAAGTTGAAGCTAGAAAGAGCAGTATGTTGTTGCTGTCAGGAATGCAAATGTCATGCTGGGATATATTAGAAGAGGGGGATCGTGGAGCAGGTCAAGGTACAGTAGATGACCCTTAATCTGTTCACGGTCTTGGTTCAACAGCAAATGGAGTACTGTGTCTAGTTCTGGCCAATGCAATACAGAAAGGATGCTGAGGAGACAGAAAGGCTTCAGCTCAGGGCAACCAAGCTGATTTGTCACCTCAGAATCAAGAGCTATGAGGAGAGATTAGACATCATTTTCATTTTGGTGGGGGGTGGTGGTCAGGATCACTGTTTTCCCAGTATGAAAGGGGATAAACAGGGTGGAGTATACAGAGATGATAGAGCTGGATTGTGCAAGCAGAAGTAGAGAGCATGATCTCAAACAGGGAGGAGGGACAGAATGTGGCACATTAGAAAGCATTAGTTCACACAGAGTGTCTTTACCATCGATAATAGCCTGCACAGTTAGTTTGTGGAAACAAGCATTATTTAGGTGTTCAGTGTAGGACTAGACAGATTCCTGACGGACAAAGACATTGTGGGCTACACAGAATGAGTAGGGGTGACATTCTGGCTCTTAAGCTTTAAATGCGCCCATACCCACACTAATGATCTGAATCTTCATTTCACTTTTTCAGGTGACAGTGAGTATATCAAATTCCTGGATCTCAGCCTACAGGGCAGGATGGATGGATCCGTTTCCACAGAGGGTTTCCATAACCAATTTATGGGAATACTCTTCTTAGGGCTTACAGCTATCACCCAAAACATGTAGTCAGAAGTATCCCCTGTGGCCAGTTTCTACGAATTCACAGAAACGGCTCTAATATCAACACGTTTGATCAACAAGCAGAGGATTTCAAAAACAGATTCTGAGAAACGGGATGCAATAACATAATTGACTCAGCATATGCCAAAGCAAGAAGTAGAGACTGAAAAGAATTGTTAAAATCAACACAGAATGTTGGGGAATCCACTGAACATGTACATTTCATTTCTGAATACAGTTCAGTCACAAGACAAGCAGCTGGAGCCCTTAAATGCTTTTGGCACATGCTACAAGTAGATGAGGATCTAACTGATGTTTCTGAAAATGGGCAAAGGGTGGTTTACAAGAAGTGCAAAAATGTAGGGGATTGGGTTGTACTCAGTTATTATCAGGAAACTTGTGTTGAAACAATTTTTGGCAGTACACCACCTACTGGGTCTCACCATTGTGGAAAGTGCAATGTCAGTAAATAGACCTCACAAGGAAAAAGGTTTACCAGCCTGGTGAATCAAACCTACCACATGGCGAAGAATTTTGTCACTTGTCGAATTCCCTTTGTCATTTACACTCTTTGATGTTCATGCCCAAAACTTTATATAGGGAGAACAACACAACAGCTTTAGGGACGAATTCAAGAACATGTCCGATCCATCACCAACCCTGATAGTGACACATCAATAGGCAAATATTGTCACACAAAACATAACTCTGATATTTCAGACTTCCACTCTATGGGCATAGATTATGTCCAATTCCATCATGAAGGGGGGACATAATTAACCTGCTCTCCCAGCTGGAAGAATACTGGGGAGACAGAGGAGCTTCAGCACAGGGCCACCAACCTGATTAGTCACCTCAGAATCAAGAGCTATGAAGAAAAATTGGACATACTTTTCTTTTGGGGGGGGGCAGGATCACAGTTTTCCCAATACTAAAGAGGATAGATAGGGTGGAGTATACACAGATGGTGGAGCTGGATTGTGCAAGCAGAAACAGAGGGAATGATCTCAAATTGGGGAGGGGCAGAATGTGATACATTAGAAAGTATTACTTCATAACGAGGATCGTTACTGTCTATGATAGCTTGCCCAGTGAGTTTGTGAAAACAAACATTGTTTAGGTTTTCAGTGTATGTCTAGACAGATTCCTGAGGAACAAAGACATTTAAGGTTACACAAAATGAGTAGGGGTGACATTCTGGCTCTTAAGCTTGATAATGTGCCCATACTCACACTGGGTATAGCTGCTGCTCTGCAGCAGGAAGGGCAGAAAAGATGGACGCTAAGTGCCTTCAGTCATCACAATACCACATTACTGTGTTAAACCAGAGGTCTTGTTATTCTAAAGGTTCTTGTGTTCATTGTGAATGACCATATGTTATAACATATCCATCATTAGTGGTGGGCGAAGTGGCCCCAATTCACTCCTCGAAGTGATCCGTGGAGTGAAGGCGAAGTTGCAGAGTGCTCTGCAATGTGAAGCACAGTACTTCGCGTTATAATGGGTAACGCGAAGTCCATTGAAAACAATGACTTCATGTTACTCCACCTTCCCAAACTACTACTCCACCAATTCTTAAGGCTAAGTACATTGAAAACAATGTACTCCGCCTCACTTCACCTTGTTTTTAAGCTCCAAAGGCAAATTTTGCAGTGATTCATGGGATTTCAGGTCACATGGGCTCTAGATTGTTCTGCACAGCCTCAGTTTGGGGTAGTGTGTGTATGAAAACCTTAGTTCATCGATTATAGGAAACCCTCCAGTGCTCATATCATCGAGCGTTTATTGTTTGTGTATGGATTTTGAATGTTAATGTACAATATTCAGTCTGTCTACTGAGAGACAGTGGAAGTGTGCTTTGGGAGACGGGGGTATCTGTGGTGTAGGTAGATTAACTTGGAGAAAAAGACAGTGCTTTTTGTTTTGGTGATATTTTTCTTCTATAACTGTGTTAATGTACACACATTAATATTTTCAATAATTCTTGCAATTTTTTTTGCTGATTGTTATGCAGTAGTGCATAATTTTAGTTTGTTTAAAATATGCGGTTATATTACTGAAGTTTTCAATTTGCTACACATTACTTAGTGTGTGTGAGAGCATGTGTGTGATGCGTGTCATCAAATCAGACACCTTTTATTGTGCCATATAATTTCAGCAATGTGAACCTGCTATCCACTGCAGCTACATAATTTTTGTACTTCTTTGTGGTATCTTTACTAGTACTAGTACTAGTGACAGTTACTGCAGCAGTGTAGTACACCGCCCCCCACGGCCTGCCCCAACTGGCAAAGGAATTATTTTCCAGATTTGAATTTCTGATGGTGAGCACTGGTTAGGTGTTGTGCCTTTGCATCTGCATCTCTTCAGTGTGCAGCACAATCTTAATCTGTCTGTGCATTTGCATCTCTTTAGGGCTCAATCTCCATCTCTAACTTAAGCCACAGTTGTTTCTTTGGCTTCCCTTCAGAGTACTGGACAGATGTGGTGCATAATTCTGCATGAACATTGTACTCATTAATATGCGTTTTTAAGTCAGGACCATCATCACAAGTCACTTGTGATACAAATCACGTTCTTCATCATCACGGTCACAAATGCAGTCACAAATCATAATTTATGATCACGTCACGAATCACAACATTAATCTTTTTTAATAGTTACTTGGATGTATTGTAAGCCTTTTTTTGTAGTATCTCTCCATACTTTACCACCCCACCATTGTACTCATTAATGAGTATTTATAAGTTGGGGAGTTTTGTGCCACACCTCATCGGGGCCCATTGAAGTACAGCCGTAGGCATTCACATTTCTTCATCATCACGGTCACAAATGGAGTCACAAATCACGATTTTCAATCATGTCATGAATCACAACATTAATTTTTTACTAGTTACTTGGATGTATTGTAAGCCTGTTTTGTAGTATCTCTCCAGACTTCACTATCCCACCACTGTACTCATTGATAAGTGTTTTTAAGTCAGGGATTTGGACAGTGTCTGCAGTACATACACAGACTGGAAAGAAGACTGACTGCACACATGCAGTTTAGCTCAGTAAACTTGCACTGCTCAGAATACAGAGGGTCACGCATACGGAAGACAACAACAAAGGGCATAAGTACATACAAGGGTCGAGGATGGTGGTGGAATACATTTTATAACACAGCAAGGAAGGTGTGGGGGGCACATGGGGTGAGGAAAAAAAAACTAATGTGGGATCCTAAGGTGATCCAGCAGCAGTTCCAGCATGGACATAATTTGCAACTGATGTCCCTCTATGCAATCCTGGTGGAGCAGCAGGTGCTGCTGTGGCCCTCCTCTTCTTAGGGATGTTGCCATGCACAGCTGCACCCTCTGTCACAGAATGGCCAGCAGGTGCAGGCATGGTCTGTTTTGTGGCAGCCTGCCACTTCAACTTGTGGTGATTGAGCATATGGGTGTGCTGGCCTCCAGTCCCCAGGTGAGTACCCCGGGGGCCACGGTGCACCTCCACCTCACATAGGCAGCACTTGACCACACTGCTGTCCCCCTCAACACAGTCAAAGAACTGCCAAACAACAGAGGTGCAGGGAGAGCCAGGCATAGGCAGAGGAGAGCCAGATGAACTGGCAGCCAACTGGACATGGCGCTGAACAGGGATGGGATCCACACCTGGGCCTGTGGGAACAGGCAGATCCTGCTCCAGAGGACCCGGTACTGGACTTAGTGGTGGTGGTTCAACTGCCTCAGAGTCAGGACAGGAGACGGTGCTGGTCCTGCTTCCGGGGACAAACATCTAACTACTTATAAAGGTAAGAAAAATAAAATTTACAGAAAGAACAAATTAAGTAAAAAAGAGTACAGAAAAGACAAAAAATGTAGCTTTTAAAAAAGCTGTTGGGTCTAAATCAAAGTTCAAATCTCCTCCTCACTCTGATCTCAAAGTATCAGCAGTCACAAAACACACTCCTCTCTCTCTGTCTGCACAGGGGAAAGTAAAAGTGTCTGCTTGTATGACTCACTTCCTTCCTGCCTAGCTAAAGAGCATGTGACTTACAGTACTGTAAGCCATGTGATGTGTGTGTGGGGGGGGCTGCCAAATCTGAAACACCAAGTGGATCACTTAGAATCATAATGAGGAACGCGAAGTCCATTAAAAACAATGACTTCGCCTTACTTTGCATTGCCATTACGTTTTAACACGCAGTGGTAATGACAAGGCGGAGTGAGCACTTTGCATTGCCCACTCCGCGTAGCAGAGTGGCAACACGAAGCTCTCACCTTGCGATCACTTCACTGGCAGAATTTAAATTTGCTGCATCTCTATCCACCATAAGTGGATTCCACTATATTTCACATAACTGTATACTTTTTGTCATTCACACCTACAATAACTTAACAGTTGATTGTGTTTTATTTTTTAAATTACACATAATGCTACCTTTGACTTTATCTCTCAAAAGACCCATAAAACAGCTAAAAACAAGTGTAAAACAGCCAGATACCGTTTTGCTTAACATGGGAGCATGTCTACAGTTGGCATGCCTCTGTTTATGTGATTATGTGCTAAAATATTTATGTTCACTTGTCAGCCAGTAATGGATCAACTTCTGTAAGTTGTAATGATCAGCTTCAAATGTTTATTATCAACGACAAGGCTAATCCCTAGGCATGCGCTTGAGATTGTCCATCAGGTCAAATACTCATGAAGGAAACAATGAGTTGAATGCTCCGAAACAATTCCAAAGACATGACTGAATCTCATCTACTACTTATCTTCCCAATCAGGTTGACATTATCTGAGCATCTTCTTAGTTTTTCCCACAATAAAGTCAATAAACAAATAGACTTTTTAAAACATCCCTCTTTGTTAGATGTCCACTGACATGTTATATTAAGTGGCAGATTCTCTAATTCAACAGTAACTAACTCTTAAAGAATGTGCAGATTTTATAGATCCTGTTTTAAAGAAAAATATGCACTGCATGACCAGACATAGAAAAAAAAACATCTCACAGAGGGCAATTAAGACTGACTAAATAACCTTATGGTACTTTTCATATTGTGTGCTGTACGTGTATAAAGCAATGATTACCATATTGTATCCTTGCATGTGTTTCTAATAAATTAAGATACATATCACCACATCAATGTAACACTCTTCAACCCTTGTTCCAATCACGTAAAGTGTTGTTTCCCAGAGAGACTCTGACTTCTAGCAAAAACAAACGAATCATTTAGCATCAGTAGAACTCGGTTCCTTAATATTCAACCTACTGTGTTTTGAACTTTGAGACATTCTGTTTTTTATTTCTAATGGCACTTTCATGAAAGCAGGTCTGTGTCCCATAGGGATCATTTGCTCCTGGTGTTTATTCTCTATCAGAAGACATAATCCATTGACAGTGGCATCATATTTTGTAAGTATGGAAAGAGCTGTGGTGTCACAAAAGGCAGTAGATAAATTAACCTTACCTTAGAAGATGAGGATGATCTCATTTAGGTACCAAGTGAACTGTACAGAGCTCAGATCCTGCTTTTTGCTAATGTCCTCATAAATAAAAGGCAGATCAGTTTAAAATCAAACATTTTGGAGAATGTTTTGTAACATCATTTTTCTGCTGCAAACCTTTTTTATTTTGTTTTACTTTTTTTTAATTTTTGCTGATAGTATAAGCCCTCTTTAAACCAAGAACATAAAAATGGCATTAAAAAAATAAAATATTTTGGAGAATGTTTTTTTACTTAATATTGTTGATTCAAACTTTTTTTTTATGTATTTATTTTTTGCTGATGGTATGAGCCCCCCTTTAAACCAAGACCATTACAAAGGCACTAAGGCTGCAAAAAATACTGCTCTAGTTCTCAGTCACAATGGCAGGTAATAAGCAATTATAAACACCACTCAGTGCCACCAGGATCAGGATTCTTAGTCATGATCAGTGGGGGTCCAAAACCTTTTTCATGAGCTAGCAAACATTATTGGGTCCAGTTCACTAACACAAATGTTGCCTACATGCTGCATATCCAAGGTGTGTAGGCAATCACATGGATGAAAGCAGTGCAGCAGGGGTCCCACGGACCCCCAGTGGCATTCACCAAGGGAGCATAAGTGCAGCACATGGTGCTTACACACCTGCCTCCTAAGCCCCTTGGGGACACCCATGCTGGAGGCATGTCAGGGTCATGCCTGCACTACATGACATTCACTAAGCCACATAGTTCCAGGGGGTGCTGGGTACACCTGACAGGACTTGGCATGACCTGGTGCATGTCCCTGGGAATGACAGCTGCCAGGCTCGGAAGTAACAGGAACTTGACCACTGTGTTTTCCCAGCCCACTATGCTGCAGGGGAGAGCTGGGGCAGTGGCTCAGGTGACTGTCCAAAGGCATGTCCAGAGTGCTGCTATATGTGGCATCTCCCCTACTCCCGGCACCCTCTGCAAGGACACATGGGATCCACTCAGGGACCCAGTATAGGCATCTGATTGGATGCCCACCAGGGTTCATGGCTCTGCCCATGACCACCCGCTCGACCATGCACACCGTGGGGGCATGGCTGCAGACTGGTGCCCTGGGGGTGCTAGCAGTAGTGCATACCACTTACCCTGCACCTGTCCAAGGTCACATAGGTATGCAGGTGGTGTACATGCCTCAGGTGCATATTACCCACCCTTAAGTGCATTGGGCCCATTGTAAGTAGTTGGCAAAGGGGCAGAGCCATGCATGAACACATGGTCCCCTCACCAATCTTGGCATATGCAGTTGTGCCCCAGTGGTGTATAATCTGCTAGAAGCAAGTGATAAATGGTTGCAGTACTATGCCCAGGCACAGCTGACATTTGGTGGCCTGGAAGTCAAACCATATTAAATAGTGGACCAGAAGACCACAATGCAATGGAGTTTGTTGGGGTTAAGGACAGAAACACATTGGGTCAGCAAAGTAGATTATCTCTGGGAGAGTGGGTTGGGGATTCACTGGGCCACTAGGGAACCTTGCAACATGGGCCATGGAGTGGGCAAACCATAGGGACACAAAGACCCCTTAACCTCTGGGAGATTAGGGACACAAGACATATCCTACCAGGAGGCCTTATGGCCCTGCACCACCCCCAGGTACACCCTTTGACATGGCAACATGGTGTACTGCCTGAACAATGAAACCCTTACAATGAAGACCATTACAGTGACAGAAATTGACGGATCACTGTAATGGTCTCCATTGGCACCTGTACAGCGTTGCCCAGTGTTTCTCCCCCTCCCTGAAACAACTCTAACTCAGAGTTGGTTAATAAAATACTGGAGGGTGTGGAGTGTGGAGCCCCCTGAAGAAAACGCATGGGAAAACTGACAGCACAATGCCGACACTTGGCATTGTGTCTGTCAGTGTAGAGGATGTCAGCGACTTTGGTGTCACTGCATCTTGACAACATACACCACCTACATTTGTTAACACCACATTGAGCCATGGTTGTGGATGTGTGCCAAGTTTTTTATGGGGGCAAAGACCATGTTTGTAAAGTAAAAAAATTTTTTTCAGTGAAGTACACTTTGTCACTTTCACAGGGAGTGCCACTGCAATATTACTGTATGGCACATTTTCATGGCAATGCCCCCCCCCAATGTGTGACTAAGAATCTGTCTCTAGCTGTCCTAAAGGATAATGCTTTTTTCCTTAAAATAAAAGCTGACTGTGGTGGCCCATGCCAATCTGTCCAATAAAGGAAAATGGATATATAGTTAGAACAAACTGATAAATTAATTGTATCTTGATTGTAACATGGTGGTAGCCAGATGAGTTTTTGTAAACAATGAGTTTAACTTGATCTGTATTATTTTTTGTTAAGTATGCTTTGTTAAATTTCTGACAACCAACAACAACAAGTAACATATCATAAGAATGATGACATATGGAAACAAACAATAAATCAAAAGAGACAAGCAAAAACAAAGCCTTTCCCCAACCCCCCCCCACACCCAAATACCCAGGCAGGACCTCTAGAAGTGACCCCAAGCCAGTCGGGAGTCCATGAAGCAAAGAATGGGTATCCACAAAAAAACATACACAGTGGCAAAGGATAATGCATAAACCCAAGTAACGTTTAACAAGTAACAACATATGAAGAATCTCCCAACAAGACCTACAGGTATGTACAGTGTGGTAAAAACTGGCTATAGATTTTTCTACATTAAGGGCAGTCAACATCTCCTTTAGCCACTCAGCCCAGGCTGGAGTCATGGTATCCAGCCAGTGATGTAAAATTATTAGTTTCACTACTGCAGCAATTAAAGCCATATGGCCTTTCCTTGGCCCCAATAATTAGTTACTGTTGTTCCCAATAATACAGATCTTCTGGGTGAAGTCATCATGAATACCCAGGTGAGGATCCAAACTGGATCTGATGGAATTCCAAAAGAGCTGAATTCTGGAGCATTGTAAAAGCAAATGGTATAAAGTGCCTTCAGCCCAACCACATCTGGTACAGATGGGGGTCTGGGTTTTACTCACCTGAAATAGTTTCTTGGGTGAGAAATAAAGATTGTGAAGAATGCTAAATTGCTGTAACTGAAGATGGTCTTTCTTAGCATATTTGTATAGGCCTATCCATATCCTTTGCTAGTACTCTTTGGAGTGATCAAAGCTGAGAGTTGTTTCCCAGTAAAATGTGTTGGAAGGGATAGGATCCCAAAAATGTTGGTTAATTGCCTTTAAAGGTTCAGAATTGGACAAGGCTGCTGGGCTATGACTGACAGATTTTCAAAAAGCATACCAGACTGGTTGGACCATGAAGGAGGACCAAAAAACAATTAAATGCAATGTACAATCTGAGAAACTTAAAACAATCTCTATTGTGGACCCCAAATTCTTGTTGAAAGGAGTGAAAAGACTTCATAGCATACTTTGTGAGTAGCACATCCAGGGAAGGGATAACGAGCCCTTGCCAAACGCCTGTGGAAATTGGCTGTTTAGCTATTAAAAGTTTGGGATTAAGAAATAGTGGTTGACAGACATCCTCACAATATGGAAGATTAAGATGACAACAAAACTGGGTGTGAGCATGAACTGACCAAGCAATCAGAGTGTTGAGCTGTATTATAAGCCAAAAAATATGTAATGCAGGTCAGTTGTTAGTTACTACAGTAATCCCTTAGTTTCAATAAAGGGCACCCGTAACATGGATACAAATACATATGGAATTGTAACATAGACATGAGTTTATAGCATAAATATGGGGCCTAATTGGGGAATATTGATGTGCACCAGGTAGTCAAAAAGGGTTAGTAGGTCTCAAAGGAAAAAAAAAATTCTGAGTTCATAGGAAAATCACAGCAAAAGGCATGCTTCCAAGAAGTGAGCTCTTATGACTGTGGAAACATTATCAGGTAATTGAAGCAGATGGGGTTGTTGTAGGTAAAATGCTGATAATCAATATGATCTGGGGGTAGGGGAGACCATGAACCAGTTTGGGTCAGCTTCTAAGATCAATGGGACAGAGGAAGGCTCACCCTTGTAACTGGCAGGATGATGCAATATGGGAAGGCAGACTGTTTGTGAGGGTTAAACTGGCATCACAGGTAGGCAATATCAGATTCAGCTGGTGAGGATAGAACATAGCAAATGTCCAATGCAAGAAATGAGACATACTGTCTCCTGGACCTAACACCTTTACACCAATGTGGTTCTTACAGATGAAACTACCCAGAGAAGGGGTAAGACTTGTTAGACTGTAGTCTACAGAATCAAGAGATACGTCTTTCTGTAATCTTTCTGCTTAACTGGTTGAATTTGCATTTTTCTAGTGGAAATATTAAATGTTTAATAGTCCCTATGACTGTGCAGAGATTTGTAGCACAAAAAATCTATTTCTATTGAGAAAACTGATGTTCTGCTACCAAAGAGAATGACAACCAAATATAAAGCATCTTATGTCTGATACAAAGTGGGTAAGAGGTCCCTGGGAGTGACAGAAGAGTTGATTCTGTGTCAAAGGTTAAAAGTAAGGCCTTGCCCTAAGTAAGCAGTGGCCAGTGGTGAGATTAGAACCAAATGGAGATACCCTAGCAGTCAACCAAGTGATGGCATCATTGAAGTACAAGGAGCCATCTAAGTGTCTGGCTGCTCTTGTGGGTGCATTCTGGCAGACCAGTGATAGGATGATAGACGTTTGTCACTGTACCAGCTGGTAGCAAAATTGGCAAGGTACAGTACAGTTTAGGATTAGTTATTCTCCTAACTATATCCTAGTTACCAAATGAGAATGTTCTAATTAGTTAGTAACACATCATGCATAGAAACAGAATTTGATGACAGATTAGGACTGCCTGGCCCATCCAGTCTGCCCATTTCTCCCTACCTACACTATTACTGCTGACCATGCTTGATCTACAGCTCTTTCTCCCTCCCCCTTCCTTTCCACTATGATTCCCTTGTGCTTATCCCATGCATTCTTGAACCCCACCACCTCAGCTGGAAGGCTGTTCTAGGAATCCACCCCTCTTTTTCTGTGAAGATGTACTTCCTTACATCACTCTTGAATCTACCCCCCCCAGCTTGATAGTATGTCCCTTTATTCTTGAGCACCTTTTCTTTTGAAAAATACTTCCTTCCTGTACCTTATTTACTCCCGTGTGGTATTTCATGGTCTCTATCATATCCCTACTCCCTCCTCTGTTCCAGGATGTACATATTGAGGTCCTCTAGTCTCCCCTGGTAGGGCTTTTGATGCAGACCCTGCGCCATTGTAGTTGCATTCCTATGGACTGACTCCACTCTGTCTATGTCCTTCTGGAAATCTGGGGCTCAATTTTTGAAGAGCCCTTAGATCACTATAATTTTCAGTGATTTAGAGCTGCAGCGAACTCTGGGTGTGTCAAGGACTTGTAACCAATTTTGTAAAATTAAGGACCCCTGTGCCAAAGACCTGGGAGTTGCTACTGCTGCAAGGCTGTGCCAAACATTGGGCAGACCTGCAGAGTTTAATGGAGGGATTTGTCAACCCCCCCCCAGTGCAAGCCTACGCCACTCGTAGAGGTGGGGGAGAACTCTGGCAAGAAGGTGGGGAACAGGGGATGCCTGGACAGTGAGGGTGCCATAGGGTATGAGGGTGGGACACAGTGGGAGTTACAGAGAGTTGAGTAGTCACCTGGCAGAGGTACCATACAGCATATCTGACAGTTGAGGGGACCAGATAGGGGGGTTGACATGATGATTCTATTATGACATGGCCTGAGGTAGAAGCAGCCTGGCACCTGCCCCAAAGGACTGTGGGGTTCTGTGGGGCAAGTGCCATGGCTGCTTCCACCTGGGTGGTGTCATAATAGTTTTGCCATGCCAACCACCCCTACCTGGTCCCTTCTTCTATCGGATACGCCATAGGCACTTCTGCCAGGTGCCACCTCTACTCCTTGTAACTGCCACCATGCCCCACTCATACTCTACCCTCACTTCCCCAGCAGTCACCATTCCCCAACTTTCAAGTCCCACAGCTCACTCACCACCCTGCTAAGCAGTTGCACAGTGCCCTTAGACCCCCTCCTGGCTGGTCTAACATGAGCCCCCTGTTGTGACCATAGCAAGGCTTATAGAATCCCAAATGAGGGAATGGTATAGCCTCACCATGGCACTCCCACCCTTGCCACCTGTTGCCTGGGCACTTTTGCCACAAGGGTGTGGCAGGAAGGTTTTGCTGCATGGCATCTTGATTTGCTGCAGCCAGCGTTTGAAAATCAGGAATGCCACAAACTATGATGCAAGGTGACACAGGCACCTTGCATCATAGTTTGTCATTTGAAAATTTAATCTATGGTCTCCAGAATTGGACAAAGTACTCTAGGTGGGGTCTTACCAGCAATCTATACAGAGGCAACACCACCTCCCTTATTCTACTGGTGATACTCCTTTCTATGCACCACAACACCCCACTAACACTCCCTACTGCACTACCTGGCCACCTTTAGTTCATCCAATATGATTACCCACAGATTTCTGTCCTGCTTCATGGTTGTCAATACCATTCCAACTATTTTGTACTTTGCCTCTGGAGTTATGTGACCTAAGAGCATTATTTGCACTTTCTTACATTGAAACTCAGCTGCCATACCCTCAACCACTCCTCTAGTCCTCTAGTTTTCTCAGGCCTCAGCTCATCCTTTCCACCCCGCCCGGAGTGTCCTTTCCACCCTCCTGGAGTGTCCGTCCTATTGCAGATTTTGCTGTCATCCACAAAGAGGCAGACCTCCCTTCTAGCTCCTCTGCAATGTCACATAAAAAGACATTAAAGAGGTCCAGTCCTAGCACTGATCCCTGAGACACCCTGATGGTCACACTCCCTTTCTCAGAGTGAACTCCATTAACCACCACCCTCTGTCACCTATCCCCTAATCACTTTATTATCCAGTTTACCACCTTTGGACCCACTCTTACTCTATCCAGCTCTCTTACTAGTCTGCTGTGTGAAATGGTATTGAAAGCCTTACTGAAGTCTAGGTAGGCCATGCTCTGCTCCACTCTGATCTAGTTCCTTGGTCACCCAGTTAAAGAAATCTGTCAGATTGTTGACATGACCTCCCCTCTGTGAAACCATGCTGCCTCAGGTCTTGTAACCCACTGGATTCAGGATCTTCCACAATCCTTTCCTTCAGCAGGGATTCCTTTAACTTTCCCACCACTGTTTTCAGGCTGACTGGTCTATAATTGCCAGCATCCACCTTGCCACCACTTTTGTGTAGTGGGGCTACATCCACCCTCCTCTGGTCCTCTGGAACCACTTCTGTTTCAAGTGAACTGTTAAATAAAACTGTCAGAGGTGCAGGCAATATTTCCATGAGCTCCTCAATACCCTTTGGTGGACCCCATATGGCCCTATTGCTTTGGTTACCTTCAGGTTAGCAAGTCCTTTCAGGACACTTGCCTCCATAAAAAGGACTAGTGTCCACCTCCCTCCCTCAAAAGCTTTTGTTACTTTTGGTGGCCCCTTCCCTTCTCCTTTCTTTGTGGATACTGGACAAAAGTATTTGTTCAGGATGTCTGCTTTTTCCTGGTCCCCCTCTGCACAGTCCCCCCTTCCCTTTTTAACCTTAGTATGCTACCCCGGTTCTCATCTTTTCACTTGCATGCCTAAAAAATGTCTTATCCCCTTTAGTTACCTCCTAGGCTATTCTCTCTTCAGTTTGCACCTTTGTGTTGCTGACTGCTTTCTTTACCTCCCTCTGTTTCCCTTGATACACCTCCCTATTCTCATCCCTCTGCATCTCCCTATACCTTCTGAATGCTACCCATATAGCCTTTACCTTTTTAGCCACCTCTTTTGAGGACCATAGCATTTTTTTCCTCTTGCTTTTGCTCACTTGTTTGATGCAGAGGTTTGATGCAGCGTCTTAGTTATCAATCTATGATTATCTTAATAAAAAGCACTGTCATTCCTGGATTGCAGAATAAAACCTTCACCTTGAATTGATCCTTGAAGAGGGGCCTGGCTCTGGCCTACTGTTGTGACTAGTGGCACATAAATATCTGACACTGGGTTGGGAGAGGACATTTTTGCTGACTAGAGCCATTGATGTGACCCTCACAGGATGTAGGGAGGAGCCATCTTCATCTGCCCAGTTGGAACACTGTGTTCCATTTTCTGCCAGCCTGCTGTGATACTCCATGGTTCTGGTGTAACCTGGGTAACTAGCCTGGCAAAACTGGCACCCCTCTCTTTGTGCCATTAGGCTAGTAAAAACACATTTTGTTTCTTGTCCTTTTTTTAGGCTTCACTGACAAAGTATATTCAACCAAAAGAAAAGTGAACTCAAAAATTAGTGTGCACTGGATTGCCATTAAATAGAAACTATTGGCTATACATAGGGCAAACAAAAGTGGGCACATATTTCTGGGGTGGAGCTTTTCTGTGATCACAAAGTAGTATCCAGCTAATCAAAATGAAAAGCCCAGTACAGTTACTACATTCTAACTGTGGCATTATTCATATGTCTGCCCAATACTGCCATTGCCAAAAGTACAAGATATGTAGAATGTTTTCCATTGGGCTAGGCTGAGACAAATGTTGGGGGTCACTGAGGAACTTCACCAGGGAAATGCTACACTGTCTTTTTGGCCACTAGTTTCAATCTACTGACAAGTTTACTTCTATTCAGTTTGAGCAAATTCTTTTGTTTGTCTAAACTGTTTTATATTTGTTCTAACATAAGTTGTGAGGCTACACATCTATGTATTATGCTGATAAAAGAAGTTGACATGCCTTCTGCGGGTTGCCTTAAACTGCATTATGTAACCATACTGATATTATATCCTGATTTGTCTGAAAGCCTTTAACTGTCAAATCTTTTATGGAATGATGGCATATTGTTCAAATTAGCTTTGCTTTAAATCTTCTTAATGAAAGAACCATCTGGAGTGTTACATACCAGTGTTTTTTCTCAGTAAGCAAATAATTTGCTATATGCTTAAAATTACTTACTTTACACCCTTATTTCCATGTGCAGTTTATAATATGCAGTCCAGGAAAATTACTCATGTTTTTGGATGTAACAAAAATATTTCACTGTACAAAGAAACAAAAAAAAATTGTCTTGTCATTTTGTAAACACAAACAAAATGTTCCGCTGAGCAATCAATGTAATTAAACTGAGACTACACGCATCCCCAAAAAATACAGATTACATTACTAACTGTCCTTGAGTGTTATAAATTAACAAATGCAAATGAATGCAATTATTTTCTAAACAGTCCAGAACAGTAGTATTTGTTGTTCTTGATTTGCATGAGGAAGCTTTGAGTAGTGTCTAAAGACAAAGGACAAATTTACAATTACACACAGTAGACAGTAAGACTAATGAAAGACCAGTGTAATCTCTTGTCTACAATTTTCTGCCCTGATTATTTACAAAGAGTAGCAAATGCATTTGGATGTCAGTTAAAAATCATTGGCATTGATGCTTAGTCATTATCTGATAATCTGAAAAGGGAATTTTTATGTAAAAGGTTTGCATTAAAGCCACTTCAAAACATTTTCTTTTTTGCAGCTAATCGTTTTATTAAAGTTTTCAAATAAAACAAACACAAGTATCAACAACTGTATGCACAACAACCACTAACATATACAGTACCAGTTCAATCACTGGTACATACTGATGCCATAACAAGAATATCACTTAGCTGGCATCCAAAGCCAAGATTCACTCAGAGGAAAAAGACCCAAACTAAAGGGAACCTACAAAAGTATACACATAACCTTCACTCCAGGAAAAGGTGGATAGGGAATATGGGGAAGCAGGCCATGAGGGGGTTCCAAAAGGAGAAAAGGGGCATTGCAAGGGGGAATACCAAGGAGGAAAGTATGCAAAGGAACCAAGTAGGGGGCCTTGGCAAGACCAGCAATGTACCCATGATAGGCCAGTACCC
Source organism: Neoceratodus forsteri (assembly GCA_016271365.2). Taxonomy (NCBI): domain Eukaryota; kingdom Metazoa; phylum Chordata; order Ceratodontiformes; family Ceratodontidae; genus Neoceratodus; species Neoceratodus forsteri. The sequence goes on from CM028130.1 coordinate 1,320,952,941, forward strand.
AGTGCTACCCATAGGTGGGACACCCATCTAAAGGGCACAGCCTACCATTCCAATCCCTATGAAGAAGGAAACTGCCTAAAGAGTCCACTTTGCAATTCCAGACCAAGGATCTTGAAAGGGAGGAGCCCCCCCCAACACACACTACTGACAGGGAAGGCAAGAAAAGGGGAGGGAGCCATAAGTGAAGAGTGCAGCAGGTAAATGCAAAAGGGGTTGGAGACAGGGGTGGAAGGACAGGCTCAACTTAGGAAGTAGCCAAAAGTTGGCCAATCATAGGGGCTTCAAAAGTCTTTCAGCTCACTGAGAAGAAATGCCAGTTAATTGTGTGTAAGGGTGAAGAAATGTAAGTTTCTCAGACTCTGTAAAAGGCAAGGAGACAGCCTTTGAATGAATGACACATTTGAGCCAAAACTGAAAGTGTATTCACTATAGCCAGCCATCTCTGTATGGTGGGAATTGTTGCCTATCTCCACTTCCAAAGGATCAGACATTTTGCTTCCACTTCCACCACCACTAAGCAATGAACCACCAGATCTGAGCTCTGTGTCCCTGAGCAAGGACCACTCAAGAGGATCAGCTGAGTGGATTGATACCAATAAGGATCTACCATCCTCACACATTCACTTGGAATAGCCTCCCAAAAGCTGAAGAGTTTAGGGCAGGATCAGGGGCGCTGGTTTACCGGGCTTGGGAAAGGGAAAATTCTGTTTTGCACATTATAAAAAATTGTATTGTCATTGGTGTCTGCTAAGCCAAAATCCAGTTTCACCAGTGTTTGGTTTTGTGAACTTTATTTAGTAATTTTTAACTCTGCCAACATGCATTTTAGCAATTCTGACCTCCACTATTGCACATCCTTCTATCATTGTACCTATTTAAAGTTATTTTAGGTACTAGATGTGATGGCAGCAGCAGCTCTACAACCTCCATCCTTAAGGTGTGATGGAAGCAGCACTACAGCCCCCATCCCTCAGGTGCAATGGTGGCACCAACAGCACTACAGCTCCCATCCCTCTGGTGTGATGGCAGCAGCAACAGCACTATGGCCCCCCTCCCTCAGGTGTGACAGGAGCAGCACCATGGCGGCTCCCATCCCACAGGTGTGATGGCAGCAGTACTACATTCCCTATCCCTCAGGTGTGATGGTAGCATCAGCACTATTGGCCCCATCCCTCATGTGGGATGACAGCAGTACTTCATTCCCCATCCACCAGTGGTGATGGCTGAAGCATTACGGCCCCCCGCCCCTCATGAGTGATGGCAGTAGCAACAATGCAGTCCACATCCCATAAGGATCGATGGCAGTAGTGACATCACTATGATCCCCTTTCTTCAACACCCACACCACATGTGCACAAGTTACAAATTACTTGGTCTCTTTGCTTGTTAGAACTTAGATGTGAATTAATCTGAGCCACCACCACCACTAAGGTGGATTACCTTTGTTTTTTCCTATCTATCATTTAACTGCCTGAACTGCATTTCTGCCTGTGACACCACTGACCAGGGTTCAGGAACAGACTTGGGTGTTGGAGGGCCAGTCAGGGGGGTGAAGGCTTAAGTGTCCAACAACCATCCACCTTCTCCTGGGAGGGAGGGTGGGTTCATGGCTTAGCATTTCCTGGCCCCTGGTGGAGGCCAAAGGCTCGGCAACACATTGGCCCTCACTGCGGGAAGGAGCATGATGGAAATCAGCTTGTGTCTTGACATCATGTGGCCTGTCATGCTCCCAAGAAAATGGGAAAACACCTGCTGCCAACTGGAGGCAGTTGCTGGTCCCTCCATAAGCCCGAAGCCCCAGACACATGTGTCCTTTCTGACCCCTGCTGTGCCCAGGATATACATGAATCTCTTTGGGGAAATTCTCCTGCCCTGGTAGCCTCTCACAGGGGTAGGAGCCTACCTGATGAAGGGTTACCTCAAGTTACTTGGTAGCACGGCAATAAGGGGCAGTGGATGGCAGTCAGGACTCAGCAGCAGTAGTATGGGGCCTTGGCAGGCCTGAAGAAGTGGATGGCCAGGGGCTAGGAAGAACACAAACAAAACTGCATGAATTTGCTTCTTTGAAATAAAGTATCTTCACCTAAAAATCCACAAGTGCTTAGTGGAGGACCTTCTAATGGAAAATCATGCATCTCCCAATCATGTGTATGATTTTTTTTTACTAGGCCTCCATGAAAAGGGTGTCTCTCAATTTTCATGTTTGAGCTCAGATGTGAATTGAACACCCCTCTGCCCACCGGCATCATACAGCCCCTGTGGTCTTACCTTCTGTGTGTCATTGAATGTGCTTTCAAAATCCACTGGCCAAGCATAAGTACATTTAAACACTTAACATTTGTTTTTGTTGAAGCAGTCTATCAGAAAACTTACTATTGTCGCAGAGACTGAAACAGCAGGTGGGAGAAAAGGTGTAAATGATCCCATTCACCTAAATGGGATGCTAACTGTGAAGTCTTTTTGTAAGTAGTTAGGCAATTTTCTTCCTTGTGAACATACTTTCATTCAGACTAGTTTTCATTAAAACAACTGAGGATTTTGGATGGCCCTGCTGATTATAAACTTGAATAAGCTAGTTGGTAACAGTGATCCTGCACTTAGCAATCTACAACCTGGATGCTCACATACAAAGAATACAATAAAAACCTGACTGAAGTCTAAAAACAAGCTTATAAAACACATAAAATGTGTCTGAACATTTATCTTTACTTATACAAAACCACTGCAGCCCGAGTAAAACTCAAGAAAATTATATGGCACTCTGACTACTGTATGATGTAGTAAACATATACTGGTATTTTTTGATGTATATTCTTTGTAAACAGGGTAAGGCCAACTAGGCAGAACTGCCTGTTTTCAGGGCTGATCCAGGAGCACTGGGAAGGTTAAGTGACTTGCTTGGAGTCATACAGTATGCAAGTGGAGGTTGTGGAAATCAAACGCAAGTCTGCTGGATGTACCCAGTTCAATCATTGTTTGTTACTCTAACCACTAGGCTATACTGCCAGCCATAATAACATCAATATATGTTTTAATATATGATTTCAATAATAGTGCACAGTTCCTACAGTGCAAATTATGAACATTAAACACTTTACAACATTTTGCTAAAACTGAATTATTTGCCACTGCACCTGCTTATTTTTTCTTACACCAAAGTAGGCGAATAGTTGACAGAGCACTGTAAATAGCCTTTGATCAGGCTTCATTATTCTACATCCAGAAACAGATAAAATGTGTTTATTCTGGATTTATTTAATATTGATGTTCTGTGGGTCACTAAAAAGAATTTATTTAGCACTGTATGAGGCAGATGTTTTTACATTTTGGAAGAGAGGCAACACATCTTATCCATTTAGGATTCATGTTAGGAACATACATTTTTCTTCATATTTAAAACATATTTAAGTGTCAGTGTATTCATTTAGTAGTTTATTCTGACTAATATATACTGCAGAAAACAGTAAAGGATTTATTTTGAAGCACCCAGGGTCTATAGTAAAACTCCTGCAATTTCCCAGCAAGTTCTGCAAAATAATCTCTGCAATTTCAGGTTACTTTTCATGTAGTTTTCCAGTGGCCCTGCCCATGTGTGCTGCTACTTGTATTTCTTTTTAATCATCCAGTGTAATATAAATAATAAAAGACATTTAGGCACATACTAAATGAAAACTGTGCTTTCAGGAAGGAAAGCAGTCCTCAGCTGATGGAGAGGTTGGTGGGAAGCATAGGTGGTTAAACTGAATAGCTGGTTACAACAAAGCAGTGTGGGTGGTTTCCTTCCTGATTCTATACACAGCAAAGCAGAAAGAATGTGAAGCACAGCAGCATTTACTATAAGATGTTGAAATCTGAGCCGGCACACCAGGGCTGTGGTAGCACTAATGCTTGCAATGCCAGTGACCTGGGGTAGGAAGTGAACTTGGGTTGCTGGAGATCTGGCCAGGGGAGTAGGATCAAGCACCCAAGGGGATGAGCTCCTCCAAGGAAGGTGGGCTGCAGATGTCACTGCTTTACTGCCATCTGGGTGACTACAGGTGATGGTGCAACAGGGCTGCAGAGTGATCAGAAGGGGAGGATGCTAGCCGGGATCTGGAGCAGTGGCATGTCTCCATGTGCCCTACCTCCTTGGGTCCCCTTGAGTGCCAGTGCCCTCAGGGACAGAGACCAGAAAACCAGGAGCAATGACCCCACATCGGTCACTGATAGAAGGGACCCAGCTGCCCCAGACTTCATAACCAGGCTCCAGGAGGGACCTACTGGGCTGTCCGACACACACTAAGTGACTGTGGAGGGGTGATCTGGGGTCCCTTTCCTTCCCACCTGGGGGGGTACAACACATGCAGGATGGGAGCAGACCCACTGGAGCTCCCAAACATTAACCAGGGTGAAGCTAGGGGATACCCAGCCTAGGTATCTCTGAAAAGTGGAGACTGATGCTGTGAGAAGTGGGCATAGGAAGAGAAAATAAAAAAAATGTAAAAATATGCTGAAATCTTAGGTATTCTTTGCAGTGACATGCAATTTACATGAGGCACCAGTACAAGAATTCAAAATTTGCAACCCAAGCAGGATTCCATGATTTTTACCAGTGTTACCGGTAAAAATGGATAACCAGGGTCCTTGGGCAGGACCAGAGGATGTGACAGAGATCCCCTGTGAGATTCCCATAGCCCCAGAACTCATTACAGTACACTAAACCTAAAGAATGAAGCTGGTCACAGTTGAGGTACCTATTGTGTAAGGTTTTGATTTAGAGCAGGTGGCTTTGACTGTCAGGGCATGCATGGTGATTTGTCCAGCAATAGGCCTCCCTTTCAGAATCAGTGAAGTAACATTAAGTATATTTTCCTATTTCTTCTTAGTCCCAACAGTTTTGTCTGGTATACATTTTGCCTGCTGTACTCCTGTGAAGGACCCCATCTTCGAGTAGCCAGGTATGTCACATAAGGTGGAGACTATGATTTGAGTAGTTACAAATGAAGATGTCTGAGGGGGCTTCCCTGAAGACCATCTTCAAGCAGGCAGGTATGCAAAATGAGGTAAAGACTATGGAAGATGTCCATGGGGCAAGTAGAAGACATCCGAGGACTTCCCTGAAGGCTGTCTTTGAGTAGACAGGTATATGAAATCAGATAGAGACTACTGAAGATGTCTGAGGGGCTTCCCCTGCTGCTGAAGACCATCTTTGAGTAGGCAGGTATGCAAGGGAAGGCAGAGACTTCCAAGACAAGTAGAGCAAGTATGTGAGATGAAGGCTCACAACCTGGCCCAATGGCTTCCTTATGAACACATTCACTAGCTCTAGTCTCCCTAGGATGTATTCGGGCATACAGTTCCAGAGGTATTTATTTCCATCAGGCAATGTATAGTGTATGCAACATAGCTGTTTTTTTTTTCTCTAATAAGTATTTCAAGATGGATTCTAAACATCTAAAGATTTCTCCCATCATGGTACGATTACCAGATAGTAACAGCCTCCCTGGATACCCAGGTTAGAAATTTGAGTAGCATGAAGAAGGTACTTGGCTTATGCTCATTGGGGAGGAAGACAAGGTTCTTGCCCAGGATGTGTTTGGGAGTGATTTAGTGATGCCCCATTTGAAACACATTTAAGATTCACTATAGCACTTGCATCAGAGATTCCCAGTCTGATGGACAGAAGACATCAGTCAATGTCTGACCACATAGGAGTAAGAGAATTAATTGCTGGTGATAAGATGACCATGAGAAAACAGATTACGGGAGGTCAGCTAGATACAGACCATGCCAGGGACTATGGCCAGGCTGGAATTCTAAGCTAGAAGCAGATGCAGGAGACAAGTGTGGTAATCAAGGTAATTCAGGTATACAGCACAATTGTAGACTACAAAATGAATTCCAAACCAGAAACAATAAGGCATACATGAAGTGGTCCCCCCTGGTACTGACAGTGTTCTTTAAGAACCTAGACCATGGAAGGAGTAGAGTTTGTAGTAATAATCTTCACAGTCAGTTACATGAAGTAATAACATTTGTGAGAAATTATGATTAATCCAGTTTGAGCTATTTGAGTACTGGAGCCAAAGGCAAGCAGGAAGGCCACTAGCTAAACAGAGGATGTGGTAAGTAGTAGTACAATGAGCGAGTTAGGTTTGTTGGCCAATTAGAGGCTGGCACATGAGCAAATCATAGAGAAGATTGTAGAGCACATAGTCAGAATGCTGGTAATGATATTGACAAGTCCCAGAATCCTGAGCAGCAGGATACTCATGAGTAGGACAATGCTGGTCAAGCTCTGCAGGCAGTGGGTCAGGAGACTGCACAGCAGCTGGATGGACTTTGTCAGTTGAAAGAGTCATTGTCTCAATTCAGGAGCAGTACTGGCATGAAGATTATTGGAGAAAGCACTAAATAACAGTCCACGGTGCCAAACAGGCAATATCCATATGAATTGCATCTAAAAATAATGTTAGGATGCTTCAATACTGGCTGAGTAGACTCTGCTGATGGGGCTATAGAATAGGTAAACTGTGGCAGAGCTGCACCAGCTGCTAGGCCAGGGCTAGGTTGGAGGTTACAGTGCAAGCTAATGCTTAGAGGTTAGGTAGTAGTAGCAGCCAATGGAAAACAACCAACCAAGTCCATTATAGAGCCAATTAATGGAGACAGAGAAGGTAGGTGGTTAGGTAATGGGATGCTGGAATGCCAGTGATAGAATGAACAAGATTTAGTGTAATCAATTGATACTGGTTAGCAGATGTGTGCTGTGGTTGTGGCATAATATGAAATAGATATGATTGGCATGATTACTTGAAACACCATTAAGGCAGAGGTAGAATAATATAAGGCAGTAAGTAGCTGCAAGCAGTAATGGCATGAACACCTTAAATGCCATCAAGGCAGATATAGGTTGTTTCAATGCAGAAAGAATTTGCAATGCAATAATAGCATGATTACACAGTAATGAACTGCATGAATTCTTGAAGGCCATGAAGGCTGTAAGAAAATATAGGCATGCATGGATAGCTGAAAGGCAATGTAGACAGGAGCAGCAAGGAGCAGGAGATTCATATAACTAACTGAAGCATGCTCTTGCTATCTGGGGCCATGATGCATCACCAAAGCACAACAGTCCTCCACTGTAGGAATAACAGGGAGCCAGGAGCAAAGCACCATGACAACAGACACCTATGAAATAACAGAAGGTGTCAGTTTTAATAATGCAGCAAATGTCCTAGTGGAGGTAGCTCTGAGTAAACCATGAGCAGAGCTTTAAAACTGAGTAGAAAGCTAGCTGAGCAACAGAGCCAGGACCAGATGCAATCAATTAACATGGGGCAAAAGAGGAAGCAGGCTGCAGTGTGAGCTGAAACATACAATAACAATTGTAGGAACTGAGGATTGATAGGCAGGAAAGCAGCAGGTTGAGACAAAGCAGACAGATACCAATGCAGTAAACTGAGGCCTGTACTACCAGGTGAGAAAATGAAGCTTGGGGACACAGGAATAGGGCAGCCTAAGGCAAGAAAACACAGTATATAACCTGAAACATAATTATCAATGTTTTTACAGGGCACTAGAAGACTAGAACGCCCAAAAGAAATGAGCAAAGCAAACACAAGGACAGGAGCAGGAAGGAAATCGGCACACAAGGAAAAATGGAGCAGCTGGAGGCCAGCAATATAAACCAAAAGCAGGAGAATACCAAAACAGAAGTCCAGCACAAACCAAGTAGAGTACAAGCATACATACTGGGGCAAACCTGCACCCGGACCTGAACCCAGTATCCTAGCCACCCCAGCCCAGCACTCACCCACCACTCCATGAAGCCAGCTCGGCAGCTCACTGGTGCACCACCCCTCACAAACTGTCCCACCCCTCCTCAGCATGTTTGCCACCCCCCTCCCCCATGTGTGTGTCATATAGCAACATCCAGTCGCTATTCGTGAACCTACCCCATCCGGTCACCTTCCCTACTCCCTCGCCCTGTCAACATGCACTGTAAGTGAGTCACCATTTTGATAGGTGCCCACTTGCAAGTAATGTATGTCACAGGATACTGAGAGAAGACAGACCAACAGAGCCTCCGGCTGCAAAGAAAAAGTGCGCCAGAAGGTGGCTGGGAGGAACTGCTTATATACAGTAGCTCAAGAAGCGGGGGGGCGTGGCTGGTTGATTACCCCATTGAACAACAGGCATAGCCTTCCAAATGGAACAGACTGGAGGTCGGGGAGAGAGACTTCGGCAGGCTTTTCACTTTTCTAGCAATGCAGTCAGGTAAAACATATTGGCTCTCACCATTTGAATCAGTGGAGCATCATTAAAACAAAGTTGGTGGAATTTCTCCACTAACAGCACCGAGGCTGCTTTTAAACCTATTGGCACTCAATATACATTTGAAATCCAGGCAGCAAAAAGTATATTTCTGGAAAACACCTTACAGAACATTATGTTTTACTATTGCATGTGTTGCACAGTACAGTAATTTCAGCTTCTTTTTTTCTCTCAAACCTCTCCAAAAGCTGCAGTTCCTAACCCTGCTCTGTTTTGTTAAATATGAATACCCCATTCATTGCTGTTAAACCATGGATTACTCATGAAAATGCATGTATCATTCAGGATTATAAAAAAAGGGAGGGTAACTAAAGAGTATTCCAGCTGCCAATTATTTTCCTGGTGACCTGGGCTAAAGTGTTTTGTGCAGTTGTAACCCTCCACTTTTTGTAATGCTCCTGCACCACTGATTTAAACCAAAATTTAACATTGTCAGTATATTTTCCTATGCCACATTCCAATAAGGAAGAAGAGTGACTCCACTCATTGAATGTCAGAAAAGCCTATGTTTCTATGTGACAAGAATGGAGAACTTCTGAAAGGATAACAAACAACTTCTTATAAACTATGGTGATGTGTTTAATGAGTAACCAGCCTCTTAAAAGAAAATATTGAGGTGGATAATATCCTGAACAGTATCCAGCAAGATACTGCTGGGAAAGAACCCCAAACAGAATTAAAGGACATTCCACTAGGGGTGCAATATCTTCAGTGGTAGCAAGGAGAAATGTACCACTGACACTTATATGCAAAACAGCTACCTGGTCCACTGTTCAAACAGTTACATCCCACTATTGCCTGGATGCATGGACAAGCGAGCATGCTAGGTTTGGAGTTTCTTGTCTTCAGAACCTATTTCATCAGTAATACTTCAACCTCAAACCCAGGTACTACTTTAATTCTGCACAAGTTTGGTTAGATAATTCACATTCATGTTGTTAGAAACATTGCTCATGGTAGTAACGCCTTTTCTTCTAATGGATGTGAACTGCTAGTCAAACTATTCTTCCCTGCCTTCTTGTTTTAGGATAAGTAATTAGGGGGAGTCATGTGGTGCTCCGCTCAGCTTAGTAGCATTCTCCAACAGCTCCGCAACCCCCCTTCCAATATAACTTAATTTTTGCACATTAAGTTTTATTTGAACTTCCTTCACATAGCTCAGCTTTTCTTTACCTTCTGCATAGAGTGTTGTCCTCAAAATCTTGAAGTATGAATGCAGAAATAAAGCTTGGGGGTGTGCATCACACTCCACCCCAACTTCTGAAAGAAGAAAGGGCTCAAAACTGAACAAGACACAAACCACATCTTCCACCAAATCTGATGACTCCTCACCCACACTTTCTGAAACTCATTTTCTGCAAGAACTTGCTCCTGTGAAGAATGCCTTAGAAGCCATCACACTGGAGCTCAAAAATATCAACACAGTCACTGAAAAAGTAAACCAGTGGACAGGTGATGTGAAGGCTTGGGCGAGCTCTTTAGAAGACTGGTGGACTTGGCTGGAACCAGAGACTACGTCCCTCAGGCAGTGCTACCACAAGCTGGAAGAAAAATTGGAAGACTTGGAGGGACGCAATCAAAGGAACAGTTTAGTAGTTATTGGTCTGCCAGAGGAGTCAGAAGGCTCCTCTGCTATTACTTTCATCCAAAAATTCTTGGAAAGGATAGCAGTCCTATCCCCAAACGGCCCACAATATATTATTGAGAGTGCCCACTGTGATCTATGCCCAGCCTCCTCCAGCACATTCAGTACCCACACCAATTATCACTAAATTACTTAATTTTGGGCTGTACAAAAATTTCTTTTCCGGTCGGCTCCTGTTGTTGCACATTTTATTTTTTATTTTTTGTTACAGCAGTTGTGACTGAAGCAATGGGTGGTTCAAGTTACTTGCTCCATATCACAAAGTGAACAAGACTACCGGATCCAAGATTCAAGAGGGCATGGGCATAAGGGGTTGGCATTTCCCTTTGACTGCTGAATCCCTCCACCATTTCAACCCCCACCACTTCCTCTGGTAGTCTATTCCAGGCCTCCACACCCTCTCCATGAAGTAAAGCCCCCTAACGCCTCGAAATTCTTCCTCCTTCTAATCTTAGACTAAGACCTCTAGTTTTAACCCCACCTTCCTTTTAAATAATCTCCCCTGCTGAAGACTGCTGAACCACACTGCTGTATCTTCTCTTTGGGCAGTATGGATATGTATGCCAGGCCTGTGTCTGCTTGCCCATGTTGCACAATTCAAACTTTTGTACTCCATGACACTGGTTGTTGTCCCCCCCATGCATGGGTACCTACATATACCATACATTCCTCCCCCATACACCCTTGTACCACCCCATGTCCTGTACAGCTGTATAGTCCCTGTGGCGCAAGTACAGCATTTGTGACCATTCCAGCCAATCCCTCTGCATTTGCCTGCAACGCGAACCATTACAGGAATGTTTAGCAGGTTCTGTGTTACATTGTCATGGACAACAGAGGCAGCTCAAAACGTCTTTGCTCCCCTCCATATGTGACAACAGTACACTACGGAGAACATGGAGTATGCCTGACTACACCAATGCCAGCATTGTCTGTGTGCCATTACTGTAGCAGGCAGTTGCACAGTGTATGAGACATGGACATGTGTCAGGCTGTGTGTATGTTGTTGTGATGTTTGCACAGCTTGGCTACCAGCAGAACACCGTGTGCAGCACATACACAGCTGTCTGTTGTGGCATGTACTCAAACCTACCTTCAAGGTTTCAATACCTCTTAGTCACCTGTTGAGTGTGATGGTGTATTCAGTCCCAATTTATGGCTCAGCACATGCAAATGTTGTTTGGAACAACTGCAATGAGATGCTAATCATGTGAGATGAGCCTGAATTGAGCCATGAGCTGATTTGCATGTTTTTTATTTATTTATTTATTTAAATATTAGATTACAAATACCTCTGAGCTTGAGGCAGCTCGTTTACAAAGGTTCCATGTCAAAGAAAAGGGTTACAATAAGGTAGGGAGGTAGAGACAACATTCATGGTATCATCAAAGCATAGCAAGTCAATAGGTAAATAAATGGGAACAGTGCTACACAGTCAAGATTACAAGCAAGCATAGAAAACCATAAGGTACATTTGAAGCAACATTGCTAATCAGAGGTGGGGGGGGGAAGAGTAAGGAAGAGGTAGAGGAGATGACAGGGCAGAGTCCAGATAGAAAAGGAAAAGAAAATATGGCAGCCAGAGGCATTGTCGTAGGGTGAGAGGGATGGGAGGCTAAGGTGGGAGAAGGGATAAAAGAGGGGAAAAGGACCGTGGCTGAAGGGAAAGAAGAAAAGGGAGAGTGGGGAGCAGAAGGCCTGGACAGTTCCAGGAAGAGGGGGGGCAGTGGGATAAGAGCAAGGAGAGGGTGAGGTAAGGGAGGAGGTGGCAGGGGGAAAGGGGAAATTGTTCTGTCATGAGAGGTGAAATGAAACAGGAAGTCAAGTAAGAGCTTCAGAGAGTGTAAAAAGTGGTAAAAGGGTGTCTGCAGTAGTGGGAAACTAGGTGTAACAATCACAAGTGCTTTCGGTTAGGAGACGCTGACGGAGCACAAGTTTAAATTGGGACAGACTAGAAAGCCTGATCAGTTGGTTGCTTAGATTATTAAACCACAGGGGGCTCTGTATTGAAAGGATCATTGGTATTGAGCAGTTCTGGCTGAATATACTAAATTTGCCCCAAGTACACCTCAATCAACTGGGTGCATCCTTCCGATTTGGCTCATCTCCTAGGGTGCATTTCTGCACATGCGTCTGCAGTTGGGCTCATCATTGAGCTCAGTGCATCTTGTACAGCACATCTCCATGCATGCACAATGTGGTTGAACTCAGCAAATCTTGTGCGGTGCACTCCTGCACATGTGTGTATGGTCATGCATGTTTCCTGGGGTGTTGTGCCATCCCCACACATCCAGTTGCAACTTGAGGGATGCGCAGTTGACCACTGCCTGGCTGTCACATGCTCCATCCACAACATGGTGTGCCATGCACCATGCATGCTCAACCATTAACTCCTGACCACGTCTCCTGCCCAGACATGTGTCAGTCACACATGTGCAGTTCTGCATGATGGACGCTATTAGCACATCCATGCAGTGCATTGTGCACATGGGCGGGCCTATGCAGGCCACCTATCGCACATCTGGCTTGATTGTTCCATTACACCATCTGCTGCCATCCTGTACACAGCACCTTCACAGCTGTACACTGCACGACGATGGCCAGAGTAAGGGGTGCAACAGGAGTGTCCTGAACTGGACAGAGGTGGAGCTTGCAAACCTCATCCAGCTCATGCTCCCATTGGAGGACCAGCTGTTTGCAGCACAGGATCTGCAGTGTCGGCCAGGGCTGCCAGCAGGTTGTCTACAGGGACGGAGGGGCCAAGGACCGAGAAGCAGTGCAGGCACCATTATGGTAACCTGCAGTGGAGGGACCCAGCCAGGCTGAGGAACCTGAAGGCACAGGCCATGAGAGGACAGGTGCCATGCCCAGGTATATTTTTACTTTATTTTTTATTTTATTAAAGATCTTGGAAGACACCTGGGAGTGGATGCTTGTTGAGAGGTTCCAAGTCATTACAATTGCTGAGGAGTCACAATAATGGGGTGACAAAATAACAATACGATATGTATATAAATATACATGAAATACAGCATACAAAAAAAATACAGTGGGGTGGCACAGACAACAGATAAAATGTACTAAGGCATTGTACAATGTATGCCTGCATGCTATGTAATGAAAGTGATGGGGAAGGGGTGTGGAAGGGGAGGCTAGAAGGGGATAGTGTGAAGGGTGTTGCAGGGAGAAGCAAGGAGTGGGAGAGGGGGTTAGGAGAGGGCATGGGTGAAGCAGCGATAGAGGGTGTATGGGGTGGGCTGTAAGTGCTTCAGAGGGACTATCCTGGTAGGATAGGAATGGAAGTGCTGGGGGTACCCCACTGCGGTGTGAGGGGAATTAGTGGGGGCACATACAGATGCTACTATCAGTGAGGTGCTGACACAGTCTATGTTTAAAGGATTTCTGTGTAGTGGCATCGGAGATGCCAGGAAGTAGACCATTAGACCAGAGAGGAACACAATGAGCAAAGGAACACTGAGCCATGGTTGTCCAACACCTGGGCACATGGAAGATTTGGGTGGTCGAGCTCCTAGTGTGTCTGGCATTAGAAGGCAGAGCTAAGAGTATCTGTACCCCAGTGGGAAGTAGGTGTAGAGTGGCCTTTTTTTGCAAGGAGACAAGTTTGATATCGGATTCTGTTATTCAAAGAAGCCAGCTGATCCAAGCATACAGCTCAAAAGTGTGGGTGAGCTTTGGGGTATTGGTGAGCAGACAGCAGGCTTTGTTTAGAGCTGTATTCAGGTGTTGAAGAGCTGAGTCTTTTGCAGAACCATAGATAGCCAGGCCATAGTCGATGAGGGTTATGAGCGAGCTGTTTATTGCCAGGTTCAGGGCTTCAAATGTTAGGCTGTGAATGCAGATGATGCCAATCCTGATGTTGAGGGCTTTGGCAATGTTGTCAATATGCAGAGTGTAAGACAGGACAGAGTCCAGTGTAATACCTAGATATTTGAAGTGAGGAACTAGGTCCAGAGTGAGACCGGCATCATTCCAGATTGCTAAGGGGAAGTGTTTTAGCTTTCTTTGGGCTGAAGAGTAGAGCATGGGCTTGGTCTTTCCATAGTTCTAGACCAGTTTTTGCTCCTTGAGCCATTTTTAGGCAGGTGCAAATCCAGATTGGAGCTCTGATTCAACGATTAAGGTGTCACGGTTCCTTGCAAAGATCACCGCATCATCTGTATAGAGGAGCATTCGGCAATGGCAGGATGCTGAAAGGTTGTTTAGGAAGATGCTGAAGAGTAAGGGGATGAGTATGGAGCCATGTGGCACCCCTGATCTAACAGGTCTTCTTTCAGATAGGACGTCCCAAATCCTGACTTGCTGGGATGGTAGGGTCAGGTAACTTCTAAACCATTGCACAGTTTCAGAGGCAAGGCCTATGTCTGAGAGTTGCTCAAGGAGGAAGGCATGATGGACCCTATCAAATGCCTTTGATAGGTCAATGAAGGCCACCCTTACAACATGCCCTTTGTTAAGCTCGCTATTTATGAATTCAGAAAATTCGAGAAAAGGCGTGATGGGGCTGTGGCCAGCTCAGAACCCACACTGCTTAAGGCATAGATACTAGTATTGATGGATGTACTTCACCAGCTGGTTGGCCACGATCTGTTCAAGGGCTTTTGAGAGCGAGGGAAGTATAGAGATCAGACTGTAATTGTTGTGGAGGGACCAAACTCCACCTTTGTGTACCAAGGTATCTGTGGCAGACTTCCAGATTTGTGGGAACTGAGACTGGCAAAGGGACAGGTTAATTATCTTTGTGAGGGGACCGAGTATCTCATCCAGTGCTAGCTGTACATATTTGAGGTCCAAGATGTCCCTGCTGTGTCTTGACTTGCCGAGAACCTGTTCAAGGTATTTTCTTGCCTCAGCTTCAGGGACCAGCTTGAAATGGAAGGGTGCCCTTTTAGGTAGTGTGGGTTTTCTCATTGTGGCCCTTGGGGCAAGGCTGCTAAAGAAGTCCCTAGGGAGCATGCTACTGAGGTCTGAGAATGCAAGGTTCAGCTGGTTGGCAGTGCATAGTGGGTCCAGGGTTGGGATGCCCTCCAAATTAAGCATTGCAGAGGCAACTTTCGGGTCTTTCCCAGTGATGTCACTTAAGTTAGCCCAGGAGAACTTGCTACTGTTCCAGATCTTGGCTAGGACTTCTTTGTAGAAGTTACTTTTAGCAAGTCAGACAGCTTTTGTATATTCATTATGTGCCTTTTTATAAAGGTGGATGTTATCCATTGTGCCATGTGCTCGTGCCTTGAGCCAGAGTTGATCTTTAGATGCTAGCTAAGCCAGAAGGTTAGGGGTAATCCATGGGTTAATGGGACCTTTGGCTTTTCTTATTTTAACTGGTGCATGTTTGTCACAGGTGGCATTGAATTTTGTAATAAAGAGGTCAATAGCAGTGTCCGCATCTGCGGTACTGTACAGATCAGACCAGTTGAGTTGTTTTAGGTCTGCCTTTAACTGTGAGAGGTGGCCTTTTAAGAGCTGCTGATTTATTATGATTCTGGTTGGAGGTTTGCAGTAGTTGTTATTCCATAGGCATTTGACTGGGGAGTGGCCACCCAAGTAGTCAGGGAGCACGGTGAGATCAGAGATGCGTGAGGGGCGGTTAGTTAGTACCCAGTCCACAAGTCTGCTGGTGCCAGTCTTATAGCTGGTTCGAGCAGGGGTGACTACCAACTGGGAGAAGTGGACTGTGGCAAGGCTGTATTTGATAGCAGTAGATGTAGGCAAGAACCAGTTTATATTGAAGTTGCCCAGCTGTACTGTTTCAGAGTTCAGGCTCAAGGTGGTGATATAGTCTAACAGGTTACCGAAGCCAAGCGAGGTCTGCTTAGGTGGGATATAAACAGACAGTAGGGTGAGCTCTCTATTATGTGCCCCTAGTTGCAGTTTAATGGTCAGGACCTGTAGGTTGTCACAGCTGTTTGGCGGAGGGATTACATAACCCTGGTGTTGGTGTACATAACACATCCTCCACCTCTTTTTGAGTGGTGGTCCTGTCTATTCAATGTGTAGCCTGGCAGGGAAATGGCAGTGTCAGGGATTTTTGGTGATAGCCAAGTTTCCATGACAGAAATGACATCAGGGTTTTGTTGGGAGACCCAGACGTTGAGGCTGTCCAATTTTGGAAGGAGGCTGCAGATATTTAATGATGCAAACACTAGGTCTATGGTTTTATGGCGGTTGGTATTGCAGTGGGGTGGGGATCCAGGGTTGGGATGCACGTTGCCAGACATCAAGAGTAGTAGAAGCAGCAGGAGTCTGAGGAACTACTCCTGGATAAGTTTTTTATGTAGTTGCTGTTGTCATTTACAGGGTGCCTTGGTTTTCACATGGAGAAAGCAAACTCCTAGAGCACTGAGAAGTGGCACCCGGTGCAGGTCCTAGATCAAGTTCTGCTTTTCCATATTTCTGAAGAGGCCTGAGTCTTCAGGGAGGGAGGATGTCACTGTACTATATGCATATAGTGCAGCCACATCGAGGGTAGCCAGTGAGGTCATGGAGTGGCCATTGCAACTGACAAAGTAGACAGCAATGGAAAAAACAAGGATACATTGAGGGGTCATTAAGATAGTGGGAGTCCTCGTAGTAGCAGCAAGAGTCCGCATCTTTGCCATCACAGTGGTGGTGGGCAGAGAAGAGGAAATAGGAAGTTGGATGAGCAGGGAGTGAAAGGTTGTAGGGTATCAGCAGAGGGAATTGGCAGACTGTAGTTTTAAGACTAAAACAAAATACTAGCAACCAATTGAGTGGTATTAAGGGGAGGGGGGCCGAGGTGTATTTAAATAAGGCTGGAGATGGGGGTGGGCTGGAAGGCTGAAAATCAACCACAGAGAAACACAAGCAGCTGGTTTCTCAACTTAATTGCTTAGCATTCTAACTCTAAAATGAATTGTGTGTTCAGGGCTGCAGACAGGAGCACCAGGAAATTGGCACCAAGTTTGAAAGAGTGCCCAGCAAGCCTGTGCCTGGAGTCAGCGGGGGAGGCGGGCAGTTCGACAAAGCCTGTAGAGGATGAATTCGCCACTTGGGCAGCTGGCCCCTGGGAAGAAGAAGGGTACAGGTTAGCTTTAGGGCCTGGGGGGGTTGCCTTATAGTGTTGGATTTAGGGATCAGGGGTTGGGGGTGTGGTGTTTGAGGGGTATTTGTTTTGTAGGGAAGGAGGGGCTGGTGTGGGTTTTCTGGGGTGAGTTTGGGTGGAATTAGGGGGCTTGTTGGGGGTGGGTGTTGTGGGTTGTTGGGGTGGTTGGGGGCATCATGGGTGTCTGGGGTACTGCTGGGAGGTGGGGTGGTTTCGGGGGTTGTGTGTACATGCTTCTGGCTATGCTGTTCCATTGTGTTTGCATTGCAGGGAGGACCACCAAGGAGAGAGCTGTGGCTATAGTATCCGCCAGGGCAGGTGATGCTCCAGCTGGACCAGCACACCCCAGGCAGCAAGTGGAAGGTAGCTGGAATGCGTGTGCATCACCAGTTTCATACTGTGACTTGGGTGGTGGGTGGGCAGAAGACCATGACCCTGTGTAGCCCATTGTCCATGGCATGGCATGGCATGTGCATGTTGTCCCTGTCCCTGGGTTCTCTCAGTGGCATCATGTCCTGTAGCTACTGTGTCCATGGTGGCTGTGTGTGTCTCCTCATGCGCCGTGTATGCCATTGCCTGTGGACGTCAGGCAGTGTTCCACTGTGGTCATACATGTTGCATGCACTGGTGCACGCAGTTGGCATCAGGACCTGCTGTGTGGGGCTTGTCCACATGTCCCCCAGAGTATCCCATGCATGCATATGCAGTCTGTGGCTGTTCCTTGTGCCTTCCACCAGTCACTGTGTGGCTGTCAGTGCCATCTATTGCTTGTGTGTGTGTGTGTGTGTGTGTGTGGTGCATGGTGGGCTGCTGGCACTTTGCTGGTCTGTGGCCTACATCATGCCACTGCAAGGAACGGGGAGGGGGCTGCTGTTGTGGGCCTTATAACTGAGTCTCTGTTCTCTGTGTTCCCATGGTAGGTCAGAGGACATTGGACACTGCATGTGGTGGATGCTGGAGGAGCATGGTCAGGACACTGGTTGGAGGCAGAATGGTGTCATCGGCCAATTTGCTGGCAGCAATGTAGCGGAGGCAGGGGGCATTCCTGCAGGTGTGCCAGATGATCCTTTTGACCATTCAGGACATGAGAAGTGGGTGCAGGGTGCCGTGGCACCTCAGGGGCATTAGGCCACCTAGGACAATGACACATATACATAGCCACAATACACCACCCCAGTCCCCCTTTACCGCACCATTGTACTCATTTGCCCTTCCTAACCTTTTCACCATTCCCAGCTGCCCTACCCCCTGTTGTACAGACCCCCATTGCTGCATTTAGATGTTGTGTTTGCTGTTGATTTTGTTTTTTCCATTTACAATCAGTAAAGTGTTTTGTTGTATCTTCCTGTGTCTGCTGCTCATCCTTTCTTGTGTTGTTGGTCACCTGTAGTGTTGCTTGGTTGACACCCTGCCCATGCTTTCCATGGGCCCTTTGTGTCTGTGGCACTGGCTGTCCAGGCACACTGTCCACCCGTTGACACCCACAGTGAATGTCCCCTGGGCTGGGTCTGCCCTATTTTGTGTCCCTGTGCACTTGTTGTTTGCACATCGGCCCTGTTTAATCCAGGCCTTGCTTGTCTGGCTGTGCTGCTCCATGAGCTGCATTGCTGGCCTGTCTGCAATGCATATATCCTGTGGGCATATGTTGCCTGTGTGGCATACCAGCTATGGGATTTGTTGCATTATACCTGTTTTGTGGGTTATGTGTCCACCCTGTGGGTGTCCTGTGCAATGGTGCATGTTTGCACAGATGTGGCATGCTGTGTGTTGCACCTCTGGTACTGTGGCATCTCTTCGTGACACACCAGTGTACATGCCCGCTGAGCCTGTTGTTCCCCTGGGTATGTGTTGTTTATGTGCCATGGCTTGCTGCATCCCTGGCTGCTCTGTCTGTGTGCCTTTGGTGTGTGGTGTGTGCTCCACAGTTCTTTGTTGTTTGCAGCAGCACATGCTCCAGGGGTTTCACTGGCTTCAGTGTTCCATCTGTTGCTCCTCCCTTTTGTTCCTGGCTGGGCTGCTCCTGGTTGTTATATTCAGTGCTCACAGTTGTGCTCAGCTCATCTGGGGTGAGCCAAACTGGATGAGTGGTATTTTCAGAGGAAGATGAGCCGGCACATCTCCCAGCCCATCTTATGAATATTCCAATTTCCAACTTGGGCTCATCTCACTGGGGCTAGCTTATCTGAGATGAGCCGAGCGCATCTTCTTTGAAAATGCCACCCATAGTATTTGGGTAAATTATTTAGTTAAAGACTGGCAATAAAACTAGAATTATATAATTCAAATGAATAATGATGTACTATATATCCAAGAAGGAAATGGCAAATTAGAAAGCATACTGTATACAGCTATATTACAAACAAATCTCATGGCTATTGTTTGTCTTGCTATGAAACATTTATTTGTAAAGGAAACTAAAGAAACCAACTCTCTTTAAATGACTCAAGTGGGTTAACAATCCATAATAGAAAAGGGATTACATGTGACAACATGCCGAATGGGGATGTTAGTAAACAGACCCGAATCCGGAAGTGTCCTATTCACATTCAGGCAATTCGCCAAATTAACTAAAGAAAATAATTTATTTAGTGTCCTATAAAAGCCTTATAAATTATTTTATATGTAACGTTTGTGAATTACCCAGTCCTTATATGACATTATTAATAAAATTAGACAATAGGAGTATAATATAACTTTAGTAAGTTAGTTTTATGGGTCATACTTGAATAAGGTAGCCTGTAATATTGGTGCTTGAACTAAGGCTCCATCCAAAACGGCAATGCATTGTGGGCGAAAGCCCGAATGGTGATGGGGAGGGTAGGGTGACCAGATGTGGTGGGGTGGGCTACTGCAGCGACAGGATGTCACTATATGTACACGCACAGGGGGGAGCGAGCATGGTGTGCATGGGCTGGGAAGGGGAGGAGGGGATGTAGAGGTGGTGCTGTGGTCAGCTGCTGAGCTGCACCGTGGCATTGAGGGTTGGTGTCTGGTTGTGGTGCAGGAGGTACTGGGTTCGGGTCTGGATCCGGGCAATATTGCAATTTTGTTGCGCCCAGCCTGAAACTAGCATTTTTTTTTGCTTTTGCGCCCCCCAACATGCACCCCCCCCCAGAGCTGAGAATCCTTTAGTAGAGGGTGTGGTGGCATAACCCCCCCCACACACACACAGAAAGCAATAATGCTAAGTCCCTGGCACCCTTCTTCCATGCGCTAAGGATATCAGGGTGGCAAAAATGTTTTTGCTGCCCTGTCGTCGCGATAATGTGGCTCGCCGTTTGGCAGTCACCATTATCACATAGAACCCTTGAATAAGTGGCCAATAAATGGAAACATTTGCAATATTAACCATTTAATAATTTATTTTTTTTAAATGTTTTATACATTTGTTTTAATGACATTTATTTTATTTATTTAGTTGTTTAAAATTTGATAACCGAGAAAGGTACTGTGAGCTAAGTTTGTTCCAGGTATGACCCGGGAAAGGTGGTACAGATACAAACACAGGGTCAACGTACTAAAACAAAGTGTTTGGCACAGTTGAACATATATATGCTACTAACAAACAGTATTTCAGTATACAATATGATACAAAATTTATATGCAAATATATGCAGTGTGAGGCTGGACTTCCAACTAGGGGTAGATCAGCTGTGCAGAGCTAAATATGCAGACATAAATTTGTGGATCAATAAACTTTTGAACTTGAACTACTACCTTCATTACAGAGTTTAATAACTGGTTTGGCAAAATAGGTATCATTATTTATCACAATTGTCCTATTTTATTGGGGGATTCTGATGTCGCCATTGCAGTTTGCAATAAACCTAGGATGACTTTCAGTATGGCTACTAGCCTGAGGGACACAATGATCTATAGCAGGTTAGACTCAGCACCTAACCCAAGAGTACATCTTAATTGGCTGCCACAGAGATCTAATGAGGTCTACACATGTTTAACCACAAATATTTAAGGTATAATGTTTGCAAATATGCACAACCAGAGACTGAATTTGCATAATTAAGGGACACAGACAAAAAGGTGGTAATTCATGAATGCATAACTTGTGACACCACATTCATGGTATATATCATGTCTTGAGCATGCAATTTGGTGTATGTGGGGCGTAGTGGTAGGCAACAGAGAACACACATACAGGAGCATATCAGATTATTTGTAAATGGTAAACAGGATACTCCGGTAAGCATTCACTTTTCACAAAAACACTGGTCTAACTCTGAGGCTATTAAATTCAAAGGGTTGTAGTGGGTACCCAAACCAAAGAGAGGAGAGGATAGGCTTAATCTCCTCCTAAGAAAGCAAAGCATTCTGATTTTAAGCTGCAACATATTAGACCAAATGATTAAATGATCTGTGCAACTTGAAACCCTTACTTTGGGGTATTTATTTGGAAATATGAACAATGACAAGTGTTATTTGTTTTTCTTAAAAAAAAAAAAAAACTTTCTGGGCCGGATATTCAAAAGGGTTGCACCATGCGCACGTCCGAAATTGCGCCATTCTGCGATATTCAGCAGGAGGCAGTTGCGCCACTGAAAACAGGCTGAGCAACAGCGCAATGCAAATGAATGCATGCTCAACTGGAGGGGGAGGAACCATGCATAAACTGAACAGCCTGATATTCAGCCGGGCTGTGCAGAGTTGTGCAGGCGCAACCCCCAACCTGCGCCTGCACAACTTTGAGCCAAAAAAAAAAGGCGTAAGTCGAGGGCCACCCACAGGTGAGCTGCTGCATTGCAGGGCACAACATAGCAGCTGCCATCTGTGGCTGGCCCCCAACCCAATCCCTGTGCTCCCCGCAGCCCGATCGAGGGCAGACGATCGTGAATCCCACCACCCCCACTGGCCCGATTGCGCATAGCTTAATCCCCCCAACAGCCCGACTGGCAGCAATGTGGTCTCCAACATATCCCTGGTGGTCCAGTGGACCGAAAAGCCCGATCGCGGGCGTAGTGTGAATCCCCATCCGAATTCAGCCCTGGTGGTCCAGTGGACGAAAAAGCCCGATCGCGGGCAATAGTAGAATCCTCCCCTCGAATTCAGCCCTGGTGGTCTAGTGGCACATCCGATTGCGGGATGTAAATGCTGCACAATCCCCCAACATTGCCCTGGTGGCTAGGTGTCCCCTCCCACCACCCACGAAGCCCCAACACCCGCTCCCCACAGCCGGGCGGGCGGCAGCATCCCTCCGCCTGCCCCCGCCGCCTCCTGACTGATAGCTCGTGGGCTGCACACCATTGGTGCAGAAAGAGCTAATGGGCGTGCAGCCTACACATGACATGACAGTCCAGATTTGTGAATGATTCATTCACAAAACTGGACTGTCATGTATGGCGGCTGCACACCCATTGGCTCTTTCTCTGCACCAATGGGCGTGCAGAGTCTACCGGCAGGTCAGGCGGGTGACGGGTGGCAGGCGGAGGGATGCTGCCACCCGCCAGCTGTGGGGGAGGGAGCGGGTGGTGGGGCCGTGGGTGGGTGAGGGGACAGCCACCAGGCAATGTTGGGGGATTTGTGTAGCATTTACATCCTGGCATCGGGATGTGCCACCAGACCACCAGGGCTGAATTTGGGAGGGGAGGATTCTTCACTACTGCCCGCGATTGGGCTTTTCGTCCACTGGACCACCAGGATGAATTCGGGAGGGGGTTACACAACTACTGCCCACGATCAGGCTTTTCGTCCACTGACCACCAGGGATACGCTCAGGGTGGGGAGAAGCCATTGTTGCCCGCGATCGGGCTGTTGGGGGGGGAAATTAAACCATGCCCATGATCAGGCCAGTGAGGGGGGATGGGGGGATTCTACACTGTTTTGCCCATGATCAGGCTGCAGGGGGCATCGGTCCCTAATGGCTGCTGCCTGGCAGGCGCCAGGCGCAAGTCCTCGGGGATCGGAGCACCTGCATGCTAATGGCATGCAAATGGGGCCATAATCAGATGCAAATGGCCCCCCCTGCACCTTGCATGAATTATAGCCCCATTTGCATGTCACCTTTTGAATATCTGGATTTTGCTCATGGTGCAATGGTACTTGCGCCACCGCAAGTAAATGCTCCACTCTGTCAACTTGCGGTGGTGCAAGTTCCACTGCGCCATGCACAGTGGCTGTGGCTGGGGGGTAATATTCAAAGGAGTTGCTCAATAGTGCAACTCTTTTGAATATCACCCCGGACAAACCCCAGCGCAACTATTTTGCGCAGCGCAAGGGCTTGCGCCTATGAATGGCGCAGTTTGAATATCCAGCCCTCTGTATGTAATTCCTATACATTACTTTGTTGGTTATCTCCCATTCTCCTCTAGGTTCTATCTTTTTGTCTCCCTGATACCTGGATACAGATCTTATGTATATCCCTTTCACAGTCAAAATGTGATTTTACACTTTGAATTATAAGGGTGATCATGTTACCCGACCCAGATACTTCTGCCTTTTAGCTGGCTGCTTACATAGAAACATAGAAGTTGACAGCAGATAAGGACAGCAAGGCCCATCCAGTGCTTGGTAGTGCTCAGCACAGTGCAGCTAACTACAGTAACCAGCAAGTACAGTACTCTATATACTTTGTTACATGCTAATCCACTGATTCTAATTTGTATTCAGTATCTATTCTATGTTAGCCATACTTTTAGTTTTGACTGTTTAGTTTGGCGCTCAGTATTCTGAATGTGTTTGTTTTTTAAGGTCTGTATTTTGTACCACATTTACTAAAAGGTGTGTTTGGAGGGGCATATTTGGAACTATGCAAGATGTCACTGGGTTTTCTGTATTTAACCAGTGATGATCATTACTAGCCATGCACCCTGACAAAGACTGATGAGTCGAAGCAACAGGGCACTCTGGCAGCAATTCCTGCTGTTCTTGTTGGTGTTTACATCACTATTTGATGTCTACTTTGTTTCTTTATCTACTGACAATCTGTGATTGCAGTAAAGAAGTTGCCATGATCACAGCGGATGGAGCATTCTGCCATGAGGGCTAAAGCTGGCTTTTTTACTCTTCCCCTGGATGTGGATACAGATCACTCCATCAGATTGTTGCAGCACTTGGGAATGAAGATGTAATGAACACAGGTCTCAAACCTGAATCACTGGACAGAGAACTAATCAAGAAAAATGCTGAAGCTCTAATAGCATTTGTATAATGACGCAGAAGAAATATTAAAAACTCACCGCTAATGGTTCCAATTTAAAATCCTACAAAACATCTGCAATACCAACAAGACAAACAAACTCTTTGATTACTAAAAAAAAGTTACCACTCAAACGTTTGACACCCCAATGGTGAAGGAAAACAATGCTGCCAATTTCTTTCCTACTGTTTAGTCACCCGGAGGAAGCAACTGAGATTAATGTAGAGAAGGGCTTACCTGGGGCAGGTATACTGAGCACATCAAAGACTTTGCAACATACAACTCCGGAGATGAGTGAGGAGGCACTATCCAGAATGCTGGAGAAAGAACCAGTAGTACAAGACTTCAACCAAAAATGGAGGACTGTGGCCAATGTGTCATCAGATTGTGTGGATATGGGAGGCCAGTCCCCAGAGAGCCTAGAGGGCAGCTTGCTGCAAGTGGAGAAAGGGAGTACATGTGAAGGAGACAAAGAACAATGCCGGCCTCACTGCGGCCCACAAGATAACTGAGTACCACAATCAGAAGGGGTAAGCAACATTTTTAATACAATTTCAAATACCTCAAATGAAGGCCTAGATCACCATGTGATTAAAATGAATAAAGGTCCAGTCAGGATGGAAGTTTTGCGTCTTTTGGGCAAAATGGTATATGAAAGGGAAGAATTGCTACTGAGAGGGACATTCCCCTTAAGTCACTTACTGAAACAATACAAAATCCAAATACAAAAGCTACCAAACCAAATGGAAATAAAGTTAAGGTCACAAATTCAAATGAGAGAGACCAGAATTCATGTATTGACTCTAGTGAGGAGGAATCAACAGACAACGGAGATAAAAGAGAACCTCCTCCATGGGCCAAAGTGCTTTTTTCCCCTAATAAACAATATTGCACAAAAAGTGGAGCAAATACTAAACATTCAGGAGAAATTGGAAAACTACTACACTTTAACTCAAAACTTAATAAAGAAAATAGTGAAATGAAAGACAAAATACACCAAATGATACAAACATTGTCAAAATTAATGGACAAAAATATGCCAGTCCAGACACAAATAACATATTTAGAAGGAGAAAATACTGATCTAAAAGCCAAACTATTAGATTTTGATCTAAGAGCAAGGAGAAAGAATATAGGAATCTTTGGAATCCCAGAGTGCTGGGGAACACTAGAGGTCTGATAGAAACTTTTAAACAAATTCATGTGGCATACTTAGAAATGGACACCACAAATATTAATTTTGAAACAGACCACATTCACAGAGGCCTGAGACCCAAGCTAACAGATGCCGCACCTCCTCATCTGATAATCTTAACATTTTTACAATCTTCAGATAAAGAAATGTTAATATCTGCCGTATAAACAAACTGAACTTACAAGCTCAAAGGGGCAGACTAGGTGGGCCATAGGCCCTTATCTGCCGACACTGTCTATGTATCTATGTATACAAAAAGAAAAGATTTAATTGAATGGGTGCAGCAATAACTGTTTATAACAATCTGCCACCAGAAATTCTTCAGGAAAGCAATAAATTAGATTTTTTTTTAGAAACAAACTATGGATGCATAGAGTCAGAGAAACTATGACTTCCAGCCAGACTGAGAGTAGTGATTGATTAGAAATGCTTTATATATGACACACTGCAAGAAGCCTTAAAATATTTAAAAGAAAAACTTCAAAATATCTTTTGAAACCATCTCTACAAAGTAATGAGACATTTTGATTACAGATGAATCCCTTCTTTGGTTTATGTGGTATATGTCTCAGTAAATCAGATTGGGGGTGGGATCTGAATGGATTTTCTAGGTACAATTTGATCAGTTCAGATGAACTGCACTTTAAGTTTCGACCTTTTTGTAGCTGTTTTTCTTGATTTGGGGGTTATTTAGGGGTTAGGGATCATTAGACTTCAAGTATTGTAACCACAGAGGTGAAAAGACAACTGATCTTTATATAGGAACAGTAAGAGATATGAAGGTTTTCGACGGCTGCCCTCTTGGAACCAGAAATATATTTTCGTATCACAGTTCTTGGACCAAGATAAATAAATCTTGTTGGGAAAAGAATGAACAGGTATAACAGAGTCAAAACTGTTTCCCTACATGTGAAAGGCATCAACTGTCTAATAAAATGCTCCAGAATATTGACATATCTTAAAAAAAAAATCTGCTGCTAATAT
This sequence comes from Neoceratodus forsteri, assembly GCA_016271365.2. NCBI lineage: Eukaryota > Metazoa > Chordata > Ceratodontiformes > Ceratodontidae > Neoceratodus > Neoceratodus forsteri. The sequence continues at coordinate 1,320,979,312 of CM028130.1, forward strand.
TATTTATCTACAAGAGACACATTTGGACAAAAATGAAACCATTAAATTAAAAAAGAAATGGATAAGTCATATTTTATCCAGCATGGGGATCAAAAAGAGTTGTGGAGTAACCATTATTATAAAGAAAAGAGTAAATATTAGAATAATAGGTACATTCTTGGACACAGAGGGCAGAATAATTCTTCTTAAAGTGGTGCTAAATAAACTGAGCTGAACTATAGGTTTGAACTATGTTGCTTTTTTTAGCAAAAATCTCTGAATGCTTAAAAAAAATTGCCTGGCACAAAACATCATGTTAGCAGGACATTTAAATGCATTAATAAACCTATATATGGATAAGCTGACTCCACCTACAAAAAGGTAATTTATACACAGCAAATAAACTAATTAATTTTCTTCATAGTGAAAACCTTATAGATTCTTTGAGGCATTTACGTGTTACAGATAAGGAATATTTCCATTTTGACAAGAAATCTAAAACATTCATATGAATATATTATATATTAGTTTCAAAAGATCTAGCAATATATGTTCAATCCGCAGAAATAGATTCAATAATTATTTCAGATCATGCACTAATTAGCACTGAAATAGATATAGTGAATATAGATAGTTCAAGTTTATTACAGGGAATACTCCATTGAGCAAGCTCATTCACAAGGAGGTTCTGATGACAGTGACAACATAAGCAATACATACATAGCAGTGTAATGTTTTATACAGTAATTGATACATTCATAATACAAGGTACAATGCAATCAAGAAAGCTGCAATTGGATACAGAGCAACAATCTGGACTACACTTGAAAGAAAAAAAGGAAAAACGTGCAGAGCATTCATAGGCAATGCCAATATATAGCAAACAAGAACAGTCAGGAAACATGACAATTTATGTCAGGAGGACAATCTGGACATACACTTGAATGTAAAAAATAATGCAGGGCATTCATAGACAATAACAATAAAGATCAGGCAGGGAAACAAATAAATTATGTCAGGATCAACATTGTAGTGCCAAACCGGCAGCCAGAGGAAGAGGATACTGAAGTTGGAATGGGGTATGGGGAGATAAGTGGTATAAGTGCTAGGTAATCAAATGCAAAGTTACAAGGTGAATACTATCCATTTCGACAGTGGCAGGCCTCCCTGAAATATTTTTTGGCCAAGGTTTTAAAAACATTCATGGAAACAAGGTCAGAGTCTGAGCACTGATTGCACTTTGTTCCACTGCAGGAATAACATAGCTGATAGAACCCCTGCTGTGTGATGTGAGTACTCTAGGTACATCCAGCAAAATGTAGGCAGATGTTCTTCAGTTGTAAGAGCTGTATGATTTATGGGTAAGGGAAGTGATGTAAGATGGGAGCTTGTTCAATAGAATTTTAGTGACCAAGTACCTAAGTGGATCAGCCGTCTTGAGGTGAGAGATGTCCAGCCTACCATCTGATAAAGATCACAGTGGTGTGTCCTGAAAGCTGCATTTATGATAAAGTGCAAGGCATGGTGAAACAGTATGTCAAGTTTGTGCAGGTTGGTACCTGTGCTACAACTGCAAATGATGTCCCCACAGTTTAACAGGGAAAGGAAGGTGGACTGCACCAAGCTACATCTTACATCCAAGGGGAAACATGATCTATTCCTAAAGAAGAACCCTAGCCTTACTTTTAACTTTTTGGAAAGACATTCTATATGGGTGCCAAAAGTCAGCTTGCTGTTAATCCAAATACCCAGATACCTGAAATTGTCCACAACATCCAAGGGTTTCCCTAAGATGGTTGTGATGGGAAATGGCACCTCTTGATTGCGATGGGTGACTGAATTAAAAGTAGGAGTGAAGAACATCATCTTTGTTTTCTTTGGCATTGAGTAGTAATTTGGAGCTGATTAGGTTGTGCTCTAACTGAGTGAAGTCAGATTGGAGGTCAGCACACATTTCAGCCATGGAAGATCTGGATGCATATAGCACAGTATCATCTGCAAAAAAAGCATAACTTAGACCTGTGGGTATTAGTGCCCAGAGAGTTACTGTATATGGAGAATAGTAGAGGTCCAAATTTAGACCCCTGGGGAACTTCTCTTCTGATTGGCAGTGGATCGGATAGACCATCTGCTTTGATTTGTTGAAGTCTTCCTATAAGGTAGCTGGCAAAACATTTTACAGAGGGGCCCTCCACATCTAGGTGTCTAGAACAAAGGAGGAGGAGGTTGTGATCAACAGTGTCAAACGCCTTGCTCAAGTCAAGGAACATGACACCTGTGGTTTGCTTGGCATCAAGTGCAAGAAACCAGTCATTGGTTACTTTGGCCAGAGCAGAGACAGTACCGTGATTCTGTCTGAAACTGGATTGCAGTGGGTTAAATAAATTGGAGTTTTCTAGATACTCATTTAGTTAATTATTTACTATTTTTCAAGTAGTTTGGACAGGACAGGAAGAATTAAGATGGGCTTCTAGTTATTCATGTCACATGGATCTCCAGACTTAAAGAGGGGTAATATGTAGGCTGATTTCCAGCAAGAGAGTACCATGGCAGTAGCAAGATACTGGTTGAAAATATGCAAAATTGGGGCAGTAAGATGGTGGCTCCCTAGTTTTAGAAATATAGAGTCAATGCCATCAGCACCAGCACTCTTTTTGGGGTCAAGTTTACTTAAGAGGTCTTCTACTTGCTTAAAGGTTGCATGGCAGAGACAGAAGTAGAAATGAGATATCAATACCTGGGGGGAAAATCTATGTGCAAGGCGGAACCAACCAACTTAGCATCTGGTGATGAATCAAACACAAGGCCTGCTGTGTCAATGTGCGTGTTTAATTTCTCCAGGCTAGTGACTTGGTCAGATATCACTACATTGCCAGTAACAATTTTTATGACTATAGAGGGAGGAGACTTTACAGCCTTTGACCCATTTGATCATCTGCCAAATTATGGATAGGTTTCCTTTAGCGCCTTCTATTGCTTTGACATTGTATTTGGTTTTAGCTGTTCTGATGAGTTTCACGCATTCATTTCTTGCAGTTCTGAACACCTGCCAGTCAGCAATAGATTTGTTCTGCCTTGCTCATGCTCACAATTTGTCACGATGGGTGAGAACCGTTTTCAGATTCAAAGTAAACCAAGAATGTGTCACCTTGCTAACCCTGTGCCTTATAAATGGGTCATGTTTATTGGCTAACTCTGTCAACTTAGTGTTCAGGATGTCAACAGCTTCATCCGCTGATTTTGCAAGGAAAAAGCTTTGCCAGTTCACGCAGTTGAGCTTAGCTTGATAACTGACAACATTGAATTTGTGAAAACTTCACTTTTTGATGAATTTAGAAGAGGAGGGATGCTTTTCTTGGATGCGGGTGCAAACAACAATGCTATGGTCATCCTGGTTGTTATGGAAAACAGCTGTGCACAAAATGTTGTGGGAATGATTTGTAAATTCGACATCTAGAATGAAGCTATTTTCTATATTTCTTGTATTGATCCTAATGGGCTCTATAATTAGTTGTATAATACCAAGCTCGTCACACAGACCCTTTAGTATGTTTGCTTTAGATGTAAGTCAATCTAGGTTCAGATTGCCTAGGATAATGGTTTCATTAATATTGGGGACAATAAGATTTTTAAGGGTTGGCAAAAGGTTGGTGCCCCCTGAGGGGGTCTGTAGCAACCTATAATGTTGAAGGTCTCTGTAGAGGGAAGTTGGATCTTTTTAATGTCACACACTCAAATTCCTTGGGCTTGGAAAGAGATAAAGATTCAGTGGCAATAAACTTGTCATTGACATAAATAATTACCCCCCAGTGGGTCTGTCCACTCCTAAAATATTGAAGGAGGGGAGAGAAATCTGATGATCAGTGGTCGGTTTTTTAGCCAGATTCAGTGATAACTACTTTTTATGTCCGGGTTTGTATGTGCAGCCCATATCTTTATTTGATCTAATTTTTTGAGAAGGCTATATGAGTTAAATTAACATCAGTTTTAAACCTGGTGCGGCCACAGAATCAGATATGGAGGCTAGGGGGGTAGGGGGCTGGGGCTTAATTCCACATTTCCAGAACAAAGGAGCAGCAGCAGAATTAGCTTCTTCAAATTGATTCTTAAAGCTACAAGCTCTTTTGCTGGGGTGCCCCACACTTGGAACATGAGTAGTGGTCTGCCCCAAAGCAGGTGTAAAGCATGAAGGGTAGATCATGGCAGCAAGCATCATTGGCTTTAAGGATAGGGGTACTGGCAGAATAAGTAAGTGTGCCAAGGAAATAGAGGCAGAATCCTACAGAACATGTGGGCATGAAGAGCAGAAATCAGAGACACATTATAATGGGGGTGGGGGTATATATATATATATATATGTATAGGTTCTGAGTCAAGTCAAAGTCAAAGTTTATTGGCAGGAAGTACTCCACTGAGCAAGCTCATTTACAAGGAGGTCCTGAGCAGCCGTCAAAGGCACAATACATAATTAGCAAATATACAATCTATAGGGTACAGTAATCAAGCAATAAATACATGAACAGAGTGAAGGTTTACAAGGATATATACAGTATATACATATGTACAAAAGTACAGGCTATGGTGTACAGAACAGTGAGTGTTAAGACATGGTGAGAACATAAGGTTTAAACATTTGGAGCAAAATGTAGATGGGGAAATAAACCATAGGACCAATAGAGATTTAGAGGAAAGAAGGCTGAGGTAAGGTGGGGCAAGTCAAGGGCGTAGGTGGGGGCAGTAGGGGAGAGGTGGGTGGGGCAGGAGGCAGAAGGGAGGCAGGGGAAGTGTGGGAGGAAGAGGAGGAGGAGGGCTAGAGGGATGGGGTGGGTGTGAGAGTAGACAGAAGGTGAACTAGGGAAGAGGGGGAAGGGTTGGTGGGGTAGGAAGTGAATATGAGAGGGAGGAAGAGTGAGGAAGTGAGAGAGGAAGAAATAGGGAAGGGTGGGATTGAGTGAGAGAGGAGAAGGCATGTGTTCAGTGGCATGCACAGCAGTCACCAATTTTGCTGGAGGCTAGTGCTTTGAACTTGCATAAGGGTACAAAATTTTGAAGTTGGAGACTGGATTGTGCTTTATTCCATTCAGCTGGAAGGGCATGACTTATGGCCATATCACTGAACTGAGTATGGGAGCAAGGTACTTCTAGCATGAAGTAATTATTTCTCCATAATGAGTATAAGCAGGTAGTACGATGAAAGAGACTAGAAATGTATAAGGGGAGCTTAGACAAATGAGCTTTATATAACCAGGTGAGGGAGTGGATGAGACATCTAGCTGATAAGGAGGTCCAGCCTAACTGGCATATAATTCGCAGTGGTGTGTGCGACGGTGTGCATTGGAAATTAAACAAATCGCTCTGTGGTAAAGTGCATCCAATTGGCGAAGCAGGGAGTCTGAATATCATCCATAAACAAAGTTGATATAGTCGAGGAGTGGCATGAAAGTTGACTGGACTAATCGTAGTCTGGCCTCAGCCATGAATAGGGATTTTTTCCTATAGAAGAAACCAATATGTTGGAACAGTATTTTTGTGAAGGAAGTAATGTAGGCAGAGAAAGTTAGGTGTTGGTCGAGGTCACAGCCCAGGTATTTGAAGTTGTTGACTACCTCAACAGCATCACCTAGGAGCGTTTTGATTGGGGCAGGAAGGATAGAACATTTGTGATGGAAGTGAGCTGGTTGGAATAGAAGTACATGACTTTTTTTTTTTTTTGGCATTTAAGAAGAGTTTGGATTGTGCCAGACTGAGTTGGAGGGAAATGAACTAGGACTGGAGTTCCATTTGGACATAAGTAACTGCGGGTCTGGAGAGGTAGATCATAGTATCATCTGCAAACAGGTGAAGCTTTGCTTTGGTGATGTTATTATCAATAGTGTTGACGTGTTGATGTAAAGTGTAAACAGAAGAGAGATCCAAAGATCGAGCCTTGCAGAAGGCCTCTTGTAATGGGAAGGAGCTGGGAGAGTGAGCCATCTGCTTTTACCAGTTACTGTCTATCAGTCAGGTAGCTCTTGAACTAAGATAGTGAAGTGCCGGAGATGCCATGGGAGTGTAAAGTGTTGAGAAGTAAAGCATGGTCAACAATATTAAAGGCTTTACTGAGATCCAGAAAAACTGCACCTGTCACTTGTTTCTTATCCATGGAGAGTAGCCAATCATTAGTGACTGAGGCTAGGGCTGTGATAGTGCTATGTGATTGCCTAAATCCAGACTGAGCAGGGTTTACTAGGCTGTTGTTTCAAGATATTTTCTTAGCTGGGAATTTACACATTTTTGAGAAGTTTTGAGAGTAGTGGTAAAATGGATATGGGGCGGTAGTTGTTCAGATCCATAGGATCACCAGATCTGAACAGCTGTATGACCTGAGCTACCTTCCAAGCATCAGGAACCAAACTGGTGCTGGTGAACAGATTAAACAGGTGCAGTATGGGAGCTGTAAGGTAGTAGAAGCCAGCTTTAGGGAAGAATGGTTCTATTCTGTCTGAACATGCACCTTTGTTAGTGTCAATGTGGAGAAGGAGGTCCTCAACTTCTTTGTATTGAAACAGGGCAAAGGAGAAATTATGGGTGACTGTGGCCAGTGTAGTTGTAGGTAGGCCAGTGGTAAGTGTGGCTGCTTTGGACATATCAAATGCCAGGCCCATGGTTGAAAAGTGGTCATCGAAACCATGTAGAGTATCTGACTTATTGGAGAGGGTATTGCCCTTGAGTAAGACCTTGCTGGGCAAGGAGGAGGACAATTTGTGACCTTCCACAGATTTAATGATCTGCCAAAATTTGGCAGAGTTACATTTGGCTGAGTCAGTGGCAGATAAATAGTAGTTTGTCTTCGTGGATCTGATCATTTTGTTATATACATACATTCTGGCAGGTTCTGAAGGCAGCCCAGTTTGCAGGAAGTTTGGTTCATCTGTCTATCACCCAGAGATGGCCCCTCCTGTTAAGTGCCGCCTTTATCTTGGGTGTAAACCAGGGGCAGGAATACTTCTGGACCCTACATTTGATCATGGGGGCATGTTTGTTGATAATGATATTTAGTGTGATATAGAAGAAGGACGCGGTGGTGTTAATGCAGGTGTAAGTTAGTCCAGCCAATGTTTCTGAGGTCTGATAGGCAGTGGGACACATTAAATTTACAGAAGCTCCTCTTCCAGGTGAACCTACTTGGCTTAGATGGCAGTTGTCCTCTAATGTATGCCACAGTGCAGTGGTCGCTGACATTGTTGTGGAGTATAGCTATGTGGATAAATTTATGAGTTCTATTTGTGAGGATTAGGTCAATTAGGGATCCTTTGAAGGGGTTTTGGGGTTTGGACATATGAAGAAGCCAGTGAAGAGACTTTTACTGGAGGGAGAGGAAGGCTCCCTATCTTGGTGCAGGGCTCTGTGTCCTAGACCAGGCATGGGAATAGCACTACAGCTAAGAATAGTACAGCTAACATGTCTGAGGGATATAGAAAAACCCCTGCAATGAAAAAGGGCAGGAGACTCCTGGTGCTAGGGTAGTAATGGCAGTGGAGTTCACACTGGTTAAAGGGTGTAACAGGACATGCTTATATCAGCCCTACTTGATGGCCTAGTGACAAGGTTGCCGCCTGAAGTGCAGAAGGTCAGGGGTCCAAAACTAGATTAAGGCAAAGGACTAGAATGTGAGAAGAACACTAGTTGAGGGCAGAACTTGCTTCAGTGGTACGGGGGGGCAGTCACCTTAGAAGACTAAGGGGTATGTGCCCAAGAGATTTAAGTCAGAATAACTGCACAGATAAAATTGTACCCTGGGGATAGTGTAGAGGTTAGGGTATCCATCTTTGGTGGACAGGATCAGAGGTTCAAGACTCAGGAGGAGAGAGATGGGAAAATGTAAGTAGCGGGGGGATAGAACTAGGGTTTGTGGGCTAGGAGGGCTAGACTTGAGGAGATTGGAGTGGTTAAGAATTCACAGTGGATAGAGAGAAAGAGTAGAGCTCTAGAGTGACTCCTAGTGGTCACAAAGTATAACATGGGAAGTTTTATTGGCTGAAAAGTGCACATGGATGATCACATGACAGCTGTGACCTATAAATCTAGGGATGACACAGGGGGGAGGAGGGGGTAGCGGAAGCAAAGTGTCAGCGGGCTAACACAGGTATGTGCTGTAACTGTGCTGGAGGGAGAGGAAGGCTCTCTATGTTGCTGCAGGGCTCTGTTTGTGAACCCTGCACTATCCTGGGAGGCTTTGTTTGAAGAAGGAGCTAGTGAAAAGACCTCTGCTGGAGGAAGAGTCAGGCTCTCTATCTTGCTGCAGAGCTCTGTTTTTGAGCCCTGCACTGTCCTGGGAGGCTCCATTTGAGGAAAGAGCCAGTGAAGAGACCTATGGATAAAGGGGACAAGCATTACTAAAGAGGGAGTGCACTGAGGCAAACAAAGGGACAGCCAGGGGTGGGAACCTGGGACAAAGACATTGGGGTAGAGGGGGGACATGCGAACTGAGCATGTACAAGAACCAGACTAGCCACAGGTAAGAGAACAATAAAAGTTAAAGTTCCAAATATATAACCAGCTAGCTATGAGAAACTGAAACAGTTGAGGACTGCCAAAAATAACAGAGAAAAGACAGTGAGGAGCTTGGGTTCTTAAACTAACTTCCTGTAGCTGCACTGAGACACATGCTTGAACCTAGCCCTAAAGTAAGCAAAACGGAACTGCTCCAAGCACAGTAAAATGGCTAGCAGGCAAAGCAGAGAAAAACTATCGGTACTTGTTTGCAGACAAAAATTAGACAATACAGTAAATTGAATTGGCAAGACAATCCTTTAGAACTTCCTTTGCACTGCACTGTCCTGGGAGGCTCCGTTTGAGGAAGGAGCCAGTGAAGAGACCTACGCTGGAGGGAGAGAAAGGCTCTCTATCTTGCTGCAGGACTCTGGTTGTGAGCCCTGCACTGTCCTAGGAGGCTTCAGTTGGTAGGAAATGCTTATCTCACTGGACCTTCAGAAATGAATTGTTAAAAGACAAAAAGTTTATATCTCTGATTAAACAAGCCATACAAGAATTTTGGTATTACAACTATAGTGAGCAATATGTTACTTCTCGATTATGGGACTCTTTCAAAGCTATCCTAAGAGGGATAAATATTTCCTATCAAATTAAAATTAACAAATAAAGGACTAAATATTTTAAGGAAATAGAGGAAAAGCTAAAACAATTAGATTGATTAATCCTATAAGACTATAATAAGTATATAATAAGTATATAAAAGATTGGCAATATTATAAAATAAAAAAAAGAAATAAAAAAATAGTAGTATAATGTACAAGATTAAAAATGTAAGATATTTCAACACAGACAAATCTGGAAAACTGTGAGCTAACTTACTAAATAACGAGAAAGAATGTAACATCATCACATCCATAAAAGACAATGATGGACATTTTATAACAACTGATGAAGAAATAACCGAAGTATTTCCTAAACACTACAAAACTATATACCAAAACAATTTCCAAGTTAACTATCAGAAAATGTCAAAATTCATTAACAGAGCCAAATTAAATTCTATGACCTTTGATTTTTTCCACATTGATCAAAGGGAAATCATTGATACTATTAAATCCCTTCCTTGAATAAAGTCCCCTGAACTAGATGGTCTATCAATTGAATTCTATCAAGCCTTCACATCGGAATGGGTTGAGACAATAATAAAGGAATTATTAGAAAAAGAAAAAAATAGATCTACCCCACTCTATGCAAGAAGTCATATTCATACATAAAGACAACAAACTCATAGATAGCCCTGAGAGTTTTAGACCCATTGCTATTTTAAATTCCGATTACAAACTTCTGGCTAAAATAACTAATAATAGGATAAAACCTTATTTACCTATGTACATCTATTATAATCAATGCGGGTTTGTTAAAGGTTGAAATATGACACCAAGCAAATAGAAAAATATAAGCAATCATTCAACTAGTTAATTCCAAAAAAGAATACAGAGAAGATATGTTTTATGCTGTCACACTTGATGCCAGCAAACCATTTGACCTAATTAATAGAGAATGTATACTTCAAATACTGAAGGAATGGAGTATATCACAGGAATTAATTAAGTTAATAAATAAATTATACAAAAGAACAATAGTTACATTTCAAATAAACACCAGCCTTACACAAGTGATGCAGCATAGCACAGTGGTTTAAGGCTCTGAGCTGCAAATCTGGAGACCTGGGTTTGAATCCCACAGCTCTCACATGCATACTATGTGACCCTAAGCAAGTCACTTAACTTCCCTGTGCTCTCAGGTTACACTTGTAAACAAGCTTTCAGCTTGGTGTGCCACTCCTGGTTAAACAATTGAAAAGAAAAAAAAAAAATTTTGATATGCTAAATGGTGTTAGCCTGGGCTGTCCCTTATCACCTAATATTTTTTATTTTGGGATTAAAGCCATTATTGCAAGTGATTAGAAATAATACTTTATTTGAGGGTTGTAGAAATGAACCATGAACACCTTAAACCTAGTACATTTGTTGATTACATTTTACTTATAAAGAACATTCATAGCTTCCTAGAATCTTTTCTTCCAGATATAAAACTATACTCATTTATATCAGGAATCAGTCATAATACAAATATCAAAATCCAAAACACAACCAATGAAGAAATATAAAAAAGACATTAGGATTGAAAAGTCTATGAAATATTTGGGGATTCTTTTAACTACTGATCAAAGCACAAAGATAAAAACAAACTACAAGAATGCCAAACTTAAGATAATATCACTACTTGAAAATAGGATGAACTTATCTTTATCACACTGGGGTAGAATTAATACCTTGTAAATGATGGCTATGCCTCATTACATATTTGTCATGCAAAATATTTTGGGTTCCCTAACACAAACTTGGTTCTCAGAGTTAAAAAGAATCTTCACAAAATTCCTTTGGAGAGGAGGGAAACTGCATATACATTGGCAGGTTTTGATTATTCCACGAGGACTGGGAGGGGTGGGCTGTCCCGATCCACAAACATATACGGAGTCACATAGTTTAAGTGTTGTATGTCGATGGTCTTTTTTTCCTGATGACAAACTAAATTTATTTCAGGAAACAGTAGCAAGTAAAAATGGGCACAATATCAGTATTCAAGACCTTTTGTTAGACCATGACATTCTTACTGATAAGAGAAACTTTCTTTCCACATGGTTTCAGGTAATTCATAAAAGATTGAAAAAAAATAAACAAACTACAATTACCTTGGTTGTTCTTAAACATCTGGGGCCCAATATTCAAAACTTTGCCCTCGAGCAAACTTTGCTTTGCCTGGCAGGCAAAATTAGCCCACATCCAACTGCATGCAATGTTCCAAGGAATAGCCCAGGGCAAACACTTCTTAATATACCAGGCAAACGAAGGTGGGCAAACATGGCTGTGAGTGCAGAGCGAAGACAGCCCAGCAAAGAAGACTGCTCTGAATATAGCAACTGGGCAGTGCAAACAGCAACAGCCCAGTGCACAGAGAAGTGGAGTCGGGCACAGGTAAACCATGTGGCCACTGTGAGCACCAGCAAACAAGTGGTGCAGAACAACTGCAAACAACAGTATCAGGCAAAATACTGTAGAGCTGTGCTAAGGCTCAGACACATTTACACAGGGCAAACACATTTGCTCAGGACAAATACGTTTGCCCAGGGCAACAGTTTGCCATACTGAGAACTTATATGCAGGCTGGGTTTGTACACAGCAGCACAGACTAATGTGCCCCAGGGGACAAGCACCACAGTTTCTGCTACAGTGTGTATTGTATGCTACAGTACCATGGGTATCCAATATTGTGAGGGATACATCAATGCATACTGTGTATCAGGTAACATTTAATGCTACTATCCACACATAGACAGGCCCAGCCAGCAGGCATGTACTAACAATGGACAATGCTGTCATACTGTCCTGTGTTCCACATATACTGTGCCAATGGCATGGGATTCTCACAGTACCATATACATGACCAGTGGTGTGTGATGGAGTGCATCTACAGGTGTACGGTATGTGCCCGGGATGGCCATACACTTACCATCATACATGTCCGATGATGTCAAGGGTGTTACCTTCACTGGAACATGTGCATTGTGTGGATGACCCCAGCTATGAGTCATCACTTACCATGTGGTGCATCTCGGGCACTTGTACACCCTCATCTCACCACTCTTTCCCCCCTCAGTGCTGCACGTGTGTGCTGTATTGTGTTGGTGTACCCCCTATGGAAGGCTTGGGGAGTGCTATATGTACTCACCAACAGGGTGTCCACTGGTTACTTTGCCACCCTCAACTGCCTGACAGAGTTGGGACTGGTGCCAGAAGAAGGTGCTGTGGGCACTGTCAGGGTACCATGATAGGACTAGTGGCTGGTACCATCAGTTTATAGCATATCTCTTCCTTGGCATTTGGAGTGGCCTGGGCAGTCCTACTGCCCTCTCTTCCTGCCCAATGACTGCAGTCATCAGGTGCACCATGATGCTGTTATTGCATACAGCCCTGTTGCCTGTTGCTGCTGTGTCCGTACTCCCCATCCTTGTTTTGCCCAGAATTAAGACTGCCTTTTTCTGGGTGGTAACTTGTGCCACACTATGTGTCATGCAAAGTCACACTAACACACTTTGCATGGTGCTAATGCACTGAATATACAGTGGCATAGGGCCTGTATTCTTGTACATGCCCCCTCTCTTTGCCCAGTGCATACATTATCATTTTGCGTGGTGCTATTCCAGTTTGCCCATGTAAATTTTGCCTTTGAATATAGCACAGGTGCACAATCAGTATGCAAAGTGAAGCAAATAAACAAATCCAAATGAAAGAAAAAGCTACTATGGTTCTTAAAAGAGGTGGCTGTGAAAGTCAGGAAGAAAAAGACAGCATTCCGGAAAAATGACCTTGCAGCCCTTGACCTGTCCCAACTGGTCACTCAGCCCACTAGACTAAACAAAGTAACAGGAACAAGCTCCCTCCTGGACGTCATCCTCTCTAATAGACCTCATAAAGTCATCTCCGTTGACGTCCTTGCAGACTCACTCAGTGACCACTCCCCAGTCACCTGTTTCTGGTCCTCCCCCACCCTCAGCCCTGGTTTCAGCAGGACCCCCCGCCGTCGGTTTCTCCCCGGAGGTCTCAACAACCTCAAACGTCACCTCACCCAAATCGACTGGTCCCCACTAGCCAGCGCTCCTGACGTAAATTCTGCCCTTACCTATCTCTCCACGGCCTTCAACCACGCCTGTGACATGTATGCACCCCTAAACACTCATAGGATAAAAAAACAGACTGCTGCATGGATCACTCCAGCGCTGATCCAACAACTAAAAAAGAGAGATAACCTCTGGCACCTAGCTAACGACTCCGGCAGGGTTGCTGACAGGCAAGTCTACCGGGCAGCCCGTAATCAATGCTCCTGGTCAATCAAGCAGGCTAAAGCCAAATTTTACCAGGCCATGTTGACATCCACCTGGGGCTCGTCCAGAGCTTTCTGGGACAACATTAAAGATCTAAATGGTAAGACCCGCTCCCCCCCTCCATCCCAGATTGACATAAATGGGACTGTCTCGACTGACCCCACCCGTATTGCTAACTGCCTCAACCAAACCTTCGCTGACTTAAGTGCCATCCTCCCAGCCCATTTTTCTGACCCAGTTGCCAAACCCTCCCACGTACCCATTTCCAGGCCGCAATTCCACTTCCGAGTGATCTCACCCCGTGATGCCAAACCTTTCTTAATAAAGGCCCTCGCATCTCAGAACCCTACCAATGACCCCTCGACTCCAGGTTCTTGCCTCGTACTGGATGTCATGCTCACCCGCTGGCGCTTATCATTAACAAATCCTATGCCGGCCAATTCCCTAAGGCCTGGAAGCATGCAGAGTAACCCCCATCCATAAGTCCGGGGACCGCCTCTGCCCTAACAACTACAGGCCCATCTCCATCCTTCCCCCTATCCAAAGCCCTCGAAAAATAGTAAACACTCAGCTCTCGGAATACCTTACTAACTACAACCTTCATTGTCCGGAGCAACACGGTTTTCCGGGCGTCATAGCACAAACCACTGCCCTTCTGGAATTCTCCCACCACATTCACTCAGCACTTGACAAAGGACATCTTGCAGGGGCGGTCTTCATAGACCTGTCCAAGGCCTTTGACACAGTGCCACCCTCACTACTTAACTCCCCAGCACACTCGGTCTAGTAACCGGCCCCTTGAAGTGGTCTGCAGCTACCTACACAACAGGTCCCAAAGAGTCAAACTAAATGGGACCCTCTCCTCCTATCTTCCAGTATTCTCGGTGTCCCCAAGGCTCTATCCTTGGCCCAACCCTTTTCAGCCTATTCCTGAACACCCTCCCAGCTCCTGCTCCAGTAAAATATTACTCTATGCAGATGACGCCGTTATCCTTGCATCACACCTGACCCACTCTCACTCCAAAGCATGCTGCAAAGCGCCTTCCTCCAAACCGAAAAGTGGTTCGATAATCACCGCCTAGTCCTGAACCTAAAGAAAACAAAGTCCATGCTCTTTGCCCATCGGCAAAACAATGCCAGAAACTTCCCCCTCCACATCACCACCAGCACGCCCCACCTCTTGGAGCAGGTTGCATCCTATAAGTACCTGGGTATCACCTTCGACTCTGGCCTTACTTTCCATGCCCACCTCAACGCTGTCATCTGCTATAAACTCCAGGATCGGTCTTCTCTATCGGCATAAAGACTGTCTCCCTGAACCGCCTTAAAACTAGCCATCACCTCATCGGTATTATGGCTGGCTGACTATGGGCTCCCTGTCTATGCGCTGCTGATGCCTCTGCCTTATCCAAAGTTCAGACCTCTATTAATAGAGCATGTAGGCTCCTTACCGGTGCCCACAGCAGAACCCACCTGTTTACTGTACTCTGCCAGCTAAAATACTCACTCTTGAGGAAAGACTGAATTATCAAACCTGCCTTCTGGCCAAAAATCCCTGTCAGGACTCTGCCCTCCTGGGGTTTCTGGACCTTTGCAGCGTGCTGCTAGGTCACTCCAACCAGTATGCCGCCATGGCCACTTTCATAGTTCCCAGAGCAAGGACCTCTCGGTGCCAAGATCCTTCCATCACCAAGCCCGTCCTGTTTCAACTCCTTCCGAAACTATCTCCAAGATCCCTGGTATTGGCCGCTTCAAAATTGCTCTTCAGCCAGCATATTATGGACAGCCGATGTTGTAAATGCCTGTAGCTGCCTCTTGCCTGTCCCCTCTGGCCTATGCCGGTCCCTGCTAATCCCCTTTCAAATCCCAGGCCACGGTCTTTATATACCCACATATTAGCCTGACATGCTCACTTTGAATACTGTAACTATTATTGTTACACCAATGTTACCTACTTAACTTATGACTTGCTGTCGATTTGAATCCCGTGTTGATTTTACCTATGTTAGGACCTTCCACAAGTTTAATCCAGCGCAGCCTAGCTGTCTGCTCTCTCCAAGTGTATATTTATTTTTTATGTATCTAACATGTTCTGTCATTCCACTGTGCTAACCTCTTCTTTTATTGTCGTCTTCCCCCCTCTTATTGACGAGGTACCTTTGCAAACGAGTCTTTGACTCAAAGGTTGTAAAACTGATTCTCTACAATAAACAATAAATAAAAATAAATAAATAAAGTATAAGGAAACACTGAAGGAGCAGGACAGAGAGCTGTACCAGTTAAGGCAGAAGGAAGCAGGGAGGGAAGTCAGAATAGCAAAGGCCCAAACTGAGGAAAAGATAGCCAACTCAGTTAAGAAGGGGGGATAAAACCTTTTATAGGTACATCAGCAAGCGTAGAAAGGCAAAGGGAGGGATAGTGAGGCTGAATAGAATGAACGGTGGTTGGGCAGAAGGGGACAGTGAAAAAGCAGGGATACTGAATGAATATTTCTGCTCAGTATTCACAAAAGAGGAGGGGGAAGTGCCTAATCCAATTAACAGAAGCACTCTTGATAGGGGGGTCGATCCCAGTCCTTTCACAGAAGAAAGGGTTCTGCAAGAACTCCTAAAACTGAAGGTGGACAAAGCAATGGGGCCTGATGGAATTCACCCCAGAATTCTAAAAGAATTAAGGGGGGAACTAGTGAAACCACTGGCTACTCTTTTTAATAAATCATGGGAGGATGGTGTGGTACCAGAGGACTGGAGGAAGGTGGATGTGATTCCCCCTTCACAAAAGTGGGACCAAGACAGAGGCAGGAAACTACAGACCTGTCAGTTTGACCTCTGTGGTAGGGAAAGTGATGGAGTCACTTCTGAAGGAAAGAATAGTTGAGTACCTAGAGGTCAGTGGGGCACAGGACCCAAGGCAGTATGGGTTCACAGTGGGAAGGTCATGTCAGATGAATCTAATAGATTTCTTTGACTGGGTGACCAAAGTAGTAGACCAGGAGGGGCTGTGGACATGGCCTACCTAGACTTTAGCAAGGCATTTGACATAGTCCCACACAAAGATTAATAGTCAAATTAACCAGCCTGGGAATGGGTCCCAGGGTGGTAGCCTAGTAAAACATTGGCTGGACAACAGGACACAGAAGGTAATTGTAAATGGAGTCCACTCTGAAGAAAGAGGGGTTACTAGTGGGGTACCGCAGGGTTCAGTATTGGGTCCAGTCCTTTTTAATGTCTTCATAAGTGATATTGCAGAGGGACTGGAAGGAAAAGTATGCCTCTTTGCAGGTGACACTAAGATCTGCAACAGGGTTGATACACAAGGAGACATGGAAAGGATGAGAAGGGACTTGGCAAGGTTGGAGGAATGGTCAGAAGTATGGCAGCTAGGATTCAATGCAAAGAAGTGAAATAATGCACCTGGAAACAAGAACCCAGGGAAGAATACACAATGGGGGAGGTAGTAAAACAACAAAAAGGAAAGGGACCTGAGGGTAATCATGTCAGATGACCTTAAGGTTAGCAAGCAATGTGAGAAGGCAGTAGGGAGGGCTGGGGGTATACTGGGATGCATAGGGAGAGGCATCAGCAGTAGAAAACAGGAAGTTGTTATCCCTCTGTACAGACAGTTGGTGAGACCCCATCTGGAGTACTGCGTCCAGTTCTGGAGACCCCATCTCAGCAAGGACATAGACAGGATACAGGCAGTCCAGAGGAGGGCAACTAAAATGGTGCAGGGTCTGCAAGAGAAGCCGCATGAGGAGAGACTAAAGGAGCTTAATATGTATACCCTTGAGGAAAGAAGGGAGAAGGGGGACTTGATAGAAACTTTTAAGTACCTCAGTGGAATCAACAAAGTCCAAGAGGGTAGCATTTTTCAGAAAAAGAGACGTGCAAGAACAAGGGGACACAATTTAAAGATAGAGAGGGGCTGGTTCAGGGGTAATGCGAGGAAGTATTATTTTACAGAGAGGGTAGTAGATGCATGGAACAGCCTTCCTGGGGAGGTTGTGGGGTCTAAAACTGTGGGAGAATTCAAGAATGCATGGGACAGACATAAGGCAATTCTTGTGGGGGGTAGGAAGAAATAGGCTGTTGGTTAGCTAGGATCTGTGGCCTATCCTGTAGGTAGGGAAATGGGCAGACTAGATGGGCCAAGTGGTCCTTATCTGCCATCAAAGTCTATGTTTCTATGTTTCAGTCTGTTTGTTGAATATTGGGCCCCTGGTCTAGCAAACGAATCTGGGGTACAAACAACTCTTTTAAAAATAGGATTTTCCTGGAGAACAATATTAGAACTTGACATGATATTTTAATGGATGATACATTTCCAAACTACTGTGTGAAAATTAAAAATGAAGTTACAAATAACAAATTGAAATAAAATACATTATTATACAATTCGAAAGATTTTCTTTAGACATAATGGGCTGGATATTCAAAAGGTTTGCGCCATGCGCAATAGCGTTAACGCCCTAGCATGAAGTCTGAAATTATTGCCATTCTGCCATATTCAGCAGGAGGCATTTGCACCCCCCAAGTCAAGCTGAGCAACAGCGCAATGCTAATGAATGCATGCTCAACTGGAGGGGAAGAACCATGCATAAACTGCACAGCCCGATATTCAGCGGGCTGTGCAGAGTTGTGCAGGCGCAACCCCCAACCTGCGCCTGCACAACTTTGAGCCCCCCAAATAAAGGAGTAAGTCAAGGGCCACCCGCAGGTGAGCTGCCGCATTGCAGGGCGAACACAGCAGCTGCCACCTGTGGGTGGCCCTCGACTTACTCCCTGTGCCCCCTGCAGCCCCATCGAGTGGCATAATAGTAACCCCTTCCCCGACTGGCCCGATCACGGGCATAAGTGAAGCTTTATCCCCACCCCAACTGGCCCGATGCGGGCATAAGTGAAAAAAATCCACCCCCACTAGCCCGATAGCAGGCAGAAAGAGTTCAAACCCCCCAAGAACATATCCCTGGTGGTCCAGTGGACTGCGAAGTCCGATCACGGGCATTAGAGTCGACCCCAAGGACCACCTACCCTGGTGATCTACTGGGCCCCACCCCACCCACCACAGGCCCCTGCCCCTCTCCCTCCCATCAGCGGTGGGCGGCAGCACATCCCACTCCGCCTGCCACCCCTGCTGCCCGCCGACTGATGGGGGGAGCGGGTGGTGGGTCTCTGTGGATGGGTGGGGTGGGGGCCACTAGATCACCAGGGTAGGTGGTCCTGGGGGTGGACTCTAATGCCCACATCGGGCTTCAGCGCCCACTGGACCACCAGGGATATGTTCTTGGGGGTTGAACTCTTTCTGCCCATGATCGGGCTAGTGGGGGTGGGTTTTTCACTTATGCCCGCAATCGGGCTAGTGGGGGTGGGGAATGTTTCACTTATGCCCATGATCGGGCTAGTGAGGGATGTTTTCACTCATGCCCACGATCGCCAGTCGGGGGGTGAGGGATTTCAACAGTTATGCCCGCGATTGGGCCATAGGGCATCGGGTCCTCGATGGCTGCTGCCTGGCAGGCGCCAGGCGCAAGTCCTCGGATCAGCATACTCAGATGCTAATGGTATCTGGAATTGGGGGCTATAAATAGATGCAAATGCCCCCGAGCCTTGTATGAATTATGGCCCCATTTGCATGTCACCTTTTAAATATCGGAAATTTGCACATGGCGCAATGGAACTTGTGCCACCACATCTTGAATGCTCTACTCTGACCACTTGCGGTGGCGCAAGTTCCACTGAGCCACGCACAGTGGCTGTGGCCAGGGGGTGATATTCAAAGGAGCTGCTCAATAGAGCAACTCCATTGAATATCGCCCCGGCCACACCCCTGCACAACTATTTTGTGCAGCGCAAGGGCTTGCACTACAGAATGGCGCAGTTTGAATATCCAGCCAAACATATTTTTAATAATGGTACAACAAATTTAACAGGCATTCATAAAAACAAATGAGAATTACAAAAAAGAAAAATACATAATTGCAACCATGGAGAAAGATAACATTGAATATACAAATAAAGAATAGAATTATGACACTAAATTAAGCTTGACCCATAAACAATGGGCTATATTAAGGATAAATGCAAACAAGTATTATGCATTGGCCAAAAACAAACCAGTACAAAAAAAAATACTAGAAAGAGCCTATGTAACTCCAGCACAGATAGCTAAAATCAATCCCAAATATAAGGAGTTGTGTTGGCATGGTTGTGGGATTAGGGGTACATTGTTTCATCGCTTATGGGAATGCCCACTATTACAGAAATGGTGGATCATGCTTAAAGAGATAATGCAAGCCATAACTGAACAACCCATTCCCCTACAAGCTGATGTATTCCTTTTCAGTAACATAAATGGACTAACACAAGATCAAACAGCTTGTAGAATTTTCACTTTGGCAACTATGTCTATCAAAAGATTAATTTTAGATAAATGGAAAACTAAAAATGTGTCCATTTTTGAAACTTCTAGATGGTGGAGTATTTTTAGAGAAACATTATTGTTCAAAAGACTTGTCTATGAAACTGATGAAACAAAAGACAACATATATGGTACAACATGAAGGGATACAGAGGATAACCTTCCACCTCTGATGAGAATATGAAATGCCTTAAAAATAATTTTCCACAAGAAAACTGTTTCTTTGAGTAAATAGGTTTATTATAAGGAGCAAGGGATTAGCACAAGACAAGAGAAATGTATGTTTTTCTCTTTTTTTTTTTTTTTTTGCAAGAGCCATACAGATTGTCATATGTTTATTTAGTCTATAGAAGAAAACTGTACATTTCTTTTTTTTTTGAATGTTATATACATTTTGTAATATCTGCTTTGTATATTACAGTTACAGGAATACTATAAGTATAGTGGGAGGCGGGTATTCTTTGGTTTATGCTACTTCATGTTAACGATAATTATTGTCTTTATGAAAATACAATAAAATATATATATATATTTTAAAAGTAAAGAAGTAGCCACAAATTAAAATCTTATCACCGCTCATCACACTGTGAACTGACTAATTTTTGGTTTTTCTCGAATGCTACAGCCTTTGATTTCTAGTATTTGTTTGGGGCTTGCTACCCTCCCCTGTAACACCAGCCATGCGTCCCTGGAATCACAGCACTATCCTTTGTGTGACTTGAGGTGTTACCTCTGCATTGTAACCAGGCCACAGCTGCTACCAGTATTGGATTTTTGGGCTTCAATGCAAATCCCAATCCCACAGGTGGCAGCACAATGTACTGCTGCACCACTGGACAAGTCAAATTAAATATTTTTAATTAATATATTTTAAAAACTGTAAACCACTATAACTGCCAGGTTTGTGACTCAAAGTATTTCTCTTGTTGTAGAGGTTGTGATACTTATGGCTCTAAAATGACTGCAAGGGATAACAAAAAAAACCAAAAACTTTGTGTTAGAGCAATTGCAAAAACCAGTGCCACAATTTGTCTTTTGCAAAATCAGGCCAGACAGATCTGACAAGTGTAGGCATTAAAATGACCCTGGATCTTAAAGCACCAAGGCCATAGAAAATATGCAAGTTGATGTTATTGAAGGGACACTGGTATTACTGTATATTACCAAAGTAGATCACAGAAAGATGCTGCTGCTTCTTTTAACCGAGAGAGTGAATAGTAGTGACATACCTAGTAATTTAAGGCTTGAAGATACAATAGGTCCATCATGTCTGTTTCCCTGCTTTATAAACAGAGATAGAAAAAAGTATTCTGTGCAAACATAAACTAAATTGTTGGCATTTCATACTCACTATCATTCTCAGAATACCCACTGATTCCCTTGATAAGCATAATTTTGTCCAGCTTATCTTAAAGGGCTGTACTACCCAACCAAAACAGGTCCATGTAACTTACCACCCAGAACCCACTTGGAAACAAGCTATCACAGCTTACCATGCCTTTCCTGTTCAAGAATTACAAAAATACATATATGCACCATCTCTTCTGGTTGGCTTTTCCAGAGGTTCAACAAACTTTGGGAATATAAGTGCCTAATGTTACTGTGTATTTACCACCACTCAGTTTCATGACACGTTTTGGCATCTATTTGAAAAACACCAGATCAAACATCTCTACATGTTCAGTCCTGACTCAACCATTTCAGAGGTCCCAAAGCTTCCTTTGACCTCCTACTTGATTCTAATAACCCTCCTGTAACTGTTCCATGTGCTTTTGAATGTGTGATGGTACTAGCACTAGTCACTTTTCTGGGTAGTTTGTTCCATTTACCTACAGTTCTTTCAGTAAATAAATATTTTGTGATCTTGTTGTTGAAGTTTCCTCTGGTTAGTTTTAGGTTGTATCCTCTGGTGATCCTTTGTTTTTTCTTTTTACCAAATAAATCCTTGGTGTCTACCCTATTATGTCCCTATAAGTATTTGTAGGTTTCTAGTATGCCAGCTTCCTCCCATCCTCCAGTGAGCACATGTTTAGGCTCTCCAGCCTCTATTGATAGTCCTTCCTTGCAGACTATGACCATGAATCATTTTTGAAGGATTCAGGAGTTGCTGAAGGAAAAACAGAAGACAGTAGGGCAGCTGTGGGGAAGGACAATAGGGACTTAATTAAAAAATGGGGTATTAGAAGCCATGAGTCTCTGTTTAAGGGTGGTAGGAAAGAGGATCATGGGAAGGATGTTAGGACATGTCAGATGAAACTGATCGATTTCTTTAACTGGGTGACTAAAGTTTTGAACAAAGGTAAGGCAGAGGACATACTGTACCCGGACTGCAGCAAAGCCTTCAACACTGTACCACATGATTAGTTGTTCAAGAAGTTGCACAACCTTGGGGGTTGGGGAATATGATTAAAGTCCAGATTTTTCTGTGATGATTTGTGTCTAAGTTCTGAGGCAAGTCCCCCTGTTGCCATAGAACTTCTGGGGCATTAGTTTCCTATTTCTGAGGAAATTCTGCTGTGGCAGTTGGGGGTCTTGGTAGCAGTCAGCAACCCCCCCCCAAGCATGCAGATGGGGGGATATGTTAATTTTTTGGCTAGGACCTACAAACCAGGGAAGGTTGTCAATTAACTCCTGAGTTCTTAGTATTAGAAAGAAAAACATCCATCCCATCCAGCTCAGCTCCATCACTCTCCAAACCCCAGCCTCAGAGTCCCCAGGGCCACCAAATTTGAATGAGTAATATTTTTTGAGGCTACCACACTGCACATTGATTCACATCCTTCTAGTTTTACCACTAGGCAAGAATGCGAGTTTCTCATTCCAGTGATGCTTTGTGCAGCTATGCTTAAAGCACTTCTGGGACAAGAAACTGGAAGTTGGGACTGGTGGTGAAATTCGAAGGATGAGGATTGCTGCATAATAAGGGACCTGATAAAAATATTTCTGCTTCAGATAAAGAGTCTCCAGGAGGTTCTCAGGATGGGGTAGGGAGGGTGGTGGGGCAGAACTGGATGGAGGGGAGGGAGTTGACATTTTGGATGTTTAAGGTGAAGCCCTAGCAGACAAACTAATGGGCAGGGGCTGTTCCACAATGCTTTTCAGATTTTTTTTTTATTCCACAGAATTAAAAAAAAGCATTCTGCAGAATTTAATAAAAAATGTGGAATAGTTTTCCAGGGTTTATATGATCCATGGAATAGCCACAGTTTATACGATCCATGGAATAATTTTCCTTGGTCAGAGTCAATGTAAACTGAAGATTTGTTTTACTCACAGTTTATACTGACTCATTTTTTTTAATTATGCTTTATCTCCTCATCCGCCAGCCCCCATTGGTCCGATCTATACTTGCTCTGCCCTGCCACACACCCTGAAACTTATCTCACTCCTGAATACCCCTGGTTTACCCCCCCAGGAGCAGGGCCACCAGGGGGCCCCTTCCCCCAGTGGAGACTGAATGGTACAACAGAAGCAAGAACCTGGTCAGTGGCATGGGGTCTGCAACTTAGGGGCAGACATCATCATGTGGGGGTGGAATCTCCATTTTTCCCCATTTTCTCCCCAGGACGTGTGTCATGCAATGACATTGGGATGGAGAGCAAACATGCGACATGCCATGCAAATGATGTCAGTCCCAGCTGTCATAACCCAGGCTACCTCAAAGGGTTACTCTTAAACAATCAGATCTTCCCCACCCTCCCCTTGAGGTGGAGAGGATCCATCAAACCTCGATCCTGCTCCCCTGGCTGGCCCTCCAACTTCCCAGGCTCGTTACTGAACCCGGGCATCAGAGTCATGAGCAGAAGCAGTACCGCTGCATTGGCGGGCTGGCTAAATACTGACTCTTCAGTACAAACTGCAGGCTAATATTCTGCATTACATGTATCCATGGAATAATATTCTGCAGTTCATGTAAACCACAGAATAATATTCTGCAGTTCACGTAAACTGCAGAATAATATTCTGTGTTTTTTCCACAGTTTACATTAAATTCTGTGGCAATCTCAGTGGCCACAGAACTGTGGAAAAATCGGGACCATGGATATGATTACACAATGGGCAAGAAATTGACTAAGGGGGTGAGTCCAGAGAGTTGTCCTCAATGGGGAATACTCAAGTGTCAGGGAAGTCACCAGTGAAGTTAACACTAGTATCAGTCCTCGGACAAGTCATCTTTAACATCTTCATTTGGAAAATTGGGGAAGGGATCTTCACAGATGACACAAAGATCTGCAGCAGAGTGGACATTAAGGAGGGAGAAAGAACCATGAGGGAAGATGTGGAAAGACTAGAGAAAGGGTAAAGGGTTTTGCAGTTGAAATCTAATGCAAACAAGTAGAGAATACCGGATGGGGTGTAGTGGTAGACAGAAAATCTGATGAGAAAAAAAAATTGGGGATGAAAATTATGACCAAAATAATAATAAAAAAAAAATCAGCACACTGCAATGGGGATTGAGGGTACAGTAAATGGAAATCTGGGATGCATAGTAAGGGAATCAGCAGCAGGAAGTGTTAGCTATTGTTGCCCATTCAGATGCCTGGTATGACTTTACCTGGAGTACTGTGTGAATTTCTGGAACACATACTTGAAGATGTACAGCAACGGTGGGGGGGGGGCAGCAGTTCAGAGGAGGGTAACGAAAATGATTCAAGAACAGCAAGGAACATTCTACATGGAGAGGTTGGAGGGCCTCATCATGAACACACTGGAGGCAAGAAGGGAGAGGTGGGGATATGACCAAGACATATAAATACCTTAATGGGATAAACAAGGTAGGTAGCAAGGAGTTGTTTATACTGAATGGAAACCCAGCACAAGGGGGAACTCAATGAAGGTGATGAAGGGACAGAGAGATTTTGTAAAAGTCATCAAGAAATATTAGCACATGTATCTTCATGGAAAGAGTAAAAGAGAAGTGGAACAAACTAGCAAAGGACGTCAGCAGTGCAAAACCAGTGGGGGGAAATTCAGACATGAGCGGGACAGACACATGGGGCTGTTGAGGTAAGATCATTAGGAAAAAGGGAGTGTAGAAAAGTAAAATGAAGGATCACTAGGGCCTTCGCATCAAACCACAGGTCAGACTTAACATACTGGATGGGCCTTGCAAGGCCTTTTTCTGCCATCATCCTCTCCATTTCTATGTTTCTGTATTATTAATGGGAATTTTTATTTCTATTTGTTACAAGTGTTGAGATCACAAAATCAATTGCAATCAATGGTATTTGATCTGAACCCAAATCACTAAAATCTCACATATGAAGGATGCTTTTAGACTGATACTTACAGTGTCTGCATGACTATTCCTTTTCCTAAAGCAGTCTTGCCCTAATATTTCATGGATAGCTAAATTTCAAATAGCTATGTAACCAGGTTTCTACAGAGGAGAACTTTCCGAACTATGCATAGTATTTATGTCTCAGAAAAAAAGCTTCATATGAGGTTATGCTATGTTATTTCAGATTTATTGTAACCTCTAATTAAAGGACATAGTACTACTCATATAAAGCCTTTTGCCAAACTTATACTACCCACAAAAGCACACTATTAGCTATCGGTCAAAAGAAAACTAGATTTGGGCCTTCCACTCTTAATTTTCAGGGCACAGTATGGTAGCAGCTTAAGTGTGGTTGCTACAGAATGTTTACAGTTTGACAAGATATTAGGCGTTTACCTCATAACCATTCCACACCAAACTGATGGATACTATCTCTGCAATGTGGGAGAAAGATGCAACTTGTGGGGCACATCATAACATCTTAGCGATGGATGTTATAAGTTAAAACACTATACACATCTGTGCTCCTGTGTTCGTAAAGGTGGCAGTTCATTGATTAAGTTATTGTCCTGGTGACAGTTAAATATCCCATGGCACTTATTGTAAGAGCAGTGATTTTCTTCCCTGTTGTCCTACTCAAAAGTCCCCCTATCAGTAAAACAGTTCCATGTAACCTACACCCATACCACACCAGGAAATGGGGAGACAGGGCATGTCATAGAATTATAGAATCATAGAAATGTGATGGCAGAAAAGGACCCTTCCGGCCCATCCAGTCTGCCCAACCCTTCCCTTTAAATACTCAGTCCCATATGCCTGTCCCATGCCCTCATAAATTACTACACCATCTCAGCCCCCACTGCTCCATCTGCCAGTCTGTTCCAGGGCTCAACCACCCTCTCTGTGAAGAAGCACCCCATCACATCGCCCCTGAACCTATTTCCTTTCAATCTGAAGCTGTGCCCTCTTGTTCTGGCTCCCTCCTTCCTCCTCAGCTGACCCCCTTCACCTACTTTATTGAGCTTCTTTATATATTTAAATGTTTCAATCATGTCCCCCCTTTCCTTCCTTGTTTCCAGCATATACAGATTCAGCTCCTTACACCTCTGCTCATATGCCTTCCCCTGCATACCCTGTATAATCCTTGTAGCCCTTCTTTGAACCCTCTACAATGCATCTATATTCTTGTAGAGCTGTGGTCTCCAGAACTGAACTCCATACTCTAACTGCAGCCTCACCATGGCTTTGTAGAGGGGCATTATAACCTCCCTCCTTCTGCTAGTAATGCCCCTGCCTATGCATGCCAGCATTCCATTGGCCCTTCCCGCTGCCCTACTACATTGAAAACCTACCTTAAGGTTTGAGGAGACTATGATCCCCAGATGCCTTCCCTGTTCAGATTCTTTGACCCCCCCCCAGTGTGTACCCTGCTTTTGTGTTTTTCCTCCTTAGTTACATCACAGTGCATTTCTTGGCATTAAACCTCAGCTGCCATTTCCTGGCCCACTCCTCTAGTGTCTTGAGGTCCCTCCTCATGTCCCCCCCCTCAAGTGTCCACCCTATTGCAGATTTTTGTATGATCTGTAAATAAGCATGCCCTCCCTCTCAAATCCTCCGCAATATCACTGATATAGATATTGAAGAGGAGCAGACCCAAAACTGACCCCAGTGGCACTCCACTCCACTTCTCACCCTTGCCATCTTGAAGTGCACTCAGTTAAGCACTACCCTCTGAGTTTTCCCTTCACCCAGGTTGCCATTTTCCCTCCCAACCCCATGCTTTCCATCTTGCTCACCAACCTTATATGTGGGATAGTGTCGAAGGCCTTGCTGAAATCCAGATAGGCTATGTCCACCGCCCCTCCCTGGTGGATTATCTGAGACACCCAATCAAAGAACTCAATTAGATTGGTCTGGCATGATTACCCCTTGGTGAAGCTGTGCTGTCTGCTGTCCTGCAAGCCACACTCCTCCAGGTAATTCACCACCCTCTCCTTGATTAATGCCTCCATTACTTTCCTAACCACAGACGTGAAGTAGTAGTTCTCCTTCAGCTCCCTGCTATCTCCCTTGTGCAAGGCACTACATCAGCCCTCCTCCAGTCCTATGGTGCCCTCCCCGTATCCAGGGACAGGTTGAAGAGCCTTGTCAAGTGTGTGGCCAGCTCCTCCCCCAATTCCTTGATCATCTTGGGGTGCAACCCATCAGGCCCTATTGCCTTGTCTACCCTTAGTCTATCCAGCTCAGCCCTGACCCTATCCACAGTGAATGGGCTCTGATCCACCCATTTGCCCTCCTTCCCTTTAGGCACTAGCATCAGACCTCTGCCTTCCACTTCCTCCATGAACACCAAGTTAAAATACTCATTTAGCACCTCTGCATTTTCGTAGTCCTCCTTCAAGTTTATCCCTCCTTCTCCCCTCAGTCTAGCAATCCCCTGCCCTGCTGTTTTCCTCTCCCTCGTATATCTAAAAAATGTTTTATCCCCCAGTCCTTTTGGCTATTTTCTCCTCAGTGGCTGCTTTTGCCCTTCTGATCTCCCTCCCTGCCAGACTCCTCTTCACCCTACACTCCTCCATATCCTCCCTCTAAGTGTCATCTTAAATTTTCTGAAAGCCCTCCTCCTTTCCCTGACTGCCCCCTCCACATCCCTAGTGAACAAGAGCGGTCAGTCTCCTTCCCCTCTTGCTCTTCCTGACCATTTTATGCACATTTCTTGTGCTTTCTAAACACCTCCCATGATAGCTTCTCAGAGTTCCTTCACTGCCCCTATATTCTCCATACCCTGCATTTCTTCCCTATCTTTCTCATCTTATTAAACTCTGTGTGTCTGAAGTCTATGACTGTCATATTAGTCTTACTTGTCTCCCTCCCTGCTCTGACCCTGAACTGTACTGTGCTGTGGTCACTGGTACCCAAGACTTCTCCCACCCACACCTCCTCCACACTCTCCCCATTAGTCAGGACCACATCCAACAAGTTGCTTCCCCTCATTGATTCCCTGACCAGCTGTTGAAGGAATATCCCCTGCAGTTCAGCTAATACCTTCCTGCCCCTTGCTGACGCTGCATCTGGGATTTCCCAGTCAACATCTGGGAGGTTCAGATCACCCACCAGTAGCAGTTCACCTCTCTGTGCCAGCCTTGTGATTGCCTGAGTTAGCCATCTATCATCTTCCTCTCCTTGTGCAGGTGGCCTATATACCACCCCCCCAGTCACAGGGATTCACCCGTCTTCCTATCTAGTGTTACCCACAATATCTGAGTCTCCCCTTCCTCCTCCTGCTCTTCAGTAACACTGATGCCTTCCCTAACATATAAGGCAAACCCTCCCCCCTTCTTGCCTTCCCTGTCCCTTCTGAACATTCTATAACCTGGAATGGTTGTTTCCCAGTTGTGATGCTCTGTCCACCAGGTTTCACTTATTGCAACTAAATGTAATCTCTTGTCCCTCATGATGGCCTCCAGGTCCACCACCTTATTTCCTAAACTCCTGGCATTTGCTGACAATCCCTTCCACCAGTCTCCCCCTTTGATTCCCCTTGCACCCGTCAGACTCTTGCCCAACCATGTAGTGATATCCTGGGGGAGGGGCTGGTAGCCCCCCAAGCTTCCCTCCTTGTGGAGCAGATTTTTCCCCACCCCCCCAACCTAGTTTAAATTGTAGGTGTTTACCATATATTTTCCTATCTTGCATTTCAGAACTGCTACCCTCTCCCTATTCTGGTGCAGTCTGTCCAGTGCAAATAGGCTCTCTTACTCCCATGTAGATCCTCAGTCTCCTACGAATCCATATCCCATTTGCTCACTGCACCCCACCAGCCTCTCATTGAACTCCCTAGTCCTCTCCTTCCTATCAGTGCTTGCCTCGGTACTGGAAATACCTCAGAGAATGCTACTGACTTAAACACCAGACTGCTACGGTATCTAGCCAGGGCTCTGAATCTAGCCTGCACCTCCATCAGGCTACTTCCTGCCAGGTCATTAGTTCCCAGGTGGAACAGCAGGTGTGTTTTCTCATCCTGCTGCCTCCCCATTGAAGGGATATAATGAATGACCTTTGCAGCTGTTATGCCTGGCAGACACTACACCCACACTGCACTGTTTTGGCTCCCCCTTCTCCTCCACCTAATCTCTTTTATTATAGAGTTCCCAACCAGTAGGACCCTGCTCTTCATCTCCTTCACATCTCCTCTCCCAACCATCCTTCTCCCAGCCCACTGCATCCTATTTCCTACCTTATTATCAATATCCTCTTTGCCCATTTCACTTCCTGAAACACTATCCTCCATCTGTGCTCCCCCAGCTTCTTCAATCTGCACCCTCCCAGCTTTGTGCCCCCCCAGGCTCTGTCAGGCTGCCTGCCTCTGCCCCTCAATTTTCTAACTTTCCCCTCCTTGTTTATCTGTCCCCCCCATGTCCTACCTGATTTTCCCTGGGGACCTTCCTCCCCATCCAGCTTTAGCTCCTCTGAACCCAAGCACTCTGTTCCCCCCTCCTTCTGGGCTTGCCTGTTGGTCTTACCTGATAGGTCCTCCCTTTTCCAATTGTTCTGTGCCTTCCTTCATGGTTGCCTCTCCTTCTTCCCCTGTGTGCTCTTCAGCTCCCTTTTCCTGATCCTCCCCCAATTTAGCACCTCTAGTGGTGCAGCTCTATTCTTCTGTTCTAAGACTACTGCCTGTACCCCTCTGGTCGATAGTCCTCCCCTTGCTCCCTCCTCCCTTGCCATCTGTGCAGGCTTTGTACCTTTATACTGTATCACCTGCCATTTCCCCAGGTTTCTCTTGTGCCCATTGCTGCCCTTTGCTGGGATTACTGTATCTCCTCCAGTGCTTCCACCCCCCTTGTATTCATGGTCCCCAACTTTCCTCTAGTCCCCATCCCTTCTTCCCCTTCCTGTGGCTGGGTTTGCTCCTTGTTTCCCTGCAGCTCCCCTTTTGATTGTGTCTTGTCCCCTCACTTGCTGCTATAGCTCCCTTGATGGGACCCCCACATGTCCCCCATCTACTCTTCTCCCTTTCGCAGCTTAGTGACCATCTCAGTCATCCCACCTCCTCCCTTAGCTGTGCAATCTGCCTACATACCATATGTCCCCCTATTTGCCAGGCTATATTCAGTACCATGGCTGACCTACAACCAGTACACCCTATCACCCTTCCAAAGATGCCCCCAGCCCTTGAAGCATCAGTATCCTGCCCTGGATCTACCTTCACCCTGCTCCATTTGCCCCTCCAATGTGGTTCCTCCCCATATTCTCCTCTTGCCTGTGTAAAGCTTTTGGTTTAGGCCCAAGGGCTAGATTTCCCCTGTTTAAAAGCTGTTTCCAATCCCTGTGGCATTTATACTTCTGGCCAAGGAATGAAATGGGCTGCACCTGGCAGTCCTGTCCACCAAACATAGGGTAGCTTCTCCCCTATAAATTTAAAGTACTCTGGGGTGAGAGGGATGGGGAGGGTGGGATATGGTCCCTACCCTGACTCGCGTGAGAGTCAATCAGCCCTGACTTTTCCCCACTGAGACCTCCCAATCACCACTAAAAGGTGTAAGGCCAAACTGCAGCTTCCGGTCTGCTACACACCTGAGTTGCTCTCACCAGTAACAGCTCCAAAAATTCAAACAGCACAGATTAAATATCATAGCCCAGAATTTCACTCAGTAACAGTTGTAACTAACAGCACTGATTTAAATCCTGACCAACTTATCCCCTTATAGCACAAACAATTCCAATATCAAAATAGACAGAACAAAAGAAAAAAAATGCACTTCCCTGAACTGCACTCCTGCTCCTGCTGCTGCTCCCTAGTGTTTCTGTGAGACAAGATGGTGGTGCCTTCTATATTCCCCTTCCCCCTCTCACAAGGTCAAACTGCAGCTTTCTGTCTGCTCCACAACTGAGTTAATGTAGTAGTGTTTCACTGCACTACTGCAACTTGGGTGGCCACTGTGGTGGTGCAGGCCAGAGCCACCTTTTTCTGGGGGTGAGACACCTGATGGCAAGCAAGCATGTTGGATGTTTACACATACTGTTGTCCTCACCAGCTGCATTTCAGGGATTAGAAAAAAAAATGCAAAGTACCCTGGCCAAGGCAGGAAAAGCCAGCTCTAGATATCCACCACACCTCTGACCTTCTTTCAATACGCATGGACACCAGAGATGCTTGGAGAACGGCAACAGCTCTGCCATGGGGGTGGGGGCAAACCATGGAGTCTTGAGGTATGTGGTAAGCTCCCAGAGAATGCAAGAAATGGGACTGGGGACTGGCAGAAGGGTGCAGTTCAGAAACTGAGGAGGCATAACCAAAGATTATAAAAACTGGTTCATGCACCCCACCCTCAGAATAAACCCAGAAATGATCAGTTTGATTCAGTGTGCCTTTCCTGGGTAAAAATAACAAATAAATAAAGTCAGAAAATGATGACCTGATTCAGGCTTTACTTTTGTTTACTGATTATGCGTAATTCTATTATTTATGCTTCAACAAATGCTGGAATAACTAAACACTTTTGATTTTATCTTCAATCATTCTATCTGTTTTCTATAACATTGTAAGTCTATGAGGCTTCTGAAGTACAGTCAACTGCAGCAACATTCACAACAATGTTGTTTGATAGCTGACAAAATATGTCTAGGAAGGAGGTATTCACTACTATCCATAAAATGCAACTATGCTTCAGCTAAATGGTACTGGTGGTTTGTTTGAAATTTGCAAAAACTAAGCAAATTAATATAGCTCTTGCCAAAAGAGGTTATGTTTCCTGAAACATACACTTATATTACAAGTGATCAATGCATTATTTTCATATAGTTTATGGAACAATAGAAGTATACATCCATACATAATTAATCCTCTTTTAATTCTGAATATCAATGTTCTATTTTTCCACAATGGCACCAAGCATAACCTTCCCAATCAGGTACACTATGTGCAACTCACATGCCAAAAA
This sequence comes from Neoceratodus forsteri, assembly GCA_016271365.2. Lineage (NCBI taxonomy): Eukaryota > Metazoa > Chordata > Ceratodontiformes > Ceratodontidae > Neoceratodus > Neoceratodus forsteri. Next base: position 1,321,011,353 of record CM028130.1, read on the forward strand.
GGTGGTTCTGATAATACAGTGGAGCCCTGTTTAAAAATGCAGGTCAACTTTATTTCTTTAACCCCATTACTCTGTTATCAGATATGCAATTACTAGGCTTCCTTGAACTATTGTTTTGACAGAAATTGTTGCACAGCACATTTATTCATTTAACAGGTCAGTTCAGTTAACAGAGCTGAAAACCTTTATATTCTACATTTCTGGACATGGCACTTTTATGCTTGATTCTTTTATCAACTATTCTTTTTAGTAGTTTTCTTATACTAAAAGACACAAATGAATCTGTTCACAGTAAAGGCACTCATTCAGTGTGGCTATTGTTTCATCAGCTATTCTTTTAAGGTAGGCTAACTGCAGTTTATTTGTGATGCAATGATAATAACTGTAAGCAATATTAGTTCATTTGGAGTGATTCTTTATTCTACTTTAGTAAACGGATATACCTTACTAGTGTCATGCTACTAAAAAGGAATAATCAAGACAAAAGACAAGTTCACTTGCCAAATGTCCATCTTATGTGTGTTTGTGTAAAACATTATCTCTGCCTAAAACCTCATCTTAAATTTATGAATGAAGATTAACAGGTTTTGTTAGTTATAGTAGTTAGAGGTGTGTGTGTGTGTGTGTGTGTGTGTGTGTGTGTTGGTACTGTCTGCAGCGGGACTGCTGGAATGCTGTTTAGTGCCACTAAGCATCTTATGCTTGTTGAGTACTACAACACCAGTGTGCCACACATATAAATAGAACTAGTAATCTTGCACCACACAGCAGTCTGAATGTTCAAAAATAAAACACTTTGTTGCCAAAGGGTTGTCATTTCAATTTGCTAGCAAAAGCAACATTTATAAAAGAAACTGCAGGACAAAATAACATGTTGTAGGTGATACCTTTTATTAGACTAACAAAAATTGCTTTGGATACTAGCTTTTAAGAGTTATACTCTCTTCATCAGTTTAGTGGAAACATTTGTACATTTCATGCCAGATATACAAAGCTAATGCTGATTCAAATCAGACACAGAGTGGCCTGTTTGAATATCAAATTGCTGTAGACTCAATTCAGAGTAGGAGAAGCTAGGCAGAATGAAAAACAGAATATTATTAATGCAGCACTATATGTAAAACATCAATAAAAAAATCTAACAACTAAAAAGTCTCCAATTTCTTTAGCATCACAGCACATTGTATAAATGGAATAACAGTCTCCAGAGTGTGTGGATTATGCTAGGTTAACAACCCCCCATCTTGGTAGAGATACTAGGCTGGATTTTCAAACAGGTTGCAGATGCCGCAAGCACCTGGTACACTGAACAAATAGTGCAGGGAGCTTGTGGCATCCACCTGATTCAGAATGTAACTGGGAACATCTCCTCTATTTGAGACATGTCCCCTGTCTTGTGCCTGCAGCATTTCCTTCCTTCCTTCCTTCCTTCCTTCCTTCCTTCCTTCCTTCCTTCCTTCCTTCCTTCCCTTATCTGCAGTCTGACTATACTGTAATCATTAATTCCCTGCAGCTTTCCTACCTCCACACTTGTCATGATGCATGTGATTTTCATTATGTATTAATTTATTTATTTAAAATTGTGTGCACTGGGACATTCCCATTTAAACTCATACCAACTGTAGCTTTCAGGAGGGTCCCCATGAGACAGCTACAGCTGCAGGTATTCTTAACAGTTGCAAGATAGTTTAGCAAAAAGTTAATAAACAGAAGGTTAGCAGTTATTATCATTATATGTGTCCAGTTTTATAAGGAGGACAAGGGAGTATGCTGAGGTTTTATTTATTCAACATGATAGCACAGTGGCAGTCAAAAATGAAAAGCACCCATATTAAAACAAGACATTTCTAAATGTTGTGCAATACAGACATCACCCATACTGCAGTACCATATGGTATCAATTTATGGCAAAAATAATTTCATGTATTCTAAGTTTGGTTCTTTTTTTAGATATTTTAAATGCAGTACTAGTGGGAAAATATACACTGCCTAAATTAATAAATATACAGGGTACATACCTGTTATAAATATTATGTTTTGTCCATACAGTATATAAACATAGTTACCACTAAAACATAAATATTAAAATATCCACAAAATCAAACATTTTGGGGATAAAAAAAAATTGTACATGTAAATTACAGTTTTTGTCATATTTGGAAAATACATGGTTGTGTGGTGTAGGCCAGGATCAGATTTTTCAAATATTACTAACTTGGAAACCTCTCATCAGGAAAGGACTTCCTGCTTGGACCTACAAAATAAACAGAGGTGAAGGTACAAGGCAGATATCGGGTGTTCAAAAAGCACATAACAACCCTATTGACAACATTCTGTAATAATAGGCAACAGTAGTCAAGAAATAATGTAAACAATAACAAAGAAATTTGTAATTTCAGTACTAAATATGGAATAAGAACTGGACTCCAGATGAAAATAATCACATAGGTGAGTTAATAAAAAGACCACACGGTGAAGAAATGAAGAGAATCAAATAAATGAACAAGAAAAAAACAAGGGTAATTTGTAATGAGGTGTTGGAAAAAATGCAACTTGAACTGTAATGCAAAATATTCAGGTTTTCTGTCTTTTATTTCAGATGTCTTCAAACTCTTGTTATCTCTCAACCTTAGAAGCTGTCCTGCTATGAAGATTAAGTGCCACACTACAGAAAAATGTCAAAAATATAACACAGCACAACAAAGTTTCTCCACAGATGAAAAAAAGAGAGTGTGAATGTGAAAGTGAAATGGGTAAAAGAGAGATTATAAAGGGCATTGTAGCTATCAAAGGGGTGTTAAACAGACGTTAGGTTCTAAATATATATAATAATTTATTTGCAAAAAAAAAAACTAGGTAAGTGTACCAATTACAGTTCAACTTAATCCAACAAAAGAAGGGAAATGTGGTGTTAAGGTTTCTAAACCTAACTCCTCCCCCCCCCAGCAGCAAAAGGAAAAAACATTAGGGTTTTGGGTCTCCTGAGTCTTAGCGAATCAGTCGTGGGTCTTCCTTGGGTTGTCAGTCCTAATGCTCACCCCCTCCCCCCAGCAAACAAGGTTAGTTGTGATCTCTCTTCTTCAGGCAGGGCCAGCAGGGACATGCGTAAGAAATCTAAAACCGATTTTTTTGACAACATGTGTTGAGACACACTTCTCTACCTTTGAAGTGTGTATCAGTGTGAGGCCCTGGCTTGAAGCTGTACCTTGTGTTTTCAATAGGAAGCTCTGGGCTGGAGAGAAAGGGTAAGCATTAAGGTTGAAAACTCCAAGGAAGACCCCACCACTCATTTGCCAAGACTCAGGAGACCCCAAACCCTATTTTTTTCTTTTGCTGCTGGGGGGGGGGAGTTAAGGTTGGAAATCCTGGTGCTGCATTTCCCTACTTTTGTTGTATTAATCTAAAACCCAACTGGTGCATTAATGCAGTTTTTTGCCAAGAATTTCCTTTTTTTTTGAGGTAGTGGAATCATATCTTCATTCAGGCAGGTCCCTTTGGGACCTGCATAAACAAATGTAGATATGCAGGGCTATCTGGGCCCTGCACCAAGGGAAAATTTCATCCACCTATGTACCTTCAGGACCCTGCTGACCTTGCATTTCTGTGCAGTGACAGATACCAAAAAGTTACCAAGGTTATGAATGTTTATAGGAAAATATCAATGAACCTTCATATCGCCTTCTTAGGAACTGCCTCATGAACCCAGCAAGTGACAACTTTCACATTTGGTGGAAATGTCATTTTGTACCACAGGTTCACAAAACATGTTTCAGTCAGGATTTGAAAGATGATAGATGTCACATTCATGTTGTGGTGTGAAAAAAATGACTGTTGAAATTTAGGGGTGAAAATAGTGACAATTACCTAAGTTATGAGCATTTGTTGAAACCTTTAAACATACACTGATAACTTTGTTGTGTTTTACTATCTTTACCTCAAATTTTCAACACAGCCTTCTTTGACCCCACCTCATAGGCAAGGGTGGCAAAAATTTTTATACCACTCCAAAAGGTGAGTTTGCTCAGCAACCGTGAAAACATCATTTGGGATGGAGCTCCGAAATTTCACTGACCTTGCTCATGAGCTGAGGTTACAAAAGGACCATGTTGAAAAGGTGGTGTAAAAATATTCAAAAAGTGACAAAGTTATGAACAAAAGGTCAAACCCCATTCAAATACATTAACATACACTTAATTTATGTTCTTATATTGCAGTCACCGGTTCCAGCAGCAAGGCATGTATTTGATTGCAGATTGAATATGCAGTGTGGGACATGTTCAGGTGAGTGAGGTGTGTGGGGTGCCAGGTGCTTTGTACAGGGTTGTGGTGGGGTTGGTGATAGTACTGGGTGGTACCAATGGACTGTTTTCTTTTTCTTCAGCTATAACAAAAAAAAAACAAACAAAAAAAAAGGATCAATGTAGTGGGATTCAAGCCAACACTGGAGATTAGGCACCCTAGTGCCCGGATGATCTATGGCAGCACAGGGGTTGGGCACACAGGTGCCACCACCTGCTTCTGTGAGTTGGACAATATCCTGGAGGGGAAGGGAGTCAAAATAAGCAGTACTGTGTTGGGCACCCCAGTAAGCTATTACTGTAATTAGAAGGGGGACCATGTGACATGGAGGGAAGGGGGCAAGAGAAGCAGTACTGGGGAGGGCATTCTGGTCTGCTTAGTAGTTTAAGTAAAAAAAACATTGAGAGTGGGGGTGGGTGACCTGCAGGGGAGGGGGAAGAAGCAATAGCTGTACTAGAGGAGGGCACTCCAGTCTGCTAAACAAAAATTATAGATAGATAGATAAATAGATAGATAGATAGATAGAAAGATAGATAGATAGATAGATAGATAGATAGATAGATAGATAGATAGAGAGAGAGAGAGAGATGGAGAGACACAGAGACAAATCAGGGGACTGGCAGATCAGTGTTGTAACTGAAGCCTGCAGCATGACTCCAACTGCAGCTTCACATTTCAGGATAGTCCCACTGTTCTCATACACAGAAGGTGGGTGAAGGTGTCGTGGCACATGATCAGGTGAGTGAAAGTGTGAGGGTATGAGGGATATGGGGTTGTGGGTGGGGTGCCAGGGGAGCAGATCAGTGATGGACCATTTTATTTTTTCAGGTATAAAAAAGATCAACAAGGAATAGTTCTCTTTATTGAAAGGGAACAGAAGTTAACACTGGGGACTGGGAACCACCGTGTCAGGATGGTGTTCAGTGGCAACAAACATGGGCACCCTGGTGCCACCACATGTATTAAAAAAGGGGATGTGTGATGTGGAAAGGGGGGCAAGAGAAGCAGTACCAGGAGTGGGCACCCCAGTCTGCTTGCATTAAAAAGCAATGAAACATGAGAAGGTGAGGCAGGTGACCTGGAGGAAAGGGGGTTGAAAGTAGTGATACCAGATGTGCTCACTCCAATTTGTTTACAAAAATTGGAGAGATAGAGAGATAGACAGACAGGCAGGCAGGCAGGCAGACAGACAGACAGACAGACAGACAGACAGACAGACAGACAGATAGATAGATAGATAGATAGATGATAGATGGATAGATGGATAGATAGATAGAGGTTCTACGTGATAACGATGATTGTGGAATAGTGATCGCCATTTGGGTGAGTGTACATCACCAAAAATGAATAATGGCAATGTACACTCAAGGTGAACTAAAAGGAAGCAATTGGATTTTAATGTATATGGGGGCTGCACCCCCAGCAGCCACCCCCCATGGGGGCTTCACCCCACACCCCCTACTAAAAGATTCTCAACTCCAGAGGGGTGCACATTGGGGGGGGTGAAATACTTCAAACAAAAACGTGCCACACCGGACCCTAACCCTGAATCCTGCACCTCCCAGCTGACTACCATCCTCTCTATGCTAGCAGATCAGCTTGGCAGTTGCCCACCACACCCCCTCCCACATATCTTCCCTTCCTCTCCCCTCACTAGTGTGTGCATGTGTATGTGCGTACGCTTCCTGTCGCACTAGCTCACCCTCCCCAGTATCCGGTCGCTACCCTGCCAGGTAGCCCTGAACACAGGTGTCATGACTGAGTTGCCCTTTTTGAAAGCAATCAATCATGGTCACTGTGTTCACTGGATACAATAGATAGATAGATAGATAGATAGATAGATAGATAGATAGATAGATAGATAGATAGATAGACAGACAGACAGACAGTCAGACAGACAGACAGGCAGACAGATAGATTGATAGATAGAAGTTCCTATTATGTACAGTTTTTTTGTGAGCTCACACTAAAGAACAATGGATTTTTGTTTGACCCCACAAAAGAACTGTTGAAAAAAATTGTCTCCCCTCTCTTTTGTGACCTGACCTTTCTCCTTTGAGAGTCACAGAAGAACTCATGAAAGAAGAATCTCAGCTCTCAAAAGAAGATGGTGAACTTAATTTTTTCCATAGTTCTTTCATGAGTCAACCTTCTTCTTTTGTTATCATGAAAGAACTAAAGAAAGAAGACTTTTAGATCATGAAAGAAGATGGTGGACTTAGATTTTTTTCCAAAGTTCTTTTGCGACCCAGCATTCTTCTTTCATGAATTCTTTTGTGATCATGAAAGAAGGTCAGCTCATTAAAGAACTATGGAAAAAATAACTAAGATCACTATCTTTCAAGAGCCAAAATTATTTTTTTGTGAGATGGAAAGCTTCTTTTATGAGACTCACAAACAAGCCTCGGTAAGGATTTTTGGGATGTCCCAAAACCATATTTTGGTGCCACTGACTGAAAAACAAACTTCAGAATCAAGGTAAATGGGTCCCGTTTAGCTAGATTTGTATGTTTTCCCTGGGGCATTATTTTTATGGTTTTTCATGTTTTTATCCAGCTTTTTGACCCCCCCGTCACCAGCTCCCACCTACCTGGTGATACGGGGTACATGGTGAAGCTGGCAGGTGGCTCTGGTCCCTTCCTCGGAGGGGCTCAGTCTCCAGACCTATGTGTTTCCCACCCCCAACCATCCTGGTGATCCCCCATGGATTACTTCCCATGGCAGGGCTGAGGTGAAGGGCGTTGACTTTCCTTCCCCCCCTTGGAGACCAACATCTAGGCTCCAGAGAGCTGGTGTGGGTGCTGCAGGTCCCTCATTGAGCCTGCTGGCTACAATTTTTTACTATTTTCTCCCCGCCCCTTGCTGTGGGTGCCCACACGCATATGGAGGCATGCACACACAGTGACCCATGGCACTGTCCATACTCTAGTCGCCCCAACTGCACTACCTCCAGGTCTCCACCTGGGGATAGAGATGGGCGAAGTGGTCCCAATTCACACCGCGAAGTGATTCACGGAGTGAAGGAGAATTCGTGGAGTACTTTGCGTTCTGACGGGTAATGCAAAGTCCATTGAAAACAATGACTTCACGTTACTCCGCCTTCCCAAACTACTACTCCACCAATTCTTAAGGTGAAGTACATTGTAAACAATGTACTCCGCCTCACTTCACCTTGTTTTTAAGCTCCAAAGGCAAATTTTGCAGTGATTCATGGGATTTCAGGTCACATAGGCTCTAGATTGTTCTGCACAGCCTCGGTTTGGGCTAGTGTGTGTAGGAAGCTGTAGGAGACAATCTGCTCTGAGAGCTCTCTGCGATTCAAACCTTCTAAAAGCTGTTAAAAATGCCTTTTTGAGTCATTTTTTTTGCTGAAACTTTAGTTCATCGATTATAGGAAACCCTCCTGTGCTCATATCACTGAGCGTTTATTGTTTGTGTGTGGATTTTGAATGTTAATGTACAACATTCAGTCTGTGTACTGAGAGACAGTGGAAGTGTGCTTTGGGGAGGGGTGTATCTGTGGTGTAGGTAGATTAACTTGGAGAAAAATACAATGCTTTCTGTTTTAGTGATATTTTTCTTGTATAACTGTGTTAATGTACACACAGTAATATTTTCAGTAATTCTTGCCATTTGTTTGCTGATTGTTGTGGTGCATCCATGCATAATTTTAGTTTGTTTAAAATATGTGGTTATATTACTGAAGTTTTCAATTTGCTATGCATTACTTAGTGTGTGTGTGTGTGTGTGAGTATGTGTGTGATGTGTCATCAAATCAGACACCTTTTACTGTGCCACATAATTTCAGCAATGTGAACCTGCTATCCACTGCAGCTGTGTAATTTTTGTACTTCTTTGTGGTATCTTTATTGGTACTAGTACCAGTGACTGTTACTGCAGCAGTGCAGTACACTGCACCCTCCCGTGGCCCACCCCAACCGGCAAAGGTATTCTTTTCCAGATTTGAATTTCTGATGGTGAGCATTGCTTAGGTGCTGTGCCTTTGCATCTGCATCTCTTCAGTATGCAGCGCAATCTTAATCTGTCTGTGCATTTGCTTCTCTTTAGGGCCCAATCTCCATCTCTAACTTAAGTCACAGTTGTTTCTTTGGCTTCCCATCAGAGTACTGGACAGGTGTGGTGCATAATTCTGCATGAACATTGTACTCATTAATATACATATTTAAGTCAGGACCTTCATCCTGATGAGTCACTCATGATGCAAATCATGTTCTTCATCATCACGGTCACAAATGCAGTCACAAATCACGATTTACAATCACGTCACGAATCACAGCATTAATTTTTTTACTAGTTACTTGGATGTATTGTAAGCCTGTTTTGTAGTATCTCTCCAGGCTCCACCATCCTACTATAGTACTCATTAATAAGTGTTTTTAAGTCAGGGAGTTGGACAGTGTCTGCAGTACATACACAGACTGGAAAGAAGACTGACTGCACACATGCAGTTTAGCACAGTATACTTGCACTGCTCAGAATAAAAAGTGTCACGCATATGGAAGACAGCAAAAAAAGGGCATAATTACATACAAGAGTCGGGGATGGTGGAGGAATACATTTTAAAACACAGCAAGGAAGGTGTGGGGGGCACATGGTGTGAGGAAAAAAAAACTAATGTGGGATCCCATGGTGATCCAGCAGCAGTTCCAGCATGGACATAATTTGCAACTGATGTCCCTCTATGCGATTCGGTCACTGCTCCACAGCATTCACCCTTTCGTTGTTCTCCTTGACAGCACTCCAGAGAACTGCCAAGTCAGCCTGTGTTACACACAGTTCTCTGGGGTCCACACATTCTACAGGCTGACCTGCTGGTGGTGGTGGTGGTGGTGCTGGTAGAGCAGCAGGTGCTGCTGTGGCCCTCCTCTTCTTAGGGATGCTGCCATGCAGAGCTGTACCCTCTGCCACAGAATGGCCAGCCGGTGCAGGCATGGTCCATTCTGTGGCAGCCTGCTACTCTAACTGGTGGTGATTGAGCATATGGGTGAGCTGGCCCCAGTCCCCAGATGAGTCCCCCAGGGGCCACAGCACACCTCCACCTCACATAGGCAGCACTTGACCACACTGCTGTCCCCCTGACATAGTCACAAAACTGCCAAACAATGGAGGTGTGGGGAGGACCAGGCACAGGCAGGGGAAGGCCAGATGAACTAGCAGCTGGCTGGTCATAGTGCTGAATAGGGATGGGATCCACACCTGGGCCCAGGGGAACAGGCACATCCTGCTCCAGAGTACCTGGTGCTAGGCTTGGTGGTGGTGGTTCAACTGCCTCAGAGTCAGAACAGGAGGTGGTGCTGGTCCTGCTTCCTGGGGAGGACACACACAAGTTTCAAGCTGTCCAACAGGAATGGGCACCCTTCCCCCCACGCATGCGCATGGTATGACGCTTGCCACAACCATGCTCTTCCAGAGCTGTCCCACCCCAGACATTCCCTCACCCTGGTCTATCTCCCCTACTGAGCTCTCTCAGTCTGAGCAATCACTACTCACACTGTCACACAACACACACAGTCACACAGACACAGACAAACAACCAGCTACTTATAGAGGTAAGAAAAATAAAATTTACAGAAAGAACAAATTAAGTAAAAAAGAGTACAGAAAAGACAAAAAAAATGTAGCTTTTAAAAAAGCTGTTGTGTCTAAATCAAAGTTTAAATCTCCTTCTTGCTCTGATCTCAAGGTATCAGCAGGCACAAAACACACTCCTCTCTGTCTGCACAGGAGAAAGTAAAAGTGTCTGCTTGTATGACTCACTTCCTTCCTGCTTAGCTAAAGAGCATGTGACTTACAGTACTGTATGCCATGTGATGTGTGGGGGGGGCTGTCAAATCTGAAACATCAAGTGGATCACTTAGAATCCTAATGAGGAATGCAAAGTCCATTAAAAACAATGAATTCACCTTACTTAGCATTGCCATTCCACCTTAATGCGAAGTGGTAATGACAAGGCAGAGTGAGTGCTTTGCATTGCCCATTCTGAGTAGCAGAGTGGCAACACGAAGTGCCCACTTCGTGTTCACTTCGCCAGGGGAATTTAAATTTGCTGCATCTCTACACGGGGGCAGCCTTGCAGCAGGCATGGCTAAGTCCCCTCCCAGGAGAGGAAGAGCTGTCTTATGGCTGCTTAATCCATCTCTTGACCTCCCCCTCCCCACTGACTCCTGATGACCCAGGCACGTTCCCTAACCTGGGTCACTGGCATTGCACAAGGTGTGTCATCCAGTGCCTCGACCCTCAGTGCCACCATGCCAGTTCCATTTTTTTTAAACAGAAACATGATGGCTGCCATATGAAAGAAGATGTTTTTTCATCACAAAAGAAGTTCAACTCATGAAAGGAGATTCTTCTTTCATAAGCATGACATTTTTTTTTCATATCAAACATCCATCTGAAAGACCTACTGAGCATGCTCAGAACCAAAACGTCAAATCCTTATAACTCTAGAATGGATTAATATTTCTTCACCAAACCAATGAAAGGAGCCACTCTAGGGCAAGCCCTTTCCACCCTGAAAATGTCAGAGCAAAAATCCAACCAGTATGGTCAGTATGTGAGAATAAACAAGCAGTAAAAAAAAAATTTCTCTTTTCACACTATCCAGATCCCAGAATCCACACATCCAAGCAGATCAAAACTTGGTAAATCAAGAGACCTTGACCCCAGACTGTTTGTGCAAAATTTTGTGCAATTTCATTGAAAAGGAGCAAAACTATTAAAGTGCAAAATTAGGGGCTTAGCATTAAACACTCAACTCCACCCTAACTATATAGGAGAACTACTGTGTCCTCATAAATGTATGGGCAACCATGCTCAACAAGGATATGTTTCTTTTGAGGGATTGAGATGACCCTTGATAGAAAAACTTGAGCTGTCCTTTCTGTCATCACATCCACAAGATGGAAACACATACTAACTTGTGTGTAGTTGCTCATATTTTATTTTAATAGTGTTTATTTTTTTACACAGAAATAAAAGAACTATTCCTCCCACAGTACAAAACTTGCAATTGCTGCATTAAAAATGCACTCAAAATCAAGTTGCTTACTGTCCACCCAGTGCCCAGGGTTGTACATGCTAACTTGTAGAAGCTTGTAAATTTAATTTCTACTATAGAAATGTTCAGCAGGAGGTGACAATTCTGTGATATTAAGCTCTTCCAATTTCAATAAAGCTGATTGAAATGGAAGCAAATATTATGGTAGGGTAGCCCCCTGCTGTGAAGTGTTCTTTGATTGAAATTAAACTTTCAGACATTTAAAAGATAAAAAGGTATAGCTTTAGGCACTGGGGTGAATAAGGAAATTACAATTTTATGATGTTTAACTATGCAGAACAACTGTTTTGAATGTGTACAGTAACACTTTAGAATGTGTACAACAGTCTGAAATGTGCACAATAGTGTGTTGCAGAAACAGAAACTGTAAATAAAAATGTTTCTGAAGCCAAACAATGTTTTTTCAATACAGAGTACACGATCATTGATAAAGATTCAAATATGTCCAAAATGGGGAAAAATCTAACATTTCTCTGCTTAAAAGTAATTTAAAAATCATTACAGGAGAAACTCAAATACAAGGAGTGTATGGGGAGAAGAAACAATCTCTAGATTGTGGAATTCAAGAGGATGCAAAAGGATCAAGGTGCCTTCAATTAGTTAGAAGTATTGTCAGCCTTTTTTACAAAATATTGTATTACAATTGGGCCTGCATCAGTTGACAGTAGCAAACCTGGATTGCTAACATAGAAGCATTGTGCTAAAAATGTCAGTTGCATGAGTTAATGTCATCTGGTGCTTGACATGAATTAGATGAAAATGTCTATAAATCTGAGAGAGAGATTGTAATCTAAGATGCAGTATAATGGCCAGATGATAGCTATTTATGGGGATATCCCACAAACAATGTCTAAAAAACAGAAGTGCTTCGCTAAAATAAACACTTTCTAATAAAAAAACTTAGAGCTGGTTCATTGTTTCTGGCAAGACTGACAATGACAAAAAAAGGCCACACTTTTAAATTTATGAGACCAGGAAACTCAGTCATGATTCTGGTTAGAAAATTTCCAAGAGTTTATTTATTTAATTAAAATGTATCCAGTAAGCTTCAAGAGCACTAAATGTCCATTATAAAGGATGACATGAGGAGAACAGAGCATACAAAATATAACAAGCATTTGTCAATGCCTGATATTCATCACTGGTATAGAAGCCCTAGGGTAGTAGATGCATTGCAGTGCACTTTGTGGGTTATGTGCAAGGCCACTGATTTACGGTGATTAAAACAATTAAATTCCGTTTTCAAGACTTAAGATTCCGGAATTTCACTGGTGATTGTTACTCTAATTTCCGGATTTTACCAGGATTCTGTTATCATTCTTTTAGTATGTACATAAATAATCAGAATTTAAGAAGGCTTAATATACAGAGCATTAAATAAAGCAAACTGAAAACAGTACAGGAAGGAATTAAGAGAAAAACAGACTTTTTTGTAGATTTACTGATCTGATAGAAAATGCCAGATTCCATGAAATCTTCGTTCTTACCGGTTTTCAGGCAGCCCTAATTCAGGAATTTTACCGGATTTTCCGGTTAAAACCGAAAAACAGTGGCCTTGGTTATGTGGATTACCACAAGCCTCCGGTGGGTTGTGAGGCACAAGGTACACATACAGTAAGTGCCATCTACCAACTGGGACGTGGGGGCTGTTTGACCCAATGACATCACTAATGTCAAAGTCACAAGTGATGTCATCATGTCAACCATCACGAGAACAAAAAATATCAACAATATTTCCAGTAAGGAGAGTAGCATATTCCATTTATGCCATACCTCCAATATAGCATTAAAAAAAAAGAATTTCCTGCCATTTTTGGCTAATTATAAAAAAGTTAAACAGTGTCTTTAAATGAAGCACCATTTTTGTGCTCAATGAACCATGCTATAATATTTTTTGGTTTAAAGTTATTTGCATTTATTTGTTGAATGTGAAAAAAATTGAAAATTGAATTTTCTGCTGTTTTGTTGCTAATTATAAAAAAAAACATAAAAGGTATCTATAAATGAAACACTACACATTTTGTAGATATTTTTGTGCTGAACAAATTTCATGCTGACAGTACCATGCTAGCATTTTTCATTTTAAAGTAATTTGTTTTTGTTTGTTGGAAAGTGAAACAACATTTAATTCTCTGCAGTTTTTTTGCTAATTATAAAAAAATAAAAGGTAGCTATAAATGAGACACCACTCATTTTGTAGATATTTTTGTGTTGAATAATTTTCATGATCACAGTACCATGCTACCATTTTTCATTTTACAGTTATTTGCATTTGAATACGGTTAGTACTACTATAATACAAGTGTACAAAGAGGGTTTGGGTGTCCTTTAAAGTAATATGTGCAAGTGTGTGTGTGTGTGTGTCTTTCCCCACACTGTGTCAGTGAACAGCTCAGGGCTGTTCCATGATATTTCTAATTCCTAGGCCTCATGAAAGATCAGCTGTGTCTGCTGGCCTGTGTACATCAAAGGAAAGAGGTGACCCATGATTGGGTCAGCTTTTCCTTTTCAATTAGAGAATGTCTCAGCCCAGAAAGCCAAAGCTATATCAAGCTCACCCTGCCTGATGAGTTGTCACATCCTTTAAGACTGCTTTGCATTGGAGGACAGTGCCACACCTCTCAAAACCCAACTATCATAACAAAATGTTTGCTGCACACACACGTGCACAGAGAACATAAAAATACATACAAACAGTGAGAAAAAAGTCACAAAATTTACACAAGATAACAAAATATTATATAGTAACAACATAGGAATAAATTACATAAGACATGTACAGTACATTGGCTGTGATTCACTAAAGGGTGGATTGCCTATGTGCCACATACATGAGGTGTGCAGGCAACCCTAAGTGGGAAAGCTGTGAAATGGGGGTCCAACAGACCCGATGCAGCCTTCACCACAGGTGCACTAGTGCCTTGCACTCTGGATCCCCCCATCTGTCCATGTGACTTTGCACAAGGGGTGGTCTGGGGATATGTCGGGGGGTGTGCCTGCACTTCATACCATTCACTAAGGTCTGGAGTGTCTGGCTGGGGTACGCAAAATGCACCCTGACATAAATGGGATGCGCCTCCCCATGCCACCACCTGATTGGACACCACCCAGGACAAACAGCTGTCGGACCCCTGCCAAAAAACCACCCCAGCTCATTGGACCACCTGGGTGTGCTGGTGGTGGATATTCAGGTGAGTACACTACCTCTGCCTTGAGCTGTGGCTGCACCTTCCCATTCTCCCCTGCATCTTCAGAGCATGGGATCTACTTTGGGGCCCAGGCTGGGCATCCAATTGGATGTCTGCATTGGTCCACTGCTCTGCACCTGACTACCCCCCCAATGACCATATGTGCCGGGGAGACAGGGCTGCGGACTGGTGGATGGCGATGGTGACTGTCAGCCAGAACACACCTTTGCATGGGTGCAGAGCTGTGCAGTTGATTTATACACATTTTGCATGTGAAACTCATGCCATAGTGAATTGTTGTGATTGTGAATAAGAAAGACAGTGCATTCTTATACTTTTTTAAAAACTAGAGTGTGAACCATACAATTGTAAAGTGTTTGACAAAGCACTCCAGGGATTTAATGAACAATATAAAAAGGACTTTTGTCCAATTGAGGTCTTATAAAACAGAGGGTGAATAATTTGATTAGGAGCAGCTATAGTGTGATAATGAGAGGTATTAAGTTCCAACGCTTACATAAACGAAAATGTAAGTGAGGACTTCAAAAATCTATATAAATTAAGGAAAGAAATATAATCAATCCTTTGTTCCCACAGTGATGTGAAAGCTTAGGAAGAACCAGAACATAATGACAAATAGAATGATACAATGCTTTAACTCTATTTAACAAGTTTACAATGCAGATGCATAAAAAGGCAGGATATGGGGGGCATGGGTAACCACCAGCCAAGATGGATGCTTGAATATTTTCTCTGGTTGCCATGCCAACTTAATCTTCATAAATCCTAACAATGGGTACTAGAATCCATAGAGTCAACTACAGCACTGAAGAAATCATCAAAAGCTCATCATTTTGATACAAAACTTGTGACTGTCCGCTTTGGAATTGCTGCTTTTCCACTGAGCGAAGAAGGGCCTGGCACACCATCCAAAAACATCATGTCAGCCAGACTGCACCTTCCAAAATGAGCGCGCCTAAACTGGAGGATACTAACATGCAGCAAATAATGACTATGTTGACACAACTTCTCAAAGACACTGCAGAACTCAAAAATACCACTACTGAAACAAAAACGGATATAGCCCACCTCGAGCACAGAATAACAACAACTGAAACCCAGGTTAGCAACCTCAAGAAAGCTTCTGCAACCCAACAGGCCCAAATCCAGGAACTATCTTCCTTAGCCACTTACCTTTTGGAGAAGATTGATGATCTGGAAATCAGGTCCTGGAGAAACAATATGCATATAGTGGGCTTCATGGAGGGGGTCAAAAGTCCAGATATGACCAGCTTCATCCAAACAAATCTACCACTGCTCCTAAATGCTCTGAACTGCCCACCGATAGAAATAGAAAGGGCACATCACAGCCTTGCACCACAACCCTGACCTGGACAAACTCCAAGGCCCATAATAGTAAAACTCCTCAGATTCCCAGTTTGGGACAACATTCTAAGACTAGCCTGGGAGCATGACCCACTAACTTGGCAAGGCCATACCATTAGGCTGTTTCAAGATTTTTCTGTTGAGCTTTCAAACTGGAGGTGAGCCTTCACGGCAGTCCGGAGATATCCAGCACAGATGGACATCCAATACTTGATGAAATACCAGGTGACCCTTTCCATAACAATGAATGGGGTACAATATTCCTTCACCTCACCTGAAGAGGCAGAGCATTTTCTTTGACAGCAGACATGGGTACCAGATGAGGCTTTGTAGGACACCCTCCCTCCTCCAGCAGTCAATCAACAACTGTCACATCAAAATCAACAGGACCAGGATCCAGTACAGTACTCCACAACAGACACATCCGGGCAATTGACTAAATGAACCAGAGTGAGACAAAGACAATGAGGAAACATGAAGAAGGATCCCCCAGCTGATCTCCACCACTCCAGAAGCAGAATCTGAAGTTCAGGATCCCCTGATCCCTCTGAAGACCTGGTGAAATTCTCTGGGATCAAATGATTGAGTCAATGACCACCAAATCATCTATATCAAACCACATGGAGAATGACAAGCCATGTGGCAAGGAAATGGATCTTCCTATGTGAACACCACTTCATGGGCAGACCATGCAGCAGAGACCCCGCTACAGACGCTGACATCATCAGGTATGGATGAACCAACCACCCTGCAGAAGAAAGCCAGTCAATGTTGAGGAACCTCCCTACTATTAAAAGCATGATTTTTGGTCACCGATCCAGTTTTGGAGACCTACTGTGCTCAGTAGCTCACTTCTCCCTGAGGTCTTGATGGATGCTCCCCCTGATTATCCATTTATAGATCCAACACCCAGTTCCTGGATACTGTGGTGTGCTGAGCTATGTTAACTGTGATTAATATTTACAATGACCAACTGGCTCAAATATTGAACAAGTCACTATCCACCATGTGGTCCGGGACAGAATGGTATAAGAGGGCCCCAGTAAGCATCCCCGATCTCAATCTTAGTGACAAGCTGTCACCCCGAGAGCAGCTTGAAGCACTGTCTCACCAAACTTGCAACGCTGCACTGGTCAGGTTACACCATTACCAATGGACAGTGCTTAATATCCAGCTGTATTCACCAGCTCACAACTATAACATATAATGTAGTCTCACTATTATCTTAAGCACCATTTGCTAGTTGTTCTGTAAAAGCTCATAAAGTTGTCAGCTATGTTTTGTTTGGATTATCTCTTCTTGGTGGTAAGTAAATCATTTAATAGTACACTATGTTTCCAGGGCACAGAAAGTTGAGGCTGCATTCATTGAAAGTTTAAAGAAAATTACTGTTGCACGTCATATAGTAATTTTGAGTCAGTACTGAGCCACTCTGTTACAAATTAGATGGACAAGGATGAGACAATCTCCATCAAAATGCCAACCAGCAGCTTTGATCAGATGGTACACAGGGGCTTCTCCCTTTCTCCCCAACCCTCTTTTCCCCTAGACAGGTTGATTTTAAGGGAGGCATGTGGTTTGAGGCTGCTCTTAGTACTCACTAATTCAAGCATGTCGATGAGCTGCCATCCTCAGAACAGCCAGAAACACTGTTTTAGTCAGTTTATAAGCCTGCAAAGGCTTGGTTTCATAGATACATATGGGAAGTGACTGGCTCTCCTACCAATTACTGTCTTGTCTTGATACTGTATATGGCAAAGCAGTCTCACTGACCAACTTAACTCACTGCCTCCTAGCAGATGTCTGTACTCGGCAATAAAATGCAGTGCTGCGTCCGAGGATGACTACAGAAGTCAGCTACTGACTTCCTGTGTGCATTGCAATGTCTGGAGACGTCACTTATTTATTTTAATATTACTTTCCAGCCAATCACGCTAGGGCTGATTAAACCTTCCTGCGTGATACCCCACATTCTAAGCCTCTTATGATTGGCTGACAAGTGTAGGGGTCCATTTGAAAATCGTGAGAAAACCCCGTTTTAGTGCTGGCGTCCTCACTTTGCTGCTGCATGCAAGGAGAGCAGGAGTTGAGCTGCTGAGCATTGAAATATCATGTTTGTTCTGACTGGCAGAATGCTTGATATTGCCCCCCTTCTACGCCTCTTATTTCAGGTATTTTCAATTTTGTTGTTTTTCTTGTTATTGCAGGGTTTTCATGTGCATTTTCTTGTTTTCTGAGAGCTGCATCACTGAGAAATCGGAAAACCAGAAGTACGGCTTATTATTATTTTATTATTATTTATTTATCAAGTCTAGGATTACAAATACCTTTGAGCCTTGGCTCTTTTACAAAGGTTCCACGTCAAAGAAATACAAATTATGGGGAACATCATGACAGACATTACAACAATGTGGACATTGCAAACAGAGTACAGAGTAATACAATTCAAGGGTAGCATTGTAATAAGGCAGCCAGCGGCATTTGTCAGAGAAAATAGATAACAAATAAGAAGTGCCAGAGTCATAGGGAGAGGGAAGAGGGAGGGGGGAGAAGGAATGTAGGAAGGGTGGGGAGAGGGTGAAAAGTGCAGCATTGGGTATACCAAGATGTGAGGGTAGAATCCAGTGAGGAGGGGAGGGGGGGACAACTAGAGCAGAAAGGGAAGTGGAGAAACAAGGTTAAGTTGGGCAGTCACAGGAGCTGTTGATAGTGAGATAGTCCTGGAGCCTAGTTTTAAACATACCAATTGTTGGGGCAGAGGAGATGGTTGGGCTGAGGCCATTGAACCAGAGTGGCGCTCGATAAGCAAAAGAGCGTTGTCCCTGTGAAGTGTGACAGTGGGGGACTGTCAGTAGCTGTAGCGTGGATCTCCTAAGGCACCATTTGTTAATTTGTTGTTGTAACAGAGTTGAGACCCCAGAAGGTGCAAGGCCAAGGCAGATTTTTTTCACCATGGAGCAGGTAAGAAACTTTATGCGGTTTGATAGTTGGAGCCAGCCGGTCTGAGTGTACAGGTCACATGTGTGGGTGAGATGGTGAGCACCAGTGATGAGCAGACATGCTTTATTTAAGGCAGTTGAGAGTCATCTAAGGGTTGTGGTTGTGGCCGAGCCATAAATGATGAGACCATAGTCTATCACAGAGATCACAGAGCTCAGGACTGCAACCTTCAAAGCTTCTGGCATGAGGTGTGGTCTGTGTTTGTAGAGGAGACCAAGCCGTGTATTAGCAGCTCTAGCTACATTATCTACATGAAGTCCATAGGAGAGATTAGGGTCAAGCTGTATCCCTAAGTATTTGAAGGACCCCACCTGATCTAGAGTGTTCCCCTGGGTGGTGGAGATAGCTAAGTGGTGTAGCTTGTGTGGGTTTTGAGAGCTGCAGAAGAGCATAAATTTGGTTTTCTTGTCATTGAGGACCAGTTTATGATTAAGAAACCATGTCTCTACAGAAGACAGTCACTGCAGCTCTCAATAAAGGCTCCTCATTTTATTTTTATTTCATTTCTTGCTTGTTTGTCTGTTTGCTCTATTAGATTCTTTTTTTTTTATTATATCTTTGAGTGGTCGTGGTTGCGGGGGCAGCATCTCAGTGGCTATCCTGGTCAGCATGCCGAGAACACCGAGACTGAAACCGTCAGGTACTTTTGTAACACTATTTGCAGGGCATGTCAAACTGTGTGTCCTTCAGATTGCGTTCTGCCCTGCAAGCTAATTCTGTGGGTTTGTTTATTTTTTTTTTCTTGTTCCTGATAGCCGTGTCACTGGGAAGCCGGAAAACAGGAAGTATGGCTTCCCAGTCGCTGCGGCTCTCAAGCTAGGTTCTCTGTTATTTTTGTTCTTTCCTTTCCTGCCTGTTGTATTCTGGGCATAGCAGGGACCGATTGTATAGCTGTTGTCCTGGGAAGGAGATCATCTACATGCCCATTTGTGTCCTTCTCTTTAGACAGCATTCTGCCTTGCAAGCCATGTGGTCCTGTATGCTCAGGTGTTTGGTGGTTGCAGATATTTGGTGGTTGCAAGTTGAGGAAGAGAGCCAGGGACTATCTGTGCTTATGTGCTATGTTTGTTTGTGAAGGGGGTCTAGTGGTGGGGGGAGGGGGGTCCACAGCACTATCAGTGCTGATGTGATATATCAGATGGCTGTGTGAATGGGGGGGGGACCACTGGACACCAGGGAATGTTTTTGTGTGGGTGATTCATGTTGGGATGGGAGAACCTGGGATGGTGCTGTGTGTTTGCCTGCTGGGGAGAGGTCCCTGACACCATCCTCTTTGTGCAATGGTAATGGGTCTTTGAGGGTAGTGGGAGCCCCCGCACCCTCTGAGGCACCATCGCACAAAATGGTTTCAGTGGTGTCAATGTCCTCATTCCCATAATCAAACACACACTACACAAAATGGATCCCATGGGGTCATGGGCCTCTCCCCACCCCACCTCCCCAATGTCAAACCTGACATCATCTCACAAAATGAATCCCTGGTGTCCAGTGGTTCTCCCCCTACCCAAGGGTGCTGGGTGTTTGAGGGTGAGGGAGAATGTACCAAAGACAATGCCTTTTGGTGATGGTGCTGCTTTTTGGGATATTGGGGGTGGACTGTGCAAAACAAAAACAAAAAAAACAGTACCTTTTGTTTGTTCTTGAGGGTGCTTCAAGGGTGGTGGTGGGAACACTGAACACCAGGGAAGGTTTCTGTTTGGTGCCGGGTGAGGTAGAGTGGGGAGAACCTCTGGATACCCAGAAATCCATTTTGTGGGATGGTGACAGGTATTTGACGTTAGAGTGAGAGAACAAACCCAGACACCTGGAAATCCATTTTGTGGGATGGCACCATGTGTTTGCTGATTGGAGGACAATCGCTGACACCAGGGAATCCATTTTGTGTGATGGTAATGGGTCTCAGATGGCGGTGGGAGCCCCCCGATAACAGGGAACGCTGTTGGTGGAATGGTGCCTGGTGTTCCAATACCTGGCACAATCCAACAAACAGCAGTACCTGGTGTCTGTGTGCCCCCACACCCTATGAGGCCTGCCACCATTGCACAAAATTGTTTCCATGGTGTCAGTGTCCTCACCCCAAACTGTCAAACACACAGCACCATTACATAAAATGGATTCAGTAGGGTAGGAGGCCTCCCCCCCACCACTGTAAAACAACTGGCATTGTCTCCGAAAATGAATTCCCTGGTGTGGGAGAATGTACCAAAGACAATGCCTTTTGGTCATGGTGCTGGTCTTTTGGGGCTGGGGGGGTGTAGTGTGCCAAAAAAAAAGTTATTTTTGTTGATTGTGCTGGGTCTCAGAGGGTGGGGGTCAGACCACCAGGTAACGTAGAGTGTGGAGAACTACTGGATACAAGAAAAACATTTTGTGGCATTCTTTGTGGATTGCTTGCTTGAAGGTTCATAGAGTTATAAGAAATGTTATAGACTACTGGTTCCCAGAGTTATAAAATCACAAATAGGGCACATTGTTTCCTGTACAAAGAAAGTCAGGGCTGTACTCACTGAGCCTCAGGTTGGCTTGCCGTTGAGTTTCCTATGGAGAATAATGTGTCTGCACAGACCCCCCCCCATTACATATTGGGTGGTCTGAGGCCTACCAGCAACCTGTATCTGAGGGGACATAAGGGCTTCTACCTGTCTCTCCCTCCCCTCATTTTTCCTCATGGCAGGCAAACAGGTTAAGCCTACAAGCTACGGGAACCAAGCTCCCAAGAGATAATTAAGATACAGGTACTCCCCTAAAAGGGACCACAGAGTAAATCCCAACCTTGATGCCCCTAAGGATGACATATGTCTCCTCCATTTTCTTAACATACCAGCTGGGTAAAGGTTAGTGCTGCTGATACGTAGCAATCTTTAAAACCCCACAACTCATTATCTGTGAAATAGTGAGCCTCTTAGTCCCCACTAAATAAGGAGAACTGAGTGTCTCAGGTATGTGGTTATGAAAGGATAACACAGGACACAGTAAATAGGGTACAACACACCTATGGTGTGTTTTATTTTTATACAAAAATAAAAATAACAAATACATATAAACAGTTCGAACAGAACTAAAAAAATAAACAGTAGCACAATGCTCTTTCACCTTTAGGTATCTCAAAATTCAATCATCAGCTTTCCTGCTGCTTGAGATAAATTCCCTGTTTCAGGCATAGGTTCTTCTCTTACCTTAACCTCAGGTAAGTGAGACTGACTAGTTCAGCTAATCTGCCCTTTCGGTGTTTGAGGAGGGCTTATATAGCCTTCCTACGTATGGGAAAGTCCCTCCAATAACATCCAATTAATTCTCAAATGTTCCCTAAATAGGGAAACTCCGTCTCTATTACATAATGAGGTTTTACTTATGGGTAGTCCCCCCTATAGGAAATCCCCTTCCTGAGGTCTTGCTAACAGGTCAGCACCTTATTTTCTATATAAGCAAACAGTGCAAACATTTATTTCATTTATACATGTGTTGCATTGTTATAACATGAACACTAGCCCTAGGATACCCTAGGCCCCACAAAACTGTTATACTCTGGCATACATAGAAACATAGAAGTTGATGGCAGATAAGAACTGCAAGGCCCATCCAATCTGCCTATTATAAGAAGGAATTGAATGTATATTAGTCCAAATCCAGAATTAAAACCTGATTATCAGGGCTGTCTACTCCCTCCTCCCCAAGGTGAAGGCAGCACAATTTGAACCTTTCTTTCAAGAAATTTTAAAAATATGTTCAATATAAGAATTTAATTTTGATTGGAGATTTCAATGCAGCATGGGGGGGCCCACGAGGAACAAAGCTGGAAGAATCTATCTAGCCCCTAAATGTGGATCAAATAATAAACTCCACCACTAGAAAGCAGAGTTTATTAAGCCCAGGAAACATGCTCGACTTCATTTTTGTTACTCCAGGCATGGCAGTGGTGGACAAAGGGGTAAACCCTCCAAACCTGGGAGACCACAATATTATCACATGTGAGATGAAGGTGTCTGTAGACACAGGTTCTTTGAAAAGCTCCTCTTATGTTCTAAAATGATATTATAAAAAATACAGTCCTCTGGTGCCGATGGAAAAAGTCTGTGCTTTATTCTTGTACAGAATAGCCCTTATTCCCAACATAGACCTAGCAGTGGATGATTTTTCTAAATCTTTCCTTGGAGTCTGCAACGAAAGTGCTCCACTCAGGAAAATTAAAATTAAGCCTCAACGTCTTCCATGGCTGACTGCTCCCATAAAATCTCTATTTAGGAAAAAAAGATAAGCTGTGGAAAAAAGCAAACAGAACATTAGACCAGAATCTCTGGGACAAGTTTAAAAAAGTGAGAAATTTAGCTAAACAGGAGATTAGGAAAATAAAGGGGTTTTACTGCAGACAGAAAATAAAGAACACTGACAAACCAAAACTTTACTGGAAGCTAGTTAAGAGTTTAGTAAATCCAAGACAGGGACAAAGTGACCTACCCTTGATGGAAAATGGTATACTACTCAGGAAAGGGCTGTGGAACTCCTAAATTATTATTTCATAAATCTCCCTGATCTGGACAGGAGACTAGATGATTCTAGCTTGGATCACTCCAGGGATCCTATGGTGGACCATAACTCAAATGTTCCTATTCCAGACTTTAGATTTAAAATCATTAAGACAAGGGAGGTGTTAGCAGAAATAAATAAACTTAAAAATAACGAAGCATGTGGCTTAGACAACATTGAAGTCTACTTTTTGAAAGACTCATCCCTGGAGATTTCAAAACTACTAGCTCATTTGTTCAATGTGAGCTTAACCCAAGGAATTTTCCCTAGTAAGTGGAAAAGGGCTAAAGTCGTCCCTATTTCTAAAGGGGGAGACTCTTCTAACCCTTCAAATTACAGGCCTATTGCTCTGTTATGGATTCTTTCTAAGTTGCTCGAACGCTTAGTCCACTCACAATTAATGGTCTGTTTAGAGCAATTTAATAGGTTAACTACAGCACAATGTGGGTTCAGAAAGGGCAGGTCCACCGAGTCCCCACTCACAGACTTTTTTGACCAGTTGGTTACGCCCCTTGGGGAGGGTCAGTCCATGGGTGTGGTCTTGGTGAGCCTGTCCAAAGCTTTCGATTTAGTAGAACATAGCAAGCTTTTGACCTGCTTGAAAGCAATCGGATTAAATAATGAACCCTTGGTATGGTTTAGATCATATCTAGGGAACCGTCTCCAAATGGTATCCATAGTAAATACAAACTCTAATCTGGCTCCTATAACCAGAGGTGTACCCCAAGGTTCTATACTGGGTCCCCTGATGTTTCTGGTTTACATGGCCAGCCTCCCCTGATTTGTCCACTGCTCCCATGTAACATATGCTGATGATACCATAATAGTCGCAAAGGGTCTTAACCCCAAAGACATAGAGTCTAAACTTCTAGTGGACTTTGACAGGCTGGAACAGTGGTTTGAATCTGGGGCACTGCTCATGAACCTAAAAAAGACACAATGTACGCTCTTTTGCTCAGACAGAAGAGATAAAGCAAATTCATCAAAAACACTTGAGGTTAGTGCCAGAAATGGCTGGATCCTATCCCAGGTGCCAAGTTATAGGTACCTGGGATTAGAGTTCAATCAATGTCTGAGCTTTCAGCCCCACATTGACTCTCTAGCAGAAAAGGGAAGGAGCAAGTTGGGAGCTATGAGACGGGTATCTCACTGCCTGACCAGAAAAGATCGAACATTAGTGGCTAACCAATTACTGGTCCCTCTTTTGGACTATAGCAGCCATATATTTAATAATAGCACAAAAAAACAACTGCGCAGACTGGATGTGATCGATCACAAAATAGCTAGATTTGTTCTTAAATACTGTTTTGATGTTCATCACTGTGCACGCTACTGTGATCTAGCCTGGAGTTCTCTTCAACAAAAAAGAGACAATAATTGGGCCATACTACTTTTTAGAAGCTTAAGGTCTGGAGAGCCCACTAGACTAGTAAGTTCAATGAGTGGTCAAGCCGTAATTATTCCTTGAGGGACAAAAAAATGTGTTTCAAGATTCCTAAGGTTAGAAACAGATTTGGGGAAATGACTTTTAAATATCAGGCAGCGATTGCTTGGAACAGCTTCCCATGCCAGTGGAGGGACATGACATTGTCTGTTAATACATTGAAACAATATATCAAACCAAAACTGCATGAATGCTATTGTTACAAGGGGTTAGTGACAGCACCTCTGTATATATTTGGCATTACAGTATGTTGAATGTTTTGTCTTTGTAAGTCATTAATTTGTACATAACTGTGTATTTTTTAGCTTATATCCTTGAGCTGTAATTTATTATGTAACATACAGGATTGCCTTGAAAACAGGGACTCTTTGGCCCTATGGTATATACAGTACTTGCTTGTATAAATAAAGTTGTTTTATTACTACTACTACTAATTTATAGCTCAGGGCTCTATACATAATGGGGCTCCTTTAGAGACCTACAGTGTTTTTTTATTTATTCTTTAATTTAATTTATTTATTGTGTCTAGTTTATCTTGCAGCCATCTCCTTATTCTGAGGGCTACTTCAACTGTATAGCATGTCCACATACATAGGGACTTTCCTGTCCCTTTAAATCATTTGTTTTCTATGTTGTAGTAGAGCGGCAGACTGCTAGGCAATCACTGTCTAGCTGCTCTGCTTTGGGACTCTGTGTGGATTTGGTAAGCCTGACTCTCTAGCAGTCTAGACTGGCTGTACACATGGTACAGACTCCTCCACGGCTAGCTGGCACCATTCTACAGCACATTTTATACAAAACCAGCAACCAGGAGTCCTAATAATACAGGGGCATCAGTAATTCTTTACACAGATACCAAGTGGCAGCAAAATAATTCAAACAACATAACCATAATGCCGCTTAATTTGTATCCATAATCCATTTATCAGAGTGGACGTTATTTTGTATTTAACAGCCTTTATTAAACATTTCTAAACATTCCTGCACCATATACATAAAAATGGCATAAGCATTACCTTAATTCCAAACACCATTAATTTCAACACCAAAATCTGGCCAATGGAAAATCATGTACACAAATGCTCACAGCCTGGGAAATAAGATCCCAGACCTGCAGGCAATAATGTCAGAGGCTAAACTGGACATAGTAGCAATTAGTGAGACGTGGTTTACCAGTAACCACACTTGGGAGACTTCAGTACCTGGCTATGTATTGTTCAGAAGAGACCGAGGTGCAAAAGGGGGGAGGTGGCCCTGTATGTTATGAAAATATCAAAGCTACAGAAATTCAGAATACACATAAGGAGCCAGAAGAACTGTGGGTCACCCTGGAAACAGGAAATGGGACAGCTATAAGAACTGGGTTGTCTACAGGCCCCCAGACCAGGGGGAGGACATAGACACATTACTGTTAGAAGATATACAAAACATGACAGCTAAAGGGGAGGTTCTGATAATGGGAGACTTCAACATGCCGGATACAGATTGGTCAATACCAGCAGGAACATCTGCCAGAACTAGACTCATAGTGGATTCCCTGCAGGGGGAGGGCCTCAAACAACTGGTACAGCAACCCACAAGAGACAGGGCTATCGTAGATCTAGTACTGACTAACAAAGAAGGGATCACAAATCTCCAGGTAGAAGGTCACCTGGGGGCCAGTGACCTTCACATGGTATGGTTCAATTTGGCTACTACATCTAATCATCCCATTCCAAGGCAAAATAGGGACTTCAGAGGAGCTGACTTTGATAAGATGGCCAACAGAGTTAAGCTAGCCCTGGCAAAAGTAACACAGGTGAGGGTACAGGCAAAGTGGGCAAGCATTAAGGATGCAATACTTGAAGCAACATCCCATTGTGTTAGACAGAAAAGGAAGTGCAAAGGAAGAAGGAAACCACTTTGGTTCTCAAATACAGCAGCAGAAAAGGTCAGAGCCAAAAGGCTGGCCTTCAGGAAATATAAGGGAACACAGCGGGATGAAGATAGGGAGGCATACCAAACTGCCCTAAGGGAAGCAGGCAGTAAGGCAGGCAAAGTCCCAAACTGAGGAAACACTAGCACGAACAGTAAAAGAAGGTGACAAGACTTTCTAGATACATTAGTGAAAGGAGAAAGTCAGAGGGGGTTGCTAAGCTAATGGAGAAAAGGGAGCATGTGAGGAGGAGGATCCTGTAAAGGCATCTATCCTAAATAGATACTTTTGCTCAGTATTTACTGAAGAGAGGGCAGGGCCCACAGCTCAGCATCATGGACACAGGGGAGGGAGGTGAGCACTACTCCTTCACAAAAGAAAGGTCCTACAAGAGCTAAGCTCAGGGTGGATAAGGCAATGGGACCTGATGGCATACATCCCAGGGTACTTAAGGAGCTAAAGGAGGAACTAGCAGAGCCATTAGCAGAATTGTTTAGTGAGTCTCTGACAGGAGAGGTCCCAGAAGACTGGAGAAGGGTTTATGTGATCCCGCTCCACAAGAGTGGTAGCAGGAGGAGGCGGAGAACTACAGACTGGTCAGTCTTACTCAGTAGTGGGCAAGATTATGGAGGCACTTAAGGAAAGGATAGTACAACACCTGGAATCCATAGGAGCACAGGATCCAAGACAGCATGGGTTTACAAAAGGAAGGTCCTGTCAAACTAATCTCATAGATTTCTTTGACTGGGTAACCAGAGTGGTGGACCAAGGGGGAGCAGTTGATGTCGCCTACCTTGACTTCAGCAAAGCTTTTGACACTGTTCCACATAGAAGATTGATAAATAAGCTGGGTAGGCTCGGGGTAGGTCAGAAGTTGGTCAACTGGGTGGCAAACTGGTTGACGGGCAGAAAACAGAGAGTGGTGGTAAATGGTATACAGTCAGAAGAGATGCAAGTCACAAGTGGGGTACCTCAGGGATCAGTCCTGGGGCCAGTCCTCTTCAACATCTTCATTAGTGACCTTGCAGATGGACTAGAGGGTAAGGCTTGTCTGTTTGCAGATGACACCAAGATCTGCAACAGAGTAGATGATCCAGATGAGGTGGGCAGAATGAGAAGAGATCTGGATAAACTAGCAGAATGGTCAGAAGAGTGGCAACTGGGATTTAATGCAAAGAAGTGCAAAATCATGCACATAGGGAAGAGAAACCTGAAGCCACCTATAGGCTGGGAGGAGTTGCTAGCAGTCACAAAGGAAGAAAGAGACTTGGGCATCATCATCACTGATGACCTAAAATCATCCAAGCAGACCTCAAAGCAGTAGGTAAGGCTAGGGGGTGTTAAGGTGTATTAGTAGGGTATCACAAGTCGTAAGAGGGAGGTAATAATCCTCTGTACAAGACACTGGTTAGGCCCCATCTGAGTACTGCGCTTGGTATTGGAGGCCACACCTTCACAAGGACATTAACTAAATTGAGGCAGCCCAGAGAAGGGCAACCAAAATGGTGCAGGGACTGCATCAGAAGACATATGAGGACAGATTAACGGAGCTCAATATGTATACCCTGAGCAAAGGAGGGAGAGAGAGTGATATGATCGAGGCATTCAAACACCTTAAGGGCATAA
Source organism: Neoceratodus forsteri (assembly GCA_016271365.2). Classification (NCBI taxonomy): domain Eukaryota; kingdom Metazoa; phylum Chordata; order Ceratodontiformes; family Ceratodontidae; genus Neoceratodus; species Neoceratodus forsteri. The sequence continues at coordinate 1,321,039,813 of CM028130.1, forward strand.
ACAAGGTGAAAGCGCCTAACATGTTTAAATATAAGAAAAATAGCAGGACAAGAGGACACAGCATGAGATTAGAGGAGGCGATTAAGGGGAATGTGAGGAAATTTTTTCACAGAAAGGGTGGTGGATGTATGGAATGGCTTACCACAAGAAGTGGTGGCTATAAATACAGTGCAGGGCTTCAAACAGGCATGGGATAGGCATAAGGGAGCAATACAAATGACTATGAATAGATAGGCCACTGACAGAGCAAAGGCCGATGGCACATTTATAAGGTAGAAAAAGAAATGGGCAGACTGGATGGGCCTTGCGGTCCTTATCTGCCGTCAACTTCTATGTTTCTAATTAAGCACTGCAGCACTTTAAACTCATAATATGACACTAAATGCAATCTATGCACTTTATTTATTCTTATGCATTTTATTCAACCAGCACCTTATTTCATTCCTGCCAGCTAGCTTTAGCCTGAGGCATGATTTTGGGGAGTTCTTGGTGAAGGATGGATATATTAAAACTAGAAATAAAAGCAGTAGGAAAAAGGTTTAGTGAGAGATAGAAAAGACTGATGTAGGTGGCCAACCTACGCCAGGGGCTGAGAAAGGTAAAGTATAGCTTAAGAAGTTACTGTTGCGCCACAGATTACAGTAGGAAAAAGAAGAAGATAGGAAAGGCATTCCTCCACCAGAGTTATTGGACTGGCACAATGCAGTTCTGTTACACTGGGCAACTAAACTGACTCTCCAGGGAAATTTGGAAATATCTACTGAATGAAGTCACCCAGTGCTCCCCAAATTTAACAGTACATTTCCTCCTAAGCGCTGAGAGGGGAGCCAACAAAGGCTGCACGCTGTGTTGCATCTCGGTACATATCTACCCTCAAGCCTTTTTCAAGGCTGGCAAGAAGCAGAATACTAATTAGAAATCTAATAGCACCAACAGGTATTTTACCTGTTATAATGGCCCCGGGACTGAAACTCTGGCCTTTTGACAGCTGGCAGGTTGCTGGCAGAAAAGCGTTCATCGCCCTAGCGTTAAGCAGTATCCGCCATGCTACGCTTTCCTATTTGTTTATATTGTTCATTGTATTGCTAAAAACTGTTACAATGGTTAACATTTTTGTGCTAGGTCAACCCAGCACTAGCTGTCATGGAAAGTGCAGATTCATTTTGAGGTTACATAGTCCTAAACTAGCAGATCTGAATACATTCAACAATTACCCCAGGTATGGGGGTACATCTCCATGGTTTTCTAAGGGACTTGCTCTGATGCCACCACATCCTTCTCCTAATGTTTCTCTATACAACCTCCACAGATTCCTTACTCCTAATCCTGGCTCAAAAAACATTATTATTATATGACCCTATCCAAGGCTGATCTTAAATGTGTCACATGGAATGCATGGGGAATGAACATCCCTATTAAAAGAATACAGGTTCTCTCCCAGCTGAAAAATCTTTAAGCAAATATAGCCTTTCTACAAGAGATCAAGTTGGTACCCATAGAAGCCCTCAAACTTTATTTATTTATTTATTGAGTAGTAGGAATTGATACCATTAAGCTAGCAGCTCATTTACACTTTTCACACCTTTGAGGGGACTTTACTTGAGGACACATCCTCCTTCAGGTACTTAGGTGTTTGGTTGGACCAACACCTAAACTTCTCTGGACATATTGACGCCATCCAGAAAAAACTGCACCCCAAACTTGGTGCCCTGCTCAGGAACTGTAGTTGCATCCCTCCTACGGCTAGGCGTGAACTTGTTCAGAAGATGATACTGCCCATTTTGACTACTGTGACACAGTCTATGGTGCTGACACTAAATCCTCCCTGGCCAGACTGGACACCCTCTTCATTTCCTTTTGCCACTTTGCCCTGGATGCCTCCCCACCCTCGCATCCATCACTGTGATCTTTATCATGCCCTATCTTTCCCCTCTCTTACAAATAGACGACTCTCCCACTGTGCTAAATTCACCTCCAAGCACTAGTTGGGTGTGCTCCCTTCCTATCTCACCTCCTCCTTTATAACATCCTCCCCACCCTCCCATTCTCTTAGATCAACTGACTCCCATACCCTGGTTGTCCCCTGCAGATCCACCCAAATTGGCCAATCTGGTTACTCTCACCGCCTCCCAAACATTTGGAATTCTCCCCGCCAAACTTGGCACTCATCCTCCACCTACTCCGTCAGTTCTGCCCTCAATAATTACCTTGCACCTAGCTGCTCTTGCCATGTCCCTCCCTAATTCACTCCTTTAAGCCATGGACAAACCCTACCCCTCTACCCTCACCTTCATTTTACCCTGGGCACATCCACCTCCCCAAATCTCTAGCCCTCCTCCCCTTCCCCCAAATTGCTCCCCCTTACTGGCCTCCCTTGATCTGTCACAGAATGTAAAGGATCCCGAATGCACTCCATGGGTCCCTCTCCTACCCCCAAGAGGCTTGTATCTGTCATTTACTCCCTTCCCCCACCATCTTAAAGGGGCTCTCTGGGACACTGCCTTACCCCCTTCTCTCTGGTCTCCCCAGTCCCCTTGCAGAGATCTTTGCATCCTGAAGGGATCTCCAGGGACATGACTCTTCCTCCTCCCCCATCTCACCCCTTCCTCCACTTTCCCCTTTTTCTTTCACGTAAGCACTTGTTTACTTATTAACCAGGCACTTATTATTGTCCACTCTTTCAACATGTTATGCACAACACAATTGTAACACTGTTTGTAACACCTGCCTTACAACTGTATGTTAATGTTGATCTTGTAACTTGAATGTTTAATGTCTCATTACAATTGTATCCCTTCCCCCCAGATCGCACCGGGAGACAAGTGACTTGTTGCTCAGTGTGCTTTCCTGGTGAAACATTTCAATAAATAAATAAAAAGTTTCTGTGTCAATTTACAAGGGTAAACAAATACAACAGGGAAACAGCATACAAAGGAAACAAGTTGAAAAAAATAGACAACAAGCAATGTATATAAAAACCATTGAGGACAACTAATTCCAGAGTTTAACAAATGGAGACGTAACTAAAATACAGTATGAATAGGTACCATAGTCAGGTGGAAATAACAGATATGCAGTACAAATAAGTTCATTCACTATATACAGTAGTAATGGAAAGCTTGTGAGGCAAAAGTAGTTAGGTAGGGCATATGGACGGGGGATTAAAGGGGGGAGGTATAGGAGTATAGGAGATAAATGGGGTAAGGGGAGCTGGGAGAAGCAGCTTGGAGGCCTTGTCAGATGAGGGATGGGGTGGGGGAGAAGGAGAGAATTGGAGTAGGGATTAATTGTCGAGCTCACAGTTGCACTTAGAGTTCCTGGGTGCTAGGTGGGCCCTCAATAATGTTTTGAATTGTCCAATTTTTGTACAGGACAGAAGGTCAGAATTGAGAGAGTTTAGCCAGGTTGGAGCCCTATAGGCAAATGATCGTTGCCCTGGGGAGGTCCGATGGAAGGGAACTTTTAGTAAATGACTCTCCAATTTTCTAGTATTGCTGGTCCTGGTGTTGGGGTGGAGGAGGTCTTGAACCCCTGGAGTAATGAGGCCTAGGGTGACCTTTGCTAGGAGGCAGATTTGGTATTGTATCCTCTTATCTAAGTTGAGCCAGCCCATGCAAGAGTAGAGCGCACAAATGTGTTTCCGGCCGTGGGCCTGCAGAATCAGCCTGCAGGCTTTGTTGAGATTAACCCTTATTCTGTGTAGGGCTGAATTAGTTGCTGCTCCACACACCGCTAGCCCATAGTCAATGACAGGAGTGACAAGACAGGATACTGCAAATCTGAGTGCATCCTCAGTGAGACAGTGTCTGTGTTTTTACAGCATCCCGATTCTTGAATTGACAGTCCTGGCTACTCCCTCAATATGCTGCAAGAAGGAGAGGATGCTGTCAAGCATTACACCAAGGTATTTAAAGGAATGGACCATGTCCAGTATTTCATTATTGTTCTTGCAAATCTGGAGTTGGTGAGTTTTGTGAAGGTTTTGTGAGGAGGCAAAAAGCATGGTCTTTGTCTTCTTGTAACTAAGAAGTTTATAGTGCAGTAACCAGGATTCTACTGCTGAGCAACAGGTCTGCATTTGTTCTCCAAGTGCAATTGGGTCAGCCTGGCTTGAGAACAGCACCGCGTCATCCGCATACAGGAGGACATGACCCGAGCAGGCAAGGGAGAGGTTATTCGAAAAACATTGAAGAGTAGGGGGCCCAGGACTGAACCCCGTGGTACCCCCATAGTGACAGGATAGAGGTTTGAGAGGGCGTCAAGGAATTTTACCTGCTGGGAATGACCTGAAAGATAGCTTTGGAACCAACCCACAGATTCTGGTGAGAGATTAGTACCGGTTAGTTGATGGAGAAGCAGCTGATGGTTGACTGTGTCAAAGGTCTTGGTTAGATCAATGTAGGTAGCCCCAACCAAGTGCCCATGGTCTAAGGCACCATGTATGAAATTGGAAAACTCGATCAGGGTGGTGGTGGTGCTGTGCTGCTTCCTTAACCCAAGTTGTTCATTGACTGGAGCTGGTATTTATGAAGGTGGTCCACTAGTTGGTCACAGACTATCTTTTCAAGTGCTTCAGAAAGGGATGGGAGTATTGAGATGGGCCAGTAGTTCACGTGGTTGGTGCGTTCACCACTTTTGAAAACAGATGTAATCACTGCCTTTTTTCAGATCTTGGGGAATTTGGCTGTGATAAGAAACAGGTTAAAGATGTGGGTCAGGGGATGCAGCACCTCTTCCATTGTGAGGGCTAATAACTTCAATTCCAGAGAGTCCCCACTAGACTTAGAGTTCCTGATTGCCTTCATGAAGTATTTTCTTGATGCTGATATGGGAATAGTTTTGAGAAAGAAGGGTGGGGATGTGTGCAAATTGGTGTTGCCCATGATCTCAGAGGCTGGACTCCCTTGAGGGTTAAGGAAGCCAAGGGGAAGTACCCTGCTAAGGTCAGCGAACGCCTTATTAGAAGTGTTGGCGATTACCATGCAATTCTGGGTCAGCTCACCTTCCACATTAAGCATTGCAGGGGGGATTTATTGGGCTTGCCAGTTAGTGTTTTTAAATAGTCCCAGAAGGATCGGCTTTCACCCCAGGAATTTGCTGGCTCCTGTTTAAAGTACTGTCTCTTAGCCGTATGGATGGCATAGGTGCATTTGTTGTGGGCAGCCCTATAGTTCTGGATATCCATTCAGGACCTGGAGCTTTGGGCTATGCACCAAAGATGATCCCTGGACTTCATCAGTTCAGGAAGGGGGTGTGTGATCCAGGACTTGCTGGTACTTTTCACAAACCATTTTTTGTATGGGGCATAAATATTACAGGAGTCGTTGAAAGTCTGCACAAAGTGCTCAAACGCTATGTCAACATCATTAGTGTTGTAGATAGGTAACCAGTCTTGGAGCCTTAAATGGGTTTTTAATGTGTGTCAAGTTGCCCAGCTTTCAGAACCCTAGAGGTGATAAGTTTGGGAGACATTTTTGGGGCCTTGTTATTCCAGGTACAGAGGATGAGGGAGTGGTCACTTACACTATCCAGGAGAACCTCAGCTCTAGGAATTCTTTCAGGGTGATTAGTAATTACCCAGTCAAGAAGAGTACTGGACCCAGTGCGGTAGTTTATGCATGTGGGGGAATCAACTGGCTGAGTCATTCCTATGGAGAATAGGGTATCTTTATATGGTGATGCCTCAGGGGCCATCCAGTTTATATTAAAATCCCCAAAGACTAAGACTTTAAAACCCTTGTGGAGGCCAGAGAGGTATTCGAAGGTTGATTTGAGGCCCTGTGCCTGTTCTTTGGGTGGAATGTAGATGGTAACAATCAGAAGGGATTTGACCCTAATGCCACTTTGTATCTGGACAGGCAGTAGTTGGGAGAAACCCCTGGTGGGAGGACTCAGACATGTCCGGCGTTGTACGGTATGTCGGGTATAGATGATACATCCACCACCCTGCTTGCCTAATCTATCCTGTCTATAGGAGGTGTACCCATCCAATTGGATGGCCAAGTCGGGGATCCTAAGGGTAAGCGGGGCTTCAACAATCGCAAGGATGTCTGGTTTATGCTGCAGGACCCAGACTTGGAGGGCATCATGCTTAGCCAGAAGGCTACAGATGTTTATTGAGGCTATGGTTAGGCCTCCAACCTTTTTTATTGTTGTTGAAGGAGTAGACATGGGGCCTGGGTTGGGATGAATATTACCAGACAGCATCATGAGTAGACAGTCTAGCCTTGTAACATACCATTTCAAAAGTTTACGGGTCTATGAAGGGGAACGGGAGTTACTCCTGGAATTCTCGGAGGAGGTAAAAAATATGACCAGGTTTGGTAGCACAGGTGGAGTGGGGTAGGTAATGTGCAGGCTTAGTTTGGAGACCCATGGACTGGGTGTTGCCGTTGATGGAGCAATTGCCATAGTGCTGGAAGAGCGCATGTCATCATATGTATTAGGAGTCAGTGAGATCGAGGGGTGTGGGCAGGCTGAGGGAGAGCAAGATATAAGGTGAAAGGCAGCCCAACAATTAGGAAAAAAAGAGGGTATTACTAGTCATAAATTCATTGCAGTTTTACTGGAGTTGCACAAGGGCGAAGGAGGGTGGATTCTCCTAATAAGGGGTGGACAAGTTAGGATAGTGTGGTCACAGCAAGGTGAGATAGTAAAAGAAGTGAGTAAAGGAGGAGGGAGGGGGGAAGAGGTCACTAAGGTAGAGTGAGGAATGAAGTGGTCCTGGGATCAGAGTTGAAGCTTATAGCTATCACAAAGGTATGTGAGAAGAGAGGACTGGGAGAATAGCACAGTGATAGGGTGCCTGCCTTTGGTGTTGAGGGTAGAGGGTTCGAGACTGGGAACAGCAGTTAATTCAGACAGCGTGGTAGATGGTGATACTGGATGGTTGCACCAGGGGGTGGTAGGCTAGGATAGAAGGGCAAGATAGATTGTAGTAGTGAAACACCAAGGACCGAGGGGAGACATTAGATGGCTCACTAACGACTCCTAGGGGTCAGACAGTATAACAAGCAAATGGAACTGTGGGGACTTAAAAAAACTCCAGGTGGTCACATGATAGATATCAAGACCTACAAGTCCCAATAAAGGTAGGGTCAGACCAGGGTGGAGGGGGTGGGATGGACAGTCGACAGGCCAACACAGGTAGCACAATGTGCTCTCACAGAGCAAAGATATTTTCTGACCACCTTGCGATGCAGACTCTTGGTTGGGTCAGCTGAGGATGCGTTCACTCCTTGGGGGTGGCTTGCAGAGTGAAGCCTGAAAGAGACACACAAAGAACTAAGTATGGGGAAGTTAGCTGGGGAACAAAGAGAGAGCTCACAGGTGGGAATGGCGACAGAGGAGAAGGGGGTGGGTGCACTGCACATGCTCAGGTGTGGCCACGGATAGAGTGCAAGCACAAATGGGGAGAGAGAATCAGGAGTGAGAAACAGAAAAACAGGTACAATCACAAATAACAATGATTAAAACCCTCTACACAAGCAGAAATGTTAGCTAACTGCAGCATTAGGTGTAAAATCTGGCAGTACCTCACTCAGTTACTAACAAACAATTCTACCAGTAATTCCAAACAGAGCTGCAAGATCATGCATAGCCAAGTACCTAACAGTCCTGACATAAGCTACTAAAATCCCTAATAGTGCTACAGTAGAGCAGTAAAAATCACAACAGTAAAACAATCAGAACATCTCTGCCGACAGTAATTTAAAGGTCCCTTAAGGTACAGAGTGCAACACAGGTAGCACTATATGCTCTCAAAGAGCAAAGATATTTTCAGACTACCTTGCGATGCAGATTCCTGGTCAGGTCAGCCGATGATGTGCTCGCTTCTTGGGGGGTGGGTTGCAGATTGAAGCCTTGTGTTGCAGGCTCTTGGTCGGGTCATCTGAGGATGTGTTCACTCCTTGTTTGGTGGGTTGCAGAGTGAAGCCTTGCAATGCAGGCTCCTGGTCGGGTTGGCTAAGGATGTATTCGCTCCTTGTGGGGTGGGTTGCAAACTTTGCAGAGAATCGGTGGAATTGAAGCACACAGCTGTGCACCACCATCCAAATATGGAGCTTCCATATTAATACATAAATCCCTACCATGGAAAATAGAGAAAACAGGAGAAGGATGTTGATAGCCACTGGATACTCCTACAGCTCTCCACTCCACAGGGTCCCCTTATTCTAGGATCCATCTACTCCCCCAGCTCAGACTCTCTGGCCTTTTAAAACACCTTTAGCCCAAAGCTCCAAGATTTTACCCCTCTTAGAACACTGTACCCAATAGGAAGATACTTTAATACAACTTTAAACCCAGCCCTGGATAGATCCCTCCAGTCTGCACAGCCTAATCTCAGAGCATCTAAGGCACTAACGTCTCTAATGAATGAACATTCCCTTACTGATATCTGGAGGTCCTTTAATAAAACAGCCAGATGATATACCTACATTTCCATGATACATGGCTTAGCTAGTAGATTAGACATGCTACTGAACTCTCCTCTCCTTACACGCAAAATGGTCACCTGTCACATTAAACACCTGATTATTTCAGATCACACCCCAGTCTCCTACTTAATCATATGGGGATCAGAGACCCCCAAATCATCCCAATGGACACTAGACCCCTTGCTGCTGAGGGACGAACATGTCAGAGGAAGACACCAGATACTTGATGGAAAATGACAACGGAGATGTCTCTGCAGCCAGACTATGGGAGGCCTTCAAAGTGACAATCCAGGGGGCAATTATGGGCTATGTGTCAAAACACAGAAGAAAAAGGGAGTTGGCCCTAAAATCTCTGGAACAGTTTCTGTTCCAAATAACCAAAGAGGTTAAGACTGCTAGGTACCTTAAGCAAGCAAAATCTCTGCTAGCTGAACTATCGATGATCTGTATTCAAATAAATGCCCTACTGTCATGTAAAGCTGAACTGGCATTACTAAGGACCAGACATAAATATTGGGATTTGAGGGGAAAATCCAGATGCCTGCTTTCCTACCACCTGAAGAAACAGCAGGCAGAATTTCATATTCCAATGTTAAAAGCTCCTGTGGGTGTTCCTTATCATGACCCAAAGGACATTAACAGGATCACAACCCAATTCTATGGGAAACTGTACAACTTCCCATATGAAAACACAGAGGTCCAAATAGACAACTTTCTCTCTAAACTATCCCTCCTCCAACTCCTCCCAGAGCATTGAGAGTAACTGGAAGCCCCTATTTCCTTAACAGAAATTCAGATAGACATTCACTCCCTGAACAGAAACAAATCCCCAGGAGGGGACGGTATCACTGAGGACCTACATACCCACCTGACCCCTGTAGTCAGCCCTTACCTTCATATACATTTTTCAGAGTCTCACCAAACAGGCTTCCTCCCCCCAACACCTTCCATGAAGCAATAATAACAGTGCTCCCTAAAGAGGGAAAATACCTGAACTTACCTTCTAGTTATTGCCCTATCTCCTTAATAAACACAGAGTCAAAGATTTTGGCAAAAGCCCTGGCTTTACATCTGGATAAAATTCTTCCCCAGATTATTGATCTGACCCAGGTGGGTTTCACGAAAGGCAGATTAGCCTCAGACCACCTTCGATCCCAGGTGTTCATCATTGCTATGGCAAATAAAACACCTGCACCAACTGCTGCAGTCGCGATTGACTTCACAAAGGCATTCAACTCAGTGGAATGGAATTATTTATTCATGATTTTTGCATCATATGGGCTTCGAGCCATGCTTCTCTACATGTGTAAAAATGTTATACAGTGCCCTGCATGCACGTGTACTAACAAACTCCATCCTATCCTCCCTGTTTGAACTCCACAGAGGCACCAGTCAGGGATGTCCCTTATCACCTATGCTATTTGTGTTAGCCATTGAGCCTCTGGCAACAGTTATCCATAGTCACAAAGAATTACATGGGATCCTGTTCAAGGGTAAAGACTTCCAGACCAGCTTATATGCAGATGACTTACTGGTTTTCCTATCAGAAGCCCCAGTGGGTCTCCCCCATCTTACATCCTCCTGAAAACATTCTCTCCTCTCTCAGGCCTCAAAATAAATCAAGGGAAGGCAGAAGTCCTCCCCCTCAACAAAGCTTGCACCCCTTATCCATTCATACAGGCTGGCCTCAAATGGTCACCAACCACTATAAAATATTTAGGTATCCATCTAACAGGAGAGGTCCTCAAAATCCATGCCCTTAATGCTATCCTGCTGATGAGAACCTTAACTACAGACTTTGATCACTGGAAAAAGTTAAACCTCTCTTCAGCAGCAAAAAGAGCAGTGAATATGCTGATGGCCGCCCCTAATTCTTCCACCACCTCTCACATCTACCCTTTAAACTACCCTCAGAGTGTTTTTCTAAACTAGACAGGTTGATAGGTTCCATCCTGTGGGAAGGCACGACACCAAGGCGTAGTAGGCTTAAACTGTGTTCACACTGGACGAAAGGGGGTGGAATCTCCTATGGTTCCAAAGTTACCATAACTCCTTTCTCAGAGCACAAACCTGTCAGGGGTTTGCGCCCTCCTCAGCCCCTCCGCCCATCTGTCTCACTATAGGGTCCCTTATCTGCTCTCCATATCCCCCTTTAGTATATTTATATCAGAAGATCCCCAGCCACCTAAGACAATGGAACGCAATTTTTGCCTCCAGTAAAGCATGACAATGGTTAGCCAAAACTACAAGAGCTTCCTTATCCCTACTTAAACGGCTCCTTCTCTGGAATAACCTGTCGATTCACATAGGTGGCCAAACACTAAATTGGCCAACATGGATTTAGAAAGGGATAACTTGTTTGAAACACCTCCTATTTCCAGGAAAATCTGCCCTTGAATCATTTGATAATCTATGCAATACCAACTCCCTAAATAAATCAGACTTCTGGAGATTCTTCCAAATTTATACTGCTGTATCCTCTATGAAAGAACCCTTCAAGTTTCACTAAGCAAGATAAGGCCCTGGATATACAACTGTGGATTTCCAAAGTGAAAGGAAGAGTGAGCATAATACACACTCAAAACAGGACAGCATTCCCTGATCAAATTCAAACTGCTAGAATATACTGGGAATTGGCCAAAGGGGTAACATATACCCCGCAATAATGGGTGAACTCCTGGAAAGCAGCCCATGTCACCAGTCAGGATAACAGAAGTCTCCTTATTCAGAATAAGGTCCTCCATGGTGCATAAAGAATTCCAGTTAAACTCCAAGTGATGGGAATATTAACCCATGACCACTGTTGATGTTGCAGCTTGGCAAGGGGTGACATTTACTGCATATTATGGAGCTGCCAGGCTTTGCACTTACACTGGAAAGAAATCCTAGCTGCCTGCAAAGAGGTGGTGGAACCCTCAATCCCGTTATCCCCACAGCTCCTACTGCTGGGCGTACCCTCACCCCCACCACCACTGCACAGACTTCAGAATCTGTAGATGTATACAAGCAGGAGTAGAAGCCAAATGCCTACTTCTCTGGAATTGACACTCCCAAATTGTCCCCTATTTATAAGAATGGCTCCAGGTGGCTCAACAGGTAGCTACTTTATTTCGCATGTCCCATATTTTAGAAGGGAAGACACAACAGTATCTTAAGATGTGGGTACCTTATCTCTCCTCCGCAGTCTGTCAGGTTGACCCCAAATGGGCCTTCTTATAAGGAGTTGTGTCTGCAAATACTGCTATATGGTGTATGTAACTATTCTTGAATTGATCGTATTAGATGTGATTGTTGTAGTACAGCTTACAACTAAGTACATCAGTCATTTTTACTGAATCAGATCCTTTTCTTTGTAACAGACACATAATGTTTGTAATATTTTTCTTGTATATGAAATCTGCAATAACAACTATTAATTGAAAAAAGACATGCCATAATCTACCACAGACAACAATAAGGACTGTGCTCGAGTTTTGTTGGAATGAGTTGACAAACAGTTTTTTTAATTTGGTAAAGTTCACCCAAATGAGTATGTGCTTATATAACCTCAGAACCAGTGTGGCTTGATATGCAAGAGACTCATCAACAACAAATCCCAAATAATTTAAACGCTCCACTTGATTAATCTCTCTGCCTGTGAGATCAGAAATAATGTCCTGAGACAGTAAATGTTTCAGTTTTTATTGAGAACCAAAGTACATACGTTTTGTTTTGGCCAAATTCAGTAATAAGCCATTTCTCAGTAACTATGTCTGAACAAAATCAGTTTGAAAGTTTTTACCAAAAGCAGCAGTATCTGAACCCCTTTTAAACAGCATGATGTCATCTGTGTACACACCAATGTTTGTCAGAGACCTGCATAATATTTGGGAGTTCATTCAAGAAAATACTAAATAGAATGAGGCCCAAGATGGACCTCTGCGGGACACCCATCACTGTATCAGCTAAAAGATATACAATAGTATTTAGTCAAACTGTCTGTTGGCTTCCTGTTAAGTAGCTGCGGAAGCACACCACAGTGGCTGTAGACTGGTCAAGATCTCCAAGCTTAGAGAGCAGGCAATTGTGGTAAACCAAGTCAAATCCCTTAGATAAATCCAGGAATAATGCACCATTCAGTTTCCTGTTGTCCAAGGCACTATGAAGAGAGTTTGTTATTTCTACAGTAGTAGAAGTTAAGATTAAAGATCTCTGTTAGAATTTGTATTTATCTGCACTTATTCTATGTACCTTATCATTTTTGACATGTCAGTTATGAACTGCCAAGTTGACAAACTTCATTGATTCACATTACATCATCAACCTACAAACCTTGGTATCAGCTATAAAACTGAGTGCAACTATGTGTATAGGCATACTCTATAACTCAAGTGGTAGAAGACAACTCTGAACAGCCAGACAGCAAGGTATAATGCTGGGAGTGGGGAATGACCAAGTCATGCCTCATTTTAAATGCTTTTTGTGAGTGAGTATGAAAGGTAACTGATTCATGTCAATTACACGTAAATGTGATTGATGCTGTTTGTTAAAATTACCCCTTACTTCAATTCTTTTTTTGTTTTGATATGTCATGCCTAGCAAGCCATTACTCTTTACTAAGTACTGTATGTTCATCAACAGCATGAACTAAGAAATGAAATGAGAAATGGGCTAATGTCATCAGAAGCAGTGACCTAACTAATTATTCACAAACTTCCTTTTTATTAATTCTGGATCAGTAATCTACATCTTTATGTTGCCTAACGGGAATACTGCATGGCAACACAGATAGAAGGATACATTGCACATAGCAAAGCAAGGAACCAGTACTGGTGAGGATATAATTAAATTTACATCAGTCAATCAAATCAAACAGTCAGTCAATAAATCAATAAATCAGTACATGTATACACAACTAATACATTTATACCTTTGACAGTATGAGTAAGACAAGGTAACACAAAGTGTTATTCAGGTATGTTTTTTTCCTTCTAGTGTGGCCAACATGTGATTTTTCCTTACAGTCCTTTAGTTTATCCCTACATCTGTCAATCATTTAAACACTCACAATAGTGTTGTTCACTCTGAAACTATTTGTTTAGTCTTAATTCTATTGACTGCTCTACCTGCTTCTGTGCTTGAGCTGATAAATAATTGTATTGTGCGATAAAAAATGTTCACTTAAAAAACATAATAATTAACTTCAAGCATGCCATTTCCACTTATAATCTGGAAATATAGAGAACAATGGGCCAAATAACAAATCTACAATGGAAAGAAAAGCAGTTTTTAAGGGGATGTGAAATGTTTGCTTGTTGTCAGCAATTAGCAATATTCCTATTTACAGAAATTAGTTGCATACCTCTGAACAACCCATACTGTATTTAACTGTGTTTGAAGAAACACATTTGTGAAAAAAAATGTATTTAATAATTTTCTTTTTATGGATAACATCTTGTATAGCTGTTTTCATGGATCCAGTAATCTGGAGTTTTTGCTATGTTACAGTTCGTGTACAGAATGTTACTTATGAGCTGATGACCTATCAGAACAATGTTCAGTGTTCTGTACCCAAAACATGACATAGTTAAAACTTCAGGGGCCCCAAATGCAGAGCAAGACACAATCACAGTACAGAATATTGGGCCATGTTGGTGCAGCACTGAGTGGGTCTGCACTGCGTCAACATGGACCAAGGCGACATATGACCCACAGGTGACAGCACTTCCCAAAACAGGGCAGCACTAGTACTCCTGTAAGTCATATTCAGCCCACGCATGCAAATGAGCCCACTGGGCACACAAATTGCTAAGGGACTATCTCCATGACCATTATGGGAACATCTGCATTTGGCTCAGAGGACCCCTAGTGCTACTGCAGCGGTAATGTAGCCCTGGTAGTTTAGTGGTCTCCCATCACCCATCCTGAATGTTTCCTTTATAACTATGGTGGTTTAATGGACTCCCCAGATCACCCATCCTGTCAGACTGATGGATATTCCTGGTAGTCTAGTAGCCCTCACCTTCCCCCGACCGATCGGCAGCACCCCACCTGCCCATGTACAGAGGCCTCCCCAGTCCACACCCATCTCACCCTGACTTCCACTCACCATTTCTACCGATGTAGAGCAATGGCTGGCACAGCCTTCCTCTCACCTCCCCATCTGGCTGCCATCTGGCAGTCATGGAGCATGATCACATATGTGATTGAACACCATGACTATCAGACGGGGGCTGGCAGGGGAGGAGAGAGAGAAGGGCTGTGCCAGCAATTGCACTGCACTGGTAGACACAGTGAGTGGGGACTCAGGGAGGGAGATGTGAAGCAGGGGCCTCAGAAGGTGGGAGAGTTGGGAGTTGCTGATCAGTGGGTGATGGAGAGCCTTAGGCTATCAGGGATCTCCATTACACTGGCAAGATGAGTGATCAGAAGGAACACTAAACCTCCAGGGAAACATTCAGGACAGGTCATTGGTGGTGGAGAGACAGCTTCGCACAGGGGTGGGTAGCAGCAGTACAGCCACCATGCCTTGGTTTGTGCCACATGGGCTTAGCACCCAGCTAAGATATGGGTTTCAGTGACGGTAACCAGTGCCACTTCCAGGGTCCATTTACCATCACCACAAACCTTTGATTATACCACTGTGCTGGTATGCATGAAGGACAAACTCATTTGCATAGGCACAGCAGTATAGGTACAGCCTTGGCACTGCCTGGTTTGGGCAGCATCTGGGGGCCTGTGATTAGTGTCCTTTCCAGAGTGAGGGTGCAAACACAGGTTAGCATTGGTATTAACCATTGAATGTGATTACTAGTTCAGTTCAATGAAGGAAACTGCAACAAAATGCTGCCCATTTTACAATATGGATCATTTGAGGGTCTATATATCATTTCTGAAGATAGAAACATTATATGCACAGTAGCTTCCAATTAGAAGTAATGTCATGTCCTCTGTAAACTTAAACAAGGTAAAACATTAATAAAAGCATTACAGATCATGTGGTACTGTATACATGAAACATGTAATGGGTTGCAGTAGAATAACACATCTATCACCTCAAGTGGAAGACCTTCATAACTAACTAGTGGCTTTGCTAGTCATAAGTTATGGGTCTTGCCACTCACTAGCAGAAATAAATGTGTGAAACCCATAGGCCCAGATATTCGAAAGAGTTGAGCCATGCGCAATAGAGTTGCGCCTGCGAAAGTCCGAAATTGCACCATTCTGCGGTATTCAGCAAGAAACAGTTGCGACCCCAAAATCATGCTGAGCAACAGTGCAATGATAATGAAGGCATGCGCAACTGAAGGGGGAGGAACCATGCATAAATGGTGCAGTGCGATATTCAACGACTTGCATCATGCGCAATAGGGGAGCAAGCAGAAGTTGCGCCATAGCGGAAATGAGCCAAAATAAAAAGCAGCAAGGGAGAGGTGCAAGAACACTACAGGGAAGCCACATGAGGCAGAACTCTAGCCAGACAGACAGGGCAGGAGGGACACACAGAGCAGGCCAGGGAAAGGGCACCCTGAACACACAGGCACAGGGAAGGTGTGGGGAGCCACAGCTAGTGCAGAAGGGGGAAGTGCCACACAGCACAGAGGCCACCACAGGCAGGTGTTCCCGGTGCAGGGGAAGTAGCAGGGAGGACAGCGGGTGGAATACAGTAACAGCTACCGGGGGGGGGTGAACACAAGCCAGGGACATGGCCAGTGCCACCTTCCAGATGGAGGCCGTTATAAGGGGGGTGAGAAGGTGGGTGCAGGGGGGCGTGTCTGTGAAAGGGCCCGTCGGCAGTATGCCCCCAACAGGCAGTACTGAGCCTGCACCAGCTTCAAGCTGTACACTGATACTGAGATTGTGAGCTGGTACCACCTGAATAGGGCAATTTTGAGGTGGCTCTGTGAGCTGTGCAGTGATGTGATGCAGGCACCCACACGACGGAGCCATGCCCTGTCAGTGGAGACTAAAGTAACAGCCTGAATGTGCTTGCTTACCACGGGTACCTTCCAGAGACCAACTGGGGACACTACAGGCATAACTCAATCAGCCACGTCATGCTACCTCACCCAATTCCTCAGCGCACTGCTGCCACATGCTGCGGAGTACATCCATTTCCCCAGCACACTGGTGGAGCGCACAGTAAACATACAGGAGTTCCACAGGGTAGCACGTATGCCTGGCATGCTAGGGGCAATAGACTGCACCCATGTGGCCATACGCACACCACCTGGCCCTGAGGGGGCAGCATACATCAATCACAAGGGCTATGCCAGCATCAACTGCCAGGTGGTGTGTGATGCCAGGAGGCGCATAATCAATGTCTGTGCCACGCACCCTGGGGGAGCACATGATGCCTTCATCTGGCACCAGTCAGCACTGTGCCACAGATCTGAGAGTGGGGACATCCCCACTGGACACCTAGTGGGTGAGTATGCAAACCATATGGACAGTCATAGGGCCTGGTGGGGCATGGCCAGAGGTGACATGGGAAGTGGCCTACATGGCCTGGGGCAGGGTGATGCTGATCACCAAACTAACCTTCACCCTCTACATACAGGTGACAGCGGATACCTACACCATCCCTGGCTGCTCACACCCTCCCATCGCAGCAACGCTACAATAAGGCACATGCCACCACATGTAATGTCATCGAGCGGGTGTTCGGGATGCTGAAGGCACGTTTCCGTTGCCTGGACACCTCCAGTGGTGCCCTACAGTACAGCCCCTCAAAGGCACTCGGGCTATTCCTGACCTGTTGCATCCTGCACAACATGGCCAATGAATGTGGGTTAGCCATACAGGTCGAAGAGGGGGACAGCGATGGGGATGATGCGGACGCCAGTGACGATGGTGATGGGCAGCCCCCCCGGCCGACAGGACCCCTGACTGATCCGGCTGTCACAGCAGCACCGGGACACCATCACAAAGGAGCACTTCAGCCAACTCAGGTAAGTCATGGGGCCATATGCAACCACCAATGGCTAAGGCACAACTCACAAACACACATGGACACACACAAGGGGTGCATGCTGTCAAGGGAAGTGGAATGGCACAGAAGCACACACACAACCAGGGATGGCTGAGGATTAACATGCCACATGGATGGACACACACATGCACACACACAACGCACTAAACATGCACAGAGGGCAGGAGGCACACCGACCCAGAACACCAACCCTAGCAACACACATGTCCACAGACCACCACACCCACTGCCTGTCCATGTGCATGTGTCAGATGCTGAGCACCATTGCACACTGGTGTACAGTGCAATGCAGGCATCATCATGCACACGCAACTGCGGACAGCAGCCAGGAGGGTGTGCAGGTGGACTGTGTGTCTGCGTGCAGGGCCGGGTACCCACCCGTGCACTGCCCACTGAAGCATACAATGCACACAGGGCAGCACCAGATAGTAGCCTTTCTGGGAGACAGGTCAGTCACGTGACACAGTGCTCCAGCCACCATGGATGCGTGGGCGGCCCCGCCGAGACCCGCCAGCACTGACAGGCTGACCACTGGCCTCATAGGGTGGCACTGATGGTCCCCCAGCATGAACGCAACTATGCTCACGCAGGGGTCTGCAGAACACTGAACATGCCTGTGCCAGGAGTGCTCGGGATGCCCACAGATGAACCCGGTGTCGACAGGGTGGGAGTCACACAATGCCGGGAATGGGTGGTGGATAGTGCACTGCATGGTGTCTGCGATGCATGGGCACCTGACTGTGTGCCCATTGTGGCCATGACAGCAGTGAATGCCTGTGCATGCCTGTCAATGGCAGCGGTCACATCCTCCCGCAAACAGTCCATCCCTGCCAGGATCAGAGCGGTGTCCCTGCTGTGACGCTCCTCTGTTTGCTCCAGAGCTACACGCAATGCATCCACTGATATAGCAAGCTGCATCTGCTGCTGGACTGATGCTTGCTGTGGGTGGGTGTGCTCGTCCAAGAGGTCATCTGCCTCCTTGGCATCCTGTTCCTCAGGGTGTGCACAGCCCTGATGATCAGCACCCCTTGAGGGTGGGTGCTGTGCACCAGACCAGGTCTGGGCATGTCCACAGGTGGTGCACAGATGCTGCCGCTGAACTGTGTACCCCCAAGCCCATTGGCTGACTGCTGATGCTGCCCCTCTGGCTGCTGCTCCCCAGGGCTCATTGGTGCTGCCGCAGAGGCCGCAACAGTCCCACTGTCCTGAACAAACACCAGTGCTGCCCCACTGGTGCTGACAGGCACAGGCTGGGACTGTGCTGACATGCAGACCTCCACGGCAACACCACCCACAGCCATGGGTGCAAAGTGCCCTGCTGTGTGGCAATCCCGTGGCACACAAGTGTCACTCCCATGACGTTAGTGTCATCATCATCGGTGACGGACTCTGCATCGGCCCCAGTCACAGCATGCTGGCATCCGTGGATGCCAGCACACTGGGACACAGGCAGGGCTTCCTCCACACCTGTTACAACGACATCAGTGTGGACAGCCAGGCGGCCCCACTGTCACAATGATCCACGTATACCTGTGGAGGTGGATGGGCCCTCCTCCATCTCCAGCTGACCATCCTCAGTGGACAGGCCCACCACCGCTGACCCATGCAGCTGCTCAGGATCTGTAAGGGAAAGCAAAGTCGCGTTACTGCATGTGACCTACCCTGCCCCCCCCATAGACAGACCATGACTTACCATGCAGTGATGGGCCACCACCCGTCTGGAAGCCACCTCCTGAAACACCCTCAATGGCACTGTGCTGCATGCTTCCAGCAAGCCTCTCCTCCTGTGGTGTCAGCTGTACCACCTCCAGCTGTCCCCCACCTGTTGCAGCTCGTGCTGCCCTGATGGCAGCCACCTTCTCCTTTATCCTCCTCCTGTCTGTGCCCATCTTTTTCTTACACTCCTGCACAGAGCACTGGTGGCTGTCATGCAGGTTCACAGCACGTGCCACCTCCTCCCATGCAGCAGCACGGGCTTGAGGTGTTCCCCGCCGTCCACTGAGAAGTGGCTCCTGATCCAGGTAGGCCTCAAACAGGGCTTCGGTTTCGGCCTTGGTAAAGTTAGGCCTCCTCCTCCTCCCACCACTGTGTTCCTCCTTTCCAACAACTTGCTTGGTCATTATGTAGCCTGTAATAATGGCAGTTGTTACCTGTGACTGTGCAGTCCCATGCATGTCCCTAAATCCACAGTCCACACTCCCAAACAGCATGCAACTCACCAATAGACTGCAGTATCCGACTATGGCCACTGCAGCCCAATGTCGCACTTTTATAGCGCAACCCATGCAAATGAGGCGAGGCACAACTTTAAGTAGATGCAAATTGCAGTGCTGCGCCATTGAACAGCTGATTAGATGATTTGCATATGACGGCTGAATATCGCGCTGTTGCGCTTTGCGCAATTGTGTTGAATGTGCTGAGCCAATGGTGCAGTTCTGTGACATGCGTAGTACACACCTCACTGCGCACAACCAGGTTACTGACACATGCGTCTGCCGAGCTGATGACGTGCTGTGTGCAGTAGGCAATGCAGGGCACGACCACCATTGTGCCAGTGGCGCTATAGCGATGGCCACTACATGGCACTGTGGCACTGGGCCATCATAGGTGCACTGGGCCAACTGTGCAGTAGGCGCTAATGGCGGTGGCACACAGGCAGCCAATCATGCTAAACGCATTGGGTTCCAATGGTACTGTGAGTGTCCATGCTTCAGAGACCCTTGACCCTGTGCCCGACCTTTGCCCCCTAGGCCCCCATGCATCAGGCATGGGTGCACCTCTATCGTGCTGTTCGGTGACAGCGCGATAGGGAAGGGCAGCACTGTACCATGCAGCATCTGCACGTGGGGAGCCATGCTGCAGAGTGGCATATTGCCAAATCAAGCAGTGAGAATGGCACACGGGAGGACAGCCCAGTGGTCTGCAATACAGCTGGCCAACCTAGTGGCCATTATGGAGCCACACCATGGGCCACTGTTCAGGGAGGCACCCCTGGACAGGTCCAGGACCCAAGTGTTGGAGGAGGTGGCCACTGCGCTTGAGGAGGCCACAGGATGGGGGAGGAGCACCAAGCAGTGCTGCCACAGGTACGGGGACCTGCGGTGGAGTGAGCCAGAGCTACTGGCACACCTGCAGGCACGTGCCAGGAGGGGCATGGTGCCACAGCCAGGTAGGGGTTATGTCAACACATTTTTATCTTCTATATGGGTAACAGTGTTGTATGTGTCCAGCACATAGGGGAGGGACTGTCCGGGGTTGACTGTGGTGGTGTTCACAGGGTGTGGGGTGGGTGGATCTGGCTGGGTGGGAAGGCACACACCTGGGGGCAGGGGGACTTTGTTACAGGATTGTACTGATGTTCCTATCTCCAAGTTTTCCCCACAGGCCTGGAGGAACGCCGCTGCGCCCGTGAAGAGCGGCAGCAGGAAGAGCAGGGTGCAACAAGGCGGGGCGAGGGCCCTCACCTCCCACTGGACCGGCCCAATTTAGGTGAGTGCCATACCTCCATGATTACTATTGCATGCTGTGTGACAGGGTGGGCAGCGGAGCATGGCCACCATCCATCGACACCACTGCCATGCACGCGACTTGTTACAGTCAACACTGTTCAGTGGCAATGCATGTCTGGGAGTGCATCAATGGTAGTCCATGCGTGCACCAGGTACATGGATGTTCCACTGCCTTTGCACCACATAGCCATGTCACTAAATGGCCACGGTGGTGCTGTGCATGACTTGGCTGGTGGGTGTGTGCAGTGTTCCACATGGCTGTATGCACCTGGGTGGGCAGGTCATGTGGACGTGATCACTGCGGGTGGCCACACACCATCACAGAGGTATGTCCATGGCCGTATGCCATGCACAGTGGGCGGGCTGCATGGGGTTGTGCATTCACACCTATTGACTGTGCTCCATTGTCCTAGGTACACACCATCTATGGGAAATAAGGGATGCGCTATGGGAGATACTCCTGGTGGTGAGGGCTTCGCTGGACATTCTCAGAAGGCTAGACAACACCGGGGTCCTGCGGAGGCACAGAGCTCGGAGGAGTCAGAGTGGGGAGAGGCGCTCCCACTAGGGATCCATCAGTCCCTGTATTTCCCTACCCCCCTGGACCCACCCTCACACCCCTCCTTTCTCGTCCCATTTGTCTACCCTGCCCCCTACCCACCCCCACCTTGTTTGTGCCCCCCCAACTTTGTATATAGTTTGTACGTAATATTGTAAATAGTTCAGTTTTATATTTTTGCTCAATACATTTAATTTTGATATGAATACTGTGGTGGTCTCTGATTTGCAGTGGGCTATAGGTGCTCAGCTGCAGTGGTGTGCATGGCGTCAGGGGTGCTGCGGTCATGGGTATGTGTGTGTGTCCATGTGGAGGTGACTATGGTGTGAGGGTAGCTATCAGTCAGTGTCTGTGGTGTGTGTTGTGCCCTGTGCACTGGATGACTGCGTGCAGTGGTCCATGGTGCGTGCTCTGTGTCCATGGCGCACCCATTGGCCCGTCCATGGCCTGTGCAACTGACACACATGCATGTCTGTGACCTGCACGGTCCACTGGCATGTCAGTGGTGGCAGTCCCTGCAGGGCAGCCACTGTACCCATCAGAAGGGGATAGGGAGAAGTACCAGGAGAAGCAATGGGAGGCAGGGAGGTCAGTAAGGGAAGCCAAAGCTCAGACAGAAGAACACATTGCAAAAGCACTGGATAGAGGGGACAAAACCTTTTACAGGTACATAAGTGAAAAAAGAAAGACAAAGGGAGGGATAGTGAGACTGAAGGGGGAGGATGGGGGCCGCGTGGAGGATGACAACAATAAAGCTAGCATATTGAACAGGTATTTCTGCTCAGTCTTTACTGAGTAAGAGGAGGGTAATGGGTCTGAAGGGAGTACAAGGGGTGAGAATGGTGCAGAAATGGACACAAGTCCCTTTATATGAGAAAGGGTCCTGAAGGAACTGGAAGTAATAAGAGTTGATAAAGCAATGGGGCCAGATGGGGTGCACCCCAGGGTCCTTAAAGAACTAAGAGAGGTGGTGGCTGAACCTCTGGCTATCCTGTTTAGCCGATCACTGGAAACAGGGGAGGTACCCAAAGACTGGAGGACAGCAGATGTAGTCCCTTTATACAAAAGTGGGAACAAAGAGGATGCAGAGAACTACAGACCAGTCAGCCTCACCTCGGTAGTGGGGAAGATCATGGAAGCACTACTGAAGGACAGATTGGTGGAGCATCTGTTTGTCAATGGACTACAGGACCCAAGGCTGCATGGTTTCACCAGGTGGAGGTCATGTCAGACCAACCTCATTGAATTTTTTGACTGGGTGACTAGGGAGGTAGATCAGGGGAGGGCAGTGGACATGGCCTATCTGGACTTCAGCAAGGTCTTTGACACTGTGCCACATAGAAGACTATTACATAAACTGGGGAATATGGGTGTGGGCAGGACAGTAATGTGGTGGGTAGGTAACTGGCTGGGTGGCAGGACACAGAAGGTGGTGGTAAATGGCTATCACTCCACAGAGGGAAAAGTGACCAGTGGGGTACCACAGGGATCAGTGCTGGGACTGGTCCTATTCAACATCTTCATCAGTGACATTGCGCAGGACCTAGAAGGCAGAATTTCACTGTTTGCTGAGGACACAAAGCTCTGTAACAGAGTAGACACACAAGAGGGTGTAGACAGAATGAGAAGGGACCTGCAGAAACCTGAAGAATGGTCAGGGGTTTGGCAGTTGAAATTCAATGCAAGGAAGTGCAAGATAATGCATATGGGGCACAAAAACCCTGGCACAATATATCAGTTGGGGGGTGAGGATATAGCATGCACCAAGCAGGAAAGGGATCTTGGGGTTATCATCTCGATGACCTCAAGGTAGGGAAACAGTGTGACAAGGCAGCAGGTAAAGCAAATAGGATGCTGGTATGTATAGGCAGGGCATCACCAGCAGGAAAAGGGAGGTCATAATTCCACTATACAAGACACTAGTGAGGCCCCACCTGGAGTGCAGTGTACAGTTCTGGAGACCATACCTACGTAAGGACATAGACAGGGTAGAGAAGGTTCAGAGGAGGGCAACAAAGATGGTGCATGGATTGCATCACAAGTCCTATGAAGACAGGTTGAAGGAACTGAACATGTACTCCCTGGAGGAGAGGAGAGAGAGACAGGATATGATAGAGACATACAAGTATCTTACAGGGAGGAACAGGGTGCAGGAATACACTATATTTAAGCGAAAAAGATGTTCCAGGACTAGAGGGCATGGGATGAAGTTGGAGGGAGGACGATTCAGAGGAAACATGAGGAAGAATTTCTTCACAGAACGGGTGGTGGACAAGTGGAACACCCTGCCAGAGGAAGTGGTGGGGGCTGAAACAATCACAGGATTTAAGAATGCATGGGATAGACATAAAGGAATTCTGGAGGTCAGGGATAAGGGGCAACAGACTTCTAGGAAAACATAAACTGAACTTACAAGCTCAAATGGGCAGACTGGGTGGGCCATAGGCCCTTATCTGCCGACACTGTCTATGTATCTATGTATTGCTGGCTTGCCTTCTGTCACTGGTGTGGTGCATGTCTGCCTCGGGTGGCACTGTGGCCTCCACAGTTGTCCCACCTCCATGCTGTGCCTTGTGTGTGTTGCAGGGGATGTGCCCCACTGTCTGTGATTTGTACTCCGGGCAAATGATGGTGGTGTATGGGTCCACAGTGCCTGCACAGGGTGGCTGGCACTCCAGTGCCATGGAGGACTGCAGGTTGTGTGTACACAGTTTACATGGGCCTACACTGGGGGCTTGGTTGCCCCACCACTGCGTCCCTGTGTTGTTGTGCCCTTGGGTATGGGTGGGTGTCTGTCCATACACTGTGTGGCATCCGGTGTGGTGCATGTTTCCATGCACCACTGTGGGTGTCTGTGCTGGCTGTTGTGGTCAATGGTGGGTCGGGGTGTGTCATTAGAATGCTGTGCAGGGTGCTGTACCACTGGTGGTGGTGTCTGGGGCATGCCCTGTACCGTGTGGGGTACCTCATGTGCTGATGCATGGTTGGTTTCTCAGCAGTACCTCAGGGGGACTGTGCATGGTGGCACTGTGTCTGCAGTTATTGCATTGCTGTGTGCTGCCACCCGCTGATGGGTGCTTGTGGTGGGGCTGGCTTGCATGGTTCTGTTGTGCACAGGGTTGCAGTGTCACAGTGGGGGTGGTGGCATGCATGGGATTTCCTGCAGTGGTGGTCACTGCTCATGGGGGGGTGTCTGGGGGTCAGGGTGCATGGAGTGCTCTACATTTGGGGGGGATGGTGTGGCACAGGGTGGTCAGCCCTCCTTGTGTGCCAGTCAAGGCTTGCTGGTAGGTGTGATGGGGCACCGTGGCCTGGCTGTGGGTTGTTTGCTTGTCTCCATGGGCCAGTGGTTA
Source organism: Neoceratodus forsteri (assembly GCA_016271365.2). Lineage (NCBI taxonomy): Eukaryota > Metazoa > Chordata > Ceratodontiformes > Ceratodontidae > Neoceratodus > Neoceratodus forsteri. The sequence goes on from CM028130.1 coordinate 1,321,064,643, forward strand.
TTCCAGCCCTCCCCCAGTTGTGCAGTGCATGGGGTGTAGGGGGATGATGTCTGTTCTGCTGTGTGTTCCTGTGTCCATCTGTGGCATGGGTGGTGGGCCCCTACCTACCTGGCTGTGCAGTTGCATTGCTCTGCTGCTGGGGGGAGTCCCTGGTTGTGCTATGGCACCTCTGGACTGCTTAGCTGAACATCCCTTGTTACGCTATGGTGCATCAGATCTGCTCAGCTTTCCCTCCCTATGGCACAGGTGGTGCGATATTCAGTCGTCGGCTGTAGGCACAGTTTGGCCTGCTCCGTTTTTGAATATCGCATCTCTTGCGCATGGGCGTAATAGACTTGCACTTGCTTCTGCTATTGCGCACTTTTTGGGCGCAGTTTGAATATCTGGGCCCTTGTGTATTCCCTACAAAACAATAAAGCCCAATACTGCACAACTTCTGTGGTTCTAGTTGTCTTGAACTCTGGGATACTGCTACCATTCAGTGTTAATAACAGAGAGAGATAAATTGTATTTCACTCTTTAATCTTATGGGTCAAAGTCAAGGAGGAAGTAAAAGCTGAATCAAATGATGACCTTCTTTGTGGAAGCATAGTCATCTCTAAGACTGTTAATGTTCAAAGGGAGGCAAAATGAGAATAGGAGCTGCATAACTGGTAGGAGAGAGTTTGTTGTTCAAGTGAAATGGTGGCAATATAATTCATTATCTAACACAGCCCAATTCAATTTAATATTAAAATGCACCAAAGCTGCTGCAACCTTTGCAGAGAAAGATATATGGCAGTCATTGAAATGAGTGCCTCCATAACATACTCCAAGGTCAACTAAGGTAGAGATATGAATCCAGTTCTTCACATCTGGAAGGGAATGCTGATCACATGAAAGCCCAATATAAACTGAAAGCTAGAACGAATTCTGGAATACTTAACTTTTTCTTAAGTCTGGGATCCTTAGAGTTCAGGATTATGAAGACATTAACACAGGAGACAACTCTGTTTTCAAGGAAATGAGGAGGGATACTAAGTTGACGCCTTTTCCTTCAATGATGTCCTTGTGGAGGTGACTCAGTGCAAGGTGTATCAAATAAATAGTTGCTAAAGGAGGGTTTGGAGCCCACAATTGGCACCATCCCTTCTGACCTTATTTCATCACATTCTTTCTGGACAGGATTCTGACAAGCCTTTAGTTGAAGCTTTAATTACTCTTATACCCAAAGATGGTAAACCGCTTGATAGAACACAAAGCTATAGACCGATTTCCCTTCTTAATCAGGACCTCAAGATTCTCATGAAACTCCTTGCAGATCAATTAGGCCCCGCGTTACAGGATATCATAGGCCCGGAGCAAGTAGGCTTCATGAAAGCCAGATCCTCGGTAGACCACCTTAGAACCCTGTCACATGTCTTCTTGGCTACCAGAGATGTTGACTTCCCCACTGTTCTGGTCTCCCTGGATGCTGAGAAGGCATTCAACAGTGTTGATTGGAACTTTTTATTTCAATCACTTCAGGCATTTGGATTTCCCCCTCTGTTTGTAAAGTGGATAGGAGCGTTGTATAAATCCCTAACTGCACGCGTTGGCTGTAATGGGCTACTGTCCAACCCTTTCACATTACATGCTGGAACCAGACAAGGCTGCCCATTATCCCCCTTGCTGTTTAATATCTACTTAGAGCCTCTTATCCGTAGGATTACAGCAAGCACAGATGTCCAGGGTATAAATATTCACCATCAGATTGTTAAAGTCTCGGCTTATGCGGATGACTTGCTTCTGCAACTATTCCACCCTCATACTTCAATACCTGCCCTGATTACAATTTTGGAAGAATTTAGCTCCATGTCCAACTACAAATTAAATAGAGACAAGACAGAGGTTTTTCCCTTAAATTACAAAGCGATGAAAATAGATGCTTTAACAGCAGGCTTTTCCTGGCAGACCAAATCCTTGAGATACCTGGGAATTAACCTGCCAAGAGATCCCAATAGATTTATAAAATTAAATCTGTATCCATTAATTTCTGTTATTAGACAGGATCTTAATAGATGGGAGCTATTTCCCCTTTCTCTCTGGGGAAAAATTAATAAAGTCAAAATTAATATTTTTCCCCAGTTATTTTGTCCAATTAATCTTTCAAATGTCTGGTTCTCCCTGACATGGTTTAAAAGGATACACAAGATAATCACAGACTTTATTTGAGTTGCTAAGAAACCCCAGATAAGTTATAACAAGCTTTCGGCCTCGAAAGTGAAAGGGGGACTATGTCTTCCGCATATCGGGCTATATTATTGGGCCAGCCATGCAAGCAAGTACCTGAGATGGCTTATACCAGAGCACTCTCCAACATCACATTCCTTTACCCCCATATGGCTCAAAATAGAACGTACCCTAATAATAGCAAATAGATTATCCCCTGTTGCACTTTTGCACATAAACTTAAAATCTTTGTCCCCATTGCTCAAAGGTACCCCTATTGCATTATCCATTAGAGTTCACTCTCAACTGTGTTCTTTTCTGATATATAAGCACATTACTGATCTTTCTCATCCGTTGTGGGGGAACCCGAATCTCACTATTGATGGCAAACCTCTTCAGTTGAAATGGATCTCCAAATTAGGAGATCGCCCCCTCAATTTCTTTATTCAGAATGATGGTTATTGGTTAACCTCACCTGAAATTTTCCATAAAGCCCATATTCCGAACTCTGTTATCTTTGAAATATTCCAATTACGTCACCTGATTGTGAAATCTTTTGGTTCTGTACCTTTGGTACCCCAAGCCCATCCTGCATGATAGAATTGATTCCCATTGAGGGCCTCCCCCATGCTGTGCCTAGAATGTATGGAATAATGCACAACTGGAAATGGCCTGATAGTTTTGGCCCGGGTCAATTTTGGTCCTCTCTTTTTCCTCATCAGGAAATTAATTGGCCCTCTCTGTGGTTGAACTGTCATAAGTATGTTAAACAAGATAAGCTCCGGTTAATACAGTTTAAAATCTTGCATAACTTCTATTACTCACCTCAGAAATTGGCTAGGTTGGGACTCCTATCTTCTTCCACATGCACTCGTTGCCAGCAGGATGAGGGTAATCTACTTCATATTTTCTGGGCATGTCCCTAGATAGCCCCCCTTTGGAATCTGATTTGACAAAAGGCTGACCCCCTAATAGGCTTATTAGACCTCTTCTTTCCCTAAATATGTATACTGGGGGATCTTTCTTCTGTCACAGTCACTAATAGAAAATATCACATAACCCTTATAGCTGTGTTGGTCAAGAATCTGGTTTTGCGTCATTGGAAAGATATGACTGACATCACTTATAGTGAGTGGTTACAGGAATTGCTGGCAAATCTGAGAATGGAACAGACAAGTTCTAGTTTACATGATCAATCTCAGAAATTTCACAAGGTTTGGGGCCCGCTTGTGGCATTGTACTCGCTCCAATCACCATAAGGGTTTTTCTCTTTCCAGTAGATAGTTTACCCTGTGTGAAGGGATAGAAATAGGGAGAGAGGGATGGGGGAGGGGGAGAGTTGATCTAATTACTAGTATGTATTACTGTGTCACTTGTTCGTATGTATTATTGGATCATCTGTCTGTAACTGTATAAAAATGAATAAAATTTGAATTGCAAAAAAAAAATAAAAGAAGTGTTTGGAGATGGAATACCTGCTGAGTATGAGATACCAAGTTTTTGAAGTTCCATTATTAGGCGAGAACTAGTCCAGTCCTTTAACATGTATTTCGATTTTGAAGAATGTTTTCTATGGGAAGACTTGTCAGAAGAGGTGCAAGGAGCTGGTGAGGTGCTTTCTTCCAAATCTGGAGGTGAGGAGGTGCGAGGAGCTTTTGCAGTGTCTGCTCTTGCAGTGTCTTCTTTTGGATCTGGAGATGAGGAGCCCAGAGGATTAAAAGCCATGGTGATAACAATCTAAAAGGGGGGATCCCCACAAGGACAGCAGATGAAAGGTAGTTTGGAAATGTGAGAGCTCCAATTAAGTCAAGGTGAAGAGACCTCCACTGATGTCAGCAGGTGAAAAAAACGTGCATGTAAGCCGAACGGCTAATGAGACCTCCACATAGGTCAGTGATGCAACCTCCAAGTAGATTAGATAAAGAAGAGACTTCCACATAGGTCACTTACCAAATACAATGGCACTACACCTCCCTTAGTCGAATGAAAACTCTTGAGTCCCTCACGTGAGTCTGAGAAATACAACAAAAGGATGCAAGTATTCATATAGGTCGGGAGACCTCCACGGATGTCTGCAGATGAAAGGCATTCACATAAGCCAATCCATTAATGAGACCTCCAGGTAGGTAGCAGGTGATCAGGCTTCCATGTAAGCCTAAAAGATAATGACCACCATGTAGGTCAACAGATAAAGGCTCCCCCATAAGCCTAGCAGATAATGAGACCTTCACATAGGTCAACTATGTCTCCTCCACACAGGTCAGTTAAAGAAAAGATCCCCACATAGGACAATCATTAGATATGGGGCACATTAGACCTCCACATATGTCTAGAACAACAGTAAATTAAGGACTAACCCCCCCACATAGGTTAGTCAACAGATACTCTCAAGACTCCTACGTGGGTCTGAGAATCCAACAGAAAGATGCAGTTATAATTGTTATTGTTCCAATAGCCTCCATGTAGGTACAGGACAGTTTTGAGTGTCACAGCCAAGTACTGTCATGACCCCCGCGTGCATCTGAAAAAAATAGAACAGAAGATGCAGTTAATATTTATTTTTCCCATAGCCTCCACATAGGAACAGGACAGTTTTGAACAATACAGCTCTTATTTCTTATTACCTGTAGCATCCACATAGGTACAGGACAATTTTGAAAGATGCAGTTTGCTATTTATTATTCCCGTAGCCTCCACATAGGTATGGGACCGTGCTGTTGAGAGTTCTTGGCAGGAGAAGGCTGAGAGAAGAAAGTATAGCTTGAATAGAAGAGGTAGCATCACAGATATAAGAAAAGGTAAGCTTTAAGGAGTGATGTCTTCACTGGTACTACCTTGGAAGCTAGAAGAAAGCAATGGCAGGACAGTGAAATGGGAACAGCAGAAGAGAACGTGCAAGGAAAATGAGCAATAAGAGCAAATGCAGGCAATGAGCAACAGAACTAAATGCAGGCAACAAAACCCCTAAGGGAGTGTCAACAAACAAGGTTCAAGGGGAGACACAGGAACACAAGCCACAAGGGTGGCAGCAGGACAGATGAATAAAGGGGAGGGGGGAAGATGACAGAGCAGAGAGAGGAAGACACAAATGGGGACAACAAACAAGACAAGGGAAGGGCAGCCAGGGAGCAGCAGGAAGAACATGGAAAACTCAGTCAGTGGCAGAGAGGGAGTCAGAGAACAAAAGGTGGGTGGGAATGGCACAGGTACAAGGAACAAGAAAAACAAGCAGGCAACAAGCAGGGACAAATGAGAAGACAAAAGGGGTGAGCAAGAAGAGAGGCAAGGCAGTGGAGAGCAGTGAAAGCAGGACAAACAGGACACAAACAATGCAGCGGTTTATTCAGCATATCAAAACAACGAGTGAAACACTGTAATGAGTAGTAGGTGGGTTTAAAAAGTGTGGGGTGGAGTTATTCCCCCACATTGAACCATGGGTGAAAGCACTCCAATTCCCCTAAAGAACAGTAACCAAAAAATGTTGAATTCATTACCAAGGCTGATGGTAAGGGAGCATTTATTAAACTAGAAGCACACAAACATATTTACTTTTTAAATTAAGACAATTTATTTAAGTTAATTATCAAAACCGGGATAATCTAATAAAATATATAACCAAATCTGCAGACCTCTTTTTTAAAATTTAATAGACTTAATTGCTTTTAAATCAAACAGAAACACACAAATACATAAACAATGAAGTGTACAAGGTACAGCCAGTGTTATAACAAGGTCAAATGAAAAATTGCAGTAAGAATTGCTGCAACTAGCTGGCCCAGTGGCACTGAGGGTTGAGGTGCTGGACGCCACACCTCGCTCCATGCCGGCAACCTGGGTTTGGGAATTAGCCCGGATCATCGGGGGTCAGTAGGGGAGGACAAGGATTGAGCATTTGATGACTGCTCTCCTAGTCCTGGGAAAGGTGTGGTTGCATGTTGCGCTCTTGCCGTCCCTGGGGATGCCCGGAGGTATTGCGGATGCTCGGGTGCAAAGTGCGGGGGAGCACAGCAGATGTCTGCATGTTGTGAATGGACATCATTGCACATCTGTGCTCCCATAGGGGAAAAAAGGGAGAAAATGGCAGCATAGTCTGCAGCAGTTTGATGGCCGCAGCTTCACTTGCTGACGATGCCTGAATAAGGCATGTGCCGGTATTCGATCCTCGCTGGGTGCGGGGCATGGGGGGGCCCCTTTTGATGGTTGTAGCTGCATATGACAGCTGGGCACATCAGCTTCGGGGTCAGTGGTGAAGGAGGAGCGGTGGCTGGATTAATAAGAGAGGACTGTGGCTGCAGGTGAAGAAAAAAGAGATGTAAACAAAAAAAAAAAGAATTGTTGCAACTAAACAAGTATAACAGTTTACTTAGGCTATATCTCCTACCCAGAAACCAAAAACAGAGTTCTTGTCTGCAATGCCAAGACCTCTTGAAGAAGATTTATTCATAATTACTGTTAATGAAATGGAATTAAAAATACCTCTCCACGATATCTAGTGCTCAACATATTGAGAACTGATATTTACTAATGCTCTCTATGTACAGCATTCTAAGTGTAACTAGCAAATTATCATATGCTTATTAAATATAGAATAATACACGGGGAGGGGGGTATCACTAGAATTGTATACACACCCAAAGTGCAAGATGCTACATAAACCCCAAGAGCAATGGTCAAGGGGTGTATAAAAGCATCCCACACCAAGGGTGTGTATAAAATGTGTGTTTTACACCCCTCCACATGTTTTCTTTTATTGTTTTATTATTTTTTTTTAACTGAAAGGCAAGAAACCATCAGTAGATATGATTCAGATTAAAAGCAGTTAAGAACCTGCACCATATAATCCAGATGGCAATAATGGCATAGGAAGGGTTCCAAATACATGTTGTAGTTACATCAATCCGCACACAGAATACTTAAACAAATATCTATACAAAACAGTACTGAACTGTACTTGATTCCACATTGTGAATGACCCAGACATGCATACAGTCACTTCATGTTTCGTTAGATCTGTGGTATCACATCAGACCTGCATGCCACTACCTTCCCTATGTTTTATTTTGTGTAATGTCTGGGGTTAATTTTTTTGCCCTGAAGGTTACCGTATGTTGAAGAGTGTGTAGTTGACCACTAAATGGTGCTGCTGTGTACTCAGTTACTGTTTAGGATACCTCACTTCCTATTGTGGTGTGCCTTTTTTTACAGGCATTGTTTTATTTTGTAATGGCAGTCAGAGTGGATGTGGTAAATTGTGGCAGCCAGAGTGAATGGAGCAGTGAAGGGCAGAGTCCATCTGTAGCGTGGTTGGGCTGAGGCCCTAAGTGGCTTGAGGCACATTCACTTTTACTTTTTTCCCCCATGATGAGGAACTGGAATTTACTGTTACTGGCTGGAGGGTATGAGGTGTGTCAGTTGAGATTTAGCTGCTGTTAGGTAAGAATGTGAGGGCAAAACTGATTCAGTTTGATGCTTTCTGATTCTGTCTGATTTACAGATTTTCACGTGTTTTTTTCATAGAGAATCCCAGTGCATGTTCACCATTATAACAAGCTGGTTATAAAGGCACATTATAACCAGGTTTCCCCTATGGAAAAAAAGGACCCCAGTTATTATAAATCAGTAAAAAAGAAAAGCTTCAAATGGTTTACCTTTCTGATAAAAGAGGAATTTATTTTACCACAAGTGCAGATACCATACAGGGCATTAAAGCAGTATGGCTATTTTTATTTGTTAGACACCAAGTCCCACAGGGCCCTCGTTGCCTTACAACAATCATATGTATTACAGTGTCATTTTCTTCTGTGAATTTGCTTTTGTGGAGTCAGAAGGCAGTCTGTATATGCATTTCTGGCAGTTTTGAGGCAACATCAGAATTTTATCTGTATATCCTCCTTGACTGAACTTGTTTTCCATTTGGGTCACTTCCCTCTCATATTAATCTCTAAAGTTTCATTTGAGTCAGAAATTGACTAATTTTGCATTTAAAATAGTATTCAGTAATTTCCTTGGATGGCAGCTATCTGCTCGAAGCAAGGTGTTTTGGTTAGCCTCTGTGCAAAAAATGGTCTAATGTGCAGTTTATTGTTTTCCTTGTTTATGTACCTCTTGTATATTTTGAGATCAAGAAACTTTGTACGTTTTCTGCTGTATTCCATGGTGAATTTTTGATGTGGAGTTTTGCTATTGTTATATTCTTTGAAGGAGTTTAACTTTTCCACAGTGCCAGGCCATGCAAGGAGGAAGGACATCATCAATATATCTGTGCTGCATAATGACCTTGTCTGCAAATAGGTTCCTGGTTCTGTAATATTTGAAACTGTTTTCCAAATAGCCATAAAGGCTAGCTAAGTTTACAGACAAATATAGTCCCCATTGCTATTCCCTTTACTTGAACAAAATATTAATCATCAAGGAGTAATTAGATTCAAGTACAACATTAGCCAAGACCAAAGTGAATGCTGCTGGAGACATTACACTGTGGTCTGTCTATCTCAGAAAATAAACTAGAGCATGAGTACCACTCATTGGGTATCATTGTGTATAAAGATTCATTGTTGAAAGCTACAAGAATTTCATCGGGGTGGTTTGATATCTTTCAGATAATGTAAAACATCAGTTGTTTCTTTATTTATTTAGGTGGGTTGACCACAGTTTGATGAAAAAGTCCATGTATTGAGAAATAGGTTTCATAGATGGATGAAGCAATCTTTTTGCCTAGGGGTTATGTTTTTTGTGGATTTTTGGTAGGAGGTAAAAAGCTGGGGAGACTTAACTGACAAATCATCATACTATATTTCAGTGATCTAGTCATTTTAAATTTCTTCTTTCATCACAGCTTAAGTTCTTATAAGTATTAGTTATGGTAGAAAAAGTTGGAACTTTTTATACAAGTTAGTGTTACCTAATTATCTTTATGCTTCTGTCACATAATCTTTTCTCATCCATACTACAACAGCCCCTTCTTTATAGGCTGGCTTTATTACCAACTCTTTATTGCTGCCAAGTTCTTCTAATGCTGTTTTCTCTTCAAAGTAATTTCATATACAATATGTGCTCTATCCTGTCTCTTACAAAACAGTTTTCACCCTCTCTCTCTCTCTACCAGCTTCATATATGTGATGACTGCTGGATTTGCAATAGCCTCCAGGAAAAAGGAAGACTTGGAGATGAATCTTGTTTCTTTCCTGGGTGGGGATGGAGGGGTCTGAGGCACAGGGACCACCATAAGAACATGTGTGCTGGGATTTATTAATAGATACCTTTGTATATTAGGGCACCCATGCAGACAGGCTTTGAGATGTGTGGTTCAATTCTCAAAGGGTGGCACAAGCTGTGCCAAAGGCAGCTTCCAATGATTGCCAGTGCACTGGGGACCCTGCACCAGATTCTCTATCAGAGAGGGTCCTGGTGGCAAAGTCCTCTGGATTGTGGAAACTGTGGCCACACACCAAGCAAACAGCACATCTGGTGGGTTTGCCACAAGCTGTGGGTGCAGTCTGGTGGCACTCTTGGACCACTAGAAATAAATGGCAGGTTACTGCAAAACATCCAGTCACAATATAAGTACATATATTATAACCAGTTTTAAAAGAATGTAAGCACTAATCCACATGAAGACATGATGGCAGTCTGTACAGATGTTGTGGGCATTGCATATGTGTGCCTAGCTTGTATACAACCCTCTGTAAAGGTGGGGTAACAAATCTAACCCTGCCTGCTACTGGCCAATAATCCTGCTCAGTATCCTCATATATACTGAGACAAGAAAAGATATCTATCTATATATTTTATTGTATTTATTTTACAGGCAATCCTGCTATTTGTATGATGCAAATTTGTGCCGTGTTCATTTACAGTATCCTGTTATTTGTAGGGTACAAATTTGTGCACTGTTCACTTACTGTATCGGCTGTAAGGAAAACATTGATGTAGTGACTAATACATGGAGAATGACTTTGCATTCTAATAAATTAAGGAGGTGAATTTCCAGCGTCATGTAATTACTGTCATGTCATGCTTTCATCTAGGAAAATATCTACACCAGCAGACTCAACTGCCATGGTGTCCAGTGCCTTCCATCCTCGAGCGCCCTGTCCAACAATACCCAACTGTCCCTGGTATCTAGGAGCCCCCCCAACCCTGGCAGATAGTGCCTCACCACCCTGCTGCCCCATCTCATCACAGAGCTGGAGACCAGCACAGCTCTCCATTCTCCACCATGGCTGGTCAATGACTGAGTTGTCAAGGAGCAAGTACTGTACAACCAGCTGTTACTGTATGCACTCCATGACAGCTCTGTTGATAGCAGACTGTGGTGGAGAGCTGTGCTGGTTGCCAGCCCTGGAATAGGATGGGGGAGCAAAGTGGTGGGGAACTACCTGACAGGGTGGGAGCCCCTAGACACCAGTGACTCTTGGGTATTTTTGGAGAGGGTGCTTGTGAATGGGGAGGGGGAACACTAGGCAACAGTGCAGTGTTGACTCTAGGTATACATGGGATCGAAGATGGGGGGGACTGGGGCACATGTTTCCTCCTGCCCAGGGAGGGCTCTGGGCATACCTCTCAACTGTCCCTGGTTACAAGAGATATCCCTCATTTTTTTATTATAACATCTTTATTACTCTGTTACAAACGAGATACAACAAACAGGAATGATATACAATTACAAAAACAGTCAACATAGAATTACCCAGAATGCACAAGCACCAGCTATGTTCTATATATAAAGTATTTGAGGCCAACTATATCTGTGAAATAGTTAACATATTCCATGATCTAGAAAAATTAATACTAAGTTAGGGGTCAACAACGAAACTTAAGCACTGATATAACCAATACCAAATTAAGTATTCAAATATGAGATAGGTCCTCCTCATGAGAAAAGGGCTGGGGGGCATGCTTCAGCTCCACCAAAGGGATACACCTACAGACATGAATAACAGGTTTCCATGCCTCAAAAAATGCACCACGGAGACAAAAGGCATATTAAGGAACAAAAGTAGGAACTGTCTGCAGCTGGCACAAAAGCCAGCATTGCCAAATACCTTGGAAAATTGGTAGATGATTCAAATACTGATAAGAACACTTCTCGTATTAGTATATTCAATCTACTAGTTGTATCCAATGTTGAAACTGCAGCAAGTGGGATGACAACCAAAATTTTGTAATAAGTATCTTAGCCAATACCAAAAGAATTAACAATTGAATTTGCCTACCTTGTAATAATACTAATGAAGGAGACAAGAGGTGAAGACATATCGAACAAAGAAGTAACCACCTGGGTAACAGCATCCCAATAAGGCTGAAGGAGAGGGCAAAGCCAGAATACATGGGAATGGTCCACTGTAGGTTCCTCACACCCCGCCAACAAGCACTTGAATAAGTTTTGTTAACTTGGACTGAACTAAGAGGGGTCCAGAAAAAAAGGCATACAGCATTTCCATGCAAACTCTTTCAAGTAGAATGAAATTGTCAATTATATGTCAGTAGAGACTGTTTTTCCCAGTCCTCCAAGATGTATGCTGTATTGAGATCGGCATTCCAATGTGTAAGTATAAAAGAAGTGGAGTCAGGGGAAAGCCAACGAAATATTGAATACACTGTTCCAATTAAATGAGGTTGAAGGTCTCCCAGTTGATGAGCTATTATTAAAGTGGTGATTGGAGACAAAGAATCCAGGAGGCCTGTAGAAGCTGAGGAAAGAGTTTGTATATAATCTTGTAATTGGAGACAGCAGTAATAATCCAGTTCTGGAAATGATACATACTATGGAGATCCAAAAAAAGCTGAATCCCCTTTGTGTCAAAAACTGGATGATAGTACATAATACCAAGTTGAGCCCAGTGACATAAAAAGATTTCTGATGATCCCAGCTAATGCTGTTAAATAAAATGAGTCAGTTTTCATTACACTACATTGTATAGTATGCCATGCTTTTAACACAACCCAAGTGTACCAAAATAATTTAGTAAAGTGTATATATCCTAAGGGATAGGAAAAAAGGAAGCGGCCCACATTGTGTAAATCATTAAGAATGAACCCAATATCCTTCCAGTGGGTTCAGTACATAGGTGAAAACCAGTAACAAATCACCCATAATTGGCATGCAAATGCATACCAGCAAAGACTGGGAAAGTCCAGTCCACCTCAGGTGGTAGGTAGCTATAAAATTGATAGACGTATACATGGCCATCGGCCCCCCAGACAAAACATGACAGCAACCGATGCCAATCCCTAACATAAAAAGGACTAGGGTATGTATGGAGAGCCTGCAAAAAAAAAAAGAGGATGCAGGGTAAAATATTAAGTTGTATTACTCCTATTCATTGAAAAAAAGGACAGATGGAATGCTGACCAATGGGAAAGATCTTCTGCAATAGCCTGTGTCAAAGGTTCTAAATTAAAATGTTCAAGATGGTCTAGATTTCAAGGAAGATATATTCCAAGGTATTTCAGTGAATTTCTTGTCCAACAGATGGGTAACAGGACACAGATGTGAGAAGAGATGCTATAATTAAAAACTAAAAAAGGTCAATTTTATCCATATTTAGACAAAACCCTGCCAAAGCTCCAAACCATTCAATTACTAGAGTTGACAGAATGGAAGATGAAGGCTCAGTAAGAGTTAATAAACTATCATCTGCAATAAGGACAATCTTACACTCCCAACCTCCCAATGGAAGGGACAACCTTGTCTGGCACCCCTAACTAAAGAAAAAGAAGAAGAAAGAAGCCCATTCACTCTTATCATTGCTAGGATGTCCCTCATTTTACCCCTCAAAATTGCTCTGTGCTGTATCCATCCCTCAGAGACAATATGCTACCCACTCATAAATGTGCTGTAAATTCAAACTGTTATACAGATAGTCATAATAGTTTAAGATGCTACATCAGACACAAACTTTGTACAAATACACATAAGAGTGTCCACAATGTTCTAATCCTCTGTCTTCACTTTTGAGGCTATGTCCCTCATTATGGGGGGTCAGTGTCCCTCATCATCTTACTGTTGAGTGTCTTTGCCCCTCATTTCAATGCTTAGTGTTGAGAGGTATGTCTCCAGAGGTGGCACAAGTTCTCTGAACCCTCCCAGAGGACTCACTTCTAAGAACTCTTTGACCAGCCCTGGTTGGTCTAACAGTTGTTTGTTTCTGTTGGCAATGTACACATTTGTGAATTCCAGAAAAGGGGATGGTGCAGCATAACTCTGGCACAAGTCTCCTTGCACCATGCCATATCCCAATTTGTACCACAAAGAGGGTGCGAGCGCCCTTTGCTGCATGCAGGCTGCATTTGACACAAGTTGCATTTGAGAATTGCTCCCAGTGCATCTTTTGATGCAAGCCATGCCTTGTGCCATTCTTTCTGATGCAAGCCCCTTGCATCAGTCAAGGAAACTTTGAGAAGTGAGCCCATGGTCTCTATGAGAAAGTATTAAAGTTGTATTTCACACAAGACTTTGAAACAGGTCCACTTTTACCTGAAAGAAATTGAGGGAATTCATAGGAGAAAAGGAAGATTTTTACTGAGCATAGCTGTTTGTTGGATAGTTACAGTAATCTCAATCAAATTCATAGTTGTGTTTCCACATTAATTTCTTATTGATGCAAGGTCAGTTGGTCTTGGTTGTACTAGTGATCTCTCTCTCTCTTTCCCTAGCCTAGTTCTCTTTCTCTGTCATTGCTTCACAGCCCCTCATTGTCTTTCTCCAGGGCATCAGTAATGACTAGGATTCTTCCCTGCATTCCCTAGAAAATCATGTCTTGAAGAGGCACACCACATATAATTATGTCTCTCATTCAATTTGCTTTCCTTTCCTTTCCTTTTCTTTCCTGATAAGACGCACATATCATTAAACATTTTTTGTTCCTCTGCCAATTACACACTTTCCCTCAAGATATTGCCTTGCATCTCTTTTGTGTTTTTTTAACTTGTATTTTAATTCCTCCTGAAATTTATGAGTATTTTGTTCAGTCTTGTGTTTCATTCCTTCAATGTCTGTAATGCTAAGATTAGTGTATATTGTAATTTTAACTTCTTTGATCTCACTCTTTGACCTTCTACAGTCATTTGTAGTTTTCTTAATGACTGAATGATGAGATCATGACAGCATTTGTTCAGAACCCTCTCATATTCCACCATAAAGTTCTTATTGTCCATCCCAAAAGCATGTGTTTCTTGGACTTGCAATCCATGAGTTATCTTCCTTTCTCTTCAGTATTGCAAGAAGGAGAAAGACATCAGGGAAATGGAAGCATAGTTCTTTTTTTTAATTTCCTTAATTAACTGGTGTTAACCATTGAATATAAAAACAAAATCCTGCCTGGTTTTGGGAATGAGTATGGAGCATTGGATGCCAATGTTAGGGGAAGAAATGAACATCCAAGAGGATGCTCTCCTCCTCTGGGGAGGGATGGAGGGTAACAGGCTTCACAGTGATGCTGCCACCTGAGTGACCACATGGCACAGAGCAGTCAAAACTCCTTGCAGGGAAAGGAGAATGCCTTCTGGCACCATGCAGAAGTCATGCACATGATTGAACATATATACATGATGCCCCCATTGTGGGCAGGGAGGAAGGATGCAACAACATGAAACATCCACAAAGCATTCAGTAATTATGTCCAGTGCTCTCAGGCCCTGTCATCCTGACTACCCAGGGCCACTTCACCTCATGCACAACCGGGCCGGAACAGCTGTTGAAGAATACTCCCCCAAGCAATCCCCACAGAGCGGAACCTGTATTGTGGCACTGTGAGGTTTGAAGTCAGGCCCAGAAAAGGGATGGGATGGGGCTGGGAGTCAGGGCAGAAGGGGGAAGCATTAGTGACAAAGAGATAAACTGAATTCTAAATAAAAACAAGGAATAATTATCTTTACTCTTAAAACATGTCTTATAAAAAGAAACTGAGTATGGGAATTCTTTCCCTTGTTCTTCAGACAATAGGAACATTTTGTGTTAGTTTCTCCTGCCATACAGTAAGTTGATGATTAAAACTAACTGTGCAGTGTTTGAGATACTACAGAAGTATGACAGGTAGCGACTCTGAATATTTCATATGTAACCCCTAGGTGGCGCTATCCCAAAGGCTACTACCCCTGCTAGCTTGGCTAGTAGCAGGTTAAGTGGCATGAGTTCTGAAATGGGTGCCTCCACCTGGAGGTCAGGATTGGTAGTGGTCAAGCATTCTATGGTACCAGCAAGCACGGCCCTCCGGAACACTGTACCCTCCCTATTTCCTTACTAGTGGCCAGAACAATACATAATAATCCCTTTCACAATACCCCTAAAACACCACACAAGTACTCACACTGTTTGCACTTACCACCAGGGCTTTCCTCTGGCCCAGCCCTGGGGACCCCCTGTAAAACAAGGTTATACACAGCAAATAACAGCAGTACAGTACTCTTGCTCAAACTGGAACCACAGTCAGAGTAAATGCAAAAAAAGAGTTAGATCTGATTTATTTAAGGGGCTTGAACAAGGAGGGGATGTAATCAGGTTAATTTGTTTAAAGGCTCTATCAGTCAAACAGTTATGCATGCACTTCAGGGTCCATAAACAGTCACACACTCTGGGTACCCAGATGGAGAATGGTGGGCTAGCCAGGAATGTTGCAGCTGGTTGGGGCCCTGTGATGGAAGAAAACAACATGCACAACACACACTATTTGTAATCTGGAGCTGGAGGGCTCAGTTCGTGAAAAGAAAAACAACAAGACAATCAGATGCCACACTTTTAGATTAGGCTGTTGTTGCAGGGAGCTACCCTGATGATTACTCATGATACCCAAGATTGGACGCAGGCTGGATGAAAAATCGAGACAGCAGGTGGCTAATCTGGAGTGCCAGGAGAAGCAGGGCCCAATGATTCACTGATGTGTCATTCCTGTTCAAGCATGGAGCAGGGGGATGATCCCCAAGCAGATCTCTTGTTAGTGGCTTTCTCTTTGCAGTGGGGTAGTCTGACAGAGCCAGCGTGGCATGGCTCAGGCTGAATGGAGATGAACGCGGATTCAGTCCAATTAGGCTGGACAAAGCTTCCAGCAAGCAGAACACAGTTCACACAGTGGGGGAATCAAATCACCACCCACTTTCAATGCACAGCAACGTTACATGTAAGGAAATTCTACTGTACCAGGCAAACCACTCTCCGGTCACGATCGCAAAGTCTCTGCACAAACCGGGGATTCAAAAGCAGCTGTAAATCCTGAAAGGCCGATCGCATTCAGCAAATCTTCAGTCTTCTTCAAGTATGAGCCTGGTAAAAAATCAGTGGCTTACTTCATTCTCACAAACTTGGATTTAGTACAAAATAATTATCTTCTCTCCCTCTCAGGGGCAGCAGGCAGACATGCAGGCTACAATCCAGGTCTTTCCACAGTTCTCCCATGTGAAACTACTCAGATGGCTGCTTGACTGTCTCAAGCTCTTGCTCATCCAGCTCCCAACTGAGATCTGACTCAACTGGTAGCAAGCCAGGGACTTTCCCCAGAATCCAAAATTTTTTTGTTGGCTGATCTGTCTCAACCACAACAAAGGATCCCCCTTCAGGTGCAAAAAGGTGCCAAAAGCCCAAAACTACAATTCCTGCAGATTTTGACTCCAGAGAACTCTTGTAGTCAGGCTTCATTTTAAGTCCCACCAGAAATGATTGGTCCAATTCGCAGTCTAGGACCAAGATAGTGGAGATAAACAAAACATTGCTTGTTGCAAAGAAGGCAGGTTAGACAAACTACACTATCATTATCACTCTAAATGATTTTCAGCAAATAGTTACATCTTTCAATAGAGCTCCCACTCAGATTACTTATGACTGCAATCCAGGCAGCTCTTAAAGAGACAGTACACAGAGGCAATACAGGCACTCTCTGACGATCACATTTAAATTGCTAAAATGCAGGACACCAGCCTGGCAGTGAGTATTTAGGCAAGCTCGAAGAAGACTTTTCAGGAACTCCCATTTGTAGGGGGGGTACACATATACTGTATACTTCACTTTTTATGGAATCCCACCTCTTCCATGGGTTTCAAGAATCAAGGGAGGAAATCAACAGGTTAGAAAGCTGAAAAATGAAGCAAAAGTCTGTGCTCATTGAGCAGCAGTTTTATTCATTGATTTAAAATTGTTTTCCAAGAAAGGCACTCTGCTCCATTGCCTGTTTACAGGTGTGATCTGGGGGAAGGGGTTACATGAAGGATACCACAACAGGCAATACATATAACAACAGATCAAACTAACAATGAGGTGCAAATTACAAAAAATAATGCTACATTGGGCAAGGCATTATGAATATAGTAGTACCCAATATGAAAGATTGCACACAGTACAGTGATAAAGAAATATTTAAACAATAATAAAATTAAAATAAAACCAAGAGTCTGAAATTAGAGGGACTAGAAGAGTAGGGGGCAATTGTAAAAGGGATCAAGATGTAAGAAGCATTTAGATAAACTACTAGAGCAGCAGACCCATCAGGTGGGTGAAATACTGTTACATTTACTGCAGGGTGACATTGTAAGGTGACCATCACAAAGCATAATGAATTCAAGACACAGTGTGAACTGAAATGGTGGGAAGAAGAGATGGGGCAGCCACTCTCCCTGACAACTGGCATTATCCATGTATGGCACCCTCTAAGGTCTCAAGCTCCCAGGAATGGAGGGAATGTGTTTGGAAGCACCTGGAGATATTTCTGTCATACCCTGGTAGTCTCATACCCTGGTAGTCTTAGCACACTACAATTCCACAAGGGACTCCTCTTATTTGCGGGTCTGTAGGGAACCACAGGCTATTATCCATGAAATATGGGACTGCCCTATCTTATGTCCCTTTTTCCAAGAGCTGGAGAGGGAACTGGATGAATAATATTACAGACCAGCGTCTTTATCTGCAGCCCTATATCTGCTACTTCTATTGCCAAGAGAATTCTCAGACCCAAGCACACAGTATCTTCTAGGTAGTCACATAACAACCACTAAAAAGTCTATTGTGAGATTCTGTCTTACTTCCCAGGACCCTAAATTGTAATGCTATTGTAACACAGGAAACAAGATTTACAAAATGGAAACAATTATGCACTCCCTAAATGAAAGAACCGAAGTCTGTACTTCACATTTGTTTGGATGGCTCCTGCATACAATGAGTAAAGACCATAACTTTGTTCCATAGGTTGATGAGGGTGGCCCATAAATAGATTGGACTGCTTGGCCAGATAATAGTGATCTTCAGGACAGTATTGAAATAGCTGAGTACTATACACCACCAATTCATATTCGTCCCACTTCTGGCTACTGGTCCCTCCTTCCCTTGCACTAGGACATCATACTGCATGAGTATCTGAAGGACCCCGTTGTAATTTTTTAATATATAGTGTTTTAAATGGGCAGCAATCCCCTTCTTGAGCTGTGCCTAACAGTAGACTGGAGCCAGTCTACTTCCTAGTAATGTAATGCTTATTAATGAATATGGGATTTTGAAAAGAAGACCTGACTCTGTGTTTACTTTAACAATGTAATTTTTGTATTATATCATCTACTATACCGTACAGACTATGCTTAATAAAAAATATATACTAACAACAAAATAGACACATTGTGAACTTCTTTATGAAAGGGAAAGGGGAAATTGTTTAACCATAAGCCAAAGCTTGTTTCCAGGTGTCACCTGGGAGCACAAGAAAGTTAAGTGATTTGCTCAGGGTCACACAGTATGCAAGTGGGGGCTATGGGATTCAATCTAGGTTTCCAGGTTTGCAGCCCAGTGTCCTTAACCATACACCATACTGCCTTCTTTATGAAACATACTGCCTTCATTATGAAAATACCAGAGAATCCAGGAAATACTTCTAAAATACATATACCAAGATCTGATGACTTGGAAACATCTACGACAAGATAAGGAATTTCTAGCCTGATCTAGGAAATTCATTCCAGGTGGTCATACTAGGAATGGGAGATAGAGAAAAAGAGGCAGAAAGACAGAAAGACTCACCCTATGAATGGGTGATAAAGAGAAACAAACAGAAATAAAGGGGATAGAGAAGACAGAGGGAGAGAGTGAGAGGTAGATAGAGGGAGAGAAAGAAGGAGTCAGAGAAAGAGAGGGAGAGATGGGTTGAGGGTTATCTGCTAGAAAAGAATGTGTGAAAGGATCCCTAAAAAGGGCCTTGGAAGAGGGAAGAGAAGAAGGAATGGATACAGAAGGGGGAAGGGGGTCTAGGAAACTCAGACAACTCAGACTGTGTGGCAATAGTAAACAGATTCTGGTCAGAGCCACAACGGTTGCTGCTGCAACAGTACTGAAGTCAAGTGCATTCACATGCTCATAAGCTTAGTGTGCCCTGATTCACAAGCATGCCTCTGAATTTTTGAGCATAGGGATTGGAACAGTAAACATGGAAAGAGATCTCCCATCCTGTAACAGGTTATGTCACCATACCCATACAGTACATGGCTCCACAAATTAAGGATGACTCGTGCAGAAGTACAGCACAGAGTGTTTGTGCCATCTGGGTACATGGCTGGATTTAAATGCAGCCTAAGGTACCTGTTACGCATGGCTCCTGGAGGGGGGGAGCAGCAGATTTTTACTGGGCATGCGCCCTGTCTGGCATTGGTCTGGAGACATTACATATGGGGAGTTAGGCAGTGCACTACTGGAAAAGAGAAACATGGTGGAAAGCTTGTAAGAAGAATAAAACTCTATGAATGCCCTGCTCCTTCATTTGGAGTTAACTGCATGTTTTCCCTAGTAAGAGCACCAGGATGTGGATGTCACAATTGTTCTCTCACTGTGTAGGACAGCTACCTGTTAGCATAGCTTTTTTGTAAATGTATGCACCTGCCATCTTGTAACCTAAATAGTTACAGGCCCTTTCTCCCCCAATTTCAGAAAATTCAGAACAAAGGGTCAGTACTTTGTAGGGACCCATTGCACCCCTGGGCTGGCCAAGCCCTGAATATCATGATATCAGGGCAGAAAGGGTAACTAGGGTGCACTCAGATGGAAGTGAGGAGGTCAAGAAAATGTATTATGGTACTTTACTCTATAAAGATCATACCAAAAGAATGCAGCACATATGGCAAGCAGAGAAACACCAACTTGGCATAGATGCTGAATTCTTTGGTGTGGTGTTATACTGCACCAAGTTAAATTGTGTCGGTATTCGTTTTTGAGTGGGGGATTGTGAGAAATGTCAGACAGTTGTTAATTTCGACCCACCTTTTCTTCTCCCTTGAGGATAATACTACTGCTTTAAGAATATGGGTTCTATAGACCATTATGATCCATCATTTTTTCAATAAATCAGAACATTTTACGCCCTTTGGGTCACTGTCCGACATAGGAAAACTGACCTTCTCACTCCCCTCTGAGTGCAGTCCAAACCCATTTTTTGTGTTGACAAATTTCTCTCCCCAGGATGTCACTTGCATAGCGCTAGTGAATTTATGCTGCATTTTTTAATTCTGCATATCTATGCAGCCACAAAAAATGCCTACTGACATCTTTTGTAAGCTTCCCCCATCAGTTTCTTCATATTTTGTCCATTTTTTACATGTTTACATTTATTGCAGCAGTAATGAGAATGTGTTCAGTACTAAAAATTAAAACAAATTGTCTGGTGGATTTTCTGTTCAGATATCACTATTAAGGAGAAACCACATTTTCAAAAACAGGAATAGCTGGAAGGATCTAACAGATAATATCCATATTTTTGTTAACTGATAGTTGTTGCCATCTTCTCCCTGTGGAACAGCAGGCTGAGATGGGACATGATTTCAGTCTTCCCATACTCAGGGGTATTGACAGGATTGAACAAATGGATATGTCCTCCAGCAGGACACAGGGATATGCTCTGAAGATCACAGATGGTAAATTTTGGGGTAACATTAAGAAACATATTTTGTCCCAGAAGGTGGCTGTCTTCTGAAATGACCTACCAATACAGACTGTGAACATGACGACAGTACAACAGTCCCCAGTGTTGACCATCCCTTAGATTTTACCAGCGCTGAATCTATTAGTGTGAGAACTCTGCACTGTCCCTGACCCACACTGTACCTGCCCATGTGGATAAACAGAGGGCTTCAGTTTCTAGTGCTATCAGTCTGTCACCTTTCTTCAGTGCTAAATCCATCACAGTGTGGAAACCCTAGTCTGTCTGTTCTACACTTCATCTGTCCCTGTGGGTTTATAGAGAGTTTCAGTCTCCAGGGATGTCAATCCCTTACTGTTCACCAGCAATACTCTGTACCAGTCACTGTGGATAAACAATAAGCTTTAGTCCCCAGTGCTGGCAGTCCTTCACTATTCACCAGGACTAAATGCAAACAGTGTGGAAACTCAGCACCGTCCCCGCCCCACAATGTAGATGTCTCTGTGTATTACAAGAGGGCTTATAGCTCCAGTGGTGTCAGTCCCTAACCTTTTACCAGCACTAAACCCATCACAGTGTGTGTGTGTGAGTTTGCACTGGGCCTGCCCCACATGGTACCTGTGGATAAACTGGGGGCTTTATCCCTCACTTTTAACAGCACTAAATCCATCACAGTGGGTGGGTGGGTGGGTGGAAGCCTGCACTGTACCCGTCCTTGTGGATAAATAAAAGTGTTAGTTTATTGTCTGGTGCTGTATGAGCTGCACCTTTTATGAGCAACAAATACAGCAGAGTGGAGAAGTCAACAGTGAACCCAATTCTGTGGATAAACATATGTGTTGTAAGCCTCCCACCTTTCACTAGCACTGGATAGCAAATACAGGTTGAATAGAAAAGATATAAAAAAAAAAAACAGGAGAAGAAAATGGTCTCAGATTCCAATAAGTGCCCATAGGAGAAATGGAGGTAAGAGACAGAATAGGTTGCATGCAAGTGTGAAATAGGGTTTGGGGGGCAGACTGCTCCTACCAAATTTGCCTCAGTGCCATTTCATAAGGGTACTGAAGTTAGCATGTGGACTGAACAGCACCATTATGAATGAAATAGTTTGCCTGCCTTTCCTGTGTTTTAGCTTGCAGTGCTGCTGTCTTTTCTCAAGGATCAACAAATAATCCCTAACACATCGTAGGGTTATAAAGAAAGAAAAAATAGATGGCTAACTAGCCAGTGCTAATACCTCCAACAACTGGTCTGCATTTCCAGTGAGCTAAACACAGAGGTCTTGGAACCTGAAAATGTTGGTTCAAATCCCACCAGACCCACTGAAATAAATTACACTTCTAGGAAGAGACCACTTTTATTGAGTTTGCTGTGCTTGCGCACAAATGTTTCGGGACCAAGTACATCAGGATTTAAGAGGTGTGCCACTGCTGAACCCCTTGCAGTTGAAACTGCAAGGGGCTCAGCAGTCTAGACCAATTAACATACAGGTGGTTATGACATTACTTGCTGTTTGCTGGGCATGAAACTTCCTGTACCTCAAAGGACTGAAGCCACTCCAATCAGTGAGGGCTTCAGTCCTTTGATGTGCAAGAAGCCTTGTCAACAAACAGCTGATCAGCTTCAGGACTTTGTGGTGATGACCCTACTCAGTGCTTGCTGGGCAGAAACTACTTGAAAGTGAGTCAGCTGCTCCTATAAGACAGCGGCTGACGGAGACCTTCCAGTAACCAGCTGAGTGTTTGGGTATGAAGAATGAAAATCCTTCCCCTTCCTCCCTCTGAGTGTTGTAGTACCACCCCCACCTTCCGTTCCTTGTGTCAATATACACAAAAAAAACAAAGACCTCCAACTACCTCCCTCTGTGTGCTATCCCACCCCCACTCTCCATTTTCTGTCCTGGTATACACACAAAAACAAAAAAAAAAACCTGCTCTCTCCCTCTGTGTGCTGTCCCACCCCCACCCTCCATTCCCTCTCCTGGTATACACAAAAAAGAAAAACCCTCCCATTCCAGGCCCGTTGCCATCTGGGGTTTGTCAGGTTCTTTTAACCTTTTTTTTTTTTCTTTTATTTAAATTTAGTTTTAGAGTGTGACAGTGTTTCTTTAAATCCTCCTGCCAGGCCCTCCAATACAGTTACCGTAGACAGTGTGCATATGATGGTTCTGTTCCCTGCATCTTCCCCCTATTTCCAGTGAACCACCCCCCCAGTCATGATCAGCCAATCAGAGTGTGGCTGACATTCATAAGTCATGCTGATTGGCCCCTAACTGAGAACTGCATGTGTTGTGGCTGCTGCCCCAAAAGCATGGCATGGACATGTTGCCTGCAGTGAGAGACATATTTATCTGTGAAGCGGACAACTGGGGGCCGAGGAGACAATGCAGATGCAGCAAGGGGGAAAAAAGCCAAACAGTAAAAGGTACACTTCAGATACCAAAAAGCTGATGAAGTGAGAAAACAGGAACAGGACTGCTGTGACCTGGGTTGTGTGGGGGTAGGGGCATGCTGCCCTATGGGAGATGCTAAAGACTCTGGTCAGATGCAGTAGGAGGGAAACCGCCACCAAAAAACTTACTGACTCTTGGAGGCTCTACCATAGTATAACATTATCTTTCATGTGCCATATTGCATAAAAATGTTCTCTTTTTCTGCATTAGAAAAATTGTTATAAACTGCCCCTATAGCTTAATATGTGCCCCGTTGAGTTTCCAGCCCACCCCCACCTTTCCCAGTCTTCTGACACCCACAGGTCTTTTGATGTGCTTGTCTGTGGAGACTTAGGGCAGTTTTGCTTTTCAAACAGCATGTCTAGCTGATGTGTGTGCAGTATTGTCATGTGCATATTCACTTGTCCACTAATCCACTATATGCAATCACAACTGCAGTATGTTGCAGTGTGCTGCAATAAATGGCATATGGTATTTGACACAGCGGAGGACTTAGATAAAGAAATGTTAGAAGCAATTGGCAAAATGGCTGAAAAGGAGTAGTGCTGCTGGTGGAGGATTTCAATCTGCAAGATGTAGTTTGGAACCTTTCAGCTGCAGTGTCAGCTAGGAAAAGGGACATCCTGGACTCCCTGCCAGGGGGGTTCTTCAGGAAAGTAGAATGTGAACCCACTTGTGATGGGGTAATACTGGATCTGGTTCTTATTAACAGGGACAGCATTGCAGATATCAAGGTTGGAAGCCATCTGAGGAGCAGTGATCATTGTACGGTGTAGTTAAACATAAGAACAGGGACAAACTGCAACCACACAAAGGCAAGGGTCCTGTTGTTCAGAAGTGTTGAGGGTCCAATGATTGTTGAATGCCTCAGGAATGACATGGCAGGGGGAGATGACCTGAGGAGGTGGAGGAAAAGTAAGTCAAACTAAAAGAGGGCATAATGAAGGCAACAAGCCTCAGTGTCAAGCAAGTAAGCAAAAGGAAGATGAGACCACTATGGTTCTTGAAAGAGATGTCAAAAAGGGTAAAGGTTGGAAGAGTAAAATTCAGATGATATAAGGAGAATAGGGAAGCATATCAGGGAAAGCACAGCAGGAAAACAGAAAGGAGCTCAAAGGCGCAAAGTGAGCTCAGGCAGCATCAAAAGGGGACAAGATATTTTTCTCGTATGTTAGCGATAAAAAAGGCAAAGGGAGGGATTGTATGGTTGAAAGGGGGAAGGAGTGTATTGAAGGGGACAAAGAAATGGCAGACATCTTAAACAAATACTTCTACTCAGTGTTGAGAGTAGAAGGTGAAGGAAAGGGAACACAGAAATGCACCGGGGGCTTTGAGGGGAGGGAAATGGATAGTAGTCCCTTTTCTGAGGAGAGAGAGAGTCCAGAAATAACTCAGTAATCTGAAGTTGGATAAAGCTGTGGGGGCTAATGGGGGTGCATCCAAGGGTACTGAGGGAGCTCATGGAGGTACTAGCTGCATCTCTGACAGACTTATTTAACAGACAGGGGGAAGGTCACGCCAAACAAATGTGATAGGTTTATTTGACTGGGTAACCAAGCAGCTAGTTTTTAATGCAAATAAAATATTAAATAAAGGGTTTGGTCCACAGAAACCCCAGGGAGAGAGTACAAAAAGGGGGAGTTACACTGACAATGTCCAAACAAGAAACAGATCTGGAGGGTAATGATATTGGATGACCTAAAGGTGGCCAGGCAATTTAATAAGACAGTCAAGAGGGCTAGTGGGATGCTGGGGTACATAGGTAGGGGTATCACCAGCAGGAAGAGGAAGATGATAGTATCCCTATATAGGTTAATGCATAGCACCTCACCTGGAATACTGTGTCCAGTTCTGGAGACCACATCCCTAGTAGGAAACAGGCAGAACGGAGGTGGTCAGAGGACAGCTGTCAAAATTGTACAGAAATTGAGCCTTTCCAAACTTAATTGGCTCAGTTTCAGCAAACTCTGAGCCTAACACCATCTGTTCAACTTGGATTTGCTTTTTTTCCCTCTTCTTTTGTTTTTAGCACCCTCCTTCCAGCCCTACAGGCTGTTCTCAGGCTTTCCCAGTTACTGCCATTCATATGACTGGCTTTTGCGGCTGAGAGGAGAGGTGAAAAGGCTCCCCTACAGCTGGTACCATACCATGGTTTGACATACCCAAACTGAGGTATAAAAGTGAGACTGCTTTGCTGTTTGACACCATACAATGCATGCAGAGGATGTGAACAGTTGCAAATGATCTGGGAGGAAGGACTTGGAAGGAGCTGACTCCAGGCCCTAGCAGTGGTGTGGTAGTGAACTGGTGGGATGTTGCAGGGAGGGAAGGTGGACGATGAAAAATAGACAGAAGAAAGTTATTTAACAAAAGAAAAATGTTGACATTTTAGGAAACACTGAGAAAAACCAAGAATTAAAACCAATACTAGAGGGGACCGAGCTAAAGTGAAAGTGGGGGTCGGGGGGCCTCAAAGGTGATGGATAACATGGATGATGCTTGTTTGAAACAAAACTTTGGGATTGGGACTGACTGACATAATCTGCATGTATGAGAGCAGGGACTGGGACACTAAACAGGAAAACAGATGCCCGTTTGGTCTTCCCACTATAGGTGATGTTGCTACACCCACACAGTAGGTGGCTCCAAAAAGCAAGGATGACAGGGGTGAAAGTAGGGTATAGAGTGCTTCTGTCTGGGCATGTGGATGGATTTAAATTCAAACTATGTTATAGGTTATGAAGAACTGCAGGGGCAGAGCATATTTTTTTAAACTGGGGCATATGCCCTGTCTGGTCCTGGACTGGAGCTGTCCATGGACAACATGTCAGAGTGATACAGTACAATATATATACATTACAAAAAACTATGTTAAAGAGCAAGTGAAGCCAAAACAGGCAGACGAGAAAATAATACAAATTTTAAATAGTAGTCAGTTGTACCTTTATTTCTGAAGTATTTTTCCTTTTCCTTATGTTCATCAGAAAGTCTTCTATATAATAATGTTGTGCTAGAGTGTGTAACAGCTCTTAACCTCGCAGCTGACATATCTAGATCTGTTCCCCACTACCTCATCAGCATTATGATCTCACTAACAGTGACAACACAGGTAAATGACGTGGCAGTCGCTCACTTTCTGCTCCTAAGTAGAGGTGATGTCACAGTCATTGAGATCCCAATCCTGATGATGTAGTATGGGGCAGTAGAGCAATATATGACAGCTGCCAGGATAAGAGCTGTTCCACACTTCACACCTATTAACACTAAGTAAACAATCTTGTAATCAAACAAAGGGAAAAGAAAAGGTACCTTAGATATAAAAAGGTAATGGTTGGCTGCTTTTAAAAAATAATATTAGTTTTAGACAGTACACTAGCTTTTTAATGTAGGCATTAGAGTTGAAGAATACAAAGTGCTCATAGTAGGGAAATTGTAAAAACATTAGGGTTTTGGGTCTAGAGTCTCGGCAGATCAGTGTTGCGGTGTTCCTTGGGGTTGTGAGAGACTGGCACAAAATGAAATGAAACTGAATAGTGGAGATACGTCAAGCCTTGAGTTACCAACAACCAATTAAGTGAAAACTAACAGTCATTTCATAGTTTGCATCATACTGTTGCAGCTTACATCACATAAATAAATAAAAGATTTCTTACCTGGGTCCTGAGGAACCTGGAATAGGGTGGTCTCGATGGTACCACCATATGTACCTGTAGAATAAGAACAGTGATGGGGTCACAAAGGATCTGCTGCTCTTCAGGAACTAACTAGGACAAACAAGGTAGGATAAACATAAAAATATACTTATCTGGTACACAGGATCTGCCATTATCCTGGCATACTGGGGTCGGTTCCTGTCACAACGTGGCTGATGTACTGTCATACTTGTAGAAATAAAGGAAAGAAATGGGGTAGTATGAAGATTGAAATACTGATCACCTGGGTCATGCAGCATGGGCGGGAAGGGTGATACCAGTCATTGTAGGGAGTGAAAGGGGGAGACTAATCACTCCAGTAGTCCATTAAATTTCCCCAAAGTATCAACACAGTGAGGTGACAGTAGCCCTATTGCAGAACACACCTGCTACCAGGATTTGGAAGCCAACGCGGGTTGCTGCTAGGCCAGCGTATGAAGGGTGGGGTGGTAGAAAGAAGGATTCAGCATCAATCAGAGATCACTGTCCTGTGTTGGGGTAGTGGTGATGGGTGGCTGTCACCTGTGGGGAGCCTGCTTCATCCTGCCAGCTGCAGTTTTCCCCAATTTTCAGGTCTTTATGGACTAATTATGAAATAGAAATTGGAACTGGGCTTCAGTGTATTAGTTTCCACTCTTAGATGAGATTTTGTGTCAAGTTTAGTCTCCCCATCCATCTGACCACTTTTTAAGTTTTATTTAACCACCCATAACAAGATCTATTTTCCACAAACAGAACAATCAGCCAACCCCCTGCACTCTCTACCCCCTTCCCAACCCTTCACTTTCTATTAAACATCAGCCATGGGCACATATGCTTTTCTTAGCAGCATTGCCGGACACCAAATGACAGTTATGATCGTGTATACTGTATCAGATATTGTAATATACAGGAGATTGTATTGCAAAATACAGATGATTCTAAACTGTCATTTAGCGACTGGCTGCGGAGGGTAGAGAAGGGTGTGTGCTTATCTCTAGTTGTAAAGAGAGATGGTTCTGTTGACTGTGAGCAATAGTGGAGACAATGGGAATGTGGGATTCAAAGCCAGTGATAATGCAAAAGCATTGTTGCCAAAGCAAAGAAACAATTTTGGCCATAGTGTGGCAAAAAAGGCGACTTGCTATGGTAATCATGCAGATTATTTTGATGATGAAAAGGGGCAGACAGTAAGGAGTGTTATCAAAAAGCTTAAAGAAATGATGGACATTAAACCACAACTCCTGTTTCCTGCCAAAATTAAAATCCATTTAGACACTAAGGTAAGAATCTATGATGACCTTACAGAAGTGGCCTCACAACTGAAAACAAGGATTGCCATTGCTGAAGCCTGCACAGGATTTTCATAACTTTAAACTTCTTTAGCACACTTCAGCTCATCATCTTTTAGACACTCTGTAAAAACTGTTAGGGATTTTTTGTCATACACAGCCTCCCCAAATAATCCAACTGTTTCCATACAAAACCCCTTCTGGCACAAATGTGCAGCTAAGATTTTGCTTCCATTAGTAAAACAAACTTGTGCTGTACGTTTTGCATAGTATCCCATATGTTAAGTTATCTGCAGCAATTTTTATTTAGAGGGATGATGCACTCTAAAATGTAATTCTGGGAAAGTCATTAAGAAATATAAAATTCTCTGGCATGCTGGCACAGTGGTAGGACTTCCGTCTGCGACACCAACACCTCAGGTTCAGGAATGGACCTAAGCAGGCAGAGGGCTGGTCGGGGGGGAGGAGGAGGAGGAGGAGGAGGACTGAGCATCCCAAGGGGAGGTGGGGACTGACCTCAGGCAGATGCCTGGGGTAGAAGCTGTGTACTGGAGAGGCGGGCCAGACATTGGCATTTCAACATACCACGTCACTGCACACCACAACCCCCATGGGAGAAAACAAGCAGCAAAATGCCAGCCCCCATCAATGACACCCCAATGCTCCAGTCCTGATACACATGCCCACAGCACTCGGATGGTGACTGAGTTTGTAGTCCATCGGGACCGACCCTGCCCTGGGGGACAAGCCTGGGAGGAACACCGGTAGTAGGGGGGTTTACCAGAAACCTAGTTCAGACTCCATCAGGGGTTGCCTATGCAGCGGCCCCACCCAGGTGGCAAAGCCTGGGTGCATCATCACATGAGGTAAATCCTGGGAAGATGCATGTGGCAACTGGGGAGTGAGGGCAAAGCCACCAGTGGTCTAGGTAAAAAAAAAAGAAACAAGAAATAAAAGATTCATAAATAACAGATTTCATTTCCTAGCTTGAGAATGATTGTTAAGTGAATGTTTGTAAATGTTCAGAGTACAACAAAGCCACGTTCAAGTAAAAAGTCCTGAGCATGGTTTTTATTTCAAGCTGTGTTTATACAGGATTGAAAAGCATTCTCACTAACAAATTACATCTCTGGTAACTAGTTCTGGCTGAACAGATGGAAAGCTAATAACCTGGCAGAGTAAACATTTTCAGTGATAGTGAAAAGAGAGTGATGCATGATGGATCATCATGCAGCTGGGTGGAGGGGGTCACAGGCACCAGGGCACCAGCACCCACACACCAGGTGATGGCAGTGTCAGATGGTCTATCAGCAGTCATTATGGGGTCATTAAATTAAGGAGGCTGGCCTTGTTTGTTGCAACAGTTCTAGGGCAGTGGCAAGGACATCACGCCTTGCAGCTGTTTATGGATCCAGCAGCAGCAATTTCCCTGGTCAGGAATTCTGCCTTCTTATGAGAAATTGTTGACTGATAGACAAAATAATGGTCCATGAAGCTAAACCTGTCACACACCAGGCCGGACCTCCACCATCACCTCTCTAACCTTTGTCTAACTCTCCTCAACTCCCTCAAGTCCTCATCAAACCATGAAGACCTAGGGCAAAGGGAGAGTGGATGAACATGAACAGGAACAATGGAATCCAGGGCCTCTGTCACTGCCTTATTATAGGTGGGTACAAGATCCCCTGGATCCACGCATTCCCTCGGCATGCCCGATATGTCCAGCACCACCATCAGGCCATCTGGGGATACACCCCTCAAAATGTGGTACTGAACCACCTCCATAAGGGCAGACCTCTTAGGGGGAGCCTCAAAACTGAAGCTGATGGTATGATGGTCCGACCACCTGACTGGTTTCATCACCAAGTTGGATATCTCCATCCCCAGGAGAAACACCAAGTCCAATGAATGACCACCAATGTGGGTCGAGGAGGAAACTACCTGCATGAGGCCCAGTAAACTCATTAACTGGAGGAAGTCTTGTCCAAACTGCAAGAGTTCTTCGTCAACCCAAGCATGGAAATCCCCAAGGATCAGCCATCTATGGGGTCCCAATGTTAGGTTGGCAATGGAGTCCGCTAATTTCCGCAGGAAAACATTCCTGTCTCCTGGTGGATGGTAGACAAGAAGAATCCTGCACCCCACACCCTCGCCCATGATGCATTCAAAGGAGTTGGTGGCTCCCACTGGAATTTCCCTCAGGTTCAGGTCTGATTTAAAACAAATGGCCACACACCCGCCCCTACGATCGACCCTCGGGTGGTGTATCACCGAGTACCCGGGTGGAACCGCTGAAGCCAAAACAGGGCCAGCATTTCCATCCAACCAGGTCTCGGTGATGCAAGCCAGGTCGGTTGAATTTACAGGATCCCCAATTATGGCGGTCTTGTTTTAAATCGACCTATCTGTAGCATTGCATAACACCACCCGAGTTCGATGAGCAGCCGGTGAAGACTGAGTTTCCTGTCTGCAACAAGCAGAGCCCTTGGGTATGGGAACCAGACAGGGAAAACCCCTTTCCTGGACCTATTTCACCCCAGGGCATCTCCTCGTCCCCACAATCCCAATCCACCCAGTCCTCTCCATTCCCCCAACAGGCCGAGTCCCCGCCCTAACCCTCCTTGCTATTCCCTGGTGAGCTTGCAGGCCTTGGATAGCTGCAATGTAGGAATGACGTTATTAAACCAGCTGATAAAGGAGATGCTGTTGTGGTCTAGAAAAAGGACCTATACATCACTGAAGCCACACAGCAACTCTCCGACACCAGGTTTTATTCTTCTATTCCACAGGACCCCACTGCTGACTATCAGACTGAGGTCACCACCACCACCATCTCCTCTGCTATTGAAAAGAAAGAGCTCCCTGCTTCTGCTTAGAGACTCACAGTTCAGCATCCCCAAACATCCAAGTTTTATCTCCTTCCCAAAATCCACAAAACAGGTAACCCTGGCCGTCCTATTGTGTCTGCCTGCTCCTGCCCCACATCCCACATCTCTGCATTTTTGGACAGCCTAATGAGACCCCTCATTGAGTCCCTGCCCTCCTATGGTAAAGACACTAACCATGCTTTCCATTTATTTGACAGGTTCAGATTCAGTGGCTCTCATCAGCTCATCTTCACCATGGACATCAAATCTCTTTACACAGTGATCCCTCACGATGATGGTCTGAGAGCTTTGCAGCATTTCCTGAATAAGTGGGAATTCCAGCAGCCACCCACACACACACACACACACACACACACACACACACACACACACTAACTCATCTGGCAGCACTTGTTCTTACACTCAATGCTTTTTCTTTTAATAATAGTCTTTTTCATCAGGTCAGTGGAGTTGCCGTGGGCACCAAGATGGGTCCCAGCTTTGCTAATCTGTTTGTGGGTTGGATGGGTGAACAGTTTTTTCTCTCATTCACAGGGGCTGTGCCTGAACTCTACAAAAGCTACATGGATGACTGTGTGGGGGACACCTCCTGCCCTAGGCAGACCCTCCCAGTCTTCCTCAACAGGTTTACCATGGCCCATCCTTCCCTTCAATATTGTGTTGAAGTATCATCCTTTACATTGCCTTTTTTGGATATCCAACTGTCAGTACAGAACACTGGCCTGAAGATATTAGTTTATTACAAACCCACAGACTCTCACAGTTTCCTCCTCCACAGCTTCTTCCATCCTAAACATGTCAAGAATGTCCTGCCTTATTCACAGTTTCTTAGACTTCACAGGTTATGCAGTGAAGAGGATGATTTTGTTGAGCAGACCCAAATAATGCATTTTTTTTACAACAGGGGATACCCTAAAAGCACAGTGGACAGAGCACTCTCCTGGGTCAGTAACATACCCTGTAACCTTAACCCCCTCAGGAAGGATACTGTCACGCAAGAACAATGGCAAATTCCACTAGTGCTTCCTTTCCATCAGAGTATACCATCTCTTCACAGGATCATCACCAGTAACTTTCCCATTTTGCAAACTGACCCCAACATTGGTGTTTCCTTTACAGAACCACCTATTGCCTCCTGCCGCCGACCACTCAATCTGCAGAATCTTCTCGTTAAAAGCAGCCTACCTGCTCCTAACAGTTCCTCCCTACCAGGTACCAAACCTTGCAACAGAACTCGCTGATACACCTGCAAATTTATTTCCAGTGTGACTGAAATTCGGGGGCCTACAGGTGTTTTTCACATGACCAAGGAGTTCTCATGCACCTCCACTAATGTGGTGTATTATATTCTTTGTAGGAAGTGTACAGCTATTTACTGTACATCGAAGAGACTGGTAGATGCCTTGCTGACCATTTCAGGGAACATTACAGAGCAGTCAGGAATGGACACACTGCTAAACCCATTGTATCCCACATTATCTCCAGAGACCACAATGTCAATGACCATTCTGTTTGTGTCCTGCAGCAGGGCTTCTGGGATTCTGACCATAGGAAAAACATGGAAACCAAGCTGATCATCCGCCTTGGCTCCCAGCAGCCCTTCGGTTTAAATGATAGACTTATTTTCTACTAATATCTTTCAGCCACTCCTTATTTTCCCTATAGTCTGTTTGTATCTGTACGCATTTGATTTCTTTTTCATTTTCGTCATAAGTCTCTATCTCAGTCTCCTTTCCTCACATTTGTCACCTTTCAGCCTTCTTACTAGGCCCCGTTAATTAGTCCCCACCTGGGGACTTCTCTAGCCCTTTCACTCCTATTATGCTTTGTCTTTCCCATCATCACCTTTTTGTTTCACAGATTCTCTCTTAATCTTGTCATTTATCACTTCTTCTCCCTGAGCCTCCCCTTTTTTCTTTCCCTATATATATACAGTATATATATACATATATATATATATATATATATATATATATATGTATATCCTTTATTTTGCCTTCCCTCTTCAGTAACTTTGTTTTTTTTTCTTTTAGATGTTTCCTGAAGAAGACCTACGGTCAAAACGTAGATTTTTAACTATTTTCTATTTTCAGTGTGCATTTAATATAACCATTTTGTTTTACTTACAAGGAGAAAGTATTTCTCCACACAAAGAATGACAGGGATAGGGAGCAGACTGCCACAGTATATAGTTTTATGCCAAGGCTAAGATGGAGTTCAGAAATGATATTAATGAAGCCAGCCCAGTGGTGCAGAGGGCTGAGGCACTGGCACCTCACTTGCAGCCATACTGGTGATCTGGGTTCAGGAACAGACTCAGGTTGCTGGAGGTCAGCTTCCAGGAGGGCAGGAGGATTGAGCTTCCCATGGACTGCTCTCCTCTCCTCTCCTGGGGAGTGATGGCAAGCTGTTTCAGCTCTGTCTGCCACTGGGTGGAGGCCTTGTGGTAGTGCAGGTTTGAGAGGCTTAGTGAGAGGGGCTGCAATTCCATAGTGCAAGTGTGCTTCCACACGTATGCACTTACACTGCAGCATCTGGGGAAATGGGGAAAAAAATTGGGATAGAGACCCTGTTGAGATCTTCATAATTCTGTGTTACACTATCACTGCCACCTACCCTTGCAACCTTACATCACCTAAATATGCGACATGATGTATGACAAATGGTTAAATGTGTGATGTATCATCAAACCTTACAGTGCAAGCTCAGAACACAGTAGTTGTGTACCTGTACTGTTATTCTGATAACTGAGCATGATATGTTATAATGAATTTTTGCTTTAAAGTCTCAGTGGACAATTTAAAAATATTGCCTTTTTCCTTGTGGAGCAGTGAGTTTCTGAGAAGTCAAAAAGTGACACTGTCTACTTCATAATATATGACAGTTAAGAGGTATGACTATCACTAAAAACTGTGCTGGCTGAGTGACCCAGGTACATAAAAATGTTCCCATTCTTCTAGTCACCTGGAGTGCATTCTGTTGGTTTTGGTGTGTGTGTGTGTGTGTGTGTGTGTGTGTGTGTGTGTGCATGCACGCGTGCGTGCGTGCATGTGTGTGTGTTGTGTATATGTTCCAATGAATCTGTTTGTGGCACTGCAGTTTCCACACCACTGCCTATCTTCTTGTCACTGAATAACATACCAGTTAGATAACCAGGAGCACAATGTAGATGCATCATGTTATGACACAACTTGTCATATTTTCTGCTTCTTCTTCAGGCATATCACTATCTTTAAATCATATGCAGTAGAGCTAAAAGCAACTATAGTCACAATAATATTTTTAGATCATGCTGGTTACACCAGAAGAAGTCATCTTGTGTGTCCGAACACGTGTGTACTGTAATGTTTCATGCGGGTGCAATATATGATATATTGTATCAATGTATTCACAATTTTGCAACAATTTAAGCAGCAGTATGAGTGTCTAAAGATTTGTATAGATTATTTACTCAGAATCAGATTTATCAATCTATTATTTTTTTTTACTTCGTCAGTCACAACTTTCGTTTCTTATTTTACATCTCACAATGCAATACATAACATAATTTTGTGCTTTTTTACTATAACACACTAAATTAAGTGTTGTATTGTGCTGATACCTAGGCAGCAGTATGGCCTAGTGATCCACATGCACAACTGTGAACCTGAAGACCTAAGTTAGAATGCCCATTACCACTGTTTGACTTTGAATGAGTCACTTAATCTCCCCATGCTCATCCTTTCTGTAACATTTCTCTAATCTGTCTCAGTGCTGTTTAATTCTCCCGTGGCATTATTTAATTCTCAGACTCTCGCAGCACCTAATGGCAGCATCATTCTTTCCCTTCTCAGTCTTCTGTATTGTAAAAACTTTGGAATGCAGTTTGTATGAAAGGCATACTATCAAACCTAATTCCTTTCCTTTCCTTTCCTTTCCTTTCCTTTCCTTTCCTTTCCTTTCCTTTCCTTTCCTTTCCATTTCTTCTTTATGATCAGTAATATATAATGTAGCTATGTTTCCAATATTTTTATAATTATATTCTGTACTTCAGACATGCCCTGAATCCCCACCTAGCAGGGTGTTCATATACTGTGATACAGTATATACTGATGTCAAACTGATCTCTGTTCTATATGCTTCGGAGCCAATACACTTACATGACTTAGAGAGTTTTAATGATTTACACACTTGATTGCACATATCAGGAATTTAAAAGTTGCAATATCAGCATCAACACTGAATGAATAATTACACTGACTTGAGTTTAAACACAAGTTTCTTTGCATTCTTTTATTTGCCACCAGCACTTTTATGTAGCAGTTGGAAAAAAGCAGCAGTATTCTGTTCTGAACTAACACATTGGTTGATAGTATCATGCTCCATAAATTTGCAAACCACAAACCAAGTTTTCAAAATCTGACACTGAGATTTACACAAATATAGTTTGCTTAATGGTGTATGCCAGTTTCTTTTTTTCCACAAGCCTCATATTTTTAATGGATGTGCTGCTTATTCTTAAAAGGAAAGCCTTTGTTTTGGGCCTGGTGTAGTACTCCCTTTAGTTTCTGTGCACTGGGTGTACTCATGGCATTCTTGTATCCAAAAAGGGGTAGCCACTCTGCCCCAGAAAGTCATACAAGCATTAGGAGGAGGTGCTGGGGCACATCAAAGGAACATTTGATTCCCATTGCAATGATAGCTGTCTGTAACTAGATGTATTAAAAATGAAGCTCATATTGATATGGAGAATGACAGTCAAGCTGCTCAATACCCTTCACATACAGCGATTTATTTTTCACATAAGGATAGACACATTTTGTTGTAGCACCTAATTTAAGTGTCCAGCTGCATATGTATCTTTCAGTTTTAGTACAGAAACATGCATACTTTGTAAAACATGACATACATGATCTTGTTATTTTGAGGTAAAAACTATGTTTAAGGCACTTTGTTAACTGGAAAACAGTCTTAGTGTGGCAAGAAAAGAGTATATATGTGCTGTTCGAAGCGTCTGACTCCAGCTGCACATCCCTGGGTAGGGCCGCACAACTTAAAAGCCCGGACCAGTCAGGAAGGAAAGCAATGTGTGACTCCAGCTACACAGTCCAGAGTGTCTCATGTTGTCCTCCAGTGTTTTTTTCACCTGCCAACTGCTGACTGCTCCTAGAACACTGCTGAGAGACCAGTAATTGCCATCAAGAACTGTCTCCCCTGTGTTTGGTTGTGACCATTTCAGTGAAGGGAGCTCAGCTATGAGTCATCAGGCAATCAGTTACAAGAAGGGGCACTGTCGCACAAGTTAAAAGCCCAAGCCAGCCTGAGGTGTGAGCGCTCGTGGTCAGAAACATCATCACATTTCAATAGTTTCTATATTTATTAGATTTATTATTAGACACATTTATTATTGAAAAAAATGGGGACTCAATATGTGTGTTTTCTATACTGCTTTTTAAGCCTAGTTTTACTCAGCTAGGGATTATCCCTCATTCCTAATTGCTCTGAAAAACCTCTTAATCAGGAAAGATCACTAAAGGAGTTTCCCTATTCTAATATCTTGTTGAACTCCATTTATATATTTTATTTATTTAATGATTCGGAAAAGACCTTTGAGTGCAAGCTCTTTTACAAAGGTTCCATGTCATAGAAATTGGAATTCCTGAAAATATCAAATGTATAGGAATCTTGAAGAAAGGAGCTTTGTTAAATATAGGGAAGTACACTGAACTAGTTATTTATACTAATTTTGTTTTATTTGTCCTGGCCACCTAGTCTACATGACTTATGTTACTTCTATCGGGGGATGTGGAGATGAACCCTGGGTCTGTTTTCTAAAAAGCAAGAGATCAAGGCATGGATTGCTAGATATGACCCTGACTTATTTAGTTTGTCCAAAACTTGGTTAAAGCCTTTAATATTAAATAATCTTGTAGCACTGGAAGGTTATAAATTCATTAGAAAAGACATAATTGGTAGAAAGAAGGGTGGGGGGTTAGTTCTTTTATAAATCAGATATATGAATGAAGTTGTAATTGCTTATAAGTCTAACAGAGAATGTGAGTGGTTGCTTACAGAATTAAAACTGGGAGGTTGCTATATATTGAAATACTGTACTGTTTACAATCCTCCCAAAACTGCCCATAAAGGCCTCACTGATTTTCTTTTTTTGCTTTTGTTACTACTCTTCAACCAGAGGGAGCCTTTTTGGCTTTGGGGGATTTTAATATCCACTGGACCCATTAGCAGACTTGAATATTGATTCCCAGCTCACAAATGCAGGTTTATGTCAGCTAATACGTACTTTTACTAAAATGAACATGAGGAGTAATGAACACACTGTACTTGATTGGGCTCTTATAAATAATCAGGTACTGTAAATGTAAGAAGTTGGGGAGTACTTCCAGATGTAGTGAGTGACCATATGGCCACTTACTGCACCTGGAAATGCAAACTAATTAAACTGCACTCCCCCCACTCTGGATTATTTCTTATTGAAAGATTTTTAATGAAATGAGTGTGGGTCTGCTTATGGATCTCCAGTTGATTGACAGGACTTATTTGGATGCAATTCCATATGTGGAACTGGGGGTGGATTATTTTACTTCTACCTTTTTGGAATTGCAAGATAAACATTTTCCCAAAATTGTCAGAAGGATAAGAGGAGTCGTAAAGAGGTGGATTACTCCTAATTTATTTAAATTAATGAAACAAAGGGCTGTATCTTGGAGACATTTTAAACTAACTGAGACTGATGGTGATTGTAATATTTAATGTAGATTGAGAAATGAATGCAAATCCAAATTAACATAAAGTAAATATAATTATTATTTAGAACAAAAGAAATCAGAGTTATAAATTCCTAAAAACATTTAGACATCAATAAAATCATTAATAAACTCAACAATGAGAGATCAGACAATGTTTTTTTATAAACATGGTAAAGAGATCAAAAACGTTCAAGAAATTAGTGATGAGTTCTTAAATAAATTTTTAGATTTAGCAAAATACAGTCAGTTCATTTCTAGAGAAGATTTTGACACTCGATTCACAAGAAATCTAGATAAAGGTACTACTTTTTATTTTAAAGTGATACAATCATCTCAGGTGCTTACATTATTAAACAGATTTCTATTAAAAGTTCAGGAGCTTGTGAACTTGAGCCTAGGTTCCTAAAGTCAATTGCAGCCCATATCAGTTACTTCCTTACTAAATTATTTAACCTATTCCTGACCATTGGATGCTTCCCTAATCAATGGAAGCAAACAATAATTAAACCTATTTTTAAAGGTGGAGATATGATGGATATGAATAATTATTGCCCAATATCACCACTCCCCATTAGGGAAAATATTAGAAAAATTGTTTAATTACCACCTTACTGTATATTTATAGTCAGAAGGTCTTAGGACTCCCTAGCTGCTTGGTTTCAGAAAGTGCCATGGAACTAGCACATCCTTGGCCAGGTTCGTAGACCACATCAGTGAAACCATGGATGGAGAGCTGCTCACTGGTGCAGTATTCGTGGACCTATCCAAGGCATTTGATTTAGTGAACTATTGCCTGCTGCTTGGGAGTCTGAGAGACTTCAGACTGACTGATTTTCCTCTTGAGTGGTTTAAAAGCTATCTCACGGGGTGGCCTCTTAAGGTGTCATATGGACGTAACTTATCAAGTGGTATGAAATTGTAACAAGGAGTACCCCAGGGCTCGATCCTAAGGCAGGTCCTGTTTACCTTGTTCATTGACATAATTCCTTCAATGCTGAATAATACTAACAAAACCATTTATGTTGATGATATCATATTGTGTAGCAGTTCAGACTCAGTGGAAGCTATTAATCAGTCATTGAACAGAGATTTTCAAGAGTTGGAGTATTGGTTACGTAAACTCCAACTGTCTTTAAATTGCAACAAGATTAAAAGCATGCTTTTTGGATCCAAACCAAGGCTTAATAAAGCAGATGAATTAAAAATAATTGACAGTTCAGATACCAAACTTGAACTGGTTACTCAATTCAAGTATTTGGGTATACTTTTAGATTCTAATTTAACATATTCTAATCATATAGGTACTATAACTAGACAGGTAAATCCCAAACTGGGAGTGTTAGTTAAATTGCAGCATTCATTAATTTTATAACCAAGGATTGCCATAGCAAAAAGCATATTGTTATCTAATTTGAACTATAACTCATTTTTTATTTACAGATTAATTTATATGAGATTTAACCACCTTGACATCAACTTTCTATAGTATTTGCAAATTTACATACAGACTACCTTACCGTATTCATCATTGTATTTTATATCAAACCACTGGTTGGTTACCACCCAGTCTGAACAGTCTCTACAACCTGATTTGTCTATGAACAATGTCCTCAGACAAAAAGAAGATTCCCCTTTGTATTCATTATTTCAGCTTAAAGATGAATGAAGAGAATTTCATTCTAATGAAACAAGTACAGTAGATTTGCTATTCATAAGAGAAAAGCAAAAATGAGTGATCATGCTTTTTCAATTAGGGCAGCAAAAAATTGGAATGCACTTCCTGTGACACTACAGTGTGGTAACTGTCATGACACTTTTAAAATAAAATGAAGGAAACACTGTTTTAATCAGTTAGAATGTAAATGTTTTTCTTAATTATTGTTATGCATTTATTTTATTGTACTGTTTTGTATACTTATTTGTTATGTTTAATGTATTGTGTACTAATTTTTATGTAACATCAAGACTGTTCTTATGGTCCTGGGTCACACATGAAAAAGGCCCACTGGCTCATTGTGTTTGTCTGGTAAAAAAAAGTTTAAATAAAAGAAATTTAAATAAATAAAATAATTTAGCAGCTATAGTTTTTATTTTTCTGAGCATAGTATAGAGCTATACCAAAACAACCTCTTTATTGTGTTGATAGAGTCAAATATTTGTTGCCTTTTTCTCCTGTTCTCTTTTTCTCCTGGGTCAACCATCCCATTTTCCACCTTTTGTCCCTGTCCTCCACCCATTAGTCACAGACCACTTTGCCTTCTGATACAATGGCAGTTTAAAAACAAGTCAGTTAAAAATGTGTGCACACAAAAGAAAATCTATATTATTTGTCTGAGGTCTGGGACTAACTAGACCCTAAGAAGCTGTATAGAGTTTGATGCAATATGGTGCTTTTTTAAGTCATTTGGTGCAGTTAGGATTTATATGACCTACCCTTTCTCATCTGTTTTACATGCTCTTAACTAAAAAGGCAGAGCACACACTAACTACAACATATCAAGGGCACTGGTCATAAAATATATTTATTAAACATACAAGACAAATGCCTGACATGTTTCAGTTGCCTCTTACATCCTTTCTCAAAGAGATGTGACCCTTAAATACTCATAACATCACATGACAAATATGAAGTTGATTACAAACACCTACGAGTAATTAACAGGCAGCTTTAAAAAAAACATAGCTATACAAAAACAAACTTAATTACTATTAACTTCATTATCACTGACAAAAGTAAAAGCATGAGAATGCAGAATGGCTTTATTCCTAATAGCTTAAATGCAGCAACATATTATGAAAGGCAAAAATGGTGAGAAACATAAATTGGCATTGTAGCACCACATCCTTGTGCTTGCTCTTCTGGAAGTGTTGTTCTTAATTTTTTGAGTTTTAGAGCACAGGTTGCAGTCGGAGAGCTTTTTAAGTTTATTTTTGTATAGCTATGTTTTTTTTTAAGCTGCCTATTAATTACTCATAGGTGTTTGTAAACAACTTCATATTTGTCATGTGTTGTTATGTGTATTTAAGGGTCACATCTCTTGTAAAATGTTAGCCTTTGAGAAAGGATGTAAGAGGCATCCAAAACACGTCAGGCATTTGTTTTGTATGTTTAATAAATATATTTTATGACCAGTGCCTTTGATATGTTGTGGTTAGTGTGTTTTCTGCCTTTTTAGTTAAGTGTGTTACTGTTTTTGGCATTGTAGCACCACATCCTTGTGCTTGCTCCTCTGGAAGTGCTGTTTTATATGCTCTCACTCAGTTCCCAAGCCCCAAATGTTGCTCCCTACACACCCCTCCCTCCTTGCCAGAGCACAACGAGTTGCTGCTTAGTCTTGCACAGCCCAGAAAGCTGCTCACTGGCCTTTCTAGCCCAGAAGTGTGCTCCCTAGTCCACCCAGTCTAGCAATTTGCTCCCAAGTCATCTCCAGCTCTGCAACTGATATCATACTTATAGCACCCCCATGCTATAGCCCAGTCATTTGCTCCTTAGTCTTCCCAGCCCTTCATATTTCTCTGTACTATAGTCCCACAGGCCAGAACTTTGCTTCCTAGTCCTAGACTAATGTACCTCCCAGGTAAGACAGCAGAATGGATCATGCCAATGGTACACTCGCTAGTCCAGGGAGTAGGAGGAAAACCCTGTGTGGTCCTCCACCTGGGCATGAATTACCTAGCAGGGTCCATAGTAGGAGTGATACAGGATAGGTTCAGGAAACTTGGTTAGATAATTATGGAGGTGTCAAGGTCAATGGAATTCTTAGAGTTGCTGCCAGTGCCCAGGGACAGTTTGGCTAGGAAGATCAGGATCTCTGAGTTCAAGCAGTGGGTTTTGGACTGGTGTAAGGAGGAGGGCTTTGGCTGCATAGGAGACTAGGGTAGAGTCTGGGAAGAGAAATCCCTGTATTAACTGGATCAGCTACACCTCAGCAGGGGGAACCATGGTGCTCAATGACAGGATTGGAGAGTATATTATGGGCAGTTTGAATTTAAACACGGAGGGGTTGATTACCAGGTGGTGCAGAACTCAGGACTCTCAATAATAGCAGCCAGGAGGGCCTCCTCCAGAGAAGAGAGCATATTAAACAAAAAGGATTTGGGGGGTCCATAAGGATGGATATGGGGAGTACATTGGGAGGAGGGAGGGAAGGGAGTGGGACAGTCAGGGCAAGGAGGGGATGAAACCAGTGGGGCAGTCTGAGTGTAGAGGAAAACAGGTAAGGGAGCAGAGGAAGGAATCAGGGATTGTGGACAGTGATATCCATGAATGCCAGGAATCTGGGAAACAAAATGGACGACCTTCATGGCATACTGATGGAGAGCTGAGCAGTTCAGGTGGCAGTCAGTAAGACCTGAGTGACCATAAATCATGTCTGGGATCTA
The DNA here is from genome assembly GCA_016271365.2 of Neoceratodus forsteri. Classification (NCBI taxonomy): domain Eukaryota; kingdom Metazoa; phylum Chordata; order Ceratodontiformes; family Ceratodontidae; genus Neoceratodus; species Neoceratodus forsteri. The sequence goes on from CM028130.1 coordinate 1,321,107,143, forward strand.
TCTATTCCTGGATAACACTCCACAGGAAGTATAGAACAAAAGCTAGGGGGAGGGGTAGTGGTCTACATTAGGGAGGGAATATCAGTTACCAGGCCGGACATGGGGTGAGGGAGCATGGAGACTTTATTGGTGCAGATACAGTCAAAGGTGGAGAGGAAAATTAGGGTGGGGTAAATTTATCAGTTGCCAAGACAGGATGAAACTGTGGATTAAGAACAGGGGGATGAACCAAAGAAAACTGTGGAGACAGGGGAAGTGATAGGAGTGGGGGACTTTAACATGCCCCATGTGAATTGCTGTTTACCACAGTCCAGCTGCAGCAGGTGCCAAGTAATCCTTGATGAGATCTAAGTTAGGCTTTTGACCAAAGGGATGATGAAGCTGACAAGGGACTGGATAATCCTTGACCTTGTGCTGACAAATGGCAATCAAGTCAGAAGCATCAGGGTCACTGAGCCTGTGGGAGGGAGTTATCAATGGTCAGTGTGGTTCCAGATAGATTTGGAACAATAAGTGTTCAGCATGAGAACACATATTCTTGACTTCAAGAAGAGGGATATTGTGCATATAAGCATGATATTCAGGGACTGGAAGAGGAAGAAAGGTGACGCTTGATCCAGGAAGGGTCTATCCTATCACCACACCTTGCCTTAAAGAGAGGTGAAAGAAGACTAGGATGAGAAATCTGCTGTGGTTTACTGAGGAATTGGGCAAAGCAGTGAAAGAAAAAGGCCTTTATTCAGCAAGTACCTGAAGACCCAGAGGGAAGAAGACAGGATAAAGAAGTTAAAGACAACTGACAGGGTGGTAAGTCAGACCCAGGTGGGGACGAAGCAGTGGATAGCTGAGGGAGTCAAGGAAGGTGCTAAAACCTTCTTTTGCTACATTCAGGGGGAAAAAAATCAACAATGGAAGGAATAGTGAAACTGAAAAAGTGAAAGAGTGGATGTATAGTAGGACAACAGAGAAAAGGCAGACGTGTTAAATGAATACTTTTGTTTAGTCTTCATGAAGGAGAAGGTATGATCCATTCCAGAGGGGAAGGGGGGGATAGTGAGGATGAGTGGGGAAGTAATTACTGAGGACAGAGTCCTTAAAGTGCTCAAAAACCTTAAGGTGGACAAGTTCCCAGGGCAGGACTTCATCAGGTAGGCATCAATTGTTGACAAGCTGGTGGAAACCATTCTAAAGGAATGGTTAGTCAAGTGCATTTAGGAAAATGAGCTACAGGATGACAGGCAGCATGGTTTTATGGTATGGAGGTCTTGTCAAACAAATCTGATTAACTTCTTTGACTGGGTCACTAGGGCCATGGACAGGGGCCAGGAAGTAGATATACTGTACCTGGATTTTAGTAAGGCCTTTGACTCAGTTCCCTATCAGAGGTTGATCAAACAACTGGCAGACATGGGGACAGAGAAGAATTTGAACAGGTGGGTGGCACACTGGCTAGTTGGGAAAACTCAGTGGGTGGTGGGGGGCACTCAGGGATGAGGGAAGTTACCAGTGAGGTACTGCAGGGAGTCAGTGCTTGGTCTGGTCCTAGTCAATGTGTTCATTAACAACATTGGGGACAGCATGAAAGACAAAATATGCCTCTTTGTTGATGACACCAAGCTCTGTAGTGGGTGAACACTGATGAAGGCATCAGAGACCTGAGAGAGGATCTGGAATTGCTAGAGAGGTGGTCTGAAATTTAGCAACTGGGGTTCAAAGCAAAAATGTGTAAGGTAATGGACATAGGTTGCAAGAACCCCAGAGTCAAGTACATATTTGGGAGAGATGTGATGGTCATAGACTCAGAGGAGAAGGATCTGAAAATAGCAATCACAAGCAATGTAAAACCTTATGTGCATAGCAAAAGGGAAGCAGTGAAGTCAAGCAGAATGCTAGGTTGCATTTTGAGTGGATTCACCCTCTGCCTCATACAGATCCATGGTGCGTTCGCATCTGGTGTACTGTGAGCAGTACTGGATCCCCTGCATCAGGAAGGATAAAAATCAGCTTGGGCTACAAAGATGATTCAAGGTCAACAGGACATCCCATATGAACAGAGTCTAGTGAACCTGAACTTGTACTCGCTTGGGGAGAAAAGAGATTTTCTGGACCTTCTAGAATTCCCTACTTGATTGCTCATGCTGTTCATTTGGTATTATGAGCAAATACATTTTCTTTACTTTTTCACCATATGGTTTGAGTATGGACTTCAATATTTTTGGATTGTTTGACCAAGCAGGGACATGCCAATCCATGGATTCACCCCACTGCCCCCACTCTGCTGAAGCACAAACAGCATTTTTCTTTGTGTTTGATAGATAATAGCAGTGCCGTATACAGGCTAGGGTTGCTAGGATTCTGAATCATACAATTGGATGAATCAGATTCTGATCTGATTTTCAGAATTAGCTTTTTCAGAATTATAGTCTAAAAATCATAATTCTGAAATTTAAGGCTAGGACATGTTTTTACGTAGGAATTTAGGATCTATGTTTTAGGATTCCAAATCTAATTCTAATTTTGATTTTTAAATCTTTTTTCAGAATGGGGTAGGAACTGCATTCTGAATTGAAACTTTCTAAATTCCTGAATAGCCCAATCAGATCAAAATTGGCCAATTCCAAAAATTCCTAATCTCTAATATAGGCTACCCTTGTTGCACAACTGAGTAAAACCTCCATATCTAATACATCATATGAGTAGGTGTTTGAAAATACTGACCAGACTTTCATGGGTGGAGCTTTTCATTACTATGTATGTCAAAACCTGCTCTGCTAACTGTCAGAATGGCTAGACAGATATATTATTTATTTATTTATTTATTTAAAGTTTGGCAACCAGGAGAGGCATACTGAGCTGGAACTCGTTAAGAAGGGGGAGAAGGCGTTCTTTCACTATGTAAGTGAACAAAGGAACAAGAAGGTAGGGATTGTTAGGCTTAAGAAAGGGGTGGAGTGGGTGGAGGTTAATGGGGGGAAAGCAGAGATACTAAATGAATACTTCTGTTCTGTCTTCACCAGAGAGAAGGATGGACCAGTGCTTACAGGTGGGAAGAGAGGAGCCGGGGAGAGGGGAACAAAAATGTATTGATAGAGGAGGATAGAGTGAGGGAGAGGCTGCTGGCATTGAAGGTGGATAAATCACCAGGCCCGGATGGAGTACATCCAAGGGTACTAAAGGAACTGGCTGAGGAGCTGTCAGGGCTACTGCCAGACTTATTTAATAGATCACTAGAGACAGGCGTACTACCGCAGGATTGGAGAACAGCACATTAAGTGCCACTCCACAAAAGAGATCCCAAGGATGACCCAGGGAATTACAGACCAGTCAGTCTGACCTCCATTGTGGGCAATCTCATGGAGACCATACTAAAGGAACAGTTGTGCAGTATTTAGAGGAGCACGGTCTCCAGGATGTGAGGCAGCATGGGTTCATGGGGGGGGGTGAGATCGTGTGAAAGAATTCTGATTGACTTCTCTGACTGTGTCTCTAAGACAGTAGACAGGCACCAAGCAGCAGACATCCTCTATCTTGATTTCAGCAAGGCTTTTGACTCTGAGCCCCACAAAAGGTTGCTCAGAATGCTGGTGGATCTCAGGGTTGGGGATAAGATGGCCAGATGGGTGGAAAACTGACTGATAGAAACATAGAAACATAAAGGTTGACAGCAGATAAGGACCACAAGGCCCATCCAGTCTGCCCACTTCTTTTTCTACCTTTTAAATGTGCCATTGGCCTTTGCTCTGTCAGCGGCCTATCTATTCATACTCATTTGTATTGCTCCCTTATGCCTATCTCATGCCTGTTTGAATCCCTGCACTGTATTCATAGCCACCACTTCCTGAGGTAGGCCGTTCCATGCATCCACTACTTTTTCTGTGAAAAATAACTTCCTCACATTCCCCCTTAATTGGCCTCCCTCTAATCTCATGCTGTGTCTTCTTGTTCTGCTATTTTTCTTATATTTAAACATGTTAGACTCTTTCACCTTGTTAATGCCCTTAAGGTGTTTGAATGTTTGATCATATCACCAGTCTCCCTCCTTTGCGCAAGGGCATACATATTGAGCTCCGTTAATCTGTCCTCATATGTCTTCTGATGCAGTCCCTGCACCATTTTGTTTGCCCTTCTGGACTGCCTCAATTTGGTTAATGTCCTTGTGAAGGTGTGGCCTCCAGTACTGCATGCAGTACTCAAGATGGGGCCTAACCAGTGTCTTGTAAAGAGGGATTATTCCCTTCCTCCCTCTTACGACTTGTGATACCCCTACTAATACACCCTAACATCCCTGTAGCCTTACCTACTGCTTTAGATGTCTGCTTGATGATTTCAGGTCATCAGTGATGATGATGCCCAAGTCTCTTTCTTCCTTTGTGACTGCCAGCAACTCCTCCCAGCTTATAGGTGGCTTCAGGGTTTCTCTTCCCTATGTGCATGATCTTGCATTTCTTTGCATTAAATCCCAGTTACCACTCTTCTGACCATTTTGCTAGTTTATCCAGATCTCTTCTCATTCTGCCCACCCCATCTGGATCATCTACTCCGTTGCAGATCTTGGTGGCATCTGCAAACAGACAAGCCTTACCCTTTAGTCCATCTGCAATGTCACTAATGAAGATATTGAAGAGAACTGGCCTCAGGACTGATCCCTGAGGTACCCAACTTGTAAATTGCATCTCTTCTGACCGTATACCATTTACCACCACTCTCTGTTTTCTGCCTGTCAACCAGTTTGCCACCCAGTTGACCAATGTCTGACCCACCCGAGCCTACCCAGCTTATTTATCAATCTTCTATGTGGAGCAGTGTCGAAAGCTTTGCTGAATTCAAGGTAGGTGACATCAACTGCTCCCCCTTGGTCCACCACTCTGGTTACCCAGTCAAAGAAATCTATGAGATTAATTTAACAGAACCTTCCTTTTGTAAACCCATGTTGTCTTGGATCCTGTGCCCCTATGGATTCCAGGTGTTGTACTATCCTTTCCTTAAGGAGCACCTCCATAATCTTGCCCACTACTGAGGTAAGACTGACTGGTCTGTAGTTCCCTGCCTCCTCCCTGCTACCACTCTTGTGGAGTGGGATCACATGAGCCCTTCTCCAGTCTTGTGAGACCTCTCCTGTGCTCAGAGACTCACTAAACCCTTCTGCTAATGGCTCTGCTAGTTCCACCCTTTGCTCCTTAAGCACCCTGGGATGTATGTCATCAGGTACCATTGCCTTGTCCACCCTGAGCTCAATGAGCTCTTGTAGGACCCTTTCTTTTGTGAAGGGAGTAGTGCTCACCTCCCTCCCTCCTGTGTCCATGGTGCTGAGCTGTGGGTCTTGCCCTACCTTCTCTTCAGTAAATACTGAGCAAAAGTATCTATTAAGGATAGATGATTTTACAGGGTTCTCCTCCTCACATGCCCCCTTTTCTCCTTTAATCTTAGCAATACCCCCTCTGGACTTTCTCCTTTCACTAATATATCTATAGAAAGTATTGTCACCTTCTTTTACTGTTTGTGCTAGTGTTTCCTCAGTTTGGGACTTTGCCTGCCTTACTGCCTCCCTGCTTCCTTTAGGGCAGTTTGGTATGCTTCCCTATCTTCATCCCGCTGTGTTCCCTTATATTTCCTGAAGGCCAGCCTTTTGGCTCTGATCTTTTCTGCTATTGTATTTGAGAACCAAAGTGGTTTCCTTCTTCTTTTGCACTTCCTTTTCTGTCTAACACAATGGGATGTTGCTTCAAGACTTGCATCCTTAATGCTTGCCCACTTTGCCTGTACCACCTCGCCTGTATTTCTTTTTGCCAGGGCTAGCTTAACTCTATTGGCCATCTTATCAAAGTCAGCTCCTCTGAAGTCCCATATTTTTGCCTTTGAATGGGATGATTTAGATGTAGTGGAAAATTGAACCATACCATGTGATGGTCACTGACCCCCAGGTGACCTTCTACCTGGAGATCTACGATCCCTTCCCTGTTAGTCAATACTAGATCTAGGATAGCCCTGTCTCTTGTGGGATGTTGTACCAGTTGTTTGAGTCCCTCCCCCTGCAGGGAATCCACCATGTGTCTAGTTCTGGCAGATGTTCTTGCTGGTATTGACTAATCTGTATCTGGCATGTTGAAATCTCCCATTATCAGAACCTCCCCTTTAGCTGTCATGTTTTGTATATCTTCTAACAGTAATGTGTCTATGTCCTCCCCCTGGTCTGGGGGCCTGTAGGCAACTCCAGTTCTTATGGCTGCCCCATTTCCTGTTTCTAGGCTGAAGGACAGTACCCAGAGGGCGGTTGTGGTGGAAGAGTTATCTGGCACAAGACAGGTAACCAGTGGGGTCCCACAGGGCTGGTACCGGGGCCGGTGTTATTCAATGTCTTCATTAATGACACTGGAGATGACTTTAAGGGCAAAATGTGCCTATTCATGGATGACACCAAGATGTATGGGAGAGTGGACACAGCTGAAGGGATACAGGACCTACAGGAAGATCTGGAAAAGCTAAGGAGGTTGTCCAGGATCTGGCAGCTTGGCTTCAATGCCAAAAGATGCATATTGGATCCAAGAATCCTAGGGCAGAGTACTACCTGGGTGGAGTCTGAGTATCTGCATCAGAGGAGGAGAAGGGCCTGGGAGTGATGATTGCTAGTGACCTGAAGCACTCCATGTAGTGCAAGAAAGCAGCAGCAAAGACAAACAAGATGCAGGGTGGCATATCTAGGGGGTCAGTAGTAAGAGAGAGGAGGTTATACATCATTTGTACAGGTCACTGGTAAGGCCGCATCTAGAGTATGGAGTCCAGTACTGGTGCCCGTGCCTCAAAAAGGACATTTACCTGCTGGAGAAGGTCAAGAGGAGGGCTACAAAGATGATAGCTGGTCAGCAGGGTAAGGAATATGAGGAGAGATTGAGGGCACTGAACATGTACTCCCTGGAAGACAGGAGAGAGACAGGGGACATGATTGGGACCTTCAAGTACTTGAAAGGGATGAATAAGGTTGAAAAGGAGAGTCTCTTTAAGCTGAGTGGCAACCATAACATGAGGGGGCACAGTCTTAAGCTGGAGGGTGGGAGGTTTAGGAGGTCAGTCAGGAAGAACTTCTTCACAGAGAGGGTGGTGGACACTTGGAATGCACAGCCAGAAGAGGTAAGCTCATTGAAGACAGTGGGCAGCTTTAAGAGAAGCTGGGACAGGTATAGAGGGAGGGTAAGGGTCATGGGTAAGGAGGATGGGAGGAGTGAGGAGAGGGGGCAGTGACAGTAGCTCAAGCTGTGGACCCTGCAACACAAGCAGACTTGATAGACCAAATGGCCTTCTTCTGCTGGCTTCTTTGTATGTTCGTATGTTCATTTCCAGGTACAATCCAGGGAGGGAGAAATTAACAATGTAAGTGAATAATAGCTTAAAAGGATCAACAATAACAAACAAGTACAATACATAAATAAAATATTATAAGACATAAACAAAAGCTATGCCAATACTGTACATATCAAGGCCTACTAGGTGAGGATGTGATGAATCAGGAGGTCTCAGTGCAGGTGCAAAAGGGAGGGAGTGATTGAGAGAAAACATGTTTTATAGTTTGTAGAGAGGGGGATAGTCAGAGGAAGATGGGGAGTGAGTACCAGATGTGAGGGACATGGTAAGAGAAGGCAGCCTGCTTTGATCTTGAGTGGGGTCATGAAAGAGAGAAAGTCCGAGGGTCTCTGGTTCAATGTTGGTAACAGGATGAAGAAGAGAGAGATAGGAGTGGAAGGGGGTGAGAGCCCCAACCTAGTATTTAGAGATTAGTGTGGAAACATGTGGCTGGTGGCAAGAAGAAAGGGATCTAAGAGAGTGGGAAGAGTAGAGGGAGAAATAATAGGTCTGGGGAGTGGCGTTAGAGGCCAAGCGGCAGAATACATTGAAGAGAGTATCTAACCTGGAGAGGGATGAAGAGGGGATGGAGCCGAAGACTACGTCAGCATAATCAAAAACGGGGAGTATCATTTTGGTGAGTAGCTCGTGGCCATCTGGAAGGGAGAGAGCATTCCTCTTTCTGTACATCACTCCTAGTTTGGGGCAGAGCTTGGAGTGGATATGAGTTATATGGGATGAGAAGTCCAGGTGACTGTCAAGCCAAGCACCCAGATATTTATTGGAGGGGACTGCATACCTCGCAGCTGCTATGAATTTTGCATAGCGCTATGATTTTCACACTCAAAGTTACCCTTGCTCCGCATAGGTTTACGGATGTTCCTCATAATGTTAGAGCTATTTCTGGACACTCAAACTATTAAATCATTAAACTAAGTAAATAGAAACATTTCTTATCACTAACTCTATGGGGCTCACTATCTGTAGACAAATTATTCTTTAAAATAAGGAAGTGCTCCACATTCTGACCATCTGCTATGATTTTTGAAGGTCAGTACTATGATTTATTTTTTTAACCCTGTGTTTATATGCCTAATCTGCCTCCTCCCTCCACTCTCTCCGACATTCTCTGTGGACCCTCCAATCCCGCCGTGGTCTGCTCCTAGAGTGCCTTCATCCACACACACTTCCCTGAAAACCTCAAGTATACCCCCCAGGTAGAGGTGGAGAGGGAACCCCTGGCACTTACCTCTCTCCAAACCTGCATACTGTGTGTATGCATAGATCTGGCACAGCAGAGTCTGGCCTGACGAGTCTGGAGACATCCTAGGGAAGTGCCTTCACCTAGGCAGGACAAAGGTGTTTTTCCAATTTCTTTCCCCCCTGACGTCAGCATGCAATGAGGGGCTATGAGCTAGGAGGCATGCTGAGATGTACCTCCTGCTCCACCCCTCTGCTGACATCCACCCAATCCACTTACTGCTTCTCCACCTACTGTGCCATCCACACGGGCTCCACTAAATGGCAGCATAGCAGCAGGAGCCTGCAGTTAACCCCCCAGAGAAGGAGAGCTGCCGTCGGGTGCTCTTACCTTCTCTGCCCTGGCTGACCCCTGGTGACCCGTGCTTGCTCCCAAACCCGGGTTGCTGGTGTGGTGTGAGGTGTCTCAACCCTCAGCACCACCAGGCCGGCTTAGTGCTATGATTTTTAATGCTGAGAAGTTGAGAGGTATGGGGGATTAAGTCCAGGTTAGTACCATCAAGGATGGAGAAAGAAGGGAGAGGGAGGTGTTTGGAGAGTTTTTGTGCATTGCTAATGGTCATTGATTCTGTTTTCTTTGTATTGACCTTCAGTTGGTTCTCTACGAGCCAGAGTAAAACCTGACAGAAGTCACTCTGGAGTTGGGATTAAACTTCAGAAGTAAAGAGACCAGTGGCATAGAGGATAGTATCATCAGTATAAAGATGAATTTGAAAGGTGGAACAGGCAGAAGGAAGGTTGCTTAAGAAGATGAAGAAGAGGATGGGATGAAGGATAGATCTATGGGGACACCGACTTGGATGGGGAGGTCATCCCCAGCAAGGACACGCTGGGTGCGCCCAGTGAGGAACGACCTTGATCAGTTCACTACCAGGAAGAAAGACAAGCAGAGTTAAGCTTGGAGAAGGGAAGGGATGAGAGACAGAGAAGAGAGACAGAGTCAAAAACTTTAGAGAGGTCAATAAAATGGAGGCAGTGATGAGTGGTCCATACCTGTGAAGGTGTCATTAGTGACACAAAGCAGAAAAGTTATTGTGGAGTGTTTTTCCTGAATCTGGATTGAAACAGGGTGTAGACATTGGAGAAGAAGGAGAGGAAATTGGAGAGTCTAGTGAGGACAAAAGATTCCTGGACCTTGGCCGGGACAGAAGAGAGAAATGAGATCATATTTACCAGGCGAGGTGTCCACTGCAGGGGAGGAAAGCAGTCCACTGCAGGGTAGGAGAGGCTATCAAAGTTAAGCTTGGAAAGGAGGAGGGGTTCAGAGACAGAATCAAAAGCTTTAGCAAGGTCAATAAAAATTGTGGCAATTCCCTTATTTTTCTTGACATTACAGTACATATAATTAACTAGGGATTTCAACTGTCCATTTTTGCAACAGTTAAAGGCATGTTATACTTAATGTTTTATAAATTGCATTTTTCTAACTGGCACTTTAAAGGTCACTTAAAACAAATGTAATTTTATATTTTCTAGTAACAATGTATTACATAGAAACACAGATGTTGATGGCAGAAAAAGGCCCAATAGCCCATTACATCTGCCCAGTCCTGCCTGTATCCATTCCCAGCCTAATGCTGGACAGGAGCTTGTATACCAATCCTCTCTGCTTTTCTATGGACATCCCTCTTCCTAGTCCACTCATACCATTATCTTGACAGCCCACTCTCCCTCTTTTGGTTTCAACCATTCATCCATACCTAAGTCACCCGTGTAAACAATTTGAAATTGAGTCCACATTGACCACTTCTTCTGGCACTACATTGCACGTTTCTACTACCCCTTCTGCAAAGATGAACTTCTTTACATTCTCTAAGAACTTCCTTCCAAAGTTTCTTGTTATCGTGCCCTCATTTCACGTGAATATGGCACTCTTGTCCACTTTATTAATAGCCTTAGGTGTTCTTCATATCTCCCTCACCCACCTGGCCTCAAGTCAGTACAAATTGAGCTGTTTTAGCCTGTCTTCATATGCCTACCCTTGCTGCCTCTGAATCATCTTTGTGATCCTCCTCTGAATAGTTTTCAAGAGGTCCCTGTCCTTCTTCAGGTGCAGAATATGGATATGGCCCTATGCAGAGATCCAGGTGAGGCTCTGTACACAGGCAGGATATTGTAAGTGAAATAGATTTTTCAGTAAATATTGGAATTTCTTTATTATTGAATAGAACAATAAAAATACAAAGCAAAAAACAACTAGAAAACATTACAATTAAACGTGGCCTTGGTCGAGTTCACGAGTGTGGTCCTGGAAGGTATGGAGGAAGGTTGTATGACTGGGCTCACATTCATGGACTTGACCAAGGCTTTTGATGTAGTATATCATAATTTTTTGATTTCTTCATTAAGATCCTTGGGGGTAGAGGGATTAGCAATTAGGTGGTTTCAAAATTACCTCATTGATGTCAGTGGCTGTGGGCATGCACCAGGGCTTGGGGTGGGAGGGAGAAGGGTTTTTGGGGGAGGGGGGATTGTGTTCAGTCACTGTGTTTGTCTTTTTTTTGGCATTTTGTTCCCTCCCTTATGTGATATTTCTTTGTGGATTGCTATTATTGTATTGAAATACCAAAAACGCTTATTTAGTTGCAAAAAAAATAAATAAAATAACCTTATTGACAGATTCCAAAAGGGAAAATTTGGTGGGGTCACATCTTCTTTAGCATTGGTAAAATGTGGAGACCCTCAGGGCTCTATACTGGGTCCATTATTGTTTTCTGTATTTTTTGATAGAATGGGTGGGGTTCTTACTAAATTAAAATTCACATTATACGCAGATGATGTTGTTATTTATGTACAAAACAGATCTGCCATAGAGATTAATGCTATATTAAACAAAGAGATGCATGCTTTACAGCATTGGCTTGAAACCAGTAGATTAGTCATGAATAGGTCCAAAACAAAGGTGATGTTATTTGGCACTAGGGTTAAAGTCCAGCATCATGTTCAATGTCTTAGTATTACAACTCTTGATGAGTCCTGTTTTGAGCAGGTCTCTAGTTTTTGTTATCTTGGAGTTACTTTGGACCCTGTGTTAAGTTTTGAACCACAGTTTGAAAAAGTTACCTCTGTGATCCATTCAAAAATCAGTATGCTTTATAGGTTGTACTGCTTTTTAACTTCTGACACAAGGATGGCTATTGCCAAGCAATGCCTTGCTACTGTGGAGAATTATGTTACCTTAATTACCGATAACACATCTTCAAGGGTATTAGTGAAAAAGGCAGTTTTGCTGCAACTTAATTGCAAATTTGCCTTACCCTTGCCACATACTGCACATCATTGTGTGATTCTACAGCAAATGGGTTGGTTACCAGTTGCTATGTATTTTAGGCTAACAGTGGCTAGGTTTTCCTTTAGGATTATAACTACAAGTACTCCCTTATGATTATATAGTTATTTCCAATACCATGATTTGGGACTTTTCTCTAGAAATAGAGTAGACAACAAAGCCCTAAAAGTGCCTTTTATGAGAAGTGTAAATGGTCAGAGGTCTTTTGCATACACTGGGCCAAGTGTAAGGAATAGGCTTCCCCTTGATTTAAGGATTCAAACCACTGTCATCACTTTTAATGAACAATTGTTTTCTCATATTGCTGGCTTATTTAAATGTGAATGTATGTTGTCTTGAACTGTTATATTGTATATTAAATGTGGTGTATTTTTTTTGTAAATTTTGTGAGTCGCACCTGCAAATGGAACCTTTGTTCCAGTGTGTTTACTCATTAAGCCAATAAACAAACAAACATAAATATATTTATTTAAAGCATTTTATTAAGTACATAGTCATACACTGTTTAACAGAGATTATTTTCTATAGGAACCTGCCAGATGTTAAAATAAAATGAAACATATTTTATAATTCTATTTGTCTTTAAATATTGTTACATAGAAATGTTTGCTTATAGTACTGCAAAAATAGTAGGGTTATGTTAGGATTTAATTATGTTTACATATTGTATATATTTTTCTGTATAATTCTGTACCTTCTTGTGAAACTGTACTTATCAGCACTGTACATTAGCATCATACAGGAAGCTGGGTACTTTTCACAAGAGAGGGGTTCCCCCTTCAAAGAAGGCCCAATGCAGACCACTGATCCAGATGATAAGGGGTTCAGATTGGGTTTGCACCTGTTAACATGCTGGATTGCACCTACAACTGGATTGTAGTATGGCATTGTATCATATGCATGCACAATTAGAGATGGGCAAAGCTGGCGAAATTCACTCCACAAATTAATCCATGAATTTAGCTCAATTCGCATAGTGTCATTTGATCTGCAAAGTCTGAATTTCTACTATGAAGTGCAGAATTTCACCCATGAATGGTGAAATTTCACCATTTGAGGGGTGAAATTCTGCCTTCAAGTTGAAATTTTATCATTCACGACTAAATTTCCAGCAAACTCACATAGGCAAATTTTCAACCTAATAGTAAAAATGTGCTAATTGTTCCAAGGAGGCAATGCGGGTGGCTTCCCTGGAACTTCATCAGTGAATTAAAACTTAACAACATCTCTAGGCACAGTTCCATACCACAGGCTTGTCACACTGTGGTAATGTAGGGCATCCCACCCAGAAGTGTCACCCTTCCTAACCCTCCTTTGCAAGATGTGCTCTGGTAATCCATTGCCCTATCCACAGTGGCCAAATGATCTGTCTGCTGGAGGTCCTGTGGATCTGTCACCTTTACTGCAGACAGCCACAAATTCCTCACATACAGTGGGATCTAATTCCTTGCATTTTGTGTGACATATCTAGTGGTTCCATTACACCATCTCAAACATGGTAGACACATCCTCTAAAAGCTCAGTCCCATTTCACTTACTGTTACAATGTCATTTCTGACCTCATGGGAAGGGGTTGTGACTCCCATTAGACATAGTTTAAGAGGGTCACAAGGTCACTTGTAGTGCTAACTGATCAACCACTTAGTACACAAAATTTGAATGAGAATGGACCCTCATTTTTTAAAGATTACAAATAGTAGATGTGGGTAAACCACTTCTGCCTTCTGAAACTGCAGAGCTGTTTTGCATCACAATAGGTTTCAAAATATGTTAGTAACACTCAAACCATATAAAAAGTGGAACTCAGACACATATACAAACTCTTTAAAACATTATGACTTTTAGGCCATAAATCTTTCAAAAATCCAGACCCTAGTCTGTGGTGAAACAAGATTCCAGGTCTTATCTATAGTATGCCCCACAATTGCTGATCAAAGGAGCTTGCATATAATTTTAAAGTTATTCAGTTTTCGTACTCGCTTCTTCATTCCATAATTTTAAAAGGGAATTCATGGTTTTATACATCAGTCAGGTCATGACTGAGACTGACCACCAATGACAAGGAGATCTTTCATAGATCAGGTACCTACTCTTTTAACATGCCAATATGAACCCTGATCCCACTGTTTTCTCTGTAAGCAATAATACCCTCCAGGGTGGGTGGTATTGGAAAATACCATACCTCCCAGTGTCATAATGAGGCCCAATGCTATAGGCGTCACACACTCCTGTGTGCTTGGGGACAGCCCAGGTTCCAGTTTTCTCAGTGACACAGCTGGTTAGTGCAATCGGAATGGCATTCCATGTGGCCTGGGTTCAAGTCCCAGCTGAGGCACTTACTTCTTTCTCATCTCTGTATGTGTCCCAAAACTATGCACACTACACTCCTATGTGATTGTTACAAGTAAATATTTGTGTTGCCATTGGGTCGTGTATTTGAGAAAGAGTAATGTACTTGGGGACAGCCCAGGTTTCAGTTGTCTCAGGGTGCAGCTGTTTAGAGCAATCAGAACAGTCTTCCTGATGGCCTGGGTTTAAGTCACAGCTGAGGCACTTCTTTCTCACCTCTGTTTGTATGTGTTCCAAAAATATGTGTGCTGCACTCCTGTGTGATTGTTACCTTCTTGGGGGACAATGGTCTACAGGATGTTCTTTAGCATGGGTTTGTCTCAAGCAGATCCTGCCAGATAAATCTAATTTAGTATTATGACTGTGTGACCAGGGAACTGGATAGGGACCATGCAGTGGATATCCGGTATTAGGACCTTAGCAAGGCCTTTGATTCTGTGCCACATGAGAGGCTGGGTGAAAAGCTGGAATACATAGAGGTGGAAGCAAAGATGGTCAATTGGGTCATCAACTGGCTGAATGGAAAACAGCAGAGGGTGGTGGGGGTTGGGGAGCTCTCATCACCAAAGGAATTGATAAGTGGGGTGCCACAGGGTTTGGTCCTGGGACCAGTGTTGTTTGGGCTATTCATAGCTGATATCTCACATGTGGTCCAGAGAAGGATCAGTCTGCTCACAGATGATATGAAGATTGGAGCTGTGGTAGATGACATTGAAGGCTGGAAAGGGCTGCAGGAGGACCTTCACAAACTACAAGAGTGGTCAGTTACATGGCAGCTGGGGTTCAACACCAAGAAGTGCAAGGTACTGCACTTCAGAGCTAGAAACCAGGGGAGGAGATATCAGCTGGGAGGTGTACAACTGGGAAGTAATGAGGAAGAAAAGGATCTGGGGTCATTAGGAGGAAGGTGGCAGCAAAGACCAATAGGATACTAGGGTGTATAACAAGGAAAATCTCCAGGAATAGGGAGGTGATCCTTCCCCTGTACAGGTCTCTGGTAAGGCTTCACCTGGAGTACTGCATGCAGTACTGGTGCCCGTTCCTGAAGAAGGACATAAAGTTGTTGGAGAAGGTGCAGCATAGGGCGACAAAGATGATCCAGAGGCTTGAGGGAAGATCCTATGAGGAGAGACAAGCAGAGACGAACATGTATTCCGTGGAGCAGAGGAGGAATAGGGGAATATGATTGAAACATTTAAATACTTCAAGGGGATAAATAAAGTTAATACCAAAGGGATTTTCCAGTTTAGAAGAGGGAAGGATATGAGAGGGCATCAGTTGAGGTTGCAGGGGGGAAGATTCAGGAGGGAAATCAGGAGGATTTTTTTCACAGAAAGGGTGGTGGACAGGTGGAATGCTCTGTCCAAGGGGGTGGTGTCCTGTAGAATAGTGGGTGGCTTTAAAGGGAAAGTCTCCTCAACATTTTTTTCTTTATACCTGCATAGTTTGGGGGTACAACTATTGATTTTGTCTCTTTTACTCTCCTAATGTTATCTTTATGTAAATATAAATGAAGTTGCTTCACCCTGCTTTGCCAAGGTGTGAAAAACTGGTTGGTGCCATTTCAAAGTTCATGAGCCCACTCAAGCAAAGCAGCGTGGGTATACATGATGTGCAAATGCTTATGCCAGTAGAAGCTTTACAATCAGTCAGTGCTGTCACACAGCTTGGGAAATAACTGCACACTTGCCTTGGGTTTGTCAATCAAAATTTTCAAGTTAAGTTCCCTAGTGTTTTCTGTGTGAAAAGTGTGTCTGAGTTGGGAAAAAGAAAAGCATCTGAAAGGGTGCTGCTGCTTGCTTTGTTATGCATCTAATTATATGGTTTGCTGCTAGTAGCCATTTGTTTGCTGGTTCACAGAGCTTGAAACACCTTTGCTCTCACTGTGCTTGTCTCCTGTTGGCAAACAAAGCCTGCTGAGCAAGTGATCATTTTTGAGGTTTCATGTCCGATACCTTTTTTTCATGTGCTAGCCTAAAACAGGGTGACACCAAGTATAAAGGAAGTGTTTTACTTCTAGTTTTTCATTTTAAATTCTATTCAGCTATGTTGGATAATTTAATCCCAGAAAGGATGAATAGTCATCATCCTTCCAAACACAGGGTATTACAGAAAATTGTATGCTACTAGACTAAGAATGCATATATTTTACCAGTTTTACACTTTCACAACACTAGTAATCTTAACTATTGTCTTAATTTGCGAATAAATATGTGGCAGGCACTATGCATTTTCACAGTTGATCACCACTTTCTTTTTTTAACATTGTCATCGAGGCACATGTCAGGAAGCATAGGGAAACCAGGAGCAGTTGTAAAATTCCACAAAAATGTTTATTTGTAGTTGCAATAACATAAAAAATAAACCTGTTCAGAATAACTATGTACAGAGGAATAAAAAAAAATCTTCCTTCAGTCTGTGTCACTTTTTCTTGTAATCCCTCTTGCAGCTCTGTTTAGCTATTTTATAAGACATTTGAACCCCCATCCTTAGCAAGCATGCTGTTTTTGAAAAATGTTCTGTTCTCATAAATATCAGGAGCTGCTAGAACAGTGAGCTTCCTGAGGCCCCTACAGACCTTGCAAAAGGCTCAAGCGTTTACACTCAAGTAACCTCTAGCTTTTTCAAGTCATGTCAAAATACAGTTAATATACATTTCAACAGTAATACTAAATATTCTCTAAACAAAAATGATCCCATTATCAGTTTCATTCCATACATTGATTTGCATATATTTTTATACTAGCAGAAATGCAATGGAGGGGAAAACAGACAGAAAGAGAAAATTGAGAGACAGTGAGAGGCAAAAGAATTACAAGACTGTTCGGGCCGATCAAGTCCAAGGTCTCACAGGAAAATTTGTTTATGCAACCAGACAGAGAAGACAGAAATGGACAGATCCTTGCATTTAAACACTTTCTCCAAAACAAATGGGAAAGGGTCCTATTCTACCCTGTCACATATACCCTCCTCCTTAACAGGGAACCTGTTTTATTGATCAGGTTTCCAAAACTTTCTATTTTCCAGCATTTGCTGCTTTCAAAAATGAAGCACATTTGCATCCATTTTTTTAAATAACACTACAGCAAACTGTACAGTTTAAACTCATACATTTTTTTTAACCTTCAGAACCCTCAATTCCTGATCCATATCTTGACAGAAAATCAGCATTGTTATTCTCTTTACCAGATTTGTGAATCACCATGAATTTAAATGACTTCAGTGCCAGGCACCACCTTGAGATTCTGGTATTTTTATGTTTCATTTGGTTAAGCCAACAGAGAGGATTGTGATCAGTTACAAGAACAAATTCAGTTCCTAGCAAATAAAATTTAAAGGACTCCATGGACCACCTTGCTGCTAAACACTCCTTTTTGCTAGTGGAGTACCTTTTCTCTCTCTCATGCAATTTCCTACTTATGTACAGAATAGGATGTTCTGTCCCATCTACATTTTGACTTAGGACAGCACCTAGACCTACTTCAGATGCATCTGTGTGCATCAGAAATGGTTTCTCAAAGTATGGGCTTCTAAAAACAGGTGATGAATATAATGCAGCCTTAATGGTTTGAAAAGCTTCATCACACTTTGGAGTCCATTTCACATTATTTGGGTACTGTTTCTTTGTGAGTTCTGTCAGGGGAGTAGCTAATTCAGCAAAGTTGGGAACACATCTCTGATAATAACCAGCCAGCCCTAAAAATGACCTGACATGTTGTTTTTTTTTGTTTGTTTTAGGTACAGGGCTATTAGCTACAGCTTCTATTTTAGAAATCTCTGGCTTAACTTCTCCATTTCCCAACACATAGCCCAAATATCTGGTTTCCTGCATGCCCAATGCACATTTAGTTGGATTAATAGTCAGATCTTCATTTTTGATAGCTTGGATAACTGCTCGTAGGTGTTTCAGGTGACTTTTCCAGTCTGAACTGTACACCATGGCATCATCCAGGTACGCAACACAATAACCAGTACGAGGGGATAAAATTACATCCATGTACCACTGGAATGTAACTGGTGTACCATTGAAACCAAAGGGCATGGTGGTGAATGGATAGAATCCTATAGGGGTGGCAAGTGCAGTTTTATCTCTGGTTTGTTTAGCTAAAGGTATTTGCCAGTAACACTTGGTGAGATTGAGGGTACTGATATACTGTACTTTGCAAACCCCAGTCTGTCCACCAAATCATCTATCCTGGGCATAGGATAACTGTCAAATTCTGACACTTGATTAAGTTTCCTGAAATCAAGGCAGAATATAACACCCATTCTTTTTTGTTTACAATTACCATGGGAGATGACCAAGCACTCCTTGACTCCTCTATGATACTCAATTTTTTCATTTTTTGTATTTTCTTAACCACATCAGCTCTTAACCACTCTGGTAACCTGTATGACTTTTGCCTAATTGGACAAGCATTATTTGTCACTGGTATGTGCTCAACCCCTTTAGCTCATCCTGGTACCATGGTAATAATACTGTTAAATGTCTTTAGCACATTACGAATGTCTGCAGTTTGTTCTGAGGTTAAGGAAACATTCACCTTTACAGCATCAGCATTTACAGTTTGTTCTCATCTATCATAAGCTACATCAATATGTTCCTTATCGGTTTCTGGTAAAACTAGCAAAGCAGCTTTTGGCATGTTTTCAATCCATTTCTTGAGGAGGTTAGCATGGTATATCTTAATAGGATTTTTTTCTGTTAGGGTCTCAGTCTCGTAGTTAACAGTGCCAGTAATTCAAGTTTCAAGTTTAAGTTCAAGTTCTTTTATTAAGATAAATGTATAAAAAACAAGTTTGTTAAATTCAACATTTATACAAGTCTGACCAACAATTTACTCCATATATAATTTAAACACAGACAAAAATCATAAGTCCCTACATCAAAATTTAAGTTCATAATTATATTTTAAAATAAGCAGTATTTAGCAACACCATAAATTAGCTTAACTGAATATAATTTAAGTAGAATTGTTTATGCTGTATGCTATTAGGAATAAAGTGTGGAGGCATTAATTTGGAAAAAGTTCTTTCAGGCTACTGGGCCAAAGAATTACATTCAAATATCATATGCATAATATATAATTCTGAATCAACAATGCAATTACAACCATTTTTGAATTTTTTACAATACCAAATATTCATATTAAAATAAGGATTTCCCAAACAAGCCAACCTAATTCTACCTAACAAATTTCTAAGAGTAACATTTTCACAGACAATCAGGTATTTCTCTGTACTCCAGCTAGATTTGATACTTGAGTACAACCCCATTGAGTCCAATTCATGCATTCTTTCAAAATCCCGTTGAATAATTACATCATTGATTCTTTGCACTATTTTATTTACATACCCTTCTATATTATCAATTACAGAGCTATTCCATAAGTCAATACAACCAAACCATTTTAATTGAATGTTCAATTTGTGAAACCATGTCTCAGATTTACTTCCTGTATTTAACTTAATCATACTTTCTTCCCAACATAACCATGGAAGTCCATTTGTATTCATTTTTAATAATCTAACCCAACACTTAACTGCCCTTATCAAACTTCTTGCATTGATCTGGATAAGACCAGACTCTAATCTTAAAAAACTTGATGGGCAGTCACGAGGGAGATTTAAAGTAGATCTTAGAAACTGATTTTATAAACATTCTACATTAGCTTTTTGAACATACAGACCCCATACCTCACTTGCATATAATAATTGATTTATCAATGTAGCCTCAATTTTTTTTTCAAAGAGACAAAAGAAATACCAGCAAATCTTGTTGCAACATTTCTTATTGCTTCTATTGTTTTATAAGAATTATTCTTCACTTTCTTCAAGTGTTGAAGCCACTTCATTTTACTATCAATTATTACACCTAAATATTTAAATTCCTTAACTACATCAAAATGACATCCTTTAATTATCCATGGACTCTCTTTTCTATTTTTTTCTATAATCATAATTTTTGATTTACCAACACTTAGCTCTAAGTCCAATTCCTTTAATGTGCTTATAATATTAGCAATACCTCTTTTAAGACCTAATTGCATTCTTGAGATGACTAATGCATCATCAGCATATAATAATAATTTAATTTCTTTGTTGTGTATGACAGGTGCAAAAGTGTCAATCTGACTAATATTTTTAACCAAGTTTTCTATATATAGGTTAAATAAGACAGGCACCAGCAAACAACCTTGTTTGACACCAGCTTCAATAAGTAATTCTCTTAAAAGTGCTCCATCCCTTCCTTACCTTACCTCAATCATTGTATTTTGATGTAAGAGTATAAGGATCTGCAAAAGCTGTGGATCAATATTAAGAGCTGCCAAGATCTCCCATAACATAACTCTATTCACTGTATCAAAAGCACACGTTATATCCATGAAGCCAAAGTGCAAGATACCTTTTTTATGTTTAATATATTTATCTACCAAAATATGTAATGTAAAAATCAAATCTAGAGTGCTATGCCCTTTTTTAAATTCCCCTTGAAATTTGGAAATCAAATTATTTTCTTCAACCCAGACCAACAGCCTGTTTAATATTAATCTTGAATAATATTTTTATAAAACAGGCTAAAGTGTAATAGGCCTGTTTCATTTGGGGTCTCACTTATGTCCCTTTTTAAACAGAGGGACAACAATACCTTTGTTCCAGTTTTGGGGAAGAATCAAATATTTACATATTGTTGTAAAACTTGGAGCACAAACTGAAGCCCAAAAATCTGGATTAAGAAAACTTCTGTGGGAAGTCCATCTGCTCCTGCTGCTTTATTTCTTTTTTGCACTAAAATAGCAGCTTTTACTTCATTTAATGAAAAATCAAACACACTATCCCTTAAGTCCCTTGGAAGCATCCCTAAATATGGTTCTGATATAATACTCTGATTCAAATTTGTTTTGTAAATCAGACTAAAATGTGATACCCACATTTGCTCACTTAACATATCTGGTATATTATAAGTAACATTATCATCACTACACCCAAATGCAACCATATGCCAAAATGACTTTATATCATTTGTCATTATACAATCATGAAGCTTTCCCCACAGAACATTCTTATGGCTTCTTTTTTAATAATCTAACATTTTACTATACTCCAATTTCATATATTTAAAAGCACCCAAAATTGGAGCTGTTAGAGCCTTAACCCTCAATTTCCCCACTTTTTAAATTTCTTTCCTCAACATATGACACTGTATATAAAACCATGGTTTATGTTGACCCAGAGCAATTTGCCTTTTAGGTCTTTGCCTTCTACCATGTTTGGATGAAATAAAATCTACTAGCTCATTAAAATTTGCAATTTGAGAGACCGCTCCCCACTGACTATTATTCCAAATTGTATTCTTTTTTACTAATAGCTGTCCAGACAAAATAATACCATCTAATACCTCTTTTGAGCAGGAATCCCATTTAATTATTTTCCCGTACTTGATACACATATGCAAATCAGCCATAAATTCAGATTGTCTACTTAATATACATTTGTTAAAACCTAGAACTAAAGTGCACATAATGGAAAAATGATCACTGTCCCATGACTTAATTACCTTAAATTAACTAACTAATGGGAAATCCAAAGTTTCTACCATGCAAAAATCCAAAATCCCACCTCCATTTACTGTTGGAAATGTAATTTTCTTTTTCCAATCCCCCTTAGTCCTACCATTCAAAATTCTATAGTTGTATTTTCCAAAAAAACGTATAATAATTTTTCCTTATTTGGAGATTTCTTTATCTTGGGATTGTCTCTCAGGGATATTAAGTGAATCATCGATACACCATTCATGTGTTTGTTCCTCAATAAGATTGCCAAAATGGGCATTAAAATCCCCTATTAGAAAGTTTTTAACCCTGGGAACCTTGATTTTAAAGCCTCAGTACTGCTTCCTATCAATTAAATTATCTTAGAATAATCCATTGCTTTTAATCCTGGTGGAAAGTCTATATTAAAAAGAGCCCACCTAATGTTGTCATTCATGATCACAATATACGTATAAAATTCATTATATGCACTTACTTCAATAGTATGAAAATCCAAATTGGAACTAATATAAATAGCTAATCCACCCTTATTTCATCCGTATGATTTTGCTTTATATGCCGGAGATAGCCAGGCAGTATAGCCATCCAGCAGTTGTTCATCTATATTTTTTAGCCAGGTTTCTTGGACAAGTAAAATTGTAAAAGATCTCAACCATTAATAGCACTGCTTGTCCATTAGTTTCCCCTTCAACCTAGTTACATTCCAGCATAGTATATTAATTTTCTCATTATAAGAATGAATAACTGGCTGTCAGATGGTATTATCCTCCAAAAGTATTGTTGTATTTGAGCTAACCTCACTATCTATTGAAGCTTCTACCAAAGAGCTTGATGTAAGTGACTCATTACTTTCTCCTCCATGACAATACTAGTATTGATCCTTGTTTCCGTCTGTTTCCTTCCTCTTCTATTAAGAATCACTTCTTTATCACCTTTCTAGTTATGCAATAGTTCACTTGGTTTAATGCAAGCTGTAATCCGTGGTTGTTTAAGATTAGCCCCTTCTTTTGGCCCCATATTCTTTAATCTCCCATTCTTTTTCACCGGGCTTCCAAATAAATCTTTTACTTGATTCCTGATTGTTACATGTAATGTTACTCCTATATCCATAAACCTGTCCTTCAGTAAAATAACTTTTGATCTTATAGTAGCATTTTAAGCACTACACAGATCCAACCTTTATAAGAACCATTTTTATACCTATACGTAGATTTAATGTACTACCATCCAATTTTGGACCCTGCAAGAGTTTTAATCAGATTGTATGTGGCTAATTTTAAAATATAATTGTTCTCTGATTTATTTCTGGGTAATCCTCTTATAAATAAAGTTAGTAACATTTCTCTCATATTGATCCAATATTCCTTTCTTTCTTCAACTGTTCCATATTGCTTTTTCTAACTTTCAGTAGATTTAACTTTGGTTGGTTTTCCAAACTTCACTTTCTTTTTCTTATTTTCCTTTAAGTCTTTTGTATATTCTGTCTCATTTTGAATTTTTTTTACTAGTCCCTGCTACATCATTTAAACCTTTTCCCCTCTGTTCTAGATACTTACTTTTATGACACTTATGTTTTCCACTATTTCTCACTTTCCTAAGCCTTTCCTTCATTTTATCTTCCTTAACTAAATGTTTCTTTCTTTCTTCAAGTTCTTTCACCAGTTTTTCTATTTCTAGAACCTCCTTATTTGCTATATTATTTGTGATAGATCCAATACTCCTAATATCCCTACCACTTTCTAGATCTCTAGACATAGTTGCATTTTCCTGAACCTCTTGTTGGATAGTGTTCAGACATTGCCTTTCATAATGGGAACTTCTGCCTGGACCTTTCCAATATTTAAGTTAACACCCTGACCATTATTAAGTTCCCTATCTTTCATGAAAGTTGTTACAAAACATCTAAGCAATGTAACCAGCTCCAGAAGCTGCTCATTTCGAAAACTTATTTCCCTCTTCAATTCCTTAAATAATACTAAAAGTGAACTTTCAATACCATGATCTTTAGGGATCGGTCTCTCAGGATTGCTCAAATTAGCCTCACAATGCTCAGGAAGAATATTTTGTCCCCCGGAGCATACGTGAGGAAAAGCACTGCTTGTACCTGTTTGATAAATCTGACCCTTCATATTCTGTTTAGTAATATATGGAGTCAGAAAAGAATCAAAATTATCAAGAAATGACATATGTTTTGGGGATGCTATTTCTGTCTGATTTTTTAAATCTATACCCTGTGAAGATGATGAAGCTCCTGAAACTGGTTTCCCAGAGTATATTCTCTTATTCTTTTCCTCATCACAATCAACCAAATCTATTAAATTAGAATCATCTCTATTTAATAAAGATTTATTCCCTTTAATACCCTTCAGGGTTCTAACTGGGCATGTTAAGTCAGACAAATGAAGATCTGGGCCCATAATATTTGTAGCATTAGTTACATTAATCCCATTAACATGTCTAACATTTCTTGTTTTTTCAAAGCAGTTATTTGTCCCAATTGTTTGGACACCATTGATTCTTCCAAGCCTCTATTTTGCTTTAGCAAGGGATGGGTTGAGGAGTGACTACCTTCCCATGATTTCCTTGCTGAGGAGGAAGTTAATTTTGGCTGGAAATTTTTAACCACTTTTTTATTTCCCCTAAACTCATTGTGAGCAACTGAGTGGCACATAAACTAAGTAATTTTCTGATTTCCAGTCTTATCACTCCCCAGATTTACTCCATTATTCCCTTTCTTTTTAACATTATTATTATTCCTTTTACTATATGTTTTGGCCACTCCCTTACCTAACTTAGATGGCATTGTCATGTCTAAGCCCTAAGCTGCTTCAGACAAACAAGTACAAAACTTTAGTAAATATTACAATCACAATGCAAAAACTCTTAAAGTCTTATAATTCTAAATAAAGTGCAAATCCTGACAAGTTTGTAATTCAACTCTCCCTTTATCATAGAAAGCAGTTTAAAAAAGTCTCTTCTTTTTGTAAAGTTCCAGTATAGCTGTACATCCCACCTATTGAAAAAGGCAGCAGCCCAGAAAGTTCAAAATTTCTGTCAGAAAAGTTTCCACTGATATATTTTTTCTAAATTTATTTATGAGTTTTCAGAAGACCTTTGAGCGTGAGCTCTTTTACAAAGGTGCCACGTCAGGGTGGACAAATGATACAAAAACACCAGTACAGTAATTATAGATTTCAGAGCAAATACAGTTGTTACAGGATTTAGCACAAATACAGTGGTTACAGGCTACAGAACAAATACAATTATCACAGGGTTCAGCACATTAGGCAGTTTAAGAGTAGTATGAGATTTATTGGCTAGTAGTAGGAAACAAATCTAACGTGAGAGGGATTTGGTTATGTCTTGGAAGATTCTAGGGTGGCTCTGCCTTATAATCCTCGTGAGGTCTATTGATATAACATGGTTAAAAAAAAAAGAGAAGAAAGAGGTGGGGGTGGGGTGGGGGCTGTACGTAGATCCTGAAGGAGGATTAGTAGCTTACTAGTGCTCCTGGTTTGGCTAGGATGAGGCAAGTGTTCTTGGTTTCAGTGCTGGGTTTAATGGTGGTAGTCGGTTAGTCTTTCAGGTTTGGCCTGAGGAGCATGTGCATTGTGAGCTAGACTGTAGGTGCTGTTTGAGGCCAGTTTTGAACTGAGTCAGGCTGTGTGTTTATAGTTTCTGCGGAGTTCATTTAGCCAGAGGGAGGCTCGGTAGGAGAAAGTATGCTGCCCAAGTGAGGTTCACAGGAATGGGATGGACAGTGCTCCATTTTTCTTCCCTCTGGTGATATGTGATGAGAGAGAGGCCTCGAGCAGGTTTTCTATGTAGGGTGGTGTTTTTCCAAGGAGTGCCTTTTTACCCAGTAGACAGGTTTGGTATTTGAGCCTGTATTTTAGGTTAAGCTAGTTAGTTCTCTTATATAGGGTGCAAGTGTGGGTGTAATGGTCTGTGCACAGGGTTAGGCGGCATGCCTTGTTTAGTGCAATTTGGACCCTGTTGAGTGCAGTGTCAGTGGCAGCTCCATAGACCACAAGTCTGTAGTCTATTGTGGGAAGTATTGAGCTGGAGACTGAGATTTGGAGTGCTTCTGGAGTGAGGGATTTCATATGTCTGTAGAGGAACCCGATCTTTGTATTTACTGATTTGACAAGGGAGTCAATATGGTTTGTATATGTGAGAGAGTCATCAATGGTGACCCCTAGGTACTTAAATGATTGTACTTGCTCAATCTTCTCACCTGCATTATTGGTGATATTGGGGGGGGCCTGCATTTATTGTAATGGCTGGAACGGAGCACGGCCTTGGCTTTCTTGTAGTTCAGTAGCAGCCTTTTCTTACAGAACCAGTCCTCGAGTTTGTTGAAGGAGGTCTGTAGTTCTGTTTGTAGTGCTGCCTGGGAGGTGCCACTACTCAGCAGCACAGCATCGTCTGCATACAGGATGAGATTGGTGTCACGTGCCGTGGGAAGTTCATTAACAAAGAAGCTGAAAAGCTAGGGACCAAGGATTGATCCCTGAGGAACTCCTAGGAGTACCTCTCTGGAGCTGGATAATGTCTGCCCGATTTTGACTCACTGACTCCTTTGTGGTAGGTAATCATTGGACCAATTTAGGGTGTTTGGTGCCACTCCCAGTCTTTGGAGCTGGAATATCAGTAGAGGGTGGTTGACGGTATTGAAGGCTTTAGTGAGGTCGATGAAGATGGAACCCACCAATTTACCTTCATCTAGTGCCTTGTGTGCGTAATCAGAGTATGCAAGCAATGCAGTGGTGGTACTGTGTTTCTGCCGGAAACCATGTTGGTTTGGGCAGAGCAGATTGTACTTGTTTAGGTATTCAGTGAGCGCTTTGGATAGAGGGAAGAGGATAGATATTGGCCTGTAGTTAGATACCAATACCTTGTCACCAATCTTATGCACTGGAGTTACCAGGGCTTGCTTCCAGACTTCTGGGAATTGAGCTTGGGCCAGGGATTTGTTAAATATCATCATAATGGGTTTGATCATAACATCAAGGGTCAAAGATAGTATCTTCATGTCTACCCCATCACTCCCTAACCTAGTTTTTCCTAGGACTTTTCTGACCATTGTTAGGGCTTCCCTTTCTGTTACCTTCTTAAAGTAGAAAGTTGGGTGGTTTGTAGTGGTACAGTTTGTGCAGCCTTGGTCATCCACCGGCAGAAGGTAGTCTGGGGGTAGTACTGGGGCCAGGTCAGTGAAGGCCTGGTTAAAGGCATCCGCAATGACTAGAAGATCTGTGGAGGGTGAATTGTTGATATTGAGTGTTTTAGGACTAAGCTTCTGGTCTTTGCCAAGGGTGTTCTTGAGATTATCCCAAAACCTCTTTCCATCTCCCCAAGCGTTGTTGAGCTGGGTATTATGGAAGTTGGCCTTTGCAAGCCGGACCAGTTTAGTGCACTGATTTCTAGCAGTTTCGAAACGTTGTAGGTCATGCTTACAGCCAGAATTTAAGGCTTTGGCCCAGAGGCAGTCCCTTTCTTTTAGGAGAGAAAGGAGCTTACCATCCAGCCAGCTGTTTTCCACTCCTTGAATTTTCCGTTTAGTGCATGGGGCATAAATATCACAAATGGAGTTGAAACCCTCCATGAAAAGGCTGAGTGCCTGGTCCAGAGTGGGTGCCTTGTGTATGGAGGACCAGTTGTAGGCAGACAGTGCTGATTTAATGGAACCAAGTTTGCCCTTTCACAGGACCCTGCTCTCGATGAGACGTAGTGGGCTTTTAGCAATTTTACTGCTCCAGAGAAAGAAGATCAGCGAGTGGTCACTCAGTACTTCTGGGAGAATTCTGAGTTCAGAGAATCTGGATGGTGTGCTGACCAGAACCCAATCAATTAATGTGCTGGTGCAAGCCTTGTAGTTCTGTCTGGTGGGGTGTGTTACAAGTTGGGTGAGATTGTGGGAGGTGATTAGATCTTTGGCAGCTGTTGCTTCATTATAGAGCCAGTTTATGTTAAAGTCACCCATCAAGATGAGACTTGTGCTCTTTTTGAGGCCGCTTATTTCTTGCACAACCACTGGAAGTCCTTCCTTGGGTTTTTTGGGGGGCAGGTAGGTTGTGGCAATGATAATGGTCTTGCCATTTAGGCCGGCTTGAGTTTTTACCACTAATAGCTCATAGTCCTCTGCAACTATGGAGATGGGGAGGACGGAGCAGCTTAGCATGTTTCTGACATACACAAGGCAGCCGCCGCCTTTCTTGCCTATTCTGTCTAGTCTAAAAATTTGTAATCCTTCAATGGACACCTCACCATCTTTGATCTTTTTTGACAGCCAGGTTTCCATTAGGCAGAGTATGTCCGGGGTGTGAAAGGTCACCCACGCCTGGAGCTGGTCAAGTTTTGCAGTTAGGCTGTGGATGTTTAGCGATGCTATCTTTAGGCCATCCACAGAGCGGGTGTCCCTGCTTCTCAGGGTTGTGGGTCCAGGATTTAGGTGAACATTGCCTGAGAGTAGCAGTAGCATGATGGTAACCTTCCTGGTGGATAGGGTGATGTTTATTTTTACTTTTGACCATCGCTTCCACTTTAGATGGGGGGGTGTCTAGATGCATCCATTACATAATGGGGATGGTTAACTATTTCAGTTAATGTAGGGTAGGCTAGCTTAGTGGTGACTGTGAATGGGAGGTGGGGGGCTTGAGTGGCCTAGTAATAGTGGAGGTGGTTGTGGATGTGTTCATGCTTTTGGACCATGATGCACCCAAAGAGGTTTCAGAGTGTGGAGTTTGGGGACCAAATTTGTAAGTGTTTCCAGCAATGCCAAGGGAGGTAGAGAGGAGTAGAAGTGGTATTATGTGTTTTTTCCCCATGTTAGTTAGTTTGGTGTGGCAGTCCTACTTTAATCTTCTTACTGGTCAAAATAGGTAAATTACTTTGTTGCTTTATTTTAGGTTCAGATTGTTGGGAGGCAGGGAGAGGGGGGATCTACAGTTGAGAGTGGGCACTAAAGGAGAGCTAGAAAGAGCAATAAGGCAATAAGTTTGGTGCTTCATTTGTGCAAGGGGGATAGGATGAAGCTGGGCGTGCTATATCCAATTGGAATTAGTAGTCAAAAAGTGGAAGGGGCAAGAGTGTATTTAAAGGAGCCCTGGGAGGGGAGTGGTGGGGGTAAGGGGGTGGTGGGGGTGGGAGAAAAATCACCCAAAAAACAGTAGAAGTAGTAATTTCAGTGCAAGTAAATGCAGAGCTGGCAGCGGTCCGTGAGCGCGCCAATGGTTTTAGTGCAGAGGCTGTGTGACCCAATCATGGGCCTCTTTCAGCGAATCTGCACCAATCAGTGAGGAGCCACTAGGTATGGCACTCCTATCGGGTTAAGCACTCCTACTTCAATGTTGGATCTGGGTGCGAGCTCCAGGGAGTTGGCTGCTTTTCTTTGCTGCAGTCGGTGATGCAGCCGTTGAGCGCCGCTTTCCGGTCGTGGTGCCAAGAATGCACAAGGATCCCTAGTGGGGCCAGAAAAGAGCACAGTTGTTAAATAGCTGGCTGGTGCAGTAGGGAGACTGGCAACAGCTCATCTTAGGGGGGTTGGGGTGTTAGAAAATAATTACAATGGTGAAGAGGTGTCATGGCTGAGGGTGGGGTAGAGACACAAAGGAGCTCTGTAGTACTGTTTAGAGGTGAGAAAGGTTTTTCAATAAGCGGGCGGAGGGGAGAGGAGGTGGGAGCTCAGGTGAGGATAGGGCTGGCAGAGAGTGGGTCGGAGCCTGGAGTTCGTAGCCCTCTGGGGGGGGATCGGTAAAGTCAGCTAGTCAGGCTGTGGGTTCGAGTATAGAATTTGATGCAAGTGTGGGGCATATAGAGCGGTCCCAGAGAAGTGAAACAGGAAGGAGAGAGAGCAGAGTTGAAACAGTAGGCTACCAAATCAGATTTACAGCAGTTCTAAGAACAGTAGGCTACCATACAGAAATTCAGCACTCAATTAATTATTGCTTTCACAGTATCCCTACTCACTATCTGCGAAATGGATAGCAGTTACTGTAGTTCTACATGATTTTATGCTAGATTTTAAACAGTGCAGTTATACAGTTAATAACACTTCAGGGTAGCATCAGCAAAAATCACCCAGAAAACAGTAGAAGTAGTAATTTCAGTGCAAGTAAATGCAGAGCTGGCAGCAGTCCGTGAGTGCACCAATGGTTTTAGTGTAGAGTCTGTGTGACCCAATCACGGGCCGCTTTCAGCGAATCTGTGGCAATCAGTGAGGAGCTGCTAGGTATGGAGCTCCCACCGGGTTAAGCACTCCTACCTCAATGTTGGATCCGGGTGCGAGTTCCAGGGAGTCAGCCGCTTTTCTTTGCTGCAGTCGGTGCGGCGGCCGTTGAGTGCCACTTTTCAGCGGTAGTGTCAAGAATGCACCGGGATCCCTCAATGCTGGATCTGGGTGCGAGTTCCAGGGAGTCAGCTGCTTTTCTTTGCTGCAGTTGGTGCGGCAGCCATTGAGCACTGCTTTTCAGCGGTAGTGCCAAGAATGCACTGGGATCCCTCAACGTTGGATCTGGGTGCAAGTTCCAAGGAGTCAGCTGCTATTCTTTGTTGCAGTCAGTGCGGTGGCCATTGAGTGCCGCTTTTCAGTGGTAGTGCCGAGAATGCACCGGGATCCATCAACGTTGGATCTGGGTGCGAGTTCCAAGGAGTCGGCTGCTTTTCTTTGCTGCAGTCGGTGCGGCAGCCGTTGAGCACTGCTTTTCGGCGGTAGTGTTGAGAATGCACCAGGATCCCTCAACGTTGGATCTGGGTGCGAGTTCCAGGGAGTCAGCTGCTTTTCTTTGCTGCAGTTGGTGCAGCGGACGCTGAGAGCCGCTTTTTGGTGGTAGTGCCGAGAAGCACCGGGATCCCTCAACGTTGGATCTGGGTGCGAGTTCCAGGGAGTCGGCTGCTTTTCTTTGCTGCAGTCGGTGCAGCAGCCGCTGAGCACCACTTTTCAGTGGTAGTGCCGAGAATGCACTGGGATCCCTCACCGTTGGATCCAGGTGCGAGTTCCAGTGAGTCAGCTGCTTTTCTTTGCTGCAGTCGGTGCGGCAGCCATTGAGAGCTGCTTTTTGGTGGTAGTGCCAAGAATGCACCGGGATCCTACCTCAATGTTGGATCCGGGTGCAAGATCCAGGGAGTCGGCTGCTTTTCTTTGCTGCAGTTGGTGCAGCAGCCATTGAGAGCCACTTTTTGGTGGTAGTGTCGAGAATGCACTGGGATCCCTCACCGTTGGATCCAGGTGTGAGTTCCAGGGAGTTGGCTGCTTTTCTTTGCTGCAGTAGGTGCGGCGGCCATTGATCGCTGCTTTTCAGTGGTAGTGCCAAGAATGCACCGGGATCCCTCAATGTTGGATCCGGTTGTGAGTTCCAGTGAGTCAGCTGCTTTTCTTTGCTGCAGTCGGTGCGGCGGCCGTTGAGCGCTGCTTTTCGGCAGTAGGGCCGACAATGCACTGGGATCCCTCACCATTGGATCCGGGTGCGAGTTCTAGGGAGTCGGCTGCTTTTCTTTGCTGCAGTCGGTGCGGCGGACGTTGAACGCTGCTTTTCGGCGGTAGTGCCGAGAATGCACCGAGATCCTTCAATCTTGGATCCGGGTGCGAGTTCCAGGGAGTCGACCGCTTTTCTTTGCTGCAGCTCTGCGTAGCAGCTATTGAGCTACCGTCAGCGGTAGTGCCGAATGCACTGATCCTCAACGTTGGATCCGTGCGTAGTTCCAGGGAGTCGGCTGCTTTTCTTTGCTGCAGTTGGTGCGGTGGCCGTTGAGTGCCGCTTTTCGGCAGTGGTAACGAGAATGCACTGGGATCCCTCAACGTTGGATCTGGGTGCGAGGTCCAGGGAGTCGGCTGCTTTTCTTTGCTGCAGTAGGTGCGGAGGCCATTGAGCGCTGATTTTCGGCGGTAGTGCCGAGAATGCACCGGGATCACAATGTCCAACCCAGCATCACAGAAACAATCTGGTAAAGATTTCTTTCTTGTTTTATACAACAGATGCACAGAGAATACCAAATCTAGTAGTTCAAATAGGAAGGAACAATAATAATCCCGGTTCCACTTCTTGTGGTCACGGAACGTTCCCACTAAAAAAAAAAAATATATGCTTAAAAAGGTTTTACCATTACAATAAATAATGCCCTCAGCTAAGACAAAAAATATACTATCCAAAAAAGAATTGAATAACTAAGGTCTATAGATACCTCAAAGTATCTTGTTTTTATATTTATCTTTATCATATAACACTAATTACCTAAAGAGAAATCTCTAAAAATGCACCCAAATGCAGCCTTAGGCTTTTCTGTTTTACAAATATTCCAACGTACTAACTTACTTTCTCCAATTTCTTCAGCTTTCTGAGATTTACCAGTACCAGTAGGACTTAACACAGATCTTACTTGATATGTCCTTATGGCAGATATCACACAACAGTGCTTGGACAAATCCCATGAACACGGACACAAACAGACACTACAACAAAATATATCTCATTGGCTTATATCAAAAATTGAAGACAGAAGTCAGAAAGCACCGTTCGTTAAAAATCACTCCTGCAAACACTTCGAGCTAACTTAACTTCCCAGTGCTTGAAAATGTACTACTACACACTACGAGGAATTAACGGAACTGGGCAGATAGACCTTTACCGTGCTGTTGTGCTTCTAAAATACCCCACTACTATCCAATTAAAATTCAACTGCCAACTGGATAGCAGCAACTCAGATCATGGAGCATCAATCAATTAAACAATTATTATGTAATTAATTAATGTTCTTGTGTACAAAAAAGTTTAAGAAACTAGCTTATAGTGAGCTAGCCAATAAAACTGAACTCCAAAATACCTATAACTCGTGTAGAACAATTAATCAATTAAAATATCTTTGAGTAACTCAAGAGCTGCAACTTCAACTAAGCTGATTTAATATTTATGGATACCTGTGCACTCTCTACAAATATTTAAAATTAACAAAAAAGTAATGTAAATACACAAGCACTAATAGTATAGCGCCTAAGCAAAACATATAGAATTACTGTAGCTCAAAACTTAAACTTGATATAAAAAAGCGCCATAAAACATTTAAAACTTTATGATCACAACTCTTCGCCTAAGCAATTTACAAGTTGCAAAAATACAATATACAGAATAGAAATAAAATAATAAACACAGAACAGTAAATATAAACAGCCACAAATGGCAGAGAAAAATTCAACTTTCAAAAGTATAGTATTTAGTTCTGTTTGTAATCCCGGATCTGACTCGGGTTGCTTGCAATGCTTTAAAGGTCCTTAAATATATACAGTTCATGCAGCTCCTCACTTCTTACATCACACTTCACCCTTTTCTTCTTCCTTTTTCCCCTTTTCTTTGTGATCACCAAAAACCTTCCTTGATCAGAAGTCCTGGATGTTCTCCAATATTTTGCAAAATCCTCAAAACTTCTTCGAGACCAGAGCATGACCAATAACTAAGGTTAGCAAATAACAGACCCCCTGGTCCAGGGAGGCCCGCGTCTCCACCAATTAACCAACCAATAAGCAAAATACAAACACAACATACAGATGAGCGGTCAGTAGCATAAAGATTATCTGGATAGCTAGCAGACAAAAGACAACGATGGCATACCTTTTTTAATAACGGTTTAAGCACTGCTAGCCTACTTCTTTGTGCCCCTCCATAGCACAGACAGTGCGTACAGTATCAGTACATCTAAAAACTTTATAAGGACCTTGCCACTTCATTAACAGTTTGTTTTCTTTGTGGGTAATAGTAGCAAAACCTTTTCCCAGCACTTTAACATGCACTAGGGTCTGTCTGCTTCCTGAATCAATGAGTCTCTTCACAGTCATATTCCCCACCTTCATATCTGTTAAGTACTTGCCCCAATTTTCCAAGGACAGATATGCTCCAGTGCTACTCTCCTTACTACAACAGTTTCCTGCAAAATGGCCTGTCTTATTACAGTTATAGCAGATAACGTCTTTTGGCGCAGATTTGTTACACCCACCAGAGTTCTTATCAGCCTTGGAATTTAAATGGATAAAAGAGTGTCTTACTAGTGCTTGGCTGTTACCTCACTGCTGTGGCATCTGTCTGGCCATTTGGTAGTCCTCAGCCAAAGAAACAGCTTTTCCCCCATTCTCTGGTTGGTGTTCCTTTACCCACAGTTGCACCTCTGCAGGCAAGATGGTGATGAATTGCTCCATGGCAAATGTGTCAATGATCTGTGGGACTGTTTTGTTTTCTGGTTGGATTTATTTTATCAGGAGTTCTCTGAGTCAGGTGAAGGCTTCTCGAGGATTGTCAACTTAGTTGTACCTCAGAGATCGAAATCTCTGCCTGTAGGTCTCTCTGGAGATGTCGTACCTCTTCAGGATTTCACTTTTAACCAGGTCATAGTTTTCTGACTGTGCAGTGTCCATACTGCTGTAGGCAAGCTTAGCTTTACCTGTCAGGTAAGGTACCAGTCTGATTGCCCATTGCTGCTTTGGCCACTGGCAGGCTGTGGCAACTCTTTCAAAGGTTGTCAGGTATGCCTCAATATCATCCGAGGGACACAACTTTGCAAGTTTAATGGCCTTTAAGGAGCTTGTATTTTGTTGCTAATCTTGATCTGTGCTAGATCCTCTGCCTTCAATAGCTTGCAAGGCATCCAGCCATCGTTGCTCCTGTCGCTGCAACTCTTCTCTCATCTGCTGCTTCTGTCGCTGCATCTTTTCTCTCCTCTGTGCTTCTCTGGTAATAGGTCCAGTATCCTAGCACAAAACCCCTGTCTTAGGGTACGCACTGTGTAAATCCCGCTGAGGCTGACACCATCTGTCATTGAGGCACAGGTCAGGAAGCATACGGAAAACCAGGATCAGTTGTAAAATTCCACAAAACTGTTTATTTGTAGTTGCAGTAACAAAAAAATAAACTTGTTCAGAATAACTATGTACAGAGGAATAAAAATAAAATATTCTTTCAGTCTGTGTCTCTTTTTCTTGTAATACCTCTTGCAGTTCAGCTTAGCTCTTTTATAAGACATTTCAACCCCCCATCCTTAGCAAGCATCCTGTTTTTGCAAAATGTTCTGTTCTCATAAATATCAGGAGCTGCTTGAACAGTGAGCTTCCTGAGGCCACTATAGCTCAAGTATTTGCACTCAAGTAACCTCTAGCTTTTTCAAGTCATGTCAAAATACAGTTAATATACATTTCAACAGCAATACTAAATATTCTCTAAACAAAAGTGATCCCATTATCAGTTTCATTCCATACATTGATTTGTATCCTGTTAGTTCCCAGATCCCAGAAAATTGATACAGCAAAGATGGCGGCCACGCTGGGTCAGCCATTGAGAGCTATTGAGAGGTGTGGAGTTTAGTTTAATTTATTTTATGGACATTGCGTCTTATTGGACAATAACTGATGCTTTAATTTGTTATTGTATTTTGTTGTTATTGTGGGGTTATATTTTGGGTTGGGGTTTTATTTTATATTTTCTTTTTTAAATGTGTAATATTGTTTGGTTTTATTTATTTCCCCCTCTGTGAGAGAGAGTGGAGGAGTGATTTTTATTTATAGTTTTTTGATACTGATAGGTTTATTTTTGTTTATATAATTTTTGCTTTTCTTTCTAGTTAATTTGTTTAATTATAATGTGTTGGAGAGGTTTAGTGATGGTTGGGCGTTATTCCCCCACCAGGCTCAGGGAATTATGTCCCTTTGAATGTCCCCCATTGTCATCCGACACCTATTTTAGGTGTCGTGCGTTGGGCATTCTTAGGAAGCGTGGGCAAAGGTGGAGAGCTGGGCCTGGTGGGGGACAGGAATGGGGTGGGCAGATTGGGGTTTTGGGGTCCAGGAGATGCCCTGGGGTGAAATGGGGTCAGGATAGAGGTTATTCCTGTCTTTTCCCCATACCCAAGGGTTCCGATGTTAATGGACAGGTGCCGAGGTCTTCCCCGACAGCTCATCCTACCTTGGCGGTGTTATGCAATGCCAGATCTATTAAAAACAAGACAGCTATTATAGCTGATCTTGTTGGATCAACTGATCTGGCTTGCATCACTGAGACCTGGCTGGATGAAAGTCCAGGCCCTATACTGGCCTCGGCAATTCCAGCTGGGTTCTCTGTGATACACCGTCCAAGGTTGGGTCGTAGGGGGAGGGGTGTGGCCATTATGTTTAAGACTGAGCTGGGCCTTGTGGATGTGCCATTGGGAAGTACCAGATCCTTTGAATATATCCTGGGAGAGGGTGTAGGCTGCAGGATTCTCCTCGTCTACCGTCCACTAGGTGATGGTAGAGAATTCCTGCAGGAGATAGCTGACTTCATCATCGACTTGGTGTTGAGGTTCCCCAGATTGATAGTTCTGGGGAACTTCAATGCCTGGGTCGACTATGAACTCTTGCATTTTGGTCAAAATCTCCTCCAGCTGATGATTACGCTCGGCCTAACACAGGTGGTTACCTCCTCGACCCATATAGGGGGTCATTCATTGGATCTGATCTTTCTTTTGGGTATGGAGATCGCTAACTTGGGGGTCAAACCTGTCAGCTGGTCTGACCATGACACCATAAGGTTCAGTTTCAGGGCCCCCCCAATAGGTCTGCCCCTATGGAGATGGTTCGGTACTGCCCTTTAAGGGGTATTAACCCCAGTGACCTAACGGCAGTACTGGATCTATCAAGCTTATTGGGTGAATGCATGAGCCCAGATGATCTTGTACTAGCCTATAATAAGGCTGTGGGAGATGCTCTGGACAAAATTGCTCCTGTTCGTGTTCGTCCTCTAGCCCTCCATCCAAGGAGCCCTTGGTTTGATGGCTCCTTGAAGGAGTTAAGGTGAGTTGGCCAAAGGCTGGAGAGAGCCTGGCAGAAGTCAGGCCTTGATGCTGACCGGCTTAGGTTGATGGCACATTATGATAGCTAACAATCAGAAATCACTCGTAAGAAGGCAGAGTTCCTGTCCAGAGAGATTTCTGCTGCACAAAATCGACCAGCTCAGCTTTTCTGGACCGTGGACAGATTGTGCAATCCAATCTGTCTTCAGCCCAGAGAAGCCTTTTCTCAGCTAAGATGCGAGGAGTTTGCTCGTTTTTTTGCAGATAAGGTTGCCAGCATCAGGTCCGGCGTCAGTCCGACCTCTCCTATGGGGGACTGCAGTGGTCGACGAGAAGTGGCATGCCCTCAGTCTGTCTGGTCAGAATTTCACCGGCTGGAGTTCGGGGACATTGTGAAGATCATCCAAACAATGTGACCAACTACTTGTAGTTTGGATCCGGGCCCCTACACCTCTTTTAGTAGGATGTGTAGAAGTTATCTGCCCAATCCTTGCTGATATTGTCTGGAAGTCTTTGGAGAGGGGGGTCTTTCCTGATCCCCTTAAGGAGGCGGTCATTCGACCACTCCTTAAAAAATCCTCTGTGGATCCAGATTGTCAAGCTAACTACCGGCCTATCTCTAACCTGCCATTTGTTGGTAAGGTTATTGAAAAGGCAGTTGCGTTGCAACTGGATGATCATCTTATAACTCACAATGTCTATGATACTCTCCAGTCTGGCTTTAGGAAGAGGCATAGCGCAGAGACTGCCCTTGTCTGGGTATTGAGCGACCTCCTAATGGCTAGAGATCGAAAGGCATGTACCATTCTGGTCCTTCTTGATCTCTCTGCTGCATTTGACACTGTAGACCATGGACTGCTGTTGGAGCGCCTGCGTTTTTTTTGTGGGCTGTCTGGTACAGTCCTCAAATGGTTTCATTCATACCTCATGGACAGGTCTCAGAGAGTTGTCACTGGAATCTATTCCTCTGGTGCTCACTCCCTGCCTTGTGGGGTACCACAGGGCTCCATTTTAGCTCCCATGCTGTTTCCAGTGTATATGTTGCCATTGGGAGAAATCATCAGGCGATACAGTCTGGGTTTCCACTGCTATGCAGATGATACTCAGCTGTATCTGTCCTTTCTCCCCAGTCAGGGTGATGCACTCTCTGTGCTGAATAACTGCCTTGTGGAGATCTGACTTTGGATGAGTTCCAGCTGGCTGAGACTCAATACAGATAAGACTGAGGTATTGGTAGTAGACCCAGGTCATCCGCAGGCGGGTTTGGGAGCTGGACAACCATCAGGTTTGTTACTTGGTGGTATACCACTCTCTACCTCCGATCAGGTGCGAAATCTGGGAGTTATTTTTGATGATGGTCTGACCCTAAAATCTCAGGTGTCAGCTGTCGTCAAATCCTCTTTACCATCTGAGGAATATTGCCCGGGTGAAACACCTGGTTCCTCCAGGTGATCTTCCAACATTGGTCCACGCCTTTGTCACTACCTGTCTGGACTACTGCAATTCCCTCTACCTAGGGCTACCTGGGGTTGATATCCACCACCTCCAGCTGGTGCAGAACGCGGCTGCCAGGCTTTTGACTGGGACTTCTAGAACCAGTCATATTACTCCTGTGCTCCATGAACTGCACTGGCTGCCTGTTTGGTGGCGGATCACCTTTAAGGTTGGTTTACTAACCTTTAAAGCCCTACATGATCAGGGACCCGGTTACCTGAAAGATCTCCTGATTCCCTACTGCCCCCTCCATCCTCTCCGTTCCACCAACGAGGGATTGCTGGAGATTCCCAGGGTTCGATTAAAGACATCAGGATCTCATGCTTTTGCTTTTTCAGCACCAATCCTGTGGAATTCTCTACCTCGGTTGAGAGAATGCTCAAAAGTCGATAGTTTTAAGGTTGGTTTAAAAACATATTTATTTAGTTTAGCTTTTACTTAGTCATGGCTGACATATTTTAACGTATGAAAATGTTATTATTGTGTATATGTGATATGTACAGCGCCTTGGATTTGAAAGGCACTGTATAAATAAAGCTGGATTGAAAGTTGGATTGGACTGTATATAGTTTTATATTAGCAGAAATGCAAGGGAGGGAAAACAGACAGCAAGAGAAAACTGAGAGTCAGTGAGAGGCAAAAGAATTGTGAGACTGTTCAGGTTGATCAAATTTGAGGTCTCACAGGAAAATTTGGTTGCTCAACCAGACAGAGAAGACAGAAAAGGACAGATCCTTGCATTTAAACACTTTCTCAAAAACAAAAGGGACAGGGTCATATTCTACTCTGTCACAAACATGAAACAGTTTTTATTATTGTGTTCAGGGGGTTGGGGGAATATCTGGCACAGAGGTGCTAGACTTTAGAAAGACTGACTTCAAAAAGATGAGTGAAGTGTTGCAAGGGTTTCTGGATAGAATTCAGCCTAATATGGGCATGAATCAGAGGTGGGAACTCATTAAGCTAGGGATACTGGAGGCAACAAATTCCAGCAGCAAGATCCAAAGTAAAAAGGCTAGAATGAAGAAAGCTAGCTGGATAAGTTAGGGTGTCATAGACAGGGTGAGGAAGAAACGAGTTGCCTATAGGGATACAGGAGAACTGTGAAGGGGAGGATAGGGAGGAGAATCTGAAGGAAGCAAAGGAGGTGACCAGGGAAGTAAGGGCAGCAAAGACGTCAAGGGAGCTCAGACTGGCGAAGGGAATTGAGGAGGGGGAAAAAGACTTCTTCAGGTACATCAGGGAGAAAAGGGGTTTTAAGGACCAAATAGTAAGGATTAAGAAGGGGACAGAATGTGTGGAAAAAGGGGGTGAAAAGGCAGAAGCACTTAACGACTATTTCTGCTTGTTTTTTACCAAAGAGAACGTGGGGGAATACCTAAGGTTGGGGGAGGATGTGATCAGAAGGGGAGGGGGTGATGGACAGAGAAATTGCAGATGGTAGAGTGCTAGAGGGGTTAAGGGCACTAAGGGTGGACAAGGCACTGGGACCAGATGGTATACACCCCAGGGTACTGAAAGAGTTGGCAGAAGTCCTAGCAGGCCCATTGGCAAGTCTATTTCATGCCTTTCTGGACTCAAGGTGTGTACCTCAGGATTGGAGGATGGCTCACATGGCTCCACTCCATAAGACCAGTCCCAAAGACAACCACAGATACATAGAAACATAGACGTTGATGGCAGATTAGGACCACAAGGCCCATCCAGTCTGTAAATTACTTTTTCTACCTTATAAATGTGCCATTGGCCTTTGCTCTGTCAATGGCCTTTCTATTCATATTCATCTGTATTGCTCAATTATGCCTATCCCATGCCAGTTTGAAGCCCTGCACTGTATTCATATACACCACTTCCTGAGGTAGGCTGTTCCATGCATCCACCACCCTTTCTGTGAAAAAGAAATTCCTCACATTACCCCATTAATTGGCCTCCCTCTAATCTCATGCTGTGTCCTCTTGTCCTGTTATTTTTCTTTCACCTTGTTAATGCCCTTAAGGTATTTGAATGTTTCAAACATATCACCTCTCTCCCTCCTTTGCTCTAGAGTATACATATTGAGCTCCATTAATCTGTCCTCATATGCTTTTTGATGCAGTCCCTACACCTTTTTGGTTGCCCTTCTCTGGACTGCCTCAATTTGGTTAATGTCCTTGTGAAGGTGCAGCCTCCAGTACTGCACACAGTACTCCAGATGGGGTCTAACCAGTGTCTTGTAAAGAGGGATTATTACCTCCCTCTTCCAATTTCTGATACCCCTACTAATACACCCTAACATCCACCTAGCCTTACCTGCTGCTTTAGTGGTCTGCTTGGATGATGATAATGCCCAAGTCTGTTTCCTCCCTTGTGACTGTCAGCAACTCCCCTCCCAGCCTATAGGTGGCTTTCGGGTTTCTCTTTCCTATGTGCATGATCTTGCACTTCTTTGCATTAAATCCCAGTTGCCACTTTTCCGACCATTTTGCTAGTTTATCCAGATCTCTTCTCATTCTTCCCACCCCATCTGGATCATCTACTCCGTTGCAGATCTTGGTGTCATCTGCAAACAGACAAACCTTACCCTCCAGTCCATCTGCAATGTCACTGATGAAGATATTGAGGAGGACTGGCCTCAGGACTGATCCCTGGGTAACCCACTTGTGACTTGCATCTCTTCTGACTGTATACTGTTTACCACCACCACTCTCTGTTTTCTGCCCATCAACCAGGGACCAGGGAACTATAGACAGTAAGTCTCACATCCATACTGGGAAAACTGATGGAAGCAATCCTGAAGAAGATGCTGGTGACCATGCTGGAGGTCAGTGGGGTGCAGGACAGTCGACAGCATGGCTTTGTCAAGGGCAGATCCTGCCAGACCAACCTAGTAGTCTACTATGACTGGGTGACCAGGGAAATGGACAAAGGGCATGCGCTGGATGTCCTATACCTGGACTTCAGTAAAGCATTTGACTCAGTGCCACATGGAAGACTAACATGTAAGCTAATGGGCACAGGGGTGGGGGCAAAATTGGTGAGATGGGTGGAGAACTTGCTGCAGGGTGGTGGTGGGAGGAGAATTACCATCCCAAGGGCAGTGATGAGCAGGGTCCCACAGGGGTCGGTGCTGGGGCTGGTGGTATTTGGGGTATTTATTGCAGACATCTTAGTAGGAATAAATTGCAAGATCAGTCTATTTGCGGACAACACCAAGATGGGAGTAGTGGTGGATCACCAAGGTGGGTGGTAGGGATTGCAGGAAGATCTAACAAGGTTGGAGGCATGGTCTGATACCTGGCAACTTGGTTTCAATGCCAAAAACTGCAAGGTGTTGCGTTTCAGGGAAAAGAATCCAAAAAGGAGCTACTATCTCAGGAGGTGCAAGCAGCTGTGACTGAGGAGGAGAAAGATCTGGGCATGCTCATTATGGAAGCAAGTAACAACTCAGCACAGTGTAGGAAAGCAGCAGCAGTGGCCAACAAGATTCTGGGTTGTATTGCAAGGGATATAACCTCTAGGTGGAGGGAGGTGATTCTGCCATTATACAGATCGCTGGTCAGGCCCCACCTAGAGTACTGCTTTCAGTTTTTGTGCCCTTACCTAAAGAGGGACATTAGATTTCTGGAAGGGGTGCAATGCAGAGCAACAAAGGTGATCCAGGGTCTGGGGGAGTTACTATAGGAGGATAGACTGAGGGAGCTGAACATGTACTCTCTGGAGGAGAGGAGGGACAGGGGGATATGACTGAGGCCTTTAAGTACATGAGAGGAATAAACAGGACAGGAAGAGAGGGACTGTTCAAGGGGAGAGTAGGGAGAAACGCTCAGGGTAATGACGTGAGACTGGAGGGTGGAAGCTTTAGGAGGGAAATGAGTAGGCATTTCTTTACAGAAAGTGGGGTAGCCAAGTGGAATGCACTACTGGCAGAGGTGGTGGCCTGTATAACAGTGGGATACTTCAAGAGTGACTGGGATGGGGCAAAAGGGAGGGTCATGGGAGTGGCATCTGCAAAGTAGGGGTGTTACCTTCAAAATCGAGCAGACTCGACAGACCAAATGGTCTTTTTCTTCTGGCAGTTTCATATGTTCAGATACAACAGATATGACAAAACATCTAAAAATGCAAAGTATACTGTCATAGCATAGAAACGTAAAACCAAACGCCAGTACTGTGCTACCTAGTAAGGCTGTATGACTAGCATGAAAGTGTTCAACACCTTCTATGTAAATCATCTCAGAAGTATAACTATCAAACTGAAACAGTGAATAACTTTAGTTTACCATTTTAACATTATATAAAGAACAGTCTATGGATATTATTTGCATCCACTTCTACTGAAAACAAACATAGAAGTCAATCAAGAGTTCCAGGCTACTCCAGTTTCTCCTTACCCAGATTTTGTGCTGAGATAACTGTAGTGCACTCTTATTTGAGACAGTAAAATATTTAGGTGTCAAAATATTCAAACATGCGGGTTGCCAGGTGGGGTGGAAGGTACCGAGCATAGTTGAGAGTGAAGATAGGCATCCCACTTGTGATAATATTTAGTCCCCTTATTAAGGTTACAGTAGGAGAGACTCTTTAGAATGGCCACCTGTTCCACCACTTCATGCCATGCCACTAAGGACAGAGGATGTTGTTGCCTCTATGTCATAAGAATAGTTCACTTGGCTTCCATCAGCGCTGTCATCACCCACTGTTTCAGGGAAATAGCTAATGGCTCCAGTGTCGAGGTGTCATCTAGCAATAGAAGGGGGGGATGGTGGATCAATCCTATGGCCCATGACCTTGGAACAGTCTGCCAAAACTACCACCCAGTAGTGGGACAGTTTTGGGCACTGCCACAGCTTGTTCAAAAGGTGTGCTGGGCTCTGCTGGCATCTCCAACACTGAGCATTAGGGAGGAGGCCCATCTTGTGCAGTCGTGCTAGAGTCCGGTACCACCAGTGCAGTATTTTCAATTGTAACATTTGACTTCAAGAGTCTCTGTACCCTATACGGGGCTTGTTTCAAGTAGCGTGCCCACAGTTCAGGGGATATTGTTGCCTGTGCATCTTATTGCCATTGGAGCTT
This sequence comes from Neoceratodus forsteri, assembly GCA_016271365.2. Taxonomy (NCBI): domain Eukaryota; kingdom Metazoa; phylum Chordata; order Ceratodontiformes; family Ceratodontidae; genus Neoceratodus; species Neoceratodus forsteri. The sequence goes on from CM028130.1 coordinate 1,321,150,277, forward strand.
ACAGTCACCAAATCAGGTGGACTTGAATCCTTCGGAGTCCTATAGGCCTTACCAGCAATCCCTTTCTGCCTACCTGGTTTGTGTAGGTCTCCCAGCCATTCCCACTGCTGCACCAGTCCCTGAGAGGCCTGGAGAGCTTTTATGTCACCTTGAAGTTGCAGGAATTTCCAAAAGTCCTTCTTAGGGAGCTGATATTTTTCCTGTTTTTGCTGGTAGGACATGAATACCATTGTGTTTGGTACAAAAAGATCCCCTATCACCTGGATTCCCTGTCCTCCCAAAAGGGCCAGTGTAGGGGAACTCCTCCAACCAGGATCTTAGGGTTGTCCCATAGTCTGGTAAGCTGGAAAGGGTGGACCATGCATCCTTTGGAGTTCATGATATAGACATGCTCATGTGCCAGGACCTCCGGGTCTCTTCTACGATAGGGCTTTTTAGCACCCTTGATGGTTTCACAGCCTGTAAGAAGGTCCTCAATCACTGTCCTCCTGCAATGTCAGTTTTTAGTTGAGCACTACTTCTGGTAAGTTTTTCATACCCTGAGATCAGTTCACAGTGTCTGCTATTTTACCAGCAATATTTTCTTTGATTCTTTGTAAAGTGTGTGGGGGTTGGGGGAGGAGAGGGGGCATTGGTTTCTACGTGGCAATGTTTTAAATCAGAATTAATGTTTTAGAGGGTGAATTCAAACCAATTATAGCCACTGCTCAATGAACAAGGGCCTTGTTTGTTGAGCGGTGCCCTTAATTTGTTTGAATTCACCATCTAAAATATGAAAAATTGTAGCTTCAAACTGCCCCATGGAAACTAATGGAGCACTCCCCTCCATCGCACACACACACTTTACAAAGAATCAAAGAAATAATGTAGGTAAAACAGCAGAGAGTGTGAACTGATCTCAGGGTATCACAAGCTCTGACCAGAGCCGATAGGGCTGTGACAAGCTGCCTAGTGACCAATGTTATACGTGTTCATAGAAATTATTGAACTCCCATGTGTAACTTGGCAATTTTTTGGAGGTGTTGCACCAAATTTTCAACATGACCTTTTTGGAACCCCTCCTCAAGTGCCAGTGCAATTTTGTTCACTTGTCCCAAAAGGTGATTTCGCAGAGTGTCCGTGCCATTCTGTGCTACAGGTACAAAAACACATTTTGGGCTGGATGTGAAAAATGAAAGCTGTACTGTTAATAAGGAGGTGTGCAAAAATGGCAATGTTGAAAATCTGGAGTGAAAATATTTAAAATTGGTGAAGTTAGGAGCATGCATAGAAACTGTGCAATGCACATTCACAACGCAGTCATTTTTTTTAATTTTTTTTCACCAAATTTGCAACATGGGCTTTTTGGGACCCCACCTCATGAACAGTGACTGAAAAATCTACTTTTGGGATTTTTTTCAGGGCTGTATTGAAAAATAAATGCACACCTGGCATGGTTTTTCAGCCAACCAGGTTGCATTATTTTTCAAGTCCAATTTCTAAGTCTTGTGCATCAACAGTTCACTGTTTGTGTTTGTTTCTGCTACTTAAAGAGTGTGTTCCAGTACAGCCAACCTCAGTAAAAAGAAAAGTTTTTGTTTGAAAGGAGTAGCCCTGTGAACAGGCAAGGCAAAAATCATGTGTAAACAGATTGGTACAAGATAGACCAACTCACCCATTATAAAATATACAGCTAGTTGTTTGAATAATGAATCAAGAGAATTTATTATTAATGGCACAGTGTTTATCAAATGTTTTAGAAAAATCCTTCTTCAGTGACGCACTGTATCAAAAAAACTCTTGAATTGGTATTGTTCATACAGTAATATAGTCACAGCCTTATTATTTCCCATCCTGGGTTCATGGCCTTTTGATATGTTGTCTTTTAAGTATTGACCCATTTGCAGCTTTAATTTATTTTCAATTTTTTTGGTTGTCTGCAGTGTTGTGGGATCTCCAGCTCTCTCTTGGAAATGGAGGTGAATGATGACCTCCATTACCGAGAGAGAGCTGGAGGTCCTGCAACACTGCAGACAACTAAAAAATGAAAAAAAAATAAAGCTGCAAGTGGGTCAGTACTTAAAAGACAACATATCAAAAGGCCATGAACCCAGGATGGGAAATAATAAGGCCGTGACTATATTACTGTATGAACAATACCAATTCAAGAGTTTTTTCGATACAGTGTGTCACTGAAGAAGGATTTTTCTGAAATGTTTGATAACACTGTACCATTAATAAATTATCTTGATTTCTTATTCAAACAACGTATTGTAGGTTTTATATTAGGTGAGTTGGTCCATCTTGTACCAATCTGTTTACACATGTTTCTGCTATTTGCCATGACTCTCCTGATCATTTGGTAATTAAGAGCATCTCAGACTAATCCCCAGTTCATCCACTGAGTTTAAACTCAAATTTCTTAGGCATCTTTTCTATGTTGTAGGCTGCTACTGGTGTACCCAACATCAGAAACAAACAGTATCCATACATTTCCTTTCCACAAACAATGCATAAAGGAGCTTGCAAATCATTTTAAAGTAGTGCTGTTTTCTTACTCAGTTTTTCTTCATTCCATAATTTTGCCGGGGGATTCTTTCATTCATAAACTGGGTGAGTTGTGGCTGAGCCTGACCACCGATGACAATTGGACTACTTATAGGTCAAGTACCTACACTCCCTGTGTGTTTGTTTCTTTTATTTGTCCCACTCCTGTAGCACCCCTACAAAACTGCAGAAATGTTAAAGAACTGTGATTTTAAACCAGTGAATGAACCATGACTGAACCTGCTATATCCTCAATTATTGTCTTACAATATCACTAATCACAAGCACTGCAATAAAACAATGATTTAATAATTTAGTGGTAATCCATTACTGGGTTGTGTTACTATAAAATACTCACAGATGCAAACAATGTGATAAAAAACACAAAACCAAGTTAAGTGCCTAAACTGAAAGCATGGGATTATTAAAGATAACATGCCTTCTGAGGTGACATCACCATTATAAAACTATGTAATAGGTTTAAAATATTTACTGTATGCTCTTATGCTGCAATACCTTCTTAGAAGATTTCATTCAAGAGTCAGATTTCTTGGGCGGATTTTTAAAATGTGGGGACACTGATGGATATCCAATTATCAGATCCAATTGTGCTAAAACTTGAGGCTCAAACTCTCAAAGGCACTCAAGGTTTTGTGGCAGTTTTCTTGCTTTACAGGAATTTGCATCTAAAAAATGATGCAAGTGCCATTATGTTGATACAAGACCACCATGTTCGAAACAGCTGTGTAAAACTGTGGCAGAAGTTTGAACACATGTAGAACAGCTTTTAGGATAACATCTTTTAGGTGGTTTAAGCTTCTGATGCAATGCCATAAAACGGTGGCAAATATGGGACATGTGTCTTTAAATATCCTGCCTAGTCTGTCATTGGCAATACAAGCTAACCCTTACAGAAATAATCATATGAAATGTTTTCATGCTGCACACATAAAACTACCCAAGTGATATGCCTGCTGCAAGTATGATTTAAATGCTAAATCTGAACCGATTGCATGCATGTGGCATGCATGCAGCAAGCAAGTGTGGAAGGCATATTTTTATGTTAAATTGGAAAAAACTGCATGCATGCAGCATGTGTGCCAAAAGCAAGTGGTCACTTATAACTGCATGCATAACAGTTAAGTGACTTACTTAGGATCACACCATATCCAAGTGGGGTTGATGAGATTCAAACCCAGGTCTGCAGGTCATCTCCAAGTCTTCTGGTTTGTAGTACAGTGACTTTAACCACTAAGCTACATGCTTGCACTTCAGTACAAATCTGCATACATCTGCACACATGCAGCATGCTTTTAGGCACTGTTATACTTTAGTTTTCTTGTCCCCCCATCATCTCAGCTGCACAGCTGAACTGTAGTACACATACCAATGGAAACACATGTTGTTCTTCCCACCCTTAATACACACATTTACCCAAAAAACTACATCATCACTTCTGTCTTGCCTGCACTCCTACTATTTTCTCTCCATAGTTTTGAATGCTTCCACACAAACATGCACTCTGCTCTGGGCATGGCCCTGTCTGTGGCTCCAGTTTTCTGGGGTCCTATAGCTGTACATAATTAGTACTGGGGGGGCTCTTTCCTGGGGTCCTATAGTTGTATATATAATAGCATTTATTGCACCTCCAATTTTATGAACTGCACTGCTCATATGCGCATATGTTTTACTGTGAGTGACTACTTGATCATGTAACGTGTGCCCTGAGTCTGTATACTGACTCTATCTATATTTGTGTTGTCCAATGTATTTGAACTTTTATTTCCTGTATTCTCCCGGATTGTACCTGAAAATAGGCAAATGTCTTGTCTAGTGTGCCTACCCAGTTAACAAAAGCTAAATAAATAAATAAATAAATAAAACAGACTTTAAGGGGCAACACAAAAGTAACAATAACTCAACACCCACCGACATGGCCAATCCCCCTCCCATGCAAACACACTGTTGCAGGTGTAGCCATGCTGCTACAGACAACCCACCAAGAATAGATATAAGCTCAGAGTCTCTTATCTGCATACTAGGGAGCAAGAGTCAGGAGTCTTTAAGAGATGATGTACATGGGTCAGAGTGCAAGGGCATACCACCTTAAAATGAATGGAGTTATTTTTTATTACTATTATATACATTATGATGGTGAGTTGGAGAATAATGAACACCACTGTTCTATTAATAAGACCTCTGTTAGTCACCTTCATTAATGTCCAACTCTCCATCAATAATGTTTAAAATAGTAATAAAAAAATACCCCTATTCATTTCAATGGTGCACACTCCTGCAGTTTCCCTTGCCCTAGGACATAATGTGCCTGATCATGGGGATGTAGAGGTCAGCTTCACTGGGGGGGGGATAAGCCTGACTATAGTGGGGCTACAATAGTCTATGCATACCATACCAGTCAACTATTCCTGAATGCAAGGGACAGCTCTCATTTCACCCCAGAAAACTGAAATGCTCCTCATCCATCCTTCATGGAAAACATGCTGCTAAAACAAAGGATGTCCTGTAAATTTAGACTTTATGACAGGGGTGCCATTTCAGATTTCAGCAGGGGAAGCCAATAACCAGTGGAGGCCAGGTGCTAGTTAGCCCCTAGGTGGCAAGCTCTAGAATGTCTGGAATGTCTCTAAAAGGTAAAACTTATTTGTTGTAACTGAAAAGTGATATGCAAATCTGGAGAAATTCAAATGTGTAAGATTTATCTGTCTTTACCCCAGAGCAGTGCATCAGATTTGGGCTTAAGCCACCTAGTTACTAACCATTGTTTTTCTTGGCTGAAGTTCTGAAGTCCTGAAGTCCCACCCAAATAAACTGTGCCCTGATTTCTCTCCCTGACTCCATTCTATTCAATACCCATCCAATATGGGTAGTAAAGCTTCCCAAAAGCACAGAAACATGAAAAACACATCAATATTTCATTCCTTCCTCCTTCCCCAATCCCCCTGTAAAAAAAAAAAAATTTTTACTTACCTGGCCATCTAGCCAGAGCCTCCAGTCTGGCCTAGTGCACTACCAGCCCAGTTTTCAATCCGCTCCTTCTCCATACTTCTCTGTACTTCTGCCAGAATCTGGATGCTAGAACCAGCCATCCCAGGTCCCCAACATGGTCTGCGATTCATAGGAGTCATAGGATTCATAGGAGGCTTCAAACTTAAGACAACTTGTCCATATAGTTTGCCTTTGTTTATTTTAATATTTGGTGGCCCTATCTGTATAAAGCTTGTCCAACCCCCTTTTAAAGGCATCCATATGCAGGCTGTCAATTAATGTCTGAGGGAGTTTATTCCATTCAACTAACAACCTCTGACGATACCAATATTTTCTTGACTTGTGGTTCCATCTAGATACATACAACTGTTTACTATGCCTTCTGCTACCATCCCTAATTTTCCTTGATATAAATACAAACTCATCCCTCAGCTGAGTATCTCCCATGACCATATACAATAAGCACATATCTCCTCTGGATTTTCTATAATGTAAAGAGCACAAATTCAAAATCCTTAACGTTTCATCATAAGTCCTATTTTTTAGTGTCGTTATTGATTTAGTGGCCCTTCTCTGGACCCCCTCCACTCTCATTATATCCTCCCTTCTAAAAGGAGACCATACTTGGGCACAATATTCCAAGTGAGGCCTAACCAGCGCTTCATACATAAGTATTATCACCTCCATTTCTCTGCTCTAGATGTACCTCAGTATACAATTCAAATTTTGATTTGCCTTCCTAACCTGATGAAGTCACCTCACCAACTGAACCCACCCAACCTGTGTTTCTTGCTTCTTGCTTGGCTGCTGCCACACTGCACTGATCAAGGCCTATGAAGGTTGCCCACACTGCTGTCACTGCTACTGCTAGGACTAGTTTGTTGCTGCGGGGGCTGTGCTATATCTTTTGCAAGGCGAGCCTAGTAGAGTAAGTAGGTAGTCTAGTCTCCAGTTAGCTTCTAGCTCACCCTCTACCCCTTCAGCCACCAGGGTAGATGGAGGCTCACTAACAGCAGACCAACAAAAATATGCCACCACAACACTTATTGAGAATTCAGTGCTCACTGACTCCTCCAAGCTGCAGTGTACAGCCTATCTAATCTGTGGTGGGAAAGACAGTGTTACACTCACATGACTCATGTGCTCTTGCTTGACTGGAGCTCCTCCATGTTACATGTGATGGTGCTGCCGCTAATAGGAAGAGATAGTAACACAATACAGACACAGTTGTGTCAGGAGTGCACCTGCAGTGTAAGCGCACACAGGTAGGGGGACACTTTTTGTGCAAAAGATTAAATCCAAATTTAATGCCATTATGGCCACACCATAGGAAAAACCTAGGCACAAATGTGTGGGGGGCGGACAACTGCTCCCCTCTACCCTACCTAAATGGCATCTCTGATATATGTTAGAAATTCATTTTCAGGTGCTAATATTGGTACAAGTAAATACAATGGTTTCCACTGTGTTCTGAGGTACTGTATCTCCATGTTTCAGGATGTGTCCCGAACATTGTATTATTAGCTCTGGAGTTGCTTTAGTCCTATCAAGCACAATAGTCACTAATAAATGTTACCGGAACACAAGAAGTAGTGGTTTGACCCCTTACACAATCCTTGCTTTTAAACTTCAAATGTGTAGGAAAGCATTCACTTTGTATGCTCCTGCTATTTTAAATGAATACAGAAAGTTGATTCTGAAAGCACAAAATGTATTGCACTTTAAGCATTTGTTGATAAATGTTTTGTATTGCGAGAATGTTTGCAGATGTTTTTAATTATGCTGTGTAAAGTATATTTTATGTATTGCATTTTTTATGTTTGATGTCAGGCATGGCTGAAAAAGGGCTGTGCCCATTCCATTTCTTGGTTAAAAATGAAAACAAACAAACATTGTGAGGGTTAGTGTCCCTTATTGTTCCTCATTTTCAGTGTCCATGTCCCTCATTTTAGTGACAACATGTGAGGTATGGTGCATGCTTCCAAGATCCTACTCAGCACAAAAAGTTCTGAGCATGGCCATAGTGTATATGCTCCATACAGAATGACAAAAGGAAAGTAAGTGAGCCGAAATAGTCATGGAGATACACATTTGTAGCACTAATTATGCATAAGAGGATTTGCATGGCCCAAAACAAAAAGATCAGGCTTCACAACACAAAGGCCCTTCTTCGCACATCTGGAATGAGGAATGTTGACTGACTATATCCTATGCATTTAATGAAGTAAGCAAATTATACTTTAAAAATTAATGGCAATTTAATGAAAAAAATCACAAGCAATTAAACAACTTGCAAAAGGATCAGAATTATTTGAGTTTACCTAATTTTAATGGGAAATTAATGAAAAGCCTCAAGGAAAGGAGGGAGAGGGGGACATGATAGAAACTTTCAAATACCTCAAGGGAATCAACAAAGTCCAAGAGGGTAGCATCTTTCAGAAAAAGAGATGTGCAAGAACAAGGGGTCACAATTTGAAGATAGAGGGGGGACGGCTCAGTGGTAATGTGAGGAAGTATTTTTTCAGACAGAGAGTTATAGATGCATGAAACAGTCTTCCTGAGGAGGTTGTAGAGTCAAAAACAGTGGGCAAATTCAAAAATGCATGGCACAGACATAAGACAATTCTAGTGGGGGGTAGAAGGAAGTAGGCTGTTGGTTAACTAGGATCTGCAGCTTATCCGTTAGGTAGGGTAATGGGCAGACTAGGTGGGCCAAGTGGTCCTTATCTGCCGTCAAATTCTAATTTTCTATGTAAAAGGGTATTTTAGTGGCTCTAATTGCTAGCAGTAGTATGAGAAATAGAAATTGATGTGTTTCTTTAGATGAGATTCACACCAGCTTTGTTGCTGTACATGTTGTAAGCGTGTAGAATGTGAACCCAATGTGATTTTTAAAAGATGTTCATACCAGCTTAACTGCTGCACTCACGTCAAGCATGCAACACACAAACCTGATGTGATTTTTAGAAGATGTTCACACCAGCTTACCTGCTGCATACATGTCAAGCTTGCAGCATGCAAACCTTATTTGCTTTTTAGACATTGTTCACTTATGTTCGCTTTGTGTATGTGAATCAGTTGCAAACATTGCACAATTAAGCATGTGGCATGCATTCTGCATGTATACATCACACTTATATTTCTGCAAGGAAATTCTCTAACTTACAAGATATCATTAACTTAGACTTAAGAAGCCATCGAATCATTAAGATTTTATAAAGAACCATGTTTTTTCACCTTATTTCTATATGTATCTTTATGAGTCCTTATAATATTTGGATCATAACTTCTTCTGTACTTCATTTCCAGAAAACTTTTTATATTTCTACACAAGAAAGGAATGGATGAAAATGTAAAAAACAAACAAAACAAGAAACACGGATCTACAGACAAAGTCTTACCTCAGACTGCACATTATGCCCTATCAGGCCTATATTTTTTGGCTTATTGCTAGCTTAGTTTCATCGCTGTATCGAGTATCTAGTGCATAGGCTAAATAGTTTGCTCATTGTAATATAACAAATGTTATTGTAAACCCTGCACATGCATGATGCCCTATGCATTGTATCAAAATATTTTGCACACTGCAATACAACAAATGTTACTGTAAACCTTGCATATGCTTGATGCACTATACACTGTATCTCACTTGTATGTATTGTACTATACTGCTGTTTCTTCTGTATGTCTCATATGTATTTTCCTATGACATGGAGACTTTGGAAATGAGCCTCCGACTCAAAGGTTGTAAATTCCAAAATCTCAAATAAATAAAATAAATAAATAAATATTGTTAAATAAAACATATACAGTGGGTATATACATACTGTGCAAAGCATCCTCTCTATAATATCTTAATAACAATGATCTGCAGCTGGCCAACCTGCCAGTGCAGAAGTTGGAATTCCACTCGTGATGCTGACAACCCAGGTTTGGGAATAGAACCAGGAGCTGGAGGGCCGGCCAGGGGGAGAAGGACTGAGTGTCCTTGGGACTGCTCTCCTTCTCTTGGGGGAAGGGGAAGTGTGTCCAGTGCTTTGTTGACCTCAGGTGGAGGCGGGGAGTGCTGCATGGCTGGCACCAGAATTTTGGGGGGGAGATGCTGGTCATCATTGCACATTCCCACCCACTGGGACATCAGCATGTTTGCAAACAAAAATCTGCCAGACCCTGGCATGATGATCCTGCCCTACTGCTGTCCTCACTGCCTTAGATGCCTGCTGGGGGGATCCCTCTCCCATGGCCCCAATCCAGGAGGTAAGCCAGGGATAGCCTACAATGACCATTGGGTGGAAGCCCCCAGGCATACCCACCCAAGGGGGCAAGTCTGGACATGGGGAGGCTTGGATGGATACAGGCTGACCTCCAGCAGGAGGATTGGTGGGGCCAAGCACAAAAAGAATGCAAAATAAAAAAAAAATAACAATGATCTAGCCATTAATAAATGAAACAAACATTATTTCTGAAGGGTAGGATTTATTTATTTATTTAAAAGTTTAACCAGGAAATACATATGAGCTTACACCAGCTTGTTTCCAGATGTGTCCTGGGGGAGAGGGGAGAAGGAGAGGAGATAGCAGCAATATAATTAATAAAAATACAAGACATAAAACACAATGATATATAATTACAAGGAGAATCATACATTTATAGGCAGTTTAGTAGTAAAATGCAATTAAAAAAGAAATATAACAATCTACATAAGTAAAGAAGGGAAAAGTAGTGAAACAGCATGAACTGGGCAAAACTGGATAAGGGGAGTAACAACAGGACAACCAGTTGCATGTGATGCGGGAGTAAAAGAGAACAGAGTCATAGACAGTTGCAGGAAGGATAATAGAAGTCATAAAAAAGTGAATTTAGGTAGGAAGGAGACGAGGCAGAATGAATAGAAAGGGGAAGCAAGGACCAAAGTTTAGGAAAACAGTAAGAAAAAGCAGATTGACCAACTGTAGATTTTCCAGGGGGAAGAGCAAAATAATGGGAAGAAGTGTGTTGAATAGGTTAGGAGGATGAGGGAGGAGGGGATAAGAGGGATGTGAGGTAAGGGGGGGGGAGCTAAACCAGAATCTGGATAAAAAAGAGAAACAATGAGAAATGAGGATGGCATTCGGTAGTACACATAAGCATTTCAGTATAATTTCTCTTAACAAAGAATTGGACATGACTTTGGCTTTCCTTATATAACACACAGAAAATCATTTGACCAAGTCAACTAGAAAGATTTAATTTTTACAGAGTACACTTATAGTCCTCATGAATGTGAATTATATTATTTCATGTGCTTTGTTTAATCATTATCTTTTATTGCTCCTTCACTATACTACTTTGTTTATTGTGTCCATATTCACTCTGTTACACCTTATTATTATATTAACTGGATTCTTCTGGTGCCCTTCTCCCTCCCCAGGACACATCTGGGACTGAACTGTTATTTCATTAAGCTGTACATGTTAACCGTTGCTGGGCCGCAGACTGGTGTATGTGTCCAGAACTCCAATACCTTCTAACTCTGTAGGCAGTCTAAGGGCTAAACCTTTATAATAAATAAATGAATAAGTAATTATTAGATGTTATGAAAATATTATATACCAACCCTAAAACAAGAGTCTTACACAATGGATGACAAAATATTTCCAGATTCATAGGGGGCAATGCAATGTTGTTCTTTACTGATCTAATTCTGTATATTGGCTCCTTAGTAGTTACAGTAAAATCAAAAAGACAAATTCAGTGAGAGATGTACTTAAGGAAAATATAATTTAAACTAATCTAATCAGATGTAACTTTTGTGCACAGCTGAGATCCAATTAATTTCCACCACTATTTGGGATATTGTTAGGGTACTAGCTTAATAGAGATAATCCATGAGCATTTCCTTTTACTAATTTCTAAAATGAAACAGTCTACTTTGGAATTGTTTCACTATGGAATTCTACTACTTTCACATATTTGGAACTTAAAATTCATTTGAATATTCAATTATCTTCTAATCTTAAACAGGACCCAGTGATCAATAATAGCAGTCAGATACAGAATACTGGCCTAAAACACCTCTAAGTTTGTAGGGTAGAACAAATGTTCTAAATATGGACAGCCTCCCTGAAATCATTCATCTAAAAAGCACAGTCTCGATCTTCATAACTAAATCTTGGTTTACTAGACTGCCCTCTTAGATCTCTGCATTTAGTTAGAGAAAATCTCATAACTGTTCTTATTTATTTTTAGTTATTTATTTTTTTATTGGAAACATAAAGCAGGACACAAACATTTGCAGAGAAAACAAAAGTAACAAAACTAATATACAGGAAGTAATAAAGTGCAGTAAAATCTACATGATAAACAACCAATGTGGAATTTGCCTATATATTTGCATGGAGAAGTACCTTAATTAATCAAGGGTTTCACCAATAACTCTTTGAGACTAGTGGTATGGGGTGAAGGGAGCAAGGGACACTTATATAGCCGATAAGACTAAAGATCAAGAAGTTAGGTTAATATGATCACAACCCCACCATAATCAGCATGAATCAAGGACATACATAGTCCTCATTTCACCAGCCTCAGTACCTCACTGAAGCTTATTGGCTGCCTAAATAATGATCAGATTTTGCATATAGGTCTAATTTATCTTCCAAGGTATAATAGACATTTACCAGCCTATGTATCAATAATATGAAAGTCAACCATGAAGGAAACTCAGGAGTAGTAGCATCCTTCCATTTCAACAGAATGCACTTAAAGGCTATGATCAGGCCCAGTCGGATTACCCATTTTTGAAATGAAGGGACAGCAGCTAGAGGACCACTGTATCACAAGATAATCCATTCGGTCCTCTTTTCTAAACTCACATCTGAGGCTATTGAGAGGGTATGTAACATAATTGTTCTTATTTATTTATTTAGTTATGTATTTGTTGACTGAGTAGGTGCATTAGTCCAATGGATCTTTTTCAGGCATGACCTGGCCAAGAAGGGCAATACAGAAGTAAGAATTCATCATGATTTGTCGGCTACTGCATGACATCCCACATCTCAGAGGAGGTCTATAGCTTCAGTACCTAAGTTTTACATGTATTAATTTCCCATTTAAACATAAAATTCATCATTTAAGCATAACATTACTTTACAAAGAACTACATTTTAACAGCTGCTTTTACCTGTGGAACCTATGTCCCACATTTGAGATTTCTGGTTACAAATTAGGAATCTAAACCATCAGATTAATAGAGTAGTATATTTTTCCAACAAAATGTTTGCATGTTGTGTACTCTATCAAATGTGTGTCTTCTCAGGTGCTATAGACCATTAAAGAGGATATGAAATGATTTCTAAATTGCAGCTGATTGCAATATTCCTATAGTCAGAAATATTTATTCCACAAGATGATTCATATTTAACTGCACTTGGAAAAAAATGTGGTTTGAAAACAAATCTACATTCCTTTATATTCCTGGCAACAATCTGTGTAATCCTCTTCTTGGAACCGGTAATTTGGTGTTTTAACTATGTCATAGTTTGTACACAGAATATTGAATGCTGTTTTAATAGGTTGACAGCTAATGCTTAGCATTTTGTACACAAACTGAGACATAGTCAAAACTCCAAATTACAAGTTCCATGAGAACAATTTTGAATGTTGTCCATAAAAAGAAAACTATGTAAAACCTAACTTTTGGCATTGATGATTATTTATATAGAGTTAAATACTAATCCTTTGTAGGTATGAATTTCATTTTTTTTTAAATATAAACATTACAAACAGCTGCCAATCAGCACATATTTCCTGGGTCCTTTAATGGATTATATTGTAAGCAAAAAGCTTTTTGGAAAACATTGGAAAATATAATTTTGCACACACATTGACAAATTCAAATTTAGATATCTAAGATACTCTTTACTTACAGTACAGAAGAAAAAAAATCTCATACTGTAGTTATAAAAACCATTATTAAAAGTTTAACAAGAAATGGGGCAGTCGCTTTATCATATAAAATTCCATTACTTAGCCACAGGGATTAAATTGGGCAGAGGCCCATGGGAACTCAGTTTCACCACTTCTGGAAAAAAATGTATGACAGCTCCACCACCTCTGTCATCTTTCCTTGTTGACTTCTACAGGAGAGCCCCACCACCAAGAAAGGACATTTCCACCACCTAGATGTGAGCGTTCTCCCTCCTAAACATTTCCAATTTAACCACTGCTTAGCCATTACAAATCAGTAAGATAGTAATGAAAACACTACGCTATTATAAGAGCCATATTGAACCTTGTTTTAATTTATAAAAGTAATTAACCTTTTACTCTATAACAACTGCTGGCACTCAAAAATGTACTGTACTGCACAACATTGCTTCTATGTGTACCCATATGCATTACAAGTCATGGTCCAACTAAAGCTGTATTTCTCTATTTCTTTAATATAATTATAATTATAATTATAATTATATGATTATATGTATGTTCATCTACTGTAAACCTGTATACTGTACTGAACTCAAACTGTTACATCCACAAGGACTGCAGTTAGGTACATCTGAATTAAATTAAGTTTTATTTGGTTGCATAATGTTTTTCTAATCTCAAATGCAGAACAGTTTTCATCTGTTGCTTTGCATTTGGCACTTTCAAGATCCATTATAGTGTGGAAATAGAAAGGAAGAAGAATCATGTCAGCTTCAGAAATTGGATACCCCACTGAGTTACTGCTGCCTTGCTGCTGAGCGTAGCCTAGTAGTAGAGTGTAAATCTGTAAACTTGGAGATGTAGGTTTCAATGCATCCAGAGCCATTTACTCATTTTATGTGACTTGAGCAAGTTTCTTAGCCTCTCTGTGCTTAAAGATCAGCTATAGTTTGGGAAATGTTGGACCTGATTCTGAGTTGCAGGGGCTGATGTAAATTCATTGTGCCAGTATTTTCACACCAGCCCCTTGTTTGTGACTCTCTGAAAGATAGTTAAAAGGATTGCAACCCCCCTTCCATGTCATCACACTTCAGACTGTGCTTGAGTGTAGATGTGGTCAGGGTCACCATGCTAATGGCATGCAGTGCCATGATTAGAAACATGGCATCATCTGCTGGTCTGGTCACTCATTTGCAACATCCCTTTGCCTGTTGAACTATTGCAGGTAGGCAGTTGGGGCATCACAAAGCTGCAGCTGGCTGCATTATTTATTTAGTTTTTGATGCCAGGTAAGATACATTTGGCATACATATGACTATTTTCAGGCATGACCAGGGAGAGTTATAGACTAAGAACAGAAAAAATATAAATCAAACAGTGTACATACATTGAGAGCAATGACATCAGGGGTTGTAATTATTCTACATTATTAAATAAGCAGAAGAACAAACCAACCAGTAGACAGTGCAGTTGAAAAATATACTTGCTTAAAAGGAAAACCCGATAACTCTTTGACACCTGCAAAGGATAAATAATGGCAAAGGATGAGCATGTCCAATTACGACAGGGGGAATATGGGGCTACAGAGGAGTGGATCCACTGGACTAGCATGGAGCATTATGTACTGAGGTGGGTGGTGGCACTTGACTACCAAAGAGACATCTGGAGTCCAAACACCCACAAGTGGGCCAAAAGAATAGGTCAGCAGGTGAGGCAGAATGGTATGAATAGGAGACATGTCCAGCATGTCTGCATATAGCACTGCACCATACACAGACATGTATAACTTTTTAGGAGCTATATACACACAACAGCTAGACTGTCTAATTTGAATCCCAGCATGCATGATGGGGACTCCTCCCCATATAGCATAATTCAGGATTTGAGTATAGCAAGATTGTTAAGAAGCACTTGCCACATGAAGTTAGAATACATTTTATGTGATCAAACAGGTATGTCACAAGTAGCACAATTTCATCAAAACTGCTGCAATTTTTTGAAAATCCAACCCAATATATTCACACTTTTAAATAAACCCCAACTCACTCCCAGCTACTATTTAAAAAAAACATACTGCATGAACACTTCCTTTCACTTTTTTAACTTGCTTAACCTTATCACTCAGGTCTCACAAGCACCAGTGCTGATTTCCAAGTATATCACCACCCAATAAATAAAAGCCTGCATTCGATGCACCTCACATTTGTAGCTCAATACCTGTCTCGTACTCCAGTGAAAACATAAAAGAAACAAACACTGGCCAGAGCCAATAGGGATGCAGGTGAAGAATTTGGTGTAAAAATATTGAAAATTACAAACGTTACTAGCCTTCGTTAGTAAAATGTAATTGGGGCTCCTAAATTTGTTGTTTTGTAATATTTGAACACCAGCTTTTCAACATAGCCTTGTTATGACCCTGACTCATGAAGACAGGCAGAGCAAATGTTTAAATCCTGCCGGATTTAAAATCAACTTTTGGGCCACAACAATGCATTTTGGGCAGGAGTCAAAAAATGACAGCTGTCACAGTCATGAAGTGGTAAGTGTTTGGGGAGGTGAGGGGTGGGTGCTGAGTGGCAGGGTTGGGTAGTGAAGCAGTGAAATGGCACAAAATACATCAATGGACTTTCTTTACATGTAAAAAAAAAACGAAGATTTCTGCACTGAGGAATTGGGCACCCCTCAGTGCCACTGTTACATTTCTGGGGGGAAGTGAGATAGTGGGTGCAGAGAGGGAGGGATAGGTGGGGGGTTGAATCTATAAATATTCAAAATTAAAAAAAGGAAAAGATCACATATAACCATGCATGCACAGTAGTGGATGGGGGTGGGGTGGAGTAGGCAGTTAGAGGATTTGTGATTGGGACACTGGGGGATTGGGAACCCCTAGTGTCAGTATTATGTTTCTGGGGGAGGAGGATGTGGGGTGGTGGGTGCAGAGAGGGAGGGCCAGTTGGGGGGAACTAAATATTTAAGCAAAAAAAGCAGAAATAATCATGCATGCAATGTAGTGGACGAAGAGGGGAGGGACTCTGGTAGTCAGAGGATTTGTGATCAAGACACTGGGGGATTGGGAACTCCCAGTATCATTATTATCTTTCTGACATGGGTGGGGGTTTTGTGTTTCAGTGGTCATGGAAGAACACATCACAGTCCACCGTGACCACCAAAATTAAAAAACAAGTGTAGTGCAACTCCCTACACAGACAGCGAGCAGAGTGTTTCACAGACGCGGAGGCAATTGTGTTGTCACTCCAACATGATGTTCATTTGCAAGTAATGTGGACATCCTTTTCTCATAGCATGAGGTCTGCTGGACTCTGGTCACAGCAGCCCTAAAAAGTGAGCCTACCATCTCCAAGTTTTTTTTTTTTAAAACAGGATGGGGACAAAGCCCACCACTTCAAATAAATTAATAAAAGAAACATCACATCTAATGTGAGTCTTTGTCAAGGGATGGAGTCAGTGATGCAGACACTCCTGCTTAAGTGCAGTAAAATGTAAAGGTATAGTAGATTGGACTGTTCAAGTATAGTATGCATCTAAGGCACATACGCTGTAGTAGATATTATACCAAAATGTGTGACAGTACTAGCCTAATATTTAATAGACATTAACATTTGAAAAAGTGGAAGTATATAAAAAAGTGATAAAAGAAGGAATAGAGCAATCGGGAGCAGGAAGGTTAAAGGTCAGAAACACAAAGTAAAGTGCTGTAAATGGCTAAAATACCATGCTGAGTACAATTCCAAAAAATTATGCATGTTGTAGTAAGCTGTAATGTAGGTGTAGCATCGTAAGGGCCTAACAGAGGAACAGTAGTCAGAAGATTATGACAGCTAGTTGAGAACAGTGGAGGGGGGAGGGGAGTGGAGGGAAGAAGGAGGGTGGGGGGGAGGAGAGTGGGGAAATGGCAAAGTAATAGTAAAAAACTGAGATGAGGTAACAAGAAAAAGGGAGGGAAGGTGCAGAGATATAAGTAGCATAAACAAAACACAGCCACAGTACAGAAAAAGGTCACACAATTGGAAAATAATAATAAAACTTTATTTTTAAGGCACCTTTCATAAAACCAAGGCGCCGTACAGAGTAAAAACATTTAAAATTTCATATATTACAACAAACCAAAATATATATTCAAACCACAAATGCATACATCCACAGATATGATTTTAGGCCTTTTTTAAATCCCTCCACGGCCGCGCATTCCCGTAACTGGTGGGGTAGAGAATTCCAGAGGATAGGGGCCCCATATACGAGCCCCAGATGATTTCAAAGACACCCTAGGGATCTCTAACAACCCCTCACCAGCTGAATGGAGTGATTGCCCAGGGCAGTAAGGGACCAGGAGCTCTTTCATGTAGTCCAGGCCAAGTCCATGTAGGGCTTTATTAGTCAGAAGACCGACTTTAAAGATGATCCGCCACTGTACTGACAGCCAGTGCAGTCCATGCAACACCGGCAAAATATGACTGGACCAAGAGGTACCAGTCAGAAGTCAGGCCGCAGCATTCTGCACCAACTGCAGGCAGTGGATTTCAACCTGGAAAGTCCTAGATAAAGGGAATTGAAATAGTCCAGGTGTGAGGACACAAAGGCGTGGACCAGCATCGGAAGATCGACAGATGGAACAAGGTGCCTGATCCTGGAGATATTCCACAGATGATAGAATGATGACTTGATGACCAAAGGCCAACACATTTATATTATTATATATATGGACAATAGGCAACCTCCAGTCATTCAATAAAGAGGCACATTATAACCAATACAAGATCCAGACTAAGGCCAATCCTGGCATAATACATATAAAAGCAAAATGAAACATCAATTAAATATACAACTATATAAATAATGTACAGACATTGAAAAACACCATGTGTTACAACTGGGCCTAATCAGAACTTGTGGGAGCATATGAAAGATGTGTAAAGCACAGTTACAACAGCTGTGCAATCAACAAAGCAATGTAGTGGACGCCACTAATATTAGCCAACTGCCTGTCAGGAGAGTGACCCCTCTGACCCTTGAAAAACATGTCCTGTACAATTAATTTTACTACTATAAATCTTTGACTTTTCAGTGATCCAAGCACCCACCCCCATCTTGTCAAGCATGCTGCCATTTATTAATGGGGTGTATCCAGTGCTCCCAGATCTGGCATTTTTCCAGCAACTCCAGGTATTTTCCTGTAGATCACATGATTTTCTTTGGGATCCAAATTGCTCTGTTTCCCTCTATAACAATTACAAGTCTATGTGAAGAATTTCCCTGTAGATGTCTCCAAATCCCTGTAAAATACAGGAATCCCTGTAGATCTGTGAGGCTTTGGTGTATCAAAGATGCCAGCATGCAGCATTGAAACAAAAGACTCCACCAACCTTGCTAGCATTTCTGCAAAGTGACATGCCAGACTGGGCTCCAAACCCTCTCCTTTCATAGCTAGTCACTTGACAGAGGTGAGGATAACATATCACACACTGCTACAGATGTTACCATTTTATATATTATTTTAGTATTTTAAACAACTATTTAGAACCACAAATAGCAGACAAGAAAATGTGTAATATTTTAAAAAGTAGAACATATGTTTATATTTCTGAAGTATCCTCCTCTCCTATTTTTTGCTCAGTGGAAAGTTTTCTGTATGATAACATTATGCATCAGCAATGTGACCTCAGGAACAGTGACATCACAGGTGACTTCCCTTACAGGTACTGAGTGGCTCTTCTTTAGCAGTTGCAATGTCAGTCAGTGAAGTCATAATACTGCTGATGCAATGGGAGGAAAACATCTAGATACGCCAGCTGCCAGGCAGTGTTATACCACATCACAGCTACTAATACTAGATAAAAAAATGCTCACATAAGAAAAAGGAAAATAAAAAGTACATTAGATATAAAAAGTAACAGTTTACTGCTTTAAAAAAGTAATATTAATTTTCATTTATTTTATTCTTTTTTGGTGAGTGGGTAAGGTCCACTAGGCAAACGTACCTATTTTCAGGGGTGACCCGGGAGCACTTGGGTAGTTAAATGACTTGCTCAGAGTCACACAGTATGCAGCAAGTGGAGGTTGAGGGAATCAAACCCAGACCTGCTGGGTGGTATTAAGCTCATTTACAGCTTGTTACTCTGACCTCTAGGCTATACTGCTAGCCCCAGTATATTAACTGTTGAACATGTGTATGGCCTGGTTCTCACTACAGCATGGTAATTTGCCAAGTTTGTAAAACTGATTAATTACTGTGCTCACTAAGAACATTCTAGCCATCTGATTGGTTTACAAGAGTGAAATTATTTGACCAAAATTACATTCCTGTACTCAGATAGCCCATGTACTAGGTTTGGCTATATCAATAAACTGCAACTATGTTTTTGCCTTCTGTACATATTTCATATAGAAAAAGTATTTCCTAAATAAATTATAAAAAAAGGTTGTTTTTTTTTTTCCTGGTGTGTTTAGAGATACTTGGTGTAAGCACCTCACACCTAAAAACACACTTGAGATGTGATTACTGACCCATAACAAAAGTTTGCATACATAATACATTTCCTAGTGGGTCACAATCATTTTCTGTGGGCTACAAATGTTGATTCAGTCTCTGGTCTGATAGCTACTACTGTGTGTGTGTGTGTGTGTGTGTGTGTGTGTGTGTGTGTGTGTGTTGTTTTGTTTAGTTCTTCATCTAAAAATCAAATTTCCTGATCTGGTACCCTGGTCACACTTATCCACAAATCATACTTGTCACTCCCCTGCCTCATAAATCAGAGACAAGGCCTACAGAAAGCAGGGACTGGTGTTTCAGTGGTCATGGAAGAACACATTACTTTATGGTGGGACCTAAATCTGTGACCTCCTGTTTCTTAAGCCTGCCCTCTAGCCGACTCCTTCCTCACAAAAGACAACACTGTTTAGAGGGGTATGATGTTTGGAGCCAGATTTTTTTTTCTTTTAATAAAAGAAGAATGTCTCCATACACTGTTTGTATTGGAGGGTGGTGGGGGGGGTGCTTATTGTGGTCAAAATTATTCTGGCTGCTACATCTTCTCTGCCTGAAGCAGTATGGAACTCTCACTAGGACATAGAACATTCCCTTAGTTCAGCCAGCACTCCATAAGGGGACACTTTTGAGTGAATCACACAAAAGAACAAATGGTGCAATAT
This sequence comes from Neoceratodus forsteri, assembly GCA_016271365.2. NCBI lineage: Eukaryota > Metazoa > Chordata > Ceratodontiformes > Ceratodontidae > Neoceratodus > Neoceratodus forsteri. Next base: position 1,321,170,881 of record CM028130.1, read on the forward strand.
ATATAGTACACAGTACAATCACTAAAAACATTTTTTGACCATATAAAAAAAGAATAGTGGTAGTAGTAGTAGTAACATTTTATTTGTACAATGATTTCACCATTAGGGTTATAAATACCCTATTCACAAGGTTTACCTGTTGAATTAACTCATCTAAAAGTTACAGTTAAAATAGACACTAACAGAAACTAAATACATAGAAAATCCAGGGCCATAGACAGTTCTAGAAAAATCATATTCAAAAACATATTCATTTCATATAAGTACCATTGTCTCATTTAAAACAGTCGCATCAAAATGTTAATTCCAATTTCATAGCTGTCTTAAAAGCAGTTGATGAAATTTCCAAATTTCTAAGAACATGTAGAAGTTAATTCCAGCTGTGAGCAGCCTTGTACAGGAATGTCATTTTACTAAAACTATTTACTTCCCTAGGTACCATCAATTTCCTAGCACCTGTTTTGAGTAGATTAATACCATGACCTGGCTTTTGCAGTTTTCCAAGTAATCCTGTCAGAATATTATTTGTTTAAAATTCCCTGTACATGGTTTACCCAGATACCCTTCCTTCTTATATTAAGGGGGGTTCTAGCCCAACATTTTGTGACTGGGTGACTAGGGAGGTGGATCAGGGGAGGGCAGTGGACGTGGCCTATCTGGACTTCAGCAAGGCCTTTGACACTGTGCCACGTAGAAGACTATTACACAAACTGGGGAATATGGCTGTGGGCAGGACAGTAGTGTAGTGGGTAGGTAACTGGCTGGGTGGCAGGACACAGAGGGTGGTGGTAAATGGCTGTCACTCCACAGAGGGAAGAGTGACCAGTGGGGTAACACAGGGATCAGTGCTGGGACTGGTCCTATTCAACATCTTCATCAGTGACATTGCGCAGGACCTAGAAGGCAGAATTTCACTGTTCACTGATGACACAAAGATGTGTAACAGAGTAGACACACAAGAGGGTGTAGACAGAATGAGAAGGGACCTGCAGAAACTTGAAGAATGGTCAGGGGTTTGGCAGTTGAAATTCAATGCAAAGAAGTGCAAGATAATGCATATGGGGCACAAAAACCCTGGCACAATATATCAGTTGGGGGTGAGGATATAGCATGCACCAAGCAGGAAAGGGATCTTGGGGTTATCATCTCTGATGACCTCAAGGTAGGGAAACAGTGTGACAAGGCAGCAGGTAAAGCAAATAGGATGCTGGGATGCATAGGCAGGGGCATCACCAGCAGGAAAAGGGAGGTCATAATTCCGCTATACAAGACACAAGTGAGGCCCCACCTGGAGTACAGTGTACAGTTCTGGAGACCTCACCTACGTAAGAACATAGACAGGGTAGAGAAGGTTCAGAGGAGGGCAACAAAGATGGTACATGGATTGCATCACAAGTCCTATGAGGACAGGTTGAAGGAACTGAATATGTACTCCTTGGAGGAGAGGAGGGAGAGAGGGGATATGATAGAGACATACAAGTATCTTACAGGGAGGAACAGGGTGCAGGAATACACTATTTCTAAGCAAAAAGATGTTCCAGGACTAGAGGGCATGGGATGAAGTTGGAAGGAGGACGATTCAGAGGAAACGTAGGAAGAATTTCTTCACAGAATGGGTGGTGGACAAGTGGAACACCCTGCCAGAGGAAATGGTGGGGGCTGAAACAATCACGGGATTTAAGAATGCATGGGATAGACATAAAGGAATTCTGGAGGTCAGGGGTAAGGGGCAACAGACTTCTAGGAAAACATAAACTGAACTTACAAGCTCAAATGGGCAGACTGGGTGGGCCACAGGCCCTTATCTGCCGACACTGTCTATGTATCTATGTAAAACAGAATACATTAAACAATGATGAGTACTGTATTCGCACCTTAAGACGTATCTCGTCAACCTATTGTATACTTTATCCAGTTTCTGTAAATGAATTAACTGATTTACTGGCATTAGTCGTGCTTGTTTAGTAGTGCAGTTAGAAATCAATCTTATTGCACCAATCCTAGTGTTAACTTTTTTTATAAGTTCCTTTGTATGGTATTCAAAAGTTAGATGCTGATCAAAATATATACCCAAATATTTGTATACTGAAGTTTGGACTAAAATATCTCCTTCCTGAGTATTTTATCAGAAGTTTGGGACTTGGTTTATCTTTTCTTTGTTGGTTTAAGCCAAAGAACATGGTTTGCGTCTTTTTTTATTATTGATCAGCAGACCTAAGGAAGTGTATAGTTCCTGCATCACTAAAAAATCTGTTTGCAACCTGTGTTCAACCTGGTCAGGGCTGTTTCCAGTCACAACAAGTACTGTACTGTCTGCATACGGTGTAATTTGAGAATGTTCCATGTAGTTAGGTAAATCATTTATGTAAATGATAAACAAAAGTGGTCCCAGGATCAGTCCCTGGGGAACCCCTCATTTCACAGTCAAAGATCTTACAATGTACAAGATACAAATATTGATACATTCCTAGACCCATCATTTACTAGTATTAAAAGTGGTCTAAATTCATAGAAGCTTGCTGGTACAAGAAAGAGTGGTGTACCTTGAAGAGCAAACATTTGTCAATGCCAAATATTCACTGCTGGCATTGCTGTTGTACTGGGTCTTGCTTGTACACATTCTTATCCTGGATAGAGCAGATGAGCTGCAATGTCTTGTTTTCAGTGGTGTCCTGCTTTAACAGAGTGTTAAGCTGTAATTACCCAGGATAAGGCAACTGAGAGGCAATATGTGGTTACTAGTTACATTTAGCTCGAGTCATTGTTTTTCCTTTGCTCCATCCAAACTTTGGCATTAAACACCCATTGTTCAAGATGTAATTATCATAAGGCATCAGGTGAAGTTCAGGGACTGTCACTCCACTGTTCTGTTCCAGTAAGGTTATATGCTGGCCTCCTCAGAAAAAAGCTATTACACCTAACCAAAATCATTTAATCAAGAACAGTGGTTAAGCTGCCCCATGGAGTCCATAGTTTTTCTAAGTGATGAATACCTCACCTGTTCTAATAAGGGGCTGCAATTCCATATGAGAAGAACCTATGTCACTGTCTACCGCAGTGGGGAGCACCAGTAATCCTGCTGCCCTAGTGAAATGAAAACCAGGCAGCACCTGATCCATGCCAGCAGCAAAGGACTTTGGAAGGGAGAATTTGCCCAAGAAACATCAGTGCCCTGCAACTATATATTGGCTGCACCAAGTACAAAACACTATAAAAATGAGTTGGGTACCCACATACCTAGATACCAAATATACAGATCCTGTTTAGTCTTTCCCTATGGAGTTCGTAACAATCGGTGGCTCCGGTACACACAGGATAAAAACATGACATTGCAGGCAAAGCCAAGATCTGGAAGAGAAAAAAAAACAGCTTATTTAAAAATAGTTTATTCGTTAGCCTGTGTTGTATTTTAACAAAAAATTGGGAAAATTTCTTGGTTGTGGTCCCTCTGCTTAAATATGAGCTGTTCGGGTGGGGTCCTTATCTGCCAACAATTTCTATGTTTCTGAATGGTGGGGGTGGGGGAGCTGTATCAGCGGGGTGAACCTGAGTTGTTTGGGGAATGGAGAGCTAGTCAAGTGTTGGGGATGGAGAACTGTCATTTCTTGGTGGTGGAACTCTCTCTCTCCCGTTTTACAATGATCACTCGCAAGACACAGAAAGAGACAAAATAGAGATAGACAGACACACATGGCCCCAATTTGCACCCATTAAAACACAAATTGGGGGGGGATGGCCACCAGCACTGAACAGTTGTGACCAGTGTCAGACCGATCATGAGGTAGCCAGTGATGGGGGGCGGGGCGCTGGGAACCAGCCACAGAACTATGCTGCTCACAGAAGAAATGTGTCGGGAGCAGTTGTCTTCCTCTTGCCCTCTCCCCAGAGAGCTACTGCCTTGTACAGTATCGGGAAGGGTTCTCTCCTTCTTCCTAGAGAGCTACTGCCTGCTACAGTATGACCACTTATAGTAATAGACTTGCCTCTCATCATCATTATTTGCCCCGCAGTGCGTGGTTGCTGCATGTTGCTCTCTTGCTGTTTCTGTGTTGGAGGGAGGTTTCAGATGGAGAGGCAAGGGAACTGCCTGTCTGGCCAGCTGCACACTCACCTCTCAGGATCTGCACCCCACAGTGAGCTGATGCTGCCTGTTGGTCTCACTTTCACCACCCATCCCAATGATCTATACAGCTGCAGGGGGTGGGCTTGACAGACACATTGCAGTACCAGCACACAAGCAGAGAGACAGCAGCTCAACCTGGGACTCACACACACATACACACACAGTCACAGCAAAGACTGACGAGCTGACACCAGGGGAATTGCTGCTCACTGTCACTCTCTCTATAGTCTACCATTCCAGTAGTACTCTGAGGGACTTTTCTCTCTTGCTCCCTTCACTTCAAACCCGGCACTCCACCTTGCTCTCTCTGAACACCACCCCTGCACACTGTCTGACCTATGGAGCTTGGGTGAGGGGTGGAGAGGGAGGCAACAAAGTTTCTGTGGGGTATTTGTGTGTGACACTGTCATGCATTGCCTGGCTGGATGCTCAAGGTGATGTTGGAGATTCGCTGCCGGGTCTTGTTCTTTGCAGTTGAACAGAAAGTGTGCTGGTATCCATTTACAATCTGTAGTGAGGGATAGGAACTGTAGTGTCAAATGTGTTTTCTGCTGTTGGCAGCAATTTAAGTTTATGTGAGTGCCAGCAGTTTTCCTGGTATGCTGTGGTCTGTTAAAGCCATTACTAATTTATAGTTATTCAACCCAGTGTGTCAACATCAGTGTGTTGGAATTGTGGGGGAAGTAAAATTAAAAAATAGTGCTCTGTAAAGTTGCCACCTTTGGATGAGGCAAAAACCAGATCCTAAGCTCCACCCCTAGCCCCACCCCTTTTCATGACTCATCATGCATTGCTCCTCCTAGAAAGCCATTTGTTATATAAATAAAACACAACACTTAAAGCAGCAGTTCAACAAAAATGTTAAGATATTCTACTGTATCAGTTAAGATTACTTTCCTAGGTTCTTCCTAGTTATTTATTTACTTATGTACAGTATTTATTTATTGACCTTGGTTTACCAGATAAACCTACAGAGAAAAAAAAAAAATCTCATTTGCAGATATGATCTGTGGGGAGACAAGGGAAATACTTTAAATAGCATACAACAATACACATGGGCCCAGATATTCAAAAGGGTTGCACCCTCGTGATATTTAAAAGGAAAAGTCGCACGAAATTCGATGTGCCTGGGCACATCAGTAATGTATGCAGGCACAGGTGGGGGGCCATGCATAACTGCACAGCCCGATATTCAGCCCGGCCGTGCAGAGTTATGCAGGCGCAACCCTACCGCGCCTGCACAAAGTTGACCTCAAAGGAACAGTCGAGGGCCACCCACAGGTGAGCTGCCGCATTGCAGGGCGCAACAGCAGCTGCCACCTGTGGGTGGCCTGACTGTTCCCCTCCACCTGATGGTGCCCCATGCCCGATCTCGAACTCAGTATCCCCAAGTCAATATCACAGTGGTCCAGTGGACCATGATTAGCCGATCGCGGGCGTAACATACTCCCCAGTAGCCTTCATTCCCATATCTGGACTGACTAATAAAGGTATGGGCTGCATGCCCATTGCCCATGCTCTGAACCAAGTGGGCGTGCAGCCATACCGAGCTGTCAGTCGGCAGGCGGTGGGGGCGGGCAGGCGGGTGGGGTGCCGCCGCCGCCAGCTGACAGGGGAGGCGGGTGGTGGGGCCCGTGGCTGGGTGGGGGGGTCCACTAGATCACCAAGGATTTTGGACTTGGGGGGTGAGAATGCCACCCGTGATCGGGCTCTGTTCGGTCCACTGGACCACCAGGGATATTGGACTTTGGGGATACTGATGCCCGATCGGGCTAATGGGGAAGTTACAGTTATGCCCGCGATCGGGCTACTGGGGAGTATAAAGGCGTTCGGATCGGCTACTTTGGGAGTACAATTATACCCGCTGACCGGGCTAATTGCAGTCCACTGGACCACCAGGGATTGAGACATTCATTGTCCCTTATGGACGCCCCGCGATCGGGCTGCAGGGGCGCCAGTCCCTGATGGCTGCTGCCTGGCAGGGGCGCCAGGAGCAAGTCGTGGGGATTGGTGCACCTGCATGCTAATGGCATGCAAATGGGGCCATAATCATATGCAAATGGTCTCTGCATTTTGCATAAATTCTTTATACCCCCATTTGCATGTCACCCTTTGAATATCGCAGGTGCTGTGCATGGCACAATGGAACTTGTGCCACCGCATCTCAGTGCTCCACTCTGACCACTTGCGCTGGCGAAGTTCCACTGCGCCATGCACAGAAGGGGTGGCCAGGGGGCGATATTCAAAGCAGTTATGCCATAGCGCAACTCCATTGAATATCGCCCTGGCCACACCCCTGAGCAACTATTTTGAGTGGTGCACAGGCTTGCACCACAAACTGGCGCAGTTTGAATATCTGGGCCATGGTATAGAATAATTCATAATAAACAAATTGTTTCCTATAATGTGTACTTCATATATTTTTCTGGCTCCAGTTCCTTTTCATGTCCACAGTACTATTTCAAAGCCAAATAAGTGACCATACTTTTTTCTTGAAGAAAAAATTATTTAAAACATTTAAAATGCCTAAATTCTGTTAGAGATGAAAATGTTTACCAGCAAATGAAAGTGGAAGACAACTGGCTGTGTAGCTGTTATAAAAGTTGGAGTCAGCTTTGCTGCTATGCCACTTTAAGATGCAGTGGAAAACATTAAATTAAGTAAGTATTAATGGTATTAATGGCCATGCTTTAAACCTCCTGTGTTGACTGCTTTCACAAACAAGAAGCTATACTTGACAACAGAACTTGTTTGTAACCTGGACATGTAGCTGAAACAATGAATGAGAGGACAACATTTGTTTCAGAAGTATGTGAGCACTCAAAATGGCTCAAAAACCTGACCAGCACAGAGCAAAACCAGATTACCTGATAGGGACCCTGAAAACCTGATCAACAGGTAAAAAACCTGACAGGTGGCAACCCTAGTGCTGTGCGAGCAGAGTGCTCTTAGGCAGAGGTGACTATGGGGCACTTCCTTTTGTTGTTCATTCAGAAAGAATGCAAGAATGTGGACTCATTTTCTTAAAGCAATAGATCTGCAAAGCTTCACCTACTGTAGCCCTAACAAGTCACCTACTCATTCCTGTTTCCCATAAAAAGCTGTACAATTCTCCATCTCTACCAATGGTGCCATCTATCTCTTCTGGCTGCTGGACATAATCAGAGACTTTTTATCCATGGGCACATTAAAATGTACCACTTCATGCAAACTACTGGTATGCTATGGGTGATATGGACAAAAACTTCAACTCGGTGATTTAAAACACTAGGCTGGTGCCATAGGCGTGCCCAGCACATAAAACAAACTTCTGTTTAGTAAAGATAAAGAAAACTTCAATCTGCACTTTTACTTAACATATATAGCAGAGACATAAAACATATGACAGGATCAATCAACCAGCACCACATCTTCAGCAACAATGAGCCCAGTTTCAGCAAATTCCAATCTGGTGAAGATGAAATAAGAAATAAAATTTACTGCACACATTAAAGATACATTTTTTCTTGTTTAAAAAATACATTAGCCTCTGTCAGAGCATGTAGCTCTTTTGTGATAAATGGGCCCCTGCCAGGTCATCTTAAGGCACTCCCTCCCTTGGTTGGAGCAGACATGCAGAGCGCCTCTTTGATGTATTAAATGTATTAACAAAGTTAAAAAAAGATGATTGTATTCTTGTTTTTTTTTTTTTTACTATCTATTTATGTGCCTCCTCTTCCCCTGATCCCTATCTGACTACCCCTTCCCAGCCCCTGGGGCAACCTGGGACTTACCTTCCACCATCTCTTGTGTGCAGCGGGTGCCTGGCCATCGGTAGCAGCCATCGAGGGGCTGCCCATCTTTCCGTCAGGGGAGGCATTTTACATTTTTTCTTCTCACTTATTCCTTGGGGCCCTGAGCACAGAGGTGCATGCGCCCTGCCACCCTAGTAACAGCCCTTTCCTCCCTCCCAACCTAAAGCTTGGCTCCTTCTCAGCCTGTGCTGGCCCCAAACATCCACCTTGGGGCAGGCAAGAGCCAGGAGAAACCCAAATCCCTCCCCAGAGAGGACAGCTGCCTCTCTGCAGCTTGATCCAGTTCTGTGCCCTCCCCCCCGCCGACCTCCAGTGGCCTGTGTTCACTCCTGAACATGGGTCAACAGTGTAGCATGGGGCAAGGTGTCCAGCACCTCAGCCCTCTGCACCACCAGGCTGACTGTATTCTTATTTTTCTATCGTTTTGACTTGATGTGTTGCCTGTTTTTTAAAGTGTCCTAAGACACTCAAGGTGTTAGCTGTTGTGTTATAAATACACTTTTTAAATGAATGATAGAAAAGTGTAATTTACAAGAAAATAATTCCATCAAGGGGTCAAGGGTGCTAATTACACAAATGGTTTATTATATCATGAGACACCCGAGATGGAATTATGCTTCAAGAACGGAACCTGTTTTCAATTTTTTTAATAATAAATTTAGTTGAATACAGCTTTCTTTTCACTTTAATTAAGGATTTAGAAAAACAGCAGGTGAGGAGTTAACTGCTCTAATCAAAGAAGAGATAAATGAGATCAATTAATGTATGGGATAATTACTCTATTAATTCCAGGTGTATGATACTGTTTGTGAACTTGTGTGTGTGTGTGTGTGTGTGTGTGTGTGTTATAGCAGACACAGTAAGGCATTTAATTGCAACAGTTTTAGAAGAGTGATCAGGACAAATTTTCTTGAATGTTTTTCAAGTGGAATTTTTAGTTCATTTCTTTGGTAGGTTTATTGCTGGTTCATAGTAGTCTGGTATTTTTGAACAGTTTCAGTGTGTTTTAAAATATTTTCTGGCAGTTGTAGGAGTGCATTTATGACATAGAAGTTGATGTGTTTAATACAGACATGCAGCAGCATAGCTTTTCGCAGGTTAAATTGCTGCCATAGTTTTTGCTATAGACACAGAATGGTAAAAACTAGAGTTGACATGTATGGCTGTAAATACTGCACATTGCCTCCTTTAGTTCAGTACTTTAGCTGCACCAAATTGAGATCAGTACAGAAGTAAGAGTAGAGTATTATGACCTAAGGTGAGAAATATACAGCTAGATGAGATGCGTTCTTAAAGAACAAAGATCATGTTGCCTTGCAAATTACTTCAGTAATAAATGATGATGAGTGGAAATATAGAATGAATGTAATATATAAGAATATAAAGATGAGAAATGTACAATATTCCCTGATGTTACTTTTCCTACACAACAAAGAAAAAGAAGGTTTCTGCCAAACAGAGAGAAGGTCATTGATTTAGGAAGATGTCTTTTGATGTTGGAACCCATCAAATGTAGGACAAAACTTAATGTAAAGCATAAGTATTCTTTTTTTAGTCTTGTCCTGCCCATTGCAGTGCTTTCAAAATGATTTATCACTGACTTTGAGTAAAATAAAAATGAATATAGCCTTTGAAACTGCACAGATCCAAGAAAAAGGAAAAAAACTTTATGTAAAAGAATTGTCCACTGTGTTAGAATAAAAAATAACATATGTTGCTTCTCTCCCTGCATATAAGCCCTCAAGTTTATGTTTTGTTGTTAAGTAATTTGCATGTTGTTCTTATTATGAAATAGCTTGTTTGGATTGTTCAAAATCTGGACCAACTCACAGAACGGGGGGGGGGGGACTTTTATGTTGCATACATAATTATGGGCCTGTTGCACTTAACTGATTTTTTTAAAGTACCTACCTTCCTTTAATCTAACTAGGTTATGTTTGTTGAACATTTCAATAGAATTGCTGCAGATCTGACTGGAGATGCTAACCTTAGGGAGATGAAGGGTAGGATGGCATTTGATAGCACACCTAAGCATTTCTGTATAATTTCTCTTAACTAACAATTAGACATACACTTGGCTTTCCTTATATTACACATAGAAAATCATTTGCTCAAGTCAGCTGGAAAATATAGAAATGTAGAAGAATGTTAGCAGATAAGGACCGCCAAGCCCATCCAGTCTGGTCATTTTCCTTGCTTGTATCAGCTGCTGGTGACCCTGTGTGGTCATCAGTCTAGCCCCCCTTCTCATATCTAGTGTTACTTTATGCCTATCCCATGCATGTTTGAATCCCCCTTACTGTGCTTGCCCCAACCACCTCCTGTGGTAGTCTATTTCAGGTATCCAGCACCCTTAAAGTGAATAAAAACTTCCTCATATTCCCCCTGAATCCTCCCCCCTCCAATCTCATACATTATCTGCTTGTTCTCGTCCCACTCCTATACTGAAAAATGACCCCCACTTGCAACTTATTTATTTCTTTAAGGTACTTGAAGATTTCAATCATGTCACCCTGTTTTCTCTTCACCTGTTAAGGTCCTTTAATCTCTCCTCATATGTTTTCTGGTGCAAGTCCTGTACCATCTTGGTTGCCCTTCTTTGGACTGCTTCCACTCTGTCAATATCCTTACAAAGATGCAGCCTTCAGAACAGTACACAGTACTCCAGATGAGGCCTTAGCAACGTCTTGTGCAGTGGCATCACCATCTCCTTTCTTCTGCTCGTGATGCCCCTACCTATGTACTCTAACATTTTACTTGCCTTTCCTACAGCCTTGTACACTGTCTGGACACTTTAAGGTCATCTGTGATGATGATCTCCAAGTCTCTTTCTTCCTGGTGGCTGCTAGCAGTCCCCCCACAATCTTGTAGCTTTCTGCAGGTTTCTTTCGCCCCAACTGCATGACTTTGCACTTTTTTGCATTAATATTAATCTGTACAGAGTACATTTGTATTCCTCTTGAATGTGTATTATATGATATTATGTCATATGTTTTATCACTGTTTTGTATTGCTTCTTCACTATATTATGTGGCTTATTGTGTCAATAGTCACTCTTCTGCAACTTATTACTATATTTACTGTTTTGGTCAGGTTGGGACACATCTTGGAGTGAGCTGTTATTTTATTGTAAAATGAGAAAGGAAATCCTTGCATTCTGATTGGTTGATAGCCATGTGTTAGAAGTGTCTAACACATGGCTAGCAACAGAGTCAGACACCTATAGACCTCATCACAGTAAGGTGGTATCCTTAAGTCAAATGAAATGTTGAATTTTGAAAATCCACCATTTTTCTTTCTTGGTAGCCATACAGTAGCCCAAAACTGTGCAACCCCCATTTGTTTCCAAGTGATGTGCATACCATAAATGTTTATGTCAGTGTAAGTAATGAGCAGCTTATAGTATCTGTGCCACCAGAATCACCAACAGATAAAGGAACAAAAATGCCGACCTTACGAGAAGCTGAAGCCACGGCTGTCATTAAGAAAACCACACCTGAGCTTGTACTAAGAAAGCCACATATCCATAACAGTTGGGCAAATTTTAATGTACTTAGATAATGCTCAACAGTTTTTTTTTATTTTCTTGTTTAGAAGAGTTTCGCACTGATAGCATTAGATCCTGTAATCTGGAAAAGAGCACTCTTCCTGCCAGCTCCTCGCAAAATCATGTCTTTCTTCCCTGCAGCCTGCTCACTCATTCATTACCTTTGAATAAGTGAAAGTCCCATTACTGTGCACCTCCCCCATGCAGTAATCCAATTCAACCTATTGCTGTTTAATGCCTCCCCTCTAGCAGCTCCCAGAGACTGGACTCAAAATATGCTCACTGAAATTTAAATCTAGTGGTTGAATGTAACCCTGTCAGTGTGTGCGCTCGTGGGCGGGGGGGGGGTAACCATAACAATGTTGACACAGACCCCATCTCTGCTCCTGAAAATGAATCTTCCTCCCTTCACTTGAATCTATTGGTGGGCCAGCAGCAAGACAGATGCAGCTTTAGATAAGCAACAAATCTTTTTTCTTTTTTTTTATTTCCTGACCAGCACCATGTTCTGCTTGTCTCTTTCCTCCTACCAGCCCAGCTCTCCATTCAGCCAGTTATCTGGTAGTTCTGACATTCACTCTGGTGATCCACTTTCTCAGCTGCCTGGCCACTTTCTTGCACCTCACACACCTCAAATATAAGCAGTAAAACTGTAGTGGAAGGTAGGGTGCCCTTGAGCTTAACTACTGAACTCCCATATCATTTAGATCATGATTTAAAAAAAAAACTGCAACTTAGGAGCCCTAGTAAGACATAAAAGCTAAGGCAAAAAAAATAAATAGAGTTGATGCAGGCGGAGGGACTATTTTATCAAAAACTACAATACATTTTTAATATTTATAGTATTAAACATATATTTTTTTTACATTACAGATATTATTTTAAAAACAGGCCCTCTTTATAAGCACAATAAGACATACTGAGGTGTGCGTTAGACAGTTCTAATGCACACCTAGCGGTCTGGATGCACTCGGCCTGCAGCCTCATGCTTCACTACGCCCATAGTCATGTGTTAGAACTGTCTAATGCAAACCTCATTGTGTCTTATTGTTTACTTATGCTCCACATGTTAAACTTTTATAAAAAATAAATGAATAAGTAATGAATTTATTTTATACAAATCTTACACACCAACTCTAAAACAAGAGTTTTACACAATGGATGACAAAATATTTCCAAATTCAAAGGGGCCAAGGCAATGCTTTCTTTTATTGATCTAATTTTGTCCATTCAGTCTTTGTAGTTAATATTAAAATGACAAATTTGATGAGAGATGTATCTTTAGGACAATAATAATTTAAAATTACCTTCTAATCAGATGTCATTTTATTACACATCTAAGATCCAATTAATTAAATTCTACCACTGTTAAGCATATGGGGCCCTATGCAGATATGGGTTCAAGTTATGTACCAATGGTGCGTAATCCAAGCACACATCTCCACACCTGTGGACAGGTGAGCACCGGCGGCATTCACTGCCACCGACCACCAGTTCATGGCTCCACCCCCCCTGGTGCACAGGCCCACACAGGGCAGGCATGGACAAAGTCAGGGACCCAGCTGGACATCCAATTGGATGCCCAGCATAGGTCCAACAGTGGATCCCTTATGTGGCAGGGCATGCATTTGCAGCACGCCCTGTGGATGTCAGAGGGCCGGCTGCTGTGGCAGGTGGTAAGAGGGCAATGCCACCAGCCCTCTCCAATTACACTGAAGTGGTGCAGTGGGATGGGGGTATGTCTGCTGGCAGGGGGTGACATTAACGCTGGTAGTGGGGAGGGGGGTTGACATGCTGTTCCACACGGGAGGGGGGCAGCAGCCTTGGGCTGGTACTTCTGTGAGAGTTATGGGTGATGTGGGTGTTGGGAGGGTCCACCACATGCACCACTGTGTGCTGGAGTGGGTGGCATCGGGCGGCTGTTTCCTGTTGCCCTGGAGGGTTGGTGGGCTGTTCACCCTGTCCTGTGGGTTGTGCATGGGATACAGAGGGGGTTTACACCAGGGTCCTCCCTGGTGTACCCTGCACCCCCTATGCACCCCCATGGCCAGTACTATGCACAGTGGTGCATGGCGCGTAGTGCTGGCATGCCTCTCGCCCACCCCGACCCATTGCTCTTCACACAGTCAGGGCATCGGGCACTGATTTGCTGGGCAGCCCCCTTTGAGCATCCCATGTGGGGGCACATAGGGTGCAGAGTGGTTGCATGCCACAGATATGTGTGCATAGTCATTCCACCCCATAAGTGCATAGGAGCCATTCGTAAGCATTTCCTTTTAATCATTTCTTAAATGAAAAGGACTTTGTTGAATTTGTTTCAATATGGAATTCTACTACTTTCACACATATTTGGGACTTAAACTTCACTTGAATAATCACTTATCTATTAATCTTTATTTGGACTCACTTATCAAAAATATCAGTTAAACCACTGGCCTAAAATACAGTACCTCTTAATTTCTAGGGTAGCATAAACATTCTAAATATGGACATCTTCCCTCAACTCATTTACCATACAGTATAAGCACAGTTCCTATCATCATAGTTAAATAACTAACCTGAAATAACTTGTTTACATTGTTCAGAATTTGGACCAGCTTGAGGAAGAGAGGGGAAAAACCTTTTTGTATTGTCTAAATAATGATGGGCCTATTGCACTTATTGATTTTTGGAAAATATATTCTTTCCTTTCATAAAACTAGACTATATGTGTTGCACATTTAAATAGCATTGCTGCAGATATTACAGGAGATGTTAACCTTAGGAAAATTAGCATTTATTTTGCTGTTCCAAAATGTATAAAGATGTGGCACTGGGAGATGTAGGAGGCAATATGTAGATGTGAACATACATTTTTACTGCTGAAGAGTCTAGCTATTAATTCTGTATGTAGAAGAAAGGGAAAAAAAGAAAGGAGCATTCCATCTTGCCACAGAAGACTTAACTATGCATTAATCCACCTATCAAGTTCAGTTCACTTCAAGTGGGGTCCCGTACATATTCTGATTGTAATTGCATCTACTAGGACATATCTTGATCCCTCAAGTTATGTATTTTACTGCAGTTCTAAGTTTGTCTTTTCTGCTTGTCATGAAAACAAATGGAAATATTAATATTATAAATATTTGGTACTCAAAAATTTAGTTTCCAATTGGCTGTTTGTTATACACCCCCCCCCCCGTCAGCCCCCTGTGATACCCTGCATACACTGACCTTATCAATTGCTCCCTGTTTAAAGCTTGGAGGTTTAAACTGGAATATGTTACACCTTAATGTAGAAATAATCACTTGCAGCTTTTAACCTGACACAACTAATCACAAAATCTACCAGACCTCACAAGTTATACAAAGTATTCACAGAAGGTCAGAATCAGCAGCTAGGTCTCCATCCATGCAGCATCCATCAAGAATGGCCATGCGCTGGTGCCAAAGTCATAAAAAAACACTTTTCATTATTAGATCCAGTAGATAAAATCCAACAGGTAAAATCCAAAGAGTCTAACAAAGATAAGGCCACTAACAGGACGATAGATGGACCGCTCCCCAAGGAAATAGTTAAATATTTTCACATGAGACATGTGCTTTCTCAAAACTTGTGAGGTATAGGAAGCGCAGGTATTATAAAGGGAATGTTTTAAAGTGACAGTGCTTATGTTAGTGAACCAAAAATAAAGCTTACATGAACTTACACCAAATAGAAGAAACAATATGAGTTCCAGAAGTGATACCACCATATTCATCACAACTTTCAGTCCTCAAGCAGATTTGGTCAAAGAAATTATTTCAAAGGGCTGGCATATCCTGAACACAGAGAAGAAAGCCTTTGTGTACTTTTTGTGTTGGATTTCATTGTATGCTCCATTATCTGTCCCATTTCTCCGAGACTAAACATGTCACAGCAACAAACACACAATGCTAACAGAGAGACCCCTTCCTCCCAGGCATCCACTAACTTTGTGGATTCATTGTTCTTTCAAGAGGGGCAACCTAACCCTCTAGTGACTGAGCGATACACAGATCATTTTAATGAACATCCAGTATCCACTGACTCTGGTAACAGCCAGCCACTAGACATTAAAATGGCCTTCGGTTTTCTAGAGTGCATTGCACTCAAAGTTAGACACATGTACTGGCAAAATGTCACTTTAAATGCTTATCTATCTGTGAACAGAGCACCAAGAGGGCTGAGATTCACTAAACAATCAGCTTTCGGTGCTGAAAGAAATAAGTTTCTCATAGGATGACAACAATTGCTCCTTTGCTATTCTGTTGAACTCATTCCATATCTATTACAAAATGCTGAGTCCATTCAGGAAGAGCTTAGAAATGAACTAATAGAAAGAGAAAAAAATGTTCAGAGTTTCTCCAGCCATCCAGAGAACATGCTATACAGACAAAAGCTTGATGCCACTATGAAGAAACATGATGAGCACATTAAAAAAGTGAAAATGAATGAATTTGAACATGACAGAGAGGAATATCTTCAAGGCAGGATCTTCAATTGGAAGAAAAATCCAGGCCATTTAATCCATCTTGAAAAAAATGACAGTACAACACACCTACTCTGATCCACTCAGAGACACACTAGTGGCTCAAACTCTGACACTGCTGTGGATAATCATTCTGATACTTTTTAGATTTGAGCCAGAAATGCCTACCATCCAATCAGGAGGTCCTCCTGGCATACATATCGACCACCAAGGCCCATGCCCCTCACCCCATGACCCCTCCCCTGCAACAAACCCTACATCTTCCCAGCACTTCTGTCCCCCAGACTACACATGGCATAATACCACTACCAGAATGCCTACTGAGGAGAAGTCCAAGAAGAGCATGTCTCAGAGAAAAAAACACAAGAAGAGGTAGTAGGGACAAGGAGAAAAAGAGGCAGGGGAAAAGGGAGAGTGAGAGGATGGAGGGAGATACAACAATGGAGAGGCAATGGGGGACTGAGACAGCACAGGCAGAGTCAAATGAGGGACTATTATAAGCCCCAGGACACTCAGTACAGGACTCCCGGGGGGGTGGGGCACAGATCCTGAATACTGACAACAATACTGATCTATTGGTTGTGAACATTTCTGACTACATTTTAACTGATGAAGAAATGGTGGTACTTCAAAAAGGCTTCTCTTTTGTCCCTACTAAAGATTTAAATGTGTTTGACACTGCCATAGCCATCTACAAGGTTACCCATAAACTCCATCTAAAAGTCTTTTTCCATAAGGAGCCACATGATAGCAGTATGGTGTCATCAGCTATGACATCATCCATAGCACATAATGAGTCCTTTGGAAATATACATGCAGAGCAATTTGAATCTAAATCAACTTTTCTACCACCACAGAACCCCACTGTTTTGGTATTTGAGAGGACATGCATCCAAGATCTGGAAACTCTACAAATTCCACGGGCCTGTTACTATAACTGCACCTCTGCTGAAAAAGCAGCAATAAAAAGTTTAAAAGACAACACAGATATTATAATAAAATCTGCAGACAAAGTGGGGCAATTGTGATTTGGTCTAAAAAGACGATGAGGAAGAAATGCTTAGTCAACTACAAAATTCTGATTATTATAGACCTGTACAGAAGGATCCTATGAACAGTTTCAAAACAGAAATTGACATTATACTACATTACACCCTTCTGAATGGCACTAATATTCAAGATATGAGGTCTTAAAAGTGGATTATCTCATCAGGGCAGTCCTATATGAACTCCCCAAGATCCATAAGAGCTTGACCAAACCTTTGGCCAGGCCTATTGTAGCCAGCAAGGGCTCCCTCACTGAACCTCTGACTCAATTTATCGATAGCCATATCAAAGAAGTGGTTCAGAATTCCCGTTATCTCAGAGACACTACACATCATTTAAACATCTTGGAGGACATAGAAATACAGCCAGATTGGCTCTTGGTCACAATGGACATAAGGGCATTATACACCAGCATTCCTCATGATCAAGGTCTTGATGCTTTAAGAGAGAACTATGAAAAAACTGAACACTCACCATACCTTAATGAATTTCTGTTGGCCATTGCAGAGGAGGTACTAACATGCAACACCTTCCTTTTCAAAGACTGTATGTATATACAGACCAAGGGTGCAGCTATGGGGGCAGCAGTGGCTCTCAGCTATGGCATTATTCATATGACTTTATGGGGAAATAATTTTGTTTATGATGGCAATAACAATAAGTTTCTCGAAAAGACTGACATTATAAACAATACTTTGACAAATTATTTTTTATATGGAAAGGAACTGGACAGGAACTATCTGATTTTGTAAGATATATAGAAACAACAAATGAGAATTTGAGATTTGAATTTACCCTTGCTCTCCAGCAGATCACCTTTCTAGATATTGTTATCAGATAAAAAGAATCTGGGAACATCTCCACTGAAATCTATAGAAAAGACATTGAGTGAAATTCTTTGTTACATTTTAACACCTGGGGCCCTAAACATGTGACCATGAATATTCTGGTTGGACAATTCACGAGATACAAACAGAATTGTATCTCAGAAACTGATTATCAGAAACAAGCAACATCTCTCATTACTTGGTTTCAGTCCAGGGGGCTACAACATGGATGTGATACAAAAAGCGAAGAGTACGGAGGGATCAATAAGTAGAGAGACCCTACTGGCACCAAGTACTAGAAGAAACAATATGAGTTCCAGAAGTGACATCCCCGTATTCATCACAACTTTCACTCTTCAAGCAGATTTGGTAAAATAAATTATTTCAAAGAACTGGCATATCCTGAACACAGGAAAAAAGCATACGCCAACACACTAACTGAATCAGGTATGATTTTCACAAGAGGGAAATATCTGAAAGATACTGTGGTCCATAGCACATATTGGGAAATATATACTTTTAAACAAACAGATAAATGCCTTCCCCCTAGAACACACACATGTGGGAACTGTTATTTTTTGTCAACATATCAAAATTGGTGCTTGTCTTGTACATCCCACCACTGCAATAACTCACCAGATATGAGACCTCATCTAATGCAACACCCAGAATGTGGTGTACTTTATGAAATGTGACTCATTTCCTGCTTTCTACATTGGGAAGACTAAAAGGAAGTTAAAGGAAAGGATAGGCAGCATATTCACAGCATCAAGAACCTAGATGGCATCAGTGCTCTAGCACAACACTGCCAATCAAAAAGGAAGAATCACCTCTTCAATTTTCAAGGCATGGACAAACTTGTATCTACAATCAGACATGGCAACCTAGATATAAAATTGTTACAAAGAGAGATCTACTGGCAGTTTACTATGAAAGCTTATGAATGGCCATGCTTAAATGAACACTTCCAGTTTGTACCCTTTTTATGTTGACTCATGCATGTGCAGCCAACATACTGGGGTAGTAGCACATTTGGAGGCGTGGTCACTGTTGAGCGAATGGAGGGCACGCATCAGTAGGTGCGTCCCTCATTCCCCAATCAGCCTGTATGCCGGTGCCACACCATGCAGGTGAGCACATCTAAGAAAAGGTCCGCTGCAATGCGAGCAAAGCTCTTCACACACAGCGGACCTCCTGACGTGCTTACCTTGCTGAGAGAGGAAAAAAAAACATGGTGGCACATTGCAAGCCATAATGCTGACTTCAGGGTGCCCAATCCCCCAGTCAGCATGCCCTGCCCCCAATGTATGTGCCGACAGGGGAGCCCACTCCCTGTCAGCATAAAGCATTCCCCCACCATTTGTTATATGCCGAGGGGGGGTGCCCAATCCCCCTCGGCTCTTGCCCCTCCCCACTTTCCTTGTGTGTCGACGGTGGTGCCCAATCCCCCATCAGCTAAAGAATCTCCCCCCCATAAAAACACTTAGGTGGTATGCTGGGAGCCCACCCCAGCATGCCAAATTCCCTGAAAAATAAAAACAGTCCCGCAATGTTTTTTTTTAACCTGTGAAAAAAGAAAACAGTCCCTCACAGTCTCTCTGCCCCCTCCTGCAACCCGCACCCACCCTCTGCACACCCTGCCTCCCCACACCCCCCTCACCCCATACTTACCTCTGAAGTGTGGCAAGATGATCTTCAGTAGACCAGGAACACATCTGCACTCTTCAAAGCCGACTGCGAACTGAAGAAATGCCGGTGAGCTGTATAATGGCATAAATACGGGTTTTCAACTTTGGTGCATATCTCGAGTATTTTTGGAATTTTCACACCAAATTTTCAGCATAGAGTTATTGGGACTCCTCCTCATGAATTCAGTCACTATCATGGCGTTATTGGGTCCAGAAAGGTGATTTTGCGGTCACTGTGTGAAATCACCTTTCAGGACCGAGTAACGAAATGACAGTGCCACTGTTCATGGGGGGGGGGGCTCTCAAAAAGCATATGTTGCAAATTTGGTGGAAAAAATCCCAAAAATGGCTGTTTTGCAAGTGTGCGTTGTGCTGTTTCCATGCACGCTCATAACTTCGTGCATTTGTAATATTTTCACTTCAGATTTTTATAATTGGCATTTTTCCACACCTCCTGAAGCTGACACTTTACATATCCTGGCCAAAATGTGTTTTCGCACTTCCAGCGCAGAATAGGGTGGTTGCTGTGCAAAATCAGTTTTCAGAACAGTTTGAGGAAATGATAGTGACACTGTTCATGAGCAGAGGTCCAAAAATGCCTATGTTGAAAATTTGGTGCCAAAACTCCATAAAATGACTGTTACAAGCATGTGTTGCGCAGTTTCCATGCACCCTTGTAACTTCACACATTTGCAATATTTCCATGGCAGATTTTCAAAAGTGGCATTTTTTCACACCTCCTTATGAACAGTGAAGCTGTCATTTTTGACATCCTGCCCAAAATGTGTTTCCGCACCTGTGGTGCACAATGGCGTGGTCACTGTGGGAAATCAACTTTTGGGACAGATTAACAAAATCACAGCTCCACTGTTCATGAGGGGGGTCCCAAAATGCCTATGTTAAAAATGTGCCTAACAAACTCCCCAAAATAATTGGGTTACGGACGTGTGCTTCGCAGTTTCTATGCATGCTCATGACTTCACCAATTTTTCATATTTTCACTCTAGATTTTCAACATTGTCATTTTTTTACGCCTCCTCATGAACAATACAGTTGTCATTTTCCTCATCCTGTCCAAAACGTGTTTTCATCCCTGTGTCGCCAAATGGCATAGCCAGTGTGCAAAACCACCTTTCAGCTAACAAACTGATTGTGCTGCTTTTCATGAGATGGGCTCACAAAAAGCCCATGTTGGAAATTTGGAGTGAAAATACCAACACACACCTATGGTGCTAGGGTTCCCAACTGTAGCACCCCACCCTGTAGAGACTGACAGGTGTCAGGAATGTGGCTTGGGATCATCAGCTGTAATGCTCATCCCATTCCAACCTCACCCCCACCCTGCAGCCAGTGACAGGCATCATGGTGTGTCTTGCACTGTTTGGCCACACAGTTCACCCCAGTCTCCTATACTGCACCCACCTCAGTGTATTTCCTTATGGAATGGGGTAAGTATAATGCCCAAAGACCTCAAAGCACACCACAACACTTGTCAGTGTCTACTGGGTAGGGTGAGGTAAAATGGCATGAGCGTTATAGCTGATGACCCAAAGGCACACCCCAATGCCTGTCGATCTCTACAGGGTGGGGGTGGGGTTGGCATCATGTCAATACTTCACTGCCATTCCTGTTATGTGTCTCTAACTCTGGCACTACCAATGCCAATGACAGCAAGACAACATTCAGCATTGACAAATGCTTGTTATTAGTTGTCACTGTATATTCCTCTGATGATGCTTTTCTATGTGCGGAACTGATGAAATTCCTGACTTTTTTCCTGTAGAGACTCAATTAATTTATGAAATAACTTGCTTATACTTTTGAGTGCTCATCAATTTTTTATTGAGAATAATTCATATGTTTAAAGGGACACTGTCAACCTATTTTTCATCATATTATTTCTAGTTAAAAACATACATTTTATGATTGCTTGCCATTTCCAAAATCCATTGACGTTGCTGCTTGTCTTGTCTGTCTCCTTGTTTAGTAGAACTGAAATGCATGCTAATGTATGTTTATAAACAACCTTGTTTTGTTTACAATCCTGGATCTGTTCTTACTGCATACTTCCTGAGTATTACAAACACACCTAAACAATGCGTCACTCATGGTACATAGTCTCTTTTGCTCCCATTGCATCATGAGTTGCTAGACTGTGCTGTGGGTGTTCTCAAGTCCAGGAAAGATGCAGTTGGAGCTGTCAAGAAAAGTAAACAAACCTGTTTTTGTGTGGTAACACCAGTATGATGTGCAGTCTGTTTTTAACTTTGTTAAAGTAAAAAAGAATCAGAATCAAACTACCAGCTACATCAGCAGTCTTTTCAGAATGTTGGCAATCATAAAATGTGTTTTCTAAACTAGGGAAACTTTGAGACCTAAGGGGGTTGACAATATCCCTTTAACATTAATTGAATTTTTGTAAAACTATTCTCCCTTAAAGAAGTTTAAAAATGATCTGAGACATTTATATCTGAGTATCCAAGTCTATCAGAGATTGTGTATTCTATAGTTTTTTTAAGGTCTTTTGCAACACTTATTTAGCATTATATCATATTCTATATTAATTAATGGAGATTCTCTATTTTTCTACATCTTTTTACTTCTTTTACCATATTAAGTGCACCATGTGTGTTATGTTTATTACATCTATACTTGTATACATCCTATTTTTATCAACGCGTTTCACTTTCAATTTCTTTTTATCTATTTTTTTATTGACTTTGTTCCTTCACTCCCTTTTTTCTTTTTCTCCTAACTGTTCTGTTGTCCCTTTTCTTTCTTCCCCCTTTCCCTTGTTTGCTTTACTTATTTGCACAGCCTGGGTTGATCACATTTGTTTGCACATCTATTACTTGGTGTAGGTTCATGTGAATTTTATTCTTGGTTCACTAACAAGCACTGTCACTTTAAAACATTCCCTTTATAATACCTGCACTTCCTACACCTCACCAGTCTTGAGAAAGTGCATGCGTCATGCAAAAATGCATGACTGTTTCCTTGGAGAGAGGTCCAGCTATCTTCCTGTTAGCAGCCTTATCATTTTTGGACTCTTTGGATTGTACCTATTTGATTTTATCTACTGGATCTAATTATAAAAAGTATTTTTTATGACTTTGGCACCAGCGCATGGTTGTTCTTGAGGGATGCTGCATGGAAGGAGACCTAGCTGCCAATTCTGACCTTCTGAACAATATGGAGGAAAATAGTCACACCAAAACCAAGGTACTAGATTTCATAAAAGCTAACTTCCCCAAAATAAGAACTATGATCGCATCCATGCTAGAGAAAGGAATCACAGGAGATGTAGAGGACTGCTGGAATACTCTGATGTCTACTCTGCATACAGTGACAACTGTATGCACTAAGCAGATCAGCAAGTCCAAAAGAAGGAAAATACCTCTCAAGTTCTCTCACGAAGTAGCATCCAAAATCAAAGAGAAAAAAAGGCTTTTGCACAATTCAAGAAGATAAAACACAAAGCAGACATGGAAGAATACAAGAACAAATTAAAGGAGGAGGGGAATGCTGTTAGAAGGTCAAAAGCACAGAGGGAAGGGAAAATAGAACAGGGTGTTAAGGAGGAAGATAAAACCTTCTATAGATACATAAGAGAAAAAAGAAAAACTAAGGGAGGAATTGTCCGACTATCAAGAAAGGTAAGATGGCAGAAAGTGATGTGGACAAGGCAGAAGTGCTAAACAAGTTCTTTTGCTCTGTCTTCGCCATAGAAGACAGTGGCAATGGTTCTACACTGAGATACCCAGGGAGGAGATACTAGCCTCTTCACAAGGGAGAGGGTCCTAAAAGAGTTTAATAAACTGAAAGTGGAAAAAGCCATGGGACCGGATGGCATACGCCCTAGAATATTGAAGGAGTTATGAGAGGAAATGGCCGCATCGCTGGCTGAGCTCTTCAGCAAGTCATTAAATAGTGGGAAAATACCTCAGGACTGGAAATAGGCAACTGTGGTGCCCTTACACAAGAGCAGAAACAAGGAAGAGGCAAGAAATTACCACCCTGTCAGTATGAACTTAGTTGTGGGGAAATTTAAGGAGTCACTACTAAAAGCGAAGATAGTGGCATACCTAACAGATACTGGAAAAATGGACCACGAGCACCACGCCCACAGGAGAGTCCATGGGTGCAGTGCTCATGGACTTGTCAAAAGCTTTTGACACAGTAAATCATTTGATTTTGTTAAATAGATTGAGGGGCATTGGGGTTCAAAATAAACTTGTAAATGATTTGAGTCATATTTAACTGGAAGGAAACAAATATGTATGGTAGGGGGAATGGCTTCAAAACAGCTTGAGGTGAAATAAAGTGTACCACAGGGATCAATACTGGGTCCCTTAATGTTCCTAATTTATACAAACCAGGTCTCTACTGTTGTTAGTAAATCTATAGTTAGGTCATATGCAGATGACACAGTACTCCTTTCTGTGGGAATAGATTTACAACAGATAAATACAAACATACAACATGATTTTTAGGTCATTCAGGAGTGGTTTCAGAAATCAAACTTAGTCCGGAAAGGCAAAAAATCAAAAGTAATGCTGTTCTCATACCAGTACTAGAGTAAGATTCTTCCCCCAGCACTGATTGTAAAAACCACTGCCAGAGAACTTTTACTGCAGATCACCAAGTACAAATACTTGGGCCTATGAATAGATAGTAATCTAACTTTTTATTATATTGCTGTGATGGTTAGAACAATCAGCTCTAGAGTAAGGGCATTAAGATGGACCAAGCATTGTATGGACCACATTATGAGACAAACAATAATATACCAAATGTTGATTCCATTAATTGACTATGGAAATCATATCTATAGGCATGCAACCAATACACACATTAAAAAAGTGGAAGTTCTATATAACAAGCTTGCACACTTTATATTATCAGTGGATCAAAGATCACATCTTTGTGAAATATTGACCAATATAAACTGGCTCACAATTAGGAATAAGATAAAATGATCTACAGTAATTCAATTAAGAAACACAATGGTAACAGAAAAAATGGTTTACTTAGCCAGAAGAATGCAAAGGACAAACCATACACATAATCTCAGAGCGAGGGGACAGTTGAGGGACATATATTAGGACTCCATGAAGAAAATATGGAGAGATGTCATTTTTATATTCATAAGTAAAATACTGGCATGAACTAACCTTGCAAACGAGAAACTTATATGAAAATAAAAATAGATTTAACACATCCCTGAGGCAAGAATTGACCATTTGATGCTGTTGATGTGATTAAGTTATGAATTTATCTATGTACACATGAATGTTTTATATTTTGTCCTATGGATGTGTGGTCCTGATGTTTTTAATGTGTTGTAATAAGTTTATATGTTATGAAACTGAAACTTTTATCAATTTGATGTCCAGGAGCACCTTGTAAATGGAACTTGTCCCAACAATGTATGTCACTCTTTCCTGTTGGAAAAATAACTATTTTACCACTACTATAAAGCAACATGGCTTCACAACAGCAGCTCTTGTCAAATCAGCTTGCTTGACTTCTTCGACTGGGTCACCAGAACATTGGATCAGGGAAGGGCAGTGGACATTGTTTACCTAGATTTCAGCAAGGCCTTTGACACTGTCCCTTTCAGAAGGCTAACCAACAAGCTGGAACATATGGGAGTTGGCCAGAAGATGGTCAGCTAGATCAGTAACTGCCAGAATGATAGGACCCAGAGAGTGTTAGCCAATGGGTCATTGTTAAAGGAGGGTAGAGTGACCAGTGGTGTCCTGCAAGGATTGGTACTGGGACAGAGCCTATTTAGCATACTTATAGCAGACATAGTGAATGGACTAACAGGGAAGGTTTGCCTGTTAGCAAATGATACAAAACTCTGCAACACAGTGGACACAAGGGAAGGTGCAGACAACATGGAAGCTGACCTTAGAAGGCTAGAGGATTGGTCCAGGGACTGACAGTTACAGTTTAGTGTCAAAAAATATAAGATAATGCACTTGGGAAAGAGGAACCCTGGAAAAAAGTATATACTGGGAGGACATCAACTTGAGGATACACAAACAGAGTGAAATATTGGTATAATCATCGTTAACAAATTAAAGGCAGGAAAAGAATGTGAGAAAGCAGCACAGAAAGCAGGTGGCATCCTCGGATGTATAAGTAAAGGTATTTCTAGTAGAAAGGGGGAGGTTATCATGCCCCTCTACAGGTCATTGGCGAGGCCATACTTGGAGTACTGCATTCAGTTCTGGAAACCTCACCTCAAGAAAGACATTGACCATTTGGAAATGGTGCTAGGAAGGGCTACTAGGATGGTGCATGGACTGCATCACAGGTCATATGAAGCAAGACTCAGTGAGCTGAACCTATACTCCCTTGATCACAGAAGAAACAGAGGTGACATGATTGAAACATTTAAGTACATGAGGGGATTTAATGTAGCTCAGAGAGGCAATCTATTTCAACAGAACACAGCAGCACACACGAGATGGCATGATATGAGACTGGTAGGACTAAGGTTAAAAAAGCAACCTCTGGAAGTACTTCTTCACAGAGAGAGTGATAGACCTGTGGAACAATCTGTCCCAGGAGGTGGTACCATCAGAGACAATCAGGGAGTTCAAACTTGCATGACACAGAAATAAAGGACAAGTCAGGACAAAGGCTGCATAGGGAGGGGGGGTAGTTTCTAGGGCAGACTAGATGGATCGTATGGTCACCATCTGCCTTTGCTTTTCTTATGTTATGTTCTGTGAGTACATGTTCTGATTTGTTTTGGCACAGGTCCTTGCTACATGCAGCCACCTTTGTGTACTTTTTCTACAAGTTAGACAATGACAAAGACACATTATTGGATGTAATTTTAACTGTGCCTCAAAAAATATGTGTCTACTGTATTTGATCCTGATGTGAGCTATCACTCTTACATTGCTTGTGTAAGACATAATGTAAAAGTTCAATGTCTACACAGTTAACTGTCTAATGAAACTTCAAATTATTCTGTGACCGTGCTGTCTTACATGATGTATTTGATATTAATTGGGCCTGTTTGTATGCATGTCCTGATGTGGATTCTGCCTGGGAATTCTTCAAGTCCTCCTTCTTGGAAATTATCAATATATATGCTCCATTTATTAAAAAAGGGTACAAAACAAAGTTTCCCCTTGGATTACTAAACATCAGAAATATCTAATAAAGGATAAGGAGCACACTTGGAATCTTTGCCAGGTGGATTAAACTAGATAGCCATAAACAGGCATAAAAAATATCAGAAACAAGTGCTCTAGGGAAAAAAGACTAACTAAATCTAGATATTATATGAATACATTTTCATCTAATTCTGGTAAGCCAAGGAAAGTCTGGGCTGGTATAAATTACTTGCAAGTGAAGAACTCTTGTCATACATTACCTAGTACTCTAATTTATAATAACTTGGTGATACATGATTCATTAGAATAGGGTAAGACATTTAGTTTTTTTTTTTTGCTGAAATTAGTTTATTGTTTGAAAAAGAAAATCCTAATTTGCCAACAGTTATCCTTGATACAGATTTTACATCTCATGTTAATACTTTGTTTTCATTTCAAAAGATTGATGTGGATGAAGTTTATAAAGTACTTAGAAAATTGGATATAAAAAAGTGCTGGCCATAATAAAATTGACCATATTTTTTAGAAACTGGTTTCAAACATTTTGGCTCCTCATATTGCATATCTCTATAACTTGTCTATACACAATTCTTATTTTCCAAATGATTGGACAATTGCATCTATTGTGCCTATCTTCAAGGTAGGAGAACCATCTGATCAGAGCTGCTGCTGTCCAATGTCTATTTTTACCACAATTATAAAGATTTTTGTAAAACTTATCCATAGACAACTTACTTCTTAGTTTTCAAAGTTCAACATCTTAACAGAATACTAGTCTGGATTTAAAAATGGTCATAATACTACAAATGTTATATCTAGGGTAACTGATGAAATGTTCACCTCATTTAGTTTAGGTAACAGTACTGCTACTTTTTTAAATTTATTGAAAGCATTTGATGCAGTGAATCATATTATTCTGCTTATTAAATTAAAGAACACAGGCCTGGGTCATTCAGGTTTGTTATGGTTTCTGTCATATTTACTGTATCACATTGACAACATTATGTCAAAGCTGGTAGCATGATGTCTGATTAGTTAATATCTAGTTGGGGGTCCCTCAGGTCTCTCTCCTGGGGCCCCTTTTGTTTTTGGTATACATTAATGAACTACCTAGACATTGTTCCACACTGACTAATATTTATTTATATGCAGATGATACTATATTATATACAACCCATAAAGACATTGATACTGCAGTTGCAAACATGCAACATGACTTTAATACAATACAACCCTCTTTATATGATTTAAGGTTACGATTAAACACAAAAGAAACTCAGTGGATGATCTTTTCTAAAAAGAATTATGACACTTCTCATTTAAAATTATTTGCACTTAATACAGCAGTACTAGATAAACAAATGGATATTTTGCAACAGTGTGTTTCTTGTGCTCAGTAGAGCAGTTACCTGGTAATCTTTCTTATTTTTGCTGTACTGTCACCCCATAATTTGCTCCATTTTTCTTTATTTTTGTTTACATTTCTCCCACCCACCATGTTGAATTGGAACCCTCTGCTGCCAACTGCACACGTGCATTACTTGCAACAGTACACAGGGACAGCGGGAATGTGCAGCCTTGGGGGGTCACACATAAGTAAACAAAAGACATGATGTGACATGGGGGGGACTTCATCTGCAAATTAAGCAGCATCCTTATTTACTGGGGATACACAACAGTGCAAATGCATTTTAAATATCTAAAAAACTAAAGATTGCTAGAAAAAAATATTTACAGTTATGGGAACCTGAACTATGGCTGCATGCTTCCAGCCAAAAAACAGAATTTTGATACTCACTTCCTAGTTATCTATTACTGTTGCTTTAATGATACTGAAATTGTTAGAACTCGCATCTACAGATACGTAGGATTAGTATTGGATACCCAATTAACATTTAAACCTCACAGAGATGATATCTTTTCAAAGTTAAAGTGTTTACTGGCTCTTTTTTTTTTTTACAAGAATACGTTTTTCTTTAGTTTTCATATGAGAAAAATCTTGGTCAATTCCTTATCTATGTTGGTTATTAAGTATGGGGATCATGTATATTGAAATACAACTAAATCAGTACTGGATGTCCTGGACTCCTTATATCACAGTTCCTTAAGATTTACCATTGGTCTACCATGGAATACACATCATGGTTGCTCATATTACATTGTGGGGTGAGGTTCTTTAGCTTATAGAAGCCAATATCATTGGTATTTATTTGTTTATAATTTTGTATTAGGTAAACTTACATCATTTCTTATGAATCTAATACATCTAGAACTCTCAAATAGATATAATCCTAGATCTAATACATTAAAGAAATGTGTCACCCCTAGAATATGTGCAAGATTAGGTAACTTTATTATTTCTGTTTCTGTTTCTCAGACTTGGAAGGAACTAAAGAACGTATCAGCACATACTGAAAAAAAGGAAAACTCAATCAGTTTTGAGCCTACCTTGCCCAATATGAATGGTCACTCATTGATACCTTTATTAGTGTTGACCATGCTTTTAACTGTCTTATCATGCACTTCAACAAAGCATGTGATATTTATGCCCCAGTTTGTCAATCAAAGTCTAGGGGTGCAACTAACCCCTGGATCACTGCTGAACTATTATGCAAGATGAAAGCCAGGGACAATCTTTGGAATCTTGCCAAGCCACTGGGAAACAGGAGGATAAACAGCGTTACAGAGCTGCCCAAAATGCATGCACCAGGGAAATCCACAGGGCCAAATTGCTCATTTTAAAAACAAGCTCACAAGCTCCTGGGGAAACAGCTGGATGTTCTGGCAAAAGATTAAAGATCTCACAGGTAAGCCAAGTAAGACATCTCCCATTATGTTAGTGGTGAATGATGTCCCCATACAGGACCCAAAATCAATTGCTGATGCTTTTAATGTAGCCTTAACAGATTTCAGTCAGGTGCTTCCACCAGATTTCTTTGAGGAGTCTGACACATGGTGCCATGGTGATACTGCTCCCCTTCCTCACTCCCCCTTGTTCTATTTTAGTAGAATTACATTAGCTGAGGCCAAAAAATATCTTCTCAAGGTGTTAGGCAAAACCTGGTATAGCAGTGACACTCTTGACTTGAATTTTTACTGCCTGTCTCTAGATGTAATGCTAAAACCCCTGTCCACCATTTTAAACCTGTCCCTGTCCCTAAGGCAGTTCCCTCAACAGTGGAAGGCAGCAGTAGTCATGCCTGTGCACAAAAATGGTGACAGAACACTGCATTCATACTATCACCCTATTTCAATTCTTCCACCATTATCCAATGTACTTGAGTGTATAGTCACTGACTGGTTGACTGATTTCCTAGACAAATACAATATACAATATTCAATGTCCTCAGCAGCACAGCTTCAGAAAGGCACATAGTACCACTACAGCCCTGCTGGAATGCACCGATTATATTCAAAATGCACTTGATCACAGACATTTGGTAGGGTCAGTCCACATTGACCTTACTAAGGCTTTTGATACTGTTAGCCACTTCCTACTGCTATGCTCCCTCCCTGCCCTTTGCCTCTCACCTGCAGTGACTAGTTGGTTCAGATGCCACCTTGAAAACTGGGCTCAGCAGGTTAAGATAAATGATTCCCACTCTTTCAGTCTTCCCATTCATTCTGGAGTCCTGCAAGGCTCCATCCTAGAACCTTTGCTTTTCAGCCTATTCCTTAACAACCTCCCCAGAGCATGTGCTAGTAACATGGTTCTTTATGCTGATGATGATGTCCTCTTCTCCAGCCACATGGACCCCCCTCTCTTGAATGAACTCCAAATTAACTTCTCAAAGATAGAATCCTGGATTACTTTCCAAAAACTTCTAGTGAATTACAAAAAAACCAAAACGATGCTCTTTGCCAGCCACCATAATAAATATAAATTGTCTGCCTAATCATCCAGAATGATCAAAACCAGCCTCTTGAGATGGTTCATGAATGTAAATATCTTGATGTTATGCTAGATAGCTCGCTCTTGTACACCATGCATACCCAACAAATCTCCAAGATGGTAAACTGCAGGCTTGGTGCCCTCTATCAACCATGGCACTGTCTTACACCTGCAGCTTTAGGGTTAGCAGTCACTAGCTCAGTCCTGTCCATTATTGACTATGGCTTGGTAATCTACAGTGCAGCCACTGAATCTGCCCTCAAACACCTGATGGTCACACTTAATAAGGCTTGCAGGCTGGTAACTGGGGCTGACAAACAAACCCATACATATGAGCTGTATATGCAATCTGAATGGCTCCAGCTTAAGGGCAGGATAACCTATTAGACCTGCCTATTAGAGGAAAAAAATATGCCTCTCCCTAACTTCACAAGTCACTCAGTGCCTGCTCCAGCCTCCAGCTAACCAACATTCCACACATAGTGCAGCCAAACATACTTTCATCATCCCTCTTTGTTGGACCTCACAAACTCAGTGAACCTTCCATTTTAGGGTCCCTACCCTGCTAAATAGCTTCCCGCATGAAGTCTTCTCTGAAACTAGCCTAGGTCCTTTTAAATCAAAGATCTGTCAACACCTAGCTGTGCTGAATAAATGTGACTGTGTGCACAAGGTTATAGTGTCACTCCCCTGACCTATTCTCCTCTCTTTCTGTCCACCTCCAGCCACTCTCCTCAGGTCTCTCTGAGGCTCATCTTTCTCCCTTTTCCTCATCCTTAGTTCCCCTTTTTCTCATCCCTTGCCATCCTCATCCCACCTGCAGCTTCTCCCCCTTGATTAAATCAACTGTGAACCAGCTCTTAGGTATGAAAATGACTAATTTTGGACTGCACTTGCTATGTTGATCTAGATTGTGTTTACACCCTGTACCTAATGGCAACATTAATTTTCTTGACTGCACTGGCTGTGTTGATCTATATTGTGTCTACACCTTGTTCAAAATGTAACTTACTGTTTATCTAAATACTGTATTATATTGTACTACCTTACTGTTTGCTATCTGTTACTACCTGTGTTATCTTGTCTGTCCATTTGACTTGGAACCTTTGTAAAAGAACACCTGGTTCAAAGGTATTTGTAATCCTGGTTATCAATAAATAAATGAATAAACTTATGTCCTTACTGTGCAACTGATAATTATGTGCAATACGCAATGGTTTCTATACTGCTGTTTGTTTATTCCATATATGTTTACATGGTTTTAAATCAATTTTATGTTATTTTGTATTCCATCTTTATGTATTGAAACTGGATGCAATTGTAGATGAGAAAACTTCTCAATATGCTTGCCAATAAAATTTGATAATGATGATGATAAAAATGCTCATTGACTTGTGGGCCTTATTCTCTTAGTTTAAAGTTCATTTTGAAAAGATGCAGTGTATTTTTTTCTTGGTCATTTTCTTTTAATTCTGAAGGGCTCTACCTTAAAAAAAATCAGAGATAGCAATCAGTTCAGCAAGTTATCTTTCAAGATTCCCTGGAGATACCTAAAAAAAAAAGTTATGAGACTGTATGTAAAGTAAATAAAGTTTTAAAAACCTGTGCAGTATAAATAGGAGATACATAATGGACATCAATCAAACCATTTTAGCTCCTAATGCAGTAATTGGCATAAGGTAATGCAGACAAGAAATAGGGTGGTAGTGGTAAAAGAGCATTTAGGATAGTAATGAAAATGTATTACTGAACTGTAGCTTACTTGCCACAGGTGATGTTAGCATGTTACTGCTAGGGATTGGTGTGCTTATGATCATGCAACAGAGTCTGCAACCCACTATGTACTCCCCAGTCAGTACTGAGCTACTGTGACTGTTAATATTCACTACTGAGCTCAAGGGTTATATGCTCCATAGTCTCTGATTTACAGTAGCCCCATGAAAATTAATATATTTTCTCTGGCTCATAGATTTACAAATTATATAAGAATACCACTCTCCCACCAAACAATTGCATTTAAAAATATAGAATCAATAAAAATACCTTACATTTAGGGCATTACACTGCCTTTCACAATTGTGTACCATTCATGCATGAATTTTTTCTTTTGTATTTTTTAGTTTTTTTTAATATACTAATTGAATATACAGTAGTTTGAATACAGCTTCAATTGCTAGCAGTGAAAGTTAACTTGCAGTCAAGCAGATACATGAGTGTGGACTGGAGAACTATGAACCTGTGCATGGCTGTTCACTCATTCTATTGCTGCCCTGTTCACTATTGGTGTAGTCAGTTGAGGTAACAGTTTATGCTTTTTTGTTTCCATATATATTTTATACTCCTACTGCTGAGGCAGCCTTTGGCACCTGTCAACCATGGTTCCTGACACTCAGCATCCATCAACTCCCCAAATGTTGCCAGTTTGGCCTAAATACCCACATGGATTTTCCCCACATGTCATGGTCAGGAGGAGTAGGCCATCCTCCCCCACGAAGCACACTCCAGGCTCAGCCTTCTTGGGTCCTGGTGGTGAGATGGGTGGGGGATCATTGAGCAGGTCATCATGAATGCCTGTCCATTCACCATTTTCTACCACTTTTTCTCCTGATTCCCTCTGCACATACAGTATAGAGACATGGGCATACCACAGAGTCCCACAGCATATACCTTGTTTGTTCCACTCCAGTCCTACACTACCATCAGGCCTCCACCTGGTTGTAGTTGTGCACTGGAGCCATCAGTGCTCCCCCTGGAGGGTAGAGCAGTCCCTCACATGCTCACTTCTCTCCTCCTGCTCATTCTGAACATGAGTCACTTGCATGGAGTGAAGTGTGGTGTTCAGCACTTCTACCCTCAGCACCAATGGATTAGTTATAACAGGTCATAGTTAACTGATAAAGACTCTTTGTGGGTGACAATTGTTGGTGATGACAATGTGAAAAGCATCATACTTTCATCAGGTGGCAAAATTGCACTGGTGGTCTCCATCCAAGTAGACCTTGTGCTGCCACTGCTGCTGTAGGTAGTGAGCCAGGCTGTAATGTCACTGCATTGAAAGTCTTAGAAGACATGCCACCAGTATATGTAATAGTAAGAATAGCAGTAGATGTTATTTTTGAACATGAAAATAATCAAATAGATAAAGTGTACCCATGATAAGTTGAGTTTATGAAAGTCTAAGAACTGCAGTGTCTCACGATCTAGCCTTGAGTGATTTTGTGAGGCAAAATCCCCAGTTGTTTATTTATTTATTTCTTCATTTGGACATAACCTTTGAGCAAAATGCCCTTTTTCAAAGGTTCCACATCTTGACAGGAGTACAACACAAAAAGGTAGTTACAGAGTATGGGTACACAAGTACAGAGACAAAAAATACAAGAAATAACAGCAATTGGTCTGACTATTTACAGTTGTAAGCTATCTCATATAGAGGTACATATTGCAGTTAGTACAGCCCAAGGTACATGGTGAGTGCTGTGGGTTTAAGGACTAATTTAGCAGAAGATAAAGCAGCCAGGGGAGGCATTGTCATAATTTCATATAAAGTCAGGAGGGGAGAGAGACTTAAAATAGACTTTCACACCCTGTATATTAATGCAGCCAAGAGGAGGCTTTGTTGTTAATTCAAGTCAAGGGGAAGGGATTAATTTTCTGTGTAGGACTGACCTAGTAGGAACATACTAGAGAGCAATGTGAGGGAGGACCATACACAGAATAAGCTGGGGGGAAGTTTTACTGAAACGTCTTTCAGGAGTGACAGACATTGGAAGGTATCTGAAACAACACAATGCCACTTCAGTCAGTGGTGGCCAAATGACATACATATCTTGTAAGAATTAGATTTCTGTCACAGTTTCTGCTAGACATTGGCTACACTGGATAAGCCTGTATCATGTATTTATGTAACAAATCTGATTCTTCCTCTAAAAAGTTTGAGCTGCACAGGCCTTCAGTATACAAAAGCACCCAAATGTCCTTAGTTGTCTTAGAATCACATCACTAAAGATATCTAAGTCTTTGATGTTATCTCACTCATGCATGGCACTGGCACCTTGATAAGACACTGAAAGAGGAAGAACAGTATAACCAGGAAGTTGTATATGCACATTTTTGCTGGTCTCTTAATGTTGACTTTCATGATCTAGCATATATGAACACAACATTTTCTGTGTGATATACTGCGTGCATCCAGAGGTAATGAGCAGAACTTTACATCTGTAATTCAGTATTGTTGACATAAAAAAATGTTTGTCCAACCTTATGTTGTCAAACATGTCTACAAGTTGAGTAAGGAACATCTCAGCCACTTACTCCTCTACCATCACAATCATTGCAGTCATCATCACCACTAGCATCTGTGCCTCTCCGGCCATCAACAACAGCCTTGTTCTATTGGGTAGCTGTAGAAGATTGCAAATAATAACATGTGTAGCATTCAAGTAACACCATGGGAAGAACCATGATAAGGGCTGCTCATTCTGTACAGAAATCCTTGGTGTGCTGTTTATATGATTGCACAAGTGGAACAAGCTTTTGCAGAACACAAAACTGCACCCATAACAGATATATCCCATAGTCAACAAACAGCCTTAAATTCAATACCCCGGAATAGTGTATTTTTCACAAGTCTTTCCACCTTATAAAAGAAGGAACTTGATTATGTGGAAATATTGTCACACAAGCAATATTAAGGAACATCATGCCTTTTCTGGTAATGGTGGAGGAACTCAACCCATTTGAGGGATCAATAAAAATACAGTGCTGACTATTGAAGAGTTCCCCATTACTGCAAATTGCTGCAGATTGCTGTAGCATGTCTGGTACTGCATTCTGTAGCAACTCCATTATAGTGTATGGTGGAATGTTGTTTTGCATGCAAATCCATACCTGAAATAGGGTTGGTGTACTGCAGTAGTGATGTCCAGTTGTTGTGCTGAACTAGCTATACCACTACTGCAGCATAACAACAACAAACACTTTAGTGTGCTGAAATATCCTTGAGCTGTGGTTGCCATTGTTAGCACTGTCCAGTATTAGTTTCAGTCAATCTGTGACAATGCTAACAAACAAAAAGAAATCATGGCAGCTGCGGGTTATTCAAACACCACCTCAGATGGGACTAAAACTACTCAGATGGAATCAAACTACTTGAAAATCACAGTTTGTCTATTGTTACTTGTTGTTTTCATGTTTATTTAGCCAATGTAGTATTTCTATTCCCTACCACATTGCATACTTTAAGTTTCTCCTATGGATCAGAAATGGAATAAAAACTTGTTGTGTTCCTCAACTGTTGATTTTTTTCCTCTTTTTTCTCTTCTTTCTTACTGGTAATACATGCCCATACACCGTAAAGGATTGTGTATGAGCAGGCATACACAGACAAGGTTGTGCTTGAATCTTGAAGTTTCTTTGGTAACAGGAGACTTCTTGAGCTGTCTCTCAATGTCTCATGTTACTAAGGAAACCTTTGATTTAGTACAACCTTGTTGTGTGTATACCTGCTCAAACACAGTCTTCTATGTTTCTTCTGGTGAGCTTAAGCCAATTCACTTGAGGTACCTTAAGGCATGCTGCAATAACAGAGAACATTTTTATGATCGCACTGAATCTAGTGATCCCCCTTACAGTATCACACATTGCTTTTAGACCAATAGAGAGTAGATGCCATATCATGTGACATGACACAGAGTGAGGGAAGGAGACAAAACTGAAAGTTAGCCTGACGATGATGGCACTGAGAGGAGTTGGGAGTAAGAGGTGCTAGAAACTCGAAACCTGCAAATTGCCCTCATACTTTCAGGAATAGTAGATGTTTTTCTCCATGACAAAAAAAGTTTACTTTAATATAAGGAGTTCAGAAACCTGGGGTAGTGCTATAAATGTGGGAAATAAGTTAACTCTAAACTGCTTTTTTAAACAACACAATACAACATGGGACCTCAAAAGTTTTTGAAGTGCGGTAGAATTAATCTGGTGACATTACAAGTTATGATAGTAAAAGCTTATCAGAATGTTTTTTCTATGAATCTGATTCTTGCAAGAATGAAATGTCTCAGAGATGTTTAAGGTTTATAGTTCAAACTCTAAAAAACATGCAAGAACTTAAAGTTGAACTATTTCCTCATGAGGAATTGATTAATTGTATTTCACATATAAACTTGTTACGCCTGCTGTAGTCCAGTAGTGTGCTCTTACTCTTACCTTTTTGCCCCATGTCTGAACAGTCTGCTGAATGGCTATCAAAACTCTGAGCTGAAAAAAGATTAATTGCTTATGTTACAGGTGCTTGCCCAAAAACAAAAGTGCCAAAAAATCTGAGAAGAAATCTTGATGCCTCATCTCCCTCTATTGTTACCTTGTTCTCTGGCAACAGTACCAGGATTATAGAGGTGAAGCAGCAGCCATTACGCCCACTATGGAGCCCTCGTTTTCAGTTCTGGGTTCACTTCTGTTTTCTATATTTTTAAATAATCTGCAAAACTCTGTCAACTAAAATGTATGTAGATGATATGGTATTGTATGGGAAAGACAAGAGCAGACCTAGAACTGAAAATGCAACCAGCCTATTGGAGTTTTCAAGAATATTTTGTGAAAAACAAACTATTGTTAAATGAAAAAAAAAGACTATGATTTTTGGAACTGAACAAAGGCTGCAAGCACCTTGTTCCGTCCAGCGACCTGCCTGTTTTGGTCCACGCTTTTGTGACATCACGCCTTGACTACTGTAACTCCCTTTACCTAGGGCTTCCTAGGGTCAATATCCACCGCTTGCAGCTAATTCAGAATGCTGCAGCATGTTTGTTGACTGGGTTTTCTAGGACAATGCATATTACCCCGGTGCTGCACGACCTGCACTGGCTGCCTATTCAGTGGCGGATCACCTTTAAGGTAGGTCTATTGACTTACAAAGCCCTACACAGACAGGGCCGTGACTACTTGAAAGAGCTCCTGGTTTCTTACACCCCTCTGCGACAGCTCCGTTCGGTTGATGAGGGGTTGCTGGAGATTCCAAGGGTAAGCTTAAAGTCATCTGGTGCACGTGCCTTTGGGTTTGTGGCACCTTCCCTTTGGAATTCTCTACCCTGTCAGCTTCGGGAGTGCAGAACTATGGGGTGCTTTAAACAGGCACTAAATACTTTTTTGTGGGGAAAAGCTTACCCTGAATTCCATTGATTTTATCTGTATTTATTGTGTTTTGTTTTACTTGATTGTGCAGCTCCTTGATGTTCGAAAGGCACTATATCAAATAAAATTATTATTATTATTATTAAAATAACACTGTAAAAATAACAGTGATAAATGGTATAGGGTTGGATGAAGTAAAGACCTTTGGGTATCTAGGAATAAAGTTATAGAAGACATTATCCTTTGATGAACACATTATAAGGTAATGCATAAAATGTATAGGATACTGGGTTATCTATATAGAAATAAAAGTAGCCTAACAGAGAACATAAAAGGAATAACAGTGCATCAAGTACTTTTGCAAGCTCTAGGATAATTCATTACTGTTAATAAATGTATCAAGCTCAGTAATGCAGAGATATGTAGTTGTTTTTAATAATATTTTGAGATTTGCAAACAGGGAGCAGCAAATATGAATGTCACTGCAGTTTGTACAAAAAGTCTGCAATTTTGCCATCCCAACAGAGAATACAATACTCAGCAACGAAGTTCTTGCATAAAACTGTAAATCAAGAAAGACCAACTATTCTGAGTGATAGATTTATTTATTAGAAAAGTCAGATTTACAACCTTTGAGTCATGGACTCATTTACAAAGGCACCTTGTCGCAAGGGAGGGGGTAAATAGAGTTACATAGTGTGGTAACAACAGTGAGAACAGTACAGTTGCAGAACATTAAACATAGAGTACACATAGGTTACATAATAATGTTACTTATAATAGGTTACACTCAAATACAAGGTACCCAAGGGATACACTGGGGTACAGCCCTGGACATACCGAGATAATATTTGGAGAGGGTGGGGTAGGGATGGGGTAGGTGGGAGGAGGGGATAGGATAGGCTGTCCGGAGGACATTGCCAAGTCAAGGAGGCCTGACAGGAGGATCCCACAGTGAGATTAATTAGGTGCATTTAAAAGGGTGAATGAACCCAAAATGCTAAAAACAACTTCACTGAGCTTATTTCAAGAAAATAGAATAATTACTAAAACAGCTGAACAATCTATTACAATCTATGGCACACAATTTTTAAATAATACAATAAAATATGGGATTGAGATTAATGAAAATAAATATTCCTTCAAAAGGGGAGTTAGAAATTATTTGGAACAGCAATCAAGATGCTGCTGTACTGATAATACTTGACATTTGCACAAATGCATGCAATTGTAATTGTTAATACTGTGCTTTTTATAAAAGTTTGTATCTGTATGACTGCATGATTGTCCAAGTATTGTGATTCTTAAAATATTGCATTGTATTATTATTCTTTTCTATGTATTCCTATTGTTGCTAACCTTTCCCAGACATGGCTGAAAATGGGCTTTTGCTCAGTCCACTTTCCTGGTAAATCAAATAAATAAAAATAATACAAAAAAATCTCTACTCTTGTTGCTGAAATGTTAGCAAATATGAATGAGAGTGAAAAAGTATTGTCTTCTACTATGGAGATTCCAGTCTCATCAGAAAACAGAGCAATGCCACAGTTCAAACTTTATTTATATGGGAGGAACTGGAGCAAATGGAGGAAAAGCGCTACTAAACAGATTTCTATTATGGAACAGACAAGGTGCAGAGGACCTACAGTATATCTATAACTCATACAACCATTTATATAGTCACACCAACTATTTTAAGTGAGGCACTGAAACCACCTGAGACATCTTCAGAAATGATGAACACCATGCAGTAAAGCAACAGAGGTGTGTCAGTGGAAGAGGTCATAAGACTGATGGAACAATCAGTTGGGCCACTCGTGGAACCAGATGGACCCTGAATATGTTTAAAGAAATTTGCAGGTGAAAGCATTACATTGGGGCACTGTTTAAAACCTCAGCAATTACACAGTGCAAGTGAATAAGAATTTACTGTTACTATTACCATATGTGTTTCAATGCCCTATTCAGAATTTATGAACTGCCTATGGTGTTCACTCCCCTGCAATGAGCAAAATTACTAGAACATTGTTTACATCCTTAGTCATTACCTTTGGAACAAAGGAATCATATCGATAATGTTGAACCTCTTCAATGTGCTCCTAAATTTCTCTATGCTAATAAAGCAGAGATTGAGACCCAAGGTGACCTTACTAAAAGAGTGGAGAAAAGGAAACAGCAAAAACAAATATAAATAGAAAAAGGGGTGATGTAGGCAAACATGGAGGCATTCTAAAAGACAAGAAGGGGTTACAGCAACCAGTCCAGCAAACTAACAACATTGTATTAAATCAGAAAGAACAAAAGTATAATCAGCAGAACCAAGATTACCATTACAAATCAGAAAAAAAATGACTCTAAACAACAAGATAATAATAAAGAGAAACAAGAACCTTATACAATATACATTAAAAGGACAAACATCTTCCATTCTGGGTTAGAGACATTTTAAATGAAATTCTGATGTTAAAAAAATGAATTTGCCCCCATTAAAGCCATTCATACTGAAGTCACCACTGTAATTATGCAAATTCAAAAGCTATCTACCACAATAAAAGAGATTAAAGACTGAAGCAAAGACATGGAAACAAATATAGTAACCTTAAAAGATGACTGTCTAGTAACTAAAAGAATGGTATGTCATGAAGAGAAAGACATTAAAGAAATACAAACCAAATTAACAGATTTTGAATCACATGCAAGATGTAAAAATATACAAATAATAGGGGTTACTGAGTCATGGAATTCACAAACTGATCTAAACAGTACAAAACAGACAATATCTTCAGCTTGTTTGGGAGAGCAGAAGGAAACTGGGACTTTAGAATTGGAGAGAGCCCACAGAACCTTATGACACAGACTGGACACTCGTCAACCTCTATGTGCAATTATTGCAAAGTTTATGAGATCCAGATATAAAGATAATGCAATCTGTTTATAAAAAGAAGCATATTGAACTGAAGGGAGCAGCAATATCTGTTTCTCATGACCTACCACTTGACATTGTAAATGCACACATGAAGTTTGATAATATCAGAAGCCAACTATAGAAACTATGGAGAAACTATTTCTGGATATTCACAATTTTCCTGTAAAGTTAAAAGGAATCTAAACGGACAGATTCTAACAGTTGTAACTGCTGAAGAGGTTCTAGTCGAAAAGCACTAAACAAAAATAGCACAAGCAATGATAACGTGGGAAAAACAACTTGTGTAAAAATAACGTCCCACAAAAACAGCTAAGACGTGGAACAGCTAAAAAAACCCACAGAGGACACTATATTTCACAGTACATATTTATCTACAGAACATAAATTACCATATCACTCAACAATAAAAATTACCGAGCTTCACTATCGGCATAACAAACATAAGGATACAAGATAACAATAGCATGTAACATCGA
Organism: Neoceratodus forsteri; assembly: GCA_016271365.2. NCBI lineage: Eukaryota > Metazoa > Chordata > Ceratodontiformes > Ceratodontidae > Neoceratodus > Neoceratodus forsteri. The sequence continues at coordinate 1,321,211,958 of CM028130.1, forward strand.
TACAACATGTGTAGAGACATTATGCCTGCAACTGAAAATTATATGCAATTCCTTTTAAATAATCCTAGGGACTATGACTAGAATAGTCCATAGCAATGTCTGAAATCCTCTAGCAGTATCCTTGTATTTTTTCTGCGTACATGGACCAGATTTCCCTGCCACAAACAGCTTGAAATCTCAACTATCTCTCACTCATCAAGATACTGTACACACCTACACAATGTTTCTCACTCCTCAAGATAGACTCTTCAAGATACAGTATCCTCTGATGATATGAGGGGGGCTTCACCCCCCAGCATCATTCATGTGGGGGGCTTTGCCCCCGCATCCTACAGAACTTAATTATTCCAACTCCGATTCACACTTAACACATCAGGTGCAATACACCTCTATTGTCTGCAGTGCTGTTAATGCTTCCCACTGTTACTGATGTGCTGTTATTGCTGTGTGGTTATTGCTGCATGGTTTTCATTGGCTACTGCTGAAGAAGCCAAACAAAAATGAAAATAAGAGCTTCACAAATGTTTTTCTGATGGTAGAATCACCCACTGTGTACTTACCATTTTTCTTCCAGCTAAATGATCAAATTAATCTAATACATTTTCAAATGTGGGAGTATAAGTTACAAATTATAAGTTACAACAATATTTGTTCTTTAAATTGCCCCTGAAATTTACTTCATTTTTATAATCAGTAAAAGGGTAACTTAGTAAGAAACTATTCAAAGGGGTATATTTAAAGGGGTATAAAAGCCCTTAAAATTATAATTATACAGTACTGTTTAAATAAAAAGCAAAAGAGAAAATTTATAAATTCCTTTATTGTATTATCATTTATTGTATTTTCTCTTATCTGATTCTGGGAGAGAAACAATATTTAATGGGGTGGGGGGTCAAGTAAAGGTTGTCTAGCAGCCTTAAGGTAAACTTCTTGGCACATTTATGCCTGAGAGTGGATATTTCAGTGTTAAAAGGCATGGAGAATATTGTTGTATTTTTCATTTGCTAGTTTTTTTTTGTTACTTTTTATTAGTTATAAGGGAGCATAGGGATATATTTTTCTTTCTTAATATTAATACCGTTTTTGGTCTTAGAGTTCTTTAAGCAGAATGTGTGCAATGGGTACAGTTACATAAGGTCTTTTTGAAGCAGCTGGTGTATTGGTAAAAAAAATATATTTCTATATGTACAGGTATAGTGCAAATCACCCTGCTTTAAGAAGTGCTACATACAACATAAATGGTATACATTCACCAATCAAAAGAAAACATATCTTGAATTATCCTAGTAAAAAGTAAAAATATATTTTATTATTGCTGGAGGTTCATTTAATAGACAAAGAGATGAATACACTAGAAAATCATGGGTTAATCACTTACATTAGTCACTGGGAAATAGTAAAAGCAAGGGATGTGCTATTCTCAAAGTTAAATACATAGCCTTTATTTTTGAAAATTAATTTGCTGAAGAATGAGGTTGCATAATTATGACTAAGGTGAAAATCACTGGAGTTGATTACATAATTGGTTATTTATATCCCCATTCAATTGCATATGCAGATCTTATTGCACAAATTGTATTAGGACTGGTGACTTTGGTTGATGCTAATGTCATACTGGGAGAAGATTTCAATGTATATTCAAACCCTCTAGATAAATCCAACACATTATCAATGCTGGGCAGCAATTCTAAATGTAAATATTGCACCAATAGTCTCTTCACATCATGCCATGTTAGAATTATCTTTTGTTCCATCTAGAGATTGAGGTAAATTGCCACAATTATGTTTTGATAATTGCTGAAAGAACAGCATTTCATAATAGGAATGACAAAGGTTATCAAGGAGTATTGGTTCTTTAACTTTAATGGGGTGTTGCATGCAGTCCAGGTTTGGGATGCTTTTAAGACAGTTGCAAAGGTGGTTATAATTCCTTATCAAATTAAGCACTGGAGAAAAAACTGATTACTTTCAAATTACAATTGAAAGAAATAGACAAAAAATAGCTGCAGGTAAGAAGGATCTTTAATTGCAAAGAACTAAGATTTATGAATCTATAAAGGAAATAATCATAAAATAGTACAAGATATGAACATTTTATTTAATGTTGATAAGTCAGGTACTGTAAGTTATTAGCACATTTTTTTAAAGTGTTCAGAAAGAAATATTGCAGCAAATATTAAAACGTATAATGGCCAGATTATTAATACAGATTCTGAGAAAGGTGATGCTTTTTCATCCCATTATACAAATAGTTACCTAAGACTGGATTTACCAGCAAAGCAACACATTTTGGACTATATTAAATCAGCTCTATTTCCTAAAATTGTAACAGATTGTGTAAATTTCTCAATTAAAGAAATTAAAGAAGTTATTGATATCCTAAAGATAGCAAAGGTCCCAAACTTATAGACAATTATCAACCAACTTTGTTTTTATGCATTGATTATAAAATCATTGTCAAATTATTGTGAAACATTTAGAAAGGAGAATTGTGGAGCTTATAAATCCTGATCACTCCAGTTATGTTAAGGGACACATGATACATCACAGACTAAAAAAAGTCCAAATATTGTTGCCTTAGAACTTCAAAAGCAATTTCAGGAAAAATATATAGCTTTGATGATAGATGCTACCAATTTTTTTGACATGCTTCAGCTGCAATTCATGTTAGTCTGCCTAGAGTCATCAGAATTTCTTAGTAACATCCTGAACATTAATCTATTTTATAGCATACTTGCAGCTTGCTTTAAAATCAGTTACCATATACCAAATAATTTATTATGTCAAATGTGGTGGAGCAGTGCTGTCCCCACTCCCCAATATTATTTATGGTAGCTTTAGAATCTTTATTATTACATTTGAGAAATAATAATGCCACTAAAGATGTTACATATGGGGAGACTCCAATTAAAATTAATGCTTTTGCAGATGATATTCTAATTCTGTCCCCGAATCCCCTTTCCAGTGATTACATCAGACACTGTGTTGAGTGCTCAGTCAGCAATAATTTTATTCAATACATATATATATACCCTGTGTTTACAGACTAAATTCTCATTCCATCACTCGTATATATTGACATTCCAAACCATACATTTTCTTTTAAATTCTTGTATCCTTTTTACATTTCTCTTCACCCCCAGATGTACATTTGAGGTTATCATCTTCCACTGCCCATCTCTGCTGCAGGGAACTTGTGCACACCCACACCCCTCTTCTGCTCTGTAGCCATCTGGGTGTACACCCAGAGCCATCTGTCCCCCAGCCTTTGTGTACACCCAGGCCAGGTTCCTCCTCCCCCCTTCCCCCCTTCCTTTCTTTTTCCTCCATGCATTGACCATTCTTGGTCCTCCCTGCCATCCACCTCTGGCAGTCAAGCTGGTGTTCCCTTTTCTCTTACACCTTCTTATATATTCTGCTGTCCACCTTCAGCAGCCTGCTTGTGCCCAAAAATCCATCACCATTTTTTTTCTGCTATTGTCCTTCTACTGAGATTCAGGATTGAATGAGTGCCAACTGGTTGAGGCTGAATAAGGATAAGACTGAGGTGTTGGTTGTGGACCCAGGTCATCGGGCAGAGGGGGTTGTCTGCTAGGCTGCTATCTGGGCTGAGGCTGGGGAGCAGCCAGCTGACAACCTCTGATCAGGTGTGTAATCTGGGCATTGTGCTTGATGATGGGCTGACACTAAAGTATCAGGTGTCGGCTGCCATCAAGACCTCTTTTTACCATCTGAGGAGCATTGCCTGAATAAAACACCTGGTTGTGCCTGATGATCTTCCAACTCTGATTCATGCCTTTGTGACCACCCACCTTGATTACTGCAATGCCCTATATCTAAGGCTGTTGGGGTGGACCTTCAATGCATGCAGTTGGTGCAGAATGCAGCTTCCAGGTTGTTGACAGGCTTACTGAGATCTTGCCACATCACAACTGTTCTTTGTGTACTGCACTGGCTGCTGGTCAGGTGGAGGATTACCTTCAAGGTTGGGTTAATGACTTATAGGGCCCTACATGGACAGGGGCCATGGCATTTGCAAGATCTCCTTTTCTCTTATCACCCCTCTGTCCTCTCTGCTCCATCGATGAGGGTTTGCTCAAGGTTGCTAGGGTCTGTTTAAAAACTTCTGAAGTGAGATCATTCGCATTTGCTGCACTGACCCTATGGAATGCACTACCTCGCCAAATTCAAGAGCGCTCGACCATTGAGGCCTTCAAATCTGCCTTGAAAACTTAATTATTTAGCCTGGCATTTATGGATTCATGAATTTGTCTGCTTATGACTAGTTCCCTGAATTGAATTGTTATATAGATTATATTGTTTTTAAAGTTTTATGTACAACACTATGATCACTTGTGGAATAGCATTTAACAAAGAAAGTTTTGCTTGCTTGCTACTTCTAGTCAGGAGGATGGGTGGAAAAAAACTACCAACTAGCAAAACTGTGAGGCTTGTCTGCTGTGAGAAGCACCTATTAACCCCACCAACTCTCTCTCTCTATTTCCTCCATTCCTTACACACTGTCATCGTACCTCTGCCCCCTTTTGTAACTCATCAACTCTGTCTCCAATTTGTGCCTCATCCCCCCCCCTTTCTCTCCAGGTATGTCCCTCCCCTTCCTTCTAATCCTCCAACCCCTTTTCTGATCAGTTCCCAGGCTGAGCCACCCTTCTTGGCCAGGTGTCCTGGGACCAAAGGGCTTGCCCAATATCAGGCAAACCTCCTTGTCCCTGGTCCCCTTTCCAATGAATACACCAGACCTTGTTTTATTAAAGATATATGTTTATATACATACATACCCTGTGTTTGAAGACTAAATTCTTATTCCATCACTCATGCATACTGAAATTCCAAATCATACATTTTCTTTTAAATTCGTATATCCCTTTTGCATTTCTTTTCACCTCCAGATGTACATCTGGGGTTATCTTCTTTCTCTGCCCATCTCTGCTGCAGGTTACATGTGTATACTGGCACCCCCTTCTACTCTGTGGCCCTCTGAATGTACACCCAGAGTTGCTGTCCTAAGCCTTGGTATACACCCAGGCCAGGTTCCTCCTCCTCTCCCCTTCCCACCTTCCTTGCTTTTTCCTCCAATAGCCCAGTTCCAACTTGTGCAGGATGGTGGGCTTCTCCCTTAATTCACTGATATGTACCTTTCTCTTCCATCCCTCTATGATTGTCCCTATTTCTGCATTGAATATACTGCATCAATCTCCAGAACTGATAAATGCACTCCATCTGACCAGTATAACTCTGGCTCATCCTCAGCTATCCTCCCCATATTTTATGTTCCTTCTCCCCAATGAAGCAACTAGAGTCCCTACCCTTTGGTTCATTCTTCTCCATGCTTTATCTAGTACCTTATAGTCATGTGTCTACTGCCATACCCTCTGTGGTAACATCTCTGACCATACCAACACTATGTTAGGCCAGCATTCTTACATCTTTTGTATGTCCTTTTTTATCTGAAAAAATATGTCCAGCCACAGCCTGGTTCCTATATCATTTCCTCCTAGTTGGATAATCAATAGGTACAGCTCGGGTCTTGTCATAAGCATCTCGTGCAGCAGTGGGTGTAACTGGGCCCAATGCATCCCTCTCATTCCTTGCCCTTGCAATCTTATGCTGCTCCAATCCTGGTGCAGCTGACTTTCCGCTGCTTTTATGACTGCTCTGCACTCCGCTCATTATATAAAGGAGTGACCGCAAATCCATACTTCTATTCTCTCCAAGACATTTGATCAAAAGAAAAACACATGAGGCTCTGTCATGGATATTCCACCCTTTTTCCTCTCCCCACCCCTTATTCGCCCCTCCTTTTTTCATAACCCCTTCTTTCCTGCCTGGTGTGTGTGCTCGCTATCGTGGCCTGATCATGGCCCATGGCTCAGCAGCACTCTCCTGCAAAGAAACAGAAAAATGATCAACCATTCAATTTTCTCACATATGTTTTGAAACAGTCCAAGTCCATATGTCCACCTTCTTTGCCTCCTCTTTGAACCCTCTTGGGCTGCTGTCTCTGATGCCGACCCTATTCTGAATGAGTGGGATGAAAAACCTTTTGGGTTTTTGCCCAAGAACTACATATATTTTTTGAGCACAGCCATCATCTGAGAGCTGATGTCTGGGTTCCATCACTGTGTTTAAACAAAGGCCCCCTTCCCTTCAGGTCTGACCACTGCATATGCCATCACAGGCCTTACTGGGCATATCCCTGCTCTTTCTTGCCTCTGTAGGGTGACGGTCTCTCCCCTTGACCTGCCTGATCCATTTCAGATCTTCTCAATGTTATGTTAACTTCTTCACCCTCAGTTTACTCAGTCATTTAAGACACTAGAAGGTGTTGTCCAGTTTTGTGTGCTTTCCACTCCCAATGGGTGTCTCAGTTAATATTTATTCCATCCCCAATGAGATGCATATCTAACTTAGTTTTAAAGTCTGCAGAATTTTTTGAATGCACCACCTCCAGTGGAAGCAAATTCCAGGGCTTAGCTGCCCTGATTGTAAAAAAGTTATCTCTTTTGGACATGTTGGCCTTGCGTATATATACTGTGTATCTGCTTATTGTGGCTTCTAAGATTGGCATTTCTATTCATGTACTTGAATCCACATTGATCTGGTAGGTCTCTGTAATTTAATAGTTTATAGAGCTGTAGCATGTCACCCCTAGTTCTTTTATTTTTGAGACTAACAAGGCCAGTCCTTTGTAAATGAGTCTCATAGGATAAATGTTTTAAATGCAGAATCAATTTAGTAGTTCTTCTCTGGACAGACTCCATCCATTTTCTGTCCTTGCTGTAATGGGACTCCTATAGGGTATGCCAAAGTCCAGATATGGCCTGATAAAAGTCATGTATAGGGGAATAATAAATGATTGGTTTCTATTTATGAATATACGCTTTAATCTATTTACTATTGAGTTTGCTGTTTGTTCCACATGTTTACATTGATCCCTGGATGTGAGATTTGTATTGGCTGTGATTCCCAGGTCACGTTCTTTAGCTGAGGATTTAAATACTTTGTTATTTAGGCAGTAAGAGTATTTGGGATTGTTAGAATCAAAATGCAAAATTACACATTTTATCCTGGTTGAGTATCATTTTGTTATTTAAACATCAGTGTTCATTTTTTTTCAGATCACTACAAATTGTTTGGTAAATAAGTTTAGTATCTTCCTCTCCCTCCAGTTTAGTGTCATCAGCATAGTTTGTGAGGGTATTCTTGATGTTGATGTTAATATCACTTTTAAAAATGTTGAGGAGTGTAGGTCCCAGGACGGAACCCTGAGGGACCCCACTGGTGACCTCCCCTGATCCAGAAAGGCTACCCCTAATCCTTACCCTCTGGGTTCTAGATTCTAGCCAGTTGTTGACCCATTTAACCTTCAAGGAGTTTATTCCCAGTCCAGGCAACTTCCCAATTAACTCTTTGTGAGGCACTTTGTCGAATGCCTTACCAAAGTCGAGTCAGATAACATCCACAGGTTTATTGGAATCTACACTAGAATTGACAGAGTTGTAATATGTGATCAAATTTGTTGTGCAGGAACGATTTATGGTAAAATCATGTTGGTGGGTGTCTACACTTCTTGATTTATTATTTCTTTTTGAGTTTTACCTTTGATCAGTCTTTCTAGTACTTTGCCACAGATCGAGGTAAGACTGATTGACCCATAATTTGTGACCTGGCTTTTGATTCCTTTTTTGTGAATTGAAAAAAACAATAGATGTTTTCCATTCATCTGTTATAACTCCTGTTTCCACAGATTTGTTAAATAATATTGTCAGAGAAAGGGAAATTACTTCAATCCATTCCAATAGTAATCTCGGGCTGATGTTGTTAGGTCCTGCAGATGAATTTGATTTTAAAGGCGAAGTCTCCCATAGTTTCACACCCATATTTCCCCAACTCCTTATTTGTAACTGTTGTGTTCCTCCTCTAGTTGCCAGAAGTACTACTGCTGTCCAAATCTAGATTATAAATGAAAATATACAGCCCCCAGAAGTTATCAATGTGTTTGTCCTCCATTTTACCATCAATGCTGCTGGAGGATGATGTCATCAGAGCAACAGATAATGGTGCTGCACTAAATGCTGTTCCACCAGTAAACAGAACCCACAATGTTTGGTCCCCCACTAGAGTAATGGGAGAACTCTTTTAAGTGTTGTGCACATCCTGAAGTGCAGGTCTAATAGGGACTAGGACCATATGAGTGTGATTCGGCACTGATTTGACATGTATATACAGTATGCCTGTATGGAAGGGCCTTTATGTGTTGTGTTAATGTTTCTGTTAGCAAAAACAGTTTAGCCAATAAATGACTCTGGGTACAAGAGTCTTAAGTGGTATTATATAGTTGTTGTATTATGTTCTGTGTGTGTTAGCATTCTCTGTTTTGATTGACACCAATAGTGAGACACAATCCTGCATAAATGCCCCTTTCCCTTTGTAACTAGGCAGTCAGTGATTGGATGGCTGATGTAAGGCAATAAAGAGTTTAGCTATAATAAGGAATAGCTTACCAGGACAACATCAGCTGCAGCATACGGAAGAATAGTAATCTAGTGGTTAAAGCACAAGCACAAGAACTGGGAAACTCTGGTTCAAATCCTACTAAAGTTCTGTACTCTCTAACCCTTAACAAGTTCCCCTAACCCCCTTGGAAACTGTGATGGCCCCTCAGGTCCATGACTTTAACAGTGCCCCCATTCCCATTATAAATCATTAGCAGTGATGTGAGAGCTACAGCACTTCACTTTGAAGGTACTGAAAACAAGCTGTGGCAGTCCCCCCCCCCCTTGTAATAATAGCATTTAAAGTAGGATGTCCCTTACAAATCAGATGCTACACTTCAGCTGTTGTAGGTAAAGAAACTAGTCAGTCTCAGTGTTTGTAGTACTCTGTATTTGCTTAGCTCATTCCTCCCATGTCATATGCACTCTGTATCTTGGTATTTCCAGTCAGAACCCAGATGTAAGGAGCATTTGAAATGTAAAAAAATACACTTTATAAAGTAAGTGATCTAGCTCTCCCCTTTCAGGCTTAATAGGGGTCATAACTTCCGCTATATAAATGTGATTGCTTCTGTTTGGTTATTGATTGTTAGTTCCTCAGTTGGCTGTTTTGTGTTAAAAACTGAACAAAAATATTCATTGAAAACATCTTATAGTTCTTTGTCATCAGTTATTATACTGCCATTGTGAGCTATGGATTCTAATTGTTTGGTGGTGTTTTTATGTGAATTAATGTAAGAGTAGAATGATTTCAAGTTATCTTTGGTGTGTGCTATATTCATTTCAATCTTACTTTTTTCCATCTTGATTAATTTCTTTAGTTTAAATAATTCTCCTTTATATTTTGTATATGTTAGTGGGGCAATACACCTTTTTAATTTGGAATATGCCTTTTTTTCTATCCAGTTGCTTTCTAGTCAGCTTAGTAAGCCGTGCAGGTATCTTGCCATTGCTATTTTGTACTTCCTTAGTTGGTACATACATCTGCACTTCTTTCTTAAGAGTATCCTTTATGTTAGACCAGCATGTTTCTACTGAACAAACTGTCATCTCCTCATTCCAATTTATGTCCTTAATAAGGTCCCTAATTTTGGTAAAATCCACTTTATTGTAGTTAGATATTAGCTGTTTATGGTACTTCTTGGATACACTAGTTTTTATTTCAAATAGCACTGCATTAAGGCCACTTCCACTAACTGGGCATGTAATTTCAGGTTCTGTTGTTTGTGATTTCATATTGGTTAGTATTAAGTCAAGAATATTACTGCCTCTCATTGGAGATGACACTGATTGATTAAGCCCTAGTGATGCCACGTTATTCAAGAAAGGGCTTTCTAGTGCAGTATTTCCAGTGAATGCTTCCCAAGATATTCTTAGGAAATTGAAATCACCTAATATGATTAAATCTCCCATTTCTGTTGCAGCTGTTATTTCCTTTATTAGGTTTTCAGTATATTCCATAGTTGAACTTGGTGGTCTGTAACAGTTACGCATGCCCTGCCATTTCATTTCTTACCATAGCAACCTACCCCCCCCCCATCAAAGCCTAGCACTTTACTGACCCAAGATGCCCTATGGAACATTACCATGAATATGGTCTTGAAAAGGTATGCTTTGTTCATGGAATGGCATACATTAGGAAGAGCTCTGATGAGCTTCTCCAACAATACCACCGAGATTGGTCCCCTTCTATCAAGATCCCTCCCTTTTACTCTCATCCACCTCTGTAACATTCTCTTTACCATATTACCCTTCATAGGATCCCCCAACCCTTTAGATTACTGATTAAACTTATGACTGGAAGGTGAACTCACATGGTGGAATGTGACATTTCATTCTTCCAGCTACTGATCATGAACTTTGCCTCCTGGTCCTCCTTGACTGCCCCATTCACCTCCATGTTTTGACTCTCCCAGATTGCCTGGAACACCATCCAAGAGCCCTCTTAAGTCCTCAGGGTTCTTGGCAATGAAGAGTTCCAGAGCAAAAGCTTGGCTCCCTCTAACCAATCTCACAAGTGTACATTGGCACCATCGTTTTTCTGCCTTCTGCCCCTGGGGTGATGGCCCGGAACCTGTCCATCTGCAGAGGGGAGAGGCTGTCAGACACTGTGGTTTGCACTCTGTCAATATGTTTAGCCCAAAAGACATGTTCTGTTTCAGCCCTCGTAATACTAGTTGTCTTTGGACTCTCATCACTGTCTCAGACAAAGCTCCCCTCTTATTCAAAACTTCCATTGCTGACTTGTTGTCATACCAAAATGTTACTTTTTGGTTTTGTCAATCCTCTTCCCATACTAGTGTGGATACCCATATGGGGAAGATCTCCAAGAAAGTGATATCCCTTGTTAGCCCCTGTTGTGCCATTCCCAGGCAATGCTTATGAAAACCATCTGCCTTTAAAATAGCCTCCCATCCTGGTCCCCCCAGCTGCGTCTGTATATATGTCTAGGTCTGTATTAAAAACCCAGTCCTCCTGCCAGAATGTCACTCCATAGTATTCTCAGAGGAATTCCTCCCAAACTTCTAGGTCCTCCCGTACCCCCTTTGTTATATCTAAAAGCTGCCACAGAGGAAAGGATGAGACAATGCATCAGACAGAGGAGGGTTTAGCATGGACTTTGAAAAAGGGGACAAGACATTCTATAGGTACATTGCGACAGAAGAAGAACCGAGGGGGGGATTGTGAGGCTCAAAGGGGAGGAGGAAGAATGCAAGGAGTGGGATCTAGACAACACAGAAATATTGAACAAATATTTCTGTTCAATTTTCACTGAGGAGGGAGAGGATCAAGGACCACAGCTGGGGAGCAGAGGCAATCGGGGGGGGGGGAGTGGACACCAGTCCATTCACAGTGGAGAGTGTTCGAGAGGAACTCACAAAGCTGAAGGTGGATAAAGCCATGGGGCCAGATGACATACACCCAAGGATATTAAGGGAACTGTGGAGGGAACTAGCAGCACCTCTGGCCACCCTGCTCACAGAGTCATTCAACACAGGCATGGTTCCAGAGGACTGGAGGAGGGCACATGTAGTTGCACTGCATAAAAGTGGCAGTAGAGTGCAAGCAGGGAACTACAGAACAATCAGCCTTACCTCAGTGGAAGGGAAGATCATGGAGACACTGCTAAAAGAAAGGATAGTGGCACACCTGGAATCCATTGGTGCGCAGGATCTGAGGCAGCATGGATTCACATCAGGAATGACTTGTCAAACAAATCTGATAGATTCTTTTGATTTGGTGACTAGGGAAGTGAATCAGGGAAGGGCTGTAGATGTCATTTACCTGGATTTCAACAAAGCCTTCTATACTGTTCCATGCAGAAGGCTGGTTAGCAAGATGAGTAGTCTGGGCATGGGGCATAAGGTGATACAGTGGGTTAGAAACTGGCTGACAGACGGAAGGCAGAGGGTGGTGGTAAATGGAATCATCTGAGAAACATCGCCAGGGTGAAACACTTGGTTCCTTCTAAGAATCTTTCTACATTGGTCCACGCCTTTGTTACCACTCTTTGGATTACTGCAATGCCCTCTACTTAGGGCATCTGAGAGTGGATATTCACCGATTGCAGCTGGTGCAGAATGCGACGGCCAGGTTGTTGACTGAAACCCCTAGATCCAGTCATATAACACCTGTGCTGTGTGAACTGCACTGGCTGCTGGTACAGTGGTGAATCACTTTCAAGGTTGCATTGCTGACCTATAGAGCTCTACACAATCAGGGACCTCAATACCTGCAAGACCTCCTATCTCCCTACTGTCCCTCCCATTCACGCGAATCCTCCAATGAGGGATTGCTAGAGGTCCCCAGGGTACGTTTGGAAATGTTTGGAGGAAGATCTTTTGTCTTTATGGTTCCTACCTTGTGGAACTCTCTACCTCATCAGATACGAGAGAGCCTGACTGTACAGGGGTTTAAAAATTCCCTTAAGACATACCTTTTCAGAAATGCCTTTGAAGGAGCTTAAGATTTTAAGCTTTTATGGGTTAAATTTGGTTATGTTATTTTAATGTGTTTTAAATTGTGTGACTATGGTGTAAAGGTGCCCTGAGCTATGGAAAGACTCCATGTACAAATAACATTTTACTTACTTACTTGCTTATCCAATCTGGGGAGAGAGGCGTGACCAGTGGAGTGCCACAAGGATCGGTACTGGGAACAAGCATGTTCAATGTCTTCATTAGTGATATTGCAGAGGGGCTGAAGGGAAAGGTCTGCCTATTTGCAGATGACACCAAGATCTGCAACAGGGTGGACACTCTAGAAGGGGTGCAGAAAATGAAGACGGACCTGAAGAAGCTTGAAAGATGGTCGGAAGTGTGGCAACTGAGGTTCAATGTGAAAAAGTGCAAGATAATGCACCTGGATAGGGGGAACCCTAGGAAGAGCTACAGGACAGAGAGGGAGGTACTGACTGTCACCAAAGAGGTGGGGTACCTAGGGGTTATCATATCTGATGACCTGAAGGTATCAAAGCAGTGCGCAAAGGCTGCAGGGAGGGCCAGTGGCATGCTGGGGTGTATAGGCAGAGGTACTAGTAGGAGCCGGGAAGTGGTGATGCAGTTGTATAAAACACTAATAAGGCCTCACCTGGAGTACTGCATGCAGTACTGGAAACCACACATGCATAAGGACATAAACAAGGTGGAGGCTGTTTAGAGAAGGGTGACAAAGATGGTACATGGTTTGCACCTCAAATAATATGAGGACAGACTAAGAGACCTCAATATGTGCTCACTGGAGGAGAGGAGAGAAAGGAGTGACATAATAGAAACTTTTGAGTACCTCAAGGGCATAAACAAGGTGCAGGTGGGAGATCTTTTTCATTGTAGAAAATATACCAGAATGAGGGGGCACGATATGAAATTGGAGGGTAGGGATTAAGAAGTAATGTGAGAAAGTTTTTCTACACAGAGAGGGTGGTGAACACTTGGAATAGTCTGCCACAAGAGGTACTAGGAGAAAGTATAGTGGAGGGGTTTAAACTTGCCTGGGACAAGCACAAGGGAACCTTGGGTGGGAAGGGAGTGATGAAAAGCCATTTACCACTACAAGAGAGTGGATGCATTCATGTATAGGCCCACAGGCAAACTCTCAATAGGTCTAGCGGTCCTTATCTCGCCAACAATTTCTATGTTTTTATGTTCCTGTGTTTATTTATTTATTTATTGAAATGTTTCACCAGGAAGGCACACTGAACAAAAGTTGCTCATCTTCCGGTGTGTTGGGGGTACAATTGGATGAAGAATTAGACATACAGTTTAACATTTAACATATCCTATAAAATTAAACATTCAATTACATTTGTAACAAGACATAGTTAAAAAATATCATAAATAATCATACAGTTGCATTTGTAACATAACATTCAATTAAATATATCATACCTGTGGAATATGGATTTAATTACAAGTGGCATATTTGAAGAACATAGTGCAGAAATGTAATGTAGCCTTGGAGCCAACTCCTTGCAGGAATGGATCACAGTTAAGAGGCAGATTATTTAGCAGTTATTGAATAAATGAGGTCCAGTGAGGGGACATCAAAGAGGGTAGAGGGGTAGACAGGGGAAACAAACTGGGGGAAGGAGAGGATAAAAATGTGGGGAACATTACTGGAAAAAAGTGAGAAAAAAAAATAAATAATCAGCTGTGAAGGGCATGTTAACACAGTGCTAGTACAATCTGGGAGCACCTCAGACAGACCAAGAAGTGCAAATTATTAGCTCAAGTGAATTCCTTTGATTAAGTGCAGAGAGTTAGAGAGGAGGACAGGAGAGAGGTGGATGTAAGGGATAGGTGTTAAAGTGTTGGTTACACTGAACTAGCCCTTCAGAGTGCGGAGAGATAGCTGCCAGTGGTGGGATGAGGCAAGGACCTAGAGTAAGGGGCAGGAGTAGGCAAGGACAAGTTGGGTAGAGATAGCAGAGGGGATGGTAATGGAAAGGAGGAGGAGGGGTAGGAGAAACTTGACTAAGACTAGGCCTCTTCAGGATGCTGAGAAGCCTGCCAGAGAGCGGAGACAAGCGAGGACGAGTTAGGTAGAGAGAATGGAGCGGAAGGGGTGGGAAGGAAGAGTAATTTCCCAGTGCTGGACCTTGCAGGATACTGAAAAACTTGCCAGGGGGCTGAACTAGGTGAGGACAAGCTGGGAAGAGAGAAAAGAAAGGATGAAGGGAAAAGAGGGAAGAGGAGAGAAAGAAGAAGCTTGCCTAAGACTAGACCACTCCAAGATGTTAAGAACCCTGCCAGAGGGCAGAAACAGGTGAGGACTAGTTGGATAGAAAGGATATAGGGGGAGGGAGAGTGAAGGAAGAGTAATTGCCCACTGCTGGGCCCCTCCAGGATGCAGAGATCCCTGCCAGGGGATAGAATTAGGTGAGGACAAGTTGGGCAGAGGGAATAGGGGGTATAGAAGAGGAAAGGAAAAAAAAAGGAGGGAGAGAAGAAAACTTATCTAAGAGTAGACATTGCCAGGGTGCTAACATTGCTAACAGAGGGCAGATTTAGTTAAGGACAAGTTAGGTAGAAAGGAGAGAGGGGGAAGGGGAGGGGAAGGAGGAGGCTTGCCCAGTGCTAGACCACTCCAGGATGTTGAGAACCCTGCCAGAGGTCAAAACTAAGCAGGGGCAAGTTGACAATGGTAAAAGAAAGAAAAAAGTTTAGGGGTAGGAGTCAGGGGATAAGCAGTGAAGGGAGAGGAGAGTGTGCTGAGAAGCAGGCTGGGGGATAAATGTTTAATAGGGGATGTGAGTCATAGAGAGGAGCAGAGTTTAGGTCGATGTCTAAAGAGAAGAGAAAGAGGAAGCCACTGTGGTTCTCCAAAGAGGTGGCAGACAAAGTAAGGGCTAAAAGGGTGAGTTTCACAAAGTATAAGGGGACACAAAAGGAGGAAGACAGGGAAGTGTACCTTAAGTGTCTAAGGGAAGCAGGGAAAGCTGTTAGGAGTGCAAAGGCATGGACTGAGGAGGGATTAGTGCAGACAGTGAAGAAAGGGGACAAGACATTCTATAGGTACATCAGTGAACAAAGAAAAAATGGGTATGATTTTAAGGTTCACAGGGGAAGATAGAGAGTGCAAGGAGGGAGATCAAGACAAGGCGGAAATATTGAATAAGTTCTTGTGTTTGGTATTTACAGAGGAGGGGGAGAGGCAGAGACCACATTAGTGCAGCAGATGTAATAGAGGGGAAGAGGTGGACACCAGTTCATTCACAGTGGAGAGAGTCCTGGAAGAGCTCACGAAATTGAAGGTGGACAAGGCTATGGGACCAGATGGCATATACCCCAGGATATTAAGGGAGCTGCAAAGTGAACTAGCTGCCCCTCTGGCAGCCATATTTACCAAGTCACTCAGCACAGAAATTGTTCCAGAGGACTGTAAGAGGGCACAGGTAGTCCCTCTGCAAAAAGCAGTAGTAGGGAGGAGGAAGAGAATTAAAGGCCAGTCAGCCTCACCTCAGTGGTGGGGAAGATCATGGAGGCACTGCTGAAAGAAAGGATAGTGGCACACCTAGAATCCATCAGAGCCCAGGATCTGGGGCAACATGGATTCACAGCAGGAAGGTCAAGTCAAACAAATCTTACAGATTTATTTGATTGGGTGACAAGAGAAGTTGATCAGGGAGGGGTGGTGAACATCACCTACCTTGATTTTAATAAGGCTTTCGACACTGTCCCACATAAAAGTCTGGTCAACAAGATGGGTATTCTGGGCATGGGGCACAAGGTGATAAACTGGGTTAGGAACTAACAGACAAGAGGCAGAGAGTGGTAGTGAATGGGATCCAATCCTGGGAGGGGGGGGCTGACCAGTGCGGTACCTCAGGGATCAGTCCTTGGGCCACTCCTGTTCAATGTCTACAATAGTGACATTGCAGAAGGACTGGAAGGAATGGTCTGCCTGTTTGCAGATGACACCATGATTTGCAACAGGATAGATACTCCAGAAAGGGTGAAGAAAATGAGGAGGGACTTGGGGAAGCTGGAAAAATGGTCCGAGGAATGGCAACTGATGTTCAACACAAAGAAGTGCAAAATAATGCACTTGGGGAGAGGAAATCCTAAGGAAGACTACAGGAAGAGTAGGGAGGTGCAGACTATCACCAAGAAAGAAAAGGACCTGAGGTTATCATTTCTGATTACCTCAAAGTGTCAAAGCAGTACACAAAGGCAACAGGGAGGACCAGTGGAATGCTTGGGTGTATAGGCAGAGGTATCACTAGCAGAAGGTGGGATGTAGTGATGCCATTGTATAAAACATTGGTGAGGCATCACCAAGAGTACTGTGTGCAATTTGGAGGCCACACCTGTGCAAGCACATTGACAGGGTTAAGACAGTCCAGAGAAGGGCGACCACTATGGTACAGGACTTGCACCACAGAACATATGAGGAGAGATTAAATGACCTCAACATTTATAATAATAATAATTCTTTATTTATAGTGCGCCTTTCCAAACCAAGGCGCATAACAGTCAGAACAGTTAAAACATATAAAACAGCATCACATTCAATAAGTACAAACATGTCAGCCAACGTCTTCACTATAAGCCTTATTCCAGAGGAAAGTTTCTAAAGCCTGATTGAATACCCCCACAATCGCGCACTCCCTGATCCGACAGGGTAGAGAATTCCAGAGGGTCGGAGTCATGAACATAAATGCCCGGGCTCCCACTGATTTTAAAATCACCCTCGGAATCTCTAGCAAACCCTCGTCAGCTGAGTGAAGTGGTCGCTCAGGGTGATAAGGAACCATGAGCTCTTTCAGGTAGTCAGCATCCAGTCCATGTAGGGCTTTATATGTCAGTAACCCGACTTTGAAGGAGATCCACCACTGGACCTGCAGCCAGTGCAGTTCCCGCAGCACCGGTAAAATATGGGCAGATCTTGAAATCCCCATCAACAACTGGGCTGCTGAGTTCTGCACCAGCTGCAAGTGATGGATATCAACCCCCGGTAGCCCAAAGTAAAGCAAGTTGCAATAATCTAAGTGTGAGATCACAAAGGCATGGATCAATACAGGCATATCTACGGATGGAACAAGGTGCTTTATCCTGGAGATGTTTCTTAGATGGTAGAAAGATGACTTTATGATGGCCGACACCTGTGCTCGAAGTGTCAGTCCCGCGTTCAACAACACCCCCAGGTCTCACACCTGTTCAGAGGCCTGGAGCTCAGCCTCTCCCAGGAACAATCCTAGGGATAAGCCTGCCCCCAGCCCCCCTATCTGGTGGCCTGGATCCAAAACCATCACCTCCGTCTTCCCAGGGTTCAACTTCAACCAACTGGACTTCATTCAATCTTGGATTTCATCGAGTCAGTTATTAAATACCAAGACTGCTCCTTCCTGGTCGGGAGCAAAAGACAGGTAGAGCTGTGTATCATCAACGTAAAAATTAAACCTCAGCCCATACCATCTTACAATGTCTCCAAGGGGAAGCATATACACCACAAACAACATGGGGGACAACACTGAGCACTTAGGAACCCCACATGATGGCAGGATCGGATCAGAGGAAAAAAAACCTGACACAACCCTCTGAGTTCTTCTAGTGAGGTACAATGTAAACCATCTGTAGACCAAACCAGAAAGTCCACAGATAGAGCTCAGGAGCTCAAGCAGTACCTAATGGTCAATGGTGTCAAAAGGTGATGACAGATCTAAAAGTACCAAAATGGACCATTTTCTCTGGTCTCTCATCATCAGGAGATCATTGAGCACCTGAACCAGCACAGTCTCAGTACTATGCCTCTTCCAGAAACCAGATTGGAGAGGTTCGTAGATGCTATGGATGGTCAAATGGTTCTCCAGTTGTGCAGCCACTACTTTCTCGATCACCTTCCCCAAAAAGGGAAGGTTCGACATAGGCCTGTAGTTAGCAAGGGCGTCTGGGTCCAAAAAAGCTTTCTTCAACAACTGTGTCACTACTGCCTCTTTCAAGGAACAGGGATAAACACTGGCTTCAAGGGAGCACCAGATTATCTGTGCCAGAACCCCGCCAATAAGATCACCACAACCCATAATCAGGGATGTCGGGCCCAGGTCTAAACTACAGCATGTAGGGTGCATCCCCTGGGCAATCTGCATAATGTCCATGACTTCCAGATGGTCGAAGGTACTCCAGGAGAACGGAGAGACTGTGACCAAAACCTGATCCTCTGCAACTTGCATAGAATGTGTCGCAAGGATTTCCAACCTGATGTCAGCCACTTTATCAGCAAAGAACTGAGCAAGCTCATCACACTGCAATTGTGAAAAAGCTCTTCGGAGCTGCATACAGGTTGGGTTGCACAACCTGTTCACAGTTTTGAAGAGCTGAGCTGGTCACTCACTGGAAGAAAGGAGGGAGCGGAGGGACATGATGGACAATTTCAAGTACCTCAAGGGAATAAACAAGGTGAAGGGGGAGACATATCCCAATGTAGAAGGAAAACAAGAATGAAGGGGCATGATATGAAATTGGAAGGGGGCAGATTGAGGGGAAATGTGAGAAAGTTTTTCTTCACAGAGAGAGTGGTAGACACATGGAATGGTCTGCCACAGGAGGTGAAGGAAGCAACCAAAGTGGATGGGTTTAAACACGCCTGTGACAGGCACAAGGGGACCTTGAGGTGGGAAGGAGTGATGAAAAGCTACTGACCAGATAGGATCAGAGGCTGCATACAAGTGTAGGGCTAACAGGCAGAGTGGATGGGCCTAGCAGTCCTTATCTGCCAACATATTCTATGTTTCTATATCCACCCAGTGATGGTGCCCGGAGGACCCTCTTTTGTCACCCTCACTAGGTGGCATGTAAACTTCTGCCACGGGGCTATCGCTCAGCATGCAAATTTGAGGTGTACTAACAGCTACTGCGCCAGCTACAGAGGTGCTTTTCTTCACCCTTTCATGGCCTCTAGTAGCCCTTTCAGCTTCTGAATTTTTAGGCTTGGTAATCAAAACCCCCCTGCTTTCATAATGATTTCTATCCCTACAAATTCCATGCATTGACTTGGCCTGTCTGTCTTGTCTGCTGCTAGCGCAACCCCAAGTTTGTCACACATTTTCCAAAAGTATCCTAACATCTGATCTGCCTGCACTTTTTTCATTCCCCAACCATAAAATGTCATTCAAATAGTGGATGACCGCCATATGCTCATAATGGGCCTGAAATACCCACTGCAATCAGGTACTGAATGTCTCAAATGTGGCACATGCCACCGAGCATCTCAAAGGTATGGCAGTATCAAAATAGAATTGCCCCCCATGCAAAATCCTAGCAAATCCCAATCCTTGGGCCATACTGGCAACAATCAAAACGTTGCATCAATATCAGTCTTAGCCAGCCATATCCCCTTTATTGCCCTAATCATCTTGACCGCCCCCTCTAACATCGCATTGGTCACCCTGCTATTTTCTTCACTAATATAATCATTCACCAACCCCCTTCCGGGTATGATAGGTGATGGATCACCCAGAACTCACCTGGCTGTTTCATGGGTACTAAGGCCAATGGTGACACCCTAAAATTGTCGAAATGGGGGGTGGTCGGGAATGGTGCCTCTACTCTGCCTGCCTTCACTTTCTCTTTTTTTATATAAAAGTTTTATTTATTTTTAAAACAAAATCAAATACATAAAATCTAAACCAGAGAAAAATCCATGACAGATAAATACATTGGAACAAAAAGAAAGAAACAGCATCTCTTATGGCAGTTAGTGTCACTATCCGAACAATACCTTTCTATTATACAGCAAACACAAATAACATACTGAATGAAATCATGCTGCCATTCCTTATAACAAGGTTCGGTAAAAAGTCATTGCAGCATCTTCTAAAGAGAAATAACCTAGGAAAAAGAAAGTTCAATACAGCAATAATAAACCGATAAAAAGTCCTTTATGACAAAACTGGTTTGGCACTATTACTCTAGGAAGTCTTATTATATCATATTATTTCATACTAATGTATCACCCCTACACCCATAGCTCATAAAAATTAACAATTCACAAAGTAAGTAATGGCCCCCTTACCAAACAAGAATTCAATTATAAAACCAAACATAAAATTCATCCCTTTATTGTATCACCCCAGTGTAACACAGCCAAGAGTCCCACACTTGATGAAACTTAAAACTTAAGTTTCCTTTTCCAGTATAACACCTGTAAGTAGAAATCAGTTCTTGACACTGCTGTGACCCATTGTATAACTGAGGGGAGTGAACTAGAGCACCAATTATATAATATCAACATTTTAACTTCCAAAGCGGCCCCATAAATAAAATCCCTGAACTTACAGGCAGCCTTATCTAATAAAGAAGAGTCCCCCAAAATCCACCAATGAGGAGAGCGAGATAGCCGTAGATCTAAAACCTCCTCTATTATAGTAATAATTGAGTCCCACCACTTCTTTACCAGATTACACTACCATAAAATACGACTCAATGAAATAGGCACCTCCCTACACCTCAACACCAATTAGAATCCAAGAGACCCATATTGCACAATTTAACTGTTGTCCTATACCATCTCCCAAGAATTGTCTTCTGTATTAATTGTGATTTGGGGTCAGGGAGACTTTGGGGTGTACCCTTCCAGTAGATACACAACAGTTCAGTCTCCGTATTCTCCTGTATCTCTTCCATCCACTGACTCTTATGAGGTTCCCAATCAGGATCAAAATTGTGTAACAAAGGTTTAAAGATCAAACTAGTATGGCCTTTGGGGGATGACAACCATGTCCATAATTTATAGGTTAAGTCTGTATGGATAAGGACAGACTCTTTAATAAACCCTGGTCCAAGCACATGTCTCAGTTGCAGGACCTTCCAAAAATCTTGCTTGGGAAGAGCAAATTCCTCCTACAAACAAGAAAAAATTTTCAACAAACCAGATCGTAGATGAAATAGATCTCCCATAACCAGCAACCCCTTCAAGGCCCAGTTTTCCCAAGAAACTGTAGAGCCCCCTATCTGAATTTGTGGGTTCCACCACAATGGTTCATAAGAGCCCAAATATGTATGTTTCCAACTAAGGAGTTTTATAGTCTTTTGCCACATCTATTATGAGAGCCTCATAGGGTCAGTGAAGTCTTTCCGAATCAACCAATACACAGTTAACAAGACCACTAAGGGAGGATTACCAGCTAAAGTCTTCTCTATATATCTATCCACAAAGGGGTAGCCAAATTGCCAGGTTGAAGCCATTGTAGACCTTATTTAACCCCAAAGACCAATTGATATTCCCAGGAGCATGGTAAATTCCACCCCCCGTAACCAAAGCTCTCAAAATTCCCTTATTAAAAGGAGGAGGCTCTCCCCATATAAAATGGGCAAAAAGTTAATCTAGTCTATACCAAAGTATGGGAAAGATAGGCAAGGTCAAATTACTTAAACAGTAAAATAATTTGGGGAATGCCATTTGTTTTATAGATGCCACTTTACCCAGGAGAGATAACTGCAACTTGGGCCACCTATTCATGTCCCTTCCAAGGTCCTCTATAAGCCTATTAATGTTCTCACCCACCATTTCAGGTAAATTAGGAGATATATATACACCCAAATAGTGAATCCCTGTAGGTGCCCACATTAAACCCTTTGGTGCATACCTGCCCACATTGGATCAGCTTTATATAAAGGTAATATTTCCATTTTCCACCAGTTGACTTTCAGACCCAATAACCCAGCATATAAATCCAACACTTCTCACACACATGGCAGGGAGGATTCAACCCTAGACAACGTTAGTAACAAGTCATCCACATATAGAAGTGTGGAAAAGACCACTCACCTACCTGTATCCTAGATATTTTCATATGCTGATGTAGAGCTGCATTAAAATTTTAATCACCATCAATAATAACAACAAGCTTAAAGGACATCTCTGCCATGTACCACGGGACAGGGTAAAGAACTCGGGTAACACCTCATTGACTAGAACCCTGGCTCTGGGAGCGGAGTACAATCACCAAACCCACCCAAAAAACTTATGGCCTATACCAAAGGCTGACAGGGAATAGAACAGATATTGCCACTCAATTGAATCAAATGCCTTCTCATCATCTATTACCAGAAAGGCGGCAGAATCAGGACCCCTCCCCACAACCCGCATCAGATCCAGTACAGCCCTAAGGTTTTCACTGCCCTGCCTACCCTGCACAAAGCCCATTTGAGACTTTTGGATAACTTGTGATAAAATGCTCTCTAGCCAACATGCCAGGATCTTGACTAAGATCTCGCAGTGGCCATTAAGCATTGAGCTAGGTCTAAAATTTAGAGCATACCGTAGGGTCTTTACTTGGCTTTGGCAAGACAACTTCAGCCTCCTGCATGGAAGAGGGGAGAGTACCAGGTTCTTGAATGGCCATGAACAACTTATGCAACCAAGGAACCAATATGGGTGCAAATGCCTGATAAAACTCTACTCCCAGGCCAATCCGGCCCCAGGGCCTTACCAGACACCGATGATTGAATCGCTTCTCTAATTTCTTGCAAAGTGATATCCCATTCCAAAGAGTGAACCACATCTTGGGATAACTGAGGTAAGGAGAAAGATTGGAAAAAATCATAATACTCTGTCTTAGGGGTTTCCATTGACTAACAGAGGGCAGAATAATAATCCTGAAAACATTTGGACATTTGTATCAGGTCTGAAACCAACTGGCCTTCTCCATCCTTCAAAAAAGGTACCAAAAGTTTCATTCATTGCTTTCTTCTTCAACCTACAGGCAAGTAGCTTTCCTACTCTCTGTCCAGACTCCCAGTATGACTGTTTAATAAAAAACAAAGCTTGTGTCACCTTTTTAGTGTAAATAGTATTCAATTTAAATTTAAGAGTGAGCACCTCATCAATCTGGGAGTCCAGAGACACAAGGGAATTGCAAATTTCCTCCTCCAGCCACCTAATCCTCTGAGTAAGATCCCCCTCCTCCTGTTTACACTGTTTATTGAGCCGAGATGCAAAAGATATAACTCAGCCACCAGTAAAAGCTTTAAACACCCCCCCACAGCATAAACGCCGAAACCTCCGGTGAGCTGTTGGATTCAAAATGCAATAATATCTCACCACGCAACCAAGTCAAAAATTTGTCCAGACCAAAAAGGTCGGTATTCAACTGCCAATGTGATGGTTTCATAACCACACCCCTCAGGGCCCAAACCAAACTAACAGGTGCTTGGTCAGATACGGCAAAAGGAAGGCTGTCACCATCCACAATGTCCCCTATCATGACCGAACTATACAAAAAATACTTCAAATGACTACATGTCTTAAATCTAGAGGATCTAAAGGTATACCCCAGAACATCAGGTTGCAAACACCACCAACAATCCTGCAAACCAAATTCTGTACAAATATGTAGGACAGCTTCTCTTGATTTATTATGAGAGTGGGGCTCCTCTCTTGAGGAAATCTATCTATCAAGGGGTCAATAATCAGGTTAAATTCTCCCCCCATGATCAAGATCATATTGTTCCCCCAGACCGTCAGAAACTCACTGGGCTAATGTCCAAAACAAATCTGGAGAATCAGCATTTGGAGCATAGACATTTACCAGTAAAAGGTCTATGCCATACAATCTAACCCTAAACATTAGCCTCTGGCCCTCATCATCCATACCAGAATGAAGCACTTGCAGAAGGCTACCTTACTGAATTAAAATAGAACCCCCTTTTTTTTCTGTGCAAGTGCTCAAGAAGGCTTGTCCCACCCACCTTCTTACCAGTTTTCCTGCTTTCCATTTAAGTAAATGAGTTTCTTGCAACATAGCAATATTACACTTAGTGGAATTCAAAAAGGCATACATTTTCTTTAATTTCATGAGGTGATTCATACCTTGTACGTTCCATCATAACAGTTTTAATTCTGCCATTTTACTACCCAACTAAGCAAAGTGCCTCAAAGCAGCAGGGGGCTGATCAGAGAGAAAAAGTGTATACTAATGTAAAAGTTAACAAAATTGGGTGGTGCCACTAACCTAAAATCCTCCTTAGTGCAATAATACAGAACGGCCGAATAACAAACTACCCCAACTACTTGTACAAATTCACAAGTCCAAAACATTACTATCAGCTGCCAAAAAACGTTTGTCCAAGATCGGAAAAACCACTCCACAAAAATTGTGTTAACATTATATCGAAAACCATACTGAATAAGAAAACAAAATAACCCCCAAAGAAAGAAGTAATGCAAACCAGGCAACAACTGCTATCCCAAACCCCAATGACAAAAGTGTGAAAGTCCCTTCAGACTACAAGAATTAGGATTCCTCCCATACAAAACACAAGTTTGCTGATTGGAGAAGGTAAATGGGGCAACTCCTGCAACAGTACCCATGCCCTCCCCTTCCACAGCAGGTGTGGGAGCCAAACGTCCTCAAGGCGGTGAGCAAGGCCCTGGACTTAGTTGCTCCTGTCCGTGTTCGCCCACTCACTCAGCGCCCTAAGACTCTATGGTTTGATGAGTCTTTGAAGGAACTGAGGAGAGTGGGGCGAAGGCTAGAGAGGGCCTGGCGGAAGTCCGGCCTGGATGCTGACAGCCTTAGGTTGATGGATCATTATGGTATCTATCAATCAGCAATCACCCGTAAGAAGGCAGAATTCCTGTCCAGGGAGATTGCTGCTGTGCGAAACCGACCAGCTCAACTCTTTTGGACTGTCGACAGACTGTGCAATCCACTCTGTCTACAGTCTGGAAGAGATTTTTCACAAATAAAGTGTGATGAGCTTGCTCGGTTTTTCACAGATAAGATTGCCGGCATTAGGTCGGATATCGGCCAGGCTCACTCTTCAAGGGTTTGCGGTGATCGGCGAGGGGAAACAAACACCTGTGTCACCTGGTGTGACTTTGGTAAGCCAGAATTCATGGATATTGTGAGGATTGTCCAGACTGTACGTCCAACCAGCTGTAGTTTGGATCCGGGCCCTACGTCACTATTATTAGGTTGCGTAGATACTATCTGCCCGATCCTTGCTGAAATTGTCTGGAAATCTTTGGAGCAGGGGGTCTTTCCTGATCCCCTAAAGGAGGCAGTCATTCGACCACTCCTGAAAAAGCTTTCACTGAATCCGGACTGTCCAGATAACTACAGACCTGTCTCTAACCTGCCCTTTTTGGGTAAGGTTATTGAAAAGGTGGTTGCGCTACAACTGGATGACCATCTTACAAATCACAATATCTATGATACTCTTCAATCCAGATTTAGGAAAAGACATAGTACTGAGACTGCTCTTGTCCGGGTTCTAAATGATCTCCTGATTGCGAGAGATCGAAAGGCTCGTACTATTCTAGTCCTTCTTGATCTCTCTGCAGCATTTGATACTGTGGACCATGGTGTGCTTCTGGAATGCCTGCGGCTTTATTGTGGACTGTCTGGTACAGTTCTGCATTGCTTTCGATCTTTCCTCACAGGTCAGAGACAGAGGGTTATCACCGGAATTTATTCCTCTGATGCCATCTTCCTGTCCTGTGGGGTACCGCAGGGTTCCATTTTGGCACCCATGTTGTTCGCTGTTTATATGCTGCCATTAGGAGACATTATTAGGTGATACAGTCTGGGTTTTCACTGCTATGCAGATGATACCCAGCTGTATCTGTCCTTTAGTCCCGACAGGAAGATGCAGTCTCCATACTAACAGCTGTCTATCCGAGATCAAGGACTGGATGAGTGCTAGCTGGCTGAGGTTAAACCCGGATGAGACTGAGGTGTTGGCGGTGGACCAAGGTCACCTTGAGGCGGGTTGCAGGGCTGGGCTTCCTTCGGGCATATGGATTGATGGTGCCCAGCTCCCAACCTCAGACCGGGTGCGTAATCTGGGCGTTATTATTGACGACAGTTTGACCCGAAAATCACAGGTGTCATCCGTTGTCAAATCTTCCTTTTACCATCTTAGAAATATCGCCCGGGTGAAACACCTAGTTCCTCTGGCTGACCTTCCTATACTGGTCCATGCCTTTGTGACCTCTCGCCTTGATTACTGCAATGCCCTGTACCTAGGGCTACCGGGGGTTGATATCCACGCTTGCAGCTGGTGCAGAACGCAGCAGCCAGGCTTTTGACTGGGACATCCAGAAGCAGTCATATTATGCCTGTGCTGCGCGGACTGCACTGGCTGCCGGTTCAGTGGCGGATCACCTTCAAGGTTGGCTTACTGGCCTATAAAGCCCTACATGAACAGGGACCGCGGTACCTGCAAGATCTCCTTATTCCCTACTGTCCCTCTCACTCACTCCTATCCGCCGACGAGGGATTGCTAGAGATTCTCAGGCTACATTTAAAAACATCTGGGGCACGTGCATTTTCTTACGCTGCCCCCACCCTGTGGAATTCTCTACCTCGTCGGATACGTAGCTGCCTGACCGTCGAGAGTTTTAAGTCGGAGTTAAAAACGTATTTATTCCAAAAAGCATATGGAGAGTGATCTTATTGTGATTTTACTGTGAATTTTATTGTGATTTTATTGTTATTATTGTTATTTTTGTCATAGTTTGTAAATTCTAATGTTTGCTTAATTGTACAGCACTTTGGCTTTGAAAAGCGCTTAAAAATAAAATTTACTTTACTTTACTTTACTTAGTGTTGGCTATCGCCATAAAAGGAGCACCCAGGTTTGCTCTCGTCATGCCATTATCAATATGCCCCAACAACATCTCTGCACAGATTAGCCAATACACCAATATCTAAAGTCAGTACTACAAAAGAAGTCAACCCTGCATAAAAGGAGGGGGGACTCCATAAAAATAAGGACACTGCCCAACAGAATATGAATAAAATATACATGTCACAGAGGAAGTAAAAATTTAAAATATATGCCAACATAGAAATGGAGAAGACAGCATTAAAGGTATTACAGTAAACAAATAAAACCCTTTCTCATTGAGTGCCTGGAGGTTTGTAGCTATCTCAGAGTTGGAACACTCAGCATAATACAACAGCTCCCAAC
The DNA here is from genome assembly GCA_016271365.2 of Neoceratodus forsteri. Lineage (NCBI taxonomy): Eukaryota > Metazoa > Chordata > Ceratodontiformes > Ceratodontidae > Neoceratodus > Neoceratodus forsteri. The sequence continues at coordinate 1,321,239,391 of CM028130.1, forward strand.
CCCACAAACCCATACTATATAAACCCTTATTTCTCCTCCCCAACCCTAATAATGACCAACAGAAAACACTGACTAGGGAAGTAAATCCCAGCCAAGTGAAAAATAGCTTAGCTGGGTCTAATCTTGGAAGTCCAATCCTTTACTCAACAGATTCCATCAAGTGCCAGCAGGCACAGCATCCAATGCCAAGCTTTCTCCTGGAGCAACAGAGGGGTCCATCACGCTGGCTGTGAAAGTAGATGTCAAAAGCCCTGTCCCTGCATTAAATTCCATCTCCTACTTATCTACAGAATCCTCTCCTGAGGCTGAGGCTAACAATTCCTCCTCTGAGAAATCCGCCCAGCCCATGCATGCAACTGGAAAGTCTTCAGTGAGCTGAGTAGGCGATAAACAAGGATGTTTTGAGTCCAGAGTGTGGAGCCATCCAGAAGGTGCAGCAGGCAGTAAAGGTAAAGAAGATGCCAAAGTGGGCCTCATGGGTAGGGAGCCTTCAGACATAGAAAAGAGTGACCTTTGTACCATTATGGTCAGTGATCATGATACCATTTTGATTTAGCAGCTGTTTGGAGATCCCCAGTGCTGTGTATTGATAGAACAGAATCAGGTCCCAGCTGGACAGGTGCACTAGATGCCAACAAGGAGGTAGAAGTTGAAGCCACAGCTGGGGAGGAAGATGTATTTGCAGGCTGAAAGGCCGAGGTAGCTGGGTGTACCACAGAGGGGAGTCACCTTGGACCACTGCTTGACACTTGAAAAAAATTGCAGAGCTTCTTGCCAAGTCTCAAATTTAAGCCAGCAACCCTCCCACAGAATGGGCAACACTGCAGTGTAGTGCATAATATACTTTATATGATGATGTGCTAACACCTTCCAGATGGGAGCAAATGCCTTTCTGCAGGCCACAATTTCTCTGGAAAAATCCTGAAAAATAAGGATGGAGTGCCTGTTCCATTTCAAGGGTCCTCTCTCCTGTGCCAGGTGCAATATCAGTTCTTTCACAGAAAAGTGAAGAAAACAAGCAAAGATAGGTCGGGGAGGGAGATCCCGTGCAGGCTTAGCAGTCAAAGAGCAGTGGGCCCTTTCCACCTCTAAATGATAGTCCCAATGAAAGTTCAACAGCTGTGGCAAGAACTGCTGCAAGAAGGAACACATGTTGGGACCCTCTGTGCCCTCTGGAATACCCACTATCCTAAGGTTGTTCTGATGATTTCTGTTCTCCAAATCATCTAATTTTAATTCTAACCTTTGCACTCTCTTTTTCCAGTTGCACTATCCTATCAGCCTGCTTGGCGGACTACATATGATTCTACTTTAGAAGTAAAGCCCTCTGTTGCAGCAATACGCATCTCCATTTCCTCCATTCTGCTATCTAGTTTTGTGACTGCATCTTGAATACTCGGCACAGCTGCTATCAAGGATTTTAGTATTTCACGAATATCTGAAAGATCCACAGAGTTCATGGCAATTGCAGTTTTGGAGGTTGCCACGGTCAGCAGCAGGATCAAGCCAGGCAGATGTGACGCAGTTGTTGAAAACAAATGAACCAGACACCCAGAAGGTAAAGTAATTTGTTGATCTGATATCAGGTAAAGTCTGTAAGATCACAGATACAAATCTCTTATTTATGGGGCCAAATTACAGAAGTAGATTAAATTCGACACAGCATCATGGAGCTACTCTACTAGGCAGCCATGTCTGTCGGTGTCGCACATGCACCCCTCTGCCTTCGCTACTTTAACTATCTTTTCGCCTAGTGGTCCTTCCTTACCTTTCATTGATCCTAAATTTTTTGTCCTCATGCTTGTCCTGTGTTGCTGGAAATGTAGGTTAAACCCCTCATGAAAGCCTTCCTCTAATACCTCTGTAGCTCTTTGATCTGGGTAGTCTCTCACCCACTCTCTAAATATATCCAACAAAATCAGTGTTTTAGCCATATGATATTTCATCTTCCCTCCTGTCTTTTCTGTCCCACCTTGGTCTCTATCTGCCCCATTGCAGCCCTCCCCTACACCCTCCAAAGCACCTTCCTCGCCTACCTCTCCCCCAGTTCTCTCCCTGAAAACCTGAGTGACCGGTCCAAAAGGGCTGGCTCCCAAAACTGTTTCCATTGCTCCTGTCCCCATATGTCCTGTATCAGGAGGCCGGATGGGTTCCTCCACACTTAGAGAAGGCATGCCGGAACCAGCAGCTCAGCCTGGAGTAATATGCCCTATTATGACCCCAGCAACACATTTGCAAACCCCCCATTCTCTCAGCCCACTCACCCTCAGTCCTATCTGGCACTGTTATGGTTTCAAATCAGATGTCCGAGTGCCTTGCATCCCATCGCACATCTCCATGGGATGCCATTCTCTGATGGAACATCTCATCCTACCAGATCCAATTTGTGCCCCCCACCTCATTTTATAGATGCTGTGCACTATCAGTGAGTAGGCCAGGAGCGGCCCTGTCAATTCTGGCTTCTTCTCTTGTAAGATGGTGCTGTAGTAGGTGAAACCTACTGACCAAGTGTACCATGTTCTTCCCCATGCTGCCCGCTCCTCCTCCCCCTACCCAGAAGGACCAGTGCCACTACCATGTCTTTCTTCCCAAAACTTTATTTCTCATCATATTTCTTTACTGCCTCCTTGTTAATCAAGGCAAATATGTCCACATTCTCACCTTTCCATATCTTTTCCTTTATAGCTAATGGTACATGAACCCCAATTTTAACTCCGGGAGTGCCAGCCTCCATACCCAGGTTCCCTGTAATCTCCACCCCCCCCCCATTTCAATATGAGGATCACCCACTTTTCCTTTTTTGATTTCCCCCATTTTTGATTTCTCAAATTGCCCAATCCCATTATCTGCCATTGAGCTGATCATTTGCTCTACAATTTCTTTCTGCTACTGTCCAGTGTTATGTCTACTGTACCTGGTTTGGGTGGCACTAGTGCTGGCCCCAATATTGGTGATAAAGGCTGATCTAGTATCTCTTTGTTTGGTGGCAGAGGAGGCTCAGAAGGACCTGGGAGTGGAGGCAACCCCCCAGGGGCCTGCGGCCATGGAGGAGCTGGTTGAGGCTGTGGTACTGGGTCTGACTGTGGTTGAGGTGCTGGAGAAGCTGGTTGGTGCTGTGGTGCAGAGTCTGGCTGTGGTGTGGCCAAGGAGGACTCATGGGTGCCAGGGCGAAGAGCCAGACCCACTGGTTCTGGGTCACATGGTGCCACCAGTTTCTTAGCACCCCTTCCCCCTGGTGCCCTACCATCCTTCCTCTTCCTCTTCCTCTCATGGTCACTCAGCTCCAGCCCTTCTGGGTTGTCCTCCACAGCATCAAGCATCCTCTGAGCCTTATTTGCCAGCTCCAACACTCATCTCACCACCTCTGTCTTGGAGTTTCTGCTCCCTCTTGGTGCCATTGCTTCTAGTAGACAGCTGCTACATAAAATTATTGGATGAACAAATTGGGAAAGAAACAGTTTCTCCTTATGTTTTCTTTTCTTTTTTTTTTATCCTGTGACCTCTAGGCAGACATCCTGTGGACTGCCTCCCTGTCCTCTAGGAACACCAGCCCCCAGCCCAGTCTTCTAGGTCGCATGGTCCACCATGGACTTGAACAATGATCTGCATGCATTTGTATTTCTTTTTATTCAGTAAGCAAAGAAATTTCCCCTTTGTACAATGTATATTAAAAGAAAACCATCATGATATGCCCGGTACGCCCTACTAGCTTTGCTTTTGTATGTGCCATTTCTTTTTCAAACTGCTATGTTTTCCCATTTAGTAGGAACAATTTCCCACAGTTCCAAATGTATGTTATGTGGGCCCTTCAGTTCCGCTATCCTTTCCCTTTCGATAAACAAAAACCCACCACGGCCTTGCCAGTAAAACAAGCAAAAACTGAAAAATGGCCCATATCCCCTCTCTTTATGTTGCAAAAAAACGATCCTGTGTTATCCATTTTTTGTTTATATTTTTCTTTCCAATATTGCCACTGCCGTGACCTGGGCCCAGGCCTAAAATGGTGACCACCGCATGGTGCTCATGCCTCTCTCCTTTATTCAGGCTGTAATGATGACCAGCCATGCGGCCCCACCTCCTGGCTCCCACCATCTATGTCCTCCTTTCTGTTTTCCCCCATCCTGCAAGGCACCATCCCTCACTACCCTTCTCCTTGTTGCTGCTCTTTTTTTGTAAATGAACTGTTCTTTCTAAACAAGTGGCAGCCCTGTCCCCTCTACCGCACAAATAAAAACCACCACTGATCCTTATTTGCCACCGTCTTAGGCCCAGTCACCACTTTCATTAACAAAAACCCACTGGGTCCTGTATTATACATTCTTGTGTTCGCCTCCCCCCACCCTAAGATGGTGGCTGCCCATATGTCTGCAAGGCCTTTGCCTGCATCCTAAAATGGCGACTGCCCACATGGTAGCAAGGCCTTTTCGTGTGTCAGAGCTCCACTCCCATAAACCTTCCCCACTGCCTCATCCCCCTCAACATCCTTGCTTGCTCCTGCCCCTTCCAAAAACCCATTTTTTTACCCAGCAATCTACCCTATACTTGCCAGACTCTCCAATCCCAATTCAAACCTATCTGCATACTTGATAGGGACCTGACATAACCAAACAACAGAAAACAGGCCGATTCTTCCCCCAAAAGCTCTCTGCTTGCCTTTTCTTACTCCAAAACACTTTTGTTTTTAAAACAGACCATGCTGTCCCTTTTGCTGCTTCCTGAAACAAGGCCACTTCTCAGGGAAACTCACAGCAGGTACATATTAAGCAAACATTTTCCACTCTTTTCTCTCGGAGTATGCTGTACAACAGTATGCATAAATCTATTCAGATTTTATGACCCTTGGCTGGATGCGGCTCTACCATTTTCCACATTTTACCTTTATCCTCCTTTTTCTCACAGGAAGACCCACACAGCCAGGCCTGTTCCTCCCAGGACCTGTATTTCACAAATGCCAAAAACTACCCTTGTCACATCCCACTGCATACCAGCCAGGGCTAGACCCTTGCTGCATCTGCCTTGCACTCTCAGAACCTTCTTTTCATTTTAAGTCAGTTCAGCTCCTGTATACTCACAGTACCAGGTCTCGCTGGCTTCTCAGGGTAATGTACTGCAATTTTTACTTACCACAGAAATCAGCAACCTCACCAGTGTTTTTGAAGATTTCCACACAAAAAAATCTCCAACAAACTCCAACAAAAAAAAAATGCTGGCTGATGTCCTACTTAGACGTTAAACAAAAACTACCAACTAGCAAAATTATGAGGCTTGTCTGCTGTGAGTAGCCCCTTTTAAACCCCCTTCCCACCTCTCTCACTCTTTTTCCTCCGATCCTCATACATTGTGTCATCCTGCCTCAATCACCTTTTGTGACTCATCAACTCAGACCCCTTTTTGTGGCTCACCCCCCCCACTCCAGGTATGTCCATTCCTCATTTCTAATCCCCCAACCCCCTTTCAGATCAGTTCCCAGACTAAGCCACCCTTCTTAGTCAGGTTCCGTGGGACAAAGGGGCTTGCCCCTTATCAGGCAAACCTCCTTACTGTATGATCCCTTGCAATCACCTCCCCGCCCAGAAAAGTTTCAGATTTTCTACTATTTGTCCAGTTACCAGCTCAACAAAAACAAATCAATACTATTACCTATAAATACTATATCATGGCCAACTCATGTATTATTAAAAATTATTAAAGTAGAAAATCATATTAAGTATATGGGCATAATATTAATGAATAATCTGCAAAGCAGACAAGGTAAAATTACTGAAAAACAAAACAGATTAACAAATCTGCTGGACTGATGGCAGACTCTTTAGCTCTGCATCTGGGGACTTATCAAAACAATTGAGATGATGACACTACCACATCTCTTGTGTCAATGTCAAGCACTAACTGAATCAATTCCATTTGATTTATTTAAAAAATACAGAAATATTTTTAGAATGTGTTTGTGGAAAGGGGGCAGCCCCTGTATCGTTTGGCAGACTGCATGTGTAACTAGGACTCAAGAAGGACTACAGTACCCAGACCCTTGAGATTATTACTATGTATCTAAATTGGATATGGTATTGGAATGGTGTATAAATGATGTTTCCAATAATGAACTGGTTTCATTGATAAATACTTTAATTGGAATAATAAAAATTAACTTTACTGTGGAATATATCATTTACATTCCAAAAGCCCATAAAAATCTTAAACATAGTGGGCCGATTCTGAAAACCAGTCTTAGATCAATGCAAGCTGCAACAAACAGTAGCTTGCAATGATTGCCAGTGAGCACAGAACCCTGCCCCCAATTTTGTAATGGGACAGGTCCCAGTGTCAAACTCTCACAGCTTGCAGCAACTGCAGGCATGTGCCAAAGTCAAGGTGCAGAGGTGGGGAATGCTGCAAGCTGCAGGGTGGCCCTGTGGCATCTCCACAGGTGTCAGAAACCCTCCAAATGTGTCTCTGGGTGGTTACTGGAGACTGTACTGCACAGGGAGGGCTGGTTGGGGGGTAGGGGATGCAATGGAGCAGGTCAGGGACAGTGTGGTACCCACGCAGCAGCACAAACAATCCTGGAGAGGTTTGCAGCAATGTGAGTGGTGTTGGGGGGCAGCAGAGCAGGAGTGCGACAGGACTGCCAACAGCGTGCAGGAGCAGGCACTAGTCTTGGCTGGCAGGGGGGCTGTTGTGGGATGCCATGGCTGGCAATGACACTGGGCAGCTATGGTACAACTTTACCTTACCAGTACAGTGCAGAATGTTGGCCTGTGCTATCTCACATCATGCCACAGTGCACTCTCCCCTTCCCCTGCACTACTGCAGGTGCCCAACATGTTCTCCCTGCATAATTTTCTTGTGCCCTGTGCATGCCGGGGGACTCTCAGTTGTCCCAATCCAGGGTTCTCAGTGGGATGGTGGCAGCACAGGGCCATTAGACCAGCACTGGCTGTTCTAACTCTGGTGGATCCTGCACTGTTAGCAGGGAGCTTGCAGAATCCCATTTAAGTGCATGCTGCAGCACACACCTCGGTGCAAGCCCCCTCCTGCCATGTTGTACATGTGTAAGGATGGCACAAGTCTGGTTGGTGCAGGCAGTCCCTAACCGGCACAGCAGACAATGAAGAATTGTGGATGATGTTAGGTGCAGTGCAGTGGATCCTCTGTGTCATTTTTTTTATGCAAGCATTTTGCATCATTCCCGATGCTTTGAGAATTAGGCCCAGTACCTTTAAAGACGCTACCTGTAATTCAAGACATACATAATAGTAATAGATATCTTATACCTTGGTTATCTATGGACAATTCAGCATGTGGCACTGGCACCAAATCACCCATCTTAGAAAAGAATATCTTATGTAAACTTAAAGCATGATGCATTCCAATACGGAAACATCTAGTCACTGAAAAAGGCCTTTTGTCTTTAAATAATTTAAAGGCAGGCTATAAGGCTCTATATTTAAATTGATGGCAATATAATTAAACATCAGCATCATAGTTTTGTTGGATATGTTCTGGACAATGCAAATTCTGATTGGAAAGGTCTGCTTTGTATAGAAAATTCTGAAGCTATATTATACAAACATTTTAAGAAAACATTACATAGATTTAGCTGATAAGTACAAAGGCAGAATATTTTTGGAAAAATAGTATTAAAATGAAATGGGAGAAAGAAGCAGGAGTCACATTTCTGGATACAATTGGATGAGTGTTTGAAAGGTCTACTGAGTCACAATGTCTCATGCTTAATAACGTATGACATTATGGCTAAACCAGTATAGCGCTGTAGCTGTGAGCGAATGGTGCAATACCACATATACTGCTGTATACGGTATTGCACCATTCACACTTTCCCAGGCAGAGGATAAGACTTCTGCTGGGAGTAGGTTTTGCTGAGAAGCTGCTGTGGCTTACTGGACTGAGCCACAGCAGCAGGAACCCAGGTGCTGCGCCTGGGACAGGGTTTGATTCCAGTCCCAGAAACTTTAATTTTTTAACATTGTGCACTCCTCGAGTTAACCCCCGGAATTGAGAATCTTTAGTGGGGGGTTCATGGGCACAGCCCCTTAGGGGTGTGTGTGGGTGGCGGAGACTTCATGAAAAAAGACACGCCTCATGGCAGAAATCGCACTGTATTGGTAGTGGGATTTTGCCATGCGGCATAATGTCTTGTGACATTATGACCCCGTGCCTTTGAAAGATGCCAATAAAAAATACTTTCAGTAAGAATAAATCAATTCAACTCAAGATTATCTTGTGAACTTATTATACTCCATAGCGTCTTTTCAAAATGGACATAAAAGAAGACCCCACGTGTTGGCATCGATGTGGTATGATAGGATATGTATACAATCAATTGTGGGAGTGTCCTACTATACAATTATGGTGGGAGAAAACTAATAACAAAATAAAAAAAATCCTAGCCACAGAAATACCATTTAATGTACCTACTTTCTTATTCAACGATTATTCCTCATTAAAGCTAACATGTGAACAAGAAAAATCCTTGCACTAGCCTCCATGAGCACCAAGCACTTGATTTTAAAACATTGGAATACTCCCACTATACCTGTATATCCGATGCAGAAATAGCAAGCTAATGTGTGGTATCTAAATATAGAAAATGCATAAATAATTTCAGTGAATCGTATGATACTATCGACAGTGTGGAGTAAAATTCAAAAAATGTTACCTCCTATGTTGTGCCTAGACTGAACATGAAAATAAAATGACTTTCTCTTTATAAATATAAATATATTTTTTGAGTAAGACCATGTCTAATGTACTAGCTATTAGTTATTTATTGTGTTTATTAAATAACTCCTTTTGTTATTTATATTCCTATGCTTATGTTCATTAAGCAAGGATTTCTTTCACATGGTGGAAAAATGTGTTCTTGTTTGTTTTTCTGCACATCTACATACATTTATTATGGAAATTAATCAACTATATCTTGTATACCTTTTACTATGGCAAAGTAACAAAACAAATCATGAAAAAAAGACATTGCACAGAGTGTGAGCTGAGCAGAGAGCTCACTACCTCTTCACCTCTCCAATTAAACAACTGTTTTGCTTACTTTGTTCTGTTTTTCACCCATTACGCTATTATGCTATTGTGATTCTTTTTTGTAGAGGAAATGTGGGCTTGCAGAGTTTAACATTTAAGCACAGTTTTAAAAGAGAATCTAAGAAAGAATCTGAGAAACATAGACAAATATTTAGCATTTCAAGTTGCTATGTGGTGCTTGTCTGCAACTGAGATTCATAACATCTGCATACATCTCATATATCCTGTATTCCATGTACATATTTGTAAGCTTTTATTGGGCTTACATAGTGCTTGTAACTGCAGGCATTTAGGCATGCATTTGATTGTTCACTTTTTTTGTGGTTGCACTTTGTGCTTCCAGACTTCAAAATATTTTACCCAATATCCCATGACTTTTTAATAGTTATCCTCCAATGTCTATTTGCTTTCTTTAGTAACTGGCGAGTTCAGTGTGTACAGTGAGTATCATCAAATTAGCGGTTGAAAAAAGTAGTGCTACTCATTTGAGACATTCAAACCTGGTTTTTGGAAAGTCTGAAAGTCAGTATCTGGCAAACAAATCAGATACCATCAACCATAGTTACAAACAGTGTCATGCTGTTATCCACACTTGTAACTTGTTAGGAGGATTAAACAAGAAGAAGAAGAAACCAGCCAAAAAGTTTTCAAAATTTGCTGAAGCCAAATATGAACTTTTTTAAGAATGGAAGAATGAATTATGAAAATGTGGGTAGGTATGCTAGGATGACGGCTACAACTACAGTGTACCAGCAAGTTGGGAACTGAAAGCTGAGAAACATTTACGTGTTTTTATGTATGCTTGTGCATGCACAAAGCAAACATGTTGGGGCATGCAGCGATGTATGGGCTGGATTTTCAAAACTTCGATGCAAGCTGCGACAATGGCAGCTTGTGCCAAGTGCCAGTGAGTCCTGGACCCTGCGCCTGATTTTCCATCAGACAGGGTCCCAGCTCCTAAGTCCTGCAGCTTCAGCAATAGCAGCGTGTGCCAAACAGATGGCACACCCACAAGGAATGCCGCCCCAGTTGCGCAGCAGTGGGATGGGATCTATGCCCTTGAATGGGGGCATAGTAGTGGCTCCTGCCCCCACCACCACCACCACCAAGCACTGATCCACTCTTACACAAAGGGTAAGCCACAATTACCCCAGGCAATGTAGTGCCCTTCCCGCTCCAATCCGCAGTAAATGTTATTATGACTGCAAAGCCCTGTTGATCTAGTGGCCCGCCACCCAGGCAGGTAGAACCCGTCACCTGCTCACCCTCCCCAAGTCTGTACCCTGATTCAGTGACCAGCACAGCCCTCCGCACACACCACCACGGTTGGTTGCCGAATGAACTGACAGAGTGTGTGCTGTATACAGCACACGCTCTGTCAGTTCATTCAGCGGACGGCCATGGTGGTGGTGTGAGGAGGGCTGTGCTAATCGCTGAATTGGGGTACAGACTGGGAGGGATGGGGTGGTGAGAACTACCCACTGGGTGGGGCTGGGGGGCCACTAGATCACCAAGGATATGCAGTCATAATACCATATACCAGGGACTGGAGTGAGGAGGGAACTACATCACCAGGGGTAACTGCAGGTTACCCTTTAGTGTATGGGCAGATTGGAGTGTGGTGGAGGGCACTGGATGACCAGGGATTCTACATTTAGGGGCACATCAGGGCTGGGGGATGGGACTCTATTGTCTGGCGGGGGGGGACACAGTGTCATGACACAGTTGTCAACCCTCCCAGTGCCCGTCTGAATACTGTTAGACTGTCCCTTGGCTGGTTTAATGGTACTGAGCACTTTGTTCCTGGGAAGGGTTCTGAAAATAGCACTGTAGGGGTTGTGGCGGCCTGCATCTGCCGAAAGCCCCCAGTGCCATGCCACAGCCATGTTTGTGGCACAAGGCTGGTGCAATCATACTTTGGTGCAAGCTGCCTGCTGATTGCCACAGGCTGCTTTGTAAAATAACTCAAGGTGCAGCCCTTGGTGCAAGGTGCATATTGCGTCCAACATGTTTGACGCTAGCACCTTGTGCTATTCTAAGGACTTTGAAAATCTGGCCCGAATGACTTTTGGAGTTATGATTGTGTTTGGGCAACTGAGGTGAGCATTTCGGATGCCTGGCTGTGAACAGCATATTAGAAGTAGGCTGGTGATGACACTGTTCAGCTTGCTGATAGGTGGAAATTTCTTACATATGAAAGGAGGAAGCCTCTCTTATCATTAGACATTTTTGCTCATTAGCATGCCAACAGGACGTGATTATCACTGGTATTGCCTTGCCCAGTCCAGATTCTGCCAGTTCCATATTCTCTCCTCCTGCCCAATCTAATTTAAATTATAAATAGTGGTGGAAGTTCCTTCAGCCCCACTGTCAGTATCCCCCCTCCTACCTAACCTACACTTTTAACATCACTGGGAGTGGGTGCCCAGCCCCACTGCCAGTATATCCCATGCCTGACCTAGTGTTTGTTAATCCCCCACACACACAGTCTGACACCAATGCATCCTCTCCAGGTGCTGGCTAACACTTCCCCTAAAACAGGATGTGACACCAGGGTGAAGACCACCCATGCTACCTGCCAAGTACCAGACTAGAATGAAACTATACCTTGTCATCACTGATTCCTCATCATCTTTGCCCAGTAAAATATGGTGCTGCCCCTGACCATCCGGCCCCTCCACCCCTACCTGCCCCACATCAGGAGCCACCACCCCACACCCCCAACACTCCTCACTTACCTATCTGGTCCTCCACTGATGACTAGAATGTTCAGCTGCTTCCAACAGATTGTCAAGAAAGGATTTTTACATAATACAATGAACAGCAACTGTTATCCAACTGAGTTCTTTAGAATTTCTTATTGTACTTCAACATAAGAAGTAGTCTAGTGTTTTCATCTGTCAAACTTCACCTATTGTCTTTTAAAAGGTCTATGTATAGCGAAAAAGTCATTTCAATGTCTGCTGTGCTTACGGGAAGCCAGATATACTTTTTTTGCCGCAGCAGCAAGATGTGGAAGTGTAGTCCTTTGTGTTTCCCACCACTCAGCAATATTAAAATCTTCACTGGGTACTGACAGGGCGAAAGTTCTGTACCCATACCATTCAAAGTTTAAAACACCAGCCAGAGATGGTAGCTCCTGGGTGAGTTTTGCTTTTTCCTTGTCCAGTGTTGGCAGCTGCTTTGGATCAAAGATTCAGGCAGGTTCGAATGTGCCGACTGAGGGATGAGATTTAAAGATTTTGTCCAGTTTCTGACTGCTGTGCAACATAACTTTTAAAAAGGGTTCACACGGTTTTGATTTTCATGTAACTGACAGCGTGACAACAATTCTACAGTATTTGGTCTGTATTCTGTTTCCCCTGCTGTGGCTCAGAAGTCCAAAAACATATGCATATTTTGCACCCTTCCAAATATGGAGTGTCCCTGTGGCTGGCTGCTTGACTGCAATTGTAGAATAAGGTTAACAAGTTCAAAAGAGTGTTTCATCACAAAAGTGGCTTGTGTTACCAACTCTGCTGCTTTGCCTTTCAATAAGCACTTCAGGTGCTTCAAGGTTGCTGCATTGGATTGTAGTGTTTCCAACAAATTCTGTTAACATAGGTAAATAGTCTGCCAAATACTGAACAGCGTTAACCCAGGAGTGCCACAGAGTTACATATAACGGCATCTTTGGTACAATGTGCTGCTTGGATTCCATGAAGGCAAAGTACTGATACCTATGCATTGGGCTCTGGCAAAATATGTTTTTAACAAGGGAAACAGCAGTGTTTATGTCTTCAAGTGTGTCCGCCCAGACCTCCAAGACCAAATTGAGGAGGTGGACAATGCAAGTGACATGCACTGCATTTGGTAGGACACAGGACAGCACAGTTTCAAAAGCCTTGTGCATATAACTTGCACTGTCTGTGACAATGGCAAAGACATTACTGAAGTTCACCCCATTGGTGTTTAGCACTTTTAGTAGAGCTTGGGATACTGTGGTGTTGTACACATGATCCAAAAACTCCACAACAATTAGGAGTGGCTACTCCCCAACATTAAACAAAGGTTGGGCCAAAATAGCCAACATGCTACATCCACAGGCATCTGTTGTCTCATCCAGAAAAATGAAGACATCTTGATCCTCCACCACCTCTTTCAGGGACTGTTCGTGATCAGGACAAAGTTCTTGGAGGTACGTGCTCCAAAGCTGTGCTGGTCCAGGAAGACTACCACCTTGTTTTGTGTGCTTCTTTAAGAATTCTTGAAAGCCAGAAGCCTCCTCCAGTGGTATGTCTGCACAGGTCAAACAGTGGACAAAGTCCAGAACAAATTCCTTCCACTCAATGGAAGATTCCATTGCTCAATTGAAACAAGAAGTCAGCGACTTCTGTCGTAGAGGTGTGCCTAAAAAAAAAAAACAAGATATAATATTTTACAGGGAAAACAAACTGTAGGCCAGCCCAGTGGCATGGAGGGCTGAGTAACTGTGAACCTTACCTCATGCCACACGGCAACCTGTTTGGGAACAAGTTCGGGTTGGTGGGGAAGGAGAGGATTGAGTGTCCAATTGATTGCTCTCCACTGCAGAGTTGGGGTGGGAATCTGCTGTCTTGCTCTTAGAGGCCATGTGGTAGTGTTGAACTCTAGCAGCAAGGGGGGGATGCAGGAACAAGGCACATGTGCACATGGGGGGGGTCCACAGTGTCAGAGAGAGATGAGATGGACTTGGGAGGCAGGGACAGAGCACATACCAGTCACCCAAGGTGCACCGAGGAGGGGAAAAACAGAATATGTAAAAAATAAAATAACTGAAAACATCTGTGCGAGTAGTACTTACTTTGCATGTTTTCTTTGCTGCTTCTTTTCTTTCCAGATGTTTCTGCAACTTCATGTGCATGCCAACTGTATGCTTCCGCACAAAGTCGATTGTGTGGGTGCAAGCATGACAAAACAGCAATCCTCCATCCTCACAAAGATCCTCTAGATATAACTTAACCCAATCATGGGCATGCACAAGATAAGAGACATCATGGTCCTTGGCTTCTTCACATGAAAGATGGAAGCATTTTGGTGGCAGTGTAGACATGGTGTAGTTTAATTAAAACAAAATTAAACCAAAAAAAATTAAGACTTGAAAGAGATCATCAGTGCTTAGAGGGAAGGGAGCTTTCCTTGGGATGCTTGATCCTCCAATATCACACCACTAGTTTGTATCCCTTAATGTTCAAAGCTGGACAGATTTGTTTCAAAACCTCAGCTTCTGGAGTTGCCTTGTTGTGGCGCTGAGCTTGCCCATGGACTTAACTAGTATCCATGGAACCAAAGACTCCAGAAATTCAGTTTTTTTCTTGTTATCTCAATTTCTTTTTAATCTGGGCACAATATAAAAAACAGGAGCAAAGCATTGGGCATTGTCGGCTCAGCCCATTCATCCATTCTCCAACCCACAAGAACGACGCACGGAAGAACCGCAGGAGTGATGCATGGATGAATCACAGGTGTGAAGCATGGATGAACCACAGGAATGATGCATGAACTAACCACAGGAGCAAAGCACAGACCCAGGTGACTGCCATATATGATAGAAAAAAAATGTTATGTGCCATTCTGGACTCCCGATTCACCCTGCTTGCTCACCAGAGGCAAAAACAATTTTTTCCAACAAGTGTGCCAGTCTTCCAGGCCCACCCCTCCACTCCCATCTCCAAAAAACCACAGCAGTAAGTCAAGAATACACTACGAGAGTGAGGGACAGACCCAGGCGACTGCCATACATGATGGAAAAAAATTGTTGTGTTCCAGTCTGCTTGCCCGATCCACCCTGCTCCCTCACCAGAGGCCAGAACAATTTTTTCAAGTGTGCCAGTCCACCAGGCCCACCTCTCCACTCCCATCTCCGAATAACCACAGCAGCGAGTCAAGGACACATCACGGGAGTGAGGGATGGACCCAGGCGACTGCCACACATGATGGAAAAAAATTGTTCTGTGCCAGTCTGCTTGCCCAATCCACCCTGTTCCCTCACCAGAGGCCAGAACAATTTTTTACAAGTGTGCCAGTCTGCCAGGCCCACCCCTCCACTCCCATCTCTGAATAACTATAGCAGCGAGCCAAGGACACACCTCAGGAACAAGGGATGGACCCAGGCGACTGCCACAAATGATGGAAAAAGAATTTTCTCTGCCAGTCTGCTTGCCCGATCCACCCTGCTCCCTCACCAGATGCCAAAACAATTTTTTGCTAGAAGTGCACCAGTCCACCAGGCCCACCCCTCCATTGCCATCTCTGAGAAACCACAGCAGCGAGTAAAGGACACACCATGGGAGTGAGGGGTGGACCCAGGTGACTGCCATAGATGATGGAAAAAAATTGTTCTGTGCCATTCTGGTCGCCTGATCCACCCAGCTCCCTCTCTCCAGAGGCCAGAACAATTTTTTCCAACAGGTTTACCAGTCTGCCAGGCCTACCCCTCCACTCCCATCTCTGAGGAACCTCAGCAGCTAGTCAAGGACACACCACAGCAGCGAGGGATGGACCCAGGCAACTGCCACACATGATGGAAAAAAATTGTACTGTGCCAGTCTGCTTGCTCGAGTCACCCTGCTCCCTCACCAGAGGCCAGAACAATTTTTTCCGACAATTGTGCCAGTTGGCCAGGACCACCCCTCCACTCCCATCTCCAAGGAACCACAGCAGTGAGTCAAGGACACAACATGGGAGGGACGGACGGGCCCAGGCGACTGACATACATAATGGAAAAAAATTGATCCGTGCCAGTCTGCTTGCCCCATCCACCCTGCTCCCTCTCCAGAGGCCAGAACAATTTTTTCCAACAAGTGTGCCAGTTCGCCAGGCCCAGGCCTCCACTCCCATCTTAGAGGAACCACAGCAGCGAGTCAAAGACACACCACGGGAGCAAGAGATGGACTCATGCGACTGCCACACATGATGGAAAACAATTGTTCTCTGCCAGTCTGATTGCCCAATCCACCCTGCTCCCTCACCACAGGCAAGAACAATTTTTTCCAACAAGTGTGCCAGTCCACCAGGCCCACCCCTCCACTCCCATCTCCAAGGAACCACAGCAGTGAGTAAAGGACACACTATGGGAGGGAGGGACGAACCCAGGTGACTGCCATACATGATGGAAAAAAATTGTTCTGTGCCATTCTGGTCACCCGATCCACCCTGCTGTCTCACCAGAGGCCAGAACAATCTTTTCCAACAAGTGTGCCAGTCCACCAGGCCCAACCCTCCACTCCCATCTCTGAATAAACATAGCAGCGAGACAGGGAGACACCACAGGAGCAAGGGATGGACCAGGGTGACTGCCACACATGATGGAAAAAAATGGTTCTGTGCCAGTCTGCTTGCCCGATCCACCTTGTTCCCTCACCAGAGGCCAGAACAATTTTTTCCAACAAGTGCACCAGTCCACCAGGTCCACCCCTCCACTTCCATCTCTGAGGAAACACAGCAGCGAGTCAAGGACACATCATGGGAGCAAGAGGTAGACCCAGGTGACTGCCATACATGATGGAAGCAAATTGTTCTGTGTCATTCTGGTCACCCGATACACCCAGCTCTCTCACCAAAGGACAGAACAATTTTTTCCAACAAATGTGCCAGCCCACCAGGCCCACCCCTTCACTCCATCTCTAAATAACCACAGCAGTGAGTCAAGAACACACCACGGGAGTGAGGGATGTACCTAGGCGACTGCCACACATGATGGAAAAAAATTGTTCTGTGCCAGTCTGCTTGCCAGATCCATCCTGCTCCCTCACAAGAGGCCAGAACAATTTTTTCCAACAAGTGTGCCAGTTTGCTAGGCCCACCCCTCCATTCCCATCTCTGAGGAACACACAGCAGTGAGTCAAGAACACACCACAGGAGTGAGGGACGGACCCAGGTGACTGCCATACATGATGGAAAAAAATTGTTCTGTGCCATTCTGGTAGTCCTATCCACCCTGCTCCCTCACCAGAGGCCAGAACAATTTTTTCCAACAAGTGTGACAGTCTGCCAATCTCACCCTCCACTCTCCATCAATGAGAAATCACAGGAGCAAAGCACAGACAAACCACAGGAGCAAGGGACAAATCCAGGCAACTGGTGTACATGTTTAAAGAAAATTGTTCTATGCCAGTCAGTTTGACCAACATTAGCCAGAATCATTTCTGTAAACATGTTCCAGTTGGCTCGGCCTGCTCCAACTCCGTATTCCACCAGTACATACTACAGAAGCAAGTGATGGACCAAGCTGACTACTGTGCCTGTCAGCTCAGTTTATACATGCATATTTAAAACTAAACTTTTTTTCACCGAGCAGTACACTGAATGTGTCTTCTCTCCTTCCCAGACAAGTTACATTTTTTTCATAATAGTACCATTTCTTCCACCTTTACTCCCTCCCTTACTCCCTCTGAGAGGGACAATTTTTTTAAAGCAGCTGTGTCCCCTAGCACTGACCCTCCTGGGCTCCTTTTCTCCCTCCTAGAGGGACAATTTTTTTAAAGCAGCTGTGTCCCCTAGAAGAGACCCTCCTAAGCTCCCACCTTCCCATCGAGATCAATTTGATTTGCCCCCTTCATTTGGGCTCTCCTGGGCTCCCTCCCACCCTCTGAGATGGACTCAGTTTTTTAAAGCAACTGTCCCCCCACTAGCCTTTACCCTCCTGGGCTCCCACCCTCCATCCGAGACCAACATATTAGCTACTTGTCCCCCGCTGGACAAGGCACACAAGGGCTTCTACTCTTTGCCTAACATCATTTTTCCCCTTCCTCCTACTTGCCCTGAGTGCAAGCCTGCTCAGTCTAATATCAGAAAAAATGCAGCACCCACAGCCTAAAATTATTATCACAGCCCTTATACATAAAATAATGTAATATAATTAATAACACATACGTGGTAGTGTATTCTGCAGCAGCAGCAGAAATAAGGGTTCTGGTGACAGGCTGACAGCTCCATTGACTGTGATTTAGCTCTTTTGTGTAGTTTGTTTGCTAGCCAACAGTCTGCAGCAGAATTGGATTCTTTAAGGATAGCTGCACTATTTGCTCTTCTCTCTGCTCTCTCATTGTTCTCTTGTCATGCTCTGTTCTCTATCCTCTCTCGTCACTCTCAGGACTATGGAAACTTGCCATTCTCGCTCTCTCACAGGTCCAGTAAACTGTAGCTCTGTAACCCCCTCACCTGCCTTTGTACCTTTATGTAGGAATGGCGGACCTGAGGGGGCACAGAGCACATAGGAAAGGCGCCAAATTTGAACAAAAACAAATGGGCAGGATTAGACCCAGCTGGTGTAACATGCTTTAGTGATGTTAGTAGCGCGTCACACGCCAGCATGGTGGCTTGTATTCGGTCAGCTGGAAACAGTAACAGGCACCAATGTGGGCACAGACATCATCGGGAGGCACTGAGGATAACATCACATGGCACAGAGGACCAATCGGTCAGCTGGAAGCAGTGAGAGGCACCAGTGAGGGCACAGACATCGTCGTAAGGCACTGAAGACAACATCGGGTGCCACAGAGGACCATTCAGTCAGCTGGAAACAGTGAGAGACACCAGTGGGGGCACAGACATCATCGGGAGGCACTGAGAACAACATCGGGTGGCACAGAGGACCACTATAGTGGGCTATGCAGCCCATTGAAGATAAAAACTGGGGGGTTTGTGAGGAGCTTGAGCAGGCTATGTGCAAGTGAGCCATGTGCAAACTAGGGATTTTGCAGGGAGTGCTGGTGGGCTATGCAGCCTTTTGAAAGTGCAGTGGTTCTAACAAAAATGTTGATTTTTGTGGGAAGCGTGACTTTTTGCAGGGGGTCTGAAAATCACTTTTCTCGTGATCAAATCACAGCCACGATTTTCCAGTGGCCCTGCTGATGAGCCACAGCACCTCGAGGCAAAAAAAAATCTCTCTTCTTTGGGGCATGGCTAGTAGAGATGTTGCAAAATTTAATTTCAGTGGCGAAATGCTGGCAAAATTATGAATTTCGCCCCGTAAAATATTTTGCATCATTATGTACTTATAGTAGGTGAAATTTCACCGTAAATTTCACTTTGAGTTACTATTAGATGAAATCAGGTGACATTGGACTTATCACATGACTAACTCTCTGCAGGTCACATGAGTGATTGTAAACAGGCAGGAAGTAAGTGATTCAGTTCCTTTGTTAGGTAACTGGAGAGTGGAGAAGCAGGCAGCCAGCAGCAGAGGTTTTTCTTTGCACTTTGTTATTGTGTGTTTTACATACAGATACTATTTAGTTTAAAACAAATTGATTTATATTCTTTTAGGATCTCTGGTGTGTGCTCATAATTTCTTTTCTGTGAGTGTGTGTGTGTGTGTGTGTGTAAAACTCCCTTACTCTTTCCCTTTCTTTCTTTTTCTTTTTTGACTTTTCTGTTAAGAAAACTTTATTTTGGGTGGCGGGATAAATAATGGATGGGAAATGTAGGGCAAAGGGGACTGGGAAGAAGGCAGGACCCAGTGTTCGCATTGACAGGTGGGTCTTTAGGTCTGAGGCCCCCCCAGCAGAAGCATCTGCCCCCCAACCCTCAGCAGGACCATATGCCTACCACCCCCAGCAGAAGCATGTGGCTCCACTCCCCAGCAGCAGCATGAGCCCATTGCCCCCCCAGCAACAGGAAGATCATGTGCCCCCCACCAGCAGTTGCAACAGCAGCAGGATACCATTGCCCCTCCAGCAGGAGCATGATTTGCCCCCCCCCACTACCCAAGAGTGTCATCTGTGTGGTGTTTTTTCACCACAAAAGTGGCAGATGACAGCGTGGTGATCTGCAATCTTTGTGGCAGATCAGTAAGAAGGGGGAAGAAAGGGGGACACTTTGGAACTGGTGGCCAGAGAAGTCATTTGCAGCACCACCACCCTGCAGAGTGGCTCCAAAAACAAAAAGAGGTGGCAGCAGCAGGAGGCAGTGGGTGTGAGCAGAAAGAAGGGGAAGGGGGCCAGCAAGAGGAAGGGGGTCAGTGTTAGCCTGGAAGGGGGCACCACACCAAGAGACAACAGTAGGAGGCAGCAGCATCATCACCCCATAGCCACAAGCAGCACAGCCATCATGCTGGTGATGATGATGATGATGATGAACTTGCACAGCCTACAGCAACCCCAGCTGATCATGTGACATTCAGCCAAGAAGACCTGGTGGCTGTGCGCAGAGAGGTGGGAGCTCTGCAGTGTGAGTTTGATGAGTTCCACCAGGAGGCCAGGGGGGACCTGAGGAAACTATCTGATGACCAACAGAAAGTGTTGGAACTCCTGGCGGAGTTGCATTGTGGGGGTGGTGGTGGTGGCAGCAGTGCAGAACAGGGGCCTGGCACTGGCACCGTGTAAGTTTTGACTGAATTGTCAATGAGGCAGGAAGTGCAGCAGCTGCATTTTTTTTCTTTTCCTGTTCTTGTGCTTTGTTAGTATCACTCTTCCTCATCTACACCCCCTAAAAATAAGAAAAAACAAAAAACATGTTTTCTGTCCTCTTCCTCTTCTTTATCCTCTTGTTTCTTTTTCTTGTCCAGTGGTTTTGTGTGTTATGTAATGTTTATGCTCCCTCTCTATAGCATTCAATCCTTTTTCATGTTTAGTAATTTACTTTTCCCCTCTCATATGAATACCCTTGCCCCAACCCTGTCTGTCCCCATCATGTGTTACTGTCAGTCTGTATACCCATAAACGCTGTACCTTTCTTCTTGTTTTATACACATTTCCTCCTCCTATCCACTAATGTCAAGTATTGTAATTTATTCCTATGAACACATTTTTTTCCCAAAGCTATGTGATGTTGTGGCAGTTATAGTGGCTGTGTGCAGCATCAGTCTGAATACTCACACAACAATCACAGAAACATAAACACTTTTATTGAGAAGTTAAACATTAATATTTTTCTTGTGCTTCACACAACATGTGTCCTCTGCATGTGCCACAAATGTTAACTTGATGTCTCTCCCCGCCAGTCATGATGATGTTTTATAGTGCCCCAGCATCCCACCACCCGGTCCAAAACGAGCACTTGGGCCACAGTTTAACACAGCTTCTTCCCACCCTTTGCTGTGCAGGGCAGGCCTGATAAGATGAGAAATATGACAAGAAAAAAGTAGGATGAAATTGAGACATGAATCTGCTCTCAGTCATGATGTTATATAGTGCCCAGCCACCACCCAGACAAAAAAAATGCTGTTTTGTCCACCGTTTACAAATAATTTCAGGATAAATCTTGTTGCCTCTAATGCAGAACAGGCCTTAGAAGATAAGAAATGTTAAATGAGTAATGTTACATAAAATTGAGACACGAATCTGCTGTCAATCATGATGTTATATAGTGCCCAACCACCACCTGGATAAAAAATGCTGTTTTGTCCACCGTTTACAGATGATTTTAGGATGAATATTGTTGCTGCTAGTGCAGAACACACTTCAGAAGTCCATAAATGCTAAATGAGAAATGTTACACAAAATTGAGACATGAATCTGCTTTCAGTCATGATGTTATATAGTGCCCTGCCACCACCCACACAAAAACAAAAAGCTGTTTTGTCCACCGTTTACAAATTATTTCAGGATAAATCTTGCTGCCACTGGCTGCTGTGTTGTACAGAACAAGCCTTAGAAGTCCAGAAATGTTACATGACAAAATTGTGAGAGAAGGAGGACACAGTTATTGTGGCAATTATGAAATAGCCAACATGACAAGTGATGGCCATGGGGCGATGCTGAGAAAATTAATTTCTCCTACAAAATGCTGCTGCTAGTCACACTTCCTGCCTCCTGCTGCTGGTTTCACAATTGAGAAGAATCGATAATATTAATTTGCCAATGCTGTCCTGTTTGGCTGTGGTGACGCTGTGGCTGTAACTTGTACGGCGTGGAGGGAATGAGATTCTGGGTTGCTGTAGCTTGGTGCCTTCTGCTCCTCTGACTAGTTGCCAGCTTGCCACCAAGTAATGTTTTGGCTGGTGTGTAACACTAATGTTGATGGATCATCCTCACAGACATACTGCTGCTGCTGTTGCCAGCGTAAGTATTTCTAAGTATTTAATTTTTTTTTCTGTGCAAGAGAGGTGTGGGGGTGGGTTGGTGTGTAAGCAATAAGACATGACAGGGTGTGCATGGAACAGATTTTACTACATGGCCAGGGGTGTAATAAGGCACAAGGCCTTGGCAGAGTGCCTTTAGCTCCTGGCGTGCAGTGAAATCTGTTCCATGCATACCCCTGGAGTGTCTTATTGCACTTATAAAATGGGCTGCTTTAAAAAAAAGCTTTTTACAGTTTGAAAATTCATCTTTATATGTGGTAAACAGCATTTAGTTAAGCTGATTTAACATAAAATAGTCCTTCCGCCTACCACATAATGACGTCATTATGATGCCATGTCTGTACTGGACAAAGTTAGTAATTAAGAGAACTTATAGAGAAATAAAAAAACGGAGGGGGGGCACTCCATTTAATTCACAGTAACTTCGCTACTGTAAATAGCTACTGTAAATTCATACTATAGTGTAGTGCCGGCGGAGCGAATGTTAGTGTTTACCTGCAGAGGTCGTCCAGTATGCTGCTGGTTATCTCCACTCGTTTTCTTACGATGTTGAGCACAAGAACGTCCCGGACTACCAAGACTTCCCAAGAAACATGGAGGGAAGGAAAACACAAAGTCAAATTCATTTTTTAAATTAAAGTGTGGAAACAGTCACCACAGGAAGAAATTCCACTCTAGTTCAGCGAGGGGAACAACCTAACTCAGAGTGAGGGCGGTGCTTTCACTGACATGTCGGCACCCAATAGCAGCTCAGAAGGTAAATCACACTGTACAGTGGCAGGGAAACTGTGGGTACTTCTTCACTTTGATTAACAAAAAGGGCAGTGGTTGGAAACAACCACTTACACCTGCAAATACTACCAAAGGTAAACAATCACAAAATCGATCATCGCTTTTTCCCTACTCTCTCTTAGCGTTGCTGTTCGTAAAACTTCTGTGTGTGTTTGTTTTTTGCCCCCACACCTGAGTGGGTACTCTTGCCTGCTCTCTCTCTCTCTCTCTCTCTCTCTCTCTCTCATCATTGCTGTTCATAACAGTGGATAAAGAATAGATGGCTGCCAGTAAAAATTCCAACATTCTCTGGCACAAGAATCTTGGCCTTTTTACTGCCAGTTCTTTTTTTTACCCATGCATGGAACAGATTTCATGCATGTTGAGGAACGTTTCTGATTGACTGGAATAGCCTACTCATTTTATTATGTGGCCTATTGAGGTCTAATATATTTGTAATGCTTTTCCATTTTTTTCCAGTTGGTGGAGGATTACAGCATGATGACAGGCCAATGGGAAGCTTCATCATGCCGGGATTCAGATTTCTGAATGTACTGCATTTCCCAACACCCGAAGGTAAGTATTTAATTTTTAAATGATGGGGAAGTGGGGTTACTGCAGTCCAGATATTTGACTTTGACAGTAATTGTATTCTTCTATTTATGCCTTTGTCAGTATTCATTAATTCTGGTGCTGGTGAGTGTTTTACCTCCCACTGCTGCTGCTGCTGCAGATCAGACATGGGCGCTGCATGTAGAATGGTTCCAATTTCACAGCCAGTCCCTGAGGTAAGAACTTCTTCATTTTTAATGGGGTTTGGGGGGACTTGTATCAGTCATCCAGATATTTTGTTCTTTTTACACAGGTAAGCAGTGCTTTTAGTGGACTGAGGATACCTGCTGCTGCTACTGGCCTTCTTGTGCATGTGTTCCTTCTGGGGGAAATTTCAGCAGTTTACATTCACCGGGTAAGGTAAGTGCATGCAGATTTTTTTCCCATGCTTGCAATTGTCTTGCAATGCTAACAACGAGTATGCAGATGGATGGTGAGTATTCATCATGTTTCCTGCTGTTGTTTCTATTTAGGTCATTTTCCTCTGGTGAGTTTTCATCAGCTCATGTCTGTAAGATGACTACATCCAGGCCCTTCAGGAGTTGGGTTGTGGAAGACAGAGTGGGTTGCTTGAACAGCAGTGTAGGCTACTGACACTGGTCTCATTAATGATTAAACAATAATAGATGCAGGGCGGAAATATATATGTAAATGGTTGGTGGAAATGGTGTTTAGTATAGTAATCATTGGTGTGAAGGGGGCCAGTAACTATTGACATGTGAATTAGTAGGGCTGGAGTAATTAGGAATATGTAAAAGCCAAATTGCAAACAGAAAACACCTTCCCCAGAAGGGATCAGCACTTTTTCTGTACAAGTACTATGGTAGTACTTAATGTAATTACTCTTTTTATGAAATTTGGATGTTGTCAAGCCTTTGTGTTATGACTGTTTTGTAATTTATGACTCATGTCATTAAAGATGGCTGACAATTTTCACGATTTTGCAAAATCTCTTTAACTGGTGTTAGCAGTTGAATGAACATGCAACATTCATAGTATACTTGCACTAGGAGGGTTCTTCAACATGTCACGGATAGTAAGCAGAACAAAATATTTCATTTGTCGCATGGTTTGCATGGGCATGGCAGTTGTCAAGGCAGGGCGGGTGTGATGGCATGTTCACTGCCCATGTGGGCACTTTGACAGGCTTCAAGACAACATATCCTGCCTCACGAGTCAGGATGGGGATAGTGGAAATGAAAAGTATGATGTTTATCCTAATATTTTTGGCACAGGAACTTTATTACTGTAATAAGGCAAAATGTTTATGGTTATGGTAACTTACTTGACTGCTGCCTTAATGTAGGCTGGGGAAGGGGACTAAATAACAGTTTTTGGCACGGGTGATCAAATTAAACTGATAAACAGGCAAGCAACAAACAATAACACAACCATCACCAATCCAATGATAAATGTCTAAAATTAATTTATAACACTATACTGAGCTGACCTTGGTGGTGGCATTGAGGGGTTTCCAACTAGTAATTTCAGCGTTGATCCCCTTCCACTGTCACATCCTCCAGGAAGCAGCCCTCACAGTCTTCAAGACTGGAGTTGTCACCAGGTGGAAATTCTCGCAGCATTGCTGCTTCATCCATCTCACTGCTGGTGGAAGACTTGGCAGGGGTGACATCTTGATTGTCATCATCATCATCATCATCATCATCACCAAGACACAGCTCGTGTGGCAACACCATTGAAATCACTGTGTTATGCGGAATGTGCCTTTCATTCATTTTGATGAATGTGAGCATGGACTTATTCTTGGGTGACAAATTGGTCCTGTGGTCATGCACAATGACCCTAGAGGAACTAAACACTTGTTCCACACTGACACTGGATGGTGGGCAGCTCAGGTATTTCACAGCAACTGATGTTAGTGCTGGCCAGTCAGTCACTTTGCTGCTCCAGTACAGCAATGGCTTGTCAGTAATGGCAAGGTGCTTTGTGTCCCTCATGTAGGCCTCCACCATTCGTTCTGCTGCCCTGACTCCGGCTGCCTCATCTGTCTCCTTCTCATTTTCTTCCATATCTTCCTTTCCCACCTGTTAGAGAACATCCCAAATGGGACTGCTTGACATTTTCTGCTGTACATTAACCATTTTGATAGATTGGGTTGCCTGTGAGCTGATGGTGGTGGTAGCAACACCCGTTTTCTGTGCAATGCATGTGTAATGTGCCTTTTTCATCTGTGCACCACATACCCATCTAATGAGGTTCTCAGTCAACTTTTGCGTCACTGACGACCTCCTTCAATTATAGAAGGCAGGTCATGTTTGTAGCATGGATCAAGCATGGTATTGACTGCAAATTCATCTGGCTGTAGAATGCTGGAAATATGGGTATTCATGTCCAGCACATCAAGCATGTGATCCATTAGATCACAATTACTATGATTCCCACTTGCCACCCTCTGGTGTCTGACATTCACAAATGTCTGCCTCAGCATACTTATGAGGGGTATGGATTGACTTATACAGGCAGTGTCCACACTCACTGCCTGTGCAGAATGCTCGAATAGACATAGAATGCATATTAGCCCTTCCATTTGGTGCCACTGCTCTGTTGTTAGAGCAATGGACACTTCAGCACTGTTCTGAGTAGTGTGCACCAGCACGTATTCTGACACAGCCTTATACTGTTCATATGGCTAGTCAATCATGTACAGCGTGGAGTTCCACCAGGTCACAACATCAAGCTTCATACAGTGCTGAGGCAGATGGTTATTGTGCTGCAGCTCACGTAGATGGTCACTGGCCTTCACAGAATGGTTGTAGTGCACACAGATGAGACAGGCGACAGTCACAGTTTCCGTAATGCCAGCATGGTTTAGAAACTGTTGCACAATGAAATTAAGGCAGTGTACCAGGCAGGGCACCCTGAAAAAAACACCATCAGAAATGCACTTCGCTACACTGGAGCCATTATCACTTGTGATCAATCCTGTTGTAAGTGACTGTGTGTGCAGCCACTCACCAATCTTGTCCAGCAGAACATTAAGCATTTTCTCACCCATGTGAGAACCAGTGACACTTCACATACTCAGGGTTGCATGCTGCCGAATTCCAGGGGTGTTGCTACCAGCACAATTTTGTTTCAGGCAGGTTTTGCGAGGCCCAACGTCAGCTACCACATGAGGTACCTGTGCCCAGTATACCGTTATGCATAGATACAAGCTTGCGGCTGTTTGTCCACTGGTCCACATATCCATGCTGGGATGGATATATTCTGATGTAGAATGCTTCATTGCATGTCTTATGTAATCTGCAACTCTGGCATGGCACACTTAGAAAAATAGGCTTGCAATGGAACCTGCCATTTGGGACAGGCATGGGCCATCAACCTGCGGAACCCAGCATTCTCCATGAATGAGAATGGCAACAGATCAATGGCCAGCATTTCAGCGGTGGCAGCATTTAAGTCATGTGCAGCAGTATGATTGAGGGGGTACTTTGAGTGCTGTTTAAGGACAGTCTTCAGAGTGGGCTGCATCTTTGGTGCTGTTTGGCCGGAACACAGTACTTGAAGCTCCAATGTTGTTCTTTTTGGGTAAGAGTAGACTCTTGGGGATGCGCAGACCACATGAAACCAGTTATTTTGGTTGATTTAGGGTGTGGTGGTGTACTTTTCTGAGTCAAGGGACTGGGAGCGGCACTTCCACTGCTATGCCCACTACTCAAGAGAGCAAATGATTACTCATCCTCCTCCTTCATGGCCACCAACCCAGTCTGCCTTCCTCTTCCTGCTGTATTGAACTGCTCTCAGTTACATTTAACTTGCTGAGTGACATCCGACTAACAGCTTTGGCATCCTCCTGGTGTTGCTGCCAGTGCATCGGGTGCTTGTTTTTCATGTGGACGTGTTGGCCACTGGTGCCTACATAGCTTCCCTTTTTTCCATGACTAACACATGCTTGACACAGTTGACATATCGCTATGGTCTTATCAACTTGATCAAGCACATAAAAGTCTCAAACTAGGGACTTTTGACCCCTGGACTTAACATGCTGCTGGGACTGGGAGGGCTGATAAACAGGTGTTGAACTTTGTGCTTTTTGGGCTGCT
This sequence comes from Neoceratodus forsteri, assembly GCA_016271365.2. Lineage (NCBI taxonomy): Eukaryota > Metazoa > Chordata > Ceratodontiformes > Ceratodontidae > Neoceratodus > Neoceratodus forsteri. The sequence continues at coordinate 1,321,266,934 of CM028130.1, forward strand.
TACATCTCTTACATAAGACTACTTGTTTTGGAAGGGAAGATGACTTGACTGCTTGGAGGATTGCTGCTGATAGGCTTGGTGACAGCCTGACCCACAGACTGTGCATGTAGTCAGTAGTCATAGAAAAGCTTCTCAATACTGAGGTATACCTGGGTATACTGAGGCAGAATGAGGCAGGATCACATTACTGTCAATGCAAATCGCCTCAGTAGTACCTCAAGGTACCTCGAAGTAGGAAACTTTTAGATAACTACCACTGTACATGACCTATATCACCCTTGACTTTTATAAACTCAGGCTCCCATGTGGGATAATCCCAGTCATCGTCATCAGCACCAATGCCAATGATGTCCTTGCCCTCTTCCTCCTACCTATCACTGTCTTCTTGCATGGCACCTTTTTCTTTCTCTACAACCATCTCCTCAGGGGGCTGACTACTCATATCTCCAGGATTATCAAGACTCTGGCTGAACACTATCACAACCACCAACTCCAGCAGGATCAGGCCCTGGGACAGTCACACCGACAGACTTATTGCCCTCCTCCTGGACCACTGTTCCTTTACTGGTGTCACTGTCTCCCTTCTTCTCACTATCATCCCCCACCAGCATGAATGCAACAGTTTTGGCTGCAAAAAACTGAGACACAGGCATGCCAGTACTTTGAACAACTCCTTTGCTGGATTCTGCCATGCCACCAGAACCCAAAGTGACAGAAGACACTGATGCAGACATTGGTGTACTTTGGGGAAGTGGAACTGAAGTTTTACTCTCCTTGACAGACTTCTTAACTGCCTCATCTACTCATGTACTGTACCATCTCTAAGCAGGCATTTGGATATGCTTCTTCAAAGGTTTGCCTTTCTGTGGGAGTATATCAAGAAAGGATGTATTAGTAAGTGACTGTGTGAATAACACCTCACATCTGCAGTACTGGCTTCCAGATCCAAACACAAAAATAAGGACAGGTAGCAGCACTCTATACAACTAATAATGGCAGTATTTATGCATTTATTTATTTACTTTTTATTTAGATCTCAGATTACAAATACCTTTGAGCTTAGAGCTCTTTTGCAAAGGTTCCATGTCAGCAGCATAATACAACAGGTTAACAGAACAAAAAGTATGGCAAAACAGTATACATAGAGAAAGGAGATCAACAGGTTTACAGACTAAACAGGGTATGGCAGCATAACTGTAAATAAGAAAAGAAGCAACAGTTGACAGTCACAGTGAATTAAAGAATATAAACGAGTAATGATAAGCAGTTTCATGCACAGGAATGCATACAGTAAATTGAAAATCAGCCAAAACAAGCTTTGTCAGTTACTGGTAAAGTCATAAGGTAAGTTGAAATCAGCCAACAGGCCTTGTCAGGATAGACAGGGGGTGGCATTAGGTAGAGGGGAGGAAAGGTGAAGGGGTAGGGTAGCGGGGGAGGGATGTCAGAGATGGTGCTAAGGAGATTTAACAGTAATCAAGTGCTAGGGTTTTAGATTGCCAAAAAGGGTTTAGAAGAAACAGTCACAAGAGCGAATGGCAGAGAGTAGTCGCTGTAGCTTGGATTTGAAAGGGCCCAATTTGGATTCGGAGGAGATGTCACAGTTGAAGGCATTCACCCAAAGATGGGCTCTGTAGGTGAATGATCTTTGTGCCTGGGAGGTACGGCAATGAGGGACCAGAAAGAGCTGGGATTCAGAGCCACGGGTATGGTGGGTATAAAGAGAGGTGCTGAGAAGACCTTGAATTCCAGGTGGTAGGAGGCCAAGGGTTATTTTCTTGGCCATCAGGCATGTTTGATATATGATGCGATCTTTGAGCTGGAGCCAACCAGTTTGGGGATAGAGGTCACAAGAGTGGGTGAGACGGTAGGCTCCTGAGATGAGGTGACATGACTTGTTTAGAGTAATGGAGGGCAGTTTCAGTGGCAGATCCTTAGATTATCAACCCACAGTCAATAATGGAGGTAACACAGCTCTGTATGGCCAACTTTAAGGCTTCTGGTGTAAGGGAGTTCCTGTGTCTGTAGAGGAGGATGATGCAAGTATTGACTGCTTTGGCAATGTTGTCAATATGTACCCCAAAGGATAAATTGATGTTGATGGTGATGCCGAGATACTTTAAATATTGTACCTGCTCAAGAGCGGTCCCAAGGTGGTTAGAGATAGTAAGGGGACGATGTCTGTGTTTATTGTGGGAGCTGCTGAAGGGCATGAGCTTAGTTTTTTTTATAGTTTAGCACCAGTTTGTGATTACTGAACCATTTCTCTACTGATGCAAATCCGAGTTGCAGCTGGCTTTCAAGAGGCATGGGGTCTGTGACTTGTGTAGATAACAGCATCATCCACGTACAGTAGGATCTGTTCAGGGCAGGATCTTAGGAGATTGTTTAAGAAGAGACTAAATTGTAGAGGGCCCAGTATGGACCCTTGTGGGACACCTGAGCGAACTGGTTTAGACTCTGAGATGACAACGGCAATTTTGACTTGTTGAATGTGGTTCTCCAGATAGCTATTAAACCAGGTATTAGAGTCAGTGGAAATTCCAGCGTTGCTTAGCTGTTCCAGTAGTAGGGGGTGATGGACCATGTCGAACACTTTTGTCAGGTCGATATTTGGTATGGTATGGTATGGTATATGGTAGCCTATTCTAGAAAAAACAAAAAGGTAACTTTTTTCTTTTACCAAACAGGAATTTAGTAACAAGGGGAAAAAGGGCACAGGTAACCTGCTTTAAATACACATCAGCTGTGTCTGGACAACTGAAGAACTGTAATGTGTTAGTACTTACTACTACAGTTTTTTGTTATATAAGAGTGCAGAGGCCACCATATAAGACTGACAAACAAAGGTGCCTATAACAATCTGGATGGGATCAGCAATCTCAGACAACTATTACATTAATGTGTAGTTTTTCAGATTGCACAAATCAGGTAGTAAACAGTGATGTAACAGGGAAAGGGTAAGCAAATTCAACTGAAACAGGAACACCACAGTGCAGAGGCAAGCTCCAACAATAAAATACAAGGAAGCAATTCACCAAAGCAGTGAAACTGTATGTGGACAGCTGAAGTCATCAATTTAAAGTACTTTCAATAGAAAAAACAATATAGAACTGTTACTTTTCACAGTTTGCATAAAACACATTAACAGCAAACAGAACTGGCCACAAATCCCACAAAAAATAAGGGATCAGTACAGCGTGTTCAAAACTTTGGAATTCAAACTAAAAGCAGAATCATTTATTTATTTATTCAGCTTTTGTTAACCAGGAAGGTACACTAGACAAGACATTTGCCTATTTTTAGGTACCACCCGGGAGGGTACAGGAAATACGAGTTTGAATACATTGGACCACACAGGTACAGATACAATCAGTTTACAGAGTCAGAGCACACATTACATGAACAAGTGGTTACTCACAGTAGGACTTAAGCATTAGGAAACGAGCAGTGCAGTGCTTAAAATTAGAGGCAACAATAAATACTATAATATATATGACTGTAGGACCCCCAGAAGGATAATCCCCAATACTGATTATGTACAACTGTTGAACCCTAGAAAAGTGGAGCCATGCACAGGGCCATGCCCATAGCCGAGTCCAGGGTGGAGGTAAGACATACCATGCCACACCCCAGAGCCAGGGCCAGATGAAATCATGGGAGCTTGGGACAATCACACACAGAGAAAAGCTTCAAGTGGTTCCATAGGGAGGATCTGAGACAACCATGTGAGGGAGAGGAGCAGATAAGGTCAGGAAGCGAGTTCCACAGCCTGGGTGCACTCGAGGCAAAGTCTCTGTCTCCCATTTGAGTACGAGTGACTGGTATCTTAAGGACAGCAGAACCCAGGGACCTGAGAGAGTAATGAGAGACAGCCGGTACAAGGAGCTCCGCCAGCCCAGGAAGGGTGCCAGTCAGAAGAACTTTACCCGTCCATATCTCTCAGGCCGCCCAATTATCCCCCTCCCCAATGGCCCTGATCTCACTAGAGGCGGGAAAAAGCATTTGACAGGGTCAATTGGTCCTTTCTTTGGGCTATGCTGGCCAAAATGGACTTCCCGCCCTCTTTCCTCAAATGGATCCAGGTTTTATATAAGTCCCCTTCGGCCAAGATATACTGTAACGGTGTTTTTTCCCCTCTCTTTCATCTTCACACTGGTACCAGACAAAGTTGCCCCCTTTCACCCTTCCTGTTTAATCTATATCTTGAACCCCTTCTTCTGAAACTTAAATCCTCCCCATTTATCCAAGGCTGTCTGATACGTCAACAGGAATTAGTCCTCTCAGCTTACGCTGATGATATATTACTCCATGTCACTCATCCTGCCACTTCAATAGGACATGCACTTCGCCTTATTGCTCAGTACGGCAATCTATCTTACTACAAACTAAATATATCAAAATCCGAGATCTTCCCATTGAATCCCCTTACATATAAACATGATCTTGATAAATTTGACATGAGATGGTCCCCCAAGTCGATTAAGTACCTTGGCATTCACTTCGCTTCGGACCCTCTCTTGCTTAGGAAGCTCAACCTAGATGACCTCAAAGTCCATATACAACTAGACCTACAAAGATGGTCTAACCTCCCCATCTCTCTGTGGGGTAGGATTAACATTATCAAGATGAATATTCTTCCCCGCATTTTCTATCCCCTCAACTTATTAGGCCTCTGGTTACCGCTCTCCTACTTACGTCAATTCCATACAATTTTCTCTAAATTTATTTGGTGCGGGAAAGCTGTTAGGCGTTCATTCCTCAAATTATCCCTCCCTAAAGACAAAGGCAGTCTCAGACTCCCTAACCTAATACTCTATCATTGGGCTGCCCATCTCTCCAAGTTGGGTAAATGGTATTCAACCCACACGGGAGCTTCTCCTCCGATCTGGCTCCAAATTGAGAGAAAGGTCCTCTCAGAGACTATAATAGATCCCAAGCAGTTTTATACTCCCACCTCAGCACTTACACCCTGTTTGTCTGATCAAACAATTATCACATCTCTCAGGTCTCTCTTTCAATGCTTATATTTTCTCAAAATCACACCTAAAATGGACCTTGCCCAACCTCTCACTCTCAATCCCAATATTAAGTTAGGTAATTCGATAATTACTCCTGAGTGGCTCCCACAAATCAAGGAAACTACTCTAGAACATTATTATGACCAAGGCTCCCTCTTTTCATCTCCAAATATATTAACTAAGTTTGACATTCCCAATAGTAAGATCTTCAAGGTATACCAAATAAGGCATCTTATAGTTACTAAATTCAGGTCAGAGTTTCATGATTCCAAGGTCAGCCCTTTCCTTTCCCATGTCTTCTCCCTTGCCTCTAAACCACATTCCATCTCATCAATATACTCATATCTACTGTACTACAAATTCCCGGAGCCACTCGAGGGTGCCTGCATCTGGTCATCCCTACTCCCAGATTCCACCCCTAACTGGACCCGAATTTGGAGAGACCTACATAGGTACCACACCCAAGACAGATTTAGGCTCACCCAATACTATATACTAAACAATATGTATTACACCCCAAGTAAATTATTCTGCTTCAATAAACTTTCTCTCCCTCTTTGCTCTAGGTGTTCACATAGTGAGGGGAATTCACTCCACATCTTCTGGCATTGTCCTAAAGTTGCCCCCTTGTGGACCTCTATTCAGGACAAACTTGATCCGATGCTTGGTCTTACCAACCTTTTTACGCCTGATATCTGTATTATAGGTGACTACTCCAGCATAGATTGCCTGGAACGTCGATATTACATGGCCTTGGTGTCCATAGTGGTCAGAGGGTTGGTCCTCAAGCATTGGACCGATCAGCTGATCCTGACCTATTCTGAATGGCTGACTGAACTCTCAATGTGCTTCAATATGGAGAAACTTATGGCCAGTTTTTGCAACCGCATGGATCTGTTCCATAAAAGATGGGGTAAATTGTATACTCTATATTTACATCAGTGATCTCTTGATGCCTCCCTGGGTGCCCAACAAGGCTTCCTTTCTCTCTGCTCTTTTTCCTTCTTTTTTTTGTTCTCCACTTGCTCCTTCTAATTTGCCTACGTGAACAGGCTAGTACTTTATGGTGGTATAGCCAACAGACTTAGTTATACATTCATTTTGCACACTCTATGATGGTGTTTGTAGGGTGGGGGTGGTGTGTTATGAGTGGTAGGAGGTGGGTGGGTGGGTAGTTCTGGAGGGGAGGAGGGGATTGATGGGATTTGTGAGGGGGGTTTTCTTTTCTTTTTCCTCACTTATACCATGTATGATTACTGGCCATGTATGAATAATGGTCTGTTTGTATTGATTATGTTAAAATCAATAAACTTAAATTTCAAAGAACTTTACCCGTAAAGCAACCCAGGACAAAGTCTAAGTAATGAGATGAAGAGAGCCAATTCAGCTTGCTGTACAGGTCGCAGTGATGGGTGAGACATGGGGCAGCAAGAACAAAGTGACAAATATTATTATATGAGATGGTCCATCTAGAAAGGTGCACTTTGGCGGTGCGAGCAAACAAACTGATTCCGTAGGGGAGAGAGAGGGGAGGAACACACCATGAGCCAGTGCAAGTCGGGCAGCGGGGGTGAGGTTACTCCTTGTTCTGTAAACCATACCCAGTTTACAGTTGACAGCTTTGCATACATTCTGGATATGATGCCCAAGGTCAAGCTGTGGGTAGAGTGTTACTCCAAGGTATTTGAAGGTATCAGTGACGAGGACCAGAATGCCATCATGCCATCATGAATGGTATATAATACAGGTTAACAGGAGCAGGAACTCTCAGAAGGAGTAACTTTTCAAGGAAAGTGATAAAAATACTTGTCAAAATATAAGAAAAATAATACAAATAAGTAGAACACCAACACAAATATAAAGGCTTAAAAGAAATAACAGTAAATCACTCACAATTTGTGAGAAATCTGTTTGTAAAAGGTTAGAAACTAAAGAAACTGTTTTGTACTGCTTCTACACACCTACCCTCCCCCACTCAACTCCTTCACAGACACAGACAAAACTCAAAACTAAGTAAACTACATATTATGCAAAAATCCACAAAATTAAAAAATGTTCACTAGCAGCACTAGGAACAAACTGTATATCTGGGAGCAATTAGCTCTCATAAACTAGTTTTTCATATGTTTTTATAGGATTTATTGACTGGGATGCATCACAACAGACTGCTCTCTGATTCAACAGGTAATAAACTGTGCTAGAAAAGCCGGTATGTGATTTTTGCATGGTGTACCCACAATCCACTGCACATTTCACCTTTGGAGCATAATTTCGCTGGCAAAATCAAATGTTTCACCAGTGAAATTTTCACCCCAGGAGAAATTTAAACATTGAGTGAGTGAAATTGCTCTTTGAAACCATATTACATGAAATTTTGCAATTACATGAAATCAAAAAGCCAGGCAAAATCAAATTTTGCTGTGTGAATAATTTCACGAAATTGATAAATTACGCAAAATATTTTGCAGAGCAAAATGTTTGCATTTTGCACAACACTAATGGCTACTGGGTTTCACTTGTGACTATTTAAATACTTTTTGCATGTTTTCACAATTAATGAGTGCAAATGAGTTAAAATCATTAAAAAGACAAAAAGTCATCCCCTTATGGGTTCTGGCAGTGCTTCTGTTTGAAAATAATTTAAAACAGTGTTAAACTATGACTATTTGAATACTTTGTTACATGTGTTCACAATTAATATGTGCAAATGTGTTAAAATCATCAAAAAGACAAAACTGCATCTCCTCATGAGTCCTGATAGTGGTTTAAACTGAAAAATCATTTAAAACATTGACTACCAATCTTTTACTTTGATTAATCATTTAATTGTATTAATAACACCATCTTAAATTAGCTTGAAATTGAAACATCCTTAATGAGATAGCATACAAACAAAAGGTGCCACTTCAGCTGGACACCCAGAAATTTCTTTCTGACCATCATAAGGATGAACACAGTTCTTATTTACATTTATTGACAGTTTCCATAAAACATGAGATGTCAAAAAAAAAAACAAAAAAAAAAAAAACACTTTTCTTTTGCTTCGATACAAAGATGTTTTAGTTCCCCATTAAAGATGGTCCTTATGTGCTTTGATATGTTTAAATTAAAGAGAGGTTGGTTGAAAGAATGAACGCTATTGAGGCCATCAAAACATGGACCCACATCATTATCAATAATAGCACATTGTCCACACCAAAGATAAGAGATTATTACTACTGATTGTCACAGATTCATTCAGCCGGTCAGCTCTCTACTCTCAAAGTGCCAACCTCTGAGCGTAGTATTGTGAACAGTGAACAGTGCAAGGTAACCCTCTTGTCTGTCTTGTGGGTTTGAGTCACCTTAGTCTCAAGTTCTGGAGGGATTCAAACTGATAACCTCTTGTTAGCGTACCTAATTGTCAGGCTCAGATAATTTTGTCTTCGGGGGGCCCGATATCTTTGCCTACAGGCATTTAATCAGGTATTACAAAATGAACCCTTAGAACTCTATGCAAGACCTAGAGAACTCTATCTATTTCCCAGTTTGATATCACAATAAGCTCATACACAATGGCAATTATAACCTTCAAAGCTTCACTTATATAAAAAGAAATTTCAAGGCACACCAGACAGTTTCCATTTTTAAAATATATATCTTTACTTTACAATAGGTAAATAGGAAAACAGAAAAATTACAGAACAAAATATCCGAACACATACAGCCTTAAAACAAACAGGTTTAAAGTGCAGATTCCTACAAATAATAACACTCAGACTAGCCTTGTCTAAGGTCCTTACTTCTTAATCTTTCAGTGCTTCGTGGTCTCTCTTCTCTTAGTCAGAAATATGAATGTATGTCTCTGTGTAAGGTCTGCTCAGTATTTTTAACAGTAGTCTTGAGCCCACCTTCTCTCTGAGGTCACCTAACTCCACCTTGGTGTATAAAAATGAATATTTTATAACACAGGTTGTCCTACTAAGATATTTAAAAAAATAACAGATGACATAAGGAATCACCTCTGTTTATGTGACTGGTCCAAACAGGTCTGTGATCTGCTTTATCCTAGACATCAAAAGTCTCTTTGATGTAAGTCACTGGATATTCAAAGTTAAAGTATATTGGACTCCTTAATTTAGTCTGGGACCTGGTATCCCCAGACATCAAAAGTCTCTTTGATGAAATGAACTGGCTTCCTGGGAAGTAACCCATAACACTGGCCCATGTCCCTTTTCTCAGGACACCTAGTGCACATCAAAGTATCTCCCTGAGGGCATTATAAAATGGATATATTGGTTCCTGCCTTCAAAGCAAACTAACAAGATAATTGCACCTCAGATAGCTGCAGTTTAAGCTATGTCCTGTCCTTTGAACTTATCCCTGGGGGGGGGGTTGATGTGCCAGTTCCAGCAAGACAGCATTTCCTCTTAACACAGTCCATCACACATTTTTTTTTATTTTACAAAAAATGATACAGGGATCAGAACCAGCTGTCCAAGTGTGACAATTATCATGTTAAAATCATCATATATGTATCAAATATTACACAAGAACGACTTCATATTATTGAGCTAATGAGAATGCATTACAAAAAGGCAACAACAGTACAAGACAACAGATAAAAAAAGGTGTGTCATCTGCAAAACATCCTAAAGGCACGGCACAGCCCATTTATATGGAAACATCCCACAATAAACTGTATACAAAAATATGGACAAAAATGGGGACCAATTCATCTGATTATACACCAAAAACATGAAAATAAATACTTGAAAATATGTGTATATGTGCCCACCAAACTCAAAATGGGTGTGAATAAATGCACTGAATCAGAATAAAATGAAAAAAGTGACTGGCCCACTAAAATGGAACAGTTTGGCTTTGAGGAGTGCAGACCTGTCCCCAGTCCAGAGAAGATCGCTGCTCCTGACCTCCAGGGTAAATATGAGGTATGGGGAGGTGGGCGCACAAAGGAAGGGTGAGGAGGGGGGAGGGGGATTGGGGAGATGATGAGGGAGCATTTTCTTTTCTGCAGGTGAAAAAAAAAGATGTTGTGGACGGTTTTCTTTATTTACAAGTAAACCTGCAAAAATATAAATTTGGGCACACTGAGGTGGGCTCCCAGTGTGCCATATGAGTTAGGGGGGATCATTATGCTTACAGGGGGATTGGGCACCCCTGTCAGCAATAAAGTTAAATAAAAAACCTTTCTCTCAGCACACTGGAGGGCTTCAGTGTGCCACAATACTGAGGATACACCAACATGGGGATTGGGCACCCTGATGTTGGTGTGAAAAATAGAAATTGGGGGGCAGAATAGTTTGATACATCCCAATTATCACAAATTTCAATGCAGGATTCTGCATTGAAGAAAAGACGTTGGGGGACAGTTTCTTTATTTTACAGGGTTAAATATAATATAATATAGGGGCTGGCCCATCGGCACAGCAGTTGGATTTCCTTCTGTAACACTCGCAACCCAAGTTCGGGAATGGAGCCATTTTGTTGGACAGCCTGCCAGGAGAGAAGGATGGAGCATCCAGTGACAGCTCGCCTTCTCCGTGGAGGAGGGTGAGGATACAGCCCAGTGCCTGCTGGCCCCTGGCAGAGGCTGGGAGTATGGCAGGATGTCAGGCCCCAGATGACTAAGGGGAGTGGTGGACATCAGTGTTAGCCTTGATGTCTGTGACACGCCATTCCCCCAAGGGAGAAAACATGGAAAAATGGTGCCCTGGCCGGTTGGGTGATGGCCTCCATGGACCCTCACTGGGGAGCTCCAAGACCCTTATCTACCACCTCAGCAGCACACAGGATAATTGGAAATGCCATTAAGGCTCATCCCCTATGAAGGTAAAGGACCCTCCCGATGCAGGGATACATCAGGGATGCCTGGGCTGGCTTCGATTTGGGGCAGTGGGGTCGGGGACTGCCGGGCGAGAAGGTCCATATGGGTCTTGAAGGACAGACCAACCATGGCACAGGGCAGGAGTATAAACAAATCACACACACACAAAAAAATAATGTAGGGCTCACAAAATAAGTGTGTGTGTGTGTGTGTGATACACACAGACACAGGAATTGGGCACTCCATGTTGGTGCAAACAAAGTGGGTCTTCCTTGACTCTGCAGCCGGCAGCAAGAGTTCCAGCTGCAGCTGCAGAATTTAAAAAAATACCGCTCTTCTCATACAGAGAACGGGCTACAAGCCAATCTCTGTAAGCAGGCGCCTGACAAAATAAACTTGTTTGTGGCCAGTTTAAAACAAAAAAAACCATCAGAATGCTGTGTTCTGATGTTTTTTTTCTCTTTTAAACGTTCTATACTTCAAGATCCTCACAAAGGGGCAAACAAGATGACAGTCGCAACACAACTCAATCAGTCAAATGACTTTGAACTTTGTGCAAAATACCAGTCTTCTTTGCAAAAAGAAGCTGGTATTTTATGCAAACTACTCATATTGTGTGAAAAATATATTTTTCGTGCATGACATAAATTTTCCCATAGGAAAAAATGGGAAAATCTAAAATGTTATAACTTTTGAACGGATTAATATTTTTTCACCAAACCATCAAAAGGCACATCTGTGACCCAAGGGCTTTCTTCCCTGGAAATTTCAGACCAAAGACATTTTTGAGATCCAGGATGACAAAGAAATGTTAAAAAAAAAAAAAGATTTTTCTGTTTTTTCAACACTTTATATCTCAAAAACCACTCAACAGATTCACATGAAATTTGGCAGGTCAAGCGACCTACCCTAGAGATTATGCATGCCAAATTTCATGCAAATCCATTGAACGGTTCCAAAATTATTAAGGTTCAAAGTTTGGCCTTTAACGTAGAAGTGCAGTTCCATTGTAACTATACTGGCGAATATATAACAGTCTTCTAGTTTTGCATACTTTGCACCTTAATAACTTTGTAACCCTTTAATACATCTGCATGAAATCTTATATGCCTAGTTTTGTGTTGCAGGGCTATCAATGTGGCTATTTTTATCTGAATAGCTCGTGTGGTTTCTGAGATACTGTGTCTCAAACATCTTTACATTTACATGTTTTTATTAATTTGTCTTCCAGTTTGTTTTTTTTTGCATCTTTGAACCTTAATAACTTTGGCACCATTCAAAAGATGTATACACAAAACGGAAAGTGTAATCTCTGCGTTCAGATCTCCTGACTCTCTAAATCTTGTGTGAATCTGTTTTGCTGCTTCTGAGAAACAGTGTCTCAAACATCCTTAACTGTCCCTTATTTATTTTTCAGTCTTTCAGTTTTGTATACTTTGTACCTTAATAACTTTGCAACTCTTCAACATATCTGCTTGAATTTTAGTATGCTTAGTCTTGTACTGCAGGTCTATTGATATGGCTAATTTCATCTGAATAGTTTTTGTCGTTTCTGAGATACTGTGTCTCAAACATCTTTACAGTTACATGTGCAGTTCCAGAGTTATTAAGGTTCAAAAAATGCAGGTTTATTTGAGCAAAATACATCAGTATTTTTCAAAAATTATGTAATTTGCAAAAAATGCTATTAGTATTTTTCAAAATTTACTAACTTTATGCCAGCCTGGTGGCACAGAGGGCTGAGGCACTGGATGTCTCACCTAGCGGCATGCCAGCGACCTGGGTTCGGGAGCAAGCCTGGGTCATTGGAGGTCAGCATGGGGGGGAGGGCAGAGCAGGATGGAGCTGTTGACAGGTAGCTCTCCTCTCCTCTCTGGGGAGGTGATATGGCATCCCTCACTCACGGCTGCCCCCTGGTGGAGGCCATGGGGCTGCGCAAGCAGGGTGCCAGGTGATAGACCAATGGGGAGGGTGGAGGAGGGTCATTCCTGGGGCTTTAAGGTGCATGCGTGCCTCCACATGCAGGCGACCTTCTCCTGGGGCCCTCAGGTAAAAAAAAAAATGGGGAGAAAATGAGGAAAAAAAATGGCAGTAGGATGGCGACTGACTCTCTGCAGTTACTGCTCCTGGACTGGGCATAAGGTAAGCTCCGGTAATCCAGGGGAATGGAGCTAGGGGAGCCGGTCAGATGGGGGCCATACTGGGGGGAGGAATATAAAGCATTGTACGATTAAAAAAAAATTACTAGCTTTCATGCTGGACATATACATTTTTCCATAGGAAATAATGGAACAAATAAAAATATAATAACTTTTGAATGGATTAAAATTTTTTCACCAAACCTTTAAAAGGCACATCAGTGAGGCAAATGCTTTCTACCATGAACATTTTAGACCACTACCTAAAGCCATTTCTGAGATCCAGGTGAACAAAGAAACAATAAAAAACACAGATTTTTCTGGATATATTATAGCTGCATGGTAGTGCAGCTATAGTTAGGGTTGCCCAGCCACTTCTATGTTAAACCCAAAATTGTGTACTTTAATAACTTTGTAAATGTACAACAGATTCACCTGAAATTTTGCATGTGCAGAGTGGCACCATAGACCTCTGGATATGATAAGTTGTGTTACGGTCACTTGATCAGTTGCGGAGCTGCAGAGTGCAAACAAAAATGCACAGAAAATGGGGTTTTGCATGTTTCTTTGCTCAGGGCTACAGCCCACATGATTTCTCTGTCTGGTCTGAAATCTTCAGGGAAGGTGCAGTCTGGGTCACTGATGTGCCTTTTGAAGATTTGGTGAAAAAATATTAATCTGTTCAAAAGTTATTCAGATTGTAATTTTCCCATTATAGTCAATCGGAAAAAATATACATGCCTCTCAAAAGCACCTGGTACTGTCAAGACAGTACATTTTACTGTCTCAAATACCCTCAGTAGTGTCATATTGCTGACATCTTGTTTTCGGTTAGCGGCAGACATAAACGGCTGAAATTCAAAAATTACTGCCCCTAAGTAAACACTGTCAGTTGTGTTTACCTAATTGTGGGCTAAGGAACACACTGGGGGTATCAGATTTGCAATCTGACCCCAGAAATGCCTTTTCCACAATCAGGACCCCCATAGTTCACAAACTGAGAATGAAACGGATGTAACACTTTCTCAATTGCAAAAATGTTGCACCCATTTCTTTCTCAATTTGCAAAAACTGCCCAATTTGTGGCACTGCTTAATGCCTCTTCTCCCAAATAAAAAACAAATCAAAATAAAAACATTTTCTGTCCACTTTTCGGCCAAAATAATGGCAGCACCTTGTTCCTCTGCTCCCAGTTAGGTAAACACCTGCTGGTGTTTACCTAATAAAAGGAGATGTTCTCCATTTTATGTCTTTTTGGGGGCAGAAGGCATGTTTTTGAACACTGCAATGTTTTCTGCCAACATCGGAGTGCCCAATTACTGTGTCAGCAGCAGCAATCCCCTCACCAGCACCACTGAAGTGGCACACTGGGAGCCCACCCCAGTGTGCTCAAATGTTGTTGTTTTTTTATTAGCTGTTAAATAAAGCAAGCCATCCCCTAATGTCTTTTATCTTCAATACAGAATCCTGCATCGAAATTTTCAATGCAGGATCCTGCATAGAATAGTCTGCCCAATTCCTCACCTGGAGTGCCTAATTCCTGTGTCGGAATGCTCCCCAGCCCTCACACACACTTTATGTGGCACACTGGGATCCCACCCAGTGTGCCCAGTAGATACATTTTTAGTATTTATCTTTCTGACACTGGGATGCCCACTCCCAGTGTTGTGTGACCCTCACCTCCAAGCCCAATTCCTTTGCTGATGGGGGTGCCCAATCCCCATATTGACAGCATGTATGCCCCCAAACTCAAGTAGCATGCTGGGAACTCACTGCAGTCCTTTCAATATATATATATATATATATATATATAAATATAAATAATATGTATATGTGTATATATATATATATATATATATGTATACATATATATATATCCCCAGTCTCCCTACCCCATCCACACTCTCCCACTGAGCACCCACCTTCCCGCACCTACCACCCATACTTACACTGTAGAAGTTGGGATCAGCAGTCTCCTCTGGACCAGGGGCACATCTGAACTCTTCAAAGTCGAACTGCAATCTGAGGAATCGAGGTAAGCCGTATAATAGGAGTCAGTGGGCAGGGGGCTGCAACTTATGTTACTTTTTTGGCCAATTTTAGGAATTTTGGCCCCACATTTTCAACATGGGGTTGTTGGGACCCAACCTGGTGAACACTGTCACTGTTATTTTGTTACTCACTCCCAAAAGGTGATTTTGTGGTTGCTGCACAGAATCACCTTTTGGAACTGATTAATGAAACAGCATTGCTGATGTTCATGAGGTGGGGTCCCAAAAAACTCATGTTGCAAATCTGGTGGAAAATATTCCAAAAAATGACTACACTATGAGCATGCATTGTGTAGTTTCTACTCAGGATCGTAACTTTTTTTCACACCTCCTTAAGAACAGTAGAGCTGTCATTTTTCATATCCTGCCCAAAACATGTTTTCGCACCTGTGATGCAGAATGGTGCAATTGGTGAGTGAAATCAACTTTTGGGATGGATTAACAAAATCACAGTGACACTGTTCATGAGGAGAAGTCCCAAACACCTCCTGTTGAAAATTTGGTTACAAAATTCCAAAAAATGACCGTGTTATGAGTGTACGTTATACAGTTTCTACACATGCTCATAACTTTGGCAATGTTTCATATTTTCACTACAGATTTTCAACATTGCCATTTTTTCACACTCCATATGAACAGTATAGCTATCATTTTTCACATTGTGCCTGAAATGCGTTTTCGCACCTGTGAAGCAGAATGGCACGGTCGCTGTACAAAATCAACTTTTGGGATGGATTAACAAAATCACAGTGCCAGTGTTCGTGAGGGGAGGTCCCAAAACATCCATGTTGAAAATTTACCTCTACCTTCAAAACTCTGATTGCAGGTTACCTGAGGGAATCTTGCAAATGTCACAGGTGACCTCACGCTGAACGGTTGTTGCTTTTGGCTCAGCCACCACTAACACCTAACATGATATTGTAGTAACTTCCTATAACTATAAAACCTTTCATTATTTCTCTTTCCCCTCTTTTTTCTCTATTTCCTCCTCTGTATGACTGTCTTATATAATTCCTAACATTCTCCCATTTTCTATTACCCAGTTGCCCTCTCATGTAACAGGTTGCCTAATCTTTTTGGTACAGAGTGGCATGGGGCACTTGATTATTTGTCAGTATAGGTTGCACTCTAGAGGTCATGTGAAATTATTACCTGTTCTGCATTGCACTTGGCCTGCTTTTGTTTTATTTATTTATACTCTATTATCAGTCTGTAGAAGAATTATTGTTATTCTGCTATGTAACCAGGAATGATCTCTCCAGTGTTGTGTATTACCTTTTCAACTGTATACTTGCTCACTAGAACTATCAGTCTGTTAGGCATTTATTGTCTTTCTGCTGTATTGTGCATTCCTTTTTTATTGTATACTTGCTCTCTCCAGGAGCACCTTGAAAATGAGCTTGCTCAATGGTGATTTGCCTTGGTAAATAAAGTTTTTATTGATTGATTTGGTTTAAAAATTCCAAAGAATCACCATGTTACGAGTGTCCATCATGCAATTTCTTGCGAAATTACCAATAGGATAACATTGCGATGCCCATTGCGCCTTTTCGACACCCATATCTCAAAAATGGTTTAAGATACAGATTTTTTGTGACTCACAATGAGTGGACTAAGCATTGGTGGAGGTTAGAAAGTCATGAAGACCTCCTAAGTTACATTTTTTCCCTAGCTGCTACGGTTTCTAAGATATTTGCAATTTAGTGTTCCAAGGGTTCATTGTCATGTCTCTAGGCCTGCATTATGTACCCAAACTTATGTGTAAGTGAGAGTACAGTGCCCAGAGAGCCTGCGCTTCCATATACACATAACATTACACAAAAAATGGAGAACATGAAGGAAGCACATGGCCTGGAGGGCCTGGGCTTCCACCAACACATACCAGTTACCTGTTACATTATACTTTCTCAAAAAGAAGGGAAATTTGTTGCAAAAAAACTTCATTAATGCACCAGTTAGAGTTGATAGCACAGTGACAAAAGTATGGAAATGTGATGTTAGGGTTGCCCCACCACCACCCCACCCACCACTACCTTCTACACACCAACAGACGTCGGGTGTGCCATCGGGTCATCAAGCCACTGCACATAAATGGCTTGGGATGTTGGTCTGAAATTTTCAGGGTAGAAAGATATTGGGTCACAGATGTGCCTTTTGAAGATTTGGTGAACAAATATGAATCCGTTTAAAAGTTATTACATTTTAAAGTTTCAAATTATTTTCCTTGGGAAAGTTAGATGTGAGCCTCAAAACAAGATTCTGCGTCACAAATGGGCAATCCTGTGTCACGCATGGGTAATCCTATTTCACAAAAAGGGAATTTTTTTGTGCTGTTTGCACTTTAATAACTTCTCAAGTGTTCAACCAATTTGCATGAACTTTTGCAAGCACTGTCAAGAACCAATGATCTCTTGATGTGCCATGTTTCATCCTGGTCAGATGTGTGAGTGCAGAGATATGGAGTGTTATTATAGGGGCACAGTGGCACCGCAATAGGGTTCAACCTTCACTTCTAAGTTAAACTCAAACTTTTGAACTTTAATACCTTCACAACCATTCAACTGATTTGCATGAAATTTTGCATGCTCTATCAGACACTGAAGATCTTTTGATTTGGCATGTTTTATTCCAGTTGGATGTGTGGTTGAGGAGATACAGAGTGTCATATAATGTGAAAATGACCATTTTTTGTAAAATGTTTAGTCACGCTGCTACACAAAATTGGCTTGGGATTTTGATCTGAAATTTTCCAGGTAGAAAGGTCTTAGGTCGTAGATGAGCCTTTTTGAGATTTGGTGAGAAAAATATAAATCCATTTAAAAGTTTTTTTATTTTGAAGTTTCCCATTATTTTAAATAGGAAAATCTGATTTGAGCCTCAAAGCAGGATTCTGTGTTGCAAATGGGTAATCCTTTGTTATAAAGGGGGAATTTTTTTTCATGCTTTTTGCACTTTTATAACTTTGCAACCGTTCAACCAATTTGCATGAAATTTTGCATGTACTATCAGGGACCAAAGTGATAAGGAGTGTCAAAAAATGTGAAAATTACTGATTTTTATAAAATTCTTTATCACACTGCTGTGCAAAATCAGCTTGGGGTTTTGGTCTGAATCTTTTAGGGTAGAAAGGTCTTGGGTCACAGATGTGCCTTTGGAAGGTTTGGTAAAAAATATTAAGCCATTCAAAAGTTATTAAATTTAAATATTTCCCATTATTTTCAATTGGAAAAGTTAGATGTGAGCCTTGAAACAGGATTCTGTGTCGCAAATAGGCAATCCTGTGTCAGAAATGAGTAATCCTTTGTCTCAAATGAGGAATCTTTTTTCGTGCTTTCACCATTTTTTTTATTCTTTCTGATGCAAACAAAGTTAAAAAAATAGAAAAAAATGATGTTTTTTGAAGTAACCAACGTGTGTTCTGCTAATCAGGACCTGTTCTATTGGATTCTGGTGTTAGATTTTTCATAAATCACATGGAAATGTGTTTTTTAACATGTTGAAATCCTTTTTCACAAATTTGTGAAAAAAGAATCATGAAACAGGATACTGTTCTACAATTTGTGAAAAAGGAAAAAAATAATTTTTATACAGTTTTTTTTTGTTACTTCACACTAAAGAAATGGTTTGTAATTTTGTTCTGAAATTTTCATGATTCAAAAGGCTTGCTCCACAGACGTGTCTTTTGCTGGATTGATGAATGCAGATTACTTTGCTCTGGAGTTCTGGGGATGTAAATTTTCTTTTGTTTTCCATACAGTAACCTTGTAATGTGAGGTGTACCCAGTCACTTCTTTATTACTCCGCTGTAGAGACATGGCTTTAATTTTTGTATGACATTTTCAGGGTGCAAAGGGTTTGTGCAATATATGTGCTTTTTTCTGGTTTGGTGAAAAGATTTTCATGTGGTGTGGAGCTATATAGGTTTCAAATTTTCCTGTGATTCCCATAGGATAACATTGCAATGTGAGGTCTTTCTTTGGTACTGTGCAGCACAGGATGGGAGACTACTACAGTATCTCTAAAATTATGGATGGATGGTGGGCCCCGTGCTCACACGCAAATATGGATACTATTATGGATGGATCAGAGTGCTCCCATGGGGAAATAAGGATTGGATTACAATATCTCAAAATTTATGGATGGATACTAGTGCAGTTCCCAGAGGGTCCTGCACTCCCACAGTCAAATACAGATGCCATTATGGACTGATGTGAGTGCAGGGCCTGCAGGGTCCTGTGCTCCACAGAGAAATCAGGATATGATTATACTATCTAAAAAAGTAAGGACATTCATTGCACAAAACTTTGTTAATGCACTAGTTAGGGTTCCAGCATCAACAGTAAGGAAATGTTTTGTTAGGGTTTCCATCTCTAACACCCCACCCCCACCCTGCAGGCAACAACATGTGTGGGGTATGCTTTGGGGGTTGTCAACCCTAATGTTCACCCCATTCTCATATGCTGTAACCATCTCAGTTTATTCACTAATGGAATGAGGTGAGCATTAGGGTTAACAATCCCAAGGCACACCCCACACCTGTTGTTGCCTGCAGGGTGGGGTGGGAGTGTTAGGGTTGAAAACATTTCCCTACTTTTGATTCTGGGACCCTAACTAGTGCATTAACAAAGATATTTGCATTATGTTTATCCTTAATCCACATCTCATCTCTTGACACAAATTCTATTCCAGTACTATTCACATCCCTCCCCTTTCAATGCCCAGCCTTACCCTGAAGGCATTAATCACCACTGCCCCTCACATCTTCTGACATCCACCCTGTCTCAATATGAGGGTTGCTTCCCCCCATGTCTGGCTACAATCCTGCCTTTGTATGAACACCCCTACACCATCCATCTGCTAGCGTTAACCATTCCCCAGTATGTAGACTCCTCTCTACCCCACCCTCACCAATTTGCTTGCACCCACCCTGCCCAGTATGAACACTCCTTCTTCTCCCATCCTGTGCACCCACATGCCACAGCATAACCCCTTTCCACAGTATTTACAGACCTGCATCCTTCCATATGCTGCCTGGCTCCCACCCTGCTACAATCCACATAGTGCACACACCCAGTCCCCATCCTCTGCTGCAATACCAGAACTAAACAGACCACTCATCCTTTATGCCAAATTCCTCAAGTGTAACTGCACTTGCTGGCACACCCAATATAGCCTCAAGAGAGAGCTGTCCAGCTCTGATGAAGACAGACAAGCAAATGAATGCACACTCATGCACAAAGCAATGACAAAGATGGTGAATAAAAAGTTGAAGCAGCAGATTACACAAGTGAAGACAGAAACAAATGAACATGTCTCTGAACTGTTTCAAATTATGAAAGACACATCTCTCATCTTATTGCTCAGACTTGCCACATCCATCCAGCATGAAAGAGGTGTTGCTCACCTACAGAAGGAACTGTCTTACTATCTCATATCAACTTGGCCATTAGCACACTGAACATTAATCAACATAAATCATGAACAGCAGCAGCACCAATAATGTCCATATTTTCTGAGTATCTTCATACTATGTCAAACTCCTGACTTTGGTCCACGCCTTTGTGACCTCCCATCTGGATTACTGTAATGTCCTGTACCTTGGGATACCAGAGGTTGATATCTGCCATCTGCAGCTGGTGCAGAATGCGGCAGTCAGGTTACTGACTGGGCTTTCTTGACCTAGTCATATTTCACCTGTGCTGTGCGAGCTGCACTGGCTGCCAGTTCAGTGGTGGATCACCTTCAAGGTCAGCTTGCTGACCGATAATGCCCTACACAGACAGGGACCGAGGTACCTGCAAGAGCTTCTTCACCCTTGCTGCCACTCCTGACCGCTCCACTTCGGCAACGAGGGATTGCTGAAGATTCCCAGGGTCCAGTTGCAGACATCTGGGGCCCGCACATTTGTGTTTGGGGCCACCACC
The DNA here is from genome assembly GCA_016271365.2 of Neoceratodus forsteri. NCBI lineage: Eukaryota > Metazoa > Chordata > Ceratodontiformes > Ceratodontidae > Neoceratodus > Neoceratodus forsteri. The sequence continues at coordinate 1,321,287,895 of CM028130.1, forward strand.
CTGTGGAATTCTCTATCTCATTAGGTTTGTGAGTGTCAGACCATGGGGAGCTTCAAATCAGCATTGAAGACATATTTATTTAACCTTGCTTTCTCCATTAACTGATCTGTTTTGATTCTGTTGTTGTTATTGAATTTTAACTATTTATGATTTTAGATTTTGTTGGTTACTTTTGTTAAAGCACTTTGATATTTATGAATTGCGCTCTACAAATAAAGATTATTAGTAGTAGTAACACCCTTCTTCCTTATGTGATGGGTCTTTCTGGGGAGATCCTACAGTAGACACCACAGACGCTGCCAGCTATTTCCCGAAATTTCTGTAATATTTCCAGATATATCTAATGTTTTCTCCATTTCTACAGTAGGGGTAGCAGAGAGAAACTCTTTAGACATTTCGCGAAATATCTGGAAATAGCTGGCAGTGTCTGTGGCTACTACTGTAAGTGCAAATCTAAGGTACTGCAGTTGAAAAGTGGTTTCTGCTGCAGTGTCTGTACACTAGACAAGCCATAGCATCCTGGAAATGAGTAGCAACATTACTTTCTCCTTCCTTGGTGAAAGAGAAGACTCATAAACATTTTCTTGAACTTGTTACTTTACCTGTGGTGCTCCTCTTGTTAAAGACTGTAATCATTCTGACCATTTTTGTTGACTCTCTTTTTTAAACAAAAGTCCTGAAGATTGCCTCATGGGTAGTGTAATGAATGGGGTTTCTTTCCACAATCCCTAGCTGGTCTGACAGTCACTGTGTGATAGCCAGTCTGTATTCCTTACAGTTCTGTGTAATTAACTTCATGTGTCCGGTTGATCCGGTACGTTTCCCAGGTGGTGACTCTTGATATTTAATGTAGTCTACTTTTTTGTTTGTTACACAGATAGAAGACATGGTCCATCTTTGCTGTGACTTTCTAGCCTCTAATAACAGAATTTGCTTGCATTGAGCCTCAGTGATTTCCTAGGGCCACCCAGGTATGTTTGGATAACAATATCCATACTGGGTTTCGATCCACTACTTTGTCATTTAATCAGCCTGACTAATTTTTCCAAGATGCTTCACTTCACCTTTTCCTAGGGGTAACCATGGTCCATACCACCTTCTTTCCATGGTGTCATCTGTCTCCTGCTGCAGACTGGTTTGGAGTTTCATTGCCTAGGCCTCTTAGCTTTGAAATTGCAATGTAAGATTCTGGCAGTGCAGCTGATGTTGTGTCTTTGTCCATGACTTCCTTCACCACCACGTCAGTGAATATGTGCTGCTCTTGCTGTTCTTTGGGTGTTACAGTCTGGCTACTGTTCTTCTTCTTCTGGGGGTTCGGCAGGGATGACTGGTGACTGACCTCTTGGGAGGCAACAGAAACAGTAGCCACGTCAGAAGATGTGGTCATGCCATCAGCAGGTGTCTTCATCCCCGATAAGTCATCTAACCATTCTGGACTGCCAGTCAGGCTCACCTGTGACCATGACCCATTCTCACAAGTGAGCACACTGGACCCTCACTGCAGAGTCAGCCAAGGAGGAGATTGACAACCTCATCTGGGACCTCAGCAGGTCTCCAGCTATAGGGTCAAGCTTCACCCCCTGAATCCCAGCAGTCACTTCCTGGGTTTAGGGCATCTCCACCAGTCTGGTGCCCCTTCCATGGTGTAGGCCTTTGGCTAAGGCCTGTCCCTCCTCCTCCATTAAGCTCTAGGCTAGAGACTCTGCTTTCAACTAGGTAGGCTGGTGTTGGTGGTGGTAAGGGGCAGATACAGCAGCTTATGTCCTCCCATTCTTCGGTGGGCCACAACTCAGGGGACTGTGGTGGGGGTCAGAGACTATTGCTTTTCCAGGACCTAGAATAGCATGATCATAGCTTGGTTCACAGATTTTTACAGTCCATACTGTACTTTTGTAACAGGTTTTATGCAGTGGTCACAGTACCCCAGGGGTGACATTGTTGCCAGTGAACCCCCACAGGCTAAGCCTGGCCATCCCAGCAACTTTTTGAATGCTTGGCTCTCTCTCACTGGCGGTGGTGGTACAAAGGAGGACAACCAAAATGGTAAGGGGTTGCACGAAAAGCCATATGAAAAAAGGATGCAGGAACCCAACATGTACTCCCTGGAAGAGAGCAGAGCAACAGGGGACATGCTTGAAACCTGAAAGTACCTCAGAGGTGTGAACAAGGTGCAAGTGGAGGGATATTTCAGAGAAAGGAATACACTAGAACAAGAAGGCATTCAATAAAGCTAAGAGATGGAAGTTTAGGAGATATGTACAGGAATGCTTCTTTATGGAAAGGGTGGTGGATGACTGGAACAGCTTGCCAGAGGAGGGGGGGGGGGAGACTGTGGGGAACTTCAGGCATGCATGGGATAGGCACAGGGACATATTTGGTAGAGGAACAGGGGTGAGATAGACACCTATGACCAACTAGGGTCAGTGGTAATGGAATAGGCAGGGACAAGGGGCAAACTGGATGGGCCTAAAAGTCCTTTTCTGCCAAAATAATCTGTTTTTATGTTTCTATATTTGGAGTCTTAGAGCCCTCATTTGCTGATGACACAACCATTATTCTAGTTGTGACTGAGTCTGGACTGCAGTGTATCTTGATGGTTCCTGCTCTTTGACATCTCTGGACTTTTACTTTCTATTTGCAAAAAGTTCAATGAAGTTCCATTTTAACAACCTATACCAATGCACACACCAGAGACTCAGTGAAGATATGCATACATTTCTGTAACTTTGGTTCAGTGACCTGTTCCTTGTGCTGTCTCCCTTTAGTTTCTATTTATCCAAAATTGCAAATTCATGATTGCAGGGTCCTTAGAGAGGACCTTGAAGAGCCATCAATGCCGCAAGAAGAACTTTGGAAAACACACTATTCAGACACAAATCAGCTTTAAATTTATCATTGACTTTGTATTTCTTATCCCCATTATTTACTATGGAGGTCATAAGCATGAAAACAGAATTATTGTCCCCCGAGGGTTCATCAGCTGCTATTGCTTTTTCCCAACCTGATATCACAATACTTTGGTTGTGACAGCACAGTTATTCCTATGGTAACAGACTGTGATATCACAATACAGCATTATATTTTACATAGCGAGTAAGTTATAGAGGCAGATGAACTCTAAGGGATACAGACCTTGTTTTTACTGGAATATCTTCAGTAATAAAATATGGACAAATGAAATATATAGAAATGTATAGAAGATATGTGAAATAACAGCTGGACTGTGTCGGAATATTATGTTTTTTACAGTTTTCCCAAAGGCGTCAGCTGCTCTTTAAACAAGGTCATACTGAAAATGCTGGCTGAGGTTCACTAACACACTTCCCTCTTGTGTACAAGCTAAGGTGATGTGGAGCAATCAGGGCAGCTGCTGACTCTTTGGGCTGTGGTGCTGCAGTGACAGCTGATGACAGTTCTTTGAAATGCTTGGCAGTCAGTCTGAAGGATTGGAGGGCAAACTGTGGTTCTGGGGGACTGTTAGGTGGTCTGGTCTCTGTGCTGCTTCTGCTGAGGCCTTACCTGTTGAGTTCTGTCACCACTCTGTGATTCTTATCCTCTTATGTCTCCATGCAGCACTTCTGTAATGCATGTGACCAGTGTACAGACCTTCCTCAACTCATGTCCATATGTGTACTGGATAGGACTTCCAGACTCAAGCTACAATCATTCGACACTATACAAACTCTATGTAGGCACCAGCTGTTCCTCTTCCACATGGTTCACATGTACTCCAATGAGCTGTGAAAATAAACTGCAGAAAAAGTGTCACTGTTTTAATTGAAAACTTTTGGGACCATATTTCATTTGTTTCTGAACCAATTTGCACCGACAAAAACTTTAAGCAGTGCAAGAGGTCTTGGAGTACCTTGTGCTTGGTGCTCCCCATTCCACCAGCCCCCAAATCCCAGAGGAAAAGCATACATGTGTAAGTGCCAGGCACTCCCACCTATGGCAGCATATCTTCTCCTTAGCAGCACACATATTTCTCTATGAAAACCAGTACCTCTCCATTTACCTTGCCTCCACAGGTCAGGGTGAATGGGGTCTAGGAGCAACCAATGCACACAGTGAGGTGCTACAAACAAGAGTCAACTCACAAACCAAGGTCTGCACTGGAAGCTGGGATCAAGCAGGATGCATTTATTAAACTTCTGTGGTGACACAGCTTGGAAGGGCATTACCCTCCCCATTTCAGCTTATCTCCATTATCACAAAGTTGACCATATTCCTTTTATCATAGCCATACTCCATTTACCATAAACATGATGGCTGACACCCACTATACTACAATGTCACCTTACCCAAAAGTACCAGGCTTACCTTCTTTAGATCTAAAGGGGCATTATTACTGCGCCTGCTACATTTAACATTTTTTGTTTAAGGGTGGAAGACAGGGAGGCGCACCTAAAGAATCTAAGGGAAGCAGGAAAAGCTGTAAGGAGAGCAAAGGCACAGACTGAAGAAAGACCAGCGTAGATGGTGAAGAAAGAGGACAAGACATTCTATAGGTACATCAGCAAAAGAAGTAAGGCTGGGGGGGGGATTGTAAGACTCAAAGGGGATACAGGGGAGCATAAGGAGGGAGACATGTAAAAGGCGGAAATATTGAACAAATACTTCTGTTCAGTATTCACTGAAGAGGGAGAGAGTCAAGGACCACAGCTGGGTTAAAGACCATGGAGGCACTGCTTAAAGAAAGAACAGTGGCACACTTGGAATCCAGAGGTTTCCAGGATCTGAGACAACATGGATTCACAGCAGGAAGGTCATGTCAGACAAATCTTTTTTTGACTGGGTGACAAGGGAAGTAAATCGGGGGGGGGGGTTAAATATTGCCTACCTCAATTTCAGCAAAGTCTTCAACACCATCCCACATAAAAGACTGATTAACAAGATGGGTAATCTGGGTATGGGGCACAAGGTGGAAACTGGGTTTAGAAACAGGCTAACAGACATGATGCAGAGGGTGGTGGTAAATTGGATCCGATCTGAGGCGAAGGGGGGTGACCAGTGTGGTACCTCAGGGATCAGTCCTTTGGTCAGTCCTGTTTAATGTCTCCATTAGTGACATTGCAGTAGGGCTGGAGGAAAAGGTCTGCCTGTTTGCAAATGACACCAAGATTTACAACAGGGTGGATACTCCAGGCAGTGTGGAGAGAATGAAGAGGGGTCTTGGGAAGCTTAAAAAAGGGTCTGAGGTGTGGCAACTGAGGTTCAATACCAAGAAGGGCAAAATAATGCAGCTGGGAAGAGAAAACCCTGTGAAGAGCTACAAGATGGGGAGGGGGAGTTGCTGATGATCACCAAGGAAGAAAGGGACCTGGGAGTTATCATTTCTGATGACCTAAAGGTGTCTAATCAGAGTACAAATTCTACAGGGAGAGCCAGTGGCATGCTGGGGTACGCAGGTAATGGTATCACTAGCAGAAGATAGGAGGTGGTGATGCCACTGTATAAAACACTAGTGAGGCCTCACCTAGAGTACTTTGTGTAATTCTGGAGGCCTCACCTTCGCAAGGACATTGACAGGATGGAGGTGGTCCAGAGGAAAGCGACTAAGATGGTACAAGGCTTGCACCATAAAGCATATGAGGAGTGACTAAAGGACTTCAACTCACTGAAGGAGAGGAGAGATTGTGGGGACATGATGGAAACATTAAAGTACCTTAAGGGCATAAACAAGGTGCAGGTTGAGACAACTTCCAATATAAGAGTTGTACAAGAATGAGGGGGCATGACATGAAATTGGAAGGTGGCAGCTAAAGGGGAAATGTGAGGAAGTTTTTCTTCATAGAGTGGGTGGTGGACACATGGAACAGACTGCCACAGGAAGTGGTGGGAGCAAGTTCAGTGGAGGGTTTTAAACATGACTGGGACAGGCAAACGGGAACCTTAGAGGCGGGAAGGAAGGGTGAAAAGCAACTGACCAGTTAGTGTCAAAGGCCAAAATCTAATGTAGGGATTTTGGGCAAACTAGATGGGCCTAGTAGTCCTTATCTTCTGACAATTTCTATGTTTCTATGTAACTTCCATTTCTCAAAATCTATCTCCCATTTACAGGGGTCCCTGGGCATCTGGCACTCCCAAGACTTGCACATAGTGACATTCTCCAAGGCAGGGCAAGCATTACCCTGATGTCAAACATGCCTATGTTTCTCTTATATGCCATCAAATGGCATTACCATTTAGGTTTCAGTTAGAGATGCAGCAAAGCAAGTTTTACTCTGTGGGCAAATTCCCTGCAAATCCGTCAACTCTGCTTCCGCTTGCCATTTCACGAAGTTGCCACCTGTGGTGGAAACGTCAACAAAATTGGCTTCTCATTTCTTTGGGTTTTTTAAGTGCAAATTGCACTTGAAAAAAAAAAACAAAAGCAAGGAGAAGTTGCATACCATAGCCAGCAGCCTGACTCCCCCGGCCCGTGTCTAGTGGCCCCCCGCGCTGTTGCTGTCTGACCCCAAGTGGTCTCACCCCATCAGCCGATCTCCGCCATATGAAAGAAAGAAATAAACCCCTTCCCCAGTCATGTAAAGTCTATTCCTGCCCTGGTGTCTAGTGGCCCCACCCCTCGGTCGATCACCAGCCCAACATGTAAAATTATTTATTTAGTTTTTGTTGACAAAGCAGATGCACTAGACAAAAAACAGTTACATACCTGCCCCCTTATTAGTATCCCTGGTGTGGCTATATAGTAGTAACTAGTGCCCCCCCCGCCAATCTCCGGCACCATTCCAAAAGGAAGAACCCCCCCCACCATCACAGGGCACCTGCCGCACTGAGTCAGACCACCATTACAAAAATAAAATGCAAAGATTTCCCTGGTGTCTTGTGGACCCTCACACCCTGTCAGGTAGTGCCCCCCAACTTACCCCCATCCTGACCGCTAGCTGTGGGGGGGGATGGTGGGGAATGGCATTGTGGATCCTGGGGTCCTCATACTGTTCTCCCATCCCACCCCTATTGGTGACCAGAGCAGCCCCATCTTTCTCTACCCCCAAAAAACTGCTTAAAATGACTGTGCGTTAATCGAATGAATGGCGTGCCACATGCACGTGCTCATTCATTAAGAGCTTGCGACTGCCAGCCATGCAGATGAGTGGAGGGCTATGCTGGTGGTTCCCTCGCAGTCAGGATCAGAGGGGAGTAGGGTGGGGGGTCCACTTCACACCAGGGAAAATTTTACTTTATTTTTGATATGGTGTTCAGATTCGATGCGGTGGGTGCCCAGTGATGGGGGGTTCTTCCTTTTAGAACAGGGCCAGTGATCAGCAGGGGAGGCACTAGCTACTACTGTAGACACACCAGGGATGCTAACTGAGGGGGTGGGGGATGTAATTTTACATACTGGAGCAACGTTCAGTCACCTGGTAGGACCACTAGATGCCAGGGCAGGGATAGACTTGATGGGATTGGGGGGGGATTTCTTTTTTATTCATATTGGGGCCAGACAGTGATCAGTGGGGGGGCACCAGACAATGGGAGGGATGATTTTGGGGGGCACTACTACAATGAAGTAGTAGCCAAACTCAACAAAATGTGAAGTTTGAACTCCGCTTGACAGAGTTAGCAAACTCCTCATTCTTGAATTGTTTTGGGGGGGAGGCGGTGAACTTCACACATTGATCTGCTCCATGAATTGGGGAAGATCTACAAAATTTTTCATGGGGTGAATTTTCCCCACTTTGCACATCTCCAGTTTCAGTACATCAGCATTATGATCTACTCATAAGTTACATTTCAAACAGTTGGTCCAGCCATGTGTGTCTCTCTTAAGCAACCACAGTGATAGCCCTACTTCCCCAAAGAACAGACTCCCATGTCTTGTCCCATTCTGAGGACTTACCAGCCTCAATTCTTATCAGGCCCTCTCTGCCTGACAACCATTCATTTGGGGTGCTTCTTAAGGGGTTTCCATTACACTTTAGCTAATGACTAGGACTTTTCCTTTTTTTCCCCCACAAAGCAACTTTAATGAAGGTTCACTTACAACCATGCTCTCTCCCTTATGTACAAATGGTGAGAATGGATCCATGTGGATTCCACTGACCTCCCTTGAGGGGTGACTTCCACAACTCCTTCTGTGCCATCAGGTTTTGATCTTCAGTTTCTCTCTTTTAAGAATGGATAGAGTTGCAGTCCACCTCCTCTCACTGGAGCTCTGGGGGTGTTCTTCCCTTCAGGACCACAACAGAGACCTTGCCAGTGATGAGCTGTGCTATCTGGACCCAGGGATCCTACCACCATCCCTGAAGTCACAGGCCTCATGGATGCAGTCACAGCTCGGGAAGCTATTCCTTCTGTTCTCTTTCTTGTGTTTTTCCTACTCTTCTCCTGTTACCTGAAATATAAAACTCCCTGAAATTAAAAATAAATTCTTTAAATGCTACTTCTTTAATCAACACTTTTTTACACACATACACAAACTTAAAAAGTGTCGTATTGCCAATAGTTTTTATTACAGTACTAGTATTCCACAGTTGACAATTAAAAAAATTCCATTACTCTCTTCACCTACTTACCAGGGAAATCTCTGTTATCTAACCTTTATATAGATAAATATGAGGCTCTGAATTTGTGTGACTCCTTTGTTTGGTGTGTGTGTGTGTGTGTGCGTGTGTGTGTGCGTGCATGCATGTGCATGTGTCTATTGTGATATAGAGAATAAAATATGACAACCATATATAACAAGACTGTGTTTCCATTAACGGGTTGAGATGACACCATGTGGACCTCAGGAGCGAAGCTCGAGAGGTCTATGCCATCATCTCAGCCCCAAGATGGAAACACATGCCGAGTGATGTGTGGTTGCCTATATTTTATTTTATATAGTATACGGTTTTGTACACAGAGAGTCACGGAAGTGTTCCCTCCCTAAATAAAAACAAAAGAAAATAATGAAAAAAAAAACCTGCTATTTCTTTGTTCTGTTTTATGATTGAAATTAAATTTATAGACATTTACAAATTAATAGGTACAATTTTGGGCTCTGGTGGTTAGTAATCAGCTAGGTGTTGAGGAATGAGGTATTTATTAATTTTATGGCCTTTGATCTGTGCTGAACACCTACTCAGAATGCACAGAATAACACTTTGGAATGTGCACAGCAATTTAGAATGTGCACAGCAAGGTTTTTGAGCAGGCTGATTTTTATACAGAACAAAAGCCAGCCATATACTACATAAACATTCTACCAATTGAACTGTACAAAATTTTAATTTCTTTTGTTCCATGGTAAAAATTCCATGTGTTGAATGTGGTCAAAAACAGAAAAAAGAAACAGAGAGAGGCAAGAATATAAACAGAGGGAAATGTAGAAAAACTCAGTAAAATGGGCCAAGGCAGACCCAGCATGCTTTAAAAAAAAGAGTCATGATTTTCATCACAGCTCTTGAATTTGAAGCAGGGATGGGTTTACCTGTTCAAGAGAAAATACCCCCCATCTTGGTTGTTTGAATGGTTTTAAATACATTTCCATTAAAAAAAAAAAAAACAAGGAAAAAAAGCCATATTGGTTTGAAATGCGAAACTAGGTCATCTAATGTGTTTGTATAAGAAATATGTGCTGCACAGGATTTCCATAGTCTTTTATTGTTTTTGGCTACCCACCCCAGTTCCCAGGTTATGGACTATTTTTTGTCTCCAAAATTAATACAGAAACATCTTAATGAAACTATTTGATTTTTATCTTTTTAAAATAACTTTTTCTCCTTAAATTATGTAGTAGTAGAGAATGCAGTTGAAACAGACAACATCTTAAACAGATAATTTGGATCAGTATTCCAAAAGTTAGAGCTAATAAGTAGTGATATAAAGGACATGGACAGCCCACATTTCATAATCGAAGGGAAAGTTTACAAACATCTGTGAAATATAGCTATTAGTAAGTAAGCCTCAAGGTCTTGATTGATTGTACCCCAGAACATTGAAGGAATTATTATCTAAAATTACCAGTTGCATACATTTTCGATAAGTCATAATAATGTAGTACTATACTAGAGGCATGGAGAACAGCTATAATGGTCTCTGTATTAAACAAGATCTAGCCAGCGCTGATAGGGATGTGAAGAGCTACCAAATGACCAAAGTCATTTTATTGCTGGTTCCATATAGTGCTGTTTAGTCACAATCATCACAGTGTTCCCAGACCCAAATAACCATTTTTCTGTAATAAACCCTCATTTTCCTGTATTTTCCTTGTAGAGGCAGCATCAATCCCTATATAAATCCCTGTAGATTCTTCCATAAGCAACTAGTTCCTTATTTGTGACTTTGTTGTTTATGTAAATGTAATATGTTGGCAGCCTTTTATCAGGAAAAGGGCTCTGATTTGCTGTTAGGCATTAAAATTATATGTCAAGATGGTCTTTGAATGATTTGGATTTATATGGAATCCATAAGGCATAATGGGGCAATTTATTTATTTGTTGAATTTTGTTGACTGGATAGGCCCACTAAGACTAGAAGTCCATTTTTTAGAGGTGGGGGAGGAGGTACATATGGTAACCAACTGAAACTGTAACATGGCATAAATCCTTACTTGAACCAGATTAAGCTGTTGGTGGTATTTTTAGTGAATGGGGGAAATGTGGCCAGGACACCATGGAAATTCCCCTACTCTTGCTTCCTGTGAGCAGAGGGGACCCATTCTCCTGTGGGACCAAGATGGCGGATGAGAGTCTTGCAGGAAGACAGGTTGCTGTGGAGGTGAGGGAGCTAGTCTCCTCCCACACCTCAATACTGTGAGAGACTAAAGAAATGGCTAATTGACTAGATGGAGAACAAAATATGGAAATGGTAGAACTAAATGAGATCAAAGAAGCAGATGGGATGACATCTGGAACCTTTAAAGCACAAGAGGAGAGACAGGAGGAGGGAATGGAAGTGGATTGTAATGTTGATGGTCCTGAAGAAAATGGCACTGGTACAGGACTAGGCTTGGAATCAAATGAAGCACTTGAATTGCAGAAACTCCTGGACCTGGAAGAACATAAGTTCTTAGCTACAAAATATTCCCTTATGCAGAAGATGCGGCAGCTTCAAGCTGGCAGTAAAACTGATACTGTCAGTACTCAACAACTGGATAGAGATTTCAATGCTCCTAAAAATCTGCTGGAAGCAGCGTGGAGACTGCAAGTGTTTCAGTGACCAGGAAAATACCTCCTCCTGTAAGTACAAACCTGAATAATGACAATCTAACTGCACAAAATGAAATGTTGTTTAACAAACAAAATAAAATTAAACCAGAAGCAAGGCCCTGGTCAGTAGAGGCTGCTCTCCAGGGAGCAGGTTGGGAAAAGCAGTCTGAATCAGGGCAATGGGTCTCAGGCTGCTCGTCTATTAGAATGCCATCACCGGGAGATGTTGCCTCTAATTCCTCAGAATGTAACGAGGCTCAAACATGCACAACGGAGTACATAACTGAAAACAGTGACCCTCTGGTGATTCCAGAAGACTAGGCTTTAACCCAAAATCCAATTTTGAACTTACCTTCTACAGAAACAGCTATGAGAATACAGGAAACCCCACACATTCAGATTGAGGCACCACTGAATGCTATCCCAGACAGACCGAAAAAAACATTTTCTTCTTTATTTCGACTGCCTATTTTACCTGCAAAGTGTCACAATGCTGTTAGACTGTCAATTGCTGGGGGCCTACCTGAACCTCCAGACCAAGTTTATGTAGCTAGGAATTTTCTTAAGGACTCCATGAAATTTTTCTCCCATGAGGTGTATGCTTTAATCCACATTTCTGGGGAAACAACATTTGATGTTAGTTTTAAAACATCCAAAGGTCTAGAGAGATTCTGAGAGAAATACCACTCCCTGAAGTGTACAGCACTGTGGACCCCATTCCTAGCTATTCCCCTGACTAAGCCACCATGAAAAACTATCACCATTCTATTTAGGAATGAAGGAGTGGCCTTATCAGATGTACTGTATTGGTTGAAAATGAGATGCACTGTGATAGGAGAGGCCGAGGCTATTTTGGACACTGAAAACATTTGGACTGGGGGCTGGAGGGTTAAAGTATTGTTAAAATCAGATGATAATGGTGTGCTTCACCTCCTGAACTCTTTCTTTTTAGGTCATGACAGAGGGGTGCTCTTCTAGGCAGGACAGCCTAAGGCCTGCTATAGGTGTGGGGATCCATCCCACCTAAGCAGTGTGTGTGTGTGTGATACTGTAAAATGCAATCTTTGCAGTGATCTAGATCATATCAGTTCCAACTGTTTAAATGAATGCAAATGTAATTTATGTGACACACTTGGGCACACATTCCAGAATTACACCTGGGCTGCAAATAACCAGGAACACCATGATGGGGGGGGGGGTAGACCAGCAGTTTATCATCTCCCAGGCTCAGAAAGCAAAACCTAGGTCCAGAATGAATCCTGTCCCTCAGACTCATGAACCAGAAGAACCTTCAACATCATCAGCATCCCTCCCCTTGCAGGAAAGAACCCAGGGTCAGCAAGCAGACCCACCCAGGTACAGGAAACAATTAAAGAAAATACAGCTGACCATGTCTTGGCAATAGCAGAAATGCCCCCACCAAACCTGTACAAAAAGTTTTAGATCTACCAGGTCACAGCTAAAAGCAGCCCCCCCCCCAAAAAAAAAGCAGTTAGGACTTCTCCTATACTGATTTCAAACAGTTATGAGATCTTGCACAGATCATCAGAAGAATCAGGGGAAGACTCTGACACTTCTTCAGTCCCGTCCTCACATCCAGAGGGGGTAACTGATGCTGAGTTGAATCCAAAAGGTAGAGGAGTCCAAAAGAGGAAAGAAAGGATGAAAATAAAAGAGTCTCAGGGATCAAGGAGAAGAAAATAGTGATAAATTGGGGTAGTAACATAAAAATATTTGGTGCCTGCTTCCAAATAACTTAGCATGTCCCACACTAATTTTGACTGCCATACAATTAATGTAAACAGCATAAAAAGAGTCATTAAAATAAATATTGTATTTACATTTCTTGCTTCACTGCTTTTGGGTATAATCTTCTTGCAGGATGTGAGATTTCATACTCTGCCAGAAATAAAACAGGCCCAAAGACATTGGCTAAAGGGACCAGCTTTTTGGTCTATTGGCCAGTACACCTGCACAGGGGTAGGCATTCTGGTACACTCTATAAACTTTAAGCTATTAAAACTATATGATATGGTCCCCGGTAGAGTGCTAATACTAAATGCCCTAACTGACCGGACCCCATACCTTCTGATAAATATATTTGGATATCAGTCAAAAACTGGAAGAACTGAGTTAATTTCCCTCATCCAGCCATACTTGCATGCATCAAAGTAAGTTATATTTGCTGGAGACTTTAACTGTAGCCTGAGTAACCAGGATAAAAGCTTGTATGCTACTACAAAAATATATATATATATTGTGACTCTTGCTCCTTAAAAACAGCCAAACTGAAGGATGCTTACCTGGAATTCACCAAAAAACATACTTCCACTTTCCAAAAAGGGGTTCTGGCCACCAGAATTGATTATGTTTTTTTGGCCCCAAACTTGCAGATTGTAAATGCTGTTGTTTCTCCTTTAGAATTCACAGACCATAGGAGGGTCTCTATAACAATAAGTAGTGCCGCCCTGGACCTTAAGGGCCCAGGAATATGGACATTCAATACCTCATTATTAAAAGATGGAGAGCTTCTAAATAAAACAGAACAATTCTTATTAGCAAGAAAGTCTGTGTGGGTCTGCTATGATGACCCCATACGATGGTGGGAGGACACAAAATTAGATTTAATATCAATACTAAAACAATACAGCAAGAAGAAATGTAACCTACATTGCCTGCAATATTTGCATCAGAGGCACCATCTCCAAAACTTACTAACCATTTCACATACAACAGGACAAAACCTTAGTTCCCAGATCTAATCAGTACAAAAGGAAATTAGGGTTTTCTTACAGCAAAAAGCTGAACAATTATATAATCAGTACAAATTTGGGACCCAGGGTACTGCACAAGTGGTAAACCCATTTGAATATAATGGCAGCCAGATGGGCAAAAAGATTATGCATAGTTTAGTAGATGCAGGAGGCCATTCACAATAATCACAGAAGAACATAATGCAGGTGGTCATTGACTACTCTATGAAACTATTTGAAAATATCTCCTCTAACCCTCAGAAAATTTGAGACTATTTAGAAACAATACAGGAGCAAGATGTTCCCCTCCAGGTATTAAACAAGGCAGAACAGCCAATAACACAAGAGGAAGTTTTAGAAAATATCAAACATTTAAAAAAAAATATCTCACCTGGCCCATATGAGCTTCCCAATGAATTATATAAAGTTATAGGAGAGCATCTAAGTGATGAAGGATGGAAAAGAAAGAGGAGACCATTATGGTTTTCCAAAGAGGTAGCAAAGAAAGTGAAAGCCAAAAAGATTGCATTCAGGCAATACAAAAAGACACAGGCAGAAGGGGATAGGGAGAAGTACCAGGAGAAACAAAGGGAGGCAGGGAAGTCAGTAAGGGAAGCCAAAGCTCAGACAGAAGAACACATTGCAAAATCAGTGGTTAAAGGACAAAACCTTTTACAGGTACATAAGTGAAAAAGAAGGACAAAGGAGGGATAGTGAGACTGAAGGGGAGGATGGGAGCCGTGGAGGATGACAACAGTAAAGCTGACATATTGAACAGGTATTTCTGCTCAGTCTTTACTAAGGAAGAGGGGGTAATGGGTCTGAAGGGAGTACAAGGGTGAGAATGGTGCAGAAATGGACACAAGTCCCTTTACACGAGAAAGGGTCCGAAGGAACTGGAAGTAATAAGAGCTGATAAAGCAATGGGGCCAGATGGGGTGCACCCCAGGGTCCTAAAGAACTAAGAGAGGTGGTGGCTGAACCTCTGGCTATCCTGTTCAGCCAATCACTGGAAACAGGGAGGTACCCAAAGACTGGAGGACAGCAGATGTAGTCCCTTATACAAAAGTGGGAACAAAGAGGAAGCAGGGAACTACAGACCAGTCAGCCTCACCTCGGTAGTGGGAAAGATCATGGAAGCACTACTGAAGGAGAGATTGGTGGAACATCTGGTTGTCAATGGACCACAGGACCCAAGGCAGCATGGTTTCACCAGGGGAGGTCATGTCAGACCAACCTCATTGAATTTTTTGACTGGGTGACTAGGGAGGTGGATCAGGGAGGGCAGTGGACATGGCCTATCTGGACTTCAGCAAGGCCTTTGACACTGTGCCACATAGAAGACTATTACACAAACTGGGGAATATGGGTGTGGGCAGGACAGTAGTGTGGTGGGTAGGTAACTGGCTGGGTGGCAGGACACAGAGGGTGGTGGTAAATGGCTGTCACTCCACAGAGGGAAGAGTGACCAGTGGGGTACCACAGGGATCAGTGCTGGGACCGGTCCTATTCAACATCTTCATCAGTGACATTGCACAGGATATAGAAGGCAGAATTTCACTGTTCGCTGATGACACAAAGCTCTGTAACAGAGTAGACACACCAGAGGGTGTAGACAGAATGAGAAGGGACCTGCAGAAACTTGAAAGAATGGTCAAGGGTTTGGCAGTTGAAATTCAATGCAAAGAAGTGCAAGATAATGCATATGGGGCACAAAAACCCTGGCACAATATATCAGTTGGGGGTGAGGATATAGCATGCACCAAGCAGGAAAGGATCTTGGGGTTGTCATCTCTGGATGACCTCAAGGTAGGGAAACAGTGTGACAAGGCATCAGGTAAAGCAAATAGGATGCTGGGATGTATAGGCAGGGGCATCACCAGCAGGAAAAGGGAGGTCATAATTCCGCCATACAAGACACTAGTGAGGCCCCACCTGGAGTACAGTGTACAGTTCTGGAGACCATACCTACGTAAGGACATAGACAGGGTAGAGAAGGTTCAGAGGAGGGCAACAAAGATGGTGCATGGGTTGCATCACAAGTCCTATGAAGACAGGTTGAAGGAACTGAACATGTACTCCCTAGAGGAGAGGCGGAGAGAGGGATATGATAGAGACATACAAGTATCTTACAGGAGGAACAGGGTGCAGGAAAACACTATTTTAAGCAAAAAGATGTTTCAGGACTAGAGGGCATGGGATGAAGTTGGAGGGAGGACGATTCAGAGGAAGCATGAGAAAGAATTTCTTCACAGAACGGGTGGTGGACAAGTGGAACACCCTGCCAGAGGAAGTGGTGGGGCTGAAACAATCAGGTTTAAGAATGCATGGGATAGACATAAAGGAATTCTAGAGGTCAGGGGTAAGGGGAAATAGACTTCTAGGAAAACAAACTGAACTTACAAGCTCAAATGGGCAGACTAGGTGGGCCATAGGCCCTTATCTGCCGACACTGTCTATGTATCTATGTATCTATGAACTTACAGTAGTCCTAAACACAATGTTAGACTCTGGCAATATCCCTCTAAATTTTAATAGAGGAAGTCTGATTTTTCTACATAAAAAGGGGATAAAACTAATTTAAACAGTTGGAGGTCTATCTGCATGTTCAATGCAGATTGCAAACTTTTAACAAAAATCTTAACAAAAAAATGATTTCCCATCGCTGACATTGTAATTTCTGCAGAACAGGCTTGTGCTGTTCCAAACCAGACAATACAAAATCACCTTATCTTTCCTAGAGAAATATTTGCAACAAGCTATTCAAACATATGTCCTGGATACGTAGTTTCCTTGGACCAAAGAAAGGCTTTTGATTCAATTAGCCACTTTTTCTTGTGGGAAACACTATATCACTATAGGATATCACCGAAGATGATAGGTTGGATCAAATCCCTGTATAATACTGCCACAGTCATACCTATAGTAAATGGGAGAAGAGGGCCAATGATACCTATTAAAAGGGGGGTTAGGCAGGGATGCCCCATGAGCCACTTATTACTGTATATACCTTTTTCATAGACCCTTTGTTAAGAAAGATGAACAGATCAAGTTCCATCTCCCCAATAGTGAGTCGGAGTATTCAAGGCCCTTTTAAAGCCATAGAATATGCTGATGATGTGTGCATACTAACTGCAGATCAGTCTTCAGTCCAGCATGCACTTTCTCTATGTACAGCTTTTGAAACAACATCAGGGGCTTCTTTAATCGTGGAGAAATGCCTTGAGAAGGAGTTTGGAAATAGTATGCAACAGGATGGCATGATAGGCCCTTTGCAACTTACATTAGCACCTGTACCAATTCTAGGTGTAAAATTTGGGACCACAGATATGGATATTTTAAACTTGGAAGAGAAACTGGAGATAGGTAGAAAGAAAATAGCACACTGCAATAGAAATAAGATTGGGAAGAAGAAAATGGTATTTTTAATAAAAATCTTCCGATACCAGTGTTTCTGTATCTCAGCTATGTCTTCCCAATCCCTTAAAAGCTTGAAACTTCTTTAATAAGCATATTCTTTCAAGGCATGTGGGGAAGCAGACTTAACCCCATAAAAAGGAATATTTTATATCTATCTATCAGAGAGGGAGGTTTGAATATGATTAATCCCATTTTATTTTTCAACAGCATTTTTTTCATGTATAATTTAAAACCTCTATTATAATTTAAAACCTCTATTAATCAATGCTGGTAAGGGATGGGAGCCCTGGTTGTATGAGAATTGCAAAACATGGTTTCACTCATGGGAACAGAATACCCTACAGAACTTGAAAGGACCTGAGTGTTTGCAGTATCTTAGAGGTACCTTTCTTTGGTTAAAACGATGGAGGGTGTCTACCCAACAGATTATCTCTGCCTCTTCACATAAAGTGTTATACAAGACTCTAGTAAACACATTATGTGGGGTCTTAGTACTGTTTGAGAAATACCCAGATCAATTTCAAGACTCATTACAAACCCTCTTGCGTAACCCAAGGATTCCATTTCATATATGGGATTTTCACTGGCTCTCATGCCACGAAAAGATCAATATCAAAAATAATCAAAAACATAAACAGCTCCAAGAAAGAATATGCAGTAGACTACAGTGCATTAATGTTTTAGAAACAATTGAGCACCTTTTTTTCCAGTGCTCCTTCATTAAAGGGTTTTGGGAATACATAGCTGAGGCCTGGGGTGAGCCCTTGTTTAAGAAGATAACATATGAAAACATAATGTATGGTTATGTCTCCCCAGATTGGAGGAAGTAGAACTTAAGTACACTTCACCTATTGTTTGTTATCATTAAATGGAACAGTTGGATGGTCAGGTGTTTCTTCATACTCCAACAGAAAGAGAGCTCTTACATGGAATTATGTGGGAAAATTGTAAAGGATTTACATACTGTAAATATTACAGAATGTAGTAACCTATCCCAGAGGGATGTAGTAGAGTTATTGGGAAATATGACCTGGAGTACCAGTTTAGGCACAACTGAGACTTGATTGAACGTCATAGTGAAATAATTATAAAACAAACTGCACAAGCTATATATAAAGAGAACTGCGGTTACCTGTTTGGAGCTCTTGAGGACAAGGAGACATATCCTGAGTTTGGTGTTATAATTTGTGGGTTTTTCAAGCTTGTACTGTTATTTAATTATCTGTATGTCTTCACAAGTTTTCTTTTTTGGTTCCTTCTTACAATTCTTTGGCAGTACTGTATGCATTGGAGAAATGGGTCTTATTATTGTGGGTGTATGATGTATATGTATCATGATTTTTGTTTTGAATACAATTTACCCCTACTCTTTTTGAGAAGTGCCATAGGATCTTTAACAACCACCTGAACAGGCAGACAAAAAAAAACAGGAGCACCCCCCCCTCACTGCACTGCAGTGTCAATATTGGGATTTAAAGAATTTTAAGAGCTAGTGGAGTCAAACCAGGCAGACAGGAAAATAAAATAAATTTTAAGAAGTAGTCAGTTATAACATTTTATTTCTGAAGTACCTTTCCTTTATGTTTCACCCATCAGAGAGTCTTCTGTGTCATAAGGTTGGGGTGGATTTGTGGAACAGCTCTCAGCATAGCAGCTGACATATCTAGCTCAACTGCCCCCACTACATCATCAACGTTGTGATTTCGCTGACAGTGAAATTACATGTGAATGACCTGGCAGTCACTGAATTTCTGTTCCTAAGTAGCAGTGAAATCACAGTCAGTGAGGTCATGATGCTGGTGATGTAGTGGGGGCAGTATAGCTAGCTATGTCAGCTGTCATACAGAGTGCTGTTCCATACATCACACATATTAGCATCAGGTAAATGATCTTCTAATTAAACAAAGGGAAAATATAAAGTACCTCAAATATAAAAGGTAATGGTTGACTGGTTTTAAAATCTAATATTACTTTTAGGCAGTACACAAGCTCTTTAACCCACATGCCTAGTGTGGGGATGGAACTCACAGCCTTTTGATCTTCCAGTCTCAGAGGCCAGTGTGCATGCTATTTTTTGCATCTTTCATTTGTTAGTTTTTACACAAATTGTCTCAGACTTTTTTCTGACCACCTGATGGAATCTTGAATGAGTTACATAAATGTTATTATTTTCTTCAAGGCCCTGACCCTGCAACTAAACGCACACTAAGTACATTATATTATAAGATGAGAAAAAAAAGTCTTCTGCTTCCACTGCTTACCTCCAATCTGTCCTGTGGAAAGGAATGTCAGACAGCTAGTAATCTGCATTCCACTATATGTAATCTGACACTGAGTCTGACTTTCATCTTCACAAAAACCAAGAGGAAATAAGTCCCCTAGGTTGCTGAAATAAATAGAACAAATCTGTTAGACTGAGCTGGACAGATACTAGAAACAGCAGTTTAAAACACATTTTTTGTTAATTTCCTGAGAAATTCTGAAATACAATACAGTAGCATCCCCCTCCCCCCCTTCAGATGACTTTAACATACAGCAGCAAATAGAAAATATCAGAGGTGGTGCACTGCTTTGCAGCTATGGAGGAATACATACAAATGTCTAAAATGGAAGTTCCAAGAAAAGCCATTTTAGAGCTACAGATGACAGAAGGGCTGTATGCTCTACCCACAGCTCTAAAAAGGGCAGCAGGAGTGAACAAACTCTAGCAATAGCCAATATGGCTGCAGAGTAATGATACTGTGGGCAAAGAGAAATGTGTAAAAAAGATGGGATGAGAAATTAGCGAGAATGTAATAATACAGTTTTTTTTATAGAGAAGTTGAATAATGCTGGAAGAAATACTAGCAAAATGTGATTGTTGGCAGAGGTGTAGCCAGAAATGTTCATTTTGTACACACAGTCCTCATCAAATTAACAGTGCACTCCTCTCCTCCTCTGGGACCTCAAATTCAAGGTGTGGATATCCAGGGAGGCAGAGCTCTAGTTCCATACCAATTCTTCCCCTTGGGGTTCCAGACTCCCTCAGTGCCACTGTCAGGCAGTCTTCCCCACCACTAGTGTGGCCAAAATACTTTATATTCTACTAAAACACTGGAATGCATGCCATACACTCAAGTTGTAATGCCAAGGACTGCAAGGTGAGGGATTTAGGGAAATGAACCCACATATGGAATATTGGATTGGGTGAGAGGGTTGGTTGACCACTACAGTTGGGGAGATTGATCTGGGAGCCGGCCTCAGTGACTCCCTCAAGCAAAGCATCTAGTACAAGTCAATGGGTGCTCCAGTAAGGCACTGGGGTGATGGGGTACAATAGAAAGCAAAGCAACTAGTACAATAAGGGCTACAGTAAGACACTGGGGTGGTGGGGTACAATAGAAAGCAAAGCAACTAGTACAAAAGGGCTACAGTAAGGCATTGGGGTGGCAAAGTACAATGGGAAGCAAACAATGAGTACAATAAGGGCTACAGTAAGGCATTAAGGGTGGTGGGGTGCATTGAAAAGGACTTATACTGTGGAAGAGGAAGTGATACTGCCCATATAGAGCTGGGCACTACATGTTATACTTCATAATGCTTATTAAACTTCATTGTTTGGACATCATAAGAACCCATTGGTTCAACAAGAAACATACATCATACTGTTTGGCATGCCTGCATAATAAAAAAATAATTTTATTCTGTCTCTGTGTCTTGTGTATTTCTTTAAATTTGCTCTTTCAGTGCCATACACATATCAGCATGGCCTCCTGCAGAGGCAGGGAGTAGTATAGATAACCCACAGCTTTTCAAATATTTCAGCCTGTCATCTTAACTCATATGTAAGTCTCACCATGGATAAAACTTTCAAAACCAGGATGTACCGTATTTCAAAAGTGGGCTGTTGTTGAGAGAATGGGAAGAAAATTTACTGAGTCTTAAGGAGGCAAAGAGGGCAGTTAGGCAGGCTAAAGCAGGCACATAGCTACTAGAGAGGCAGCAAATTTAAAATCCACCAGTGAAGTGAACGCAAAGTGGCCACTTTGCATTGGCACTTTGCTACATGGAGTGCCCCATAGGAAAGGATCACTTCACCTTGTGCATCACCAAAATGTTACTGTCTTGTGTCCAGAAAATTCAACAGTGCTGACAAAGTGAAGTGAGAGCATAACAAGAAATGCAGTCTCACAGAATTAATGGTGCCCTGCAAATGCACAGACAGATTAAGAATGTGCTGCACTCTCAAGGGATGCACACGAAAACGCACAACAACACCTAACCAGAGCGCACAAGTCACAAATCCAAATCCAGATCTGGAAGGGAATACATTTTGCCAGTTGGGGGATTAGTGCATGGCAGTAACAATCCACTACCAGTAAAGATACCACAAAGCAATATAAACAAGCATTTGTCAATGCCGAATGTTGGCTTTCTGGCATTGGCATTGGTAGTGCAGGAGTTAGAGAGATGCATAATAGGAATGGCAGTGAAGTATTGAACTGATGCCAACCCACCCCCATGCTGCACAGACTGACAGGCATTGGGGTGTCCCTTTGGGTGTTGGCCATAGTGCTCATGCCATTTCACCTCTTCTTATCCTGCAGACACCGACAAGTGTTGCGGTGTGCATTGGGGTCTTCGGGCTTTACAAGGGTGCATGGGAAACATGCAATGCATGCTTGGAACACTGCCATTTTGTGGGCATTCACCACCAAATTTTCAACATAGGCATTTTAGCACCTCTGTTCATGTACAGTGTCACTGTTATTTCCTCAAAGTGTTCCAAGAAGTGATTTCGCATAGCGACCATGCTATTCTGTGCCGGAAGTGTGAAAACATATTTTGGGCAGGATATGTGAAATGACGGCTGTACTGTTCATCAAGAGGTGTGGAAAAATAGCAATGGTGAAAATCCAGAGTGAAAATATCACAAATGCATGATGGTACGAGCGTGCATGCAATCTGCCAACGCACACTTGTAGCACAGTCATTTTATGGAGTATCATCACCAAATTTTCAACATAGGCATTTTAGGACGTCTGTTCATGAACTGTGTCACTGTCATTTTTATAATCTGGCCCAAACACTGATTTCCCACAGTGACTGCTCTATTGTGCACCGGAAGTGCGGAAACACATTTCAGGCAGGATGTGGAAAATGGCAACTGTACTGTTCACAAGGAGGTGTACAAAAATGGCAATGCTGAAAATCCGGCATTAAAATTTGCTAATGA
This sequence comes from Neoceratodus forsteri, assembly GCA_016271365.2. NCBI lineage: Eukaryota > Metazoa > Chordata > Ceratodontiformes > Ceratodontidae > Neoceratodus > Neoceratodus forsteri. The sequence goes on from CM028130.1 coordinate 1,321,310,418, forward strand.
GTGAAGTTACAAGCCTACGTAGCAACTGCACAACGCACGCTCGTAAAACAGGCATTTGTTGGATTTTTTTCACCAAATTTGGAACATAGGCTTTTTGAGAGGACACCTCATGACCACTGGCACTGTCATTTCATTAATGGGTCCCAAAAGGTGATTTTGCGCAGTGACTGCAAAATCACCTTTCGAGGCTGATTAACACCATGACAGTGATAGAATTCATGAGGAGGGGCCCCAAAAACCCCATGTTGAAAATTTGGTGCAAAAATTTCTACAAATGCCTGAGATATGCAGCAAAGTTGAAAAAACCCTATTCATTCCATTATACAGCTTACCGGCATTTCCACAGTTCGCGGTTGGCTTTGAAGAGTGCAGACGTGTTCCCAGTCCAACGAAGATCGTCACGCCAAACTCTGGAGGTAAGTATGGGGTGAGGGGGGTGGGGATGCAGGAGTGAGCAGTGGGTGCATGGGGTGAGGGGCGAAGACTATGAGGACCTTTTTTTTTTTCAGGGTAGAAAAAAAAACTAACATCGAGGGACAGTTTTTCCTTTTCAGGGAACTTGGCATGCTGGGGTGGGCTCCCAGCGTGCCACCTAACTGTTTTGGGGGGTTGCTGCAGCCTACAGAGGATTGGGCACCCTCGTTGGCAGACAATGGGGGGGCTTGCTGCAGCCGACAGAAGACTGGGCACCATCGTCGGCAGACAATGGGGGGGTAAACTTATGCCAATGGGGACTGGGCACCACCGTCGGCACACAATGACAGTGGAGGGGAGGCAAGAGCCAAGGGGGATTGGGCACACCCCTCGACATATAAGAAATGTGGGGGGGGCAGATTTATGCCGACGGGGAGTGGGCTTCCCCGTCAGCACACAATGAAAGTGAGGGGAGGCAAGAACCAAGGGGATTGGGCACCCCCTCGAGCATATCCAGGAAATGAGGGGGCTGCCTTTTTGCTGATTAGGCTGCCCCGTGAGGCAAATTTCAGCGACCACAGAAAGCTGGCTGGTGGATTGGGCACCCCCAAAGTTGGCTGTTGCGTGGCCGCCCTCCATGCTGCTAATGTGGCAGCACACAGGAAGGGTCCGCTGCGTCTGACGAGCTTTGTTCGGATTGCAGCGGACCTTGCCTTAGATGTGCTCACCACATTAACATGCATGGTGTGGTGCCGGCATGCAGGCTGATTGGGGAATGAGGGACGCACCTACTGATGCGTGCCCTGCATTTGCCCAACAGCGGCCGCACCTCCAATTCTGCACTCTCCCAAGATATTGACTTGTGCGGAAGCGCGGCAAGCCAACATAAAAATTCATGCAGGTGCGGTGGATAGCAGGTTTGCACTGCGGCAATTACTCTGTAACACAATAAAAGGTGTCTGATTTAATGCCACGTATCACACACACACTCACATGCACACTCAAGTAATGCATAGCAAATTGAAAACCATTAGTAATATAACCAAATGTTTTTAACAAATTGTACACTGCTGCACCACAACGATCAGCAAAAAAATTTCAAGAATTACTGAAAATATTACTGTGTGTACATTAACACAGTTATACAAGAAAAATATAACCAAAACAGAAAGACTGCCTTTTCTACCAGTTAATCTACCTACACCATAAATACGCCCCTCCCCCAAAGCACACTTCACAGTACACAGACTGACAGTTCTAAATTAACATTCAAAATCCACAAACAACAATAAACACTTGATGATATGAGCACAGAAGGGTTTCCTACAATTGATGTACTAAATTTTGAGCAAACAATATTACTCAAAAAGGCATGTTAAACAGCTTTTAGAGGTCTTGAATCGCAGAGCTCTGACAGCAAACCGTCTCCAGCTACCACTGCACACACACCACCTAGGCCAGAACTGAGGCTGTGCCGAACAATCTAGAGCCCATGTGACCTGCAAGCCCATGAATAACTACAGAATTTCATTTGGAGCTCAATTACAGGGTGAAGTGAAGCGAATTACATTGATTTCAATGTACTTTGCCTTAAAATTGGTGGAGAAGTGGTTTGAGGAAGGCGGAATAATGCTAAATCATTTGTTTCAATGAATTTCGCGTTCCTCATTATGAAGCGAAGTACTCCACTTCACATTGTGGAGTTTTCCGCGGATTAGACGTTACTCAGTGAATCAGTTCCCGGAGCAAATTGGGGCCACTTCCCCCACCACTACTTACAGCACTGTAACTCACATGCTGTACGAGAAGGAACATGAATGTCTATGGCTGTACTTCCCCGATGGGCTGTAGCACAAAACTCCCTGACTTAAAAACACTCATTAATGAGTACAATGGCAGGGTGGTGAAGCCTGGAGAGATACTACAAAACATGCTTACAATACATCGAAGTAACTAGTAAAAAAATGAACGTTGTGATTTGTGACGTGATCATGACTCGTGATTTGTGACTGCATTTGTGATCATGATGATGAAGAACATGATTCGGTGTCAACAGTGTGAGATAAACAATATGGAACTGTATTGAGAATGCAAATGCCTATGGCTGTACTTCCCCGATGAGCTGTAGCTCAAACTCCCTGACTTAAAAATGCTCATTAATGAGTACAATGGCAGGGTGGTGAAGCCTAGAGAGATACTACAAAACATGCTTACAATACATCTAAGTAACTAGTAAAAAAATTAATGTTGTGATTCGTGACATGATCGTGAATAGTGATTTGTGACTGCATTTGTGACCGCGATGATGAAGAACGTGATTTGTATCATGAGTGACTCGTGATAATGGTCCTGACTTAAAAACACATATAAATGAGAACAATGTTCATGCAGAATTATGCACCACACCTGTCCAGTACTCTCAAAGGAAGCCAAAGAAACAACTGTGATTTAAGTTGCAGATGGAGACTGAGCCCTAAAGAGATGCAAATGCAGACAGATTAAGATTGCACTGCACACTGAAGAGATGCAGATGCAAAGGCACAACACCTAACCAGTTTTCACCTTCAGAAATTCAAATCTGGAAAAGAATATCTTTGCCGGTTGGGGCGGGCAATGGAGGGGAGGGAGCAGTGTACTCCACTGCTGCAGTAACAGTCGCTAGTACTAGTACCAGTAAAAATATCACAAAGAATTACAAAAATCACACAGCTGCAGTGGATAGCAGGTTCATATTGCTGAAATTATTATTTGGCACAATAAAAGGTGTCTGATTTGACGACATGCGTCACACACATACACACACACTAAGTAATGTGTAGAAAATTGAAAACTTCAGTAATATAACCACATATTTTAAACAAACTAAAATTATGCACTGCTGCACCACAACAATCAGCAAAAAAATGGCAAGAATTATTGAAAATATTACAGTGTGTACATTAACACAGTTATACAAGAAAAATATCACCAAAACAGAAAGCACTGTTTTTTTCTCCAAGTTAATCTACCTACACCACAGATACGCCCCTCCCCCAAAGCACACTTCCACTGTCTCTCAGTACACAGACTGAATGTTGTACATTAACATTCGAAATCCACACACAAACAAAAAACACTCATTGATATGAGCACAAGAGGGTTTCCTATAATCGATGAACTAAAGTTTCAGCAAAAAAAAAAAATGACTCAAAAAGGCTTTTTTAACAGCTTTTAGAAGGTTTGAATCACAGAGAGCTCTCAGAACAGATTGTCTCCTACAGCTTCCTACACACATTACCCCAAACTGAGGCTGTGCAGAACAATCTAGAGCCCATGTGACCTAAAATCCCATGAATCACTGCAAAATTTGCCTTTGGAACTTAAAAACAAGGCAAAGTGAGGTGAAGTACATTGTTTTCAATGTACTTCGACTTAAGAATTGATGGAGTAGTGGTTTGGGAAGGTGGAGTAATGTAAAGTCATTGTTTTCAGTGGACTTCCCATTACCCATTATAACGTGAAGTACTCCACTTCGTGTTGCGGAGCACTCAGAGAATTCGACTTCACTCCATGAATCACTTCGCAGAGCGAATTGAGGCCACTTTGCCCATCTCTAATAGCTACATACTTCAGAGGTGGTCAAGACCGTAGAAAAAGCTTACTGAGGTTGAGGGTAGTTCTGCAGTATTGGAGGGTGACAGACATAGTTCCACTCCATAAAGGGTTCAACAGGAACAAGCAGAGACTACAAACCTGTCAGTCTTACCTTTACTGTAAGGAAGTTAATTAAGTCACTGGTCAAAGAGTACCTTGTGGACTACTTAGAAATATAGAAACATAGAATTTGATGGCAGATGAGGACCGCTTGGCCCACCTAGTCTGCCCATTTCCCTACTTAATGGATAAGCTGCAGATCCTAGTTAACCAACAGGCTACTTCCTGCTACCCCTAATAGAATTTCCTTATGTCTGTCCCGTGCATTCTTGAATTCCCCCACTGTTTTTGACTCCACAACCTCCTCAGGAAGGCCATTCTATGCATCCACAACATTCTCCATGAAAAAATACTTCCTCACATTACCTCTGAGCTGTCCCCACTCTATCTTCAAATTGTGCCCCTTTGTTCTTGCACATCTCTTTTTCTGAAAGATGCTAACCTCTTGGACTTTGTTGATTCCTTTGAGGTACTTGAAGGTTTCTGTCATGTTCCCCCTCTTCCTTCTCTCCTCTAAGGTATAGCTCCTTTAGTTTCTCTTCATATGGCTTCTGGTGCAAACTCTGCACTGTTTTAGTTGCCTTCCTCTGAACTACCTCCATCCTGTCTATGTCATTGTGGACATGGACTCTCCAGAACTACACGCAGAACTTTAGATGGGGTCTCACTAACTGTCTGTACAGAGAGATAGCAACTTCTTGTTTTCTACTGGTGATGCCTCTCCATATGCATCTCAGAATCCCACCAGCCCTCCTTGCTGCCTTCTCACATTGCTTGCCCACATTTAGGTTGTCTGGTATGACTACCCCAGGTCCTTTTCCATTTTTGTTGTTGTTAGTATCTTCTCCCCCACTGTGTACTCTTCCCCTGGGTTTTTGTTTCCCAGGTGCATTACTTTGCACTTCTTTGTGTTGACTCTAAGCTGCCATACGTTTGACCATTTCTCCAACCTTGCCAAGTCCCTTTTCATCCTTTCCACCCCACCTTGTGTATCAAACCTGGTGCAGATCTTTGTGTCATCTGCAAAAAGACATACTTTTCCTTCCAGTCTCCAGCATAGTAAATAGCAAGGAATCATGACAGGGATGTCACAAATATGATTCAGGGCTAAGAGGGCAGGTCTTGTGAGGAAATGAACATGTACTCGTTGGAGACCAGAAGGGAAAGGGAAGACATAGTAGAAACCTTCAAGTTCCTGACAGGAATTCAAAAAGTGAACTTGCATAAATACTTTGCTTGCGTAGTAGGGCTAGGACCTGGAAAGAGTAGTTCCCAAGGTGATAGCGGAGGACTACGGACCAACACTTACATTGTTATGGTAACTACGTTAGGTATTATATTGGTAATAAGCTGAAGGTCTCTTACTTAGATACTAGGGAGCAAGAAATTGGAGTCTTGAAGGAATGACTTCCATCAAACCTGTAAAATAAAAATATAGAAAAGTGGTCACAAATGATACTTAGTTTTTAGGGAGTATATAGGAAGAATAGGACAGGTTAAACACAGTAATACTCATCCGATGGGAAATAGTCTGCATCCTGGTAGACCTGTTAAAATAACGAGAAAACAGCTTAATATAGAGAAAATATAGTAAGAGTAGAGGCAGAAAGTGGAGATACAAAAGGTGTATAAGAGTAAAGAATAAGGGACCGTTGTATAAATAAGTTACAGATAAAACAAGATAGTGAACTAGAAAGATAGGGAAAGACAAAAAAATAAACAGAAAAATAGCACACAAGAATGTGGTAGAGGGAGGGGCTCTGCCAAAACCACTTATCACCACTAGATGCCTAGTAATTAAATGCAGTGACCCAGGTGGGCTAATTTGAACTCTTCTGGGCTAGTGACCCAGCATAAATAAAATAATTTAGCATTGGTGGTGCAGGGTACTACAGTTATCCCACGTGGTGCTAGTAAATTATATAGACAACATCCCTGATGGACTAGTGGGATGGTTCCCCTGGTGACCAATTTCCAAATGTATTTAGTGTAGTATTTGGTAGCCAGGTAAGGCCCACTAGAAAAAGTGCCTGTTTTCAGGGGTGGTCCTGGAGCACTGAGGTGAGGTGGTTAAGTGACTTACTCAGAGTCGCACAGTACTCAAGTAGAGGTTGTAGGAATCAAACACAGGTCTGCTTAGCTGGATGTACCAACCTCAAGCATTCTTAAGAGGCTAGCTGTTCACTCCTGCTATCCACATGCATAGTTAGTGATGCAACCACTAGTATGTTTGCAGATTTGAAAAGACATCACTAACTACAAACAGAAACTGAGTTCATCCACTCATTTCCAACTCATGTCTCAGCCTCTAATGCAATCTGAAGGCAGAGTTGAAAAACAATGCATGACTCTGGTGGAAGGAAGGAAGGAAGGAAGAAAGGAAGGAAGGAAGGAAGGCAGGCAGGCAGGCCGGCTACATTTGGTTTTATGGACACTGTAGTGTAGCACTATGGGGTGCTGTAGTGTTGATGTACCATCTTCACTATAACCCCCATGGAGTCTTACTTTTAAAGATGCCTGCCATCTCACATCAAAGGTGCCAGCTGCTGCTGACCAAGCAAGTGCATCAGTGCTCCTGACTTAATCAGGATTTCCCCCAGTTGATAACGCAACTGATCCAGATACTTAAGTGCACCTGTCTTGGGCAAGAAATACCATTTGCACTGTGTTGCGGCATGGATGGTTTGATCCTGTGGGTAGGTTCTGCATCCCAGGGTGTGGTAACATACTTACACCAGGCCCACTGAAACCTTTCTCTGGGGTGACACTGTGGGAAGGTGGGGAGGTACTGCATCCCCGTGGGTGGTACTATACACAAGGCCTACTGAAACCTTTCTCTGAGATGATCCTGTGGGGAGATGGGGAGGTACTGCATCCCAGGGGATGGTACTATACTTACACCAGGCCCACCCAAACTTTTCTGTGGGTGGAGACACCAATCTTTTCTTCGATATCAACCTGTTTACCTAGTGTTCAATGAACCTGGCCCTTCAACCTTGTTTAAACTGAAAAGTTAGTGGTAGTAACCCATAACATCACCAGTAACCTAGTTACATTCAGATAAGACAGCAAAGTCAAGGTCCCGCCTACCTTTTTCTGCTGGTTGTTCTTGTGGATGTTAAAAATCCCATGGCACTTATTATAAGGGTATGGGATGATACTCTCTATCCTGTTCTACATTTGGAGTGTTGCAAGGGTCTGTAAAGATTAAGGGCTTATTCTTCCACTAGTGGTCAGGTTTATGAATTGGGAATCATTTATTCTAGGCTAATATATAAAGATTCAGGGCTCTAGCCCCTGATGCCCACCCCTAGTGGTGCCCCCACAGGTTGTCACTAAAAAAACAGGTCCATACCCCGCCACCTACACCATATTCACCTAGAAATAAGCTGCCACAGCCAAGTATGCTTTTCCTGATGAAAACAAAAAATAAAAGTTAAAAAACTAAAAATGATGTAGCTCCATTGATACACAAGATATTCCAAAACACTTTACAAGTCATGAAGTATGACAGCAGTTGTTAGACACACAGGAAGGAAGCTGGATAAAGATAGGTTATGAAAAGTTCAAGGAAACTAAATGAGCTTAAGGGAGGTTAGGGAAAGCTCACGGAGGTTCAGAACAGATGGAGAGGTAGGCAGTTAGGTACAGGGAGGTAAAGTGACTTGCTCATAATCACACAGTAGTGGTGGTGGTAGGAAAACCTATGCTTCCAGATTTACAGTCCTTGCGCACTTGAACCACCAGACGACACTTTATTGCCAAACATTTTAAGGACACCTTCCCTGTCTGCTATTCAGACATAATTTTCTTAAATCAAATGTCACTAGGAAAGATGTCTGTTATTGGGACTACCCTGCCTTATACTATTTAGGAAGTGGGTGATGAAGTATGGAGACCCCCAGCCCCGAAAACCTGTGTTGCATAATCATAATTCCTTGCCACCTATGCATGCTCACAGTCAACTGGGTAAACTGCTCTTGGTTTTATGTGCTCAGAGTCACACAGTATGCATATGGAGCTTGTGGGCATCAAACCTAAGTCTGTCTGTTGGATGCACTAGGTTCATTCACAGTTAATCACTCTAACCTGTAGCCAATAATGTCAGCCCAAATGTGCTAAAAAAATAAACCTTTTTCCTTGCATCTAGTGATAATCTCTGGGCCACGATATCATTTTGACGACAGATACAGAGGTGGATGATGAACTGGAGCTGCTGCAGCAGCTAGCACAAAGCAACAGCACTACCAGTGAAAGCGCCAAGCAGCATTGTGTACTCCCAGCCTGTATGGAGCTTAGGCTACCGCTTGCTTTGTGCAGGTGGGCAGGGGCACAGGAGCTTGATGGGGGAAGGAGGGCAGTGCCCTCCTCCATCTATACAATTTGCCACCTCAGCAGCAAATGTAAGTGTCCTGAAAGCAGGAGACGCATCGGGTGAGACACTGCCATATAACAAACCGCACTTGCGGCTGTTATACAGCACCCAGTTGGAGTTGAAAGCAGCCAGAAAGACAGCGGAGACACACTGCTGCATCAATTTAAATAGCCCTGTGGAGGCTTTAGATGCAGATCCAGAGGCAGGTGCTGCCAACTACAGCTATGGGAAAGCAACGTTACCTGTTTCTTCTCCATGAGATGATTGATTGTTCAGCTCTTCTTTCTCTCTCTCTATCTCTGTTTCTCTCTCTGCTGTACATGTATTTCCTTTCTAGGCTCCAGTACTCCCTTCTACTGCTTCTACAACTAAACTGCCACCAAATAACTGAGAAAGGAGGTATGTACTATACACACACACATGTAACTACTGTTTAGGCAACTTCCAAGAAAATCGTTTGCCTTGTTGCTGTGGCAACCAAGTACGCTCTACCAAACTTGAATAGTAGTAGTGACTGGATAGAAACTTGTACAGCCAGCTGGCCTAGTGGCACTGAAGGGTTGAGATGCAGGATACCACACCTCATGCCACGCCAGTGACCCATGTTCAGGAACGAGCATGGGCCCCCGGGAGTCCGCAGGGGGGAGAGAGGATTGAGCATCTGGAGGACTACTGTCTTCTCTTGGGGAGAGGGGGACTAGTTGTCCAGCTTGCTGACTGCCCCCTGACTGTGTCTGGAGGGCAGTTCAGTTTGGGAGGCCCAAAGCTGACATTCTTGCATTGGCAGGGAGGGGAGCCGGGAGAAAAAAAACAGAAAAAAGTTAGCCTGGCAGGCTCGATGATGGTCCGCCACTCCCGTAAGCTGTCCCACAGAATCTGGATTGGGTCTCCAGGACGGGGGAGAAACCATCAACCTCCTCTTGGCCCTGCCGCAGGGGGAAATACATGGAGAAACTACCAGGGGGGTTGCCTAGCACAGGAGCAGTGGAACCAGAGAGGGAGTCTCTCCAATTGGAGGGCTGTAGCTGCCTGTCAGTGCTCAGGTGGGAAAAAAAAGGAAACTCGTACTGCCGCTCAGTGACTGATTGGAGAAGGGGACAATATCCACCTGTCAAGACCTTGGGTGCAACTCCCTCATTGGATCTTGAGCCTCTGTGCTACAGTTCAGTGCCATTCTGGTGGTATGATGCTTTTGGACTCCTCTTTTCTGCCCTCATACATGCACAAAATTAAGCATCACAACAAAATCATAATGAAGGTGGGTGGCAACTAACACAGATTTCTCACCTTTCAGTTCCATATGTTTACTGAGGTTAACAAAATAAACTATTGGTTAAATTTCATGTTTCATCACTAATTTGAACTTACAGTAATTTTACTTGTTTTGTACCCCCCCCACCCACACACACACCCCTAAATTTTCAGTGCAAATTTTTATTAGCCTTCTACATTTTATTGTCTGTACTAAATTTACTTCTCCATAAACCTGTTAAGAACTTTAATGAGTTTAAAATACTCACCGTAATCTAGTCTAAACCACTGAAAGACGTACAAAGTGAACAGCAAGGTTTCAGTGCAGCCTAATGAAACAAATCAGTACATACAGAGAAGTGCTTTCACAGTTCAGAGGGACAGAGTTAAGGGCCCTATAAACAGAATCCCAGGTAATGAGGGAACAGCATTTCTCAGATTTAGCACACATTATTAACAAGGTTCCAACCACCACTGTTTTAATTCTGTGCAGACTGGTAGCTCATCAAATAGGGAGAGGCATCACCAGTAGAAAACAAAAAGTTGCTATCCATCTGTACAGACAGTTGATGAGATCCCAACCTGAGTACTGTGCGCAATTCTGGAGACCCCATCTTCGCAAGGACATAGACAGGATGGAGGCTATCCAGAGGAGGGCAACTACAATGGTGCAGGGTCTACACAGAAGACATATGAAGAGAAATTAAAGGAGCTTAATATGTATACCCCTTAGGAGAGGAGGGAGAGGGGGAATATGATAGAAACTCTCAAGTACCTCAAGGGAATCAACAAAGTCCAAGAGGGTAGCATCTTTCAGAAAAAGAGATGTGCAAGAACAAGAGGTCACAATTTGAAGATTTGGGGGGGTGGCTCGGAGGTAATGTGAAGAAGAATTTTTTCATGGAGAGGGTTGTGGATACATGGAACAGCCTTCCTGAGGAGGTAGTGGAGTCAAAAACAGTGGCGGAATTCAAGAATGCATGGGACAGACGTAAGGCAATTCTAGTGGGGGGTAGGAAGAAATAGACTGTTGGTTAACTAAGATCTGTAGCTTATCCATTAGGTAGGGAAATGGGCAGACTAGGTGGGCCAAGCAGTTCTTATCTGCTGTCAGAGTCTATGATTGAATTTTGCAGCCCATCAAAGAAATTATTTGGGCTCCAGCCCCTTAAATTGCTTCTGTTTCTTTTCCCTCACCACACCCCAGCCTCCATGGAGCAAGTGTATTTTAAAATTGGGCATTTTGCCCACTCACCGCCATGGTCTGGGACCCTCTACTGTTGCTGGGTGGGTTAAGAGAGGCTGCTGGGGAGTGACGCTCCCACCCGGCTTTAGTGCTCTTGCTTGGCTGGCAGTGGAATAGGAAAGTCCAGGGTGCGTGTTTCCATCCTGACCTATTTTTCTGTAGCACCTCTGTGGTCCACTGGCATTTGGCTCCCCCCTCCAGTGATCAGAACTCTGCCCGGGGGGCATGGGTTATATTGGGGAGGCGCATTCCACCCAATGGACCCTACTGCTGCTGGCACACACCCCAGATTCTACCTGTTGGGGAGCAATGCCAGAGGAGCCACCACACAAAAAGGTATGTTTCTTGGCAGTGCTTCCCATGTCCTCCACACTCATTGCTAAGCCACCAACTCCTACCCATGCCCCCCCCACTGCATGAAAAAGGCAAAGGGACTGAGAGGGAGCTCCAGGGGATTGGGGGATGCAAAGGAGGAGACTTTAAGGGAGAAAGAACAGGGAAAAACAGGAAAATCCCCATGTCCAGGAGAAGGGAGCCTTTTTTTATTGTGCCCCCTAACTTTGGGGCACTACAGAGCCAGTCAAAGAAATAGTGCACCTGTGGCAGACTGTTTCCAACTGTTTTGGTGTTTTGGAAGGATCGCTCCACCCACACAGGTGTAAAAAGGAAATTATAGACCAGTAAGCTTTATTTCTATTCTAAGGAAGATTATGTAACCCTTAATAGGGGATATAATTAAGAAATAATGCATGACAGGGTGTGGGCTGTGCTAGGATAACTTCAAGCCAGTCTTGATTGGGTACGAGGCCGTAGGCTGAGTGTGTGCAACATCCCAGAAGTGAAGCTATCCCAGCATGACCCACACCCAGGAGTGCATTATTGCTATTATACAACAGCTCTTTTTTATTAAGAACAATAAAATTAGAAATTGTGTTTGAAATATTGTTTATTTTTTTATTTTTGTTAGGGGAGGTATACCTTTAGAAAAAAAACTACATAGTTTCTGTGTTATCTAGGAGGTGGCCCTGCCAATAAATGGATGTCTTGTATAGAGCTGTCACTGTCTTTTAGCATGCAGTAACTTTGGATGAAAGTGGAGGTGGGGATCTGTAGTAGACCGGGGGGTGTGTCTGTGTCTATCCTTTTACCCTTTTACTTTTTGGTAAATACTGAGTTGGACTTGAAAATAAGGTGAGGGAAACATAAGAAACTGGAGCTGGAGGTTTATCTATTAGGAAGTGTGCTTTGTGTAGCGCAGCGCTGAAGTAACGTGGAGCGGGAGGCAGAAAAGCCATTCGGAATTGGAGCTACAACTTTTTCGTATTTGTACAGTACATAAACATTGGGATATGCAGTACATGTACAAGTGGCCTAGTGTGAGTTTCTTGCCACTTTTTTTTTCCCAAGTCAAGCGGTGAAGCGTGCGATCGGCAATTATGGTTGATGCTGTTCAGTAAAGCCACTCACATGACAGAAAAAAAATGGCAATGAAAATGAAAGTTATTTTGTGCTACAGTGTTGTTGTTTTTTTTTTTATGACTGTTTTAGTTATTTATGGAATTCCTGTTTGGGGATGGTGACATCGTCAAGGTAGGGGGTAACTGAATTCCTTTACTGGTGGCTCCAAGTGGTGGTAAGTTGTGGAGGAGATTCATGATTTGTGAGTCTGTCATGCAGTCATGTGTGTGCCTGGACTTCATACAGTGAGGCTATACTCAGATAACCTCACTGTAACAGGCACACACTGACCAATCAGAGCCCAGGAACTTTTCTTGCCATTGTATAATTATTTATTTTACAGTGGCAAGAAAATAATCCTGGGCTGTGATTGGTCAGTCTGAGACTAGACCCATGATGTTTTCCCAGTGTAACATCATGGGTCTAGTCCCAGAACAGAGATGACCACATCATCCATTAGCAACATCATTCCATGCAGCCGGTTTCAGTGATCCTCGCCTGGCAGCCTGCTTCAGTGATTCCTGCTCACAAACTGTCTTCAGTGTTCATGGCTGCTTTACTATTAAAACTAAAAATCTCCCTCCCACCAAGTCACACTTTTTACTCCCCCAGCACGCAAAGTTTATACAATAAATGTAATTTCCATGGCTGTTTCTTCTCTGAATCCAGTGGCTTCAGTGACACGCTGAGACCATAACTGCCGGTCGTTCAGTTCACTGATGCTGCTTAGTCGTAGCACATATTCTTATACCCGCCCTGCTCCCGATGACCGTGACTGTATCACCACCTTCTCTGTTCCCCAACACAACTGCATCTCCTCCTAAGGAACTGCCAAAAAAAAAAAACACAGAAGGTAAAACTAAAAAAAATCGCATCCTCCCAGCTTCCTGTAGTGTGTCTGTGTATGTGAGTGTGTATGTGTGTTTGTGTGTGTGTTGGGGGGGCTACACAACAGTCCAGCACAATTCAGCAGCACTACCTGCTGGCTTGAACAATGAAACAGAACTTATGTATACCTACCCCTCTAAAAATTAACTGAAAAAGTATTTAAAAAGGTATCTTTTAATGTTTTTAATTTTTTTCTTTATAATCGAGCCATTGTATAAAAGCAATAAAGCACTCCAGGGCATGTGTTGTCCTGGGATAGTGTCGCTTCTTGGGTGCTGGATGCACTCAGCCTGCAGCCTCATGATCAACCATCCAAGGCGTGACATTATCCCAACATGATACATATTGTGCATTATTGTCTAACTATCCAAATGGCAATAACCTTTGGGGTACCACTTAGCATGGGTTCTGGAGAGGAAGATCTTGCCAAATTAATCTAATAGACTTTTTAAAAGGTTTATTCTTGCAATGGATGATGGACAACTAGTTGATATGGTGTATTTAGACTTCAGTAAGGTATTCCATATTGTACCACATGCTGAGCTGATAGAGTCTAATTAAGATTGGGCTACAAAAAAACTATCATGTGACTCAAGGCGAGGTTAAATTGAAGCACACAATTTGTAAGGGTTAGTGGACAAGACTCGAGTAGAGTGATGGTAACAAATGGAGTGTCCCAGGGATCTCTCCTGGGGCCAAACCTGTTCAACATCTATGTAATCAGTATGCAAGTCACAAAAGGAGGTTGGCCAAACAAATTCACAGATGATGCTGAGGTAGGGCATATTGTAGATACAAAGAAGGTGGGAGAGGTTTTATTCCCAATGGAGTTGGATGAACTCCTTAGGTGGTCAGTTCAGAATAAGATGTAGTTCAATCATAAGAAGTTTGCAGTAATGCATTTTGGCCACAACATTAAATCGAAATCATATTATCTAGGAGGGATCAAACTTGAGAGAAACATACCATGAAAAAGGCTTGGGCATCTATGTAACAGACAGTCTGATACATAAGAAATGTGGCAATGTAATATCAAAGTGTAATAAAATGTTGGGATGTGTTAAAAGGGATCAAAAGTAGAGATAAAGAAGTGATACTCACAATTTACAGATCCTTAATGAGACCCCACTTGGAATACTGTGGCTGGTTTTGGTCACCTCAAAATTCTGGTGATATAATAAAATAGAACTGATACAGAGAAAGACACCAAAATGATAAAAGGCATGGAAGGTCTACATTATGAATTCTGACTTAATGAGTTAAGACCGCATAGATTAGATATGAGATGACTTAGAGGGACTTGATATCTACTTATAAGGTAATCTAAAAAAACACAATCAATTGTCAACATTTAGAGCTTAGGCAACTTGGCAAGGATATTAGAAGTCACAAATTGCAATTAAAGGGTAAACAGTATAAATCAGTTAAATAAGGTGTTTTTTTTGCAGGTGGATATTGTAGAAAGACTAATCCAGGAAAATAGGAAAACATTAACTGAGGTAACACCTATAAGTAGTAAAGAAACTATGGAATTGAAACTATGGAATTTCTTGATAAATTTAAAGTTTATAAATTAGCTGGACCAGATGATCTCAAGCCCAAAATATTAAAAGAAATCAGGGAATGGCAGTAGAACCACTCACAACACTTTATAAAATGTCAGTGGATACAGGTGAGGTGCATGATGACTGGCGGGCTGCCACAGTGGTAAGGCAAGGTAAGACAAGGCAAGGTTTATTTATATGGTGCACATTCCCGGAGGGTCTGGGCACCTTACATAAGAACATATAAAACAAAAGGGATACATAAACACATATTTAAAACAGTAATAACAGTAAAATAATGCGAATAGGTAAATTCAGTAGTCAATTCATATGTCAGCTTAAATAACCATATCATGGAATGCCATAGAAAAGAGAAGTAACTTTAGGTGGCACTTAAATACTTTGACTGAAGGGGCCTCCCTGATGGCAGAGGGAAGTGAATTCCACAGGATGGGGCCAGTGACACTGAACACCCTGTAACCAGCAGTTTTTAACCTCATCCTGGGAATCACCAGGAGTCCCCTAGAGGAGGAACGGAGGGAGCAGACTGGGACTGTAGGTGTTAGGAGATCAGACAGATAGACAGGACCTAGTCCATGTAAGGCCTTGAAGGTGAGCAAGCCCGCCTTGAAGATAATGCTCCGCCTGACTAGCAGCCAATGCAGTTCACATAGCATCTGTGTCACATGACAGAACCTCAAAAGGCCTGTCAGTAACCTGGCAGCTGCGTTCTACACTAGCTGAAATCGGTGGATAGTACCACCCAAGACCCTGAAGTAGGGAGTGTTACAATAATCAACACCAAGTCCAAACTGCAAAAAGTCATGCTCAAATACAAGAGGGGTTCACAACCAAGGGAGACACCCTTCAATAAAACACATTTCCAAAAGGTAGTGCTCACAGAAGAAATGGACAAACTGTACGTATGAACAAAATTGTTCACTTTTATTTTACTCCACTGTGGAAGCCTGAACATTACAAAAGCATGCACCAAGGTGGGGGGTCCTCAGGCAGAACTATGGGCTTGGTCATGGGGATATTTCTCAAATGGTAAAAATCACTTTGGACAACTGATGACACCGGAGATTCAAATGTCAAACCATCATCCAGGAACACGCCAAGATCTCACAGTCTAGAGGAAACCATAAATGGTGTTGGCCGAAGGAAAAGACCAATGGCACTCCTCTCATGCCTTTGGCCTGGTTCCACTACCAGTGCCTCTGTCTTAACAGGGTTCAGTCACAACCAGCTGGAGGACATCCAGTCATTCATCTCAGTCAGGCAGATGTTTAGCACTTCTGCAGCACTGGATGTTTCAGGGGCAAAGGACAAGTACGATTGGGTATCATTGCATAGCAGTGAAAACCCACATCGTACTTTCTAAATAGCTCATCAATGGGCAGCATGTACACTGCAAACAACATTGACAAGAAGATCAGTCCCTGTGACACACCACATGTCAGGAGCTTTGAGGAGGAGGAGAAATTCCCCATCACTACCTGTTGCTTCCTGTCAGCGAAATAGGACTCAAACCAGTGGTTGACAGTGCTGGCAAGCCAACAGTACTCTCTGAGATGATCAGACAACACAAAGTGGTCTACAGTGACAAAAGCTGAGGAGATATCTAGGAGAACAAAAACTGTCCCATCTCCTCTATCTCTCACCCTAAGGAGGTCATTATGTACCAAAACTAATGCTGTTTCTGTGCTATGCTTGGCTCAGAAACCAGACTGGAGTGGCTCATAGATGTCAAAGTTCACAAGGTGCTCCTCAAGCTGTTGCGCCACAATCTTCTCAACAACCTTTCCCAGAAATGGGAGGTTGGAGATAGGTCTGTAGTTCACCAAGATGTCCAGTTCGAGAGATGGTTTCTTCAGAAGTGGTCTCATCACAGCCTCTTTCAAGGAATCTGGGAAGACCCCCTCTGACAACAAACACCATCAATCAAGGCGAATATCAGGCCAACAGAACTGATGCATCCCATTAAGAAATGCATCGGGACTGGGTCCAGTTCACAATATGTGTGCTTCAGGTTTGAAGCAATCTCAGTGACCTTGACCACTTCCACCAGTTTAAACTCCCCCCAAACATGTGGAGTGCATCTTCTACATCCAATGTGATCACTGCAAGACTCAAAATGACTCACTAGCAGGATTCCCTGCCAGATAGAAGACACTCTGTCAGTGAAGAACTGAGTAAAGTCGTCACACAAAGTGAAATAAAAAGCTTTTTTTGGCTGCAGACAGGCTGTATGCAACAGCCTGTCTACAGTCTGAAAAAGCTCTGTTGGTCAGTTCTTCCCTGCAGCAATCTCCCTGGGCAAGAGTTTTGCCTTCTTGCAATTGATTGCCCCCTGGTACTCACTGTAGTGAGTACACTGGATCAGTTTGTCCTCCTCCAGCCTGGACCTCCACCAGCAATGTTCTAACTTCTGACCCCTAATCTTCATCACCTTGAGCTCCCCGTCAAATCAAGGAGACCTCAAGTAAGAAGATTTGAGTTGTAAACAGAGCATTGCGAGTGCATGAAACGCTATGGACATCACTGTATTATAGGTGGCACCGCCTCACTTGTGCCCTTCACACAAGCAGTGTCTTCACTACATAGGTCAGGTACCAATTCATAAAAGATGGAACAGACAGGAACTGAGTCACTACTAACCTGTTAGTCTCACCTCAACATTGGGTAAGGTAATGGAAACCTTGGTTAAGAAAAGATATGTATATATATATATATATATAAATATATATGTATATATATATACAGCAGTATATATATTAGCAGTGTCAGTGGCTCAGTAGGTAGCACACTCGCCTCTGAGGCCGGGAGATCAGAAGGCTGTGGGTTCATTTCCCACATCTGGCACTTGGGTTAATATCCCAGTACTGACACTGTAGTGCAGCATGAGAGGGGTGCTGCACTTCTGAGGTGCCGTCTTTCGGATGAGATGTTAAACCGAGGTCCCATCTGCCTGGATTGGTGGTAGTTCAGGTGAATGTTAAAGAGCCCATGGCACTTATCGAAAAAAGAGTAGGGGAATTTCCCCAGTGTCCTGGCCAAATTTCCCTCATTCACTAAAAATACCACCAACAGCTTAATCTGGTTCAAGGTCAGTCGGCATTCATCTGTATCCCCCTTCCCCGGGTCATGCCTGAAAATAGGCAGGATTTATCTAGTGCACTTACCCGGTCAACAAAAGCTAAATAAATAAAAATATATATATATATATAGAAAGAACTTATCAGACCACACTCAACATGGATTTAAATCAAATAGATCATGTGCCAATAATATGTTGACTTTTTATGAAAAGATTAGTCAGGACCTAAGTAGAAACCTGCTGGTGGGTGTGATTTATTTAGATCTACAGAAGGAATTCAATAAAGTTCCTCATTCTGTCCTACTGGATAAACTACTTAGTATGGGAATAAATGGTAAGATAACATGGATTGCTGCCTGGTCGAGGGATAGATTGCAGAGGGTACAAGTTAGAGGGTTCCTGTCAAACACTGGTAGTGTGTCTAGTGGAGTGCCACAGGACTCAGTTTTGGCCCTGTGTTGTTCAGCTGTTTTTTTTTTATTATATCAGATAAGAACACTAATGTTAAGAACTGGAGTATCAAATTTGCTAACATTTTAAAGTTGGGAGCAATAGTTGATTCTGAGGAGCAAACAACACTACTATTGCAGGACCTGGGTACAATAGAAGATTGGACAAAAGGAAAACAAAATGCTTTTAATCAAGGAAAATGTGTGGTTTTACACTTGGTAGCAAAAATAGGTGCAATGACTACTTTTTGAATGGGCAAACATTGGGATGGGCACCCTCCTTCTCGTGTCTTGCTACCAAGTATTGTTTACTCAGAAGGTAGTACAATTTTGAAATAAATTATTTGAAACAATAGTAATGAGTGAACACCTACACATATTTTAAAAAGGACTTGACTTATACTGTATCTGTTAGAGGGAAGGTTCTGTTGAAACAATTGTTAATTAACAGCAGACAGGGCTAATGGGCCCTCTTGTTCATAAACTCCTATGATCCTATGTCAGTCATATTTAAAAGTAATTTAATAAATAAAGTCAGTACAGCATTAAAGTTTGTACAATTATAGTGATATACTCACAGGTGCAGGTAAAGAAATTGTGTTCTATCTTGAATTAATAGTAACTTTCAGAAACAGCCAGCACTCAGTTCTTACATCTAAAGGTTTTCTTTTCAGCTTTGCTTACTAAAACATTTTCTATCTAACAGCACTAAGTGTGACATATAGAACAGCACCACTCTCTCTCTGGAGCAGGGGTCAATCTTAACATTGTTTTACTAGCCCAAACACTAGTGCAAATTGACCAGGGCTAGTGCTGCTAACTCTCTACTTGCTCAGCTTGACTAGTGCAGATTTTCATGGCTGTTAATGAAGTTAAAAATAGTCTCTACTTTAGCATTCTCTAGTCCTCATGCAAATCTCTCTCAATGTTTCAGATGGCCAGGTGTGATTAACAGCTCATTAAGAGCTGCAATTATCTGGCAGTTCAAAAGAGGTATCCCACAAATGGCTCAATGTGAGTCAATATCACTCCACTGTTAAGACTTCCAGCTAGTGTCCAGGGTGTGATCAAGGGTAGAGTGCTGTTAAGTCACTAGGTTCCATTTTTCTGAATGTGTCTATAGGCACTTTTACATACAGGTTTCTGTAATGGAATGACTGTTACGGAAACAGTATACTGTTACATCCCCTGTGTGTAACTGCATCTGTTCCATTACACTGGTGAACGTTCACCCGAACTGCTATCTCTTCCTTCCTCGGTTCATCCCTATGTATTCCGTTTCATCTGGCTATGTAAAACAGCCATTCAGGCAGCAGTAAAAAAAACAGCCATAGAGCACCACACTCCATGGGGGAGCCGAAACAAAAATACTGAAAACGGAGATGGGGGGGGGTTGCTGGAATACCCTCTGTGTGTAAAGTGAACCACAAATGGAACAGAGTACAATGGTGGCACACAGGTAACGGCCATTCCGTTGTACTCGCCTGTGTGTAAAAGTGCCTTATGTCTAACAATTTGTACAATATTATGAAGACCAGTGCTCCTCATTTCTCTACATTTTGAGTGTTTGTATCCAACAGCTGCATTTCTGAAATTTCTACGGAATTGTTTAAATGTATGAAACCATTTCTGTGTAACTGTAAGTCTGTGCTTTATATGCTGTAACCTAAAGTTGTTTCTGTCTGTCCTCAGTGTGATGAGATACCTTTGAAAATGAGCCTCTGGCTCAAAGGTTGTAAAACTGATGTACAAATAAATAAATAAATAAAACATTTCAGGCACAAAATGCAAAGAGGTATACAGGATCGGCCCTGCAGATGATGGGTTTTATCCCAGCCTCACCTTAACTTCTCTCTCCCAAATCTCTTAACTCTGTTCTTTCCCTGGACACCACTGCAGACCAGACTTTGAAGTGATCATCCATAGATCCATAGCTGTCATTACTGGCAAGTGTAGGGGGCCCTCAGCTCTTCTAAATGGACCATTCCAGCCATCACCATCTATACAGTCCCACCCTTATCTCACTCAGCATGTCCTTTCAGCCTAAAAACAAAGCTTTCGATCATGTATGGTACAAAAATAAACCTTGGTAAAATACATAATTTGAAACCTTGAAATAGGCATTCCTGGGGTGCATAGATCATCCTACATGGAAATAGAAATAGTATAGTGTTATGCCTATGTAGATTTTCCCCTGGGCTGATGAAAGGACAATGTTAAAGAAAAATCTGTTATTGTTGGGGCAGAGCATATCAGAATCAATGTTTTTACAAATAAAAATGTCATAGTTTTCTATTTTGCAAGCCCTTTAGGTTTGTCTAGCCCCCAACCCAAATAAATTACTTGAGACTGTACAAAACCTTTTAAAAGTACAGGTATACAGTTGACTATAGGGTGGGGACCGTGAGTGTCTTTCTCTGCCTGACTCTGTTCATTGCCTTGTGGGTGGTGGTGACAGTGTGGTGAGGTGCATGATGATGCCAGCTATTGTGTGCGCAGAGCTGGGACTGCTTGATTGAATATTTGCTGTTGTGATATCCTCTCTGTTTGGTGTGTGTGTGTGTGGCGGGCAGAAAGAGGAAGAGAGGAGGCCGTGGTACAAAACAATGGGGGGGGGGCTCACTGTCTATGATGGATAGCATTGTAGTCTTTTTTTTTTCTGTTGGGGAGATGGAAGCAATGTGGGAGCAGGATAAATGTGCAATAATCAGAGTATTTCTTCCCTTTGCTTGCATTGTTTCCTATATAAGTGATCAAAATTTACCATTATAATTAAGGGCTGGTGCAATCATTTGTGGGTTAGTGCAGTTTTGAATCAACTTGCCCTGCTGGCTAGTGCAAAAAAAGGTTAAGGTTGACCCCTGATCTGGAGGCTGAGGTAGTTAGTTCTTTTTCTCCCTGAACATCATCAGCATTGTGACCTCACTGACTGTGACATCACTAGTAGCCAAAAAGAGCTACTCTCCTGCTGACTGATTGGTAACTTGTGACACATGTTGCCTATTAGTTAGCAGGGATTGTGATGTAAAAATAAGTGAGGTCAAATTTTGATTATGTACAGTAGTTGGAGGACTAGAATTAGATATGACTGCTGTCTGGCAAAGCAGTGCTTTTCATATCACACCTAATACTAACATGTAGCAAACAATCTAATGAACACATAGAAAAAGAAAAACACTTCAGAAATAAAAAAGTAATAAGGGACGATTTTTAAAAAGTAATACAAATTTCTGCCTACTATTTCTTGGCAGTTAGTTTTTTAATGTCACTTGGCTGCATCTTGTGCCTAAGACTATACTTGAGGTGTGCAGCTATATATGGGATATATGGGATAAACTATACCCAGCTGCACATAATAAGAGTATAAAACTATCAATGGATTCTGGTGACATCAATAAACCATGAGGCTGAATGCCCAGTTGTTTGTATTTGTCACTAGCACCTGAGCTTGTTTTGCACTACTATATTGTATAGAGTTTCACAGAGTTTAATTATTATACTTTTCTAGCATTTATTTTGATTTATTTTAACAACAACATATCTACATCTACCTAATGTATTCATGGATTTACATTTTTGTGACTACTTGGGTTGTAGTGTGGGATGAGGGGCAATTGGGACCTTGTGGGTTAGTGTCTGCTTGTACAGCATGAAGTTGGAGTCACTATTGTGTGGCATGAAAACAAACAGTATTCCCCACTGTGTGATGTGCAAGAACAAGGGGGCACAATTTGAAGATAGAGGGGGGACTGCTCAGAGGTAATGTGAGGAAGTATTTTTTCACAGAGAGGGTTGTGGATGCATGGAACAGCCTCCCTGAGGAGGTCGTGGAGTCAAGAACAGTGGGGGAATTCAAGAATGCATGGGACAGACATAAGGTGGTCCTAGGTGAGGGTAGGAAGAAGTAAGCTGTTGGTTAACTAGGATCTGCAGCTTATCTGCTAGGTAGGAAAATGGGCAGACTAGGTGGGCCAAGCGGTCCTTATCTGCTGTCAAATTCTATGTTTCTTACTTAAAATAACTGAATGTGATGATTTAATTGTAGAATGTGTACACTTCAATTGTCAGCAATGGTAAACACACTTAATCTGAAGAAGAAGAATCAGCATTTATATAGCACTTTTCACAGCATCCCAAAGTGCTTTACAAGCAATGCTAGACTGGTAGTGAAGTGACTGAATGTGTGGTGGTGGTGGCGGCCATGTCACACATCATCACTCACACACAGTCTGGATAATTGCATGAACCGGTTTATGGGAAGGGGAAGGGGAATGTTGGCCAGAACACCGTGAATGCTCCCTGCTCTTTTGCGAAGAGTGCCCTGGGTTCTTTTACTTCCACCTTGACAACACCAGGATGGGCAGAAGGGACCTCGGTTTAACATCTCATCTGAAGGACAGCACACCCCAGCAGTACAGCACCCCCCCCCTCCAATACTCACTCAGATGCCAGTGATTTTTAGGTGCAAGTCCAATCCCGGTGTGGGACGAGAACCCATGACCTTCTGGTCCAGAGGCGGATGTGCTACTAACTGAGCCACACTGACACTTTATCTGTATGTGTTTTACATGAAGGCAACTACTGTAGAATGGAAAATAACTTAAACTACTGTAGTATCCAGACTATTGAAAGTGCTGTCTCAGTAGATTTCAGTTAAGCAACCTTTCATTTGACTAATTTAATAATGGATAAATGCATGTTTATTTCCCCTTTTCCATATTGTTCCATTTGATTATGTAAGCTGTAGTGTTCGGCTTGCTTTGAAAGAACTAATGTCTAACTTTCTGTATATTACAGTGATCCTCCATTTGAGTTCTTTTGACCTTGTGTCATTAGAAAAATGCTTACAAATTAACAGTTATTCTTTAAAAGTATATGTGGCTTTTACAATTACATCCCTGGTGGTATTTTAAAAATGTGAGCATATTTGAAATATGATGTGGGTGTATAATTGAAAATGTTTGTAACTGATAATAGTGGTTGAGTTAAGAGCATTACTGCTAGTTTATTTAGAAAACCTACAGTATGCCGACATTTCAGTATGTTTGTATGCAATAGCTTGCCAGATTACTTGCCTTTAATGACTGAGCAACTGCACTACAGCAAACAAGAAATGACAAGAATATGTTATAAAAATTGATCCTCTCTTGAGGGCGGTTTTCATTACATAAAGGTTTAGTCCAGACAAATTTTAAATTACATTTCAACCATGCTTTGCTTCTTCCTCTAACAAATGTTTTATATTAGCTAAAATGAAGGGGTTTTATTGTGAGTTATAATCTGTGTTCTTGTTTTAAAAGGAACATTTTTTTCCTGAAGGTTTCTTTTAAAAAATAGAAACTGCATATTCAGATGTCAGTAGTGTTTTTTTTTCTTTGGGTTTGAAGCAAACCTTGGTAATTCACTGTTTGTCTTAACAATACATGTTGAAGTATCATAATGTTATAGAATAGTTGTCATCCCTGCTTTTAAAGCAGTGGGGATAAACATGGTGGACCTGGAGTCCCTTCTGACTTTAAATCCCTGTGTTAGGGC
Source organism: Neoceratodus forsteri (assembly GCA_016271365.2). Classification (NCBI taxonomy): domain Eukaryota; kingdom Metazoa; phylum Chordata; order Ceratodontiformes; family Ceratodontidae; genus Neoceratodus; species Neoceratodus forsteri. Next base: position 1,321,334,371 of record CM028130.1, read on the forward strand.
CAAATATTCAAACCATTGCACCTAACACAAAACTGTAGTGCTGGAATAGGGCCGGATTTGTGCAAGGCTGCAATATTCAAAAGCCCTATTACCGCCGGTGCTGTGTGGTAGTGCTGACACTAATGGATAATAGTATGCAGGGGCGGGGATAGGGGAGCTCCCATGAGTGCCACCAGCGTGGTATATTCAAAGGTATAGCGCCGCACTACAGGCATTAGCGTGACCTGTAGGGCGGCGCTAGATACCGCTGGAAAAAAGCTGGTAGGAATGCAGCGATGTCCCCCCCCATGTACCCCATAGCTGCAGTATATCACAAATCTCCCTGGTAGTCTAGTGGTCCTCCCACACCCCCAAGCACGAATCCTGACCCCTGGTACATGTAAACACGTCCTTTTCCCTGGTAGTCTAGTGGTCTCCCCAACCCCCAAGCATGAATCCCGAACCCCAGTACATGTAAACATGTCCGTTTCCCTGGTAGACTAGTGGTACCCCACCCCCATGCATGAATCCTGACCCCAGTACATGTAAACACGTCCATTTCCTGGTAGTCTAGTGGTCCCCACCCCGAGCATGAATCCCAACCCACGGTACATGCAAACCGGCCACTTTCCTGGTAGTGTAGCGGTGTCCTCACCCCCCCCCAACATGAATCTCGACCCAGGGTACATGTAACTCATGTCCATTTCCCTGGTAGTCTAGTGGTCCCCACACCTGGCAGTGATGTGGCATCCTCACTCATCCCAGTGCATGCCACAAAGACAGCCGATGACCAGCTCTGCCCTCCTCTCACCACCATGGCCAGCCACCAACTGCGGTATGCAGGAGCGCTATGGAAATGAATCGCTGATTCATTTCCTCGTAGTGCTCTGGCATACTGCAGTCGGCAGCTGGCTGTGGTGGAGAGAGGAGGACAGCTGGTCAATAGCCTCAGCAGCATGGATGAGAAGGACAAGCCTGCCAGGCTGGGGGGAATCCAAACTACCAGAAAATATTAGTCACAGTGCACAGAAGACACTAGACTACCAGGAACGGACGACTTATAGTACCAGCTGGTCGGGATTCATGTTGGAGGGGGCTGGGGGGACCATTGGACTACCAGGGATTGGAACCAACACATGTGGGAACAGGGACCATGATGGTTGAGAAGGGCTGCCTGGCCCAGGCTGTCTGCCCAGGTCCCTATATATTGGACGACTGCGCTGCACAGCTCAGTGACCCTACAGCTGACATCCCCCCCACCCCCAGCAGATTTGCCTTATGCCTGCCCCATGCATACTTGTGTTCCACCTAAACCTGCTGTGGGCTGCCTCTGTTGGTGTAGGACGGAGGCATCATCCAGGGCATGTGTGGCCACTGGTAGCGTGTGTGTGTGTGTGTATATATAGCTATATATATATATATATATATATATATATATATATTATAAAATGGGTAGGAAATTTATTGGAACTTATTGGCTGCTGAGCATCACATGACCTCGCATTATATCAGGCGCGACCCACACGCCTGCACTTTTAACCTCAAAACAATTTTTACATTTTATAAGACAGATATACCATTTGAGTGTGCAGTCGCTGCCTGATATACGCACTGCCATGTTGACGCACACCAAGGTGCGATATCAGAGCGTGACCACACACCTCAGAGTGGTATATCTATTACATATATACATGTGTGTATATATATATATATATATATATACGTGTGTCTGTATCTATCTATCTATAGTTATAGAGCACTACAGATCTACATATATATATATATATATATATATATATATATATATATATGTATATATATCATTATATACTGCTTGCAGTGCTGCATAGGTATGCTGTATGTACTGCTTGTACCTGCCGGCACACAGTTCCCACTGCTTCCTGCCTCTGCTTCCATTCCGACCAACAGGGGATGCTGTGGGTATGCCTTGGAGTGCAGCGTCCAGCCTGTACTTCCATTCTGACCAAAAGGGGGAGCTTTGTGCTCCATGCAGTAGCACCGGGCAAACTGCATGGTAATGTATGCTAAGCAGCACTTAATGAGATGCAAATGTACCCATTTGCTCACAGACTGCCTAAGTAGGCTCATTTGCATGGGAGCTTTGAATATAGCTCCCGTTTGCCCCGGGTTAACCAGTTTGCACTGGGCTAATGTGTTAGCACTGTGTACTAAGGTTAGCCCAAGGCAAACCTCACTTCAGCATAGCACAGTTCTGCAGTGTGTGGCTTACATTGTTTGCAGTAGATGTCAGTCATCTCTGTGTAATCACACACAATGTTCTTCACCTGCAACACTGGCTTTGTCTAGGGTCTAATGAGCTGCAGTAGCAGTGAGTACTCCCCTGTTGTTATATTCAGTGCTGTCTTATTCCCATGCTATTTTTGCCCTGCACTCCTGGCCCTGTTTGCCTGGCTTCCTTTGTTTGTTATATTCAGCTGGTTTTGCACCTGGCTATTTCCTTTTCAATATAGCTTGCTTTGTGCTCTGGACTAAGTTTTCCTGCCAGGCCGTGCTAATTTAGCCCCAGGGCAAAGTTTTGAATATCTGGCCCTTACTATGTTAACAAAGTCTGTCAATGGCATCTTAATAGGAAATTAGAAGATGACAGAACAAGAGAAAATCTATTGAGCGAAAAAAACCAACTCAGATTTCAAAGGTTGAAGCTATATAAAATGCAGCTATGTCTCATTTTCAGAATAGTAATAAAAGAGACCTGAACCATTGCATGTTGTAACATTTATTCTACTTCTCTGTCACCAGTCATCTCTATTTCTATATCTGCTGGGGATATAAATGTGTGTTTCACTTTATTTTTTACTGCCAATAATAGTCTCTGTAACTGGGGTGCCTTCATTTTCCAATTGATGGAATCTTGTTTGTTCCTGAGAACCACATTAGACCAAAGAGCATGATGTCACTATGCTTATTGAAACCATTTATCTCCATGCACAAAGTCTAAAAATATTAGCATAAAGTGAAACCAATTTACAAGATCCAAATGATTGGAAAGTTTTGAAGCTAATTTTTTTTTTCATTGTATTACAATGATTCTGCCCCATTTATCAGGGTGACTTCCATCCCCATCTTCAACTGTCAGACACTTACCCCTAGTGTCATGGCTTAGCCCCCCTCCAATGGTGGTCTCTTCAAGGCTTGGGGATGGAGCCCTTTAGTGTTGTGTTTCTCTGCTAGAGAGACTCCAGGATGGGTGATCGGTCACTGGGTCAGGGCTCAAAAGTGCTGGTCATCATCCTTCGCTGATGATTTTTCTTTGACTCACCCCAGTCATAAGGAGAACCATCATGTTAGGGGTTCCAAGTGTGTACATGCAGAGAGTACTGAAGCAAAGCCCAGTAGGCCTCCTTACTCCCACAGTGCCTGTGTTGCACTACTCTCTTTGGTTACACAGGTGACATTGTTATAGGGGAGACACTGACACTTCTTTCCTGAAAAAGGAAATCATCCTCTGGGATGCTCAATCCTCCTTCCCCTCTCTGGCCCAGATGACTCAAGCTTGTTCCTAAACTTGCAGTGCCAGTTTTGTGAGTGGTAGCACTACCACTTCACCAATGGGCTGGCCTGGCATTGAAACCAATTGAAGGTAAAAGGGATATTCATACTGTTGCTGCTGTCTGTTTTGTTTGACTCTAGATCTGCAAAGAGATGGGCTATAAAGACTTATGGGTGCAATGATATCATGTTCTCACTGCTGATGTAGCTCCCATACTTTACTGAAATTTCAAGAATCAGAAAATAAAGACATCCAGTATAGTTACAGAGGACTACTGTTAAGAGTACCAATAAATGAAAAAAATCTATACCCCTGTTAGTTTTAGAAATATAGTTGAATGGTGATAAACAGACACAATTTACAATATGTGAAGGAGTAGGTATATTTTATGAGAGTAGATCCTAACACTGGTATCACCTAAAACAATAGCTTTTTTTCACAATTCATGTATTTTAATATAACAATTTCATGTTTAGTGTAAAACAGATCACAAGTGAATTTTCAAATAAAATCAACAGCAGTTGGGGAACATGGGGTAAAAGGGAGAGAGCATTGCAGCCTCTAGTTTTATGTTTGAACAAACGGTGGTGTGCTGTCTGTACAACCAGTGCAACATTTCTGGGACCTCTCGTGGAAAGGGAAAATATCTCCCATAGTTATATGCTGGACTGCTTCTCTTAGTATTCACTGCATCTGCTTGTCCTGCAGATTTGTGTTTCCTTGCATGTCAACTACTGTAGCTCTAAAAAATAGTGTTCTCATTATTGCATCCATTTTATTATTTATTGGCCCAGAATACTGAAAGGGCATGAGTGATCCTTAGCGACTCACTAACATGACGTTGCACTCCCAAAAGCAAGGGAGGATCACAAAATGCCATATTGTACAACATGGTTAGCAAGGCTAGAACCTGTTAGCAACTAATCATAAATCATACAAGTTCACCTGTGCAAATCAGCTGATAGAGCCCTTCATATAGGTGCACTACATGAGCACTAAATGCATGCTATAGTATACCACTATCTTTCTGCTGGAGTAAACATTTAGCAGGCCCAAACCTGGGGCCCAATTTTCAAAAGATCGGAATGGAGCACAGTGCTTGCACTAACAAGGAATGACATAAGAGGCATCTTGTTAAACTCCAAGAACACCTGGTCCTCTCTCAGCTAGCCTTCTTCCTTGTTGACTCTTTCTTTTTTACCCCATTCCAATCTGGTTTTCGGAAGAACCACTCCACTACCACCTCCCTACTCAGGCTCACTGACTCCATCCTCACTGGGATGGATGATGGCCTCATTACCTCTACCATCTTTGTCTACCTCACCAAGGCATTCAACGCAGTCTCCCATGCCCTACTTCTTGACTCCCTTATGGCTGCTGGGTTGTCTGCTTCTGCCCAAAACTGGTTTTGAGCTTACCTCTCAGGCAGAACACAATCAGTCAAGATCCAGGATACAATCTCTCCTCCCTCTCTATTTCCACTGGAGTCCCACAGGGCTCGGTGCTTGGGCCCATTCTTTCCTCCATCTTCCTAAATGCCTTGCCCAGTATGCTTCCCCTCCACCTCTATCCATATGTATTCCGATGACACTGTCCTGTTCTCTTCTGGCAAATGCACTGCTGATGTTTCAACAACCCTTCGGCTTGACTTCTACCAGGTTCGGTTATGGTTTGCCTCACATCAACTATTCCTAAATGCCAAAAAGACTGTCTCCATGACCTTTGGCACTAGGCAGAGACTTTCTAGGCTCCACCTTTTACCATCTTTCCAGATCCTTGATGTGACAATATTAGATGACATTTCCTCTTTCAGATACCTTGGGGTTTGGTTAGACCAACATGTCAACTTCTCTGGCCACATTGACACCATCCTGAAAAAATTGCTCCCCAAGCTTGGTGCCTTATTCAGGAACCATAGTTGCATCCCTTCTACAGCACGATGTGAACTAGTCCAGAAGATGATTCCTCCCCATTTTCGACTACTGTGATGTAGTCTATGGTGCTGCTCCCAAATCCTCCCTAACCAGATTGGACACACTATTTAACTCCTTTTGTCAATTTGCTCTTGATGCTCCATCACGGACTCATCACTGTGACCTCTACCACACCATTTCCCTTCCCTCACTTTCCAACAGGCATCTCACTCATTGTGCCAAACTCACTTCTAAATTTTGGTTAGGAGAACTTCCCTCCTACGTCTCATGTTTGCTCTCTTCCCCTCCTCCCTCCTCCCACTGTACCACTCTCATCGATCAGTCAGGCTTTACCCATCGTTTCCTGCAAATCTGGAACTCCCTCCCCCCACCAAATATGGCACTGCTCCTCCTCCCACTCCCTTGCCTCTGCCTTACATAACTTTCTCTCTTCTAACTGCTCCTGCTTTAACCCTCCTTAACTGTCCTCCTATGCCTCTGCTCCTTTCCATGACTCACATCACCTATTAAACTTTTCACCCCCTCAGCCTGCATCTCAGCACACTCTCCTCCCCCTTCTCCACTATTTACTATGTTCCTCAGATATGCCACTTGTAATTAAATGCATATTTCACAGGTATGATATATTTAATTGTATGTTATGTTACAAATGCGACTGAATGATTATCTACATATTTTTAACTTTCTTGTTACAAATGTAATTGAATGTTTAATTTCTTGTATGCTTTAAATGTTAAACTGCATGTCTAATTCTTCATCCAATAGTACCCCCCCCCCCCAAGGTTGCACCTGGAGAAGAGCAACTTGTTGTTCGGTGTGCCTTCCTGGTGAAACTATTCAGTAAATAAATAAAATAAAACAAACATGTGTAACTTCAGATTTTCAATCACTGCTTGCACCACAAGGTTGGGCCACCTGCTCCAGCTGGGCTTCTGCTGCACCTGCTTTGGATGCAAGGCTAAACCCTGGCAGATGGGGGCCTGTGCCATGGTGGTGCTGCAATATCCCCATATGTGTGATTTTGTAAGGGCCACAACAGGCACAGAACTCACCTGGAGCTGGTCTAATGGCCAGTGCACCACTACCACAGACTGTGCTGAGTGGGAAGGGCTCCCAAACAACCTGTTGGGCCCCATACACAGTGACTGCCATCACACTAGCACTTACCGTGCCCACCAGCAGAGGTATCTCCCATCACAACACTGATCAATCAAGCCAGCTGTGTTCCTAGATGTTCTCTGGGATATGGCCATGTTCAGAAGAGCTACACAGCAACCCCTTGCCCTCCAAGCTATGTCTGGGTGTGGTGCAGGAATCCCACTATTGCCCTATGAAGGGACAATGTTGTACTTGGTGGCTGGAGCAATTCATCCCCCTGCTGCGTGCCCCTGCTATTGTGCTAGTCAATCAGCACAGCCTGCTCCTGTCAGTATGATACTTCTTACAGTTCCATTACTGCTACGTGAATCCCAAACAACCATACACAGAACATTCACTGTTCTACTGTGCAATGTCCTTCTGCCCATGTCACCTCTCCTGTTCTGTGAGGCCCTTACAGCTACCCAGTCAGTAAGTCATGGATCTTTTATGTTTTTGTCAATAATACCCATTGGGCTACAAAATGCCTCAGATTTGTCATGTTACCTTTAGCACTAATGACAATAACAATAAGACTAATGTCAGTGCCTGGTGCAGGTCCACAAAGTCTGCATGTCTGCATGATACATCTGTGCCATGTGCCTCATGCAGCCATGGAGGACCTCTGGAATACATTCATACATACACACATAGCTGTACACTGCACTGCATAAATTTACCAGTGGCACTCAGCCATGCAGTACGTTATGACCTTTCCAAAACTGTGTCTGCAAAGGCTTATATACATTTTAAATGTCTGTTAGGGTTCATCAGTCAGTGATTTGCTTAGGTCATTGGTGCTACTTGCCCATGTTTCTGACACTGCCAGATGCAGACTGTAGGCCAGTTTTCATCTTGTAGGGATTGACACTAGCTTCCGTCAAACAACCTGCTTGATGCACCACTCCACTTGAGGCAGCTCTGGGGACATTGGTGCCTGGACCCCTGTTGCACCAAGATCCAGTGTGGGGTCCCTGGTGCATCCAGAGTTTTCTGCAAGTGGGGGTTCAGTACATCTTGTGCCAATCTAAGGGCTGTTTGAAAATTGGGCCCCAGGACATTTGAATGTCCTGGCCCTAATGTCCTGTCACCTCAACACTGATTAGTATAACCATGTATTTTTAAAAATGTTCTACACTGTATTGCTATCTTATTATGTAAGCACCATTTTGTAGAACTGCAACAGTGTTCTGTGCAACCCCATCCTAGAACCTCCTTGAAAATGAGATTTGCTCAATGTAGTTTATCCTGATAAAACAACATAAATAACTCAATAATCACTCCATCATAGTCTGCATTTGGAAGTTTAAAATTTCCAAAACTGTTGCCAAGGTGTTCACAATTTACTCATACAGGCACTTTGACAGTTACAAGATAATGACTGACCAAAGCTTCATTCAGTGTAAGCACCTACTGTAGGGCTCATTCCTAACACAGGATATGTATTGTCTTACTTCAGCAGTGATTGATTTCCAACATCTGTAACAAAAATGTTCTGTGGGGAATGTCAGAGACAAGAGTTTACATCATCCCTGCATCTCCTATGGCTTGGTTGAGCATTACATCTGCTAAGATGCAGCCTGGGCTAAAACTTGTAGATGTCAAATTAACCAGCCGTGAATAAAAACACCATTCTAGCAGTTTAAACCCCATATAAGAGGGGCTACATTAGAATTCTTCCACAGCTTCTGTGGGAGTCAACAGCAACTTGTCTAAAATGTTCTGGGCAAATGTCAGAAACCATTTTAATCAAAACTGGTGTGTCTGTACAGTAGGTCATATTACCTCTGTTAGTGAGCTCCATCACTAATTTCCCGTTATCATTTAATTCAATCATCACTTCATGGACCTTTCCCTTGGCACTTGCAAGGGTGGAAATCTGCTGTCATCTGTAATGCTGCCATGGCTGCTCCATCACCCACTAAGTCATCCCACCAATCCCCTAATTCCACTTTCAGTCTTTCCTGTACAGTGATGTTTTCAAAGCTTTACTTTACCTCCATCCAAACACAGGTGCAGGGGCTCATGGACTTAATTCTTAACTGCTTGAGCTACAAACCCCAGTCATGCTCAGTGTGGTTGCCCTGCAATTTATTCTTCCTTGATAAAGAGGTCAGCTTCCAACAGCATGAAAACAGGTCACCTTCAGGCAGGTGGCCTCACTGTACACTTAGGTTCATGAATATTCATGAGTTGCCACCCTCCTGATATACGGATGGACTACAGCTGCTTGATACCATCAGAGCAGTGGTCCTTCATGTAACATCAGACATGCGGTAGTATTTCTGCTGGTAACTATGGTAGTATGGCTTAGATTCCTGTATTCAGCTGATTTTGTTCTTACTTTCTGCATCCCGAGACAAATGTTGCTGTTCTAGGTCATGTGTTAACATTTAGTAAGTGAACATCTAGACTTATGATTTTCAGACAGACATTGCAAAGACTTGTAATTATACTAAATGCATGGCTGGGATCACTGAAATAATCCCAGTGATTTATGCTTAAAAATAATTCACCTGCAATGAACTTGCAGAACAATATTGTCATGGCTAGTAACATACGTCTTCCTGAAAACAGTTTCTATAGACAGTTTGTGCAGTGTGTATATTACACTATGCAGTGCATGTAATAGTTTCAAGTAATGGTGGCCATGTGGTATTTTGTGAGAAACTTACTGTTCATAATTTAAATTATGACGATTGTGAACTGGTTAAAAAAGGCTCTTTAATGAATAACATTGCAGATAATCTTTTTCTTAATACAACCTTCACTATGTTTCATTTCATATCGTTTTATCTTTAATATCAGGTGAGGTACACAGGAACATTGATTCCTTTTTTCAGTTACAACCTGAGGTAATGGCATAGATACAATACAAAAATACACAGTAGAGAAAAATAATCACATTGTCAATAAACTATAATGATAATGAAGTTATCACCACAGTTCACATTACTTTCAAAAACCTGTTGGATGAAATGCTTATGACATATGCTAGACTGTTTGATTGGATGGTGTCAGTCATATCCAAGTGCTTGGTGTTATTGTGTTTGTTTATAATGTTGGCACTGTTGACTATGTTACATCTGATATGTTATGTAAACCTTGCATATTCTGCAGTATATTACTACTGCCAGTGTCATTTGCAAGTGAACAGTCTTGCACTGTGCAGAAGGACAAGCATAATATCAACATGACATACATGTACACATGTGCATGTATCTAGTACCAATAACAAGAACATTGTTTAACCAACATGTATGTTTTCAATGATGATGTACTGAAAGTATCTTGAGGATACACATATTTTTAAAGAGCTACCGATGCCTCTCTAAGAAATTTTGGGAAATATATTTTGAAAAAGATCACCTTCTATAGATTTCTCCCAATCTCCCCATTTATTATTGAGGAAATGTACAGAGAAACAGAATATTTGTACCTAAGAGATCATCGGCCCCTAGAACTTGTTCTTCACTTGAAATCATAATCCTCTGTTGTGACATTACAGTATGCAGCCATGGTAATAACTATGATTTTAGCTGCACAGGACGCTGCACTGGCTCCTTGCACCTTTTTGACATTTGAGTGCTTTATGAAACATTTTGTCTGTGTTAGAGCATTTGTTTTTATTTTTTCCATCTGAGCCCTGTTTCCCTGGTAACTCAGGAAACAGGAAGAGGAGTCAGTAGTTCGTGGAGTTCATTACATAAACTACTACTGGAGGGGGCCTGATTATTTTAACTCCTGGGGCACTTATTAGAGTTTGTTAGGTGCTTTGCAGAATTACTGGGCTAATTGGAAACACTTTTGGGCTGTACTAAGAGCACTTTACCTCGTGACCCTTTGGAGTTACTTCTGGGTCACGACAGTGCTATATCTAAGGAATAGGATAGAGCTCTGCTCATTAGAGTACTGTTTTTAGCTGCACAGGACACTGTGCTGGCTCCTTGCACCTTCTTATGACATTTGAGTGCTTTATGAAACATTTTGTCTGTGTTTGAGCATTTGTTTGTATTTTTTCCATCAGATCCCTGTTTTCCTGGTAACTCAGGAAACAGGAAGAGGAGTCAGTAGTTCATGGAATTCATTATGCAAACTACTACTCAGGGGGCCTGATTATTTTAACTCCTGGAGCACTTATTAGAGCTTCTTAGGTGCTTTGCAGAATTACTGGGCTAATTGGAAACACTTTTGGACTGTACTTAGAGTGCTTTACTTCGTGACCCTTGGGAGTTACTTCCGGGTCATGAGAATGCTATATCTTGCTGCCCTCTGTGAGCAGGAGACGAGCTCCGATAGTCGTCGCACACAAAGACACATGTCATAGCACGTGTTTTGCATGTTTTAGTGGGTTGAAAGGTCTCTCCTAAGTGCTGGTAAGTAAGTAGACCAAACAGGATATAAATTGTGTGGGTATCTCTATGTTTAGTGTGTCTACAGCTGTGTGTAGGTATTATTCCTGACTACACAAGTATCCTAGTGTTTTAGAGAGGAGATAGTAATATCATCCAGTGTGGTAATGTTTCAAGCACATAGTTCAGTGATGAATGAAACAATAATAACAACAGAGGGAACATGGGTGTAAAATGTTGTTCATGTTATATATATTGCTTTGACACCACAATGCTGCAAGACATAACGTTTATCTGTACCAAATGTACTGAAAATAAAGATACGAAACAGGAAATAAACCTATTTAATACCAGTCTTATTCACTTGGAGGAAAGCCAGAGATTAATGGCCACTAGAATTAACAGCTCCTACCAAAATGAAGATAGTAGCCCCAGTAATAATGAGATCAGTAGTATTAATGATCCTTTGTTAGCATCTATACCCAGACCTCATATTCCCTTAATAACAACAGCAGATACAAGAAGTACTTCTAGTGCAGATGATACCCCCCTCTGTCAGTTCTGACACACATGCAAAGGTTACAACTAATGGAAAGTGCACCAAGGACATAGATGATACTGATCTAGCTGAGGATGAAAGGTATGGTGTGAGAAGTTCCAAAATGGCTAAGAGAGGCTGGAGAGCCAATGATTTTCAGATCATGGTAAAGAACTGCTTTAATTTATTAAGTGATCAACCTGAACATACAATACTCCCTACTACAACCACTAATCCAGCACTTTTAGTTTCACCTATTGTCTCACATTCACCATCCCTTCATGAAACTGTAGATCAGTCTAGTATTAATCTTATGGATATCGCAACTGATACAATAACAAAACCCAAGCAAGTCTATCTTCTCAGAGATTCTATGATAAAACATCTTGATTGGAAAATATGGGGCCAAGATAAATAGAACCCTGTCCAGCTTCTGTGGGACCAAAATTAGGGACATTACTAGAATGTCCAGGAATATTTTGAAAACAGGTGGCCATAAACCACTTGTTATTGTGCATGCTGGTATAAATAACATCCATCCACAAAGTGAACAGATTATAAAGGAAGTGTTTATAGGGCTGGCGAATATTTTAATGGATAGGGACTGTGATTTTGCTGTCTCAGAATTTATCCCGTTTTTTTGGCACGAACGATTATTTAAATAAGAAAATCAAAAATTTAAATAACTGGTTAAGGAGATGAAGCCTCAAACAAAAATTTGGATGCATCACTTATTGAGAAGAGTTTGTTAAAAACAGAGAACTAATTTGTTGGGACGGATTGCACCCAAGTAGAAAAGGAACAACTATATCAGAAAATAAATAAATTAGTTTAATTTCTTCAAATTTAAACTAGATCCTAGAGGGTAATTTTACATCACAAATGTATACCTTGTAGGGACCAGGTGACTAACTGTAAATATATGGACATAAACCTCTCTACTAATCCAACATTAAATAAGACAGGGGCCAAGAAAAATCCAAGTAAAATTCATAGCCCAAGAAGAATAAATACATTGTTAGTGAATGCTAGGAGCTTGAATAATAAACTAGGGAAATTAACTTATCAACAGATTAAGAATGATATTGATATCTGTGCCATTACAGAAACTCGGTTTGTAGCTGGAGGCTGGGCTACTGATATACCTGGATACTCTGCAGTTCTTAAAAATCACCTTTCCAAAAAAGGTGGAGGTGTGGCTTTGTATATTAGAAATAATCTCCAGTACTGTGAATTAAGTAGCAATCAGATAAACAGTGAGCTGATTCTAATACAGATTAGATCCCTACCAGATCTGTTAACAATAGGTGTAGGGTATTGGGTGCCCAGTTTAGATGCAGAAGCTAATGATTCCTTTTTTTCATCACTAGATGATATCATCATTGATACGGATTTTATTCTCTTTGGGGACTTTAATTTACCAAACATAAGTTGGCCAACTCTTAGTGCCCATAGTAGTTATGAATATAGGTTACTTCAGTTTGTTGTTCAAAATGATCTTGAACAATTAGTTAACAAACCGACTAGAAAAGAAAATACATTTGATCTCATAATTACTAATATTAAACATTTTGATTCCTTACCCATAATTCAGGAACCCCTGGGTGATAGTGATCATTCTGTTACTTGTTGGGGTTTCTTTACTACCAAAATGAATACTATAGGTGATACTAAACTCTCTAACTTTTATAAAGCTAACTATCAGCTTATTGAACAATAACCGAGGCAATGGGATTGACAAAAAGATCTAAAAGGCTTGAATGTAAAAGAAATGTAGCATATTATTAGAGAGACTATTGACCACTGTATACAGACTTGGATCCCCACACTGGTTAAATACATTAACAAAAACAAAGAGTATCTGTTTGGTGGAACATTAAGGTCAAGAGGAGTATTAGGAAAAAGAAAAAGGCCTTTAATCAACATAAGAAAAACCACACTCACGAAGCATGGTTGAAATTTAAACATATTTCCAGTTCCACTAAAAAACTTATAAGACAGGCTAAGAGAGATTTAGAATTAAAATTGGTAGAAGACTGTAGAGACAATAAAAAACAGTTTTATAATTACATTGTATCTCTTAGAGGGAGTAAGATAGGGGCAGGACAACTTCTAATCCAGGGCACGTTTATCATGGATGGAAAACTAATGGCAGATGAATTTAATAATTATTTTGTTAGTATCTTTAAAAGTAAAGAGAATTTCAGGAAGGAGAACCATTATGTTCCCTGCTCCAGGGTTATTTTCTACTAAGAGTGATACAATCAGAGCTATTAATAATACAAAACCAAATTCTTCTGCTGGCATTGATGATATTCCTTCTGCTTTTTTAAGGAATCTCTGTAAAGAACTAGTTGGCATCCTTACTCTTCTCTTTAATACATCCCTAAAAGAAGGCACTGCTCCGGATAACTGGAAATTGACAAATCTTACTCCTATCTATTAAAAGGATCTAAAAATAATGTTGGTAATTATAGGCCCGTAAGCCAAACTTCATGTATTGGTAAGATCATGGAAAGGTTGTTAGAGTATAAAATCATCAAACACCTTCATGATACAGGGAATCAAGATGTAACTCAACATGGTTTTATACAGGGGAGGTCATGTAAGAGTAATTTACTTAGCTTTTTTGAGCCAGTTAGCAAAGGTTTGGATGAAGGACTCCCAGTTAATATTATATTTTTGGACTACGAAAAAGCTTTTGATACCGTGTCACATAAGATTCTTTTAGAACAGCTACAGAAACTAGTAATACATCCCTTGATTATAAAATGGATATGTTCATGGTTGGACAATAGGAAGCAAAGGGTTCTCTTAAGAGGATGTAGGTCTGAATGGGGTCTTGTGAGCAGTGGAGTTCCTCAGGGGTCAGTGCTTGGACCAACATTATCTAATATTATGGTCTCTAGTATGCAGGCTAAAAATGGTGCTTGGATGCAAAAACATGCAGATGACAGTAAGCTTGGAGGCATTGTTAATAACAGTGCCACCATAGAATTACTTCAAGACAATTTAAACCACCTGTTTACTTGGGTGACTGAACATAAACTTGTGTTTAATATAGCCAAGTGCAAAGTGATGCATCTTGGGAGCAATAATAAATTGGCTAATTATTATATAAACAACTCCAAGCTAGAAGTAACTACCTCTGAAAAAGATCTCAGTGTGACCATCTCAAACAAAATGAAATTTAGTCATCACATGAACATGACTGCCACAAAATGCCATGACATACTTAGATGCATTTTAAAACATATAAAAAGTCAGGAAGGTGATGTTCTGGTTCTTCTATTCACTACCCTGGTTTGGACACATCTAGAATAATGTGCTTCCTTTTCCTCTCCCACAGCTATTAATGATATGAAAGTCTACGAATCTGTACAACGAAAGATGACTAAGTCAGTTTCAAAAGTAGCAAACCTAGGATATGGGGACAGACTCAGAAATGTAGGACTTTTTTCTCAAAAATATAGGTTTGCTAGGGTGAAATGTGCTGGGCATATAAGGCCTTTAGTGACGAACTGTTTTTTGAAACAAACTGTTTGATTAAACAACCACCAATTAAGAGTACTAGGTCACATAACTTAAGATTATACCCCGAAATCTGTAAAATCAAAAGGAGGAGACAGTTTGTGACACAAAGAGTGCCACATATATGGAATTCTTTCCCAGCTGATGTGGTAATGAATGAAAATATTGACCACTTTAAATGTGAACTTGACTTGTATATGGGTGGCAAAAATTCCATTACCATTGTTAGTTTTTAATGATGGTGAGTTCTAATATGGGCATGCCCCTCAAACTTGTACAACATATGAACCTATGAATCAATGATGTCACAAGTAGAGTATTATTTATTTATTGATTTAGTTGCTGGTTTTTTTTTTATGTCTATGAATGGAAGTCAAGACAACATTGCCTATTTGCAGCCTCATCTTTTTTTTTGGGGGGGTATCAACTGAAAATGAATAATACCATAGTATGAACCATAGTATGAACTAGATTAAACTGTTGGTGATTTATTAGTGAATGGGGGACATTTTATTTATTAATTTAATGTTTTGTTTTTTTTTGGTTCGGGAATGGAGGTCTAGACAATGTTGTCTATTTTGAGCCTCATCTTGGGGGGGTGTACCAGCTGAAACTGAGGCAGATTAAACTGTTGGTGGTATTTTAGTGAACGGGGGAAATTTGGTCAGGACTGGGGAAATTCCATTACTTTCCACTAGGGGCAACTACTGCCTCCCAAGGAGGCTGGCCTGGGTGGTGGAGGATGAGGTGAAGGTGGAGAAGATGAATAGAGAAGCAGTTGAGAATTCTATCATCTGTTCCTACTGCTCCTAGTCAGGAGACAGTCATATTGTTACCAGAAAATAGCTCAATGGAAGAAGAAAGGATGAATGTGGGTGATGCTTTAAATATGGAAAGGCAGAATACAGTAACTATGGAACATCATACTGAATTAAGTGCTTTGGAGGAAGAAGAAAAGAACCTGAGATGAGCTCTGGATACAAAAACACAGTAGCTATTGAACAATATTTCATCAGAAAAAGAGACAAGCTTGTAACTAAACAAACAGCATGCACATGCCCAGTAACAACAGTTTTCATAACAGATGACCTGACAGATCCCTGAGAGACAGATTCCAAGAGCAGGGCCATTCTCGATGCCCTACAGGGGGCATGCCTCAGACAGCTAGTTTTGCAACCCACTCATGAGGGAGCAATCTTAGACCTCATACTCTAAATGGGTACAGTGAGAGAATCTCAGATCTAGAAGTGGGTAGCCATCTGGGAACAAGTGACCACCAAACAATGTGGTTCATGATAAACTCAGCTACAGAGTCAAGCCATACAAAAGTGAGGGTACTGGACTTCAGAAGGGCTGACTTTGGCAAGATGGTAGAGTGCCTTAGAAAAGCACTAGCAAACAGGCAAGAAGGAGGGGTGGAGCAACAATGGGAAAACATCAAAACTGCCATCACAGAGGCAAAAAGCCTTTGTGTGAAGCAAATAAACAAATCAAAATGAAAGGAAAAGCCACTATGGTTCTCAAAAGAGGTGGCAGGGAAGGTTAGGGAGAAAAAGATAACATTTAGGAAGTATAAGGAAACACAGGAGAAGCAGGACAGAGAATGGTATCAGTTATAGCAGAAGGAAGCAGGGAGGGAAGTCAGAATAGTAAAAGCGAAAACTGAGGAAAAGATAGCCAACTCAGTTAAGAAGGGGGATAAAACCTTTTATAGGTACATCAGGGAGCATAGAAAGACAAAGGGAGGGATAGTGAGGCTGAATAGAATGGACGGTGGGTAAGCAGAGAGGGACAGTGAAAAAGAAGGGATACTGAGCGAATACCTCTGCTCAGTATTCATAAAAGAGAAGGAGGGGGAGGTACCTAATCCAATTAACAGAAGCACTCTGGATAGGAGGGTCAATCCCAGTCCTTTCACAGAAGAAAGGGTTCTGAAAGAACTCCTAAAACTGAAGGTGGACAAAGCATTGGGGCCTGATGGGATTCACCCCATAATTCTAAAAGAATTAAGGGGAGAACTAGTGGTACCACTGACTACCCTTTTTTAACAAATCACAGGAGGGTGGTGTTTTACCTCAGGACTGGAGGAAGGCGGATGTGATTCCCCTTCACAAAAGTGGGAGCAAGACAGAGGCAGGAAACTACAGACCTGCTAGTTTGACCTCTGTGGTAGGGAAAATGATGGAATCACTTCTGAAGGAAAGAATTATTGAGTACCTAGAGGCCAGTGTGGCACAGCACCCAAGGTTGCATGGGTTCACAGCGGGAAGGTCATGTCAGATGAATCAAATCGATTTCTTTGACTGGGTGACCAAAGCAGTAGACCAGGAAAGGGCTGTGGACATGTCCTACCTAGACTTTAGCAAGGCATTTGACACAGTCCCACACAAAAGATCAATAAACAAATAAACCAGCCTAGGAGTGGGTCCCAGGGTGGTAGCCTCAGTAAAACACTGGCTGGACAACAGGACACAGAAGGTAATTGTAAACAGAGTCAACTCTGAAGAAAGGGGGATTACTAGTGGGGTACCGCAGGGTTCAATACTGGGTCCAGTCCTTTCTAATGTCTTTACAAGTGACATTGCAGAGGGACTGGAAGGAAAAGTATGCCTCTTTGCAGATGACACAAAGACCTACAACAGTGTTGATACACAAGGAGGCATGGAAAGGATGAGATGGGACTTGACAAGGTTGGATGAATGGTCAGAAGTATGGCAGCTTGGATTCAATGCAAAGAAGGGAAACAAAAACCTAGAGGAAGAGTACACAATGAGGGGAGGTAGTAACAACAACAAAAATGGAAAGGAACTGGGGGGTAATCATATCAGATGACCTTAAGTTTGGCAAGCAATGTGAGAAGGCAGTAGGGAGGGCCCGGGGGATACTTGGATGTATAGGGAGAGGCATCACCAGCAGAAAACAAGAAGTTGTTATCCCTCTATACAGACAGTTGGTGAGACCCCATCTGGAGTACTGCGTCCAGTTCTGGAGACCCCATCTCTGCAAGGGCATAGACAGGATGGAGGCAGTCCAGAGGAATGCAACTAAAATGGTGCAGGGTCTGCAAGAGAGGCCATATGGGAGAGACTAAAGGAGCTTGATATATATATACCATTCAGGAAAGGAGGGAGAGTGGGGACATGATAGAAACTTTTGAGTACCTCAGTGGAATCAACAAAGTCCAAGAGGGTAGCATCATTCAGAAAAAGTGATGTGCAAGAACAAGGGGACACAATTTGAAGATAGAGGGGGAATGGCTCAGTGGCAAAGTGAAGAAGTATTTTTTCACAGAGAGGGTGGTGGATGCATGGAACAGCCTTCCTGAGGAGGTTGTGGGGTCTAAAATTGTGGGAGAATTCAAGAATGCATGGGACAGAGATAAGGCAATTCTTGTTGGGGGGGTAGGAAGAAATACGCTGTTGGTTAACTTGGATCTTCAGTTTATTCTGTAGGTAGGGAAATGGGCAGACTAGGTGAGCCAAGTGGTCCTTATCTGCCGTCAAAGTCTATGTTTCTGTGTTTCTGATTGGCTTGAGCAGGAGGCACTGGAACTTCAAATGCATCGCCTGACAGCAGTAATGTCACTGGCACTACTACAGTAAAAAAAAGCATTTGTCAATGCCGGATGTTTGCCATGGTGTGTGTGTGTGTGTGTGTGTACTGGGAGGGTGGTCCTGGCTGTCCGTTCCTGTAATGTTAACTGTGTGACCACATGTGGATGTTCACGGACAGGGTTGAAACTGGCACCAGTCCACTAGCCAACTGCTGTTAGATTTTCTTTTGGGATAGTCAAAAATATTTTTAAGTAGCCAGGAAGGCTTGTACTGGAAAAGGTAATATTTCAATAAGTAGATCAGCTGGGCCAGTAGAAAAGTCTGTGGGGCTAGTGGAGTTTGTTAGTCACTACCCTGCTGGCTAGTAGCTTCAAAACTTAATCTGACCCCTGCAAGGATCATTGCAGACACAAGACTGGCTGCTTGAAACTTAAACAATGTTTATACTGCAGCAACTATAAAATAAAGGGATACTGCATGCTACTAGCTACAATTTGGAAGTGCATAAATGCTGTTACAAATATAAATATACAGCATGGATGTTACTGAGGCATGTAAAACAAATTCTGGTCAGATCCACCACGGCTACATAATGAAGTTAGTGAATTTGTGTGAAATTGTTAAGGAGGTATGGAGAAACAGCACAATGATTTGTAAGTAGTAAGATTTGTTTTAGTTTCTGTTCTAAGGAAGGCATACACATTATTAGGAAAATATATGGAGGTGTACATTTTAACAGAAGGAACAGGAAGCTTACAAAAGGACCCCGGAGCAAATGCCACTGATGTATGTGTTATCCTGGATGATATTGGCCAGGCAGACAAATTTTAAAGAAAACACAATTGCACATATCCCAATGATGCAAAGCATCAAGGGAAACATATGCATATCCCCATGATGGTACAGAAGGTGTCAGTACATGAAAAAGTAATGGCTGGCATATATTCAGCCTTGGGATTATTTACACATTTGTTTATTTTTAATTTTTTAAGAGAAACACGGTTTTTGTCCATGAGGTGATGTAAGTTCACCTCAAGGGAGGCAGTAGAGTGCAGTGGTGTAAGGCTCTGAGCTGCAAATCTGGAGACTTGGGTTTGAATCCCACAGCCCCCACTTGCATACTGTGTGACCCTGAGCAAGTCACTTAACTTCCCTGTGCTCCCAGGTTGCACCTGTAAACAAGCTTTCAGCTTAGTGTGTCTCACCTGGTTAACCAATTGGAGAAAAAAAAAGTTATATTTAAGCAATGTGTTGATGTCAGGAAGTCAGGTGTAATGATGATGGACTGTTAGAGAAAATGTGATATTAACTTTCAGAGGGGGGCACTTTTGATAAGGGCAAGGTAGTTATGCGTGTGATAATGGGAATATTAGGAAAGTATGAGGTCTACTCAGAAGTGGAGTACGAATATGCACAGTTTCATAAGTATGTGCTCAGTGTGCAGGCAAATGTGATATGCAGGTTTGTTTTAGAAATAGGTAAACATAGGGATACATACAACTAATAGAAAGATAGATAATTAGATAGACATAAAGACAGAGAGCGAGAGACACAGACAGGCAGAATAGGAATGGCAGTGAAGTATTGAAGTGACACCAACCCCACCCCCCACCCCGCAGACATGAACAGGCATTGGGGTGTGCCTTTGGGTCATTGGCCATAACGCTCATGCCATTTCACCTCACCCTACCCTGCAGACACAGACAGGAGACGAGGTGTGCCTTGGGGTTTTCAGACTTTACACTCACCCCTTTCCATACAGAAATATGCTGAAATGGGTACAGTATATGAGAATGGAGCTAACTATGGGGCTGAAGAGTCAAAGGCACACCTCGATACCTGTCACTGGCTGCAGGGTGGGGGTGGGGTTGAAAGGTGTGAGCATTACTGTTGACAATCCCAAGTCACACCCCAATGCCTATCAGTCCCTACAGTGCAGGGTGTTATGGTCAGAAACCCTAATGCCCTGGGTGTCTTGGTATTTTCATTCCAAGTTTTCAGCATGGGCTTTTTGAGACCCCAATGCCTGAACAGTGACACTATCAGTTCATTAGCTGAAAGGAGATTTTGCACAGTGACTGTGCCATTTGGCATCACAGGTGCAAAAACACATTTTGAACAGGATGTAAAAAATGACAGCTGTACATTTCTTGCGTCAGTAACTATTCAGCACATCTGTTGCATGACCTGCTTATAGACATTTTATATCTGCTATGCAATGTACTGCTGCTATGGCTGTATGGCTGAGAGGGACCTGGGGGTGGTGGTGGATGTCAAGATGAACAACTCAGAGACTTGTAGGAGGGCAGCGGCCAAGGCCACAATGCTGGGATACATCACTAGGGGGATCACTCCAGAAGTAGGGAAGTGATACTCCCTCTGTATAACTGCTTGGTGAGACCACACCTCTAGTACTGCATGCAGTTTTGGAGGCCACACTTAAAGAGGGACATTGAACTCCTGGAGAGGGTCCAGAGAAAGGCAACCAAAATTATCTGGGGCTTGGGGGAAAGGACCTAAGGGGAGAGGCTCAAAGAGCTGAATATATACACGTTGAAAGAGAGAAGGGATGGGGGGACATGATAGAGGTCTTCAAGTACATGAAGGGGTAAACAAGGGTGGTGAAGTCATGGTGCTCCAAAGGAAGGAGGGGGGCAACTAGAGTGCATGAGTGGAAGCTGGAGGAGGGATTCTCAGGGGAGAAAGGAGGAGGTGCTACTTCAGTGAGAGGGTGGAAGAACCATGGAATGTGCTGCCTGGGGGACTGATGGAGGCAGAGACTGTGGAGAGGTTCAAGAGGAGGTGGGACAGGTACAGGGAAAGAGTTGTGGAAGCAAAGTTCAATGAAGTGGGAATACCCTGGACTGGGAAGGGAGAAACCTGAGATGGTGGGGGGAGAGCAAGGTCAGCTCCCAGGGTGGGGACTGACCAAACAAGCAGACATGAAAGCCCACTAGGCCTATTCTGCTGGCATTTTTGTATGTTAGTATGTTGGTATGCTTACTACACCAACATCACGAACCATAAAACAGATGACTGCCATAACTAGGGAGGCAGTATAGTGCAGTGGTTTAAGGCTCTCAATTGCAAATCTGGAGATCTGGGTTTGAATCCTACTGCCCCCCACAAAAAACCAAATGACAATTTTCTTACAGATCAAGTCAATACGAACTTCTCATAGAATGCTGATTTACATTTATAGCTTAGCAAATACTTGAAATCTAACTGAGTGGGGTTTCTGTAAGAAAACAGCTAGAGTTTTTTTTTATTAATTATAGCATTGATGATCTGGGCAGTTTCTGTGCTTTTATGGTTGTGCATAGTTTGATAAAATTAAAAGTTTTAAAATTGAAACACTCCTGCTAGCTAGACCTTGCACACCTAGAAAAAAAAATAGTGAATTACAGCTATTTAGTAGCTGTTGTCTTACCGAAACCCCAGTTAGCTAGCTCTCCCCCAGACTGGGAAGAGAGACACCCAAGAGGGTGGGGAGGGGGGCAGCAATGTCAGGTCCCAGGGTGGGGACTGACCAAACAAGCATACACAAAAGCCTGCTAGGCCTATTCTGCTGGCATTTTTGTATGTTAATATGTTTGTATGCTTACTACACCAACATCATGAACCATAAAACAGATGACTGCCATAACTTGGGAGGCAGTATAGCACAGTGGTTTAAGGCTCTTCACTGCAAATATGGAGATCTAAGGTTGAATCTCACAGCCCCCACAACAAGAAATGAAAAGCTTGTCACACAGGAAAATTAGCACTAACTGCTAATAGAATGCTGATACCTACATTTACAGTTTAGCAAATACTTGAACTCTAACTGAGTGGGGTTTCTGTAAGAAAACAGCTAGAGTCTTTATTAATTATAACATTGATGATCTGGACAGTTTATGTGCTTTTATGGTTGTGTATAGTTTTAAAAAATTAAAACTTTTAAAATTGAAACAGTCCTGCTAGCTAGACCTGACACACATAGAAAACAAAAATAGTGAATTAGGCTATTTAGTAGCTGTTGTCTTACAGAAACCCCAGTTAGCTAGCTCTCACGTATCTGCTAAACTTAACTGTTGATGTGTCTATAACAGGCAAAACTACACTTAAAATCTCACAGATAAATAAATAAAATATCAGAACAGCATTTATTTTAGTAGTATCTTCTTTCTTTTCAGGTGCCCACAACACTAGGTATATATATTTATATCTTTTAACTTCAAAGCACTAAATCTATTCAAATGCAAAAAACACATGACTTTATTCTCTTCACACATTACTGTTAAACTTTAGATCCCAGAATGGCCAAGAGACAATTTAAACTTCACTATTGCATGCCACTGTCATGCCCACTTCTCATGTAAACAACATTAACAGAAACCCTTTCATTTCATTGCTATGCACTCTTATTTCAGAGAGATACAAATCTTATAGAACTGCTAAAAATTTCTGTAAGAAAAAACAACTGCTAAATAGCTCTAATTCATTATGTGTGTTTTTGGTGTGTGTCAGGTCTAGCTAGCAGTAGTGTTTTCATTTTAAAATGTTATTTCATTAAACTACTCACAACAATAAAAAGCACAGAAATTGTCCCAGATCATCAATGCTGTAAATAGTAAAGACTGTAGCTGTTTTCTTGCAGAATAACTACTCAGTTTTGAAGTATTTTCTAAACTGTAAATGTAGGTACCATCATTCTACTAGAAGGAACTCGGAGTTAG
This sequence comes from Neoceratodus forsteri, assembly GCA_016271365.2. Classification (NCBI taxonomy): domain Eukaryota; kingdom Metazoa; phylum Chordata; order Ceratodontiformes; family Ceratodontidae; genus Neoceratodus; species Neoceratodus forsteri. The sequence continues at coordinate 1,321,357,646 of CM028130.1, forward strand.
AGCTAATTTTGCTCTGTGACTTGCTTTTCATTTATTTATTTATTTTTGTTTGTTTTTTGTTACAAATGTTTAGTATCTTTTTAATAAAGTATAAAATATGTATGTATGAGTTATTTAGTTTGGAGAATATTTGTTTCATTATTTGAAAAAGTGTGATACACTTAATGTGTAGTGCAGTGAACCATGAAATCAGAAAAAAGTTTGGAGTGGATCTTTAGGAGTTTCTCGGGTGAAAATGGGTGATGGATTTTTCTCCCAAAAAAAAAAACCCTAATGCTGTCTCCCACTACTCAGATTCCAGTTCTTGTACCACCCATTTAAGAAAAAAAATAGTACCCTGCAACCATTGACTAACATGAAAGCGTATTTCTTTGAGGGCAGAAAATATTGCTTGGAGGAGGATAAGGTAGAGGAGACTATTTACACCTTCAGTCAGTTCCACTGACAGAAAACATAATGTCACTCCTTTTGTACATGCAAAATGTCTGCAGACTCCACCTACTGCAGCTGTAAAAATTAAGGTTGCAGGGATAATCACTTTTGCCAGTAACTAAATACCATTTGCCAACCATGAGAGAGGGAGAGAAAGAGAAAGAAAGAAAGACACACATACTGTGCACACATTATTTATAACAGCTGGTGTCTGGAACTGTGCTGTTGGATGGCTTAGCCAATCTGATAAGGAGAGGTCAGCATACTGGGCAACTACATCAGAGGAAACCATAAACCCAAGATTGGGCTGACTTTTTGTTTTGAAGTCCATGCAGTTTCCACCCACCTAGCTAAAACTCTGTCATAATTAGACTGGCTGATAATTGGTCTGCTACAGACTTGCTCGAAAAACACTGCTCTGCATTGGACAGACTGTATCACGACCCTCAAAAGCCACTATCATAGGAAGATGTTTGCTTGCTGCATGCAAGCACGCATGGCAAACATAATTAGTAATGGGCAAAAGAAAGAAGAGATTACACAGTCACAGACTGAAGATTTAGAATTTTCAATACCAGATAGAGTGACCCTGACAGTTGAGCCCTTTTCTAAACCAAAGCAAAGAATGGACCTGCCAGACCACATGCACAGAAACATGCTAAGACTGTGACACTACCAATGTTCAGATCTGAAGTGTCAGGCTGAAGAAAGGGAGGATCTAGAATGGATGCCAGAGAAGGCAGCTAGAAATGCAGGATAACAGCAGTCACTAAATGGAAAGTGGGAGCGAGACCTGGAGTTTCTCCTTCACACTCCAAACAGGGTTATCAGCCAAGTGAAGAGAGGGGAGGTTTCCAAGGAGGTGACTGGTTTGACTGGAGATTCACTGGCTGCAGCATCTGTACTACAAAGGGGTAAAACCTCTGGGGAGATTGGTGTCTCTGATGACCAGATTCTGTTAGACTAACGGGCAGAATGCAAAGGATAACGGCAGCAATGAAACATGTTAAAATTAGCATGAATTTAACATTGTTAATCTCAGTGAACTAGCACAAAACCAATCAAAACAGTGTAACGAACTGTACATGAACAGCATAACAAAACAGCTGACAACTCTGAAATGGTTTGTGAGAATAATAACAACAGCAGAACACAAAGACAGGAACCCACAACTTTATTGTAGTGTAACGAGAGGCCTTCTACCACCTCTGAGGGTCAAAATTTAGCAACTGGCAATATAGTACCAAATATAAGATTGGAAAAATAGCACAAGTGAAAAGCTGCAAGAGTTGAGACAGAAACATAGCAGGTCACAACACATTCCACATCACAGCAGAATGTCTGACCTGTTGGCTGCTACTCATGATCCAATACAGAGGAGAAATGCTGTACAATTGTATTGTAGAAGTGGGTTAGATATTGCATTGAACAGGATACATGGAGCCATACATTGATAAAGAAGTCTGAATTTTTCAATCGACTGATCTATGAATCGACATATCTATGCCTTACTGAACACATCAGGACACAGTACTTTTGACGCAATTTTTAAAACAGCTCTAACCTTAGAGAGATTTTGGTCTAGTTATGATAAACTTACATATACTGAACTATGGACTCCATTCCATACTGTTCCTTTAACAGAGCTTGAAATAAAAACTGTAACCATCCTGTTCAAAAATGAAAGTATGAAATGTGTTTGACATATAGTACTGGCTGTCCCAGACACGTAAAGTAATAGGCAAACAAGACCCAGTGATGGATTTGGAGCAAATCTGGATGGGGGTGTGTGTGAAATTTTTTGGTGAAACTTAAAGTTACAGAAAGGGGATTACACCTACTGTATTGCTTCTATATTGAGAAAGAAAGAGGGAACTGTTTCTATCTGTGCCAGCCAAAAACTTGCATTAAATATGGCACACTTACCCACTTATCTAACACCTGTGATAAACTAAAGGAATAATGCACCACAGGGTGTGTGTCGTGCTGGGATAACACCATGCCTGGGGGGGGTTAGGCATGAGGCCGCAGGCCGAGTGCATCCAATGCCCCAGGCATGGCATTATCCCAAACAACACACACCCTGGAGTGTATTATTCCTATTATACAATGGCTCGTTGTTATACAGAATAAAAAAAATCATTTTAAAGATGTTTTAGTGTGGAAAAATATTTTTTGTTTTTAACAGAAGATGAAACAATTTATCAAAAGCTCCATAAAACAATCAATCAAAAGCTCAATCAAATGCTCATCTACAGGTTCACAGTGCTGAGAATAGACCTGTGGCGTCGTGCTGGGATAACTCCATGGGTCCAGCCCCAAACTGACCAATCACAGTCCAAGATTCTTTCTTGCCATTGTATAATAAAATGTACTTTATGCACAGAATATGGTCATATCAGTAATCACTGTCTGAATAATTTGCATTATATCCTCTGTGGAGAAGCTGGTTAAGCTTTAAGGAATTGTCCTTGGGCCCACATAACCAGGAGGACAGGCCAGAAAAATGGGACATATTGGAAAAGGCATAGAAGAATAAAGTGATCAGGCAACAACAAATAAGAACATCGACAAAAAAATAGCACAACATCCAAGGCTTCTAACCAAATAGCAAATCCTCCCAGCAGACATTAATGCTGGTGGAGATCCTGCAGTGAAAGAGGTGCCCCAGAAAAACTGAAAAGAACCTTCCTAAACAAGAGACACAAGAATCTGTACTCATTTTGGAAACTGGTACACAATGCGAAATGAATAGAACACCAGGACAATATGGTATCACAACCTGATACTGAAATGAATGAAAGCATATTACAGAATGAAACACAGAAAAGGAATCTGAACTAATGCCTCCACCTGAAACGATGTTAAATACAAGACATAGAACTTTGAGACATCAGCAACCTCAGACAAAGTTACTCTGAAGGGACTCTAGAGGTTCTGTTATATCATTTAAAAATACATATGAATTTCCAGCTGAAGATAGAGACTGGAGAGACTCTGAATGGGTTTCAGAATCAAAAGCCTCATCTACTAAATCTACCAACAAGCCTGCATCTTCAAAAATGGAAGAAGATTCTCAAATACAAGTCAAATAAAAAAAATGTAAAAATAGGGCTGGGCTTGATGTACAGTAATGAAAAAGCCTGGCACATGATAACTTGATGGATAAATAGATATACAGGTACAATTACCCCCCCCCCCCATCTCTATTGTGGCATTATGACTATAGTGACAATCCACACCATTAAAATCCTGATGAACAGCACTGACACATTATTGGCTGCCACTTTAAATGTTAATAGTATAAAAAACAGAAAGGTGTTTGCTGACTTTTGTTCTTCTATATGGAACGTACTTTTTGATGTTGACCTATCACAGAAAAACATACTGAGTACTGACAAGGAAGTGGCACATGTGAAAAAATATTTGGTAATCAGGCCCTTCATTTTGTTCACTTGGAGAAGACAGAACTGACAACACTGGAACTGTGTTCAACTGTACGAATGTCACTTTGACTGGATTATTGGGCATAGCCCCAGGCCAAGCAATGCCCCCAGATGTAATATTAGGGGATACAGAACTACAAATTAATAATTTTATGCACCCCAACCCAAAAAGTAGAAAATGTAACTATTTAAGGTGCTATGTTCTTTCTTATACACACCTATGAAGTTAGTGCTGGGAGGGGACATTAACTGTGAAGTGTCACAGGAAGAAAGAGTGGCATGCACAGATAAATTACTAAGTATTTTGTAAGTGAAATTTTCTAGTTAATATGATATTTGCTGCTGGGCTAGTGGATGTGCATCGAAATGTACATGTTATAGGGAAGTATACCTTCCATATGCATAATCTGTCCACCAGAATTGATTTTATGTTTATATCTAGAACTTTAATAACACAAACTGCCTGAATAGTCCATCTTGAAAATTCCAGATACTGAATTATTTTATTAAGTATGTATCTTCAACACAAATATACCAATTGAACTCGGGAAAAAAAGTTTAGATAATGAATATTTCTCTATTAGTGAACAAGAAAGCAACACAGGCTCTGGAGGAACTATTTAGTATCCGAAACTCAGTATTTTGCATATATGATAAAATCAGTGATTGATGGGAGGACACAGAATCTGATATAGTAAAGGTATTACTGTAAAAAGCAAAAAGTACAAATCGCAGATTATGTGAAGTACTTAGACTTGGGAACACAATTTTCTGAGTTACTTACATTAGAATTTGAAGGGAAAAAATTCATACTCTACCCAAATAAATGAAATCAAATTAGATATGAAAGAGAACAATATAGTAGGGCAACCTCATTATGAATGGAACACCTGTATGGTACACAGGCTAAAACTATAATTGGGGATATGTCTGAAACTTGTAAATTAAGATTCCAGAAACTAACATTTGACCTAAATTAGGGACGATGAAGGAGATTCTGTCTGTGTTGGAATGTGGAATTCTCAGCCCATCTGAATTTTAAAAGTGCATATCCCACATGAACAGATGTGGCTTCAAAATGTAGCTCATGATTCGCAAGTTCAAATTTTTAAACATTCTCCCAAAAAATGTGCACAAGGATTGTGGTGCTCATCCAGAAGAAATGCAAATCTTTGTAGTCCTGGAAACTGTGGCACACGCACCCATATTCTTAATTACCACCAAAGCTCTTACAGTAGATAAAGACTTAAGTTCAGAAACATCTCAGGTGTTTTTATCAGTTGTTGATATGGAATAAAATGTATTTTTATTTGAAAGAAATAAAAGCCTTGGTGGTAATTAAGAATATGTGTGTGTGTGCCACAATTTCCTGGACTACAAACATTTTTAAACATATAACTTAATTACTACTTGCTTGTTCTTATTTAAATATTTTAATTATTTTATTTGCAAATAAATCAGCATAAACTAATCTACTATCGATTTTTCTAAGATATTTTATGCCTTTGTAATATTCCACCTTATCAAGCTAACTTCAGTACACCTCATCTACTTCACCTTACTAGATTTCCACCTAGAATCATACTGTGAAAATAAAAATAAGATCGCCCTACCAATGTAAACTTTTACTAGAACCAGCAGTGTGCTGATACTATATGATGCTGAAAATGGTACTGAAATATTATTGAAATATGTCTGCACCAAATATATCACGTTCATAATAAAAGTTCACAAGACCACAAGGTCACAAGTTCACAGTATGTTATGCTGTTGTTTTGCAAATTTCTCTTTCCAGAGACTTGTACCTTTATCTATTGACTTTTACTTGATCTTTGCACTGCTTTCTGCTCTGTTTCTCAGCTGCTTGACTCTAATTCTTGTGCTCCACTTTCCATGCTCACCACTCCTTTTTGTTGCTTCCCTCTTTCTTTTTCCTTGTTCTTCTACCATTCTGTGGATTTTTCTTGAACAACTGCTTCAACTGGTGCTGCATCTGGTACTCTGCTTTATCCCCCTGAACTCTACTGGGTTCTGCTATACCTTGATCCAGTTTTCCCAAACTGTGTAACCTGTGAAAAGAAAAAAGAAGCACACTTCTGAGGGCTAATGCTTCAGTCAGTTTCAGATAAATGGTAACATCTATTACCTACACAAATAAGGCAACAATGGCATACCATTTCTAGTAAGATCCTCACCTAATCATTTAAGAATGTTCTCCAGCAGCCACTCCATCCCACCTAAGAAGTGCTTTATTAGAGGTAGTTCTGAGTCAGTGTTTGTATTTATTGGGTACCCTTCACATATCAACCCCTTCTGTCCTACAGTATAATCCCAAATCTGGGGTAAATATATGTTTCAATTGTGGTGCCCTCCTCTAGAGCTATGTGGCTGCCCCCCAACCAGACTGCATAAAGAATCTTCACAATGGAATTAAGGAATAATGCATGACAGGGTGTGTGTCATGCTGGGATAACATCATGCCTTGGGTGGTTGGACACAGGGTCACAGGACGAGTGCATCAAACACCAGAGAAGTGACATTATTACGGCATGGCAAACACCCTGGAGTGCATTATTCCCATTATACAATGGCTCATTTGTAAAAACAAAAAGAAAAATTAGAAAAGCATTTTTTCACATTTTTTATTTATTTTTTGTGTGCAGAGGTATATGGATTGGAAAAAAAAGTCAAGAATTTCCATTTTGTCCCCTCGAGTCTGCAGCTTACCATCAGTGTTTCATTCTTGTTTGGGAATAGTTTTGGTTAATTTTTTTTCTGTTTAGTTTCTTTGTTTTCTACAGTAAAAGTTGCAAGTGGGACTGGGAGCAGCAGCTATGGCTGGGACTAGGAGAAGTATGATGGCAATGTTGTGCTGTGTATAAAGTCCCCTCTGGTTGCACAGGTGTTTTTTATAAGTAAATAAAAAAAAGAAAACATTTTAGGGAAGAACCCCCCAACCCCAACAGCTCTATGAAAAATGATGGCCAGTCTGTATTTTTTTAAATGCACATACTTGGTGCCACAGAGGAGGAAGGCAGGGAAGCCGATCGGTAACTGGAGCATGCTCTGTTATGTTTCAAATGGGGACGCATTGTTCATCGCCGCAGTGCCGTGATTCTGGGAGGAGTACAAATTGAGCACAACCAAAAGTAGAAGTGATTAGGGAAAATAGATTTAATAATAAAAACTGTACAGGAGGAGGAGGAAGATCGTGATTGCAGGAGGAGTTTGGTCTCACACAAATCAGTAGGTGCATGTCATGACAGTTTCTGACAAGTGGAGATAGTGAAGCCGATAAAAGTGACGGCTTCAGTTTTATTTTGTAATTTGAACCTGATGGCTTCATTCAGATGTCTTTGCTTGCTTTAGAGAAGATAGTTTGCCAGTATTTTCTTGAGAACCCTTGGTTACTGTGGCAATGCACTGCTGAGCAGGGTCACTGAAATTAGCTGCTGACCAGGAAGAAGCCGATCACGTTCATGGCTTCAGTTTTGTGTTTACAATGCTAAATATTTCAGTTGGGTGGGAAATCAAGGAAGAGGTATTTACTTTTTTGACTCTGTGGGAGAGTAGAATTTACATTTTTTTTTTAAAACATGTCATACTGCCAAATTCTGTCAGACTTAATGGCTGCTGGTCATGTGTACTTGTAGGCGTGAAGTGATTTTTATGTTGATTGCGTGCATGCGCAAAAAACATGTTGCGGCATCTTTCTCCACAGGCAGGTTGTGGGCATGGCACTGCTGTGCCCAATGCCCCCACAACTTGCAAAGGCTTGTCCCCCATCCCCCAATGCCGTGGCACGCTGCTGCTGACAGTAGTTCAGCCAGCATGCCACAACCTTCTAAAAAATCAGCTGCTGCAATCAGGGGCCACCTCATCATTGCAGTGTCAGCCATCCGCTGCAATGAGGGAGTGACCCGTCATTGCAGGGTGGGATGTAGGATCCCTGATATTGTTTGTGAACATGGCGGCGCTTGCCACTATATTCACAAACAATATTTACCTCCCACCATGTTTATTTGCCGACGGGAGTCGCATCCTGTCGGCATTAATGTAACCCCTCCGCTTTATTGTCTGCCGATGGGTGCCCAATCCCGTTGGCAGAAATTAATTTCCCTTTTTTGTTTGCTGATGGGGTGCCCAATCCCCATCAGCAGAAATGAATTCTCCTTTTGTTGTTTGCCAGAAGCTCCAATCCCCATCGGCAGAAATGAATCCCTCTTTGTTGTTTGCCGACGCGGTGCCCAATCCCCCATCAGCTACAGCTTCCCCACCAAAACAAGACTCCAGTGGCATGCTGGGAGCCCACCCCAGCATGCCACATGCCCCTGTAAAGTTAAAAATGGTCCCATGACTTTTTTTACCTGAAAAAAAGGAAACGGTCCCTTGTAGTCTACCTGCCCCCCTCCCACAACCCGTACCCACCCACTGCGCACCCTGCCTCCCCACACCTCCTCACCCCATACTTACCTCCGGAGCTCGGCACGACCATCTTCGGTGGACCGGGAACACGTCTAGACTCTTCAAAGTTGACCGCGAACTGAGGAAATGCCGGTAAGCTGTATAATGCAATAAATAGGGTTTTTTCAACTTTAGTGCATATCTCGGTCATTTTTTGGAATTTTTTCACCAAATTTTCAACATGTGGTTTTTGGGACTCCTCTGCATGAATTCTTGAACAGTCATGGCGTTAATCGGCCCCGAAAGGTGGTTTCATGGTAACTGCGTGGAATCACCCTTCGGGGCCAATTAACAAAACGACAGTGCCAGTGTTCATAAGGTGGGCTGTCAAAAAGCCTATGTTGCAAATTTGGTGGAAAAAATCCAAAAAATGACTGTTTTACGAGCGTGCATTGCGCAGTTGCTACGCACATTCTTAACTTCACAAATTTGCAATATTTTCTTGCCAGATTTTTCACATTGGCATTTTGTCACACCTCCTTGTGAACAGTATAGCTGTCACTGTTCACATCCTGGCCGAAATGTGTTTTTGCCTTCCAGCGCAGAATAACATGGTCGCTGTGGGAAATCAGTGTTCAGGACAGATTAGGAAAATGACAGTGACACTGTTCATGAGTAGAGGTCCTAAAATACCTATGTTGAAAATTTGGTGATGATACTGCATAAAATGACTGTGTTACGAGCATGCGTTGCTCAGTTGGCACGCATGCTCGTAACTTCGCAAATTTATATTTTCACTCCAGATTTTCAACATTGCCATTTCCCAGACCTACTTATGAACAGTTCAGCTGTCATTTTTCCCATCCTGGCCGAAATGTGTTTTCGCACTTCCGGTGCAGAATAGAGCAGTCGCTGAGGGAGATCACTGTTCGGGGCAGATTCAGAAAATGACAATGATACTGTTCATGAGCAGAGGTCCTAAAATGCCTATGTTGAAAATTTGGTGATGATAGCCCATCAATTGACAGTGTTACAAGTGTGCATTGCACACTTTCCATGCACCCTGGTAACTTCACAGATTTGTAATATTGTCACACCAAATTTTCAATAGTGGCATTTTTTCACACCTCCTCATAAGCAGTATAGCTGTCATTTTTCACATCCTGACCGAAATGTGTTTTCACAGTTCCAGCGCAGAATAACGTGGTCACTGTGGGAAATCAGTGTTCGGGACAGATTAAGAAAATGACAGTGGCACTGTTCATGAGCAGAGGTCTTAAAATCCCTATGTTGAAAATTTGGTGACGAAACTCCATAACATGACTGTTTTACAAGCGTGTGTTGAACTGTTTCCATGCATGCTTGTAACTTTGCAAATTTGTAATATTGTCAGGCCACATTTTCAACAGTGGCATTTTTTCACACCTCCTTATGAACACTACAGCTGTCATTTTTCACATCCTGGCTAAAATATGTTTTTGCACTCCTGCCGGAGAATAACACGGTCACTCTGGGAAATCAGTGTTTTGGACAGATTAAGATCGACTGAGTGAGAGGAGGGAGTGACCGAGCTCAACTGAGCTCTGTTGGGACTGCTGCGGATTTGTTTGTGGGCAGACAAAGGCCCCAGTACAAAAGCCCAGTACAAAAGGGCAGTCTGCTGCACTGGGAGAAACAGAACGAGAGAGCGACTGAGGGAGGGGGAGAGAGAGCGAACTCACCGAAGTGCTGTCAGGACTGCTGCAGATTTCTTTGTGGGCAGAAAAAGGCATCAATGCAGGCAGGGGCCCAGTACAAAAGGCCAGCCTGCAGTGGTGGGAGAAACAGTATGAGTGAGTGAGACAGGGGGACTTAGTGAGCTCAGCGGGCTCTATCAGGACTGCTGTGGATTTCTTTATTGGGCAGAAAAAGGCGCTAATGCAGGAGCCCCATACAGAGGCAGCTTGCAGCACCAGGACAAACAGAATGACAGCATGAGAGAGGGAGACTGAGTGACCTCAACGGAGCTCTGTCAGGACTGCTGCGGATTTCTTTGTGGACAGACAAAGGTGCCAACGCAGCCTGGAGCCCCATACAAAAGCGCAGTCTGCAGCGCCAAGAGAAACAGAACGAGTGAGTGACAGAGCGGAAGTGAGCAAGCTCAACAGAGCTCTATTGTGACTGCAGCAGATTTCTTTGTGAGCAGAAAATGTTGCAACGCAGGCAGGAGCCCCGTACAAAAGGCCAGCTTGCAGCGCCGGCAGAAACGGAATGAGTGAGTGACAGAGGGGGAGTGAGCGAGCTCAATGGAGCTGTGTCAGGACAGCTTCAGATTTCTTTCTGGCCAGAAAAAGCCACCAATGCAGGCAGGAGCCCAGTACAAAAGGGCAGCCTGCAGCGCCAGGAGACACAGAACGAGTGAGTGAGGGAGGGGGAGTCGGTGAGCTCAACGGAGCTCTGTTGGGACTGCTGCAGACTGTTTGTGGGCAGAAAAAGGCAGCAATGCATGCAGGGGGCCAGTACAAAAGGGCAGCCTACAGTGGCAGGAAAACCAGAATGAGCGAGTGAGCGAGCTCAACGGAGCTGTATTGTAACTGCTGTAAGTTTCTTTGTGGGCATAAGAAGGCAGCAACGCAGGCAGGAGCCCAGTAGAAAAGGGCAGCCTGCAGCGCCGGCTGAAACGGAATGAGTGAGTGAGAGAAGGGGAGTTAGCGAGCTCAACGAAGTTTTGCCGAGACTGCTGCAGATTTCTCTGTGGGCAGAAAAAGGTGCAAACAGAGGCAAGAGCCCAGTACAAAAGGGCAGCCTGCAGCGCCAGGAGAAACAGAATGAGCGAGTGAGAGAGGGGGAGTGAGTCACCTCAATGGAGCTCTGTCAGGACAGCTGCAGATTTCTTTGTGGGCAGAAAAAGCCACCAACATAGGTAGGAGCCCAGTACAAAAGGGCAACCTGCAGTGCAGGAGAAACAGAATGAGCGAGTGAGAGAGGGGGAGTGAGCCACCTCAATCGAGCTCTGTCAGGACAGCTGCGGATTTCTTCCTCGGCAGAACAAGGTGCCAACACAGGCAGCAGCCCAGTACAAAAGAGCAGCCTGTAGCACTGGGACAAACAGACTGAGCCAGTGACAGAGGTCCACTGAGCGAGCTCAACAGACCAACGCAATCAACATTCGGCACTGGCAAATGCTTGTTTTTAAAATGTCGTTTGGTCATATCGGCCCAGTGGTGCTGAGGACTGAAGAGCTGGATGCCTTACCTCACGCTACATGGGCTGTCCATTATGAGCGTGTGGGTATAAACAACTCAAGAAGCAGAGACTGGAGACAGTACTTCAGGTTAAACACACATTTACTTCATGTGTGTTGTTTATTGAAGAATCGAAACAAACTAAGTAAAAGGAAAAATAAGACTGTTTTGGATGAAAAAATTCAAATCAAAGCCTGGCTCACCAAGAGCGTTTCAGCTACACCAGAATAAAACTTACACCATAGAGTGGAAGTTGCTAAAAGGTCCCACTACATCTATGGTATTTCCCTGGAAGAGAGGATATGTGCTGTCTCCCACCAATCTGTTCTAACTGTGTACTAGAGCTCATTATATACCTCTATGGAGCAGAGAACAAGAGGTCACATGATTGTGTAGATCCTCCCCTATTTTTATTATTAACAATTCCTTCCTTTATACAAATTATAGGAATATCAAATCCTAAGTATACTTTGCATAAAGATATGATTGCATCATAAAATATTCCAATTTCCAGAATATGTTAATAGAAAAGACAAAAAAACAAGGTTGCATATCTAATGGCTCATTAGAACAAAAGGTTTTGCCTACAAGGAGGAGTTAGGTTAGTATTCTGTCCTATAAATAAGCCTCATGTTGAGCTGCTGTTCCCCTAGTAGGAACCTATCCCTTTAAGGCACAGGACCAAGCTTTAGGTAAGCAGCAAAATGATTTTGTTACATACATCACTTATTCTTACTTCTTAAAAGACATAATAGTTTGCTTTAACTACCCTGATTAATGTGGCACAAATAAATGTAAATATAAAACATGTTTTCTCCAGAGAAATTGTGAAATGCAGAGTTTTGCTTGCTCTACAGACGACTCCCCATTTAAACCTAGAGAGAAGATGCAAGGAGAAAGGCTGAAACTGTACAGCAGACTGGCTAGCTGACTGCTGCCACTGCCATTACCAAAGTGTGTTTGACTTCATTTAACAATTAAACAACAAAGAAGGGGCAAGAGAAGAAGCGGGTCCTCTTGTTTTATGTATCAGGGAAAAGGTAGTTTCACTGTAAAGTGCAGGATTAGCGCTTTCATTTTTCCCTTTACAGCGCGACCTAGCATTTTCATCTGCAAAAGCTATATTTATACTACTAATACTACATATTTCAGCATAAGACTGCTTATTTGCTGAAGGGGGATTTTGAAAGGAATTTATTACTTTCTTTTAATGGGGCATTTTCAGATGAAGCTAAACAACATCCTCCCCCCCCCCCCATTTCTGAGGAAACTATATCCTGAGGCAGGAAAAGAAAAACAGCGGGGAAAGAACAGTAAGGAGCTATAACAGGAGGCCACCCTATTATAATGGGAAAAGGGGAAGTATAATAGAAAAGGAAGACTGCTGCAGCAGATTTAATAAAGAGTATAGGGCATAGAAAAGGGGGAATGCCTCGAGATACTGGGACAAAAAAAACAAACAAAGACAAACCCATAATTTATACAGGCAGAACTGCCACACCCATGTTCAGGAATAAACACAGGACGTTGGGGGTCAGCAGGGGAGGAGAAGGACTGAGCATCCAAGGGACTGCTCTCCTTCTCCGGGGCGGGGGGCTGCCAGTGGTCAGCATATGACTGTCCCCTAGCGGAGGCTGGGAGGGGCAGCATGTCAATGTTGTAGATGTGGGACAGATGCCTGGAGGAGCACGTGCGGATGTATGCGCGCTCCCTCCACTGGCATCATTGCACACCTCATCTCTGAAGGGAGAAAATGGAGGAGAAAATATGCAGCTACAGCGCATGATGGTGGGCACCTCACAGGTCTGACTCCCTGCTAGGCACGGTGCTGGCCACACTAGATCCGGTCTCTGGCAGGGGTTGGGATACCCCACCGGCCCCACTGGGGGTGGTAAGCCCTGGGGGTAAGGGTCAGTGCTGGCTAGTGGATGCCGGGGGATGGGGCTGGGAGCTCTCTTCAGAGGTAGGGGCAATAGGAGCATAAACTAATAGCCAAAACAAAAAAAGTCATTTATTTATGTATGTGCTGGGACTAGATTGGTGATGTTATGCTTGGATAACATCATGGGTCCAGTCCTAGACTGATCAGTCAGAGACCAGGATCCTTTCTTGCTATTGTATAATCACTAATGTTACACAAAAAGACATTTATGTCAGACATGGCACCTTGCCTTTCATCCTGGTTGTTTGTCACCATATTCAGAAACAGTGAGAACTAACCCTACTTTTATCTGCTCCTCACCACTTGCATTTGCCCATAAATGCACAAAAATAGCTACCTCAGCACTAACACTGACAACAAAACTGCTTTTCACAATGTTATTGATTATAACTTCCTGGAACACAGCTGCTCAACAACTCTGCAGAAACATAGACATTGCTGAGACATAGAATAATGCCCAATGTAATAAATACTTAAAGATTCCAAAACAGTGGACTCTGGCATGGTAACACAACTTGCTAGCATACTCACACATAATACAACTCCTAGCAATGCAAAACAGCAGCACAAGGGTCATGCTGGCAGTGTTTCATACTTTCCATCATCAACAGGTGAGGCCCTGTTCACTTGTGGTCAGTTAGCTTTGCATCAGTGTGTTCACAGTTGCAAAATGAAATACAGTATAATAAATGTGTACTTCATTTTTATGTTGGCGTGCTTGCGCAGCCAACATCGTGGGACAGTGCAGCTTTAGAGGCTCGGTCGCTGTTGGGTGAATGCAGGGCACGCACTAGTAGGTGCATCCCGCATTCCTCATTCAGCCTGCATGCCAGCACCACACCATGCTTACATAATGGGGCGAGCACATCTAAAAAAAGGTCTGCTGCAATCCGAGCAAAGCTCGTCATACGCAGCGGTCCTTTTCCTGCCGTGCTCGCCGCCATTATGTGCATGGTCGATGAGCAGGTAGCCACCTAACATCTGCCGACTTCGGGGATGCCCAATCCCCCTGTCGGTTAATCCCCCCGCTGTCTTTGTGTGCCGACGGGGGATCCCACTCCCCATCGGCATAAACCCCACAATTGTTGAATGCCGAGGGGGGTGCCCAATCTCCCTCGGCTCACAGCCCCCCCACTGTCTTTGTGTGCTGATGGGGGAGCCCACTCCCCGTCGGCATAAACCCCCCAAATTGTTGAATGCCGAGGGGGGTTCCCAATCCCTCTCAGCTCGCGCACCCCCACTGTCTTTGTGTGCCAACGGGTTGCCCAATCCACGTTGGCATTACTTCCTCCCCCCGTTGTGCCTGCAGGGTGCCCAATCCTCGTCGGCTACATGACACCCCCTGCAAAACGAAAACTGTCTCGCAATGGTTTTTCCTGTTTTTTTAACCTGTAAAATGAAAACGGTCCCTCGTAGTCTCGGATGTTTCCCACCTGGGCTGGGCGCACCTTGCCTCCCTCACCCCCGCCTCATACTTACTCTGTGGAGTCAGGCATGACGATCTTCTGTTGACCGGGAACACGTCTGCACTCTTCAAAGCCGACCGCGAACTGAAGAAATGCCGGTAAGCTGTATAATGGAATGAACAGGGGGTTTTCAACTTTAATGCATATCTCGGGCATTGTTGGGAATTTTGGCCCCAAATTTTCAACATGGGGTTTTTGGGACTCCTTCTCATGAATTCTTGCACTGTCAAGGCATTATTCGGTCCCGAAAGGTTATTTCGCAGTCACTGTGTAGAATCACCTTTTGGGGCCGAGTAACGAAATGACAGCGCCACTGTTCATGAGAGGGACTCTCAAAAAGCCTATGTTGCAAGTTTGGTGGGAAAAATCCCCCCAAAAATGACTGTTTTACGAGCGTGCATAGCAACTGCGCACCACACGCTCATAAGTTAGCATATTCGCACTATTTTCATGCCAGATTCTCAACATTGGCATTTTACCACACCTTCTTGTAAACCGTATAGCTGTCATTTTTCACATCCTGCCCGAAATTTGTTTTCGCACTTCCGGTGCAGAATAGCACGGTCGCTGTGTGAAATCAGTGTTTGGGACACATTATGAAAATGACAGTGACACTGATCATGAGCAGAGGTCCTAAAATGTCTGTTTTGAAAATTTGGTGACAATACTCCATAAAATGACTGTTTTACGAGCGTGCATAGCAACTGCGCAACGCACGCTCATAAGTTAGTGCATTTGCAATATTTTCACACCATATTCTCAACATTGGCATTTTACCACACCTTCTTGTGAACTATATAGCTGTCATTTTTCACATCCTTGCCGAAATGTGTTTTCACACTTCCGGCGCAGAATAGCGCGGTCACTGTGTGAAATCAGTGTTTGGGACACATTACAAAAATGACAGTGATACTGTTCATGAGCAGAGGTCCTAAAATGCCTGTGTTGAAAATTTGGTGACAATACTCCATAAAATGACTGTTTTACGAGGTGCATAGCAACTGCATAATGCACGCTCGTAACTTAGCGCATTCACAATATTTTCACACCAGATTCTCGAATTTGGCATTTTACTACACCTTCTTCTGAACTGTACAGCTGTCATTTTTCACATCCTTGACAAAATGTGCTTTCGCACTTTCGGCACACAATAGCGTGTTCGCTGTGTGAAATCAGTGTTTGGGACACATTATGAAAATGACAGTGGCACTGTTCATGAGCAGAGGTCCTAAAATGCCTGTGTTGAAAATTTGGTGACAATACTCCATAAAATGACTGTGTTACGAGCATGCATTGCACAGGTTGCACGCATGCTCTTAAGTTCGCAAACTTCTAATATTCTCACTCCAGATTTTCTACAGTGCCATTGTTCTGCACCTCCTAATTAACAGTACAGCTGTCATTTTTCACATCCTGACCAAAATCTGTTTTTGTAGTTCCAGCGCAGAATAGCGTGGTCGCTGTGGAAAGTCCGTGTTCGAGACACATGATGAAAATGACAGTGGCACTGTTCATTAGCAGATGCCCTAAAATGCCTATGTTGAAAATTTGAGAACGAAAGTCAATAAAATGAGTGTTTTATGAGTGTGCATTGCACAGTTTGCATGCACGCTCATGACTTTCTGAATTTGTAATACTTTCACTCCAGCTGTTCATCATTGGCATTTTTCCATACCTCCTTATGAACACTGCAGCTGCCTGAAATGTGTTTTCGCACATCCAGCACAGAATTGCACGGCTGCTGTGCAAAATCAGTTTTTGGGACAGTTTGAGGAAATGACGGTGAAACTATTCATGAGCAGAGGTCCTAAAATGCCTATGTTGAAAATTTGGTGCCGACACTCCATACAATGACTGTGTTGTAAGCGTGCATTGCACAGTTTCCATGCATCCCTGTAACTTCGACAATCTGCAATATTTTCATGCCACATTTTCACCACTGGCATTTGTGCACGTCTCTTTATCAACAATCCAGCTGCCATTTTTCACAGCCTGCCCAAAACGTGTTTCCGCAGCTGTGGCGCACAATGGCGTGCTCACTGTGCAAAATCACCTTTTGAGACACAGTCACAAAATCACAGCACTATGCGTCTCTAGCTATGCCACTCCTACTGCCAATGCCAGCGCAACAACATTCGGCATTGACAAATGCTTGTTTTAACTGCATTGCAATTTGGCTACTGTGGCCACAATGGAACAATGGATAAAACATCAAAATGTGGTAGTAGTAGTAGCAGCAGTAGTAGTAACATATTTTATTTATCATCAAATGAATCAGACACTCAGTTGAGCAGAGCACATTTTCAGTGCAGTCTGGTGCATTGTGCAAGGTACAAGCAGAGGAACATTAAAATAACATGTTTAAACGTTACAACATTTGTGTATAGGTACATTCATACAGTTAGACAAAGTTGCAGGCATGGAATGACATACAGTATTTGACAGTAAGTGCAAAACTGAAAAGTTGCTTATTTTATTCTGGAGCTAGGCAGCAGGGCTGGGGCTTGCTGGTCTGTTCAAAGTGCCATTGCTTTACTTTGATCATACTGATGGGTTTGCCTGCAGGTCTGAGGTGGATTGGCATGGCATTCCAAAGATTAGGCCCCACATACAGGAAATGTATGTTTGCCTACCTCCAGGTTTCTGGTTGGGAGGGAGAATTCTATCCCCCCCCCCCATGGACCTTGTTGACCCCTTGATATCGCTCACATGGATATTTTTCATTACACATTCTGGGGCCTTGTTACTATAGCATCTGTGCATGAAAGCTAGGCAGTGTAATTTCATTCTCTCTTCTAACCTTTGACATCCTAGTTTGATGAAGAGTTCACAGCTCTGTGTTCTGTGAGGGACATCCAGGATGAAACAAGCAAATCTGCTGTACATGGTGTCAAGTTTTACCAGCTCCAGGCTAGATGCTTCTGAGAACAACAGGTCACCATAGTCAAATACTGGTTGGATCATGGATTCTATTAATTGTTTCCTTGTCTTTGTGTTTACTGAATGTTTAAATTTGTAAAGAGCTCCTAAGAGTTTCCCCAGATTCTTCATCAGGTTATCTATGAGGACATTCCATTTAATTTTCTCATCTAGCCATACTCCCAAGTATCAGTAACTGTGGACTTGCTGTAGGGTGACTTGGTCAGTGGTTTTGATTTGTAATGTACTTGTGGCTGTGCCCTGACCTTTGTTTCTGTTGAAGTACATTACCTGGATTTTTTTAGCATTCTGTGCTCATTTTGAGTGCAGGTAAAAGTCCTGGAGCTCAACAAATGCCTCTTGCAGTGTGGGTTCAATGTCTGAGTAGTTTGTGCCTACTGTGTAGAGCATTGTGTCATCGGTGTAAAGGTGGAATTTGACTTGGGGGTCGGACATGGTGAGAGTGTTTGTGTATATGTTAAATAGTATGGGCCCTAAGATTGAGTCTTGGGGGACACCAGAAACTATGGGGGCGAAGGAGGATCTGAAACCATTTAATGACACCATTTGATTGCACCCTATTAGGTATGACTTGAACTAGTCCACTGTGCTACCTGTCAATCCCACATTTTTTATTCTGGTGAAGAGGATGTTGTGATCCAAACTGTCAAATGCTTTTGTCAGATTAACAAATATGGCTCCCATTGCCTCCTCTTGTCCAGTGCCTCCTGGAAGTCTTCAATTACATTTACTGGTGCTGAGGTTGTGCTGTGGAGTGGTCTGAAACCAGACTAGAAGTTGCTAAGTAGGTTCTCTGATTCTAGGAAGTCCTTCAGTTGGATGCATACTAGCCTTTCAAAGATCTTAGAGTCTATGGATAGCAGGGATATTGGATGGTATTTCTCTAATTTGTTTTTTGGACCGGCTTTGTATATTGGAATGACCAGGGCATCCTTCCATTTTGATGGGTATATCCCAGTCACCATAACATGTTGAATAGCTTCACCAGTGGGGCTGCTATTATTGGGGCTGCATATTTGAAGAGTGTGGCAGGAACGCCATCCATCCCTCCTGACTTGGTGTTGCTTTTTAATAGCTTCTTGCAGACTTGTGTTACTGTGACCTTGTTAAATGGGAAGGTGTTTTTGGGTGGGAGTGTGTTCTAGAATGTTTGCTTGAGTGGGTGTATGTTTTGTTTTAAAGCTTTGGTACCCATGTTAATGAAGTATTCATTAAATTTGTTTGCTATGTGCTCAGACAGTGGGACAACTTCTCTGTCTTTTCCAAAGAAGTTGAGGGTGTCTGCCTTTTGGCTTCCCTGGAGTTTTTTTATTATTTTCCAGAATTCCCTAGGGTCTGCTCTCACATTGCCTGCCAGGGTTGTTTTGAATAATTCCTGTATTTGTGTCCTTACTGCTGTGGTGTATTCATTTCACAGTTATTTGTACCTATTCCAGGCCCAGGCATTGTTTGTTTTTTTTTTTTTTCCTTTTTCTCTGATAAAT
This sequence comes from Neoceratodus forsteri, assembly GCA_016271365.2. Classification (NCBI taxonomy): domain Eukaryota; kingdom Metazoa; phylum Chordata; order Ceratodontiformes; family Ceratodontidae; genus Neoceratodus; species Neoceratodus forsteri. The sequence goes on from CM028130.1 coordinate 1,321,376,984, forward strand.
CTCTTTGTTTCTTTAGTCTGTGGAGGTTTGAATTGTACCAGGGGGAGTTCTTGTACTTCATCTATCAGACTCAAAGGGGGGAAAATTTGTTGCAACTATCCATGAATTCATGGTAAACAAAGTCCCATACCTTGTCTACCGTGGGGATTAGGTCGACCCTGTCCTAGTCTTTGGATTCCAGGTTGACCATGAAGTTCACCTAGTCAAAGGTTTTGTATGATCTATATTGTACTGATTTTCTGGGGCCACCATGTTTAACTCCCTTTCTGATACAGAAAATTACTTGGTGATCCGAGAAGGAGTCTGGTTGTATGCCTGACGATGCAAAGCAGTCTGAGTTGTTTGTTAGTGTTATATCTAATAGTGCTGAGGCTAAGTGGTCTTTATCATTTAGCCTTTTAAACTCAGTTATGAGCTGTGTCAAGCCCAGGTTGCATTTTAGTTCCATTAGGTCATGACTGTTATATATTTTAACCCAGTCTATGTTTAGGTCTCCTGGTATCAGCAGCTCATGGCTCTTTGGGAAGTGGCCTAAATAGCCCTGTAGTGCGTTAAATATGTGTGTGTTTGCCTGAGGGGGGGTGATACATGCTGATAAGTGGGATGGGTCTGTGGAAGGGAAGTTTTAGCTCCAGTATCTGCACCTCTAAACCCATCCAGTCCCATATGGTTTCTGTTTCTCTGTCTAGTATGGTTTTCCATAGATTATAACCCCCCTCCTCTTTTGGTTCTGTCCTTTTTCCACAGATTGTACCTGGAAATACTGATTTGCCTGTCACCAATTTTGCTGGATAGCCATGACTCTGTGATAACCATAATGTCAGGGTAGTGTTCAATGGCCCATTCTGTTATGTGGTTTATTTTGTTAACTATGCTTCTGGTGTTGAAGTAAATCATACTTAATCCTTCCCCTCCTAGGACATGTGCAGAGGAGTCACAAGTTGTTGCTTTAGGGCCAGGATGTGAGTGAATGTCCCCTCACACCAATAGGTATGCTGTGAGTATGGGGGGGCACTGTTTATCAGCATCTCCAGACAGTGGTTGTGTTTTTTGCCTGCCCTACAATTTATTTTTCTTTTGTAGCCATAACTGTGCCTGTCACCCTTTTTTTGCCAGGTTAGCTGGAAGGACTTTATGCTGGTTGATTTGGTCATGTGTCCTTCAAGTGCTGGGTTTAACATACTGGCCATGATTGCTTCTGTCTATGGTTTGGTGAGGAAGAATTCAAGTGGCATTGTCTCTCTTCTATATATGCAGTTTACCAGGGGAAACTGCAGGGAGGAGTATTGTGAGGGTGGTGTGTGGTTTAGTGAGCTTAGTAGGTACCGACATAGCAGGTAGGTCAGGAGCCACTGTATAGTTGTTTGGTGAAGTGGGATGCTAACTTTCTGTGTGGCCTGTGCAGGTGTATCCTGTGCTTTGATTGTGAACCGAAGGGAGAGAACTTGCCAAAATGCAGGGACTCTATATCAGCTGCTCTTTAAGGTTGGTTACTATTTCACTATTTTTGGATGTCAGTGCTGAAGTTCTTATTGAATATCTAACTAATAAAGGATTTGTAAATCTCCATACTTTTATGTTTTAGAAAAGAGAGATGCTGCTTTTGGTATGAAATAATTTAATCAAATATGATAATTTAGAAACAGACACATATAACTTAATGGCAAAAAAGGGTCATATGGCCCATCCAGTCTGCCCCAATGTTCTCTGCCTAATCTGTCTCCGCAGACCTTAATGGGGCTCTGGTGATCCTCTCCCTCCCTACCTATTCAGTAGTAGTCATTTTTATTTATATTTTGCACCCTTCCCCAAGGCTGAGGGTGCCATTACAATAAAGTGCATAGGTACAATAAATACAAGAAGTAAATCAACAAAAACAATAATATAAATTAATACATTGCTACTTAACTAAATAAATAACTAAATACTTATCTCTCTAAACTTCGGCAGCAACAAAACCAAAACAAATTTATTATTATTTAAATATAGTATTGGTTTAAATGACTTATAATTTAAATGGTGTTATGGTTGGTGTAAGATAACTCAATAGATAGGAACTACTCCCTGTGATGCTTGGCCAGCTGGTTATGATTGTTCTATGCTATTTGTAATATAAAAATATAGTCTGTGCTTATGGATGCCCCCCTCCCCCCAGGTCAGAGAAGCTACAGGATATATTAACCTGAAACCAGGAGGTAATTAAAGGACCAGATAGACTTAATTAGAACTGACCCAGCTACCAGGATATAGGGCTCATAAACTTTTATGATGACTTAGAGGAAAATACGTTATACCACCATAGTGCTAAAAGTAATAAAAACCTTTGATATGCCCTGGGAATAGGAACTCCTCGAGATCAAAGAGGGTATGTTAATTAAGGAGTCATATTGGGAAATGAGTTTTTACTGATGTTACCTTATTTGAAATACCTCCTGATAGGACATCCTATTTATATATTTTTTATATTTTAAAAGGAGGAGCTAGATGACATCATAGAAGGGGTGTGGAAACAAAGCATTTTAACTGTATACTGTGTTTGAACTTGTGATATATCTTTTAGGCTCTTAAGAAACAAGATCTCTGATCTAATGTAAGCACTGTATGGAGGTAATGCATTAGATAGAAAAGCTCTAACTGTATATTGGTAGGAGTTTGTCTGTAGTTTTCTTTGTCTTTCTTTATGTGATTGTATGCTCATTGATATATTGTTCTGTGTTTACATTTAACATATTTTTATCCATTTTTAAGTAAACCTTTTATTTGAAAGATACTGCTTGGGTCTTCCAAGTTCTTTCTTTTGCATGTGACATATAGAGGGTTAAGACTGACAAAACTGTACAAGAGCTTGATGATGTTACTAAACTGGGAAAAGGTAAGAATATACCTAAGGTCTTTTATAGAATTTTAAGGGTTCATTTTGGAAGCCTGACTTGGTGCCCCCTGGCATAAGATGGTACTGCAATCCCAGAAGAGGGTATGAATCTGTGCCTGTACATTTGGGTATTCTAGATAAGGTTCACAGTTTGAATCTCCTCAGAACTTGAGATTAAAGGTGATTCAGACCCACAAGCAGACAGGAGGGTTACCCTGTCTGTTACCTGTTCACATTATTGCACTCGGAGCTTGGCACTGTGGGACCAGAAAGCCTGACCTGCTCAGTGCATTTGTGACACTCCCCACACACTTTTCTATTATTTTGTTAGTAATATGTTTATTTAACATTTAGAACATGGTATGTCCTGATTTAGTAGTTAGTTCAGACTGTGAAATGTTGATGAGTGTTTTTCTGTATTACTGGCTAAAAATTGTGCTTTCAAAATAGAAACAATTGGCAGAAAAGCCTGGTGAGTGAATCCTTTTTGTCCAAATTCCTTGGGATCCTTGAATGCTGCTTTAGTTTGATCTGGTCTCCTCCCAAGTTTTTTTTTAAAGTTACTGGGTCCATGGGCCAGGATGGCCACCATGACTGATATCAAAAATATCCTTCAAAGTCACCCCTGTACCTTCCCCAATCTGCTAAATTAAATCTGCCCTGCTCCTGTTGCAGGGTGAAAAAAAAAAAAAAAATATATATATATATATATAATTTCAATGTGCTTATGCAACTAGATAAGATGAGATGATGGTTGTGTGACTTCATTTCATTTCATTTTTTATTTTATACTGAAAATGTCTGTGGGCAATACCCATTTTCACAGACTTGATTTACTATTATGGCTTTCCGCCTCTCTATCCATGTGATATACCACCCTGTAGGGGTATGATGCAAGGAATCATAGAGGAGGGTTCCCCCCTTACAGGTGCCACGGGAATGATTGCATTGGCTAAAGGTAGCTTAGGAAGAAGCCCATGGGTAAGAGAGATGAGCTGCTAGAGGAGAAGGGGTGGATGGTGGGCAACAAGAAATGAATCCTGGAGAGCCCCAGGATGAGTGACCCTTTTAAGCCTGATGGGGAAGTGATGTAGTTGCTCTGCCCATTGAACCTCTGGCTTAAAGCCCTCCCGTTCAATGTGCTTATGCAACTAGATGAGATGAGATGATGCTTGTGTGACTTGATTTACTTTTGTGGCTTTCCACCTCTCTATCCATGGAATATAGCACCCTTTAGGGGTACGATGCAAGGAACCCTAACCACTTTCAGTCTTTGTTGATTTTCACATTCAGGAATTGGTGGAACAAATTCGGTCTTATCTAAAAGATTCAACTCATTTGATACATTTATTAGAAGATTTAAATAACAGTAGAGTTTTGGTAGGAACACCATATTATCTAGTGACTTTTGATGTTAAAGATTTATACACTTCTATTCCACATTTGGAGGGGTGTAAAGTATTGGATGAAACTTTGTCGAAATACAGAAATGAAACTAAACCACCTAATGAATTTTTATTACAATTGACTCATTTAGTGTTGTCACAAAATTACTTTCGATCTGAAAAAACATTTTACGTTCAAGTAAAAGGCACTGCCATGGGTTCAAGCATGGCACCTTCGTATGCAAACTTATTTATGAATTGGTTTGAAACTTCATTTATTTTTGAAAACAATATTTATCTTAGTAATATATTACTTTGGAAATGTTTTATTGACGATATTTTTGTTATTTGGGTAGGAACAGAAAAAGAACTTGTGGATTTTTTTTCATATATTAATAATTGCACTGAATTTTTGAATTTTACTATGAACCATAATAGGGATGAAATTAAATTTCTGGATTTAGTCATCGTTATGAAAAATGATAATTTGTGCACTAAAACCTTTCGAAAACCTACTGACAGAAATACCATTTTGCATGCAGAAAGTTTTCATCCTAAAAAATTAATTGATTCTATCCCTTATTCTCAATTTATAAGGGCTAAAAGAAATTGAACTGATATGTTAGAATCAACAAATGATATGAAAAAAAGATTTGAGGAAAGGGGTTACAGTTGTGATATATTGAAAAGGGCTGAAATGAAGGCACACTTAAAGGATAGAAAGGATTTATTAAAAAGTAAGGTTCAAAAAAACACAGAAATAATGGACAAAATTATCTGTTCTTTGAATTTAGTGATATTTTTTATGGTATTAGAAAATCTGTTCAAAAAAATTGGAACATATTGAAGTTGACCCCTATGGGGAATAAGGCTTTTAATAAAGGGGTACAAGTTGTTGCAAAAAAGGTTAAATCATTATCAAACTGTATAGTACATATAGACCATAAAATACCAGAAATCAAGAAGTTTTCATCATTTACAAGTGAAGATTTGAGAGGAAATTTTAGTTGTGGAAGATGTATTCATTGTCACAATACATATAAAATAAAAACTATAAGAAATAGTAGCAGGGGGGAAGACTTCACCATAAAGGACTTCATTAATTGTCAGACAGAAGGGGTCATTTATGGTATTAAATGTCCGTGTGACTTAATGTACATTGGCAAACTGAAAAGAGCTCTAAAACAAAGAGTAGGAGAACATAAGGGATATATACGAAATAAGGATCTTTCTTCCCCGATAGCTAGACACTTTATCGAAAGGAATCATTCCATTGCCACCTTAACATTCTTTGGTATTGAAAAAGTTCATAAAAACAATAGAGGTGGCAATTATAATACGAAACTATTTTTAAGGGAAGCTAGGTGTATTAATTATTTTCAAACTACAAATCCTAAATTTGGGTTAAATGAATTGATAGATTGGCAACCGATCTTATAATTAATTTTTATCACTTTTTGTCAGTAATGCACAGCCTATTATTAAAATAATTTACGGTATAAGTGGCTGTAAGGGGGAGTGGAACCCATAATAATTCTGTTTAATCCTTAAATTGGAGTACTTTATAGATAATTTTGTTCCAATAAGATTCTTTTTGAATAAGTGGCTAGCGGGGGGAGCTGAACCTGTAACTATGAAGTAATCTTTTTCTATATTTCTTTATTATTATCAGGTTGTTATTTTGTTAATGGCATAAGTGGCTGTAAGGGGAAGTGGAACCCATAATAATTCATTAAATTTTTAAACTAGGGTACTTTTTAGAGAACTTAGCTTTAATAAGTGGCTAGCAGGGGGAGCTGATCCTGCAACCAAGAAATAAATCCATTTCTCCGTATATCTGGTTGTTACGTTTTCAATGATAATCATGAAGTCTAAATCAATCAGATTATGTAGGGATACTTCCTATTTTGTTTAGAGCATTTATGTTAAGAATATGAAACATATCTGTTATGGCTCACGCTGACATTTTTTGCTGAGAGTTTACCCCTTTACAAAATAACATATAAGAAGTGTTTCAGTATGCATAAGGAAATTGATATCTGAGAACTTATTTGTCCCACAAAGAAACCTTTAGTTACCATTTCTCTTGATGAAAATCGCAAAAATGTTTTAGTAATAAAGAAATACGTTTGTTTGATCACAACCTCTGACACAGAGAATTAAGGTATTCAGTGCCACATAGTGGCAGGTCCAGCACACAGGTGAGCACATCAGTGCTTACATCAACGTTTGTCGTTGGTTGCTGGATTCAGAGGCGTTGCTTCTCCACCTTTTAAAAGTGAGTTATTCATTTCCCCGCGTTCTTACTCCCATAGATCAGACACCAGATTTACCTCTTAAATAATTGGAAAAGTAAGTTTTTTATTCCTATTATAGATATATTCTCGAATAATGTTGTGCTTTAGTGTTAAAAAAGTAATGGAATGTTAATTTTGCAGTAGCGTTCTCACATAGTGTTGTCCTTTGTCCTTCTTTAACATGCAATACGATTTGAACATGGTGACGGCTTAAAGAATCTAGAAGATAAAGTTACATGAAAGCAGGTCAGCGTTTCATTCTATTTGGACTTAAATTTAGTAATGAGATTTTTTGAGTAGTAGGAGAATAGAGTAAAGAAAACTGTAGCTCCTTACGGTTTCAAGTGGGGACAATCAATATATTTAAAGTGCTAGTGTTATATGTTAAATGTTTGTTTTCTTCTTTATTCTGTTTTTTGATATTTTTTTAACCTTAACGCTCAAATTATAAAAGGCAGTCCAGTTGTTATATGCTTTTTGAAGACTTCAAATTATAGTAATTTCAAGATAAACATGTTTGTGAAAGATACACAAGATGTAAATGGTTTAGAAGGGCAACACCAGGAAAAGCACATATACATATATATATTCTATGAGAAAAGTGAATGTCAATCCATTGCAATAATATTATTAATTGAGAAGATTTATTACATTTGGTTATTTATTATTTTATATTGTTTGTTAGGTTGGCATTCTGCAGTGGCTGTAAGGGGGAGTTAAACATAGTACCTGATGTTAGAGCATTAGAAGAAATTAGATACTCAAAATGTGACATGTAAGGATGTTTTTTGATGTTTGAACTATACTGGGTGTTTACATAGTAATATGAATTTTTCGAAAAATTATTAATGTACATTTTTTGTATATTTATGCTTTAGAAATTTGACCAGTGTCCTGATGAAGGGTATATCCTGAAACGTTGAATATCAACCTGGAAGATATTTGAATAAAATTTTGGACATTTGCTTCACAAGATTTCTTCATTTTTTGATCATAAGGGCGAGTGGGCTTCATTAGATCCAGTACTGTGTTTTTCCCTGTTTAGGTGGGTAGTGCAGGGGTAGTATGCAGGGGCCCCTGTTAGTTAAACTCCCCCCCTCAGCAGGCAGCAGGGCAGAAAGGTTTTGAAAAAAAAATGTTTTATTTCCTTGGCTGCTTGATCTCTCAGAACCCCCCCCCCCCCCGTGCAGTCAGCTCGAGTCCAGGGCACCCACACACTGTGACTGCTGTCTCTGCTCAGTGTGTGGGTCATGTGTGTTTTTTAAAAATGAAGTAAAGTCAGTGGCAGGCTAGCGCAAGTTCGGGGTTCCTGAACTTGAACCCCGAGTGTAGCGCTTTGAATTAGGGAACCCAACTGTTTTCTAGGTGAATCATTGCTGAGCTGTGGAAGGAAGAAGTGCTTGAGAGTGCGACTGGAACCAAAGGTGCTTACCTGGGTGTTGAAGCTGGTTCTGTTCACTCTGCATTGGTGCCCCTCCTCCAGTCAGTAAAGCTGAAGCAGCAGTAGGTGTCTGCGGTCTCCAGGAGCAGTTCATTGCATGGTGTGGGCTCTGTTCTGCCACATTTTTTGTTTTTTAAATTATTTAAAAAGTTGTCCAGTCCCTCAGTGGTGACGGTGTCTAAGAGTTGCATCGCAGGAGACAGAAAGAGAGAAGCCATCTAGCATCAGAGGTCCTGCAAGTCCCTCCCTCTGCCAGCTACCACCCACCTTCCAAATCAATCTCCTTCACCCCAGGCCAGGGCAGTGAGTCAGCTGCAGCACCAGCTTTTGGGTGCTGTCCGCCTGAAACTTTTAAAGGAAAATAAAATAAAAGTTTAAAGGTGCCAGTAGGGTGCAGTGTGAAATGGCCGAATACTGTGGAGCGGGGCCGGCCAGAGAGCTGAATCTAAAAAAATTACTATTCATTGGGCATAGCGACAACCAGGGGCAGGACTTCAAGCCTACAGGCCCTAAGGGAGGACATGAATATTTATGAGCAGGCTCCCCAAGGGAGAAGCTAAGGACAATATGCCAAATTGAGGGAATATATACTTAACAGGACAGCCTTTTGTAGACTTAAAGGGGCAAGGCAAGCCACAGCTACATTAAGAAGCCTAGTAGGACTTGAGTGGAATTAAAGGGGTAAGGCAAGACCCGACCACTTAAGGAACCCAGGTGGGCTAGTTAAAGGAAAGAGTTGGCAAGCCCAGGTGCCCTGCATATTTCTGTTCCCACCCTTGTCCCTGACACACTTTAAGGGGGGTTTAGAGCCCAGATATAGAGTGGTTGGCTCTGGGGACTCCCAGTTGACTGCCTCTGCGTTGGGACAGTGACTGAAGTCACATTGGTGGGAAGAGGGTTTTAAAATATTTCCCACCATTGGACTGTCCATAGAGGTGGCTGAGGAAGGAGTTGGCTAGCAGCTCGGTAAACATGCTAGGGTAATTAAACAAGGTCAAGTCAGCAGGGCAATAATGCTGTACTGTACATGAATTTGTAAATTGTGTGATTGCCCCGAACTGTGTTCTTGTGCCTGCAATTGTCCCAAACTGTGTTCTACTGCCTGCAATTGCCTCAGACTGTATTCTATTGCCTGCAATTTCACTGAACTGTGTTCTATTGCCTGCAATTGCCCTGAACTGTGTTCTATTGCCTGCAGTTACCCCAAATTGTATTCTTATGCCTGCAGTTTCCCTGAACTGTGTTCTATTGCTGCAATTGCCCTGAACTGTTTTCTACTGCCTGCAATTGCTCAGAACTGTGTTATATTGCCTGAAATTGCCCCAAGTTGCAACTGTCTTGAATTGTGTTCTATGGCATCCACTTGCCCTGAACTGTGTTCTATTGCCTGCAATTTCCTCAAACTGTGTTCTATTGCCTGAAATTGGCCCAAACTGAGCTCTATTGTCTGCAATTGCCCCAAACTATGATCTCGTGCCTGCAATTTCCCGAAATTGTATTCTACTGTCTGCAGTTGCCTCGAACTGTGTTCTAATGCCTGCAATTGCCCTGAACTGTGTTCTACTACCTGCAATCGCTAAGAACTGTGTTCTACTGCCTGAAATTGCCCTGAATTGTCTTCTATTGCCTGCAATTGACCCAAGCTGCAATTGCCCCGAATTGTGTTCTATTGCCTGCAATTGCCCCAAAATGTGTTCTGTTGCCTGCAATTGCCCCAAATTGTGTTCTACAGCCTGCAATTGCCCTGAACTGTGCTTCTACCTTGTAGTAGTGGTGTCCAGAATCTGTCTTCAGCAGCTCCAGTAAGGTGTTCAGCTGGTGCATCCACACCTTCAGTATCCAGCCTGAGTAGTGTGACTTTGCAGTGTGAGTCTTCTTGGAGAACGTCATTCACTTCTCGCACCCCCTTTCAACATCATGTTTGTTGTTTTCCGCTGGTACCAGGTTACGTTCAGGCCCTGTGCAGATCTTGTCATCCAGTTTGTTGCTTTCCTTTCTCTTCACGGTTCTTTCAGGATCTTCTGTTCTCATCTCCAAATCAATGCCCCGTTTGTTATTTTGCATTCTTCCTTGGCTCATCTGGCTTTGGCACCCAGAAGCCCACCGTCTATCTGGCTTCTGAAAATATCTTCACCCTTGTCTTCAGTTCCATGGGTCCTTCTCATCTGTTCCTGTATCTCATCCCAGCAGTCCATGGAGTGGCTGTGGCTGGTTTGTTCCTGTATCTGGTATCTCATCCTGGCAGTCTACTGAGGGCTGTGGTTGGGTGATTCCTGCATCTGACATCTCATCCCAGCCACCCACAGAAGGACTCTGGCCAGATCCTTAAGCCTGTTCCTCATTGCTATATTCATCCTTCATATGAACAGACTTTGAAAGTTGAGCATGTATTGCAAGCTGTACCATTTTAGAGTCTTGCTATAGCTTACAGTAATAGTCCCTGGGTCAGGAGTACTCCAGGGGCAGAGGTGCACCTCAGGGTCTGGGTAGAGTTATCCTTACAGTATTTAGAGTTATCTTTACAGTATTTAGAGTTATAATACCTAGATTTAGAGGTTTAGACCTTCATCCTGCAACAAATCTTACAGGGCTAAGTTTTTCCTTTTTCCCTATGACCTTGTCTTCATTCCTTCCTTGTTATTAATAAATACCATGCAGCATCTGAATCTCATTCTTGACTCCCGCCTCTCTTTGTCAGGTGATATCATCCACCTTCACAGAACCTGCAATTCCCCCTGATGGGAGTGGCACTGGTGTTGGTAAATAGTGTGCAACTTACCTGGGTCATCATAACACTTTATGCTCTAGTTACTTTTTACAATAATTGGACTACTTGAGCACACCACAAAACCATCACTGTACAAATTTTTGGCACAGCGAGCAGGGTGCAGGGCGGGTTTTCCAAAGAGCATAAAGCTGGAAGAGGAATAGAACCAAGATGCCGTTAGAGTCCAGAAATGGTAGTGAAATGGATGGATGTGTAGGAGAAGGTCCAGGGTGGATGCATCCTTCCACATTAACCATGCTGTATTAGTTTGGAGTGCTACAGCTCCCATGCTATACAGGGGAACTAGGTGGCGGAGACTCCAGCAGCCTAGGGTAGTTTCAAACCAAGATGCAGTCAATGTTCTGGCTCTACCAAATTCCACAGCACCAAAGAGTAGAAATCCTTTTGGGACAGTTGAAGGGAGCTGCCCATCAAGAAGTGCAGTCATGGCCTAAGTGGGAGATGGCAATGGCATACCCGATTTTCCACAGGTTACAAGACACATTCATTACTCAAACCAAAATAGGAGTTAAAAATGAAATTTTTCTCCCGGACTCAGAGACCTCAAGAAATGTTAAAGGAATATGTCCTAAGTCTACAGGAGATTCTTTGAGCCATTGAGGGTGTGGATTCCAGAGAAATGTAAGACCCAGACAGGACCCTCACATAGAAGTTCATTGATGGAGTCCACAGTGAACCTTTGAGAAGGGAACCGTGAATGCTCCATCTGCAGGATCCAGAGCCTCCCTTTTTGGATTTTAAGGAGAAGGTCATATGCATCCTAGGCCCCAGCTGAGCAGGAGAAGACACTGCTTTATGTCAGCAGCAGATGACATCTTTCAGCGCAGCGTGGTCTGAGTACTCTACTGGAGGTTGGAGGCAGGAGGATCATTGGTCTCCAGGGCCATGTCCAGAGAGATGGTTTATGCCGAGCAGTTACGCCAGTTATTTCACGAACATAGCTGATGCCTAAGCGCAGATGGCACAGATACAGGTTCTGCCTCATAGGACCAGCCAAGGGTTTGGGGCTGAATAGACTGAACAGTTTGCAGTTCTCACCCTGAAGGTTACAGAAGTATGCCATGAGGTACAGGACCTCAAGAAGGGCTGGTGACAAGGACCTGTTGGTGATCGATCAGAGCGGGACTGAAGACCCAGTGAGATGGTGTCCCATCCAAGAAGGGGAGAAGGCCAATGCCCAACTGACCATTTTGATGGCCAAGGAAGACCTATTTGTCATCAGTGTGGAATTGCAGGACATGTCGAAAGGAGATGGGGACAGACTACTACCAATGAAGTAGCTTAAAACAGGGAGTCCTTGGGAATGCGGGATGATTTCCAGAGAGCAAAGGATCGGGTCCAGACTCAGTAAAAGGCCAATATTTTTTGAAGGCAGGTGCCCAACAGTGACAGTACCTGTGAATGTGCACAACCTTCTAGCATCATTAGACACAGGTTCCCAAGTGACCACTATGCAATGGAAATACTTCTACCAGCATTGGTCCCACAAGACTTACAACCTCCCCCTCAATTCTGGATTTGCCCAATTGCCAGTAACAGGGCTGATATTCCATATCATGGATACATTGAAGCTGACATCCAATTAGGGGACCACATCCAAGCTCAAGAAGGCATCGTAGTAAGTGACGTCAACAGCAGTAAATTGCCCCTGCTCATCTTGGGAAAAATGTAGGATCAAGACATCCTCTAGCATACTGAGTGGGCTATGGCAACAGACCCTGCCAGGACAACAGTACCTGATTTTAAGGCAAAGAAAAAGGGGAAAGAGGAACTTCAGATGCAGCAGGAGTGGGGTCCAATGCCCAGTTAGTTAACAAATACCCCAGTGAAAGGGCCACATAATTATACAAATTAAGGAGATATAGTGTCAGTGGCAGTGCAGGTAGCACACTCGCCTCCGAGGCCAGAAGGGTGGAAAGTGGTGGGGTCTAGCCCCACACTGAGAACGTGGGATAAATACCAATACTGACACTGTAGTGCATCAAGAGAGGGTGCTGCACTCCTGAGGTGCAGTCTTTTGAATGAGATGTTAAACTGAGGTCCCATCTGCCTGTTCTGGTGGTTGTTCAGGTGGATGATAAAGATCCCATGGCACTGCTCTATAAGAGTAGGGGAGTTTTATTAGTAAATGATATAACAGAATGAACACTTATTACCATACATCCAAAACCATTCAACAATCATAAATCTTGTCAGATTACAAAAATTAAACCATTTTAGAAACATCTTGTCTGCTAATTTCACAATCTGTGTTTTAACTGGTTAAAAAATAAAGAAATGAACAAAGCAGTTACACTCTTCTAGGAAAACAAACATTAGTTAAAGATTTGCCCTACTAACTCTAGCCTTTGGGCCCAATCCACTTCTTGTCTCTACTCCTTTAATTAAATCCTATTTGTGAATTCATTCCCATGTATTTTGAGTCTGTTGTCTTTGGTTACTGTCTCAAAAGGCTTTCTAGAACTTCTTAGAGTTATTTAACCCTTTTATTGATATAGACATAACGAGGTATCCCAGGATTTGAGTTTGAAAAGCTCTCACTTGGTTTTATCCAAGAGATTTGTTGAGAATTCCATTTCTGGCCATTTTATTTTAAATTACCCATTCAAAAAGCGGAATGAGGAGAGCTCTCCACCAGTTTACTACAACTTGTGAGAGTAATTTATTTTTCCACTCCAACTGGTGTGTCCCAGGGTTCCTTATAAATTAGGTCCAAAACTTATGGCAGGTACAATGAAAAATTAGGAAGGGGGGAATGAGCAAAAAACAGATGAAAGTCCAAATAGCAAACAGTATCTCACTCAAATCTCAAATTAAAAAATTCCTCTGAATCCAACAGGCTTTTCATTCTGTCTTCATTTATTCTTGAAGAATTCAATCAGTTGCTCTTTAAATTATTTATTACAATGGTTCAGAACTAAATGTTCCTTCTTCAGACAAATGAGCATACTAAAAATTGTACCTAGTGACATAGTGATGATCATCCAATCACTGCAACCGACCAACTGTAGTTTGGATCCGGGCCCCACTTGCCTCTTAGTAGGATGTGTGGCTAGAATCGGCAAGGTCCTTGCTGAGATAATCTGGTTGTCATTGGAGAAGGGGATCTTTCCTGACCCCTTGAAGGAAGCCGTGATTAGGCCCTTTCTAAAAAAACCCTCCTTAGACCCGGAATGTCTGGCCAACTACAGGCCTGTCTCTAACCTGCCTTTTGTAGACAAGGTTATTGAGAAGGTGGTTGCGTTGCAGTTGGACGATCATTTGACCAGCCACAATGTCTATGATTCTCTCCAGTCAGGACTTAGGAAAAGACATAGTACCAAGACAGCCCTTGTTAGAGTACTTAATAACCTCCTAATAGCGAGAGATCGAAAGACTGGTTCCATCTTGGTCCTTCTTGATCTCTCTGCGGCATTTGATACCGTTGATCATGGGGTTCTTTTGTAGCACCTGTGGGTTATCTGTGGGCTATCTGGTTTAGTCCTCAGTTGGTTTCGATCATTCCTCGAGGGTAGGACTCAGAGGGTGGTGTCTGGGATTTGTTCCTCGACATCATTCCCCCTATCCTCTGGGGTGCCGCAGGGCTCTATTTTAGCACTCATGCTATTTGCAGTATATATGCTGCCATTGGGAGTGATCATTAGGCACTACAGCTTGAGTTTTCACTGCTATGCAGATGATACTCAGCTGTACATGTCCTTTGTGCCTGGCCAGGATGATGCTGTCTCGGTCTTTAATAACTGTCTTACTGAAATTCAGGACTGGATAACTGTGAACTGGTTGCAGTTAAACCCTGAAAAAACTGAGGTGCTGGTTGTGGACCCAGGCCATCGAGGAGTAGGTTCGTTGACTGGGTCATCCTCAGGTCTTTGGCTTGGGGGGACCCAGCTGACGACCTCAGACCGGGTACGGAACTTGGGCGTTATATTTGATGATTGTCTGACCCTTAAACATCAGGTGTCAGCTGTTGTCAAGACCTCTTTCTACCATCTGAGGAATATAGCCCGAGTGAAGCATCTGTTTCCTGTTGATGACCTTCCAACATTGGTCCATGCCTTCGTTACCTCCCGCTTGGACTACTGCAACTCCCTGTACCTAGGGCTACCGGGGGTGGATATTAGCCGTTTGCAGCTGGTGCAGAATGCGGCTGCCAGGCTTTTGACTGGTACGTCAAGAGCCAGTCATACAATGCCTGTCCTCCATGGACTGCACTGGCTGCCAATTCAATGGCGAATCACCTTCAAGGTCGGTTTGCTGACCTATAAGGCCCTACACGATCAGGGACCTGGTTACCTGCAAGATCTTCTTCGCCCTTACTTTCCTTCCCATCGGCTCCGATCCACCGGTGAGGGATTGCTAGAGATTCCCAGGGTTCATTTAAAGACATCAGGGGAAAGATCATTTAGTTTTATGGCTCCAACCCTGTAGAATTCTTTACCTCATCGGTAAGAGAATGCCTGACTGTCCAAAGCTTTAAATCAGCTTTGAAGACGTATCTGTTTAACCTAGCATATCCGGATTTTTAAAATATATTTGTGGATTGTTTTTAAGATTTAAAGTTTTTTGTATTGATCTGTTGTTAAAGCACCTTGGTTTTGGAAAGGCGCTTCTTAGAAATAAAGCATTCATTCATTCAAATTATTATTTCTAGAACAGAAATAAAACATAAAGTAAATTCACACTGCCAATTCTAATTATTAAATATTCATTGTACACTTCCCAAATTTATCTTTTAAGAAAAGGTGGAACCAACCTTATTCATTCATTCATTATGAAGTTCAAAGAATGAGGGTAGGAAAAAATGTGCTGCCTGCATTCACATAAGGGGCTCTAAGAAAAGCATAAGATATCATATAAGCTTTTTCTACTATGAAAATCTTTTTTAACAACAAAATAATGAATGTGAACAACTCATTATGTAGATTTAAACATAGTTATTGGCACCTTGTTAGTGCCTTGAAAACGTTTCCAGTTCTGATGTAATCAGTTTTCCTAATTTTATATCATTTGCCCTATGACATATCAAAAAGAATTGTTATTTTAAATAACATGTGGATCTATCATAGCTTTATAGCTTAAAACTGGTATTTAGGGTAGTGAATAGCCAAATTGTTTTACCAGCTATCTTAATTCGTGTTGACCCTCTATATGACTAAATAATGAATAATTACTGCATGACATACTATGCTTCCGATTTTTCACATTCCTTTTAAACTTCATTTGCCCAATGAATCTAACATGAATTTCACAGACCCAGACAAGTTTTAAACAGATGGGCTATATTACTCTAATTGAAATTTAATATGCTCTAATCCTTTGTGAAAAAAACTTTCGAAATCAAACAGTAATTTAAAAAACAAAATGGTTTTACCTTCAAAGTTAATTCAAGGTAACAAATGCTGCCTAATTCAACAAGTGATGGCCCCGAAATGAGTTACACCATCCAGCTTTTACAGCTCGCAGGACATGCACATTTCAAATGATCTGCCATTCCACAGAGCGCCAACTTCAAGAGAAACACTCATTCTGCACTTAATAAAGAAGGGGCTGGGCCAAAGGGTGAACACGCTTTGCAGTATATCGCCATGATGATGTCACCCTAAGCGGCCCGGTCAAAAGAAATCTCTAAGATGAAAAGGATTCAACGGAGATCCCCCTTCTAAATTTCTTATGACCTTTCTGCTTTCTAATCTTTAAAGAACTGCTTACTTGTTATAAATATATTTATTCATATGGCTTCTCAGGGCCAAATGTTTATGAGATGTGCATGAAATATAAACATTACTTCTCTTTATGAGAAAGAAGGTACAAAATTGGAGAAACAGAAGGAAGGGGAGAAAATTCCCTGAACATTTACAGGCCTACCACACCGCTAATAGATATAAAGCTTTACGCCCCAGCTCTCCGGATCAACACCCAGGCATTGTGGATTCGACTGTGGAAGGCAGGCCTACCCTTATGTTGCAGCCCAGCTACCTGTCCCCTTCAGCAACTCCTCACCAGCTGCAGAACGGAGCTACAGATAGCGGAGGGCAGCATCCACCAAAGGCTACGAGGGAGGCCTCCGCTATCAGCGGAGATCTCATCTTCAGTGTGGACCATCCTGAGCGCTCTACATCTCCAGGGCAATTGATCAGAGAAAACCCACCAGTGTGGTCAGATAAGTAGTCATCCATCTATTTTCTTTCTATTCCTGTTCTTTTAATCCCCCAAGGAGTTGTAGGTATGGGGTGAGTTTGGGGTGTCTAAATTGATCGTCAGTGGGCAATCTCCTTGGCTGACCCATCTGCTACCTTTTCTCCATGTTACCCATGTAAGGGAACTTTTGAGCCCCTTTTCTCCCCAACCTTGTTCCTCGACTTGCACTGCCATATGGCAGAGAAGATGCCCCACTCCTATACTGGGAGGGATTCAATGAGGCCTACCAACAAGCTCTCAGTGGACGTCCTGATCAAAAGTCCAGACACGTCTAGATGGCAAAGAAGGCCTTTTTTGTACCATCTGATTAAACAGCAGCACTTTTGTGTGTTCTACCTCACTTACTTGTGTGTGTGTGTGGGGGGGTGAGGTCCACTGTGAAGCTGTGTCATATAATAGGAAAGTATTTGACAGCATGTGTAAACTGTTGTGCTGAATGGGTAGCCAGGATGTGTTTTACGTGAGGCCCTAAGTGGTGAATGGCACAGGCCTGTGCCCCTCTGGTATGTTTTTTTTTTATTATTATTATTTTCTATCAAGGGGAGATCTCCCAGCCCCCGCATTGGGTGGCTTACAGTACACTCTTCATAGGTGTGCCGAGCCTGACCTCACCAAGATTTTTGTTGTGAGAACCTGTTGGCACCCATCAGCAATAATCCTAGGCTTGCCGAAATAGTGGGCAGTTCCCCCCCCCACTTTCTTTCCTGCAAACTCCCACCTCATTAGAAGCATTGTATAGTCCCACTTTAACTACCCTAGCTTCTGAGCTACACCGCTGGAGCAGATCTCTCAACCCTCTGGGGTTGCAATGAGCCACATGGTCCAACCTTCTTATTGGGTTGCTCGATTCTTTCAGGGGGGAACCTCCCCCCCGTACTCACCGTAGTGCTAAGGAAGGATAGATACCACTTGATAATGCCCTGGGAATAGGGGCTGGCCTACAGCAGGGCTCTGCGGCCGAAGAAATGCCTCTATATCCCCAAATTGCATGGTACACTGTGCATAATGTATATAGTTTGTTAATGTGTTTATGTATGTTTGTTTCACAAGAGACACACACAGATGTTTTGTTATTTGTTACTATGAGGTCATCTGATAGGGTCAGGGTATATGGGCTTTACCCACTCTCTCCATATCTGGTGGTGCTCTATAGAAATTTGCCTATTCTGGTTGGGCTGCCCTCACCCCCTATCTGCTGGTTGTTCTTGATATATCTCTTAATTAAATATTTGCTCCCTATTACTAACAGGTGATATCACTTGTCTGACATGGAACATCAGAGGACTTAACACCCCGAACAAGAGGAAGCAAGTTTTGGGCCACCTTAAGAGACTGGGAGCGAGGGTCACCTTCCTGCAGGAGACCAAACTTACCGGGGGGGGGATCCTGAGAGACTGAAGAGGGAGTGGGTAGGTCAGGTCATTCATGCCTCAGCCTACTCTAGAAAGAGAGGGGTGGCAATTCTGCTTCACAAGCAACTACAATGGAAATTGCAGAGACAAGTGAGAGACCCTGAGGATAGATGGGTGGTGAAACTCATGGATATTGGGGAGGGCCCTCTGATTCTGGGTAACATATATGCTCTGAATGAGGACTCGCCCTCCATCTTTCACAAGTTGGCCCAGGTGCTGGGATCCATAGATCCAGAAGACACCCCCATTTTGTTAGGGGATGATTTTAATCTTAATCTGGACCCTTTCCTGGATAGATCCCCTTCCAATACTGAGCCCCACTCCAGGACTGTAATGGCAGTGGCTCAATTACAACAAGATTTGGCCCTTACGGTCATCTGGAGAATATTTCAACCCTCCCAGTGGGACTACACCTTTCATTCCCCAGTACATAGTTCTCTTAGTAGAACAGACTTCTGGCTCACATCTCCTACTATTACTAGTAACACTGTTAATACCCTTATTCATCCCTTAGTTATTTCGGATCATGCCCCTGTGCACCTTGCCTTCACATGGGGCCCCCCTCTCCCTAAATCTCCGGCATGGAGGCTAGACCTAATGTTACTTCATGACCCAGACTTTCCCTCTTGGCTTCAAAAGGAAGCAATGGAATTTTTTTGGCATAACCTCATAGCAGATGCCTCTGCGGGTACCACATGGGAGGCACTCAAAGCTACTCTAAGAGAAGCAATAATAGGGTATGCGAGCCGGTGCCGAAAGAGGAGGGAACAACATTTGAGGGGGCTTGAACGACAACTCCGAGAAGTGGAGCTTGCTTTTAAGGCCTTTCGTGTCCCTTCCCTTAGGTCAGAGGCAGGTCACAAGGTCACCTCTCTGAAGATGCAAGTGAACGAGCTGGTCTCTAGAAAGGCAGAGATTTCGATCATTAGATTCAAGCATAAATATTGGGAAGGGGAGAAAAGGGGGTAAGCTGCTGGCATACCGTCTCAAAAAGCAGCAAGCCGAAAGGCATATAGCAGCTTTAGAGGATGCAGGGGGTAGGACCCAGTCCTCAGCGCAAGGTATTAATCAAATAATGATGGATTTTTACTCCTCGTTATATAAATCCTCCAGAGCCCCAGACCCCCAAGGGGTCTGCCCATTTCTGGAGTCCCTACATCTCCCCAAAATCTCAGATGCCCAAGCTAATGCCCTAGACACCATCCTCTCCCTTAAAAAGGGAAAGGCCCCAGGAGGGAATGGTTTCCCTATTGAAGTGTGGCAGCTGTTGCATCCCATAATCTCTCTGGTATTGCAACAAGTATTTACTGAGTCATTGCAAACAGGGTTTCTCCCTTCATCCCTTAGGGAGGCGACTATTACTATCCTACCAAAAAAAGGTAAAGACCCTCTTAAAGCGTCCAGTTACCACCCTATTTCATTATTGAATGCTGATAGCAAGGTGCTAGCTAAGATACTAACTAATAGACTTAATCCTCTCCTTCCCAGTTTGATCCACCCATCCCAAGTAGGCTTTGTTAAGGGACGCTTTAGTGCAGACCATATTAGATCGTTGGTAAATTTAATCCATAAGGCCCAAACATTATCTTCCCCCGCTGCTGCCATTGCAATAGATTTCAAAAAGGCCTTTGATTCCCTGGAGTGGGACTATATCCAACAAGTACTTTGCACTATCGGCTTGGGGGTGGGGTTTCGGGCCTGGATTGGGGCAATATATTCATCCCCAGCTGCATGGATACTCACCAATACGATGCTGTCTCCCCCATTCATACTGGGTAGGGGTACCCGTCAGGGCTGCCCACATTCCCCACTACTTTTTGTATTGGCAGTAGAACCCCTGGCAGTTGCTATTAGGCAAAATCCTCTAATTTCCGGGGACCAGGTGGGAACAAGGGCATACCCTACACTTATGTATGCGGATGACCTATTGCTCCCTATAGCCAATATCGTCACTTCCCTCCCTCCCCTACTGTCCACCTTGCCAGATTTCTCTACATTTTCAAGGCTCAAGATTAACCAGGCCAAGACGGAGGTCCTACCTTTAAACTCTAAGTGTGCTTCTCAACTGGTTACTCAGCATGGGCTCCGAATGGCCCCGGAGGGGATTACCTACTTGGGCATTACTATCTCTCCTAATCTGCATAAAATCTGGGACCTGAATATGAAACCACTTTTTGCCTTCATTCGTACAGAACTGGACAGATGGAAATCTCTTTGACTGTCACTTGTAGGTAAAATATCCGCAATTAAAATGGTCACAGCACCAAAAATTATGTATCTTCTCTTCCACATTCCTTTGAAAATACCTCGTTATTGGTTTATTAAGTTAGACTCCCTGCTGGGATCCTTTTTGTGGGAGGATAATAAACCTAGGTACAGTAGAAATAAGCTCAGAGCTCATTGGTCGGAAGAGGGCTGGGGCCTTCCATGGTTAGAGGGGTATAAATGGGCCTTTCAGATGGCTCAGACGTTAAAATGGTTCCTTTTCCCTGAACACAATGCTCCCCAGTGACTGGATATGGAGAGAGAGGTATGTCAGCGTACTCACTTGATGCTATTGTTATTTAACCATCCTCCTAAGGGCACTCGCTCTCATTCTACTGTAGGTCCCTCTCTGGAATATTGGACCAAGGTGCATAAGAAGTTGGGTGCCTCCCCATCTCCCCTAAGACTTACCCAACTATGGGGCAATAATGAGATTACCATCAATAAACAACCAATTGCATGGCCCTCATAGGAATGTGGTGGTATCTCATTGCTTCGAGATATGCCCATTCCTGGCACAGATACCCTTAATTCCTTTGAGGGCCTGCGGAGCTCTTATGGGATCTCTCCCAAAGACTTCTGGTGATTTCTCCAAATAAGAAGCGCCATCCTTACGTACAGGCATAAGCAGCACCAAAAGCAACAAATCTCTCAGGTAGAGTCATGGCTGGCCTTAGAAAGAGTACAGTCAAGCTGGGTATAAGTGGCCATTCGGAGCACCATCCCATCCAAAGCAGAGGAATCCAAGCATAAATGGAAGAAAGCACTGCATGCTCCTATTACGAAACTGGAGTGGAAGTCTTGCCTAAATCTAGCTCACGGGGCATATCCTGACACCAGTAGTCAATTAATACAGAACAAGATAATTCACTCCTGGTACAGGACTCCTGTAGTTCTTGCCAAGGCAAAGCTGGCACAGTCTGACCTGTGTTGGAGGTGTCAGGAACTCCCAGGTGACCTGTTCCATATACTTTGGTCCTGCAGGCTGATCCAGCCCCTATGGCAGGCTACCTATGAGATGGGGTCCGAAATACTTAGGAAGCTTGTGCCTCAGTCCCCTGAGTTGCTGTTATTAGGACTCCAGACCCCGGCCCCTCACCTTCATCTCTCCAAGTTGAAACTACTTCTGACACTCAGTATGCAGGTTAAAAGACTCCTACTGTGTAAATGGCAGTCCCAGATAATCCCTTCCCTGGGGGAAGTACTTACCTCCATGGCTCAAGTTGCCAACTGGGCCAGAATATCACATACTGTGACCAATACCCTCTTTAAATATACTGCCCTCTGGACTCCCTTCCTTATGTTTTTGAAACCTAGGGAGGGAATCGGCTGAATAGACGCAACCATGCTACTATAATGGTCTCCTCTCATGGTGCATTTAGGGGCAAGTGCTGGTGAGATTGTTACTGAGTTATAGAGGACCCTGCTCTACGGATGACATGGTATAATATCAGTAAAGGATAGTATCTCCTCTGACAATGAAGACCTGTTTGCTTTGTGTGTGTGATCTCTTGTATTTTGTAGGCATAAAGCAGAGGACAGCGGCCCTGGACCTCTAATAATTTCTGATGCTTTGTCAAATACTGCAGAAACTAGCAGGATGGGGCCAGGTAAGATATTCTTATTTATTTATTTATTTTTTGTTAACCGGGTTAGGTGCGGAGAATATATACATAAAATGAGATGAGATTCTACATTACAAAGTACAGTATATAGTACAGGTACATAGTATATAGTACAGGTAGGTTAGAATACAGATCAAGTCAGACAGTACTCGAGATAATACATATAGCTATGCAGAGATGACAAAAGTGACATTAGTACATGCAAATAACTGAAACTGGGCTAAGTGGCAGCTATAAAGACATTTTATAACAAAGCTTGTTTAGAAGTGCAGCAGTGTCTTGGGTGAAATAGGGTGGTTAGCTGTGAGACATTAAGTGGGATCAAAGCATGTGCAGGGGTCTCGGGTTAGGCGGTGATACAGTTCCTTTTTGAAGATTGGGTGGGAGTTAGCCTGCCTCAGGGCAGGAGGGATGGAGTTCCAGGTGGTTGGGGTGGTGCAGTTAAATGCTCTAGAGCTTTTTGAAGTAAGACACCTGGGTATGGTGAGTAGAAATTTGTTTGCCGAGTGTAGTGGGTGGGCAGGTGTCTGTGGTACAAGTACATCTGCAAGGGAGGAGGGTTTGGTTACGGATTACAGAGTCTCTGAGGGACCTTAGGGAGTATATTCGGTAGGCAGTTGGGGAGAGCCAGCCTAGTTCGCTATACAGTGTGCAGTGGTGCTTGAGGCTATGGGAAGAGGAGGCATACCGTCATATGTTGTTATACGCAACATCCCATTTATAGAGAGCAGTCTTATGGGCATTAGCAAAAGTGGAAACACCATATGTCAGTGCTGGAAGCAGAATGCACTTGGCAATTGCCAATTTGGTGGATGGTGTTAGCAGGTGACAAGTCTTATAGGCGATTCCAAGTTTGGCATTTGTTGCTTTACAGGTTGACTGGATGTGCAGACTGAAATCAAGGGATTTATTAAGGAGGACTCCCAGGTATTTGAAGGATGTGACACAGTCGATGAGAGACACCCCCCAGAGTCATGGACTAGGAGGGGTTCCTTACAGGCCCTGAGTTTGGGGGCAGTGTCAAATAGCATGGCTTGGGTCTTTTTCGTGTTGAGGATGAGCTTATTAGCATTTAGCCATGTTTGCACACTCCTGAAAAGAGGAGAGGTTTTTGTTAATGATGTTAACTTTGTCAGCACTGGAGTAGAGGACGAGATCATCAGCATATAATATAGCTGAGCAGGAGAGTATGGCATAATCTATGTTGTTGATGTATAGCAAGAAAAGAAGGGGTCCCAGGATGGAGCCCTGGGGTACTCCGATGTCAGTGCTGGTCACATCCGAGAGAGCGGAGTTGAATTTAACAAGCTGTAATCTGTTTGATAGGTAGTTGTTAAACCAGTCAACTACTGAGGATGAGAAGTTAAGTCTATGCAGGGTTGAGAGAAGCAGGGGATGATCAACAAGATCGAAAGCTTTGGTAAGATCAATAAATACTGCTCCAGTGAGCAGGCCTTTGTCCATGTTGCAGAGTACATCGGTGGAGAATTTGAGAAGAGCGGTTGAGGTACTGTGCCCTTTTCTGAAACCATGCTGAGTGTCTGAGAGAAGGTTGTTCTTTGTGAGATAGTCAATGGTTTGGGTTGCAACAAGCTTCTCCAGTAGCTTGCTTAGCACAGACAGGATGGCTATGGGCCTGTAGTTGTTGATATCCTTTGGGCCTGCTTTTTTAAGAATAGACATAACTTGGGCAATCTTCCAGAGATCTGGGACAATGCCAAGAAAGAGAGACAGAGTGAGAATCTTGGCCAGTGGCGAGGCAATTAATGGTGCCGCTAGCTTCAGAAGTCGTGGCTCGAGTGAATCTGAGCCGGGGCTAGTGCTGTCAGATATGTTTTGCAATAGCCTTTGGACCTCGGATCTAGATATAGCTTTAAAGTGGAAAGGGGGGGTAGTAGTTAGTTGGCAGTGGTCAGCACCAGATGCAGATCTCTGGGGTGTGCAGTAAGGCTGAGATGCTGTGGGAGGTGAAGCGAAGGATGAGGTGTACTGAGACAGGTCCGTGAATAATCTGTTAAAGGCATTCGCTATAGTGTTCAAGTCATTGCAATGTACACCATTTAGGATCATATCCCCTTGGGTCGATGACTGGGTAGCCCCAAGAAAGGTCTTGATGTGTGTCCAGAATTTTCTAGGGTCACCAGCAGAGTTTGTGAGCAGTTCCTTACAGTAGATGCTCTTTGCTGTTCTGATTTGTTTTTTACAGGCACTCCGAGAGGCCCTGTAGGTATTGTAATCCTCCAGTAGTCTGGACACTTTATACTTCTTCCAGAGTTTGTCCCATGTGCGCAGGTCAGCCAGCAGGTCCTTGTGTAGCCATCTTGTTTGTTTACCCCTGACCCTTCTGGTGACCTTTGGGGTATTTTTATCCTGAAGTGCTGTGAAATTATCAATGAAGATATCAAGGGCTATTTGAACATCATGGGAGTGATAGATGTCAGACCAGTCAATACAGGATACATCATAGAGGAAAGCTTCCACGTCCAGTTTGGCAAATTTGGTAATTGTGATGTAGCGTGGAGGGGATGGGGGAGCAGTCTCCAGGCTCCATACACAGAAAGTGGGGGAGTGGTCTGTGATAGCATCTGCCAAGATGCCTGCAGTTTGCACATGGTCAAGGCGATTCACCAGTACCCAGTCTATGAGGGTGGAGGCGGTTAGAGAAGAGGTGGTTCTAGTGGGTTCAGTTAAGATCTGGTACAGGTTATAGCTCTGCGTTAGTGTCAGCAGTGTGCTGTGAGTTGGTCCCAGCCAGTTTAGGTTAAAGTCACCCAAGATTATGACCTCGTTTTGCTTGGCGTTTGTGACGGTTTGATTAAGTGAATCCTGAAGACCTGTGATACCTCCAGTGGGTAGGTTGTAGACGCAGATAATGTGGAGTTTTTTTGCACCAAGGGCAATGGTTGTGTGTAGGGACTCACAGACTGAGGGTGAGCCAGTGAGTGGGCAGACCGTAACATCAAGATGGTTTTTATAGAGGATAGCGACCCCCACCTCCACATTTTGGGGAAGCCCTATCTCTCTGTATCAAGGAATAATTGGGCAAGGAACATGAGTTTGGAATGTGAGGCTTGAGCCATGTTTCAGATAGGCACAGTAGGTCAGGATTGTACACTTTCATCCATGCCTCGAGATCAGCAAAGTGCTGTTTGTATGAGTTTGCTATAATGCAAGGCACCAACTGCTAATACTTTCAAAGTTAATCTCCAGCTGGATAGGTGTTGTACATCCAGGCACAGAGCATTAACCTGCTGCTTACCTGGCTAGTATATTCAGTTCGTTACTATTTGGCCAGCATGTTCCGTTCTCTGCTTCTACAGACATGTGTAACAGTCTGCAAGATCTTTGCAATGTATCCGACTGTTTTAATGTTTGTATCGTCTTAATAAGTCAAATCAATAAAACTTATTAACCACATAAAATGAGTTCCCAGTCATTCATATAAATGCAGTTGTCTGTTCCAAATGAGGACAATTTCTGTATCCACAATCCTCTAGGTATCTGCTTTTCTCACCAATATCTGCTAAGTGATATGTCGTGCATCTGCATTCTTATCTCTTTTTTAATTATAATTTCTATGCCTTACTCATCTGTTTTACTTCTTTCTCCTGAGGTGGCTTCGTTAAAAACACCCGCATACTCAGCTGAGTTAAACGCTACCTCTTCCCTTTCTTCATTAGTAAATGTAAAAGTTCTGGTTTCTGGTTCTTTTATCTGTGATGCCATATTGATTCTGGTTAGAGAGCCATGTACAGTATTTGTCTAGAGAGCTATATATTTGTCAGATTTGGGAGCTACTAACTATAACCTCCCTGTTTAGGTTATATTAAAGTATTAGGATGTGAAAAATAAGAATTGTTAGTGCTCAGTCCTCCTATATAAGGAGCCAAACTGACTAGGTGCAAATAGCAGGGTTTAATAAAAGAAAGTAATATACACCAAAGGTGTAAATGTCTATGCACACTCTCAAAAACAATGTTTCTTTCCCTTTTCTTAAAACTTTTGTTTTATGCTTTAAATGATCTTATGAGTGCTTTTCCCTTTTTGAAAATTAATGGAAGCACTCTTTTAAAGACACCAGACTCATACCGCTATTCTTGTGTTTAAAAATTCATTTGACATTTATTTTCATTTGACATTTGTTTTGGTTTTCAATATATATCATTAACTTGAAATGTCACCAAACCACAAGAACCAACAATCCATGAAACAAGACCAATTTACTTATCTGGCTTTACAGCCTATGCATCGTTTTCTGGCTTTATAGCCTAGGGCCCAGATATTCAAAAGGGTTGCTCCATGCGCAACAGGGTTGCGCATGCGCAAGTCCTACATTGCGCCATTCTGCGATATTCAGCACGAGGCAGTTGCTCCACTGGCAACAGGTTGCGCAAAAGAGCAATGCAAATGAATGCATGCTCAACAGGAGGGGGAGGAACCGTGCATAACCTGCGCAACCCGATATTCAGTCGGGTTGTGCAGAGTTGTGCATGCACAACCCCCAACCTGCGCCTGCACAACCTTGAGCCAAAAAAAGGATCAAGTTGAGGCCACCCACAGGTGAGCTGCTGTATTGCAGGCGCAACACAGCAGCTGCCACCCTAGCTGGCTCTAACTCGGTCCCTGTGCCCCCCACCAGCCCGATCACGGGCATAAGTACATGAGACCCCCGCCCACACATCTCCCACAGCCCGATCGCGGGCATCACAGATTACAGAACCCCACACTATCCGAGCCCGATCGCGGGCTACAGTTATAGAAACCCCCACACATGTCGAAGCCGATCGTGGGTAAAACAGGTACATGAAACCCCACACATATCCACCCCTCGCCCACATCTCCCACAGCCCACTGCGGGCAGAATGTATGAACCCCCAGTGCCCGATCGCAGGCAGAATGTAACCCTCCCCAGCACGAATATCTCCCTGGTGGTCCAGTGGACCGTATGTGTGGGGGTTTCATGTAACTGTGATGCCCGCGATTGGGCTGCATTGTGCGTCGGTCCCCCACGGCTGCTGCCTGGCAGGGTGGCCAGGAGCAAGTCCTCGGGGATCGGCGCACCTACATGCAAATGGCATGCAAATGGGGCCATAAATAGATGCAAATGGCCACCCCTGCGCCTTGCATAAATTATGGCCCCATTTGCATGTCACCTTTTGAATATCGGAAATTTGAGCATGGCGCAATGGTACTTGCGCCACCGCAAGTTTAATGCTCAACTCTGGCAACTTGCGGTGGTGCAAGTTCCACAGGCGCCTATCGCGCCAAGTGCTGTGTTGGGGTGATATTCAGGCGAGTTGCTCAATAGCGCAACTCCTTTGAATATCACCCCGGCCACACCCCTGCGCAACTATTTTGAGCAGCGCAGGGGCTTGCGCCTCAGAATGGCGCAGTTTGAAAATCTGGGCCTATGTGTTCTTTTTCAGGTTTTCTGGCTCAATTGCCTAATCCATGACATATCTTTGCTGTATGCTGTTTGTTGCATGCTGCATATTTTGTACACCATCTCCTGCTTGCTGTATGCTGTTTGCTCTATGCTGCATATTTTGTGTGTAAGCTCCCGCTTGCTATCACACTGATGATTTCAGAGAAAATCTACGCTTTGTTGAGGTGGTCATAAGCTTTGCACTTCTGTGCAACATCTTGCTATTTCTGAGTGCTGAACCATCCTGCCTCACCTTGGTACAGGTGCAGTCGCATTCACCACAACATGCTGACGTTTCAGAGTGTAAAACATTCCATTTTCACAGCTAAGGTGGTACTGCATCTCATTCACCATTTACACTCTTGGTAGTGTGCACATCAGCAGAGCGGAGGTTAAATTCTATGACCTCCCATTATTGTTGACATAACATGTATGTTTTTATGCATGAATTTTAAAGGGGCTGTGAAATTACTTTGTCCCTGTTTGTAAGACTTTCATTTTTACTTAATGCTCTCATCCACAAATGTACATACTAGTTTATTTATAACACAAATATGCTAATTAGGCATTTCTCATTATCTACAAACGTTCTTATTTATCTATTGTTTTTCGTACAGAACCTTTTGGCAAACCACTGACACATATATATCAACAGCAGATAAATGCAAAATCATTTTTTTTAGATGACATTCTGCTTTTATAAGAGGTGCGGGGACTATCAGAGTTCTTAAGTAACTGCTAAAACCATTGTCATGATTCAGTCCTTTTGGAAGCATTGTGTCCATTTCATGAATCCAGAAAGTTTCTCTTTGAAGTAATAGATCCTTCACATTACCTCCACGCTCAGGGATCTTTACAGCCTCTGAACCCACATGTATCAGAGATGCTGTGAAGCCATGTCCTGCATCTTCATAATGTTGTGTCATGGCATATTTAAAGTTTTTGCATCTTATTGCTGTCCTATGCTCTCTGATTCTGGTTTTTAAAGGTATTTTTGTTTGTCCGATGTAGGCCATACCACATGCACAGGTTAACATGTATACCACATTTTCCGTGTTACAAGTTATGAAGCCCTTTATTTTATTTTTTTTACCAGATCTTGGGTGAGTGACTGTAACAGTTTTTCTGTTACTGTTGCATTGGGTGCAATTTCTGCACTTAAAAGTCCCTTCAGGGGGTGGGGGTATCCAATCTGGTCTGTTACTTTCTTTTTTCTCTATGAACATGTTTTTTACAAGCAAATCCTTCGGACAATTTAGTTTTTTATAAATAAGGTTGCTACTTATAGACAACCTGGATTGTCAGATGGCCAAGATAGGAATGAAGGCAGAGGGGAGATTTGGGGATGGGGAAAGAATTAGGAAGGGGGAAGGGTGGGATTTAGTGATATTACTAGGAAGAGTTATACAGGTGTCATTTGATGTAGGTGAAGGGGCTAAATTGGGTTGGTAGGAGGGAGGGACTACAAGGGGTCCTGAGCTGGGTGGCTGAGGGGGTTTAAAAAGCCATGCAGCCCTCAGGTTCCCCTCTTTTGCTGGAAATGTATCACATTTTTCAGCACTTCATTGCAACAGGTCAGCTATAAGGACACCTATAGGTAAGGTAGAGGCCTGCAGGCCAGCGTTCGGCCTGGGTGGCCACTTGGAGGCCATGACTTGGCCTGTATTTTGGTGCATAGAGTAATTAAGTAATTAAGCATTTTAATTATTAAGTGTTATTTATTTTAATATGTTTCTCGGCCAGCAGAGGCTGGTGTGTTTTGGCTGCCATTTTCAAGCTAGAACTGAATTTTCTGGTATATTTGTGAGGTGAGTGGAGAGGATGATAGTTGGTTCAGGCACTGCAAAATAGCCATCTCATATGCACTCAGTTAATGCTCTTTGTTGTACTGGCATTTTCCTGTATAGAGGTACGTGTCAGCCCTGGGCATTTAGGCATTTGTAGAGTGTTCATGCTGCTTTAGGGATGCTTGGGGGCAGGGGTGCATGAGGAGCAAGTAGTGGGCATTTTTTGGAATTAGCAGCGCATTGCTATGATTGGTTTGCTTAGCGCCTGATTGTGGAGCAGTTTTGGGGCACTGAGTTGGCCGGGAATTGCGACAGCAGACTGTGAGAGGTGGTGCAGAATTCAGTCAGCAGTGGAGGGCATTTGCCTTTACCGTAGCGAGACCTGGGGAAGTTTTTCTGGTAGCGTCCATTGTGCCTTACGGGCTGAGCAGGGATCAGCAGACAGGCGGTGTTCCATCACAAGGCAGAATGGCTTGGAGGAAACATGCAGCCCAGGCCTGGGGGGGTGGGCAGGGCCATGGCAGTGAGCAGGTTTGTTGGGGATCTTTTGTGGAGGCGAGGATTATTTTTTCTAGTGAAAGATAGGGAGGAGAGCAGCACAAAGGGGGTGTGGTGGATAGATGTGGGGGGAGGGCTAAGTGCTACCGAGTGGTCCAACAGACGAGATGGCCATCGGGCCTAGCAAACAGGGTGATAAGCATTACTGCGTGGTCCACCAAGCAAGATGGCTATGAAGCCTAACTAAAGGAGGCGCCTACCCCTCAGGGAGGCAGAAGGTCACTTTAAAGGGCAAGGTGGTGGCGTGCAGGATATTGGGGCGCATTCTCGGTGGCTCATTTTAAATGTTAACTTTTAAAGAAAGTCGCACCCAGCTAATGTGGTTAGTATCAATAGGCCAGCTATGCCCTTAAAGAAGTCAGAGGATATAAACTAACCTAATAAACACATTCTGGATTGTGGTTTTACAAGGCTGAGCATGTATTTGTTACAATTTTGGATCCATTAAGATCATTGTGTGGTATGTACTGTAGATAGCAAAGCATGTGCTGAATTCTTAATATATATGGTAGGGAATCCATTAATTGCCATCATAGATTGCCTTGCTATTTTCTTAATTAGTGCTGCATGATGCTTTCAGTTGGTTTGGTACTTCAGTTTCGAGTCGCAAGGTGAAAGGGCGCCTGTGCCTCGGAGGTTGTGAGGGACAGTGGAAGTTGCAGGTGGGGAAAGGCAGCAGGAATGGCTGGCAGGCTGATTGGGGACCGCAATGGGTTATGGAGAGAGGTGTGGCAAGGGGACACTAGGGCACTTTGCATAGGGCAGCAGAAGCTGGGAGGAGATGGGAGCAACCTACAAACACTTGACTTCCAGTCTTTCCATGAGTTCGAGGGTGGGTGCTCTGCTCTAGGTAGGAATGAGTGGGGGGGGTTGCTCCCAGGCATGCTGCCTATGGAATCAAGGATAAGGGACAGGGCCTATGACTGCTGGGGGGTTCATAAAAAGGGGGCGTTACAAAGGGTGAGCATGATATTCAATGCTGTGTTTTAGTGATATATGCTATTCAGCAGGGAGGATGGCACTGAAGAGAGCCCCGGTCTCCAGCACAAAGATGATGGAGGAAACATCCAAGCTGATGGAAAAGATGACAGAGCTCGTGGAGATGGCTCGGCAGCAGGAGGAACAGGAGGAGGCAACAAGGAAGAGGAAGGAGTGAGAGGAGCAGGAGGGCAGGGGCATGGGAGGGAAGAGGCCATGTGGAGCAGTGCCCAGCCCTTCACCCACCCCTCTGCCAGAACCTGCAATGGCACTGGCAGCACCAGGTCCCAACGGGGGTAAGGGGAATACGGATTTGTCATATGAGAGTGACCCGTAAGAGTACTTGGAGGGCTACTCAGGGATATGGGAGAGCAGGGTATGGAAAGATGGAGAAGGCACTGGAGGTAATTAAAGGAGTAAGGGTGGTGCAAGGGTCCAGAGGACCCAAAAGGGAAGAAGAGGCTCTTTGAGGGCCTGCCGGGTTTCACTCTGGGAGACCACATTCCCTCCTCCATTAAGGAGAAAATTTGGAAGGAGGAATACCTGGACATCTTCGGGCTGGTGTACGAGGGCACAGCAAACAAATATGAGCAGAAAAAGTCAGTAAGGAGATCCAAGATGGCGGTGGCACTAGCAGTGGTGGGACATAAAGAGGAGGAGGCAAAATACAAGGGGAAGAACATTGACATTTGGCAAGCATGGTTCCTGATATACAGCGCATTGGTGCTGGAGAACCAGCCAGAGTTGACAATCCCCCTCTTGACATACATGGCCATCCTTCTGAACATGTACAAGGCAGAACTGGGGTATGGCTGGCTAAAATACGACAATGCCTTCAGGAAGAGGATGGCAGCAAAAGGGGACCTCAGGTGGGACTGCACCCATGCAGAGCTATGTATGCAGATGTTACTGGTACAGCAGCGGGGCCTGAGGGGGAACACAGTAAGAAGAGTGAGTGCACCTTAGCAGCTAAGACCTGTTGAGGGTACAACAGGGCATCGTGCACCTGGGCTAATTGCAAGTTTTGGAACGTATGGTCACAGTATTCGGGCCTGCACCCAGTGGCGGGTTCCCAAGCAGAGGGAGAATGGGGTATCCCACAGGGGTTACAAGGTCAGGACCAGCCATTTTGGGGGGGATGGTCAGAGGGAGAGGAAGGGGAGGCCACAGTAGGGGGGGTTACAATTACAACTATGGGTGGAACTGAAGGGGAATGCTGGGTGGGACACTGGGGCTATTCCATGCACGAACCCCAGTTGACCAGGAGGTGGTCGATGCCTGGTTGTGGGAGTACCCCGACGCAGGAAGAGCCATCTTTCTGTTCCAAGGTTTCAGGCAGGGTTTTCAACTGGGTTTTGGGGGAGCAAGAAGAACAATGAGGGCACAAAATTTGGGGTCAATAAAGGGGAAGGAGGACATAGTGAAGAAGAAGATACAGAAGGAGGTATGGGCCTGGATGGTAGAGGGTTCCCTCACCAAGCCCCACTTTTAGGATATCTCCACTGGGGGTGGTACCAAAGAAGCAGGCTGGGGAATTTTGACTCATCCATCACCTGTCTTACCTGAAGGGGCCTCAGTGAATTAAGGGATCCCTGATGATCTACAGGTGGTGTCCTACACATCCAAGAACCAAGCAGTGTTGATGATCTGGGCAGTTGGGGGGCTTGGTTAGCAAAGACGGACATAGAGTCTACTTTCCAGCTGTTGCCAGTGAGGCCTCAGGATTGGGACCTTTTGGGGTTTCAGTTCGAGGGTGGGCTGTATTTTGACAAAGCCATGCCAATGGGTTGCTTAGTGGCATGTGTGATATTTGAAGCTTTCAGTTCCTGGGTGCAGTGGGTTTTTGGATGGTGATATGGGCATAGGCGGGTTGCTCACTTCTTTTTCGCTCATTGGGAGGGACAAGGCAGAGGGGATGATGACTGATTTTAAAGAAATGTGTGAGGTCACGGGAATCCATTTGGCAGAGGGTGAGACCAAGGGCATGGTTTTCAAGCTGGAATTCCTAGGGATAGAGGTCAATATGGTACAGGAATGCTTCCAACTCCCGAGGGACAAGGCGACATGGCTGAGGGGCCTACTGGAGCATGTCAAGTGGAGGAGGAGGGTGCTGCTGGTATTGGTTCAGCAGCTGCTGGGGCACCTTAATTTTCCATGTAAGGCCATAAGCTCAGGCAGAGCATTCACTCAGAGACTAGTAAGGGCAATGGGTAAGGAAAAGATGCCACACCACTGGGTGGACATCACAAGAGGGGTGAGGCAGGATTTGGAGGTATGGAGAGAATTTTTGGAGAATTATAATGGGGTCACATTCCGGCAGGAGGATTGGTCTTATAACACAGACCTGGAGCTGTACACGGATGCCTCTGGGGCCCTGGGGATGGGGGTCTATTTTAGATGGGAGTGGGTTTCGGAGGCCTGGCCAAGCAAGTGGGGGGAGGTGGATTTGCTGAAAGACATTACATTTTTGGAGATCTTTCTCATTTTAGTGGACTTACAGTTGAGGAGGGATAGGATGAGGGGGAAGCGAATATTGTTCTGGTGTGACAACAGAGGGGTGGTGGAGGTGATAAATAGACAGGGGGGTCACGGAGATGGTCTGCAGGGTCATGCAGCAGCTAGAACTGTTGGGGCTTCAGTTGAACTTGTCATTTAAAGAACAACACATTGAAGGGATTCAGAACGACATTGCTGACAGTCTCTCCCACTTGCAGTTACACAGGTTCCGGGAATTGACCCCACAAGCAGCAGCACACAGGACCAGGGTCCCAGACCAGCTGCGGGAGATTGTAGAGAAAAAGCCAGAGGGCTATACCGGAGCTCTTGGTCGACCAACACACTGAAAGCATATGAGGGAGCATGGTGGGCTTTCTAGGAGTTGAGGGCACAAGAGGGTCTGGAGACAGAGGCTCCAGCCACAGGGGATCAGGTGAAGCAGTATATGGTCAGTCAGTGGGGAGAAGGGATGGCCCACACCACCATGGGGGTTCAGTTAGTGGGGATAAGATGGGTCTGTAAGTACAGAGGGTGGCTGGACACAACCATGGGCAGGGTGATAAGGCAGATGCTCCTCAGTTCACAGAAGGGCCATGGGGGTGAGGAACAACAGAAGGAGGCCCATATTAGGGCAGCTACTTAAGAGGGTGATGGGGCATTGCAGCACGTATGTACATCTGCCAAAAGAAGCTTGCCTGTTTCAGGCTGTTTTCATGGGCATGGCAAAAGAGGTGTTCAGAGTCAGCAAGGTGGTAGCCACAAGGAAGTCAGAATGGCAGGGGAGTCTAAAGGAAACCAACATCAGTTTTGGACAGGACACCGTGGCGGTCCAGCTGGCCAGGTCAAAAAACAATCAACTGGGCAGGGAGGAGGTGGTGATGCTGCAGTGGCAGGCACTGGGGGAAGTTTGTGCCATCAAGGAATTGGAGGCATATGGGAAAACCAGATGTGGGAGGGTACTTGGTTCCGACACAGGGATGGGAGCCCAGTGACAGGTTTCCAGGTGGGAGAGTCCTTACGAAGGCACTAAGGTTCATAGGAGAAGACGCAGGCCTTTTCACC
Source organism: Neoceratodus forsteri (assembly GCA_016271365.2). NCBI lineage: Eukaryota > Metazoa > Chordata > Ceratodontiformes > Ceratodontidae > Neoceratodus > Neoceratodus forsteri. The sequence continues at coordinate 1,321,411,573 of CM028130.1, forward strand.
CCTCATTCATTCTGGATCGGGGTAGCACCAGAGGCCTCGGGGGGGGGGTTGTCAGATGAGGAGGTGAAGAAGGTTGGGCGGTGGAGGTCCAGATGCTACAAAAAGTATGTCAGGTGTTGATAATAATGGTTGTCTGTTTAATTTACCTGGCAGGTGGAACACTGAGGCACATCTGGATCATGGGGCACTCTTTTATTTATTGGGGCCAAAACATTTGCAGCAGCCAGCAGTGGTGGGACACAGCTGAGAATGGATGTGAATCATGCTAAAGTGCATTAGAAAGGGGTACGGGTCATGAGATAGGCCCAGTTGATGCCTTTATTGGAGGAACTCAGGATCAGGTGGAGCAAGCTGGACATGCTAATTGTACACTTGAGGGGTAACAACCTGGGGGAGACCCCATGGGGGATGTTGCTCTAGGCCATAGCAGCAGATCTGGAAGGGGTAAAAGGGTGGTGGCAGGAGGTGATGATCGGCTGGTCCAGAATCACATCCCGGAGGGTGTGGTGACAATTTGGAGAGGTCAGGACAGTATAGAAAGGGAAGAAGTGGCTTAATAGGAAGGCAGCCAAGTTGGTGATTGAAATGGGGGTGGGGGTGTGCACATACAGCACAGGGACATCTCGTTTGAAGCTTCTGAGATTTATAGGTCTGACGGGGTCCATTTGTCAGAGATTGGCATGTGCTTGTTCCTAAGGCCAATAGTGGCCCTAGTGGGAGGGAGAGATAGATAGATAAGAGGGGTCCTAGATACTAGCCTGCAAGGGGGAGCCCCATCTTCTAATGCCAGGCTGGAAATGGGCCAGTGGAAGAAAGGGGGAAGGAGATATAGTGTGATTAAAGGGGTAGGTAGAAGGGAGAGGGACAAGGCAACATGGGCTGGGGCAAAATAGCACCAGGAATGTAAGTAAAAGGGAGAGGGGAAAGGGATAGACTAGGGGTCAGATCTTAGTGTCCAGACCTAGGAGGGAGGAGGTTCAGGTAAGTTGGTACCTGGGACTGGTGATGGTGTGGGTAGTTGGATTTGGTGTCCAGACCCTGAAGGCAAGAAGCAGAAACAAAAGAAGAAGAACAGGAAGAAAGACCAAAGAGATGCAAATGAAGGAACAATTTAAGAATGTGTTTTTGGACTGAAATATAAAAGTGGATTTTACAAATGAAATGTAAAGTTAAAATTGGTGTTCAATAAACTGTTGCCAACAAGCATCCAAGCTAGCAGGTGTGGAGTGATCATTGCCAGAGGGGATTAGATGACAACTAATCAATGGGCCTTGTTTTACCACATGTTCAAACCATGGATCTGCCTCCAGAATGGCCTAGCATCTTTTTATTATCTGTTCCACTTCTCCATAGATTCTATTGTAAGTTGTGCAAAAGCTTACTCTTTCTTGCATTTCCATTTCAATGTGGTTGGTTTCTTTCTCTTTTGTTTTCAGAAGATCTGACCTTTCTATTTGTTTTACTTGCTTAACTGCTGATAGGACTACCCCTGGAGTGTAACCTCTACTCAGAAAATCGCTGACAAGTATTTACAGTTTTATTATTCATCTCACTTTCCTATCTATAGTTCCTTTTGATTCTTAGAAGCTGTCTTAATGGAACATTAGTTTTTGTGTGTCTTGGGTGATGGCTTATTTGGTAATGTAGCAACGTGTTGCGATCTGTCGGTTTTCTGAATAGTTTAGTATTTAAACCCTGGTTTTTGACATAAATTGTAATGTCCAGAAAGTTAATTTCTTCTTTACTTTTTTCTGCTGTACACTTTAAGTTCCTATCACATATGTTGATGAAACTCAGAAAATTTTCCAATTCAAATTCCTCTCCATCCCATATAAGCATTGTCAACAGACCTTAGCCATTTTGTTATATTCTTATGCCATTTATTTGCATCTTCATTCCAAATGAACTGGTCTTCCCACTGTCCTACGTATATATTTGCTAATGAAGGGGAAAAAGTGGAGCCCATAGCAGTTCTATGTATTTGTTGATAATATTGGTTCTCAAAACTGAAACAGTTATTTTTTAAAACAAAATCTGATAGCTGGGAGATGAAGGGAGAAGGAGGAACAATGTCCTTGGGTCTGGATCTTAGTTTTGTGTTTATTGTTTCAGTTCCTGCCTCATGTGGAATAACACATAGTGCGTTACCAGAACTGTGCTTTCTCTTACTTCTACATTCTTTATTTTATTTATCACATCTTTTCTGTCTGCCAAAAATGACTTCACTTCTTTCGCTAGAGGTTTTAGGAAAAAGTCCACATATTTTGATAGTGATTCTGTTAGGGAGTCAATGCTACTCACAATAGGTCGACCTGGGGGGTTTATTTGTTCTTATGGACTTTTGGCAAAAGATAAATAACCATTTTTTAAGGCTTTCTGCAATAAGGAAATTTTTCTCAGAGTCCGTTATCCGATTCTTTTCTTTTGCGTTAGAAATTAAAGTTGTCAGTTCCCTTTTAATATCATCTGTGAAGTCACGGGCCAATTTCTTGTAATATTTCTCATTATTCAGCTGTCTATCCATTCCACTGACATACATGTCCTTATCCCAAAGAACAACTGCTCCACCTTCATTGGCTTTTTTAATAATGATGTCTGGAAGTTTTTTTATTTCATTCTGTGATTCTCTTTCTTTTTTAGTTAAATTATCTTTATTTGATAAAGTTTCAAATCTTTTCAGAATGTTCTCCACATCGGTGTCTACCAATTTACTAAAGGTTGTGATCGTGTGGTTTAAAGTCATCTTAGGCATGAATTTTGATAGTTTCTTCAGATTTGTTTTCTGTCTTATACACTCTACTTCTTCCTCGTCACCATTTATTATTAGGATACTTTCCGCTTTATTTGTTACTTGTACTGGGTTTTGGACTGCTGTCAGTTTGTTAAAATGGACTTCGAGGTGTAATTTTCTGTATAATTTAAACAAATCTATTTTCAACCAGAAAGTATTTATTTTGTTGCTTGGAACAAAAGACAGTCCTTTCTTGAAGACTGTCTGTTGAAGCAGATTTAACATATTTTTTGTCAAATTAATCAATTCCATTTCTTTTGTCTCATTAATCTTCGGGGCCCCTGTTCTCCCCAATATTATCCATAATTTCCTCACTCTGCTCTTCCTCTCCCTCTGTTTCCTCTTCCTTTTGCTCCCCCCTCCTGGTCCTTTTCCTCTCCCTGTCCTTCCACTGGCCTCTTGTTTTCTGTCCTCTTGAAAATCCTGTTCTTCTTGTTCTCTTTTGTGTTCCTATATTTTCTGTGTCACTTTTCTCTGTAGTGTCTCCATCCTAATTTTTTTCTTTTGAATTAAATCTATGCCTTCTCCCGTGCCAGTTATATACTGTTCCTTCTTTATAGTCATATTAGTCCCTTTCATGTTTTTGTCTTTTATATTCAGTTAATTCATCTTTAAATTTCTTCATGTCATTTTCTATCTTCTTTAATTCTTCAGTTTGATTTTTTTTTGGATATTTTTGAAAACTTCCTCTTGTAATTTTTTAGCTTCATCTTTAAATTTCTCACTATCTCGCTTTGCTTTTTTAATTGTGGCTAGCATTTGGTTATGAGAAGCTTTGTTTAAAATGTGTTCCCAATCATTCATATAAATCCAGTTGTCTGTTCCAAATGAGGGCAATTTCTGTGTCCACAATCCTCTAGGTATCAGCTTTTCTCACCAATATCTGCTAAGCGATATGCTATGCATCTGCATTCTTATCTCATTTTTAATTATCATTTCTATGCCTTCCACATCTGTTTTACTTCTTTCTCCTGAGATGGCTTCCCTAAAAACACCTGCATACTCAGCTGAGTCAAATGCCACCTCTTCCCTTTCTTCATCAGTAAATGCAAAGATTCCAGTTTCTGGTTCTTGTATCTGTGATGCCATATTGATTTTGGTTACAGATCTATATATTTGTCTAGAGAGCTATATATTTGTCAGATTTGGGAGCTACTAACTATAACCTCCATATTTAGGTTATATTAAAGTATTAGAATGTGAAAAATAAGAATTGTTAGTGCACAGTCCTCCTATATAAGGAGCCAAGCCAGCTAGGTGCACATAGCAGGGTTTAATAAATTAAACTAATATACACTGAAGGTGTAAATGTCTATGCGCACTCTCAAAAACAAAGTTTCTTTCCCCTTTTTTTAGAAAACTTTTTTTTATGCTTTAAATGATCTTATGAGAGCTTTTCCCTTTTTGAAAATTAATGGAAGCACTCTTTTAAAGACATGGACTTATACCGCTGTTCTTGTGTTTAAAAATTCATTGGACATTTGTTATGGTTTTCAATATTTATCATAAACTTGCTAGATCACCAAACTGCAACAACGAACAATCCATGAAACAAGACCAAAGTACTTATCTGGCTTTATAGCCTATGCATCCTTTTTCAGGTTTTCTGGCTCAATTGCCTAATCCACAATGTATCTTTGCTGTATGCTGTTTGCTATATGCTGCATATTTTGTATGCTGCATATTATTGCTCTGATGATTTCTGAGAAAATCTAGCTTTCTTGAGGTGGCCATAAGCTACACACTTCTAAGCACTTTCTTGCTGCATTTGAGTGCTGAACCATCCTGCCTCACCTTGTACAGATGCGGTCATGTTCACCACAATGTGCTGACATTTTGGAGTGTAAAGCACTCCATCTTCAGAGCTAAGGTGATACTGCACCTCATTCACTATTTATACTCTTGGTGGTGTGCACATCAGCTGGAGCAGGGGTCAAATTCTATGGCCTCCCATTATTGTTGATATAATATGTACATTTTTATGCATACTTTTCAAAGGGGCTGTAAAATTACTTTGTCCCTTTTGTAAGACTTTCATTTTTACTTAATGCTCTCATCCACAAATGTACATACTAGTTTATTTGTAACACAAATATGTTAATTAAACATTTCTCATTGTCTACTAACATTCTTATTTATCTATTTTTTATAGACATTTCTCATTATCTATTAACATTCTTATATATCTGTTGTTTTTTTTATATAGATCCTTTTGGCAAACCACTGAAACATGCATATCAATAGCAGATAAATGCAAAATCATTTTTTCTACATGACAATCTACCTTTATAAGGGGTGCAGGGACTATCAGAGTTCATAAGTAAGTGCTAAAACCATTGTCATCATTCAGTCCTTTTGGATGCATTGTGCCCATTTCATAAATCCAAAAAGCTTCTCTTTGAAGTAATAGATCCTTCAAATTACCCCTATGCTCAGGCATCTTTAGCCTCTAAACCCACATGCATCAAAGATGCTGCGGAGTCATGTCCTGCATCTTCATAATGTTGTGCCATAGCATATTTAAAGGTTTTGCATCTTATGACTGTCTTATGCTCTCTGATTCTGTTTTTTTTTAAAGGTCTTTTTGTTTGTCCGATGAAGGCCATCCCACACAGACAGATTAACATTAGAGATGTCACGAAATTAAATTTAGCTGGCACAATTGCTGCAAAATCTGCAATTTTGCCATGTGAAACATTTTGCAAACTTCCACCATTACGCAAAATGTTTTGCCGGGTGCAAAATTTCACCTACAAAATGTGAAATTTCACCGCATAATTTGAAATTACACCAAATTCCACCTGAATTTTGCCGTTTCGTGGGCAAAATTTCATGTTTCAAGGGTGACATTTTGCATTTCACCCACAGAATTTTGCATTTTGCACCCTCAAAATATTTCATGAAATGTGCGAATTTCGTGAAATATTTTGCGAAATGAAATTTTCCACTTTTGCAACTCTCTAGTTAACATGTATACCAAATTTTCCATGTTACAAGTTATGAAGCACTTTATTTTATATTTCTTACCAGATCTTGGGCGATTGACTAGAACAGTTTTTCTGGTACTGTTGCATTGGACACAATTTCCACACTTAAAATTCCCTTCAGGGCGTGGGGGCATCCAATCTGGTCTGTTACTTTCTTTTTTCTCTATGAACATGGTGTTTACAGGAGAATCCTTCAGACTCTTTCCTTTTTTATAACTAATCAATGGACTTTGATTTACCACATGTTCTAACCATGTATCTGCCTCCAGCATGGACCAGCGTCTTTTTATTATATGTCCCACTTCTCCATAGATTCTATTATAAGTTGTGCAAAAGCTTACTCTTTTTTGCATTTCCATTTCAATGTGGTCAGTTTCTTTCTCTTTTGCTTTCAGAAGATCTGACCTTTCTATTTATTTTACTTGCTTAACTGCTGATAGGACTATATTAGTTTGGGAAGCGAAAAGTTACCTAAGTACATAAACATGAAAATTCAACCAAATTTAGACCTTTTTTTATTTTCCTGTAGCTAAAATATTGTTTAACATGAAGCCTATGGGTTTGATAGAGTCTGACCCAAGGTACATGTTTTCACAAGTCTGAAATTTAAAAATTGTATAATTCTTAAAATAATAAAAACTGCCTTGTTTTCTGAGCATGCTCAGTTCATAAAATGAACATTTTAAGGATAGCTGAATTTTTGTGTTAGGGAAAATGGAGGAACAAAAATTGCTTTCATCATTTGAAAATCATTTTTGAAAGTTTTCACTAATGAACACTTTCATTAATATTAGAATCACTTTCCTGATGAGATAATAAAAATACAAAGGTAAAAAACAGTTACTGAAAAAATAGATAATTTTGAAACTTTAAACTTTCAAAATCATGTATCTTGGCTGTCTGCGGGCCATGTGCTTCCATGTGACTACAGGTGCAGACAAGCAGGGCCCTGAGGGCCCAGTACAGAAGGAGGAGTCCATCTGGTTATGGTACAGCTATGGATGCAGTTCAGTGACCCAAGACAAGAATCTGTGGGGCTGTCAACAGGCCTATCAGAGGGCCCTGTGCTTCTATGTGACTACAGATGCAGACAAGCAGGGCCATCTGGCCCTGTACCAAGGGAAGAGTCCACCTGGGCCCTGCACTTCTATGTAGCTATACATGCAGAAGTGCAGGGTCCTCTGGACATTGAACCAAGAGAAAAATCCTCTTCACTATGTGGTTACTTGTTTTTTTCCAACATAAGTTTCAGTAACATTATTTTCACTTTTATATGTTTCACAATGGGATCTTTCATTTTCAAATGTTTTCAGTAATGAACATTTTAAATGTTGTGAGAATCACTTTTGTGAGAAACACTTTCATGATGCAGTAGTGAACCATATAAAAGTGAAAAATGTGTTAGTGACAAATACAAAATTGAAAATACTGCTACTAAAAAATGTGTATTAGTGGAAAAAAAAAACAAGTAACCATGTAGTTAAGGGATTCTCCTCTTGGCACAGGGCTCATATGGCCCTGCATTCCTGCATCTGTAGCTGCATGGAACTGCAGGGCTATGAAGACTCTACACTTCTGTAGGCAGACAGACTCTTCCCTTTCCACATGGCCTGAATGGCCCTGCTCTTCTGCATCTGTAATCTCATGGAAGAGCATGGCCCTGAGGACCATGTGCTTCCACATCCCCATGGACAGCCCCATTGATTCTTATTTTGGGGTCCTGAGCATCTGCATCTGTAGGTGCACCACAGCCAGACAGACTCTTCCCTTGGTTCAGTGCCATGCGGCATCACTTCCCATCTGGTAAGGGAGAGTGCAGTGTTGGTGACATGTTCACAATTAACCATATAGTGAACTCTTCCACTGTCGTACTGCCCAGAGATCCCTGTACCTCTGCATCCAGAGCTGCAGGGATGTGCAGATGGATGCTTGTCCTTCTGCATTTGCATCTATAGCAACATGGAAGTCTATCCTGAAGTCTATATTTCTAAAAGCAGAAAAATTCTTCACTTGGTGCAGGGCACAGATAGCTTTGTACATCTGGATACATTCACATAGATCACTTTTGGACTTGCACTAATGAAGATATGATTCTACTATCACAAAAAGAAAGGAAATTCATTCCAAAAATCTACATTAATGAAGATATTAGGGTTGATGAACTCAAACTGGAAAATATAAGGAAATGAAATCACTAAGGCTTGGAATCTCAGGAGTCTTGGCCAATTTGAGGTGTGGCATTTGTTAGGTCTGTCAATCCAAATGCTTACCTCTCCCCTGAGAAAACAAACATGATCTCTTGATTCACACAGACAGGCCCTGTGTGAAGAATGTTACAACTGATTCTGTTGGTCACGTGTGGCAGAACATACTTCTTTGAAGTTGTACCTTGTGCTGCAGACAAGAGGCTATGGGCTGTGGGAAGGGTGACATTAGGGTTGACAACTGCAAGGAACACCACACCACTGATTTACCAAGACTCTTGAGACTCCAAACCATAATGTTTTTCACAACCTTTCTTTGTCCGCTTTGTGTTCCTCAACTTTAATGCCTACATTATGCCAAAAACAAACACCTGAATGTAGGTAAGCAGGGCTCATTTAGCTAGATTCTGGTATTAGGTTTTCTGAAAATAGGCCTGGAAATAAGGTTTCCAGGCACCCAAAAATCATGGGTGCTTAGCTTAGCCAGAGGTGTTCTCTGTAAGAGAACAATGGGAGTTTTTTTTTTATTTCTGCAGCCATAGATGGAGTTCTACCTCCTACTTGAGTGGCAGCTGCAGTGTAATCAGATAACTAGCTGCACACTTGAGCAGACTTGATAGACCATGTGTCCTACATCTGCTGGTTTCATATGTTCATAAGTGAGCTGGTGATCACACAATCTCTATCTATCTATCTATCTATCTATCTATCTATCTATCTATCTGTCTATTTATTTACCTACCTATTTTATCTGTCTATCTTAAGTGAACTGGGGTGCCCTCCACTGATACTGCTACTTTCAACCCTGTCCCCTCCAGGTTGCTCCCCCTTTCCCAATATGTAAAAGTAATGATTTATTATGTACTGTAACAGTGGACCAGGAGACCTACCCCTGGTACTGCTTTATTCTACCCCAAGTAAAAATATATTATATAACAGCAGACTGGGAGGCCCATCCCTGGTACCATTTTCTTCTACCCCACCTCTCAAGTTCCCCAAAATAGGTAGTGGCACTGGGGTGCCCACCCCTGGTGCCAATGAACATAACACAAACACTGGGGTGCTAAATTCCCGGTGTTGACTCATCATCCCATTCTAAATAAAGAAAACCATCCCTTGTTGATCTTTTCATTTTTTTGAAAGAGCCATGCAAAGAAGAGTATGTTCCATCACCGATCTTACCCCCTCAACATACACCAAGCCCTGACACCTCACTCAGCACCCAACAACCCACACACCATCCACTCAGCTAAAAGTGTTCCACAGTGTAGATTCACTCTCTGATCAAAAACATGTTTTGCTGCTGGAACCGGCAACTGTGATATGAGAAACCAAGGTAAGTCCATTTAATGTACTTCAGTGTGCTTCAAACTTACACTCTTAACTTTGTCATTTTTAAATATTATTACACCAAATTTTCAAAATGACCATTTTGTAATCCCACCACAAGAACAAGGTAGTGAAAGTTTTCAAGTCTATCCTGAAAGATGATTTTGTTATTGCTTTAGGAAATTATCTTTTGGTGGGATTTGGAAAATTTATACTTACTGGTTTCATCAGGTGGTGTCATAAGAAGACTATGTTGAAAATATGGTTGCAAAAATGATAAAATGATCAAGTTCTGTATCCTGTCAAGTTGTTGAGTATGTTTTGCCACTGCAATTAGTGTGCTGCAACAAGGGTGACAGTGAAAGGTGCGATCTTTGATTTTAGACCGCTTCTCACTCATGTCGCCCTTTGTGCCCACAGAATTTCTGCTCCTTCTGGGGCATGCCCATCCTGGAGGAGGTTATATTTAGTTTTGGAGGATGCGGGGGGAAAGTCTCCCCACATTGGGGGTGTGCAAGGCCCTCCTTAGAAGCTGACTCTTTCCCGGGAGGTTGCTTTGGCACTGTAACTCCCAGGAGACATGATGCCTGTTGCTGTAATGCCAGGTGGCATGTTGCCTACACCATAATCAGTGTCAGCAACATGTTTGTTGCTGCCACATGGGTGAACCATGAAGTTCTGAGTGAATACTGAAATATTTCAATGTTCACTCATAACGTTGCTGATTTTCAATATTTTTCCACCAAACTTCCAACATGGCCTTTTTGGGACCCCACCTCATCAACAACATAAGTGAATTTCTTCAGATCAGTAATGAAAGGTAATTTCAGTCACTTCACAAAATCATATTTTAGGTGAGATTTGACAATTTCCACCTACTTGATTTATGAGGTGGGGGTCATAAGAAGACTATGTGAAACATGTGTTGCATAAATATGGTAAAAGTTATGATTGTCAATATTTTTCCAACAAACTTTCAACATGACTTTTTTGGGACACCCACTTCATAAACAGCATTGGTGAAACTTTTGAAATACATGCCAAAAAGTAATTTCATAGTTGCTCCATGAAATCATGTTTCAGATGGGATTTCCACATTTTCTCCTACTGGGTTCGTGATGTGGGGTCATAAGAAGGGTATGTTGAAAATTTGATGTAAAGCTATAGTAAAATGGCAAAGTTCTTAGTGAACACTGAAATATTTCAACATTCACTCAGAAATGTTCTAGTTTTCAATATGTTGACTCCAATACCATCCCCCCACCTTATAAACATAACAGATGTCATTTTTCAAATCCTGGACGAGACGTATGTTTGCACTTGTGGTTTGAAGTGATGTTTCAGCCACTATACTATAAATACCACAAGTCATGTTTACAAGGGGAGTCATAAAATGACTATCCTGAAAATGTGGGGTCAAAATTATGTGTTTATATATATATATATAGATATAGATATAGATATAGAGATATACATATATATGTATTCATTGCACAAAACTCTGTTAATGCATCAGTTAGGGTTCCTATTACAGTGCCAAAAGTATGGAGATTCACCATTAGAGTTCCCAACCTTACCACCCCCACCCGACACACACCAACAGCCATCAGAGTGTGCCTTGGGGTCATCGGCCTTAACTGTCTCCCCATTCCATGTGTTAACAAGCAGACATGGTACAGTACAGGAGCATGGGGTAAGAGTTGGGCCCAATGACCCCAAGGCACACCCCAATGGCTGTTCATGTGTGGAGGGTGGATAGTGGGGTGGTAGGGTTGGGAACTCTAACACTGAATTTCCATAATTTTATTGCTGTAATAGGATCCCTCACTGATGCATTAACAGAGTTTCTTCCAATGTATTTCCCTTCCTTTTGAGACAGTATAATAGTATCCATATGCACATATGTATGTAAGTGTGAATGCGGGCCCTGAGCTTCCATGTGTCAAACAACAGTGACCAAATTGTCAGCATAGCCATCTCATTACCCCACCTCATGTAACCCGGTACAGAGAAATTGTGAAATGCAAGGCAAAACAAAATGATGTGCAATTGCAATGCCATTCTGCCTCACAGGCACAAAATTACATTTTGGGCAGGATCTGAAAAATGACAGCTGTACTGTTCACGAGGTGGTGTGAAAAAATGGCTATGTTATAAATTTGGCATCAAAAGTTCAAAAAGTAGCAAAGTTATGTGCGTGCATAGAATAAATTCAATGGATGCATTTTTTACCAAATTTTCAACATGTCCTTTTGTGGAACCTGCTTCATGAACAGTGGCAATGTTATTTCATTAATCTGTCCCTAAAGTTGATTTCATGTAGTGACTGTGCAATTCAGCACCACAGGTGTGAAAACATGTTTTGGGCAGGATGTGAAAAATGACAGCTGTACTGTTCATGAGGAGGTGTGCAAAATGCCAATGTTGAAAATCTGGAGTGAAAAATATTAAAACCTGGTAAAGTTACAAGCGTGCATAGAAACTGCACAACACACGCTCACAACACTGGCATTTTTCAACATTTTTGCACCAAATTTTCAACTTGGGCTTTTTGAGTCCTCCCCTCATGAACACTGGCAGTGTCATTCCATTAATCGGTCCTGAAAGGTGATTCAGTGCAGAGACTGCAAAATCACCTTACAGGTCTGATTAATGAGATGACAGTGACTGTGTTCATGAGGTGGGGTCCCAAAAAGCGATGTTGAAAATTTGATGAAAAAATGTTGAAAAATTCCCCGAGATATTAACCCAAGTTCAAAACACCATAGACTGCCATTATATGGCACTTAACTTGATTCTTCAGTTCACAGTTTGGCTTTGAAGAGTGCAGACATGTCCCGGTCCATAGAAGATCACAGCCGCCAACCTCTGGAGGTAAGTATGGGGTAATGGGGGTAGAGGGGAAGGGGTGCATAGAAGGAGGGTCGGGATGGAGAGGGGCGGGGAGATGAAGAGGGTCTGTCTTCTTTCTTTACAGGGTAAAAAAAGATATTGGAGACTGTTTTCTTTTTTCAGGGATAAAAAAAATTAAGGGACACTGGGGGTGGGCTTCCCAGTGTCCCATAGTACTGGTGGTGTTGGGAGGGTGTACCATAACTGGGAACACTGGGAGTGGGTTGCCCAGTGTCCCACCTTGGTGGAGGCTACTGCCATCATGGGGACTGAGCACCTAGATGTCGGCAATGTGTGGAATTAATTTAGGGGCCCTGGCATCTAGTGCCAACATAAAGATTGGGCACCCTGATGTTAGCAGAATTTTTTTTGCATAAAAAAATAAAACAAAATGAATTAATGTTCACTGATTTTCAGCTCATGAAGTAGGATCTTGGTTTGTATCTCTTCATACAAACCAGGATCTTACTTCATATGATGCCGATACAAACAAAGAATTTTAAAGTGAAAAAAAAGCCTTGGGGTCCCAATAAGCAAGCTACATGTGTTGGTTCCTCCTCAGCATATCATTTTTTGGAGGTTTCCAAATCTGAATGCCAAGCAAAACTGTAAACAAGATGGAGGCCATACAAAGTAGGAATTTTTCCATACAAACCATGATTCCTACTTCGTTTCATGCAGCTATCTTGAAGTGCCTACTGAGCATGCTCAGAAACTTTTTTCAGATTTTTAAATTGCAGTAATTTAAAAATGGCTTATTATTTTTTTTTAACCAGACTAGCAAAAGGCTCATCTGTGGGGTAGTCCCTTTCTGCTCTGAAAGTTTAGGCCAAAAAATCAAACCATTTGGGCTGTAGGCAAGTTCAAAGAAAAATCCCAGCAAAGTCAATGAGTGAAAACATGTTTTTTTCACCTCTCTGTAACTCAGAGACCACCCATCTGACCGGAATGTAACTTGACAAATCAAGAGATCTACTCCACAGCAAGGCACATACTAAATGCCTTGCAAATCTGTTGAACAATTGCAAAGTTATTAAAGTGCAAAATTTTGAGTTTAACATCGAAGTGTCTACTCAACCCTAAATATAGTGGCATAATTGCACCCCTATAATAATATATATATATATATATATATATATATATATATATATATATATATATATATTATAGTGTACGGTAGCACCACTATAGATAGGGTTGAGCTGGCAGTTCAATGTTAAACAAATTTTTGCACCTTAATAACATTGCCATTGTTTAATGAATTAGCACAACATTTGGCATGATTGGTCAGGCTGTCAGAGGCTCAAGATATGTGAAATTTCCTGATTGCATATTGTATGGTTTTCGAGATATTGAGGGTCAATAAAGTGAAAAAAAAACACTTTTTTCCCCTATACTTAACATTGGGGATTTTTGCTCTCACCTACAGCGAAGGTGGTATGGAATTTCTTCACTAATTTTACAAGGAAGATGAGGTATGTGTCAAAGGCGTAGCTTTGGATAGTTTGGTGATAAAATATTATACAGTTTTTCAATTATAATTAATTTTAGGATGAAGCTGAAGTTCGGTCGATAAAAAAAAAATCACGATTGGTTATTTTGATTGTTTACTTTGCGAACGGTAAGAAAAAAAAAAACAATCAACTGCTTATTTTCAGGATTTACCACTTGTCCTAGCAGAAATACTGTTTGTGTTTGCCACCATTTTCTTCCCTCATCTCAAAGTTATAAACATGAAAATATATAACAAATAATCTCTTTTAAAAAACAAATTGCAGAACCTATCTAAACAGGAGCTGTTTAGCTACATTCTGCTGGTTTTTTTCCCCCAAGTACTCAGAAATGCCTTTTCTGGGCACCCAAAATACAGGGTGCCCAGTTTAGTGAGAGGAACAGCAGTCTTTAACTTGTGGGTAATAAGCACAGCTCAGAGGAATTCAGTCATTTCTTGTACTCTCTGAAGGTTCTTGCCCAAAATACCTTCTTCTTTCTTTGTATTTTAGAGGTAACTGCAGCATTTATACTTTTGCTTAGTGAGCTGATAAATTGGGGTACACATGTTCTTACTTTTTTCTACGAAGCACACAGCTAGCATTGTTGGCTTCACTTTTGTTTTCCATAGTCCATTTGTGCCTGGAGACATGTAGAACTTTGTAAAAGCAAGTTGTTGTTTTTTTCCCAAACGTCCTTTCTGGAGAATAAGTTGTCTGCCAATTGTACGTCATCATAGTTACCACCTGTTATAAATGGTAGCATTCAAGTTGATTCGACTGCACAGTATGATCTCAAAGGAATTTAGTAAGTCCACCTCCCCACCCCCCACCCAGCTACAACCACGCTTTAGACCACAGATAATGAAATTGACTTTCTTGGCTTTCAAAAGCCAAATAAAAGCTGAAGTAACTGTAGGCATTACAACTTCTGGAGTAAGAGAATGGCATCAGTGCCATTAGCTGGGGAGGAACATTTGTACTGCCTAACTCATGCACCTGCTCATGGGCTCTGTCTCCCCACCGCCCTTCATCAGTGGTCCTCATTCTTTCATATACACAGGATAGATAATGTTATGTCCCATGTATATCTCGGAGTTAGTGTAGTGGCTAATACCTCTTGAACAGTTCATCATAAGTGTCAAATAAGTAAATCAAAAACAAGTGCTAAAGCACTTTTAAAGTTTAATTTCAAACTTGGAGGGTTTGATATAAGATCAGCCTTAATAGCAGCTGAGGTGAAAATTAACCCACTGCTGACCTATGGGGTGAAAGTCATACCCAGTGATTGTAAAATTAACTTGGAATCCCCACTTCTTTATTTTTACAAATCATTACTCATGGTTCCCCTTTCTACAGCCTCTGCAATGGTCAGAGCAGAACTTGGGAGAATACCAACATATGCAATTAATCAATATAGATGTCTTTCTTATTGGCTGAAAATTATAAATAATAATCATAATCTTCTGCAAGGTTGTATATAAAGGAGAAAATAAAATGGTTTCAAATGGGCCTAAGATCAAAATGGTTATCAAATATACATCAAATCCTTGAAATGATTAATCCTATGCACGTATGGACAGATTCTCAGAAACAAATTATAATCTTTTTACAATATAAAAAAACTCATTAAGAAAAGACTATTCTCTAAGTCACAGGACAAGGATTTGAAATTAATTATGGCCCAAAAATTCGCACCCTGGTTTAGGATGAACAAAATAGATCATGGTTGGGAAAATGATTTTCTATCCCCCTTAGAACCATCGAAAAGGAAAGCCTTAACATGGGCAAGGTTTGGTTTGATTAATTTTAAATACTCAAATTTTAATAAAAATGTGGGGGACAATAATGCCATACCTAAAGTTTTGATGTGTTGATGTGATCAAAATGTGTCAGAATCTTTATTACATTTAGTTACTATATGTCTTTTATACTCGGATCTTTGTATAAAATTCCTAGGGGAAATGTTGGAATGTTATAATAATACAAATTATGATGTTCTATTTATTATTCTGCATCATTTTACAATGAAGGATGCAGAATTAATAATTGCATTTTTTTGCATCACTGATAAAAAGGAAAAAATCATTACATAAGAAAAAATAGTCTTAAACTAGGCTTTTATAAGAAGAGGATGTTATTTCTTATATTTATTCATGCATGTACTCTCTTATTAGTCTATTTTGTATGGTGCAAATATAAAAATACTGTTATCTAATGTAATTTATATGTATGATAACTTCTGATTACCAATGTATATGTGTTTTTTTAGAAACTGTCTTTTTCTACTGATTGTAATAACCCAGATGTTTTATGTCTTGGTTGATCAATAAACAATTAACTAACTAACTAAAAGTGTGAGGGAGTCCTGCTATTGGTGATTCTGTTTTTTTGATAATACTATCATTCAGAGCTCTGAACAATAGTATTACAGGCTCTGAATGACACTATTATTACTCAGGAATGATAGTATTATCACTTTTAGGCACTGGTATTAGAGATATTTTTTTTTGTATGGTCTACTGACCTATTCAAATGGCATATCCTTATTTTACAGATAGATAGATAGATATATTTAGCTAATTATCAAAACAATATTGTGTGTATTGCCAGCCTTTATCCCAGTATGTAGTGCTTTTTGATCCATGCCATTGAGCTGAGTTCAGGGGCAAGCTCAGTGAGCCAGCTGGGCCAAGGCAAGAGGGATGGCACTGTCAAGTGGCACCCACCCACACCAACTCCCAGCTTGAGAAGGGAATGTGCAGTGGTGCCCCCACATGCCCATGTACCATATAGTGAAGAGAAATGTTATCTTGGCATGGGGCCCTGCATCTCTGCTGCCAGAGGGTCCTGCACTTAAGCAGATAGAGGGACTCTCTTCTCTGCATCTCTATATCTTTAGCCACAGAGGGCCCTGCACTTCCACAGTTCCTCAAACAGTCCAACAAATCCTTGACATCCATTGCCACACAAATGTGCAGAGTCTGGAAGGCCATGTAGTTCTGCAGGCAGATGGACTTATCCCTTGGTGCATGGCCCACAGGGCACTGAGTATCTGCCTTTGTTCACGCAGCTCCCAAAGGGACTTGTGTGAATCAGGATAAAAATGAAAATCTTTGCAAAAGACTGTGTTAATACACCAAGTAGAGCTCAACATAATGCCACAAAAGTAGGGAAATGTGGCATTAGGGTTTACAGCCCTCACTTCTCACCCCCAAGCAGCAAAAGGACAAGACCACACCAGCAACCACAGACAGCCATCATTATTTAAGGCAAAAATTCTCAGTTTAGGAGAGGGTGCCCTTGGAAACACTCTCACATTCTCAGTTAGGAAGGGGTCCCTTGGAGATACTCTGTCACATTCTCAGTTTAGGAGAGGGAGCCCTTGGAAAAACTATGTGAGAGTCTCAGTTTAGGAGATGGGTCCCTTGGAAACACCATGTCACATTCTCAGTTTAGGAGCTGGTGCCATTGTAAAAACTCTATTACATTCTTGGTTTAGGAGAGGGCCCATGGAAACACAATAAGACATTGTCAGTTTATGAAAGACCCGGCTGGTGGCATGTCATCGACTGCCAGAAAAAGAAACAAGCAAATGTAGTATAGTATATTGCATAAATATTCATTTATATGTATAGATTTATATAAAACAAAATAAAAATGTCCTGTCAATGGATTGAACAAATCCAGCCAGACAAAAATGTCCAAGTCCTCCTCCTCCTGAGAAACTTTGCTGGATCCCTTGGAGGTGGTGGGTGTGTACTCCCCTTTCCACCAGCACCATCCTTCTAAAAAAACACAATAACCTATTTTGTGGGCTTTGAGTAGAATTGTGATTAATTTTTTCTGGCTTCACTAGCTGCAAAGTTATTGCATAGTGGGGGAAGGGTGCTAATGGTCTGACCAGGGGCCTCAGCTACAGTACCTGATTGTTTCTGGAAGACTTGGGCAGACTGGATGGGCCTTGTGGTCCTTGTCTGCCATCAACCTCTATGTTTCTATGTAACCCCTCACCCCACCCGCCCCTGGTCCGCGATTTTCTTTATACCAGGGGTTCTGACATCACTTCCTCAAACTGGCAAAGGATATGCACCTGTCATAGCAGAAGCAGACATCCAGGACAGGAACAGCAGCGAGTGAAGAGGGGACTGCTATCTCAGTGAAAGGGAAGTAACTGCAAATCAAGGAGCTTTCATTGTTACTTCTTTGCATTTCTATTGCATTTTGGAAAGGAGGAGTAGGAGTTTGAAGAAGGTTGTGCAATAGCTACTTAAAGTTTATGTGAGCTGGCGTGGGATAGAGTGAGGCATCAGACAATATAGGCATACATAAATAAGTATTTATTTCAAATACTGCGGACTGGAAGGTGGAAAAACAAGAAACATAAGTAATAAAGACTTCTTTACAGAGTTAGAATTCGGCTAGCTCTGATGGGGAGACACCAGATACACAGACCCCCTATAGACTGACTAACCTCCGTTTGGGAAATGATAAAGCCCATAACACAATTAGGTAAGTATAGTTTCCTAGGGAATGTTACATCTGTCAAATGTGGCATTACTAGAGTTGCAAACGCCAAAAAGTTCATCGCGATAGTGCGAGCATTCGCGAGTTAAGTAGAATCGCGGCTCGGCACTATCACTACCTGGAACTCATTCGCTACATGTTTTACTTGTAGCTCCTGACCGAAAACAAGTCTGTTATTCATAATATTTATTACATCCACAAAAAAAAAAAGGATGTTTTACATGCTATTAATGTGCATATTCATTGACTCATTTTAGAATACACCTTAGCGTGGTGACACTTGTTTCTAAACCTCAATGTTAGACCGAATATGTAGCGGTCACTATTTTTCTAGGAGCCTAGAAATAGAATCACTTTGAAAGGTGGGGGGGGGGAACCTTTTTCTTAGACTCAGGGGGATTATACCTATTATGGCCTTATGATTATCCTGCCATAATCCAGGTTACCAGAATTGATTTAAAACAAATAAAACACCCTGCTTTGGAGAAACTGGAGTACACAACTAAGGAAAGGAGGGGGACAAACATATAACGAATAAACAAACAAATAAGGTGGGTGGCCAGCCCAACGAACAACACATAACATGTAGACAACGGAGACCATAACCAGCGTGTGCCTTCCAGTTTAACAGAGCAGCGGTAAAACGAAAGGAAAAAAGGGGGGGGGGTAATAAAATGAAGAACCTTCACATTCCTCCCCGTTTAAGACCAAACCTCTCTTGTTTGGTTTTGAGTTTCATAGGGGAATCACCCTGATTGATAACAGATCCTTGAAATAAAAGGATGGAGCCATAGCCCGCCCTCTCCAGGGCTCCACCTCAGGGTCCCATACAAAAATAAATACTTTTTAAACAGGGATAACTCACATGGAATTCATCTTGCTTTCTTTACCCCGAGGTCTGTTATCAATTCAGTGTATTTCCCATGCCATATCTTGATAAAAAATTAGCATTACTATGTGTTGTACCTTTTCTATATTTTATAGTAAATCTACATGGTTGCATTGAGAGATACCATCGCATTATACAAGGTTTTTTTTCCTTCATTACATGAAGCCAGCATAGGGGATTATGATCAATTCATAGCTCAAATTCTCTACCCCAGAGATAGAAACGTAAGGCTTCGATTGCCCATTTAATGGCCAAACACTCCTTCTCAATAACAGAGTAATGCCTTTCTCTCTCATGTAATTTTCTGCTTATGTATATAATAGGATGTTCTTCTTCATTAACTATCTGTGTGAGGATGGCTCCAATTCCATAGTTGGAGGCGTCTGTTTGTAGTATGAAGGGAAGAGTAAAATCAGGCATATGTAATATGGGTGAGGAGCAAATTTTGGCCTTTAAATAGAGGAATGCCTCTTCACAGTCGGGAGTCCAAGTTACTTTATCTGGTTTAGATTTTTTTGTTAGGTCAGTTAAAGGCCCAGCTATGGTGGAGCAATTAGGTATAAATCGTCTGTAATACCCAATGAGTCCTAGAAATTACCTGACATCCTTCTTTGTTATGGGACGGGGACTATTAGCTACTGACTCAACTTTAGAGACTTCTGGTTGAATTAGCCCATTTCCAATTTGGAACCCTAGATATCTAGTTTCCTGCATGGCCAGGGAACATTTAGAGGGATTTACAGTTAATCCAGCCTTTGATAAGGTTGATAATATCGCCTTTAGATGTTGTACATGTTCCTGCCTGGAGTGACTAAATATCACCACATCGTCAAGGTATGCCGCGCTATACGCTACATGAGGTTGTAAGATGTTATCCATGACCTGCTGAAAGGTAGCCGGGGCACCGTGAAGTCCAAAAGGCATCACGGTAAAATGGTATAAGCCTATGTGTGTACTGAATGCAGTTTTCTCTTTGTCTGTTGGATCTAGGGGAGTTTGCCAATAGCCCTTAGTTAAATCTAAAGTGCTGATGTATTGAGCCTTGCCTAGCTGGTCTATTATATCATCTATTCGAGGCATTGGATAACAATCAAACTTAGATACTGCATTTAAACGCCTAAAGTCAAGGCATATTCTAATCCCTCCTTCCTTTTTGTTCACTATGACCATGGGAAAGTTCCACTCACTATGTGAAGGTTCAATTATTCCCAACTCGTGCATTTTTTTGATCTCTAGTATCACATCATTTCGTATTCTTTCAGGAATCCTATATGTTTTCTGTCGTATAGGCAGGGCATCTGGGACCACAATATGATGGACAGCACCTTTAACCCTCCCAGGTGTTCCAGTAAATAAAGTCTTAAAGGGCTGTAATAGGGTTTGTAGGGTGGTACTTTGTTCAAGCGTTAAGTCTGGGTTAATGTGTATTTCTGATAAATCTCCTGTATTTTCTAACCTCTGATATGCTATATCCAACTCGTACTCCGAGGTTTCTGGATGAATATAACTACAGACAGGGGGGGTTCCTGTCAATCCATTGCTTTAATAGATTGACATGATATACCCGTTGTTTAAATTTCTTTTCGGGGAGTTCAACTGCATAGGTTACTGGTCCCATACGTTTTACAATCTTATATGGACCTTGCCATTTCATAAGCAACTTATTGTCAGAGGAGGGCAACAAAAGTAATACCTTATCCCCTACCATAAACTCTTTATGTTTTGTCCCTTTACCATACTGCTCTTTTTGCTTCCCTTGTTGATAAAGGTTAGTCTGGTGGGCCTTTTTAACATAAGTTAATAACTTTTGCCGTAGTTCTTGCCAATATTTTAATGGTTTTATCATTTGTTGGTCAGTACTGTTTTCCCACTCTTCTTTTATAACATCCAAAGGACCCCTTGGATTATGTCCATATAACAATTCAAACAGGGAAAACCCTGTAGAGGATTGTGGAACCTCTCTAAAGGCGAACATGAGAAAGCGTAGGTAAGTATCCCATTTGTTACCTTCCTCCAACACAAACTTGCATAACAATTTCTTTAAGGTTTGATTAAACCGTTCGACTAATCCATCAGTCTGTGGGTGATAGGGTGTAGTGAAAATAGCGTGAATACCAAGGGCCTGTACAGATGTTGTAGTAATTTTGAGCAAAAATTAGTACCTCTGTCTGTTAGAATAGTTCTAGGAATACCCATACGGCTGAAGATTTTTATTAGTTCCTCTGCTATTTTGGTAGCCGTGATTGTACGAAGGGGAATCACCTCTGGATATTTCGTGGTATAATCTACTACTACAAGTATGAAACGATTCCCTTTTGTAGTTTTAGGAAGTGGACCTACCACATCCATGGCTATCTTCTCAAACACATTAGACACTAATGGCATGGATACTAATGGCACTTTATCTTTACGCCCTACAGCCGCTACCCATTGACAGTCAGGGCAGCTTTTGCAATATTCTGCCACCTGCTCATGTATCTCAGGCCAGTAAAACCGGTACAAAAGGCGTTTTAGGGTACGCTCCCTACCCAAATGGCCTGCTAATGGGATATCATGGGCAAGGGTCAGTAATTGCTGTCGGTATTGTACTGGTACCACCAACTGTTCAACTTTGTCCCCATTTTGTGGATTAGTACATACCCTATATAACAAGTTGTTTTCAATTTTATAATAGGGTTGGGATGATTCATCTGATCCCTCTATAGGTGATGCTTTTACCTGTGGAAAAAAGGCATTAAGGTTATATCATGTTTTTGTACATCTCTAAATTCTTTGTTGGACAAGTCACATTTTTTAATTAATATTTCAGGTCCAGTTTCTTTTTCAGTCCACATATATTTGTCCTTTCTTTTATTTTGTTTACTTTTCTTGTTTTTACCAACAGTTCTGAAAACATCATCTTCAAACGGGAATAACTGCCCCAGTGCTTTTTCTTGTTTTTGCTCTTGTGCCCGAGTGGTGACAGCTCCAATATTTTTGGTTAATAGTGAGTCAAAATAGGGATAATCATGTTCAATTATTACAGGAACTGGCAAAGAGGGCACTATGCCTACTTTCATATTTAATAATGTCCCATTTATTTGGATCTCTAAGTCTCGTAAGGGATACCAATGAACGTCCCCATGTATGCACTTAACCCCTGTAGTTGGTTCTCCCTGGTTTGATTTTTCCACTAAAGAGGCATGGACCAGGGTCTGTTTACTGCCAGAGTCAACAAGTCCAGATACCACTGAACCCCCTACTCGTACGGTTGTTACATAATGACCCCAATTGGCAAGTACTAGGTGAACTGAGTCTACCTTCTTCTTTGGGCAGAACCTGGCAATATGTCCCTTTGCTTTGCATTCATGACAGATAATATCATGGCTGTACCCCTTACTTGTTTTACTGTGTTCCTTGCCCCCTGGAGGTCCACTAGACTGACTTGCAGGTATTATACTTGTAGAAGGACCTTTTGTTATGGCTGAGGGGCTCCTAGGATTTAAAAATGACCTAGGTCGTTGGGGTCTAGCAGTCATATAATCTTCAGCCAGCCATATAGCTGCCTCAGAGGTTTCGGGGCAGTGTTCTTTTACCCACAGCTGCACATCTTGTGGTAACACCTGCACAAACTGTTCCAAAATAATGCTTTCTATGATCTGGACCACTGTTCTGGTATTGGGCTGTAGTCATTTATGACATAAGTCTTTTAGCTGGATATATACATCTTGAGGGGTGTCAGTGGTTAGATACGTATATGCTCTGAATCGTTGTCGATAAGTTTCAGTACATATATCATACCTCTTAAGGATGGCTTGTTTAATATAATCGTAATCATTAATATGAGTGATTTCTGTGTGGCTATAAGCTAATTGGGCCTTCCCAGTCTAATAGGGGGCCAACCTGACAACCCATTGGTCTCTAGGCCATGCACATGCAGTAGCCACCCTTTCAAAGGATAGTAGATATGCTTCAATATCATCAGATTCAGCCATCTTAACCAATTTAATATCTTTCTGGCCTACCACAGGTGCTGGTGGAGGTCTTGTCATGCCCAGAGCCTGGATAGCTCGAAGGGTGTCGGTCCAATGGGCAGCATTCTCAGCTCTCTCTCTCTCTCTCTCTTTCTTTGCTCTCTCTCTCTCTTTCCAATTCTACCTGCCGTAAACACAGCCAGTGTAATAACTCATGGGGGTTTTCTGGAGGGTCCTCCATCTCAATTCCTGCTGCCTGAGCACTCTTTTCAGTAGGCTTAATATCCTCCATTGGCCCGATATCAGCTCCAACTTCAACCTTAGCCACCTTCCTTCGCACCACTGGCTCCAGACTGGCTAATAAGGGCAGTCCCAACTTCTGAACTACAGACCTTGTGGCCAAGAAAGTCTGCTCTCCTGCCTTGTCAGGATGCATACAAGTAGGATCTGAGCACAGATCCAGCAGAGAGCCTCTCTGCAAATATCCCACTTCTGACACCAAATGTGAGCTGGCATGGGATAGAATGAGGCATCAGACAATATAGGCATGCATAAATAAGTATTTATTTTGAATACTGCAGACTGGAAGGTGGAAAAACAAGAAAAATAAGTAATAATGACTTCTTTACAGAGTTAGATTTTGGCTAGCTCTGATGGGGAGACTCCAGATACACAGACCCCCTATAGACTGACTAACCTCCGTTTGGGAAATGATAAAGCCCAAAACACAATTAGGTAAGAATAGTTTCCCAGGGAATGTTACATCTGTCAAATGTGGCATTACTAGAGTTGCAAACGCCGAAAAGTTCTTTGCAATAGTGCGAGCATTTGCGAGGTAAGTAGAATCGCGGCTCGGCACTATCGCTACCTGGAACTCATTCGCTACATGTTTTACTTGTAGCTCCTGACCGAAAACAAGTCTGTTATTCATAACATTTATTACATCCACAAAAAAAAAGGATGTTTTACATGCTATTAATGTGCATATTCATTGACTCGTTTTAGAATACACCTTAGCGTGGTGACACTTGTTCTAAACCTCAATGTTAGACCGAATATGTAGCAGTCACTATTTTTCCAGGAGCCTGGAAATAGAATCACTTCGAAGGGGAAGGGGACCTTTTTCTTTGACTCAGGGGAATTATACCTATTATGGCCTTATGATTATCCTGCCATAATCCAGGTTACCAGAATTGATTTAAAACAAATAAAACACCCTGCTTTGGAGAAACTGGAGTACACAACTAAGGAAAGGAGGGGGACAAACATATAACGAATAAACAAACAAACAAAGTGGGTGGCCAGCCCAATGAACAACACATAACATTTAGACAACAGAGACCATAACCAACATGTGCCTTCCAGTTTATCAGAGCAGCGGTAAAATGAAAGGAAAAAGGGGGGGGGAATAAAATGAAGAACCTTCACAGTTTCCTTTTGGGTGTGGATAGGAAGGATAGGAATATAAAAAGCAGTTGATCAATCTATCTAAATGTGTACAACAAAAGTGGTAAGGGAAATTAAGAAAAGAATGTTTTGCACTGATAGAGAAAGGAGAGGGGAGACTTGGGGGAGTGTTTGGTATCCTTCATCTGGAAGGGTGGGGGTCGCTGGTGGGCAACAACAGCAATGGGTAGGGTGGTCGGCTCCCACAACTGAGGTGCACCAATCTTTCTGAAAATTGCCTGGAGTGTGGGGGGATATTTAGTGTGCAACCACATAGAGAAACTTAGAAAGGAGATCAAGGGTCTGCAGGAGGAACTAAGACAGGCAAGGCAGACTGAGGGTGGGTTTAGCCCAATACTGGAGGGAGGAGATGAGGGAGGGCGATTTGAGCCAACAGTGGTGAGGAGAGGGTCAGAAGAAGGAAAGCAGAGACAAAGGGGCCCAGTCCAGGAAGAATGGTTGCCGGGGAAACCAGGTCAGGAGACAAAAGACAAATGGAAGGAGGAGATAGGGACTTGTGAGGGGAGGCTAAGAAGTGGCAAAAGTCATGGAGTGGAAAGGAAAGAACAGGTTACTATGAAGAGAGAGGGAGCGGGCATTTGTGAAGGGTCTTCAGAAAATAGATTTGCACTGCTAGAGAGGAGGAAGGAGGAGGAGGGAAATTATGAAATTAGAGGAGTAATTGATAAATGCCTGGACCAAACCGGAGCAGGAGAAGTTCTGCTGGGAGAATTGCAACAGTGGCAAAAGGGGGAAATAATGTGCAGGAGGAAGAAGAGGAGCCAGAAATGAGAGAGGAAGATAAATGAAAGCAAGCAGGGAGTAAGAGGGGTGGAATCTTAGTGCTGTGGGACTCAATACTAAGAGGAGTCAGGTGGGGTAGCAAGGGGGAGAGGCATAGTCGCATTTGGGTGGAGGCCATGCCAGGAATGACAGCGGAAAGGGTGGGACAATCTGTTCTGAAATATGCCAGAAGGGGTAGGGACAAGCCTCATTTAATTATACATCTTGGGACGAACGACCTGGCTGACAAGACAGTAGATATAGTCCAGAGGAGGTTTGAGGAACTAGGACAATTATGTGAGGGGGCAGGAAGATCAGTAACTTTTTCAGAGATACTTCCTGTGCTCAAGGCAAGCACAACTAGAAAGCTGAGAATAGAGGAATTTAATGGATGGCTAAGGACCTGGTGTTGTGCTAAAGGGTATGGGCTGTTGGGGGGGTTGAGAGGGACCTGGGAGGACAGTAGTCTCTATGACAGGGACAGACTACACTTGAGTGAGGAGGGAAAGAAAGTGTTGAAACAGAGGATGGAGGAGTATATAGAGGAAGTTGGGAATTTAAACTAGGAGTGGGATGTGGCAATTGGGCAAGATACATGCAGAGACCACAGGTTGGGAAGCGATATAAGCTTACCCCCCATAACAGTGACAAAGGACAAATGGCAAGTACTATTGGTGATGCCAGTAAAGAAGGGCAGGATTGGGGGGGGAGGGTAGAAGGTGGTTACCCTTAATGCTAGGAGCCTTTGAAGGAAAACTGCAGAGTTACAGGTGCTCATGGCAGAGGGAGAGGAGGACATTGCAGCCATCACAGAAACATGGGCCACCCAATACAATGACTGGGACCTGTCTGTACCAGAGTACAGGTTATTTCGTAGGGACAGGGTGATTAGGAAAGGAGGGGGTGTGGCACTATATGTGAAGGAAGAACTGAAGTGTGTAAGGGAGGAAGGGGAGGAGGGTAGTATGGAGTCACTTAGGATGCAAATCCAGGATTCCAAGAATAGGATTCTCATAATTGGAGTGATGTACAGGCCGCCATCTCAGACAGAGGAGTTAGACAGGGAACTAGTGGGACAGATCAGGAGGACCTGCAAGAAGGGTACTGTGGTGATTGTGGGGGACTTCAACATACCGGGAGTGGACTGGAGTACCCCAACAACCAGGAACAGAAGGGAGCAGGTACTGCTGGATGCCTTCCAGGACAGCTTCCTGCTGCAAATGGTCAGTGAACCAACCAGGTTAGAGAATACCCTTGACCTTGTGCTGGCAAATGGGGACTTTAGAGAGAACTTACAGTGGAGGAACCACTGTCAGGAGTGACCACCACTCAGTATGGCTCACATTGGATGCGGGCAAGGAAGGAGTGGAATCTGGCACAAGAGTGCTGGACTTCAGGAGGGCTGACTTTGGGAGGATGGGGGAAGTGGTAAAAGGGTACCTGGCCAGAATTCAATCTAGTATGGACACTAACCAGAGGTGGGAGCTCATAAAGCTGAGGATAGTAGAGGCAACCAAAACCTGCTGCAAGGCCCAGAGCAAAAGTCTAGGGCTAGGAAACCGAGCTGGTTGAGAAAGGAGGTCATGGAAAAGGTAAGGAGGAAAAGAGCTGCCTTTAGGAGGTACAAGAAAACAGGGAGGGGGAGGACAGGGAGGAGTACTTGACAGAATCGAAGGAGGTGACAAGGGCAGTAAGGGGAGCCAAGGCATCTACAGAACTCAGGCTGGCACAAGGCATTAAGAAGGGGGAGAAGGACTTCTTTAGGTACATCAGGGAGAAAAGGAGCTGTAAGGACCACATAGTAAGGATTAGGAAGGAGGGGGGTTGGGTGGAAGCAGGGTGCGATAAGGCAGAAGCACTAAATGATTACTTCTGCTCTGTATTTACTAAGGAGAAGAGGGGGTTACACCCAAGGGGGGAGGAATGGCAGAAACAGGGGGGGTGACAGATGGGTAAAATCATGGAGGGCAGATTTCAGGAGAGTTTGAAGGCACTGAGGGTGGACAAGGCGCCAGGCTCAGATGGCATCCACCCCAGGGTACTGAAGGAGCTGGCAGAGGTCCTTGCAGGAACTTTGGCAGACCTATTTAATGCCTCACTATATTTGGGGTGTGTACCTCAGGACTGGAGGATGGCTCATGTGGTGCCCCTCCACAAGAGTGGCCCCAAGGATGAACTGGGAAACTACAGACCAGTGAGCCTCACATCCATCATGGGTAAGCTAATGGAGACTATCCTTAAGGAGAGGCTGGTGGCCCTCCTAGAGGCCAAAGGACTACAGGACAGCAGACAGCATGGCTTCATATGTGGCAGATCCTGCCAAACCAACCTGGTGGAGTTCTATGACTGGGTAACTAGGCAACTGGACAGGGGCCATGCAGTTGATGTCCTGTATCTGGACTTCAGTAAGGCATTCGACTCTGTGCCGCATGGGAGGCTGGGAAGTAAGCTAGAAGGCACAGGGGTGGGTGTAAAGCTGGTGAGATGGGTAGGGAACTGGCTTCAGGAAGGCAACAGAGGGTAGTGGTGGTGGGAGCTCTCACACCCAAGGATAGTGATGAGCGGTGTTCCACAGGGCTTGGTGTTGGGACCAGTGTTGTTTGGGATATTCATTGCAGACATATCATTGGACATCAAGGGCAAGATCAGTTTGTTTGCTGATGATACCAAGGTAGGAGCAGTGGTGGATGACCTAGGGGGATGGCAGGGGTTGCAGGATGATCTGGCAAAGCTTGAAACCTGGTCAGACACCTGGCAACTGGGGTTTAATGCCAAAAAGTGCAAGGTGCTGCATTTTGGGATGAAGAACCCAAGGAGGAGTTACCAGCTGGGGGGAGTGCAGCTAGCCCAGACAGAGGAGGAGTAGAAGGATCTGGGGATGCTCATTACAGGGTCAATGAACAACTCGGCACAATGTAGGAAGGCAGCTGCAAAGGCCAACAAAATGCTGGGTTGTATTGCAAGGGGTATATCCTAGAGGAGGGAGGAGTTGATTCTGCCACTGTATAGGTCATTAGTTAGACCGCACCTGGAGTACTGCATGCAGTACTGGTGCCCGTATCTGAAGAGGGACATTAAGTTACTGGAGGGAATGCAGCACAGGGTGACAAAGATGATCAAGGGACTGGGGGACTCATCATACGAGAGGAGGCTGAGGGAGTTGAACATGTACTCGCTGGAGGAGAGGAGGGACAGGGTGGACATGATTGAAACCTTTAAGTACATGAAAGGAATAAACAAGACAGGTAAAGAGGGGCTTTTCAAAGTAAGGGAGGGGAAGGACACCAGGGGCCATGATATGAGACTGGAGGGAGGAAGGTTCAGGAGGGAGATGAGGAGACACTTTTTTACAGAGTGAGTGGTGGCTGGGTGGAATGTGTTACCTGCAGAAGAGGTATCCAGTAGAACAGTGGACTGCTTCAAAAGGGGATGGGACAGGACAAGCGGAGGGTCAATGGAGAGGAAGGGTGGAAGGGAGGGGCAGTTGCAGAATAAGAGGTGCTAGCTGCACATTCAAGCAGACTTGATAGATCTCTAGGCCTTTATCTGCTGGCAAATTTTGTATGTTTGTATGTTTGGAATAGCCCTCAAATGAGAAGAACACAGATGACAATCATGAGGTGGCTGCACATGCAAGCCTGCATCTTTATACTGCTGGCACACCACCATGCACTTACCTTTGATGGCTCCTCCAGGTCCCACAACTCACCAGCATCATCTTTGCCTTGGACATTCAGGCAGCCCACCATCCAGGACAGGAAGTCCAGGATGAACAGTGGCATAGCCACAGGAGCCTCTGAGCAGCACCACCAAGATAGCCCTGTCCAGTTGATCTTTCCTGTCTAGCACTATCTGTCTCAAATGTCCATGAAAATTCAGTGAAAACATAAAGATGGAGACAACATCAGTGACAATGCACACATACACAAACAGGTAAAGCATGCACTTTCAACTTGTTAAAAGTGTGTAGTGTACTTATCTCTGTAGGCTTGGTCATCTGCCAGCTGACCCCCCCCTTGTATGTCTTGATATGTGAAGATGGACACCATTAGCAACTTTCAGGGGTATACCCCAAGCCTTGCCTCATCACACTCAGCACCAACACCCCACACTTGCATAGCCATTTTGAAGTAAAGTACTGGATTGAACTGGAACCACATTCTGAATGCCAAAGGTCACACAGGTGAGATGTTCTGTGGAATTCATATTGTGGGAGTTATATTTTGGGAGAAATGGTTTTAGCAAAGATAAACACAAGCATCCAATAGAGTATCACAATAAAGGAGCAGCTCAATGCCTTTACCTCTATTGCAGTGAATGAACAACTAACTGCACCTGTTCCAGCATCCCTACTCCCAAAAGGTGGAACTGGACTCAACATCAGCATTAACAGTCAATAGGTACTATAGTATATCACTGGGCATTGTGGTCAGAGTTGTATCACACCTTGGATAGGATTCAGAGATTAAACATGATCTTAATAATAATAATAAACTTTATTTTTAAGTGCCTTTCAAAATATCAAGATGCTTTACAATAATAAAAACATAATTCCATAAAACAACAAACACAATAATAAATAACGCAACAGATCCAAACACCAATGAGTCACTGATAGGTCTGATGCCACAAAAATTTTTTCAGTGCCTGTTTAAATCCCCCCACAGGTTATACACTCCCAAAGCTGATGGGGTAGAGAATTCCAGAGGGTGGAGGCCACAAACATAAATGCAAGGGCCCCAGAAGATTTCAGGGTCATCCTCGGAACCTCCAGCAACCCCTCGTCAGCTGAACGGAGCTGTCACACAAGGCTGTAGGGAATTAGAAGCTCTTTCAAGTAGTCAGGACCAAGTCTGTGTAGGGCTTTATAAGTTAGTAAACCAACTTTAAAGGTGATCCGCCACTGAATCGATAGCCAGTGCAGATCATGCAGCACCAGCGTAATATGCGAAGCCCGAGATGACCCCATCAACAATTGTTCTGCAGCATTCTGCACTAGCTGCAGGTGGTGGATATCAATCCCAGGAAGCCCTAAGTAAAGGGAGTTGCAGTAGGTAAGTTGCAAGATCACAAAGGCATGGAACAGCACAGGCAGATTGCTGAACGGAACAAGGTGCTTGACCCTGGCAATGTTCCTAAGATGATAAAAGGTAGACTTGACGACTGCCGACACCTGAGATTGAAGAGTCAGCCTATCGTCAAGCACCACTCCCAAGTCACGCACCCGTTCAGAGGTAAGAATCTGGGAGCCACCCAGAAAAGGTCCAGAGGGCTGACCAGCCCTCAACCCCTCTATCCAGTGACCTGGATCCAGAACCATCACCTCAGTCTTTCCCGTGTTCCACTTTAGCCAGCTCAAGTTCATCCAATCCTGGATTTCAGCGAGGCAGTTATTGAATACTGAGAGAGCACTATCCTGGTCGAGTGCGAAAGACAGGTAGAGCTGGGTATCATCAGCATAGCAGTGAAACCTCAGCCCATACCATCTTACAATGTCTCCGAGGTGCAGCATATACACTACAAACAATGTGGGTGACAGCACTGAGCCCGGAGGAACCCCACATGACAGAGGGAGTGAGTCTGAAGAAAAAATCCCAGACACAACTCTCTGTGTTCTGCCCGTGAGGAAAGATGTAAACCACCTGAGGACCATACATGTCAGGCCACAGATGAACCTCAAGCACTCAAGCAGCACCCCATAGTCCACAGTGTCAAAGGCTGAATACAGATCAAGGAGCACCAGAATGGAATGGTTTCTCCAATCTCTCGCCATCAGGAGATCATTAAGCACCTGAATCGGCGCAGTCTCAGTACTATGCCTCTTTCGAAAACCGAACTGGAGAGATTCATAGATATTATGTATGGTCAGGTTGTTCTCCAGTTGAATTGCCACTACTTTCTCAAAAACCTTCCCTATAAAGGGAAGGTTAGAGATACAGCAGGTCTGTAGTTTGATAGAACGCCTGAGTCCAAAGAAGCTTTCTTCAGAAGGGGTGTTACCACCACCTCCTTCAGGAAGCTTGGAAACTCACCCAATTCCAAGGAGCACTGGACTATCTGAGCCAGAACCAAGCCAATGATATCGCAACAACCCATAACCGGGGAAGTTGGGCCAGGATCCAAACTACAGTACGTAAGGCTCATACCCTAGACAATCCACATATCCCCAAACTCCGGCAGGTCAAAGGTATTCCAGGAGATACGTGGTGCAGTGACCGAGCACCAACCAATAGCATCCCCCACAGAATGAGTCAGGAGGATCTCCAACCTGATGTCAACCACTTTATTCGCAAAAAATTGAGCAAGCTCATCACATTCCATTTGAGAGAAAGCTCTTCAGAGCTGCAGACAGGCTGGGTTCCACAACCTGTCCACAGTTCAGAAGAGCTGAGCTGGTCGATTCTGAGCAACAGCAATCTCCCTGGACAGGAACGCTGACTTCTTATGGGAGATCGCTGATTGGTAGGCCTGGTAATGCTCTATCAATCTAAGGTGATCGGCCTTCAGAGCAGATTTCCACCAGCAACATTCTAACCTTCGTCCTAATCACCGCAACTCCATGAAAGACCCTTCAAACCAAGGGGCCCGAGGGTGAAGTGGGAGAGTACGAACATGGACAGGAGCAGTCAGGTCCAGGGCCAAGGAGATGACCTTATTGTATGCTAAGACCAAGGACTCTGGACTCGAGCTGGCAACAGGAAACTCGGAGAGGTCAATCACCACCGCTAGGCCTTCAGGGATCACATACCATAAAGGGCGGTAACTGATAATCTCCACAGTGGCAGACCTACAAAGGGGAGAGCAGAAGTTAAACCTCACAGTGTAATGATCAGACCAACCTACAGGTTCCACCCCTAGATCGGAGGCCTCAATCCCCAGGAGGAACACCAAATCCAAAGAATGACCATGACTATGGGTAGCAGAGGTAAAAATTTGTGTGAAGCCCAGTGATGTCATCAACTGGAAGAAGTGCTGTCCATAAGGCAAGAGTTTGTTATCGATCCAGACACTGAAGTCACCCAGAACCATCAGTCTGGGTGACTCCAATGCCATGTAGACGACAAAGTCCACCACTTCCTGCAGGAATCACTTTTCGTCCCCGGGTGGATGAGAGATGAGAGCTATCCTACAACCCACACCTGCTACCACAGTACATTCAAAGGATTTGTCCTCCTCTACTGGTACACCTGTGAGGCCCAACTCGGTCTTCAAACTGACCACTACCCCCCCCATGGTCCAATCTCAGGCGGTGTATCACTGAGCACCCAGCCGGAATTGCCACTTCTAACCAAGGGCCAGCATTTTCATCCAGCCAGGTCTCAGTGATGCATGCCAGATCAGTTGTTCCAACAAGATCTACAATAATTACAGTTTTGTTCTTAATAGATCTGGCATTGCACATCACCACTTGAGTTGGAAGGATTTCATGAGCCGTCCTGGCTACTTGCCCATCAAAAGAAGTGGTGCCTTTGGGTGTGGGGACTAGACATGGAACACCATGTTCCAGGCTCCATTTCTCCCAAGGGTGTCTTCTAAACCTAACCACCCTTATGTGAGAGATCTGCTCGTTCATCCTCCGATGTCAGCATTCCCCACCCCCACCATCACCACCCCTCCTATGCACAATACCCAGAGCACAAAAGCGCTGGTAGATAGAAAAAGGGAGAGGTGGGGGGGAAATGGGTGGAGGGCATGGAGAGTGTAGGACGAATAGCGCATGACCAGAGGAGAGAACAAACACATTCCACAGGCTGATTAACAACCAGAACTCAATAAAAAAGAACCCACAACAACAAAGTTAGAACGTTCCCATACTATAAAATAACTCCACTAGAACAGTCAATCTTACCCAACAAATACCCAACTACATAAATACCCCCTCCCCAACAAAATGTAAATAAAAACTTCAAAGCAGCAGTAAGTGAATTAATGTCCCACATAAACTCTCCGATCAATGAGTTTTAAATTAATAATAACAGAAGAACAATGAGTCTTGATAAGGGGCTCTCACCATCCCCTAACAATAAATTGAAATTAAACTAGAAAACATGGCCCTCCCTCAGCCACATTTAAAACAGATTATATAGTATGTGATTACTTTCAAAAAGAAAAAAATAAAAGAAAAACAGGCTGTCTCACAGCCAGTCCGAAAAATAAAAGTAAAATAAAACTCCTTGATGAGCATCTAACAGTCCCCAGCAGCACTATTCCAAGCTTTTTAAGGAGACTTCTGGCAGTGGAGCAATATTCTTGTCAAAGTCCTCCAATGGGTAATATTGCCAATCCCAAAAACCACCCCAAGGAGGGCACAGAAGCACCACCAAATCTCTTCACTTAAGAAGTGGGGACAATCTGACCCCCATCAGTTAGCCCACCACTGCTCCAGGAACTCAGGGAATATACAACCTACGGTTAATACCTCTGACCCCCCCAGAGAGACTGGCTGTCCCCGGTGGCTGCCTCAGGGTTAGTCAGATCGGTTGACCCTTATTAGGCCACTGCAAATAAAACTGCCTCCCAGGTACTTTGGAGAGGCTTCTTCAAGAAAAACCAGCTCAAAGACTTCTGTGCCCACCAGAACAGTCTCACCATACAGAGGCAATAACCTTCCAATCTCAGTCTGCAGCAGTAGATAAAATCATTAAATCCACATTAACAGTGGCAGCTCATAAAGCAGGTTTCCACCCAAGGACTTCTTCAGGAACTCCAGTCGACTGTAAGCATCACTCACAAGCAGACAATCACCCAAAAGTGCCAAACAAGTAACGGTTCCAAGACTTGGCACTTAGGGCTTCACTGCATATAATAGCACCTGGCTATGTATTGTTCAGAAGAGACCGAGGTGCAAAAAGGGGGGGTGGAGTGGCCCTGTATGTCAATGAAAATATCAAAGCTACAGAAATTCAGAATACACATAAGGAGTCAGAAGAACTGTGGGTCACCCTGGAAACAGGAAATGGGATGGCCATAAGAACCGGGGTTGTCTACAGGCCCCCAGACCAGGGGGAGGACATAGACACATTACTATTAGAAGATATACAAAACATGACAGCTAAAGGGGAGGTTCTGATAATGGGAGACTTCAACATGCCGGATACAGATTGGTCAATACCGGCAGGACATCTGCCAGAACTAGACACATGGTGGATTCCCTGCAGGGGGAGGGCCTCAAACAACGGGTACAACAACCCACAAGAGAAAGGGCTATCCTAGATTTAGTACTAGCTAAAAGGGAAGGGATCACAGATCTCCAAGTAGAAGGTCACCTGGGGGGCCAGTGACCATCACATGGTATGGTTCAATTTGGCCACTACATCTAAATCATCCCAAAAGAATAAGGAAACCGCTTTGGTTCTCAAATACAGTAGCAGAAAAGGTCAGAGCCAAAAGGCTGGCCTTCAGGAAATATAAGGGAACACAGTGGGATGAAGTTAGGAAGGCATACCAAACTGCCCTAAGGGAAGCAGGGAAGGCAGTAAGGCAGGCAAAGTCCCAAACTGAGGAAACACTAGCCCGAACAGTATAAGAAGGTGACAAGACTTTTTATAGATACATTAGTGAAAGGAGAAAGTCCAGAGGGCGTATTGCTAAGGTCAATGGAGAAAAGGGGGCATGTGAGGAGGAGGACCCTATAAAAGCATCTATCCTAAATAGATACTTTTGCTCAGTATTTACTGAAGAGAAGGTAGGGCAGGGCCCACAGCTCAGCACCATGGACACGGGGGGGAGGGAGGTGAGCACTACTCCCTTCACAAAAGAAAGGGTCCTACAAGAGCTCGCTAAGCTCAGGGTGGATAAGGCAATGGGATCTGATGGCATACATCCCAGGGTACTTAAGGAGCTAAGGGTGAAGCTAGCAGAGCCATTAGCACAACCGTTTAGTGAGTCTCTGAGCACAGGAGAGGTCCCAGAAGACTGGAGAAGGGCTCATGTGATCCCGCTCCACAAGAGTGGTAGCAGGGAGGAGGCAGGGAACTACAGACCAGTCAGTCTTACCTCAACAGTGGGCAAGATTATGGAGGCACTCCTTAAGGAAAGGATAGCGCAACACCTGGAATCCATAGGGGCACAGGATCCAAGACAGCATGGGTTTACAAAAGGAAGGTCCTGTCAAACTAATCTCATAGATTTCTTTGACTGGGTAACCAGAGTGGTGGACCAAGGAGGAGCAGTTGATGTCACCTACCTTGACTTCAGCAAAGCTTTTGACACTGTTCCACATACAAGATTGATAAATAAGCTGGGTAGACTCGGGGTAGGTCAGAAGTTGGTCAACTGGGTGGCAAACTGGTTGACGGGCAGAAAACAGAGAGTGGTGATAAATGGTATACAGTCAGAAGAGATGCAAGTCACAAGTGGGGTACCTCAGGGATCTGTCCTGGGCCAGTCCTCTTCAATATCTTCATTAGTGACCTTGCAGATGGACTAGAAGGTAAGGCTTGTCTGTTTGCAGATGACACCAAGATCTGCAACAGAGTAGATGATCCAGATGGGGTGGGCAGAATGAGAAGAGATCTGGATAAACTAGCAAAATGGTCAGAAGAGTGGCAACTGGGATTTAATGCAAAAAGTGCAAGATCATGCACATTGGGAAGAGAAACCCTGAAGCCACCTATAGGCTGGGAGGGGAGTTGCTGGCAGTCACAAAGGAAGAAAGAGACTTGGGCATCATCATCACTGATGACCTGAAATCATCCCAGCAGACTTCTAAAGCAGTAGGTAAGGCTAGGGGGATGTTAGGGTGTATTAGTAGGGGTATCACAAGTCGTAAGAGGGAGGTGATAATCCCTCTTTACAAGACACTGGTTAGGCCCCATCTTGAGTACTGCATGCAGTACTGGAGGCCGCACCTTCACAAGCACATTAACCAAATTGAGGCAGTCCAGAGAAGGGCAACCAAAATGGTGCAGGGACTGCATCAGAAGACATATGAGGACAGATTAAAGGAGCTCAATATGTATGCCCTTGAGCAAAGGAGGAAGAGAGGTGATATGATCAAGACATTCAAACACCTTAAGGGCATTAACAAGGTGAAAGAGTCTAACATGTTTAAATATAAGAAAAATAGCAGGACAAGAGGACACAGCATGAGATTAGAGGGAGGCCGATTAAGGGGGAATGTGAGGAAATTCTTTTTCACAGAAAGAGTGGTGGATGCATGGAATGGCCTACCTCAGGATGTGGTGGCTATGAATACAGTGCAGGGCTTCAAACAGGAATGGGATAGACATAAGGAAGCAATACAGATGAGCATGAATAGATAGGCCACTGACAGAGCAAAGGCCGATGGCACATTTATAAGGTAGAAAAAGAAATGGGCAGACTGGATGTGCCTTGCGGTCCTTATCTGCCATCAACTTCTATGTTTCTGTTAAACCTCCTTTAGTTTCAAGCATCCCAGAGTAGCACAGTACATACCTCAGGGACCGTTGTAGGTCCACAGCTAAAAAATAAAATCCAGGCCACAGTTCTTAAAGCCAACACCGGGAAAGAAGCTGGACAATCACAATCTCAGAATCAGAACTCTGAAATGTCCCCTGGCAAACTGCTACAAGGAACGCAGCAAAAAACACAGCTCTTACTCCAAATGGAGTTAGCGCGCACACCGCATAGTCGGCATCCACATTCCAGTTAACACTGACGTTAATGGTTCACGGTGCTTGCTGACACTTAATAGCACTTACTAAAACTGCTGCTATAACAAAAATAAAAATAAAATAACTAAAAACTACTAAAAAATTACTCATACTGGAGCTAAAATGAAGGCTGACCCAGCGTGGTCGCCGTCTTGAGTTTTTCTACACTGTTGTGTTTGTGAAGAAGATTGCTCTGTTTTTTCATAATACATTTAGTTGCTGTACGCTGCACCACACACACCCCATTTAATTAGAAATTTCAATGACAAGTGCATAGAATTTCAGAGTTGAAATGAGTTTAAATTGATGCCAAAGCTTTCACAGTAGAAATTAGTAAACTACAGAAAATATTTTTTTTGACAAGATCCCCCCACACAGACAAGATTAGCAAAGCTGGAATCATACTTTGAGATGCTGCCCAGGAAGGTGATAGAACTTGACACCACAACACAGTCTGGGTTACTGTTCCAGTGCTCTTCTGAATTAGAAGAACATTTATCAAAGAATGGCATACCATCCAAGTCTCCCTATTTTCAGGAGGGATTCTCCCTGACTTTGCAGTTTTTTTGGGGGACATTCCCCTTGCTTTTTATAGCACCAGTCCATACTCATAAAACCATCAGAAGTAAGGAACAAACAGTTTTCCCTGTCTTTAAATGACTTTAAGAATGCATTTCTGGCACATTAGATTCAGTTAAGCTATACATTAAGGCCCTGTGAAAATCTCCCTGTATGTGTGATAAATTTTAGGAACAGGATATTGGGTAAAAAATGCACTTTGCCTATCCAACTTTACCACCTTATGAATTACTGTGGAAATATAGAAATAGCAAAAACAGGGGTAGGATACCATGGGCTAATGTTAGTTAAAGAGCAAGGGCCAAATTTTCAGTGGTTCATGGACTAAGTCCCACACTCCGCAGACACTGCAGCATTAGAAAATCTCTGCACCTGCTAGGATTCCTATCTTCAGCTCATGCTCCACAAGGGCAGCGAGCACAGAAGTGAAAGACATTATGCCTGGTCCCAACAGGCATAACATTTCAGTGCAGCTGCACTGAAAAATAGCCAAGTGCTGCCATAAATCGTGGAGCCAGTCATAAACTGGCTCCACGTTTGAAAATACGGCAACAGTGGAAAAACTGTGGTGCTGCATTTAGAGACCAACTTGTGCCATTTTTTTCTCCCGCACCCATGTGACTTTCAAAGGCTTTGAAAATCTAGCCTCAGGTGTTTACTTCTAATAAACCTCCACCTGGCTATTTTATTTATTATACTTTGATGTGTTTGTAGTTACTTTTATACATGTTATAACATTAATTGATAGTGCACTGACTGTACTGTCTGTTTTTTGATGCTGATGATTCTAGGGACTTACACATATTTCTGGCTAGACTTATTTTTTCAGACTGCTGTCTTCTTCAGAATGATTCCTAATATCTTTATTTTTCCCACCCCCTGAGACAGGTTTAAAAATCTTGAATTTAAACCTTTTGATGCTGCGCTGCTAGATATTGGAACATGATACAGCAACACAACACTACCTATTCAGTGGTTCCTCAGACTATTTGACACCCATCCCCTACAGCTGTGATTTGCAAACCTGAGATCATGCCTCAGGATGCTGCGAGAGCAGGGGCCAAATTTGTGTTTTAATCAAATATACTTTACTGATTTTCAAATACAGTAAAACAAGAAAAACAAACAACTATAAACTAGATCCAACAGGAAAGGAGTACAGCATCCATACAGCAATAAACTACAATCCATACAAAAAGACCCCCCAGCCCTAACCCCCCGCTCCAAGTGCTGCTTTAGGTAAAACATAAAGCCAATCACAATATCCAGCAGTTAACAAGTAAAAGGAGTTCCACCCATATAACATTTCCAGGACCACTTTGAAAATGAGCTTGCTCAATGATGTTTACACCTGGTTAAATAAAGTTGATTGATTGATTAATTGATAACATGATGGTTGAAAGGCTGAGAAAAATAAAATAGGGTCCAAAACAGGTTTCCTGTATGAAATTAACCAGGCATACAGAAGATCCGATTTCAATAAAAAGGAATTATGTCTACTGTATGTGTAATATCAGCAATATGAGGTTCTGTGTTAAGGCACTAAGGAATTTCAGCATGGCATTCTGAGGATGAAGGAATTTTATCATTAAGCCAATGACACAGTAAAACTAGTTTAGCGGTAGCAGAAATAAGAACAATAAAGCCTTTCTTGTATCTTGGCGAAATATCTTTATAAGAACCCAAAATACAAATCTCCAGCTTAAAAGCATCTCCCAAATCAAATGAAGGGTCCAAACAAGTTTGAATAGCCACCCAGAATGGTGTGACTTTCTCACATGACCACAAAATGTGAAAAACAGTGCCACCCTTATGTTGACACCTGGAACAGATGGCTTTGGTTAAGCGACCCATCATACAAAGTTTTCAGGGAGTAAAGTAAAGATAGTGCAAAATTTAAATTGCATCAATCTGCAATGGTCCTGTTTTATAAACTTGTAAATACCTATCCAAACACTGCCACTCCACCGTGGCCCACTACGAATGCAGACTGCTTTGCCTGTAGTAACAGATACCCATAGCTTTAGTGGATTGAGAGTTTGGCAAATGTTATAAAGTTGGGTAACTGCATGGGGGGAGCTAGCAGCCTGAACCATATTTTTGAAAAGGGAGAGATTCAAGTCAGTCCAAGAGGGAGAACCTAGATGAGCGGAGATTGCATGAATCAACTGTAAATATTAAAAATAATGTGTAGATAGCAAGCTATATCTCGACCAAAAAGTAGCAAAGTCAAGAAGATGGTCTGTAGAGGGTGCCATACCAACAGTAAAAGGAGCATCGAGAGGAAGAAAGGTGGGAGGTATGGAGCGTTGTGCTATTTTAAAATTGGGGTTAAAAACAATGATTGTGTCAAGCTACACAGGGCAGAAATATGAGAATACTTACAAAATTGCACATGAGCATGCAGTGACCAATAGACTGGTGTCCTTTTTAAAAGTTAAGGGAGAGCAGAAGGGGTGACATACAATAAAGCAAATAGCTGTATGTAAAAACTCCCACATAACTCCCTTTCAAGAGTTAACCATTGTGGTTCATATGAATCATTAAGGTCCCCAGAAGGAGTATAACCCCACTTAAAATATTTAGAGCCCTATAATGCTAAATAAGAAAATAGACATTAGGAAGACAGAGCCCACCCTGATCCTTAGTAAAGGTGAGTTTATAATAGTCCCTCCTCATCAATTTGCCCCACCACCAAAAGGATGTAAGAAGAAACTGCAGCTGATGAAAAAATGCACAAGTTAATATAACATTTAATATTCCTAGAAGATATAAAATGTGTGGTAAAACATTCATTTTAATTACATTCACTGGCCCCATAAGGAGAGGCAAGGAAGTCCATCCATGCAGATCTTGTTTGATAGAGGAAAGTACGGGATCCAGATTCAATTTCAGTAGATCTGAGAAGCACCGGGAAATAAGTAAGCCTAGATAATGAAGTGCCTTAGCTTCCCAATGAAGTCCAAGATCAGTAATAAATTGCTTACTGACAAAAGAATTCAAGAACAAAATACTAGTCTTACCCAAATTAAGGCGATAGGCAGCTAATTTCCCAAAAGATGCAATTTCTGTAAAGGTAGCAGGAACAGAGGTCTCAGGAGAGGACAAATGTAACAAGATGTCATCAGCATATACTGTATAGAGAGCTTGGACTCTGATTGTTGAGATCAAATACCCTGGACCGGAGGGTCCCCTTCAATCTCAAAATTAAAGGTTATAAGTGTAAATTAAAAAAAGACAACAAGGGACAACCTTGCCTGGTAACAGAAGTAATAGAAAAGTGTTCAGAAAGGACCCCATTACATAGTGTAATAGCAGAA
The DNA here is from genome assembly GCA_016271365.2 of Neoceratodus forsteri. NCBI lineage: Eukaryota > Metazoa > Chordata > Ceratodontiformes > Ceratodontidae > Neoceratodus > Neoceratodus forsteri. The sequence continues at coordinate 1,321,452,399 of CM028130.1, forward strand.
GGGTTATTTTAAAGAAGGTACACCAACCTGATAAGCCTTTGGGATATTATAGGTCAGTAGTACTACAAATAAATATGACCAAGAAACCTGATCAAAAGCTTTCTCAGCATCCAGGGAAACCAGGGCCACAGTGGCCATAGACTCCCCAGCAGCAGAGATAAGATGGAATAATTTGTGGGTATGATCACTCAAATGGCTGCCTTTCATAAAACCGACCTGTTCGGGTCCTATGCGACAGGATCAAATCCTTTCCAGTCAGTGTGTTAAGATTTTCACTAAAATCTTAAAGTCTGCATTGATAAGTGAAATAGGATGATAACTAGAAGGTAAAGATGCATTGTTTCCTGGTTTAAGCAAAAGAGTAATACAAGCCTGAGAAAGAGCAAGATCAGTATCAAAGTGCGAATAAAGATAATTAAACACATCCATCAAAACAGGAGTAAGTTCCTTGAAAAAGGTTTTATAAAATTAGAAGGAAAACCATCAGGACCATGGACCCAATCAGAAGGAAGGGAATTGATCACCCAGCGTACCTCTGTTCTGGTAATGGGACCTGAAAGAGAAGCACTCTGGTCCTCTGAAAGTCATGGCAAGGGAGCCTCACATAAATATTTCAAAAGAGATGTAGGGAAGTCTGGGTCATCCGGAGCAGTGGAGTACAAACTTTTATAACACCCCCTGAAGACCTCAATGATCTTCCATGGCTTAGTGAGGAGATCCGGTGAACCAGCAAGTTGAAGGCCATGTATCACCCAAGCAGATTCCCACTGTCTCAGCTGAAGAACTAACATTTTACTCACTGGCTCCCCTGCTCCAGATAATGCACCTTTTGCCTGAAAAATAGCAAATTCAGCTTTTTCACTCAAGAGTTTTAAATATTTAGAACAAAGACAATTAAGAGTCAACCAAGTGTGTTCCAGAGTTGTAGGAGAAAGAGAAGACTCCAGAGTTCTAAATCTTGACAACAAATCAGAAAGTTGCGCATGACACTCCTTAACCTTCCTAGACACAAGGCGTATACATTCACCATGTATAGCTGCTTGAGCTGCACCCCAGAACATATCAAGGTTAGATACCGATTGGCATTGGTGTCTAAAAACATTCTGATAAAACATTTTAAGGTGTCAACTATGGCCGTATCCCTTAATAACTGACTGTTGAAGTGCCAGATAAATTCCCTATCAGAGCTGCCTTGAATAGAAAGTGCCAACCAAACAGAAGCCCAATCAAGAAAGAACAATTTCCAGAATTTTGCAGCCCACAACTCTAGAAACATTTTTGTGATATATAAGAAAGAAGTGTAGCCTGGAAAAAGAATGGTGCATGGGGGAGTAAAACAGGTAACCACATTCAGTAGGGTGCAATATGCGCTATTGGTCTTTGAGTCCTACGAGATCAGTAAGTTCCCATAGGCTTCAATGAACAGGTGAAAGACCCCTCTTGGGATGGTATGGCCTATCTGGGTCAGGTTGATAAACAATATTCCAGTTGCCTCTGATCAAGATATGAACATGCATAAATGGCGCCAACAAGGAAGTCAAATGAGTGAAAAAGTGAAGGTTATCAAAATTAGGCCCATAGACAGATCCCAAAATCATTTCATGGAGACCCAGTCTGTCATGAAGAAAAACATATCATCCCTCTGTGTCTGAAAATTCAGAAATAAGTTGGAAGGGCAACTGCCTGGCAAGGAAAATACTAACACCTCTCTGTTTGGTGCTGTTGCCAGCACCATAAACCTGGTCAATCCAATCCCTATGAAAGTAAGTAATTAGGTCTCTCAAATGAGATTCCTCTAAACAAGCAATACCGTGTTATTCTCATCCGGGAGTTCCCCTGCTGAAGTGACTACCAGTGGTCAACTGGACTTTTTACAATGTCCAGTGCTGGTTTAGTGCTAACCAACTGTCTCTGAATGCCAAAAAAATTGCCTCTATGATGCTTGGTATCAGACAAAAACTGTCTAGAATTGACTCCACCTCTAACTTTCCCACCCTTACAGGTTCCAAACTGGATGACGTTTCCTCATTTAAGTACCTCGGACTATTGCTAGATGGAAATCTAGACTTTGGTGTACACATAGATGCCACTTACAAAAAACTCCTCCCTAAGCTCACTGCCCTGTACAGACACTGCAGCTCCCTGCCCATGCAATCCAGGCATGAAATTGTCCAAAAGATGATTCTCCCAGTCTTCAACTTTGTGGACATTGTCCATAGCTCTGCTCCTAAGACCACCCTAACCAGGCTAGACACTCTCTTCAATTCTTTCTGCCATTATGTCCTTGGCTGTCCCCCTCTTACCCATCACTGCAATCTTTATACCTCACTCTTCTTCCCATCACTCACTGCCAAGCACCTGTCCCACACCGCTAACCTAGTAGGTAAGTTTTGGCTCAGAACTCTGCCATCTTATCTGTCCTCCCTCTTGTCAATCTCCCCCCCCCCCGCTACTCACTTTGATCCTCAACACATAGAATGTTCGGCCTCCCACCACGGTACACATCATCTAGTCGTAACACCTTCTCATACTTATTACCTAGCTCCTGAAACTCTCTCCTCCTCGAACTTTGCTCTGACCAATCTTGCCATTCCCTCCTTCGGAAACACACAACACACTGCTACAACTGCAACTAATCCCCCTGCTTACTTTCCATTATATCAATCCTACTCTCATGACTCTCTAGCTTCCCACAATTCCTACCTCTAACTTGCACTAATCCCCTTACTCTCCCACCCTTCTCCCATTCTCCTACTCTCCTTCCCTCCCTCCCTGGTCCAACTGTATTTTCTTGTGGCAGCTCCCCATCCCCTTGCAGGGTTCTCTGCATCCTGAAGGGGAGAAGGCACTGGCTACCCATTCCCTCTAACTTTCCACCATTCTATCTTAACTTGTCCCGCTCCTTACTCTTCCAAGAAGCCCTGTCCAAAGCTTCCACCCTCACTCTGTCCCTCTCTCCTTCTCCCCTTTCTCCACCCCTATTTTCTCCTGTCAGCTCCCTCTTCCCCTTGCGGGGTTCTCAGCACCCTGAGGGTGAGAAGTTCCTGGCTACCCATTCCCCCTCCCCAACCCCCTCTCCCTCCTATACTCTCCCTCCTCATATTCTACATATAGGGTAAACAACTAGCACTTAGTAATCCTCTCCCTACCATAAGCACTTTCATTCTGTGCATCCTGTGCCTCCTCACACCCTCAAAATACTCTTCCTACCATAAGCACTTACATCATGTGCCTCCTCATACTTTCAAAATACTAGCATTGTTCTCTGCTGTCAGTTTCTCTCCATTGTACTAAAAATGGTTCATCACTAGGTTTAAGTCAAATGTTGAATCCAAACAATTGCTACTCTGTCACCATGAGCCTGTGATCTAAGTTATGTACTTTTTTTTATTACCTGGTTTGTAATTGAAATGTATATGAGTCTGTACACTGTACATGTCTTTTATTACCTAATACCTCATTTATAATTGGAATCTTTATGATTCTGAAAATTAGCTATTTAGTACTTCATGTTGCTTTACTGGTGAATCTCTTCTAAATAAAATAGATAAATAAAATCAGTGTCCATCGGTTTCAGGTGTTTTAAAACTGCATACCACTTTTTAATATCCTGAATGCTCTTTATATTCCAAATAACAAATACATGGTGGATCTCACATATAAAAAACTAGCCAAAGCTATTAAGGGAAAGAATAAGTACTGCAAAACAGACAACTGCATATGAAAAGCACCCCCACACACACACACATACAGAAAACCCCATATAACAGCGAATAACATCCCAGTTTAAGAAAAGATAAATAGAAAGTAACACAGAATGGCAGGGGACAGATTTTCAGCCTCCCCCAAAAAATGAAGCAGGTGTGGGGAAAAACTGCCACAAGTGGGGCTTAACTTGAGGAGCCACAGTTTTTCCCACAAGCACTGTATTTCCAGAGCTTGACCTGGAGAATTTACAACTGGTTCCATGATTTATGGTAGATTTTGGACATTTTTTCAGCACAGCTGCACTGCTATGTTATGCCAGCAAAGATGTGGATACAAACAAAAAAGCAAACCATTTACTGCTGGAACAATAAAGTTCGATTTTATTATCACTATTTTTACATTGCAGTGGCACAACTGTTGGCATGGGCAATGGCTGGCATCACTTTTTCCACGTGGTCAGTATATTCATTTCAGTCTTCAGCTGTCAGCCCTCTCCTCCAAAAGTGTCTTATGCTTCATATTAGGTGAGCATGGTTCCTTGGCTTAACACACGAATGAATATAGTGCTTCATCTGACACTACATCATCTCTACTGGGTTCAGGTCTTGAGATTCTGGTGGCATCCTTACCCAATTCACTCCCTGGTCCTTTGTGTACACCCTAGATGTTGTCAGCTTTGGGACATTATCTATACTAGTGAAAGAACACACGTATAATTAAACACATAGAACACTGAGCTGTATACACCCACCATGAACACAGAGGAACTGTAACTGCAAATTGTTCAGTCTCAAACCTTGGAAAAGCTGATGCCTCTCTGCAAAAATTCACTCGATAAAGGGCACCAGCGTATTGGAGACCGTCTTCTCTGAAGAAGTTGCCCTTCATGATGCTACTGAATAGTAATATTGGCCCTGACCCACATCATGGGATAGCACCCCAGACATGCAGTTTCACAGGGTGTTTTGGCTGTGGATTCAATACAAGAAATCCTTTTTTTTCCTGGAAAGCCATAGGACAAAAAGACTGCATCGCTATGGTAGTCTCATCAGTAAAAAGAATGTCCGCAAGTTGTTCATTTTCTTCCAATCATGCCTTAGCCTACTTCAGCTGCTTATGTTTGTTCGCTTTATGAATGAGAGGGCATATACTGTTTGGGAAAAAGCCATCAGTATCTTGCTCCTTTGAGGTACTGCATAGCACACTACCTGCAGTACATATGGTACAACACATAAATGCTTACAGTCGGTCAGTACATTAGCAAATGACGAAGAGCTTACAGGAATGGGCAGGCTGTAAATCACTTTTGTTGGCATACACTGCACAAAAAAACTGATTGCATATGTACCTGCAGTGGCCACAGAGCAGTACATACTGTGCTCTGCAATAACTTCATTTGTTTTGGTGTTGCACTCATCTTACTGATGATTCAGAAACTGAGTATCCCTGTTCTGCCAGTTTCTGATGCATGTCTACTTCACTGCTTTTATTATGTGCCGTCGTTAGCTGATCAACAATTTGGGGAAACGCATTGTAAAAAAACAATAATACACATTAGTTAATGGCATGCCTTCATGTTCCAATAGTTTCCTATGAATTAAATCATGAAAGGTTAACATTAGTTTATATGTAAGCTTGCTCAAGGCTGCAGAGGGAGACCTGGAGAATTGTATTGCCTTGCACAGTAGTGTGGCTTGCTCAGAGCCACAGAGGCAGCCTCAGACCATTTCACTGCCTTATAGTGTACTGTGGCTTGCTCAAGGCTAAAGAGATGGTCCCAGAACATTTCACTGCTTTGTAGTGTACTGTGACATTCTCAAGGCCATAGATGCAGTCTGGAAACATTTCTCTGCATTGTAGTGTACTATAGCTTGCTCAAGATGCCCACCAAATGCACACTGTCTTCTTGTGTGAATGTTCTTTGCATGGTTAAACATGTTTGTAGAGGGCAGAGACAGAAATCATGATCCTGGCCACTGCAAGGTAATTCTTTATATCTAGCACTGGAGTCCCATTTTTGCTCATTTCACAGACAGCTGTTCTATAGCTTGCATTCAGCTTCTTGTTCATAGGAGTAGTGTAAGAGTGGTGGTTTCTCAATCTGCAGATCTCCTCCAAAGATGTAGACATGTACCACAAAATTGAACAGTATTCCTACAGTAGAGGGACAGGCACAGTAGGCATGGCCAGGAAATGTGACAAGTCACAACCTAGGGATGAAGGAAAAGACAAATCAGATGCTCATGATCCAGGATGCATGATGTAACTATGATGTCAGAAACAGGTATGACGTAACTATGATGTGAGAAACAGTGTTAACCAATCATCTCCAAACTGATGGCTGCCTTGAAGTTGAGTAATAATGAGGGATTTGTCAAGCTTGAAAAATGTACATCTGACTCAGAGGCAAGTCTGTATCACTGTACTGTACTGTACTGTATATTGGACTGAAGAAAACTACCAGATTTGGAACTGCAAACCTTTATGAGATATCAAATGCAGGTAGACCTGACAGGAAGAGAAAAGTGATGACACAACTGAAGAGCAGCATACTTGTGAGCAGAAAGAGAGTGTGAAAGGAAAATGTCACACCAGCAGTAAAACAAATTATTTTTGGAAAACAGCCCAGGAATTACTTGGTAACACAATATTGTTTTGCAATATTGTTTTGAGTAATACGTATTGAAATAGCTCACAACTGCAATGATTTTTGTATAGCACCACTGATGTGCATTATAATGTTAAGTAGCTTGATAGAAACTGTCCTTAACACTAGGCAAATCTTGATCACAATTTTTTTAATTATTATTCTTTTCCCAGGTGTGACCCCGGTCCCATACCCGTTATCCCCCTGCCTCACAAAACAGGCACAAAGGACCAAAATCATTGACACATCTTAAACATTGGTGCTATCCACTCAGGAAGCTGGTAGAATAGGGGATATGGTATCAAATACTTTTTCCAAACAAGAATGAGTCTGTAACTATATTGACTGTCTTTATTTTATGCTTACCATCCTCACTGTTCAGTCATGGAGATATGAGTTTTTCCGGAGACATCCCTGAAAATCAGGAACAGTTATGAGTTATGCCCAGTTCCATTTTCCAGATTGGCACCCTGCACCTCAGTCAGATTTTGATAAGTGTAATTCACAGACAGATAGGCAGGCAATATTCTGTTGTAAGTATTTAGAATCCAACTGCATTTTTTGTTTCTAAACAGTGAGATATCATTGCCAAGGACAATGAACCATCCTTTTATAAAGAACACTAGAGAGGGCTGCACCTAAGCAGCTGGCCCATCCAGAGGATACAGAAGCACCCAAGGAGCTGGCCCATCTGGGGGAAACAAAAGAACAAGAGCAGCTGGCCCATCCAGAAGACATGGAATCACCTGAGCAGTAGGCCAGCACAGAGGACCAGTGATCAACAGAATAGCATGTAGATGCTACCCAAGGGGAATGGACAGCTACAGAGCATCAAGAAACAAGGGCTGATGTGAAAATAGCTACATGTAGAACATGGAACAGAGTGAGAGAGAGAGAGAGAGAGAGAGAGAGAAAGAAAGAGAGAGATAGATTTAAGCATTTTATGCAGAAGAACATAAAGAAATGGAAGCAGGAACACCAACAGGTGAGGGAGACCATGGAGCATCTAAAGATAGGGCAACTCCATCTATAGGCAATGATTCAAGACCTGAAAAAAGGAACAAAGGAGATGCAGCAGCAAAGGTCAAAGCCATGGACATCAATAGCACTGGAGAGGCTCAGTACACCTAGTCCTTTAGAACACACTAACAATACAGAGGCAGAGGAAATGAGAGACTCACTACAAAACAGTGACACAGTGCCAGAGGCAATGGCAGATGAAAGAGTACCTGTGTTGCTTCCACTGGGAGCAGTGCATGGTTACATCTTGGGTGCAATGAACATTCTGCCAGATATGGACATTGTGCCTCTTAAAAGTGAAAAAGAAAGGGATCTTGGTGCTGCTGCTCAAACAAATCTGAACACTTTGCAGCACTGACTTTTTGTGTCCTTGTGCCATACAACATATATGTGCAATGGGCAAATCAAGTAATTTATCACAGCACAATGGGCTAAATAGGCCTGCCCAGAAACCTGATCAATGTTATCCTGACCCATATCAGGCAGCACTTTGATTTAACACCACCAGTTCTTGAGAAATTAAGGGACAGAACAAATGAACTGCTGCGAATAGTGCAGAAAGACAAAGCATGCTCACTGACATACTGCTGCACTATCTACCCATGAAATAACCATTTTCTTTGTGAATGATTTCTAAATATTTTTTCCAGTTGTATTTGCCTCTGAAATGTGTGTGTGTGTGTGTGTGTGTGTGTGTGTGTGTAAATGTGAATATGTGAATATATAAAAAATGCAGTGCTATGCTGTGTAATATCCTGATACGGGGATTTGTATGTGGTACCCGTGTGTTTTTAGTTTTGCTTGCCCAATATTATTTGGTTGTTTGAAAATAAAAGTATTTGAAGGAATCAAACTTCTCCATTACTCTGTGAATGCCAACAGCTTTTTTTTTAACATAATAATGGTTTGACACTCCACAACTTAATGGGGGATAGAAATACAGCAATGACATAAACAGGGATAGGATAACATGGGCAAATTTTTTTTTTTTATTATTCTTTGTTAACTGGGTAAGGCTCACTAGGCACAAGTGCCTGTTTTCAGGGGTGACCTGAGAGCACTGGGGAGGTTAAGTGACTTGTTCAGAGTCACACAGTATGCAAGTGGAGGTTGTGGGAATCAAACCCAGGGCTGTCTGCTAGATGTATCAAGCTCATTCACAGCTTGTTACTCTAACCTCTAGGCTACACAGTCAGCCATGTTAGTCAAAGAGCATGTGTTTAGGCCTAATAGATAGACAACTATTTTATTTATTGTATTTTTGATGTGTCTGCAGTTACTTTTTTACATTTCATAATACAATTCTTCGCAAAAAAACTTCATTAATGCACCGGTTACTGTTCTAGTTAATGCCACAAAGATATGGAAATGTGGTGTTAGGGTTTCCAACACTAACTCCCCACCCCCCCAAGCAGCAAAAAAAAAAAAAATGTGTTTTGGGTCTCTGGAGTCTCAGAAAATCAGTGGTGAGGTCTTCCTTGGGGTTGTCAACCATAATGCTTACCCCTTTTCCCAACCTGTAGCCTCCTGTCTGAAGTAAAAGGTATAGTTCCAAGCCAGTGCCTCATAGTGATACACTCTTCAAAGGTAGAGAGTTATGTCTCAGTACATGTTGCCAACACAGTCAGCTATAGCTTTCTTCATGCAGGGCCCTGCATGAAGAAAGTGGATCACCTCTGACATTGTTTGCTCATGGAATAGTGTGGGCATTAGAGTTGACAACCAGAAGGAAGACACTTCCACTGATTCATCAAGTCTCCAGATATGCAAAACAATAATGTTTTTTCCTTTTCCTACTGAAACAATGGAGGTGGGAAGTTAGGGTTTGAAACCTTAATGCCACATTGCCCTTCTTTTATGCTGTTAACTGGAACCCTAACTGGTACATTAATAATTTTTTTTGCAAGCAGTGTTCATTCTTTTAGAGATAGTGGAATCAAATCATCAGTCAAGCAGGTCCTATGTGAATAGATGGAGATGTGGAGGGCTCTTTTGGCCCTGCAGCAAGGGAAGACTCCATCCACCTATGGAAATTCAGAGCCCTTGTGGGCCCTGCACATCCATGCAGCAATGAATTCAAGAATTCATGGGACTGTCTGGTGTGCTGCAGAAGCCAGGGACCTCTGGTCTCTGAGGTTCCATGTGGCTGGAGATACGGACAAATAGGGCAAAGATTCCATCTGTCAGACTGTCAGCTAATTCACAGGGCCCTCTGCCACCCACAGGTGCAGATGTGCAGGGCCATATGCCAAGAGGAGAGCTGTCATCACTGTATGATACCTGGGCCTATGTGCACAACCCAGCAGCTTTCATTCCCTGGCTGGGGCAGTGTCACATAACAGTGCCATACCCCAACCCTCATACCACATAGCCGGGTCATTGAGCTCATCCCCAAACTCAGCTCGCCAGCAAAGGAGCACAAAGAATACCAATTGGGGTGAAGACTGGCACTTCACAGAAAGGTTCTTAATAATTATAATTTTTTTTATTTTGACCCCAAATTTTCAAGATAGTTATTTCATGACTCCCCTTATAAACATGACATGTGGAATTTATAGTATATTGTCCAAAACATTATTTCACACCACAAATGTGAAAACATGTCTCATCCAGGATTTAAAAAAATGACACCTGTCACATTTATGAGTTGGTGCAGAAAAATGGCTATATTTAAAGTTTAGAGTTAAAATATTGAATATTAGTGAAGTTTTGAGTGAATGTTGAAATATTGCAACATTCACTCATAACCTGAGCATTTTACCATATTTGTACACCAAATTTTCATTATAGCCTTCTTATTATCCCACCTTATGAACCGAGTAGGTGAAATTTTTCAAATCCCCAGCAAAAAAATAATTCTGTGCCACAGGTGTGAAAACACATTTTGGCCATGATTTGAAAAACAACAGCTGTCACATTCATGAGGTGGTGTGAAAAAATGGCTATGTTGAAAATTTGGGCTCAAAATATTGAAAATTACCCAGGTTATGAACTGGCATAGAAAAATTCCAGTGTATACTTATAACTTTGTCATTTTTACATATGTGACCCCAAATTTTCAACATTGTTTTCTTTTTTACCCCACCTAATGAACAAACACAGTGAAAATTTTCAAATCCCACCCAAAAGGTGATTTCACAAAGTGACTGTAAAATCACCTTTTGTGCAAGATTTGCATAATTCCCTCACCATTGGTCAAGAAGAGTGGTCCCAAAAAGGTCATGTTCAAAATTTGGTGTACAAATATACTAAACAGACGAAATTATGAATACATTTTCAAAAAACATTGAAATGCATTAAACTGTACTACCCAATTTTCCCTTGTTGCAGTCATCATTTCCACCAGCAAGACATGTCTTCGAATGGAGAGTGGATCTATGCCATGTGACATTTCAAGTGGGTGAGGGTGTGTGGGGGTTGTGGGGTTGTGGATGCTGAGGGGGAAGTCAGGGTGGGGTCTGTGGGTGTGTTGAGGGGGGGGCAGATTGGCCAGGAACCATTTTCTTTTTTACACGGTTAAGAAAATCATCAAATAATGTTTTTTTTTTATTTCAGGGGATATTCTGACACTGGGGATTGGGCACCTCAATATCAGGCTACTGTTTGGCAGCACCGGGGGTATGAACCCTGGTTCTGCCATGCACTTAGTGGGAATGGGGGGGGGTGACCTGGAAGGGAGGTGAGAGAAAGAAGCTGTACTGCAGGTGGGCACCTCAGTCTGCTTAACACAAATAATAGATATATAGATAGATAGACAGACACAGAGACAGAGACAGAGATGGATAGAGATAGAGAAAACAGAAGATTGCCAGCTCACTGTTTGAACTGAAACCAGCAGCATAACTCCAGCAATGGCATTAGTATTCAAAAAAGTACCACTATTCTTATTCGGAGAACACAGGTGAACAAATCCTCTCAATAAGTTTGGCACCCTGGATTTTGGAATACCCAGAAAAGATATTTCAGGGCATTTGTTTAAAAAAAAAACACCAGAATCTAGCCAACCAAGTCCTGGTTAGATAGGTTCAGGTGTTTGTTTGTTTTTTTAAATGACATATGTTTTATGTATTTTTCATGTTATTTAGTCAGTGGAACAAGACAGCAGCCATAATAACAGAACATTTTTTTGTTGTACTATGAGAAGCAAGTGGTGAGAAAACAAAAACGGTCTATGATACGGAATTTTTCTGTCGTATAAGAACATTATCCAAAAATCCCTACTGAGCATGCTCAGAACAGCAAAAACAAGACTTTAAATCCTTATAATGCTGGATCCCTTTAATATTTTTTCACCAAACTTTCCAAAGGCACTACCCTGGCACAGCATGATTCTACCCTGAACATTTCAGAAATCAATTCCATTCTGTGTAAGCTGTACATAATAGCAAACACGAAAAGTCATGTTAAGAAAAGGAAAAAAATTATATGTTACAGGAAAATGACATATGCAGATTTCAGAAATCACACAAGCTGCCATCACAAAACTTTCCTAGAGCTCGATTCACAAAGGTCAGCTCAAGCTGTGCTGATGGCAGCTTCCACCAACTGCCAGTGTGCCAGGGACCCTGAGCCCAATTTACTATCAGGTAGAGTTCTGGCAGCAAAGGCCCATAACTTGTGGAAACCCTTGCACTGTGCCAAACAAATGGCACATCTTGAAGGTGTGCCACCAGCCATGAGGCAGCCATGTGGCAATAGCACCACTGACAGCAGTCCCTGGTGGCTATCACCCACAGCCCCAATCCCAGTTAAGAAATAAAAAAAAAATTCCCTGGTCTAGCAGACCCCAGATCAGCCCCAGTCCACATTAGGAATTGCAGAAAAAAAATCTCTGGTGCAGACATCTGGTTCCATCACGGCCCACCTAGCAGCTTGAGTTTAGAGCCCCTGACCCTCCCAAGGAATAAAAGTTCATCATTCATATTAAACTAACTTAATATCAAACAAAATGGCATCTAACACTAAGGATGAACCCAGAAACACCCGTTTGCGGGTATAAAAGCTCAAAATGAATGAAGATGGTTCCAAATACCACCTCCTTAGCTCCTACAGCAGTAGAAGCCCATCTCCAGCAAGCACCAGAGCGCCTATGGAAGACACCAACAATGAGGATGAATGTCTAACCATAAATTGGTTTAAAACACTCCTCCAAGAGATCAAGAGGTCCAGAGCAGAAAATAGGGCTGATTTTGAGAAAGTACATGCCTGATTTGCCCATTTGGAGCAGCAGATCACTGAAAATGAAACCTGCACATCAGCCTTAGAGGAAGGGGCCTCTCATATGCGCATGGGCTTGGATGCTGTATTGGCCGTCTTAGAGATCCTGCAGGATAAATGTGTGGATTTGGAGACCAGGTCTTGGACAGAGAATCTGCTGGTGTCAGGGCTCCCAGAGGTGCAGAAGTTGGAAATATATGTGATTTCATGTAAGATTTACTATGGGATGTATTGGAGCGTCCCCCTTCCTTCACCTTTCAGATCAAATGCGCTCACAGGGCCCTGATTCCAAAGCCTCAAGACCCATCAGCGAAACTCTGGTCTATTGTTATGAAATTGGTCAGGTACAGGGTGAAAGAAGAATTATTGAGGAGGGCATGGCAAAAAAGGGAGACATATGATATAATGTAACGTGGTTCTTTTTCAACAAAGATCCCCCCCCCCCAGATTCAAAGAGAAAGACTCATACCTGGACATAATGAAAGCACTGTGGTCCAAAAAGATTAAATTTCATACATCATATCCAGCTCAGATTCGAATTTTTGGGGAGAAGGGCACCCAGCTGTACCAAACAGTGGAGGCAGCAGCAGAAGAAGCCTTGAAACAGAGAGAGATTCCTCTGGAGCAATGGCCGCAGATCCAAGGGCAGCAACGGGTAAGCAGAATGCCTGAAGAATGGCAACCAGTTTTCAGGATGAGTATTAAAACAACTAGATGTTCTTCCACCCCACGGGCCTTAGCGGACATCAGAGCACTGTTGATGAAGATGGGGTCGAACAGAAAAAACAGTGGATCTTCTTCAGCTGTCACCTGAAACTCATGGAGAATGTGGCAGAATCTCTTTATTGCTCACATGTGACTCACAAAGAGCAGCATGTTTGGGATGAGGTGCTAATTCTGAGAGGTACTGTTTTTTTTGTCTGATCCCACTTGTGTTGGTTTTATCTGTTGTAATCTGGGGGTGACAGGGGTCTTGTTTGTTTACTTTCTCTCCTAACTATTTTATGCCCACATCTTTGGAGTATATTTGATCCACCAGATCAATCAAGAAATAGTGCTTAAGGAGCCTGGAATCATTATTAACTATTTCATAAGGCCCGAGTTCTTCCTAATGGGAATAGGGAGAGGTACTTTTGTATGAGCTGACTGCTGAAAAATCTTAAAGAGCTTTATGAGTGTGCACTGTTGAAGGAAGAACTGGACTTTCCAAGGACTTCAGAATGTGTCTAGGTCCTTTATAGTTCTTAAAGGTGTTTTAATCTTCTCATTTAAACAGCATTGGGGATGGTTGGACCTAGACAATATCTTTTTAGTTAGGGGGATTTATTTTGTTTTATACATTCAACTTGGACAGAATGCAGGATATGGAGCTATAGCCTGGGGCATTGAAATAAGGGTCCATATTGGGGCTAGGTATATGAGTTCCTAGTATTGGTTGGAAACTGGGAGAGGAGCCCAGACACTTTAATTAAGTAAGAGGGCACAAAGGTTCAAATCAAGTGGAGAGCATGCACAGTTTTATTAGAAAAATGTTTGATAGCCAGTTTGGTTATATATATATAGTTTAAACATAGTCTTAGTGACAAACTTAGTTCTATAGTATGGGCCCCCCAATAAAATACTAACTGAAATATGGTTTGAGTGGTACCTCACAAGATAAGCAGCAGTCCAGGGAGAGTTATTAATATTGGAGCCACAGGAGAGGAGGAGAGATGAGTAGTGCACCTGAAGTGACATCTCACAGTGTAGGGGGTTGAGGAGTGGACCTAAGCCACAAGGAAAAGCCACTAGATGGGAGAAGCATGTTTCTAGGAGGGACAAGCAGTCCTTCAGGCACTTGCTTGGAGGGAGGGCTGGGGTACATTGTATCATTCCTGTCTATACCGGTGTTGGGCACTGGGGTACACCCAGTCCTCCATCTCTTCTCCTAACTCGACAGGTAGGTTGGGGTGGTAGGGAGGAGTTTGCCTGCTTCTTTTAGAGACTAGGGACTGCTACAATGAATGGGAGGCAAGCAGTTCACAGGCACATTGGTGGTGCTTTTCTATACCTCTGGCACATTTGGTTTGGGGGGGATTGGATCATACATTAGATGAAAGAAGCTGGAGACTTCTGGGATATAAGGTAATTAGGGTCTGCTGCAATTCATAATTGATGCAGATCATGGAGACCCGAGGGGGTGGAACAGGACAAGAATGGAGGCTTGGAGGACAAAGGAGCAAATCAGGCTGTGGTGATATTTATTAATTAGCTGCCTTTTTCTGTGGATACTCCGGAATCGGATCTCTCCAGGAAGGGTTGCTATAGCAGTGGTCCCCAGAATAGAGGAGGAAGTAACCACTGCTACTTTGAGTGAGGGTCAGACGTGGAGCGGGTGTGACCCTGTACTCATAGTTAGCAGAGTTAATGTTAACCCCCCCAACCTTGGAAGGTAATTATGTTGTCATTTTTATTATTATTATGGTTATTGCTTTTCTCTGCAGTTTTTTCTGCTCAGTTGGTAGGAGTTTGCATTGTTGAAATTAATTCAGATAGGCAGCAGTTTATGAACAAACTGGCTTGGTGGAGCAGTGGGCCCAGTGGGACTACATTACACCAGCCTCAGGAATAACTTGAGGTAGGTGGGGAACAGCTATTCAAACACCATGAGCAGTAATGGGCTGAAGATTTGATCAAATAGCGTTTATGGTCTGACCAGTCCTCTAAAAAAAAAAAAGATATTAACCTTTGTGAAACAGTCAAGGGCAACCTTTGTGATGTTGCAAGAAATGTACTTATTGGACTTGGAACACCAAAAGTTGAAACAGTGTGGTTTTGAGGAGGTGTATGCCTCTTTCTATAAAGGAGGAAGGAGGACAGGCGCAGCAGTAATGTTCCCTCGGGGGGCTTTTGTAACACAAGAAACATTGGTGGATAGGGAAGGCAGGTACATTCTCCTTTGGGGCAACTAGATGGCCAATCTTTAATGTTGGCCACCGTTTATGCCCTGCCAGGTTCAGCATACACTTTTTATAAGAACCTACTAGTAAAGATGGTGGAAATGGCTGATGGGTTGTTGGTGTTTGGAGGGGCCTGGAATATAATTTTAGATCTGCATAAGGATAGTACCTCCAACATCCTAAAACAGGAACATGGGGTAGCAAAACAACTGAAAGAATCATTGGGCAAATTGGGACTATATGATGCATGGCACCGTGCAGAGGGTTCAACATCAGGATATATGTTTTTTTCACATGCACATAGAATATATTCTAGAACTGACCTATTTTTGGTGAGTCGGGAGCATCTTGCCAGACTTACCAAATGCACAGTAGGTACCATGGCTTTATCTGACCATGCTCCTGTCACTTAACCCCCAGCAGAAGCAGAATTTCTGGAGGTTAAATCTTTCCCTCCTTGTTACACGAGGCCCCTGCACCCTAATTGATACCCTCAGATGTACACCGTAGACAGCTAGCACTTAAGTATTTGTTATACTAACATATAGGGCTAAGGGCATCTACCATACAAGTGTAGATATCAGCATATGAACGCATATTGTTATAATACACTTTTTGCTTACTAATACATATATTCTTCTATGTATTTTCTGTGTATTTCTTACTTGTAAGATGCCAAGGCATCTGTGTCCTTGGAGTAATTATGATATGTAAGTCGGCATTTCCACCTTTTGGTGATTTGTACTACTACACTGAGTTATGTAAGACTCTGTATAAGAACTCTTTTGTTCATAAACTGATGACTATACAGAATTGTATACTGTTATCTTGGACCGTGAAGCCACCTCTAATTTCTCTAATAGGGCTCATCTCTGTAACTAGAAAAGTTTCTATCTTACAGTAACCATAGTAATTATCATAGGTATATAATGTAATACACTAGTCTTATACCTTGGAGACCCCAGGAGATCCCAGGAGACACAGAGAAACCTCGAGGTATAGGGAATGCTTAGCACTGGCTCCTGGTTCATATTGGTAAGAACTGCTTAGGGCAACTGTGATTTATCCTTTTGGTAGTAATAAACTTGTTTATTACTCTTATGCAACGTGTCTGTGATTACTTGCATTCCCAATATTGCCAAGAACCTGAAAGTGAGGTTTAGACCTCCTAACATCCTACAAGACAAAGAAGTACAGGGACAAATCCCCCAGCTGATAGAACATGCTATACAAGATAATGATTCTCCAGAAGAGGGAGAAGGGCTGTTATGAGATACTATTATGGCTATGATTGAGGTAAGCTTATAGCCATAAGTAGTGCAAGGAAAAAACAAAGAAACTTGAAGCAGAGAGAACTGGAGGACATAATAACTCAACTAGAAACAGCACAACACAAACTAGGTAAAGAAAGAGTGAAGAAATTAAGGGCCCTTAAAAAAGAACTGAATGGTCTCCTGGATTGGAAAGTTGAGCAACAGCTAAAATTCCTAAGGGGAAACAGTATTATGAGGGAGGCCATAGAGCTCTGAAATTGCTAGCTTATTGTCTTCAGGCTAGGAAAGCCAAGGCTCATATTATAGTGGTTGCACACCGAATCATGAAACAATAGCAACAAATGGGGGAGCCATCGTACAAGCCTTTAAGGAATATTATAAAAAGCTTTGTAGTGCTTAGCCAGGAGCATCACCAGAACAGATTGCAGCCTTCCTGGGAACAATTAAACTATCCCAACTGTCTCCTGAGTAGAATCTGCTTTTATGTCACCCAATCACAACACAAGAAATAGAATAAACTATAGGAAATAGAAAAATAGGAAAATGTCCGAATTCTATAAGAAATTCAAAGCCACAACTGTTCCCATTTTGCAAAGGGTCTATCGTAAAGTCATGTTGGAGGAGAGACGCCCACCACCTTCTTAGATGTATGCCATGGTGTCAGTCCTCCCCAAGCCTGGCAAGGATCTCATATTATGTGTGTTGTATTGCCCCATTTCCATCTTAAACAGACTATAAAATTTGTACAGCCATATTAGCTAAGCAATTGGAACAATTGATTCCCTTATTAGTCGACCCAGACCAGACAGACTTGTCGCGGGGCAGATAATGTGCATCATACCTTGAATATCATTGACCATTTAAATACCATTATGACGCCAGCTCTGATCCTAAGCCTAGCTGCTGAAAAAATGTTTGAGCAGCTTGATTGGAAGTTCCTATATGGGGTCCTTGCTGGGTCCTTGCTGGGTTTGCTTTGCTGGTTTTACACCCACATTTATGGAAACCATCAAGTGGCTATATGTTCAGCCCTGGGCATATGTTAGGGCACATGAACAGCTTTCCCCTAGTTTTGAACTGGGGAGGGGGACTCATCAGGGGTACCCCTTGTCTCCACTCCTTTTTACCCTCTATATTGAGCCCCAGGCACAATGGGTACATCAAGATCCAGGGATAAGGGGGTGAATGTGGGTCGGCATTAGCATAAAATAACCCTTTATGCTGATGATGTTCTCATATATATGACCACCCCTAATGAGTCTCTAACCCATTTAATGAAAATGGTGCAGAAATACTCCAAATTATCAGGCTATACATTAAATGCCACTAAAATGGAGACATTATGATTTAATGTTACACCATTGCAGTCTTTACAAATCACCTACCCAATGGAATGGACCCTGCCGGCCATAAAATATTTACGTATTACCCTTAGAAATACAGACATCCTCCTGTTTCAAGATAATTATATCCCACTAAGAAAACAGCTGAATGCTGATATAAAGAGATGGCGCCTACTCCTCTTGCTCATGTATGCATGTATCCAGGTGGTCAAGATGATCTTGCTGCAACATTTCTTATTTGTGTTTCAGAGTGTTGCTGTTGAACTCTTGAGTCAATGGATAACTGGCATGCAGAGGGCAATAAACAAATTTATCTGGGCTGATAAGAGATCTAGGCTATGAAAGGTACTTTTGGAGACCAGGAAGCCGTGGGGGGGGGGCAGTCCCAGATCTGATGGAATATTGGATGACTACCCAGCTTAAGTGGGCCATCATGGGGGGGGGCATCCAGTTGGAAGCCCAGTGGCATACTATGGAAGAGGTGCAGGTGGGAGTTCAGCCTCCATTTGTCATCATGTTTATCCAGCCCAGATATAGACCAGCAGTAGGCAGCTGGATCTTGGGGATGAGGATTACCTTGGCAATCTGGGACAGATTTCAAAGGTTCTCTTTGATTGGAAGGGAAGTATGGAGATACCTGAGTTTCTGGAAAAATTTAAATTTTCCCCTTGGCCTTCTGGATTCGTGGTATGAAAGACAGTTCAGGGCAGGACTGAAATACCCAGTGCAGATAATGCACTGGGATTGCATTTTTACATTTGAAGAATGCCAAAGGGACTTTGGGTGGAGACTAATGGAGAGATTTCTCTACTTTCAGGTCTTTAATTACATACAAACACAAATAAAAAGGCATTTAGTAGACCCTCCCTACCCTGCGGAAGTACCTATTCTTAGGGAATTGCTCTCTCTGGCTACCTGGAAAGGGGTGATTTCCTGCATTTATTAGACTCTGCAGGGCCACAGAGCAACTACTGTCCAGTATCTAGAAACAAAGTGGGAGGAAGAGGCAGCTCTTCGGTTGACCACCAGAGACTGGCACCATATCTAGAAAGGGGCTTTTAAAACCATATCAGCACCAAGATGGTAAGAATTTGTGTGGAAAATAAAAGTGAAGTTATTTCTTAACACCTCATGGGATGGGGCCTCTGGTGCTGGGTGCTGGAGACATTGTGCGGAGGCTAAAGCCACATATACTCATATTTTTTATGCATGTCCAAAATTGGGAGAGCTCTTATCACAAGTGACCCAAAAATTGGTACCTATATTTCAAATTGATGAACCACTCATGTGATATGTCATACAGGGATTGCCTCCCACTTCAGTAAAGGAAACAGGCACTAGATATTTATGGTACATTTGTGTGGCAGCGGTTGGCAAGGCAATCACCCGTAAGTGGCTGATGGTAGAGCCCCCCCCCCACCTTTGCAGACTGGGTGATTTCAAGAAATGGAAAGGCTAACATATTTAACACAAGCTAGAATGCCAAAATCTATGGAAAGATGGACTAGGCGGATGATAGATGATAGTTAGAACAGGTAACAACAAGTATAGGCATTGGACCACAGGAGGCTCGGAGGGAGTCAACATTCTGATTGGTCAAAGAACTGTAAAAGATTTATTTCGCCCAATGTGGAGGGGAAACAGTAAAACAGATATTTGTGATTAAGACCCTGTCCCTCAGTCCTGTGCCTTGTCCTGATGCCCACCTGAAATGCCACTGAATATATTTCTAACTCTTTTAATGAGCTTGATAAGAAATATTCCTGCTGCCTCAGTTGTTTGTTTGTTTGGGGTTTTTCTAGATTAGTCTTTAATATTAAGGTGAAGCTGAATTTGTTTCACTGAAACCTTTATTGTATAAATGTCTGTAGTTCTTTAAAACAGGAGTATCATTGACATGTCCACTGTCTATACATATAGAGACATCTCTCTGATTGGACTTTGAATGGAACTTGGCTCTATTTTATTTTGAAACAAGTACTTAGAACAAATGTCTTATTAACTGCCTAAGATTCATACTAAATCTAGTTGTCCATACAGTAAATTTTGATTATGAAAAAAAGGTTCAATGTCAATGTCTGTAATGTATTTCCAATATATGAAGTAAAATAAAGTATGAAAAATAGAAAAAATCCCTGGTGGCATAGTGGACCCTGATCAGCACCAATCCCTGTTAGTAATTATTTAAAAAATCCCTGATGGTCTAGCAGACCCCAGATCAGCACTGATTCCTGTTAGGAATTACAGAAAAAAACACCCTGGTGGTCTAAAGGTCCCCTCCAGCCCTGATCATCCATTATGTATAATTAAAATGCCAAAGTGATCTAGTGGCCCCCCACCCCCTCACTACAGCAGGCGACATCTCACCACCCTGCTCCCCCTAACCTGAAACAGAGTCAGTGACTGGCACAGCCCTCCTCATATCACCATGTCTGGCTGCTAACTGAGCTGTCAATAAGGAGCATGTACTGTATATAGTACGCACTCTTTAATGACAGCTCGGTTAATTAACAGAACACAGTGGTGTGAGGAGGGCTGTGCTCAGGCTGGCTTTCCTGACTGAGTTGGGGAGCAGGAGTCTAGTTCCACCACCAGAATGTGCCCATCGGGATGCACCCAGTCATTAGGATGCCAAATCCCAATTTCATGGTACTGTCTTTCTGCAGGGGGCTGTGCCCCCCATGACTCCCTCTTTCTAGTTGTTCTAACTTTGGGAGGGTGGACCTCAGGGAGGGGATGGTGAATTTCCCCTTGTGGTGCCCTAATGATGGGCGCATTCTGATGGGCACCCTGATGGCTGGAAGGGGATGCTGCCTGCCATAGTGGGGGGGCCACTAGATCACCAGAGCTGTTTAATTATACATAAAGAGGGGAGCAGGGCTTGGGATGGATCGCTGGACCAGCACGGTGTTTTTTCTGTAATTCGTAACAGGGAACAGGGCTGATTGGGGTCTGCTAGACCATCAGAATTTTAAATAATTATAAAAGGAATCGTGCTGCTAGGGGTCCAAGAAGCAAATTGTGATTTTATACTATATTTAATGACTGGGATCAGGATGGGGAGGGCACACAGCCACAAAATGTCAAACCCTCTTAGGGACACCAGAAGCGGAGCCAGGTTTGGGAACATGTGGGAGCCAGGGGGGGCCTTTCAGTCAATCATTGGCTCCACAATGGGCACTAAGCATTGAATAAAGATGGTGGTGGGGCATCACTACTCACACTGAGGCAGCCAGGAGGGGCGACCACCCTCCCAGCCCCCCCTCTGGCTCCGCCACTGAGGGACACACATCCCTGGCTGGTCTAATAGTGCTTAGACATTTGCCCTCTGGGATGGTTTTGTGAATACCACATTGAGGGATATGACAGACTGCATCTGCTGCAAGCCCCCTAGCACCATGTCACAGCCCATTTTGTGGTGCAAGGCTGATGCAAGCCCCCTTTGGTGCATAGCTGCTTTTCTGAGTAGCTTCTCGGGAATCTTTTGGTGCAAGATGCCACTTGCATCTTTATGTTTGATGCAGGCACTTTGTGTTTTTCTAGGGGCTTTGTGAATTGGGCTCCGAGTGTTTACAACTTGCCTATTACACAATGTATGCACAATTTCAGCTAATTATGTCAAATGCTGCCAAAGCCATTAAGATGCAAAGTGAGGGGTTTAACATAAAACCTGTTGCTCAACCCTAACAATATTGGTGCTGCCGCACCAGTATAATATTTGATAGTGCACGGAAACAAGAGGGATTTCACCTTTTCTTCTAACAATACTAGTAAAAAGAATTTGTATTAATCACTTGCTCTTTAATATTGCTTTTGATTTTGGGCATAGCGTTGTACCTATAGCTAGATGCAGGGAGGGGGCAGGGGGAAGGTAGAAAGGTTACAAAGATGACCTTACCTAAAGTACAAAAATGAGGGCTATTGAACACAGTTATTAGGTTATGTGTCTTGACTGTGTACTGCTCATCACCAGTGGCTATGCAACCATGCCAAACTGAACAACAGATCACAAGACACCTAGCAACAGGCTAAAGAATAACAAAATTCAATATTTCCTCATATGACATCAAATGGAATGTTGGCAGACTAATAGCACACTTTTGTGCACTATAACATATGATATCTTTGAAAGTGGTGACAGCTACCACTGTATGTGTCTGAGTTAATGTAATCATTCAAATATCATGTCTTTCTTCACCAGTACTGTGGTGTACAGTATTCCCTAGTAATCACTGTACAGTAAATAGGATCAAATAAAATCTAACATGTAAATACTGTACAAATCAACATTCATGGCATAATGTGACAGAATGCATAGGCAAACAGATACTGTAAGCACATGAGCTTTTGTTGCATGGAGTATAGGTAAACAGTATAGACGTTTTTTTCTTAATATAGCTTCCAGATGATTGCATCAGCCTGGGAAAACATTTGTTTTTTGGTTCATTCACTGAGATAAGGGTGTCCTTAGTGACACTTAAATCAAATTTTGTAGAAAGACTTTGTTTCCACCTCACCTGCCACAAAGAGGCTTACCTCCCAGTGTCATGGGCCGCATTAAGTGGCCCATGGTATGTTTCTTATATGGCGGGCCACTCTCAGCAGCCAAAGTGTACACTGTTTACTTTTTAACTGATTATTTTAAATCCCATTAATCCTGATAAACAAATAATGGTTTATTAGTAACTAGACCCCGTCCCCTGTCTGCTGTTAAAATTTTACCTCTGTAGCTTAATGTATGGTAAAGTACTGACAATTTAAAAATGAGCAAACATTGTTTTGTTTTTTTTTTGCTCTGCAGCAGCACCCTTTGTGATGCTTGGAATGATCCTCAGCTCAGAACAGAGAAATCCACTCTGAGCTAAGAGACATGCTTTCTCTATAATGAGAGACATTTTACTTTACCTTTTATGTGTACAGTGAGGTATAGAAATAAACACTGCTTGTGTGTTTATTTTAATTTGGTATAAAACAAAACACACCATTTTGCTTTCCAGTTGATGTATCATTTTATACCTCAGCTTTATCTGTGCTAAACACTGCAGTTCTTTCTAGCTTGTGGGACCTAAACCTCTGCCACTGAGTTTTGATACACAATTACAATTTCAAATCTGCTCAGCACCAGAAGCAGCTCAGCTTCTTTCACTGTTGAATTTTGATACAAAATAACAACTTTAGATCAGCCCAGCACCTGTGTGGTGACACATACATTTTACTGTGCTGTTGATAAGTGGACCACAGGATTTACTTGGCAATGAGGAACTTTTTGAAAGCAAGTTCACTAAAACTAATGTGGTGTTTTTGTGTGTAACTGTATTAGAACTTCAAAGCAAGGTTCTTGTCATGATTGATATATCATATTTCATTTCCCCATTATTTATTTATTTGCTGTTTTGGTAATTCATTCTTTATGAAGGGGCTTGAAATTCAGTTTCTAGGCATGGTTTGTCACTTTTGTTTTGCTAATGATCATCACCTAGCAAGAAATTGATCTGATTTAGTTTTTTGTTCTGATTGGTAAGAAGAGGGACTAAGTTTTATTTTGTTTATGTTATCTATTTTTTTTCTATCATTTAGCAAAGCTGTTGTATTTGCTACCCCCCCCCCGCTTCCTGTTTGCATTTCTTGATGCTGACTGTAGTGTGAGTAAATGATAGGTGAAGGAAGGAGTGAAGACTAGGCTACCAATCTTGCTTCATTTCATGTAAGCATGAATGCTTTATTGAGGATATCAAG
Source organism: Neoceratodus forsteri (assembly GCA_016271365.2). Classification (NCBI taxonomy): domain Eukaryota; kingdom Metazoa; phylum Chordata; order Ceratodontiformes; family Ceratodontidae; genus Neoceratodus; species Neoceratodus forsteri. Next base: position 1,321,476,283 of record CM028130.1, read on the forward strand.
CTGTATTTTTTCTTCATTGTGATGGTTCTCTTTAGGGGTACTGTTTTGAAAGGCTGAAAAAACAACTGAGGATGTCATGTCCAGGTAGTTACAGTAAGTGCCTTCATGGCTATTTGCATATAACCTGCATTTGATTGTGGTGGTACAGTATATATAAATCATTTTTTTCAGTTTGTGCTTGACTGTTGTCTGATTGCAGCTTTTGGACCATGCACAATTGAAAGGCTCAGCACAAATGTTTGTGCTGCAGTTTGTGAATCCTGCCCCAGGGCTTTTACTGATGTTAAAGTGCAGGCCTGTTTTTGCTAGGATTTTTCTGCCCAGAACTCTGGGACCAACAGAACCGGGTCTAAAAACAGAAGTCCCTAGAAATTGGAACGTTTTAAGATTTAGTACCAAAAAGCACCGCCACTACAAAAATGGTTTGAAGGGGTTTAAATGCAAACTGTACATTAATTTTATTTATTAAGAATGTGGTCACCAGTATAGGCACAGTAAGCCTGGACTGGTTTACTGGTGCATCCGTGGGTGGGTGGGTGAGTAGGTGCATTTTGTGTCAGGGAATCCTTCAAGGGGTACAACAGGGAGTGAAACAGTAATAACAAAGTGATAGAAGTAGTAATGTAAACTTGTACTGTAAAATCATATAAGTAAGGAATTTCGAAGAAGTACAAAAACAATGGTTCTGGTGTAAATAAACATGTGATCAGGAATATCAATGCAAGAACATTTCTAGAAATGTGGCACACGTTACCCTTGGGCCTAAATGCAAAAGCTTACCATAGGCAGAGGGAAAATGGGAGGCAACCACATTAGAGGGGCCAATGGAGCAGGGTGAGGGTGGATCCAGAGCAGGGTCCCCCCCTGGCTACAAGGGCTGGGGGTCATCTTTGGGAGGCTGGTAGGGTGTACTGGTTGTGGGTCATCCATGGCACTGGATATACAGTAGTCTGGAAAATGGGGGGAATGCATGGTATGTAGGCAAATTGCACAGCTAAGGGAGGAGGTGGGATTGCTGAGGTGGATACTAAGATGGGATAGGGAGAGGAGTAGCAGAGAGGACAGGAGGGTCCCATGAAGGAGGTATTGCAGCTGGAGGGCTAGGTGCAGTTAAAGGTGGGCTGCAGGGGACAAGGAGCAAACATGGGCACAGGAAGGAAAAGATGGGATAGGGAAAGGAGGAAAATAGAGGAGCACGAAAGTAAGGAGGGGATGTAGGGGAAGGCTCCAGAGGGGATACTGGAATCCCAGATAGTGGCAGAAAAGGGAACAGGAGAAACCAGGGGGGATGGCAGGTGATAAAGTACAAGAGTCCAAAGCCTGTGCAGAGGACAAGGGAGAAGAAAGCAATGGGAGGACCATCCACCAGAGAGATATACAGGCAGTGGGCCTAGAACAAAAAAATAGATTTGCCCCAGTGGGGCACAAAATGTGAGGTAAGAGCAGGAAAATGGAGTTGAAAGAGCACACAGGGGAAATAGGAGAGACAGGCACAAATGAAGGCTCAGAAAAGTTGGAAAAGGGGGATGTCCAATCAGGTAAGAACAACAGGCAAGCCCAAAAGGAGGTGGTGCAGTGTGCTCAGGTCCAGAGGTGCAAAAGCTGGCTGGGACAGGGAAGGGTGAGGGCCCCCAGGAAAAATCAGTCAGGGCACAGGCAGGGGCAAACAGACACTGAGGAGAAAAGTTCACAGATAGAGAGGCGGAGGTGGGAAGCTTGGCAGAAAGCTCCTGTGGGGGTCACAAAGCTGGGGGGGTGCAGAGTGAAGACAGTACCTTGGGAGGTGACATGGGCAAAGGGGGTATTGAAAATAGGGTAGTAAATAGGATGCAGGGGGTTGGGGTAGGATGGAAGGGAGATGTAACCAGAAGGAGATGGAGAGCAGGGTTCTACTGGTTGGGGAACTCTATAATAAAATTAATTGAGTGGGGGGCAGGGGGGACAAAAGCACATTGTGGGTGGATTGTCTGCCTGGCATGATGGCAGCTAAGGTCATTCACTATATTTCCTCAAGGGGGAAGCAACAGGATGAGAAAATGCACCTGCTGTTCTACTTGGGAATGAATGACCTGGTGAGAAATCGCCTGATGGAGGTACAGGCAAGATTCAGAGCTCTTGCTAGATACTGTAGGGGATCAAATTAGTGACTTTTTTCAAGAGTACTACCATTACCAAGGGCAAGCACTGATAGGCAGATGAGGATAAGGGAGTTCAATGAGTGGCTGGTGGGGTGGGGTGAGAAAATGGGGTAAGGGTTAGTAGGGGACTGGGGCTCTATGTGGGGTATCAGAGCTTGTTTGCACCAGACAGACTGCCCCTGAATATTGAGGGGGTGGCAGTACTAAGAAGCAAACTAGAAGAATTGATAGCGGATACCTACAATTTAAACTAGGTTGGGTGGAATCTGCTCCACAAGGAAGAAAGTTTGGAGTGCTACAAGCCCCCCAGGACAGCACTACATCATTGAGCAAGAGGGAGATGGGTGAAGGGGGAACAATGGTGGAGGCTAGAGGAAGGGAATAGCAGCAAACACCAGAAGTTTTGGAAATAAGAGTGTAAACCTGGAGGCCATCATGAGGGATGAGGGACTAGATCAAGCTGCAATGAGTAAGACTTGGTGAACAGAGCATCACACCTGGGAAACAATCATTCCAGGATACAGACTGCTCAGAAGGGACAGGGAGGGCAAAGGGGGTGATTTGCCTTATACATCAGGGAAATCATTAGTGTAACTGAAGGGCAGGAGGAGGAAGGGGAGACTGAGCTGTTGTGGTAGCACTAGTTAGGAAGAGGGATGAATCCCTGTGGCTGAGGGTGGTATACAGTCCTCCTGCACAAGGGGAGGAGGATAGTAAATGGCTAACTCAGGCAATCATGAGGCTGGCCCAGAAAGGAGAACTGCTACTGGTGGGTGACCTGAACCTCCCAGATGTTAACTGAGAAATCCCAGATGCAGCATTGGTAAGGAGCAGAGACGTATTAGATGAGCTGCAGGGGGTATTCCTTCAACAGCTGGTCAGGGAGCCAATGTTGAGAAGCAACTTGTTAGATGTAGTCCTGACTAACGGGGAGAGTGTGGAGGAGGTACAGGTGGGAGAAGTCTTGGGCACCAGCAACCACAGCATGGTATGGTTCAGGGTCAGGGAAGGGAGGAAGATGGGCAAAACCAGTATGTCAGTCATGAACTTCAGACACATGAACTTTGATAAGATGAGTAAGATAGAGAAAAAATGGAAGGTAAGGTGAATATAGAAACAGTGGAGGAATTATGGAAAGCTATCAGGGGAAGGGTTCAGGAAGCAGTGGAAATGTGCATAAAAAAGGTCAGGAAGAGCAAGAGGGGGAGGAGACCACTCTGGTTCACTAGGGAGGTAGTGGGGACAGTCAAGGAAAGGAGGAGGGCTTTCAGAAAATTTAAGGGGACACTCTAAGAGGAAGATAGGGAGGAGTACAGGAAGAAGAGGAGTTTGGCAGGGAGGGAGATCAGAAGGGCAAAAGCAGCCACTGAGGAGAAAATAGCTAAAAATGCTAAGGGGGGGGTAAAACATTTTTCAGATACATGAGGGAGAGGAGAAGGGCTGGGCAGGGTATTGCTAGACCGAGGGGTGGGAGGGATAAGCTTCGAGCAGGACTATGTAAAAGCAGATGCATTAAATAAGTACTTTATCTTGGTATTCATGGAGGAAGAGGAAGGCTAAAGTCTAAGGGGAAGGAGGACAAATGAGTGGATCAGACCCCGTTCACTGTGGATAGGGTCAGGGCAGAGCTAGATAGAGTAAGGATGGACAAGGCGATGGAGCCTGACAAATTGCACCCCAGCGTGATCAGGAAATTGAGGCACAAGCTCACCGCACCCATTACAAGGCTCTTCAACCTGTTCCTGGATACAGGGAGGGTGCCAGAGGACTGGAGGAAGGTGGACATGGTGCCCTTGCACAAGGAAGGTAGCAGGGAGCTGAAGGAGAACTACTGCCCAGTCAGTCTCATGTCTGTGGTGGGAAAGGTAATGGAGGCATTAATCAAGAAGAGGGTGGTGGATTACCTGGGAGGAGTGTGGTGTGCAGGACAGTAGACAGGGTGGCTTCATCAAGGGGAAATCATGCAAGACCAACCTGACTTCTTTGATTGGGTGACTCTGGTAATCGACCAGGAAGGGGCAGTGGACATGGCCTATTTGGACTTCAGAAAGGTCTTTGACACCATCCCCCACTGGAGGTTGGTGAGCAAGATGGAAAGCATGGGGTTGGGAGGGAAAATAACGACTTGGGTGGAGGCATGGCTAGCAGGGAGAACTCAGAGTGTTACTAAAACGGGGTGAAATCCGAGATGGCAAGGGCAAGGAGTGGGGTGCCACAGGGCTTAGTTTTGGGTCCACTTCTCTTCAACATCTACATCAGTTATATTGCAGAAGGTTTAAGAGGGAGGGTGTGCCTATTTGCTGATGATACAAAAATCTGCAATAGGGTGGACACCCAGGATGGGTGGAAGACATGAGGATGGACCTTTAGATGCTCGAGGAGTGGGAAGTGTCAGCTGAAATTTAATGCCAAGAAATGCGCTGTGATGTACCTAGGGAATAAAATCATTCATGCAGGGTACACGCTGGGTGGGGAGGAAATCAAAAAAAATCAGAACAGGAAAGGATCTGGGGATCATAGTCCCCTGAAACCTTAAGGTAGGGTTCCAATGTAGCAGGGCGGAGGGAAGGGCCAAAGGAATATTGGCATACATAGGCAGGGACATTACTAGCAGAAGGAGGGAGGTAATAATGCACCTCCACAAAGCTATGGTGAGGCCGCAACTAGAGTACAGGGCTCAGTTCTGGAGACCACATCTCCACAAGGATATAGATGCATTGGAGAGAGTTCAGAGAAGGGCAACAAAAATGGTGCAGGGTATGCATGGAAAGACATACAAGCAGAGATATAAGGAGCTGAATCTGTACATGCTGGAAACAAGGAGAGAAAGGGGTGACATGAATACTACCTTTAGATATGTAAAGTGGCTAAATAAAGTAGGAGAGGGGGATCTGCTAAAGAGGAAGGAGGTAGCCAGAACTAGAGGGCACAGCCTCAGATTGCAAGGAAATAGATTCAGGGTCAATGTGAGGGGGTGCTTCTTCACAGAGAGGGTGGTGGTGCCTTGGAACATACTGCCACATGGAGTGGCGGGAGCTAAAACAGTGGTGGAATTTAAGAGGTCATGGGACAGGCATGTGGGACTGAGTATTATGGTGGAGGGCAGGGGCAGGTGGGGGGGGTATATGAAAGGGGAGGGATGGGAAGACTTGATGGGCCAGAAGGGTCCTTTTCTGCCATCAAGCTTCTATGATTCTATGATAGGCACAGTAAGCCAAGGCTGGTTTACAGGTGCATCCGTGGGGGGGACACTGAAGCCTTCAAGGAGTACAACAGGGAGTGAAACAGGAATAAAAAAGTGACAGCAGTAGGACCGTAAACATGTACAGTAAAATCATACAAATGTAACCCCTAGGTGGCACTACCCCAAGGGCTACTACCCCTGCCTGTTTGGCTAGTTGCAGGTTAAGGGGCCTGGGTACTGAAATGGGTGCCTCCACCCAGAGGTCGGGGTTGTTAGTGGTCAAGCTAACCTTGGTACAACCCTCCGGGACACTGTAACCCCCCCTTTCCCTTCTAGTGGCCTGAACAATATACAGTAATCAAACAGTAAAATAAATGCAGTATATTAAGCAAGAGTCTTGCAGGTAAAAAAACTGCAGTCACAATTTTAGCAATATTATGTTATAGAAACAACTGCATAGAGTGGTAGGATGCATTCTCTTAATCAAGTTGAGCAATTAGCTGAATATGAAGAGGCCTACCTTTGTAAAACAGAAACAGCAGGAAATCCTGGTGTACTTGTAGCCTGATCAGATGCACAATTTGAACTGGAGAGCAGGGGTTTCTGGGGCCTAGATATACTAGAAATTTGATCCTAGAGTCATGTGCATCAACTAGCCTATCAGGTGGGCTAAAACCCATGAGGTAATGTCTGGAGTGCCATGGATGGTCAACCGTTCATAATCAGTTTTGCAATGACCCTTATTCACCATGCAATTACCCACACAGTTTGCACTTACCACCAGGGCTGGTTGCACCAGTTCGACCCTGGAGACCCCTTGTAAAACAAGGTTAGGCACAGCAAACAACAACAGTACAGTGCTTTTGGTACAAACTGGAACCACAGTCAGGTTAAATGCAAACAGAATTAGATCTGATTTATTAAGCGGGCTTGAACAAGGAAGGGGCATAATCAGGTTGATTGGCTTAAGGGCTAGATTGATCAGACAGTCATGCATGCACTTCACAGTCCCTACAGAGTTACACACTCTGGGTACCCAGGTGGAAGTAAGGTGGGCTAGCCAGGAACGTTGCCCGGGGTAGGCCGGCGTCGCAGTTGGTTGGGGCCCTGTGATGAAAGAAAGAAACATGCACAACACACACTATTTGTAATACGGAGCTGGAGGGCTCAGTTCGAGAAGGAAAAGACAACAAGGCAATCAGATGACAACACTTTAGATTTAGCTGTTGTTGCAGGGAGCTACCCTGATGTGTCCTCACGATACCCAATACAGGACACAGGCAGGACAAAATTGAGACTGCAGGTGGATGAGCTGGAGTGCCAGAAGAAGCAGGGCCCACGCAAATCATCAAGGAGTCATTCCTGTTCAAGGCATTGAGCAGGGGGCTGATCTCCAGGCAGGTCTCTCATCGATGGCTTTCTCTGTGCAGTGGGTAATCTAGCTGGACCAGTGTGGCAAGGCCCAGGCCAAGTGGAGATGAATGCGGTTTCAGTCCGGTGGGGCTGGATGCAGCCTCCAGCAAGCAGAATACAGTTCAGCACACAGTGGTGAACCAAATTGCAACCCACTAGCAACACAGCATGTTTATAGTAAGGAAATACCACTGTACCAGGCGGATGGCAGTCTGATCGCAATTTCAGAGTCTCTGCACCAACCCAGGATTCCAGCAGTAATTGAGGTCCTGACAGGCCGATCATGTTCAGCAAATCTTTGGTCTTCTACAGGTTTCAAGCCTGGTCACAGTTCAGTGGCTTTAAACTCTCTCTCTCTCTCTCTCTCTCTCTCTCTCTCTCTCTCTCTCTCTCATTCTATCTATTCAGATTCAGTCCAAAATAACCACAAGTTCCCTCTCAGAGACAGCAGGCAGGCAGGCCAAAATCAATCCTGCCACAGTTCTTCTGCACGAACTACGCGGAAACTGCTGCTCGACTATCTCGAGCTGGTCACCCTTTCACTTCCCCACTCAGACTGACCGACTGCAGCAGTTGAGAATTTCCCTTCTGTCCAAAAGGTTCTGATTGGCCCATTCTGGCAGTTCTGGACCAAGATGGTGGTGATAAACAGAACTGTCCATGCTGCAAAGAAGGCAGGTTAGACAAACTACAATACCATCACTGTTCTAATAGACAATCAGCAAATAAGTACAGCTTCTGACAGAGCTCCCTCTGCACAAATAGCGATGGCAGAACAAAGAGATTATATGTCAGCCTGGGCAGGACTCTAGCATAGAAACACTCAGCCCCCTCCCAGAGTAAATAGGCACCATGTTATTGGCAGCTCTTAACGGGATAAAGCACAGAGGCATTAAGGTCCTCTCACACAATCACTTTTAGAATGCTAAGACACAGGATACCAGCCTCGCAGTGGGCATTTGGCATACCCAAGGAAGACTTTCAGGAACCCCCATTTATAGGAGGGTTACACAAATAAGGAATTTCGAACAAATGTAAAAACATTGGTTATGGTGTAAACAAGAATGTGATCAGGAATGTCATGCCAAGAAGATTTCTAGAAATGTGGCACACAATAAAATATGAATCTGTTGGATACTACATTATGTCATGGTGTTATTGTGTCTGGCGGTGTGACAGTATGTATGGTGTGGTGTGGTGTGACAAAGTGCATGGGAGTATGGGGTCATGAAATATGCATGCATGCTCGCATAGAGTGGTGTGACAAAGTGCATGGGAGTATGGGGTCATGAGATATGTCAGCATGCATGCTGGTATAGAGTGGTATGACAAAGTGTATGGGTGTATGATGTGTTGCTGTGTGTGTCACAATACATGGGTGTGTAATGTCTGTGTGTCAGAGTTCATGGTGTTATGTTGATGGGTGGTGTGATAGCATGTAAGGTGTCGAGTGGTGTGAGACTGCATGGGGGTATGAGTTTATGACATATCTCAGTGTGCATTTCGGTATGGTGCCAGGTTGTGTGGCAGTGTATGGAGGTTTGTGGTTGTGAGACTTGTCAGCATGCATGGTGGTATGATGTTGCTTGGTATGACAGCATGTGTTGGTTATGGTGTTGGATGCTGCATCAGACTGCATGGGAGTATGGAGTTGTGAAGTGCATCAAAGAGTAGAGATGTGCGAAACTGTAAAATTTCACCTAGGGAAATATTTTGTGTAATTTAATTCCTGCATTACGCAAAATCTTTCACCTAGGCGAAACGTAATTTCACCTCTGATTTCACTTTCGCGTAGTGCGAAATTCACCCAGTTTCACCCAATTTCGCTTTCACGTATAACTTTGAGTTGAAGCCACTCACACAAGGTATTTGAATTCCAAAAAACTACACACTAGTCCATGCACAAGGCCCAGATGGCCAACAGCCTTCGGCAGGAGCCGGAATTTCATTTGCAAACTCAATATATAGGGGATGCAACTGCATTGCACATCATTATGTTCTTAGAAGGAATCTTGTAGGTGTAACCAGATCTAAGAAGTAACACAAACCACAGATAATAAGGGAATAAGGTGTTTATTAGGAGAGGGGTACACGGACACGGTACAGAATAAGCATAACAAATGACAGGCAGGATCAGGAGGACAAGGGTAATACAGCAATGAGCAGGGAGAGCTAAGAGAGAGAGAACAAGAACAGGGACCAAATTCTATAGGGAGCATAAGACAGTAAGAAACAACAGCATCAATGGTCAATAAAATTATTTTACTTACAAAATAAAGAAACAAGAGGACTTAAGGAATGGATGTAGATTAAATAGGACAGAATAGTGTTTTTTTTTTTTTTATTTTTTATTGGGGACATACAAACAACACAATGGAAGATAGAAAAACAAAAAAACCAAAGACAAATTAATCTGTGCTGCCACATTAAGTGCCAGTGGGGCCCCCACTGAATTCTGACAGGATGCACATGATTTTGTCAACATCACACTATAGTTTGGATATCTCCCCCTGAGCATCACTAAATTCCTATCTGAAATCATTTAACTCTTGTTGGACATGCTGGACTTCAGACAGGACAGAGGATAAGTCCTCACGTGGCACTGCTGGCAAGGTGGGGGCTGTCTATGCTGCTGGCTTTGGACAGGGAGGACTCTGGAGGGGTCTTGATGTTATTGACTGCTGCTGTTTTCTGGTATGGTGAGCACAGCGAGGACGTTTAACTGGTCCAGCCATGACTCCCTCATGCTCTCCTCCTTCAGTTCTTACCCACATTGCTCCCTGCAGCTGCACTTGATGATGCCACCACCTCCCGCAATTTGAGGTACCATTGCAGCAGGTGGTGGTGGACCATGTGGCTATGCTGGTGGGTTGTTCCAAAGTGGGATCCACACTTTCCTCGATGCACTTCCTGCCCGCATAGATTGCAGGTGACCACTGGGTCACCAGCCGATATTAAGTAGAAAAAATCCCAGATAGGAGAACTTTGAGGATGACTGAGCCATGGGGGGGTGCCACAAATAATGTCTCAAGCACTGACTCCTCTGGCTGTGGAGACAGTATCCTCCTGGTGCTGGGTAGGGGGCACTGTCTCCAACTGCTGCTGGTGAGGTAGCACAGTTTGCTGCCGGGTGCTGGTGCTGGAGCAAAAGCCCCTGCTGTGGCATTTCATGTGTGATGGTTAGCTGAAACGAGCATACAGGTGCCCCACTGTCTTCACCCTTCTCCTTTATGTCCACAATCCACAAACACTACCAATTCAAATAAACAAACAAAAAAAAAGAAACAGAGACTCAGAGACAACCTGGGATCCACACACAGAATCACACACACATAAACACAATCACCAGGTGCTAAAATGAGAACTATGACAAAGACAAACAAAAAAAAGTTAGAAAAAAGTAGCACAAAATAAGCAATTTAGGTGTAAAAGTGCACTCAGCAGTCACATGGAGTATAAATGCTGCCTGCTTCCTCAAGATACATAGTACAGGAAATAAACCACTCACTTACTGCCTGTTTAGACTCAACCATGTGACCACCAGCAAAGCGAAATGCCCAATTTTGCCTAATCTTGCCTCAGATGTGCAGGTGAAATTGGCGGTGAAATTTCACTGGTGAAATTTTGGCAAAAGGCCATAATTTCACAAAATGTTTTGCTAGGTGAAATTGGCAATTTCACCATAAATTCATCGTGAAATAAAATTTCACTGCATCTCTATTAGAGAGCATGTGGGTATGATGACAGTTGGCTTGACAGTGTGCATGTGGCATAGTGTCACTGTGTGTCAGCATACATAGAGGTATAGTGCAGGGCTGCATGACAGCGTGCATGGAGTATGGTTTTGAGTGGAGTGACAGCATGCATGGGGGTATGGGGTTGTGAGGTGTGTCAATGTGCTTGGGAGTTTGGCAATGCTGTGTATGTCATAGTGCACTGGGGTATGATGTTGGCTAGTGTATCAGACTGCACAGTGGTATGGTGCTATGTGGTGTGACAGCATGTTTGGTGCATAGTGTCAAGTGGAGTGACAGTGTACATGGGGCTGTGGGTTTGTGTTGTCTCTCAGTGTGCATAGCGGTATGGTGTTGCAGTGTGTGTCACATTGCATGAAGGTATTATGTTGGTTTGTGCGTAAGAGTGCATGGTGGTATGAACCTTGGTGGGGTGACAGCACGCATTGTCAGAATGCATGAGTATGGTGTCGGCTGATGTGTCAAAGTGCATGGGGTATTGGGTCTTTAGGTGTGTCAGCATGCTTGACTAGTACCATGTTTGTTTGTGTGGCAATGAACATGGAGTGTGATGTCAGGTGCTGTGTCAGATTGCATAGTGGTGTGGGGTTGTGAGATGTGTCAAAATGCATGGCGGTATGGTGTGGGATGTTGTGACAGCATGCATGAGGTATGGTGTTGGGTGGTGTGACAGCATGCATGGGGTATGGAGTTGAGTGGTGTGGCAGCATGAATATGGGTATAGGGTTGTGAGATGTATCAGCATGCATGGAGGTATAATGTTGGTTTGTGTTACAGTGTTCATGGTGGTATGGTGTCAGGTGGTGTAACAGAGTGAAAGGGGTATGGTGTCGGATTATGTGTTAGAGTGCAAAGGGGTATTATATTGAGTGGTGTGATAGTGCGCATGCAGTATTCTGTTAGTTGGTATGGCAGCGTGCATAGGGGTATGGGGTCATGAGAAGTATCAGCATGCATGATGGAATGATGCTGATTGCTCTGACAGCGTGCATGGTGAATGGTGTATGGTGTAGAGTGTTTGTCAGATTGCATGTGGTTATGGGGTCATGATGTACGTCAGAGGATGTGTGTTTGGTGCTGATTGGTGCAATAGCATGCATGCAGTATGGTGTTTTTCTGTGTGTCAGAGTGCATGGATGTATGGTGTCAGCTGGTGTGACAGCGTGAATGGGGTATAGTGGTGGGTTGTGTGCCAGCAGTCATAGGCTATGGTGTCAGGTGTTGTGACACAGTGCATAATGGAGTGGGGTGGAGAGGTATGTCAGCTTGCATGGCAGTATGATGTTGGTTTGTGAGACAGCATGCATGGTGGTATAGGTTTGGATGCTTGATCACACTGTATGGGCTGAGGGACTGTGAGGTGTGTCAGAGTGCTTGGGAGTATGTTGTTGGGTGGTGTACCAGCATACATGGGGTATGGAGTAATTAGGTGCATCAACTTACATTACTGTGTAGTGTCACTGTGAATGTCATAGTGCATGGGGGATGATTTTGGTTTATGTGCCAGAGTGCATGGTGGTATGGTGTTGGGTGGTGAGGCAGCATGTATTGTGTCGAGTGATGTGACAGAGTGCATGGGAGTATGGTATCAGTTTGTGTGTCAGAGTGCATGGTGGTATGATATTCAGTGGTGTGATAGCATGCATGCCATATGGGGTCAGGTGTTGTGACAGCATGCATGGGGTATGATTCAACCCTGAGATGTGCTGGAAGTGGTGCCGCTTAAATATAATCCAATAAATGGGGATTGAAGTGCCACTGCCAATACACCAGAGGCTAAGGTGCTGTAGTGCTGCTGCCATCACACCCAAGGGGAATGTGATGCTGCTACATTCATTTGTATTGTATTTGTGTTTTTTTTGTTAGTGAATTTTTTTGTATAAGTTTTGTTTTGTTTTGTTTTGTGTGTGTGACTGACTGTGTGTGTGTGTCCACTGTCTGTGTGTGCGTGTTGGCCCGTGGACTTCAGGAGGATGGACCTAGGAGAAGGAGAGTCGCTGGCCCGTTGGCACGGTAGGAGGGGAGTGCGGACCCGTGGAGGCGGGGAGGTGTGTCGTGTTGGACCCTCCCAACTCCTGACCAGTGTTGCTTCCCGTTGAAGCAACAGGAGTGCTTCCAACAACACCAGTGTCACGGTGGCTGCTCGCATCCTGTCTCCGCCACTACCACCACCACCAGCAGTTAGCAGCAGCTGTTGGGGCCAGCAACACCCCTCCCACTACCTCCACAGCCACAGGCGGTGGCCCCGGAAAATGTAGGTGGTGGTGGGACTCCTGCAGGACTGTGTCTGGTCCCCCCCCCCGTAGCTCTTCTGTGTGGGGGAGACAGCACAGTGGTGGTGTGCCATGTGTGTAGTGTGCTGGTGTGCCGTGGCCCCCATGCTAAACCACCACAGGGCCGAGTGGCAGGCTGCCATGGAGGGGGCCAGGCGTCCACCTGCTGGTCCTTCCGTGGCAGTGGCCGAGGGTGCTGCTGGGTGGGAGTTGTGCACTCCAAGCAGCAAAACTAAGAACAGATGACACGATAGCAGTACAAAATCAGGTAGCTGCAGTGGATAGCAGGTTCACACTGCTGCGCCTGCAATTACACTAGTCTGTGGCACAATAAAAGGTGTATTAGTTGATGCACGCAACACTGCACACACACTCACACACAGAACAGTCTGTGTACAATGCTGAATGAGGAATGCGTAGCAAATGCTAAAGTTCAGTACTATGCCACGTTACGTATTGTAAATTTGTAATGTAAACAACCTGAACTTATGAAATGCTGCACCACATCCACAAAACAAACTGCAAGAACATTTCTACTATTACTGACAATATTACTGTGTGTACATTAACACAGTCAGTTATATAACAAAAATATAACCAAAAAACAAAGAAATCGCTATTTTTCCAACTTAAATCTACCTACACCACAGATACGCCCCTTCCCCAAAGCACACTTTCACTGTCTTTCACCACACACACTCAATGTTGTAAATTAACATTAAAAATCCACACAAAAACAAGAACGCTCGATGATATGAGCACAGGAGGGTTTAGTACAATCGATGAACTAAAGTTGGATTCCCCCCAAAAAAACACAAAAATGCTTTTTGAACAGCTTTTACAAGATTCCTATCACAGACAGCTATCAGCACACGTTATCTCCTACTCCTTCCTACTCATACTACCCTGAACTGAGGCTGTGCAGATCAATATAGAGCCCAAGTGACCTGAAATCCCATGAATCACTGCAAAATTCGCCTTTGGAGCTCAAAAACAAGATGAAGTGAGGCAAAGTGCACTGCCTGCAATGCACTTCACCTTAAATTTGGCAGAGTAGTGGTCTGGGGAGGCATAGTAACACAAAGTCATTGCTTCCAAAGGCCTTCGCGTTCCTATTATAGCATAAAGTACTCAACCAGCGTTGCTGAGCACCCTCATAAATCTGCCTTTGCTCTGCAGTCACTTGGCGGAGCAGTTGAGCCAATTTAGTCCACCACTAAGCATTGTACTGCTATTGTTTGCTGTGCCTAACCTTGTTTTACAGGGGGTGTCCAGGGTCGAACTGGTGAAACCAGCTCTGGTGGTAAGCGCAAACAGTGTGGGGATTTGTATGCTGAATAGGGGTTATTGTGAAAGTGTTTGTGCATATTGTATAGGTCACTAGAGGAGAAAGAGGAGGAGTTACAGTGTCCCGGAGGGCTGTACCCAGGTTAGTCTTGCTACTAACTACCCTGTCCTCCAGGTGGACACACCTGTTTCAGTACACAAGCCCCTTAACCAGCAACCAGCCAAGCAAGCAGGGGTAGTAGCCCTTGGGACAGCGCCCCATTGGGGTTACATGAGGAAGCATTTTCTTCACTGAGAGGGTGGTGGATGTATGGAACAATCTTACAGCAGGTGTGATCGGAATAAAAATAGTGGTTGGCTAAAAGCATGCATGAGATAGGTATAAAGGAGAACTGGTATCAAAGTATGTGGGGGGGCTGAGACCAGGTAGGTAATAAGGAGACCAAATAAGCATAGAAAAGAAGGGCAGATTCAGCATTCTTTTTCTGCCAACAAATTAAATGTTTCTGTGTGGATCATTTGCAGTATGCCTGTCTCCCAGCTGAGAACCAACACAATAATGTGACACCAGCAAATGCACCATTTTACTCAGATGCTCCAGGAGAGAAAATTGTAAGGAAAACAACTTGCTAGGTAGGATGATGCATGGCCCTTCAAAGGCTTGGCACCACTGTCTGAGAAGGTCACGCTTGATCCTGCTTTGGGAAACTTTACAGTCTCTCCAAACCTGGTGGTATCTGGAGGTTAATTCCAGAGATGATAAGTGATTAAGCTGGGGAGGGCCCATCCAGAAGAGGGCCATCAAGAGAGCAGGAGCAGCCATAGAATAAAAAATTATTGGTATACAAGTGCAATAGCATTTATTGTATGAGTAGCATTTCAACACGTGAGCTTTTGGCTACTCACATTTAGTTACTAACCAAATATTGGAAGCCAACCCTCAGCCTAGTGTGTCTTTTCAGGCCAGAAAATGATTTGTGTTTTACAAAGAAGCTTGAACTTAGACATGCTGTTTGTATGGGCTTCCTTTTTTGCATACGGTTTGTAACTTTTTCTTTAATTGCTATGGTAACCCTGCTCTCCAAAATTCCAGGCTAAGAATGTTATGCTAAACATTGTATCCAGTATGAGGCTAGCTGACATATTCTTCTAACTGCCAGTGTGAACTTTTTTTTACCTCTTTCTCATCTTCAGATCGGCGGTGTTACTCTTAATGTGTACTGTTGAGCTGAACAAATTTCTGCTAGGGACTTTTAAAATCAGTGTTATTCTTTTGTGTTCTCAGATAAAGCTGACAGACTTACTGATTTCAATTTATCAAAAGATGCGTATACAACTAACTCGTAAGTAGTAAATAATCATGAGTGGTGCAGTATTTATATGCACAGTTTGTTATGTGATCCAAGTTTGATTATGCATACAAATGAAACATGAAAGAAAACACTAACATAATCAAATCTTTCTGTAAGATTCCAACTGTCTGCCAAACAGCACAGCTTAACATTTCCAATAAATTTGTGTGACCCCCCCACATCACCATGTCTGGGTTCATATCACTATCTGGTGACTGTACAGAGACCACCTGGATGAGGGTGCAGGTTTCATTCTTTCTCTGTGGTAGGGGGTTAGCCCAGATCAAATAAGAAATGGTGAAGTGGCTCCTGCCAGGGAACATAAGTGGGCCAGATACTGTGTGCGGTAACATCTCCTTGAATGCAATATCTCCCCACCTTCCTACACTGGACTGGACCACCTCCTAAGGTCCAATAAGACAGTTGTTACCTTCACTGATAAACACTCCAGCTTATGCAAATGTGGCACCCACACGAAAGTAAAAATTCAACAAATTAACAAGAAGGGAGTACTGTTAACTGTTGTACCCAGGCAAGGAAGGGGAGGCTGATGATGGTTGTACTCTGGCTGGGGAGGGTGCTGGTGACTGTTGAACCTGGTCTGCGGTGGAGGGCAGGTGACTGCTGTAGCCGGGGGAGGTAAGTCAGGAGAAAGCTGTACCCAGGCCGGGGAGGGAGAGCTGGAGACTGTGTAGTGCCCCAGAGTCCTGGTCCCCTCCAGATAGGGGCAGCCAGGTGCTTTGGGGCTGGGGTGACAGGAAGGTGCCCCAGGGTGTAGGGAGGGCCCCTAGCCAGGTATCCCCACCCCCAAACGTGAAGCCCCAGCAGATCTCCATTTTAAAAATAAAGAATTTTTTTCCCCTGCTCATTTTCTGTGCCTGCAGCCCCCAGTTACCTTGAGCCTGGCATCTGCTCTCGTGGGCCTGGTGGTGAGAGAGTGCAGGCAGGGATGGGCTCATGAGGATTCTGAGATGGAATCCTCAGCCCTTTTTGAACGGCAAGAGCTGTTCAGTGTTTGGCTGGTAAAGCAGGAGCAGAAGAGGCAGCAGCAAGTGTGAGAGGGAGCGCTAGGCTGGCCGGGGCCAGTTAAAATGGAAGGGGACTTACCTGACTTTTGTACCTGGTCTGAGGATGGAAGGCAGGTGACTTCTGTACTCAGGCCAGAGAGGGAAGGTCTGGTGACTGTT
The DNA here is from genome assembly GCA_016271365.2 of Neoceratodus forsteri. Taxonomy (NCBI): domain Eukaryota; kingdom Metazoa; phylum Chordata; order Ceratodontiformes; family Ceratodontidae; genus Neoceratodus; species Neoceratodus forsteri. Next base: position 1,321,492,872 of record CM028130.1, read on the forward strand.
GTGCTTGGGCTGTGGGTGAGTTGCTGGTGACTGTTGTACTCAGGCCGGGGAGGGAAGGAGGGTAATAAGCAGCTTTACTTGGGCCTAGAATAGAAGGACTGGTGACATTTGTAACCGAGCCGGGGTGGGGGGCTGATGACTGCTGTACTCGGGCTAGGAAAGGAGGCCTGGTGATGGTTGTACCTGGGTCAGGGGGGACTGCTGAATTTTTTACCAGATCTGGGGAAGGCGGGCAGGTGACTACTACTCAAGCCTGGGAGTGGGATGACAGACATCTTTGGCACCGGAGTCAAGAGTGGACCATCTAGGGTGGTCAGAAGAGGGCCTCCGCTATAGCAGTTTGCCCCATCTCAGACATCCTTGGTGCCGGGGTCAAGAGAAGATCGTCTCGGGTGGTCAGAAGAGGGCCTTCCACCGTAGCAGCTTGCCCTGTCACAGACATCATTGTTGCCAGAGTCAATATCCAGGATTCCCATAGTGATCGTGGTGAGCAAGCTTGTTTAGCTGACCCTTCTGTGACTTTACAGATCTTACTTCAAGGGGGAGCTCTTGCAGCAGGCTATAACCATTAGGACTAATGCCTCAGGCCTTAAGACCCACTGGAAAAAACTTAGCTAGCAGTACCCAGAGGGGACCGCCCCCCCGATGTCGGCTCTGCCACTGACGGTCATGCTATAAAAGGGACGGACCCCGACTCCACCTCGGTTCTTTTCCCGCCGCAGACCCGCTCTTGTACGGAAAGCCTTAGTGCGTGCTACTGCAGTTCCAGTAAATTTTGCTGGATTTTTTCAGTTTTTCTTCTTTTTTGAACTGTTTTATGCCTTTTCTCCTTTCTTCAGATCTCCTTTCCGACGTATGTCTTCATCATCGTCGGTCTCCTCCTCTGGTCCCAAGAAGATGAAATGTGCCTGTGGCTGGCAAATTCCATCCAAGGAAGGCCACCAGAAGTGCGAATTCTGTCTGGGGCCTGACCATGACAGTGCTGCCTGCAAGATCTGCAGAGGCTTCACCAACAGAACTCACATCAGACGCCTGAAGGCCCACCTACTGGAACAGAAGATGGACGTCCTGCGAACCTCTGAGTTGGGGGCCTATAAACAACCCACAGTCGGACCGTAGCCTCCTTTGGGGCATGCAGCTGTATCCAAATGACTTCTGACCTACCTTCTTCCCCCTCATCCCTAATGCATCCAATCCACTGCCTTATGTAAATGGCTACTCCCCCCCACCCTTACCTTTTTCTTTGTACCTCCTGAATAATTTAAATCCTGGGATGTCCAAGTCCCAGTCATGGTTTTGGGTTGCTCACATTTCAGTGATGGCTCCCTCTGCCAGCAGTGCCTGCAGCTCTGCCATCTTATTCCCCAGGCTCCTAGCATTTAGTGATACTACCATCCACCCTGACTCTCTCCCAGCTGCCCCTCCCCTCCCTCCCCATCCTAGACAATGTAGGCCTTATCATTTCTATTGGGAGATCCTCTCTGATTCACTCCACCTCCTAGCCCCCAACAAGTTTGAATTATACTTTTGGAGATAAATTCCCTCAGTCTCTGCTTTAACACCCCTGAACCCTCCTTACTTAGCTGTAGCCTGTCCCCTGCATATAGATCTGGGTTCTCCCATGTGTTGCCCTACTCTTCCACCCAGCCATACCCCATGGACTCACACCATTCTCTCAGCCACTTGTTGAAGTCCATGATTCTGCTTTTTCTGACCGTACTTGCCCTTGGCACTGGCAGAACTTCTGAGAATGCCACTGTGCTTCCCTCCTCTCTGTATAGCTTCCACACTTCTCTGAAGCTGTCCTGAACCTCCTCTATCTGCTTTCCTTCCAGATCATTTGTTCCCAGCAGAACAATGATGTGTGGTTCCCCCCACCTTCTGTCCACACCTACCGATGTGGTGCTGCACCCTACCTGCTGTCATGCCAGGCATACCAGATGCTGTTCTTTCTGGCATCTGTATCTATAACAAACCACTAAACATCATACCTGTTCAACATTTCACATATATTTATCCATGTAAATAAGCAAAAGGTGTGTTTTGTTACTGTAAATTACTAGAAAGTGGCTGCCATCTTGTTTTAAGTCATGTAACCCAAGGTATCATGCCATTTGCCTATTCTATGGCTTGTCATACACTTTAACAAGCCTGACAAATATTTCAGTCAATTTCCTGCCATTACTTCATGAATTTAGTGAGATATAGCACATACTGCCATAGAATTGGTCACAGCTATGGTAGTGAGGTATGGTAGCCTATTTGACACAAACTGGGGGTGCAGTGTAATGTTCCAGATCAGAAATCACATCCAGGCACCTATATCTATTACAAATATTGAAACATCACACCTTTTCACCATTTCACATGTATTTATCCATGTAAATAAGCAAATGGTGTGTTTTGTTACTGTAAGTGACTAAAAAGTGGCCACCGTCTTCTTTTGGGTCATGTGACCCAAGGCATCAAGTCATTTGCCCATTCTATCGCTTATTTTACTCCTTGACAACCCTGACAGGTATTTCTGCCTATTTATTGCTATTACTTCATTGATTTAGTGACATATAGCATATAGTGCCATAGCTGGTATATCCCAGGCCTGAACTGGTCACAGCCTTGGTAGTGAGGTATGGTATCCTATTTGAGATAAACTGGGGGTGCAGTGTACCATTCCGGATCAGAAATTATATCCAGGCACCTGTATCTATACAAAACATCTAAACATCACACCTATTCAACATTTCACATGTATTTATCCATGTAAATAAGCAAAAGGTGAGTTTTGTTACGGTCAATGACTGTAAAGTGGCCGCCATCTTGTTGTGGGTCATGTGACCCAAAGCATCAAGGCATTTGCCCATTCTATGGCTTATTTTACTCCTCAACTACCCCGACAAGTATTTCTGCCTATTTCCTGACATTACTTCATTGATTTAGTGACATATAGAACATAGTACCATAGGTGGTACACCAAAGGCCTGAATTGGTCACAGCCCTGGTAGGGAGGTATGGTACCCTATTTGAGATAAAATGGGGGTGCAGTATAATATTCCAGATCAGAAATTATATCCAGGCACTTGTAGCTATAACAAACAGCTAAACATCACACCTATTCAATATTTCACATGTATTTATCCACGTAAGTGAGCCAAATGTGTATTTTGTTACTGTAAATTACTATAAAGTGGCCGCCATCTTCTTTTAGGTCATGTGACCTAAGACATCAAATCATTTGCCCATTCTATGGCTTGTTTTACTCCCCAAAAACCCTGACAAGTATTTCTGCCTATTTACTGCCATTACTTCATGGATTGAGTTACTTAGAGCACATAGTGCCATAGGTGGTACACCTCAGGCCTGAATTGGTCACAGCCCTGGTAGTGAAGTATGGTAACCTAGTAGAGATAAAATGGGGTGCAGTGTAATATTTCAGGTCAGTAATTATATCCAGACACCTGTATCTATAACAAATAGCTGAACATCACACCTATTCAATATTTCACATGAATTTATCCATGTAAATAAGCAAAAGGTGTGTTTTGTCACTGTAAATGAAAAAATGTGGCCGCCAACTTGTTTTGGGTCATGTGACTCAAGACATCAATTCGTTTGCACATTCTATGGCTTACTTTACTCCTCAACTACCCTGACAAGTATTTCTGCCTATTTCCTGTCATTAGTTCACTGATTTAGTGACATGTATCACATAGTGCTATAGGTGGTACAACCCAGGGCTGAATTGGTCACGCCATGGTAGTGAGGTATGGTATGCTATTTGAGATAAAATGGGGTGCAGTGTAACTTTCCAGATCAGTAATTATTTCCAGGCACCTGTAACTATAACAAACTAAACATCACACTTATTCAACATTTCACTTGTATTTATCCATGTAAATAAGCAAAAGGTGCGTTTTGTCACTGTAAATGACTATAAAGTGGCCGCCATCTTGTTTTGGGTCATGTGACCCAAGGCATCAAGTAATTTGCACATTCTATGGCTTATTTTACTCCTCAACTACCCTGACAAGTATTTCTGCCTATTTACTGCCATTACTTCATTGATTTAGTGACGTATAGCACATAGTGCCATACATGGTACACCCCAGGCCTGAATTGGTCACAGCCATGGGAGTGAGGTATGGTACCCTAGTTGAGACAAAGTGGGTGTGCAGTGTAATATTCCAGATAAGTAATTATATCCAGGCACCTGTATATGTAATAAATAGATGAACATCACACCTATTCAATATTTCACATGTATTTATGCATGTAAATAAGTAAAAGGTGTGTTTTGTTACTGTAAGTGACTAAAAAGTGGCTGTCATCTTGTTTTGGATCATGTGACCTAAGGAATCAAGTAATTTGACCATTCTGTGGCGTATTTTACTCCTCAACTACCCTGACAAGTATTTCTACCTACTTTCTGCCATTACTTCATTGATTTAGTGGCATATAGCACATAGTGCCATAGGTGGCACAACCCAGGCCTGAATTGGTCACAGCCCTGGTAGTGAGGTATGGTACCCTGTTTGAGATAAACTGGGGTTGCAGTGTAACATTCCAGATCAGAAAGTATATCTGGGCACCTGTATCTTTTCAAATAGCTGAACATCACACCTATTCAATATTTCACATGTATTTATCCATGTAAATAAGCAAAAGATGTGTTTTGTTGCTGTAAATGACAAGAATGTGGCCGCTATCTTGTTTTGGGTCATGTGACCCTAGGCATCAAGTCATTGGTTCATTCTATATCTTGTTTTACTCTTCAAGCACCCTGACAAGTATTTCTGTCTATTTCTTACCATTACTTCATGGATTTAGTGACATACAGAACACAGTGCTATAGGCAGTTCTCCACATGCCTGAATTGGGCCCAACACACATGTTTGAATAAAAAGCAACAGTCCATGAAAATGCATAATTTATGGTCATACTTGCATATTTTTTTTATAAAACACATATTTTACCACTAAACCTGTATTTTGAAATTTAGATGTTACACCCGAGTATTCGCTAGGCGTCATGGTCAGTGAGATAGAAGTATTAGAAGGTATCATGGTGGCCATCTTGGATTTGATCATGTGACAATTACATTGTTTCCATACCATCAATGTAAGGCTAAATTAAAAGAATAATACGTTAGGAATTCAAAAATATATAGTTTGTTGAGGTTTTGATGCAAAAAAATACATGGAATACTTGTTCAAATCTTATTAGACCCAATTACAGGAAAATGTCTGACATCATTATTCCATTACCATTAATAGGGTTAATCATAGGTCGATCACCAATAGTCCCTCTTTCTAAGACTTGGAGTCTTGGTTTTATCCTTGTTTGCACTTTAATTAGATGTTAACTTTTTCTTTCCAACTGATGTATATTTGTGTCTGTGGTTTTCCTATGTGAATACTGATAACTTCTTGGATGGGGTACTAATGAACTCTCAGTTTTAACTAATTTGTATAATTTCAAACAAACAGGTGGATTAAACCTGATGCTCTGCTCCCTGTAGAAAACCAGAATGGTTGAAACACTGTGGTTTGTTATTGTCCTCCGTGTTTGTATTTTTATTTATGCTCGCCCAGTATGATCATTAAATAAATATTTGTATCTGCCTTTTGCATGGTTTCAGTGCTTCTTTAAGTGCAACATCTTGAGTTTTATATTACTATATTTTTGGCTGACTAGCTGCGGCTGGAATGACCCCCAAAGCTCTGTGCACTGAATTTTAAATCCTCAGCTGTTGTGAATGAAAGCATGCCATTACAGCTGTAGCCAGACTGTCCCTGACAGAGAAAGAAGTGGGAAGCAGAAACCAGAAAGCGAGCAGACATCCCTCAGAGAGTGGAGAGGTGGTTGAGTATTACAACCTTCATTTACGTTATAAAGTTTGTAAATGGGCACAGTCTTTGCAAACATTTGCTACATTAACAAGAAGTGACAAGCGGAAGAGTGATAACTGCCCCACTAAGCTAAACACCTACATTAATGTTTAACACAATAAATTATGTAAAACAAAGTACAGACTGTTTGGAAGATGCTGATCGTGTGAATTAGAGAAAGGAAAGAGACAAACAGGCATTATTTGACAATACCAGCAATAAGACTGCAGACAAATACAATGAGCTAAAAGAATGATTCCAAAGTCTAGAAAAAAAGCATGTAGCGAGGAGGTAAATCATTTTTACAGTTACATTATTATAGAACACTACATTGATCAGAGGAGGGCTTGAGATTGGACAAGCTGACCATTTGTGGCCTTGAAGAGGGTGAATTCAAGGAGGAGTGGGAGGAAGAATTGAATGAGTGCAGAGTTGCAGACCAATGTTAATGAGAGCTCTGATTAAGAGGGATAAAACTCTTGAACAACAGGCAGCTGTAGAAGCAGCAGAATTCTATACAGGATTGCAAAGTTGTAAGAAGCACCCTGAATTTGTTTTATTAAATAAATCTTATGTAGAACACATTACAAAACAAGAAAAGGAACTACTGTAAAGGAAAAAAAAATCTAAATTGCAAAAAGACAGTGGGGACATGTTTTTACCTGAGAACACCCAAGTAGATCCCTTAGTAGGGGTCACTCCAGGTCTTTAAAGAGACAATGCTCAAACAAGTAGAAAACAATTTAATATCCATAAGGCAGTGCAATTCTGTGAACTGGAACAATCAGCATCAAATGTAAATTCTGATTTGCCAGACACTTAAGCTTCTATATCCAAATAATTTTTTAAGGATGGTCCAAAACAAGTCTTATACCAGGAATTTGAAACAACAACAAAAGAAACAAAGCAACACAAAATCTACAAAACAATGAGATGGGTGAGGTGGGGCAAGAGAAAGCAGAAGCAATACTCCGACAACCCTAAAGGTGACAAAATAATTAATTTAGCAGTTGTTTCTTTGCCACAATCTCAAGTTATTGTACTAACAAGAGGACTTTCATTTGTCTATACACCTCAAATTGACCTTTTAAAAATCAAGGTTGACATTTTCAAATGTGCATGTAAGTGAACTATCCTTTTCCATAATTATCAGCTCCTACCTAGTGACCCCACAAAAAAATTTAAAAAATAAATATATTTAAGCTGAGCTTTTTGAGCTAGTGAATGAGGCATTTTATAAGAATGGATTTCAACTTAGGAAACTAGTTTTTTGAAGCCACATCACCCTGTAATGCTGACATTCTATATAATCCTGAAAGTTCAGAAAAATTCACAGGACCCTCCCCCCCCGGTAGTCCTATAGTCTCAGAAGTGGGATCTCTAACCAAGATCTTGCACCTTTATGTAGATTCATTTTTTACAATCATTTGATTTGGGTCTGGAGTCCCACATTCAGGATACTATGGATCTCCTGCTCCTGGTGAAGTAAAAGGTATTAGATGGCTGCCATAATTTCAATGGGTAACTACTGATGTCACCAGCTTCTATACATCGATAACACATGGGTTGAGCTTTGATCCAATGTAGCACTTTTAGGCATAAGGAGCCAGAGACCACACCTCCTCTTTCTTCCTCCTACAGTCCCTTAGCTTTATTTTGCACAAACATTATTTTGCGTTTGACAAATTGTAGTACTTGCAGTAATATGGCAGTACTATGGGGGCCTCGGTTTCTCCCCATATACCAACTTGAATATGAACCTGTGGGAGGAATAATTTGTATTCAATGAGTCCAATAATCCCTATTTTGGAGATGGCATTCTCTGACTAAATTTCAATGATTACATTATTTGCAACTGGAGAGATTGAGATAACAACCAGGAGTTTATTGATTTCATGAATACCAATGGAAATAATCTGAAATTTACTTTTTGAATGCTGTAAGCATATTATAAACTACCTTGACAGTACTGTTATTGTTATAGTGAACTAACCAACTAGATCAGAATTTTTTTGAAAACCTGCGGTGAACACAGTGCCCCACACCTCCAATGCCCATCCTTGGAAGTTGGTACATTCAGTTACTTATGGGCAACTGATAAGGTCAAAGTGTAATTGTTTGGACCCAAAGGTATTCAACAGACAGGCTGAAGAACTACTGATTAGATTTAGAGAAAGGGCTGTCAGGAAGGTATCCTTTCAAGATTGCGAAGAAAGAGCCGCAAGATCAAAAAATGAGTGGTCAAAACAGCATGTGTGATTCAGAGTTAGTCTATTTATATTAGCGTGTTTTTTGACCAGCATGCTTTAGGGGTGTCCATGCAGCATGTTGTTTGACTGCGCAAGTTTCCACTGCATGATTAAATGGGTAATCCTATCAGGAAAGACTACCACAACAAGACCTTACAGGACGACTTAATCTGATATGGTGCAGAACCTTTTTCATTCTCTCAAGCCACTCCGTATGAAGGACAGCAAAGTGAGAGAAATTTTACCCTCCAAACCCCGGATAACATTTAATAGGTCTTGGAACCCAAGAGACATGTCGACTGATAGTTATTTTAAAGCCACTAAGCCAGTAGATCAGGGTATGTCCTGGCTAACAAATAAAACTTCTGTTTTTTAGAGATGCAGATCATGCACAATGCACAAATTCTCAAAACCAGGAAAGGCATTTATACACAATCGTGTTGCTGTGACACTGCATGAGTTCATGACTTGTCTCACTTCATTTGTGATGCATGTAATTTGGTGCCGATGTAGAAGGTGTTATATAGGGTGTACTATAGACCAAGCCAGAGAAAGGTTACAAGACCACAAGGTTTTGGGCTATTTAGGAAACGTATTCCCTAGAAGTACCTTTGGCATTGTTCAAACTTTGTGCCCTTTAGGTTTTCTTGATTATGCACCACTTCACCTGTTTAACAGTTTAGTTCCCTTAATAAATGCTGACTGCATTATAAAACTTAGATTCATTACCAATAGCCCCTCTTTCTAAGTCTTGGGGCTTGATTCTCAAAGGACCCTTAGGCTGATACAAGATGCAGCAAAAGGCAGCTTGCATTAAAACCCATTGCAACAGGAATGGCACATCTGGGGGATTTGCCACACGCTATGGGGCTGCTATTTGCCAATGTAACATGTCCATGGTGTCTAGCAACACCCCCCAAGCCCCAATCTGTCTGACAATTATAATGTAAATAAAGAAATCATTCCCTGGTAATATAGTGGTCTCCCCGCCCTGATCTGCCCATAAAGTAAAATGTTATACTACATAGTTCCCTGGTGATCTTGTGGTTCCCCACCCCAGGAGGCAGTGCCCACCACCCCGCTACCCTCCAGCCCAAACCCTGAATTGGTGACTGGCACATACCTCTTCTCACCACCTTGGATGGCTAAGAGTGAGCTGTCGATCAATGAACGCATACTGTGTACAGTATGTGCTCAGTGACAGCTCAGTTGGTGGCCGGCCCTGGTGGTGACAGGTGGGCTGTGCTAGTCACTGGCTTGTGTTCAGGCTGAGGGAGAGCAGGGTGGTTGACACTACCTGCCAGGGTGGTGGAACACAAGATCACCAGGAACTATGTAGTATAACATTTAACTTTATGTGCAGATCATGGCAGGGGGGACTGCTGTATCAGCAGGGAATGATTTATTAAAACATTTTACATTATGAGAAGATTGGGGCTGGGTGGATTGCTAGATCACCAGGAAATGATTCTTTTATTTATATTATAATTGTTGGACAGATCGGGGCTGTGGGGAGGCAACTGCTAGATCATCAGAGAATGATTTATTTTAACATTTTATTTTATTGGTAGATCAGGGCTGGGGGGAGTGGCACATGATGAAGAAGGGAGGGCTCTGATAGTAGTGCAAGTAATCAACCCTCCCAGAGGGTGATATTCTAAATACTCTTAGACCAGCCCTGGCTTGTCTAAGGGTACTTTGAATTTTGCTCTCTGGGACCATTTTGAGAATCCTGATTTAGGGAATGTGGCAGCTTGCATCTGACTCATGCCCACTAGCTCCATGCTGCAGCTCATTTTGTGGTGCATGGACAGCACAAGCACCCTTTGGTGCAGGAAGTCTGCTTTTGATGCAGGCCACCTTAGTAAATTGCTCCTGGTGCATCTTTTGGCACAAGCAGCACCATGTACCATTCTTTGTGGTATAAGTCAGTCCCTTGTGCCATGTCGGAAGCTTTGAGAATTGCGCCTTTGGAGTTTTGGTTTGTCTTTATTGGCACTTTAATTAAATGTTATCTATTTTCAAATTGATGTATATTTGTGTCTGGGGTTTTCCTACATGAATACTGCTCACTGTCTGATGAATTGCTAATGAAGTCTCAGTTTCTACTAATTTGTATAATTTCAAACACTGTTAAACACATGACTTAAATTCAGGGGCTCCGTCCACAATGAAAACCAGTTTGGTTGAAGTGCCAGGGTTTGTTCGACATCCTCTGTGTGGGTATTTTGTTTATTTATGTTCACCTAGTATGATCATTAAATAAATATTTGTACTTTCCATTTATGTGGTTTCAATGCTTCCTTGAGTGCAAGTTTTCAAGTCTCCCATCTCGTGGTGATGATGCAGGCACTGGTGTTGCTGCACTGGCAATGCCACAGAGCATTCTGCTTCCAAATAAAATGCTTCTGTGCCAGCTGGTGCTACCACTCCATCTCCCTCAGCACCAAAGAGTCCTCCATGCACTCTCACCAGGTACCAATCCCCTAATATTTGCAATCCATTGCCAAGCATGGAACACCCCTCATTCCATGGTCAGTGAAAACAGTGGAAGTGTTCCAGCCAGAGTTATATACCTGTCATCTCATCCAAAAGTTCAGCACAAAACACAGCTCCTAGGTGAAATTATGGTGTTGGATCTGCAGCCTTTCTCACTTGTGGAAGACATTGGCTTTTGCAGACTTCTGTATCACTTGCAGTTATGGTACCCGTTTCCATCATATTCCATATTTTCACCCACTGTGGTGCCAGAGATATAGGAGGGTGTGAGAATGTCAATTGCCGCACTACTTTCAGAGGCTGTGGGTGGAATTTTTCACGGCACCTCAGATATTTGGAGCAGTACTAACTCCATGCATGCTTCCAGAATGCATCTGGAAATGATCTGTTATTCAGCTCAGTATGCTTTTTCCTGGTGAAATGTTTGAAATATATAAATAAATATCTCTTCTTGACTGCACAATGATGTGTGCAAAAGCCTATTGCCATGTTTACACATCTGAACTCACTGCCTCTTTTGAGCATTGCAGAGCTGCCCCAGCTTGAAAGATGCTTGGCAAATGCATCTACACAGCCCCCCTCAGCCCTGATGTAAGATGTGCTGGAGAGGGGCTGGCAGTCGGGGCAGAGAGTGGATAGAAGCACCCACAAGTGGGAGCGAGCTATGCAGCCTGTCCACACGGCCACTTAAACCACTTACTCCTGAATGCATCCCCAGACTCTCAGAGACTGCCGAGTGATGCAAGGAGTGGCTTACCATGATTCGGTAAGTGTCCACATGGCAGCATTTGCACCGCAGCAATCTGAGCACCCAGGTTGCTGCGGTGCAAATGCCACTGTGTAAACACAGCTTATGTTTTCTGTTGTGGATTCTTCCATCACTCCCTGTGCCACTGGCTCTTCTTTCATCCCTACACAATCTGACAGTCACTCCATGTCTGCTCTTCTAATTGTTGGACTAATGGAGAAAGACCACACACCACTGATAATCCTGGCATTCATTCAAGACATGCTACAGTCATGGATATTTGGTACCAACACATGTGTTGTTTTTTTGTGTCACAGATAACATGGCAAATATAGTGAAGGCAGTTGCTGATGAAAATTTTGTCTGCATTCGTTGCTCTGCCCAACCCTTGAATCTAGTGTTCACATCCATGCTATGGCACAGTACTGGACCTAGCGAGATTGTCTCCATAGCATGCTACATCTGTTCTCATTTGTATTGTTCTGTAAAGCTGACTAACCAAGTACGTTAAGTGCAACAATACCTTGGTCAGAACAAAGTATTCAAATCAGCAAATAAAGTCAAAACCAGCACAACACTAAAAATGCCAAAAACATGATATATATTACAAAACGGTTCATTTAATCAAAGTCAAACAAAAATACAGAGTCTCAAATCTGTAAACAAAGTCTGTGAACATGTTTTGGGATCCAGCCACTATATATGTTACCTTACTTGCAATCAGGATAAATCTATTATTAGTGAGAAAGATTTAAAGTCCATTTTCAGATATACTGTAGTAGGGAAATTGCAGTAGGTGATAATGTAACTGACACACGTAAGCAAAGGGCTTCTTCCACTATATTTACAGTTGCAGCCAAATACATGGTGTGTGAGTTCCTGAAATGTCTATGATATCTCTAGAGAAATTCTCTGCCCACCTGCAGTACCACTGTGGCTAAAAGAGAGAGAATCTCTTTAGATATATTACAAAATATCTGAATATATCTAAGGCTGTAACTGCAGGCAGGCCATGAACAAATATGGAAAAAAAGACAGTCAGGAATGAAGCCCTACTGTTCCCCAAGTTATTACTACATTGCCAGAGTTGGTGCCATTTAGGGACATGCTTGCATGCCATAACAGAGGTAGCTAATGAAACAATCAGTGGCTGAGATCTGTGTTTACTGAGCTTTTGGTATAGACTTTTACGCTTTGCAAGATCAAATGTTTCAGACAAATCAATGGAACCTCTCCAGACTTCTGTCCTTCGTCCATGGCTAGATAAAGGCAGACATGGCCAAAAGCCCCATTCTAAAACTAGACTGAATTGAAAATAAAAGGTTTTGTAAGTGGTTAGTCCATTGAGGGTGAACATATTTGCTGAGGAGTTCTGCAAGAGCTGAGAAGATTTACATTTATACAGGTAATATTAATAGCACAGGTCATAGATTAATTTAGACTCCATCAATAAGCCTGTAATTAGTGTTTTACTTTCTTGTACTGTGAATACTGAAAACAATAAGATCAAACCTACAGGTTTCTGCAGGTATAGCTAATCTCTCAGTAGCAGCACTGGAGAAACTGCATATTGCTTTTATTTGTAAGCCAAAGTTCCTAGGTATTTTGGCAGAGTACACCAGCATACAAATAAGATTTCATTCACTCTAATCTTTATCTGTCATCATGACATATCATTACATTTGGAGAAAAAATGCGCAAAAATAACTTTAAAACTTTAAAAAAATAATACTGTTTTTGTATTGTCATGTGTGTCAAAAAGTATTTTTACAACTTTTAAAAACTGCCATTTGGTTTAGTTTGCTTTTATTAATTAGACCACATAAAAGGCACTTGAGTAAAATTGCAATTTTGCATCCTTTTATTTTGTGCAATATAAACATTTGGTATGGACCTACACTCTTCTGTTTGAGACCCGAGAGGCAATTTGCTGTCTAATTGTTCCAGTCCACATACAGGAAGATAAGTATGTGGACTGGAACAATTAGACAGCAAATTGCCTCTTGTCTTCTCAAACAGAAGAGAGTAAATAGTATCAATGTATGGGTAGTTAGTAACTCAAGCTGTATGAAAACTCTTCTAAAAGATCATTTGGGAAATTGTATATTGTAATGCTTTTGTATATTCTGAAACTTATACTGTCAAACCTGGAGTATCAGTGGAACATGGTACAACTATAGATACAAAACATTGTGGCAAGGAGTTAGTTCTTCCAGTACAGCCGCCTGTGCTTAAAGTTGGTACCGAGAGAATAAGAGTGTTCACACAGTGAGAACTGAATCTGAAGCCACTTGCCCATCAATCGGTAAGTGTAGCGTGCTCTAGCATAAGCTGCTTGTTGTCATGCTGCTGACTCGAATGGTAACTGTGAACAGCATCAATTTTCCTCTTTAATTTTGAAGTGAGCTTAACAGTGGGGTGGGGCAGTGTTTAAAAAAAGAAATAAATATAAATAAATACATATCTTACTGAAGGCCATGAAAGTGACTAGATTCACAACCATAGAACTAGAGAAATCCTTTGTTTCTATGGTTGTGAAGCCAATCACTCTGATGTCTTTCAGTGAAATACTTTTTTTTTTCTCTGACTGTGCACGCTGTTTCAGTTCTGCTGCCCAGTGGAGATTGTGAAGCTGATCAAAATGAGAGCTTCAGTTTTATTTTGTTCATTTGTAAGTAATGGAATAAAATCAGATGGGAGGGGTTGTGATTTAGTATGACAGGGTAGGAGGTAAAAATCAGGGTAGGCTTTGAGACGAAGCAATGCAGTGATTTCCTTTTTCTTTTCTGAGGTTGTGTTGGTGCAAAACTTTCATACCATGATGTTATACTCAGATAACATCACTGGTGATAGTGGCAACTGACCAATCAGAGAGCAAGAAATGTTCTTACCGTTGTATAATTAAGCAATAAGGTATGACAGGGTGTGGTATATCATGGGATATCATCATGCCTCGGGTGGTTGGGCACGGGGCCGCAGGCCGAGTGCATCCAACGACTCGAGAAGAGATGATATCCCATGATATACCACACCCTGGAGTGACTTATTGCTATTATGAACTGAGTTTGAATTTTCATGAATAAAAAAAATAAAACAAACAGGTTTTTAAACATTTTATCAACAAGTTTTTGGGTGATGTAGGAGTACATTTTGAAAAAATAGTTCTCAGACAAAACAGAGCAAGGAGGCTGGTGGCGCCGGAACTTTTTTGAAGCCGTAATGATGTAGCCTGATATCATCATGGCTTCAAAGAGCTCTCTGTCAATCAGATTCCTCTATTTACGCTCCTCAGTTCATAATTAAGCAATAATGCATGACAGGGTGTGGTATAGCATGAGATATCGTCACGCCTCGGGCGGTGGCTTCGTGCATCCAACCACCCAAGAAGTGATGATATCTCATGTTATACCATACCCTGGAGTACATTATTGTTATTATGAACTGGGTTTAAAGTTTTAAAAATAAAAAAAAGAAACAGGTTTTAAAGCATTTTATAAATGGGTTTTTGGGTGGTGTAGGAGTACATTTTGATAAAATAGTTCTCAGATAGTAGGTGGTACTATTATACTGTCAGTTGATAGCAGAGATGGGGCTGTTGTGTCAATCTGAACTCATCCCCCTTCCCACATCTCACCCCGATGTGAACTGTGGTTAGGTTTCTGTTTATTTCTGGTAGTGAGTGGCATGCAAGGGATTTGTTTTTAGTTGGAGCTTACTGTTTTCCTTACAATGAAGTTTAAAAAAGCAGTGCACTGAAATGGTGTGCTGATCCTGTGAATCAGCACAGAGAAAACAGTTCAGAGAAATGTGGCTGGGGTGATAGAATGGACAGTAAAGTTATAAGGCACTGCATGAGGGAGTTTGAAGTGGCTGTGCAGTCCTCTGCACAGGTAGTGCTATTAATCTTTGGCTGTGAGTGACCGTTGCATTATTCAAGACAGGGGTCTCTGCTTTGTTTTGTTTGCTATGGAGAAAAAAAAAGATTCACCTGTTGCAGTCACTCACATGCTGCTGCTGTCAAAACTGAATGAGGAGTTACTGATCACAACTTCAGCGAAGCTGCCCCTTGCGATCAGATTGATTCATGTTTTTTTTTTTTTATTGTATATTGTTGAAATCTGCGGTTGGAATATATATAGGAGGGCATGTTCTGTGTGGGCAGAGTTTTGTAAAGTGTGGAACATAGAAACATAGAATCTGATGGCAGATAAGGACCGCTTGGTCCACCTAGTCTGCCCATTTCCCTACCTAATGGATAAGCAGCAGATAATATTTAACCAACAGCCTACTTCCTCCTACCAACCACTAGAATTGCCTCATGTCTGTCCCATGTATTCTTGAATTCCCCCACTATTTTGGACTCCAAAGTCTCCTCAGAAAGGCTGTTCCATGCATCCACAACCTTCTCCATGAAAAAATACTTCCTCACATTACCTCTGAGCCATCTCCCATCTATCTTCAATTTGTGCCCCCTTGTTCTTGCACATCTCTTTTTCTGAAAGATGCTACCCTCTTGGACTTTGTTGATTTCCTTGAGGTACTTGAAAGTTTCTATCATGTCCCCCCTCTCCCTCCTTTCCTTGAGGGTATAGATGTTAAGCTCCTTTAGTCTCTCTTCATATGTCTTCTGGTGCAGACCATGCACCATTTTAGTTGCCCTACTCTGGACAGCCTCCACCCTGTCTATGTCTTTGTGGCGATGCAGTCTCCAGAACTGCACATAGTACTCCAGATGGGGACTCACCAACTGTCTGTATTGAGGGATAACAACTTCCTGTATTCTACTGGTAATGCCTCTCTCTGTGCATCCCAGTATCCCCCCAGCCCTCCCTACTGCCTTCTCACATTGCTTGCCCACCTTTATGTCATCTGATATGACTACCCCAGGTCCCTTTACATTTTTGTTGTTGTCAGAATCTCACCCCCCACTGTGTACTCTACTCCTGGGTTTTTCTTTACCAGGTGCATTACTTTGCACTTCTTTGCATTGAATCTAACCTGCCATACATTTGACCATTCCTCCAACCTTGTCAAGTCCCTTCTCATCCTTTACACCCCAACTTGTGTATCAACCTTGTTGCAGATCTGTGAGTCGTCTGCAAAGAGACATACTTTTCCTTCCAGCCCCTCTGCAATGTCAGTTATAAAGACATTAAAAAGGACCAGAACTAATACTGAACCCTGCAGTACCCCGTTAGTAATGCCCTTTTCTTCACTGTGGACTCCGTTTACTGTTACCCTCTGCTTCCTAATGTCCAGCCACTGTTTTACCCAGGCTACCACACTGGGACCCACTCCCAGACTGGCTAATTTGTTTATTAATCTTTTGTGCTGGACTGTGTCAAATGCCTTGCTAAAGTCTTGGTAGGCCATATCCACAGCCCTTCCCTGGTCTACTACTTTGATCACCCAATCAAAGAAATCAATTAGATTCATCTGATGTGACCTCCCCGCTGTGAATCCATGCTGCCTTGGATCCTGTGCCCCACTGGCTTCTAGGTACTCAACAATTCTTTCCTTCAGAAGTGATTCCATCATTTTCCCTACCACTGAGGTCAAACTGGCAGGTCTGTAGTTTGTTGCCTCTTTCTTGCTCCCACTTTGTGAAGGGGAATCGTATCTGCCCACCTCCAGTCCTCAGGTACAGTACCACATCATCCTCCCATGAGTTGTTAGAAAGGGTAGTCAATGGTGTTACTAGTTCTCCCCTTAGTTCTTTTAGAATTCTGGGGTGAATGCCATCAGGCCCCATTGCTTTGTCCACCTTCAGTTTTAGGAGTTCTTTCAGAACCCTTTCTTCTGTGAAAGGACTGATTTCAACCCCTATCCAGAGTGCTTCTATTGACTGGATTAGGTACCTCTCCTCCTCTTCCTTTGTGAATACTGAGCATAAAGTATTTGTTTAGTATTTCTGCTTTTACTGTCCTCTTTGCCCACCTCTCCTCTTTATTCAGCCTCAAGTATCCCTCCCTTGGTCTTTCTTCGCTCCCTAATGAACCTGTAAAAGTTTTATCCCCCTTCTTAACTGAGTTGGCTATCTTTTCCTTGGTTTGGGCCTTTGCTATTTTGACCGCCTTCACCGCTTCCTTCTGCTTTAACAGGTACAGTTCTCTGTCCTGCTCCTTCTGCATTTCCTTATACTTCCTGAATGCTGTATTTTTCTCCCTAACCTTCCTCGCCACCTCTTTTGAGAACCATAGTGTTTTTTTCTGTCATTTTGATTTGTTTATTTGCTTCACACAAAGGCTTGTTGCCTCTTTAATAGCAGTTTTGATGTTTCCCATTGTTGCTCCACCCCTCCTTCTTGCCTGTTTGCTAGTGGTTTTCTGAGGCACTCTCCCATTTTGACAAAATCATCCCTCCTGAAGTCCAGTGCCTTCACTTTTGTATGGCTTGACTCTACAGCTGAGTTTCTCATGAACCACACTGTTTGGTGGTCACTTGTTCCCAGATGGCTAGCCACTTCTAGATCTGATTATGATTTGGGCCCCTCAAACCTTGTGGGCCCAGGTGCTACTGCACCACCTGCACCCTTGTAGCTACACCCCTGCCATGATATCCAGTCATCTCTCTTCCATCAAGGCCATCAGTTTAGGGATCTTGTTACCTAGATACAGGCATTGGTACTCATTACCCTCCAGTTTTGATGGCTTTACCCCTTTTTGCCCCATCCCTGTCCTTACTGCCTTTGTCTTTTTCACCATTTATCCCTGCCCTTCTCCCTATCAACTTCTCTATCTTGGTGTTTACCTCACTAACTACCCTGATTTTGGGGGGGGGCTAGGATTTCCCTTCTCCATTTCAGTGCCTCCCCCCCTTGACTAGTTTAAATGCTTGCCAGTGAAGCATTTAAACCTATCACCGAGGATCCTGGTTCCCCTCCTGGAAAGATGTAGACCATCATGCCAGTATAGGCCTGCATCCCTCCAGGTGGACCCTCAGTCCCCAAGGAAGCCAAAACCCTGAGATCTGCACCACTTTTTCAACCACTGATTGAATCCCATGATGTGGAGCACCCTAGCCTCACCCATACCATAGACAGGCAGCACCTCCGAGAAGGTTACCATGTGTGCTACTTGTCTTAGGCCTCTCCTCAACTCCACAAACTCCTTCTTCACTGCTCTGATCCCTTTCCCAGCCAGTTATTTTGTCCTTAGGTGGACAATGACATCCAGCTCTCTCCACTGTGCAGCTGTTCCTGTGATCCTGAGGATTCGCTACCTGTCCCTCCAAGCCATGGTGCCAGGCAGGCATCTTACCTCATTCTCCCCTCCCTCCCCCAGTTCTACCATCCTAACAATGGAGTCCTCCCCAGGAGTCATTTCCTTCCCCTATGGGGTCCCATGCCACCCTCCTGTGGGTCTCCTTTGTGGAGGATCCCAGCATCCTCCTTGGTTTCTACTGTGGGTGCCTCCATAGAGGAACCACACTCTGCCAGAATGGCATATGACTTGTGGAGAGGTACAACTGGAGGGATGCACCTCTGTTCCACCACCCTCACCCTCCTTGAGTCCACTGTGGTCCAACCACTCCTCTTTCTTTGCAACTTCTGAGGCAGCGGTGGCGACCCTGGTGATCCCTGGGTATGAAAGGAGGTCCCTCAAATCCTGGCCCACTCAGTCTAGAGATGTGCAGCCTCGTCCCTCAGCCCAGAGAGGTGCCTGCATATGGGACAACACTGAACGTCTCTTGGAAGATTGCTGAACTACAGCCACTGTGCTGCACTGCACCACTCCCATCATGTCTTATTTGTGGCCCCTTAACTGTTGTTTTGTATACTTACTCTTTCCACTATCTTTTTATTTATTTATTTTTTAGATATACAATTTTTTTTACTCCCTGCTTTCCTACTGCCTCTGTGCCCTTGAAGTTCCTGATCCTCCTGTTCCTATATTCCTCAGCAGTCTCTTTCTTACTTGTTCAGAATCAGACTTCCAGCAGCTGGGGGGATGGAGAGCTACTCATTTCCTTCTAGGATGGTGAGTCTTTTGTGCCTCTGTGATCACTCCCTTCCTGCTCCCAAACAGAAAGTTCCTGTTGTCAGTCAATTCCTGTGCCTATAAATATAGAGCTGGCTAAAGGGTGGGGGATGAAGGGGAGGGATGGAGGGCAATAAAGTCCCAGTAAAGTTCTAACAGCAGCTCCTTCCTCTTGCTGTTCTCTCACAAGCTATCTAGGTCAGTTTCTAAATGCAAACACCTGGCTTCCTTCTCTCTAAACCACTCCCCCTAATTCACAGTTTCTTTTTCACCCAACTAGCCGCACATATAACAATTCCTTCATCCAACTGAGACAAACACACTCTTTTTTGTTTGTTTGTGTTTTTGTTTGTTTTTTACCCTAAATTGAAGTTCCCAGTAGTAGAGTTCTAGTTCTTTAGTCCAGTAGGGTAGTAAAGTTCTAACAGCAGCTCCTTCCTCTTGCTATTCTCTGCCACAAGCTACTGTATCTAGGTCAGTTTTTAAATGCAAACACCTGGATTCCTTCTTTCTAAGCCACTCCCTTAATTTACAGTTTCTTTTTCACCTAACTAACTGCACAGATAACAATTCCTTCACCCAACTCAGACAAACACACTCTTGCCCCATCCCTGTCTTTACTGCCTTTGTCTTTTTCTCCAACCTGGTGAATAACATTCAGAATGCTGCTGATGGAGGAATTTCTTGTGAGTGAGAAGGCTGGTGGCTGGAATTTTTTTGAAGCTGTGAGTATGGAGTTAGATATCTTCATGGCTTCAAATACTTCTTGGCCAATCAGCTTCTTTCATTCTTTTAATCCAGTTCATAATTATATTTAGGGACCACCAAGAGATTAGCAGATGGAGACCGGTGGGCTCTTTTTGGGGCACATTCTGTGAACAGTGTGCAAGATCATTTGGACCCTGTCCATGCAGACATTTATAATTAATTATCAGCAGCTTAAAGTCACTTCTAAAGATGACCGGGAGCCAGTGAAGATTTTGTAGTGTTGGCAGGGTGTGATCTCTTAAGGGAGTTTTGGTAAATAATCATGCAGGCAAATGTATTATTTGCTGTAATTTATTGCTGGATGAATTTGCAGGTCCAGAAGGTCCATACAACACAGTAGTAATTTCATTGGGCCCTGAAAAGGCATTTGTTTATATTGGGTTGTGTCATGTGCTGGTGGTTTTTGACAAATTCAAGGTAGGGGATGGTTTTATAAAGTGGACAAAGATGATATTCAGCAGCCCAAAAGCACACATCAGATCCTCAGTAAAGTCTAATAGATTCTGATTAAAAAGAAGGAGAAGACAATGTTGCCCTCTGTCTCCAGTATTGTTTATCTCATGCATGGTATGGAGTCATTGGTGACTTTAATTGAGACAATAAAATATAAAAGGTGTAATGACAGGAAAAGGGATACAGAAACTAGCATTGTATATTGATGAAATGATGCTGTTAGTATAAAATCCTAACATCGCCATCAAATAAACAGTTACAATTTTAAAATCATTACAAAACAATTCTGGTCTTAAAAATCATCTAAGCATTTTAAAATGATGGCCACCAGCATGCTGGGTTCTGCTGTGAGACAACATTATGGATCCTAGAATCTGTGCTGGGGCCTGACTCCCAACTGATGTTGCACTGTGTGGCACAAGGAGCTGTTTGGCTTCATCATTTTAATTATTTCCTCTCTGTCCCATGCTTTAGTAGATGGCCTTTTGTGCTATACCTTCTTTGCATATATCAGACATCACTTGCAGAGACATGCATTATTGGGCTATTCCTGCCCACCCAGGGGTGTAATGAGGCACAGCGCTGCAGGCAGAGGGTCTTCTACCTTGAAGAGTGGGTATACCCCATACCGCCCACCCTGGAGGGTATTATTGCACTTAGAAAATAGCAAACTGTGGCATTTTTAAATGGGGATTTAAAAATGTAAAAAATAACATTATCTAACATTAACTGTAGAGTAAGTATGACTTTTATGCCTCCTTGTTGTAAAATAGTCCCTTTATGCTGTTACATCTACTGTTGCTCTTCCCCACAACACCAAAGAGCCATTCTGTTCAACTCCCCCCCCCTTCAACGGCAAGCAGCTCAGGAACAAGACAATGGAATTTTTGTTTAGTTTCCCTCAGTAGTCTTTTGTTATTTTTAGCAGTTTTCTGGTGTTCCTGATGGTCTCCTTTTTTTTTCTCACTTGGGAGTTCGGGATATTACCAGGCCCGTGACCTTGCGTGACCCCAAACTGTAAAACCAGGAAGTGCAGTGTAGGAGGTACGATGTGGCACAGGAGCTTTTTACTTGTTTTTTTATTCATTTATACAGAGCAATTTGCGGCAAAACGATGCTGCCTGTTTGGTGCACTTGTTTATCGCTTCCATTTCTGGTGTTGGATCAGTATCGGCATCAGGGATGTCACTGGAAGAAGTGGAGTTAAAGAACTGAAGGTGAGTGAAATCCCTGTTATTTTCAATAGGAAGGTCTTTTTTTATTTTAGCTGTTTAAAAGAAAAAAAAGTCTGATTTTGGGTGGAGGGAGGGACTGGTCAGCCACCAGTTTTTCATTCTCTAAGTGAGAGAGAAAAATGGCTGCTGGTGAATTAGAAAATTTGGGGTGCCCAAGAATACCCTTAGTGATGGGGCACCCCGAATTTGCACTTTTTTAAAGCAGGTTCTGTTGAAAAATACCAGCCTGCTTAGATAAGTGTCCTAACTAATCAGAACATTGGGATTCTCTTGGGCCATTTTCTAAGGGTGGCATAACATACTGCATGCTGCTTGTTTTTTGTCATTCTGCAAGGGAGTTACATTTAAGTCTGACTGGACTCCAAATGCAAACGTAATGTGACAGGGAGGGAGTGATCAACTGTGATGAAATGCTTCTTTTGTGCTACTTTTTTGTAAAATAGGGAGGCAGTAGTTCAGTGGTTTAAGGCTCTGAGCTGCAAATCTGGAGACTTGGGTTTGAATCCCACAGCCCCCACTTGTATACTGTGTGACCCTGAGCAAGTCACTTAACTTCCCTGTGCTCCCAGGTCACACCTGTAAACAAGCTTTCAGCTTAGTGTGTCTCTCCTGGTTAAATAATTGGAAAAAAAAATATTTCCGTTAAAAGTATTCTACTGACTAGCCAGACTGAGTTCAGTACAATGTAAAATGCAAGGGACCTGATATTCAAACAGGAGCACAAGCAGAACACAAATATTGCACTGCACTTGTGCAAGCACCAGACCCAGCAACTGCTATATTGAGTCGGACAGTAGTGGGTGCTATCTGACTAAATATTGGAGCATGTCAGCACAGCAGTAAGTGAAACTGCAGTGCTGAGTCATGTACCTGGGCTGTATATAGCTCACAGGGAATAGCGTTGCCCAAAACAGAATTGCACCAAGATCCCTGTGGTCTATATTCAGCCACAACATGCAAATGAGCCCACTGAGCATGCAAGGCACTAAGGGACCATTTGCATGCCCATCATGGGCTCATTTGTATGAGTTGGAGCAGCTCCTTAGCACCAGTCCCAAAAAGTGTGCCCTTGTATCCTGATCACTGGTTTGCAGATATTAAGTGAGCCCTGGCATCCAGTGGTCCCCAAGCCCCTACTGGCACATGTACAATGTATCAGGGGTGGACCAGTGTTCCCTCACCTATTCCTCCCACTCACATACCTCCACCCAATGCCCCTTTGTTACCTTAGTGTCTGGTGATCAGTGAATCCTGATACACCAGCTGGTGCAACCCCCGTCTCACCTCCTTGGCTGGCTGCCATATAATCTGTCAGTGAGCATATGTACAGTATAAATACTGTATGTGCATTCACGAACAGCTAATATGGTGGCCATCCTAGGAGGTGAGAGGAGTGCTATGCTGGTCACTGTACTGGAGTTCAATGATCACAGGGCTCCTGGGTAAGGGTGGGTTGGGGTGGCAGAATGTGAGTGGGCATGACAGGTGGGTGACACTGGACCACCACTAATACAGTGTACATTTCTCAATGGGCACTCTGGGGGATAGGGGAACCCCTGGCCGGCAGGGCTTACTAAATATTTGAAAATGGGTGAACAGGGGCTGGGAAGAATCACTGGACACCAGAGCTTACTTAATATTTGTAACCACGTTATTGGGGGGCAGGAGGAACCACTGGACACCAGGGCTTACTTAATACTTGTACAGGGTGATCGGGGGGGGCACTGGACACTAAAGAGAAGTGTATTCATGTACAATGGGCAAAGGGGAGACCAATAGACTTGAGAGATCGCTGTCATATCTAGTACAGATCAGAGTGGACGGCTACAGTATAGCTGCCCTGCCTTCAGGGGGAAGGGGGTGCCTCATTAAGAGGTAGTTTTGTGCCACAGTAAATAGCACCACTTTAGAGGCTATTTACAACCACAGCAAATCTTTTGAAGATACCATAGCACTGATATGCATGTGGGGACCACCTCATTTGCATACACATGATGATATTTTAGAACTTTGGTGCTGTGGGTTTGCACTGGCACTTCTGGGGCTTCTGAATATGAGCTGGCTGGGACCACCAGTGCAAATCCAGGTTAGCACACCCTTTAACTCTGTCAGCAGGTGTGCTAATGTGTGAATATCAGGCCCCAGGTGTCCTAATCAAAATCACAAGGCCTATTGAAATTTTCAAGACACTCTAGATTATGTCACAATGTTTCTGAAAGCAGTAGAGATCCGAGGTGAGTGACTAATCTTTTGGGTTGTGCTGCTGTTCCCCACCACAATTTCTAACAGTGCATTAGTTCTTCATAATAATTACTCATCATGTTGATGTTATTCTAAGAAGCATAATGTTGGAGGGCACACAATGCTCAAATAACCATAAAGTGTATCCTCCACTGATGGCAAAAGAAAAAAAAAACTTCAGTGCCTGTGCTTCTCTGTATAAAATGCTGCAATTTGCATCCGTCTAAAATTTTTTTTCTTAGTTTTATGTATTTTTTCTAATAGTAATGCTCATGTAATATAATCTGTCTCCTGCTTTTTCACTGTTTTTTCAGATCACATTCTGAAAACAATGGCTTGGACACTTCTGAATTGTATAGTGTGCCAAATACTGTACTGAAGGAGTGTATGTGTGCTATCTTCGTTGGAGGAGTGGGGGAATGTAGATGCTACATTACAAGTGCCTAAGATTCTGTTATCTTTTCGGTGATGGGGAAGAGTGAACCTCCTTTTTCTTAGTTTTCTCTTCCTTCCTTCCAGCTACAGTATATTTCCCATTATTTTCTAAGCTGAGCTTGTCTGGTTTAAATGTGCAGCTGCAAGACAGGAAACATAATATGAGAGAAACATAGAAACATAGAATTTGATGGCAGATAAGGACCACTTAACCCACTCAGTCTGCCCATTTTTTTCCTTGCCTATACTGTCACCACAGACCTTACTTGATCTCTGGCCCCCCTCCCACCCCCCTTTGCTTTACACTAATATTCCCATGTTCCTATCCCATGAATGCTTGAAACCCACCACTACATTCAACTCCACCATCTCCACTGGAAGACTCTTCTAGGCATCCACCACTCTTTCAGTGAAGAAGAACTTCCTCACATCTCTCTTGAATTTATAACCTTCCAGCCTCATTGCATGTCCCCTTGTTTTTACACCTGTCCTCTGAAAATACTACCCTCCTGTATCTTATTTAGCCCTGTGAGGTATTTATAAGTCTATATTAATCCATCTCACTCTTCTGACTCCCAGTGTGTACATATTGAAGTCCTTCAGTCTCTCTCTCTCACAGCTCTTCTGATGCAGATCCGGCACCATTTTAGTTGCCTTCCTCTGAACTGTCTCCACTCTGTTTATGTCTTAACCGAGATGTGGTCTCTAGAATTGGACACAGTACTCCAGCAGGAGTCTCACCAGCCATCTGTTCAGTAGCAAGAAGACTCTCCATCTTTCTGCTGGTGATACCCATCACTATGCACCCAACATTCCACTGGCCCTATCCACTGCCTTGTCGCACTTTTTTGCCACCTTGAGATCACCAGATATGATTACTGCCAGATTCCTTTGGTGTTTAGTGACCGTCAATATCTCTTCTCCCTTACTATACTCTGCTTCTGGTTTCTGTGCTCTAAGTGCATGCTTTTTTACATTGAAACCCAGCTGACATGCCATTGACCATTCCTCAAATTTTCTTAGGTCTCTGCACATTCTTTCCACCCCCTCCGAAGTGTTCACCCAATTGCATATTTTAGTGTCATCCACAAAGAGGCAAATCTTCCCTTAGAGCTCACCTGTAATGTCATGGTATCCCATTATGTGGACGACTGATATTGAGAGACTCACTTTTGAGTGGCTCAGTTTGAGCGCCTGTGATGTGAGCTACCCTGAAATGGTAGCGAGGCATGGTTATAGCAAGTGTAGAGGAGAAGAACGGTGATTGAATAGGACAGTGAACGGAAGAGGGAGGTAAAGGAAATGAGTATATGGGACGTAGTTTGGCAAGGCAGTCCCAGGCTGGCTGTGTGGTTTGGTGGTGAGTGTGGATGCCTGCAGTGTAGGAGGATCTAGGTTTGGGGCTTGGTAGACATAGTAGTACTTGTCTGTGTTTTAGGTAGTTAATTTTTTTTGTACCCCAATCTTCCAGTTTTGTGATCAACAGTTTCCCCCCGAATAACCTCGTCCCAAGCTGACTCCATTACCCCAGTGTCAGCCCCCCCGAGCTGATTATAATTAGAAAGTGGGGGTGTGGGGATCAAAGCCCCCACATGGGGCGTGCAGGGTGCATAGCCTTCCAACATAAGAAGTTTAAAACACTATCGCATTCTGACCATATTGCCGACACTCGCTGATGGTGGGTCTACTGTTGTGCACAGTCACTGCTTCTGTTTTCAAAGCTGTACACTTGCCGATGTGGAAGTCACGGTAATATTTTCACTGTTATGACATGGAACCCAATGCCACCTACAAAGACATTAAAGAGGACAGGTCACAGTACTGAGCCCTATGGCACCCTGCTGGTCACCCTCCATTCCCCAAAATGAACTCTGTTTACCACCACTCTCTATCCCCTAACTCTTAACATATGTGTTACCCAATTTATCACCTTTGGACCCTTTCTTAAGCTGCCCAGTTTCCCCTATGAGCCTCCTACATTATGTGGAATGATGTTGAAAGCCTTACTGAAATTTAAGAAGGCCATGTCCACTGCCCTACCCTGACCTATTTTCCTGGTCATCCAGTTAAAGATATCTATCAGATTTGTCTAGCATGATTCCCCCCCCACCCTTCAGTGAATCTGTGTTGCCTCAGGTCTTGTAACGAGCTGAATTCAAGAAAGTCCACAGCCCTTTCCTTTAGAAGCAACTTCATTAGCTTTCCACCCCTGATGTCAGGTTGATTGGCCTATAGTTGCTAGCCTCCTTCTTGCTACTGCTTTCATGAAGCGGGACTACATCTGCCCTACTCCAGTTCTTTGGAACCACTCCTGTTTGCAAGAGCTGTTAAAAAGGGTTCAGCCAGTACCGCCCTGAGCTCCCTCAGTGCCCTTGGGTTTATCCCATCTGGCTCCATAGTTTTGCCCACTCAGATTTGAGAGTCCCTTCAGGATTCTGTTGTAGGTAAAGGGACTTGTGTCTACCTCCCCCTCTCCAGTGCCCCTGTTGCTTGTATGTGGCCAATCCTCATCCTTTTCCTCTGAGAAGACTGAACAAAAGTATTTGTTCAGGATATCTCTTTTTTCTGATACTCCTTTGCACAGACCCCACCTACCTTTCCTAACCTCAAAATCCCTCCTGTAGCATTCCTCTTTTCATTTATGTACCTAAAAAGGTCTTATCCTTTTTTGTTACCCCTTGGGCTAGTCTTTCCTCAGTTTCCACCTTTGGGCTCTTCACTGCTTTCCCTGCTTTCCGCTGTATCTCCTGATAGACCTCCCTGTCCTCCTCCTTCTGTGTCTCTTTAGGCCTTCTGAAACCTATCTTTTGCCTTTTACCTTTTCAGCCACTTCCTTTTAGAACCATAGTAGTATCTTTTACCTCTTGTTTTTGCTCACTCCTTTGTGCAAAGGTTTATTGCATTCATTATGCCTTCCCTTAGCTTAACACACAGTTCCTCCACCCGACCCATGTTATCCCCCCACTAGGTCATCTCTGAGGCAGTCACCCATTTTTTTATGTTTGCTTGCATGCATGTGCAAGAAACATAGTGCCATCATCTGAGTTTTCGGAGGTGTGACAGCCGTCTTCCAATTCAGTCAGTGTGTTTGCAGGTATGGCCGCAGTTCTCCAATGAATGCTGCAGCTGTCTATGACAGCAGTTGAAAATGCAGTGGCCGTACAGTTGAAGGGAGGCCACACCTCAATGAGCAGTGATAAGATGCTCGGCGTGCTCGTATAAGCTTCCATACATACACACACCGTATACTGCGTGCTCATGCTCCCCCATGCCCAATCCCCGTTGGCTGTGCTGCACTCCCCCCCCAAGAGACTATAGGGTGCCATGCTAGGAGCCCACCTCAGCATGGCAACAGATCATATGGCCGACAGGGATGCCCAATCCCTCATCAGCTCCACGGCCCCCTCCAAACAGCTTTCCACCTGCCACGCTGCGAGCCCACCCCAGCATGGCAAGCGTCCCATGTTGTCTAAGTTAAAAAAAAAAAAACCTGAAAGAAAAAAACCTTCCTTCACTGACTGTCCTGACCCAATCTCCCACCTCCCGCCCGCCTCTCATGCACACCTGCCTCCCCACACCCCCTTCTCACCCCATACTTGCCACTAGAGCTTGGTGCGATGATCTTCAGTGGACCGGGAACACGTCTGTACTCTTCAAAGCCGACCGCAAACTGAGGAAATGCCGGTAAGCTGTATAATGTAATAAATAGGGGTTTTTCAACTTTAGTGCATGTCTCGGGTATTTTGGGGAATTTTGTCACCAAATTTTCAACATGGGTTTTTTGGGACCCCATCTCATGAATTCTGTCACTGTCATGGCGTTTATCGGCCCCAAAAGGTGATTTTGCGGTCACTGCAGGGATCCACCTTTCGGGACCAATTTACAAAATGACAGTGTCACAGTTCATGAGGTAGGCCCCCAAAAACGCTATGTTTAAAAGTTGGTGAAAAAATTCCCAAAAATGATTGTTTTACGAGCATGCGTTGCACTGTTCCTATGCACGCTCGTAAGTTTGTGAATTTTCAATATGTTCACTCCAGATTTTCAACATTGCCATTTTACCATACCTCCTTATGAGCAGTACAGCTGTCATTTCTCACATCTCACCCAAAATGTGTTTCCATGCATGTAGCGCACAATGGCGCAGTTGGTGTGCGAAATCAATGTTTGGGACAGATTAAGAAAATTACAGTGACACTGTTCATGAGCAGAGGTGTTAAAATGGCTATGTTAAAAATTTGGTGAAAAAATTCCCAAAAATGACTGTTTTATGAGCATGCGTTGTGCTGTTCCTACGCACGCTCGTAAGTTCTCGAATTTTCAATATTTTCACTCCAGATTTTCAACATTGCTATTTTGCCACACCTCCTTATGAGCAGTACAGCTGTCATTTTTAACATGTCAGCCAAAATGTATTTCTGCCCATGTAGCGTACAATAGCTCAGTCAGTGTGCGAAATCAATGTTTGGGACAGATTAAGAAAATCACAGTGACACTGTTCATGAGCAGAGGTGTTAAAATTGCTATGTTAAAAATTTGGTGAAATAAGTCCATAAAATGACTGTGTTACGAGTGACCATTGCGCAGTTTCCATGCACCCTCATAACTTCATGGATTTCTAATATTTTCAGTCCAGATTTTCACCACTGGCATTTTTCCACACTTCCTTATGAACAGTACAGCTGTCATTTTTCACACCATGGCCGAAATGTGTATTTGCACTTCCAGCTCAGAAATGCGTGGTCACTGTGTGAAATAAACTGTTTGGAACAGATTAAGAAAATCACAGTGACACTGTTCATGAGCGAAGGTTACAAAATCACTGTGTTGACAATCTGCTGTAAAAAATCCCCAAAACTAATTGCATTACGGGTGTGCATTGCGCATTTTCAATGCACACTCGTGACTTCACCAGTTTTTTTAATATTTTCACTGCAGAATTTCAAAATTGCCATTTTTTGCACCTCCCCATGAACAGTACAGCTGTCATTTTTCACATCCTGTCAGACAGAGAGGACATGATAGAAATGTTCAAGTACCTCGAGGGAATCAACAAAGTCCAGGAGGGTAGCATCTTTCAGAAAAAGAGATGTGTAAGAACAAGGGGACACAATTTAAAGATAGAGGGGGGACGGTTCAGGGGTAATGTGAGGAAATTTTTTTTCACTGAGAGAGTGGTGGACCCATGGAACCGCCTTCCTGGAGAGACTGTGGGGTCTAAAACAGTGGAGAAATTCAAACATGCATGGGACAGACATAAGGCAATTATAGTGGGGGGTGGTAGAAAGTAGGCTGTTGGTTAACTAAAATCTGCAGCTTATCCAGTAGGTAGGGAAATGGGCAGACTGGGTGGGCCAAGTGTCCCTTATCTGCTGTCAAAGTCTATGTTTCTATGTTTCAATGTTCGAAATGTGTTTTCGCACCTGTGGTGCCAAATGGGGTAGTCGCTGTGTAAAATCAGCTTTCGGCTAACAAACTGATATTGCCACTGTTCATAAGGCGGGGGTCACAAAAAAAAAACATGTTGAAACTTTGGAGTGAAAATGCTAACGAACGCCTGAAGAGTTAGGGTTTCTGACCATAACGCCCCAGCCTGTAGAGATTGAGAGGCATCAGAGGGTGACTTGGGATTCTCGCCTGTAATGCTCATACCATTTCACACCCTGCAGCCAGTGAGAGGCATTGAGGTGTGCTTTGGACTCTTTAGCCCCAAAGTTCACCCCACTATTCTATACAGGATCCATCTCGCTGTATTTCCTGATGGAATGGGGTGAGCATAAGGGCCAACAACCCCAAGGCACACTGTGACACTTGTCAGTGTCTGCAGGGTAGGGTGTGGTGAAATGGCATGGCTGTTATGCCTGATGACCCTAAGGCACACCCCAATGCCTGTCAGTCTCTGCAGGGTGGTGGTGGGGTTGGCTTCAGTTCAATACTTCACTGCCATTGCTATATACAGCTCTCTATCTCCTACACTACCAATGCCAATATCAGCAAGTAAACGTTCAGCATTGACAAATGCTTGTTTTTTTCAAAATCTGACCTCTTGAAGTCCAGGATCCTTGTCCTTGTGTGGTTCACTTTCACTGTCATCCTTATGTTGAACCACACTGTACAGTGATCATGGGTCCCCAGGTAGCCTTCCACCTTGACATCTGCAGTACTGTCTCTGTTAGTGAGCACCAAGCAAAGTATTGCCCATTTATGAGTGGACTCCCTGAATAGTTGCCGAGAAACACCCCCTACAGGGAGTCCAGGATGTCCCTGCTTCTAGATGAAAGAAATAAGGGGTGCCTAAGCCCCAAATCTTGACAATACCTTTATCAAATTGTAGCGTAGCCTTGGTGATAGTAAAGTGGCTGGATGCCAGCTTTTCTGATCCTCCAAATCTTGTGAAATTCTTCATCCAGCTACAGTGTAGTTTTGGTGAGTGGCAGTGAGTGCCTTTCAAGCCAGCTCCCCAAATTTGTGAAATACTTCATCCAGTTGTAGTGTAGTTTTGTTAGGTGACTGTGGGTACCTGCCTGAGCAACTCAGGTGAAGCATTTTATCCAATTGCACTGTAGTTTTGGTGGATGGCAGTGGGTGCCTGCCAGAAAGCGCCCCCCCCCCCGGCCAAAATCTTGTGGAACCCTTTTTCCAGTTGCAATCTAGTTTTGGTGGGTGGCAGTGGGTGCCTGCCCTGCCTAAGCCCCAACAAATAAAAAAATCTTGTGAAATACTTTATCCAGCTGCAGTATAGTTTTGGTGAGTGGCAGCATGTGCCTGTCTGAACCCTCTCTCTCAAATCTTATGATGCTCTTCAGCCACTTGCAGTGTAGTTATCATGAGAGTGGGTGCCTGCAAACCCCTTTTTGTCAAAAAGCTTTATCTGATTGCAGTAAACTGCCAATAACTGCCATAAAGATCAGGAAAAGTTGTCCTGAAAGGGAAGTAAGGAGGACTGGGACAGGAGAAGGAGCAGCAGGAAAAGGTTAAAATATGATAGCCAACCCCACAGCAAGTAGCAGTTCTGCAAGCATCAGTGGTAGTCATGTGGCTCATGGCTGGGGTGATGTACATGGTGTGGATGTTAAAGGAAGAAGGACAGAGATGGGCAGTGGTATACAGTAAGTGGTGCTGGTGCTGGCTGTACAGAGACTGAGAGGCATATTAGGGCTAGACATATAATAGTGTATCCGATGAAACCATGGGGATTTGTCAACTAGTTGTATGCCCACTGTAAGCAGCAGCTTTCCCAGTCAGTCAGTCTGTGTCCAGTGGTGCACCTAGTGGTGCTGAAATCAGCTGAAGCAAAGCAGAAACACACAGATCTTCCATTGTTTGTGGTCCTCCACCTCCTCCTCCTTCAAGTACCTTACTGTCCCCTACAACCCAGGGTGGTGCTCTAATGCCCAGGGATCCTCCATCCCATTCCCATCATGTACTGGCAAGCCCTCCCTCCTGTACATCTTGTGCAAACCACATGACAGCAGCTGATAGTGCCAGGTGGGGTGCCAACTCAGCAAGCTGTACACCCACAGCGGGGTGAGCTCCATGTGTAATTTCCTGTTTGCTGCCACCAACTTGAGGCATTATGTGATGCTGCTTCTCTGAGTGTACCCACAGGCCCCAAATCAGGGTGTGAGTCTTAGTCTGACACTATTATTATCCTATTACTGTTTCCTATTATATTATTATTGTCACCTGAGGAAAAATAATTATTTGGTGTACAAGAATGAAGGGCTGCTTATAGTATACCAACACCCCTGTTTTATAAAAGCAAGCAAGTAGCATGTCCACTACCAGCACAGCTGGTTGCAGTGGAGGAGACTCCCACAGAGGAAGAGGATATGGGAGTGGAGATGCCAGAGGAGGGAGATTTGCTGGTGATAGAGAAGGGGAAAGCAGACGCACAGGAAAAGGAGGAGGCAGCAGGAAAAGAGCAGGGGAAGTCTGAAGCAGCAGGTGAGAGCATGGTGGAGACAGATGGGGAAAGATAAGTTACAGAGGAGAAGCAGGGAGCATCTCAGGGAGAAGAAGGAGAAGGGGAAGAGGAAGTGAAGGTTGAAAATGTGTTGTCAGTTACAAGCTCCTTTGACGAGTACTATGATTCTGAGGAGTGGAGGCCAGCACCACCATCAATACAGGAGGACATGAGTGGCAAAGGAATACAAATAATGAAGAAGAGAAAAGAATGAAAGCAATTTGTTGAAGCAGGGAAATCCAAATCCCAGGCCAAGTTCTGAGTCCCACCTGATAAATCTCATAGTACTGCTGTTGCTTCTGGTGATCATGTGGTTCAGCCACATCATTCATCCCCATGACCAGGAAAAATAAATCTCGCAGTGGTTGCCCTCTTTCTTCTAAGGCTCCCAATCCCTCAGTCTGGTGATCGCATAGCTAAGAAAGTCAAGAGATGTTCCACAGTATGAGAATATTTTAGAGACAACCCAACAGATCCACTGAGAACATGTTGTAATATGTGTGAGAAAAAGGTCAGCTGGGGTCAAGCCACATGACATTGGGAACCAGTGTTCTAGCTGATCATCTAAAGCATGAACGCAACATCTTGATAACAGTCACATCCCTTTATAATCCACACACAAGACAGACTCAGCAGCAGCAGCAGCCAAGTATGACTGACAAGATCAGACAGTTTTCTTCAAATGACATAGCACCTATGGCAGCACTAACGTCAACTGACACTAGTGGCACTCCTTCCCAAACACCACTCTAGCCAACACCACAACCGCCAGCACCCCTTTATGCAGAGATAATAGTGGAAGTGGATGCAGTAGCAGCACCAGTGCTAGTTCAGAATTCATTGCCACCAAACAAACCACACTCCAGGGGCACACTGCAGAAAAATGCAGCCTAGTCATTTAGCTGCTGTGCAAATCACTCAGTTGATTAGTAAGATGATGGAGATTGATCTTCAACCATTCTCCATGGTGGAAGACACTAGCTTTTGAAGACTGTTATATGAGCTGGACCACAAATACAGCATTCCATCATGCTTCATGTTTTCTCGACATGTTCTCCCCACAATATATGAGGTCATATGCATGCTGATGATGAACCTTCCGAAGCAGGCAGAGGGGGATATGTGCATTTCAGCAGTGACATCTAAAGCAGTACTGGAAACCAAAGCATCCTGAGTCTCATTGCTAATGGGATTAGGTTGAGTGCTAACAGCACCACTGCTGCCCACCCCCACCACCAACATCAACCCCTGCAGGAGTTGTCATAAAGCAGACAGCCTTATAAAGGAACAGTGCTATAAGGAGCACATTACTTAATGTGTCAGTCATGGAGGGGAAACACAGTGGGGAGAACATTTTTTGCTTCACACAATCACTGTTAGACATCTGGTATACCCTTTCAATCTGTATTTGGGAATTGTTTTGACAGACAGTGGCAGTAACATGCTGAAGGCGATGAATGATGGGGATTTCTGGCATGCACCTTGCTTTGCACATGCATTGAATCTGGTGGTGACTTTTGTGGTTGAGAAATGTGCACAGTTAAAAGAAATACTGGACACTGTTTGTGACATTACAAGATATTTCCATCATTCCACCAAACATGCTGCGCTCCTCTGATATTACCAACAGAAGCAGTGTTCCACAACACTGCTTGATGAAAGGTGTGGCAACAAGGTGGAACTCTGGCTTTTATATGGTGAAAAGACTGGTGGAACAGAAAGCTGTGTTCCAGAAAATGGAGTTTTACTATTGTCTTGTGAGGGTACCTGTCCCAGGTTCACTACTGTTTGCTGCAAAGGCTGGTTCAATTCTGAGATGTTATGAACAGACTACGACAGATCTTTCTGCTGAATCAGGTACTCTTATCATGGTCCTGCCTATGGTGAGTCTATTGAATAGCACACGCATTATATGAGAACTTCCACAACAACAACCCAACTAAGCAAGGCTGGTCATGGTGGTGCCAGTGGTGGTGGCTGTGGCTTCAGTGGTGATGGAGGTGATACTGACAGGAGCAGTGGTGATCAAGATATTAGTGCTGGATAAGGTGTTGATGCTGGTGGTTTTGATGATGTCCATTCATCATCTCAACAGCAACTGAAGCAGGATGCAATCCTTATTGGGGAAGTGGCAGATATGTTTCTAACACAAAAATAGTTTCAAAGCACTTGAATGGACACCCAGTTTGTCATGGCAATATTATCGGGTCCCCGATATAAAGATGTCTGCATTCCTTCTGCATGAGTTGACTATGTGAAACAGAAAGTCTTGTGTACACTTCAGACAGACCAGTGCAGACAATGCACAAAATCCAAAATTCAACCTTCACATCCTCTTCAGCCCACTTGCCATGCTTCTAGTGCCAGGGGGTGTCAGGGTGCTGATGATGATGCATCAGGTGGGAAGAGAAAGAAATTAATAATCCAATTCCAGGAGACACAACAAAAGACTTATGGGAGCTGTTTGACACATAACACCAGCATCATGCAGACATTATGGATGAAGGCATAGACATGACACCAGACTAATAATGGAGTCTTTTTCAGCAGAGCCATTGTCTAGCTGAAATACTGATGTCATCAAATTCTGGTGGGACAGAAAATGCTTTTTGGCCTGCAATGGCTATACTGGCTTAATATTTTCTGGGATGTCCACCAGCAATAGTCACTTCCAAAAGGTGTTTCAGCATAACGGGGGATATTGCCTCACCACACCTCTCCAAGCTAGATCTGGAAAATATTGAATTCCTAGCCTTTCTTCCTTACCTGTTTCCCTTTGTTCCAGTAATTAAGCACCAGCTATCATCATTACTGTCTGTTTCTTCACAATCTCTTTTTTTTAATTTAAACTTTATTAACACATTTTCACAATGTAGGAGGCAGCAATTATAACATATACAACTTGTTCCCGGTACAGAACTTAAACTGCTCCCACCCACCCCTCCACCACCCCATTATAGCAGTATTATGCACATTATAGCTTGAACTCCTATAACAATAGCCATATGTGTACAGGGATAACTACCAAATAACAACACTTTTGTCCGTGTAACTGTGATTGAGGTGTGAAGGGGATCCCAGATATGTTTGTAAGTTGGCAACCTATTATGGAGGCTAGCCATGGCTTCACAGTCACTTTTTGGATTTCTTTCTACCAGTGTTGGACTGTCCAATTCCTCTACTTCCCTTATATTTCTTTTCTTATTACGTTTATCTATAGTAACTGTAATAGGGTTTTCTGCAGATATAGTTCTAGCAAATGGTACAGTGTTGTCTATTTCATTGTTTTCTCATGATTTTTCATGTTAACATTTAACATTCTTCAACTCTGTGATTAAGGAAGTATATGCAATGTATTTACCACATGTATAGGTGTCATTTACCTATACGATAGAGTTAAAATGTAAATTTGGCATTTGTTACATCTTACTATAGAACACTTTGCAAAGGAGTTCTAATATATCTCCTGTTGGGTCCATGTTGTTTTAGAAAGTTAATTTGGTCTTATTGTGAAATAGATGGGCTAGATATGCAGGTGTTGGCAGTCATCTCATCCTCCTCAGCTGACTCAGGCAGACACATTTGCTTCTGTTGCACATCACCTCCACCTGTGCTCACTGTTGCTTGCTATGCATCTGGTATTTGAGGGTGGCAGAATGGAAGTGCCACAGTTTGGCACTTCTGGTTTTACAATGATTTGTTGCCCTTGCTTTTTTTAATTAATATCCCCTTTTGTGAGCTGATTAGGGTATATAAAACCCCTAAAATGGTATTCCTTCTGGTTGTTTAACACCTGAAGTGGGAGGTCAGCGGCATTTCCTCTACCTTACTAGAGTGGCTAGTACTGCCTCAAAGTCCAAAACAAGAAGAGAGTGTGATACAGAGAGGCAGAGAGGTTTTTTTATTTTGCTATTTTGTTTTCCTTTAAATTTGTATAAGGTTTACTCACACAAATAAAAGTACTGACAGATTGATCTACCACACACATAAACGGACACACACACAGACACATAC
Source organism: Neoceratodus forsteri (assembly GCA_016271365.2). Classification (NCBI taxonomy): domain Eukaryota; kingdom Metazoa; phylum Chordata; order Ceratodontiformes; family Ceratodontidae; genus Neoceratodus; species Neoceratodus forsteri. The sequence continues at coordinate 1,321,529,344 of CM028130.1, forward strand.
ACATACACATATACACACACACACACAGTCCCTTGTGGCTAATGCTCACAAGGCATCTGGTATTTGATGGGGGGGGGGGGCAGACCAGAAATGCTGCTGTTTGGTACTTCTGTTTTTTCAAGATTATCTGCTTTTGTTTAACTGATATTCCCTTTTGTGAGCTGATAGACAACTACTCAGCAACAACAGTGTGATTCAGTATGCTTAGGGTCTTTCTTTTAATAAAAATGATGACTGTCATGACATTTCTCTTGGATAAATTTTATGACTACCTTTTTATTATCTCTTTTCTAAAGAAGAAACTGTCTATGATTCATACAGTGGGAGACAAACAATACAAATTACCCCATAAAATAATTTTTTTGTAGCTGCTTGTTCAGTTACCCCTACCATTAAGTCTGAGATGAATGTCTCATGGGCCAGAAATGGACCACACACAGTCGCTACTGTAGCTAGTCACAAAACAGTATACCTTTGATCATTATAATTCTACCATTCAGATTTTGAAATGTTTGGATACACTTAAAATCCACTGATTTCCTAATAAGATTGACCACACCTCTACTTTAGGTAGTGCCTGCTAAATACTTGCATTCATTCTGTTCTATTAACATCACATCCACAATATGGTATTATCATAAAATCACCCTCAAAAACAACCACTGAACCAAAACACCATTTTGAAATTGTACCCTGGAGATTTATCTTTTGAGGGTGCTTTGGTTTCATGGAACCATGTCCTTTTTTTCAAAAAGCCACTGAGGCAAATTGTTCTAGAGTTACATTCCTTAAAGCCATAACAATTATGTCTAGAAATGTGTCACTTTCACTTATCTACTAGGTGGCCTGCACAACTTACTTCACCTTGTGTAGCATCATATCATTAAGTATTATCAGTTAACAGTAAAACCTGAACAGTAATTATAATTTATAAAACCAAATAATGCAGTGAATTACTGTATTAAAAAACTAGTGACTATACCATGTTCTCCATATGTCCATCCCATGAAGAGTCACATCCACTTCACTGAAGTTAAGAATGCTAATAACCCATGCTACATGCTTAGCTGTGCAAAGACTTATTGGGCAGTATAATCACCACTCTCATTTAGGATATGAGCCAGAAGAAATCTGTTTTCTCTATGAACACATACAGTAATTGGACTAAACAGTATTTTTTTTATTGTTACAATGTAATATAGAGTCAGAGTGGGGTACCATGAAACCCATTAATAATTTATAATTTAATGTTAAGCCATATAGACTATGAACAGTATTGCACCTGGTGTATACAGTAGCACACACATGGCTGACTAGGAAAAACTTTTCAGGTGTCTGTAGATTCCATTGACAGTTAAGGTGATCACACTACTCCTGAAAAATGCGGAAATTTTTTTTCATGCTGACACCAACTGCAGTCATTTTCCTGAATGTTAAGTTCATCTCTACATTAATATTCTTCACTATTTTCTTAGCAGAAAAAAAAACTGATTAAGAGAACAGTGATTACAGAGTGAAAAAGCAGTCAGTTGGGAATTTTAGTAATGTACATTATGAATAACGTTCATTAATACTATAGTAAGTGATAATATTCAGTAAAGAATAAAAGAAAGTAGAAAATGTAACCTATGCCACTCAGCTCACAGCCTGTTAATTTCCACTGAGGACAACCTGTATGGTGGGGGTGACCACATACCAGGCAGTATTTTCTAGTGAGCTGTAATGTAACTGACAAATCTAAAAAATATTGTTGCAGTCTTCACCTTGGATAGGCATCATTCACATTTATATCACATCTAATATAATCTCAGACACCGTTAACAGAAGATTTGGCCATACAGTACATCAATAGTTATTTTTATTCACTTATTTACTTGTTCATCCTATCCAGGGACACTGGTTTACCGGGATTGAGAAAGGGCATATTCCATTTTGCACATTTTAAAAAACGGTATTGTCACCGGTGTCTGCTAAGCCAAAATCTGGTTTTACCGGTATTTGGTTCTCTGTACTTTATTTAACAATTTTTAACTCTGTTAACATGCATTTTAGCAATTTTGACCTCCACTGTTGCACATCCTTCCATCCTTGTACCAATTTAAAGTTATTTTAGGTACAAGATGTGATGGCAACAACAACACTGAGCCCCATCCCTAAGGTGTGATGGAAGCAGCACTACAGCCCCATCCCTCAGATGCGATGGCAGCACCAACACGGCACTATGTCTCCCATCCCTCAGGTGTGATGGCACCACCAACAGCACTACGGCCCCCATCCTTCTGGGGTGATAGCAGCAGCAACATCACTATGACCTCTCTCCCACAGTCGTGATAGAAGCAGTAGCACTGTGGTCCCCATCCCTTAGGTGTGATGGCAGCAGTACTATTTTCCCCATCCACCAGTGGTGATGGCAGAATCACTACAGCCCCCACCCTTCGGTGTGATGGCAGTAGCAACAATGCAGTCCGCATCCCTCAGGGGTGATGGCAGTAGTGACAGCACTATGATCCCCTTTCTTCAACACCCACACCCACATGCACAAGTTACAAATGACTTGGTCTCTTTGCTTATTAGAACTCAGCTGTGAATTAATCTGAACCATCACCACTAAGGTGGACTACCTTTGATTTTCCTATCTATAATTTAACTGCCTGAATTGGATTTCTGCCTGTGACACCGCTGACCAGGGTTAGGAACGGACTTGGGTGTTGGAGGGCCAGCTGGTGGGTGAAGGCTTCATTGTCCAGCGACCACGGACCTTCTCCTGGGAGGAGGTGGGTTCACGGCTCAGCATTTGCTGGCCCCTGGTGGAGGCCAGAGGCACAACAACATGCCAGCCCTCACTGCAGGAGGGAGCATGACTGACATCGGCTTGTGCCTTGACATCATGTGGCCTGTCAAGAAAATGGGAAAACACCTGCTGGCCAACCGAAGGACAGCTGTTGGTCCCTCCATAAACTGGAAGCCCCAGATGTGTGTCCGTTCTGACCCCTGCCATGCTAAGGATACACAGGAAGCTCTTTGGGATAATTCTCCTTCCCTGGTAGCCTCCCACAGGGGTAGGGCCCACTCAGTGAAGGTTACTTTGGTTACCTGGTAGCACAGCACTAAAGGGCAGTGGATGGTGGTCGGGAAGGGGGCCTTGGCAGGCCTGAAGGAGTGGATGGCCAGGGGTAGGAGGAGATAAACAAACTGCTTGAATTTGCTTTTTGAAATAAAGTGTCTTCACCTAAAAATCCACAAGTGATTAGTGGAGGACCTTCAAATGGATTCATGCATCTCCCAGACATGTGGATGCTTTTTTATTTGGTGTCCATGAAAAGGGTGTTTCCCAGTTTTCATGTCTTTGTTCAGATGTGAATTGAGCACCCTCTGCCCACCAGCATCATACAGCCCCTGGGGTCTTACCTTCTGTGTGTCATTGACTGTGCTTTCAAAATCCACTGGCCAAACATATGTACACTTAAATACTTAACTTTTGCTTTTTGTTGAAGCAGTCATCAGAAAACTTTTGTTGTCACAGAGACTAAAACAGCAGGTGGGAGAAAGGGCAAATCATCCAATTCACCTAAATGGGGTGCTGACTGTAAAATCTTTTCGTAAGTAAGTAAGGCAGTTTCTTCTTTGTGAACATATTTTCATTCAGGCTAGTTTTCATTCAAACAACTGAGGATTTTGGATGGCCCTACTGATTACAGTATAAACTTGAATAAGCTAGTTGGTAACAGTGATCCTATGTTTAGCAATCTACAATCTAGATGCTCATATGCAAACAATACAATGAAAACCTGACTAAAATCTAAAAACAAGCTTATAAAACACATAAATGTATCTGAACATTTACCTTTACCTATACAAAATCATTGCAGTCAAGTAAACATGAGGCAAATTATGTGGTACCCTGACTACTATTCTATGATGTAACAAACATATATTGGTATTTTTTTATATTCTTTGTAAAGGAGGTAAGGCCCACTAGGCAGAACTGTCTGTTTTCAGGAGTGACCTAGAAGCACTGGGGAGGTTAAGTGACTTGCTTGGAGTCACACAGTATGCAAGTAGAGGTTGTGGGAACCAAACCCAAGACTGCTGGATGTACCCAGTTCAATCACTGTTTGTTACTCTAACCACTAGGCATGGGTGATTAAACTGAATGGCTGATTACAACAAAGCAGTGCAGATAATTTCCTTACTGACTCTATATGCAGCAAAGCAGAAAGAATGCAAAGCACATCAGCATTCATTTTAAGATGCTGAAATCTGGGTTGGCCCACTGGCGCTGCAGTAGCACTATTGCTTGCAATGCCAGTGACCCAGGGTCAGAAGTGAACTCAGTTTGCTGGAGGTCTGGCCAGGGGAGTAGGATCGAGCACCCGGGGGAATGCTCTCCTCCTCCAGGAAGGGTGGGCTGCAGGTCCTGCTGCTTTACCACCACCTGTGTGACCACGGATGGTGGTGCAATGGTGCTGCAGAGTGATCAGGAAGGGAGGACGCTAGCCAGGATCTGGAGCAGTGGCATGTCTCTATGTGACCTACCTCCTTGGAACTCCTCTAGTGCAGATGCCCTCAGGGACAGAGAACAGAAAACCCGAACAATCACTGTACATCGGTCACTGGCAGAAGGGACCCAGGTGCCCCAGACTTCATAACCAGGCACCAAGAGGGACCCACTGAGCTGCCCGCCACACACTAATGGAATGTGAAGGGGTGACCTGGGGTTCTCTCCCTTCCCACCTGGGGGGTACAATCCAGGCAGGATAGGGGCAGGCCCACAGGAGCTCCTGAGCATTACCTGGCGTGAAGCTAGGGGATACCCAGCCTAGGGATCTCTGAAAAGTGGAGACTGATGCTGTGAGAAGGGGACATAAAAAGAGAAAATAAAAAAAATTAAAAAGATGCTGAAATCTTAGAGATTCTGTGCAGTGACATGCAATTTCCGTGAGGCACCGGTACAAGAATTCAAAATCCGCATACCAAGCAGGATTCCGTGATTGTTACCGGTGTTACCGGTAAAAATGGAAAACCAGGGTCCCTGATCCTATCACAATGGACAATATAATGCTCTATGGTAACCAACACACCTCTGTATCTGCTGAGAAGGTGTGGTGAGCACCCCATGATTTGCAAAAATATTCACCTGTGAGGAAAACCCATTCTTGAGGAGACTGGAAGAAGAATCCTATTCTGGAAGTTAGAAGATACAATGTGCTGACAAACCTAAGGAAACCCAGAGTGGTAAAAGTACCTAAACTGCAGGTAACTGTAAATTCAGTCATCATACTGCTGCATACTGGGGGCCAGATTTTTGGAGAGTGAGAATGCCACAAGCCCCAGGTGCACCGAAGATATGGTGCACCTGGGTTGCACCATTCTCTTGGTCAGCAATAGGGATTTTCTATCCCGTGCAGCAATTGCTGCAAGTTAGACCAACTTTTTGTGTTCTAGCTTGTGGCAATCCTGGGGGCCTTTTTTATGGAGCTTGCACTAGATATTTGTTTCAAGCTGTTGTAAAATGTGAAAACTGTCACAACTGCGCCCAAGATTGTAAAATTGGGCACAGTTGTGGCAAAGGGGTTCAGTGCACTGCAACAACCTAAGTGTCATGCTGCAAGATTTGACATAAGCCCTGCACCATGCTTTGAAAATTTGGCCCAGTATGTTTAATGTAATGTTACAGTATCTGAGACACCCTTTATTTGATTGTCTAGAATGTTTAGGAAAAAAATCATGATTGGGTGACAATGATGCCATTATTTATTTATGCACACCCATTATAATATAAACTCAAAGCTAGGGAGACCACAGTGCACCCTTTATGTAGTGCAGAAAATAGGGAGCAAAATAGGGGGGTAATCCACTGGAAGCTTGACACTGCCGTGGTCCCCCCAAACCATAAGGCTGCAGTTTGGTAGAAGTCTTCTTATATTGTACTAATAAACATAATGAGCTGTAGAAAATATAATTAACCCTCTACTGTATTACATACAAGATGTGGTAGTCTCATTGTGTTGTTTATGTTTTGTTCTAATGCAAGTTGTTGGTAATAGATCAGTAATTCTTGGACCAGGAAATGAAATGCTTAAAAAGCTAACAAGCCTGCCTGTGCCAGAGTTGGTATCAGTGCCTGTGACTGCACCAAATTCACCTGCCAACTTGCTCACAACTGATGGCCTACAGAACAATATATCCGTACCCATTTCACCCATGGCAGTACTTTATGGGGGCACCATGACCTTCTGTATGTCCTGTGAAAATGTGATGAGTCAAACATTGGTTCAAACACTGAGAAGGATCATAAGCAAACTGCATGAACAACTGAGGCTAGTCAGGCAGGAAGTGTAGGAGGGTCACAGTCACTACAAAATATTAGCTCACAAGCATGATCTGTTGCTTCAGCTGTACAGTACAATAAAGGTACTGGCACAACTGGAGACAGCATCCTCATTGAGCTGTTTCACTCAGTTACTCTTCTCCATTTTAAGTGCTATTATATTTCACATAACCAGTAACTTTCGTACCCATTCTCCTACCATTCCTTCTTCCCACACTGAACCCCATTCGTGTCCTTGTAGCTCTTATTTTGAAACTGAAACACCTGCTGCTTTTGATGCCCAGACCTTGACCCCATCTACTACCACACATGCCCAGATCTCAGCCCCCACCTGCTGCCTTACTTCCAGACCAGGACCTCACCTGCTGTGTCTCAGACCCTGACCCCAATTGAAAAACCTGTCACTCCTGACAATGGATATAGAAAAACGTTTACGGGACTTTACCAGCATTGCACTTGTCACTCTGCATGACAGCAGAGAATGTGACTGGTCACCCTGTCAAGAGGCAGGGTGGATGGATTGGCTGCACTAGATTTCTGCCATGTTTTATCCAAAACTAGTGGTTTTATGTGATAACAGTGAGTACTAAATCTCACAGACCAAAAAAAGACACCAAAAGACCGATCCATGTCTAAATGGCGACCAATATCAAAGCGACCACCACAAACAGCGACAGTCACTTATATTTCCAAGCCACATAACAATAAAATTAAATTCCCCTGCACCCCCCTTTGCAGGGGGCAAGCCTTCCACACACCCCAAACTTAATATAATCAATTCTACAGGGGCATGCAGACACAAGGGGGGAAAAAAGGGTCAAATACCGAAAAAAAAGTTTTACCCTAGAACAAGACCTGAACTTGGGTCTGCTGGCTCCAGGGGTGGTGGCTTATGCTACTACACTAAGCAGCCAGCTCAGCAGTGTTTGGCCAAACAACTCACTATATCTTGATTTAGCGAGTGTAGCTCACTGCTACAGTTACTCTACAAGATATAGTGATGTCTTCCACCACTTGCTCTAACTACAGGCAGTTTTATTGAGCCCATCATATTGCACCACTCAATAAAACTCACTCACATCACTGTACACCAAACTAGTACCATATATGGGGAAAACATTTAAACTTTGATGGCAGCACAAGGAAAAGAGTAATAATGGAGAACTTAAGAAGTGAGATTCTACATGTGGTCTGGTGTCACTTTGAATTGGAGTCCAACCACCTCCAACACATAAGGGACAGGCTATATGAACAATTAAAAACATTTTTTTTTTGAAATTCAATATACTTTATTAAAATTTTCCACAGGAAAAAAACAGCAGTAAATATACAGCGGGTAACAACTCAGCAGTATACATGCCATGTAAAACAACAATAACCTAAACCCACTAAACCAGCGCCCTTCCCCCCTCTCAATACCACCCCCCCACTCCCTTTTACGCATAGAAAGCCTTAGAACACCAGGAAGCAGAATTGAAGAGAATTGCCTATTCTGGGCTATCCCAAAAGACAGCAAAGCTATTTACCGTAAATGAAAAAAAAATGTAACTCTACAATCTGCCCAATAATTTAGAGGGGTACACTTCATGATGGTCCATTTTGAGGTAGAAGCTAGTTAAAAAGAGAAGAGGGCTAAAATGACTCCAGTAGACTCCTCTCAGGAATTAGAGGAGAGTGAGAGCAGAATTTGGAGTTTGTCCCACTTTTATGATACACCGACAGCCTGCCTCTCAGACTAGCTATTGGTTTTTCAAGATGAAGATTAACCAAAATGTCACTTAGCCATTCAGGATATGAAATGGTTGATTGGTCCTTCCAGTGATGAAGCATTACACGCTTTACCGAAAGGTGTATGAGCAACATAAAGTATTTCCTCTCCTTAACCCTTATCTGCCAGTAGTCCACCACTAGACAAATTTCTGGTGTGAATAGGTATTCCAGCCCTAGAAAGGGATCCATTTTGGACTGGATGATCCTCCAAAGAGGCACAATTTTGGTACATTCCCACAAAACATGAAGCAGAGTGCCAGCTTCCTGACCAAGCCTAAAACATAAGGAGGAGGACACTTTGCCCATAGCTGCAGATTTGGAGGGTGTAAAATAAATGTTATGTAGGATGGAGAACTGTGTGAGGCAGAGCTTGTCGTTGGAGGGGTAGGTGTAAAGATCCTGCCAAATTTGCTTCCAGGGGAAAATCTTATAAGGAAAAGAGGAAGACTAATAAGGGAAATGTCCTGTCACTTCAGGGTAAAGTTTGGGGAACAGAAGAGACACGCATTTGGGCACTGAATGAGGCTGCCAGGCTACAGCCTGAAACATGAGGTGTAAATCACCATAGTTTGTAGACCAGGGGCCAGGACCAAACCAACTAATTAGGAGATGCCGAATCTGATATATACCAAAAGTGCAAGTTGATGGGAGTTGTAATTTAGTCAAGAGCTCTGGGGTAGTACCGATCTGCCCTTGGTTAACCAAATCTCGGACTTGAAGCCCTGCTACTGGAAGCATTTCTAACAATTAAGAAATCTGAGAAAAACTAATCTCTTGATCAGTTGTTAAACAAAATGGTATTTATTGAATTTATTTGACGTGTTTGGTCTGCTGTTTCCTATTTTTTAAATATGTTTATTTCAAGCATAATAATGAAATTATTAAAAAAAAACCTTTTAAGCTTTGACAGTACTTCAGTAAAGTATAAAACCAGTGACAAAAATAAACAATTATTAAAAATTATCATTGTAAAGATGTCAATCACAAAAAGAAGTGAAGTGTCCATTATGCTGCAGATGTTCTAAGCATTCACACAATGCAGTCCACACCAAATAATTTTATATAACAACATGGACGTTAGATTTTGACTGCCTTGACTTTAAGGTGCCAAACCACAGCAGCAAGACCACATAGAAGAGTAAACATTGAATTGTATTTTGAAGGGGGGATGAATTTCAATACACTGTTTTTGAGGGGTAATAATTTAGGTCATATATTTGGGGGATAATTAATTTTGACACTTTTATGGGGGGAGTGGGGTTGCCCAGTGGCCAGTTTTGTGTTTTTGGTGGGGTAGGGGTTGTAATAATAATAGTAAGTTTTATTTTTATGGTGCCTTTCAAGAACCAAGGTGTCTAACAAAGTTTAAAAACGCATCAGACAACTCAGTGTCTTAAAAATATAAAAACAATTGATACAGTTAGAGAAAAATAATGAAAGATTACAAAATCCATAGAAACTGTTGATCCCCACTCTCAAAATAACTGACAAGAGTTTCATAGCAATATTTCAACAGCACTGCTTTGTGTAGTGTTGTTGAAGACTCACTGTAAAAATCTCATCAGCCATTATGTAAGTCCAATTTGTAGCTGCTAACCCAAGATTTTGACAGTGATTTTTACAGCAGTGTTGAACACATCTATTATTATTGTGTCACACCCCTTGGTTGGCAAGGAAACCATTAAATTAGTGCCACAATACTAACATAGAATTTGATGACAGATAATGACCATTTGGCCAACCCAGTCTGTCCCATTTTTTCATCTCTGTACTTTCAGTGCAGGCCCTAACTAATCTCTGACTACTCCACCCAACCCGTTTCCCAACTAAGATTCCCTTGTGCCTAACCCATGCATGCATGAAGCCCCCCGCTACCTCCACTGGAAGACTGTTCAAGGCAGCCCCCACTCTTTCAGTGAAGAAGTACTTCCTCACACCACTCCTAAATTGTCCCCCTTCCAGCTTCATTGCATGTCCCCTTTTTGTCATGTACCTTCTCATCTGAGAAATACTTATCTCCTTTACCTTGTTCAACCCTGTGAGGTATTTATAGCTATCTTTCAAGATGTACATATTGAGATCCTGTAGTCTCTTCTCATAGGGCTTATGATGCAGCCACTGCATCATTTTAGTTGCCCTCCTCTGGACAGTCTCCACCCTTTCTATGTCCCTCAAGAGATGTGGTCTCCAGAACTGGACACAGTACTCCAGGTGGGGTCTCCCTCTTTCTTCTGGTGATGCCCCTTCCTATGCAACCCAGCATCCCACTGACCCCACCTACTGTCTTGTTGCACTGTTTTGCCACCATGAGGTCATCAGATATGATTACCCCCAGGCATCTTTCCTGTTCAGTGACCATCAATACATCTCCCCCCATATTATACTCTGCTTCTTGGTTTCTGTGCCCTAGGTGCATGAGTTCACACTTTTTTACACTGAAACCCAGCTACCATACATTGACCATTCATCAGGTGTTCCCAGGTCTCTGCACATCCTTTCTACCCCCTCTTTATTGTCCACCCAATTGCAGATATTGGGTTCATCTACAAAGAGGCATACCTTCCCTTCTAGCTCTTCTGCAATGTCACTTATAAAGACAATAAAAAGGACTGGACCCTGTACTGAGCCCTGAGGTACTGGGTCACTGTTCCTTCCCGCAAGTAAAATTCCATTTACCAAACCCTGTCTTCCCTATCTGTTACCTAATCCATATCCAGTTTACCACCTTATGACCCACCCTCAAACTGCCCAGTTTCCTGATGAGCCTTCTAAGTAGTATGATGTCAAAGGAATTGCTTAAGTCTAAGTAGCCCATGTCCACCACCCCACCCTGATCCATTTCTGTGGTCACCAAGTTAAAGAAATCTTTCAGGTTTGCCTGACATGATCTTGCCCCCATGATGCCTTGCTGCCTTGGGTTTTATAAGCCACTGGATTCAAGATATTCTGTAATCCTTACTTCAAAAGTAACTCCATCAGCTTCCACGCCACTGATGTCTAACTGACTGGCCTGTAGTTGCCAGCCTTCTCCCTGTTGCTGCTGATATGAAGTGGGACTACATCTGCCCTCCTTCAGTCCTCTAGAACCATTCCTCTTTCCAGTGAGTTGTTGAATAGTGTTGTCTGAGGGGCAGCCAGTACTCCACTGGGTTCTGCCAGCACCGTGGGTGTACCCCATATGGCCCCACAAGTTTGTTCACTTTTTGATTTGCAAATCCTTACAGTACTCTCTGCTGTAAAAGGACTTGTGTCTACCTCCCTCCCCCTCCCATTGTTCCTGCTGTCATTATGTGGTCTGTCCCCATTCCCTTAAACTATGAATACTGAGCAGAAATATCTGTTCAGGATACGTACCATTTTTTGATCCTCCTCCTCTGCATAGTCCCCCCTGCCTTTTTTAACCTCAAAAGTCCTCCCCCTCCACCTCCTCTTCTTCTTCTCACTTATATACCAATCAGCAGCATAGTACCCATTTGGAATTCTGTTTATGGAGAACCAATACATTCCAATAAAAACACACTATGAAGGCCTCTTTATGAGCAGTCTCTCATGTAGCAGGGATCTGTGATTTTATACTGGGTAGGTTCTCCTCCTGATGTCATTCTGAGTTCATGATTGCAATCCACAAGCAGATGATCACAGATATCAAGGAAGCAACATAGATGTCAAATGAACACTGAAATAATAATGCAGTTAACAAAACCTTTCTAGATCATTATTTTTGGTGTGTCACTTCCTACCCACCACCGCTCCTTATAATCCTCCCTCTCCCTCCCTCCCCTTCCTTGGAGCTAGACATCTCACTCATTGTGCCTCCTTTATTTTGAAATACTGACTTGCCTCCCTCCCCTCTTACCTTGACTCTCTCCTTACTCCTACTCCCTTAATAACTCTAACTATTGTTCCTTTGCTTTTCTTTCAAGAAAATCCCATGCAGGCCAGCATGCTTTCTCCTACCATTTCCCCAAATGTCAGAATCCTCTCACCCTAACCATTTGCTCCTCCCCATCCAAATGCTTTATCTCCTCCTTTCTTCAGAAATTTTCCTGTCACTCCTGCAACTGCACCTGATACATGTCCCTCTTACTTTTATTAACTTTTATTTATTAACCTCCCCCTCTTTCTTCCTTCCTCCACCGATGTCTTACACCTATCTTACCCCCTCCTTTCGTTCCTTTCCCCTGCCTACATCAACTAGCCCTGGGTTGCCGCTACATCTCTAATGTACCTCCTTTTAGCCCACTAGGCAAGCAGCCAGTCATGTTCCTTCCATTATGTTTTCCTTTTGATAATGCTCATTTCAGTGTTTTAGTACAATTTATTTATTTCTTACTGTTCTCTATTGTTAATGCTTAATCTCATTTACTGTATAATTTATTGTCCTGATTATTTTTTTTCTTGAACTCCTCTTCTAACCTCCCCCAGGATGCATCTGGAAATAAGCTTTTGTTTAGCTCAGTATGTCTTTCCTGGTGAAACTTTGGAAATAAATAAATAAATGGTGCTTCTCGGCGTTGAAAACAGTACTTAATTTGATGTGTAAAAAAATATAACAACATAGCAATTAGCATAGTGCAGCAGCAGGACACATTCCAGCTCATGTACAGTGCTGAAACCTCAGAGTCAATGGGTGCTGGTCATCACAACATAAAATACTTTGCCTCACTGTTTACAACCCTTACCTCAGCACAAGAAAGCAAACCAGTATATCACAACAGACTGGGGCATCTGCTATGCTAGCTGGGTACAAGATCATAGGTCACTCACCTTCCACAATGGGGAAGATTAAAAACACATTTATCACTCCAATGACCGTGCAGCTATGCTACTGGGTGCCTCTATACTCTGCCATGCTTTGGCAGGGCAAAGATTACAGGAATCTGCAGGGGTGCAAATGGAACATTATTGCACCAGTGCCAGCAAGCACACTGCTGTTCAAGCATGCCCTAAACCCTACTATCCACATATTGAGCATATATATATATATATATATATATATATATATATATATATATCTGTATATATAAACACATTGCAAAAAAAAAAAAACACAACTCCATTAATGTAGAGGTTACGATTCCCAAAATGTCAATGCACACAAAGTAGAAACATTTACAAAAGATTAGGGTCTGGAGTCTCAGGAATATTGGTGAATTGGTGGTGCAGTGTTCCTTGGGGTTGTCAACCTTAATGCACACCTCCAGGTCGAAGCCCATGCCTCATAGTCATATACTGTTTGGAGGTAGAAAAGTATGGCTCACCACATGTTTTAAAATGAATGAGTCATAACTTTTTACATGCATGGCTCTATGGACCCTGCATGAAGCAAGAAATCATGTATAACTGTGTTTGCTCAGGGGAGGAGGTGCTCACTAAGGTTAATAACCCCAAGGAACATTACCCCACAGATTCACCAAGGTTCTTGAGACTCCAAATCCTAATGTTTACATTTCCCTACTTTTTGCTCTTTAATTTTTTTGGGAACCCTTATTTCTGTATTAATGCAGTTTTTGAAATGAATTTCCCTTCTTTTTGTGATACTGGAATTGTAAGGGGAAGATGCAGAAGTGCAAGGTCTTCTGGGCCATACTTTTCAGTGTGACTGCAGATGTACTGGGTACTGTAGGCCCTGCATTAAGGGAAGAGTCCATCTTGCTGTGAAAGTGCTAGACCCACCATGCTTTGTGCTTCTAAGCAGCTAAAGATGCATATGCTCAGGGCCCAGAGGGTCCTATGCCAAGGGAAGAGTCAATCTGGCTGGGGTAGTGCTGGACCTTTGGTGTACTTCTGCATGGATTTTGATGCAGATACACAGTGCCCTCTGTGCCCTGTGTGAAGGGATGAATCTGTCTGGCTGTGGAAAGGCAGAGCCCTCTGGGCCCTGCAGTTCTGTTTGGCTATGGATGCAAATAATTTGTGAGGCTATCTGGAGGAGTTCAGAAATGTAGGACACTTGGGTGGCTGCAGATACAGATGTGGAGGGTCAAGGGTCCTTCTGGCAGCAGAAGAGCAGGGGTACTGGGGCTGTGCACTTCTGTGCAGCTGTGGGTGCAAAGGTGCAGGGCTTTTGTGTCCTATGCTAAGAAAATACGTATTCTTAATAAGTGGCTACTTGTTGCCCATGCATTCAACACTGCCCCATCCATCCCCAGGCTGGGTGGTGTCACACAGCAGCAGCATCCCCCCAGCCTTGTACTATCCAGCTGGCTAACTGAACTTGCCCCAAACTGTACTCACAAGCACAAGATCACAGTGCACTGCTCACTGGGTCAAAGGCCAGCCCTGCACACAATGTTTTTTCATAACTTTTTGGGTGTGAATTTTGGTCCCATGTCATGAACTTGGATGCTAGACTGTCTTAAATCCCAACCAATAGGTGTTTTCACAGAGCAACTGTGAAATCACGTTCTAACCTATATTTGAAATTATCACCATCTTGGTTCATGGGGTATTGTCATGTAAACAATATATTGGGACTAAAATAGTGTAAAATTGTATTAATTTATTTATTTATTAGATCATCGGTTTACAGACCTTTGAGTCAAAGACTCATTTACAAAGGCACCTCGTCAAGAGAGCAATACATCACAGCAAGCAAAACAGTACAGTACTTAACGCTTAGATTAAAAAAGCAACCTGTGTAACAGGCATTCACTGGTGGTACAAGCTTGGTAATAGGTAGATCACAGAAGTTATAATATAGGTACATGAGTACCACGTCAGGTAGCAACCAGAGATATTTTATTACATTATGGGCAAGTTACGAGTAAAAGTACAGTATGTGAGACAAGAAAATATTTTCATGTGCACCAAAAATGAAATTGGTAGGTTGCACATGTAAGTGCAACAAAATTATTTCATTTTTGGTGAGCACAAACAATTCTTGGGTCACACTAAAATGGGCAACTCAAGAATTTACAGCTCACAACTCAAGAATAAGACATCTCAGCAAGCTGACAGCCAAAGAACATAACAAACTCCAAAAAAGGTATTTCTGGCCTGGTTTTTTTTTTTGGAAAACAAACACCAGGGCTGAGTTTAACCAATCCTATTTAGCAAGATTCATGTGCTTTTAAAATAACACCTTTTTATGTATTTTTACAGTTTTTGCATAGAAAAAAACAAGATGGTGTCCATCATGCCCTAATTTTTTTTTCCTGAGATGCAAATCACAATTAGTCATGACCTAAAAATGCTCTCTAATGACAACTTTTTTTGTTGTATAATAGGGTTATCTCAAAATCCCTACTTAGCATGCTCAGAAGCAGACTATTTAAATCTTACATCTCTGGAACCAATTAATATTTTTTCATGAACCATTCAAAACATATACCCTTGGCACAAGTCCCTTCAGCTCTGAAACGTGCCACCTGGACCATTCATGCCAAATTTTGAGAAATTCAAGTTGAATGCTGCCACAGTTATTAAGGTGCAAAGACTGGGGTTTACGACTGAACATTCTGCTCAACCAAAATATACATTCGCAAATGTGAATACTGTATATAATTTTCCTAATCATTTTGCACCGCAGGTGAGCAAATTGGCAAAAAAGTACAATTTCACCAGTTTTTATTAATTTGTAAATTTCAGAATCCAGATGAGCTGCCATCACAAAACTTGCCAGTCTTAAAATTTTGGCACCCTGACTGTACATGCAGAATTTCATGCAATGTTGTCAGGTGTCACCAAAATTATGAAGGTGCTAAAATCGGGGTTTAACACTAAAGTACCAACTCAACCCATGCTCAGAAGCCAAACTTTTAAAACTTTATAATGTGAGACCCAATAAACATTTCCTCATGAAATCTTTGAAAGGCACCTTTTTCTTAAAAATGCTGTAAAAAGAGGTCACGTGATGTCAGCCCGAGTGTAGGCAGCGCACCCGCGGAGCTCTCCCGTTTGCCGAGTAAAAAGTATTATTATTTTCAGGCTTAATCGCTACCCAACTGCACAGTTCCCTATTTGAAGAGTCGGAGAGTCCTTGGGGAGGCTGTAGAGCGAGTGGACAGTGAGTAAACAGCATGGATGGGTTCGTCAAGAAGGCGAGGCCTAAACCCCGCCCCCCAGACGCCGGAGAAGCAGAAGGCCGTGAAGAGGGCAAAACAACAGGCTGCTAGCCTTCGAGCCTGCTGACTGGTGATGTCCCGCTATCGGAAGCTCAGTTTTTGAGCTCATGCAGCCTGCAGGCAACGATCACCTCAGTGGCTGATGATGTGCAGACAATTAAAAATCAGTGGACACACTCTTGGAGGGTTGGGGACATGGAGTCTAAAGTAATCTCGTTGGAAAATAAGCTGGCTTCTCATGAAACAGAATTAGTGCTTGTGAAATGGAGATTTAAGAAATTGGAGGATAAACTGGAGGACTTGAGGGCGCAGCAGGCTAATAACATCGTGATAGTTGGCATCCCTGAAAAGAAGAGGGTAGTGCTCCGATACCTTTATTCAGAAGCTTTGCATTAAGATTGATGGTTCCCCAGGTGGAGGGGATTACATAATCGAGAGGGCTGATAGGCTTTCGCGCCTCCTCCTACGTCGGATCAGCTTCCAGGCCATTTATTATAAAGTTTCTTAATTATCTGGACAAGCAGCACATTCTGAACAAAGTGAAAGGCATAAAAGAACTGCTTTGGGAGGGCAAACGCATCTGCGTGATACAAGATCTTCCTCATTCAGTGAGGATGAAACGGCGAGAACTGCACCCCATAGTAACCAAACTGGTGGCAGCTTCCAAACCCTTCAGGGTGAGATACCCCACTGTTTTGATGGTCAAACTGGAAGGACAGTGGCTCTCGTTCGATACTAGCTCTGAGGCTCAGCAGGAGCTGCAACGTTTACTCCCTGACCTTTTTATGTGATATTTCACAGGTCTGTGTGATCTATGGCTAATGTTGTCCAGTTAGTGGGTCGTGGAGCTTTTCTACCTGCGGTTCTTATGGACTGATGGGAGGCTTCAGGATGAGCTTAGCACTACATGTGAAGATGTGGAACTAATAGGAGGTGCCCTGCTTGAAATTATGAAAGACTCGAGAAGACAAAGGAATATTCTCTTCAGCCAACTGGAAGATGGACCATATTTTTTTTTTCTCTTCTCTCCGCAGGGTGAACCCGCAATACGAGGATACTTCCCGTAGATTCATTATTGGGCCGGGGACTGTGTTTTTGGTTTGGGTCTCCTGTACCTCAGTGAGCTCGGACTGGATGCCCTTGGTTGTTACATCTTATTAGCTCAAACTGGTCTGATCTTGCAGTGCTTCTATGAGTGCTCTCATGTGACCTTCTTATCTACCCAACAACAGGACTCATGTTATTTGTGTAACACTCGTTTTGTGATGGGGCCCTATTAGTTTTAAATAATTTACTAAGACCTATTGCTTGCAGTTGGGTCGATTGAGTTCATGATGGTTAATTATGGTGGAGGGTGGGGCTCCAGGGTGGGTGGTGGCTGGGGATTTTGGGCTGATGGAATGCTTATCATGTGGCTAGTGATGTGTTGGAGGGCAGTTCATTGGAACTGGGGAAGTGTTTTAGGAGGAGGAAGTGGTGTATATACTTTTGTTGGGTTGTGGGGAGGGGAGGTGGGTGGCGGGTGCTTTGGGAGTTTTTCAGGGGGGGGAGGGTTTTAATAATGCTCAAGATTACAAGCCACTGTGGAGCCCTCTGTTTGTTGGGTTTAGAGATACTTCTATTGCAATATGGGGCCTCCTATATGATGGTAAATAGTCTGGGCTTTATGTTAGGCCTAAGTGGAACTTACACTTTATTCTCACATGACTCAGGCATTGAAATTTATTAGTTGGAATGTGAAAGGAGCCAAGGATAGGGCTAAATGACAAATAATATTAAGGCATCTACATCATTTGGGGGCACACGTTGCCTTCCTCCAGGAGACGCACCTGAACAGGTGTGATTTGCAGTACTTTGGGAGGATCTGGGTAGCCCAAGTATTTGGAGCCAGAGTATCAACTAAAAGGGCAGGTGTGGCTATACTTGTGGCTAAGAGTGTTCCTTTTAAATTACTGGAAGAGTACCGGGACCCTGAGGGCCGATTTATATTTGTACTGGCTCAGGTAGCCTCGCAGACGATTTTGCTGGGCTCAGTCTATGGTCCTAATGAGGATACCCCCTTTTCTATACAAAGTTGTTATTCAGATATTGGCTGGCCCACACCAACCAATAATTATTGGGGGGACTGGAATCTCGTGCTTCAGAACAACCTGGACAGGACATTCAGCAGACGAAGGGCTATCCCTGCCCAGAGAGCATTAAAGGTCTTATGGAGACCGCTGCCCTATTGATATTCAGTATTCTTAATCCAAGTGTCCGCCAATATTCTTTCTACTCGGTTCATAAGTCCTATTCGAGAATAGATTACATTTTAGTTAGTGCCCTGCTAATCCCCTTGTAATCCAGGCAGATATTTCAGTCAGGGTTATTTCAGACCATGCCCGTAAGTATATCTGCAGTTCCCTGACCTTTATCCGACGTTCCCCAATGGAGGCTTAACACTCAGCTATTAAAGGCCCAATCAATCTTACAAACAATTAGGAGCATATTGATGCATTTCTGCTGGTTAATCAACAGTCAGTGACCTGAAAAGACCTGGTTTGGGCCGCTTTAAAATGTACCATAAGGGGAGAGTTAATTAAGATTTCTGCTAGCAGAAACTATATCCAGAGAAAAGAGATAAACTCCTTATTAACCCAGATTAAGCAAATTGAGGTGAACATATCCCATCATTCACCTGACTCTGAGAGGATCAGGCTGCATAAATTTCAGGCGCAATATGCGGGCTGGTGCAACAAAAGGCGAGCTCGCACTACTCGATAAAGCTTCAATGTTTAGATTCAGGGAAAGGGCTGGAAAGCTCTTAGCTATTCAAGTTAAAAGCAATTAGACTTAGCACATCATATTGGGAATTCGTATCTCTCAGGATGATCAAGTATGTACAGACTGGTGGAAATGGCAGAGGCCTTTAGAGTTTTTTTTCAAAAAATTTACTCACGGACTCCTGGGGATCCTCAAAATTAGAAATTAGTAACTTCTTAGTATTCGGGTCTTCCAAAAATCTCAACGGACGAGGCTAATTGTCTAGCTGCTCCCATTACTCTCGGAGGTTCATCAAGCTATCTAACAGATGCCCCTGGACAAATCTCCAGGGCCTGATGGATATCCCAATAACTTTTTTAGGGCCTTCTCTGGTCAGGTAGCTCCAATCTTGTTAGAGGTTTTTGAGTTTTGGCATAGTCACGGTGTTTCTGATCCTAGTTTTTTTGAGGCAACAGTCACTTTAATTTTGAAGCCAGGTAAAGACCCACTCGATCCTAATAGCTATCACCCGATATCTCTGTTAAATACAGATGTTAAAATCCTGGCGAAAATATTGGCTGGCAGACTGTCTAAAGTAATGGACAAGTTGATATGCAGGGAGCAGGTGGGCTTTATGAAGGGTAGGGTGCCTCAGGATCACCTGAGGAAATTATTGCACCTTATGGCAGAGGTCAGGGACTCAGATATTCCTGCTGTGCTTCTTTCACTGGACGCCGAAAAGGCCTTTGATAGAGTCTCCTGGACCTATCTGTTCCACGCTATGTCGGCCTTTGGTTTGCCGGATGCCTTTATAGAATGGGTCAAAATTCTATACTCTTTGCCCTCTGCTAGGGTGAAATGTAACGGAGTCCTGTCACAGGCTATTAGATTAGAAAGGGGCACTAGACAGGGATGCCCGCTATCCCCGCTATTATTTAATATTTATATCGAGCCATTCTTACGTAGGTTACAGGGAAACCCACAGATCGAGGGGATCAAAGTAGGTAGTAGGGCCTATGTCTGTTCAGCTTATGCTGATGATGTACTTTTACATGTGGTGCAGCCAAATGTCTCCCTGCCAGCGATACTGGAGGAAATTAGTTACTTTTCAAAGATTTTAGGTTATAAATTAAATCACTCTAAAACTAAGATTTTCCCTTTAAATCGGAGGGTGATAAGGGCTGATTTGCAATCCTTAGGATTAGGTTGGGAAACCGGTTCATTACTATACCTGGGCATTAAGATTAACACAAATCTCACTTCGATGATTAAGGAGAATTTGGGCACCCTTACTCAGGTGGTAGCAGAGGATCTAATTAGGTGGCGGCCCATTGCTCTGACTCTTTGGGGTAAGATAAATCTTTTAAAAATGAATGTCCTGCCCAGGTTCCTATATCCCTTGGGAATGTTGGGGGTTTATCTCCCGAAAAGATGGTATGTCAAGTTGCAAAAGATGTTTGTCTCCTTTATAGGACAAGGGAAGCGTATTCGCAGGTCCTTTAACAACCTGACAGCCCCTAGAAATAGGGGTGGATTGGCTGCCCCCTCGGTCTTTGTTTACTATCTGGCCCAGCATACTGGTAAACTTGCTTGGTGGTTTAGGGATGGCCAGCTCACGGACTATAGACCTCTCTGGTACGATATAGAGACTGACCTAGCAAAGGGCGCCACGTGTTCGTTGAGGGCCTTATTATTCCTTTCCCCCATGAATATCCCGAAATCCTTAAAGAATAATCCCATGGGATGGTCCTTAAAAGCTCTCCTCCAACTACAACAACACTTAGGTTTTAAGTGGTGGGCTTTAGACTCAGCCTATCTTTGAAAATGTGCATTTTAAGATTGGGGGAGTCCCAATATCTCCCTCTTTCTGGCCCCAGATTAGTCATTTAACGGTAGCAGACTTCTTAGATCAGAATGTACCTCGGTCTTTTGACTACATGAGAGGGACCTTTGGTGTTGCGGACAACTGTTTCTTTAAATGGTTGCAACTGAAGAAGGCTGTCTGTCAAGGTCCTTTCCCTTCCTCTGCCTTGCATGGTCAATCCTCTAACATGGACTGCCTTTTTAAGGTAGCAACCCAGTCCCATGCGGTCTCCAAAATTTATGGTAAAATCTTAGAATGGGATAAGAAAATTCCATCTGGGGTATGTTATTATTGGGCTAGAGAGCTGGGTATTGAGGACTCTCTGGAGTTCTGGAAGAGCCTATGGAACTCTGTTTATAAATATGTTAAGCAAGATAGGCTTAGGATGGTCCAATTTAACATCATGCACCATCTGTATCTGACTCCCACATATCTTTACCGATGGAAGGCACGGTGCTCCCCGGCATGCTGGCGCTGTGGATTGGAGGAGGGCTCCTTATTGCATATGCTGTGGAAGTGCCCAAAGATTCACACTCTTTGGGAGGACATCAACAGACTTGTTTGCCCTATCCTTGGCTCTTTTAGTATGGACACCCCGGAAATTTGTTTGTTGTTAATTTTCCCAGACATGACCCCTAAAGCTTGGAGAGCCCATGTTTCACTTAATGCTGCTGTTATGAAGTTAATAATTTTAAGGCACTGGTCATCTGTGGGCTCTCCCTCTCTGTTAGAATGGCACCGAGAATGTATGTTAGCTTTGGCAATTGGAAAACATATAGCTTCCATGCATGGCAAAACTAATGTGTATGTGACTATGTGGGGTCGCCCCGATTCATTGCTAAGTAACTTTGGAAATGTAAACTGAATGTACTATGGTATATCAATGTACTTGTGCTTCTCTTTCTCTTTGTCTTTTCTTTTGCCTTTGACTTCTCTTTCCTTTTTTCCTTCTCACTTGGAGTATCTTTGTACTCTGTAGCATTGTAACCTTGAGGAGGGTTGGGGGTGAATAGGGTTTTGGATAGGGTGTTTTATTGTTTTATTTTGGGAGATAGGGAGTTTTCTTTTATTTTTCTTGTGATTGCGCCTCCTTGTTATTGGCTCACATGATTGTTTTATCTGGTTGTAATGCAGGTATTATCTGCAATGAGCCCTTTTTTTTTTTTTTTTTTTACTCTCTCTGTGTACTAGTGAAATTGTTGATACTGGCGCGTTAAATCAATAAAAATTCTAAATTACAAAAAAAAAATGCTGTAAAAAAATCCCAGACCGTTCTTTTTTCTTTTTTTTTTGCTCTAAATATGAGCTAAAATAAAGGTCCTAAAGAGCATTTTTTTCTTATTTTTGTACTCCCTGGTTCTTGGAATTTGGACAAGTTGCAGTCACAAAACTTGCCAAGTGATAAGAACCTTGCACCCTAACCATGCAAGTAAATTTCATGCAATTTCATCAGACTGTGCCAAAGTTATTAAGGCTAAAAATCACAAGTATTTTTTTTGAAAAAGTAAAACACAATTTCTCCACAGAAGTAAAACAGCTCACAAAAGTAAACATCATCTCTTGTATCAGAATGTTATCTCAGAAACACTGCCGAGTCTATTCAGAAGCCAAATTTTAAAACCTTGAAACTCTGGAACTGATTAAGATTTTTTCATGGCTCTTTCAATAGGCACATCCTTAGCACACGCCCCTTTAGTGTTAAATGTTTCAGAAGAAAATTCCACATTGACTTGGCTATAGGTGAGAGTAACAAAAAAAGCCCCAAACAATGCTTCTTACGTATTGATGTTTCTGCATCACAGAATCTGGTTTATTTCACAAGTCTTGAGAACCTGCCACCCGGACCATGCATGACAAATTCCATGTAGTTTTGTTGAATGACCCATAGTTATTAAGGTGCAAAGATTTGGGTTTCACATTGAGCAGTCTGCTCAACCCTAATATACATGTGCTATAGAGCATGTGTAGTATATAATACATTGCAAAAACCTTTGTTAAGGCACCATTTAGGGTCAAGATGACAAAAGTTGGGAAATGTGCTGTAAAGGTTTCTAACATCCCATCACCACTCTGCAGGCAGCAACAGGCATAGGGGTGTACCTTTGTGGTTGTCATCCCTAATGCTTACCCCATTCCATAAGTAAATAAGCTGAGTTGGGTACAGTATAGGAGACTGGGTTGATCGTTAGGGATGACAACATCAAGGCACACACCCCATGTCTATTGCTGCCTGCAGGGTAGGGATGGGGTGTTAGGGTTGGAAAACCTAACGGCACATTTTCAAACTTTTGTCACTTTGACCCTAACTGGTGCACTAACAAAGTTTTTTTCCAATTTATTTCCTTACTTTTTGTGATAATATAATCATATCCTGAAGGACCTTACACTCCCATTCATTTTCTTATGTGATCGCAAACACCTTCAGACACTACAATCCCATGAATTTTGTTGTGAAATTCTTTGGACCCTACGCTCCTATGCACTTTTGTGTAGCTGTGCAGGGTCCTTCATACCATCCAGTCCTTCAGAGTCTGCTCTGCCATGTATTTGGCTTTGGAAGTGCAGGGTCCTTTGAACCCTGCACATCTATTCATACATAATTTTGTCACATTTTATTTTGTAATTAAGATTTATCTGTTCCCTGGTATTCACTAGACCCCACCACCCTATATTTGTGCCCGGTCCCCATTAATTGTAAGTTAATGCCCTGGTGTCAGGTGGAAATCCCTGAACCTCCAATTTCCATATATGTTTTATTATGTTAGCCTTACTGTTTGGTCGTACCCCCCAACCTGCAATTGCGGTCTGGTCCCATAAAATAAAATACATACATACACAAACAAATAAATAAATAAATAACTTATGAGCCCTGGTGTCTAGTGGGAACCCTACCCTCCTATTTCATATATAGTATTTTTTTATTTCTTTTTATTTCATTAATGTTCAGTGGTACCCCCCCACCTCAAATTCTGATCCTGTGCAGGAAGAAATTATTGGTGGCCAGTGGAACTCCCACCCTGACATTGCCCTATTATCCTGAAAATACAAAAACAGTCCATCAATGTCTTTACTGTTTTTTAATAAACCTGTTAAAAACAAGTCCACTGCAGACTGCACCCACACCCCTACATGACTTCCCACTGTGCACCCCCACCCTGCCCACCCTACACCCTCCTACACACCCTCAATCACCTGTAGGACTCCCACTGTAAAGATTCACTTCTGATTGACGACATGTCTTTAAGAGTTGCTGGAACTGGTGACTGCTGTATCACACAAACAAGGTAACTGCAGTTGAAAATCCCATTGAAATACATTGAACTGCAGTTACCTTATTTGTGTGATACAGCAGTCACCAGTTCCAGTACCAAGACATGTCTTCAATCAGAGAGTGGATCTTTACAGTGGGAAACTTACAGGTCAATGAGGGGGTGTGGGGGATGTAGGGGGTGTGGGATGGTGGGTGCACAGTGGGAGGTTGGGTGGGTGGTGCAGGTGCAATTGGTGGTGGACTGTTTTTATGTTTTAATCAGGTTTATAAAAAAAAAGTAAAAACATTGCAGGACCGTTTTCATTTTTTCAGGATAATAATGCAGTGGAAGAGTACAACTGGTCACCAATGATTTCTACCTGCAAAGGATCAAAATGGAAGGGTAGGGGTAACAATGAACACCAATGAAATAAAATTAAAAACAAACAATATATGAAATCAGATGGTGAAGGGACACTAGACACCAGGGCGCTTCAATTATGTATTTATTTATTTATTTATTTAATGAGAAGGGGGCACAATTGCAGGACTTGGGATACCACTGGACACCAGGGAGAAGCAAGACAAGTGGGATCAGATCCTTTTTTGGCACCCTCCACCCACCCTCCAATTTCATAATTTTTTTTTTATTTTATTTCATTGGTGTTCCATGATATATCCACACCCTCCCATTTTGATCCTGTGCTAGTAGAAATCATTGGTGGCCAGGAGTACACCACACTCTTCCACTGCCTATTATCCTAAAAAATGAAAATGGGCCTTCAATGTCTTCTTTTTTGTTTTAATAAACCCATTAAAAAAACAGCCCACCCCAGATCCCATCCGCACCGCCCACCTGACCTCTCACTGCCCATACACCAAACCATACTCCCATACACTCCCACATACCTGTAGGGCTCCCACTGTAAAGATCCACTCTCTGATCGAAGACATGTCTTGCTGATGGAAATGATAAGTGCTGTATCACAAATAAGGTCAGATAATATGAGGAGGATATTTAAAGTTAAAGACACTAAGGGACTGTTTTCCATCTTTTATAATAATGGCGCAGTGGAAGGGTGGGGGTACCACTGGCCACTAATGATTTCTACCTGCACAGGATCACAACATGGAGGATGGGGGTATCACTGAACACCAGTGAAATCAAATAAAACAAATTTATGAAATCAGAGTGTGGGGGGACCACTAAACACCAGGGCTGTTCAATTATTTATTTGTGTATTTATTTGATGGGAAGGGGGCACAATTGTTGGGTGGGATACCACTAGACACCAGGGAGAATCAGGAGAAGTCAGATCACCTCCTATTTGGCACCCCCCCTTCCATTTCATATACTGTTATGAGAGACAGAAATGCGATTTGTTGAGGTGCAAAAATTCTTTTTCACAAATTGCAAAAAAAGAATCCTTTTTCGTGGTACCTTTTTGGCATTTTGTGGCAAAGGAACAAATCCTTTTTTGCAAATTGCAAAACAGGATCCTGTTTCCTGATTCCTTTTTCCCAATTTACAAAAACAGATTTCAGCATGTTCAGAAAATGCTTTTCTGATTGGTTTATGAAAAAACTAAACCCAGAATCAGACTATATGGGCCCTGATTAGGTAAACACAATCATTGGTGTTTACTGAATTGCTATATTTTTTTATTTGATTTTGTTGCCACCGATAACTGAAAACAAGATGGTGGCAGCACCATAAAGGATTTCCCATTTGCAGCTCAGGATTATCCATTTGCAGCACAGGATCACTCATTTGTGAAACAGAATACTGATTCGAGGCTCAGATCTAACTTTTCCCATAGGAAATAATGGGAAACTTTGACATTTAATAACATTTGAATGGATTAATATTTGTTCACCAGACCTTCAAAAGACACCACTGTGACCCAAAGCCTATATACCCTAAAAAGTTCAGATCAAAATTCCACACTGTTTTTGAGCAGAGGTGTGACAAATAATTTGACCAAAAATGATAATTTATTCATTTTTTGACACTAAATATCTCCACTCCCACACATCCACCTAGAACAAAACTTGGCACATCAAGTGGTCTTTGGTTCCTGATGGAACATGCAAAATTTCATGCAAACTGCTGAAACAGTTGCAAAGTTATTAAAGTGCAAACTTTTGAGTTTAACATAGAAGTGAAGATTTAACCCTAACTATAAAGGTGCGATTGTACCCCTATAATATATTCACTAGGGCAGAGGGAAGGAGAAGGGTGCTGTGGGGACTGGAGGAATGTTGAGATTTAAAAGTACTTGTGAGGTGGTGGGAGTTATATGGCAGTGGGTAGGGTAGGGTAGAGATTTTATGATATTTTTAATTTTTTTAATATAAAAATTCACCAACAAAGTTGGTGCACCAACTGGGAAATTTGCCAAGCTTCACTAACTTTTAATTTCCCAAATTCTTGTCAACTCAACTGGCAAATTAAAACTTTGCAACATCTCCATGAGTTTCTTTTGTTCTCTCATTCACTGTATCCACAGAAAGCTACTACTAGTGAAGGGTTCAATAGGTGACCTGCCAAGTGACCTGAGACAGGGGTGCTTATGAAGCACACCTGTAGCCTCCTATTACTATGCTACCCTGGCGTATATCTGCCAGCATCCAACAGCTGGTACTCTAGAATCACCCACTAACAGTCAGAGATGCCACCAATTGACAGGCTCTGTAATCCGGCTGTTTAGTAAACAAGTTCTTTCCCCTTACTGGCAGGTGAGTGTTAGAATGTTACATCTTTGTTTTCAGTTTGTAGAAGCCGCTCATCAGATTCAAACCAGGATCTGGAGGGGGTCCAGCATACCAGGTTAGAAGCTTGACGGTACACCACCAAGGCTGGCAGAGCAAGTAGTGCATGCTTCTGTGCTTTTGATGGTGCATTATAATTTTTTCCATGAGGTGTGTAGCACATTTTGTTGGAGAAACAGTCATCCCCAACTCTGCGCCTCCACATTTAGTTCATGATAGCAAAGCAAAGGTTCTCCCCTGGTGGGGGGCAAGGACCTTTGAATGAGATGGCTGATCCTTCCTAGAATATCCTTAATACTATAATTCTAATTATGATGTGCATTTTCTTGCAGGACAGTTTTTTTTCACAATTGCTTTAACAGCAATAATCAAGGGGTGGAAACGGCAAACAGATTATACGATGTCCAAGCCTAACTTCACACAGAATGAATTTCATGCTTGAAAGTGATTTTTTCTGCATCTTTATAAAATGCATTTTAATGATGTAGAGATGTATTTTGCTTTTCTTTATTTCCCAATTTTACCTCTGAAATGTTCCTCTTTTGCCTGGATATTTCCTTGATCCCCATTAAAGCAGCAGTATTTGTTAGTTGGCAAAAAATTTCATTATATAGAAAATACTGGTTGGGCAACCATACACAACCAGCCTATTCTGCCACGGAGAGGTTCTGATTACATCAGACCTCAAGTGCAACGCTCAAGAGGGCCAAAGTAATTTGAAGCCTGAGGGGGCAGCATGGGCTCATTGGGCATGTGGTTGCTCAACCAATACTTAGTTTTTTTTTTTTGTTGTTGTTTTTTTTAATAAAAGTGTTTTCATAGTGCTCCATGGCAACAGCAAACCTGCTGGCAGATTCAGTTCAGAACTTGAACTGATTGCTGTGAACATGGCAGCACTGTAAAAAACACCAACTGTCATGCTGATTTCTGATCAGCTGGAACCTTGCTGTACTACAAATGGGTGCAACCACATTCCATAACCTTTGAACTGTGGTACAACAAGGTTTCGGTTGGCATGGAAATCCATTTAGAGCAAATCCTTACAATATGCAATATTATTTTTAAATGTATTTCTGACATCATTGAATTCATCCTCAGTGTATTTTTAGTTTTCTCAGACACTGTTAAAACAGTTTTACAGCTAATTGTGTAATTTCTGACTCACATAATTAAAAATGGCCACCACTAGCAATTTTTACAAATCTCTTCAGCTGAGGTTACTTGCTGAATATAAATGCTAAATTCACACTGTAGATGTATTAACATGGTGTTACCACATGTTTCTGATGGTAAATATCATAATGTTATTTCAAGATACTGGTGATACTGGAGGAGTCTGGACCCACTTCTGCTACTTTTATAAGTCTACCATGTCGATCTATGCCCTTACGCTACCTCCATATGCTCTGCTCTTCTAATTTTGGCATTAGTGATCTATGGACCTATTTGCACTACTTATAGTAGTATAGGTTAATTGGTATGACCCTGTATAGTTTTTTATCAATTTATTTGGATTGTGGGGCTTTGCCAACACACCCATGTCTTATAATCAGGTGGGGCAGAGCCCCCTAACTTAATTAAACTGATAGAAAAAAACTAACAACCATACCAACTATCCCTCACTACTGTAAGCTGGTACATAAGTGGTACAATTGGATCCACAGATCTTCACTAACACCGAAACCAGCAGAGAAGCATGTAGCATAATAGTATTATAGGGTAATTATCACTAATTCCGTGATGTACTACTATGCTATCTGCATGGATCCAGACTCCTCCAGTATCACCAGGATTGTTTATTTATTCATGACTATGTGACTCTGTAGTAGGAACTTTTAAAAATTTCAAAATCCCATATCTTGGTTCAGGAATTAAAGAAAAGGAAAAGAAAATGGATATTTTGATATTTTTTGCCAGACCAACATTATTGCTGAAATAAATAAATAAATAAATATGTGTGTGTGTATATATATATATATATGTGTGTGTCTGTGTGTATATATATATATATACATATACATATATAGATATCTAAACTTGGCTTCCCGGCCAGTGCCTTTTGGGGTAACCATTGGATCACTGCTTGCATGCTGAGGTTCTTTGTCTTTTAGCTTGTTTTTTGGTTTTATTGGATTCGCCACAACATAACCCAGATAGACAATCTTAGGGTAGCTGGTTCATTCCACTGGGGTGTCAAACAGATAAGGCACACTGATGAGTCCTGGTAGGATGAAACATGTGTATGTGTCTTCTGTTAGCACCCTTTGCAGACTGCATGTGAGACCTTTTGGTACCATGCATTTCTGCTTAAAGTTAAACCAGCATAATATACTGTGATAATTTGCATATACAGCCCATGGTGCTTTGCATTATGGGGGTATGTGTGATTTTGTATTTCTTTGAAACTTGGCTTCCCGGCCAGTGCCAGTGGTACTGCTACTTTAAATTTGACATTTCTGTCACTGAATAATTTGAATTTGATGCAGAAAGTAATAATGTATATAGTCACCGAAGTTACAGATTTGTCTTCTTCAGTATGTGTTTTAACTCCAAGCCACACACTGTATAATGAGTTTCCTCAACTGATACTACTGTGTATGCCCAAGGTTTTGCTCATTTGAAGGCAGCAGGTTAAGAGGTAACTAGAATGTCCCCAGTGAAATCTATTGAACAGATTTTCTCCAAAACCAATATGCTGTCACTGTAGAGTCCACGTGATGTAGTGAGCCAAGTTCTAACCTTCTAGGTGAAATCACAGGATGAGAAAATGGAATGATCTCTTCTACTATTTATTTTGTATAGACCTCCCCTTCCTGATGCAGCCCAGACTGTAGCAATGGTGGCAGCAACTGAGAATCAGCAGGGCCCAGGTTTGTTTACTGATTTAAAATGGATGAAGACAAAATGAGTGTAACCATAGAAACATAACGTGTGTCCCACAGTAACCTGTAACACTATTTATATGTAGCAGCCAGCCTTGCCAAACAAGGGCGGCTCAGTTTCCATCAAATGTGTCAACCAGCCACATTAATGTTTTTCCCACATCAAGATTACAGTTCAGGAATAGACAGTTTAGGACATCTCAGTCATGGCAAGCATAAATATTGCCAGTGATGGGACCACTGTGATAGTTGTCTTCTCCATCCCAAGTTCAAATTGTTAACCTGAGATGAATGAACGATGTTTCTTCTCCAGATTGGTCTTGTACCCCACCTATATGGAAGAGTATCAGCCAGTGGTGGGCTTAGTCAACACAGGACACTTATGATACTGAGGTGAGATGGGGGTGTGCAATGCTCTGTGTCTCACTTGTGTTTAAAACACAGGAATAAAACTATTACAGGAAGTTTGAAAATAAGTGTTCTTAATGGGGAAGGTTTTAAAAGTGACCCTGAAGGTGAGGGAAGGAAAAATAAACACTCACACCTCAGCAAATGTTTTGGAATCAAAGAGAATCCACATAGGAAATGATCTTCAGGCTTCACTATGCTGCAGGGGAAGATGCAGGAACAGACATTAACTGAGACTGTGAAAATACAGGGCAACATGATGGTAAGTCTCTGTATCAGTTGTAGTCTTTCCCCACACTTGCTGTGGTATCAAAATGTGTCAGCAATTGTAAAGTCCTTGTGTGGCATTTTGTGGTTGTGGAGCTTGGATGACAGCCTTGGGCAAAACAGATTAGGGTGCAGCACTATGTGATGGTAGTGTGAAACTTGAGTTGAGGAGGATGATGGGGGTGTCT
The DNA here is from genome assembly GCA_016271365.2 of Neoceratodus forsteri. Lineage (NCBI taxonomy): Eukaryota > Metazoa > Chordata > Ceratodontiformes > Ceratodontidae > Neoceratodus > Neoceratodus forsteri. Next base: position 1,321,559,884 of record CM028130.1, read on the forward strand.
TGGCCAAGATCTGGAAAACCTGCTGCTGGTTTGCTAATGATTTGGAAGTGGTAGTTTAACTAATGGGGTTTTTAGCTATCGTAAAGCCTCTTGTACAGCAGGGTAGACTATGGAAAGAAGATGTGGTCACAGCTGGCAGGAGTTAGCTACTGTTTGGAAACAGTTTTTCAACTCTGAACTTGCTGCACTGAGCATGTAAATTCCAATGAAGCCTACTAGTTTAATGAGACTTGGGATGGTAATTGTTTTATGAGAAGGAAATGCATTTTGTTGAAGTGTAGCAATCCTTTTTCTCAAATTGCAAAAAAGGATCCAGTTTCATAATTCCTTTTTCACAATTTGCAAAAAAGGGTTTTGCCATGTTCAGAAAATGCATTCCGATTGTTTTATGAAAAAAACTAAACCCTGAATCAGCCTCTACAGGCCCTGATTAGGTAAACACAACCACGGTGTTTACTAAAGGGCTATATTTTTTAATTTGATTTTGTTGCCACTGCTAACTGAAAACAAGATGGACAGCATTAAGAAAAAGGATTTCCCATTGTCACTCAAGATTATCCATTTGCAGCACAGGATTACCCATTTGTGAAACGGTATCCTGATTTGAGTCTCACATCTAATTTTTTACGTAGGAAATAATATGAAAATTTTAAATGTAATAGCTTCCGAACAAATTAATATTTTATTATTAAAGTGAACAATTGTGAGTTTAACATAGAAGTGAAGATTTAACCCTAACTATAGGGGCACGACCGTGCCTCTATAATATGCATATATATATATATATAGAGAGAGAGAGAGAGAGAGAGAGAGAGAGAAGAGAGAGACAAACAGACAGATAGATAGACAGATTGACAGATAATGTAAATTGATAGAACTTTTAACAATCTACCAGTGGAATGGAAGTTTGCAGTTGAGATCACTAATCATTTCTCTTTTCTAAGAGAGTTAGGTACTGTAAATTGACAAACATCCACTAATTTTGAAGGAAGGTCACACATTTTAGATCCTCACCAGTTCCAGTACATGGAAAATCAAACATGGATTCTATCTTGAAATGTTTCTGGGCTGAGAAAGAAATTAGTAGCTCCAGAAAATATAGAGTATTTTAATAAGATTCGATGCATATGTCTTCAAGAGACTTAGATAAATGAAGAATATGTTAGTTTGAACGGATATAAAACATTTACTAAACCCACAAAAAAAATGGGAAGCACCAAGTTTGGTCGACAGTGACAATGCTGACCTCTCCACAGTGATGGCATAATACCGATGCAGGTATTGTGCTGCCTGTTCTCAAGGTGTTTTGTGTGGGGGGCTGTGCCCCAACCCCCATGTGAGGCTATGCTCCCCAAACCCCCTAGGCTTTAAGATTCCAACTCCAGGTCGGAGTTGGTCTGGGGAGGGGGTGGAACACTGGGGGAAGGTGAAATACAGAAAAAGGAACCGTAATGGTCTTTTTTCCTGTTTCACCATCAGGGTGTCAATGAAAAGGGGTGCACTGAAAAAATGTGGTAGGAAAATTGGCTGGTTAGTCATCTTCTGGAAAAATAAAAAAGACATACAAATGTCAAATATAAAAATAAAAAGTGATACTGCATTGGGACTCTAATAGCTGAAAAGAATAATGAAGAATGCATTATTCTGAATGTTTATCATCTTTAATGCAATGCTAAATACTACGAGATAATTTTTTGGAAGTGCTGGGTAAGATACTGGATGATCTTTTGAATAGGTATCCTGTAGCAAAAATTGTAATAGCCAGATATTTTAATATGAGGGTAGGTACACATAGATGTTTATCATTGGAAGAAGTGCAAATTGAGGCACTATTAGTATTGACAATAATCATTTTTCACATACAAGACACTCTAGAGATGCACATGTCAGTGAAAATGGAAAAAATATATGAATCATTATCCAGCATAATTTTTTTTATTGTAAATGGAAGAACTGAATCAGACAAAGAGGGTGAATATACTAATATCTGTACAAAAGTTTCCTGAATTATAGATTTAGTATGGGTGAATTTCAATGCCATGTCTTTTTGTTCTGATTTAATAATATGAAACAGGACTGAAAGTCCCCACTGTCCAATTGACATTGTTGTTATTCTATGGTATAGACAAAATAGAGTAAACTACCAAAATATACCCATTATGATAAATAACAGAAAGTGTGTAGAATGGGAATAAATCTATACTGAGGAATTTATTGAAAAACATCATAGACCAGATAGTCAAGACAGGAAATGATGCAGCAAGCACAGAGGGAATGTCAGACTTTGAAGGAATAAAAAGGCAAGTAGCTGATTTCATATCCAAAGAAATAAAAATACACAAACATAAAGGGGCTATATGGTATAACAAGGGATGTAAAAATACTAAACATTTATTAAACAGACAAATGAGAACGGTCACAGCAAACCCTAATATTTCAAACAAGAAAAATGTAACACACTACCAAAAAAAATCTACAACATAATTGTAATAACACAGACAACAACTTTTGGAAGAATTTGCATTTGCTATCTCAGATAAAGGCAATCAAAAATTCTTGAATATTGTGTCAAAGAATCCAAGTGTGAAATATATTACATCTATTGAATGGGAAATAGAAGCCTCAGCTTTAATACAAATAGTGCCCAAGTTTTTTTGGGATGAAATTGTTAATGCTGTTTCTTCATGTGCACACCAGAGAGCTCCAGGTCCTGATGGTGTCCATATTGACATAATTTTAAGGCAACTGGAGATTTGGATGCCATATTCAATGACATTGCATAATTATATTAACGATATGGTTCAAATCCATGCATGATGGAAGAGAAACATAATAGTACTAATATTTAAAAAGATAATAAAATAAAACCTTACTTGCTATAGACCTATCAGCCTCATCAATTGTACACGTAAAATGTATTAAAAAGTTTTAAATAATAGATTATTATCACGGATAGAAGATAAGATTTTAAGTGAAGGACAGGGAGTGTTCCGTTTTTAGTCATTCCACAACAGATCAATAATTCATACTGTCTCATTTACCTTGCCAATATAAAATCATATATATATACTGTATATAATATAAAAAAAACTATATTGTGTCTTTATAGATTTAAAAGTGACTTTTGAAAAGATAAATAGACTCCTTTTATTGAAATATTTAGGGACTATAGGGATAGGTAGCTCATTATTAAAAAACGGTTACAGTTTTATAGTCACAAAATATTACACAGATCAGATATAATACATTGGGGAAATAGAAGTAAGGAATTCATCACCAGCAAGGGAGTTAAACAAGTTTGTAATTTATCCCCCTTGTTATTTAATCTGTATCTAAACATATTATTGCAGAAACTGTACAACACAGGTTTTCATCCTCCAATGATAGGAAATCATAGTTGACCATGTTATAGTGCTACAGTAGCACCACTATAGTTAGGGTTGAGCAGGGGTATTAATGTTAAACCAGAATTTTTGCACCTAAATAACCTTGCCTTCGTTTAGCAAATTAGCACAAAATTTGGTATATGTGGTCAGGTTGCCTGAGTCTGAAGATGTGGAAAGTTTTGTGATGGCATCTAGTATGGTTTTGAGATACAGAGGATCAAAAATGTGAAAAAAAAATATATATTTTTTACTTAACATTTTTGCTGTCACATACAGACTAGGCAGTCTGGAATTTTTCCATGAAATTTTTAGGGATGATGGGATCTGTGCCAAGGTTGTGCCTTTGGATGGTTTGGTGGAAACATATTGTAGAGTTTTTGACTGACAATGTTTTTTTGGGATAACACTGAAGTTCTCCCAGTAAATTTTGACCAATATACTTCAGTTGATAAACTTTGACCGATAAACTTTGATCAGTAAACTCTGGTAAATTCAAAAAATGGTCAACATTTTGCACCTAAATAACTTTGCTTTAATTTAACAAATTAGCACAATATTTGGCATGTGTGGTCAGGCTGCCAGAGTATGAAGATGTGGAAAAGTTCATGATGGCAACTTGTATGGTTTTTGAGATACACAGAGTCAAAAAAGTGAAAAAAAAAACTTTTTTTTTTCCTGTATTTAACATTGGGATTTTTGCTTTCACCTTTAGCCTAAATAGTCTGGAAGTTTTCCATGAAATTTTCAGGGATGCTGGGTCTGTGCCAAGGATGTGCTTTTGGATGGTTTGTTGAAGAACTCTTGTGCAGTTTTTGAATTATTTTTTGAGATAACATCAAAGTTTGGCTGATAAACTTTGATCGGTAAATTAAAACAACAGGTTGAAGTTAACATAAACTTTGATGAGAAAATTAAAAAAAAAACAGTTGCAGTTCAATCTGAAAATTAAAAAAAGTTTGACCACTTTATGGCATTGATTTGTGGTTTGTATCAGTGAGTGGAGAACGGATCAAGAGAGGGCTTGTGCACAGTAGGACCTTGATAACCACTGGCAACAGCAGCACAGAGTCTGTCCCTTAAAGTGGAGAGGTGCACACTAAGGAGCTGTGAATTCACTAGCTGCATCCAGCCCACCTGGGTCTGATTTCCACCACTTCCACTTGCATAGTGTGTGACCCTGAGCAAGTCACATAACCTCCACTGTGCTCCTGGATTGCCCTGGAATATATTTGGCCACAGCAACATATATATGAACATCTATGGAGAGATGGAAGTACATGGCTTGGAGGACACTGTGCTCCCACAGGAAAATAAGGATACAATTATACAATCTGACAAATTATGTATGGATGGGGCTCCCATAGCCAAATAAGAATTTGATTGTACTTTCTCAAAAAGCAAGGAAACTCATGGTAAGAAACTTCATAACTGAACTAGTTAGGGTTAAAGTGATAAAAGTAGGAACATTTAACATTAGAGTTTCCAACCCTAGCTCCCACTGCAGGCAGCACAGCATGTGTGGGGTGTGACTTGGGGTTCTTGAGCCTAGTGCTCACCCTGTTATCATGCAGTGCACACATCTCAGCATGTTAAGTGATAGGATGGGGTGAGCATTAGGCTTGAGAACCACAAAGTGACATCTCACACCTGCTGTTCTGCCAGCGGAGGGGTGATAGGGTTGGAAACCTCAATGCTGCATTTCCCTTATTTTTTGCTTTAACCCTAACTAGTGCATTAATGAAGTTTTTTGCCATGAATTTGACATATGCAGATAATAAAGACAAAGAATCTCTGTGCACAAGCGCTGAGGCAATGGTTACCCCAAAGGCACCCTTTGCAAAGTGTCTGAGAGGCCTTTCGGCACCATGCATTTCTGCTTAAAGTTGAACCAGCATAATATTCTGTAGTGATTTGCATATGCAGACCATGATGCTTTGCATTGTGGGGGCATATGTGATTTTGTATTTCTTTGAAACTTGGCTTCCCGGCCAAATGCCCTTTGGGGTAACCATTGCCTCACTGCTTGCGCATAGAGGTTCTTTGTCTTCTAAATTGTTTTTTTGTTTTAATTGGGTTCACCACACCATAACCCAGATAGACCATCTATGGGTAGCTGGTTCATTCCACTGGGGTGTCAAATAGATGAGGCATACTGATGAGTCCTGGTGGGATGAAACACGTGTCTGTGTCTTCTGTTGGCTGTCTTTGCAAACTGTGTGAGAGGCCTTTCGGCACTATGCATTTCTGCTTGAAGTTGAACCAGCATAATATTCTGTGGTGATTTGCATATGCAGCCCATGATGCTTTGCATTGTGGGGGCATGTGTGATTTTGTATTTCTTGAAAACTTGGCTTCCCAGCCATATGCCCTTTGGGGTAACCATTCGTGATACCCTACAGGGGGCATGCCTCAGACAGCTAGTGTTGGAACCCACTTGAGAGGGCGCAGTCTTAGACTTGGTACTCTCAAATGGGGATGGAGAAATTATCCCAGATTTAGAAGTGGGTAGCCATCTGGGAACAAGCAACCACCAAACAGTCTGGTTGATGATAAATACAGCCTTGGAGTCAAGCCATACAAAAGCAAGAGTACTGGACTTTATGAGGGCTGACTTAGGGAAAATGGGAGAGTGCCTCAGAAAAGCACTAGCAAATGGGCAAGAAGGAGAGGTGGAGGAACAATGAGGAAAAATCGAAACAGCCATCACAGAGGCAACAAGCCTTTGTGTGAAGCAAATCAGCAAAACAAAATGAAGGAAAAATCCACTATGGTTCTCAATAAAGGTGACGGGGAAGGTTAGGGAGGAAAAAGGTAGCATTCAGGAAGTATAAGAAAACACAGAAGGAGCAGGACAGAGAAGTGTACCAGTTAAAGCAGAAGAAAGTGGGGAAGGCAATCAGAATAGCAAAGGCCCAAATTGAGGATAAGATAGCCTACTCAGTTAAGAAGGGGGATACAACCTTCTATAGGTACATCAGGGAGCATAGAAAGACAAAGGTAGGGATAGTGAGGCTAAATAGAATGGACGGTGGGTGGGCAGAGAGGGACAGTGAAAAATCAGGGATACTAAATGAATACTTCTGCTCAGTATTCACAAAAGAAGAGGAGGGGAGATACATAAACCAAGGAATAGAAGCACTCTGGATAGGGGGGTTAATACAAGTACATTCACAGAAGAAAGGGTCCTGAAAGAACTCCTAAAACTGAAGGTGGACAAAGCAATGGGACCTCATGGGATTTACCCCAGAATTCTAAAATGGCTAAGGGGAGAACTAGCGATGCCATTGACTACCCTTTTTAACAAATCATGGGAGGATGGTGTGGTACCTAAGGACTGGAGGAGGGTGGATGTGATTCTCCTTCACAAAAGTAGGAACAAGACAGAGGCAGGTAACTACAGACCTGCAGGTTTGACCACAGTGGTAGGAAAAATAATGGAATCACTTCTGAAGGAAAGAATTGTTGAGTACCTAGAGGTCAGTGGGGCACAGGACCCAAGGCAACATGGATTCACAGTGGGAAGGTCATGTCAGATGAATCTAACAGATTTCTTTGACTGGGTGACCAAAGTAGTAGACCAAGGAGGGGCTGTGGACATGGCCTACCTAGAATTTAGCAAGGCATTTGACACAGTCCCACACAAAAGATTAATAAACAAGTTAGCCAACTTGGGAGTGAGTCCCAGGGTTGTAGCCTGGGTAAAATGTTGGCTGGACAACAGGATGCAGAGGGTAATAGTAAAGGGAGTCCACTCCAAAGAAAGGGGGATTACTAGTGGGGTACCGCAGGGTACAGTACTGGGATCGGTCCTCTTTAATGTCTTTATAGGTGACATTGCAGAGGGACTGGAAGGGAAAGTATGCCTCTTTACAGATGACACAAAGATCTGCAAGAGGATTGATACATAAGGGGGGTTGAAAGGATGAGAAGGGACTTGGCAAGATTGGAGAAATTGTCAAAAGTATGGCAGCTTATATTTATTGCAAACAATTGCAAAGTAATGCACCTGAGAGACAAAAACCCAGTGAAAGAGTACATACTGTGGGGGGAGGTACTGAAAACAACAAAAATGGAAAGGAACCTAGGGCAGTTATATCAGATGACTTAAAGGTACTTAAAGGTAGGCAAGCAATGTAAGAAGGCAGTACAGAGGGTTAGGGAGATACTGGGATGCATAGGGAGAGGCATCACCAGTAGAAAACAAGAAGTTGTTATCCCTCTGTACAGACAGTTGGTGAGATGCCATCTTGAATACTGCATGCATATTTGGAGACCCCATCTCTGCAAGGACTTAGACAGCATGGAGGCAGTCCAGAGAAGGGCAACTAAAATGGTGCAGGGTCTGCACTGGAAGCCATATGAAGTGAGACTAAAGGAGCTTAATATGTATACCCTTGAGGAAAGGAGTGGGGGACATGATAGAAACATTTAAGTACCTCAAGGGAATCAACAAAGTCCAAGGAGGTAGCATCTTTCAGAAAAAGAGATGCACAAGAACAAGGAGGCACAATTTGAAGATAGAAGTGGGATGGTTTAAGGGCAATATGAGGAAGTATTTTTTCATGGAAAGGGTGGTGGATGCATAGAATGGCCTTCTTGAGGAGCTCATGGGGTCAAAAACAGGGGGAATTCAAGAATGCATGGGACAGACAGAAAGCAATTCTAGGGGGGGTTAGGAGGAAGTACGCTGTTGGTTAACTAGGATCTGCAGCTTATCCAATAGGTAGGGAAAATGGGGAGACTGTGTGGGCCAAGCGGTCCTTATCTGCTATCAAAGTCTATGTTTCTTTGTTTCCATGTAAACCAATGGGACTTTCACGAAAGTTCCACTGTTAAACAGCTCCAAAACAGCAATCTCTTTGCCACTTCATTGAAAGACAGCAGTTAGGACTTTTGGGCTGAAATTTGCAGGGTGGCAAGTTCTTGCCCGACGTAGTGCCTTTTGCTGGCTTGGTGAAATAATGTACACTGGCTCCTGAGTTACAGCAGTCTGAATTTACACATTTTCCCTTAAGATAGCATTGTGATGGCCGCAGTGCCTTTCGGCACCTATGTCTCGAAAACAATTTGAGATACAGATTTTTTGCTAAGCGCATATTAGTACACCTTTAGTTGTACTAAGTATGCATGGAGGTGGCCAGGTGATGAATACAACTGAGAAGGAATTTTTTCCAAAGTTGCTATGGTTACTGAGATATTGCCACATTTGCAGTACAAGGGTTACTGGGAATGCCTCTAGTCCTGCACTATGTGTCTGTACTTATGGGTAGGTGGGAGCGCAGTGCCCAAAGGATCCACACTCCCACCTGTGCAACCATTTATGCTAAAGTGGGAGCACTGGGCCCTCCTATACTATACCTCTACATTCATGTGTGGGTGGGAGCACAGGGCCCAGAAGGCCCTTTGCTCCAACCTATGGATATGATTATGCAAAACTAAAAGCACATGGCCTTCCTGCACTTTGTCTCTACACTTCTGGGTAGGTGGGAGCGCAGGGCCCAGAGGACCTACTCTCCCAACTATGCATCTAATTTAGCAGAACTGTGAGTACAGGACCGTCCTGCGCTATGCCTCTACACTTATGGGTGGGTGGGAGTGCAGGGCCTGGAGGGCCCACCCTCCCACCTATGGATACCATATAAGTAACATTTCACATTCTCAAAAAGAAGGGAAATTCATTACAAAAAAACTCCATTATTGCATTAGTTAGGGATGATTCTACACCAACAAAAGTCTGGAAATTCAATGTTAGGGTTACCAATCCTACCCCTGTCACACACACACATACACACACACACACATTCCACAGATCAACAGGTGCTGGGGTGTGCCTTTGGGGTCTTCATGCCTAACTCTCAACCCATTCTCCTATGCTGTACTATCTCAGTTTGTTTACAGATGGAATGGGGTGAGAGTTAGGGTCAATGGTCTCAAGGCACCCACTGGCACCTGTTGTTCTGTGGAGGTGAGACTGAGTGTGTGTGTGTGTGGGGGGTGGGTAGGGTTGGTAATTCTAACAGTGAATTTCCAGACTTTGATGGTGTGAAATCAATCCTAACTGATACATCAATGGAGTTTTTTGCAATATATATATATATATACACACACACAAATACATACATATATATGTGTATAAATAGATGTGTGTACATATATATATATATATATAATATATATTCATGGCAAAACACTCCATTTAATGCATCAGTTAGGGTTGTTCCACAGTGATAAAAGCAAGGAAATTTGATGTTAGGGTTTCCATCCTTGCACCCCATACCCACCCGCCCCATCAACAGGCATTGGGGTGTGCTTTGGGAGTCATCAGTCTAACTCTTACCCCATCCCATGTGTAAGCAAGCTGAGGTGGTGCAGTATAGGAGAATGGGGTGGAGATAGGACAACTGACCCTATTGCAAACCCCGATGCCTGTTGGTGGAGCGGGCGGGTGGGGTGGGGTACAAGGGTGGTGGGAACCCAACATCAAATTTCCTCACTTTTGTCACTGTGGAACAACTCTAACTGATGCATTAAATGGAATGTTTTGCCTTGAATTTACCTTCTTTTTGAGAATGTGCACTATAAATAGTGAAGTAACGGTAATGCAATTGCAAGTGCAAACGGTAACACACATTGTGACCCAAACATTAATGGTAACGCAAACAGTGATAGAAACACAAGCATAAATGTTACTGAAAACAGAAACACAAATGCAAGCTTGCATGCAAACACAAATCGTAACACGCATGGTCACGGTAACACAATTGGAAACATAAATGCTGACGGTAACATCAACGATGACGCCAAAGGAAACACAAACGCAAAGGGGAAATGCAAATGGAAGCACGTACGCGAATGGTAATGCACACGGTGATGCAAACGTAAATGATAATGCAAACAGGAATAGAAAATGCACGTGCAAATGGTAACGGAAACAGAAACACAAATGCAAGTGGGCACGGAAACGCAAACTGTAACATGCATGGTCATGGTAATGCAATTGGAAATGCAAATGGTAACGGTAACAGCAACGATGACACCAAAGGAAAGACAAACGTAAACATAAGAGGGTACGCAAATGCAAATGGTAATGCACACGGTGACGCAAAATGCAAACAGAAACAGTAGTGGAAACCCAAATGGTAACAGTAACGCAAATGCAACCACAAACGAAAACGCAAAGCAAAATGCACATGGTGGTGTACACGGGAAAGCTAACACAAACGGGTACGGAAATGCTAGTGAGAATGCTAACTGTAACAGTAATGGAAGCGCACACCCTGTTTTTGGCCAACAGCTGCATAGAGAAACACACTGAGTACAAAGAATGTGTACTTAATAATGGGCCTCGGAGCAGAAAATGAGCACTTGGAATACTAAATTGCTTATATCTCAGAACCATATGACATAGAAAAAAAATTAAAATTTCATATGATTTATGATTTTCCTGACTAGTTTTGTACTTAGCCCCCTAGTGGGGTGCTAAATATTTTTCTCCAATGAAAAGTCTGTATCTCTAAGCGTTTCCAAGATACGGGCCCCAAAAGGCGTGGCGGACACCGCAATGTTAGTCTATGGGAACAATTGTCACCTTTGGAGTATCGTAACTTTGCATCCCTGCAATAGCTTGTCACCAACCACCAAAAGGCGCATCTGTGGGATGTTGGCTTTCTTCCTCCAAATTTCAGCCCAAAAGACATAACCGTTCTTTTGCAGCAGGGTGGCAAATAATTCCTGTTATTTGGGCCATAGTGTCACAAAGTAGTGTCGCAAATCACAACACTTTCACAAAAAAAATCATGAAAGTGTCACAAATTTGGCACTACTTTGCAACACTACGGATTACAAAAATTTGAAAAACATATTTTTGGGGGTGTTTATCCCCCCAAAAAAGACATGGCTAGCATCCTCAGGGCTCGACTAGGTGAATACAAAAAGTACTGTGTCCCTAGAGGGTCCCAAATTTAAATGCCAAGCATTTCTGCGACCAGTAACTGAAAAAAAAAATGGCTGAGTCACGACACTACAGGGGTCACTTGCAACACTAAAAACTGCATTTGTGACACTGTCGAACTTTTTGTTAACTTTTCCCATTGACTATAATGGGAAACTTGTTTTTTTGAATAACTTTTGAACCGTTTAATATTTTTTCATGAAATCTTTGAAAGGCACATCAGGAACCCTGGCCACATGTTCCCTGAAGCTTGCGGACCAGTCACACAAACCTTGCAACCTGTAGGCGCTAGCAAAAAATGCACAAAAAAGCATAAATGCTCTACAGAATGTCACTTTATAACTCTGCAACCGTATCTCTGACCATTACGAAACTTGGCAGATCCCGAGATCTATGGTACTACTCCATGCCTGTCAAATTTTAGGCAAATTTGTCATATGGTGGCAACATTATTAGGCTGCAAATTTCACACTTTAACCTTAAATGGTGTACTCAACCATAACTATAGTGGCACTACCATGCCACTATAACATATATATCTATATCTATATATATATATATATATATATATATATATATATATATATATATATATATATATATATTCATTGCAAAAAACTTTGTTAATGTATCATTTGGTATTAAAGTGACAAAGGTGGGGAAATGAGATGTTAGGGTTGAGTCCCTTGCACCCCCACCCCACCTCCCCATCCTCCACACACCGACCGATGCCTGGGTGCTCCATGGGGTCATCAGGTCCAACATGCACCCCATTCCATGTGTAAACAGGTTGACGTGCTACAGTAAAGGAGAATGGGATGAGAGTTAGGCCTCACAACCCCATGGCACACCCAGCATCTGTCAGGGTGTACCAGTATAGTTAGGGTGAAATGGCACATCTATGTTAAAGTCCAGACTTTGAACTTTAATAACTTTGGAGCCATTCAATGGATGTACATGACATTTGGCATGCATAATCTCTTTGGGTCAGACTCTTGGCTTGCCAAATTTCATGGGAATCCATCTAGTGATTTATTTGTCAGTCTGGATCTCAGAAACAGCTTTCAGTAATTTGTCTGAAATCTTTAGGGTAGAAAACCCTTAGGTCGCAGATGTGCCTTTTGTAGGTTTGGTGAAAAAGTATTAATCCATTCAAAAGTTATGCTGTTTTTAATTTTTCCATTATTTCCTCTGGGAAAAATTATATGTCAGGCATGAAAGATATATTTTTCACACGTTAGGAATATTGAGCTAAAAATAACAGCTTATTTTCAAACAATAGGACTAGTTTGTGAAAAATACCAGCTTCTTTTCACAAAGAATGCTGGTATTTTTAACACAGTTCACAGTCCTGCAGTCGATTCAGCTGTGTTGTAGCCGCCATCTTGTTTTGCTAGTTAGTGAGAATTGAACATTTTAAACACAAACAAGAAAAATCAGAAAACAGCTAAAGAAAATCTCTTTAGGTGTTTTCTGATGTTTTATTTTGTGTTGTAAGCTGGATCCAAACAAGTTTTTCTCTAGGGAGCCAGCTTATACAAAGAACAGCTTGGAATCTGCTCTCTGTATGAGAAGAGTGGTATTTTCCTGACTTCTACAGCCACAGCTGGAATTCATTCTGCCATCTGCAGAGTCATGGAAGACCACTTTGTGTGCTTTGTGTGCACAATACATGGTGTGTACTGGACATACTGGGAGCCCACCCCAGTGTGCCCAAATGTGTTATTTATTTGTAAATACTTGTTTACATGCTGTAGCATGTCAGCCTCTTTACACATGGAATGGGGTGAGAGTTAGGCCTAATGACACCATGGCACACCCCGACGCCTGTTGGTGTGTGGAGGATGGGGTGGAGTGGTAGGGTGGGGGGGTAAGGTGCTCAACCCTAACTGTTCATTTACCTACTTTTGTCGCTTCAACCATAACTGATGCTTTGATGAAGTTTTTCAATGAATTTCCTTACTTTTTGAGAAAGTGCAATGCAAGCTGACCATCTGTGCATAACGATATGCATCTGTGGGAGTGTGGGCCCTCCAGGCCCTGCGCTCCAACTTACACATAACAAAGGAGCCATACAGTAGCCCTATAGGGCTAAAAAGGAACCCTTGTAACACTAATTTGCCAATATCTCAGTAACCATGCAAGCTATGAAAGAAATTCATCTTCAGTTGTAATCACAACTTCGAAACCTCCACGCGTGCTTAGTCCACCTAAAGGTGGACTAAGCTCTGGGTAGCGAAAAATCGGTATTTCACATAGTTTCCAAAATTCTCAAGAAAGGGGAATTTTTCCTTCCAAATGGGGATGTTATGACTCCCCTTTCATGAGATAACAAAATCCTTGATCGAGAGCCCAATCCCTGTTCGCAAAACATACATAGAAATCTAAGACTGAACTGAGCATGCTCAGAACCCAAACAGTCAAAATTAAATAACTTTGGAATAGATTCATATTTTTTCACCAAACCTATGCTGGATTGTTCTTTGACCAAACATCTTTCTACCCTGTAAATTTCAGACCAAAACACCAAATGGTGTGGCCGCAGCGTGATGGGCAAAAAAGGTGAAAAATGCATTATTTGGAACTTTGTTGCACAAAAACAGCAAGTCCAATCAAAACACAACCTGGTAAATCAAGAGAGCTACCACACAAAACCGTGCATTCCAAATTTTGTGCAAATCCATTGAACGGTTGCAAAGTTATTAAGCTGCAAAATTTAGGCTTAAACATTAAATTGCCTACTCAACCCCAGCTATACTGATGTGACCACCACACCAGTATTATATATATATATATATATATACATATATATATATAGTGGCATGGTAGTGCCACTATAGTTTGGGTTGAGTACCCCATTTAAGGTTAAAGTGTGAAATATTGCAGCTTAATAACTTTGCCACCATATGATGGATTTACCTGAAATTTGGCAGCTTAATAACTTTGCCACCATATGATGGATTTACCTGAAATTTGGTGGACACAGAGCAGTATCATATATCTCTGGATCTGCCAAGTTTTGTAGCGGTTGGGTATATAGTTGCAGAGCTATAAAGTGCAATAGAAAGTTGCATTTATGCTTTTTTGCGCATTCTTTGCTCGCACCTACAGGTCACAAATTTGTTTGACTGGTCTGAAACCTTCAGAGAACATGCATCCAGGGTCCCCGTTGTGCCTTTTGAAGATTTTGTGAAAAAATATGAAATGGTTCAAAAGTTATTAAAAAACAAGTTTCCCATTATAGTCAATAGGAAAAGTTAACAAAAAATTTGAGTGTCGCAAATGCAGTTTTTAGTTTCGCAAATGAGCCCTGTAGTGTCGTGAGTCAGCCACTTTTTTTTCAGTTACTGGTCACAGAAATGCTTGGCATTTAAATTTGGGACCCTGTAGGGACACAGTTCTTTTTGTTGAGCCCTGTTGAGCCCTGAGGACACTAGCCATGTCTTTTTTTGTGGTGTTAAACACCCCAGAAATATGTTTTTCAAATTTTTGTAAACTGTAGTGTTGCAAAGTAGTGTTGCACTTGTGACACTTTTGTGATTTTTTTTTTGTGGAAGTATTGTGATTTGCAACACGATGCCCAAAAAGTAGGAAATATTTGCTACCCTGCTGCAAAAGAACAGTTCGGTCTTTTGGGCTGAAATTTTGAGGGAAGAATGTCAAAATCACACAGATGTGCCTTTTGGTGGTATGGTGACAAAATATTAGAGGGCTGAAAAGTTACAGTACTCCGAAGTTGACTTTTTTCCCATAGACTAACATTACGGCATCCGTCGCGCCTTTTGGGCCCGCATCACTGAAACGCTTAGAGATACTAGCCAGGAGGGGGCCGCTTGACTACCCGAGATATTGAAAATGTATGTTTTTTTATTCAGATGGGGCAGAACGAAGCCCCCTGAGCAAAACCCACCCTCATATAACATTCTAGGGCACCCCTGGGCAACAAAAATCTATTTTAAAATCTGGCCATCTTGTCTCTCGCTCTTTATTCACGACCGAGCAATTTCTTTGATCGCGAGCCTGCAAATTCATTGATCCCGTGATTCTGTGATCGCAATTGTGCATCACGAGCAAGGGACGAGATGGCCAGATTAAAAAATCTATTTTGTTAGTCAAGGGGTGTGCTAGGAAGACAAATGAGGGTGGGTTTTACTCAGGGGTTTCATTCTGACGAACCATGGTGGTGGTTTGCAGCAATTCTTTTAATTTTTGGATTTATAAGATTTTTTTATTCTTTGACCATGAGCCTGCAAATTCTTTGATTGTGAGCCTGCAAATTCTTTGATCATGAGATTTTTTGATTGCCATCTTTGATCGCGAGATAGGGACAAGATGGGCAGATTTTTTATAATGGAATAGATAGAGAAATGTTACCAATCTTTAACATTTAATATCTCGAAGACAGTTTGGTCTTTTTACTTGAAATTTGGAGGGTGTTTACGTCATGTCCTATAGATGTGAATTATGGTGTTTATGTGTCGGAGAAAATTTTTTCACGGAGATATTGCGTGACGCACTTTACGTGTTTCGGACAGTGTTTTGTTTGTGGTGGTGGCTTGAAATTGATAGGATACCTAGCCTTAGAGTCATGGATGTAGTTTTCAGTTGTTGAGTGTGTCAACAGGTGCGGAACTGTGCCAGTCTGACAAATGAAAATCTCATACATTAAAATGTTATGTCTCAGACACGGTTTGGTCTTTTCACTTGAAATTTGGAGGGTGTTGATGGCTTGTTCTGTGGATATAAATTACAGTGTTTCCATGTCCGAAAATGTTTTTTGATGGAGATATGGTGTGGCACAGTTTACGTTCTGTGGACAGCGTTTTGATTGTGGTGGTGGCTTGAAATTGATAGGATACCTATCCTTAGTGTCATGGATGTAGTTTTCAGTCATTGTGTCTGTTACATGTCAATCGGTGTGGAACTGTGCTGCTCTAACGAATGAAAATTTCTAATTTTGACATGTCATATCTTGCACACGGTTTGGTCTTTTTACTTGAAATTTGGAGGGTGTTGATGGCATGTCCTTTAGATGTTAATAGAGGTGTTTACGTGTCAGACAATATATTTTTTGCTGAGATATTGTGTGGCACACTTTAAGTTTTGTGGGCAGTGTTTTCTATTGTTCTACTAGAATAACATTTGCTTGATGGCTGGCTTTGCTGTTGTGAATGTACTTTTTAGTCATTGGGTGTGTAATGTGGCCTGGCACTAACAAGTTAGTGGGGTCCACCAATTTGCGCAACTTTCTACTTTTCTATTCTTTCTTAAAAAAGTAAGGAAATTCTATGCAAAAAACTTCATTAATGCATCAGTTAGGGTTCTTCTACAGCAAAAAAAGTGAGGAACTTTGATTTTAGGATTACCACCCATTGCACCCCACCCCCAGCCCGCCCCCATCACCAGGCATCGGGATGTGCATTTGGGTCGTTGGCTCTAACTCTCAACCCATCCCATGTGTAAACAAGCTGAGGTGGGGCAGTGTACAGTAGGAGAATGGGATGAGCGTTAGGGCTGATGACCCCAACGCACAACCCAATGCCTGGTGGTGGGGGCAGGCTAGGAGTGGGGTGCAAGGGGTGATAACCCCAAAATCAAATTTCTCACTTTTGTCGTAGTAGAAGAACCCTAGCTGATGCATTAATGAAGTTATTTGCATAGAATATATATATATATATATATGTGTGTGTGTGTGTGTGTATATATATATATATATATATATATATATATATATATATATCCCTGGTGTTCAGTGGTATCCCCACCCTCTGATTGTCATCCCTGTAATATTTCTTTCCCTGGTGTTTAGTGGCACACCCCACCCTCTGAGTCTCCTTCATGTAAATAATTTAAGTATCCATGGTGTCAAGTGGCACCCCCCCTTGGTATTTATGCTTGCCCTGGTGTCTAATAGCACCCCCTTCCCCACACTCAGATGTCCCTTTGAGCCTGAAAAGAACATCTCTGAAGAACATTGCTGAACATCTTATTTAAACCAGCAATGACATGCATCAGGCTGAAACTAATCTAGATAGTGGGGGAATGTAAACTTGCAATTTTTGCACTAATCACTGAGCCACCAAACTGCAATTTCTAATTGTTGTGATACACAAAAACACTGACTGATACATTTACACATATATACATGTATATTACAGTATAACATAACAGTGCACTGTCTGCACACACAGAGCATTCCCAGACATTTTTTGTACATAGAAACATAGACTTTGATGGTAGATAAGGACCACTTGGTCCACCTAGTCTGCCCATTTCCCTACCTAGAGGATAAGCTGCAGATCCTATTTAACCAACAGCCTATTTCTTCCTACCCCCACACAAATTGCCTTGTGTTTGTCCCATGCATTCTTGAATTCTCCCACTGTTTTAGACCCCACAACCTCCTCAGGAAGGCTGTTCCATGCATCCACCACCCTCTCTGTGAAAAAATACTTCCTCACATTGCCCCTGAGCCATCCCCCCACTATCTTAAAATTGTGTCCCCTTGTTCTTGCACATCTCTTTTTCTGAAAGATGCTACCCTCTTGGACTTTGTTGATTCCACTGAGGTACTTAAACATTTCTATCATGTCCCCCCTCTCCCTCCTTTCCTCAAGGGTATACAAACTAAGCTCCTTTAGTCTCTTCTTGCATGGCTTCTCTTGCAGACCCTGCACCATTTTAGTTGGCCTCCTCTGAACTGCCTCCATCCTGTCTATGTTCTTGCGGAGATGGGGTCTCCAGAACTGGACACAGTACTCCAGATGGGGTCTCACCAACTGTCTGTACAGGGGGATAACAACTTCTTGTTTTCTGCTGATGATACCTCTCCCTATACATCCCAGTATCCCCCCAGCCCTCCCTACCACCTTCTCACATTGCTTGCCAACCTTAAGGTCATCTAATATGATTACCCCAGGTCTCTTTCCATTTTTGTTGTTGTTACTACCTCCCCTCCATTGTGTAATCTTCCCCAGGGTTTTTGTTTCCCAGGTGCATTACTTTGCACTTCTTTGCATTGAATCCAAGCTGCCATACTTCCGACCATTCATCCAACCTTGCCAAGTCCCTTCTCATCCTTTCCACACCTCTTTGTGTATCAACCCTGTTGCAGATCTTTGTGTCATCTGCAAAGAGGCATACTTTTCCTTCCAGTCCCTCTGCAATGTCACTTATAAAGACATTAAAAAGGACTGGACCCAGTACCGAATCCTGCGGTACCCCACTAGTAACCCCCCTCTCTTCAGAGTGGACTCCATTCGCAATTACCTTCTGTGTCCTGTTGTTCAGCCAATGTTTTACCCAGGCTACCATTTTGGGACCCACTCCCAAGCTGGTTAATTTGACTACTAATCTTTTGTGTGGGACTGTGTCAAATGCCTTGCTAAAGTCTAGGTAGGCCATGTCCACAGCCCCTCCCTGGTCCACTACTTTGGTCACCCAGTCAAAGAAATCAATTAGATTTGTCTGACATTACCTTCCCACTGTTAATCCATGCTGCCTTGGGTACTGTGCCCCACTGGCCTCTAGGTACTCAACAATTCTTTCCTTCAGAAGTGATTCCATCACTTTCCCTACCACAGCGGTCAAACTGACAGGTCTGTAGTTTCCTGCCTCCATCTTGGTCCCACTTTTGTGAAGGGGAATCACATCCACCTTCTTCCAGTCCTCAGGTACCACACCATCCTCCCATGATTTGTTAAAAAGCGTAGTCAGTGGTGTCACTAGTTCTCTGCTTAATTCTTTTAGAATTCTGGGGTGAATTCCACCTGGCCCCATTGCCTTATCCACCTTCAGTTTTGGGAGTTCTTTCAGAACCCTTTCTTCTGTGAAAGGACTGGAATCAACCCCCCTCTCCAGAGTGCTTCTGTTAATTGGATTAGGCACCTCCCCCACTTCCTCTTTTGTGAATACTGAACAGAAGTATTCATTCAGTATCCCTGCTTTCTTACTGTCACTCTCTGCCCATCCACCATCCATTCTATTCAGCCTCACTATCCCTCCCTTTGTCTTTCTACGCTCCCTGATATATCTATAAAAGGTTTTATCCCCCTTCTGAACTGAGTTAGCTATCTTTTCCTCAGTTTGTGCCTTTGCTATTCTGACTACCCTCCCTGCTTCCTTCTGCCTTAACTGGTACAGTTCTCTGTCCTGCTCCTTCTGTGTTTCCTTATACTTCCTAAATGCTATATTTTTCTCCCTAACCTTCACCGCCACCTCTTTTGAGAACCATAGTGGCTTTTTCTTTTGTTTTGATTTGTTTATTTGCTTCACACAAAGGCTTGTTGCCTCTGTGATGGCAGATTTGATATTTTCCCATTGTTGCTCCACCCCTCCTTCTAGCCTGTTTGCTAGTGCTTTTCTAAGGCACTCTCCCATCTTGCCAAAGTCAGCCCTCCTGAAGTCCAGAACCCTCACTTTTGTATGGCTTGACTCTGTAGCAGAGTTTATCATGAACCACACTGTTTGGTGGTCACTTGTTCACAAATGGCTACCCACTTCTAGATCTGAGATCCTCTCACTGTCTCCATTTGAGAGTACAAGGTCTAAGATTGCTCCCTCATGAGTGGGTTCCAAAGCTAGCTGTTTGAGGCATGCACCCTGAAGGGCATCAAGAATGACCCTGCTTTTGGATGTGGCTGCTGCAAAGGTGCTCCAGTTAACATCTGGCATGTTAAGGTCCCCATCAACAGTATCTCCCCTTTCTCTGCCATCCTAAGTATGTCTTCTATCATATCCTGTTCCATTCCCTTCCCCTGACATGGGGGTCTATATACAACCCTTGTGCGGACTGTTGTGCCATTTCCAGTCTCTAAGGTGACCCACAGTGCCTCCTCTCCTCCCTGTTTACTCTTTTGTTCAGTTGATTTTATCCCTTCCCTTACATAGAGAGCTACTCCACCCTCTTCTGCCCTCCCTGTCTCTCCTGTAGGTTGTGTACCCTGGTATGTTAACATCCCAGTCATGGTTCTCTGTGTACCATGTTTCTGTGACTGCTACAATATCCAGGCATCCCTCTTCCATCAAGGCCACCAGTTCAGGGAGCTTGTTGTCCAGACTGCGGACGTTGGTACTCATTACCCTCCATTTCTTGATAGCCTTACCCCTTTTAGCCCCATCTCTGTCCTTATTGCATTTGTCACTTTCTCCATTTACCCCTGCGCTTCTCCCTATTGACATCTCTATGTTGGTGTCTACCTCACTTAGTACCCTGATATTTTGGGGGGCTAGGATTTCCCTGTGCCTTTCCAGTGCCTCCCCCCTTGGCTAGTTTAAATACTTATCAATAAAGTATTTAAACCTATCACCTAGGATCCTGGTTCCCCTCCTGGACAGATGCAGACCATCATGCCAGTATTGGCCTGCATCCCTCCAGGTGGACTCCCAGTCTCCAATGAAGCCAAATTCCTGATCTCTGCACCAGTTTTTCAACCACTGATTGAATCCCATGCTGTGGAGCACCCTAGCCTCACCCGTGCCATAGACAGGCTGCACCTCCGAGAAGGTTACCATGTGTGCTATTTGTCTAAGGCCCCTTCCCATGTCCACAAATGCTTCTTGCACTGCTCTGATCCCTTTCTTAGCCAGGTCATTTGTCCTCAGATGGACAATGCCATCCAGCTCCCTCCCCTGTGCAGCTCTGCTCCTGTGATCCTGTGGATTCACTCCCTGTCTCTCCAAGCCATGGCGCCAGGTGAGCACCTTACCTCCCTCTCCCCTTCCTCCCCCAGTTCTATCTTCCTAACAATGGATTCCCCCACCAGGAGTTGTTTCCTTCCCCTGTGGAGCCCCATTCCACCCTCCTTTGGGTCTCCTATGTGGAGGTTCCCAGCATCCTTCTTGGTCTCCACTGTGGGTGCCTCCATAGAGGAACCACACTTTTCCAGAATGGCATAGAAATTTTGGAGAGGTACAACTGTACGGATGAGCCTCTGTTCCACCACCCTCACCCTCCATGAGCCCACTATGGTCCAACCACTCCTCTTTCTTGGCAACCTCTGAGGCAACAACAGTGATCCTGGTGGTCCCTAGGTGGGAGAGGAGGTCCCACAAATCCTGGCCAACTCAGTCTGGAGATGAGCAACCTCCTCCCTCAGCCCAGAGAGGTGTCTGCAGATAGGACAACACTGCATCCTCCAAAACATCTCCCGGAAGACTGCTGCTCCACAACCACTGCACTGCACCACTCCCATCATGTCTTTTTTCTGGCCACCTAACTGTTATTTGGAATACTTACTCTTTCCTTTGTTTGTTTATTTCTTTTTTTTCTTCTCTCCCTACTTACTCAGTGCCTCTGCACCCTTTTATCTCCTGATCTTCCTGTTCTGAGACAAGAAGTTCCTATATTTCTCAGTAGTCTCCTTACTTACTTGCTCAGAGTCAGACCTTCAGCAGCTAGAGGGGATGGAGAGCTACTCTTGCTCTTCTAGGATGGTGAGTCTTTGGTGGCTCTGTGATCACTCACTTTCTGCTCCCAAACAGGAAGTTCCTCTTGTCAGTTAAATCCTGTGCCTATAAAATTAGAACTGGTTTAGGGTGGGGGGGTGGAGGGAGGGGGGAAGGAGGGCAATATAGTCCCAGTAGAGAAGTTTTTAGTTATACCAGTAGCTCCTTCCTCCTGGAGTTCTGTCTGTCCTCTCTGTACAGAGGCCCACAAATCTGGAATTCCATCCCAACCCACTCAAGACCAGTAGGCAAGTTTATTAGTTTAGGTAACATCAAAAACTGGTACTTAGAACAGTCAAAAAAAATCATTGCCTTGTTGTTTACCATCAGATAAAGGATGATATTGATAATACACTAATTAATTAAAGTCAATTATATTACTGTATAATTGCCTTGGATAATATTGTTTAGTGTCTGTACTGTTATTAAATGAATTCCTCTATTCTCCATATGTGTAACACTGTAAGTAATTTTGACAACCTTTGTAATTGTATTTACTATGTGTGAGTGTATGGGACCTCACTGAAAATTAGCGTTTGCTCAACTGAGTATCCGGCTCATGTAATGAATAAAATATTTTTCTACCACAACTACTACTACTACTACATGCACACTAACACACATACCCTGTGTTAAATGGCATTGATTTACTTATACATCTAACCCTATCTTTTATTGTATTTAGGATAAGTGCTGTGACGCACTAACACTCATTCACTGCTTCATGTTCTGAACAGTGCAAACTCTACAATACAGCATTACAGCCATTTGCAGACTGACTAGGAAAAGGTTAATGCACCAAGAAAGGGTTGACAGAGTGCCACGCAGGCACACACACACACACACACACACACACACACTACAATATAGGGAAACACACAGAGAGCCTGTTGTCTCTGCCTCCATGCAACATTCCTTTCTTGGCCATCTTTTTTGTAATAGCTTTCACTATTTAATTTCAAAAATATCAACAATAACCAGAATAACCACTACAAAAAATTCATTAAGTGATTTACATAAGTTAGTGTGTTATTTATTTAATGCTGTCCTTTTCTTAACTCTTGCAGATCTCCTGAACTGATAGCAACACTTTAATCTGAACCTCATTCCTCAGTCTTAACTACAGTTTACAGCTGGAAAACACAGACAAGTTGATATGTTTACTAAACACCATAAACTATATATCTTTCTTGAAAAAGAATACTGTTCAGATTGAAGTTAGTAACCACACTATCACACAATTCCTGTTATGCATAAGTTAAGATTGAAATATGTGTGCTGTTAGTGATCATTATTTCCCATCAAAACTTAAAAACACTGTCAGAGTGAAAGAAAAAAACTGCTTCTTTTTTCAGAAAGGGAAAAAAAATAGTGTGATGTAGGGACACACCAGACTGCCACTAGTGGAGTAATTGTAATGCAACTCAGTTTTATGAAGTCCTTTCAGCATCTTGATGAGCTCCATGTTTCTACTGTGATAGTAAGACGTCTGCTCTGCAGTCATAAAAATAAATTGTCCTGTGATTTAAAAAGCAAACACTTCAGCACAACTGAATGGGTTTTGTTCCCAGCCTGCAGATAGCAGACTGTGCTGGTGCTATGATCAGATGACTCTGCCAATTAAATATCTTTCACACATACTCTTATTCTTTTGAATAACACACATTTTAGATTTGATGCATGCTTTTTTTGTATGAATAATTCCTCCAATGGATACGAAAATAAATGCAATACAATGGCAGACATTCAAAGGTGAAAATCAGGCATAAGAAAGTGATCTCAGAGGAATACATTCTGCCCATGAAACACTGGCATAAGACAGCAATGGTAATCAATCACAGACTTAATAGACATGTTGAAATTGGTAAACTGCAGTTTACATAATGATATCAGTACACAGCATCCGTCTTTACACACAGTTTATGTGCCTTCAGTGAGGTGCAACATTTAAAACAAATTAAATCAGTAATGACAATAATTTAGGTTTTAAAAGTAACCCAGCCAGATTTCTTCATGGATGTGCAGCACACATGCTAGAACTGACAGCTAGCCTATGACATTGCCATAAATCATAACTATTAACAAAATGTAGGGAGGGACCAGTTGATTCTATTGCTGATATCTGCACAGTTATTAGCCACACAGTCTGTGTCTCATTATTGTTTGTTTTTAATTTTTTGATTTTAAGCATATGTGCAACTGTGTTTTCATGTAACATTCAAGCTATGTTTTTTTTTTATGTTTTTATGGATTTTCAATTAATATTTTCTTATTTATTCAACTAGTAAAATGTGCATGTTTCTTTTTCTTGAATTATACATGTGATGGCACTTTCTACCCACAACTGGAAAACTAAATCATGGCTAATAGATGCAAAAAATCTGAGTCCTTACCATTAATAGAAACAACTGTGGAGAGGTGTGTGGGTAAAACAAATTGTGGTTTAACTATCATAATAACAATTTAGACATTGTTCAAATTTACCATTGCAAAGGAAAAACTTGATAAATTTAGTAACATGAGCTACAGGTAACTGATAACATGACTTAAGCAGACATAATGAAATGAAACAAAACACTTGCAAAAGGAAAAATGTGTTCATGGAGCAGGGCGAGCACGGGTGGGGTGCATGCAGTTGCCATGTGCAGAGATACATGCAGAGACATGTGTTAGTGTGTCTACGTGTGTCTGCTGTGTCCACCAATTATGGCAAGTAAGTGAGCAGGAAGTTACACAGGTTGGCAAAGAGGGAAAAAAACTGTGGATACAAGCAATAAACCAGTAGAACAGGTAAAATAGCAATGTACCAGGAAGATGGCCTCATCTATTTTAACTTCTAATGGGGACCTCTGCATTAAATGTGGTAGCTGTAATATGTAGATGTTAATATGACTATATGGACTATATATGTGAGAAATGTATGCAAAATAAAGAACTTCTTCATGAGTTGCAACTATTTTGCTCTAGGTTAGAGACCCTGGAAAATAGTCAGATTGCCACGACAACTAAACTTCGGGCCTTATCTTCCCAAAATAACCCAGGAACATCTTCAACTGAAGCCTGTGATAAAGGCAGTAAATGCAAACTGACATTAGTATATGGAGCAGAGTCAGGAGAGGAAAATGATTGGCATACAGTCACCTCAGTAAAAAGAAAAAAATTAGGCAAAAGTCCATTGAAACCATCGCAGCATAATTCCACGAGTGAAGCCCCAAAATATCAATGTAGCACACAAATGGGGGAGAGAGATATTGTGCCCTCAGTTGCACTCACTACTATGGAAACAGACCAGTTAGGGGAAGGGACTAGTACAGCATGTAACTCATCACTACAACTAAGCAATAGATATTCTATTATAGCAAACAATGTGGTAGACCAGAATAACCCCCTCCCACCTAACGATGAACATAATCACATAGCACTGACTCCATCTAAAAACATTCCAAGACAAGTCATTGTAATTTGCAAGGATGACAAAGCAAATATCATGGTGAGCAGTTTTTATGGAGCAGGGGTACATGATCTCACCAAGATGGTGGATAATATCTTCAAAGGGGCTGGCAAAAAAACACTGGTGATAATTCACATTTGGGTCAATGACATCATGAATAAATCATTATTAACTTTTAAAAAGAACTACAGCATCCTTGTAGAGAAATTATTCAGCAAAGGATACGAAATTGTAGTGTCCAAAATTCTCCCAGTCCCCAGGGCCTCCTCTGATGTACTAAAAAAGATGTGCCTTACAAACACCAAGTTTGACACATGGACAAGTGAAAGGAATATGCACTTTGCAAGGCATTGAGATACATTCTATAACAGAGGAGACCTTTACTGCAGAGACGGTTTGCACCTGAGTTTCAAGGGAAGTAGAGTATTGGCCATATGACTAAAAAATGAAATTAATTTAAACTAGCAAAGGGGGGTGCCTACACTAACTAAAGTACCCTACGTAATTATGGAAAAACCAAAAAAGATAATCAAGGGAGTCACATTCCTACACTTTAATGCTAGGAGCCTTAATAAGGACAAGATGGCAGAGCTCCAGCACATAGTCAGTAAAGAGAATCTGGACATAGTAGGAGTCTCAGAAACCTGGTGGTGTAATGATAGAAGCGGGTGCAAGGAAATAGCTGGCTACCAGCTGTACAGTAAGGACAGGACTAGACGATGCAGGGAGGGGTTGCACTGTACATGAGGAATGGGATACAATGTTCTGTCACTGATATAGAAGCCGATCTCAGAATAATAGAAATATTTTTGATGGATGTAATAGGAATGAAGGGTAAAACATTTAAATTAGGTATTTTCTATAGACCACCTGACAGCAATACAAATGATACTGATACCCTTATTGAACCCATAACAACAGTGGCAGAAGGGGATGATGTGATTGTGCTGAGGGACCTGAATTTGCCAGAGATCAACTGGAAGGAGGATGGAATAAACAACTCCCTAGGCAGTAGAGTACAGTCAACATTAGTATCTTCAGGCATAGAACACTGTGTGCTCACACCTACTCATGGTGACAATATACTCTACGTTCTCCTAACCAGTACCGGAACTGCTATAACTGATATTATCAGCTCAACCCCTATATTAAATAGTGATCATGATACAATATGCTTTAACATCAAGAAAGCTCAAAAATTTACAACAGGACTAACAGAATACAAAAATTATGCAAAGGCCAATTTTAAGGAGATAAAAAGAGAAATACTTAGTCTAGAGTGGAGTAAAGCAACATCAAATCTTAATACTGACTAATTCTGGGAACTATTGAGGACTACCATTTCAAAATTAGAATCTAAATATGTACCAGTTAAAAAAGCTTTTAGCAAATGAGACAAGAAGCTCATATGGTTCAGTGATATTATTAGGACGCTCATCAATAAAAAAAAGAATAGATATGGTAAAGTGAAAAAAAAAACTTCAGTAACTAACATCACTAAATACAAACTTGTTCTCAAACAACTTAAACAAGCGAATAAACAATCAAGAGCTTCCAATGAGGTCAGACTAACAAATAATAAAGGAAACATCAAAAATTTCTGTTCCTACATAAATGAAAAAAGGGGTGCTGATAGGACAACAGGACAACTAGAAATAAACAACATAACATACAATAAACTAGAAGATAAGACAGGTGAATTTAATAGATATTTTGGATCAGTTTTCAATCCCCCTGAGCAGAATGTGATTATACCACCAATAACAATACCACCTTTTGACATACATAACATAATTATAGTAGAGATCATTAAAAAAAACTTCTGTAACTCAAAACTAATAAATCCCCAGGCCTGATGGATTAAGCACAATACTCTTGAAGGAACTTGCCACTGAATTAGCCCCCATTATATCTGACATAGGTCAAAAATCTCTTTTAGATGGCCATGTACCTTCAGACTTGCGAAAAGCCATAGAGATATTTATTTACGGGGGGGGGGGAGTCCTGTCAACTACTGTCCGAGACGTCTGAACTCCATAGTTGGTAAGATAATTGAGAGCATAGTTAAGGAAGAACTGAGCAGGACTCTCATAGCAAGGGAATATAGTGACACTACCCAGCATGCTTTTGTAAACAACAGATCCTTGTATGGCTAATCTTCTAAGCTTTTATAACTTTGTGTGGTTACAGTAAAATATGGGCAGAGAAGTTGATGTGCTAATGTTCGATATCAGGAAGGCATTCGATAGTATATCCCATAACATTCTAATCTCTAAATTAATAAAGCTTGATATACACCAATCTCTTATTAAATGGATACAGAACTGGTTGACCAATCGAACACAGTCTGTTAGAATAAATAGCTTTGTATCACAAGAGGTGGGAGTCACTTGCAGGGTGCCCCAGGGCTCAGTACTGGTCCCCCTACTGTTCAGTGTCTTCATCATTGATGTTTTATTCACAAATAGTGTAAAAGTAGCCAAGTGGGTGGTATAGTTAACACTGATAATAACAAAAGGAAACTCACCAGTGAAATGGAAGGTATTGTAAGTTGGGCAAACAACAATACAATGGCATTCAACCGGGAGAAATGTGCAGTGATGCATTTTGGTAAGCATAATGTCCAGCAGGATTATTTTATTAATGGGGTTAAACCAAGAAAAGTTACCAATGAAAGAGACTTGGGCATATGTATTAGCAATAACCTAAAGAGTTCCCAACACTGTAAACAGGACCCAATTCTAAAAGAACCCCTATGCATGTCACAAGTTGTGACATACTAGGGGTGCAGTTGCACCAAGGACCCTGTGCCCGATTCTGTAAGGGGCTGGGTCCCCTTGGCTAAGTGCTGTGACTTGTGACATTTCTACAGGTACACCAAATGAAGGGTGTATCTGAGGGGCATGTCACAAGCTGCAACCCAGGATAGGAAGGGTGAAAGTGCCCCACCCAAGCCCTGATCCCCAAATGTGTACATTACAGCCCTGCAGGGCTACACATGACCCCCCCCCAGCCCAGCTGGCAGGTGCCCACAAATGGCACTGTTCTGTGCAAATAGACCACCCCACAACACCCCAGCCAGTGGGTGACTGGCACAGGACACCTCTCACCACCATGCCCAGCTACTGACTGAGCTCCATCTGAGTGTGTACTGTATATACACACTCACTGAATGAATGGCAGTTCATCAATTGAGCATGTATACAGTACACATTCAGACTGAGCTCAGTTGGTGGCTGGCTGCAATGGTGAGAGGTGAGCTTTGCAAGTCACTGGCTGGCTGAGGGTGTGTGGGGTGGTCTGGCAATGCTGAGTGGGAGGGTTGAGGGCCACTAGACTACCAGGGATTATGGGTAAGGAGTTCTCTACTTTTTACTATTTGTACAGGACAGTGCAATTTGTGGGAGGCTGGCATTGGTGCAGGGGGCTGTGTGTAGCCCTGTGAGGCTGCAACCTACACATTTGGAGATCAGTGCTTGGGGGACTGTGGGTAGCCCTATGGGGCTATTTGTCAAGTACTGTGGATTGGAGCATGCAGTAGTCCTGTGGGGCTTTGTGGAATTGGTGGGGGGGGCATGGATAGCCCTATAGGGCATTCCCATGCTGTTACTGGATTAGGTTATTGGGGAGGGCAGATCAAGCACTGCAGAGCTTTGTTTGTTGTTTGGGGTCAGGGCAGTGTCAGTGGGGAGGGTGACATACCATCGGGGGATGGGTGGGCTGCACATACAGGCAATCCTCAGGGGTGTAAGTACAGCTATATGCTGGTGTAACTTACGTTGCCAGTTCTTGCTCGGGATATTTTGTAGAATAGCACCCTGGGGGACATTGTTGCTGTCCTTACAGAACAGGGCACAACTGGTGCCATAAACCCCTTAGTGCCATGTCGTAGGGTGTTTAGGGTGTGACTGCTGGCATAAGTCCACTTTGGCACAAGCAGCCTGTTACATGTTGCAGGCTGCTATGCAGAATACTGTATCTTGCAACTGTTGGCGTAACTTGCTACCTGCACCATTTTTTGTGGCACAAGTCAAGTTATGCTATACATAACCTTTGAGAATCAGTCTCATAGCCAATAAAACTGGGCACTTGATAAACTGTGTTCAAAGATCATACCACTCTAGATCCAAGGCTGTCCTAATCCCACTCTATAGATAATATATTAAACCACATCTGGATGACTGCTCCCCACAGTGGAGCCCCCACTTGAAAAAGGATGTAAATACTGCTGAGAGAAGCCAGAGGAGGTTCACTAGGCTTATACCCCTCTGTAAAAATAAACCACACCATGATAGGCTAAGGGATCTAAGATTATGGAACTTAACACTAAGAAGGAAGAGAAGGGACATCCTTCTTCTATACAGACTGATAAGGGCTCCCATCCTCATGCAAGATCAGGGACTAGCATTTAAGGAACATGTATATAATTTGAGGGGACATAAACAATAACTGATTGAGACAAAACCTGATAGCGAACTGTGGAAGCAAGCTTATGTACATCATGCTGTAAGATTCTGGAATAAACTTTCCAACAAGGTCATTGAGGCAGACAATTTTATATTGTATTAAAGCAGGCTTGAACAGTACCTCAGTGATGACGATCATGGTTATCACCACTGAATTGTGAGGGACAGCACTCATGGGCCTGGCCTTCTGCTATCCTACAAATGGAAGTGTATTAACCAAAGTATATAACCAAAGTATATCAGTAGAAATTAAGTTTCTGTTTGGGGGGGTCTGCTTCTCAAGTATTTCTCAGCAGCCTGAAGAAGTAGCTACTCTGAAGGTGGCCTGACAAGATGGCAAGTGGAAAGCAGTGCCAGTCACTGACAGCAGTGGTATAGTATGCAGAATCTGTGCCAGATTGAGTTCCAGTCTGGTCAAGCATATGCTTTATAAGTCAGTCATACAGCAGAAATAATAAGCACATCTGAAAAAAAAAGTTGTGAAGATTTATTCTGACACAGCAAATACATATAAAGGTAGGAAAAAAGAAAACGAAAAAAGATACAAGAAAAAAGAGTGAGACAATAGAGATCAGGAATAAAAAAGTAAGGACAAAAGCAAAGGGGGAAAAAGTAAGGTAACACCAAAGGAACAGGGACAAAGACAAGTAACACGGAGGAAGAGGGATGGTGAAAAAATATTATAGGACAGAAAAGAAAAAGAAGAAAAGGAGAGTTTGAGGAATAGTAGTCAGCCAAGGGAAGATACTATAATAGAAAAAAATGGAGAGATAAATGGATACCTAGGAGAGGAAACCAGATTATTCATGAAGAAGACAAAGGATACATATTATGTTGTGACATTAAACAAATGTTGAGGTGATTCAAAGTGAATCAGAGGACAGTCTGAGTTAAGATGTAAAAATGCTAATTAATGCTACATTGGGAGAGGAAAATAATCTAACAGCATTTATTAGCATATTTAGACCAAATAAGCAGCAAAAACAGATATTGGTAATATCAGAGTACTACTATATCATTAGGACAATAAAGTACAATCAGGCGCGATGGACAAAAATTGGTATTAACTGTGGGGAATTAACCATGTTAGGTGCCTTGAACCCAGAGTTTTATAAGAATGGGGGTAATATTTCCCCAGAAGAGAAACAAACAGGTATATTTGGACTCCAGAAATTCACTAGAGAATCAAAAAATAACTTGAGATTCAAGCTCTGAGAATTTTTGGAATCAGTATTAAAAATCCCCAGATTAGTAAACAGATTATGAAGGCAATATGATGGGAAGTGGATGATCAAATTCTGTTCTGGGTTAAGGGTAAGGCGTGGTATAAGAGATTATTGGAGAAATAAACTGAACTTGATGCACTTGGAGTCTATATGTATGATAGTAAAGAAATAAGTTTGAAGGAACAAAAGAGTGAAGGTGATCAAAATTGGGTGAAAGAACTAGAAACCAGAAACATGTTTTCTAATTTGAAAGAACAACCTGCAGATTGACAAATAAAGGGAAACCTGAACCAGGAAAGAGAATTTCAACCAAATATACTATCTTGGAATGTGTCAGGGATTAGAAATAAGATACCAGATATAGATGTTATAGAATATACAACTAAATCTGAAATTATCATCTTACAAGAAACATGGAAAGATGGAAATGTTCGTTTGGAAGGATATAAAAGCTATAATAAAATAGCATCAAGAACAAAAAGATATGGCAGATTATCTGGGGGATTATGTACCTTGCACAAATTTAATTTGAATTACACAACTAAAGAAATTGAGATTAATGACAAGAATGTATTGATGATGGAAATAGAACACAGGATACCAGACATGTATGGGTAGTAATGAATGTATATATACCTCTGAATAAGAAAAAGAAGATGGCAAAATAAAAACAATAGAGAATATCCAAGATTTAATCTGGAAAAAGAAATGGATATGAATAATTCTAATAAAGGCTTTGTTATATCAGGAGATTTCAGTGCTAGGGTGGTTCCAACATCAAGTTATCTAAAGATGTTGGAGACATACTAGCAATGATTGGAAATCAACATCTGCCATACAAAAGGAGTGGTTTGGATAGAAGAACTAATCTAAGGAGAAAACAAATAAATAGATTAATGAATAAGTGGAATTTTACACTATTGAATGGTAGGACCTCAAGTGATAAAGAATGGGCATATATCTTCATGAGTAAAAATGAGAACTCTTGTATTGATTTGATTTGCATAAATGTGAATTTAATCACAGAATATAGTGATTTGAAAATTGGAGATACAGGAGAAAGTGAACACCTACCATTGGAATTACAGCTAGTGTTGTCAAAAAAGGGTAACAGTCAAATAGTACAACAAAAACAGTTTAAAAGACAAATAAAGGATAATTTGGCCAGATATAAGAAGGGGATTGGATGGGAGCTAATTAATAGCAAAGAATATGGGGAACTGCTAATTTATAGTGGTATAACAGATAAAATGGCTAAGTATGTTGAAGAAACATCTGAGATAAATCATGTAGAGAGGTACAATGAGATAATAAAAGATACAGCTGAATTAGCGAGTAAAGTAACAGAAATGTGTAATAGAAAACAGGGAGTGCCATGGTATAATGAGGAATGCAGAAGGGAAAAAAAGAGAATTAAATAGACAAGCTAGACTAATTAAAAAGGTACAAACAAAAGACAACAAAAATAAGTTACAGGCATCAAGAAGAGGGTATATAGGAATATTTAAGAAATATAGAGAATATATAGAGAAAATATTTGGAAAGAACTGGAAACAATAATTCAGGATAAAGACAATAGAAAATGTTGGCAGATAGTAAGTAAAGGTACATCAGACTGTGAAAGACAAATTGAAAATGGAATAGAACCAGCTGAGTGGATGAATTACTTCAAGAATATATTTAGTATGGAAAAAAAAAGAAAGGTTGGAAAAACTAGAAAGTTTAGGACAGAAAGAATTTAAAGATAAAATTGAGGAAAAAGAATTAAAAGAGACAATAATGGCATTTAAAAAAACATAAAGCACCTGGACCAGACGGAGTACCGATAGACACAATACTATGTCCTTGGGACAGCTGGATACCAATGTTTACAAAATTATTTAATTTAATAGGAAAAACAGATACTATAACAGAATCATGGAAAAAAACAATCATAATATCTTTATTTAAAAAAGGAAATAGAGAAGATCCCTTGTGTTATAGGCCAATAAGCCTGATTGATACTACACTAAAATATTTGCAAAAATCCAGAATAAAACAATAAGTCAATGGGTACAAAAATACCATAATATAGATGAAGCTCAGGCAGGGCTCCTTTCACACCACTCAACCATAGATCAATGTTATGTTCTATGTTATTTAATTTACAAACATACAAAAATAAAAAAACACAGAAATGTTATTGTGTATTTGTTGATCTAAAAGCAGCATTTGACAGCATCAATAGATGATTACTATGGCAATGTTTAGACAAGATAGGGATGGAAAGAGCTATGTTGTGCCATCTAATGATGCTGTATAAAGAAAATATCTGCAGGCTTAGATATAATAATCAATGGGTTCTAACAGAGGAAATCAAGAACAACTGAGGGGTGTGTCAAGGTTGTATTCTATCCCCCATACTATTTAATTTGTTAATAAACTCAATACTAATAGAACTTTATAAAGATCAATACCACATGCCTAAGATTGGGAACAGACCAAACCCATATCTAGCTTTTGTGGATGACATAGTATTGATGTCTACTTGTCTATTGGGAATAACAAGAATGGTAAAAGAGTTTCAAGAAAAGTGTAATAAAGCGGATTTAGTTATAAATTATAACAAACCAAAATTTATAATATTTGGACAAAAAGGAAAAAAGGGAACAGCATTAAGAATCCCGAAATGAAACTATAGAACAAGCAAGAGAATTTAAATATTTAGGTTTAATTATGACAAAGAATTTGACATGGAAGGCCCATGTCAAAGAAACTGTGATCAAATCTAAAAACTATTCCAGCTATTTTAAGACTCCCTCATAATTATGGAGGGATCTCAACTGAGAGCCGTATTAGAGTGATTAATGCAAAAATAAAAGCACAAAGCTTGTATTGTTGTGAAATATGGGGACTAGATAATAACATTGACATAGAGAAATGTGTAAACATATTTTGCAAAAAAATTGGGGGTTTACCAAAAGGTGCCCCATCAGCACTTTTTTGATCTGAACTTGGACAACTGCCACTCAGAACCCTAATCGAACAGAGTAATGATCTATTGGATTAAAGTATATAAAATGGAAGCTGAGAGACTACCAAGACTGTGTCTCGATGAAGTATTAGACTATTATAATTGCAAAATAAGCTTTCCAACAATGAAGTTAGTTAAGAATATAATAAAACCTTATGGATTACTGCAAACAATAGCGAATGCATTGAGACAGCCATTTGAAGAAACTAAATTGTATGTTAAAAATAGAATTAGAGACATGGCACAGCAAAAGGATCTAGAAAGATATGCGAAATATAATATAAGTAAATGGTTATCACAGAATAAAAAGATATTTGGCCTAGAAAAGTATTTGAAACTGATTAAAGCACCAAAAAGAAGGC
This sequence comes from Neoceratodus forsteri, assembly GCA_016271365.2. NCBI lineage: Eukaryota > Metazoa > Chordata > Ceratodontiformes > Ceratodontidae > Neoceratodus > Neoceratodus forsteri. Next base: position 1,321,594,185 of record CM028130.1, read on the forward strand.
AGGTGTTTGTAAAATATCATTTCAAATACTTTAAAAGTGCAAGAATAGAGAAATTGTTTGGGGGAGAAGTTGATAATGCCAATGGTAGGTGTAGTTGTAATCTAGGAGAAGATGATATAAAACATGTACTGCTTATATGCCCTATGTTTGAAGAAATGAGAAAAAAAGATCTTGGGAGAAGTTATTGGCCAATGGTATTTACCCTTGGATTAGATTGTGCACCAATTGTTGAATTTACACTCTAAAAAATTTTGGAAAAAGTGATTTCCTTTTTTATGTGGGTAGAAAATCAAAAATGAATATTTAAAGAACTGAATGTATAGAACCCATTCTGGAAAGTTAAGAATAATTAACAGTCTGTACTCTCGATTTTATCTTGTTTAAATGTGTAAGTGCAATATACAGTAAGTATGTATATTACTGTACTGTATGTATTTATGTAAAAGGTGATTTCAATGTGTTTCTTTGAAATTTTTGTATTATAAAGACATAACTTGTCAACAATTAAAATTTGACCTACCTACCACTGCAAACACATTTACCGTCCGCAACATTAAGTATAAAAGTTATTAGACTTCTTAATTAGTTACCGACACTACCAAAATCAGCACTGATACCTAAAGATACAATTGGAAAAGAGTTTTTGTACATACAGTGGAAACTTAGCTTGACTGTTAGAACAAGAACATATACCACACATTGAGAATATTAACTGTCTGCCTGTTCTACAAAGAATGCTCACTAGCAATAATAATGAAAGAACTTGTTGCAGTTCATTGCAGGATTGTGAGGAAGACCACTGGTTCACTGCTGTCACTCAAGCCAGCAGCACATCTCCATTTGTGGCTACAGCAGTTAGGAAAGTCACACTATTCTCACACAGAGAACAGGGCTCACTCACTGCTAGCTAAGGCTGCCTTTTGGGGTGTCAGGGAAATATATTTTGGGGCATGAGTTAAAGGAAACACAAACACTAGAACCATGCTAAATTGGTTCCCTTTTGCTAGCTTCAGGTGATTTTTTTAACTCATCATTTTTATTTATTTTTGATTACTTTTAGTTACAAAAATAAGATGACAGCTGTCACAATTGATATTTTTCCTTTTACAATTGATAATTTGTGATAGATAAACCCTCGCAATTGATATTTTTTTATCATTCTGATCAGAGAGTTATCCAAAACCCTACTGAACATGTTAAGAAACATTTCTTAAATCTATATAACTCTGGAAGGGTTTAATATTTTTTTATGAAACTTGCTAACTTCAGTGCAGACCTCTTCTACCCTGAAAGTTTTGTGAACATTTTCCATACCATCTTGGCTGTATGTGACAGCAACAAAAGTGCATTAAGCGTGGGGAAAATGTAATTAATTAAAAATCATTGTTCCACTTTTGCTTCCACAGCTTTCAATAATGGAATCCAAGTTTTACCACTATATGTATAGTATAGTTAATCTACATATAATTTGAGTGACTGGGGAGATTTTATTACAGTCTTATTTTAGATGAGTTACCCAATTGCCATTGCTCGAGAAATTAACACCAAGACAGCAATGCAGTTTAATATTTTTCATGGATTTTCTTTTGATAAACCACATTTTACTTATTCTATTAATACAATTAGTTTCATTCATGTTAGTGATTAAAGGTAACTCATCACACAGTTGAACAAGTTTGTGCAACTTCTTTTTTAGGATGAGTTTAGAAAGTGACAGTAAATTTAAATCATTAGCATAAGCCAAAGTTGTAATTGATTTTGCCAAAATATTTGGTGAATGAAATTTAAAAAGGGGCTTAAAACACATCTATTCCAGCAGGCTTTTGGAGAAGCTTTATATAGCTTACAGCACATCAATTGATTTAGTAAATAAGTTTTAGTACTTTTACTATCTTATGGGATTGTATTTCTTGGGAATTGTTATGGTATACTGATTGCATTGTATTGTTTTATTTTTTCCTATAGTGTATTCTTGTATTTGTATTGTATCATTTTATGTTGTATTTTATTGTAATGATGCCCTAGGCCTCAGGGGAAGGGCGCCAGATACAAATAAACTCAATTACTACTACTGTTTGTCTTCCTTCAAATTTACTAGAACCTGATTAATATAAATATTGAATAGTGTTGTCGCCCGGACACAACCTGTCTGAGCACCATAGTTGGCAATTAACATCTCTATTAATTCTCCATTCTTATTATACTTTACTCCAGCCCAAGTATTTGAGTATAAGCTTTTCATCATTCATATTAAATATGAAACAAGACCCACCTCTTTCATAATGTTCTAGAGTTTACTCCTTGACAAAGTGTCAAAACTAATTAGACGTCTATAAAAATAATGTACACATTTTGTTTCCGGATACACATATAGTTTTCAGACAAATGCAGTAGTACATAACATTGATTGATTATACTGTACCCTCCTTGAAACCCACTTGTAGTTCAGAAAGGGGAGCAGTACTGACAATGTCAGCCTTTACTTGGTCCAGCAAAACTATAGCAAAAATGTTTTCCATAATATCCAATAAAATATTGGGCAACACATACCGAGATCCAACCTTTTACCATTTTAAAAGATGGTGCTGCCTTTCCCTGATTTTGGTTAAAGGCCCTCCTCAGTACACCCACTGAAAAAAAAAATTATAATATCATTGTCAACCATTCTATGTCAAATTTGTGAAAATCTTGTGGGATAACATTGGGGCCTGGAGCCTTGTGGAATTTTAGTGCTCTAATCAAATTATGGATTTCTCCTCTTGTAATTTTCTTAATATTTTCACTAACCATGGGAACTGTACATAAAGGGCCCCACAAAACACATCGAGTGGTAGTAATCCCTGAGCACCCCTACGCAGTGTGCATGGCAAGACAGACATGTGGCATGCATGACTGCATGAGCTTGGTGCGCAAACAGAGGGGGCGTGAGCCAGGGCTGCATGAAGTGACATGCAGACAAAAAGTGGGCAAGGCCAGGATACATGGAACCATCCCTTGACCCCATCATATAAGGCGACGCAGTCAACATTATGTAGCAGCATGTCTGTGAATTAGCGCAACAGCAGTGTGGATGAGACATGGCAGGATGATGGGAGGACACTGAAATGCCTGCGGAGGTGGATGGAGAAGGTGCAACAGAGCCAGGGGAAGAAGAAGTAGACATTGTGGGTGGAACGAGGACACGGTCCATGAACTTCAGCAGTGGGAAAGTCATGGTGATGGTCACGGACATCAGGCACAACTATAACAGATTGTACGGGGCCCTGGCACTCACCACCACCCCGATGGTGGAGGCCCATATGTGGCTTGACATTCAGGCCAGCATCAATGCCGCTGGTATGGAGGCACATACATGGACTACGATAAAACATAAGTGACGTGACCTCCATAAGGCAGTCAAAAAGAAGCTGGCAGCCAGTGCCCAGGAGCAGCAAGGCACGGGCGGTGGGTCCGCATCACAGGACACACAGCTGACACCTGTAGAGAGACTGGTGGCAGAGACCCTCTCATAGGTGACAGTCCATGGCATGGACGGAGGGGAGTACACATTGACAAGTAGGTGCAGACTGTGTGGTGGTGACAGGATGGTGGGCAGCATGGTTATGCAATGCCATCTCTACAGTGTCTCCCTCTCCCCCCCCAGACAGAAGCCGTGTGCCACAGAACACAGCAACCAGCAGGATGTTGGCAATGCATACCACTGTGCCAGAGCCAGCATTGTACTGCACCAAGCAATGTGATACACCGTCGGGTAAGTATCAATGACCACTTGTATGCGAAGCCCCATCTGGTATGTGGGTAAGAATGTTGCACTGATGCACTCTGATGTTGTTTCCACAAGGACAGAGATGGACACCAAAACCCAGTTGGACAGCAACAGCAATGCTGAGCTGACCATCTCCACATTGAAGAGGCAGACAGCACCTCTGAGAATGAGGGCTGGCTGTCAGGATGAGGGGCCCACAGATGGTCGTGGAAGTGGCCTGCACCCACCCCCACAGGGCACTGCTGCCCCCCTCAGGCAGGGGCACTGGTGCAGCCCTTGACACCACGCCACACAAAGCACCAATGGTATCCAACAGAGCCATGGACTCTGCAGACAGCGGCGATGAGGGATCATCCACAGACACATGCAGACGCAGACGTATCCCCCATCATGACCCATACCAGATGGAACAGTATCGCGTGCTCCAGCAGCTGGAGAGGGACAATTTTGTCAAACAGTGGAACACCACGTCCACTTTTGCTGCCCTGACCAAGGTCACATGGGCCATCTGCAATGGCATCACATGGTCCACTGTGGTGCAGGAGCAGATCCTGCATCAGCTACATTCCATGCCTGATGCACCCCCTGCAGGAACACCCCCAAAGCAACTGCCATGCACCCGTATGCTATCCACCCAGGCCACAGACACAGACCCCAGACAGGAGCATGGCATGTGTAGTGATGTGCCACCCCAACCGGACATAAGCACTGATTTACAGGCCATGCCACCATGCACAGAAAGAAGCAATGAGGAGGGTGGCAATACCCATGACACCATAGAAGACAGCCAGCACACACCAGACACTGCCACACCACTGTGCACTGGCAACAGTAAGGGCCGTGAGGGGTGCAGGGGTTGTGGGGCATCACATGCACATGCGGCACCCAGGTGTCTGGGCACACGGGCATCATTGTGGCTACAGTCCCAACCCGATGTTATGGGGCCATGACTACAACAGCACAGCACACAGTCAAACACCAACACATGGCACGGCCCCACCCCAGCATGCCCCTCACCCCCCTACAAATGGCCACTCAGCATAATACATCATCATCATCATGGCTGCAGTCCCAACAATATCAATGGTTGACACACACTGTATGCTACACACAGACAGTGGCTGCATCACGCCTATGTGGTGCCTGACAGGCGCGTGCAACTCGGCACATGACTTGTAGCACCATCAACATGAGAATGTCCCCGCCATGAGTGCACGCCATGCCATGTTTCCCAGGGTGCACAGCACTGCCACCACTGCCATAATCACCATCATCATCATTCATGGGATCCAGGGGTGGCACCATCAGCAGTTGCATGGCCTCATGTTTGGCCAGGTTGTGCAACATGCAGCAGACAGCGAACACCCTGCATGCCCTAGTGGGTGACAGCATGACTGTGCCCCCTAAGTGATCAAGGCACCGGAAGCGCATCTTCAACAGTTCAATTGTCCTCTCAACGATGCCACATGTTCGACAATGTGTAATGTTGTAGGCCTCCTCTGCCTGAGTCCCCAGAGCCAGGATTGTTGTCATGTGGTAGGTCCACAGAGGGTATCCTCTGTCACCTGCAGAGAGGAACGTGACAGTGTGAGTGAGGAGGCACATGGCCCCATGTCAGATGGGGTGCAGGACATGCATGTGGACTTAGTCAGTAGCCTGCCGCTGTTGGGCCTATCATGCAGCAGGGCACCAAGGACGGAGGCATCTAGTATGTATGAATCATGCATCGACCCCGGGAACCTAGCGCACACATCCATGAACGGGCCAGTGGCATCGCACACCACCTGACAGTTCACACTGTGGAATCCCTTCCTGTTATGGTATGCCTCCTCATTCACCGTGGTCAGTCAGGATCATGATGTGCATGCCATCAATAGCCCTACACATATTGGGCATCCTGTACATGGCATAGAATGCCTGCTTTGTGTCCCACAGCTCCTGTGCATTCCGAGGCAGGTAGATGTGGTCCCCAAGGTGAGCCAGCAGTGCATTGGTGACCTGTGCCACTGCATGGGAGACTGAGGACTGGCTCATGCTGAGTGTATCCTCGGTCACATGCTAGAATGACTCAGTCACATAGTAGGACAGTGCACACATGACCTTAGTCTGCACTGTCATCGCCATGGATCACCGGGTCCTGGGTGCCGTGGCCATGTAGACCATGTCGCACAACCATGCAATGATCAGCCATGGTAATCTGAACCATTCCAAGCAGTGCATGTCCCACCATCCTGTGGTGTTGACCCTGTCACAGAACACCCTGGGACGTGGCAGCCTGTTCCGTCATCTCCTGTCATTTGCCTCCAGCAGTAACAGATGCAATCCTACACCTAGGTACATCCTGTATCACTGTTACACCTTCCCCTCACACAGTGCAGCCCATAGTATGCTCCCCCTTATAGACCCATGCAGACGTGGGCATGGCACTCCCCGCCATCAGCACACACTTGCCACACCCTGTGATTCATGCCGCATGCCCTGTCACACACATGACCCTGTAATGTGTCCGATCCGGTGTTGGTATTGGTGTACACAGTGGTCAACAGGATGTCCATGTTTCCACCGCACCTCTTCAGGGTGTCAAAGGAGATGTACATGCCCAACTGGGGTGCGGGGGACCTGCGGCAGGCCTGTGGATTTGGCCAGGTGAGTATGGCATGTCCCATGTGTGTTGCTCTGTGACTCTGTCTGTGTGGGCCTTGTGAATCACTGTCTCCCCACATATCTCCCATGCAGGACCCATGTGGATGGCCAGAGCGGATGGAGCTGAACCTGCAGGTGCAGCCAGACAGTGCCCTATGCTTTGTCTGCACCCCTGGACAACAGCTACAGAGGTACCTGCACCTGTAACCCAACTACCTGATGCTGAAGGGGGACGGGAACATGATCTACTATGAGGATGAGCACTGACAGGTGGTGAGAGGTCTATGTCCTGTCACCAGTAGGCACTGTTGGCGTGGTGAGTGTACCTGTGCATGGGTTGCTATGCCACCATTGGCTTGTTCCCTTTGTCTTGCAGTGCTATAGGGGCCCAGTGAGATGCATCATTCTTCAGAATATCAATTGCTCACCAGAAGAACTGGAGGTGGACAACAGCTCATCATGCAGTGACCTGGACCTGCAGGATGGCCAGCTTGTGCAGGTGTGAGGGACCATGGCATCTCCGAGGATAAGCTGTGTTTAACACCCCAGCATATGGCAGGACACTGTCTGGGGTGAGGTGCTGTTTGGCCTTGTTGCTGGGGTGTTGTCTGTGTGGCCAGCACCCGCTGATATCTGGGAGGGGGATGTGTACACTGATGGACCTTGGGATGTGCTGTCCTTGCTGTTCTGCTGGGGGATCATGCACTCTGTGTAGTGCTGCCAGCTGTGTCTGTCAATAAACATTTAACATGCCACTTGAGTGCTCATTGACTATGGGGGCAGTCGGATAGTGCTGCCATTTGCCATCACCGGTAGGTGCACCTGGGGGGGGGGCCTGCTTGTATGGGTCACTGCTGCAGGGTGTCTCTGTGTGTGCATGCTGTGTGGTGTGCACACATACGGCAACCATGAGGCAGCTAGATTGCCTGTGCCTGCCCCAGTCTGTCCCATGTGTGCTGTGTACCCTGCTCTGAAGCCCCGTGCAACATGCACATGGGCCACGTGGGTGACAGTCGCACATGTGGGGGGGCCATGACTCTACAGCATGCCCTGTGTATAGCAATGTGCCATTCAGCATGCCCTGTGTATAGTGACGTGCTGTTCGGCATGCCCTGTGTACAGTGACGTGCCATATGGCATGCCCTCTGTATGGCGACGTGCCGTTCACCATGTCCCGTGTACGGCAACATGCTGTATGGTATGTCCTGTGTATGGCAATGTGCCCAGTGGAAGGGGACTTGTGGTGTAGCACATCTGCATGCTGTGCCATGCCAGGATTGGCCACACTATGGTGGTGGCATGCCTGATGGGGCCTCCCGGCTCACTGGTGCTGGCCGCATTGTGTCCGGCATGCTGTGGTGTAGTGGAGAACAGGGAGGGTGCTGTCCAGGTGTCTGGCTCCATAGTGGTCCATACCCTCTTTTGCACATGTACTTACGGCAGCCTCTACCCTTTTGTACTTGTGCACCCTGGGCCTGCACACCTGCATGTCATGCTTGTCTTGGTGCATGTGGGTGGGTCCCATTGTGCTCACGTTTATGTGGTAACACCCCCACAGTACTGCTCCATGGTTGCACTACACATGGCTGCACATGTGTCTGCTTTAAGCTCATCATGCATGCCGCACTGTGTATGCTTGCGCAGCTGGGTGTTGTATCCCACCCTGCGTGGGCTTATGTGCAGTGTGCTGTGTTCATTCATAGCGCCCCATATAAGAACCAAGGTTTGAGCTTTCTGAGACTAGTTCTTTCTCATCATAAAATAATCGAGAGAAATGAGTAAACCCCATTTAGGGCTCAATAAACATTTCAACATGAGTTCAATAAGCCATGGTACTATGTGCAAGAAGTCTCCCAAAGAGTTTTTTATCTCCATTAAATATACAAGTTTGCATTTTCTCCCATAATTGACTTTGGTGTCATTCTCTTTCAGACTTTAGGAACTTTTTATAGCTCTTCCAACATATATTAAAAAGTTTAACAGTTTCCTAGGAAGGATTTTTTTAGTTATCTTAACAATTTTCAAAAATGAAGATTTTGCTTCCTTACAGTTTACTTCAAACCAAGAGTCTAATATTTTCCATCTCTTTCTCTCCAACCTTATTACCTAAATAAGGTTTTAAACTACCTGTCCTTTGTTTATAGTACACTTGTGTAATGTAATCTCCTGGGTCATACCTGAAAATAGGCACTAGGTTGTCTAGTGTACCTACCCGGTAAGCAAAAACCAAATAAATAGATACATACTTCAGTGATCTTAACTTTAAATTCCTTTACTAGACGGTTTATAATTAGTTTCATTGTTTGGGCCAGGAATTCTTAAAATTCTTTTATATCACCTAGCCAAGGTCATTTATTTCATACTAGTCTTTCCTGCTTTTCATACTTGTCACCAAACTGTTGTTCAAAGTTCCCATCCCAATAAATTATTTTGCTAAGAACACAAATTATCTGCCCTTTTTTTCAATAGCGTAGAAGGAGCTTTTTTTTTTTTTAGTTGTTTAACCAGAAGTAGCACATTAACCTGAAACCTTTTTTACAGGTGTGACCTGGGAGCACAGGGAAGTTAAGTGACTTGCTCAGGGTCACACAGTATGCAAGTGGAAGCTGTGGGATTCAAACCCAGGTCTGGTCTGCTGGATGTCACCAGATTTGCAGCTCAAAGCCTTAAACTACTGTGCTATACTGCCTCTTAAAATCTTTGTTAGTACCATTGGGCAATGATCACTCTCAGACAAAGCAATAACTACTAAATTTGTATATTTTTCAAAAGGAAGCAGAGATCCAATTACATAATCAACAGGGAGGAGCCGGTATTTAAAAAACAGGTTAATTGACCAGGATTATTTATGGAAAGTCTACCACTGGGAATTAAAAATGAGTTCTGCTATAAATTGGGGAGATGTGGCTTAGGCAGAAGTAAATCAGGTGTCTGCATTTAGACTTCCAAGTATCAAGGTTTTGGCCAGAGAGAAAGAAGCAGAGCAAAGCCAAGGAACAGCTGACTATTTTTCTGTAGTAAGAGACAAGCAAGGGATAAAAAAGCAAGGAAGCAAATAGTGGCTGTTGTGGTGTTCTTTTTGTTTTAAGCAGGAGATAAGCATGTTTTTTTTTCTAGACCAGCAGGGGACAAGGATGTAGGACCAGGCAGTTACTCTCCTTAAGGTTGTAACTGCCCTCCACCCACCCACCCAGAACCAGTTCAAATCTTATAGGCACCAGGATTGATTGACACCAGATACTTCCTGTGGGAACAGAAAGGGCAGATTCACCAGAACAAATCAGAGGTGGGGAAGTGGTAGCTCCAGGGGGGTGGGGTAAACAAGGGCACCTGTGAGTTTGCCAGAAGTTAGAGGATTTGAACACTGCATCAGAGGTTTAGCAATTAAGTTGTTGAGGCAAGAATTGATAGTGTACGCAGGTAGTAAAAGGGGAGAGGAGTGAGGGGAGAGAGGCAAAAAAAAAGAGGGGGAGTTGTTAACCCATAGTTTCATTATTGTATTCTGGGAATTGGCAAGGGGGAGCAGGTAAGGTATATATACAGGGTGTAACTATGCTGGGAGTGGTGCAGTGCAGCATCTGTGGGGCAGCAGTCTTTAGGGAGACCTTCTAGAGACTGTGGTGCTTCCCCATCTGCAGACACCTCTCTGGTCTGAGGGAGGAGTTTACAAGATTTAAGGTCAAGTTGGCTTGGGTTAAGAGGACCAACACCCCCACTCAGGGACCACCAAGTCCACCTCCACTTCCTCAGAGGGTGCCAGGAAGGAGGAACAGATGGACAACGGTGGGCATTGGGAGGATTAGGGTGGTGAAGCATAGGCACATCCCAGATCCCATACAACTATAGAATTCCTATGCCACACTGGCAGGGTGGGACAGTCCCACAGAGTCACCCAATGTAGTGGCAGGGACAGATGTTGAGGTCCTCCAGAATGGAGACCTCAAGGGAGGGTAGCAGAGGACCCCAGAGGAGGAGGAGGAAGCAACTCCTGATGGGGGACTCCGCAGTCTGGGAAGTGGAGTTGGGGTCAAGTAGCAGGATGAAGAGGGAGGTTAAGTGCTTGCCTGGAGGCACAGCTTGGAGGGATGGAGAGAAGATCGAGAGGATTGCTAAGGTGGCAGCAGGGAAGGGGGAGATGGATGTCATTGTTCATCTGGGGACAAATTACCTGACCATGGACAAGGCAGGGATAGGAAGATTGCAGGAGGAGTTCATGGAGTTGGGGAGGGCCTTGGGCAGGTAGCAAGCTCCATGATCTTCTTGGAGGTGCTGCCAATCCACAGCAAGGGGGAGGCTAGAGATCTCTGCAACACAGACTTCAATGCATGGTTGAGGAACTGGTGCAGAAAGAAGGGTTTTGGCTTTATTGGTTACTGGAGACCCACTTGGAGGGATATGGGCTTGTACAAGGGCAACAGACTGCATCCATCCAGGGAGGGGACTGTTGTCCTTAGTAAGCAGTTTATATGCTTCATTGACAAGCATTTAAACTTGCCAAAGGGGGTGGTGGAAGGAAGCAGGAAGAATCAAACTGCCCACTCCCACAGGGTAATGCAGTCCACAGGGAGAACCCTAAGGTTGAGAAATTACCAGCGGTTACTAAACTAGGAATAGGTAGAATGGCAGAGAAAAAGAAAAAGGGGATTAAAGGCAGGAGGTTAGTGAGGGAAGGCATGAAGATAAAAGGGGGAATGACAGAAGGGGAAGTAACAAAATATGGAAGGCCATGTGTGCGAATGCTCACAGCCTGAGAAAGAAAATCCTGGATCTGGTGGCCTTGATGACGAGGCTGACCTGGACATTGTCACTATTACCGAGACATTGTATAATGGGAACCATGACTGGGATGAAGCTTTACCTTGTTATTTGTTATTCAGGAAAGACAGGGAGGGTAAAAAGTGAGGAAGGGTAGCTCTTTACATCATGGAGGGTATAAAAGCAACTTAGGTACAGGGATTGCAGGGGGCAGAGGCCTTGTGGGTGACTCTGGAGATGGGCAGTGGCACCGCTATTCACACGGGTGTGATCTACAGATCTCCAGCACAAGGGAAAGAGTTGGACAAAGCTGTAGTGGAATCCAGCTGTAAGATGGCAACTAAAGGGGGAGTGCTGCTGGTAGATGACTTCAGTCTGCCAGATGTTGATTGGAGCATATCAACTGCAGCATCAGCCAGGAGCAGGGACATACTGGACCCCCTGCAGGGGGCATGCCTCAGGCAGCTAGTGCTAGAAGCCACCCATGAGGGTGCGATTTTGGACCTGATACTTACCAACGGGGACAGAACTGCAGATGACATGGTCGGTGGACACCTGGGGTCCAGTGATCATTGCATGGTGTAGTTCAATATGAGTACAGAGGCAGAGTAAAGCCACACAAAAGCAAAGGTCCTGGACTTTAGAAGGGCAGACTGCAAAGTTGGGGGTATGTCTCAGGAAAGCCCTAGCAGGGAGGGAAGGAGGACCTGGGGGTAGTTGAGCAAGAGTAGGCCCATCTAAGAGGAGCCATAGTGGAAGCAACAAAGTGAAAGCAACAAACCTTTGCATTAGGCAAATAAACAAAGAAAAGGGAAAAAGAAAACCACTATGGTTCTCAAAGAAAGTGACTGGGAAGGTAAGAGTGAAAAAGTTGGCTTTCAGAAAGTACAAGGGAACAGAGAAGGAGAAGGACAGAGTAGTGTATCTGGATGAGCAGTGGGAGGCAGGGAAGGTAGTCAGGAGTGCAAAGGCACAAATGGAGGAAAAATAGCTCAGGCAGTAAAGAACTGGGACAAGACTTTTTATAGGTACGTTAGTGAAAGAAGAAAGACAAGGGGTGGGATTGTAAGGCTTAAGGGGGAAGAAAGGGAGTGTACAGAAGGGGACTTGGAAAAAGCAACAGTCCTGAACAAATATTTTTGTTCAGTATTGCAGATGAGGGGGAAGGTGAGGGACCACAATTAAGTGACAGGAGCAATAAGGGGAGGGAGGTGGACACCAGTCCATTTATGGAGAAGGGAGTTCTAAAGGAACTCACAAAACTGAAAGTGGACAAGGCAATGGGACCAGATGAGATGCATCCTAGAATATTACAGGAGCTTGGGGAGGTGCTGGCAGCACCATTGGCAGCCCTGTTCAATGAATCGCTGGAAACAGAAGTGGTTACAGAAGACTGAAGGAGAGCAGATACAGTCCCTCCACACAAAAGTTGGAGCAAGGAGGAGGCTGGAAACTATAGACCAGTCAATCTGACCTCAGTGATGGGGAAAACAATGGAGTCACTGCTAGAAGAAAGGATTGTGGAACATCTTGAATCCAGCGGAGCACAGGATCTGAGGCAACATGGATTTACAGCAGAGAGGTCATGTCAAACAAATCTGATAGATTTCCTTGACTGGGTGACCAGGAGGGAGGAGGATCATGGGGGAGCAGTGAATGTGGCCAACCTGGACTTCAGCAAGGCCTTCAACACCATTCCACATTAGAGGCTTGTAAACCAGCTAGACAGCCTGGGAATGAGTCCCAAGCTGGTAAACTGGGTTAGAAATTGGTTGAGGACTAGAACACAGAGGGTGGTAGTAAATGGAGCTCAATCTGAGGAAAGGAAGATGACCAGGAGGATACCACAGAGATCAGTTCTGGGGCCAGTCCTATTTAATGTCTTCACAAGTGACATTGTGAAGGAGCTGAATGGAAAAGTATGCCTCTTTGCAGATGACACTAAGATCTGCAAAAGGGTAGACACTCCAGGAGGGGCATAAACAAATGAGGATGAACCTAGGTAAACTATAGGAATGGTCAAGAGTGTGGCAGCTAAGATTCAATGCTTAGAAGTGCAAAATCATGCATTTGGGGCACAGGAACCCAGGGGAGGCTTACATGATGGGGAGGGAGAGATACTGACAGCAACCAAGCAGGAAAGGGATCTGGGGATAATCATTTCAGAGGACCTAAAGGTGGCCAAACATTGTGCCAAAGCTGTGGGGAGAGCCAGTTGGGTACTGGGGTGAATAGGGAGTGGTATTACCAGCAGACAAAAGGAGGTGGTGATGCCACTGTACAAATCATGAGACCCTATCTGGAGTACTCTGTTCAGTTCGGGAGGATGCATCTCTGTAAGGACATAGACAGGGTAGAGGCAGTTCATAAAACGATAACAAAAATAGTGCAGGGTCTGCACCAAAAGTCATATGAGGAGAGATAGGAGGACCTCAATACACATACCTGGAGGAGAGGAGCAAGAGACAGGATATGATAGAGATCTTCAAATATCTCAAGGTCATAAACAAAGCACAGGAGAGTAGCATCTTTCAGAAACGTAGATGCATTTTAGAACAAGGGGACATTTATTTATTTATTTATTTATTTACTGAAATTGTTTCACCAGGAAAGGCACACTGAGCAACAAGCTGCTCATCTCCCAGTGCAACCTGGGGGAGAGGGGGAACAGAGGGAAGATAACATGTAGGTTATCAATTGTGGAACATTTAACAGTAAAATACAATTTGGTTACATTCTAGTGGGAGTTACAGATGAGATGATAGACAACCAGGTTGCAAATAGGCACAAGGTACACTTAAAGCACATACTGTATATGAATATACTGTAGTATTTAATACACGGGTTGTACAATTGCAGATATAGACTCACAAAAAACGGATAGCAGTACCAATAACATTAATGCATAGGTTCAAAAGTGCATCAGTTGGGAAGATAAGCCAGCTTCATAGCATTTGCTATGTGCTGCTGGTCAGGCAAGGAGGGGGAGAGTGGAGCAGACCAGACTGGGTCAGGTGCAGGACATGACATGAGGCTGGAAGGGAGTAGACTAAGGGGTAATGTGAGGAAGTATTTCTTCACAGAAAGGATGGTGTATGCATGGAACAGGCTCCCAGTGGAGGTGGCGGGGGCTAACTCAGTAGGGGAATTCAAAAATGCATGGGATATGCATAGGGAAACACTAGCAATAGAAAAAAGGGAGAATAAAGCTGGAGATCAAGTAGAGTCAGTGGTTTTTGCACAGGTTGGGAAAATAGGCAGACTGGGTGGGCCTAGTGGTCCTTATCTGCCATCAATGTCTATGCTTCTATGCTTCAATGTTTCTTAAAAAGTTCAAAAATGGTTTCACATGCTCATTTAATCTTTACAGAGGGTCTTCCTGGCTAGTATTTCATAGGGAGTATCTTTTATGCTGTTATCTAGTAACCAGTCAGACTGAGTACCCATTCAAGCGTTAATGCCCTCCATGATAATTACTTTACAGTAGTCATAATTCTCCCAATAATAAGCTACTTTTTAATTTAAATCCTTTCAACATTCCTTCTGTATAAAATCTGAATTTTTGAGGGTGAATATAAACATTTAAAAATATAACAAGTTTTCCCTCAACTAGTATTTAGATACCTAGAAAATTGTCACAGGAAAACAGTATAGGGTTCCATAACATTTCACATATCATAACATAAGTAATCAACCCTCCACTGAGTCTTCCCATATAACAGTCTGTCATGTTGGGAAATGACAAAGAAATGAAGCCTTTAATTTCGTTTTTGTCCTTGTTAGTATGTCAAGATTCTTTCAATGTAATTATTTCATATTTCTATCAGAAATTATTATAATCCTGATATGACAGTTTTGAAAAATGGCCAGCAACATTCCAAGTGAGAATTGTTATCTTCACCCTCCCCTGCCTGTCCCCCTGCACCTCTCTTTTGAGTAAGGATTGGTAACATTAGTACTTGACTCTTCTACAGACGAACTCAGTCAAATTTAAGGTTCTGAGTGATGTAGATATCTGTTAGTGGTGGGCAGCAATACAGGCTTTTTAAGTTCAGATACATTTTGATTTTTGTGGGCTTACCTCTGTTGATTTTAATTAATTACCAATCAGATTCCACCATATCATTTGGCACATATGAGTCCCTCTTATTCAGAATAGTAACATTTGATTTATCTAAATCTACAGTATGAATGCAAATAGAATCCAATTTCCTGCACAACTTAACAAATTATTTTTCAGTGCTTGTGTTTTCAGTCAAACATCTCTCTGAGACTCTTCTCAGCTACGTTTCACTTTGGAGACATTTTTTTATTTCACCATACCCCAACTCCAGATCCAGATCCAGGACATTTTCAACAAGGTTCCTAATCAATGTCTCTAATTTATAACCTGACTAACATTCCAGTAGTTCAATGCCAAAAATGGATACCACACTTTCATCCCCTAACCCTCCAGACAGTAGGATGGCTTATTTTCTAACCTTAACAAGTCAGCTTAGTTAAATAGTATGTTTGTAATCTGTTCTTTTTTTACCTCTAGTGAACCTTTTGTTTTATTTAGTATCTGTATATACGCAAACAGGCCCAAAACTAAACCCAATCTGCCCATAGCTTTTTAGTTTGTCTATAGAATATTGGGAAACCTGTATACTGACCATGCCATGAAACCCAGATGGTGAAATCCTTTACTGTGACTATTTCAACAAGTTTTGAAATTATTGCTGTAATAGACCCAATGGCAAAATTTCACTATTTCACCATCCTTCACCCCCCTTTTAAACTAACTCTGACTTGGAGTTAGTTATTTTAAGAAGTGGGGGAGAGTGCAGGGGGTGCAGCCCCCAGCATGGGGGGGCTTGAGGGTGCAGCACCCTGAAAGAAAACACACAATGTCTGACAGGCAAAATTTCACCTGTTGACATTGGGGATTTCGTCATGCCGCATGTCGACAGCTTCACTGTTGGTGCGGCATGGTAGATCCTGGGAAACCCACATATTCTGTAATAGTTTCAAGAGCATATCTTTCACATACAGTATACTGTAGGTCATCATACCTCATAGCATCCAGGACATCCTCTTTATCTGGGTCAAGGTTAAATCTTCTTGAAGAATGACTACAGACCCTAAGAATCTTGTTGGTGTCCAAGTTATTTTTAGATATGACCCTCAATCTCTTTGTTCCCCTGTTTATCATGATTTGAGGTAGCCCATCAGTCACATTTTCCTTATGGCATTCCTTTCCCAACGTAGGTTGTATGTTTTATTTGCAATTTGCCCATACATATTCTACTCTGTGGCAGAGGGTGCAATTACATTTTTTTTAATATGCAATAAGTTTATTTGATTTACTATTTTTGTTCAACAGGGACAAAAACCTGAACATCATTTGAGACATTTACACTTGTTTTCCTTATTTGTTTGTTTGTTCCTTTCTTTTTGCTTTCATTATTAAGTTCCTCTTTTGAATATTATGGAACAAAATGTTAAGGTATCGTGGTAATAACTTTGCCTTCCATCACTCTTTCTCTTTATGTAATGATAACTCATGGTCTATAGTATCTTCTAATAAGATGCTTACACTTTTCAACTGATTATTTGTGTAGGCACCCAGTTAATCCATACTGTTCAGCATGTCACTTAAATGTGCACCATTGATGACTGTATCTTCCCTAAGAGTTCTAATTTCATTTTTAAAATGCAGAAGTTCGCCTTGGTTATCATATGTGCATTCCTTATTGGAAAAATATCAACTTACTTATCTTCATAATTATTTCCAAAAAGGGAATTTCCATTAGTCTGAAATACAAGAAATACACTAAGAATAGAAGAAGAATTCATAAACAAGGTAAGGATTTGGATGCTATTTCAAGGTCTTTGTTCTCACCTTGGTATGCTTTAAATGAGGCTCAGTTTGGTTATAGATTTTATCTGGACCATATCTTGGATCCTAGAAAGAGAAATGCTTATGTGTGTTACAAGTTTGAGATTTTTTCCTAGCAATGTACTCTTTGCTAGATTGGTCCATATTTCCAGTGCTTCTGAGGCTCCCTGTTTATACACTGTAGGAGGTATAAATAATCTGTATCGTGTTCTTTTTGAATGCTCATGGTATGAAAAGCTACATATCACATGGATAAATAGTATACTGTCAGACCTAAGTTAAATTACAGATGATCGTCTTAGCTTTTTTTTTTTTTACAGTGAATGATGTGATCATTATTAATCATTATTAAACTTGAGATTACTTCCATATAATTAAAAATATTAGGAAGGGTAAACCTTTTAGTTATCAGGTAAAAGTACTGATAGGTTGAACTATGTTTTTGTTGAGATCAAGGTTAGGTTTGAACCCTAAAGGACATCCTTCTATATTTGAGATTTCCAAATAAAGGGGATTTCCTTTTTCTCATTTCCTGTTTGTATTATTGTATATGCAGTTCACTGCATTTTCTAAAGCTGTGCCCCAATGGGGCTCCAAATATGATTCATGCTGAAGTCCCACAGGGACACAGGCCTTTTTTGTCCCAATCAGTTATTTTTTCATTAGGATTTGTCACAATTAGAGTGACTTTGAGTTACGTGCCTATAGGATAGGCATCTGTCCTAGCCATGTTCCAACATTTAGATTAGAATTTAAATTGCTATGATAATGTGGATTATTGTTTTTACTTGTATATGTACTATTTATTGTACAGAAGTCACTGATATACTGTGTGTATTTCTCTTTTTTATAATCTCTGCCAGCACTCTTCATTGTATTTTGTCAATTTTGTATCGACATACTTTGTATTAAGCTGTAATTGCATGCTGTTGATCAATAAACTTTTTGATTGATTGATTTTTAAAATAACAATTTGCTCCATTATTAAAATATTTGTAATACATGGCTTCTTCATAACTTCTAAAACATCTTTGGTCAAAAAAGAACAGTACTGTAGTGCACCAGGCGTTCAGCTTGCAAATCCTCCTCACTATGATTTGATTAATTTAGAAAGGATTTGAAGGATAAAATTGTGTTTTTCAAGTCTTTCCTTGTGTTAATCATTGCTGCTGATGTCCCAGGCTATTTCTTGGTGAGATTATTGCTCATCTTCTCTTCCTTGTTTAGAAAGCTACATGCATACTCACTTTTATCTGGTAACTTAGCAAAACTAAAATCCCCCATAGATGTTTCCAGGTCATTAACAGTATCTTCTTTGAGTGTTGGGACCTGAATAATACATTCCAGTGATTGCCTTGAGTAAATTGCTTTTCGTGTCCTCTTTCTCTCCCTTTTGGATATTTGCTTCCTTCATATTTTGGTGTCGATGTAGGACTTGATATGTCTCCATTATCAATAAGTTTCTTGGGAGCAGTAACATGAGGTGTAATTTCAGTTTGTTTTTAAGTCCTGCTTGTCAATATTTGCTTGTTTCTTGTTTTCTTTTTTTTTTTTATCGTTTCTTGTCTCTTTTTGCCCCCTTCCTCTTTTTTCTTTTTAGTGAGACTGGATTTTTCAGTCATGAGATCTGAGTTCTCAACTTCACTGGGATTCTTACTAGAACCTCTTGTTGTATCCATTTTTACTCAATAAGGAGTAAAGTGACCCAAAAGGGAAAGTACCATGCTACTATCGCAAACAGATTAGCACAACTGTAACACTTACTGTAGCACCACTCAGCATAGATACTGAGGTTTTATGTGAATATGAGGTAAAAGACCAAAAAAGTCTCAAGCTATTTTAGTCAATGCAAAGTACAGAAGCAGCACAGTGTTGATAAATATGTATCACAAAATCAATCCGATTATCCTTACAAAGTGCTTTTTTCCAGCTTTGACAAATGTTTTCAATAGTCTAGGTTCCCTCCTTTCCACAAAGGTACAAACAAAAACAGTCCACAATGTACCTTTAAAAATGAGCCTAATAAAATAAGAGTCTCATCCAACAAATAAAAATAATATTGGGGGGGAAGGGGTGAATCTGATATGCACTGTTTACAACAAAATAGATCTGGGTCAAATAAAAAAAAAATTAAAAACTTTGCTTACTTTCTAGTCATTGCCTTTTAAAAAGAATATAAATGCTTTACATTTTGCTAACATCAGAAAAAAAAAACACTGTTCAACCAAAGACGATAAAATATATGCAGCGTATTCATCTCTTGTTTGAAGATATCTAAAAAGGCATTAAAGTGGAAAGCACACTGAGTAAACAAATGCATCAATGGTATAATAAAATGGGCAACAGAAATAACAAATACATTTGACTGTCCACTCTGAACTTTCTATTCTACTCATCTAGTGCTTTAGAAATTCTAGTATGCAGTCTCAATGCTGGGCTAGGTACCAATAAGCTCTAAACTGTTTTATAGAGTGAATTTGCCCGGCCCGTACTTTAGAGTGCACTTTTACCAAATACAAAAATGCTACTAACAGCTTATCATTTTGTAGCAGTTGGAGAAGGCAGAGCTTAATGTGATGACTGCATTCACTGTGAGTGGTTGCAGAGGGGCACATCTTTAGTAGAAGCTCGTGAAATACAAAAGAATTATAATACATTTTAAAAAATGATCATTAACTTTTTTTCTTTTCTAAAAAGGAAAAAATGGCAAAAGCTGTAAAAAAATTATTGCTAATTCAAAAATTCACTCAAAAGTATACAGTGCAACAGAAATGCCCAAGAAGGTCACTCCCCAGTTTGTTAAATATGGCAGTTCATTGACTTAAAGTTTCACATAGCATTTCTTGCTTCACTAAATGAGAGCCATTTGGACACTTCAGGGTTCTGGTACAATTTTCAATGTTCTTATACCAGGGCAAGCAGCTTTCCACCTCAGGCCATCTGACTATTCTGACTGCAGCTCTGGCTGTACATTTACAATGTGCCCCATAGCTCCCATTCCAAATCCAGGTTGTGTAACTCTTTTCTCCGATTCTGTTCTTCAATCTCCTGTCTTTTTCTTTCCACAGCTCTCCTTGCCATAATGGAGCTACTCCACAGCTTAGCAGCTCTGTCTTTTGAGTTGTGAGTTTGGGATTCAGTTCCTCATGGGATATCAACACATCTGTGTGAATAAGAATAGAAACACAGCTTCCTCTAAGTCTAGCCATAAAATACATAGCTCAGAGGATATACCATAAATATCCTCAAAGGCTAGGCCGCATGCTCCTCCACAGCATACACGCTTACAGGTCCACCATCTCTGTTTCCCTTTGCTTCCAGCTATATTACCCTCCTTAAGTGCAGTCCCATATTCCCCTTGCTTCTTGTCCCACACAACTTGTCCTACCTTATTGCTGGGTTAAACCCCCTCACCCAGAGTTAGGACATTTACATTGCCCATTAACAGTGTAACAATCTAAGCATGTTTGCGCTATTTGCAAGAATATACCCTATAATAGAAAAGCAATCCTTTAATCTGAGAAAAAAATAGGTTTCTAGCCCTACTTGCATAGAAGAGAATAAAATAACACAACTGTAAATCAGTAGACGTCATTCACAAAGGTTGTTTAAAGTAAATGACCATACATTTTCAGTCAGTACCCTCACCAAACATGCTAGAAACATACTACTGGGCTTCAACCCTTCCCTGTGTCTCTCAACTGTACCATGGTAACCTGTTTGAAAAGTACTCTTAAGTCTAGTCTGCCCAGTTGAGCCTATCTATGCTGTCTGCTCCAGCAGTGTGTTGTTTACTGACATTTTTAAGAATGCATACCTCCATTTTCATTGTGAGGATTTCCATTTTCTCTTTGTTTCTGTTGCTGCTCTTTGATCCTGTTTCCCAGGATTGCTAAATCTCACAAGATAATGGCATAGGCTTGCTCTAGCCTAAGCAACCATGCAGTGTGACATTCCAAGGTAAGTAGTAATTTCTGTTTTATTATTTTGTAGTAACTGGGTAAGGCCCACTATTTACAAGTGCCTGTTTTCAGGGATGACTCAGTAGCACTGGGGAGGTTAAATGACTTGTACAGAGTCACACTGTATGCAAGTGGAGATTGTAGGAATCAATCCCTGGCCTGCTGGATGTACCAAGCTCATTCACAGGTTGTTGCTCTAACTTCTATGATCCTGTCCTTTTGCTCACCTACTTTTGTACATTACCTGTATGCCCACCAATAATGCTGTGCATGAATTTGTTGGTCATTTCCTCAAATTGTATGTGATTCCTGATGTTTGGGGGGGGGAGTACTGTCTATTATGTTTAGTTGCATATCTCACGCTGTCTCATTGAACTGCCTGTGGGACCACAGGTGTCATGATTTGGGGAAAAACACAATGAAAACAATTACATGAACATGTCCTGCTCTACCACAATTAAGAAGGTTTTGGAGCTACTGTAAATGAAGGTGAACTGGGTAAGTCACACCTTGTCTGTTGCTTGCTTTGAAATTCTTAATTATCAGATATGCTGTAAAAACTAAGGGGACAAGTAATATCATCTATGTATTTATTTATTTAGTCATTCTGAAAACACTTTTGAGCACAAGTGCTCATTTACAAAAGTCCCATGTCTATGACGAGAAGAGAGGTAACACATAACAGTAAACAATACATATACATAAAACTGCAGCTCCATAAAGAGCATAGCCAGTGGCAGAAAACAGTAAGTGTTAAGTAAAAGATTCAAACAACACAAATTCCGTCAACAATAAGAGAGATACAGGCTGGCTCAGTGGCGCTGAGGGTTGAGGCGCTGGATGCCACACCTCGCACCACGCCGGCGACCTAGGTTCAGCAACAAGCCCGGGTTGCTGGGGGTTGGCAGGGGAAGGAGAGGATCGAGTGTTCAGAGGACAGCTCTCTTCTTCTGGGAGGGATAGTGGTCCCTGTTTGGTGCTCGGCTGACCTCTGGTGGAAGCCGGAGATACAGCAAGCGCTAAGCATAGTGAAGGGCTGGGGAGTGGCAGACGTTGGTAAGGCCTTGACATCAGGGTACTGGCCACTCTCCAGAAAAAAAAAGAGAAAAACACCCTTCAGCTGCAGTGGAGACGGAGAACCAGAGCTTGCCCATGATTTATGGCCACCCTCCTGGCATGCTCCCGACCGACGCCACCAGAAAATTTTGGGGTGTTGGAACCCACCTCATCCCAGCCCAGGGGGTAAATTGAGGCTACATGGGTGATGGAGGACTGACCAGGTAGGAGCGAACCATAGTGGGATGACTCCTAGGTACTCCCGAGGAGACCAGAGCTGAGGGGAGAGAGGAGGAAAAATAGAAAGTACAAAAAAAAAAAATGAGATACAGTGTATTCTAGGTGTTCATCTTAGTGCTCATATACAGTTCACCCACACCAGTGCAACAGGGAAAAGTAGGGTGCCAGCAAAATGCTCATGGCGATCCTCATGCCCAGCTATTGTGCCACCTGACCCCAACTGCACCCAATACACCAGGGCAAGTGTGGACTACTTGTGGGGTGGCTGTGACCCCCCTTGCACCCCCAAAACTGTAATATAGCCACTTCCACATCAGAAGTGTATAGGGCAAGTGGTGCAACATCCCTGCAGCGACAACCATGCACAGCACTGTGAAATCCAGTTTGCCAGTATAACAGGTGAACTGGTTGCAGCACCCAAATTATGGTGCCCTAATGCATCACCCCTCTAATGGTATACGCTCATATACTAATGCAGTTCTCAAAAACAAAGGCAATTTCACCTATCAGCGAATGGGGGCTCCCAGGATAGGTGCCGTGGGCTAATGTTAACAGTAAAAACACACCACTCAAACTTTTCAAACCCCTAACAGCTATGGAAATAGATCTTACTGGTGACAAATAAACAGATACAATTTTCAATAGGTATGATTTTAGGTCTCCCATAAAAACTGCTTATACTGAAGAGTAAGAAATATGAATTAATGAATTCAGTGTTGGATTCCTCTACACCACTTAATCACACTGTAAACAGAGTATACTCTGATCCAGTACTGAATAAGTCTTGTAATTCCTTTGCAATAAAATTTAATTAAATATAATTAAAAACTTATTTCATTAAAAATGCTCTTTGGTGGCTTTAGCCTGTGGCCAATATGTTAGGTTATTAGGACATACAAATCGTTTCCAAAAACGTTTCTTCAATATGCATATGTGTTATCAGGAGGGGACAGTTGCCAGAACAACCATGCAAGATGCCAGCTACTGTGACAGCACATGTGTACTACTATCCTGCTGCGTAACATGGGGCACATCTTAAGAGTTCTGCTCCCCTCACTTCTGGTCAACTCAGAGCAGCTATCTGGAGGCAGTTGCTAGTTTGCATCCTGAAGCATTGCACATCCGAACAAACTGTTTGGAGTCTCTTTTTGGTCCTGCAGTAATCCTTAATTTACGAAGTCATTCACCTTCAAATAAGTGTATGCTTTTGTTCCTTTGTTGTGTGTGTGTGTGTGTGTGTGTGTGTGTGTTTGCACAACATCAGTTGTACATGCAGATAGGCTAGTGTTGATTGTGCTGTAATATCTAATGTATAAAGGCTCCTTACTTTAGAAAACAGGCATTTGAAAATTCAGAGGTTCAGTTTGCTGTAAGGAAATAAATATGTTCCTATATATCTTAGAATTTTGGAGTTTTTTTGCACAACAAACATGTTCTTCTGGTCTTCAGTTATTATGGAGTTTTCAGTTTGCATTTACTATTTGTGAATTATAATATATAGCCAACAGTTTATGCCATTAATTGTATGCCAAAATTCTGATGTTTTTGTTTAGCTAAATATTTGTTTAATTTGTATATTTATCAGTTTACGTTTTGACACTGACGTCTGGTCAAATGTATTTATTGCAAACTTCTCTCTGTAGTATGTGTATGGTCTGCAGTCTGCCATGAATAATTAAAACTCATCAACAAGCATCATATCACATCAGACATTACATCATTTTCTTAAATCATATTTCAACTGCTTCAGCAAAATAAATCATTGTGGTCACTGGCCTCAGTTTTGGAACTGTGAAATCACAAAATCCAGTAAGTGAAGTATGCAGTAAACAACATGGTATTATCCCTTTCTTTAGAGGCTGCACTAATTAAAATCTACTGAAGCTCAGTTTGAGCTACATTTCATGAATGAGTCTAGATTATTATGTACTTGTTTGATAGTTTGACCTACAGTAGTGGTTAGAAGGTAAAGGTATAAATCTGGAAAACTGGGTTTAAATCTCACAAATACCATTACTTACTACTTGACCTCCAGGAAGTCACACTTAACCTACCTCTGCTTAACATTTCTGTAATAGCCCTCTGCCACACACTTCCTATGTAACCCTTAGCAAGTCACTTAACCATCCTCTGCTTAACCTCTCTGTAATATCCCACTATTCTATCTCTGTAGTCATTGACTGTTCTTGTGCACTGTAAACAGGAGCACTGCCCCCCCCCCCATGTGTATTATAGTGTAAAGCACCTTGGGATAGAGTTTTCATGAAATGTGCTATATAAACCTAATTCCCATCTTTTTCCAGTTGTTATTTTTCACATGGGCAGCAAAAGGATATACATGCAAGTAGTTTTAAAATTGCATACTTATGCATATTAGATACCAAGTTTTATGGTGTTCATTTTAAATAGTTTAAACTACTGTAAGCTAAAGGTAAGATCTGGCAGGCTTTCCTCAGATCAAGAAAGACAAGTGTCTGCAGCCCCAGATATAGTGGCAGACTAAAGAAAATCTGGATTTCAAGCATCTTTCATTGAGGAATTAGTTAAAAAAAGTAAGCAACATTAAGGCATGAATGACTTTAAATCAGCATACGGACAGTGTAATTCAGTGGTATGTTATGGAACTGGCAGCAATCCAGGCTATAGCCAGGTGCCTGTCTTGGATCATATTCATGTAGCCTGAGGCCACCAACAAAGCTTTCAGGTAGAGTCTGGAAGCTGTTCACCTCAGTATGCCCTACTTCCATCTCATTTCAGAGTTTTGAAGGATTCCCAGATGGTTGGCCTCTGGCCAAAACCATAGGCTTCAACATCAAATAATCTAAGCTGTGATTACAGAGCTTTGAAACAGCGTGCATCTGGGAAAGAAATACATAGGCTTCTTACCTTTACATTAAGCTTTTTATGCTTTTCTCTAAGAAATGTAAATTTTTATCATTATTGATCTTATAGCCATAATAAGGAATACCTTCAATGATGGTTAGTTCAAGATAAATGATCATGAGATGAAATAAAGTAAATGAAGATCTTCTTTTATATCTATATATATACTGTATATATATATGTATGTGTGTGTATGTGTGTGTATATATACATATAGATATATAGATAAATAGATAGCTATATATATCTACAAAGTTAGAGAGAGAAAATCCATAATAAGGGATGTCATGGAAATTACAGTATAAATCAAAACTGGTATATGCAAGTAGATAAGTAGAGGTATGTAACTGTGATGCCAACATCTGGACTAATGAAAGTACTGTGAGGTAGTGTTAAGAAAGGACTGCCAATCTGAAAATAGCTGTACTTAAGAAGTACAGGATAATATTACAGTTCAACATCCTAATGGAAACAGCTGTTGGCTAAGTTAACACTTAACCCTACTTTATTCACATAACAAGTGATTAATTTCAATTTCAAGATCACAGTTTTAGCATGGTTAGAACACAAAATATTGCTAAAGAATGATGTATTAGGCCTTATTATTGGGTGAACGTTATTGCAGTAGTTGAGGAGGGAAATAGAGTGATATGATAGCTAGATAGTGCATAAGCTTTACAAGATTGACATGCCAAGAGGTTTTACCCCACTTTGCTTTATCAATTTACACCAACTTTACCAGGCAAAAAAAGCCTCAGGAGAGGTTAAAGGTCAACTTGTCTATAAGTGTAGATATTTGTTTGTTTTTTTTAGAACCATGTAAGGTGGACTAAGACATAGGTACACCTTTTTACTCATGATCTGGAGCAAGTGTAAAGCAGTACAATGGAACAGCTACCTTACTTGTTGTTAAATAAGGTTAAATACATTACACGTGTTTACAATTTCAGAGAGAGAAAAAGAAAAGATAAAGTTAATACATTTTCAGTGCAGATCGCTTGTTTGCTTCCTGTGGATAGCTTGTTTGTTTGCTGTTTGGGGAGGTCCCTGTAGAACACAGACCCATATTCCAATAGTGAGAATAGTGTGTGGGTAGCTAAGCTAGGCAATGTTGCCCTGTATTGTGCATCTAATTTTATGTTCACTTCTTTGGTGATTTTAGCTATGTGTATTTTGTAGTATAATTTTCTTGTGCACTGCTGAGTTCTAGGAATCAAGTTGAGAATCCAAATTATTTCAGGAACATTGAAGCTGCAAGAAAGAATAAGACATAATGATCCTTCTAGTCAGTGTACCTCCTGTCCTCATGACAGCCACACTCCAAAGTTAGTGTGTGTGTTTTGGTTGTGTACAAAGTGGTTAATTATTACTTTCTATTAATAGTCCTGCATCTGAGAAATGGAAAATCTCTGGTAATCTGACACCCAATGACACTGTAATCTGTTTCACAGTACTTCATTGTAGCCATTGTGACCCTAATGACCTCTCATCCCCATGTACTTTGTTCCTCATACTGTATTTCATATCTGACTGTTATTTTCCTAAATGAAGTTGTCTAGATTTTTATTAGAATCCTCTATATCACTAGTACTCTTGTAACCTGGTCCATAATCTCAGTACTCTCTTTTTTAAACTTTTTTTCTGAATTTTAATGCTTCTGAAAGATCACTGATGGTCAACACTGGAGATTGAAGCTCTCTGTTTACCCATGGGCAACTGCAGTGCAAGCTGCCCTACTCTGACCCCATCAATGTGCCTTAAGGCGGTTATGGATGGACCTTCACATACAGTAAGTGAGAGAATAAATCAGACTCCATGCTGATTCAGTCCTCTGTTTCTTGTGAGACTGCCAACAAGGTTGACAAAATTAATTCAAACTGTGTTGGTTTTGTGTTGTGGACACCTGTCCAATAGGGACTGATCTGTGACCAGTGGAACTAATTTCATCTAGGTCACCCAACAGCCAACAGCCATCTGAAGATAATTCCTTTCAGTCACTAATGACCTTGGCCAGATATGGACCTGTGATCTACTTGTGAAAGAATCTTAACCTGCTACAATTCCATTGAACCATCCACTGAGCCATCATGTCCCCATTTCACTACTTTATAGAAAGAATCATTTTCTTGCACTGCTCTGTCTTCTCCCTTCCTTTTGTCTAAGACAACATCTCCAGGTCTTACTGTTGTTTACCAAAAGAAATAAATACTGTATCACTGAGTAAAGTTAGTGATGCCCTTTAGGATCCTGAACACTGTCATGTCTCACTTAATCGTGTCTTCTCCAGTGTGAACATCCCTAAGTTCCTTAATCTCCATTAGTTGGTTTAGTACTTGTCTGTTAATGTAATAGTTATTGCTTAAAAAAAATGAATACATAAAAAAGAACAGCAAGATTGTGCCATAACTCCGTACATATGTTTTTTTGCGTAGGTAGGTTAATTTTATTTGTACCAGCAAGGTTTTTCTTGTAAGTCAGATGTATGATATTACACCTAGACATAGCATAACAAATATGTGTAATGTGTTTTAATAA
Organism: Neoceratodus forsteri; assembly: GCA_016271365.2. Classification (NCBI taxonomy): domain Eukaryota; kingdom Metazoa; phylum Chordata; order Ceratodontiformes; family Ceratodontidae; genus Neoceratodus; species Neoceratodus forsteri. Next base: position 1,321,621,906 of record CM028130.1, read on the forward strand.
TGTACTGTACTGAACATCAACATCCTCTATATTGGGGATGGTTGCATATGTGCTTTTAATAAACTCTATATAGCAATTTCACCTCATAAATAAATACCTTTTTTCTCCATAATCAGTTTTATCTCTCTGTACTGCATCTTTTGGAGAAAAATCACTGGCAAAACAGGCCATGTAGTCTATCTAGTCTGTCCCGTTTCTTATTTCCACTATGTTCTTTCTGTATTGTGACAATAACTACATACAATACTCCATGTCTGGCCTAACTAGTGTCCAATGGAGTGGAAAAAATCACTTTCTTAGACCTGCTTTGTAACACCTTTCCTTTATGTAACCTTTAATGTGATTCATATTGCTTACTGCTGTAACACACTGATAGAAAATGTTCTTATTCTCATCTATAATGAACTCAGTCAGTTTTGTGATCTCTCTGAAAGTTCTTTCCAATACAGGGTACATTGTGTGCTCTTACTTTTAGCCCCTAGGTACAGCTTCTTACATTTATCCACACTGAATTTTATTTGCACTCTTGTTGCCCACCAATCAAACCAATCTGGATCTTTTTGAAATAGATCCCTCTCTTGCAGAGATGCTGTCATCCTTTTGGTTTTTTGTACCATCTGCAAATTTTGTTACACTACCAGTGACATTTATGTCCAAACATATATAAAAATATGTAATATAGAGCCAGATTTAATTTGTAACACTAAGATTAAGGGGAAGGAAAATATTTGGCAATGTAAAGAAACACAGTTTGAAAAAAAAATGTTCTGTTGAACATAAGACCTCCCAATCACCAAGCAGAAGCACCTTCTGCTGCTGTGCCAGAGACCTTAGTACAGTAATGGCTATGGATTGACCAAGGCCCAGGGGGGGGTAATGCTGCAGCCCACCAGAGCAGTAACCCCTTTGGTGGGCTAGGTAGCTAACCTCTCCTTCTGGGACATGTCGCATGTATGTGAAATCTACATACTGTTGCGTGGCATTAGGAGTACAACAAGTAGATGAGGGATGTGGGGAAGAAATGAAAGAGGAAACCATTGGTTGAGTACTAAGATAATTGTGCTGTCAATGCTCCATTTCTGTAGAGCAAATATGAGTCTAGGTTTGGCTGCTGGTGTCCAGGTTGCAACAGAACTTCTGTGGCAGTGGTTTCTGATGTCTTTAGAATTTCCATGATGCCTGCTTAGGGACTGCTGCAGTAGCACAGCTGCACTTCAGTGGTTCTGTACCTCACATTTCTTCCCTGTGACAGCCTTCATCAATTAGAATTAATTGATAGGCACAAACATCTGTTATTCTACAAATACATTTTTTGTTATTTAGTAATCTCATTATTCCATACAAAAATGTAATCAATAAGCCTTGAAAAAATGTGTACAGAAAAAATATTCATTTAACAGATCTGTTGATTTAAAAGACATAAGTATTGAAGCTGGCCAGGTGGCGCTGAGGGTTGAGACACTGGATGCCACACCTCACACCACACCAGTGACCTGGTTTCAGGAATGGACTTGGGTCACTCAGGGGACAGTGGAGGAGGCTAGGATAGAGCATCATAGTTCTCCTTTCTTGGGGTGGGGGGTCTGTGCTGCGAATGGCACAGCTAGGGAGGGCTCATCCACACCCACGCCCAGGGTGCTTGGTTGCCCCCGCAGAGGCGGAGACAGCTGCTGCACCCATTGCACGGTGCGGGGGAGCAAAGGGGCAAAAAGGAGAAAAATCCCTAGTGGCAGGATGAGATCCAACTCCCTGTAGGCCCTGTTCCTAGGCTGGGCGTAAGGTGGCTATCGGAGGGGGGGACTGTAAAAACAGCAGTAGTGTTAAAAAAAAGACATAAACATCATTATAGTCTACCTTTCTGGGCGTACCGTACTTCTTCTATGTTGTTAAAAAAGCAGGATATTTCCATTTATCAGATATTTATATCAGAGGTCTTCAACCTGTACCTAAAAGGCACACATTAATCTGTGCACAATATGGCATCCATTTAACAGGTCTATGATATTGTCAAATATTTCTTTTGTTTGGTTCCTATGTAATAAAAACTGAAAACTCTTATAGGAAGCAGTAGAAGTTGCCCAACTACCACAGTAGCTGCTGTGCTCTGCCATTTACTTAGGGACTGGTAGCAGCAGTACATAAATGACTATTATTTAAAGTTTCCAACTGCCTGTACATTAAAGTGACTGGATGCAGGCCAACCTGCCTGTGAAGCAGTAGTTACCACTAGTGACACTCCTAGTGCCGTAACAGGCTAGGGACATCATAGGACTGGTTGGGAGAAGGGGCATCAAGTATCCATCAGACAGTTCTCCTTCTTCAGGATAGATGAGTTGTGTGCCTTGCAACATGATTGCCATTTACAGAAGCTTGGTAGTGTTGCAATTAGGGCCAATGGCAAGGTAAGGGGCACCCTGTGATTCATGAATGGCTGACATAGTGCAATACATTTGAATCATTGCATAGTTCGTGCCCCTGAGCAGAAACTGGGAAAATGCCTTTAGACTGCAGAGATTTATGTTGGCTATCCTACAGGCCCATGTGGCTCTCCAACTACCACTAGATGGTCCTGTGTAAGTGATGTGTATGTGTAAATTCACAAGAAGCTAGGTTATGGGGCTGTGGGATGTTGCAGATAGAGGCAAAGATGGAGGGAAAGAAAAAGCTTGATTAATTAAAAATAAATAACTAAATAGTGACCAGATTCCTGGTGATGTAAACTAGTAAAAATAAAACAGCACAGAGTACATATAGCAGCTGTGAGTGCTTACATGTCTGGGGCTAACACAGTAGTTTCACCACTATGTTTGTGGAAGGAAGACCTACACAGATGTGAGATTGCTTACTGATGAATATGGCCACATATTAGATCAAAGCTATTTTCAGCAGGTCTTTGAAGAGTATGAATTGTTAATTTCTCTGGCAGAATTCAACTTGTCATTAGCAAAAATATGTTGTGATGTCATTGATAATATTTCATGCTGAGATACAGGAGGGGTTCTGAATAAAAAGTAGCTGAAGGGGACCAGGTGCTATGGAAAAATTGTAAATGTTAATGAAGAATCACCAAGAGCAGTGAATCCTGTGGCATTGCAGATAGTCTGCTGTATGTTGCAAGTTCTGTGGAAAATTCATTTGCTGTAAAACTGCAGAATGTTTGGGACCAGGACTGCCAGTGCCCTCGGACTTGCTCCTGTTCCATGGTAAAAATCAGAAGGGGTGATGAGGCTAGGATGTTTCTAGGTCTGTCTGATAGGAAGTGTCCAGGCCTTGCAGAATAAATACAGTGTAACCCCTTGCAAATGGGGATTCCTAGAAATGCCTGCCTGGGCTTACCTTAGCCCTGTCCTTCTGTCCTCGTCCCACTGTCTCTCAGGCATCTCATGATTTGGCTCTTAATTTTTCTGGTTCCCCCAGGTCCTGCTTTGCCCTTTTGTGTGTCCCAGACTGCAGCCCAATTGAAATCCAGCCCCTCAGGGATTAAAACACAGACTGCAAGCCACCACTGTAAAAGTGCTGCCATCAGGGCAGTGGGAGTCGCGTTGGCATGCAAAGTGCCTTTCATGTGGAGCCACTTGTTTTGTGGTGGCCTCGGCGACTGTGCCATGGTTCCCAGGATCCCTTCCACCTAATTGGAACCCGGTGACCAAGGACAGCTGGCTTGGGGGCTGCTCCTGTGCAAATTGAAGGAGTTTGGCTGGGGTTCAGGATAAGAATGCCTGAGAAGGGCCCGGTCATCTGAATAAATAATAACCAAGTGTCTGGCTGTCTCCAAGGTAGCTATGATCGTCTCCAGCCAAAAAGTAAAGAATTTAAATGTTTTAACTTGTTGTTGCATATTGAGAACATACTGTACATGTGGGGAAAAGTGTTTAAAGTTAAAATTAATACTGTTTCCCTGGCAATTCCAGTATTTTGGGACTCTGATGTGTCAGCCTGTCAGCTGCTACAGGGGGAGCTTGCAAAGTGCAGTAGCAACAGAAAAAGTAAAGGAGCCACATTCTTTATCTGTGCAGTGACTGCAAGTACAGCCTTTAAGCTGCAGAACTGTGGGGCATTTGGGGCAAATAATTGCTTCTTTCTGGCTGCACCAGTATATTGTTCAGGACTGTATCTAATCTGCTATAAAGGACATTGGGTTAAGCAGATATTGCCAGCAGCACAGCCAATTGGAATGCCAGCAATAGAAAGCCAGGACTTTTGGGTAAACACCCAGGTGCTCATGGGGACTTACAGGGACATCATTTTAGGCACCGTGGCCCAGATATTCAAAAGGGTTGCGTCATGCGCAACTGGGATGCACCAGAGCAAGTCCAAAAATGCTCCATTCTGCGATATTCAGCAGGAGGCAGATGCACCCCCCAAATCACAATGTGCAAGAGCGCAATGATAATGAATGCATGCACAACTGAAGGGGGAGGAACCATGCATAAATGGCGCAGTACGATATTCAACAACATGTGCCATGCACAATAGGGGAGCAAATGGAAGTTGTGCGATAGCGGAAATGATCCAAAATAAAAAGGAACAAGAGAGAGGTGCAAGAATGCTACAGGGAGCCACATGTTGGTGAACTGCAGGCAGCCACATGGGCACACAGAAACTGGGAGCAGGACAGGACAGGAGCAGGACAGAGCACCTGGAACCACCAGGAACAGGGAAGGTGTGGGGAGCCCATGCCACAGTGCAGGACAAAAGGGGGAAGTGCCACACAGCACTGAGGGCACAGATAGTGGGCAGTATGGCCACTACAGGTAGGTGTTCCTGGTGCAGGGGGAGTAGCAGCAAGGACAGTGGGAGGAGCAGAGAAACAGCTGCCAGGGGGGGTAACACGAGTCAGGGACATGGCCAGTGCCACCATCCAGATGGAGGCAGTTATGAGGGGGGTGAGAAGGCAGGCAGCAGGGGGTGCGGCCGTGGAAGGGCCCATTGGCGGTATGCCCCCAACAGGCAGTACTGAGCCCACACCAGCTTCGAGCTGTACACTGATACTGAGATCATGGGCTGGTACCGCCTGAACTGGGTGATCCTGAGGTGGCTCTGTGAGCTCTGCAGTGATGTGATGCAGGCACCCACACGACAGAGCCATGCTCTGTCAGTGGAGACCAAAGTGACAGCTGTCATGTGCCTGCTCACCACGGGTACCTTCCAGAGACCAAAAAGGGACATGACAGGCATAACCCAGTCAACCGCGTCACTCCTCCTCACCCAGTTCCTCAGTGCACTGCTGCCACGTGCTGCAGAGTACATCCATTTCCCCAGCATACTGGCAGAGTACACAGCAAACATACAGGAGTTCCATAGGGTAGTACGTATGCCTGGCATGCTCTGGGCAGTAGACTGCACCCATGTGGCCATGCGCACGCCACCTGGCCCTGAAGGGCCGCATACATGAATCGGAAGGGAATGCAAGCATCAGCTGCCAGGTGGTGTGCGATGCCAGGGGGTGCATAATCAATGTCTGTGCCACGCTCCCTGGGGGAGCACATGATGCTTTCATCTGGCACCAGTCTGTACTGTGCCACAGGTTCGAGAGTGGGGACATCCCCACTGGCCACCTAGTGGGTGAATATGCAAACCACGCAGAAAGACATGGAGCTTGGGAGGGCATAGTCAGAGGTGACATGGGTATTGGCCTAGATGGCCCAAGGCAGGGCGACGCTGATCACCAAACTAATGTCCACCTTCCACACACAGGTGACAGTGGATACCCACTCCGTCCCTGGCTGCTCACACCATACCGGTGGCCCGTGACCCCATCGCAGCAATGCTACAATGAGGCACATGCCACCACACGCAATGTCATTGAGCTGGTGTTCAGGATGCTGAAGGCACATTTCCATTGCCTGGACATGTCTGATGGTGCCCTACAGTACAGCCCCTGAATGTTCTGGATGTAAGATCCACATAGCTTGTCCTGGAATGTTCGGGAGTCTGCAAGTGCAGGGCAATCCCTGCTATGTCTGCTTGAGTGCAGGGCAATCCCTGCCTGGGTTGTAAATAGTACTCTGTAGTTTTACCAGAATCCATTACCAAGTTGCCCCCACCCTCAAATCAATAGCCGGCCACCTCGACCAGCTGCAACTCACACCAGGCCTGCAACATCTTGGACTGTGGTATCTGTTTAACTTCTATGGTATGAGATTGTGGGGTTTCTGCTATATCCGGGACTGGTACCAGTGTGGATATTATTATAAGTATGTTCAACATCTGATTTGTCCACAGCTAGATAGCCAGGGTGCTGGATGTCTTAAGTCGAATGGTAAAATGTGATTTATGCATGCCTATTAGTATGTATCCACCCAGCTGGAGGGTTCACCAGAAAACCAGATAATCTTTGTACATTTTGCAAATAGGATAAAGATAACCTCTACTCCTCCTGTTTCCCTTCCCTAGTTCATATGTTACCCCCTAAACAAATATCTTGTTATTTGTTGTTTGAAATTCTGGTGTGAGCATATTATTAGAGAGAGCCTTTAAATCAAAATGTTGAAACATGGGAAACTGTGTATTGGGGCATGTCTGGAGAAGGTAAATGGTCACCGTGGGTGGTGTAGCAGCTCAGAGGGCTACACCCATTACCATCTCACCCATGTAAAGCACCCTGAGTGGAGGCACTGTGTAAAGATTTCTAAAAATGTTATTAGCTAGCGAACCCAAACCCCTCAAACTATGTCCAGGGTAGTGCTGCAGGGGTGTAACACTGGGGATAGAGCCACCCAGGGGTTACACATTATTAAAGGAGGACATTGGATAATAACATTAGGATATGAGAGCTGAGAAAAATGGTAGCACATCATGCCCTTGGCAGACAATACTGTATGGTTGGAAACAACGTGGACAACACCCCACAAGCCAACACTGCATCAGGGAATACCACCAAAAACAAACAAATAAAAAAAACAAGTAAGTTAAAACATTTCACTAGAGTGGTGTTCCATGGTGGCATGGTGTTGTAATAATAAATCTACACTTCACCGCTGATTCATGTCCATATTCACTGAGCTTGGTTGCCCACGCTGTTCCAACTGTGCGGTATTTGCTGCAATGAATTGACGTGAAGCTGAGAAAAATGGGTTACAAAGAGTTGTAGTCATCAAGGCTCACATTGATTAAAATAACATATAATGCCTCAAAGGAACAGGTACATCTGCTGGGTCTTGTATTCCTCAAGGTTTTTCTTTCCTTTTATCAGATTCAGAACTAGAGGCTGCAGCAAAGTTTTACTTTACTGTTGAAGTTCTGTCGAAGTTGCAAAATTTGCCTTCATGAACATCTTTACAAATTGCCCACTTTGCCACTTCTCCACTTGCACTGATTTTTCCTGAGGAATGACACTTTTAAGGTGAAGTTAGGTGAAGTAATGGTGAAGATACAACTTTGCCAGCAAATTTGCAGGACTTCATCTGAAAAATGCCACTTCACCTGCCAAAAACCTTGCTAAGTTGTCATTTCACACCTCATAAATTTGGTAAACTTCACAAAATAATTTGGGATGCAAAGTTTGCTAACATTCCCCATCCCTATTCAGAACCTGTAACATAGAATAGCATCATACAACTTTTTGCACAACAAAATGTATGACTTAACATAGGGATGGGAATGCCATGTGACAGAGGACAAACTTGAATTGCCTGGTTTGATGCTATCAACTTCTACAGTCTGTTCCTATGCAGCACAAACCTTCTGTACCAAAACATCCCACAATACTTACATAGAAATTTAACATGTCTGTGCAAGGCATGCATCTTGTTGGCTATAGTCAAATGTTGCTTAACAGATGTGCAACTCTCTCAACACTCAGATATATTTTACTTCATATAGTGGATAATAAGTTTGGAATTTTTAAAGCAGTTTAATTTTAGAAGACTTTTAAAAAAAACTACCTTTTGCTCAGATTTTCCTTCCGTATGTTTCTTGCTCTCTACTCAAATCATTGTCTATTGAATGAAGTCAACTGCAAAAATAGTGTGAGAAACTCAATACGAACACCAACAAGACTGTGAATCAGTTCATCAAACAATATAAAACTATTTTTTTTAACTTACATGTTATTTACTAAGCATAGTCAAACAGATGAAAAATCAAATTTCTAGTAGCATCCTCCATTTTTCCTAGTTGTGCAGCCTAGAGCACAGGGAGGTTAAGGGACTTGTGCAAAGTCACACAGTAAGTGACTGGTGTGGGATCTGAACCCTGAATACCTTTTTCCTGTGTGTATGCTCTAATCACTTCACTACCCTGGTCAGCTTAAAACATTTGGTTTTGCTGTTCTTCTTCATTACCCCCAACGTAGCTTCTTATTACAAAATGTGGCTGCTTGTCTATCTAGCCAAAATCAGAATATTCACAGAACTGCTGTGTATACAGTGGGTTTCTGATCTGAAAATTGACACCTTAGCTCTCACACATGTAGAAAATATTTGGAGGACCACTGTAACCCAGCTTGCCTGTTGTAAGTACTTTACTTCATCCTTGTGACTCCAGTCTGTGTATTTTTACGGCTACCTTTTCTTTGGTTGAATCTTGTAGAAAAGACAGAGTACTGAATCATTGTCTTGGGACAAGATATGCTGTTCCACACACTTGAAACTCCCTGCCTAAGGAAGCAAAAAAAAAAAACACAAAGTAAGATTTTTAGAGCTTTTTTAAAGGTCTGCACAGTCAGCTCCTCTGCACCCAGATGCAATAACGCATTGGTGGGAGCAGGATGCTCCAGACAAAATCTATGTATTCATCCATGAAGGAAGCAGCCTGAGGGCTAAGTTTTCTTGATGATTTTATTATGGTCTAACCACAACCACATGGCAAAAGGGCCATTCCTGCCCATCACAAGACACACTCAGTCACAGCCAAAAGATAGCTGGAAAGACTAGTCACAGCTAGGTTCCTTTTTGAACCTTCAAACTGTAGAACATACACCTATACTCTAAATCTCAAAGTAACCTGCAGAACCCTCAAAATATGTCCTGGCATGGAGCACGCAACTTCACTCCCACTTGTTTCCCAGCATTGGGGAGTCCTGGGCCTGACCTACTTGAAATTCCAAATGGGGGCTGGAACTATTCATTTGAATAGGTGGTGGCTATAGTGGAAATATAGGATGCAGGCACATCTGGAAAATATGTGTGCATTGGGCCATTTGAAAATCTGCCCCCTCATCTCTGTCACCTCAGAAAATGTAGTCTAACTTCAGGTCACAAATATTGTGAGATGTGCATCAAAAATGATGCATGCATCAAAATAAAGATGAATGCATTAAAATTATGAGACAGATATTTTTTTCCTGAAAGTGAGAAAAGTGTCACAAACACATCAAAATAATTGAAAACAGCCCACAAACATGTTGATGCATTTGCCGTGATTCAGCTGAGGTTTAACAACTGCCGTAAGTGCTGAGTCCAAACCTTTGAAAATCTATGCTTATGTTTCTGAACGTTTTCCTACAGGTATCAGTTGCTGTCTAAGGCTTTCCAGCCTCCCCTACACAATATTTTGCATACTGCTACCCATGTTAAATTGCACTGGATTATTGACTTTGCTGTTTTACTTCACCTTTGTATGTGTGGAACTCCTCATACTATAGTGGAGGAGAACAATGACTTGAGGTAATACAGTATAAATAAGGAATGAAGCATGACAAACAGTGCACAGATGCTGCCAAGAAGGCTGAAAGAATGTAGAAGAATATACAATGGCTCATACAATGATTCATAAAATGGTGTAAGGAGCTGAGAAAGGCGGTGAGACCAAAGTTGCTTCTTTCTATCTACCCATAATAGAAAGGTATGTTTCCCCACTGATATGAGTTGAACCTGTATTTGAATTGTTGCTTATTTTCACTAATCATAATAATAAGAGGGAGTTTATCCAGGGGTTGACAACTCTCTGCGTGTAAAAGTCCTTTCTCTTATTTGTACAGAATTTTTGTTGCCTCAGTTGTAAAGGATGACCTCTAGTGCATTGGCTATCATTTTTAAACTCAAAACCCATTTCATATAACAGGTATTCATCTTGTATTATATCATAGCATAACAGCAAGTATCCTCACAGTCTTCTTGTCTCAAGTGACATTAAACCTATTTCTGTTAGTTGTTCTGGGTTGCATAAATACTTGATGTTGTGTATAAGTTTTGTTGTTTTCTTCTGAACTTTCTCAGGTTTGTCTATTGTCCCTTCATTTATTGGTCCCCAAACAGGGCTCCCATTATCTAGTAAGGATCTAATGTAATTCCTATACATAGGCATTATCACCTCGGTGGTCCTGCTCCTGAAATTTACATGGATTGTGTGGAGTAACCTATTTCCCTTTACTATCTGAGTTTTGCAATGTGATGTAGAGGTTAAATTGTGATTTATTACAATTTTGAGAGCCCTTTCCTGCTCAAATACCCTCAATGACATTCCATCTAACTGATATGTGGCTACGTGTGGCTGAATGCCTAGGTGTAAGACACAGCATTAGTCTTTATTGAAGGACATTCCCTGTTCATTAGGCCACTCTAGAATGTTATCCAAATCTTGTTGTAATTCTGCCTTTCCTTCTATTGCATGGACAATCCCTGCTAGTTTTAAATCTGTGTATTTAGTGACCCAATTTGAAACCTGTTTCTCCATATCCAAAATAAGTATATTTGGAATGTTATGGGTCCCAGGACTGAACCCTGGGGGTGCTCCACTTGTCACTGGTTTGGGTTCAGAATAATATCCATAAATGCATATCTTTTGGGACCTATTGTTTAACCATGATTGGATTAGAGGTGGGTGAAGTGAGCAAAATTCACTCCATGGAGCAATCCTTGAAATCACATCCATTTCACGGAGCGAAATATGGAATTTCACCTGACAGAGCGGTGAAATTGCGCCTGGTGGAACAGTAAAATTTCACCTTCATCTGCAAAGTTCCACCTTCAGTGGTGAAATTTCACTCGTGGGAGGTGGAATTTTGCCCTAAGAAGGCAAAATTTCATTGTGGAAGGCGGAATTTTGCCTAGGCGAAATTTAGCCTTAAGCAACAAAATTTTGCGAATTGCTCTGCCAGGCAAATTTTGCCACTTTACCAGCCCTTTGCCGGTGGAATTTAAATTTGCTACATCTCTAGATTGGATCCACTTAATTATTCTATGATCTAACTTAAATTCAGCTAATTTATGAATAATGGCAGCATGGGGTATGGTATTGAAAGCTTTTGAAACATCAAGATAGATACAGTCTACCAGTAGCCCAGAATCCAATGCTTTAGATATTTTCTCATAAAAATATAAAATATTATCTGTACATGATCCCCCCTGCCTTAAATACATGCTGGTTACTACCTGTTATGCCTTGTTTGTATAGATGAACATTTATAGTATCCTTTGGAATGGATTCAAACATTTCCCCAGGGACCTATATAAGGCTGATTGGTCTATAGTTGTCACATGATGACTTGCATCCCTTTTTATGTATTGGTATTACCACAGCACTTAACCAGTCAGAGAGAACTTTGTTATGCATTATGGATGATGTAAATAAACATTTTAGTGGCTTCACTATGTGGGGGGTTAAAAGTTTTAATAATCTGGAAGATATTGTCTGGTCCTGCTGAATAAGTGTTCTTTAATTGATTTATTTTTTTTGCAATAACTTTTTCACTAATTTCAATCTCTGATGTAATTGCTGTTTCTGTCTTCCCTTTGTAATGTGTTTCCTTGGTGAATATTGAGGAAAACTATACATTAAATGTCTGCCATTTGTTTGGGGTCGTCAATAATTTGATTATTGGAGACAATCTTACAGAGTCCACCATTGGAATTTTGCAGGGAATTTACATAGCCATAGAATTCTTTCATGGTATTCTTTTTATCGTTCTTAGATAAACTCATTTCCATTGTTTGTTTGTTCCTTTTCATCATGTGTTTGCATTTGTTTAATTTCTCTATATTTTAACCAATTGGTGTTGATCCTATCCTTTATATGCAAGTTGTAAATAATATTATTTTTATGAATTTCTTCAACATGTGTGTGACCAGAAGGTAATGGCAATTAATCTTACCACTGGACCAGACAATAGCCAGGCCCCTCCTGAGGCATTATGTGTAGTTCTGCAATCCCCAACACAAAAAACACACTGAGGCAGTGGAAAGGGTACCATGTATAGCCACTAAAATTATTAGGAGTTTAGATAGTAGAAGCTATGAGGAGAGACTGTAACCATTAACTTGTTTACCCTGGAGAAAAGGAGGCTGGGAAAAAGGAAATAATCTCAGTCTTCTGCATACTGAACGGTATGAACAAGGTCAAACAAATGGAGATATTTGTTCTGTTATGTTCCAGAAGCATGAGGGAACCTGCCGTGAACCTCAAAGGTTGTACATTTCTGTACTATTGGCTGGCATGTCTTCAGAAAGGTGATTAACCTATGGAATCACCTACCAGTGGATATAGTGACTAGGAAGACTGTTCAGGCATTCGAGGTAAGTCTGAACACATTTCTGCTTATTGAAGGAATGACAAGGTACCCAAGCAGGGTGGGTGGGAAATCCTCAGAAATTATTATGTGTTTTCATAGCATACAAATTTTCAATGCTTTTGAAGTGGGGGGGGGGGGTTGTTGGATCAAGAGACCCTAGTGTCTTTAAATTATGTTACTATTTATTTATTTAAAAGCAAATTCGATAAATTGATTTTTATGGGAAGAAACACGTCTTACTATGGGTGAACGATAGGAGCTTTAAATGGGTATTTTGTCTTCTGCTCTTGTACATATCTAAGTGTGAACCTTAATATTTGAAAATTGGCATCTGGGAAAGTCACAATGAGCTGAGGCTTGTTTCCTGGCACAGTTCAGGGGTGGGGGGAAAGGGGGTAAATAGTAAAGCCACAGCTTAATGAGAATATACCAACAATGTCCTATGAATTTATGCTAGTTTCCTTGTAATGGATTATAATTGTATATAGTGTAAATGCTTTATGTTGAAACTAGAAATGCTTGGATACTCCATGGGCTTTTAAGTATACCTCCAGATTTCTTGTTATTTCCATACACATTTTAATCCCCTGGCTGGACAACCCAAATCTGATCACTTTCAACAATCTCCCAACACCAACACCCACTTTGCCTGCTTCATTTTCTGACATGGGTTACCCATCATGGCAGGGTCACTCAAAACAGATGCTTCCCTCATGATAAAGATTCAGTCTAGTGTGGTAGAGGCAGGGGGGATATGGGGTTTGGGAGTGCTGCAGTCATCATACAGGAAGCTGCCATTTTTCCACCTAATGTGGCTCTTGAGGTTTTCTCCCTTCTCTGCTGGTAAAGAAAATAACATGGGGCTTGCCTGGCATGCACACAGTGATGCCCATAGAGGGATTAAACTACATGGATTGTTTTCAAGGGTCAATGTAGTGATGAGACTCACCTCCAACCTTCTTCAGGATGGGACACACTTCCATGGGCAGCATTTTCCCTTGTTGGCTGCTGTGTCACCAGCATCTTAGGTCTGCTGCTGAACTCAGGTCACTGGCATGGCAGTGCACCATGTTGCTACTGGGACACTGGGTAGCTACACATTTCTTGATTTTTGATTGGAGTAGGTAATATGGATAAAAACATTAGGGGTTTGCAGAAGTATTCTGATGACATCCAAGACACCCCAAATGCATGTGGCTCAGTTTTTATGAGACCCAAGCTGAAACATTCTGGTTCAGCTTGGATCTCAGTATTTTTGTACCTCCCCCAGCCTCCTAGCTTACATGCCTGTCATGTGACAGACTTGGGAAGCTGTGGAGAGGTAAATGAATGCTTGAGAGGAGTATGTGTGGCATAGATACTCTGGTTGCACATGTGCAAGTGAAGCATATATAGACACTTGGCTATGGCCTCAGAGCCATTCCAGCTCAGCAAGTGGTGAAGAAGGAGATTAATTTCACAGTCACCACCATTTATCTGTAACAGCACTCACCAGGCCAAGGACAGGAGGGGGAAGACACAGGGAGATGAGGACAGACAGGACAGGAGGATAATTTTTTTAATCTAAAGGAAACCTCACATTGCAAAAAAGAAAAGAAAACACTGACTTGCGAGGAGACTATGTGTGTTTTTGGGGGGCTGGTGTCAGACAGGCTGCTTATAGTTTTCAGATTTGCAAAAGAAAACTAAAAAACTTGAAAAACTGATTAAGAAAGCAAATTAAGAAAAGTAAAGAAGAATGGAGAAAAAAAGAGAATAACAGAAAAGAAACTGTGTTGGAGATACAGTGCATGTGGGAGGAAGGGTGTTCACTTTCTAGTCTGCCGAAAAAGAGCAAAACAGAAGTCAATTTGAAGACCATCACTGAAAAGTCAAAAAGTAAAAAAAAAAGAAAGAGAGAGACTGGGTGGGAAATGCTCAGACTAGAGGACGTGCAGTCAGTGTGCGCATAAGTCCATAGCATAGACAGTAATACTATATTTTCTTTTACAGTGCACAACAGTATTAGTTAACTGCAGAACATAAATTTACAGAAAAAATTTGAAAAATAAAAAATGTTTTTTTAACGAGAAAATGTTTACAGAAAAAAGTAAGAAAAAGCTTTAAACAAGAAAAGTAAATACATTTCACCAGTTTACTGAAAAAAACTAAGAAACAAATTACATTTTACAACACAGATGCTGTGCGTGTGTGCTTGCATGTGCACATGTGTGTTTCTGTGGGTTGGGAGGCATATGTGAAGCCTTCTGTTTGGCAGAACAATCCTTTGGCAGTTGCATGGTAGCCCCTGTCTGCAGTGCCACAAACCATTTCCCACTCAAGTACAGGACCATTTTTCTTTTGTGTAGTCCAACTAAAACAAATTGTGAAAACAGAGCCAATGAAGGTTCACGTCTTGTGTGAAGCCTTTCTGGACAGAGAGGAGCAGCCCTTTGGCAGTTGCATAATAGCTCCTGTCTGCAGCAACACCAGTCATTTCCCACAAAAGCACAGGACAATTTTTCTTTTCCTGTAGTCCATTAAAAGAAAGAAATTGTAAAAGCAGAGATGGTAAAGGCTCATGTTATGCATGCAGCCTTTTTGGAGGGAGGGGCAGTCCTTTGGCAGTTGCATGGTAGTCTATGTATGCTGAATTTCCAGCTATTTCCCCTGCAAACACAGGGCCATTTTTTTATTGCATAGTCCAATACAAAAACAAAATACAAAATCAGAGCCAGTAAAGACTTATGTCATGTTCTAGGCCTTTTTTTTAGAGGAGGGGGGCAGCTCCCTGGCAATTACATAGTAGCTCTTGTCTGCTGAATCACCAGCCATTATCCATACAAGCACAGGATCATTTTTATATTGTATAGTCCAATAAAAAATTAATTGTGAAGACAGACCCGGTAAAGTTTCATGTCACATATGACACCTTTTTGAAGGGAGGGGGTAGCTCTTTTAAGCTCCGTAGTAGCCCCTTACTATAACATTACCAGCCATTTCCTTTGAAAGCATGAGACCATTTTCTATTGTGTTGTCCAATAAAAATATAAATTGTAAAATCAAAGCTGGTAAAGCCTCACGTCATGTGTGATGCTTTTTTGGGGAGGAGGGGAAGCTCTTTTGAAGTTGCATGGTAGCCTCTGCCTACAACATCACCAGCCATTTCTCACACAAGCACAGGAGCATTTTTCTTTCGTGTAGTCCAATAAAAAAAAAAATTAATTGCATAAGCAGAGTTGGTAAACATAGAAACATAGAAACATAGAATTTGACGGCAGATAAGGACCGCTTGGCCCACCCAGTCTGCCCATTTCCCTACCTACTGGATAAGCTGCAGATCCTAGTTAACCAGCAGCCTACTGCTTTCTACCCCCAACCCCCAGAATTGCCTTATGACTATCCCATGCATGCTTGAATTCCACCACTGATTTTGACTCCACAACTTTCCTCCGAAGGCCATTCCATGCATCCACAACCTCTCTAGAAAAATACCTTAAATTACCTCTGAGCCGCCTCTATCTTCAAATTGTGCCTCTTGTTCTTGCACACTCTTTTTGAAAGATGCTACCCTCTTGGACTTTGTTGATTCCCTTGAGGTACTTGAAAGTTTCTATCATGTCCCCTCTCCCTCCTTTCCTCGAGGCTATACATATTAAGCTCCTTAAGTCTCTCTTCATATGTCCTCGGTGCAGACCCTGCACCATTTAGTTGCCCTCCTCTGGACAGCTTCCATCCTGTCTATGTCTTTGGAGATTGGGTCTCCAGAACTGCACACAGTACTCAGATGGGGTCTCACCAGCTGTCAGTACAGAGGATAATAACTTCCTGTTTTCACTGGTGATGCCTCCCTATGCATCCCAGTATCCCCAGCCTCCTTGCTGCCTTCTCACATTGCTTGCCCACCTTTAGGTCATCTGATATGACTACCCCAGGTCCCTTCCATTTTTGTTGTTGTTAGTATCTCCCCCATTGTGTACTCTTCCCCTGGGTTTTTGTTTCCCAGGTGCATTACCTTGCACTTCTTAGCATTGAATCTAAGCTGCCATACATTTGACCATTCCTCTAACCTTGCCAAGTCCCTTCTCATCCTTTCCACCCCACCCTGTGCATCAACTCTGTTGCAGATCTTAGTGTCATCTGCAAAGAGACATATTTTCCTTCAGTCCTTCTGCAATGTCGCTTATAAAGACATTGAAGAGGACTGGTCCTAATCTGAACCCTGCGGTACCCGCTAATAACCCTCCTTTCTTCTGAGTGGACTCCATTTACTATTACTCTGTGTCCTATTTCCAGCCAATTCTTTACCCAGGCTGTCATCTTGGGACCCACTCCCAGGCTGGCTAACTTATATATTAATCTTTTGTGTGGGACTGTGTCAAATGCCTTGCTAAAATCTAGGTAGGCCATGTCCACAGCCCTCCTGATCTACTACTTTGGTCACCCAGTCAAAGAAATCTATCAGATTTCGTCTGGCATGACCTTCCCGCTGTGAATCCATGCTGCCCTAGGGTCTTGTGCCCTCTGGCCTCTAGATACTCGACAATTCTTTCCTTTAGAAGTGATTCCATCATTTTCCCTATCACTGAGGTTAAACTAACAGGTCTATAGTTTCCTGCTTCTGCCTTGCTCCCACTTTTGTGAAGGGAATCACATCTGCCCTCCTCCAGTCCTCGGGTACCACCCATCCTCCCATGATTTGTTAAAGACGGTAGTCAGTGGTGTCACTAGTTCTACCCTTAGTTCTTTTAGAATTCTGGGATGAATCCCATCAGGCCCATTGCTTTGTCCACCTTCAGTTTTAAGAGTTCTTTCAGAACCCTTTCTTCTGTAAATGGCTGGTATCAACTTCTGTATCCAGAGTGTTACTACTGTTTGTTTTATGTACCCCTCTTCCTTTGTAAATACTGAGCAAAAATATTTGTTTAGTATCTCTGCCTTTTCACATTCTCCTCTGCCCACCCTCCTCCCCTTTATTAAGCCTCACTATCCCTCCCTTGGTCTTCCTTTGCTCCCTGATGTACCTATAAAAGGTTTTATTCCCTTCTTAACTGAGTTGGCTATCTTTCCTCAGTTTGGGCCTTTGCTGTTCTGACTGCCTTCCCAGCCTCCTTTTGCTTTAACTGATACAGTTCTCTGTCTTGCTCCTGCTAGATTCCTTGTACTTCCTGAATGCTTTCTTTTCTCTTGAACCTTCACTGCCACTTCCTTTGAGAACCATAGTGGTTTCTTACATCGTCTTGTTTTGTTTATTTGCTTCACACAAAGGCTCGTTACCTCTGTGATGGCAGTTTTTATTATTCCCCATTGTTCTTCCACCCCTCCTTCCCACCCATTTGCTAGTGCATTCCTTAGGCACTCACCCATTTTGGCAAAGTCAGCCCTCCTAAAGTCCAGTACTTTTGTCTTTGTATGGCTTGACTCTATTGCTGTGTTTATTGTGAACCATACTGTTCGATGGTCGCTAGTTCCCAGATGGCTACCCACTTCTACATCTGTGATCCTCTCTCCATCTCCATTTGAGGTATCAAGTCTAATATTGCTCCCTCTCAGTGGGCTCCAGTACTAGTTGTCTAAGGCATGCCCCTGTAGGGCATCTAGAATAACTGCACTCTTGAGTGGCAGCTGCAACTCGCTCCAGTTAACATCTGGCATATTCAGATCACCCATCAGCAATATCTCCCCTTTTTCTGCCATTCTAAGTATACTTTCTATCATTTCCTTGTCCATTTCCTCCCCCTGAGAAGGGGTTCTGTATACAACCCCTGTGCGGATTGTGGTGCCATTGCCTGTCTCCAAATTTACCCACAGTGCTTCTTCTCCTCCCTGTTTACCCTTTTGTTCTGTTGCTTTTATTCCTTCCCTTATGTAAAGAACTACTCCTCCCCTCTTTTACCCTCCCTGTCCCTCCTGTAGATAGTGTATCCTGGTATGTTTACGTCCCAGTCATGGTTTTGTGTGTACCATGTTTCTGTGACTGCCACGATATCCAGATGTTCCTCCTCCATCAAGGCCACTAATTCAGGAAGCTTGTTACCTAGACTACAGGCATTGGTACTCATTGCTCTCCATTTTTTCATGGCCTTACCTTCTGTTGCAGCATCCCCCACTGACCGTTCTACCTTGGTCTTTTTCTCATTTAGTACCCTGTTTTGTAGGGAGAGGCTGGGATTTTTCTGCTGCTTGTCAGTGCCTCCCCCATTGACTAGTTTAAAAGCTTGCCAATGAAGCATTTAAACCGATTGCTCAAAAGACTTGTTCCCTTCCTGGACAGATGCAGACCATCCTGCCAGTATAGGCTGGTGTCCTCCAGGTGGAACCCCAGTCCCCAATGAAGCTAAACCCCTGTGCTCGCACCATTTTTCAACCATTCATTAAACTGCATGGTGCCAATTACCCGCCTCCCCATGCCTTTGACAGGCAGCACCTCTGAGAAGGATACTGTGTTTGCTACTTGTCTTAGGCCCTCCCCAACTCTGCAATGTCCTCCTGCACTGCTCTAACCTCATGATGAGCAAGTCATTTGTCCCTAGGTGGACAATTACGTCCAACTCAGAATCCCTTGCAGCTGTTGTTGTGATCCTGAGGATGCGCTTCTGTCCCTCCAAGCCATGGCACCAGGCAGGCACCTTACTTCAGATTTCCCAGCTCCTCCCAGTTCTATCCCCTAATAATTGGGTCCCCACCAGAGCTGCTTCCTTTCCTTGTGGTGTCCTCTGCCTCCTTCCTGTAGGCCTCCTTGTGACAGTTGTCCTCAGCCTCCTTAGTCTCCTCTGTGGAGTGTATCTATAGGGGCTATGCTCCCCAGAATGGACGTATGGATTGTGGTGTGTAACATGTGACTGGGTGTGCCTCTGTTTCACCATCCTCATCCTCCCTGAGCCCACTGTGGTCCAACTGCTGTGCTTTCTTTGCAACCTCTGAGGTAGTGGTGGTGATTCTGGTGCTCCCTGGATGGGGGAGGTTCCCTTCCTACTGTCCATTGTGGCCTGGGGGAAGGTCCCCGTACTACTGTCCAGTGTGGCCTGAAGACGGGCAACTTCCTCCCTCAGGGCAGACAGTTGTCTGCAAATAGGGCAGCATCTCAGCCTCCAGAAAGACTCCCGGAAGACTGCTGCCCCACAGCCATTACATTGCACTACTCCCCACATTTTTTTTTTTGTGTGATTGGTTTGTAGTGTAGAAATATATATTTGTATTATACAATGTTTATGCTTATATTGTCAGTGCAGTGTGCTAGAGAGGATATGACAGTGACATGCACCTTGCACTCTTGAGAAATGATGTCAGAACCCCAGGTATAAAGGAACTATTTCCAGGGGTGGGTGGGATGAGGGTGGGAAGGGTTGGGCCTAAAGTGCCTTTCGCAAAACAATCAGCTAGAAGCTCTGACCCACTGCTGCAATGAGTGCCTTCCTGTCAGGAAGATGCCCTACACAACAATTTGATAGAGAAATACCCTGCTAATCAATCAGAGAAAATCCACACATCCAAGTCAAACACAGTAAACCTTCCCAGCCCCAAAACAGGCCTGGTGGTTTGTGCCTGAGAGCTGTCCTCCCCAAAATAAGTCAGCTGTGCTTTAAACTCTTCCTGCACTGAAAATATTAAGAATTGTAACAAAAACGTAAACCTTAATCCACCACCTCTGTTGCTTGAAAGACCGTCTTTTCCTGTTTCACACTGCAGGTTTTCTGTGACCACTCTTAACCCCAGTAACTCTGTTTAAAAGAGTTTAACTGTCACAAACTCCTACGCACCAGTAAATTATTTAAAAATAGTTTCAGTCCCAAAGCCTAGTAGTCAATCCAGCTACCCCAAGGACAACCAGAATGAAGTATTTAAACACTTATGAGGTTACTTCCAAGATAAGCAGAGTTTGCAAGTTTCTTTTCAACTGCTCAGCCACCTAAAATTTAAAAATAGTTTAACTGTCAGCAAATCCTAGTAGACAATCTAGCTACCTCAAGGACCTACCCAAATGCAGTATTTAAATCCTTCTGAAGTTACTAACAAGATAAACAGAGTTTATAAGCCCCTTCTTGGTTAAAACCTAAATAAATATGTGAATAAAAAGCAATTACCAAGGGTAGTTAGTTTCACCTCCCACAGAATTAAGCAAAAGTGCACGTTTGTTGCAGATATCAAGTGCAATATAGAATTTCTCACACAGCTCGCAGTTGAAGAAAGCAGTATCCTTCCAGCTCCAGCAAATGTGCTTTGGGTCTTTGAAAATTGCAGCCTGTAGTGACTTATAGTAATCTGATCTAGTCTGGATATTCCACCCAGGGCAATTTGTTGCCAATGGTTATATGTAGCCCTTCCTGTTCCAATACAACCTGTTTGGTCTGAAAACAATGTCCTGCCCCTAAGGCTGTCTGTGTTTCAGTTCACACTGCAGGATTTTCTGTGACCACCCTTAACCCCAGTAACTCTGTTTAAAAGAGTTTAACTATCACAAACTCCTACGCACCAGTAAATTATTTAAAAATAGTTTCAGTCCCAAAAGCCTAGTAGTCAATCCAGCTACCCCCAAGGGACAACCAGAATGAAGTATTTAAACACTTATGAGGTTACTTCCAAGATAAGCAGAGTTTGCAAGTTTCTTTTTCAACTGCTCAGCCACCTGAAATTTAAAAATAGTTTAACTGTCAGCAAATCCTAGTAGACAATCTAGGTAAAGGCTTGCATGACACATGCAGCTTTTTTGCAGGGTGGAGCCCTTTGGCAATTGCATGGTAGCCCCTGTCTGCAGTGTCACAAGCCATTTCTCACACATGTACAAGAACATTTTTCTTTTGTGTAATCCAGTGGAAAAAAACTTGTGAAAGTAGAGCCGACGAAGGCTCACATCACATGTGATGCCTTTCTGGAGGGAAGGGGCAACCCTTTGACAGTTGCACAGTAGCCCTGAATGCAGCATCACCAGACATTTACCACAGAAGCACAGGACCAGTTTTCATTCATGTAGTCAAATAAAAAATAAATTACAAAAGCAGAGCTGTTAAAGGCTTATGTCATGTGTAATGTCTTTTAGGACGGAGGGAGCAGCCCTTTGGCAGTTGCATTGTAGCCCTGTCTGCAGAAGCACCAGCCATTTCCCATGCAAGGAGAGGGCCAGTTTTCAATTTTGTAGTCTGATAAAAAAACAAATTGTGAAAGCAGAGCTGGTAAAGTTATACCTGGTATGCAAAGCCTTTTGGGGGGAAGAGCAGCCCTTTGGCATTTGCATAGTAGCCCCTGACCACAGCATCACCAGCCATTTGCCATGCAAGCTCAGCACCATTTTTCTTTTGTGTAATCCAATAAAAAAAATAATAAATTGCAAAAGCAGAACAGTAAAGTCTTGCATCACATGTGAAGCCTTTTGTGGGGGGGGGGGCAGCCTGTTGGCAGTTGTGTAGAAGCCCCATCTTGTAGTCTTGCTATTATTAACAAGTTGTTCCCTTGTTTTTTGACTTGCACTCATTTTTACCACCTATTTCCCCAAGGTGACTAAGAAAGGTACTGGGTTTTTTATTGGAAGGGAGCTGGCTTGGTTCATGATCAGAAACTGTTGTTTGAATTTTAAAACTTATTAAACTATATTAAGAATAAAGATGGAAGGGAGTGGCCCTCTGAAACAAGCTTCCAGCAACAGTAAAAAATAGACAAAGACAGTGATTCAGAAGAAAAAAAACAGTCAAAAAAGTGCTTCTTCTACTGCTGTAGGTGCATCCTCTTTCTCTACTGAAGCATCTTCATCCTCTGAGTCCCAATTACCTTCTGAGGTTCCAGGATGTTTCTATGCTACTGCAGGGGTTAGCCAGTTGACAAATACAGGCCAATCAAAAGGCATCAAGCAAAGCTTGGATGATGAACTAGCAGATAAGAAATGCAGATTAGGTTAAGGTCCAGTTATTCAAAAATAATAAAGGCAGTTGCATGTACTACACTTTCAGGATGCTTGGAATCGTCGATTCCAATCCAATTTTAGGAACTTCTGAATCCTAATACAGTTTCGTTTCAAACCCTGAAAGGACCTAAAATTGGATTTAGGACACAGATTTGAAGTCCTAAGTGTTAAATCTTAAATGCTTATGTCAAATAGATTTTTGGATTCAGTTAAGGATTTAGGATTTTTGGACTACAAATCCAAAAATCTGAAATCTTAAAATCAGATCAGAATCTGTGGAATCCAGTTCTGTTTGGTGGATTGTGAGCAAACCTCCTAGACATAGTAGAATGGAAAGAATATGCACACATGCGTACCATGTGCCACTTTCTCAGGATTCCGCCATTTCTCATTCATCTGTGAGCTCTTCAGAGTCAGACCATGGGTATAACAGTGGCAGTGAGTACATCTCTGAAACAGAGGCAGTGCATGGTGAAGATTCTGATGATGAGGACACACAGCCAGAGGAGCCTGCTGTTGTGAAATGTCAGATCACAAAACCTAGGGAAAGGCCAGCACCAGATAAAAGATCATTAGGAGCCAGTCAAAAGGAAAGTGTAAATGAAGTTATTCCTGTCTCCTCTGCAGAGGGTGAGCCTCACATCCAGTAATCCACAGAGAACATTGAGGAAAATAGAGAACCGAACATAGACATAGACTGAAAGCACTGGATTTACTGACAGAGAGGAGAATAAGCTCCCAGCTTTAACCTAGCGGTGTTTGTGTATGTATAGATAAATAGATAGATAGATAGATAGATACATAGATAGATAGATAGATAGACAGGCAGATAGGCAGACAGACAGACAGAGAGATAAATAGATAGATATAATGTGCATGTATATATATTTATATTCTCACTTCATATTAAAAATAGCAATGTGACTGGGTTGGTAGAGGAATGCGATTTGCAAGCAGTGTTTGGGACACTTTGAAACTTGTCTTTAAATCTGACAGGTAGCTGCCAGAGGAGGGCTGCAGCACTGGGATATCCAGTAGCCTGCAGTGCATGTTAAAGATTTTACAAGCTCAGATCAAAAGTATAGTTTCATGTGACTGTACATGGACCCCAGAGGACTGCAGGACCAGCAAACAAAGGAGCAGAGTTTATGAAAGCCATAACACACACTGTAGGCAATTGAATCTTCCACTGCTGCAGCCCTTCTCTGATGTCAACCCCAGTGGAGTCTGGGACTTCAAGTTACTTAAAATGTCAGCTTAGAACTCAAAAAAATCAGCCTAATACAATCTACTATACTGCAGAAAACAGTAAGTAAAAAAAAAGAATGGTTTTGCACACAAAGCACAAATTGAGACTAGCACCACACCTGGATAAAAGACTCTAGATGCTGACTGTTCTCCTTTAATAAGACACTTACAGTGAACGCATCCATTCGAGGGGCAGGAATAAGACATTAGATGATATGGCAGAGGTTGTTGCAGAGGTTGATAGTGATGCACAAAATGGTGGTACATTTAAATTTTTCCATAGCCAGCTTAAAACCCCTCAGATACTGAGCAGGGCTTTGAATGTGTCCACCATATCATTACCCCCTTTATCTTCTAGGTCTTTATCAGAGTCATAAAGCTCCCCAAATGAAAACTAAAATAGTTCTTTTCTGTTACCTTAGCCTTTTTCAGTGTGCCAGTCATACCTCAGAAACAGTTAAAGATGCATCAGACTTTTGAACAGAGAACTAAATATGACCAAAGTCATCCAGCTGCTCAACAGTTGAATAACGCAGTGTGCAAATGATGGAGATAAGCACCCAAGGGGTGGATAGGCAGAAAGGGGGCACAATTCAACAGAAGGGCAGACAGCAGGGAGAACCAGGGATAAAGGACAACCAGGGAGGGGGCTGGAGTAGAACAGCTAAACAGTCCATGGAGCTCACATTATGGAAAGCCATGTGTGCCAATGCCAGGAGCCTTAGCAACAAGATGGAGGATCTGGAAGCTGCCATGGTGCAGTTGGACCTGGACATTGTGGCCATCACAGAGACCTGGTGTAATGATAACCATGACTGGGAGATGGTCATACCCGGCAACAGCATATTCAGAAGAGACAGGGCAGGCAGGAAGGGAGGAGGAGTGTCACTTTATGTGAAAGATGATATAAAGACCATAGAGATCCAGGAGGATCAAAATGGGGGACAGATACTGTGGGTTAAGATGGGAAGGAAAATGGGGTCAGCCATCCACACAGGGGTGGTCTACAGACCACCAGCCCAGGAGGAAGAAACAGATAGGATGCTGATACTAGCCATTCAAAGGATGGCAGACAAGAGTGAGGTGATGCTGGTTGGAGACTTTAATATTCCATATATGGACTGGAGCCTCCCAGCAGCAGCAACAACCAGGATCAGATTTATCCTGGACTCTCTTCAAGGTGCCTTCCTCAAGCAACTGGTCATGGAACCAACTCAGCAGAAGGGAATACTGGATCACGTGCTCACAAGTGGGGACAGTGTGATGGGAATAACAGTGGGGGAGCACCTGGGGAACAGTGACCACCAGTCACTGTGGTTTGAAATCACAGAAGGATCAGAACCAAACCACACATAAACATGTATCCTGGATTTTAAGGGGGCAGACTTTGGGAAAATGGGGAGATGTTTGAAAGAGGCATTAATGGGAATGGGAAGGGAATCAGGGGTTGAGGAACAGTGGGCAATATTTAAAACGGGGATTACAAGAGCAATGGAATTATGTATTAAGCAGGTTAGCAAGGGGAAAAGGAAGAGGAGGCCTTTATGATTTTCCAAGGAAGTAGTGGAGAAAGTGAAAGCCAAAAAGATTGCATTCAGGCAATACAAAAAGTTGCAGGCAGAAGGGGATAGGGAGAAGTACCACGAGAAGCAAAGGGAGGAAGGGAGGTCAGTAAGAAAAGCCAAAGCTCAGACAGAAGACCGCATCACAAAATCAGTGGGTAGAGGGGTTGAAACCTTTTACAGGTAAATAAGTGAAAAAAGAAGGGTTAAGGGAGGCATAGTGAGCCTGAAGGGGAGGATTGGTGCCATGTGGAGGATGACAACAGTAAAGCTGACATACGGAACAGATATTTCTGCTCAGTCTTTACTGAGGAAGAGGAGAGTAATAAGACCTTAAGGGAGTACAAGGGGTGAGAATGCCACAGAAATGGACACAAGTCCCTTTACACAGGAAAGGGTCCTAAAGGAACTGGAAGGAATAAGAGTCGATAAAGCAATGGGGACAGATGTGGTGGACCCCAGGGTCCTAAAGGAACTAAGAGATGTGGGGGCTGAACCTCTGGCAATCCTGTTTAACCAATCACTGGAAACAGAGGAGGTACCCAAAGACTGGAAAAGAGCAGATGTAGTCTGATTATACAAAAGCGGGAACAAAGAGGAAGCTGGGAACTACAGACCAGTCAGCCTGACCTTGGTAGTTGGGAAGATCATGGAAGCACTACTGAAGGAGAGATTGGTGGAACGTCTGGTTGGCAATGGACTACAGGATCCAAGACAGCATGGTCTCACTGGGGGGAGGTCATGCCAGACCAACCTCATTTAATTTTTCGACTGGGTGACAACAGATGTGGATCTGGGGAGGGCAGTGGATGTGGCCTATCTGGACTTCATCTGGACTTCAGCAAGGCCTTTGACACTGTGCCACACAGAAGGCTATTAAACAAACTGAGGAATATGGGAGTGGGCAGGACAGTTGTGCGGTGGGTAGGTAATTGGCTGGGCAGTAGGACACAGAGGGTGGTAGTAAATGGCTGTCACTACACAGAGGGAAGAGTTACCAGTAGGGGTGCCACAGAGATCAGTGCTGGCACTGGTCCTATTTAACATCTTTATCAGTAACATTGCACAGGACCTAGAAGGCAGAATTTCTCTGTTTGCAGATGACACAAAGCTCTGTAACAGAGTAGACACATCAGAGGGTGCAGACAGAATGAGGAGGGACCTGTAGAAGCTTGAAAAATGGTCAAAGGTTTGGCAGTTGAAATTCAATTCAAAGAAGTGCAAGATAATCAATATGGGGCACAAAAACCCTGGAACAACATATCAGTTGGGGGGTGAGGATATAGCATGCAGCAAGCAGGAAAGAAACCTTGGGGTTATCGTCTCTGATGACCTCAAGTTAGGGAAACAGTGCAACAAGGCAGCAGGTAAAGCAAATAGGATGCTGGGATGCACAGGCAGGGACATCACCAGCAAGAAAAGGGAGGTCATAATTCCACTATACAAGACAATAGTGAGGCCTTACTTGGAGTGCGGTGTACAGTTCTGGAGACCTTACCTACATAAGGACAGAGACAGGGAAGAGAAGGTTCAGAGGAGGACAACAAATATGGTACAGGGATTGTATGACAAGTCCTATGAGGATAGGCTGAAGGACTTGAATATGTACTCCCTGAAGGAGAGGAGAGAGAGAGAGAGAGACAGAGAGAGAGAGGATATGATAGAGACATACAAGTACCTTACAAGGAGGAACAGGGTGCAGGAATACACTTTTTTCCAGCAAAAAAGATGTTCCAGAACTAGAGGGCATGGGATGAAGTTGGAGTTAGGGTGATTCAGAGGGAACATGAGGAAGAATTTCTTCACAGAAAGGGTGATGGACAAGTGGAACACCCTGCCAGAGGAAGTGGTGGGGGCTGAAACAAGCACGTGATTTAAGAATGCATGGGATAGACATAAGGGAATTCTGGAGGTCAGGGGTAAGGGGCAACAGACTTCTAGAAAAACGTGAAGGGAACTTACAAGCTGAAATGGGCAGTCTGCCAACAGTGTCTATGTATCGATGTATCTAAAGCAATATCTGCAATGATTGCACTGGACGTGCATCCCTTTTCTATTGATAGCTGTGTTGGATTTTGGGAGGTGATGAAACTTGCTACCCCTTGGTACCAGCTGCCATCATTGTCATATTTCTCAGAAAGGCTGTACTAACTCTTTCTAGGGAACTGTGCCAGAAGAAAAACAGTGCCTTTCAGTCATCAGCTATTAAAGTACATATAACAACAGATATATGGACAAGTGGTCAAACACCTGACTACATGACTGTCACTACCCACTGAGTATCATTTTCCTCCACCACAACCAGGGACCAACAAAATACTTAAATAGAGTCTTCTCTCTATTGCAAGTGTTACCAGAGAAAATCACAGTTGGTGTGACCATATTACAGGAGCTAAAGAAATGGTTCTCAAACTGTTTGTCCCCTAATAGCCTTTTCTCAGAATTTGTGGTTTCTGACAATGGAGTTAACACTGTGAAAGCATTAAAGGATGGTGAGCTTGTGCATATACCATGCTTTGCACATACATTGTGTATGTGTAAAGCATTAGAATGCATAGTCTCTGACCAACTCATGGAGTATTTGTCCAAGTACAACATCCAGTGCCCAGAGAAGCACAGTTTCAGAGAATGCCACAGTACAACAACCACTCTCATTGTCTACACAGGCTACATCCACAAAGCACTCGACTATGGCCACCTGGTGGAATCAGTGTACATTGATCTCACCAAGGCCTTTGATACGGTCAGTCACAACCTGCTTCTGACATCCCTTTGTGATGCAAGCATCTTCCTGCAGGTGGCCAAATGGTTCAAAGATTACCTGCCTGACAGATCTCAAAGGGTCAAAATTGGAGATGCATTATCCACCTCCCAACCTGTCTGCTCTGGTGTCCTTCAGGGCTCAATTCTAGGCCCACTTCTATTCAGCATCTTCCTCAACTCCCTCTCTCAAGTCTGCAACACCAACCTCCTCCTCTATGTGGACGATGCTGTGCTTTTCACTAGTGGTGCTGACCCAACTGCCCTCAGGCAAAGGCTTCAGTCCAACTTTGAGACAGTTGAAAGCTGGTTGGCACATAAAAAGCTGATTATGAATTACAAAAAAAAAAATCCATGATCTTCGCCAGTCCCCAAAATAAGCAAAAATCAACCACCCTCACCATCACCAATGCTGACAACACCCCCATTGACCAGGCCCCCACCTTCAAATACCTGGACATTACTCTTGACAGTGCCCTTCCCTACAGAGAGCGTGTCAACATCATATCAAAACTTGCCAACACAAGAATTGGTCTGCTATTCAGGAATAGGCACTGTATGATGGAGGATGCCCTTGTCCCAGCAGTCATCAGTTCCATACTATCTATCATCGACTATGGCCTGATAATTTATGGCTCCACCACAGACACCACCCTTAAGTGAATCCAAACTACACTAAATAAATCATGCCGGTTGATCACTGGTGCACCTAAACAGACACACACACTTGTGACCTCTACACCAGTACTAACTGGCTAACCCTCAAGAGTAGACTCTCCTACCACACTGGTCTATTTGCTAAAAAACTCAGCTTGGGTCTCATCATACTATCCTGCCAGTCCATTCTCAACCTGGCCAAAAAAAAACATGGTACCAGGAGTGGCACCAGAAACTCCACCCAGACCCCTTTTTGCTGCACCGTCCAGACCCAATGGTCCTTTAGCTATAGGGCTCCCAGCCTGCTGAATGCCATCCCCTCTGAAGTCCTTGATACTCCTACCCTGGGCACCTTCAAGCAGAAGCTCAAGGAACACCTTGTGACACTCAGCATGTGTGACTGTCACATCTAGCCCACTTCTGACTGTCCCATCTAGCCCACTGATGCCCTGATCTACCCTGACAAGTTCTACTTCAATAGAATACTCTTTAATGGTCACTGCCTCATCCTGCACAACTGTACCAAAAAAGAATGAACTTTCCTCTGTTTATTGCCTCTGACAAGATCAATATTCTGTTGATTGCTTTCAATTTGGCTCTGCCTTAGCTTACACAAGTGTAAATAGTACTTCTGTAATTACTTGATTGTAATGGACCTGTAGTACTGTTCAAAATCACTATTCTATTTTATGTGTGCCTCTGGGTTTTTGACCTTAACTCTGTACTTCGGTGTTTTGTTCTGTCCTTGCTTCTTGACATAGAATCTCTGTAAAAGAGTCCTTGACTCAAAGGTTGTAATCTGAAATAATAAATAAATACATTAATTAATTAATTTAATCTTGTGGTACAGGACTTCCTCAGTGAAGACAGGAGTGTGCAGAACATGCTCCCAAAAATGACCTGTGGCAAAGGTGCTGAGGCTCCAGTGTGTATACTGGGTCTATCAGACTCTGCTGCATGTGAAAATCCAAACCAAAGGTAAAGGTACTCCAGAACAAGGAAACATAGGAAAGCACAATAGCTAGCTGCTGATTGCAAAAGGTGTTGGATTATTAACACAGTATATTGTGCAAAAGGTGTTGGATTATTAACACGGCATAGTGTGCAAAAAGGTGTTGGATTATTAACACAGTATATTGTGCAAAAAGGTGTTGGATTATTAACACAGTATACTGTGCAAAAGGTGTTGGATTATTAACACTGCATAGTGTGCAAAAAGGTGTTGGATTATTAACACAGTATATTGTGCAAAAAGGTGTTGGATTATTAACACAGTATATTGTGCAAAAGGTGTTGGATTATTAACACCGTATAGTGTGCAAAAAGGTGTTGGATTATTAACACAATCTATTGTGCAAAAGGTGTTGGATTATTAACACTGCATAGTGTGCAAAAAGATGTTGGATTAGTAACACAGTATATTGTGCAAAAAGGTGTTGGATTATTAACACAGTATACTGTGCAAAAGGTGTTGGATTATTAACACTGCATAGTGTGCAAAAAGGTGTTGGATTAGTAACACAGTATATTGTGCAAAAAGGTGTTGGATTATTAACACAGTATATTGTGCAAAAGGCGTTGGATTATTAACACAGTATATTGTGCAAAAGGTGTTGGATTAGTAACACAGTATATTGTGCAAAAAGGTGTTGGATTATTAACACAGTATACTGTGCAAAAGGTGTTGGATTAGTAACACAGTATACTGTGCAAAAGGTGTTGGATTATTAACACCGTATATTGTGCAAAAAGGTGTTGGATTATTAACACAGTATATACTGTGCAAAAGGTGCTGGATTATTAACACAGTATATCGTACAAAAGGTGTTGGATTAGTAACACAGTACATTGTGCAAAAAGGTGTTGGATTATTAACACAGTATACTGTGCAAAAGGTGTTGGATTAGTAACACAGTATACTGTGCAAAAGGTGTTGGATTAGTAACACAGTGTACTGTGCAAAAAGGAAGGAAGAAAAGCAGGCATGAGTTATTCCTGGAGTTGTGGAGCAGTAAGTAGGAGTCTGTCTCAATCCTATATATGGAGAGGGACTCAAACAATAAATAAGTCAGAAGCTGTAGTAAGCGGAAACATGGACTGCAGCTGTCAGGAAGAGGAAAATACTGAACCAAACACTTATAAATTCGTGCTTTTTTATCAAAAAGCAAAATAGCAGCAAAGGTAAAAAGAAAACCAAAAAGAGGAAAAAACAGAACAGGAGGGGCAGGAGAGGACAAGGCAGAAATAATAAAACTGACAAAGAGAACAATTCCAAAGAAATTATCATTCTTGCAAGCAAAGTTCTAAATTCAAATTATATCAAGTTGTTAGCCAAAGGGCTCTCTCATTTATGCTTGCACCAAAAACAGACACGTTTAAAGCACAGCTGATCTCTTTCAACTGTTCAGGAAAGTCCATCTAAAGAAATACTTTGCCACAAAAGAACCAAGCATGGGAAGACAAAATCTGGGTGCAGAAAGAAGAGCACAAATGCCAATACAAGAAATTGAACAAACTACATCAGACATCTAACCCGCATCATTTTGGAAAAGTATTTAATTGCACTATTGTCTGAGCAAGTAGAACTAATGGAGACAGAGAGCTTTATGAATATAGATGTAAATATCATAATGGAGGACAGATACAGCAAAGATCAAACTAATGGTGTAAGTGATGGTAATAATACATTCACGGGGGCATAGAAACACATGCTGTAGATATGTATGGGTTTAATGAACATGACATTCTCAATCTTTAAATTATGGATGAATGGGGCTGGGTTAGCCGCCGGATAAGATAGCTGCCTAGGGTTCTAGCTCCGCTCTGATCCTGGCATCAATATGTAATTTTACATGGTGTCTGCTCGTGTGCTTTATTTTGAGTGCTTGCCGAAGGTGGTATGTGATGTGGGCATGGGCTCTTTAGTGGCTTCAGGGGATACTGTATGGCTGGGGCTGTGACTGGTGGGGGACCATGAGTATTTTGCTACTCCATCTCGCCCTGTGCTGACATGAATGACTAGGCTGCTCAGAGCGTGAATTCTGCAGTGCAGCTACTCACTTGTTACTGTTACTGTGGCTGACTTACTTTGACTGTAATTTTTATTTTATTTTATTTATTAATTTATTTATGTATTTAACAAATTGAAAAGACCAAGGGCTCTTTTGCAGATGGTCCACATCAAGTCAGAAGAATAACAAATTACAGTGGTTTCAGTAAGTTGTACACCATGAAGAAAGTAATTACATAAACAAAAGAATAATATGGCAAGATAAATATTGTGTCAAGTGCAGTCGGTGGCCTTGTCTGAAGAGGGGTGAAAGGGATTACAAGGAGAGAAGGACAGGGGGTGAATTGGGAGGTGGAAGAAGCAAAATAAGAGCCAGGAGGAAGATGACACAATGAAGCTTATGCAGGAAAGACCCACGGGGGTGGGTAGATGGAGAGAACAAGGTGAGGAAAGAGAAGAGGGAGGGAGAAGTGGGAGTGGAGGGGTAAAGGAAGGGGGGATGAGGTAGGATGGAAAGAGGGCAGGAATGGGGATGGGAAAGGGATGAAGGAAGGAAGTGCTATAAGTGAAATAGTGCACGCATCTTATATTTTTTCCGATCACTCACGGTTAGGATCCCTTTGCATACCGGGGCCTTCCCCCTGGCCTCCACCACTGTTAATGATCTAGACCGAAGGCTCCCTCTTCCTCAACATGGCGATCTTGGATCATGGAGCACCTTTCAGCTCGACTGCTGATTTCCTGAACTATATTACTCAGATGCTGGAAACGTTACTGGCAGATATGGCTGTTTTCAAATCTTCAGTCACTGGCACTATGGGGGATGTCCATAATTTACAAGACAAAATGAATGTTGTCGAGCAGAAGGTGGATGAAATGCAACACCAGCAGCATGCTGTCCTAAAGCAACTGGAGGAGCATGAGCAATGTCTAGAAAGGCTGTGGGACAGGATCGAAGATCAAGAAAATTAGGGGTGCCGTAATAACATCTAGATTTTAGGCATCCCCAAGGGTGTGGAAGGCCCGAACATGGAACATTTTTTAAATGAGTTCCTGACATAACTTGTGGGGCCTTGCTGGCAGGGAGCTGTAGATGTGGAGAGGGTGTATAGGATAAGAGGTTCCCCTGCTGAACCTGGTTCAACTCCTCACCCCATCATTGCTTATCTGCTGCAATATTCCATCAAGTGAAAGCTTCTATGAGTGGCCAGGGAAACAGGTGAGCTTATCTCACTGTATCAGGATTTTTCCCATAAGATGGCCATGAAATGAAAAGCCTTCAATCCCCTAAAAGTGGCTCTCCAAGATGCTGGGTTTCAATTTCACTTTAGAGGACTTAGTAGTTTGGCTGTGTCCAAGGATGGTAAAGAATCTGTGGGTTCCTCCCCATGGGAAGTGTCTGCCTGGGTACTTCAGCACTGGCCAAATACCACGCTTGGGACTTCATCTCCCAGGAAGCTGTGGGAGTCCTGTGATTGCCAACAGCAAGAAGCAAGACTGGTACAATGGGTAAGAGGGATGGAGGGGATGGCAAGCAATGTGGTGCCTCTGACCATAACATGGTACCCCCCCTCTCACATAGTGACAGCCCCGCTGCATGCACCAACAGATGTCAAAGGTTTGGGTTGGCATAATGGGAGAGAGGACCACAGAAGCCCCCAGCCACAATGTCCAAGGCTATGGTCCAGAAGTCAGTCACGTAGAGAGAGGAGGCCCTCAACCTGTCCCTCATCTCCACTGGCGAAGTATGCCAGGGATGATTTATCTGGCAGTAGTGACCTGTCCCCTTGAAGAGATGGCTAGTTTGTGTCTCAAGCAACTGTGAACTCTCTGCAAAGTTGTGCTGATGCAGCTGAAGAACTAGATGATATGGACATGGTGGACGCCCCAATGTAGCTGTTAACCCGGGCACTCATACCTTTGCAGAAGCAACAGCTGCCAGCAAGGACTGAAATGTCTACTGTGTTTCAGCTACCAGCTGTGGGCAGGGTTACTTTGCAGTTAGATGGACATTTGTGCTCTATTTTTGTCCAGCAATTCTGCTCTATGGTTTGGGTGGGTATATCAGGAGGGTAGGGCAGTAAACTTACAGGGGTTATGTCTTTTATGATATGATAACTTAGGTAGATTATAGGTTGTAGTGGAGGCACTGTGCCAATTGGAGTGTACACAGGGTACAACCTTGCACCCCTCCCATCTAGAATGCCATTGATGTCAGTATTTTTCATTTGTCTATAGCGCAGATTTTGACACTGGAACAGTGCAGGAGTGTGTGTGTGTTTGGGGGGGGGCTCCTGACAGTTGAAGTGTATATTCTGTGGGATGTCTGGTGGGTTGTGCTTACCTCCTTTGTCTTCCTGTGTTGGCTAGTTTGGTCCTCAGTCTGGTGGTATCCCCCTCCTATATGTGGAACGAGGGCATCAGTCTTCAACCCTTTTATGGTACATGTTAATAGTTAATTTTGCAGATTTCTGGGGCCCTGGTTCCTACACTTTGTACATTCTTGTTTTAATGTTTATAATCCCTTTTCTCATCCTGAGTGAGGTTTGTCTCCCCCCATGTAGACAGTTCCCCATCTACCCCCCTCATATGTTCATATCCGGTTCTGATCATAGGGGCCATAATGGCTCAGTGCCCTGATTAGATCTGATATGAACCACCCTTCTTGCTGGGTTACTTCTTTAGTTCAACCTCCCCCTTCTCAGGAAGGGTATTCCCCCCCCCCCACAGGTACCTTGCCCCACTCCCTGGTGTCTGTTTTCCTCTTATTTGAGGAAGTGTACTTTCACCCAGCAGGTTACCCTTCAGGTGGGATCTTAGTCACCCCACACTGGAGGCACCCCCCCCCCCCATCTTGTTGGTTATGGTTTTCCAGCACTCAGTCGGTATCTGAGATTTTTTTTTCCTTTTACATCTGGGTTGGAATGGGTACTTAATGGTTAGTCACTACCCTTCCTATGTAGTACCTGTGTGGCATAGCGGGGGTATCCCCCCCCCATTCGCATCCATACTTAGTATTTCAGTGTGATCACATTTTCCCATAGTCTACTCTCCTTTCTTGGATATCTTCTCCTTCGGTATCTAAGGGTTTGGGGTATTGTTAGCTGTTTGTTTTAATATCTTGTACTCAGTGTTATCAGACCCTGTTAGTTTCTCTTTTTTCTTTTTACTCAGTTTACTTTAGCTACTGCGCTTGTAAGGGTGGTATTTGTTATTGTAGATCTGTCTCACTGTTTTCTTTTCTTGGCTCCAACTCAGGGTGCAGTGTGGATTTTCAAGGAAGGGATTGTGGATTTCCCTACTCCTTGGATCTCCCATCCCCTGTTTTCTTAGAGGTCTAGTTGTGAGGAGGGATGGTTGTAACCAACAAAAGCCGCGAAGGTAGGTGTGTTCGCGGTGTTGTGATTGGACAAAATAGTTAATGATACGGGGTTAAGAGTGTGGTGTGTCTTCTGGAATGTGAAGGGCCTTAGCCACCCTGTCAAGCATACAAAGGTTTTATAACACCTGAAGTCCTTGAAAGTGGACCTTGCTCTACTCCAGGAGACACATCTCACAGCGAGGATGGTGCAATGGATTTGTAAAACCTGGGTAGGTAAAGTACTACACAGTTCCTCCACTATGAAATCTAAAGGGGTAGCTATATTAGTGCACAAAGGCCTTCCCTTGACAGAGCAATGGGTTAAGACTGATAAGCAAGGCTGCTGGGTGGGAGTACGGTTTTCCTTCCCAGGAAGCAAGGCAGTATTGGTCAATCTATATGTCCCTAACAGTGATGCCAGCAATTTTTCCTCCAGATTAGTCAAGCTATCTCAGAGGCCAAAGGGGAAGAAGACTCTTTAGCTTTACCTATTGGTGGGGACTTTAATTTAGTGTTGGATGTATTCCTCGATAAATCATAGCCTACTCCAGATTCTCACTCTAAGGCAAGGGAAGCTTTGCAGGGTCTGACTGAGGAGTGGGGTTTGATAGATCCATGGCATAGGGACAATCCCACTGGAAGGGATTATACCTTCTACTCAGTGGTCCATGACACATATAGTCACATTGATTTTTGGTTGGTGGATGGGGTTTCTGCCCTGGGGACTTCTGATTCTACAATTGAGCCTGTATTCCTATCATACCAAGCCCCCATAAGATTACATAGATACATAGACAGTGTCGGCAGATAAGGGCCTATGGCCCACCCAGTCTGCCCATTTGAGCTTGTAAGTTCAGTTTGTTTTCCTAGAAGTCTGTTGCCCCTTAACCCTGACCTCCAGAATTCCTTTATGTCTATCCCATGCATTCTTAAATCCCGTGATTGTTTCAGCCCCCACCACTTCCTCTGGCAGGGTGTTCCACTTGTCCACCACCCGTTCTGTGAAGAAATTCTTCCTCACGTTTCCTCTGAATCGTCCTCCCTCCAGCTTCATCCATGCCCTCTAGTCCTGGAACATCTTTTTCACTTAAAAATAGTGTTTTCCTGCACCCTGTTCCTCCCTGTAAGATACTTGTATGTCTCTATCATATCCCCTCTCTCCCTCCTCTCCTCCAGGGAGTACATGTTCAGTTCCTTCAACCTGTCTTCATAGGACTTGTGATGCAATCCATGCACCATCTTTATTGCCCTCCTCTGAACCTTCTCTACCATGTCTATGTCCTTACGTAAGATTCTCATTTCTTCTCTCAGAGGTGCAGTCTTCTTCCCTGAGGTGAAGATGTAACCCTCTACTGTTGCAGGATCCAGAGTTTTGTTCCTGGATCTGGACAGAAAACCAAACATTCTTCAAATTAAATTCTACTGGAGAAGTAGCGGTAGGAACAGCATGGGAGTCCTTTAAGGCCTTCTTAAGGGGTTGTATTATTTCATATACTATGATCTTGAACAGAAAGAGGAAAGAAGAACTGTCCAAGGTCAATCAGGAACTATCGATCTTAGAACATCGGTTAAAATCTTTTCAGTCCCCCCTCCTGCACTCATCTCCTCCATTGTTGGGGTGAGGTATAAAATAAATACCATTTTACACCATAGGATGGAGTGGCAGATGCTCAGGGTGAAGCACATGTTTTGGGAATCTAGGGATAAAGGAGGTAAACTTCTTGCCTATTACCTTTGGAAAGAACAGGCAAAATCCAAATCCATGCCCTTAGATCCCTGAAAGGTGACATCATAACAAAGCCCTGGGAAGTAAATGAGGTAATGCACCAGTTTTATCATGTACTGTATGCCTCTCAGATACCTTCCCAGGAAACCCCCTCTGAATCTCCGGTGCTGGCCTTTCTGAGTAATCTCCCAATCTCCATAGGCTCCACACTCAACTAACAGCTGGATCAACCTCTATCCACTGAAGAACTCTGCATTCTCTTGAACTCTTGAGCTAGCCTTTATACCTTTGATCCGCCATATTCTTTGCTCTTCTCTAGTTTTTGTTTTATCCATAATTTTAAAACTAAAATGTTCTTTCCCTAATCTGATCTGATTCCCTATACGTCACTTGTCTCTGTCTCCTGGGTCCGTAAAATCATAGAACCTTGGAAACATTCTCCAACAAATGGGGTCCAAATACCCCAAAGTGCTGTTTCGACAGCTCCTTAATACTAATTTTTAATTATATATTGGCTACTACTAAATAGTCTAGTTCACTAAACTTAAACTGTTCCCCTGTGTCCAATTGTGTCCATGCAAAATATATATAAAAGGTATATATTTTTTGTATTTCTCTCCCAGCTCCATTACTGTTCTTGAATTGTGTTCTAAGAATTCTTCCATTTCCTGTGGAGAGGTTTCCACCTTGGTTTTGTCTCTAAAAGATATTTTCAGTGTGGAGGGGGTTGGGTGGGAAAAATGGATTTGATTTTCCCATAATCTTTGCTTGACTGCTTTAAAGGCATTCCTTTTCTTTTGTAATCCTGGGCCTAAATCAGGAAAAATTGAAACTTGAACTCTTTGTAAAAGTATCTGTTTCTTTTTCCTTACTTCTTTTAAAACAAGTTCTCTGTCTTGATATTTATGGAATTTTACAAAAATCAGTCTTGGGTATCAAGCTTTGGGGTATCAAAACACAGGAAATCTATGTGATCATTCTAGTTTAATTTTATTTTCAGAATAATTGTACCCTACTATTTCAGTGAGTCAAGATTCACATAATTTCAAGATATCATCTTTCTCAAAACTTTCCAGGACTCCATGTATTTTCAGATTATCCCTTCTAGACCTCCACTCCAGGTCAGCAATTTGTTCTTGCATTTTCCTATTTCTTCTTTATCTTTTTTTATATATTTATTAATCCCAGGAGTAGTGTCCTCAATAACAGAGATCCTTTTCTCATTTTTCAAGATTCTTAAGTGTAGATTTTGGACTTCAGATCTCATCCCTTTCATTTTATCCTGTATGTTTGATGTCTTTGTTTCTAATCTTAGAAACCCTCTTACTATTTCCTCCAGGATGTCATTATTTTGTTATTCTGATTTTTCCTCTTCCACTCCTATGTTCTCTGTATTTTTCTTCTATTCTTTTCTTTCTTCCTTTGGGTCTTTCACCCGTTTCCATTTTTTTATTTTGGTTGCCTCGAACAGCATCAAATTCAGGGCCTGTGTGCTGTGTAAATTGCAGTAGGGGTTTTGAACATCCCCTTCCCCTTTTCATCTGCATGACAGTTTGATTAACCAATCTTGCTCTTTTTTCAGTGATTTCTGTAACCGAATAAGTTGAAGGGTTTTTATCAGGGGTAATGGTTTCACCATCAGAGGGGGAGTTAGTATTCTAACTCAGAGTACTTTGTTGCTTGTCTGATGGAGGATTTGATATCATGCAGTCACAGGTTCTAATGTTCTCATCCTCCTGTGTTTCTTCAATGCTACGATCTCCTGTCCTACTTGATTTGAGCATAAACATGCTGAAATTACAGTACTGGCAAGTTTAGGAGATGTTCCTGATAAATCAGCCCAGTTTCCCTGAAATTCAAAACCTTTAGATCTACTTGTACTGGGCACCATTTGGCAGTTGCTGTCCAAATTCCCCTCCATCTCTAATTATTTTTTGAGTGATGAGGATTCTCTCCCCCCCCCCCAACTTCCACAAGTATTACTGGGGCTTGGATTTCAGAATCTAGATTAACTAATTCAGCTCTATTTGAAAAAGGGCAATTCATTAGTGCTTTTTACTATCAAGTCTTGTGTATGTGTTTTAATATTATTAATCTATTTAGATTCTAATGGTCATCCACAGCCTCTGGCTGGTGGTTTTATAAGTGGTGCCATTACACCTAAAGCCAATTCCACTGATATCTTGTCTGGATAATTAGGAGCACTGCATGTGCTCTTAACATTCATTTTTTTCCCATTAGAATTCTTGCCAGGATTCTCCACAAAATATACTTTAATTTCTTTCAAGTTCCTGAGTTTGTTTGCCATGTCCAAAACACCTCCGTTAACCCTTTTTACCAAAAACAGAATGAACTGTCATCCACCCAACTTGTTTCAAAAGCAATGAGTCTCGATAAATTTATGACACAAAAAATCTAAGAATGGCTTAAACACTGTAAGTAAAACTGCAGCAACATTATTATGAAATAGTCTCCATCTCTTTTAAGCAGTTTATTCAGCTTACTCTCCCCAAAAAGAGACCAGCAATCTAGGAGGAGACTTACAGTATCTGTCACAGTGATCATCTTTTGGCGTTCAGCATTCTCCGCTGCTATCCATATGATGATCACTCAGTAAACTTAAAGAAAATGCAGGTTTGTTTTCCAAAGTAAGGAACAGAAGGGCAGAAAGAATTTTTTTACACAAATCCTCTATTTTCTAGACCCCGACTTCACTATACATCTCTTCTTGCCTTCTAGCTGCATGTAACGATTGTTACCTGTTACGGCTCAAAACTCTGCAGGACTAATTACCCTTTATAAGAAAGTGAGTTTGCTTATCATGTCTGGCATTTTCTGTATGGCGATATTTTGTTTTTTACTCACTTGTTTACCTTGTCTAGTCGAGGCAGTATACCTTTACATCATTCAAGTAAGGGCAGCATTCTTTTTTTCCAGTTTAGCAGTAAAATTCAGTGTTTCAGCAGCCAAACAAAATTCTCCCATATGGAGTTCCTAACAGCAGCTTGGCAACAGATTTTACAAGCTGGCGCAATCTAGGTGCTGCCAACCAAAAAACACCATGCAGCACCTTGTGAGGTAAAAAGCCTCAAGATCACCCCATTATGCACCTTAGTAGGAAGCTACTTCCCTGGGAACAAGCATATTCCACTGTGGAAACAGAATGACTTTTCCTGGTGTGGCTGCTTAAGAAGTTAGAGCCCTACCTCTATGCATCTTCTGTACCTTGAAGTGCCTCTATGGGAGGTGCTTCGAGGTACAAACAGACGACAACCCCCCCTGGTGTGGCTAAAGAAAATGGTAAAGATGAATGGGAGACTCCTTAGATGAAGCATTGCACTACAGGCCTACGGCATGGACATTAAAGATAGGTCAGGGTCTGCTAATGCCAATGCAGGTGGCCTATCCCACCAATCAGAGTAAGGGACATAACTGGTAGAAACCCTTACTGAAAAAAGGGTGTGTTCCACTCAGGTTCTGTTAAGGAGGGAGGATTGTGGAGAGAAAAGGCCATACCTTATTGTTCTAATCATATTTTATTTTATTTTATGTGTGAAATAACATCACAGACACCCACGGTGGCCCAGTGTAACTTGCAAAGGATCATGGGTTCAAAGTACATGGGCCTAGAATTATGTGATTTTCTTGTTACTGGGCAGAGAAACTGTTAGCTGCTTAGCCAGGGACTGAGAGTTTGATTAAACCATTTAATAGGAAACAAAAGGAGTCAATTATGCTAGGCTGGAAGGCTAGGCATACATTTGTGTCTAAATAGCCCTCAGCATCCAGTGGTTCCATTTCATCTGGATTCCTTTAGTCTCTGCAAGCCTACCCTGAGATAATATACTTACAGCTACATAGATTAGCATTTTAAATAAATGACTGTACTGAATGTGGCTTAATTACAACCATTTCAAAGGGTCGAGGGGCTGCATGGTCTCCTAAAATTCTGGTTTAGACTAGCTGACCTCTGAGCCCTTTTTCTGTCATTTTCAGAGATGAACATTTGTTGTTTATAATAAAATACTAAAAGCTGATTGGTTACACAGCCATGGAGACAGAATGCTAGGCAATTACAGGGCAAGTCAATATTCACTGGACCTGCCCTTTGAGAAGCCCATAAAACAAGAGTTCAGGACTTGATCAGTGCTTTTGCTTGTGAACTTTTGCCTCTTTGAATTTTGGAAACACTGCACTTGGGACCCTATCTTCTTAGAGAGCAGAGACAATTACTTTTTCAAGACATTCTCCTGGACCAAAAGAGCCACAGCTTCAGCTATCACTTTTAGGAACACTTTGCACTTCAAATTCAGCAACTAAGGACTTGAGGTAGAACTTTCAAACTAGAATTTTCAAAGTTTAGTTTTTTTTTTTTGTATACTTCCATTTTATTTTCTATATCCTGTAACCAACGTCTAAAATTATCTGTCTTTAAGTTATTACTGCATTTATTAATTAATTAGTAAAGCCTTTGGCTTAGTTTAAGATAATTCTGCCAGTATCTTCTGTGTGTGTTGATTTGGGAAAGGGTCGTTCAAACTATACTATGACTGTGTGAATGCTTAGGACCAGACACTACCAAAGTAAAGTACCACAAGGGACTCTGTGGATGCAAGGAGGTAAGAATACAAAAGGTCTCAGGAGGGTTTGTTGGGGGTTAAACCGGTTGCTGCATTTTTGGGGAAAGACACATATAGGGCGTCCCCTGAAGGCCTATACACACCTGTGGCTTTCTGGTTTATTGTGCAGAGGCTGAGAGGGTTATCTCCCAGGAACACAGACTAGAGACTGTATTTGCACCCCTTCACATGGAGAGAGAGGGTGCCCTGGGATCCTCTGGCATATGTTTAGTTTTGATACAGTGAGCATGCTAAAAGGACAGAAGAGGGGTATCCCTGACCCTGATCACAAGGGGATTCACTGTGGCCCAAGGAATTCCAACCCCACCAGAGTGGGTTTGTGACACAGTCTACACTCTGTGGGAGGAAAACCACCTCAAACAAAATCACTGCCATACTTAGGAAGCAGCAAATAGGGAGTTGGGATCAAAAACTGTCAGGCATAGGGTGCTCAAAAGTGAGGAAGAGTGATGAGCTTATATAATGCCCTCTGACAGTAGCCAGGTAGGTATATCAATTTTCATCCAGCTTAATATCATCATTCATGTGCAGCTACAAAAATAATTGTTGGATACCAGAACACTAAGGGGAAAAGGTGAAAGAACTGTTGTACGGAACAGTGGGAACAAGTGTCAACTGACTTTGCAGAAAATTGTTCTGCAAAATCAAACATTTTGCAGCTAATCATAGTAAAACCTGGAATTCAACCATGCTGTTGGTGTTTGTATATTTAAAAAGTTGCCCCCCCTTTCCTCATATCTAGTAAGGAACCTCATGAGTTCATGACCACTCTTGAAACATGCTACACAGTACACTCGAGATCCATTCTAACCAAGTTTCTATGCTATGTAAAAGAACCAAGTTAGTATACTATGTAAAAAACAAAGAACTCCAGCATTAAAAAGTATGTACACCATACACATCTGCTTAAAGCAGAACCAGTCTAAATTCCTTCATGGTCATTTGCACACCAGGCCCAGGTTTGCTTCCACTACAACTGCATCCAGGTCACTGATTTTGTTCCCTAGGATCCTGGCATTAGCACATATACTGTAGCTCTCCATGTCACTTGATTCACCTCTTTTGCCTCCCTCCCACCCTTATCTCTCCCCTTTATCTTCACTAACCCTGCCCCTACCTCCCCCTGCCCTTTCCCTCCCTGACTTCCCTGTAGTCCCTTCCTTGAATTTTGTTCCACTGTCTAGTCCTCTCTAGTTGTTTAATTCCCTGTTATTCCTTCCATGATTTCTAATGCTAGGAGGAGGCCCACCTTGGTATCCCTCATTTGTGTAAGTGTATATATCAGTAACTGGTCTGCCTCCCCCACTGCTAGTTTACAAGCTCCTATATGCACTCTGTAGACCTTTTCCCTAGAAGTCCATCAAAGAGTGGTCCCAATCTCCCACATGCCCCAATGCCTCATCCCTATACCACTCCTTCAGATAGAAGTTGAAGTGAATAATCAGCAGACACCTCCCGTCTCACATGTACCTTGGAAACCTCCTAAAAGGGTCTGCTAGTCAGGTCATT
The DNA here is from genome assembly GCA_016271365.2 of Neoceratodus forsteri. Classification (NCBI taxonomy): domain Eukaryota; kingdom Metazoa; phylum Chordata; order Ceratodontiformes; family Ceratodontidae; genus Neoceratodus; species Neoceratodus forsteri. Next base: position 1,321,664,704 of record CM028130.1, read on the forward strand.
TGTCCCCAGCTGGTAATGACATGCAGTCCCTTAACCCAAGCCATGTCCCTAGCAACACTCTCTACCTGTTCCATGTCATAAAGGTGATCATAACAGAGTGATCGCCGTTATGGAGAGTGTACATCACCAAAAATGAATTTCAGTGATGCACCCATGGCGAGGATGAAGAGGACACCCAAGACCTTTGGGGTTTTTTTTAATGCAGGGAGCTGCACCCCAGCACCCCCCCCCACTAATAGATTCTCAAATCCAGGGGGGTGCATGTCGGGGGGGGTTAAAAACTTGGACAATACAAAGCCGCTTGCCGGCAACAAAAACCCAAAATGCGCCACACTGGACCTGAACCCTGCACCCTGCACCTCCCAAGTGACCACCGATCCCACTACCCTAGTGGCCCAGCTCAACAACTGCCTACCATATCCTGTCCAACATACCTTCCCTCCCCTTCCTCCTCCCCCACATGCATGTATTTGCGCATACATCCGTTCACCCTACCTCACCCACCCTGGTAGCCGCTCGCTACCCTGCCAGGTAGCCCTGTACACAGGTGCCATGATTGAGTTGCCCTTTTTGTAAGCGCTCAATCACGATCACCCTGTACACTGTATACCCTCTCAACCTTTATTTATCACTCTCAACTGAAGCCTCTGGAAGACAACTAACTGTCCTGTCCCTCTAGTCCCTTCCACTACCTCCTCAGTTCTCCATACAATGGAGTCCACTACCACTAGTATCTTTCTAGAGCTCGCCTTCTCTTAGAACACCCAGCTCATATCAGGTGTTTTCTTGAGACAGATCTGGTATCCAGATAAGTGACATGTTCTGGTCTGCTTGCTGGGGAGACTGCACCAACTGAGTTGGGCAGAGAAGCAAACTTGTTTATTGTCACTACCCCAGGGCTCCCACCCCTGTCCACATGAACGTTCTTCCCCTCAACCTCTTGTTGACAACCATCCACCCTCATTCCAGATCTTAGGTGTCTTTTGAAGAAGTAGAGTTGTGGCTGCCCGTACCAGTGTCTGATCAGATCTACTCCAGAGGAGGAGGATCAGTTCAGCCTCAACCAGAATTAGTTCTTCCTTCAGTGCTGCACACCTTCTGTGAATTAGTCTCTACTGCTGCCTCCAGAGTACCTCAATAGAGATGGCTGCTCCACAAGTCCTGCATCCGAGCAGGCGCCCACCTTCCAATCTGCCCCCTGCTCTCCACATCCTTCATCACAAACTCACACTAGTCTCCTGTTTTTGTCTGTTGCCCTATGGTCCTCCTACCTAGTTGTCTACCAGAAACACTGAACCTGCCTGCCTTATGGAGACTCCTTTATCACAGCACTCCAGATATGATTTTTCCTGGAGTCTTGGAGTAACTAATGACACCCTCTCCCTTATGTCTAATTATACCTCCCTTAGTCTCCTTAATTCACCTAACTAAGCTTGTACTTGGAGAATATACCACCTAATGTATTACCAACTACAAGAAGTCACAAACCACACTCATTTATCCATCCCCACTGTTATGCACAGTGATTATAGATAAACGTGCTCAGTGGCAGGACCCTGTGCCTTACCTTTCTTGATTGACAACTGGGCAGAGTATCTTGCTGACCTGAGAAGGTCCCTGCAAATCTTGTCCTCCTTCTCTAGGTTATCACTCTTCATGGTGATTCTCACAAGGGGTCATTTTGTCCTGTGGAAAGTACATTGTTTACTGCTTAGATTGATTTGCCTTAAGCAGAAGCCACCCCTCACCTGTCCAGAGTTTTCTCCTTCCTTTTTGTCATCCCTTGCCCTTGACCCCACACAAAACATGTGAAAATCAGAATGTTTCTTCAGCCAATTAAAATGTATTTATTTATTTCAAAAGTTTCACCAGGAAAGGCATACTGAGCTGAGTAGCAGCTCATTTCCAGATGCATCCTGGTAAGTAAGGGGGAGCGGAGGACAAGGAAATAGTAATAGTAAAAATTACATCAGGTATGAACAGATAATTTCAGCAGACAAGCAAGTACTATCAGATACAAATTACAATTTCCAGAAGTAATACATGTAGCAGCAGGGGAATGAAAAACAGTATAAGGTAAAGTGCTCCAGGATCAATTGGGAGGAGGGGGAGGTGGGAGCTGTAGAATAGAGTTTACAAAGGTGGAGATAAGGGAAGGGAGATGAAGAAGGGATAGGAGGGGATACAGTAGGAGGGATTACAGTAGAGGAAGCCACTAAGTAACACAGCAACTAGGGTAAGAGAAAGTGGAGGAAGTAGCACAAATAGGTTGTACGTGCTGCAAGGTTTAGGGAAGATGTCAGACATAAAAGCCAATTAACAGCTCTCTCTGTCCCTTACCTCAGTTTCAGCTCAGTTTGCCCTGCTTCTCTGTGTACTTTGGCTTAAATGAAGGAAACAGCAAAAAAATGTAAACCCTGACTGCTAGGACTCATAAACACTGACTGCTATTTCTGCAAAAGATATATCTACTTTAGCTAGTGTGCTCAATTTAATTTCTAGTACTTTTTGTACTGGTGTATGAGGAACATAAAAAGGTTTTTTACCTGATTTGCAAGGACCTGTTTGTTACTCCATGCCACACAGGCAGGACTCTCCTTATTGGTGTGGGGTATGTGTGATAGCCAAATCAAATGCACCCAACACCATCTGCAGCTATTGGGAGCCAACAATATATCCAGCAGCCCCTCTAATGGAAAAAGCAGGGACATTTGGCAAATCCTCATTAACATCTACACCTGAATCTGGATGGACTTCACTATTGCCAGGTAATGGCAAGCTGGTATGCACTTCTATGTCACGCATCATGCAGCAAATGCACCATATCTTCTCAAGCGGCAGTCATAATGTGCCACCCTTCTTGCGCAGAAAGCTGAAGCATGTTGTTAGCATACCAAAAAAAATCCAATGATAAATCATGTCTGTCAGTGTTCTGTTTTGTATGAAGCATGCACTGCAGTGGCAGAAAAGTGGGCAAATGCTGGCACATGTATGAAATAACATACTGCAGATATGCCAGACAAATGTCATGGTGAGCCCAAGTTTTCATATATATCCAGAGCTAGATGTGTATGCACCAATCAGCCACCCCTCATCAGATTTGCTTTTGCACAGGCCGTGACTTCTATCATATCTAGGCATCATGTGTTGCCCAGGAAATTGACAAACACCTTACCAATGGTAGCACAGTCAAAAACAGAAGCATTGAAGACACTGCAGTTCAGTGAGTGTTGCAGGATATATCTGTGGTATGTACACACATGGATGTCATTACCAATGCCTCCCCATCTAATCTCTGTGAGGAGGATTTTTATCAGGATCCCTGGTGACATATTATCAAATACCACTTACAGCTGACTGGCAGGTTAGGGTGTGGCATGATGGTACAGGCATGCATCCACTGGCATATAGTTCCCAGTAGCTAGACTGTACTGCACACCGACTGGCACTGGTACTTGTGCCATGACTGGCTATTAAAAGGCTGGCCACATTCCTAGTCATGATGTGTGTGTGTTTGGACTGCTGTGACACCTTGTCACCATATTCATTGTCCCAAAGTCATTCTGTCTGGTTTCACAAGATGGGAATAGTCAAAGTCTGAAGACTGAAATTTATTGTACCCTAGGATCCCATCCTGTCTAATATACTGTGATCCATCAGTGGCATTGGTATAAGGATGAGTAGGGGAGGCACTGGCAGGTGATAAATAACCACAGGGTAAGTACTGCACTGATGTTTACTTCATTATTTATCACCTTGTGTGTGAAAGGGCAACAGCGTGGGGGGGGGGACTGTGTGTCTCATCACACAGACTGATGGCTATCTTTGCCTTTATTATTCCAGTTCCCTCTGTGCCACATTAGCACCATCCTTCTGAGGAGACAGGCACCAGGCCCAACATAGTTTATGACCCTTCTCAGTGCACAGATCCAGCAAGGCTAGAGAAAGCAGTTACATAGCAGGGCATGCCACTGAGGCGCTAGTGATGGTGCCTGCTCTGGATGATTTAAGTGGGCTGTAAAATCTCTCTCTGGGGCTAGCATTAGTACCCTTGTTGCATAGCCTGTAAGCTAGTGATCACAGCAGTGGTGGTTGGGCCTGTAGGCCCTGTAGATTGTAGGTAGTCCCAATGACCACGATGCACCATGTACATAATTGTGCACAGTGCTTCTGTTTTTAAAATAAAAACCTATTCATATATGTTTATGTTTGTATGTGCATAGCTGTGTCCATGTCATCCTTTGAGGGGGTTATGTGGCAGTGTCTGCAACCTGTACTATGTCCCTGGTAGTAGTACAAAATGTCATGTGATGGGGTGATGCAGCATATGATGTTTATATCATGCACGGTATTGCTAAGTGGCCATTGTAACTAACTCAGGCTTGCACTGTATGTGTTTGTGTACAGAACATGCCATGATGATTTATGTAATGTTCTGTTCATAAAGACTGTGACATATCATAGGTTCATCCACTATCAGGGCCAACAACTCAACATGCTAGGCTGATGGGTATGCAATTGACTATAATGGTGATGGCACATGCAACTGTGATAAAAATAATTCTGTATGAACTTTTTTCCCCTAATTCTGCATTCATTGGTTTGTTGTGTTATTGTATGGGCTCCCATGTGCCGTGTCATATGGTGCTACAGTTCAACTGAACATACAGTACTGTGCTACTGATGAGTGTGCCTCTTTATCGGTTACAAGTCTGTGTGATCATGTGTGCACTACCAATTGGAGTTACATTGTTATTGGGGCATGCCATCAACCTCTGGGGGGGGCACAGTTTTGGGGCTTGAGATACATATGTGTGAATACCTAGTTCATGCTGTTGGTTAGTGTCCACGCACGTAGCCTATGCATATGTTTGGAAATGCCAATGGATGGTACCCTGCATGTTGACTGTGCAGACATGTGTAGGGATGTATGAAAATTAATTTCCACCTGTGGAATTTTGGCAAAAGTTCGAATTTCGCTTCTGCGATAGTTCAGAAATCATTTTCAGAACATTCGCAGAAATTCTGCCTTGAAACTGTGGAAAAAATATAAAAAACTGCAGGATAACTTATTAAACTACGGAAAAAAATCTGCAGAAAGGATCACTGCCAGTGGTAATTTCTGAGGCTTTTTTAACTGAAGTTTAACTCACTAAACCACCCCCACTGATCAGGGGTCCCAGCAAATACCTCCAATCCCTTCCTTGGACCCTCATGGTTTCTAGTGCCCCACCCACCGATCTTGGCTCCAAAAACATTTTATTTCCCCGATGTCTAGCAGACCCCCTCCCTATCCTGGATTCCTTAGTCCACAAATAAACAGCCAGCAGTACACCAACTCATCACCCTCTATTCCCAGTATTCCCTGGTGTCTAGTGGACCTCCCCATCCCAGATCCCTTGTTAAAAAAAAAAATTAACTCAATTCGCTGGTGTCTATTAGACCCCCACAAACACCACCTTGACAGTTTATCTGCCACCACCCAACTCCCCTCCACTCCACCCTGTCCCTGAGCAGGCCACCAGCGCAGCACTCCTCTCTCCTCCACTACCAGTGGCCCACTGAATTGTCAGTAAATAACCGCATGGTTGTACAAGCAGGCGCTCATTCACTGACAGTTCATTAAACTGTGGAAAGAATAAATTCTGCAGTTTTAATGCATTTTTCCGCAGTTCACAAAAAAAGTCCGCAGAACTCGGTGAAAATCCACAGAAGATCCTACTTTCCCTAATGGCGAAAGTTCCGTAATTCCGTAAAATTTCCAAAATTCTGTAGAAGTTCCATGAAAGCAGAATTTGCAGGTTTTGCCCACTCCTAGACATGTGCACAAGCCCACATTCTCTCACTGTGTATGCATATTGTGAATGTGGTGCTGGGTGATTTCTGCTAGTTGTCCATGTAAGTGTCTACACACTTTCACTATGTGATCCTTGTGCACTCTTGAAACTGCTGTGGACTGGATCCTTAGTATTAATGTATCACCTAGCAGCTCAGAGTAAACGTCAAGGATCACAATATTTAGACACACTTCAGCTTATAGTTTCTGAATGTTCTGTATTTAGCCATTAATTTTTTTTTTTTGTAATTTTGCAAATTAATGTGAAAACTGGATCGCTGTTCCCTAGTAGGAGGAGTGGGGGGTCCTGGAACTCTCGAGGCGGATGGGAAAGGAGTGGATGGATTGGGACAGTGAGGACTAGGAGGTGCCCTGGGGTGAAATGGACACAGGAACAAGGTTACCCTTGTCTTGTGCCCATACCCAATGGTTCTGATTTGATCAGGCAGGAAGTGGGGCCACCCTTGGACTCCAGTCCCTTTCGGGCAGTGTTAAGCAATTCCAGGTCAATTAAAAATAACCTGGATGAGAGTGCCAGCCCCATTTTGGAGTCTGCGATTCTGGCCAGGTTCTCGGTGATTCATCACCTGAGAGAGGATCACCGGGGCGGGGGGGGGGTTGCTGTCTGTTTTAGACAGGAACTGGTCTCAGGGAGGTGCCAGTTGGAGCAACCAACTCCTTTGAGTGTATAGTGGGTGCAGGTGTAGGCTATAGTACCCTTGTCATTTTCCATCCACCAAGTGATGGAAGGGAGTTCCTGAAGGAGGTTGCAGACTTCATCGCCAAGGTGGTGTTGGAATCCCCCAGATAGTTGATTCTGGGAGATTTCAATGCCTGGGTCGACAATGAACTCTCACTGTTTGGACAAAACCTCCTCCAATTGATGGATTCATTGGGCCTAACATGGGCTATTACCACTGCAACCCACGAGAAAGGGTACACACTGGACTTGGTGTTCCACCTGGGGATGGAGATCTCCGATATGGAGGTGGAGCCAGTTGGTTGGTCTGACCATCATGTCCTGAGATTCAGTTTTGCAGCCCCCCAAAGTAGGCCTGCCCCAAAGGAGTTGGTACAGTACCATGCTTTAAGAGGTGTTACCTCAGAAGGCCTAACGGTGGTGCTGGACCTCTTGGGATTTCCAAGATATAGCACTGATCTGGGGCCTCTTGTGTCAGCCTATAATAGGGCTGTTACTGAGACTTTGGATATTATTGCACCTTCTCCTGTTCGCCCTCTTATCTCTCACCCAGGTGCTCCTTGGTTTAATGGGGAAATTCGTGAGTTGAAGAGGCAGGGGTGAAGGTTGGAAAGACACTGGCGGAAAACTCACCTGGTGGTGGATAGACTTAGATTGATGAATCACTATAAGACCTATCAATCAGCAATTTCCCATAAGAAAGCAGAGTTCCTGTCCAGAGAAATTGCTACAGCAAAGAACAGGCCAGCCCAGCTCTTCCAGACTGTGGATAGACTGTGCAATCCAGCCTGTTTTCACTCCAGTCGAGCGTTGTCGCGTGTGCAGTATGAGGAGTTTGCACAGTTCTTCACTGATAAGGAGTCCACCATCAGGGATTAGATCAACCAGTGCCTTCCCATTGGACCTTGCATTGATCAATCAGGTGGTACTAATACCTGACAGACCTGGTCCATCTTTACCCAACCGGTAGTCATGGATATAGTGAGGATTGTCCAGACTCTGCAGCCAACCTACTGTAGTTTGGATCTGGGCCCTACACACCTACTAGTGTGGTGTGTAGAGGTCATTGGTCCAGTCCTTGCTGAGATAGTCGGGGTTTCACTGGAGAGAGGGATCTTTCCAGATCCCTTAAAGGAGGCAGTAGTTCACCCCCTTTTAAAAAAAAAACCAAAACTCCCTTGACCCTGACTGCCCAGCTAACTACACACCGATCTCGAACTTACCCTTTGTAGGGAAAGTTATTGAGAAAGTGGTCGCTCCGCAGCTGGAAGACCATTTAACCAATCACAATATCTACGACCATCTGCAGTCTGGCTTCAGAAAAAGGCATAGCATCAAAAGCCCTGGTACGGGTACTTAATGACCTTCTGATGGCGAGAGATTGGAGAACCTGTTCCATCTTGGTTCTCCTTGATCTCTCAGCAGCATTTGACACTGTGGACCATGGGCTGCTGCTCAAGCGCCTGTGGTTTTTCTGTGGACTGAGCGGGGGGTCCTCAGTTGGTTTCGATCTTTCCTCAAGGGTAGATCCCAGAGAGTGGTGTCGAGGATTTATTTCTCGGCCCCTCATGGGTTGCCTTGAAGGATTCCACAAGGCTCTGTGCTGTCCCCCATGTTATTCACAATGTATATGCTTTCATTAGGGGACATTATAAGATGGTAAAGGTTGAGCTTTCATTGCAATTCTGATGTCTCTCAACTGTACATGTTTTTTGTGACCAAACAGGAATTAAACTCTGCTGCGGTGTTTAATAACTGCCTACTGGAGATTCAGAACTGAATGAGTGGCAGTTGTCTTCAGTTGAACTCTGGAAAAACAGAGGTATTGGTGGTGGATCCTGGTTATAGGATGACAGAGGCATGGGAGGGAAAACCCTCAGGATTAAATCTTGGTGGAATCCCACTTATTGCCTCAGTCCAGGTGCAAAACCTGGGTGTGGTATTTGATGAAGGCCTGATCCTGAGGGTGCAGGTTTTGGTTGTAGTCAAATCTTCCTATTACCATCTAAGGAACATAGCCTGGGTGAAGCACCTGGTCCTGCCTGAAGATCTTCCTACCTTGGTCCACACCTTTGTTACCAGACATTCTGATTACTGCAATGCCCTCTACCTAGGGCTACCAGGGGTAGATATCTGCCGCTTGCAGCTAGTGCAGAACGTTATGGCCAGGTTGTTGACTGGAGCTTCTAGATCCAGTCATATAACACCTGTACTGCATGAACTGCACTGGTTGCCAATACAGTGGCAGATTACCTTCAAAGTCACACTACTGACCTATAAAGCCCTACATGAGCAGGGACCCCACTACCTGAAAGAACTCTTGTGCCCTTACTGTCCCACCCATTCACTCTGATCTTCTGGCGAGGGATTACTAGAGATTCCCAGGGTATCCCTTAAAACATCAGGGAGAAGATCTTTTGCCTTTATGGCACCTACCCTGCGGAATTCTTTACCTCACCAGATATGAGAAAGCCAGACCGTAGAAGGTTTTAAAAAGTTGTTGAAAGCCTACCTGTTTAGCCAGGCATTTTCAGGAATTATTGAATGTGTACTGATTTGTTTTATTGATATGGTTTATTTGTTTTAAGCTATAATATTGTGAGTTTTTAATGAGTACTGTAAAGGCGCCCTGAGCATTGGAACGGCGCCTTATACAAATAAAGTGTTGATTGATTGATTAGACGTCATCTTCTCTAGCTGCCTGTCTACAAGATATCGCAAATCTCTGACTGTGGCATCACAATCTGTTGATGTAGAAATTATTTTGATGTCACAAGCAGAAGAACAGACACAGTACAGACAACCAGCCAGAAAAGATAAGTACAGAATGTGATCCTAGTTTCAGTTTATGTGGGCATCATTATAATGAAAAAATATATGACAACTGCAGACAACGTGAAAAATTGCTGAAATGTATATAACAATTCTGTTTTTTCAGAGTTTCCATGGAGACATCAGAGTCTCTTTAAAGTTACTATTAGTCCTTCAGCATCTGCTCTGTGTTCTGGTTTTCTGAATTGCATTTACTCTCCAGTTTTGCTTGTATTGATTGTATTGGTATTGGACAAACAATGGGCATCTTTAAAATGCTTAAACTGACAACTAAGAAAAAAACAACCAGTTTCATATGACATAAGGAAAAATTAAGTTAATGCCACAGTGGCAACCGCAAAAACGTCTGGTTAATAAAATCAGTCTGGAAGTCAAAAACATGCAAGACAGTTTGGCATGCAACAACATAGATTTTAGTTGCTAATTAAAAACAATCTTCTGTGGGAAGTTAGACTGTAAATTAACAACATATTTTTCGCAATGACTGTACACTGGCAACAGAGATGCATATCAAAGAAAACAATGAAGACTGTATTAATAAAATTCAGATTATTTAGGATCATGTGATCGTAGTTTCCCTTTGTTGGGAACCAAAGCACAGAAAATATTCAGATTCACAACAGAACAAAAACTGCATTTAAAAAGATTGTTGTATTGCTGTAGTATTTTAAAACCTTTTGGTTAATCACAGGCAGAAAAAAATACATTAGTATCTCAGATCCTGGCAAGAATTTGTTAAAGAACAAATAGTCTTGCAAACTATGAGACCCTCATATAGACACTGTTGCTGAAGTTGTAAACAAGCATTACTTAGTCATTAAACCAGCATATAAAACATTTAGGCTGCAAATAAAAGAGCCCCATCCAACAACACTGTATGTTTATTGTTCAACAGATTTACCAGTGATAGTCCAGCTGAAATAAAATGTGTACTCAGTGGGTCCTTCAGCCTACGTTATGGCCTGGTTGGGCACTAGGAAGTTACCTGACTTGCTCAAGAACACAGCAAGGACCTCTTGTAGCATTTGAGCCTTGATTGCTTGGTTTGTAGTTAAATCATCAAACCACGTGGCTATACAACCTGTCAGATGCACCTTTTACATGCCTTTAGTGATGACAAAACAAAAGGAATGTGTGTACAACTCATTCAGTCACTTTTACTTTTATTATGTTTCTTAGCTCTGTAATTTATGTACACTTGAACTTTTGTACCATGTACATCTTCATGCAATCTTGTCTTTTTGGCACTGCTGCATACATTACAGCTCTGAAGCTTTAAATGCACCATATAAATACTTGCATTAGTGCCAGTGTCTGTCCCGCCTCATAAAGAACCTGCTGGGGTTCAAAGTGCCAGGGTTTGTTGGATAGTCCACTGTTTGACTGCATGAATAAACCACATTCAAATTACCAGCTTTGATTCTGACTGATTTTTGTGCATCTTCAATTTATTTTGACTCTGCTTCATTTAGGTGGTGCAGCAACCTCCCAGTGCTTCTGTTGTGCTGTAGTAATGGCAAGCAATATGTCACCCAGTAAAGCAAAAAGTTACATGTTTCCTTCAACATGTTCATTAGTGACATTGGTGAGGGAATCCAGGGCAGGCTGTGCCTCATTGCAGATGACACAAAACTATGTGGGAGGGTGGAAAGTGATGCAGTAATAAAGGATATGCAGAGGGACCTACAATAGCTAGAGTGGTGGTTAAAGGTCAGGCAGTTAAAATTAAATGCCAAAAAGTGGAAGCAATGTACCTAGGGAAAATGAACTCCTAGATGAAGTACGGGATGGGTGGGGTGAAACTTATGCACTACAGAAGAGGAACAGGATCTTGGAGTTATCATCAGTAACTCCCTTAAACAAATGGACCAGTGCAACAGGGTGTATAGCAAGTCCAACCAGATGCTGGGATATATCAGGAGGGGTATTGATAGCAGAGGAAAAGAGGTGCTACTTCCCCTGTACAGATCCCTGGTGAGGGCTCACCTGGAGTACTGCATCCAGTTCTGGAGTCCTCACCTTAGAATAGACAGGGATACGTTGGAAACAGTGCCATGCTAGTAACAACAATGATTCAGGGCCAGCAAAGCAGATCCATTGAGGAGTGCATCAAGGCACTAAATACGTACTCACTGGAAACCAGAAGGGAGAGGGAAGATATGATAGAGACCTTCAAGTTCTTTAAAGGGATTAACAACTTAAACTGTGGGGAATTATTTACCTGAATGTCCCATGGTCACGAGTGGAAATTAACAGCAGGGAAGTTCAGGACAGACATGAGGAGGTACTTCTTTACCGAAAGGATGGTGGAACCTTGGAACAGTCTGTCAGCTGAGGTGGTGGGTACAGACACAGTCAGGGGATTCAAGCAGGCATGAGATAGAATGAAGGAGATAGTGATCACCTGGGGCAACAAGACCAGGGAGGAGAATGGGGCTAGGATGTGGAGGGTTAGTACCCTGGAGGAACAAAAGGTTCCAGGAACGGTTACAGGGCTTATGCTGTAGCGAATATGAGCAGACTGAATGGACCTCTGGTCTTTTTCTACCATCATGGTCTATGTCTTGGCAGTGTGTTAAAGTTCACCACTCCTATCTGACAGTGATAAAGCCATTATTTCATAGGATTTAACAGCAATTGTTCACCTAATTTGTTTGTTTCAAACCTTGTAAAAAAAGAAAACTATCCATTGATGTCTGTTATTAGGTTACTAAGGTTAGTTAGGAACAGGAACAGACTGAGATCTCCTTCTTGCTTATTCCCCCACTACTCAGTGGATTATTCTAATGTCTTCAACATGTGGGTATCCAACAACCTTTTAAATTCAGATGTCTTCAACACATGGGTATCCAAAAACCTTTAAAACCCAACAATATCCTTTGTTTGGAGAACCACATTTGGCAGAGCATTCCAAGGTACCACCACTCTATGTGTAAAATAAGATCTTGTGATGCTTGTCCTGAAGCTTCTCCCTTGTAGCTCCATTTGGTGGCTTCTTGTATTACAAATACACTCTTTAAATGCCAATCCCATTACCTCACATACATTCTAGTCAACTAGTATGTTGTAAAGTAGCAATAGTTCACCTCTCTTTCTTCTTTATTCCAAACTATACAGCCCTAGAGATTCTAATCCTTTTTACAGCTGTTGGCATAACCCAGCAGACGTTTTGCATTCAGAAAAGGGCTGATGTTATTTTTGCTACCAAACAACATGATAGAGTATTAAAAATAGATTCCTCCACTGAAGCTTCATTACTAAGATGCCAGTGCATGTATATGAAGCTGTAGAGCACCATTTTTCCTCTGGCTTGAGGAGTTAATTGAGCCCACAGAAAGTTAACTCATTATCTTCTGGCAGTCGTTCTGCATCAGATTACCAATGGATAGTACAGACATCGTAGAAAACTATTGGAAGTAGAATGGGTTAAATACTTCCTGGAGCTTTCTGCATAACAAATAAGCTCTGATGTGCCCTGAGCCCCCATGAACACCTCATTAAGCCATTTCACACCACCATCCTAAGAGCAGTCATTCTGCTACTTTGCAGGACATTCCATAGCAAAGAGTCCCAGTGATGCCTGTTACCAAATAATACACCAACTTCATTTTCTCAGGCAGACAGTTCTGAGCTACTGTTTATATTCTACTGAATGTTCTTAACCTGCAATTTGTGACTGTAGGTGTTCATAACTGAATGATAGTAACCACATTTGCTTCACTTGCAAATAGGTAGGCATGTGTGTGTCTAATTTTTGTTTGACTTAGATTACACATAGAATCTGATCAGTTCATAACATGCTGTATTGTAATTAAACAAACTGATAAATGGGTGTTTTGGTTTCTTTTACAAATTTATTTTTCCTGACCGTGGCTACACTAAAACAAAAATTTCTCAACAAAATGTCTACAAACAAGGATTTTAGCAATAATTTAGTTGATGTGGTGTAAAGAGCTGCTTCCCAGAAAATTACCTGGTTGGGGGGGGCTGCCACAAGAATAATGGGACTTCATGGATGGGGGAGCTCATGGCAGTAGAAGAGGCATGATGGCATTAAAAGCTTAATGGTGTGGATGTAGAGTCACCAATATTTCAGCATGACTTTGGTAGAAGACTAAGTGTGACTTGGGGTGGAGGATCATCAGAAATTGAGTGAGTCTTGGTATTTTTAGCATAATGGTTTTCTGAAACTTTAACTTTCAATGGGTTAGAGTCTGCATTCATCTGTATAGTATGTCACTAAGCCACTGCAGTGGGGTATGGGTAAAAACCGAAACACCAGACCTGGACTAGGGCTATAAAATCTGGACCTGGCACAGCTTGTGCAAATATTGTTGATCCGCTCACTCCAGATGATCTGGTCTGGCTTTTACCTATCTGGTCTGATCCTGAAGGTTCTGTTTTCAACCATGCTAAGAAAAGGTTGAAAAACAGACATCCAGGAGTGGACCAGCTATATAAAAGTTGGACTGAACAGTACAGCCAGAGTGATCAGACCAGCAGTATTTGTGCAAGTTGCACACAGTATGGCCAGTTTGGATTTTTACAGAACTGCTATGGTTCAGATCTGCCAGTCCAGTTTTTAATCAATCAATCTTTTATTTCATACTGAAAGGTATGAGAGCAAAAACGCACATTTACACAAACATCCAGTTAAGCATAAAAAGAGAAGAGAACATCAGGTCAAACAATTACATCATAAAATACAGTATAAAGAGATCTAACATAAACAGGTCTAATACAGAGATCTTGAAGGATATACAGAAGAAAGGGGAATCAAATAAATAACAGTGACAAATTTACAGCATGGGATATTGCTGGAGGTACAATTCAGGAACATGAACAGTTGGGTGATGCATCGAAAAGAAGAAGTGCAAGTCCTGCAGTACCCAGATCCTGCATGCAGATGAGCATTCCCACTGCATGATCTGTCTAGGCCCCAAACATTGGGTCAAGGACTGTGCGGCCTGCCAATACTTCAACCAGTCCACATGGATTTGGCACCAGAAAAAGCTTGAAGTCCACTTGCTGGAGGAGCACTTAGCTTTGATGGAAAAAGAGCTGCAGAATCTGCAGGAAAAATCTTTTTCTCCAATGCCAGAACTCAAAAAGAAGAAAAAGGACAAGGAGATGCACCGAGACTGGGATAGGTCTCCATCCACTTGGCACCACTGACACTGAAGGGGCCTCCACTTCGATACCCCAGGTCTCCTACAACTCTGGTGGATCAGACCACAGCCTCCCTTCCTGCTTTACACGTGGTGCAGTCAGGGTTCTTCTTGGATGACAGAACCCTTATTGTGCTGCTTAGGCCTATATCTTCTTCAGGGTCTATTTCCAGCAGCCAGATCGATAAGTCACTCCCTGGCCCCACCGAGGAGCACACAGTCACAGCCGGTAAGCTGGACTTGAGCTCTTATATTGTCTGCATGGCCCAGGCCATTAAGTCAGATGTTAGCTCTTCTGATGTCTGCATGGCCATGGGTGATAAGCCACTCCCCAGTTCCTCTGGGGACTACATAGCTGAGACTTTCACATCAGGGTCCCAGGATACCCCCGACATTGAGTTGAGCCAGCTGCCAGACATGCAACAGTCTTTAGAAGGTTCCTCACTCCCACTGACCCAACCAGACCCTCCAGACTTGCCTGAGGATCAAGAGCCAGAGGTGGGCACTAATCTGGAGGTTCCCCTTCCTTCTTCAGGTCAGTCTCTTCCTGGATTACCCACTGGCCTATTCATGAACAGTTGGGTGATGCATCAAAAAGAAGAAGTGCAAGTCCTGGGGCACCCAGATCCTGCATGCAGATGACCATTACCACTGCGTGATCTGCCTAGGCCCCAAACACCAGGTTAAGGACTGTGCAGCCTGCCAATCATTCAACCAGGCCACAAGGACTAGGCACCAGAAAAAGCTCAAAGCCCACTTGTTGGAGGAGCACCTAGTTTTAATGGAAAAGGAGCTGCAGAATCTGGGGGAAAAATCTTCTCCAATGCCAGAACCCAAAAAGAAGAGAAAGGACAAGAAGAGGACCCGAGACCGGAATAGGTCTCCATCCACTTGGCTACAACCATTGGGCACCACTGACACCGGAGGGGCCTCCACTTCTCTAAGTACCCCTACTGCCAGATCTCCTACTGCTCTGGTGGATCAGACCACAGCCTCATTGCCTGCTTTATTCACGGTGCAGTCGGGGCTCTTCTTGGACAATGGAACCCCTATTGTGCTCTCTAGGTCCATATCTTCTTCAGGGTCTATTGCCAGCAGTCCGGTCTCCATGGGCACCCAGCAGAACCAACCCACAGAGCTGGGGATTGGTGAGCAGTGGGATTCCCCAACAATGTCTCCAGTGGGAGAATCAGTGGGGCTTGAAGTAGAGCCCAGTGTTCACGAGACAGCCAATGACTCTTGACCAGAGGTATTGCACTGCTTACTGCCATTGATGCCACCAATTTCATTACTGTCACCACCTTTCCTGAGGAGTTCTTGAAAGCTGAGGAGGAGGTGGAAAATGTAAGTGTCCTGTCAACCTGGGATAGAGATGCCTGGGATGACCAGACTTGGCCACTACTCAGTCAGGCTGGGAAGCATCATCCACCAAAGAGTAGAAATAATCTTGACAATGGGAAAGAACATGGGGGGGAGCTTACCAGTAAGATGGTTGGCTGGGCTCTAAGCTGTGCGGCATAAGCACCCCAGCAGAGCTATGTCTTAGAAACAGTGTCTTGACTTATACTGTTTGATTCCCATTTATTTTCTTGGTAAGTTTAAGCAGTTCTGATGGATGAAATAAATTTCAGAATTTTTCAAGAAAACACCACTTTGGAGATCCTCCCGTGCCAGCAAGGAAGCAAGTAGCATGGAACGCTCTGACGAACACTCAGGCAGTGTGAACTGGGCAGGTAAACGAAGGCAAGCAGTAAAAACTGCAAAGCAAGGTACATTACCTTTTGTTCTCTTTGATGTTGTAGAACTGGATAAATAAATTGGAAGTGAACCAGCAGGATTGTTCATGGGAATATATTGACAGTGTAATGCCAGTGCTGCAGCAACCACTCGGTACCATGCTGAACACCAAACAGTTGCAGGTAAGCAACCTGTTTCTGTGAAGTTATGAGCGAAACAAGTCTCAAGTTATTGATCAATAATTTCCTTCAGCTCAAGTTACTTAACATTTGGATTTGCCTGACCATAACCTAGGTATAGTTTCAGAAAATAGTATATTTCTTTCTGGTTGGGAAATGGCAACAATAGGGAAAACAAGGGGAGGTAAGGCCCTATAGAAAATGGAGAGATCAGAAAAGCAGGAGAAACCCATTAAAAAACAAAACCCTGAGGGCAGAGAACAAATTGAAACTCCTATGGAAGGTAGTGAATATCCTCTTTAAGACCATACTGAACCTGTAAAACCCACACATTCCTTTGCTGATAGATTCAAGGAAGCTATTTTAAAGGAGATGAAATCAAGGTTTGGGAACTTAACCGCAGCAATTTCTTTCCAAAATCTAAAATTCTCTGAAATTATGGATAAGTTGGAATCCTTAATAATTCATACAGGGGAATTTGAGCAAAGGCTTGGTGTAGTAGAGGATGAACTACCGAAAGTAGCCTGTAATCCAAATAACACCAAAGAGCTGGAGGCACTTAAATTAAAAGTGAAGAATTTAGAATCGAGATCATGCTGAAAAAATTTAAAAATAGGCAATCTCCCAGAAGGCACTGAAGAACTTGACTTTTATGAGGAAATGCTTATGTGTATTTTGGGCTTGAAATTCCCAGAACAAAAAAATGAGTTAGAGAGAGCTCATAGAGCCACTGGATCTCAGCACAAGAGAGACAGATCAAGATTTATGTATGTTTTCCCACTCCAGTGTAATGATTGAGAAAAACTCTTGTACAAAGCCAGAGAGAAAAAAGGTTTATTTTACAATGGGATTAAGCTGCAAGTATTCCCAGGTCTGCCTCCTACTGTCTCTCTAAAAGAAAAGCTTTTGATTCAACCAGGGACAGACCTAGACGTGAAGGATTATCTTTTTCCTTACTGTACCTGGCAAAGCTATGAGTTAACATTGATGGAAAAATAATGTTCTTTTATACCCCACAGGAGGTTGAGGAAGCATTGAAAAAAAAAAACCTGTTATGAATCAGAAGGGTCCACCTCAACAACTCTAGTGAATGCAAAAGTCAAATCTTTTGTAACCCATTCTTCTTTGATTAGCACTGAAGATCTAAGTGGGGAAACTAGAGACACTGTAAAAGATTCACATGAGACTAAGCTAACTCATTCTATGAACTGAGGGAACACCACAGGAACAGAAGCAGCTGGGGGGGGGTGAATAAGCTATGGATACAGTGAATCAGTGAAAGTGGAGAGCTTAATAGGCAGAGTGTTAAAATGTCAAGTATGAGTATAGATTCCATCACCGCTGCATGCATTCGGTTCCTGAGAGAAAAAAATGTGCCCAAATTCACAGACTGTTCCCAGTTGTTAACCCATCAATGTGACTTACCATCGATGGATTAACAAGGATGAAACGTCACATCAGTGGGTTAACAACACTTGGAAATAATGATTTTTGTGGGATAACAATGTTCTACCATACATTATATAAAGGATAATGTATGGTCCTCTATTGGTAACCGATCTATTAACCGTTGAGAGGTTGCCAGGGCGACCATGTAAACCTTGAGAGCAAAGCTCGAGAGGTTTAAGTCACCATGGCAACCTCGAGACAGTTAATAGTAACCGGTTGTTGATAGAGGGACCGTACATTGCTTTTTATAGTATGGTCCCAAGAAAGACTGAAGAGGGCACCTTACTTTTTAAATAAGTCACCACTGCAGCCGTTCAGTCATTCCATCACCACTGCATGCATCTGTCAGTTCCTGAGAGAAAAAATGTGCAGACATGAGCAGACTGTTCCCAGTTGTTAACACATCAATGTGACATACCATCGATGGGTTAACAAGGATGAAACGTCACATCGATGGGTTAACAAGACTGGGAAATTATGATTTTTGTGGGTTAACAACGTTCTACCATACTTATATATTAATCATCCACTGGGGGGGCTCACAAATTATCTACCTTGCAGTAGACAGCATGTTATCTTCTGCAATGAAAGAGTAGGAGGGATTTTTGCTTTACTGATTTATTTAAAAGTTGATAACCAGGAAAGGCACACTGAGCCAAAGCTCAATTCCAGGTGTGACCTGGGGGCCTGGGGGCACAATCAAGGTGTGTATATACAACAAAAGGAAATGTAAATTAACAATATTTCAACAAAGTAGGAATACAAAGCAAATTAACAACAACATAGTCAAACAGTAGGTGGAGTACAGCAATAATTAATAGAGTGGTGGCAGAAAAGCAATGGAATACAATATGGGTAGCAGTAAGTGCATAGGAGACCAAACAACTGAAACATGAATTGCTCGGCAGTTGAGCAGCGGTCCTTTTGCTAAGAGGCTGATGAAAAAGAGGAGGAGAAGAGGCACGAGCAACTGGATTCAGGAAGGAGACATAGCAAGGATTTGAAGGAAGAGAGCGAGGGGGAGTGTTAAATGTTCCAGCGGAGTAGATTCCAGAGAAAAGGGAGGCGATAGGAGAAGGCAGAGTGCCCTGTTCCAGAGTGGGGGGAGGGAACTAGAGTTCCTGGAGCGAAGGTAGTAGGAGGAAGGGAAAGCAGGTGAAAAGTGGGAGCATAGATAAGAGGGGAGTGTCCCAAACCAGTATTTGGCAATGAGGGAGAGGCAGTGAATCTTGCAAATGTGGGAAAGTGGTGCGATAGAGAGGGAGGAATAGAGGAGACAGTGATAAGTGAGGGAAGGGGTGGAAGTAGCAAAGTGACAGAAGACACTGAGTAGAGTATTAAGTCTAAAGAGGGATGTCTCAGGGGCTGAACCATTGACAACATTGGCATAATTAATGACAGGTAAAATGACAGCAGCGTTTTGTCTAGCGATCAACCTGTTGTGATTTCCCTGCTCTGATTGAGATTCAACCAGCTGACAGAGTGAGAGACTGTTTCATGCTTGAGAGGAGGGATCAGCTTCTAACCTAACGTTGCAGTGAGTGAGGAGAGTAAGGACCTGTTTAGCTCCATTCGAATTATTTTTGCATAGTGACAATTTGTGGGGGGTTCAGGTGCAAACTGGTACTGACTTCACCTGGAAGGCGGGGCTTCTCTTAATTAAATCCACCGTTGCTCACAAGTTGCAGTGTTCTGTCTAGCAATCAACCTGCTGTGATTTCCCTGCTCTGATTGAGATTCAACCAGCCGACAGAGTGAGAGACTGTTTCGTGCTTGAAAGGAGGGATCAGCTTCTAACCTAATGTTGCAGTGAGTGAGGAGAGTAAGGACCTGTTTAGCACCATTCAAATTATTTTTGCACAGTGACAATTTGTGGGGGGTTCAGGTGCAAACTGGTACTGACTTCACCTGAAGGCGGGCTTCTCCTAGTTAAATTCCCATGCCGCTCTGGCGGGCGCATTAAGGTGGCGTGGCGCCCTCACTGGAGTAGGAAATTTAAAAGTTGTTGGGTTCTGGTCAGTCAGAGAATGAGTCTATTGTTATTGAGTTTGATTTTAGTGGGTGGTTGGGGGGGTAAGTTTCAATGTTTAGGTGATACTTATGATATTAAACACTTTAACTGTTTGTTATTTCATAAAAATGTGCATGTGATGGAGACAGGAGGTGGGGAACATCTATCTCATGGTCATGTTTCATTTCGTTCCATTGAGTGTTATTTATATCAAGATATTTACTCTGTTAACAGGATGAATTCTCAGTATTGTATGTTTCCATTTTTCAAAAAGTATTTGAAGCAATGTTTTGTTTCTAAATCTGTTCAGAGGATTAGATATTTGGGGACAAGTGTTTTGTTAATGGTAAAGGGTTGAGATGAATGATTATCATGTTTTTATTATTGTCCTTTTCTGTTCATCCAAATCCAGGTCCACAAAGTAATGGATACGGTATTGGAAACTGGGGTGGTGGTAATTATTACTCTTCCTTGCATATTGTTCATTTAAATAGTCAAAGCTTATTGCCCAAAATGAGCTTGTTTGAAAGTTGGGTAATGGAAAATAAGTCTGATATTATCGCCCTGACAGAGACCTGGTTAAATGGCAGAATTAGTAATGACGAAATATATCTGCCAGGTTATTCTGTATTAAGGAAAGATAGAGTAGGTAAAAGGGAGGGGTGTTTGTTTTATGTTATTGATAATTTAAAAGTTGTACAACATCCTTTAGAATTTAATGAGCCTACATTTGAATCATTGTCCATTGATGTTGAAATTGGCGGGAACACGCTGGTAACTATTAGTGATGTATACTTAACACCAGGAAGTCAAAAGATTGGACTTGAATCTTTTTTTTCAAATGGGGGTCATTTGCCAATACATAGAGAGAGGTTGATACTGGGAGATTTTAATCTTAATTGGGAATCCAATCAAGCTATTGATGCTAAGAATTTATTAACTGAATTAGGCCTTTCTCAAATGATTGTTGATACTATCATTCTGATTATGAGTCAATATTAGATTGGCTCTTAACCAATTATCCAACACATATCAGTGTTTCAGGTATTTTACCTGATAGTTTAAGTGACCACAGTCCTATTTTTTGTCATTGGTCAGTTAAAATAAAAAAAAACTCCTGCTAGTATATTTAATTATCGTAAGGTTAGTGATTTGGATGAACATGTTTTTTCAACAACAGTTGAAGAAGGATTTTGCATTGGAGCCTTTTTGTAAACAGTTTATAGCATTGTGTTATGAGTTTGTGCCATATAAGAAGGGTAGATGTAGGAGAGTTACTAAGGAATGGATTACCCCTAGCCTGTTAAAAATGTTTAGAACAAGGAATAAATTATGGTCCAAATATCATAAAAATAAAACTGAGATGAACCTTCAAGCTTTATAAATATATGAGTAATCAATGCAAAAATGAAGTTTGTAGGGCAAAGGTTAATTATTTTAGAGTGAGACTTAGATCTGAACAGGGGAACTCTAGGGCTGCATGGAATACCCTTAATCTATTATTGGGGAGGGGGAAAAGTGTTGATCCTATGACTATTGAGTCAGCGGGTCATTTAATTAGTGATCCCTTACAGGTGGCACAGTTGTTTAATCATCATTTTTCTAATTTGGATAAATATAGATCACCTGAACATCTTAATTTTGGTTATACCAATGTTTTAGGACCAATGCAAGGTGAAGGTAGTGTTGTTCCTAAGTTTTATTTTTGGGCTTTATTGCCTGAAAATGTGTTTTTGTATCTATCCAAACTAAGTCCTTGTCCCTATATTGGTTCTGATAATGTTGATTTTTGGATTCTTAAGAGAGTTGCTTATGTAATGGCCCCACTTATTACAAAATTGTTTAATTATTCCCCCTCCTTTGGTGTTTTTCCACATGCTTGGAAGTGTGCCTTGGTTAAGCCCATTTATGAAGCTGGTATAAAAACTGACTTAAATAATTATCATCCCATTTCGCTTCTGGCCCCGTTGTCTAAAGTCCTAGAAAGGATTGTTAGTGATCACATGAATGAGTTTATGGGGAAATATAATCATTGGACCCCAGCTCAGCATGGCTTTAGAGTAAGTCATGATACTGAAACTGCCTTAGTGAGGTTCACAAGGTGCGCCCGTTCCACCATTGATAGTGGTGGTTTGGAGGCTGCAGCCTTTGTGGACCTCACCAAGGCAATTGATCTTGTAGATCATGACATTTTGTTATGAATGTTGTTGAAGGCACATTTTTCTGATGATGTGATTTTGTGGATTGGACATTATTTGAGAGATAGAACCCAGAGAACCCGTATTGGTGATTCATTGTCCTAGGAGAGCTTAATGAGATATGGGGTTCCTCAGGGGTCCATTTTAGGACCCCTGTTGTTTTCATTGTTTATTAATACATTGCTTGAAATTTGTAGTGATGCTGAGATTGTCTTTCTTGCAGATGATGCAGTATTGTTTAGTGTTGGTACTGAGGTTCAAAAATTACAGGACAATCTTCAGAGGGACTTTAATAATTTACATTCTTGGTTTATTCAACAAAGATTAACACTTAACTCTACCAAAACTAAATTTCTTGATTTTTTTCTGGTCGTAGAAATCAGTTTGATTATAATTTTATGCTTAAAGACAATTTTGGTAATTTAATAGAAAGGGTTTTTAATTTAAAGCATTTGGGTATAATACTGGATCAATACTTAAATTTTGATCAACACATTGATTTATTGATTACTCGCCTACATCAGCGACTTGGTGTGTTGTTTTGGGTCAAGAAATTTCTTGATAATGAGTCTAGGAATTTATTGGCAAATTGTTTTTTGTTTTCTTTACTTCGGTATGGTTCCATTGTTTACTCATGTTCAACTGTTAAAATGTTAAACAAACTTTATAGCACTTATCATAGCATTTTACGTTTTATTACTGGCTTACCTAGGATGACCCATCATTGTACACTATATGAAGAATCTGGTTGCCTACCTCTTAGTGATTTTTTTAAATTTAGGTCTTTAATCTTTTTGCATAAGATTCAATTAGGTTATATACCTGATAGTGTTGCTAGTATGTTCCCCATTCCCGTGCAGGCTGTTATGACTAGAAACAGTTTAAGTAGAAAGTTTAAGTTACCATTAATTAGATCAAATTTTATGAATAATTCGATTCATTTTGAACTGTTGATTCAATATAATCAATTATCTAATGTAATTGTTTGTTGTAATGTGTCAGGTTTTAAATGTTTACTTGAGCCAAAGTTTATGTCAGAGACTGTTTGTAATTGTTTCTAATGCATTTGCAATAAAATGTTTATTGATGTATTTATGTAATTTTGTTTTTTATATTGTTGTTGTCACTGACAGCTGTGAAAATGGGCATTTTTGCTCACAGATTTTTTCAATATAAAATAAATGAAATGAAATGAAAAAAAGATTTTCAAGACAAGATCACGATGGGTGGGTAAAGGGAGGCAATCTTTGTGTTGGTAGAGAATGCAAAATATTGAGCAAAGTTTGGTGCTGAGGGCATCAATATGGGAAGCAAAATCCAGATTACTGTCCATCTAAACCCCTAGATAGTTGTAGGTGGGGACTTGTAGGTGGGGACAACCTCCAGGGGGAGCCGTCCAGAGGGACAAACACGAAAGGGGGGGAGTGAAGTATAGCTAGCCTCTGCCTGGAACCAAAAATCATGGAAACTGTTTTCTTTTTGTTTAATCTTAGCTGGTTTGCATGAAACCAATGTTGAACTTTGTCAAAGACATGTGCTGTATGGGGGTAAATGCATCAGTGGAGGAGGAGGACCCAGAGGTGTAAATCACAGTGTCATTAACATACATATGTATATGGGATTATGAACAGACAGAGGGAAGGTCATTAAGAAAGGCAGAAAATAAAAAGGGACTGATTGTGGAACCTTGGGGGGAGGATGGGGCATTACCAACTAGGACTGATTGTTGTCTGTTATACAAATGGGGCAGAACCAATTTACTGCAGATGGAGCCAGGTCAGCTGAAAGAATTCTGTGGAGCAGAAGGTGGTGGGAAAAGGAGTCAAAGGCCTTCTAAAAAGATGGCAATGGTAACTTGGCCTTTATCAGTTGCAGAGTGGATAGAGTCAGTAACTCGTATCAGGGAGGTGATAGTAAAGTGATGCTTTCTGAAGCCTGACAGGAATGAGGAGAGAGTCCCAGAGGCTGTTAAATGTTTAAAAGAGCCTAGAGTAAATCAGCAATACTTGTAGTTTGGCAAGAGGAGGCAGGAGAGAGATGGGCCTGTAGTTGCCAGGAAGGTAGGGTCCCCCCCTTTGTGGAGCGGTATCACCTTGGTCATTTTCCAAGCCTGAGGGACAGTACCAGTGGAGAGGGAGAGATTGAGGAGATTGGCAAGGGGGTGGTCATGGTGGGGGCAGAGATGTGGAGAGGCTTGGGGTGTAGTCCATCAGGGCTGGTTTTCACAGGATTAGGGGCCATTAGCCCACGAAAGACTTTGGTTGGAGAGATGGGGGAGAAGTTGAAGCTGTTTCCAGGGGGAGGGGGAAGGACTGTAGGGGTGCAAGTGGGATGGTCAGGGACAGCACAGGTAGTGAAAAACTTGCTGAAGGTCTCAGCAATAGAGAACGAGTTGTAGAGAGTAGAGCCTTCAAAATTAAGGACTGGGGGGGGCTAGAATTGCAGGAGGGTCAAGGAGAGAGTGAATAACTTTCCAGAGGTTTGTAGGGTTGCCATTGTTTGCCTGTAGTAGAGATCTGAAGTAAATGGCTTTGGCTTGTTGGATAACCTTGGTAGTAGCATTTCTGTTGGATTTGTATAATTGCTGGTGGGCTGGTAACATGGAGGCTTTGTATAGAGCCCAGTATTTGTCCCAGTTTTTACAAAGGGTTATGAGATCCAGTGAGATCCACGTGTGATGGAGACGCCTGACACTGGTCTTTTTTTGGAGGGATGGCTGCTCCCAAAATGTTTGGGAGGTATGACCATGGGGAGGGAGGGAGTGAAAGGCTGAGCTATATGAAGCAAATGAAAACAAAGTCATTGGGTTTAGGGTGGGGGGCCGGGGTGGGCAGAGAGATGGGACGGGGAGTAAATGTAAATCTGCTGTGATTCAAATGGTGAGTGTACAAAAATGTTTATTTATTTATTTTTTAATCTTTGGTAACAAGGTAATGCCCACTAGGCATAAGTGCACTTTGTAAATAACAGCTTGCAATACACATTGCAAGCCCATTGGTCAACATTGTCAATGAATGGGCATGCAGTGTGTACTCTAGCTGTCATTTGCAATTCAGTCAGTGGGCAGCAATGTTGGTGTGGAGGGCTGTGTGGCTCCCTGACTGGCGGGTCATACCGGGTAGGGCGAGCAGGGTGGGATGTGATACTGGAGTGAGTGGGGGGTTGAGGACCACTACACTATGGAAACGGGAAATTGTTTTATTTTCATTTTAATGGGATTGGGGACTGGGAGGGGGGAGGATCACTACACACAGAAAGGGTTTTTATTACATGTATGGGTGACCAGGGAATGGGGGAGGGAAAGGACCACTACACATGGAAAGGTTTTATTACATATATGGGTGATTGGGGAACGGGGGTGAATCTCGGGTTCTCAGCGGTGGGGGGAGGATTCTTCATATTGTTAATGGGGGATGGGGCCACTAGACACCAAGAACTGAGACACAGGAGGGGGAAAACACTTTACTTTTTATTTTTAAATAGGTCGCACCCACAAAATATTCCACGAGATGTGTGAATTTCACAAAATATTTTGCAGGGTGAAATTCCTGATTTTGATGGAATTTCACTGGTGAAATTTAATTTTGCTTCATCACTAACTGTGAGTAACACTTCCTGCCTATTGGGACAAGTTTGCTTCATGAACTGTCAGAGGACTGTTTAAATATTCAGATGGTGCCTTCACAGTTATGGAATCTATTTGGAAAAAGTGCTGCCTCCCCTCTATTCTAGAAGTCAGAACTACACTTGCTTCTGTCTGAGATATGAGGAGAATACCTTTTCTTAGATGGGAACATTTCTGAAATTGTTTCTTCCAGATTTGAGGACATGCCCTTCCCTGTAAAAGACTGTGTGGAGATGGGACTTTGGCAAAAGGAGAAGCTGGCGTTGCCCACCCTTGAGACATGCAAACCCAGCGTTGTTCATTTTCTGGAAAAGTATGGAAACTAGTAAATTGTAAGCCCCACATTGTTCACACTTCATTTTTGGACATGCTCTGTTCTGTGTCCATAAACCAGAAGAAGGATGGATGCAAATCTTGTTTCTTGTACACTCTAAGAAAGGGGGAACCTGAACAACTGGACTTGTAGTAAATCATTACTGTGGATTTTTGGACATTGTTGTATCTTTTCTGCACCTGCAGCCCCAGTGGACAAATGTCTGTCAGTCCATCTTGTTAGAATAAAACCTACTGTTACTATTTGGCTCAAGTTCTGCTTGTGGACATTCTTCTCTGAGGGGACTGTGTGTGATTTAATTGTGCCACCCAGTGCCATGGCCCACCCCAGTTCCCAGTAAAAATACAAATGTTTTTTGTGTGCCCTTTCTCCTGAGATCCAAGCCTGGTAAACACCCTAACCAGGGGAGTGTGTGTACTGTCTGAGGCCAAATTCCAAATGTGTTGTAAAGGAAGGGTTACATTTGTGTGTAGTGCCTATCAGTACCAAACACCTGCACAGCACATACCTGCAAGCAAACATTCAGCACTGACAAATGCTTGTTTTAAAAGTATATTTAATTGATTCTTTAAAATTGATTCATTACACATGAAAAGGTTAAACATTCCAAGCAGTAATATATGCATCTCATATATTAGAATCAAAGCATATTTGATCAAATCTGATGTTACTGTAAGAAAATTAAAAGAAGTAATCATTAGAATAAAAACAGTATATGGCAGTATAATAATAAAAGTTGAGATTAAATTTCAGCATTGTGTTTAATACAGAACAAACAGATATATGTCATTTCACATCATATTATAAACTACAGAGTTCATAAAGCAGTAACTGAAAGTAATATGGGCCAGATATTCAAAACTGGGCAAAGTGGAGCGTAAATATTTGCACTGCACCTTGCCCTTGCCCAGATGCCCAAAAATGCTATATTCAGTGGAACAGCCCACCGGCGCTATTCCATTGAATATAGGAACATTGGGGTCCAGTGCTAAGCCATTTAGTGCTGAGCAGACATGGCTCACAAAATAGGGTGTCATAATGGCTTGCGCCAGTGCTAAATTTTCTATATTCAAATGGACTCATGCAAATGAGCCTATTGGGTATGCACGGCTTTAAGGGGCCATTTTCATGCCCATTACGGGCTCATTTGCATGGGTAACCCAAGAGATTTAGCATGAAGCTGTCCCCCAATAGCTTATCTAGAGAGCTATTTCTGGTGCTAGTGGCAGCTCCCCCACACTGACTGCCGGTCAAATAATACAAATAGAGATTCCCTAGTGTCTAGAGGTCCTCCCAATGCTGATCACTGGCCCAATAATAAAACGAGGTATTCCCTGGTGGTCTAATGTTCCCTCCCCCTACCGACTGCCTGCCAATAATAAACATAGATACATTCCCAGGTGTCTCATGGTCCCCCCCAACACCGATCCACAGCATGATAATAAAATGGGATATTACCTGGTGGTCTAATGGTCCCTCTCCCCATTGATCACTAGCCTGATAATAAAAATAGATATATGTCTTGGTGTCTAGTGGACCCCCCTCCTACCCCTGATCTGCCAGTATAGTGTTCTGTACCCATCCAGGAGATCTAGCAGTCCCCCTCCTCCCTATTCTGACCTGGTCATATACTACATATATATGTCCCTAGTGGTCTTGTAGACCCACACCACCCCACCCCAGCAGGTACTGGCCAACCACCCCACTCACCCCATCCCTCCTCTAAGCCAGCAACCAGCTCAGCCCTCTGCTCTCCACCACAGCCGGCCTCTAATTGACCTCTCCGAGCACTTACTGTATATAGTATGCACTCATTGATTGACAGCTCACCTGTCAATCAGTGAGCGCATACTGTCTACAGTATGCACTCATTGAGAGCTCAGTCAGCGGCTGGCTGTGTGTAGAGTGGAGGGCTGTGCTGGTCATTGGCTCAGGGGAGGGATGGGGGACCGCAGTGGTGGGCCAGTACCTGCCAGGGTGGAGGGGTGGGGGGTCTAATTGACCACCAGGGAGATATGTATGTAGTATATGTGGGGTTTGGATAGGGAGGAGGGACCACTGAATCACCAGGGATTGGTAGAGATTATTACACCATCAGATCAGGGGTAGGGAAGGGGATCCACTAAACACCAGTGAATATAGCTATTTTTATTATTGGGCCAGCAATCCGAGAGGGGAGGGACCAGTAGACCACCAATGAATATCTTGTTTTATTATCGGGTTGGGGATTGGCTTGGGGGGACCACTAGACACCAGGGAATATATTTATGTTTATTATTGGGCCGGCGATTGGTGGGAGGAGGGACCATTAGACCACCAGGGAATATATCTAATTTTATTATCGGGCCAGTGATCGGTGGGGGAAGGGACTACTTAACCACCAGGGAATATATCTCATTTTATTATTGGGCAAGCAAACAGCAGAGGGAAAGACCACTAGACCACAAGAGAATATATGCATTGGTATTATAGGGCCAGCAATTGGTGGGAGGAGGGACCACTAGACTACCAGGGAATATATCTACGTTTATTATTGGGCCGGTGATTGGTAGGGGGAAGGATCATCAAACCTCCAGGGAATATATCTCATGTTATTATCTGGCCAGTGATCGGTGGGGGAAGAGACCACTAGACCATCAGGAAATATCTCGTTTAATTATCGGGATGGTGATCAGCGTGGGGGGGGGATCACTAGACACCAGGTAAACTTTATTGTTAGTAATGGGCTGGCAATCAGCACGGGGGGGGCACCACTAGATGCCAGGGACTACTGTGTTAGGGGTTGGGGTGCACCGCACTTCCTCCACCAACCACTAGGGTTACACAGGAGTAAGTCGGGGTTTGGATTGGTGGTATGTGAGTCGCACAAGGAGATTGTGCAAAAAGGCCTTGCACAGTGCACATACTCTGAACATTGGACTGCACCAATATTCAGGTCCCGTCCCTTCATTTACATTGTACCCCCCTCTGACTATTGCCCTTGTGCAAACCAAGTTTGCCCATTCTACCAGGCTTTTCAATATTGTCCATCTGCACTAATCCCGGTTTGAGTGGGCAAACTCAGTTTTGTGCCCAGGCAAAGTTCTGAACATTGGGTTTTGGAGTTAAAATGATTAAGTATGACTGGAAAAAGAAATCCAAGCTTTAAATCTATAAACTCATTCTGGGACTATGCATAACACACATTTTAAAAAAAGAGGAAAACAATTTAGCCCAAATAGAAAACCTTGCTTCTCCACTGAAGAGATTGGTCACACCCAGATCTGCTCCACATTTTCTTTATTGTTTTGTCTGTCTCACTGCCACTTCTTCCTCGGTTCTGTTTTGACTCAGTCCTAATTCAGTTCCGGCACCACTCCTTAAAGTTTTTCTCCATTTTTGTTATTCTGTTTCTTGGCTCACTCACTCTCTCTCTCCATCATGATATTTGTTTATTGATTTTGATAACTGGGTAAGCTCATTGGGATCATGTCACTTTTACAGGAGTGACCTGTGCAGAAGACATTAAGGACAGGAAATACAGGAAATACAGGGCAGAAATTTAACGTACAAGAGATGTTCCCAAAAAGGTTTACATAGCATAAATGTAGCAGTTATGTACCACTAACTGAAACTATTGAAAACAATTTTAACATACAGGGGTCAGATATTCAAAGGCTTGCCGGGGCACAAAGCCTATAGTAGTCTGCACATGCAAACCTGGTTTTGCGCGGATGTCCCATATTCCAAAGCCCAGTTAGTGGGGGCAAACAGGATTTGTGCCCGGGAAAACTGTGGTGGGGAGCGCAATGCAAATGAAGGGGCCGGGAGCTGAATATTGGCACAGTACAATATTCAGAGTATGTGCACCGCGCAAGGATGTTTTGTGAGGTCCCCTTGCATGGTGCAGCTACTGCTGTCCTAAAACATGACTTACTCCTGCACAACCATAGAGGTTGGTGGTGGAAGTGTGTTGACCCCCTCGACCCCCAACACAGTAGTCTCTGGTGCCTAGTGGTGCCCCCTTCCTCTGATCCCACTCCCTTATAGACACTATCATGTTCCTGGTGTCTAGTGGTCCCTCCCCCTATCTGCACCCATGCCTGATGTTTAAGTAACTATTCTCTAGTTAGAATGGTCTCCCACCTACCCACACTCATGCACAATGTTTAAATATTTATTCCCTCGTGTGCTGTGGTCCCTCCCACCACTTGCAACCATGCCCAATGTTTAGAAAATGATTCCTTGCTGTCCAGTGATCCCTCCCCCCAACCGATTCCCATCCCAGCACTGATGAAATCCCCATCCAGTTTGTCAATAATCCCGCCCCACAGTGACAGCTGGCCTGCCACTGCTGTGCAGCAGGCCATCTGCAAGTATATCTCCCCCACAGAAAAGCCCAGGCCTGTTCACAAACATTGAACTGCATGTCCCACCAGCCCATCCCTCAGTGGTGGTTAGTGGCTCCTCTTCCACCCGCATCACCAACAACCCACACCCCCAGTACCCCTCACCTGCCTGCTGGTGCCGGTGAATGGACAGTGAGCAACACAGCCCTCCACACACCACCTCATCCCCTCGTCTTCTGACAGGATTACTGAGTGCACTGCTTATTTATAGGCAGGTGCCCTATAAATAAGCAGCATACTCCTTGCTCCTTTCAGATGGTAGGTGGCGGAGGTGGTGTGTGGGGGGCTGTGTCACTTGCTGTCTATTCACCAGCATGGACAGGAAGGTAAGAGGGACTGCAGGTGGATTGTTGGTGCTGCCACTAACCACCACTGAGGGACCAGCTGGGGATGTGTGCAGTGCAATGTTTGTGAACATAGTAACATAATAACATAGTAACATAGTAGTTGATGGCAGATAAGAACCGCTAGGCCCACCCAGTCTACCTGTATTCCCTGCCTGCATTAGTGGCTGCTGACCTTACTTGGTCACGTGTTATCACCTCTCTTCACTCTATCTAAGATTCCCTTATGTCTATCCCACGCATGTTTGAATCCCACTACTGTGTTAGCAACCACCACTTACTGGGGTAGGTTATTCCAAGCATACACCACCCTCTCCATGAAGAAATATTTCCTCACAGTTCCCCTTATCCTGCCCCCTCTAATCTCATATCATGTCCCCTCATTCTTGTACAGCTCTTGTACTGAAAGATGTCATCCACCTGCACTTTGTTCAAGCCTTTAAGATACTTGAAGGTCTCTATCATATCCCCTGTTCCCTCCTCTCCTCAAATGTATACGTACTGAGGTCTTTTATTCTTTCGTCATATGCTTTCTGATGCAAGCCCATCACCATCTTGGTCGCCCTTTTCAGGACCGCATCCACCTTGTCAATGTCTTTTCAAAGATGTGGCCTCCAGACCTGAACACTGTATTCCAGATGAGGCCTCACCAATGTTTTGTACAATGGCATCACCACCTCCCTTCTTCTGCTAGTTATACCCCTTCCTATGCACCCAACATCCCACTGGCCCACCCCTCAGCCTTGTTACATTGTTTGGCCACCTTTAGGTCATATGAGATGATGATTTCTAAATCCCTCTCTTCCCTGGTGACTGTCAGGAATCCCCCTCATCCTGTGTCTCTCCACAGGGTTTCTTTGCCCAAGGTGCATGATCCTGCACTTCTTTAAACTAAACTTTAATTGCCACACCTCTGACCACTCTTCCAGCCTTCTCAGATCCCTCCTCATTCTTGCGCTCCTTCCAGTGTGTCTACTCTGTTGCAGATCTTGGTATCATCTGCAAATTGGCAAACCTTCCTCCTGCCCTTCAGCAATGTCACTGATGAAGACACTAAAAAGGATTGGTCCCAGTACCGATCCCTGAGGTACCCCACTGGTCACTCTCCTTTCCTCAGATTTGAGCCCATTTACTACCATCCTCTGCTTCCTGCCCCTCAACCAGTTGTTAACCTATTTTTCCACTTTGTGGCCCACCCCAGCCTACCCAGCTTGTTCACCAGTCTTCTGTAGGGCACAGTGTCAAAGGCCTTGCTGAAATCAAAGTAGGTGATATCCACTGCTCCTCCCTGATCCACCTCCTTCGTCACCCAGTCCAAAAAGTCAGTCAGATTTGTTTGACATGAACTTCCTGCTTGGATCCTGTGCTCCCATGGTTTCCGAGTGTTCACAATCCTCTCCTTAAGCAGTGCCTCCATGAACTGAGATGGGGCTTTGTTGTGGGGGGGGGGATGTACTTGCAGATGGCCTGCCACACAGCAGCAGTGGGATGGCTGGGGGGGGACTTTCATTG
Organism: Neoceratodus forsteri; assembly: GCA_016271365.2. Classification (NCBI taxonomy): domain Eukaryota; kingdom Metazoa; phylum Chordata; order Ceratodontiformes; family Ceratodontidae; genus Neoceratodus; species Neoceratodus forsteri. The sequence goes on from CM028130.1 coordinate 1,321,697,017, forward strand.
GTGCTGGGACAGGGATTGGGTGGAAGGATGGACAACTGGACACAAGGGGACTAATAATTATAACACCGGGCATGGGTGTGGGTGGGTGGAGGAACCACTAGACACCAGAGAATGATAACTATAACATCAGGCATGGCCGTGGATGGGGGGACCACTGGACACCAGGGAACACTTTGAGCATGGGTGTAGGTGGGTGGAGGGACCACTGGACACCAGGAAAAGGTTTATGTTTCACATCAGGCTGGCACTCAGCGGATGGGGACCACTAGCACCAGGGAAGATTTATGCTTGATATTGGGCGGCGATCGGGGGCACCACTAGCATCTGGGAAGGATTTATGTTTGACATCAGGACGGCGATCGGTGGGGGGGACCAGTAGCACCATGGATAGCTCTCTGAGACTGAACAATTGGGGGGGGAGCGCACCACAGTCCAGCCTGGCTCCCCATGCAAATGAGCCCATAATGAACAAGCAAATGGCCCCATAATGCCTTACATGTCGAATAGATTCATTTGCATAGGTTTGTTTGAATATCAGAAATTTAGCATGGGTGCAAGACATTGTGGAGCCCTATTTTGGGAGCCATGTCTTCCCAGCACTAAGTTGCTTAGCACTGGGCCAACGTGGCCCTATATTCAATTGAATAGCGCTGGTGCACCATTTCTCTGAATATAGCATCTTTGGGCACCTAGGCAAGTGCAAAGTGAGCATAACTTTGCACTACACTTTGCGTTCCATGAGTTTTACTTGGAATTCAATGTGCAAGTTGATTGCCCTACTCTCTAATGGTAGTGCATGCCAAATGTCTCTGCAGGTAAATCCCTCAGAAGGCTACAATATTTGCACCTTGTGAAAGAAACTTATACTTATGGCAGATGGGTACTGTGGTTGTTTGGACTGCCCAGACCCTGACCATTTCAAGCTCAATTACTTATCCAACTATAAGAAGATGAACAATAAGTATTGGAAAAAAAATAATGGGGAAATGAAGGAGGGATGAACACCATAGTGTTGCATTAGGAGGATTCTGAAAAAAATTAGGGAGCTCACAGCAAGGTATCTTGGGGAAGCCCACTCATGGGCAGAAGTGTTCAGAAACTATGGGGCACCTTCATAATCTATCTAGACAACTTGAAGCAATAATGTCTGCCACAAAAGTGAAAGTACAATAATTTAAAATGTAGATATATGTGTAAGGTAGAGAATCCAGTCAGTAAAATGGAGTCATACAAATTTAGTAAATTTGCAAGAAAGTGCAAATGGAGAAACAGTGTTGCAGAACAAATGGCAGAAGAACAGAAGTCCAATTCAACAACACAAAAATTGTTCAGATATGTTAAGGAGAAGAGGAAAGCACTTGTGACTGTTGGACCACTGAAGAATCAGGAAAGTGGTAACACAATAACCAAGGAGAAACAGATGGTTAAATACTTAAATGATCAATCTACATCAGTATTCTGAGAGAAGAAAGAGATGGAATGATAGCAGTTCACAGCAGAGCAGCAGACTACACTACAGAACATGTGTGAAATGTTGCTCCACTGTAAACAATCTTTCACTATCTGCTATTATGAAAGGTTGCTCATGACAGAGCAACAGGACACATAACAGGACATGTGTGTGATGTCAGATAAGGTTGAAAGAATGCTGAAGACCGCAACATCAACATTGCATGGGGCCTGAAGGAATGCATCTAAATATCCTGAAGAAAATATCTAAGGACCTATCTACCCCTTTGGCAGTAAGACTCAATGAGTCATTGAGGACTGCATAAATGCCTGATGACTAGATTGTGGCCCATGTAGTACCAATACTCAAGCAAGCATTTGTCAATGCCAATGGTTGGCTTGCTTGTATGTGCTGTGCAGGTGTTTGGTATTTGTAGTGCATGGATGCATATGACCTACACCAAAGGGAAGACTCCATCCAAGGGACCTGCACTTCAGTGTAGCAATGGATGGGAAGAATTCATGGGGCTATCTAGGGGCTGAGGAAGCACACTGCCCTGTGGTCCCTGCACTTCCATGTGGCCACAGATAAAGATGCACAGGGCAAAGAGTGCATCTGTCAGCCAGTGTACTAGACACTCTGCCACCCACAGGTGTAGAGGTGCAGGTCCCTTTACCAAGAGGACAGTTGTCTTCACTATATGGTACCCAGACCCATGCTGACAACCCTGCACCTTTCGTTCCTTGGCTGGGGGTTGGGTACCACATAACAGTGTCATTCCCCAACCCTTCCCCATCCAGCTGGGTCACTGAGCTCGCCCCTGAACTCAGCTAACAGAGATGTGATCACAAAGCATGGCCGCTGTGGTGAAGACTGGCACTACACGCAGAGGTTGTTAAACAATTATATATATATATTTTTTAATTTTGACCCCAGCTTCTCAAGATACTTGTTTTATGATTTCACCTTATAAACATGACATGCAAAATTTATAGAATATTGGCTGAAATGTCATTTTGCACCAGAGGTGCAAAAAAAATCTCATCCAGGATTTAAAAAATAACACAGGTCATGTTTATGAAGTGGTGTGAAAAAATGGTTATGTTGAGAGTTTGGAGTCAAAATATTGAAAATTAGCCATTATGAATGAACACTGAAATAGTGTAACATTCAGTCATAACCTGGGCATTTTACCGTATTTGGACACCAAATGTTCATCATAGCTTTCTTATTGCCACAGCTCATGAATTCCATAGGTGAAAATTTCAAATCCCCCCAAACTTCATTCCATGCTACTGAAACGTAATTTACCACCACAGTTACCAAAACACATATTGGCCAGGATTTGAAAAATGACAGCTGCCACATTTGTGAGGTGGTGTGAAAAAATGGCAATGTTGAAAATTTTGGGTCAAAATATTTAAAATTACCAAAGTTACTGTATGAGCGAGCATAGAAAAATTTCAACATATGTGCATAAATTTGCCATTCTGTACTTTGACCCATAATTTTCAACATAGACTTCTTATGATCCCACCTCATGAACAAGGATAGCAAAAAATGTTCCAATCTAGACAAAAAGTGATTTTGCAACAAGACTGCAAAAATCACTTTTTGGGCCTGATTTATGTAATTCTACCTCCACTGACCATGAGGTGGGGGTCCCAAAAAGGCCATGTTGAAAATTTGGAACCATCTGGTGGTGCTGGAGGTTGAGGTGTTGGATGCCACACCTCGTGCCACAATGGTGACCCCGGTTAGGAACAAGCCCGGGCTGTCGGAATTGGCAGGGGTGAGAGAAGATTGAGCATCCACAGGACTGTTCCCCTCTCTTGGGAAGGGAAGGATTGTCACCATGACTATTGGTTGCCCTCTGTTGGGGGCTGAGGGTGGTGCAGGCCGGGATGGCAATCAGCCAGCGATCATGGTGTGCGTGTGCCCTCACACATGCATGGTCATGTTTCAGGAGGGAGGGGATCACTAGAAAAAGGAAAATGGTGGTCAGGGGCTTAATGAAGCTTCACCCTCACCCCACTGGTCCCCTGCTACCACCTCCACAGATTTGGATTGTGCTCAGAGGAGGGCAGAAACTCCATCCCCAGCCTCATGATGGAGGGGAAGCTGTGGGGGTCTAGGGGTTGGTTGGTGGCGGTTGGGCACGTGGATGAGTTGTTCAGGGTAGAGCTCCACCCACAGTGTTTGGGGAGTATAAAATGTAAATAAAAAAAAATTGGGGTGAAAATATACAAAAATGATGAAGTTATTCATCAAAGTTCAAAACCCCTCTGAACTGCACTGAACCACACTTACCTTAGTTTCACATATTGCAGTCAGCGGTTCCAGCAGCAAGACATGTTGGAGAGTGGATCTTCACCCTGGGAGATGTTCAGGTGAGTGAGTGTGTGTGGGGGATGTGGGGTGGTGACTGCTGAGTGGGATGTCAGGGTGTGGTGTGTGGAGTGTGTGAAGGGGTAGATTGGCAAGGGATTTTTTTGTTTTACAGACAAAAAAAACATCGAGGGATGTTTTTCTTTATTTTAGGGATATATTTTGACACCGGGATTGGGCACCCCAGTGTCAGACTCATTGTGGATGGGGAAGGTGACCTGAAGGGGAGGAGTACAAGGGCTGGGCTCCCCATTTCCCTTAGATTTTTAAAACCTTTACAAAGATTAGGAAGGGCAGGCAAGCAACTTGGAGGTGATGAGAGAAAAAAGTGCTAGTGGGGGTGAGAACTGCACTCTGTTTACATTGGGAAAGGGGGCAGGTGACCTGGAGGGGAAGGGGGTCAAGAGAAGTGGTACCAGGGGTAGGTTTCCCAGTCTGCTTACATTTTTATCATGTTTACTAAGACTGGAATGGGTGGGCAGGCAAGCAACTTGGAGAGGACTGGGAGAAAGGAGTGGTAGCAGGAGTGGGAACCCCACTCTGCTAGATAGATAGATAGATAGATAGATAGATAGATAGATAGATAGATAGATAGACAGACAGACAGACAGACAGACAGACAGATAGATGGTGCGATCTCAGGCTCCTGATGCTGAAAGCTGATTAACTGCTTGTTGACTGGCTTCATGCAAATGAAAGGGCTGAAGCCTCCACTGACTGTAGCGACTTTGGTCCTTTCAACTACATGAAGTTTTTGCCCAGTTAGCAACGAGTGGTGCCACGACCACAGAGAGTGGTCATTGATCTGGACTGCTGAGTCCCTTCCAGTCTAAGCTGCAATATGCTTGGCAGTGACACACCTCTCAAATACTGTTAAGTGTAACAAAACATTTCTTGTGTATGCCCAAGCAAATGTAAAAAGGCACAGGGAATGAGCCTGGGAGCAAATGGCTAGTTTGCTTAACATCTATACCTGGAAATAGGCTTGAAATAATCATAATTAATAGAATTTTTCAACATTTAAATAAAAGTAGTTTTGACTTAGTTGTTCAAAATGGATTCTGCAAAGGGAAGTCATGTCAGACCAATTTTATTAAATAGATTTTTTTGATAATGTCAGCAAGTAGCTTGATGAAAGGAAACCTATAAGAGTTATTTACCTGAACTTTAGTAAAACATTCAGCACTATGTTACACAAGAGATTGGTCTATATAATGGAGAACGCAGTCATAAATGGTTGTCCAATACAATGGTTTGCAGATTGGTTTCTGGGCAGGAAACAAAGGGTTATAATACATGGCAATCTATCCTCATGGAAACAAGTGACCAAAGGAGTCCACCAAGGTTCTCATCATGGCCCAACATTGCTAAATATACTGTATTTATAAGTGATCTGGCCAGTAGCTGAGTTGATACATTCACTGTTGACACCAAAATAGGAAAGATAGTTGAATCGCAGAAGGAGATTAAGGAAATGCAGAGGAAACTGGACATGCTTTGGAAATGAACAGGAAAATGATATATGACATTATATGTTTAAAAATATATAGTGTTTAATTGGAGTCAGTCAAATATGAAAGCAAAATGCTACAGTACCTAAACAACACAGGAATTGCTTAAACTTACCAGGAAAAATACATGGGGATAAGTGTAACCCCCTTGTTCCCCGGGGTTACTAGAATCCCACTTAGAACCAGTGGCAGGCAGGGAAAGGCAGCTTGTGGGATGCCAGTTAAATGGGGTTCACACTGTCTCACTCTGTTCTCAGTTTCAGCTGAGCTGGAGTGATGATGATGTCGCCATAGAATTCTCGCGGCAGTATAAGCCACAATGGAATGCTAACTGCAGGGGTTAGCTGTAGAATGTTGAAGAATTCAAGGCAGTTTCAAGTGAGACTCAAGAGTGTGCAGCTCCTCGGAGCCATTCTCTGATATAGAGCTACCAGAGAAAGAAGGGATTGTGTGTTCTCACACTAGAGAGGAACACAGAAGACACCAGAAGGAAGTGTTAGAGACCATTCCTAGAGATGTTCCAGTGCTCCATCCCCAGAGGGATGGGAGCAAATTCCAGGATTTCAGGGGCAAGCCCCTGTGCAAGTCTGGACAGGGAGAAGCTGCCTGAGAATCAAGTTGTTTGTGAGTACCTGAGACATTTGTGGGAAGAAGCCCTGGGGCACCTGCATACCCTGGTGAGTCTACTCTGAAATAGAGACAATGTTCAACAAGACAGAGTTTAGAGTAAAAGTGTCTGCCCACTGTGAGTTCAAAGGAAGACTTGCCAAATACAGAACTTTTAGTTTGTGTATGGCTTGGAAGCATCTGCAACAGTGGGGGTCTAGGTTAAAGACATAGCCACTTACAGTACTTTTAAAGTCAGGACACCTCCAGAGATGTAGAATGTTAAATGTGTAAAACATTTCAAGAGAGCATCTACAAATAGTGTTTCTAAGAAAGGTGTTGTATCCAAATGAATGGCCGAGTAAAGATTTGGGAGCAAGAGATGGGAGACCCCTATCTAGAGTAACCAGGTTTACCTCTCTGGGTTCAGTTTGGGCACCTATGGTCTTGTCTCAGTCACTTGGCCAGTGTCTGAATAAAACACCCAGATGTGAGGTTGTGGATTTTTTCCTTAGAGCTAGAAAGTGCTCATGGGTGGTTTAGGGAGCCACCATCAACCTCCATGCCATATGGAAAAGTGTCCTAGTACTGGCTGGGGTGCCATGTCAAGGAATAGAACGAGTGTACCAGTTTGAGCCGTGTGTGCCCAGATCCGTTCAGAACCTGGGGGTTCATAGTAAGGAAGTATGCTCTGTACCTCAGTAATCTGCATTACCAGTGAGTGTAGCCCTGTGGGGGTCCATCTTTGCTTTGTTATTCTCTGTGTTGTGTGAATAAAAGCCACACTCTAGAATCCCATCCTGGTTTGGACATTTCAGTTATTGCTTCTAGTGTCCAGATTTACTTTGGTGCCCCTGACCAGAAGTACAAACCTAGAATAATGCTGAGCAAACATTTTCTCCCAGGGACCCAGGTTGATGGCTATGCTAAATGGGTTCCTCCCAGGTGTGAGCCAGGTAGCTGCCACACTTAGTTTGTCTGTCTGAAGGATGGCAGGCTCAGTAGTAGAAGTATTGGGTCATACAGAGTTTCTGTGAGATATTTGTAGTGACTACCCCACCCCTCTCGGTGGCGCCTAGATGTGAGAGGAGCAGCCCTGCTGACAGAGGGGAAAAAAAGGGGGGCCGGTGGGGAGAGGCTACAAAATGGAGGCACCACTGAGGATTTGTTTGGAATTTTGGGAGAAGACAAGAAAGGCTTGCTCAGATTGTGGCTAGCGTTTTGTCTGTCTGGCAGTAGGTAGCCCAAAAAATCTGAAGCTTTGCACATAAAGGAGTTGCCAGAGAGAAGTGCCATCTGTATGTGCCACTGTGTGCTGCTGTTCATGTGCTGCTGTAATTATGCCAACGTTTACCAAGGAGCTGTAAAGCCAGATTATGTATGCCCCTTGTTCTGCATCAAATATAACATTTGCCAGCTTTTAAATTTCAAGTTGTGACAAGAAAAAGTATGGAAAACTATGGTAAACAAAGAGAGATTTGTACCGTAGAAGTTTAAAGTGCTTGTTGTGTGGACTGGGGGAGTCGCTAAGGAAAATGGCATGAAAAATGGTCAAAATGGTGCTCCCGTAGAGGAGTCACAGTTGAAGAGAAAAAAAGTTGCTTTGCAGTTTAAATTTTGCCTGCTCAATGATTGCCGTGGAGGAGAAGAGCATGAGAAGAGAGAGAGGCTCATTTGCATGGCGTCGAGTGATTATTGAGACTGCAGTCAGTCCTGCCCCCAAGCCAGCTTCAGAGTGCTGCACAGTGTTTGAGAGGGACAGAGTGAGTGGTGTGCAAGCTGGCTTGCCAGGAGGAGCGTCGCGGTGACTGCAAACATTGTAAAACTGAGAATATCAGACTTTTCTGTTTAAAATCGGGCTCAACCCGCATTTCAATTGACTGGGGAGAGAGCGTGGTGTTCACAAGGACAATCAGCAGGACTGCCAGCCCACTTCAATCCAGAGGCCTCCAGGATCAGCTGTAGGTGGAAATTTCCATCGTAAACACCAGCTACTGATTCAGTGAGCACCACCTAAAGAAACAGCTCAAACTGTGTGCGATTTTTTCTAAAGCCAACTGAATCTTTGTGTAAACAGTGTGATCGTTTTTGCAAAGAAAGACTGTGTAAAGTGAATCAACCTAGCAATATTTCTGAGCATTAGACTGTGAGCATAATTATGGATTCAGCAACAGTGTGATTTTCTGAGCAAAGTGAGAGACTGTGGATTGTATGAGAGATGCAACAAAAACAGACAATCCTGTGCATGAAATAATGTGGCTTTAGGGAATTTAAGCAATAACAAGTGATTTAAAGAGATTGAAAAGTCCTGTAAAAATCAAAGCTGTGCTGAGGGAGCAAAACAGTGCAGTCTGTGCAGTTTGAGTGAACTTTATCAGTAAGCATGTAAATCGGATGCGCAGTGGCTTGAGTCAGAAACAGAGTGTTGATGCGTGAGGAGTGCTGCTGCCACCATTACAGGGTACACACAGCAGCAGGGGACCCATTTTGTGAGACTTTTCCAACCAAAGTAAGATCTAAGATAACAGTGAACTTTTGGTTTTCTCTGCAGTCATGGCATCGGGATCATCCCACTACCTGGATCATTGCTGGCTATGATAGTGGAAAAAGTTAACAAGTTGAAAGACATAGAGATGTTACTATGGGGGACGTTTGCCTCCTCATGTGGCGATTCCTGGATATCCAGTTAGAGTATGCATAATGTGCCTCAAGGCTGGAAGGTACATTTTCATGATTCCTCACCATTCTGGGTGCTTAGAGAAGCAGAGCCTAACAAATGCATCCAAGATACAGTTGGCTCCCATGTGGACAAAGCTTCAAGGTTCTGCAAGTTGCAGCACACAGCACTAGGTGGATCCTGTTGGGGCAATCCCAGCAGAGTGTGGCACAAAGGAAGTGGGTGTGAATGTACAGGCAGAGCATAGTGATGATGTCTCCAGCTTCAGGTCAAAGATGGACAGTGTGGAGGGAGCATCAGCGGATCCGTGGAGAGAGGGGCCAAGCCCTAGTCTCATAGGAGAAGATGAGATGAGAGAGACCATACAATGGGAGGTGTTGACCTCCATGCCCAGTGAAGAGTGGACAGTCTCGGGAGTGAGGACGACTGCTCACTCCTGGGCTCAGATTCTCAGCAAGGAAGAGGAGGAGGGGGAAACTATGTATCCTTAAGGAGAAGGTGCTAGTCCACAGCCTCGGGATCTTGCCTCAGAGGAGCCAGAAGAAGAGATTGGAGACTCCACTACCTTGTCCCCATGAGGAGGAGTCAGAGATCTGTTTTACATTGCATTGAGCATGCATCACTGGCAGAACCAGGACTGGCCTCCCACAAGCCAGGTCAGTGGTCTTAAGTTGACCAAGTGTAGTAAGGAGGAAAGACTGGTTCGTTGGAAGGCGAATGAGATCTATGGGATATCCTTTCCTACCTTTCCTCAGAGAGTCTGGGAGGAGATTGAGATAAACAGGAAAGCCTGGATAGTGGAAGAAGCAACAAAAGACCTGCATCTAGGTGTAACTCGATTTGTCAGAGATAAAGTGATCAAAGAAAAATTAATCTATAGGAAAGTGGGCAGGACACTGTTCATAGACACTGTACGGATTGTGGATGGAGAGGGCCATGAGACTTTCTTCAATGTGAATTATGAGTGGCCAGACGGGGTAATAATTCTTGCACCTGACCCATTGTGGTACTACCCTCAATGCAACTAACTTACTGCGAATGTGCCCATGCCTACCAAGTGGAAAGCAGAGCAGTGGTAGCCAGTGCTGCCATCCAGCCATTGTGGTACACATGTTGTTCCACCAGTCTGGTGTTCCAGGATCTAAAGGTGCTTCCAGATTTGTCAGCCTTGCAGTGTGCCTTCCAGTTTCATCACCTGGCCTTCCAGATGACATCATCCAGAGAGGATATCAGCCCAGCTGTTTCCTGATTCATTGCCTGGGATTTCGGATGACTTCAGACCAGTTGTTCCTTTCTACTTCCAAGGTTCCATCTCCAAATGATGTCAGCCAGAGATGACATCAACCCAGCAGTTTTCAGAAATGCCATCCTGTCATTTCTGGAAGATTTCCACCCAGATGTATCTGAAAAATGCTGCCAGGGAGAGTCTTCGGCTGGAGATCCAGGTGCTGTACCATTTTCATTCTTCAAGGGACTGGTAAGTCCAGACTTTTCTTACCTTATTGACATTTCAGTACACATCCTACACCTGGCAGACTACAAACTGTTTGAACTGTCCACAAAGACTCTCCCCTTCGGGACTACAGTCCTACAAGAACTGTGCTTCACCGGGTTTCGGCCCAGGAGAGACACTTTCTTGGACTTGCCTTCGGGCACTGTTGTCACTAGTTGGGACATTTAGGGCATTCCATCCCCAAAATGTATATTGCGTATAATGTTAATGTTTTTCTACTGTTTGCTACTTTTCCAAAAAAAAATATTTGGGGGGATTCTCCAGTGTTTTGATGGGAAGGGTTATGACAGTGTACTGTGTTTGCAGATTAGAGGTGTGTTTTGTCTCTTCTCTTTCAGGTGGTTCCTGACGAAGACAGAAGAGAAGACAAGAAGAGGAGTGGAGGGACTCATCAGAGTTCCTAATAGTGCTTTAAAGTGTTGTGTTTAGAGTACCGTGTTGTTGTTAACATGTGTTAACTTTTCCTTCCACAGGTGTGGCTGTGGGAGAGTGTGGGAGTGCAATACCTGGGTGTAGTGTTAGCTCCTTGATTTGGTCTGCAGGTGTCCAGGGATGGGGAGAGGTTCCCCTGCTTTGGATAGTTTTGGTTGCTGATCAGATAGGTTTTCCCTAGAGGGCTAGGGGGATAGACAGGCTGTGGTCCTGACAGGCTGTAGGGGCTGCAGTGCTAGTCTATTAGGGCTATGCTCTGGACAGTTCTTCCAGGGCCACTGGTTACCATAGTAAGATTGTAGTGTCGAGGCTGATGCATCAGCTGATGGTCTCTGGGTCCTTAGTGTTGCCTGCCTGTGCCTAGCACATGGTAGGAGAGGGCCTGATCACCCCTCTCCATAGGTAACACATAGAGTAAGATGGCCTAGCGCTGGGTAAGTAATGACTGCGGACAGTCATTTTCCTGGCCAAGGGTGGGTGTAACCCCCTTGTTCCAGGGGCTACTAGAATCCCACTTAGAACCAGTGGCAGGCAGGGAAAGGCAGTTTCTGGGATGCCAGTTAAATGGGTTTCACACTGTCTCACTCTGTTCTCAGTTTCAGCTGAGCTGGAGTGATGATGTCACCATAGAATTCTCGCAGCAGCATAAGCCACAATGGAATGCTAACTGCAGGGGTTAGCTGTAGAATGTTGGGGAATTAAAGGCAGTTTCAAGTGAAACTCAAGAGAGAGAGGAGTGCTGCAGTGTGCAGCTCATTAGAACCAAGCTCTGATACAGAGCTACCAGAGAAAGAAGGGGTTGTGTGCTCTCACCCTAGAGAGGAACACAGAAGAGACCAGAAGAAAATGGTAGAGACCGTTCCTAGAGTTGTTCCAGTGCCCAATCCCCGGAGGGATGGGGGGAATTCCAGGATTTCAAGGGCAATCCCCTGTGCAAGTCTGGACAGGGAGAAGCTGGCTAGGAATCGAGTTGTTTGTGAGTACCTGAGACATTTGTGGGAAGAAGCCCTGGGGCACCTGCATACCCTGGTGAGTTTACTCTGAAATAAAGACAATGTTCAATGAGACAGAGTTTAGAGTAAAAGTGTCTGCCTACTGTGGAGTCAAAGAAAGACTTGCCAAATACAGAACTTTTAGTTTGAGTATGGCTTGGATGCATCTGCAACAGTGGGAGTCTTGGTTAAAGACATAGCCACTTACAGTACTTTTAAAGTCAGGACACCTCCAGAGATGTAGAATGTTAAATGTGTAAAACATTTCGAGACAGCATCTACAAATAGTGTTTCTAAGAAAGGTGTTGTATCCAAATAAATGGTCGAGTATAGATTTGGGAGCAAGAGGTGAGAGATCCCCCATCTGGAGTAACCAGGTTTACCTCTCCGGGTTCAGTTTGGGCACCTATGGTTTTCTCTCAGGCACTTGGCCAGTGTCTGAAGAAAGCACCCAGACATGGGATTGTGGATTTTTCCCTTAGAGCTAGAAAGTGATCATGGGTGGTTTAGGGAGCCACCATCAACCTCCATGCCATATGGAAAAGTGTCCTAGTACTGGCCGGGGTGCCATGTCAAGGAATAGAAGAGGATTGTACCAGTTCGGGCCGTGTGTTCCCAGATCTGTTCAGAAACTGAGGGCTCATAGTAAGGAAGTGTGCTCTGTACTTCAGTAATCTGCATTACCAGTGAGTGTAACACTGTGGGGGTCCATCTTTGCTTTGTTATTCTCTGTGTTATGGGAATAAATGCCACACTCTAGACTTCCATCCTGGTTTGGACATTTCAGTTATTGCTTCCAGTGTCCGGATTTACTTGGGTGCCCTGACCAGACGTACAAATCTAGTATAATGCTGAGCAAACATTTTCTCCCAGGGACCCAGGTTGATGGCCATACTAAATGGTCCCTCCAGGTGTGAGCCAGGTAGTTGCCACACTTAGTTTGTCCGTCTGCAGGATGGCAGGCTCAGTAGTAGAAGTAATGGGTCATACAGAGTTTCTGTGAAAGATATTTGTAGTGACTACCCCCACCCTTCTCGATGGGACCTATATGTGAGAGGAGCAGCCCTGCTGACAGAGAAAAAAATGGGGGCCGGTGGGGGGAGGTTACATAAGAATCAGCTTTAACTTTAAAATGAGGAAGCAGGAAGAGGCAGCAGATAGCAAAGCATCATCATGGCATGCATCAAGAGGAACTTTGTGAGCCGAGTGAGAGATATCATAATGACCTAGTACAAATCACTGGCCAGAACTCATCTTGAGTTTACTTTACAGTTCTGGTCACCATATCCGAGAAAGGATATTAATAGGATTAAGAAGGTGCAGAGAAGAGTGACCAAAGTAGTGGAGGGCTTGGAAAGCATAGACAAAGAGAACTGACTGGCAGAACTGGAGCTGATCTTGATGAAAAGAGAAGATTTAGGGGTGACATGATTCCAGTTCTCAAATACCTTATATGGACAACACTATCACACAAAATGCATCTCTTCTGGATGTACAAGGATGAGAGGACAGGGGGAACTCAATGTCTTTGAAACAAGGAAGATTCAAGTGAAATATCCTGAAGAAATACTTCACAGAATGAGTGATAAACATTTGGAATAGGCTTTCAAAGCAAGTACTGTAGTATCAGTTGAGTTGTTGGGTGAAATAACTTGATGGATTGGCAGTTCTCTTTCTTTCCTATGGTCATGTGTTCATATGTTTGCACAAATCCATGGAGGGCAGACTGTCAAAGTTGGAGTCCAGATCAGGTACCTCTTCCCTTTATTGTTCTGGTTCCAAAACCGTAGAGAGGTGATCATGTTCTCCATACCAGGAGATCAAGACTCAACATCAACTTCAGGCATCAGAAAAGGACCAGTCCCTCTCAGATTCTAGCTCAGGTGGACAGCACTGCAACTCTGGTGCAGAGAGGAGGCCCTGGCACCAGTGCTACCATGGTGTCAATTTCAAAAACATGCCCCAATCTTGTTCCTGCTCCTGGTCCTCACTAGTTGACAACACCAAATGGTAGTAAGATATCAAATTTAATGTCAGTGCCTTGTACCGAGGGAATTGTCTTTGTTCTCCAGGCCTACTAGTGTGCACTGGGAGACAGAGATACAGGACCTGACAAGCCATACAGCTTGTATGTGTACACCCTCTTTTGCCTCTTTATCTCTTTGTCTCTTTTCAAGTGCAGCCCCTTTTGGCTGGTCTATAACAGGGCACACCCATCACATTGTCTTTGTTTTGCCTCATAAAAATACACTTTGGGGCAGATTGCGACCCCTGAGATTCAGTTACAGGTACTCCTGGGCGCCTCTCCTCCTCTCCCATGTCTAGGAGTATAAGTGATGGTAACAGTCATGGGGAAGTGAGGAGGGCCCATGGTCAGTACTCAAGTACTCACCCAGCACAGCAGTCTCATTCAGCAAAGAGTTCAAAAACAGTACCTCAGAACAGGGATGCATCTTGGTGCTGGCAGGAACTCCATTTTGGGTTCGATGGTATTGGTAGTGGCTGGTGGGTCATTAGCTTTCTCAATCTGGGGGCACATGAGTTACAAGCTACACAAACAACAGCAGAGCCATGGCACATTTCCTTTAGTGGATCTAAGTCCCGAACCTGGATCCTTGACACATTTGTGAAGTAAAGTGTCTCCCAACGATTCAGTGATGGTAGGCAGCAGATCTATATTTCTTCATCTGGCTTTGGCTTGAAACTTCACTTCCCCTTCTGTGATGCATCTGGGACACCACAGCAATTACAAGGGCATTCTTTGGGCTCACTCCCTCCTTCCAACAACGGTATTCCCCCGCACCTTGTAGCTTTGGGGTGGGGCTGAAAGCTGGATGTGTTTCCTTACCAGGGCTGCCACACCAAATTTCATTGTAGCCTCCTCATCAGTGGACATGGCCTTACAGTGAAGGGCCTGAGCTGCCACCCCGGACCCACCAGAACCTAGTCTGCCACTTACCGGATCTGGGCCTGCCATGGCAGCATCCAACGGTCACTCAGCATCCCACTCAGAGCCAGACGTGCTCCTCGATTCTCCTCACCCTGACAATGAGGGCACATTGCAGCACTTCTCTCTTGCCCTCCCCAATGGATGAATGGGAACTTGCTTCAACTTTGGGACCAAAGTGGCAATTGGCCCACCCTAGCCTTGACTGACTGCCCATTCCCTGGCTCGGTGCTACAGGCCCCGAGCACCTCCTCTACTGGAACGACAGTGACTCTTATCAATGATGAATCCCTTTTTTTTCCCACTGCGCTGCTTCTTTTATACCTGATTCCAGGGCCCCACCCATTCCAAGTGGCCTGGCATCGCACTGGGCACTGATGCCAACTGGGCATCCTAGTAACCCCCAAAACAGAGGAGGGGGAGTTACACATGTACTACTAAAAACAAGAGCCAGTTCCATTTTCAACCAGACAGTGCTTGGATTGGCCCCCACCTTTACTCCTTTTCAAAGCACTGGTGGCACTGGTTTTGTTGCTGAGTCTGGTTCTAGATGGTACCATTAGTTTCTGGTTTATCACCAGTTACAAGGTGTCAAATCTGTATTGGTTATAAAATGCCACTGCTTATGTGTCTGCCTATGGAGGGCAGCAAACACCAGCCCTTACAGATGCCCTATTCCTTCAGTGCCCTACAGTGGCGGCACTGGGAGTGTCAGGGTTCTTGGTTACAGGATTGCTGCATCTGCAGAAGAGTACAGTGGTTTCAGACACCTCCTAAAACTTGTCCCAGGCCCAGTATTGAAGACTCCTGGGAATCCCATGAATTGGGACTCTGATTCAGAAAACTTCATAGAAAGAGAAGACACTCTGGATACTACCACAGATGTTTCTGAATAAGATGATATTGTCGGTGCCTCCAATATAGCTCCACACAGGACACCTCATCCTATCAGATATTTGTGAAGATGATGGTCAAGAAGTAGGGCATCAAACTTCAGGATTCTGAGTCCAAAGGCAAGTCACAGATCCTGGACATACTGTATAGGAGCACCATTAGGTGGGTCCATTCACCTTTAACAGGGGCATTTCATTCTGTAGCCTAAAAAGTCTAGAGGGAAACATTGTAGACCCTGCCTATGAACAAATAGGATGGCAAGTGGCACTTGATTCCTTAGTGATATCACAAGAACATCTAGTCCCAGTCAGATACCATCAGGGGCCAGACACCCTCTCCATCTGCAGCAGCATTCATAAGCCTACTCTCCTGTAGCAGGCTCAGGATAGCCCCACAGTTGCAGCCGGACACCATCTGGGGCCAAACGCACTCCCCATCTGCAGCAGCATTCTGAAGCCTGCTATCCCATAGTAGGTACGGACTCCTCTTGGACTTCCTCCTTGTTTTGCCAGCTGTAAAAAGGAATTTGATATTATTGAATAGTGTTATTTAGTGTTGTACGGACTGAGTAGATAGACTTTGTCTGCAGTGCTTTTAGGGGCAGATCAGGCTTATTTCTGCAGTTTCTAGCTTTGCTTTAAGACCATGATTTACTGTGTATGCTCTACAGTTTCAAGCAATTCTACTACAGTGCTTTAGTGCAGTTGTTTAGTGTGTTGTGTGATATTGTGTGATTTTTCCCGACGACATGCCTGTACCTCTGTAGTGCTACCCACTCCCCCCATCTTCCCAGAGAGTCTTTCCCACCTTGACTTTTCTTTGTCTGTTGCCACTGACCTTTACTCTTATTATTCCCATAGGCTCAGGATATCCCCACAGTCGCAGTTGGATGCTGTCGGGGCCAGATACCCTCCCCATCTGCAGCTGCATTCGGAAGATCAGTGCAACAATATTCTATCTCTGCAAACCTCCATTAGCGACTAATACTGACTAGCCTCAAGGGGGCACTGTTCTCTCCCCTCACTTAACCTTACATAGAGTTGGTAAGTGCCCTGTTCTCAGCTATCCCCATGTTATCCTGCCTCCCCCCTTTACCACCCAATAAACCATCCTTTTAGGCAATCCTCCCCTCTATTTCTTTTATCTCCACATGGGACTCGAACTGAGGCATGTGTTGTTCAGCCTATTTAATAGCCTGTATCTCTAACCACTAGGCCACAAAGCCTGCTAGTGGTTCCACTGGGCTGTGACTTCAAAGTACCTTAGCCCACCCCATCCGAGTAGGTTCTTCCTACCTGTCCTTTCCCTTCTCCGCCTCTGGGTCCAAGAAACACCCCTTTTACTATCTATTTCCCCTTTCAACCTTTCAGTCTCCTTCCCTGGGTCCTAGAAACACCTCTTTTATTATCTTTGCTATTTCCCCTTTCAATTTTCGTGGTGCTTTCACTGTTCCAATCAACGGCTGAAGCCACCAAATAACCTGGAATAACCCAGTAGCTATGCTCCTTTAATGATAGTGTATCCCCTTGACATCCATAGTGATAAGCTGCTCTCATCAAACAATGAGTGCCCTTAAATATATGCTTCACTTAACCATCATGCTAATTGCAGTATACACTACAGGTACTAACAAGAGTCACCAGGACATCAACAGCCACTACACCCTTAAAACAGATTTATATCATACACATGGCACT
Organism: Neoceratodus forsteri; assembly: GCA_016271365.2. Classification (NCBI taxonomy): domain Eukaryota; kingdom Metazoa; phylum Chordata; order Ceratodontiformes; family Ceratodontidae; genus Neoceratodus; species Neoceratodus forsteri. Next base: position 1,321,714,124 of record CM028130.1, read on the forward strand.
ATTAACTATATAACTGACACTTACCACAAAATAACCAGCCTTTACATATGCTTGCTCTGGTGCATTAACATACCACCCTTACTTCTTCTCCTCAGATTTACCCTGCTACCATACAAAAATAAAGCTGGAATGGTAAGCAGATGGAAACACTCAGCAGATTTCAAGTTAATTAAGCACTTGTGACTCACCCTGCTGCTTCTTCTACTGTTGGGCAACAGTCATCCTAACCCTTGCCCCATGCAGCATGCACCATGCAGCAGAAACAAACATGGTGCCCTTAAACTGGCATCTATCAATATCCGTAGCCTGATGTCCAAGTTTGATGATTTCCAAGTATGGACTACTCAACACAGGTCTGCCGTTCTCTCCGTGGTGGAGACATGGCTCACGCCAAAGATCCCTGACATAGCAGTCACCCTAAACGGATACACCCTCTTTAGACACAACAGGCTTATTAAAAGGGATGGAGGTTGTGCAGTGTATCTTAAGGACAACCTTTGGGGCCACACCCTTCCCAAAATAGATACAGGGAAAAATGTACAGGCACTAGCAGTCAGAGTACTGTTACGAGCCCATAGCAAATTTCTCACTGTTGTATCAATCTATATCCCTCCATCAAGCCAGTGGCATTAATGTGGTTAGTGGCTACTTAAATAGCCTTCACCAAAACTCTGAAGTGGTAATGTTAGGTGACATTAATGTAAACTGAGGCAGCCCCCCCCTAAATAGACACTCTTTCCACCATAAATGTATCGTGGATGGTTAATTTGCCCTCTAGGGTCAATTATTGCACAGGTTCTAGTACACTACTGGACTGGATTCTTACCAGCCACTCTGAGAGAATCTCCAACTCCACTGTCCTCCCTGACCCAATAAGCGAACACCCCTGAATCCTATGTAACTGGTCCAATAAAGTCTTTAAACCCCCCGCCAAAACCATCATAGGTCAAGTCCTGAGAAAAAGGACAGCTTGAACCCCTAAGATCGTATCTTAAACATCTTGACTGGTTCCCCTTTGATGCTACTCAATATGTGGACCAAGCACTCGACTACTTTATCACAATGTTCAACGCAGCCTGTGACATCCTTGTCCATGTAAGAAAACGTAAGCTGAAGGGCACAATTAATTCTTGGATCATCTCATCCTTTCTCGACCTCATAGCCACCATGGATAACTTGTGGTACCAAGCATGAGTCACTGTAACATGGCTGACACCCAGCAGTACAAAACAGCCAGGAACACCTGTACTTGGGCAGCCCACCTTGCCAAAAGTCACCATTTCAAGGATGAGCTCACCAACTCCTGGGGAAATGGCAGAAAGTTTTGAGGCAACCTAGAAGTCCTGACAGGGAAAACTAGCAAAATCTCACCCCCCATGTTAGCTGTCAACAGGGAAATCACCCAGGACCCGAAGGTAATAGCTGACACTTTTTTTTGATTATTTATATTTTATCCCGATTATACCCCCATTTTGTTTTCCCCTACTCTGAGTCTCATCCGAGCATGTGCATGTGGAGGCATGCACGTGTTGTGATGCCAAGATGTCCTCCCTTTGCTAGCCACCTGTCTTCCTGCACTGCCTTTGGATCTCCACCCAGGGGCAGTGGAACTATGGTGAGTGACAGGGTTCCTCCATGAGAGAGGAGGGCTGCCTTTCGGCTGCTCGATCCTGCTCCCTCCCTCCCCCCCATCCAGCTCCCAACAACCCTAGCTTGTTCCAGAACCCAGGTCGCCGGTGTGATGCGAGGTAAGGCGTTCAGTGCCTCAGCCCTCAGCACCACTGGGCCAGTCCAATAGCTGACACTTTCAACAGTGCTTTCTCTGACCAAAGCAGCGTACTCCCTCCCACCCCCACCCCATTTCTTTGATGTAACCAATAACAAAAACAGTGTAGGAAGAGAAGACTCCACCACAGGACCCCCTGCCCCCCCACTTCTATTTCAAAATAGTCTCCAAGACTGAAGCCAGAAAATATCTGCAAAGAGCGCTAGGAAAATCAAGATTTAGTAGTGACTCCCTAGATCTTAAACTCATTGCCCTCACCCTGGATGAGGCATTAACCCCACTGATTAAAATACTAAATCTATCCCTAAGGTTTGCTCAACTCCCCAGAAATGGACAGCTGCTGTGGTAATGCCAGTCCATAAAAGTGGGAAGTGGGCCCTCCATGCAAACTATAGCCCTATCTCAATCCTAACCCCCCCTCCAAAGCACTGGAGAGCATTGTATCAGACCAACTAGATGATAACCTTGAAAAGCACAAGATCCAATGCCCACAGCTGCATGCTTTTTTCAAGGCATAAAGAACCACCACAGCACTGCCCGAGTACACTGGCTAAATTCATAGCAGCATACATCAACCTTACTAAGGCCTTTGACATGGTCAACCACACCTTACTGCTTGAGAAGCTCTCTGCCACTAGGCTCTCAGCTGAAGCCATGGGGTGGTTCAAAAGCTGTCTTTTGAACAGATCCCAACAGGTCAAAATAAATGAAATCCTCTTGGATAGCCGGCAAGTGCACACAGGTGTCCCACAAGGCTCGCTATTAGGCCCTCTACTCTTCAGCCTTTTCCTAAACCACCTCCCCCATGTCAGCACTGATAGAATACTCCTCTATGCGAATTATGCCATTGTTTTTACCAGTAATCCTGACCCGCACCTTCTGGAGACACAAATCCAGTATAACTTCTCAGCTGTTCAGGCCTGGCTCTTGAACCACAAACTGATTATGAATTATAAAAAGATGAAAGTCATGCTATTTGAAAACCCACACAACAAACATAAATCTCATCACTTAACTATACTGAATAGCCTCAACACCTTACTTGAACAGACCCACACATTCAAATATCTAGGGGTAACACTTAACAGGTCCTTATACTTCACAAACCATGTGGACCATGTTGCTAAAGCAGTTAGTAGTAGGATTGGCCTCCTATATGAGCAGACACTGTATGATCACCGAGGCACTTAGGTTCATAGTGAATAGTTCAATTATTGTGAATGAGCTTACGCTCAATGGTTATTCTTATAATAAACAAACAAACAAACAAACAATCTCCATCATTGACTATGGCCTGGTGGTGTATAGTGCTGTCTTTGACACTACTCTTAAATGGATCACCACAGCGTTAAACAATGCCTGTAGGCTAATAACAGGAGCACACCGACTCACCCTTACATGCGACTTGTACGCTCTAACTAACTGGCTGCACAGCATCAGCCAAAAAATACTCTAGCAGATGCTTGAAAACCAGGGACTTGACTTGACTTGACTTGATATTTTGATCAGACTACAACACAAAACATGGGCCAAAGTTCAATATGACCAATATGGATACACTACCCCTCCATTTCAAACTAACTTAGGCATTAGGCAAGGTTGCCTCTTGGTACCTACCCTATTTAATATTTATATTAATAGCATACTGGAAAGTCTTTCCAACCTTCATTATCATGCCCCAAAAATCCTAGAGCAAAGAACTAATTGTCTTACATACACAGATGATATAGTGCTCATATCAGCCTCATCACTTGGATTTAAAAGAAAGCTGGAGACCAGCCCGGTGGCGCTAAGGGTTGAGGCGCTGGATGCCACACCTCATTCCATGCTGGCAACCCGGGTTCGGGAACAGACTCAGGTCTCCAGGGGTCGGCAGGGGCAGGGAGGGATTGAGCATCTGCGGTCTGCTGTCCCTCTCTGGGGTGGGGGGTTCTCAGTTGTCACCGCACTAGTGACCTCTGGTGGAGGCTGGGGGTGGTGCATGCTCACTGTACAGTAGGGGGATGTGCTTGGGGCATGGCGCTGGGGGTAGTGCACGTGGATACATGCGCGGTCCATCTATTGGCATCATTGCATGCCCCAGCACACATCAGGTTGAATAGGGGAAACTAGTGGCACTTGGTCGTGGTGGCTTGATGGCCATTTAAGGGACTGCCTGGAACTGGGGCACCACCACACAATACTGGATCCTGTGTCAGTGGGGAGTAGGGGTCTCCCTGCCGCCACCGCTGGGGCAAGCCACGGGGTAGATGGTGGTGGGGGCTTCATTTGGAGCCAAGGCGGAACCGGACGGCAGCCAAAGGTGGACAGATGTCAGGATGTGAATGCAGACCTGAGGCCACACAAAGTAAAAAGCAGTGACTAAAAAAAAAAAAAAAAAAAAAAGCTGGAACACTTTGCAGTTTTATGCAAAGATAAAATGCTAAAGTTAAATCTAAATAAAACTAAGATTGTCATCTTTGGAAATAAATCCAAATTATCACCTAAATTCTGGGTAGAGGAGGATAAATTAGAAGCGGTAGATCACTATGATTACCCAGCAGTTAGATTAGCACAAAATATAACATGGAGTAAACATACTAAACTAATTCAAACCAAAATGAAAACTGCTGCCAATGCCCTCAAAGTATTTAATACAAAGATGGGCAAAACCATGGTCAGGGGTATACTGAGGGTAATAAATGCAAAAATGAAGGCAAGCAAATTATATGCTTCTGAGATTTGGGGCATAACTAATTTACTAGCCATAGAGACTATTCTCAATAAATTATACAGATACATTCTTATGGTGCCTTCTGGGACACCATCCTGTATCCTTAAATTGGAACTGGGACACTATTCCATGCTCTAATTAGTTAGAGAGAGACAGATTATTTTTCTTTAAAAATCATTTCTTCTCCCAGATACTCGATTACCTAGAATATGCTTGGAGGAGGAAATAAAGTACTCAACAATGGGTTATGCCTGTCCATCCATTCAGTTAATTAAAAAAACTATCTTCCCTTTAGATCTGGGTTAACTATCTTCCCTTTAGATCTGGGTTATCTATTATATAATTTATACACAAGACCATGGGAAAAAGTAGTCACCTCTGTTAAGATTAGACTAAGGGATTTGAATCTAAGTAAATTATTTACTCAACTTTCCACACTAAAATTACACAACTGGTACAGACGGATCAAGACCTCATGGGTCTTTGAGTGTTATTTGTCTAAAATGACTAATTCCAAGATGTATAGAATATTTACTAGATTCAGAATAGAGGTATATAATGCTCAGTACATTCACCATAGACAAAATAGGCCTAATGTTATAGACCCATATTGTAAATGTGGCTACAAGACATCTGATGACCTCAGACATGTGGTCTTATCTGCCCCCTTCAGGAAAAAAAACAGGAAGTGATGGCTGTGGGCTGTAATAGGTTGTCTTGATCTCCCCCCTGATAAAATGGTGCTATATCTCTTTACTCCCCTGGATCCTAATGTCCTACAGAAATGTGTCAGATTTCTGATGACAACCCATTTGTAATTATTTTTTCTTGCAGGATTGGAATAGCCATCTAGCTATCAATTGCCTTCAAGTAATGCTGATTTTATCTTATTGTTGTTAATGAAATTGAAAATTGTATTGTATTGACCAATTCTGTGATTTTTTTATTATGATATTTTATTACATTTTATGTGATTTTGTACGTTTAGAATATTGTAATGGCTATTGCCGACCACTCAAAATGTTTGTACTTATAACTGGCTGCACCTAAAGGGCAAGATGAAGTACCAGACCTGTCTCTTGGCTAAGAAAACCTGTCTAGGCTTAACCCCCCAGCAATCCAGAACCTCCTTAATCTAATGACCAAACCCCAATGGACTCAAGGCATGACTAGACAGTCCTACCAGGTCCCTCTCTATCGTACCTCTCAAGGACAACAGTCCTTTGCATACCGCATCCCCAATTGGCTAAATGCCCTCCCCTGGGACATCCTGGCTGAACCTAAACTTGGCTCATTCAAGAGTAAGCTATGCCAACACCTCACCGCACTTAATAGCTGTGACTGCCCTCCCTAAGCAGGGAACTCCCCAGTCACAAGAGCAAACTCCACCTACCCCTCAATGCATTTAGCAGCAGTGCCTGCCATCCTCAATAAACATCTCCACCTCCCCTACATCATCTCCCTATCCCCCCTGCCTTGTTCCCACCTGTACCGCCCTCCCCGCTACTCCCTCCTTATCCCTCTCCCTCTCTTGCCCCCCTTGCCTTCTTACTCACCCCTTCCTTCACCTACCCTACAACCAGACAAAGTTATCATTTGACTGATTCGCTATTGTCTGTTATAATGTTATAATGTATACACCTACTTTGTTTTTTATGTTATTTGAATTATCTGTCTAAAGTTTCAAGTTTATCACTGACTGACTCCTGAAAGCCTGTTAAATACATAATACCGCTGTGTCTTATTAAGTTCTTTTGGAATTGTATGTCTATTGTGTTTCTCTGATGAGGAACCTTTGTAAAAGAACTGCTACCTCAAAGGTACTATAATCCAAGACTTTAAATAAATAAATAAATCCAGTCATAGTCTGTAGCTGAAGGCCTAACACATGTAGCAGCAGTTGGGATATCCGGTTCTACCATCTCAGAGAGCTGCAAAATGGTTTCCGTGGGTTAGAGAGTGTTGTTCACTGCCTCCCTGGCATTTTAGCATGCTAACAACCTCAGATATTCTACCAAATACCAGGACACCATATGGTAATCCCATTTGCCCCTTGTGGACAAGTCTGAGGACTTTGGCATTGCCACCATGCTTGACCCACTCTATAAGCTTGGGCTGGAGTCAATAATAGAAAGTGGCCAATGGAAGGTACAAAACTTGACCGAGCTTCTTGTCAGAAGGGTAGACAGGGAAAAGATGCTGAACTCCCATGTATCTAGGGCACTGGGTGCTGTTGCTACCAACACCACCACCACCACCGCATCGGTGACATCACATGGGAAAAGTAAGAAAACGTGCAGCCAAAAACAGAAAATGACCAATCCCATTTGGGATGTGTTAAGTGAAGTTGGAGTTGCTGCCATGAAAGAATAGGAGGAGGAGCACAATGAGGTAGCAGGACTGCGAGCAGCACAACACATGGTCAACTGTTATTTGTCAGACCAAAAACACCTTGCCATTGCTAACAAGCCCTTGTTGTACTGGGCAAGCAAGGTCACAGAGTGGCCAGCACTGACCTAAGTTGTGATAAAATACCTTGGCTGCCAACCCTTGAGTGTTAGTGTTGAATGTGTGTTCAGTTCTGCTGATGCCATTGTGCATGACAAGTGCACTAACCTGACACCCAAAAATGTTGAAATTCTAACATTCATCAAAATTAATCAGGCCCACATTCTGCACAAGACAATAACATCCATATTCATACTACATCATGACAGTGGATCTTCCAAGGACGATGAAGAGCAAGATTCGTTTGGATCTGGAAAGAGGAAATTGTCTACTACTACTACTACCACCACCGAGGTTGATGACTCATTAGTAGAGCGTGAATTCCCATCTGGTTAGAACTCCAGTATTAAAGACTGTGAAGGCTGCTTCCTGGAAGGTGTTGATAAATGAAAAAAAAAAAGATTTGTGATTTCCCTCCTTTCCCTGCTGTCAATGAAATCCTTAATAGAATACTTCAAGATTTTCTGGCTTTTTTCATTCTTTTTACTGCTCTCCCTCCCAAACTGTTGTGCTGCTGTTTCCTTTTGCCGAATTGATTGCATGCCTCCTCCTCCACCACCACCACAATGAGATGTTATTACAGTACAGACAATGCCTGCTCCAGCCAGCAACACTCCTCACTGCCTCCTCCCCCTTAAAATGAAATTTTAACAGCCAGGCAATGAATGCCAGCTCTACATAGCAATACACTCATCCTCCTCTGGCCCCTCCTCCTTTTGTCTGCTTGGGGCCTGCATTAAACAGCATGGTCCACTCTCTGCACAGATGAAGCCATGGTCCTAAGGGAAAGTTGTTTGGCTTAATCTCATAGCAGTTTTAGTATCTCCATAAATGTTCACCCTACCCCTGAGATTTTGTTCTGGATTTTGAAATGAGCATGAGCAGTGACCCTTGATGTGGAGCACCTATAAACAGTTTTGCAATTCAGAATCGATACTGGGGATGGCACAATCATAGCTGGTTCACAGCAGCAGCAGCAGCAGTACAAGATTTGGAACTGTACAACTTGATGAGCGACCCTTCAGTGATTGAACCAGCAGCACTGAGATTAAGAAAGCAAGTCCTCACTCAGCCCCATCAAGGCCTATTATTCACCATTGTGAAGGTAACACACTGTCACTATGTCTTTCAGTCATTACTGTCATTGCTGCTGAGGTGACTGCAGTCCTTCGCCTAACAGAGGACAAAAAGACATTAATATGTTTTTTTGTCTGTCTTTTGGCCTCCCTGCAGGTTATCCCCTGTTCTATATCCTACACCCTCTGCCATGCACATGGCGAGCAGCCATAGCGTAACTGTAAGTATCATTATGACTTTGTGTTTTTCCTTGTTAAATTTGTATTAGACAGAGTGGTTTATAATATGACATTCTGTCAGCAACTGCTTATATGGACACATAATTTTGTCAGGTGTTAATTGGAATAACGTTTTGACCCAAGTATGATACTGGCATCATGCAGAGGATTCAATAACAATGACAGTCCAACTTAGAAATGTTTCATACACTCAGAATACATGTCACGAGTTTAACAGTAATACAGCAGTATTCAGTCCTTTTGATAGCCAAAAAGTTTTAGTTGTCCGAATCTCTCTCAGTCACCTGGTAGTTGACTCCACCAGTACCCAGCCTCACAGAGGATGAAAGGCCTTCAGACATTGCTCAGAAAGACATTAACATGTTTTTCCTCCTTTCCTCTTGTCTCCCTGCAGATTTGTGTTCCTACACCGGCTCACAGGGACACACAACACCACAGCACAGCCAGCAGCAGTAATGTAACGGTAAGTATCAGCATGGTTTTCTTTTTTTTTTTTTTTTTGTTTGTTTTTCTGTTATTTTTTTTGTTCTCCTTTTTCACAGGTACACAGTGTTGTGCCGCAGTGGTCAAAGGGCCACAAAATAGTTTCTCCTGTGGGGAGTCCACACAACGGCTATGGGTTGCCACCACTGTGGCCAAGTGAAGCAACATAATTTCTCTTTTTTTTTTTTTGAATGTGACAGTTGATGTAGTATAGGATGGAGACTGAACAATGCCTTTACTGGGTGGCCACCACTGCCACAGTGGTTGAGTAAGGCAAAATTATTTCTCTTTTTTTCTTCATAGGTCACAGGTGATGGGTCTGATAGTAGATGGTACTTGGCCTCACAGAAAATGAAAGGCCTTCAAGTTGTTCAGAAACACATTAACATGTTTTTCCATCTTTCTTTTGTCTCCCTGCAAGTTTCAAACACTGCTCCTACACCAGCTCACGGGGACATACCACAGCCCAGCCAGCAATAGTAATGTAGCGGTAAGTATCAGTATGATTTTCTTTTTTTTCTGATATATAAGTTCCTTTTTTTCACAGGTACGCAGTGTGCACTTATTTGAGTGTATTCTAAATAACATTTTCTTGCATTCACAGGTCACCTCAGCAGTGCTGCTATCTCCTCCTGATCCTTCAGACCAGCATTCTAGCCATTATCATCTTCCTCCACCCAGACAACATGCAACAGACAGATGCTGAAAACTACCTAAAATAAGAAAAACAGAAAAAGAAAACAATTACTGTGACATCTGCAAAACTTTTCAGACTGATCCCCCCACAAAAAAAAAATGACCCCATACTTATCTTCCCATGGTTGGAAAATGTGCTGAATTCCAACAGGTCAAAGATGCAGACTGGAACATGATGGCATTATCATCAACCATACTTGAAAATGGAAAAACAGTAAGAAGAAATGGTTAAACAGTAACAACAACTCCCTCCCGCCAAAGAAATAACCCATACTTACCTTCCTGTGGTTAGAAATTAGGCACTAAGGCATGATGGGGTGTTGGTGATACTAGGTTTCCCCCAGGTCAGGGGTGCAGTGAGGCACAAGGCAAAGCCGAGTGCTTTCAGCCCTGTGACCATGAGGGAAACCTAGTACCACTAATGTCCCCGGAGTGCCTTATTGCTTATATAAAATATGCCCATAGGCAACTTTTAAAAAACAAAGTTTTCAAATCCACAAAAAAATATAATAAAATGTAGATAAATTATGTAAAATAACCCCTCCACAGATGTTTTTCACCTGTCCATCATCTGTCTTTTTTCACATTCAATATATTGTGTGATTGCTTACTGTGGAATAGAAGAATTCAAATCTCTGCATTATTCCAGTAGTTGAATGCCCCCCCCCCACACACACGGAATGGTAACATGGAAAACATGAATTCAAAATTCTTCGGAGTTCCATAAGGACACTGACACACACAGGCCTCAGGTGGAGCCACAACCTCAGTTTTATCTGTTGCCAGTTAAGGAGCAGGGAGTTCTCTGGCAAACTGGTAGGGCTAGGAGGTGGATTTTTTCAGGATCATCAAAGAAACATTGGTAATCAAAACTGTGAATAGTACTTAATTATTTTAATTTGTATATGTGTGTAAGGAGGCGCTCTTGAATGAAAATAACATTACGTTATTTACTTACTTAATTTAATTTAAAGTTATTTATGGAAGATTGCCATAACAAATGGGCATAGTAACCTGTATGAGTTGTGAACCAGTCTCCTACCAGTCAAACCACCAAAAAGTACTGTTTTCCATGAAAAAAGTCCTTCTGTCTATGTGCTCCATTTCATTTGCTTAGTACTGCCCCTTTTTAGGGCTGCGATGGCAGAGATCCGCAGACGTTATGCCGTCATCATAGGAAAACAGGGGTCAGCTCTGGAAAGTGACCCTGTGTTCCCCTACAGTGCTTCGGCAACGTCATGACAGTGCTGACTGTACAGTAGCTGTCCTCCATGACGGAGCTCCCCTCCACAGAATGAGCTCCCCCTTCCCACGGAGCACTACTTTATAGGTGCATTTCTGCATTCACTGTGCATGCATGAATATCGCACATGTGCAGTGTCACTGCTGCCACCATGTTTCAAAGGGCAACCGCTCACCACCGCTCCATGACCAGCTCCGATGTCACCATCAGTGCTTCAGTGTTCGCCGCCAGTGCTCCAGTGCTCTACAGGCTATGCTGCCACCACTCTCATACCGGGACAGGTAAGAGCTCGGCACAGCTGTATTGGCTGTGACTAGAATTTGTTTCTCAGTGCTGCAACTCCCAACTGTTACATCATGCAAGGGAAACAAAAAAAAACCCTGCAATTTACTATATCCACAATGCCTCACTATCTAAATTAGTATACAAGCTATTATATTTCTGTACTCACTACAGAAATAGGAGACTACATCTCTCAGTAAAGAAGTCTTGTGAGCTAGATACTGTATGCACAATGCCTCATTTTGAAAATAAACATGAGAACCTATATTGTAGTAGCCACTACAGAACTAGGAGACTACACCTCTCAGTAAGGAAAATGGAAAACTTCCTATGGTACCCAAAATGCTTTGCTATGTACATCTACATATTAGGTGACATACTGCAATCACCACTACCAAAATTAGGAAACTGCACTTCTGAGTAAGGAACATATAAGTCAACTTTATAATCTACCCAGAATTCCTGGTTGCTGTATGCAAATCTGTATATTTGTTGTTACACTGCTGTAACCATTACCAAAATAAAAGCTAGCTGATTTAACAAAAAGGGACAACTTTATCTCAAAATGCAGTTAAAATAATAAATTTAAATGTTTTCGCAAGTTGTACTGTGATTCTTTTTTTTTTTTATTTTATAGTTTTAACATTTTTTCTACATGTTATAAATGCAATAAGACACTTTAGGGATGTCTAATTATGCTATAATTGCGCTTTGCAATTATATGCCCCTCTTGAAAACGGGCAGTGAAAATGCCAAAAAAACCTTTGAAAAGCAAAGCTGAGATTCTAAGCATGTACATTGAGCATTACCACTACTGCGCATGCTCAAAATCTCGGCTCTGTTTTTCAAAGTTGTTTCTCTCCAGTGCTTTCATTCACTTTCCCTCTTATATTGAGCATGCAGCCAGTGAAAGTGATTGATGGCTCCCTTGCATGACATCATTCTGGGGGCATGGCCGCAAGCTAGCACGCAGAAAAAACTGGAGGGCAGACAGAAACAAAGCGCTGATAAAACATCATAGAAAATGATTATGACAGATTTTTTTTTTACAGAACAAATAGCTTCAACATCTGAAGCATGGCTGGCAATGGCATACTATGGGAAAAAGGCATTTGGGGAACTTCCATAAATCACCTTAATGGACTTTTCATTTTAGGGCCGAGTTGAAGGTTTTTATATATGAGTAAAGGTTGCAGCCCTGTTTGTGATGGAAATCAGGGAGTGAGTGGCTTATGAATTCTGTATGTGACTTGTGAGTTGCTCTGGTTGGCAGGGACTTGTTTTTAGCCATTAGTAGTGCTCTCTGAAGGTAATAGCTAGAACCAAAACTCAGCAAATCAAAACACAGGGATTTCCTTGCCCATTTGATATATGTGCTTAATTCCACAGTAAAAGACATAGACTGGAACATGATGTAATCATCGACAACAACACCTGCAAATACAAAAACAGTAAGAAGAAATGGTTAGACAGTAAACAACACCCCTTAAAAATTGGAAAGATAAAAAAATACCTGTGGTAGTCTGTGACTAGAGCCACACCGGACACCAGCTATCAGTTATCTTAGCAGCACATAGCAGCAGCACAGCTGCTTTGCCTTTCAACATCATTTTTCCAAGAGACAAGAATGATAGCCAACTTCTCTTTCTTGACCGCTTTTTCCCAGAATTTATTCAACAACAACAGCACCACCACCACCACCAGCAGCAGAGCAAATTCACATTGAGATTTCTCATTTATAGACATCTTGAGAATTTTAGCTTGACATAGCAAAGTTTTCTTTCTCACCCATGTCTTTCCCAGATTTATTGAACAGCAGTTCCAGCTTTTGGGTAACGGGTCAATATAGTGTGGAGAGAACTGCGCATGTAATACAGTGCTATAAGAAGGGCTAATGGTTCTATGGCAACAAGGTTTTTTTAGCGTGCGGTAAGAACCGCTATCCCTGTTGCTGTAGGCTGCCAGTAGGGAAGGTAAAGGATGCCACCAGTGCAATACCTGGCCAAGCCACTCCTGTGCTGGAGTGGCTAGACCACCTGTCTCTGGCAGCGTAGAGGACCTGAGTCTGTGGTTCAGTTCTTCCCAGCTACCACTCTGCTGCAAATTTTTTTTTTAAATGTTCTTGGTCTGATTTTGTTTATTTCCCCTGAAATCCATGACCCCCTGGAGTAGATTATAATTAATATGAAGGGTGGGGGCAAAGCCCCCCATCTCTGTGGGTGCAGGGGACAGAGCCCTCTGCAAAAACTAAGATATTCCTCTGGTGTGTGCTTTGTTTGTGGTGGTCAGCGTGTTGTACCAACGTTATTTTGCTGCATGCTGCTTTGCATGTGGCATTGTTGATGTGCATGGTTTTGACCACAACATTATGACCCCAGGCCCCAGCTTTGGAGGGGGGTGGCAGCACAGCACCATGTAATGTAGAAGCAGGTCGGGACATGCATTTTCACATGGTTCTTCACATTATAATTCTGGGAGTGCTGCAATTCAGCCTACTTTATTTTTCTGTAGCATTTCTAGTAATGTTCTGCAGTGAAGGCTGGGGGGGTGGCAGCGCAGCACCATGTTATGTTATGTAACAGCAAACATCCGTTTTAACATGGTTCCTTGCATTATAATTCTGGGAGTGCCACAATTCAGCCTACTTTATTTTTCTGTAGCATTTCTAGTAATGTTCTGCAGTGAAGGCTGGGGGTGGCAGCGCAGCACCATGTTATGTTATGTAACAGCAAACATCCGTTTTAACATGGTTCCTTGCATTATAATTCTGGGAGTGCCACAATTCAGCCTACTTTATTTTTCTGTAGTATTTCCAGTAATGTTCTGCAGTGAAGGCTTTGAGTGGGCCATTGCAGCACCATGTTATATTATGTTATGTAGCAGCAACATACATTTTCACATGGTTCTTCACATTATAATTCTTTCTGGGAGTGCCGGATTTTGGGCTACTTTAATTTTCAGTAGCATTTCTAGTACTGTTCTGAGGTGAAGGCTGGGGGGAAGGGGGCAGTGCAGCACCATGTAATGTAAAAGCAAGTAGGAACATACATCTTCATGTGTTTCTTCACATTATAATTCTGGGAGTGCTGCAATTTGGCCTACTTTATTTTTTAATAGCATTTCCACTACTGTTCTGCAGTAGTGGAGTACTACAATGCAGTAACTGATAACATTTATATCTTGTAGTTGGCAGTACTTCTGTGCACTAAAGTGCTTGGCAACACAGACCGTCCGAGAAGGACAGTACTAAGCCAGCCAGCCTGACATATTTTTTCTGGTTATTGAGAAAAACCTTAGAAAAGATAGTCAGAATTGGAAACAGAAAGAAAGGAAATGTGTAATGTAGTAGAGAGGAGACAGGTCAGGAGACACAGTGTCAGAAAAAGAAACATTGGTAGGAAAAAAACATTTTCGTTGTTTTTCTTTTTTGTGTTTCTTTTGAGTTTTTTTAATTTTTGGAAGGTAGAAATGAAACTGATAGGAAAGACTGCACTGAAGTAAGTGTATAAGACTATAAGAACATAAAAGGAAATAAACAGATTAGGTGTATGGAGGGTTGTGGCCAGGGGACAAAGGGTACCAAAACAGCTGTCACTGCATCCCTTGCTGCTGGTTGTGGAGCACCTGTGACACCATCTCCTTCTGCTCCGCAGCCTGATGGGAGAGCTCCCTCACTGCCCTGCGGAGCTCAAGCACTTCCTGCTGGGTGGATTTGGAAGGAGCAGCAGACAGTCTCTCACTTTCAGGTGCCCCTGCCCCACACCACTCAACTGCTGGTCTGTCTCATAGTACTACTCTTTTCCCCCACCTCCTCCTCCTCACAACATTGCTTACATAGCTGCTTCCCTGCTTCAACACCTTCTGCACCCCTCTGACCACATTTCTCTTTTAAATGATAGGCCCCACTCTTTTGGGTGCCTTCCCCGAAGGTGGGTGTGTTGACCACCTGTGCCAACATGGATGCCAGGTTTCCCATGGCATACAACAGTGCAGCACAATTTGCACATTGCCACACTGTTGTCACTGGGGTCCTTCTCAAAAAGGTCCCATACGATGGACTTTGCTTGCTGTGTCTGAGGAGAGGATATTCCTGGTTTCTCCTGCCGGTCCTCCTCCTCCTCCTCCTGCTGCACATGAGCTGGTGGTGATGTTGGTGATTGTCAAACAGTTGGGTTTGTGGCCAAAGATGGAGGTGGTGGTGCCATCACCACCTCACCTTGCTGGGGCTGGGGGTCCTGAACTGTGGGGGGAGTGGTGGTGCTGCTGCTGCTACTCCTAAACGAGGTCCTTTCAACTGGAACCCCAGACATTTACCCCCAGCTGCCTGCATCTCTATCTTCTCCTGTTCACTCTGTCCCTCTCACTCATTTTAAACAACAAAACATGAGTAAACAAAGGAAAAAAGGAACACAAAACCAGAAATAAAACACAGAAATAACTGTTTAAATTAACTCTGTTGAAATCTCTAAACTCGCTAAATGTTAGTAAACAATATCAGAAGGCAGACAAGGTAAAAATAAAGCTAAAAGAAAGCTACAAAACAGTCTCTTTTTTTGTGGTATTTAAGATACTCTTTGCACTCCTGAGTCTCGCGCACACACACACACACACACACTGCAAAAGTGAAACTAGCACAGTGTACCATGTGACCTGCAGGAAGTGTATCGTGTGACCATCAGAGATCTTTCCATCTGACAAGAAATGGCCAGTTTGAGAGCCGACTTTGAGGGAGGCTTTTAATGGCAAAGTTACTGGCAAAGTTACCGGTGAAGTCGTATAGGCAAATTCAGAGGAAAATCTCTGGACTTCGCAGATTGCTCTGCAAATACAAAGCCAGTGACTTTGCTGGAACTTCACCAGTGAATTAAAACATTGCTGCATCTCTAATAACAACACAAATGATAATCTGAAAAAAAGAGGGTAAGAGGTGGAAGAGAAAAAAATACAAAAAGGGCAACTGTCCATATTAAGGGGGGAGAAAACAAAAGAAATAGGACATCCACCTCCATTGGGGGGGAAGAGAAAACAAAAGAAACAAGACAACCACCTGTACTAAAGGTGGGAAGGAAGAGAAACACAAAAGAAACAGGGCATGCATTCGTATTAAATGGAGATGAGAAAATAATAGAAAGAAGGTAACCACTTAAAGGGGGTAAGTGTACAAGAGAATGGGTAAAGGTCTGTATAAAGGGAAGGGGAACAAAAGAGAAAGGGCACCCTCTCCTGAAAACAAAATAAAACAAAAATCCACCCCCCCCCATGAAAACAAAAAAAGATCACCCCATCCCTGAAAACAAAACAATAGCCCTCCCACCCATGAAAAAAAGGGCAACCCACCCATAAAAACAGTAAAAGGGAGCATGCCCGTCCTGCTCTTCAAGGGACTGCAGTTGGTGTTGGTGGTGGCTGCTGACACAGTTTCCACACCAGTGCTGCTGGCAGGCCTTTAATGGCACTTGTGTTCTGATGAACCTTGCAGGTACAGTCTTCACTTGCTGCAGTATCAACCTTAGCAGGATCCACTCTGGTCAGCTGCAGGGGCAGGCTCAGGCAAACACACGTCACTCACTGCAGATGTGTAGCTAGATGATATCATCATTCAGCACTGTGTGCAGCAGCCTGGGTAACATGTGAGGGCAATGGTGTTGTAGTTGTGTGGGCACCTTACACACTGTGCATTGTCAGCACAACACAGGTGAGAGATGCAGAGCCACCTGGAGGCACCCCCCCATCCCAGCAGATGCTAGTTCCATCCCTAGGTACAGGGTTTCCACTCATGCAATGCCAGTGTAGAGTAGTGGCCCTGCAAAGACAAGTTTAGTCCAAGTGTATGCATGATCCTGCCCACGTGCAGTGTAGTAAGCATACCCTGGACATCACTGTGTTGGTTAGACACTACCAACTATGCATCACAATGCCAATCACATATGGTAAGGTACATGCAACACCACCAATGGCCCCCCACCACTGACCCTGTGCCCCATACTCCCATCTTAGTTGCAATGCAATGGTAGGACACTCTGTGCATATGGCACAGGTGGTGGCACTGATGCATGCATTTCTGGTGCTCCTGACTAGCCCGCTATTGCTGGCTGACTTTGGCCTCTCCCTGCATCTGTGGAGGAGGACAAAGGAGGTGTGATCAATAGAATGCAGTGTAATACACGGCACAGTACCATAAACCCTAACCACTACACCTGCCTATATACTGGTACTGTGCACCAACATTCAGATGTGCATGGCGTGGATGGACAGGACTGTACAGGGCCATGTCCTACCACTGTGCACAGTCATGGCACCCCCCCACAAACAGGTAAGCCAGGGCACAGACAAAGCACCAATGCTACTTCTTACTGTTGTAGCTATGGTCTAGCACTGTGTATATGTAGTAGCTATATCCAAATGTCCCCACCACCCCTTTCCAACATACCCATACCTGTCTGCGACAGGCTATAAATACCTTGTAGCACACAATATGGTGCATGTAGTCACAGGCTGCATACAACCGGCACAGGAAGCATACCTGTGCAACAGTAGGGGAGGCCATTGTACCGTAGGTGTAGTCCAACACAAGAGTTGATCCAAGCATGGTACACCCTGTGCTACATAGTAGTACATCATGCATTGCATGTCATATGTGACCAGCACACATAGTACAGATCACAGACATTGTGCATGGATCAGACAGTGGCCTCTGTGGGGTGCCATTTGGTACACCTGTCACCATAGCTATATGTAGACCACATGTCACATGACAGAGACATATGCCCTGAGACTGCAACCATGTCACAGTGTACCCACACAACCCTGGTGCCATTGCCGGTGCATGCCTTATTGATTCCAAGCGGTTATGTAATGTACAAGGCACCAGGGCATGTACTGGGAACTTTGTCCTATACACCTTTATTATTAAAAGCAGGCTATACAGTGGTGCAGATCCCATAGAACAGAGGCAATACAACAGGGACATACTCAGGTACAGTGCACAGTTCCTCAGGAACAATAACACAGAGGTCTCTTGGTAGTGAAACATTACTGCACACTTCTCACAACCCAAACCATACATAGAGCCATCTGTATTCACCTGGCCTTGGCACTGTGTCACTTTCTGCTATTGCTTGTAGCTGCTATAGGCAGTGTGGCTCCCTCCAGTTCAGGTCATTGTACCAGTGCATATACTGGTCACCGGTGTGGGTGACCCCTGTTCAGCATGCAAGGCACCTACCCACAGAGACCCACGCCTCACACCTGGGCCTGTCTGCATCTGCCCCCTCTCCCAGGAGCTGGTCCTTTCTGGCCATCACAAGGTCTGCTAGGTAGGCCAGCACTGTGGCAGACCACCTGGTGTCCCTCTACAGCACTGGCTTCATCCTTCTGTCTGTCATGGTAGTGGCAGTGTTTCAAGTGATTCCAGTCTTTACACTCGGTTACTGAGAGGTGCCTGGCTCTATGGGTATGTCCCTCTTTTGTGTTGTACATTTTGACATTTGCACCATACTGATGTTGATTAGTGCAGTGCTATGTGTTTATTTTAGTTTAGTTTATTTATTTCACCAGGAAAAGGCTCAATTGAACAAGCTCATTTACAAGGAGATCCTAGGTAGGACAGCATACAATAAAAACTTGACACTATAATGTGCCATATTTAGAAAGATACACACATAGCACAAGAATTGTTAGAAAAGATGTTCAATACAATATACACAGAATGAATATAAACTATAGTACAGCATTTTATAAGCAAGCAATAACACACAACAAGGTGTGGGTTATCTCCTGATAAGAGCATGCCCAGGTGTGTTATGAGGCATGAGGTGCTTGTGCTGAGTGCCTTATGCACCAGGGTGTGCTCTTATCAGGAGATAACCCACACCTCGGAGTGTATTATTGTGCTTATAAAATGGGTCCCACAGCAAAAAAGCTAATTAAAAAGTGTTCATAAAATGTCAACAGAAAAGGAGTAAAAAAAATATGATATTATAGGTAAAAAGAAAAAGTAGTCCTTGTCATTCACTGTATTAGTAGAGGACATCTTTGATTAAAATTAAGTTGGGGCTTTTGTGTTTGTTTGTTCCTCACCCCCACGCCCCACACAATTCTTCAGAATATGCTTTTTTTTTATTTGGGAGTAAATGAGTTTTACTTGCAGGAGCTGGAGCCAGTGTATCCCTTGCAGCCCATATTTAGCACTTTTGTGATAGCACTTCCCCAATCCCATTTTTGACTGCTCGCTCTGCCATTATATTGAAAGCTGGAATGTGTTTGAAAAAAGAATAAAAATACACCATTATCTGAAAGAGCTGGAGGGGGAGTGGGTCTTGTGATCCAGTGGAAACATGAGTAAATGCTCAATGAGTTCTACGTAAAGGAGTAGGAGCAAGCGTGTGCTACTATGGTTACCATGATGTCCCCCCCCCGAATTCATTTTTGTTGTTTGTTTGTTTTTTGTTTTTTTCCTTTGGTGTTTCCTCCTGAGTTTGTCTTATACTATGAGTCCTTACTTTAATTTACATGTTGCATTTACTCTGACTGGCCCACTTGACTCTGTGCAAGCAAATCAGTCAGTGGGCGCCATACAGAGCAGTTTCCTCCTTCACAGTATTTGAAACCATTACATGTCATCTGTGCTGCCATTGCCAATGTGGGATTTTTACTTTATTTCAATTAGTTTGTCCTTTGTGGAGGGAGGGTGGACCGGAAACAGGAGACAGCAGATGCTAACCAAATGGACGAGAGACTTCATATTTGGATACAGTCAGTGTGTTTACTGCTCTTGGGTGTGTGCGGTTTCTTGTAGTGGGACCGAGAGCCATACACATGGTACTGAAAAACAAGCAGTGAATAAAGTTAAATGAGAGGTACAAAACATTGAAACTTTTTTTATTGTGCTGTGGGGGGGGGGTTATTGAATACATTTTGTGCCATGTATGTTTGCCTTTTGGTGGTACCGCTGTGACGGTGTAGCCGCTGTGAAACTGTCTGATGCAATTGGAAATGCAGTGATTTCACATTGTGATTCATTTTCTTTGGCATAAGTAGTACCAGTTGCCAGTATATGTCCTGATAAGGACATAGTAACTGGTACCTTGTAGCCAATCAAAACATAGGAAATGTTCAACCCATTTTATAAGTCATAGCAAGAGAAAGAGAGAGAGAGAGAGACAGAGAGTGCTAAGTGCCAATCTAATACAAATTATGGGCATCCTGTTGTACATGAGGGTAGACTGTGGCATACATAAATGTGATTCATGAGGACGTTGCTCTAGAAAAAGTGTCAGGTGGGTACAACAGTGTACAATGATATTCATATGTTTATACTCATTACTGGTACAAGAAAGAATGCTATAATTTCTTAAAAGGGATTTAAATATACTGAGGCTAGTTATGCTGGTGAGTTTTAGTGAGTTTCGCAGGCTGTTCCAAATTGTAGAGATAACATTGCTGATAGCTCTTTTACTATAGTGTGTAGCATATTTTGGGATATCAAGGTGAATATAGCTGCTTTTCCTTAATGCATAGCTAATATGAGACCAGATGGCAAGATCTGAGATATAATGTGGTAGATTTTTGGTTATTGCTTTGTAGGCCCAAATGTATAGGTTTGTAAGCGTCCTTGAAGTTAGAGATGACCACCCCACCTTAGCATCTAGTAGGCAATGGTGTGTTCTGGGTGCTGAGTTAGTAATAAAATGAAGGGCCCTGTGATAGAGCACTTCTAGTTTGTTTAGGTTTTTTGAACAGTGGCTATAAATCAGGTCTGCATAATCCATGAGGGGAAGAAAGGTGACTTACACTAGTCTTTTTCTAACATCTATTGGGAAGCAGTTCTTGTTTCTATAAAAGAAGCATAATCTTATTCTTAGTTTTTTGCATAGATCTTTGATGTATGTGTTGAAGGACATGCATCTATCAAGCCATAAACCAAGGTATTTTAAATTGTCCACCACTTCAAGTGAGACTCCTAAGAGTGTGGTTATAGTGGTAGTTGATAGAGTAGGAGGTACCATGTTAGAAGATGAAAAAAAACTCATATGTATTTTGACTCTCTGCAGGGCTAAAACATATTAAATTGTGCTTTGTTCTGTAATATATTGACAGTTCTCTGATATACTGTGACAGACAGAAAGTAGTTGGTGCACTAAAGCTTCGTGGTACTACAACACCCGAAGCCAGTCTTTAAAACTTTTAGTTTTTGCCTATGCAACATTTTATTTGCTGCTGAAACCAATATCTTTACTGACAAACCTGATTTCTTGCCTTTTTAAGGCTTTAAACTAAATTTTGGGCACTTTGTTGGCAAGGCAAAACCGAAGCTTAACACATAGCACTTCCGTTTTGCATAGTCAAAACACCTCCAGAGAGTGCGCGGGGTCATGCAGGAGACGCATTCAGAGACTCACACATCTAGCGCAGGTTCACTGTGTCTCCTGTGGAAACTGGGGAATAGGGGCACTAGTATAAACCCAGGGGGTAAGTAATACTACAAGTATAATACCTCGATTAAACTGCTTTATTTTCTGTTCATTGTAATAAAGTAAGGTCACTATATAAAACTAAATAACTGCGTGATACTTGATTTATTAGTATTGTATTGCAATGGCAACACCTGATAACTGCTTCCAAAACTGTGGCATGTATAGCATAGGAGATCAAGAATGGGGTTACACCTGTGATAACTGTGTCTTAATATCTACACTTCATGATGAAATACTGAATTTACGAACTAGAATGGCAGTTAAAACTGACATAAACCATTTAGAAGACTATATTTACTCTATGGTAACAAAATTTGAGACTAGTATATTAAGGGTATATTCTGACACCAAAAACAGTACTATTCAAGTGCAGACAAATTGTTCACATCCAACGGGAACAGACGATTCTTGGGCATTAGTACCACTAAACAGAAAAACAAACAAACAGAAGAGGTGGTCAGATCTACTCCAGTACTCCACAGTTGCTGTTGAGTAATAGATTTGACCCATTACAACAAACAGATGACTCCACCTCACATATTACAGAGCAAATTATCCCAAGCCCATTAATATCACCTTCCACAGCAGACTTCAAGTCATCAAACCTTATAACTAATCCCAGAAAACAAATCCCATTGCAACCTAGGTCAATTCAGGTGAACAACATAACTAACCCTATAACATCCCACAATCCTAAACCAGTTTTTGTCTTGGGAGACTCAATAATAAAGCACACTGACAGACTAATAAGCAACCCTGATAAGGTTAACCGTACGTGTTCCAGCTTTAGAGGGGCAAAAGTCTCAGACATTATGTCCATGGCCAAATCTATACTAAATAATGTCCCCAAAAACATTAGTAGTGGTCCATGCAGGGACAAACAACATCTACAGCAATACCCTAACTGAATTAAAAAAGGATTTTGTAGCCCTAAATAACATATTAGTGGAAAAGGGATGTGATATATGTTTTTCCGAAATTCTTCCAGTACCCAGAGCTACTTTAGGCATCACAAACAAGATCAAAGCCCTAAATAAGTGGCTCAGGAAGTGGTGCCTAAAACAAAACATTAAATGTCTAACACACTGGGAAGACTTTTTTGATAGACCCTCCCTCTATTGTTGGGACGGTTTACACCTGAGTAGAAGAGGGAGTACAATTCTTGGGAAAAAAATCTCAACACTCATCCATAAAGCTTTAAACTAAACACCTTGGGGGAGAATGAACTTATTTCCACGTTTCTTACAAACACAAATAACAATTACATAGTATGTAACATTCTCTCATTAAACGTAAGATCCTTAAATACCATTAAACTGACTGAACTAGAGACCAAAATTATTAATCACAATATTGACATCATTTCAATTACAGAAACTTGGTGGGATACCGATTCTGCTTGGACAAAGCAGATATCCGGGTTCAAACTTTACCATAAAGACAGAACACATAAAAAAGGTGGCGGAGTATGCATGTACATTAGGGATCATATTCCCTCTTTTGAAAATACCATCTTAACTAATACAGAAAGTCTTTGGGTTACAATTCAGTTTAAGGGACAACCACAGCTATTGTTAGGAACATGTTACAGACCACCGAATGAAAACCTTGACTACACCAATTTACTTGTGGCTGAAATAATAAACATTGCAGATGATAATAATGTCATAATAATGGGTGATTTTAACATGCCAAATATTGATTGGGATAACCTAAATGGTAAAACTGAAAAAACTTTCCTCACTGGAATAATCAATATGGGTTTAGATCAACTCATTTCAGAATCCACCAGAGGAAATAACATCTTGGATTTGCTTTTTACCTCAACTGATATACATATTTCTAATTCATCTCTGCTAGACCCTCTTGGAAACAGTGATCATAAATCCATATTTTTCAGCATACCCCAACACCAACAATATGTAAGAAACACTATATCACTCAAACAATACGACAAAGCAGATTTCAAACTAATTAATAATCACTTAAATGATATAGATTGGGAATATACTCTTTCTTCTTTATCAGCTGAGCATGTCTGGACCAAGTTTAAGGAAATTATACTGAATCTAGAATCTAAATATGTACCAACAAAAAATAAATATAACCCAAAAGGATACATTCCCAAATGGTTAAATAATAACATTAAGAAACTAATTAAGCATAAAGAAAGATGTTTTTCGAGACTAAAAAAAACCCCCAAATAATAAAGAAAATGTAATACTATATAGGGATTCTGTAAAAAAGCTTAACTCTGCAATTGTGAAATCAAAACAAAATCTAGAATTCAGAATAGCACACACAAAAAATGACCATAAATCACTATATTCATACTTAAGCAAAAACAAAGGTAATACAAGACAAATTGGACCATTAATAATCAATAATACACCAACAATATCTGATAAAACTACTGCTGATCATCTAAACAAATAATTTTGTTCTGTTTTTTCACATACAGACACAGCTCAGTCTATAATAACCAAACAACCAAATAATCATAATCATTTGATAACTACTAATCAAATTAAACTGGCTTTGAAAACCCTAAACAAAAATGGAAGTTCAGGACCAGATATGATTAGCCCTAGATTCTTGGTAGAAACTACTGATACAATATCTACACCGTTGGCTATTATCTTAAACAAATCTTTAAATGAATCATCAGTTCCCACTGACTGGTTGACTGCATATGTAACACCAATCTTTAAAAAGGGGAATAGATCAGATGCAGAAAATTACAGACTCACTTCTGTGCCATGTAAAATATTAGAAAAAATAATTAGAATTCTAATGGAAGACGAACTATCATACCTAAACCTTCAAGACACTACACAATATGGTTTCAAACAGGGATATTCAACAACTACTAACTTAATTGCCTTCTACAATCAAATTCACAACAAATTAG
The DNA here is from genome assembly GCA_016271365.2 of Neoceratodus forsteri. Classification (NCBI taxonomy): domain Eukaryota; kingdom Metazoa; phylum Chordata; order Ceratodontiformes; family Ceratodontidae; genus Neoceratodus; species Neoceratodus forsteri. Next base: position 1,321,738,537 of record CM028130.1, read on the forward strand.
ATGTAAGAATCCCCATGGATGTTATTCTCTTAGATTTCAGCAAAGCTTTTGATCGTGTATCTCACACAAAACTAATCAATAAACTGATATCACTCTGAATTTCTGCACAACTAATCAATTGGGTGAAAAACTGGTTAACAGATAGAACCCAACAAGTCAGAATTAACGGAATATTGTCTGATAGGGGTGAGGTGACTAGTGGGGTGCCACAGGGTTCCGTGCTCGGACCTGTCCTGTTTAATATCTTTATATCTGATATGCAGGTTAGCTCAAACACCCACCTATCAAAATTTGCTGATGACACCAAACTAGGAGGAAGGGTTGATACTCCAGATAATATAAACCGACTGCGTACAGATCTACACCAAATTGAAGAATGGGTAATACTAAATGGTATGGCATTTAACAATAACAAATGTACTGTACTTCATTTTGGTAATAACAATCCAGATTACACTTATAAACTAAATAACATAATTTTAAAAACAACAAAATGTGAAAGAGATCTTGGAGTAATTATTAATAACAAACTATCCTCAAGTGACCACTGTAACCAACTAGCAAAAAACTCAAATGGGCTACTCAGAAGAATAAACCATACATTTGTATCAAAACTTGAAAACTTTATTATTCCACTGTATAGGACCTATGTGAGACCACACACTGACTATGGGTCACCATTTTGGTGCCCATATCTCAGAAAAGACATTGCCACTATCGAAAGCATCCAAAGAAGAGCAACTAGAATGATACCTCATCTGGCACACCTATCATACGCTACTAGACTTGAAAAATTAAATCTCTATTCATCAGAAACCAGACGACTAAGGGGAGATCTCCTATTTCTCTACAAAATCATGAAACAACCTAACATGATGCAACTCTGTGAATTAAATTACACCAAAAGAAAACTAGTTCCCAGATTACACAATAAACAACTAATTGTCCCAAAAGCAAATACTAATAAAATACTACACTTCTTTACAACCAGAGTCCGCAGAATATGGAATAAACTACCCAATGATCTTGTTAATACCACCAACTTCGAGAATTTTAAATTAAAAGTAGATTTATGGTTGAACACCATTGGCAAACAATGATCCACAGTATTTGTGGGAGATACTCTCGATGGGCATCATGCCTCCTTGTATCTCATCTAACCAAGTAATACCAAGTAATTACCTTAGTCTTTTTAGCATTTAGTAGTAACTTTGATTGGAATAAGTTCAGCTGCAATTGATTAAATTCAGATTGCAGATCATCACATACACTGGGTAGGGAGGGTCTAGAGGTGTAAAGGACTGTATCATCTGCATACGAAGGTTAGTGTGAGGTCTAGTGTGGAGTCATTATTTTTTTTTTCTTTGGTTTATGTTTGGTCTTGCAGGCTCAGTAATTAGTTGTGCTAGCCCTAAATCATCGTATTGTGTGTGTGTGTGTGTGTGTTTTTATGAATACACCACTGATCGTACGGTGTGGTGGAGGGGCACAGGTAGTCTGTCCGAGATGCACTAGCACTGTGTTGGGGAACAGGATATAAGGCATTGTCAATGGGACAACACACGTGTGGGATATTACTTGTGCATGCCCTGTCTGTAACACTATATCTGTTTGCAGTGGTGAATAGACCCAAAAGGAGGCTGTTTTAGGTCCATGGTATTGGTATGAGGAACAGCAGGAGCTAGTGTATCATATTGATATGTAATATTCACATGCGTGTGTCTCCCTGGCCCTCCACTATTGATATCATGGATTGTCTGCTTTGTCACATTTGCTGTAGGTCACCTGGGCAGCCCAAGACTGTTGGTTGAGATCTCCAAGGAGTGCTGACCATTTGCTGGTATCCCATTGTGCCTGTCATCTCTTGGGGGAAATCCATAATTGTGCCACATGTGTGTGATCTCCTGTGTGATCACTGGTGGGGGTGTGTGCGGAGTGGACAACACCTAGGGTGTATGGCCACTGAATAGATGGCATGGGTATTTATGCACATTACCCTCGGTCTGCATACTGCCATGGTCAAAACACAGGTATGCACATTACTCTGCAACATCTTTCCCTTCTGTTCTCTCAACAGCTCACTCTATTGTCATGGACACATTTCCTGCTGATGGCCCAGGCCCCGTGTTGTGTGTCCACTAAACAGGTGGCATGGATATCGATGCACATTACACTCAGCCTGCATTCTGCCATGGTCAGTAAACTGCTATGTACATTACTCTGCAACATCACCCCCTTCTGTTCTATCAAAACTCACTCTATCATCATGGCTACCATCCCTTCTGATGGCCCAGGCCCATCTCAGTGGTGACTGCTTTTGCCCCCAACCCTGTGATGTGGCGGAGTCTGGTTCCAGTGAGGAGTAGGAGAAGGGGTAGGATGACAACCACTAGCAATACAATGAAGATGAGACCCTCACTGAGGAGTGGCGAGGAGAGGGGTTTGACTCAGACCATGAGGACTTGCCTTCCCCTATCAGCACACTGACTGTTGAGGCTCAGCCCTCCACCCCCATGCTACCCCCTCCCACTACTCTGAGCACAGCCACAGCTGTACCATCCCCAGACCCCACCACTGGCATGGTCAATGCCCTGCCCCACACTCATTCTCAATGGCCCAGCTACTGCTGTGCCAACCAAGGACTCCACCCCCGGTACTGCCAATGCCATGCTCCTTGCCAATCCCAATGGCCTTTCACTGCTGTACCATCCCAGCCTCACAAACAGTGTTTTACACCAGCCATGGTGCCAATCTGGGCCCCACAATGGTCACAGCTGTAGCTCAACCTTGTCCTCTGGGACAGTCCACAGCAACAGTAGCAAATGGCCAAACAGTCAGCTGCTCCAGTTTGCCATGGTGGCACAGGAGAGTGTGCATGCAGAGTTAGCACATGTACACCGTATGCTACAGGACAATGAGCAGCTTGCAGATGCCCATTATACAGAGCACATGGCAGACTTGATTGGACTGCAGCAGTGAATGGATGCTGGCTTAGCTACATTGACAGCTGCTGTGCTGAAGGCTGCAGCCACAGTCTTGGGCACTGTGGGAGCCAGCTGAAACCCCAGTCATTCCTGTGGTGGCACTATAACCCAACAGCAGATGCCTCAGCATACTGCCAATCCCTGTAGGGCAGGCATCAGGACATTTGCAATATCTAGGATGCCCTGACCCCTGGCCATGGCACACTTCTTGGCGGTGTCAGTAACCCCCAAAGCCATAGCTATGGGCAGCTAACACTGTTCCCATGCTCATCTCCCATTGTGTGGACAATGACCACCCCCCTCCTACCTTCCCGGATACAGCATTTGTGCAGCATCTGACTCCATGGAGGTAGTACAGGATACACCTAGGGTGCACATTGGACCCACATCCCTTATACCACATTAGCCACCTTGTGCCCCCACCTCACAATACTGTTTTCTCATGCCCCTTTGCACCACACCATCTGGATGACATTTTATATTCTTTCACCCCCTTTAACCCCTCCCACCTTGATGGCATGTTATTTTCTTTCAGCTCCCTACTTTCAGTCCTTTGTACTTCCCCCTGCCTGGATGGCAGGTTATTTCCTTTCTTTTCATCCCACTGTACACTCTTCTGCCTGGATGGTGTGCTATTTACTTTCAGCCCCTGGACACCCCTCACCTGGATTGCATTTTTTATTTGTTCCTGACTATCATTATTTTTCTGTCATTAATACAATATTTACATAGATACATAGATACATAGACAGTGTCGGCAGATAAGGGCCTATGGCCCAGCCAGTCTGCCCATTTGAGCTTGTAAGTTCAGTTTGTTTTCCTAGAAGTCTGTTGCCCCTTACCCCTGACCTCCAGAATTCCTTTATGTCTATCCCATGCATTCTTAAATCCCGTGATTGTTTCAGCCCCCACCACTTCCTCTGGCAGGGTGTTCCACTTGTCCACCACCCGTTCTGTGAAGAAATTCTTCCTCACGTTTCCTCTGAATCGTCCTCCCTCCAGCTTCATCCCATGCCCTCTAGTCCTGGAACATCTTTTTCGCTTAAAATAGTGTTTTCCTGCACCCTGTTCCTCCCTGTAAGATACTTGTATGTCTCTTCATAGCCCTCTCTCCTCTTCTCCAGGGAGTACATGTTCAGTTCCTTCAACCTGTCTTCATAGGACTTGTGATGCAATCCATGCACCATCTTTGTTGCCCTCCTCTGAACCTTCTCTACCCTGTCTATGTCCTTACGTGGGTATGGTCTCCAGAACTGTACACTGTACTCAGGTGAGGCCTCACTAGTGTCTTGTATAAGCGAATTATGACCTCCCTTTCCTGCTGGTGATGCCCTGCTATACATCTCAGCATCCTATTTGCTTTACCTGCTGCCTTGTCACACTGTTTCCCTCCTTGAGGTCATCAGAGATGACAACCCCAAGATCCTTTCCTGCTTGGTGCATGCTATATCCTCACCCCCAACTGATATATTGTCAGGGGTTTTGTGCCCCATATGCATTATCTTGCACTTCTTTGCATTGAATTTCAACTGCCAAACCCTGACCATTCTTCAAGTTTCTGCAGGTCCTTCTCATTCTGTCTACACCCTCTGGTGTGTCTACTCTGTTACAGGAGCTTTGTGTCATCAGCGAACAGTGAAATTCTGCCTTCTAGGTCCTGCATAATGTCACTGATGAAGATGTTGAATAGGACCGGTCCCAGCACTGATCCCTGTGGTACCCCACTGGTCACTCTTCCCTCTGTGGAGTGACAGCCATTTACCACCACCCTCTGTGTCCTGCCACCCAGCCAGTTACCTACCCACCACACTACTGTCCTGCCCACACCAATATTCCTCAGTTTGTGTAATAATCTTCTGTGTGGCACAGTGTCAAAGGCCTTGCTGAAGTCCAGATAGGCCATGTCCACTGCCCTCCCCTGATCCACCTCCCTAGTCACCCAGTCAAAAAATTCAATGGGGTTGGTCTGACATGGCCTCCCTGGTGGGGGCTCATGCTGCCTTGGGTCCTGTAGTCCATTGACAGCCAGATGTTCCACCAATCTCTCCTTCAGTAGTGCTTCCATGATCTTCCCCACTACCGAGGTGGGCTGACTGGTCTGTAGTTCCTGCTTCCTCTTTGTTCCACTTTTGTATAAGGGACTACATCTGCTGTCCTCCAGCCTTTTGGTACCTCCCTGTTTCCAGTGATCAGCTAAACAGGATAGCCAGAGTTCAGCCACCACCTCTTAGTTCTTTAAGGACCCTGGGTGCACCTCATCTGGCTCCATTGCTTTATCAACTCTTATTACTTCCAGTTCCTTCAGGACCCTTTCTGTTAAAGGACTTGTGTCCATTTCTGCACCATTCTCACCCCTTGTACTCCCTTCAGACCCATTACCCTCCTCTTTCTCAGTAAAGACTGAGCAGAAATACCTGTTCAAAATGTCAGCTTTACTGTTGTCATCCTCCACGTGGCCCCCATCCTCCCCCTTCAGTCTCACTATCCCTCCCTTTGTCTTTCTTTTTTCACTTATGTACCTGTAAAAGGTTTTGTCCCCTCTACCCACTGATTTTGCAATGTGTTCTTCTGTCTGAGCTTTGGCTTCCCTTACTGACCTCCCTGCCTCCTTTGCTTCTCCTGGTACTTCTCCCTAGCCCCTTCTGCCTGTGTCTTTTGTATTGCCTGAATGCAATCTTTTTGGCTTTCACTTTCTTTGCTACCTCTTTGGAAAACCATAATGGTCTCCTCTTCTTTTCCTCTTGCTAACCTGCTTAATGCATAATTCTGTTGTTCTTGTAATCCCCATTTTAAATACTGCCCACTGTTCCTCAACCCCTGATTCCTGTCCCATTCCCTTAATGCCTCTTTCAAGTATCTCCCATTTTCCCAAAGTCTGCCCCTAAAATCCAGGATACGTGTTTTGTGTGGTTTGCTTCTGCTCTTTCTGTGATTTCAAACCACAATGACTGGTGGTCACTGTTCCCCAGGTGCTCCCCCACTGTTACCCCCATCACACTGTCCCTGTTTGTGAGCACAAGGTCCAGTATTGCCTTCTGCTGATTTGGTTCCATGACCAGTTGCTTAAGGAAGGCACCCTGAAGGGAGTCCAGGATAATTCTGCTCCTAGTTGATGCTGCTGTGGGATGCTCCAGTCCATGTCTGGAATATTGAGTCTCCAACCAGTACTACCTCACCCTTGTCTGCCATCCTTTGGATGGCTAGCATCAACTCCTATCTGTTTCTTCCTCCTGGGCTGGTGGTCTATATACCACACCTGTGCGGTTGGCTGTCCCCATTTTCCTTTCCAGCTTAACCCACAGTATCTCTCCCCCATTTTGTTCCTCCTGGATCTCTGTGGCCCTTATGTCATTTTTCACATATCAGTGCCACTCCTCCTCCCTTCCTGCCTGCTCTGTCTCTTCTGAATATGTTGTAGCCAGATATGGTCATCTCCCAGTCATGGTTATCATTACACCAGGTTTCAGTGATGGCCACAATGTCCAAGTCTGACTGTACCATGACAGCCTCCAGATCTTCCATCTTGTTGCTAAGGCTCCTGGCATTTGTACACATGGCTTTCCATGATTTGACCTCCCTAGACTGTTTCACTGTTCTACTCCAGCCCCTTCCTTGGTTGTCATTTATCCCTGGTTCTCCTTTCTGTCTGCCCTTCTTCTGAATTTTGCCCCTTTTCTGCTTATCCACCTCTTGGGCACTAATCTCCATCTTTTGTACATTGCTTTGCAGAGATAGCCACTCCTCTGGTTCACTGGTTCCACTGCTAGCTGTGGGGGGTGAGCAAGTAGGTACCCTCCTTGCTGGCCTGTCACCCCCCTTTGCTAGTTTAAATGCTTGTCAATGTAGCATTTAAACTTATCATTGAGTGCTTGGATTCCCCTCCAGGATGGATGCAGGCCATCAGGCTTGAACAACCTCCATCCTCCAGGTGGGTCCCAGTCTCCAATGAATCCAAACCCTTCCTCACAGCACCAGTTCTTCAACCATGAGTTAAAGTTCCTGGTGCATGCACTCCTATGCTCTCCTTGCCTCTCACAGGTAGTACTTCTGAGAAGTGACAGAAGTAGCTACTTGCTGAGACCCTCCCAGTTTCCTAAACTCTTCCTGAACTTCCTTTGGCTCCCCATTTGCCAGGTCATTAGTACTTCTGTGGATAATGACATCCAGCTCACCCTCCTGTCTTGCCTTCCCAGTGATCCCAGGATCTTCCTTCCATCCCTCCATGCCGTGGCACCTGGTAGGCACCTCACCTCCCTGTCCTCTCCCTCCTGTGTTCCTAGCTGGATCTCTCTTATGATGGAGTCCCCCACAAGGATTCGCTTCCTCCTCCTCTGGGGTCCACTGCTTTCCCCTCTGAGGTCACCTCCTTGGCTAACCTCCACATCCTTTCCTTCCACTTCTCTGGGTACCTCTATTTGGTTGTCCTCATTTGCCAGTGTAGCATATGAGTTCTTGAGTGGAATAGGATCTGGGATGTGCCTCTGCCTAACTGCTCTAACCCTCCGTGAGCCCACTGTCATCCAAGTGCTCCTTGTTCTTGGCATCCTTTGAGGCAGTGGCATTGGACTGGGTGGTCCCTGGATAGGGGTAATGGTACTCCTGACCCAGTTTACTTCTGCTCTGAGTCTGGCTACCTCATCCCGCAGTCCAGAGAGATGCATGCAGATAGGGCAGCACCTCAGTGTCCAGAAGGTCTGCCTGAATATGGCTGCCCACAGCCACTGCATTGCACCACTCCCCACATTATACTGCAATTCCACTACTTGTCTGCTACTGAAGCTTCCTAGTTCTCTTTATTAATTTGCTGTACTAAAAATCCTGCCACTGATCCTCAGATAATTTTTTTTAAAGAAAAAGAAACCAATAAATAAACAAATGAGTCAAAACACTTGTCGTGCTGAGGGTGGGCTTCTTCCCCCTTATGCCCCTCCTACTTCACACCCCTTACTATACCCTGTGTTTAGCTCCTGTCAATCAGATTTAACAGGGCATATGATTAAGAGTTGGGGGAAGGGGAGGGAGGGGGTGACAATTTGCAGCAATTAAAGACAGCACAGAATTACACCACCACTATGTTTTAAATTTTCAACAGCCCAAAAACAATTATAAGTAAAGACAACAAAGAAAGTACAGTGTCACTAAAAGCCCACAATCTAAGTTTAAAAGAAAAATAGCAATTACCAGTTACTCTAAAGCACTGAATTGAATATGTTTCCTTCCTTCCCCTTCTGGCTTCTTCTGAGAAATTAAAACTCTGCTTGCTACTTTAACTCTGACTAAGCCCCACCTCCAGTTATCACGTAGCTGAGGTCAGAGGCCAGACAATTAACACCCTTCACCCAACTACAGGGCAGTCAGACAAGCCAAGATAAAATTTGCAGCAATTAAAGACAGCACAGAATTACACCACCACTATGTTTTAAATTTTCGACAGCCCAAAAAACAATTATAAGTAAAGACAACAACGAAAGTATAGTGTCACTAAAAGCCCACAATCTAAGTTTAAAAGAAAAATAGCAATTACCATTTACTCTAAAGCACTGAATTGAATATGTTTCCTTCCTTCCCCTTCTGGCTTCTTCTATTTAAAATCATACAGCCTCCTGTGTGGTCTGTACACTGTTTGGGTCCAAAGAGGTATTTGATCTGGTGGGCTCTATACAACCCGTGACCTCCTGGCCATCATGGGGACACACCTGCTAAGCTGATCCTGCATCCCTTTGTCCTATGGCTCTGTATCCATTGCAGAGTGTTCCTCTGGGGGCAGCAGTCATATTCCATGGTTGATGCCATGTTCTGTAATATGCAACAGTCAAAAATGGCACAGAACTTCTGAGGGGTGTATTTTAGAACACCACTGGAATGGGCAAGGTACCTGAGCTACTGTACATCCTGAGCATGACAAAGACCTGCTCTATGATGTTGCATGTAGCGATGTGTGCTGCATTGCTCCTATCATCTGCAACAGATGCATGCCATAGGACAGGTGTTAGGAGCCAGGAAAGCAGGGGATATGCACTGTGCACTGTGCAGGTAAAGGGCATTGGTTCATGAAATCATCTGCAACATGGTAAGGGGAACATGCCCTTGGTTTATACGCACTGATGAGGTGCCCATTAGGGATATCCCCACCTTCAAAACTCTGGCACAGGATGGAGTTGTACAAGATGAAGGCATTGTGGGCACTGCCAAGGAACCATGACAGGACACTGATGATGTACCCTGTTGCATCACATACCACCTGCAGTTGATGAAATGGAAAACCTTCATTTTCACATAGGTTATGGATCCATCACTGGTGGGTGCTCTGTGGCACCAAGTACGGCTGGTAGGTGCACAACTCAATAGAAATGCTTCATGGTTTCTGTTCACTCTGCAGGTCTGGTAGGGGATACAATGAACTCTCCCTCATTGGCCAGCAGAGCATTTAGAAACAGTTACAACAGGCACAAAGTGGCAGACTGTGACATTCTGGTGGTGTCCCCAACTGGTGTCTGGCAGGTTCAGGTGGATAGGAAGCACAGTGCTGCTGTCACCTTGAGTTCTACAGACATTACATGGCTGTGCCTGGTGTCTGTCTTGAGCTAGTCATGCACCAGCTCACACAGCTGCATGATCATGGGCCGTTAAGCCTGTATCAGCCCATGATTTGTTTGTCACTGAGGACTTAGAATGTGACTCATGGGTGGCACTGGCCCACTCCTCATCCTGCATAACCTGCTGCATCAGATACACAATGTGTACCATTTTGTTGTCAGGTGAGTGTGTGTGTGTGTGTGTGTGTGTGTGTTTGTTTGTCCTGTAGTCTGCACCTCAAGGGTTTTCCCGAGGTTTAGACCTGCTTTTTATAGTTGTTATTTATGCTGTGTTATTTATACCATTAGTGCAGTATGAAAGCTTTGAATATCGCACTGCACCTGACATGCACATCACCGCCTCCCCATTTGGGTGCTGCATAAGTTAATTGTGGGCTCAGCTGCTGGCACTAATGTCAAGACCAGAGCTAGTGACTGAATATGGGAATCAGGTGCTAAATGGTCATAGTGCTAACATTAATGGTTAGCGCCGGGTGCAAACCTTTAAAATAATGAGGCCTGGAGATTCAAAAACAAATACAAATACTGATGAAAACCTGGTCTGAGCCACATTAAAAGAGCACTACTTTTCTTATTTCAAATTTAAAACAAAAGTGGAAAACAGACTCAAAATGTGGAAAAAAAGGATATCGTAAAATTCAGGAGATAGGTGACAATCTCAAATTTTTTTTTATCAATTATTTTACCAGGTGAGACACACTAAGCTGAAAGCTTGTTTGCAGGTGCAACTTGGGAGCATGAGGAAGTTAAGTGACTTGCTCAGGGTCACACAGTGTGCAAGTGGGGGCTGTAGGATTCAAACCTAGGTCTCCAGATTTACAGCTCAGAGCCTTAAACCACTGCGCCATACTGCCTCCATTAAATAAGTATAGGTCAAAAGTGTCACTGCTTTCATGCACTGATGATTTAAGTATGCTCTGGATAGCTGGCCCATCAGCACAGCAGTAGCACTACTGCTCTTGACGCTGGCAACCTGAGTTTGGGTACGAACTCAGGTCATCAGGGGTTGGCCGTAGGGAGGAGGCTAGAGCATCCTAGGGGATGCTCACCTCCTCCAGGGAGGAAGGTAGCTTGCAACACTGCTATACTGCCACCTGGTTGACCACAGGCATCAGTGCAGTCAGGAGCAACTCATAGGGAGGGAGGGAGGGAGTTTACTGGCTGTTGCTGCACTGCACATGCTAGTGTGGGTGCACTCTCATTCACCCTTGTTGCTGATGTCTTAGAGGATGGGGTGTAAAGAGGAAATATACCCCAGCCAACAGGATGATGCTGACTGTCTGCAGGCCCTGCACCTGGCTACTGAGGTGCCACCGCCGCACTTACTGGATCATTTCTGTGGGGGAGGATAAGAGGGGGTTCCACCACTCATGCCAGAGGGGGGTCAAGCTCTGGGGAACTCTGGAGGTGATGGTAAGTCCCAAAGGATCAGCAGAGAAGGAACACCGGCACCAACACTGTTTGTGCTTAAACCGTATATTTAATTTTTTTGCAGCAAAATACATGTCCAGCATAATAACCACAACAAGGGGAGACAAATGCCACTAAAATCAGTTTTGCTCATGTGCACCTCCTCAGAAAGACCAGTCATGTGTGTAAACCCCAACTTTAAATCACTCTCACCAGGTGCAATCAATACAATCAATAATAACTTAGTAAATTCACACACACACACACACACACACACACACCCAAATCTAACAAACAGCAATTGATTGCTGCATGAATAAGAAACCCCTTTGTACATAAAATGCATGGGTAAAGTAAAATGTAGTTGTAATTCATCCAACACCAAAAATTTTTGTTACTATATATACACTGAGATACAATAAGATCACATACTATATAACCAAACATATTAAACAATGGGAGGTCACAGATAAAAATTGTCATATATCCTTCATTGCATGTAAAATATTATATACATTAATAGCTCCCAAGAATGTTATAAATAGGGATATCACAAAAGTAAAATCCCAAAGTTTTGGAACGCAGGACACGTTATTCAAATGGGAGGTCACGAGGGCAACGGAAACCAATATTCTCATAACGTATACCTGTAGCCTCATTTGTGATTCCCGTAATGTACTCTTCTGAGGAATAAAAAAAAAATGGTAACAAAAAGTTGTCACAATATATAATAATAAATTCACAAACAATGTAACCATACATCCTATACATTGGGAGGTTACAAAATAAAACTATCTGCTTGCGATAAGAATTCATATTCATGCCTCACAATTTGCATAGTCTTATAAATAATAAATAGGGACATCACATAACTAAAATCCCACAGTTCTAGAGAGTGCAGCATATTATTCAACTGGGAGGTCACCAGGGTCACAGCAACTATTATGCTTATACGTAGAGCAATATTGTGAATACATTAAAGGACTTTTCTGAGCAACCTTTCTGAAAAATGTCCAATGACAATAATAAACTCACAAACAATGTAACCATACATCCCATAAATCGTGAGGTCACAAAATACATTTACTCACTTGTTATGAAGATTCATACCTCATGAAGTGTGTAATTATGATTGATTGATTGATAACATTTTATTTTTATATAGGATACAAATTGTTAGAGTGTAAATTCTATTTTCAACAATGTCCTGTGCAAATACAAAAATACAAAAATCTCAGTGCAATATATACAGCAAAAGGAATCTTCAAAAGTTGACCCTCTAATTTTTAGGAGGCCAAGGAGGTCACGGCAACTCGAAAGCAAATCAGTTAACCCACGTGAATAATGTACTGGATCTATTCTGTGGTGGAGAATGAGGGGGACTCCACCTCTCCTGCCAGAGGGAGTCAAACTTTGGGGAACTCTGAAGGTGATGGTAAGTCCTGGGGATGCGGCTGGGGTGGCCAAGCAGATGGTGGCTGACCAGAGTTGTAGGGAGCACAAACAGCAGTAGCTGCAAAAAAGTATGTTCTGGATGCAGATTTTAACTGTAGAGTGTTATTTTCTACAAATGTGTATCCCTTATTGGCACTGATCCATATCTTATTTATTTATTGTCTTGGATAACAATCTTTGAGCTTGGAGTTCATTTATAAAGGTTCCATATCAGTAACAGAGAAACATACATCAAAGTAAAAGATAAAGACAGCTGCAATATACAGAAGGAATTCAACATAGCTAATTACATAAATACATGATTATTAACAAAGCATTTACAGAAAATCTCATTTAAACTAACTGGTGTGTACAATCTAAAATAAGGGAGAAAAGATAGCTAGAAGCAAAAGCCAGGAATTAGCTTTGTCAATTGGCAGTGTTGTGGAGCAGGGAGACAGTAAGGAGGTAGGGTACATGGGGGGAGAGAGAGATGGGCGAGGTAGAGGGGGGAAGAGTAAAGATAAAAATGAATCTGTCAGGAAAGGAAGATGGTAGAGGGAGAAGTAGAGGAAGAAGGTTAGGTTTTTGTCAGGAGAGGAAGGTGTTAGAGTTGGGGAGTGGGGGGTTGATCGTGGATCTAGGTGTTGATCTGAGGGGCAGAGAGGGAGGGGGAAAGAGGTGAATAGGCTGAGAAGAGGGGAATAATAGGAGTTAGTCAGAGCAGTCACACATACCTAGGGCAGATAGGTATTTTTTTAGTTCTTTTTTAAATGGCCCAAGCTTTGGGGTGTTGGTTATGCTTGTTGGGAGCTCATTGAGCCATAGGAGAAAAATTGTTGGGCTAGTGCTGTGGGGTGAAAAGGGATATGTAGGGCATTTCTCACCTTTCCTCTGGTCAGATGTAAACTTATGGCTGATTTGAGGGGCCTCTTAAGGGATGTTGGGGTGAGACCTAGAAGAGTTTTTTTACCTAGAAGGCAAACTTGATACTTGATTCTCCCCTGGAGGCTGAGCCACTTTTTCTGGGCACAGAGGCCATGGATATGCATGAGGTTGCCTGCTCCTAGAACCAATCTGCAGGCCTTGTTTAGAGCTATTCTCTTTTCTGGGCAGGATTAGTAGCTGTGCTGTACACAACAAGGCCATAATCAATGATGGAAAGTATTAAACTACTAACTGCAAATGATAGTGCTTCCACTGTGATGTAGTAATGGTGTCTAAGAGTAAATGGATTCTGGTGTTGACTGTTTTTACTACAAGATCAATATGCTGGGAGTAGGAGAAGTAGCTGTCAAGGGTGATGCCTAGGTACTTAAAGGTGTTTACTTGCTCAGGTGGATCATGCCTACTAATAAATATTATCAGATTGCTAGACTTGTTTTTGTTTTGTGGAAAACAGCATCATTTGGTTAGAAAACAGCATTTTTTTTTTTAGTTTAGAAGGAGTTTGTTTTAATTGAATCATTCCTCAGCTATAGTGAAACTCTCTTGTAGATAATTCTTGAGCAGGTTTAGATGGGGGCAACTAGAAAAAATGGCTGCATCATCTGTGTATAGAAGGATTTTGACCGGCAGATCTCAGTAAGAGAGTTGAGAACAGGCCACACAAAGGTGTCCCAGGACAGAGCCCTGGGGATGCCGAGTGACACCATCCTGATATCTGAGAGTGTATTATTTATTTTTACCTGATGTGTTCTAAGAGCTAGATAGCTCTGAAACCACAGAATGGTATCTGGTGATGTTCCAAGAGCAACTAATTTTTTTAGTAGAATGTGGTGATTGACCATGTCAAATGCTTTTGTGAGGTCAATATATATAGACCCCACTAGGTGGCCATTACCTAGTGCCTCATGGATGTAGTCTGTGTATTCTAGTAGTGTAGTAGTAGTACAATGTGCTTTGCAAAAATTGTTGCTGTGGGCACTGGATGTCATATTTATTCAGGTAGTCCACAAGTTGAATCGAGACAATATGTTTTAGGGACTTGGACAAAGGGGGTAGATTGGATATGGGCCTGTAGTCCATGAGATACATGTATGTTTTTATTTCCTGCATCCATTTATTTTTTATGTTATTTCTAGGTTTTTTATTTTGTTGTATAGGAAAGCTTAAGATTATCTTATAGTTCTTACTGATAAATTTACCCAGTTTATCATTTAATTATGTATCATCCATTAAAATGTGGGTTTACCAGTTGATATCTGATTCCCAATTTTTTTTTAATAGAAACATAGAATTTGATGACAGACAAGGACTGCTTGGCCCACCCAGTCTTCCTATTTGTCCCTGCTGTTACTGTCACCACTGACCATACCTGAGCTCTGTCTCCCCCCCCCACTTACTTCCCCACTGTGATTCCCTTGTGCCTATCCCATGCATTCTTGAAGCTCGCCACTGTTTTTTTCCCCAACCACCTCCACTGGAAAACTGTTCCAGGCGACCACCACTCTTTCAGTGAGAAAGTACCTCCTCACAGCTTTTTTGAATTTCCTCCACCCAGCTTCATTGCATGTCCCCTTGTTCTCATGCATCTTTTCCTGTGAAAAATAATCCCATCCTGTATCTTATTTAACCCCTGTGAGATATTTATAGGTCTCTGTCATGTCCCCCTTCTCCCTCATCTCTTCCAGGGTATATATATTGCATTTCTTCATTCTCTCCTTGTAGGGCTTCTGATGCAGCCCATGCACCATTGTAGTTGACCTCCTTTGGACAGCCTTCACCCTATGTCCTTCCTGAGATGTGTTCTGCAGAACTAGACACAGAACTCCAGGTGGGGTCTCACCAGTGATCTATACAGTTCAACACCTTTTCCCTCCTTCTGCAGGTGATACCCCTCCATATGCACCCCAGCATTCCACTAATCCTACCTACTGCCTGGTTGCACTGTCTTGCCTCCTTAAAGGTGAAATGTAACTTGTTGTGTCTGGTTAAACTGCAATTCATTTGATATGTTATGTCATTTGTTTAGTTGAAGTAACTGCCAGTAAAAAATAAAATAGTGAAGTTTTTATGCTTTATATGTGCCTCTGCTCTCATTTGTAACATGGAGTCATCTGTTGTCATCTGATCAGCAGAGCAGGATGTAACATGGATTTATCACTTGGTCAATGATGTCACCCCTGCTGTTCTTGAAGATACGAGCTGCTAGTATCTTCAGATCGGCAGCACAAATCAGTCGAGGGCTGCTATCATCTTGATCAGATCTATGGCAAATTGATTGATAGTGAGATAGTTATACTGACTAGCATCATGTTTAACATAAAATAAAATGTAAAAACATATTAATACTTGGATTCAGCAGTATGTTCTGGGGAAAATTAAACTGGTAGCTTTACAAAGCTTTCATTCATATGTAACAGCTGTTCTCTGTTGTCTTCATGTCTGTGTTTTTTTTTTCTAATTTTTTTTATTTTGACAGAAGAATTGTAAATACTGACAGATGATTGCATGTGATCATGTGGAGCAGATATAAGGCAAACTGACTGACTGTGTTACAGTTATGTACTGTCATTCAATTCAACATAAAATAAAAAGTAAAGAAAAAATTGCAGCTTGGACATAACTGTTTAAAATCTGTGATAAATCAAACAGGTAGCTTCAAAAAACTATATTATTTGTGCCTTTCAGCTGACCAGATAGGGCCACTGGCCGCTTCATCAGGTAGCATAAATGGGCAGACTGAATGGGCCTGGCGGCCCTTATCTGCCAAAATTATCTATGATCTCAGTTGTCTTTGTGTCTCAATGCTTTTTAACCTACTTATGGATATTTATTACAAAGGTAAAGCATTTCAGACTAGCACCAAACATTTATTTGTCTGTCTCAACAAAGTAATATAAAACTTGCTCCAATCAAACATATATTCTACCCACAGAGAGAGCATATTAACAAAACAACCATTCAATTAAAATATGTGACAAATATTCCCCAATCAGAACACAGTTTGAATATACAGTTTCCAATGAACCATAATACTAAGTTCATCATGTATTTTAGAATGAGGTGATATTCACCTAGAGTGCCAGTGTTTGTTTTGATGAAGAAGTCTGTTAGGTTGAATGTGAATGAGTGTGTGTGTGTGTGTGTGTGTGTGTGTGTGTGTGTGTGTGGTGATAGTTGGATAGAATTTAAAAAATACAGTATCATACCATACATTCGATTTTCCCATCACACTACAGTTAAATGCTCAGTCAGAACATGTTTATTAATATGTTGTCTTAATAGAATACCCAAATAGAGCTGGCCTATCAGTGCAGCAGTTGGATTTCCGCTTGCGATGCCGGCGACCCGGGTTCAGGAATGGACTCGGGTCACTGGAGGGATGGCAGGGGGGAGAAGGATAGAGCATCCTATGAACTTCTTTCCTTCCCTGTGGGGAGGGTGGGGTAGTGCCTGGTGCAAGACGGATCCCTGATGGAAGATGGGAGTCATGCAGCTACCGGTGCTTGAACGTAATGGAGGCGGAGCAGACACCATATGTCATTGCATGTCCCCACCTCCCGGAAGGAAAAAATGGAAAAATGAGGGGTGGGTCCTCCATCTCCATGAAGCCCTTCCCAGGCTTCAATTAGCTACCATTACCAGCACTCCCAAATAGTCACTGGTTCTCCGGCACTGGAATTAGGGGAACCAGTGCCGAGGCCCCGCCCTCCGGGGGGGGTAAGCTGGGGGTGACCAGGAGAATGCTGGAAATCGATGGTTGGTAGGAGACTGGGGGCCATGACCAGTGCAGAGAGCCTGACAGGGGAACAGCCAGGAAAAACAGAAAATATAAAAAATAGGACTTATTGTACTAGAAATCTTTTAAACATATGATCCGTTGGACTAAATTAGATTAATGCAATGGTGCGTGTACCATGAGATTATTCGTTACATACAACTTCAAATCATAGAAATCACAAAGACACTATAGAAATTCAAGACTGATGAATTAAATTGCGTGAAGACCTGCAATACCTATTGCTCACAAATGAGAACTGCTGCCAAGTAGAATCAGCTTTATTTGTAGCACAGTCCTAGAATGGAGTGCTGCACTGAAAATTATGCAACAAAAAATATTTAGAAATGCATTCTCTAGCACCTGAATTACCCTGTTCCTCCTAAATATGTGCCTATTCCCAATACCATTATTCTAATGTTTAAAATAAGAATGCTTATCTGTCTTACATTAGTTTTTAGTAGAAGGGTCGGATGGTGAGCTCAATATGGCAGTGATGAGTGGGAAAATGAGGCAAAAGATAAAACAACACAAATGTAAGAGTATGTTTATTAAACAGATTCCATGATACACATTACTACCTGATCAGTGATCATTATGCGAGCCTGCTTGACACATTTACTGTGACAGTCATGATTCAATATATTGCACCAGAGCTATAATCCTTTGGCTCACATGACACCACGTTCCAATACAAAGTTTCACAGGGGGAGGAACATCACCGACTCCTCACGCATAACAGCAGTCGGCACAGCACATAGAAGGGATTGCTATCTGATGTAGATCAAAAATGTTCAAAAATAAGAAAAATATCTATAAAGCAATAAAATAAGTTTAATGTTACCAATGTTTATGTCAATCATCAAAATAAGACAGGAATCATATAAGTAACATATCAGTTTGTTCATTTCACTTTTCAGGTTATCAAATATAATTCCTTCCAGGTCTCTTTCCTGTTTGGTCAGTATCAGTATCTGATCTCCCTTTTTGTACTCTGCCTCTGGGTTTCTGTGCTCTAGGTGTATGATTTTGCATGTTTTCACATTGAAACACAGCTGGCATGCCCTTGACCCCTCCTCAAGTTTTCTCAAGCCTCTGCACATTCTTTCCACTCCTTCTGTAGTGTCTACCTTATTGCAGCTTTTGGTGTCATCTGCAAAGAGGCATATCTTCTTTTCATGTCATTTACAATGTCACTTTTAAAGACATTGACAAAGACTGGTCCCAGTACTGAGCACAGAGACACCCTGCTGGTTTCCTTTCCTTCCCTGGGGTGAACTCCATTTTCCACCATCCTTCTTTGCTTACCCATTAACCAATTTCTTACATAGTTTACCATCTTAGGACTAGGAAAATACTAAGGAAAGTTAAGGATCCGGAAGGCTAATGCCCATTAATGCTCCTATAGAAACCTCACTGTGGGTAATAACTTAGTTTTCCTTCCAATAAAATATATTTATCAAGTTTAGTTTTAAATTCACTTTTTGTTTACTAATTATTATATCAATAGGTAACGGGTTCCAAGGATTTTCTATTTCTTGTATAAAGAAATATTTGTGTTTAACTGATTTAAAAGATTTCCCTATGTAAAGGGTGACCTTTCATTTCTCTATTGGATGATCTGAAATCTATGCCTAACTCTGTTAACAGGTATGAGTCCTGGATAACATCAAACATTAGTAATAGATCTCTTCTTAGTCCTTGAGTCTCCAGTGACACAGGGTTTAGGGCCTGAAGATGATCACCGTATGTTGTGTCATTCAATCTACACAAATTTTTTTTGTATATTTTGTGTCTTTTCGAGATTATGTTGATCTCTTATAATAAAAGGGCACCAAACTTGGGACACATATTCCAGATGAAGTAGAGCATAGGCCCTGAAGAGGGGCATAAGAAAATTTGCACCCCTGGATACAATGTTTTTCTTAATGGCCCATATTACTTGATTTTTTTAATTTTTTAATTAATGCATTTACCTAGCCAGAGTATCCTAATTCATGAGAAACAATAATACTAGGTCTGATTCATTATGAAAACTTCAAAGTTCCCACCCACACAACATATGGGTATTTTTCTTATTTCTCTTTCCAAGATGAATGACCTTACACTTTTCTATGTTTATCTTCATGCCCCTTTAGTTGACCCACCTAGAAATTTGATCTAGGTCACTCTGAAGGTCCCTGATTTGTGATAAAGTTACACAAGGGTCTCCCAGTTTAGCATCATCAGCATATTCGATTGACCAACTAATTAAATCTTTTGTCAGGTTTGAAATAAAGATTTTAAATAATACTGGTCCCAGAACAGAGCCCTGCAGGACTCCACTAGTGACCCTCCCCACTCCTGACTAATGTCTGTTGACCATTATTCTCTATGTTCTCTCTCTGTCAACCATTCAGAAATCCAGTTGAAACCGGCCCAGTGGTTCTGGCGGTTGAGGTGCTGGACGCCACACCTCATGCCACACCGGCGACCCAGGGTCAGGTACGGACTTGCGTTGCTTGGAGGGTGGCAGGGGTGAGGAAGGATTGAGCATCCGTACACAGCTCTCCTTCCTCAGGGAGGGGGAACTAGCACTGTGCACTGTAGACTGTCACCCAGCAGTGGCTGGATGTCAGAACAGGTGCACAGCTAAGCATGAGATGGGCCCACATAGAAGGCACTAGACAGCACCTGCCAAGGTGGAGACAGCCACTCCACCCATTGAACGTACATGGGCTTGGGGTGAAAAACTGGAGGAAAATGGCTGGGAGCTAAAGGGACCCATGATGACCAAGGTGAGTTCCTCTGTGATGCCATCACTGACTTCTGGATTTATGCTCTGGGGGGGGTGGAGTAAGCCAGCACTTCTTAACCTTGCTTTGCCATGGGGGGCAATCCACGGAGGAATCATGGGGGTCAGCAAGTGAAGGATGACTGGAGCCAGAGGAAAAAGCCCCTCCAAGAGAGAGAGGGCCAGAGCCACCTGTCGGCTCCACAGAGTAAGAAAAAAAAAAAGAAATCCAGTTGACGATGGAGTAACTTAAGTGAATATTTCTAATTTTCTCCAGGACAGTCCAGTGTGGCATTAGATAGAAAGCCCTGCTAAAATCAAGAAACACCTTGTCTCAAGGTACATTTCTGTTCAGTAAATCACTAGTCTTTTTGTAAAAGCATATCAGATTAGTTGTATAGCTTCTACCATTCCTAAAACCATCTTGATCTTTGTCCAGATTGTATGTTACATTAACAATAATGTTCTTGATTAGACTTTTCTGGATTTTACAGACTGTTGAAGTAAGACTAATTGATCTATAGTTATGTGGGTCTTGTTTTGAACCTTTTTTTGTGAATGGGCACCGCATGTGCAGATTTCCAGTTCTCAAGCACAGCACCAGAATTAATGGACATTTCAAACAGAACCTTTAATGGATTTAACAAAAATTCTGACATAATATACAAAATGTGCACAGAGAACTGGTCCTGTCCAGAAGTAGTTTTACCTTTTAATTTAAGTATCTTGTTTTTAATGTCCTCTGTTGAAATGACAAATCTATCACAGGTTGAGGAGTTTAAATGATGGTATGGTTTGTCATTAGAACTAAATACCTCAAAAAAGTTTTCATTTAATATCTCAGCCATTTTAGAATTACCATATGACAAAGTTCCATTGTTTAAAACTGGCCCTACTTTATCTCAAGGTTTTTTAAGGGAATTTATGTACACATGTATATACTGGCTGCCCTGCGGGGTTCCACAGGGCTCGGTGCTGTCCCCATGTTATTTTCAGTGTATATGTTCCCATTAGGGGACATTATAAGATGGTATGGATTGGGTTTTCATTGCTACGCTGATGACTCGCAACTCTACATGTCTTTTGTGCCTGAACAGGAGTTAGACGCTGTCACAGTGTTTAATACCTGCCTGCTGGAGATACAGAACTGGATGAGTACTAGCTGGCTTCAGTTGAACTCTGGTAAAACAGGGGTAGTGGTGGACCATGGTTATAGGATGATAGGGGCATGGGCAGGGAAACCCTCAGGTTTGTATCTTGGGGGGACCCCATTTATTGCCTCGGGCCAGTTGCGTAACCTGGGTGTGATATTTGATGAAAGCCTGACCATGAGGGTGCAGGTTTCAGCTGTAGTCAAATCTTCCTTTTACTTCTCCCTGTAATTTGATACTGTATCCCCCCAACACTTGCACTTACTTTCTGTCCAACTTGCAACTTACCGACCCTCTTCACATTTCCCCTGTTCTCCCCTCCCTCCCGGCCCCTTATCACTTCATCCCATCCCACTTACCCATTCCTCACCTTCTGCCTCATCTACCCATCCTCCACTTACCCCTATGACAAAGAGACCTCAAGCCTGAGGTTACTGCCATCCCTTTCACATCCCTCCACTTCCTCTATCTATTCCCCTCTCCCCTAATCTAGGTTTACTGTGCTGCTTAATAAACTTTTCCACCTCTAAAAATGTTTTTGTATCTCCTCAGTTAAATACAGTAGCTGTAACAATTGTTCTAGTCATTGTCATTGTTGCCCTACAGCTTTCTCTGTGTTTTAGCATTCCAGTATTGTACTGTGTATTTTGATTTCCTTTTTGCCTGACATGGGACCTTTGTAAATGAGCTTGTAGCTCAAAGGTTGCAATCCAAGATTTCAATAAATAAATAAAATAAAACCATCTAAGGAATATAGCCCGTGGGAAACACCTGGTCCCACCTGAAGATCTTCCTATTTGGTCCACTCCTTTATCACCAGCCGTTTTGACTACTGCAACGCCCTCTACCTAGGGCTACCAGAGATGGCTATCTACTGCTTGCAGCTAGTGCAGAATGCGACAGCCAGGTTGTTGACTGGAACCCCTAGATCCAGTCATATAACA
Organism: Neoceratodus forsteri; assembly: GCA_016271365.2. NCBI lineage: Eukaryota > Metazoa > Chordata > Ceratodontiformes > Ceratodontidae > Neoceratodus > Neoceratodus forsteri. The sequence goes on from CM028130.1 coordinate 1,321,760,552, forward strand.
CCTGTGCTGCATTAACTGCACTGGCTGCCAGTACAGTGGCGGATCTCCTTCAAGGTCGCATTGTTGACCTATAATGCCCTACATGAGCAGGGACCCCACTACCTGAAAGAACTCCTGTATTCCTACTGCCCCCCCAACTCACTCTGATCCTCTGGCGAGGGATTGTTAGAGATTCCCTGGGTATCCCTGAAAACATCAGGTGGAAGATCTTTTGCCTTTATGGCACCTACCCTGTGGAATTCTCTACCTTGCGAGATACGAGAAAGCCTGACCGTGGAAGGATTTAAAAAAATCCTTGAAAACACACATATTTAACCAGGCATTTGCAGGGACTCATTGACTGAATGCAAACTTTTACCTGTTTTTATATGTAATGTTGAAATTTTGCAATGTTTATTGTTAAGGCGCCCTGAGCTCTGGAAGGGTGCCTCATACAAATAAAATTTTACTTTACTTTACTTACATATACGCAATAAAAAAACCACCCCCAAAAAACATTACGGCTCTCAAATGAGGTGGCAGGGAAGGTTAGAGAGAAAAAACTAGCATTCAGAAACTACAAGGAAACTCAGAAGGAGGAAGACAAGGAACTTTATCAGATGAAGCAGAGGGAGATGGGGAAATCAGTCATATGCACAAAGGTGCAAACAGTGGAAATGATAGCCCAGACAGTAAAGGAGGGGGAAAAATCTTCTTCAGGTACATTAGAGAAAGAAGAAAGGCCAAGGGAGGTATTGTGAAGCTAAGTAAAGAAGGGTGGTGGGTGGGCCAAGGGGGACCTAGAAAAAAACTGAGATCCTAAATGAATACTTCTGCTCAGTGTTCACAAAGGAGGGGAAGGAGAGGGACTAGAATTAGCCAGTAGACACACACACTCGGAAGAGGGGTGGACACCAGTCCAATCACTGAAGAGAGAGAGAGAGAGAGACAGAGTCCTAAAGCAACTCTTGAAACTGAAAGTGGACAAAGCAATTGAGCCAGATGGGATACATCCCAGAATACTCAAAGAACTCAGACTGGTGCTGCTGACACCACTGTCAGCCCTATTCAACAAATCATTGGAAGAGGGAGTAGTACCAGAGGACTGAAGGAGGGCAAACGTGATACCCCTTCACAAAAGTGGGAGCAAGGAAGAAGTGGGAAACTACAGAGCGGTCAGTTTAACCTCTGTGGTAGGAAAGATGATGGAATCACTGTTAAAGGAAAGGATTGTAGAATATCTAGAAGTCAGCAGGGCCCAAGGCCCAAGGCAACATGGGTTCACAACAGGAAGGTCTTGTCAAACTAATCTGATAGATTTCTTTGACGGGGTGACAAGAGTAGTAGATCAGAGAGGGGCAGTGGACATAACCTACCTTGATTTTAGCAAGGCATTTGACACAGTCCCACACAAGAGATTAGTATACAAGTTGGGCAAACTGGGAGTTGGGCCCAAGATGGTAAACTGGGTGACAAATTGTCTTAGCAATAGGACACAGAGGGTGGTGGTAAATGGAGTTCAATCTGAAGAAGGGGGGGTTAACAGGGGGTTGTCACATGGTTCAGTACTGTGACCGGTCCTCTTTAATGTATTTATAAGCAACATTGTGAAGGGACTTGAAAGCAAGGTACGCCTCTTTGCAGATGACTCCTAGATCTTCAATAGGGTTGACACTCCAGGGGATAGATAAAATGAGAAGAGACTTAAGTAAGTTGGAGGAGTGGTCAAGAGTGTGGCAGCTCAGATTCAATGCCAAGAAGTGCAAAATCATGCACTTAGGGAACAAAAACCCTGGAGAGGAATATACGATGGTGGGGGGGGGGATACTAACAACAACCAAACTGGAAAAGGACATGGGGTAGTCATAACAGATGATCTAAAGGTATCCAAATAATGTGAGAAGGCAACAAGGGAAACCAGTGGGATGCTGGGGTGCATAGGGAGCGGTATCACCAGTAGAAAACGGAGGTGGTAATGCCGCTGTACAGGCAGTTGGTGAGATCTCACCTAGAGTACTGCGTGCAGTTCTAGAAATCTTATCTCTGAAAGGACATAGACAGGGTAAAGGCAGTCCTGAGAAGGGCAATAAAAATGGTGCAGGAACTTCACCAAAAACCATACGAGGAGAGATTGTGGGAACTCAATATGTATACTCCAGAGGAGAGGAGGGGGTTGGGAGGTATGGTAGAGACATTCAAATGCTTCTTGGGAATTAACAGAGTACAAAAGGACAGCGTCTTTCAAAAAAGGAGATGTGCAAGAACTAGGGGTCACAATATGAGGCTAGAGGGAGAGGGAGGAAGACTCAGGGGCAATATGAGGAATCCTTTTTGCACAGAATGGGTGGTGGATACATGGAACAGCCTACCTGAGGAAGTTGTAGGGGCCAAAACAGTAGGCAAATTAAAAAATGCAAGAAACAGACAGAAGGCAACATTAGTGGTAGGAAGGAGGATGTAGGATGCAGATCAATTAGCATCTGAACTTTATATAGTAAGTAGGGAAATGGGCAGACTAGGTGTGCAAAGCAATCTTTATCTGCCGTCAAATTCTGTTTTTATAAAAGAATTTACTATTATCTTTTTTGGCATTGTTGGCCAAATTTTGTTCTATATCCTCTTAACTTTTCTTTTTTTTCCTCTTTGCATTTCTTTTGAATGAAAACTAAGGCTTCCCTGGAGGCTAGATAATTTTTAAATAGATGTGCCCTGAATAGTTTGTTCCTTTTCTTTAGTAACTTTTGAATCTTTTTGTTTAGTCACCTGGGTCTCACTTTGTTATTTTAATATTTTTGTAACTTTGGTACATATTTATTGCTTAGATTTAAAATTGTGTTTTTGATGGTTTGCCAAATGTCTTCAGTGGATTTGTTTTTGAATTCCCTGTTGCAATTCATTTCTCTCAGTGTCTCTCTTATTTTGTCGATATTAGCCCTGTTATACAAAAAAAATATTTGTTTTGCCATTATATTCAGTGGAATCAAGATATATTTGGAAATAGATCACATAGTGGTCACTATTACCCAATGGTGGGTCACTAATACACCTACTTACACTAAGACGGGCAGAACAGATTACTAAATCTAAAATGTTTCCCCCTTCATTGGTTCATTAACATGTTATTTCAGTTGTAAACGTTCATACACTGAAAGTATTTTTTCTTCATAAATACTGGACACAGAGTAATTTTCTGAATCCACGTCCCGCAAATTGAAGTCAACCAATATAATTAAGTCCTCAAATACTTCTGCAACTTCAATTTCAGAAAGCATTCCATTATATGTATCCGTTAGGCAATCAAGTGGATGATAACAGACGCTTACGGATAAAGTGGTTGCTAGTTTATTAATCAGTTAAACCCAAATAGTTTCAGTAGTGGAAGGATTATTTTTAATTTTGTCTGAAACTTTGATCAAGGTGATGCCAATTTTTACAAAAAGTGTTATTTTCTATTTTTTCTATTGTATTTATAAAGATCATATCCATCTAATTTGGTTTCCCAAGCCATACTATCTTCCCACCAGTTTTCAGAAATGGCAATACTATGTATTTATGCTTGCAATTAGAGCTGATAATTCATCAAATTTATTATTCATTCTTCTAGCATTTAATAGCATAAAGCTAAGGTGTTTGCTTGTTATAGTAACATGATGAGATATGTTGTTCTTATGGTGAGGTAAGCTGGAGTGGATGCTGACAGGGCATTGCCCCTTCTTACTTAGCTTAAATTAATATCAATAAGAACTGTTCAAAGTTTAGTCCTAATATTTTTTATACCAGTTTATTTAGATGAACACCATCCATAGACAATAATTCCTTTTTTTGATTAAAGGAGCTCCAGTTGTTTATAAACAACCCCTAAACTACCCAATTTCCTTATGAATCTCCTATTTGGTACTGTGCCAAATGCCTTACCAAAATCTAAGTAAGTCATGTCTACTGCCCCACTCTGATCTATTTCCCTGGTCACCCAATCAAAGAAATCTGTCAGATTTGTCTGACATGACTTCCCCCACTCCAAGAATCTGTGCTGCCTCAGGTCTTGTAACCTGCTGGATTTAAAATACTCCACAATCTTTTTCTTTAGCAGTTACTCCATGAACTTCCCTCCACTTATGTCAGATTGACTGGCCTGTATTTGCCAGCCTCCTATCTGTTGCTACTTTTATGAAACAGGACTACATCTGCCCTCCTACAGTCCCCCCCCGAAACACTCATGTTTTCAGTAAGTTGTTGAATAGATCTGATAGAGGTGCAGTCAGTATCTCCCTAAGCTCCCTCAATATTCTTCAGTGTACTTCGTATGTCACCATAGCTTTGTCCACTTTCACATGTGCAAGTCCTTTCTGGACTCTCTCCTCTGTAAATGGACTTCTGCCTACTTTCTTCCCCCAGTACTCCTGCTGCTTTCATGTAGCACATCCCCTTGTTCTATGAAAAATGAACAAAAGTATTTGTTCAGCCCCCCCCACTCATCTTAACCTCACAATCTCGTCTCAAGTCTTCTTCTTCTCCTTTTCACTTACAGTATGAACCAAAAAAAAGGTCTTGTCCCCTTTAGTTACCCCTGGGTTAATTCTTTCCTCAGTTTGCATCCTTGTGCTCCTCACCACTTTTCCTGCTTCCACTACTTCTCCTAATACACCTCCCTACCCTCTTCCTTCTGCACTGAATGCTACCCTTACCATTGTAACTACTTCCTTTGAGAACCACAGTGGTCTCTTTTTTATCCTGTTTTTGCTCTCTTCTTTTGTGCCAAAGTTTATCATCTTCATTATGCTATCCCTTAACTTAGCCAACTATTCCTTCACCCCACCCTGAACATCCCCCAGCTAGGTTGTCTCTGAGGCATTTACTCATTTTTTTTTAAATCTGCCCTACTGAAGTCGAGGACTCTCACTCTTGTGTGGTTTGCTTCCACTGTCATCCTTATGTTGAACCACACTGTATGGGGATCATTAGTCCCCATGTGGCCTAGCACCTTGATATCTGGAATACTGTCCCTGTTTGTGAGTACCAGGTCCAGTATTGCCCCACCATGAGTGGGCTCCCTTACTCGCTGCCTGAGAAATGCCCCTTGAAGGGAGTCTAGAATGCCCTTGCTTCTAGCTAAGGCTATGGCTGGGAGGCGTCAGTCTATATCCAGTGGCTTGAATTCACCCACCAGCAGCCTGTCCCATTTTTCTGCCATTGTGCTAATGACTTCCACCCGTGTCTTTTCCAGTTACTCTGATTTGATAATATTCTAGCCATGAGATCTACAGGTTAGTATGTCTTATCCCTAATTCCTTAACAGAGAATATTAGTATTTAATGAAGTCTAACCATGACTGGATCGTGAATAAAAAAATGCCCTAGTAGTACTGTATTGAAGGATCATTTTTTAATGGGTCAATTCCTATTGATAGGTATGTCCAAAGTAAATTTATTTTTTTATTTATTTTTATTTTTTTTCATTATGCTAACAATACTGAGCAGGATTTGGTTTCTCACTTTTTTGAAAAGGTTATGATTATATAATATAGCTAATAGTGGGGGTCCATAGCTTCTGTTTGAAATATTTGTTGGCCATATTGCAATTGATTTTGGCAACCTTTTTTCTTATTTATCCAAATACAAAATGAGAAAACTTTACTGCTTCTTAACAAACTGTTGGCAAACTGTTGGCCTCTTTCTTGGGGAATGCATTGTGTTTGTCATGTGATGCATGACATTCCTCCCCACCAAAAGTATTTCTTGAAAAGCTCTCTGAAGGCATTTAAGACTGGAACTGAAATCTCACCAACATATGACCTCTATAAATGTAATAAGAAAGCTATAACCCATGACAGGCAATGAGTGTATGGTTCTTTTTTTTTTATTGCAATTAAAATTGTAATCAAGCAACTCAAACAAAGTTTTATAACCTAATGAGGATACACACTTTAAACACATATTTGTACAGAAATTTGTAAAGACTTATACTAAACAGCTACATGTAATAAAATACAGTAATATAAACAATACAGTATATATATGTATATATATATATATATATATATATATATATATATATTTATTGTTTTCTTTTGCAAAAAAAAGCTGTTTTAATGCAACATTTGGGGTTCAGATTAAAGAGTCAAAAGTAGGGAAATTTGGCCTTAGTGCTTCCAACCCTAAAACCCCATCCCCACCACTGAAGTACAATAGATCAGGTGTGCAGTCTTTCTTGGGGTTGTCAATCCTAAAGCTCAGCTTATTCTACACACTCCAGAAATATACACACCTAATGATGTGAGCTTTAGGTTTGACAATCCCAAGGAAGACTTCACCCCTGATTTGTTTTAGTTATTGGAGTGAGGTTTTAGGGTTGGAAACCCTAAAACCACATTTCCCTGCTTTTTTTTTTTTGCTTTAGCCTGAACCATAAATGTTGCATTAATGCACTATTTTGCAAAAAATGTCCTTACTTTTTTGTGATATTGCCTTGAACTCAGGCTGTTGCTGCTTTGACTTGACCTGAACAACAATTACTCCTCCACCTCAACACTGCTTACGTACTAACTCCCTTCACACCCACTGCAGTATGCCAATACTGCTGTCACTCTTGTTAGAGTGTGTGTCCTAAGGTTTCTCATACAAACTTTACTGCTGCCTGCTGCAAACCAAACAAGACCCCGCTGGGTCTCTTTACAATTGTGTCTATCCTTATGTGTTTTACTGCACCATATTTACCACCTGCTATTTTTTTGACTAGTGGTTTGCACTACTTGCGAATCCCCTGTACTTTGTAATTACCTGTAATCCTTTACAAATATGTTAATATATTGCATCTTACTTTATCATGTTTACCCTCATGTAATATGCATAATCTGTAGCACCTCAACAAGGCTCCACTTGAGCCAATTAAATTTGTATTATCTCCTGTATTGTCTCCAAATGATGTGGGACTTTTCTAAACAAGCAACTTGTGCTCAAAGGTTGTTGTTGAATCTTATGATAAAAAAATAAAATGAATAGTAAAATCATATCCTTATTTGCCTGTGAGAGCATAGGGCATGGAGGACCATGCTGTTCCATCCCTCCATAGATGCACATACATATGTTGCTGAGGAAGCACAGGGCCCTCTAGGCCCTGCACTTCCATTTGTGGGACAACATCAACCATATTGTTAGCATAACCTTCTCATTACCCCGCCTCATGTACCCGGTATTGTAAATGCTTGAATCCCCACCAAAACATGATTCTGCACCACTACAGCATCATTCCATGCCACAGGTGTGAAAAGACAGTTTGGCCAGGATTTGAAAAATGGCAGTTCTCACATTCATGAGGTGGTGTAAAAAATTGGATATGTGGGGGATGAAATATTTAAAATTATCAAAGTTACAAATGGGCATAGCATAACTTTGCCATTTTTACATATTCTGACTCCAAATTTTCAACATACCCTTCTTATGATGGCACCTAATGAACAAATGTTGTGAAAATGTTCAAATCCCACCCAAAAGAGGATTCTGCCAAGCAACTGTGAAATCACCTTTTGGGCTGGATTTGCATAATTCCACCACCATTTTCATGAGGTGGGGTCTCAAAAAGGCCTTGTTGAAAATTTGGTGTCAAAATATGTAAACATGGCAAAGTTACATATCAAAGTTGAAAACACTATTAAAATACACTGAACAGCACTTACCTTACTTCCTCATATTGCAGTCACCAGCAAGGCGTGTCTTCAATCGGAGAGTGGATCTTCACCCTTGGACCTGTTCAGGTGAGTTGGGGTGTGTGTGGGGGAGTGCAGACTAGTGGGTGGTCAGTGGAAAGTCGGGGGGGTCAGATCAAAGCAGGACTGTCATCATTTTTACAGGTTTTAAAAAAAGACATTGAGGGATGGTTTACTTTTTTCAGACTGGGACAGCAATTAGAGGGTGGGAGTGCCACTGGACACGAAGGATCTCCAAAAAAGTCATGGGGATGGTGATCAGAGGCTTTTGGGTGTCATTAGACACCAGGGAAAGAAAAAAAACATATTATGGGAATGACAATCAAGGGGTGTCACTGGACACCAGGGAAACAGACAGCTATTATGGGGATGGTGATTGGAGGGTGGGGGTGCCACTAGACACCAGAGAAAGACAAAACCATTATGGGGACAGTGATCAGGGGATGGAGTGCTGCTAGTCACCAGGAAAAGAAAACAACACATTCAGGGCTTAGTGATCGGGGGGGGGGGGCACTAGACAGCAGGGAAAGCCAAAAACCATTACCTGGACAGTCTTTGGTTTAATAAAGGGATAATTTTTCACATTGCCAAACTCTTTTTTCTTTAACCAAACAAAAAAGAGGAAGTGGGTCATGAAAAAGGATTTAAAAGTTACAAGAAAAAAAACATTTGGGCTCATTTTTCCAACAGTTAAGTGCCGATAAGCAAGAAACATGTGTTGGTCTCTCTACAGGATGTCATTTTTGTGGGTTTTGAATTTTTTTTTTACAAAAAAACAGAAAACAAGGTGGCAGAAAATGATAAAATGATTTATTTCCCTCATGTAAAAGGATTGGCCACAAATGAAAAAGGATTCTTTCCTCATTTCATACAGCTATTTTGAAATACTTACTAAGCATGCTCAGAAACCAAAATTTCAAAATTTTATAACTTTGGAAAGGACTAGTATTTTTCACTAAACCAATAAAACACACATTTGTGGGCCAAGCCTTTTCTACCCTAAAAATGTCTGATCAAACTTCCAAGCTGTCTAGGCACTAGAGGTCTTTAAAAAAACAGCACCCCCTTCCGAAAATTCACTTTTTTCACGATCAGTATCTCAGAATTCATATGTCTAACCAGAACAAAGCTTGGAACTTCAGGAGATCTACCCAATGAGAGCATGCATGCAAAAGGTCGTGGAAATCAATTGAATGGATGCAAAGCTATTAAAGTGCACAAATTGGGGTTTAACATTGAACTGTCTACTCAACCCTAATTATAATGTATATTCTTTGCCAAAAACTGTGTTAATGCAACATTTAGGATTCAGGCTAAATCAACAAAAATAGGGAAATGTGGCTTTAGGGTTTCCAACACTACCCCCCCACCTCTGAAGCAAATAAGGGATGCAGTCTTCTTAGGGTTGACAACCCTAAAGCTCACCCCATTAGGTGTGTATGTTTCTTAAGTATATAGAATGGGGTGATATTTAGGGTTGACAGCCCCAAGGAAGACTGCACCCCTGATTTGCTTCAGGGGTGGGGATGGGGTTTTAGGGTTGGAAGCACTAAAGCCACATTTCTCTGCTTTTGTCACTTTAGCCTGAACCCAAAATGTTGCATTAACACAGTCTTTTGCAAAGAATTTCCTTAATTTTTGAGATAGTATAATTGTATCCTATTTTGTCTGTGGGAACGCAGGGCCCTCCAGGTTCTGCGCTCATGCCCCTCCTTAGATGCGTATATATATGTTGCTGTGGAAGCTCAGGGGCCTCCGGGCCCTGCATTTACATTTGAAGTAGAACAGGAATGAAGTTGTCAGCATAGCCTTCTTATTACCCCTCCTCATGAACCCAGTAATGAAAATTTTGAAATCCCAGCCAAAATGTGATTCCATGCCACTGCAAAACCATTGCTCACCACAGGTTCCAAAAACACAGTTTGATCAGGGTTTGATAAATGACAGTTATCACATTCATGAGGTGATGTAAAAAGATAGTGATGTTGATAATTTGGTGTCAAAATATGCAAAAATTGTAAAGTTATGCAGCAAAGTTGAAAACTCCATTAAAATACATTGAACCACACTTAGTTTCTCATATTGCAGTTAGCGGTTCCAGCAGTAAGATGTGTCTTTGATCAGAGAGTGGGTCTTCACCCTGGGACCTGTTCAGGTGAGCAAGGGTGTGTGAGGGTATAGAGAGTGCAGGATGGTGGGTGCTCAGTGGGAGGTCAGGGTGGGGGAATCAGATTGGAGGGGACACTTTTTTTTACAGGAAAAAAGACATCAAGGGATGGTTTTCTTTGTTGCAGCTTAACAATTATGGGGATGGTGACTGGAAGGTGGGGAGGCAACTATAGACACCAGGGAAAATTTTAAAAAACTATGGGGATGGCAATCAGAGGGAGAGGGGTGCCACTAGACACCAAGTAACAATGTAAAAAATATGGGGATGGCAATTTGTGGGTAGAGGGTGCCACTAGGCAGCAGGGATCATGAAACAATAGGGGGATGGTGATCAGTGGGGTGTGGGGTGCCACTAGACACCAAGGACAGATGAAAGAAATATGGGATGGTAATTGGAAGGTGGGGGAGGCACCAGTGGACACTATGGAGAAACAAAATATTTCTGAGACAGTGATTGAAGGGTGGGGGGTCCCACTAGACACCCAGGAAAGATGAAATTATTAAGGGAATGGGGACTTGAAAGTGGGAGGTGACACTAGACACAGGGAAGAAACAAAATAATTACCAGGATGGCAATCAGAGATACTTTTTTCCATATGTAAGGACCCCTTTTCTTATGAATGAAAAAGGGCATATGGAAAGGCGGAAGCGAGTCATGAAAAAGGATTTAAAAGTTAAAATAAAAACACATGTTGGGCTCATTTCTCGAACAGTCAAGTGCAGAATCCATCTAATGAAGACCCTGGGTCGCACCTGAAAATAGGCACTTGTTGTCTAGTGTGCTTACCTGGTTAACAAAAACAAATAAATAAATAAAGAGCAAGATACATGTATTGGTCTCTCTGCAGGATGTAATTGTTGTGGGTTTTGAATATACAAAAAAAAAAAGGAAAACAAGATCACAACCAAAAAAACAAAAGGATGTTTCCCCTCATGAAAATGGATTAATCCCAAATGGAAAATGATTCTTTTTTCACTTCATACAGCTATTTTCAAGTGCTTACTGAGCATGCTTAGAACCCACATTTCAAAATAACATTACTTTGGAACAGATTAATATTTTTTCACTAAACAAGCAAACTGCACATGTGTGGTCCAAGACCTTTCAACACTGAAAATTTCAGAGCAAAATTCCAAACCATCTGTATACTACAGGTGCCAGAAAAGCAGCAAGAAGCCCTGAAAAATTCACTTTTTGCACTACTGGATCTTGGAATCCACACATCCAACCTGAAGAAAACTTGGAACTTCAAGAGATCTAACCCATGAGACCATGCATGCAAAATGTTGTGCAAATCTAGGTTGAGAAGTTATTAAAGTGCAAAAATTGGGGTTTAACATTTAACTGCCTACTCAACCATAAATATAGTGGCACTACCACACCACTATAATAGATATTGATAGATAGATAGATAGACAGACAGACAGACAGATAGATAGATATGGTCATACATACATACATTCATGTCTCTGGGGTTCTTTTGTTGTTCTCTTCTCTCTCTACTTTGGGCTGCCTACGACCCAAACCAATAAGATCCCCTATAGGGTGGCTGGCTATCTCTCCCAGTGTTGAGGTACAGATATGGCACATTGATGAGCCCAAATGAGGATGAAACACGTGTCTGTGTGCTGTTCTGAGCCTTTGCTGATTGTATTGTGAGGCCTTCTGGCATCATGCAATTCTGCTTAAAGTTGAGCAAGTCCAAATTAATTCATGGGCATTTGCATATGATTCCCATGACGCTTTGCATTATTGGGGTATGTGCAATTTGTGTTTTCTTTAAAATTGAGCTGTATAGCCAATATCCTCCGGGATAACCCTTGCACCAGTGCACTTGCTCTAGGGTTCTTTTGTTGTTCTCTTCTCTCTCTCTACTTTGGGCTGTCCACAACCCAAACCAATAAGATTCCCTATAGGGTGTCTGGCTATCTCTCCCTGAGCTGAGGTACAGATATGGCATGCTGATGAGTCCAAATGAGGATGAAACATGTGTCTGTGTCTGTGTCTGTGTCTGCTGTTCTCAGCCTTTGCTGATTGTATTGTGAGACCTTCTGGCACCATGCAATTCTGCTTAAAGTTGAGCCAGTCAAAATTAATTGATTGGCATTTGCATATGCTTTCTATGATGCCTTGCATAATTCGGTTATGTGCAGTTTGTGTTTTCTTTCAAATTTGGCTGCATGGCCAATATCCTCCAGGATAATCCTTGCACCAGTGCATTTGATCTGGAGTTCTTTTGTTACATGCATACATAGATAAAACCACCCCTTGCTACTCTTGGCACTATGGTTGGCATTTTGGCATAGACAGTCCACATACTTCCCCAGTCTCATGGTTTTGGGCTTGCTCCTGAGTGGGAGGGGGGTGCACAAAAACATGTGTATTTTTACTGGGAACTGAGAAGGGCCATGGCACTCAGGGCCAACAATTCACAAGTCCACTCACAAACCAATGTTCATAAGTTGAAATAGAGCCAAGAAGTAGATTTTATTTCTGACCAGCTGGGTGGATCAAGACAACATTGCCCACAGATGCTGTATATGCAGTTCAGGTAGAACACGTCACAGTAGTGCGTTACTGCAGTACATTTGTGTGAATCCCACCCCTTGACTGAGAGGGTTCAAAACAACTTTTCCATCCATCCCTCTTCTGGGCCATGGACACAATACAACTTGTCCTGCAGTGAATCAAGACAACTTTGAGGATTACATACCCCAGGGATGAACAACTCTGGGCTCCCTCTATTACCACAGTCCCACACTACAGAGTCCCTCCAGGACAGTGCATGTCCTTCAAACTGTATTGGGCAAGGCAGGTAAAATTATTCCAAGACAACCAGAAAGCTTTCTCCTCCTATGTCAGGCAGAAGCATACCAGTTCCAACACCGGATAGAAGGTAGGCATTTCTTTTCCACGTTTAAGTCCTTCACCATGAGGCAGCATGTATGTCCAAAATGGACCTCTCACAGTTCTAAGGAAAATCATTTCCAAACTGACAGGAATTACTTGAGTAGGTGGGACAAAACCTGTCCTTCCCCAAAACATCAGGCAGCACTTTCTCTTTCAAATGTCGCAAGGTGGGGGATGTCCACAAGTTGCTCATGGTTACAGGAACCACATACCTTCAGCATTCTTCACCCACCCAGGGGCATGGCCAGTAGATGATCACGGCTCAACTTAACAGCATTCTCACTGAGAAATGAGTGAGGACTGATAGGGGTCAAGGGAGAGGAGACACCTCCCCTGCACTGTTCTCAGGCAGTACCTGCACTCCACTCCCCTCAGGGAGGAGATTGACTGACTAATTATTGCAGAAACATTCCAAAAGGTGTTAAGCTGCTGTAAGAGTTCCATCCACTTGGAGCCACTGCCACGCTGATTAACAAGAGGTGCCAATGGAGTTCAGCAGATTAAAAAACTTAGGCTTCCCAGCAAACCTACCAAGCAACCCAGCAAACTAAAATACCAAAGAGGAATTGCACTCCAGAATCAAGATTTGTCTTCAAAGTAATTATATTTATTGGCACAAATGCAAAAATAACAAACCAAAAGGAGGGCAACACCAAACCAGACATCAATGCACTTCGTTCACTTGGATCTTCATCAGGAAACAGTAGATTTGCATTGCAGTAGCAAGAAAGCTCAGATGTGATGGACACAGACATGCAAACTTCAGGAGTCTATATAATGTGGAGAGATGTAGGATTGACATCTCCAAGGAAGACTCCGCCCCTGATTTGCTTCAGATGTGGGGGGAAGGAGTTAGGGTTGGAAACTCTACAATTACATTTCCTGGCTTTTGTCACTGTAGTCTTAACATTAATGGTGCATTAATGGAGTTTTTTGCAAACAAAACATACTATAGTGATACAGTCGCACCACTATATTTAGAGTTGAGTAGGGTGTTTAATGTTTAAACCCCAATTTTTGCACTTTAATAACTTCGCAAGTGCTCAAATGGATTTGCATGAAATTTTGCAAGAGTGGTCTTGCAGGGTCGATCTCTTGAAGTGTCAAGTTACATTCCAGTCGAATGTGCAGATTCCAGGATCTGGATATCAAAAAAAGTGATTTTCAGGGTTTTATGCTGTTCTTTTTTTGTTGGCCTCTAGTGCCCAGCTGGCTTAGAATTTTGATCTGAAATGTTAAAGGTAGAAAGGGCTTGGCCCACAGATGTGCCTTTAGCTGTTTTGGTGAAAAAATATTTATGCACTCCAAAGTTATTAATTTTTAAAATTTTGGTTTCAGAGCATGCTTAGTAAGCACTTCAGAATAGATGTTTGAAAAAAAAAATGACTTGGCCATATGAATCAGGATATTTGTCATCATGGAGTCTAATCCTTTTTCTTATGAAAAAATCTTGATTCATATGCTGCCTTCTTGTTTTCCGTTTTCTTGAAAAAAAAAATTCAAACCCCACTAAAATGACATGCTGCACAGAGACCAACAAATGTGTCTTGTGTATTGAGACTCTGTTAGGTGGATTCTGCACTTTACTGTTTGAAAAATGACCCCCAAAGTGTGTTTTTTAAATTTTTAATCCTTTTTTGGGACACACTTCTGCTTTTTTCATATGGCCTTTTTTGTTCATATGAAAAAGGATCCTTTAATGTGGAAAATGATTTAGGACTTATTTTTTTTCTGATTCTTTTTTCTTTGAAGGGATCCTTTTCTAGGATATTTTCATTCAAACAAAAAGGGATCCCATTATATGGAAAAGGATTTGGTATTTAGTTTTTGTTTTTTTTTTCATTTGAAGCAATCCTTTTTTGTATGATATTTTCATTCAAATAGATAAGGATCCCTTCATAAAGAAAAATATTTTGGACTTCATTTTTTTGCAATTTTTTTTTTTTCATGTGATTGGATCCTTTTTTGTTTGATACAGAAAATGATCCCTGCAAATGATAAAAGATTTTGGACTTAGTTTTTTTTCCTGATTTTAGCTTGCACAACCCAGAACTGCCCCTCCAATCACTGTACATGTAATGTTTTGTTATTTCCCTGGTGTCTAGAGGCACCATCCACCCTCCGAGCACCATCCCCATGATGTTTTGACATTTTTTCTGGTGTCTAGTGGCACCCACACCCTCCAATCACCATCCCCATTATGTTTTGATATTTCCCAGGTGTCTAGTGGCACCCCCACCCACCAACTGACATCCCCGTGATGTTTTGCTATTTCACTGGTGTCCTGTGGCAGCCCCACCCTCTGATCACCGTCCCATTCTGAAATAAAGAAAATCATCCCTTGATGTTTTTCTTTTTTTAAAATAAAATGGTTCCTCACTGATTTGCCCCCCAACTCCCACTCAGCCTTCACCACCCCCCTTACACCCTCCACACACCCACACTCAATGGAACAGGTCACAGGGTAAAGTTCCGCTCACTGATCCAAGACACAACTTGCTGCGGGAACTGCTGACTGCAATATGAGAAACTGTGGTAAGTGACGTTCAATGTATTTCAATGTGGTTTTCAACTTTAATGCATAACTTTGCTATTTTTGGATATTATTAGCCCAAATTGTCAACATGGCCTTTTTGGGACCCCATCTCATGAACAATAGTGGTGGAATTACAGAAATCTGTCACAAAAGGTGATTTCACAGTCACTTGGTGAAATCACTTTTCAGGCAGGATTTGAAAATTTTCACCACTCTTGCTCGTGAGGTGGGGTCATAGAAAACTATGTTGAAATCTAAGGTGAAATATGTAAAAATGGCAAAGTTGTGTGAATACATTGACATTTTACTAAGCATGCTCGTAACTTTGGTAACTTTAAAGAATTTGACCCCAAATTTTCAACATAGCCATTTTTTATACCACTTCATGAATGTAACAGCTGTCATTTTTCAAATCCTGGCCAAACTGTGTTTTTACACCTGTGGTGTGGAATTACATTTCTGTGGCATGGGATAACATTTTGGTGGGGCTTTGAAAATGTTCATTACCGGGTTCATGAGGTAGGAAATAAGAAGGCTATACTGACAGTTTGGTAGTTGTTTTCCTACAATGCAAGCAGAGGGCCCTCTGGGCCCTGTGCTTCTACAGCAACATACATGTATGCATCTATGGAGAGATGGGAGAGCAGGAACCAGAGGGCCTGCGCTCCCACAGGCAAATCAGGATACAAATGTACTATCTCAAAAAGTAAGGGAATTCTTTGCAAAAGCTGTGTTATTGCAACATTTAGAGTTCAGCCTAAAGCAGCAAAAGTAAAGAAATGGTTTAGGGTTTCCAACTCTAATATCCCACGCCAACCCTGGAAGTAAATCTGGGGTGCAATCTTCCTTGGGGTTGTCAAATTAAAGCTCACCCCATAGCAGTAGCAAGAACGTTCAGATGTGATGGACACAGGTATGCATATTTCAGGAGAGTATAGATGGGGTGAACGTTAGGGTTGACAACCTCAAGAAAGACTGCACCCCTGATTTGCTTCAGGGGTGAGCATGGGGTTTTAGGGTTGGAAAGCCTAATACTACATTTCCCTTCTTGTGTTGCTTTAAGCTGAACCCTAAATGTTACATTAATGCAGTTTTTTGCAAAGAATATCTATGTATCTATGTATGTATGTATGTACGTATGTATGTATGTATGTATGTATGTATGTATGTATGTATGTATCTATCTATCTATCTATCTATCTATCTATCTATCTATCTATCTATCTATCTATCTATCTATCTACCTACGTGTTATAGGGCTGCGGCCGAGGTCCTATAGTTATTCTTGAATGGGCACTTCTATGTTAAAGTCAAAAGTCTGCACTTTAATAATTACAAAACTGTTTAACTGATTCACAAGAAATTTTTGCATATGCTATCAGGGACGTAAGATCTCTTGATGTGGCAAGTTTCATTCTGGTCTTATGCATGGGTGTGGAGATACCCTGTTTTGAGCAGTTTCTTTGTCAGTCTGAAGTGCAAAAATGGTTTGGATTTTGATCAGAAATTTTCATGGTAGAATGGGCTTTCCTTGTGGTTGTGCCTTTTGCTGGTTTGGTGAAAAAAATATTAATGCAGTCTGGAGTTATAAGGATTTGAAAATGTGGGTTCTGAGCATGCTGAGTAGCACTCTCAGATGTGAGGCTTGAAAAAGGATCCATTTTCGCAAATGAGTAATCCTTTTCTGCAAATGGGTCATTCTCTGTCGCAAATGGGAAATCTTTTTTTTGTGCTGCCACCATTTTGCTTTTCAGTTTGTGAGGAGAAACAAATTTAAATAGCTCAAAAAATGATGGCCCAGATATTCAAAAGGGTTGCGCCATGCGCAATAGGGATGTGCCAGTGCAAGTCCGAAAATGCACCATTCTGTGATATTCAGCGGGAGGCAGATGCACCCCCCCAAATCACACTGCACAAGAGCGCAATGATAATGAATGCATGCACAACTGAAGGGGGAGGAACCATGCATAAATGGCGTAGTGCGATATTCAACAACATGTGCCATGCGCAATAGGGGAGCAAGTGGAAGTTGCGTGATAGCGGAAATGAGCCAAAATAAAAAAGGAACAAGAGAGAGGTGCAAGAACACTACAGGGAAGGCACATGTTGCTGAACCATAGCCAGCCACACAGGCAACAGAAACACACAGGACAGGACAGAGACAGAGCACCTGGAACCCTCAGGAACAGGGAAGGTGTGGGGAGCCACAGCCACAGTGCAGTGCAGAAGGAGGAAGTGCCACACAGCACTGAGGCCACCGCAGGAAGGTGTTCCCGGTGCAGGGGAAGTAGCAGCCAGGACAGTGGTGGGAACACAGAAACAGCTGCCGGGGGGGACACAAGCCAGGGACATGGCCAGTGCCACCATCCAGATGGAGGCAGTTATGAGGGGGGTGAGAAGGCAGGCAGTAGGGTGGCATGGCCATGGAAGGGCCCATCGGCAGTATGCCCCAACAGGCAGTACCGAGCCCACACCAGCTTCAAGCTGTACACCAATATCGAGATCGTGGGCCCGGTACCGCCTGAACCGGGCAATTCTGAGGTGGCTCTGTGAGCTGTGCAGTGATGTGATGCACGTATCCATACGATGGAGCCATGCTCTGTCAGTGGAGACAAAAGTGACAGCTTGCATGTGCCTGCTCACCATGGGTACCTTCCAGAGACCAACAGGGGACACGACAGGCATAACCCAGTTGGCCACGTCACACCACCTCACCCAATTCCTCAGTGCACTGCTGCCACATGCTACGGAGTACATCCATTTCCCAGGCACACTGGTGGAGCACACAGCAAGCATACAGGAGTTCCACAGGGTAGCACGTATGCCTGGCATGCTAGGGGCAATAGACTGCACCCATGTGGCCATCTGCACACCACCTGACCCCAACGGGTCCGCATACATGAATCGAAAGGGGTATGCAAGCATCAACTGCCAGGTACTGTGCAATGCCAGGGGGCGCATAATCAATGTCTGTGCCATGCACCCTGTGGGAGCACATGATGCCTTCATCTGGCACTAGTCAGCACTGTGCCACAGATTTGAGAGTGGGGACATCCCCACTGGCCACTTAGTGGGTGAGTATGCAAACCACGTGGAAAGACATGGAGCTTGGGAGGGGCCTAGTCAGAGGTGACATGGGTATTGGCCTAGATGGCTCAAGGCAGGGCAACGCTGATCACCAAACTAACTTCCACCCTCTACACACAGGTGACAGTTGATATCCACTCTGTCCCTGGCTGCTCACACCATACCGCCGGCCTGCGACCCCATTGCAGCAATGCTACAATGAGGCACATGCCACCACATGCAATGTCATTGAGCGGGTGTTCGGGATGCTGAAGGCACATTTCCGTTGCCTGGACATGTCTGGCGGTGCCCTACAGTACAGCCGCTCAAAGGCCTGTGGGCTATTCCTGGCCTGTTGCATCCTGCACAACATGGCCAACGACTGTGGTATAGCCATACAGGTTGAAGAGGGGGACAGTGATGGGGATGAAGAGGACGCTGGTGAAGATGGTGATGGGCAGCCTCCCCTTGGGCGAATGGACCCCTGACTGATCCTACTGGCACAGCTGCACCGGGGCACCATCACAGAGGAGCACTTCAGCCAACCCAGGTAAGTCATGGGGCCATGTGCAACCACCAGTGGCAAAGGCACAACCCACAAACATGCATGGACAAACACCAGGGGTGCATGTCGTCAAGGGAAGTGGCTGAGCATGGAACCGCATTCACCGCCAGGGATGGGCAAGGTCTAACACGGCATATAGTCACACACACACACACACTTCACAAGACATGCACAAAGGGTAGGAGGCACACCAACCCGACCGCCACCCCTAGCCACACACACGTCCACAGACCACCACGCCCAGTGTCTGTCATTGTGCATGTGTCAGACGCTGGGCACCATTGCACAGTGGCGGACAGCACAATGCAGGCATCATCATGCACACGCCACAGTGGACAGCAGCTGGGAGGGTATGCAGATGGAACGTCTGTGTGCGTGCAGGGCCGGGTACCCCACCCTTGCATTTCACACTGAAAAACGCAATGCACACAGGGCAGCATCAGACAGTAGCCATGCTGGGAGACAGGTCAGTCATGCGCCACAGTGCCACAGCCACTACAGATGCGTGGACAGCTCCGCCGAGACCTGCCAGCAGTGACAGGCTGACCAGTGGCCTCATGGGGTGGCACCAATGGTTCCCCAAGGGTTCCACTGTGTGAACACGATTGTGCTCACACATGGGGTCTGCAGCACACCGAACATGACTGCGTCAGGCGTGTTCGGGATGCCGACAGCTGAACCCGGTGTCGACAAGGAGGGTGTCGCACGAGGCCGGGAATGGGGGGTGGACATTGCACTGCACGGTGTCTGCGATGCATGGGCAAATAACTGTGTGCCTATTGTGGCCATGACAGCTGTGATTGCCTGTGTGTGCCTGTCAATAGCAGCGGTCACATCCTCCTGCAACCGGTCCATCCCTGCCAGGAGCAGAGCAGTGTCTCTGCTGCGCCACTCCTCTGCCTGGCACAGAGCCGCACCTGCTGATTGACTGATGCTTGGAGTATGCGGGTGTGCTCATCTAAGAGGTCATCTGCCTGATCGGCATGCTGTCCTTCATGGTGTTTGCGGCCCTGATGGTCAGTACCCCTTGAGGGTGGGCGCTGCACACCAGGGCCAGGCCTGGGCATGTCGACAGGCGGTGCACTGATGCCGCCCCCTGACACTGTACCCCCATGGCCATTGGCTGACTGCTGATACTGCCCCTCTAGCTGCTGCTCTCCAGGGCTCAATGGTGCCGCCTCAGTGGCCGCAACAGCCCCACTGTCCTGAACACACACCAGTGCTGCCCCACTGGTGCAGACAGGCACAGGCTGGGACTGTGATGTCACGCAGGCCTCCACGGCGGCACCACCCATGGCCATGCCCGTGATGTCACCTGCTGGATGGCCATCCTGTGACCCACACATATCACTGCCCATGATGTTAGCTCCATCATCATCAGTGACAGATCCGGCACCAGCCTGAGTCTCAGCATGCTGGCATCCATGGACATCTGCTCCACATCTGCTCCACCAACATCAGTCCGGACATCCAGGTGGGCCCACTGTCGTCCTGACCCTCGTATGCCTGTGGAGGTGGATGGGCCCTCCTCTATCTCCATGCTACTGCCCTCAGTGGAGAAGCCCACCACCGCTGACCCATGTAGATGCTCAGGAGCTGTAAGGAAAAAACAGTAGCATTAATGTATGTGACCTACCCTGCCCCCATTGACAGACCAGGACCTACCATGCAGTGACAGGCTACCACCCATCTGGAATCCACCACCCGGAACACCCTTGATGGTGCAATGCTGCATGCTGCCAGTAACCTGCTCTTCTTGTGGGGTCAGGCATTGCACCTACGGCTGTCCCCCACCGGTCGCAGACCGTGCTGCCCTGATGGCAGCCACCTTCTCCTTAATCCTCCGCCTGTCCATGCCAATCTTCTTTTTGCACTCCTGCATTGACCGCTGGTGGCTGCCATGCAGGTTGACGGCACGTGCCACCTCTTCCCATGCAGCAGCATGGGCCTGTGGTGTTCTCTGGTGTCCACTGAGCAGCGGCTCCTGGTCGAGGTAGGCCTCAAACAGGGAATCTGTTTCTGCCTTGGTGAAGTTAGGCCTCCTCTTCCTCCCATGTCTCTGTTCCTCTTCCTCCACCTCACGATCAGTCATTATTCCTTCTGTGAGAATGACAGGTGTTACCTGTGACTGTGCAATCCCATGCATGTCCCAAACACCACAGTCCACACTCCCAAACAGCATGCAACTTACCACAATAGACTGCAGTAACCGACTATGGCCAGTGCAGCCCAATGTCGCAGTTTAATAGCACAACGCATGCAAATGAGGTGAGGTGCATTTTTAAGTGGATGCAAATGCAGTGTCTGCACCATTGAATGGCTGATTAGCTGATTTGCATATGCCGGCTGAATATCACTCTGTTGTGCTTTGCACAATTGTGTTGAATGTGCTCAGCCAAGGGTGCAGTTCTGTGACATGCGCAGTACACACCTAACTGCGCATGCCCAGGGTGATGACGCAGGCACCTGCCGCGCTGCTGATGTGCTGTGTGTGGGAGGCAATGCAGGGCATGGCCATCATTGTGCCAGTGGCACTACTGCGCTGTTCACATATATGGCGCTGTGGCACTGGGGCGCTGTAGGCGCACTGGGGCCATAGTGCTGTAGTCCACTACAGGAGGTGGCACACAGGCACCCAATCATGCTGCATGCATTGGGTTCCAATCATGCTGTGGCTGTCCGTGCGTGAGAGACCCTTGACCCTGTGCCCGACCTTTGCCCCCTAGGCGTCATGCGTCAGGCATGGGTGCACCACGATCATGCTGTTCGGTGACAGCGCGATAGGGAATGGCAGCACTGTACTGCGCAGCATCTGCACGTGGCAGGACCGTGCTGCTGAGCGCCATTTTGAATCCAACTATCTGCTGAGATGGCGCGGAGAAGGGCAGTTATGTGGAGCCAGGTGGAGCTAGCAAATCTGGTGGCCATTGTAGAGCCCCATGCTGGGGCTCTATATGGTGATGCACCTCTGGACAGGGCCAGGAGTGCAGTTTGGCAGGAGGTGGCTGATGCACTGGAGGAGGCCACTGGAATCGGTTGCACGGCAGAGCAGTGTCACCACAGGTATGGGGACCTCAGGCGCAGGGACACGGACCTGCTTGCCCACCTGTGGGCACATGCCAGGAGGGGCACGGTTCCATGGCCAGGTAGATGCCCCATCCATACACTGCTATCATCCATAAGGGTATCACAGTTGCATGTGTCTGGCACATGGGGGTGCCGTCCAGTGTTGGCAGTGGTGGTGGTATCGGGGTGGGGGGTGAATGGGTATGGCCATGTGGGATTGCACACACATGAGGGTTGGGGGACTTTGCTACCGGATTGTACTGATGTTTCTCTCTCTCCATGTTTGCACCTTAGGCCCAGAAGGGCACAGGCTGGCGAGGGAGAGGAGGTGCCACCTGGAGGACCAGCAGGCTGGGAGGGGTGAAGGTCTGCAGAGGCACAGGGACCAGCCTGATGATGGTGAGTGCCTGACATCCATGATTACTATTGCATGCTGTATAACTGGGTTGGCAGCGGGGCATGGCCACCATCCATTGACACCACTGCCATGCACGCAACTTGTTACAGTCAGCACTGTTCAGTGGCACTGCATGTCTGGGAGTGTGTCAATGGTGGTCCTTGCATGCACTGGGCACGTGGCTGTGCCACTGCCTTCAATCTGCATAGCCAAGTCACTGTACAGCCAAGGTGGTGCTGTGCAGGACATGGGTGGTGGGTGTGTGCAGCGGTCCGCATGGCTGTGGCTGCCTGGGTAGGCAGGTCTTGTGGACACAGTCACTGTGGGTGGTCACACACCATCACAGGGGCATGGCACATGGCTGTATGCTATGCACAATGGGTGGGCTGAAGGGGACTGGACAGTCACACTTATTGACTCTGCTCCCTCGTCCTAGGTGGACGGCGACTTCAGACAATGGAAAGGGGACTGCAGGAGCTGCTACAGGTGGTGAGGGTGACCCTGGAACTCATCCAACGCATGGACTGCCATGGGGTGAGGAGGTGGAGGAGACATTGTCGCCACGTGGAGAATGACCAGGGCAGACGCTAGCCCATCCATGCCCCTAATTACACCTTCCCCCCTGGACCCACCCTCACACCCCTTCTTCCCTCTCCCATATGTTCACCCCTGCCCCTTACCCACCCCCACCTGGTATGTGGCCCTTCCCCCCATTGTACATACTTGTATATAGTTGTTTTATTACCTGTTTTAAATACATTTGTTTTGTTATGACAGCTGTGGTGGTCTCTGATTTGCAGTGGGCTACAGGTGCTCAGTTGCAGTGGTGTGCATGGCATCAGGGGTGGTGCATGCATGGGCGTGTGTGTGTGTGTGTCCGGAAGAGAACCGCCTATGGTGTGGGCAGGGGGATCAGTCACTGTCTGTGGTTTGTGTGTTGTTCTCTGTGCACTGGATACCTGTGTGCAGTGGTCCATGGTGCATGCACTGTGTGCATGGCACCCCTGTCAGACCATCCATGGCCTGTGCAGCTGACACCCTTGCATGTCTGTGATATGCACGGTCTGCTGGCATGTCAGTGGTGGCTGTCCATGCTGGATAACAACTGTACCAGGCACAATGCCAGGTTGCCTGCCATCACCAGTATGGTGCATGTCTGCCTCCAGTGACACTGTGGCCTCTGCTGTTGTTGTCCCCCCTCCATGCTGTCACTTGTGTCTGTTGCAGGGGATGTGCTCCAGTGTCTGTCACTTGTGCTCTGGCAGCATGCTGGTGGCATACAGCTTCATGGTGCCTGCGCAGGGTGGCTGGCACACCTGTGCCATGTAGGGGTGCTGGCCATGTGTACATGGCAGCCATGGCCACACACCAGTGGCTTGGTTGACCCACTACTGTGTCCTTGTGTTGGTGTGCCCTTGGGTATGGGTGGGTGTTTGTCCATGCACTGTGTTGCATCCTGTGTGGTGCATGCTTCCATGCAACACTGTGTGTGTCTGTGCTGGCTGTTGTGGCCAGTGCTGGGATGGGATGTGTCCTTGGGAGGGTGTGCAGGGTGCTGTACCACTGGTGGTGGGGTCTGGGGCATGCCCTGTCGCATGTGGGGTACCTTGTGTGGTGATGCATGGTCTGTCTCTCAGCTGTACCTCTGGGGGGACATGCAGGGTGGCACTGTGTATGCTGTTGTTGCATTGATGTCTGCTGCTGCCCACAGCAGGGTGCACATGGTGGGGCTGCCTTGCATGGCTCTGTGGTGCACAGGGTTGCATTGTCACAGTGGGAGTGGTGGCATGCATGGGGTGTCCTGCACTGTTGGGCGCTACTCCTGGGAAGGGTGTATGGTGATCATGGTGCAGGGTGTGCTCTGCATTGGTGGGATGGTGTGGCATGGGGTGGTCAGCCCTCCTTGTGTGCCAGTCACAGCTTGCAAGGGGGTGTGTTGGGGCACCATGGCCAGGCTGTGGGTTGGTTGCTGGTATCCATGGGCTGGTGGTTATTCTAGCTCTCCCCCGGTTATGCAGTGCATGGGGTGTGGGGGATGATGTCTGTTCTGCTGTGTGCTCCTCTGCCCATCTGTGGCATGGGTGGTGGGCCCCTGCATCCCTGGTTGTGCTGTTTCATTGCTGCCCTGCTCCATGGGGCATCCCTGGTTGCACTATGGTGCTTCTGGACTGCTCCGTTGAGCATCTCTTGTTGCGCTATGGCACATCAGATATGCACAACTGCACATCCCTGGTTGCGTTATGGCGCAGGTGGTGTGATATTCAGTCATGTGCCATAGGCACATCTTGGCCTGCACAGTTTTTGAATATCATGCTTCTTGCGCATGGGCGCAGTGGACTTGCACTTGCTCCTGCTGTTGCGCACTTTTTGGGCGCAGTTTGAATATGTGGGCTGATGTGTTTAGTAGAAACCCATACACGTGTTCTGCTAATCAGGACCAGTTTCATCCAATTCTGGTGTTAGTTTTTAAAAAAATGAGTTGGAAATGTGTTTTCTCAACATTTTGAAATCCTCTTCCAAGTCTTTTTTCATGCTCGGGAATCCTTTTGAGCAAATTACAAAAAAAACAACATGAAAAAGGATTCTGTTTCACAAATTTGTGGAAAAATGATTCCATTTTTGCAAATTTGCAAAAAAAGAACAAGCAAAAGGACTATAACACAGCCATCTTTTTGTCACTCCACAGTGACAAAACAGTTTGGAATAATTATCTGAAATTTTCAGGGTACAAAGGGCTTGCATCACAGCCTATTGTTGGTTAGGTGAAAACATATTAATTTTATCTGGAGTTATATAGGTCTACAATTTTCTTCATTTCAACCTACAATAACATTGTAATGTGAGGTGTTATTTACCACAGAAATTCTTTGTAATTTTGCGCTGAAGTTTTCAGGCTACAAAGAGCTTGCCTACCAGATGTGCCTTTTTCTAGTTTGGTGAAAAAATATTAATGTGGTCTGGAGTTATAAGGATTTGAAAATTAGGATTCTGAGCATCCTCAGTATGCACTTATGGATATATGTGCTTCGTCTTACTGAGGCTTTAGGTGTAGTGCTAAATCTACTTATACTGGGTTCATGAGGTGGGGTACTAAGAATGTATGGTGACAATTTTGTGGCTCTTTTGCTACAAATAGAAGCACAGGGCCCAGAGGGTCCTGCATGTTAATAACAAACATACATGTACACATCATTGGAGGGATGAGAGTACCAGGCCCTCCATACACTTCACCTATGTAGACATGGAAGCGCAGGGCCCTTTAGGCCCTGCACTTATACACCCATGTGTATTTCTTCAGGATATATGTACAGTATGCATCTAAGGAGGGATACTATTTCAAAAAGTAAGGAAATTCTTTGCAAAAACTTTGTTAATGCACTGGTTAGGGTTTGATTATTAAAGAAGCTGAGATGTGTAGCATATATGAGAATGGCATGAGTGTTAGGGCTGATAACCCCAATGCACATCCCATGCCTGATTAGTGAAGCTGCAGGAGAGGTGAAACTGTAATGTTTTTTCTTTTTGTTGTCTGGTGGGTGGATGCAGGGTGTTAGGGTTGGAAACTCTAACACCACATTTCTCTACTTTTATCACTTCAACCATAACTAGTGCATTAACAATTTTTTGAATTACTGATCATTTTGTTCAAAATCAGGGAAGAAAATTTATCTCATCCACTCTGAAATCTTATATGCATAAGGACCTTTGGTTAAGCCATTATCCACAAAAAAGTTTTCAAAATATGAAGTGTTCAAAAATACTTTTCTCCATTCTTCTTTGAAGATTATTTTTTAATGTTACTGTATTTCCAATAGTATAGAATTATACATTTTGATGATATAAATACTATATCTAATAATGAAAATTCCTTTTTTTCAAAAGAAAAGTCTATATTTTGTTTCCAACACTAAAACTATCACAGACTTATGGAAGAAAGAAACTACCTTTCCTAAGGACAATTTTAATGTAGCTTGAGTATTGTTCCACCATTTCTGTATGACTGTGAGTTGCCACAAGGTATGTAAGAAAACTGCTTCTATACAATCTCTATGCCAACACTTCAATGTCTCTCACACTCCCATCTTGGTTAACTGTAGTGATGTATAATACAAAGTTTGAAAGCCTATATTGTATTGATTTGATTTGTTTCTGGAGCTTGTGTATATATTGACAGATGTTAGCATATTTTCACCATGGTAAAAGTTTTTATTGCTCGGAATACAAAGCCATTTAACAAGCATACAAAATAACATATCAAGAATTATCATACAATAAATAAAGTATTTCCTGGAATAAATACACATGTTGCTTTATATTATCTAATACTTTTCTTTCTTATCATGGATACACGTCTCAGAAAAAATGCACCAATTATGCATGTTATCAGTGTTTGTACCAAATAGCAATTCTTGCATTTGACTCAGTGGAGAGTTTACTGAAGAGAAATAAGAAGCTAGCCACTTTTTTCTTATGTTGTCATATTTCAGACAGTGCAGTACAACATGAAGAGTATCCTTAGGACACCAAAGCCTACAGTCTCAAAGTGTTGCCTTGTTGATGTGTGACATGCCTAAATATCATGCTTTGAGTACATTTGAATCATATATTCAAAAATGAAATTCGGTTATAAATATTCTCAGAGAGGGAGCTACAATTTCCAGCAAGTAAGGCTGAAGATTATGAGTTTGTTTCCAAAGTGATAAAGAAGGGCAACATTTACAATTCTTTAGTTTTCCAGGATCATCAGCCCTCCAAATGTTTTCTAGCTGTATTAATATTATTTTCCTGTAGGTTTCATTGATAAAATCCATTTCTCAAGAATGGGGGGGGGGGCGGTGTAGTTAAACAATGGGCTAACCTTAAAGGACCCATAGCAGAAGCAACAACCCTTTGTGTTAGGCAACTAAGCAAAACAAAGAGAAAGAAAAAAATACTATGGTTCTTAAAGAACTTGGCTGGGAAGGTAAGAGAGAAAAGGTTTGCTTTCAAGAGGTAAAATGAAACACAGAGTGAGGATGACATGGAACTATATCAGGAAAAGCAGAGGGAGGTGGGGAAAGCAGTCTGGAGCACAAAGGTGCAAATGAAAGAAAAATAGACCAGGCAATTAAGAAAGGAGACAAGATCTTTTTCAGGTAAATTACTGAAAGAAAGAAGACCAGGGGTGGGATTGTGAGGTTATAAAGGGAGGGAGGGGAGTGTGCCTAGGGGGACCTAGAAAAAGCAACAACCCTGAACAAGTATTTTTGTTCAGTATTCACGTAAGAAGGGGAAGTAGAAGGACCACTATTAGACGATAGGATCACCAACAGGAGAAAGGTGGACACCAGCTCATTTAAGGTGGAAAGAGTCCTAAAGGAACTCAAGAATCTGAAAGAAGACAAGGCTATGGGGCCAGATGGGATACATCACAGAATATTAAAAGAACTTAGAGAGTTGTTGGCAGCACCACTAACAGCACTATTCAACAAATCAATAGAGACTGGGGTGCTTCCTGGGGACTGGAGGAGGGCGTATAGTCCCTCTCCACAAAAGTTGGAACAGGGAGTAGGCAGGCAACTACAGGTCAGTCAGCCTGATCTTGGTGGTGGAGAAATTAATGGAGTCACTGCTAAAGGAAAGGATTGTGACATTTCTAGAATCCAGTGGAGCACAGGATCTGAGGCAGCATGGATTCACATCAGGAAGGTCTTGTTACACAAATCTGATAGATTTCTTTGTCTGGGTGACCAGGAAGGTAGATCAGGGAGGGGTGGTGGATGTGGCCTACTCCTATTTCAGCTAGGCCTTTAAAACTGTCCCACATAGGAGGTTGGTAAATAGGTTGGGCAGCCTTGGACTGGGTCCCAGGGTGGTAAACTGGGTCAGAAATTGGCTGAGCGACAAGACACAGAGGGTGGTTGTTAATGGCATTCTATCCAAGGCAAAGGAGTGACCAGTGGTGTGTCACAAGGATCCATGCTGGGACCAGTCCTCTTTAATGTCTTCATAAGTGACATTGCAGAGAGGCTGGAGGGAAGATATGCTTTTTTGCAGATGATGCTAAGATCTGCAACAGGGTCAAAACTCCAAGGGGGTGGAAAAAATGAGAAAGGACCTCAACATGCTTGAGGAGTGATCAAGAGTGTAGCAGTTATGATTCAATGCAAAGAAATACAAAATTATGCATTTGGGGCACATAAATCCAAGGGAGGAGTACAAGATGGAGAGAGAGGTACTGATGGCCACCAATCAAGAAAAGGACCTGGGTTAATCATATTTGATGAACTAAAAGTAATCAAACAATTTGAGAAGGCTGTGGGGAGAGCCAGTGGGATGCTAGGGTGAATAGGGATAGGTATTACCAGCAGAAAAAAGGAGGTTGTTATACCACTGTACAGCTCACTAGTGAGACCTCATCTGGAGTACTGTGTGCAGTTTTGGAGGCTGCATCTCTGGAAGGACATAGACAAAATGCAGTCAGTCCAGAGAAGGACAAAAAAAAATGTGCAAGAACTGCACCAAAGGTCATATAAGGAAAGAGTAGAGGACCTCAATATGTATTCTCTGGAGGAGAGGAGAGGAAGAGATATGATAGAGACATTCAAGTACCTCAGGGATATGGGGATAGGTTCAGGGGCAACATGAGGAAGTAATTTTTCACAGAAAGAGTAGTGGATGCTTGGAATAGCCTCCCTGTGGAGGTGCTGGGGGTAAAAATGGTAGTGGAATTCAAGAATACAGAGGATAGACATAAGAGTACTCTCACAATAGGGAAGAGAGGGTAAGTCACAGATCAACTAGGGTCTGTGGTATTCAATTGGGTAGGGAAAAGGGGCAGATTAGATAAGCCACACAGTCCATACCTACCGTCACTGTCTATGTTTCTATGTTCATGCTCTGCAAACACATTTCCCATGCAGGCTTCATCAAGAATTAGCTGCAATTCCTACAACCAGCCTGCATTTAAGCTTTGATGTCTAAATGGTAACATCCCTTTATATGCAAGTTTTGGTAGTTTATATGCTTCCATCCTTTGTGACTTGAGCCAATAGGAGACCAATCTTATTTTTAACCTAGGTTTCTACATGAGACTGCCCTAACTCTGCGCTAGCTGCAACCAGTGGAATGCAATTTGGGAGATGTAAAAGTCTCCTCCAAAAATCTTCCATTTTTGTATTAAAGGGTTCATATTTTTCAAAGCCTCAGACTTCGGCACAATTCCAAATCTTTGAGAGAAGTTTAGCATTAGCAGCTTGACTTGAGATAACAGTAGCATTTCTACTGTATCTCTTGTTGAACCTGTATAAGCCCATTTTCCATTTAAAATATTGTGTGAACTTAAGACCTGAATAAGTGTAATGTGTGACTTTATCCATATTCTTATTAAACATACTCGACTTGACAGCAAGAATCATCCCTCTTTTTCAAGCCAAATTGAACTACTTTTGTTTTTGCTAATTTAATTTTCAAATGTGATATATCACAAAAATTCTGGAAAAAAATTGAGATCGAATGCCTTTTTTACATGAGAGATGGTAAAATGAGATTGTCTTCATATTATAGCTGGCATGTCAGTATTATCTGTTTTTGGTGTGTCTATACATTCTTCCTTTAGAGACTTTCAATACATTATCCAAATAAATATTAAAAAGCAAGGTGATTTTTTCTCCCCTCTTTAACCGCTTTATTCATGCTAAATGGTGTGGTGCAGGCCCCATTATATGCAAAATGTATCTGTGCCCAAGTGTGTGAGTAAAGTAGTTTTATTATTTCAATTAGTCCCTTATCAAAAGCACATAGCTCATCCTGTTCCTCAAAATATCTCTTGCTAAGGAATACAATGCTGAAAAAAGGTCTATGAAGACAGCAAAAGGTTTCTGTTTCCATATGTTCACATATTTATGTAAAACATGACCAAGTATGAAAAAATAATCAAAGGTAAAATGTGTGGCTCTAAAGCCTGCTCATAGATTTGATAAACCTATACATTGCTCCAAATTTACCTGTAATCCATTTAAGATTATTTTTGAGATCATTTGAGACATAACATTAATTAGACTGATGGGATGATAGGAAGATAGAGGTATTCTACTGCCTGTTTTTGTAAATTGGAGCAATAATAGTACCTCTCCATGAATGTAGAACCATACTCTGACTCATGCAAGAGTTTAAAATGTCAACTAGTACCTTGACCCACCAGTCAGTTTTTGACATATAAGCCTCCACTGGTATTTTATCTAGTCCTGGAGCTTGCTTAACGTGTTATACTGTCTACAACCATGATCATTTCTAATTCCATATTTGGACAAAAAATTATTTAAATTATGCAAGAATCTGATATAGAGACATGATAATTATTATCTGTCAGTAATCCCTTGCAATACTCCACCCAAACATCAGGAGCAACATATGCATTTAACTCTCTAGAGTACAATAAGTATTGATACCTTTTGCTTCATATTTCCAAAATAAGAGAATGTTATTTTCCATAATTGCGCTAAGCATTTTTTCTGTTATCTTTTTTGTGAGCCAGCATGTGCTCATTTAATCTCATTTTATACCATTTCCTTGCTCTGTTTAATTATGTCAGGTTTTTCTAGTTGTTTTTTTCTTAATCCTCATTATCATATTTAATAGTCTTTTTTCATTCTGACTTTCTTGATTACACCATGAGTTAAATTTTCTGTTCCTATAACCTCTGCACATAACTGTACATAAATGTTTGAAAATGTATAATGCTACAGTTAAACTGTCCATCAGGCAGCAAGATGAAATCAAGAAACAATTCATGTTCCTCAAATAAACCAACCATTTCACTGACTCTCTCTTCAGCACTAGTATTCTAAACCAAGCTCTTATTAATAATATGGCAATTTTCCAGAAGCAGATGCACATTTTATTGTAAATAAAAGTAAGAAATCATCACTGTCTTGCTGCGGAAACACTTCCATATTTAAAATTCTTGAAAGACATGTTAGAGATGTTACCCAATTTTCTAAGACCTTAACATTATTAGGGGAAAAAAAGTAAAATTATCTTCTTGATTTGAGGAATATCTACTGTTGACTATACCAGGTCATACTTTTCAACAGTATCAATTAGCATAACTCCTTGCATGTTAACATGTTTCATCCTTTGATTTTCTATCAGAGTTCCAGGCATACACCACTCTCTCTGTGAAGATGTGAGGAAGTATTTCTTCACAGAAAGAGTAGTGGATGCCTGGAACATCATCCCAGCAGAGGTGGTGAGGGAAACAATGGTGACAGGATTCAAGAATGCATGGGATAGGCTTAGGGAAACCTTAGTGGTAAGGAAGAGGGAGGGGGAATAAAGCCAGAGATCAAGTAGCATCTGAGGTGTTACAGTAGGAATGGAAAATGGACAGACAAGGTGACCATGTGGTCCTTATCTGTCATCAAATTTGGTGTTTCTATGTTTCTATCATAACATTCGGGTTCAAGATCAGGCACATATACTGTAAATCAACAAAATCCAATAGATTATGCAGTTCTATGCATGCATTAAAATCACTGCATAGATGTATTTCAACATCCATATTAACACTGATGTCCTTCATCAAACTAGATAGCTGAACCCATATATCAAAACTATACTGTTGTGAGCATAATGGTGGGACATAAGCATTTACCACTGCAAGGGTCTGATCATAAGCTTTAGTTTTACGTAGTGAAATGTTCAAATTAACTTTCCAAACCTCCAAGATTTTAATACCCTTACCTCTCTTTTAACAATTGTACAGTAATTATACTATCAATTAGTCTCTCCCTAGATGTTTCCTTTTATACCAGATCTGTACCAGTTGGAAACCATTAATTGGTGATTTAGCCAACTTGGGGGTCAAATCTTCTAGAAAACACATGATATTAGTGCTTTGAATGATTCTAGGAAATTTCTTTATCAGAAAGTTGCATTGTTAAACCAGAGATATTCCAGGAATACCTGATTCAGTTGGCTGAGCCCGACTTTTGTTTTCCTCATCACCTTTCATTCATTCCTTAGAGACATTCAGCACTGTTAAGTGTTGAACCTGTTAACGTTTCCTGCATGACGTTTATTCTTGCTACATTTATTGGTCAGTCATCTTTATCAAATATTTCCCTATCCTTTCTGTCACAGTTAAAAATGAGCATATATTATTATGATAAAAAAAAATCTATGCCCATATAATCTAATTTTCAGCCTCTTTCAGTATGGCTAGTGCTGCTCGCTTATCTCTCAATAAAGCAGCAACTTCCCCCTCATTAGAGTAAAGACTATTAGTACATTTACAGACCAAAATTCCTTTCCTGCACAGAAGTATTTTAAGAGGACTGCTTAGTTTCGGTTCTAGTTTTATCAATACCAAAGACTGAAATGGTCATTTTCTGTTTTTTTTTTCCTCTTTTGAAGAGCTTATATCATACCCTCCCACAAGCCTTACCAATCTGTCATGCATAGGTTCCTGGTCATTATTTGTGGTATAGTATACTGGGCCTTTCAGGGCAGAAAAAAATCATCAATCCCAGGTTCCTAAAGGAATCCTCCTTTCTCCAAAACTCAGAAATTACTATATCACTGGCTAGAAATACAGTGATCACCCATTCCCTCCCTAGTGCTTCAGCAATACTGGACCTCCTCATCTTTTAGAGATAACTCTGTTTCAGTAATGTACAAGTGTCTTATCATGGGTAATAATGAAGCATCTGGCTCAGTTGTTTTATATTTAACATTGGTTACTTTAACTAATAACTTTTTGCTACTTAATTCCACCAAGAAGCAAATTTAAATTATTATTTAAATTGGAACAGATATCAAAATGTGTACTAGTTACTCCATTATCATTATTATTTTCAATAAAATTGTTAGCATTAATAAGTTGGTGATCACCTAATTCCTGTGAGATAGCATGCTTAGTAATCACAATTCATTTGTGACCCCCTGACTCACTTGTGATGTAACTTCCTCTACTGTCAGGTCTTAGGGTGGTATTCAAAAGATATCATCCTTCTTGTTGCTTATTTGTTTCTTTTAAACATACATTTTTTCTTGCATTTTGCGCTATACAGGCTAGTTTTCCAATCTTTTTTCCCCTTATGTTTTGGTTTATTTATTTTTTTCCTTTTTTGTTACTGACTGAGATGCAGGCAGGAGAAAATTACAGTATAGGTCTTACCTTAATTTCTTGTGGCTCCTCCCCAGATACATTTTCAATTACTGCTCTCCCATATTCAATCTGTCAGTGAATGAGGGTAGAGTCCTGAACAAATGGAGGTTGGCACATATTACTCCCATACTAAAGGGGGAAGACAAGACCAAGGTTGATAATTATAGGCCGATAAGTATTATATCGGTAGTGGGAAAAATTATGAAAGGCTTCATAAAAGAGTGCCTGGAAGAAAACTTATGTCAGCTTGGCTTGGTGATGTCTCACAACATGGGTTTGTGGAAGGCTGGTCATGTGTGACTAACCTTTTTAGCTTCTTTGAGCCAGTGAGTAAGGCACTTGACTGAGGAATGCCTGTGGACATGATTTATTTGGATTACTCCAAAGCTTTGATTCTGTAGCACATAATATACTGCTGAAATCCCTAAAAATGATGGTTATTAATTAGGAGTTGACAATCTGGATAAGATCCTGGCTGGATCCGAGGAATCAGAGAGTCAGTATAAGGGGACACTGGTTGGAGTGGGGGAGCGTGTCTAGTGGGGTCCCACAGGGATCGATTCTTTGGTCTATCTTATTCAGAATGTTAATTTCAATAATGCAGGTAGAAGAAGGGGTGAGGCTATGCAGATATGCCGATAATGTGAAGGAAGGGGAAATGGTAAACAACAGGGAATCTGCTGAAAAACTGCAGGGACAATTGAAAAAATTAGTTACTTGGACTACTGAATATAAATTAGTTTTCAATGAAACTAAGTGTAAGGTGATGCACTTTGGTGCCAATAATAGGGAGATAAACTACACTATTAATGGAAATGTAATTGCATCAACAATGAACGAGAAAGACCTGAGAGTTTGGATTGTGGACAATTTGAGCTTTGATAAGCACACGGGAAAATGTGTCAAGAAAGCAAACAGGATCCTTGATAACATTTTTAAGAATATTGGAGTTGGAGGGAGGAAGTGTTGATGCCACTTCTTGGGTCATTGGTGAGACCAGTAATGGAGTACGGAGCCCCATTTTTTCTACCCATGTAGTATAGCTGCCAGCAATAGTGTGGAAAGAGTTCAGAGAAAATTGATGAAGAAAGTGAATAATGTCAAAGATATGGCCTACAAGGACAGACTGAGGGAACTGGGTATGTGCTTTATGAGATATTGTAAAATTAGAGAGGATTTATGCTATGTATATAGATCACTCCACGATGAGGTAATTTGGGTATCAGCAGGGTTAATTAGAAAGGAATATCAGAATAGAGCATTAAGAGGACATCCATATCAGTTAAAAGGGGAATTATACAGGACTACAAAAAGGGGGCATTGATTCAACCAGAGGGTGCTAAATAAGTGGAATGGTTTACCCAAAAACGTAGTGGAAACCCCTAATATGGCCGCCTTTAAATACCAGCTTGATCTACACATGGGGGAAGAAAAATTAGGATACATCCACTGTTAGTGACAAGTCTATTGATGGCCTACAAGCTAATTGGCTTGAACCAGTAACCTATGAACCTATATTCTGTAGTAATTTGACTTAAAGTTATGGTTGCCTCTAATTTGGAAAACTGCTGTCTGACTGAGACCATTTCTTGATGGAGTAAAATAAAATTTTCAAGAATTTTTGTATTAACTGCGTGTTGCACCATTCTATCAATATCTGCCACATTCCAAATAGTTATTCCACTGGACATCTTTCATTCTAATTCCAACATACTGCCAGACGAGTGTATATTATTAACTAAAGAAGAGTGACTCAGAGCTGATTATTCTACATATATAGGTATGGGCCCTTTATGAAAATGAGGTGTTCCTGAGACCTTCCTTTGCTAGATGAAACTGTTTTACTCTCACCCTACAGTACGGGTTCACTGTAACCAGATCCTTTCATCTTCTTTTCCTCTCCATAACTGTACACATCAAGGTTGTTCCCTTGCCCCATTTTTATTTAATTTATACTTCAAACCCTTAGTCTGGTCCATTAAATTAAACTCTTTGATTCGGGTCATGGTTACTGGGTCCTGGCAATATAAGTTATCAGCATATGCCAAATTCATTCTTTTGCACTTAATGAATCCTGTTGCCTCCCTATCACACACCCTGGATGAAATACACACTTTTGGTTTGGTTTCTTTTTACAAGCTTAATTTCAGAAAAAAACAGGTTTTATCATTAAATACTTACACCATGAAGGTCGATTTTGAGGGCATGGGCCTTAGTTGGATGTCAACAACCTTACCTTACTTGGGTATTTAGCTTACTACTTCCACTGCTAAGTTAGTTCACAGAATTTCACTGAGCACCTACAGAACATTAAAGAGGATCTTGACAGGTGGTCTCAATTACCCTTATCTCTTTGGGATCGGGTTAGCATTCTTAAGATGGCCATTTTGCCTAAGGTACTTCACCCTATGAGCATGTTAGGACCTCAATACTATGCTGGCCACTTTTCTGTGGAAGAGTTGTAGACCGAGGCTTCACTGTCTTAGACTGGCAGCCCTGCAACAGTTAGGTGGCCTTAGTGCACTTGATTTCTTTGGTTATTTTCATGCCTCCCAGGGATTGAAGTACTTCTGCTGGATACTTGTGGAGAAGGTTTTTTTTCCCTGCATATGTTCCTCTTTGGTGGTACATAGAGCAGGATTTGTGTCTACAGTATGGGATTACCATACAAGCTTTCCCTTTCTTGAAATTGTCCATGTTATCTAGACCTCTGACGGACATACTGTTTGGCATTTCCCTAGTGAATTACAGCCAGCTACTTCAACACCTTAAAAAGACTCTTACAAATCCTTGGAAACAGCCTCTTAGGTCCAATCCCAATTTTCAATTAATGGGTAAGAAACTTACCAACTTGCTCTGGCAAGCTACAGGCATAATGGCACCTTCCCAGTTAATTAGCAGTTCACAGAGGATCCCATTTGCTGTACTGCAACACATCTACACCCTGGACAATAAAGAGTTTTTTTTTAGCTATGAAATTTGTTACCTGTTTTTCTCTAAACTGGGCCGGCCTGTTCCAGTGACAGATTCCTCTCCAATGTTGGTATCCCTTGGAGAACTGACCCTGGAAAGACATGCCATATCTCAGCTTTATCAGGCTCTATCTTAGGTTTGAGTTTAGAGATATGGCTCAGTTTATAAATACTTGTTTATGGCCATTGATTGAGAACCTGATGACAGTCAATTAACTGGCATATGGCGCAACATCCATCATTACATTGTTTGATGGATATAGGTACACCCAGTTTAAAATTCTACACTCAACATACCATACCCTGTGGAAGTTGTTTAAGTGAGGACATCTGGGTTCTCTGTATGTACTCGATGCCAACAAGCTAAAGGCTCTTTAGAGCATATTATTTGGGACTGCTTCAAGATTCAGTCCCTATGGCAAAAAGTCAGGAGTGTGTTGGACCCAAGTTTTGGAACGGCAGATGTCTTTACAAAGTGAAATTATATTTTTGGGGTTGGACATATAGACCCTGCAGGGCCCTGGACATTTCCATTTTATGTTGATTATTATGATGTTTAAAAAGATTATATTGCAGCACTGGTTGGACCAGCAAGCCCCATATTTTTCAGAATGGTACCTGGAGATGCTTCAACTCTTGTGTATAGAGTGAATGTTGGCCTCTGTTCGCAATTCCTTGCCTGTCTATTTGCAATGCTGCAGCCCTGTAGAAGTCTAGCTGTCCACCCTACTCCAGTGAATGGCAAGCTTCATTCTTTTTCTTTCCTATTTCTGTATATTCAGCATGATGCAGTATTTGGTTCCCTTATGATTTAATGTCCCATGGGTGAGGGTTTGGGAGGGGTTGGAGGGGTGGTTGGTTAAGAGCCCATTGTTTTTTCTTGTATTTTTTACATGCTGTTTGTATGGTTCACTTTTGTAATGTTCTGATAAATCTTAATAAATCTTCTTCAGTTAAAAAAAGAAAGAAAATGAGGTGTTAAAGTTTTAAGGCATTGAATTGTTTTACATAAGGATTCTACTACTATAGGAGGTATACAAGAACTCTCAATTGGAGAGTTAGGTCCTAAATGATCATATTGTCTAAATACTGAGTCAAATTCGTGTGTTTATTTATTGAAATGTTTCACCAGTAAGGCACACTGAACAACAAGTTGCTCGTCTCCTGGTGCTACCTGGGGAGATTAGAACTCTGCATCCTTTGTTTAGGGGCAGAAATCCTGCTAGTGTACTACTCATTGGTAAATAATTACCCATTTGATTCTACAGTAGATTCACTTTAGATAGGCCCTTTATATTACAATCTACATAACTCTTCATATGAAGATTGGTGATTTGGTTCATGAGGATGATAACTGAATTAAGAGTTTATTTATTTACTTATTGAAATGTTTCATCAGGAAGGCACACACTGAGCAACAAGTTGCTTGTCTCATGGTGAGACATGGGGGGGAGACAATGAGGATAAGTATCAAACAATTACAGATACAGAGAAAATAAACAATATGGAGCATTTGATTCAAAAATAATACATTATATACAATAGTGAGCAGTACAGATAGTTATAGCATAGACAATTGAATACACCAGTAGGTGGACACAGACTACATGAGACATTAAGCCCATCAGATAGTGATGCAGAAGTACAATCATAGTGCAAAGATGTTTACAGAGCTGCACACTATGATAGGCAACAACTGCTAGGTGCAAGTAAGGGCAGGAGTAGGCAGTTGACCAAGATTGAGAAATGAGGGTAGATGCTAAGGTAAATTGTAAAGGGGCGGTAGGGGTAGCAAAAGAAGAGTATGGGGGAGAGAAGGCTGCCGATACCAAGTACCCCTCCAGGATGTAAAAAACCCTTCTAGGAGGTGGGATCTGAGAGCAGACAAGAACAGTGAATTTAAGTGGAGAGGTGAGGAAGACTGCTGAGACCAAGGTGGACCTCCATGGTGTACAGAACCCTGCAAGGGGGCAGGCAGCAGACAAGAACAGTGAAAATAGGAAAGCTGGTGGCAAGCTACAATAATAGTTTCCCCCCTCAGGATGCATGAACCCTGTAAGGGGATCAGGTACTGGTGAGATGGCCAGGGTATAAAGTGGTTGGGGGGGATCAAAGCAGGTACAGCAAGAGAAGTAGTTGTGAAGAGCAGCACCAAGGGAGTAGGTGGAGGAGGAGGAGTAACATATTTGTGGGGGGAGAGCATTCAAGGATTTAGGGAAGCAGTGGGAAAAGCCAGTCTGGCCTGCAAGGGCAGACCTGCAAGAGACCAACAGGGTGTGAGTCACAGCAGATCTTAGGGGGTGAGAGATGTGGGGAGATGAGATAAGGGAGGATTGGAGGTAGGGATGGAGTTCACCAAGCCAGAATTTGGAGTCCAGTTTGGCAATATGGGTAGGCACCAGTTGGACAGTGGAGGAAAGGCTAGTGCATGATAAAGGTCACAGTGGTGAGTACAAGAGGGAGCATCTAGGGCAAAGTGACAGAAGGAGTTAAACAGAGAGACCAAGCTGGCCAGAGAAGATTTGGGAGCAGCACTATAGACTATGTCACAGCAGTCAAAAATGGGGATTATTATCTTCTGGACAAGTTCATGCCTCACAGTCAGTGGGATGCAACTGCGGTTCCTGTATAGGGCAAAAAGCTTGAGGCACGGTTTCTTCAAGATGGCGTCAATGTGTACAGTGAAGTTGAGGTGTTGGTCAAGCCAGACTCGAAGGTATCTAAATGAGGAAGTGTCCTCTAGGGTTGTTCCATCTAGGGTGTTGGAAGGAGGGCATGTCAGAAAGCCTTGAAAGTCTCTGTCTGGTGCCAGTGGTCATGGAGACTGTCTTCTTGGCATTGAGTGAGAGCTGGTGTGAAGCAAACCAGAGCTGGACCTGGTTGAAATTGTGCTGTAAGCTGGTTACCATGGCTGCGGGGTTACTGTCAGAGATGAATAAGACAGTGTCATCAGCATACATATGGATGGAGGATGTGGAGCAGGCTGTGGGAAGCTTATTT
This sequence comes from Neoceratodus forsteri, assembly GCA_016271365.2. Classification (NCBI taxonomy): domain Eukaryota; kingdom Metazoa; phylum Chordata; order Ceratodontiformes; family Ceratodontidae; genus Neoceratodus; species Neoceratodus forsteri. The sequence goes on from CM028130.1 coordinate 1,321,800,064, forward strand.
ATAAATATGAAAATAAGCAGGTGACCTAGCACTGAGCCCTGGGGGACACCAGTGTTGATAGGGAGAGGGGGAGGTGGAATCCGAGATTCTTACTGGTTGTATCCTACTGGTGAGGTAAGATTCAAACCAGTTTATGGTGGTTGCAGCCAGGCCAGCAGCAGAGAGGGAGCCAAGGAGGAGGGAGTGGGAAACCATGTTGAATGCTTTGGCTAAGTTGACAAAGATGGCTGAGGTGATCAGGCCATTGTCCATCCCAGTAATGATGGAGTCTGTAAACCTGAGGAGGTAGGTAGTAGTAGAATGGTTCTTCTGAAAGCCAGATTGGAACAAGGTGAAAAATGAGGTATCGGAGAGAATGGTGGAAAGTTGGGAAAGAACCAGGTGTTCTTGAAGTTTAGCAAGTGTAGGGAGGTGACATATAGGGTGATAGTAGCCAGGAGCAGAAGAGTCACCACCCTTGGGGAGAGGAATAACTGCAACATACTTCCAGGAGGTGGGGACTTGCACTGTCATAAAGGAAAGGTTTAGGATTAAGGAGATAGGGTAGACAATAGCAGGAGCAGAGAGGTAAAAAATGTTTGGGACCAAGGTTATCTGGAGAGGAACCTTTTGAGGGATTCAGGGAGAACAGGGCACTTAGAGCATCAGTGGGGGAAAGTTGAGAGAAGGAGAAGAAATAGGAGTCAGCCACTGGTTTGGGAGGAGGGAAAAGTGGAGGGGTGGGTAGGTGGGGAGGGAGGGAACACAGGAGCGACTTAGCATAGGAGGTGTAATAGGCATTAAATTCACTGGCCACCAAGCATGGTTCCAATACCAGGGAACTGTTGATCTTAAGAATGGGGAAGGGGTCAAGAAAGAGGGGAGAAAAGAGCATGCACCACTTGCCAGAATTTGGAGGGGAAATTGATGTTTGTATGGAAAGAGGAGTTAAAATACTCTGACGTGACCAGTCTGGTAGCTTTGGTACATGAGTTGTGGAGCATTCTGCATGCGGTATAGTCACTGTGGAGCCTTGATGATTTGTGTTTTTTCCAGGTGCGGTCACACTCCCTTAAGCAGGCCAATAATTCAAGGGTAATTCAGGGGAGGTGTAAGCCTTGAACTCTGGTCTGCCTGAAGGAAGCAAAGGTATTTCAGGTGGAAAGGAATTTATCCTTGAAATAGGTGATGACATGGCCAATGGAGGGGGCTGAAGCCAGAGTATCCCAGTTAGTGGAGGCAAGCTTGGACTGAAGAGGGGCAAGGTCTAGGGATTTAAAGAAGCAAAGCTGAATTGTTTTATGAGGTAGTTTTAGACGGTGTACTTTGCAAACCAGAAAGATGGGATTGTGGTCGCTAAATGCATCAGAAAGGATTCCTATCTTGATGATGTGGTGAGGGTGAGTGGTGAGTGCCCAGTCAAGGAGGGTGTTGTTATGAGTTTTACGATTAGGTCATGTTGGATCCTGGATAAGTTGAGTAAGGTTCAGTGCATTAATATTGTTCCAGATCTTACTCGATTTAGGTGACAACCAATTTATGTTCAAGTCCCCCAGAATGAACAGCTCACCTGAGTATGAGATGGAGGTAATAGAAGATATAAGATTAGCAGTGGCTGTGAGGTTAGTGCTAGTCCAACAGTAGATGCCAGCTATGAAGAGAGGGGTAGTGAATGGGAGAATAATTTGTGTGACTAGGGCCATGTAGGTTGAAGGGACTGAAGACGAAAGCACTGTTGTGGCTTGCAATGTGGACTGGATGTACATGGCCACGCCCCTGCCCCAAATTGCCCTGTCTTGCATGTAGAGGGAGTAATCAGGAATTGTGATGGAGTTGTCAGGGATTTTACCTGTGACCCATGGCTCAGTTAAAATCAGGATGTCAGGAGTGTAGGAGACCATGAGCATTTGGATGAGGTCAGTTTTGTGTAGCAGACTGCATATGTTCAGGTGGATACATTTCGATCCATTAGGGATAGCCAAGGAGGTTGTGGGACTAGGACCAGTACACTATGGGGGTAGCACTGGAAAAGGAAAAAGGTGGTGGGGCAGGGTTAGGGTGGATATCTCCTGATGAGAGAGGAAAATGGCTAAGATGAGGTAGTGTAATTTAGGGCATTTGTACTGAAGCTTAGGGTTAAAAGGGGATGAGGAAGGTGGGGCAGGGGATAGGGAGAATGTGAGATGGAGATAGGCAAGATAGCTAGGAGGAAGAGGAGGAATGAGAGAGGCAGGGGGGTGATAGGGAAACTAAGACCAGGATACAGAAGGTGCAGTGGGAGTAATTGCAAGGATGAATGATGTAATAGGGAGAGAAGGGGGAAGGGGAGTTAGAGAGGGGATGCTAGGGGTGGTAGGGATGAGTAACAGGACAAGGAGAGTGAAAAGTAAGAAGAAGGGGAGGGAGGGGGAGAAAGAAAGTGAGCACTATTTTAGAGGAGGGAGCTAGAGTCATCACTGAGCAATAAGATAGGAGTAGAACACAATGCTAACTAGCTTTACTGTAGGATGTGTAAGGTGGGCAGGGGTAGGAAAAAGGAAATTAGAGCTTACCAAGGAGGAACTACACAAATGTTTACGATGGCTCAGACATAAGAAAATATATAGATGTAGGAATAGCAATGTAGGGAGGTTCTGAGTTAGAATAGGAGCCAGGGAGTCCCAGTTCCAGAGTAGCCCTCTTGTGGCCAGGTCCTATAAGTTGCAAATGTATATGTAGAGACTGTTTAAATATCAGCTACTAAACATGTGACCAGCCAGGGTTATAAAAGTAACACCCAAGATAGCGTGAGGGTTTACCTATAGCTGTGCTACAGCCACTGTGCTGACGTCCCTGTCAGTGACAGCTGCAATGCTAAGTGTCGGCAATGCACTGTTGGGAATGTCACAGTGTTTTTATCAGCTGGGGGAGAGGGCGACACACCGGTGAGGCAGTTCCTCTATCAGCAGAGACCATCACAACCACCTGAGGTATTTGCTCAATTCCTGTCACTGTGATGGTCTTCACACTAGCAGTTTTGATCTACCATTGGTATACAGGGGCAGGTGAGGAGCCGACGCAAAGCGCCAGTGGGGAACAATTTGTAAGCTGCCCTAGTGGGAATCTGCTTCCTTGATTCCTGCAAAAACTTTGGGGCATAATCAGAAATGAGCCAAACTCATAAAACTGTGCAAACACTTTATCGACTGACAATAAACAGGCAGAATGGTAAAAAGCACAAGGTGGGGGAAAGAAAGCTGAAAAACCATCTGGTTCCCCTACCAGTAATCCCGGACTAGAGCCGAGGACTTAGGCGGAGGTGCAGTGGCCAATCAGGAGTTGGCAAGTAGTCTGAATCCACTAGTAAAGGCTCGATGCATTTGGTGCCCAGTACAGTTTATAGTCCCTTTACCTTGGGAGCCAGTTTCAATGCTGTGGAGGCAGCAGCAGCTGTATGAGACCAGCTGCACCATGCTGTATGGGATCCTTCAGCTGGGAGAGGGGGTGCCCATGGATGGGGCTCCGCACCTGAAAGATGGAAGAAAAGCAGGGTTAAGATAAAGAGGATTAAATTAAGAGGCAGGAGCTTTGCTATTTAAGAAGGAATGGGGGTGGGAGAAGTTAGGCAAGGGGACAGTGAGTAATCAGCGGGGGGTTGCAGACATGGAAGGGGGATTCTTAGGAGAGAAGATTAGCAACACAAAGGGCCATTTGCAGGAGTCAGCAGAAAATGGCACCAGGATGGGATAGTAGCAGTTAGAGAGAGCTTCGAATCAAAGTGGCCCAGACTGAGATAATCAGAGGTGGAGCTGAGATAACAAAAGAACAAGACTCCCAGGCGCAGCTAAAAATTAACTAGCACAGACAGAGATAGGTACTTGTCAGAGCTAAAACACAATAAAATGCTTGAGGACTGTAATTTACTCAGACTTTGGTAGTAACACATTATTTCATTCCTAGGGGAGATTAATCACTGAAACAAAATACTACTTAACTAAAATGCATCAGCCTGGGGCTGTAACAAATTATTTTGTTCCTAAGGGTGCTTAATCATTGAAACAAAATACTTCTTAATGAAAATACATCAGCCAATGGCTGTAACAAGTTAATTCATTCCTAAAAGGGCTCAAGCACAAAAACAAAATACTTAATTAACTATACTGTTTAAGACTTTGGATGTAACAATTGATAGTTCCTTAAAGAGAAAAAACATCAAAAAACAAATTGCTTTTTCAACTGGCATGAATGAGACTTTAAGCTGAATGTTTAAAAAGGCTTTTCAGTTCAATTTGCAGGCTGCCTTAGCAGGAATCTGCTTCCGTGATTCCTGCAAAAACTCAGGAGCATAAGTAGGAGTAAGACTCACTCGCAAAATTGTGCAAAAAACTTATCAGTGGCCAATATACAGGCAAAATGGTAAAAAGAACAAGGCGGGGGAAAGAAATCCAAAAAACTGTTCAACTCCCCTACCAGAAATCCCGGGCTGGAGCCGAGAACTTAGGAGGAGGTGTGGTGGCCAATCAGGAGAGGGTAAGTAGTCCAAAACCACCAGTAAGGGCTCAATGCATTTGGCACCAGGTACAGTTTCTAGTCTTTTTACCTTGCGAGCTGGTTTCAATGCTGTGGAGGCAGCAGCGGCCATATAAGACCTGCTGCACTGAGCTGCAGGGATAATTCAGCTGGGGTGGGGACACCTATAGATGGGGCTCTGCACCTTGCAAGCAGGTTTCGATGCTGTGGAGGTGGCAACAGCCATATGAGACCCACTGCACTGCGCTGTAGGGATCCTTCAGCTGAGAGGGGGGAACACCTGTGGATGGGGATCTGCATCTTGCGAGTCAGTTTCAATGCATTAGAGGTGGCAGCAGCTGTACAAGACCTGTTGCACCGCACTGTAGGGATCCATCAGCTGGCAGAAGGAGGATGCCCATGGATTGGGATCCACACTTGTGAGCAGGTTTCAATGCTGTGGAGGTGGCAGTGGCCATAGGAGACCCTCTGCACTGCACTGTAGTGATCCTTAGCTGGGAGGGGGGATGCTTGTGGACAGGCCTCTGAACCTTGCATGCCAGTTTCAATGCTGTGGAGGTGGCAGTGGCCATATGAGACCCGATTGATTGTTAACCATTCCTGCAGTTTATAATGGGGAGAAGAGTTAGAATAAGATCCTTTGTTATTATGCATCCATTAAGTTCACTGATTGTATTGGATCCATTGTTATTCTGCATCTATTTAGTTCATTGATTGTATGGTTAAGAATGTCATCAACCACGCATCCATTCTCATTACCTTTCATAAATCTGAAAAAATCTGTAATTTTTGATTATTTTATGTCTTTAAGCATACCCTCTTTCTTTGCTCCTCTCCTTTTTTTTAGATATTATTCTCTTATTACATACTTTATTTGCATTCTCTGCTATATCCATGTTACCCTCCTCCATATGAATCTTTGACTTTGCAGTTTTCCCAGTCCTACTTGCAACAACCATATCCTTTGGTGAAAATATTCAGACACTCTAAAATATAAACAGATATTGTAGTGTTCAGATGCTCAAAGATATTATAGACAGTCGTGAAAGTGTCCTAGGCAAAATTCATGGGAGAATTTTTTAAGTATCATAGTATGAATGGAATCAGTTGAGTACAGGAATTCCCCTTTTTACAATCTCAGATCAAAAGAGAAAACTTCTCTTTTTAAGTAAATATGTGCTGAATGCAGCCATGCAAATGCATCAGCGTAAATGTAGTGGTATAAGTCTCAAGTGTCCCAGATTAGCCTTAAACTCTTTTTGTTAAAATGTTGTTCTCTCAGCTGAAAGGACTGAAAGTATACTACTCCATCCAAACAAATATGTAACTTAAAATGAAGGGGAGAGACAAATGTTGAGCTATACTAAAAAAGAACATAAACACTATCGGTGCACACATGCACCAAATGCATCAAATAACAGCAAATAATACCTGTTATGCCCTAATTAATAAACACATTTTATAACACTCCCTTTCCAAAACCATTGCTTACTTCTTCATAGTCATATTTTAACTAAGTAAGTAAATGTGAATCTAGAGCAGAAAATGCTCCCTCAAATTCCTTCTAAAACTCCCTGTACATACACTTGAGGGGTTATAGCTCTTGCAAGCATCACGTTCTAAAAGAAAGAGGTAAGCATACAGCTGAATTAGGCTCATAACAAAATGAAACCCCTCAGTCCTAAATCAAATGACTTCTGACCATACCATCCATTAAATAATAACAAAGAAAATACTTAAAGAGTTGTTAAAAGGATTTATAGTGTCTAATCAAAGAAGAAACTATCAGGGCTCAGTTGTTCAATGCTGCAGCTTGGTGGCATGCGACCTCTCCCTTGCTACTGTTGAGACACTCTAAACCTTCCTTGTGCATTACTTAATGATTGTGACACTCTGCCCTCTGCATATGGTTATTGTATGATAGTTATATTATAAATATATGGTCTGTGTAAGAAATGTCAGTATGTGAGAAATTTGGCCTTTAACTTTAAAGGTCAGTAGTTGAAACCCCAGGATGTCATTAAACTGACCAGGGGAACCATTTAATTAAAACTTCTTTACAGAAGGGCATTGTATTACTTTTTATGACCTGCTTAGGCTTTTGAAGTTGAAATTAAATGTGAGTTTTATGACATTACAGGAAGGAAGGTAATTGGGTTGGTTCCTCTCATTTTAGCACATATCCAGAAGTGTGTGAAAAGTCATAAAACCATCAGATCATACTAGCAGCAGGAAATAAGGAGAAGGGACATCAAAGAGAAATGTTTGATTAAAGACTGTCATATTTGGGAAATGTCGAGAAATGTTTGATTAAAGACTGTCATATTTGGGAAATGTCTAGTTACAGATTTCTCAATGAAAGGACTTACATCCTCAGGGATAACTATGTCAGAAATTGATTCTAAGGGAAGAGCTAGCTGACTCACCAAAAGGGGTGGTGACAGGGATCTTGAAAATGAATCCTGTATCTGGGATATGTGACACATGATTTTTTGGCTCTGAGACAGAAGTTCTCTAACTTGAACAGAACTTACAGGGTAATACTTAGGTTGAAGAAATTAAGTCTTTGTGGTAGGACTGTTTTGTTCTGCAACTTCCTTCTTGTTTTACATGATTTTATGATATATGGTATATTGCTTTGTGTTTCATTTTACCTGTTTTTATCATACTTTGGTAAACAACCTTTTCTTTGAAATACTGCCTGGATGTCTTCTCAGTTTCTTTTTGCATGTGAGGTATCAGTGTTTAAGTCTAACAGCTGTTGAAAAGCTTGATTGTATTACTGAGCTTGCTTAAAAAGGTAAGAAAAACTTAGGTCTCTTATAGAGTTAAAAAGGGTTCATTTTGGATACCTGGTTAGGTGCCCTTAGGCGAAAGATATATTGCATCCTCCAGAAGAGAATATTATCTGAGCCTGCACATTTGGGTATGCTAGAATAAGGTTCACAATTGAATCCCTCCAGAACTCGAGGCTAAAGGTGATTCAGACCCACAACAGACAGGAGGATTACCCTGTCCGTTACCTGTTCACACTATTGCACTCTGAGGCTGGCACTGTGGGAGCAGAGGGCATGACCTGCAGAGTGCGTTTGTGACAATATGATGGAAGATAACAACTGATGTTATGTTCATCATCAGTTGACTGAATAGTGCAACATTCAAAGTTAAAAGGGAGAATATAAATCAAAATATAAAATTTTAAAAATAACTTTTGCTAAAAATTATGCTCTTGCTATTGGTCTCATTAGTCTTCCACATGTGTACGTGTGCAAACAGACTGACAAAGACATGTATTTGTTCAATGTCATGCATTTTCCTGTACCCTTCTACTAAATTAATGTTTCATCCATTCTGTTTAGTTATCTTTCATTAGCTGTCATTAGTTCTATTTCAGCTCTAGTTAAAATCAGAGTTTGAAGTTCTTGGTCTCAAATAAAGAACAAGGACATATCAAATGGAACTCGTCTCTCTTCTGATTCCTAGTTTCTCTTGTTTGTGAAACAGTTCCTCCAATTCAGATGGTGTCCTGTGCTTTTCCTCCACCACAATCACTGATCTCTCCTCATTCATTAACTCCAAACTGTTGACAACACTCCAGTAATTTTTGTAACTCTCTGATAGTCCTCTCTCTCTCTCTCTCTCTCTCTTTCTCTCTCTCGCTCCCTTTCCTATGGCTCTCCAAGCTCTACAATAGAGCTGGTTCAAATTCTGGATCCTCTGGCTTCACTCTTGGGGGTCAGTTCCCTCTCACATCTCAAGCTCTCCTTCATTCTACTCCACTGTGTCTACAGGCTATGCCTAAATAAAGAAAAAGTAGACAACCTTCAAGTGTTGTTGTTTTCATAAAAGAACCCTAAAAACATTTTTTATAAAAGCTGTTCCATAAAGAGACATATTGTCTTACAGATACAGTCAAGCCTTAAAGTTTTAACTGGTAAAGGCTTCTCCCCAGCACTCATCAGCTCTTATGATTTGCCATCTTCTCTACAGCAAAAGCGTTGTGAAGTGGGACATATGGCGGTCATATGACCCATACCACTTCCCAATGTATATTGTTAATGTTTTCTGAAAACTCAAATTCCCACTTTATTTCTAATATTTGTAATAATTCTTTTGATTTATTGCTGTTGACTTTTTTATAATCCAAGAAAATAATCCCTTTTTGCTCTGTTCAATAATTCTGAATAATTCTTTTTTCAAATATGTCTATTAATGGAAGGTGCTGTTTACCATCAGTCACAGTTTTTTTTTTTAATATATCCTTCGACTGTATATATCTATAGTATTTAGTTTCTGGAAAGCTATCCTTTAACTGTATGTATCTACAGTTTCTGGAAATGTATATTGATTTTTTTCGTTCTGCCTAGTGTTTAAATTTGTTTGCTTCTACTAAAAGTATCCATTGGATAGTTACTTTCGATGCCCATTGTTTGAAACCGAAATACTATTTATTAAAAAAAGTGGATTTTTCCATATATTATTGTATAAACTATTTATTGGATTATTTTTTATTTTCATTTAAAAAGTATTAATAGCTATATTTTGTATAATGTTGCTTTTAGCTCTTTTAAATTTAGATGTGCAACATCATATTGATTGAATTGAAATGTTCTTTCTGAATATGGTTTACAATAAAGCTTCTTCAAGTCTGTTACCTGATTCATTTTCATTTGCCCATTTTAATACTGTGCCTGTTGATCATAGTGGGTATATGGTAATCGTCAAAGGATACCCACACAACCTTTTTCTTGTCAAACATAATTGCAAAATCTGGCTTCACAGAGATGTAAAGACTGCCATTTATATTGATGCTAAAACTGCATTTATAAATTTATGATAAATGCAGTTTTATAGTTTTAAAGAAATGTAAACAACAGACTTCTTATTTGAAAAACTAACCCCGCCAGCTTTGCAAAATGGCCAGCAAGTGTTAGAAATAATTACATTATCAGAGTGATTGGCCGAAAGCTACAGTGCTAGTTGTTTCCCTGCAATTAAAATTATGCACATTTCATTCACTAAAATGATCAAAATCATGACATAACATGTGTATCATTTTTAGCAATACACATGATGAGGGGCCATGATTTTGTTATGTATTCTATTTACTTAACCTGCTAAAATGCTGCCATTCTTCAAATGTATACACATTTCTTCATATCCAGTGCTTGCCTTGTACACCTTTCAGTACTGATGCCAATTGGCCCCCCACATGTCAGAGGACCTCACCCCTGAGCCAGCCTACCCACCCACAAGCTGCAGCACAGTTGGTCACTCAAATAGCACACTACCAGTCCCTCAAATAAATCTGGAGAGGGGTCTACTAGACCACCAGGGACAGTTTTATGAATATGTAATGCAGGAGATCAGGGATAGGAAGGGAGGATGGTCCACTAGACTACTAGGGACAGATTTATGAATATTTAATAGGGGAGTTATAGGATGGGGGGGGGGCTGCTGGACCACCAGGGACAGATTTATGAATATTTAGTGGGGGAGATTAGGGAGAGGGAGGGGGTCTGCTAGAATACCAGGGACAGCTTTATGAATATTTAATGGGGGAGATGGGGGATAAGAAGGAGGTCTACTAGACCACCAGGGACAGGTATATGTTTTAGTATGGGGATGGTCAGGGATAGGGAAGGGGATCCATGGCACATGTTCCCTCACACCAAGGGAGGGCTATGTGGATGATGCAAGAATTTAAACCCTCCAAGGGGATACAGTACACTTTGAAGTACCCTTAGACAAGCCAAGACTAGACTATTGTTACTTAGAATTGTGCCCTCTGGGAGGGTTTAGAGAATCCAGAATTAGGGGATGTGGCATCCTGCATCTGCTGCAAGCCCCCTTGAGTCATGCTGCAGCCCATATTGTGCTGCAAGGATGGCACGTGACCCCTTTGGTGCATGCAGCATTTGATGCAGGCTGCTTTTGAGAATTGATCCTGGTGCATCTTTTGGCACAAGCTGCACCTTTCCTTGTGGTGCAAGGCCCTTGTGTCATTCAGGGGGGCTTTGAGAATTGGGCCTAAAGTCTTTTTTTTAGTTTAAGCAGGTGTAATTTATTGGCATCCTGCAGCTTATAAAAGTAGTTTATCACAGGATTTTAACATGTAATACCTTTCATACTTGCTGAAATTGCAGGAATAATGTACTAAACATATTTATGAAGTTTATTTGAAAACACATTAAATCAATCTCATTTTATAAAAGTTGTAGCATTTTATAACATCACACATCATGATAGTTTACACTACAGACTGTCATTTTTTCTGTTGTCTGACAGTGTAACTCAAACTGCAAATGCAAACTAAGAAACAAAAAGTGAGCATAGTAAGCTTTTCATCTGAGATCTCTGTTTTGTTTCTTCATTTGCAGACTTTTTTTTTAAAGTTGTCACTTGCTTTGCATAAAAAGAAACAACTTTTATACAATACACAATGTAAAATGTAGCTTCAACATTAGAGCAAGGTTTGGGGCTTCAGTTTTGGTGCTTCATTTGTAGTAGATGTTGAAGTGCACTGTTCCATGTATGTTGAATATACTTATGTTAAATTGTCCAGTCATGCCAGGGAAGTAGAAAGTTTGTTCAGTTTGGTTATTTTTTTATTGTTCTATTTTTTGTGTGCCCATTTCTTTTACATTACTCACTTTACTCATTTGGGGGGGGGGGTTATTTATTTTGTGTCACTTGCTTTTTCATCTTCTGTCTTAACAGTTTCTGTGACACAGCTATTGGTGCTTGTTGTGGTTTTGGTTGATGGGGAGTTGTCACCACTTGTTAAGATGGTACTCTACTTTTTTTCGATCTTCTGGGAATGCCAACCAATAATTTCTCAAGCTTGATTCTCGGCCATAATCTCACAGCTTGTCAAAGCTACTTCTGATAATAAGTGCACTTCGTTACTTCTCAGGCAGTGGTTTGCATGGTGAGTCAAAATGTTGCCTTGCTTAGAAATAGATGCCAGCATGCTACCCAAATAATCAAAGCCCATTGGCTGTTTACTGTTCTAGATGGTTTGCTGATCTGAGACATGCTGGGACTTTTTGGATGAAAATACTGTGCAATGGCATTGGGGGAGATTTTATACTTTTTACTGTATAAAGTTTGACTGGACAGTGTGGGTTGGAAGGATTACTGTATAGGAATCCTCAGAGTCTTTATTTATTTCCATGATGTCTCTGTGATATTTGGCATGCTCATTGTAGCACAAACTGGGGTATTCCCATCTATTTTCATCCTGCAGAACTTGAAATTATACCCTCTTTGCCTGTTCCAATTCCAATTCAAACCAGACATGGCGGACTAACCCTGGTGCTCTATCTGGTGGCATCATTTTAGATTGTCTCCGTTTTTTTAAGTCTGTGTAAATAATTCTGATGTGATGTGAAGCCTTATCTTTGTCAGCCTTTCTCAAATTGTAATGTAAACACAGTGTTTGAGGAGTTAAAATTTGGATCACTGATGATAATGATAACACATCCAGTTTATGTACAGTTTATGTGCCTGCTCAACCCTGCTCTTAGTCCAATGAAGCTACTTCTTGCATATTACTCCTTTAGACAGTTTCTGACAGAGAAATACAATTCCTGCAGCAGTGTAGCCAGATATTGAAAGGCACAGTTTTAAAGCAAATTTCAAAGGTTTTTTGGGGTGGGCGGTGGGGGTGGTGTTCAACCAGTCCATAAATACATTTACAGGCCACCTGGTATGCTCTTGATTATTTTATTTATTTTTTTCTGTCTTTTCAAGTTTTGTCACTGACAGGGGGATATAGTAGTTTTACTTTTGGCTGCTTTGATCTCCAGGGTGGCCTCAGGTTGAACTGCTGTTTCAATTTCTATTGTTTTAACTTTTTTTTAACATTTGGCTGCTAATGTATTTTTAACCTGAAAAACGTTATCCACCAACTTTGTGGTACTGAGTGTGCAAAACATTTTAAGATTCACAGCCATAATATTGCTCATGTTTCTGTCATGCTCCCTCATATGTTGTGCTTTTAAAGATGGTGCCTTATTGTTTATTTTTATGAGAGAATGTTTGTAGTGATTTGTGGTCCATGTTCCCTCTGCCTGTGCTAATAGTTTGGCTAGCTACTGTGCAGATACCTATAGCATTAATCAATGGGCATTAGACTATTCTCGGCCAAGAGATCTGATGGATTTTACTGTAATTTCTTAACATTTTTTTATAAATGCAATACTATCATCATCTTTAGGGAATGTACAGTATTCTTCTCCAAAGAGATGAAGACAAATTCTGCCATTTATCTAGCATACATGTAATTTTACTTTTAACCTTAGCACATTTGCTTGTATTGTTAAATTCACATCATTTGTAAGCAGCATGTCTGAATATTTTATAGGCTTTCTTTTTTAAAATTTCTTTTGTAATAATACGTGCTTCTAATTAAAACTTTGTTATTGTCAGTATTATTGACCTATTTTTGTTCAGAGTACATCCTGATAGATGGGAGTATCTGCCTATCTCCTGTAATAGTGTCGGAAATTACATTTTTATTTTTCTCATGAGTACTGTATGTTCATCCACATATGCACTAATTGTTACTTGTCCATTTTGCAATTTTAATCCTATAAAGTTAGCATTGTGTCTATTATCTATTAATAATAGTTCTAGCACAATAATGAACAAAAATGATGACAATGGGCAACCTTGCTGAACTCAATTTAGCATGAGTAATGGTGAGGTGTTACAGTTAATTTAAAATATTGTCAGAGGTTTAAGGTAAAAGGCATTTTATTTTATGAATGGATTGTTTTGTTAGGGCACATTCTTCTAGACAGTTAAACATGAACTGCCAGTTTATGAGATCAAAGGCCTTTGTAATGTCTAGAGGCTTTGCCAGACATTGCTCATTTGATGTTTTGTGGAGTTTCATTATAAACTGTTAATTTCTCATGTCATTAAATATTCTTTGGCCTTTGAGAAAACCTGTTTGGTTTTGATGGATTAACTGAGGATCTCCAATTTCCATTTTTTATCTACTAATTTGTTAATGATTTTATAATCTGTGTTTCATAATGCTATTGATGTTTAATTTTCTGGAAGTAATTGATTTTTATTCCCCTTGAGTAACAATATCACTAATGCTTGTAAAATTGAAGGTGGAACCTGTTGTGTTCCTGACATTTGTTCTATACATTTCAACAACCAGGGAGAAAAAAACAGATGAAAATGTTGAGTAAAATTCCACGGTCAAGCCATCACAACCAGGTGCCATAGATTTTAGTAGTATTTTAACATGGAAACATGGAAACATAGAAAGTGATGTCAGAAGGGGACTGCAAGGTCCATCTAGTCTGCCCAAGACCCTACCTGGTGCTAGTCCTCCTCCCCTTCCCTCCTTTGCCTTTCCATATGCTACCTTTATATCGATCACATGCATTCTTGAACTCGATTACCAATTTGGCCCCACTACCTCCTTGGGTAGTCTATTCCATGGGTCCAACACCCTCTTTGCAAAGAAGAACTTCCTTGCATTATTCCTGAACCTCCCTCCCTTCAGCCTCATGTCATGCCATCTTGTTCTCCCATTCTCAGTCAATTGGAAAAGCTCCTGAACATTAACCTTATTTATACCCCTCATATATTTAAAAGTCTCAATCAGTTTTCCCGTCTCCCTCCTCTTTTCCATGGAATACGTGATGAGTTTCCTCAGCCTGTCCTGGTATGCCTTATGGTGCAGTCCCTGAATCATTTTTGTAGCCCTCCTTTGAACCATCTTGATACTGTCTATGTCCCTTTTGAAATGTGGTCTCCAGTTCTGTATGCAGTACTCCAAGTGGGACTGCACCTGCACCATGTACAGTGGTAACACCACCTCCCTCCTGCGACTCATGATTCCCCTTCCAATGCAGCCCAGCGTACCACTTGCCTTTAGTGCCACCTTTTTGCAATGCTTACCAACTTTCAAGTTTTCTGATATAATGACCTCAGGTCCCTCTCCTGGCTGGTGGAGGCTAGCTTCTCTCCTCCAAGATAGTAATCCTCTTTGGGATTTTTTCTGCCTAAGTACTTGACTTTGCACTTTTTGGCATTGAATTTCATCTGCCATGTTTCTGACCACTCCTCCAGTTTCTTCAAGTCTGAAGTCATACTCCTCACACCCCCAAGGGAGCCCACTCTGTTGCAAATATTGATGTCATCAGCAAAAAGACATGGTTTACCTTCTAGCCCATTTGCGATGTCTGCTATAAACACATTGAAGAGTAGGGGACCCAGTACCGAACCCTGTGGTACCCTGCTGGTCACCTCCCTCTCAGCTGAAAATGCCTCATTTACCCGAACCCTCTGTGTTCTTCCTCTTAGCCAGCTACTTACCCACTCAACTACCTCCCTGCCCACCCCCACGTGGTCCATCTTCTTTACCAGCCTTCTGTGTGTCACAGAATTGAAGGCTTGGCTAAAGTCCAGATAGATGACATCTACCACTGCTCTCTGATTTACTATCCTTGTAACCCAGTTGAAGAAGTGAACCAGGTTAGTTTGGCAAGACCTATCTGCCATGAACCTATGCTTTTTTTGGTCTTGCTGCCCACTGGATTCCAGATACATTATGATTCTGTTTGAGTAGTGTCTCCATCAACTTCCCTACCACTGACATGAGGCTTACTGGAGGATAATTGTCAGCCTCCTCCACGCTCCCTGCTTTGTGGAGCGGGACCACCATTGCCCTTTTCCAGTCCTCCAGTAGGATCCCACTTTCTAGTGATTTGATAAATAGTTCTGCTAGGGGTGCTGCTAGTACACTCCCCAGTTCCTTGAGAATGCTAGGATGAATCCCATCCTGTCCCATGGCCTTGTCCACCTTTAGTTTATTTAAAGCTTCCAAGACTTGAGCCTCTATGTAGGGGTTGTGTCAACCTCTGATCCATGGGTGTTGCTGCTGTGCAGACGTGGCCCATCCACTGCATTCTCTTTGGTGAACACAGAACATAATTTAAGACTTCTGCTTTCTTGCAATCTTTTTCTACCAGTTTCCTTCCAGTGTCTGCTAGTCTAACTAGCCCACCTTGGTTTTCCTCTTTTCCCTTATGCACCTAAAGAAGGCTTTATCGCCCTCCATTATCCCCTGCACAATCCTCAGTTCAGTCAGGGCTTTAGCCTTCCATATTGCCTTACCAGTTTCCATCTGGGCTACCTTATAGGTTTCCTTATCATCATCTTTCATTGACATCCTAAACTTTGTGTATGCCTTCTTTTTTCTCCCTTACTATGGCAACCACCTCCCATGAGAACCAGAGGTGTTTCCTATTCTTAGTTGCCTTGCTCACCCTTCTGATGCACTGTTCAGTTACCTCTGTGATAGCTCCTTTGAGATACTCCCACATTTCATCTACTCCGTTCTCTTCCCTGTATCTAAGGCTCTCTGCCAGGCTATCTTTCATCTTCCCGAAAGTCTGCTTTTCTGAAATCTAAAACCCTGATCTTTCAATGACTAATGTCTTCACTCATGTTTACTTTAAGTCCCACATGCGGTGGTCACTATTTCCAAAGTGGCACCCCACCTCTACCTCCTTTACACTGTTGCTGTTAGTTGAAACCAAGTCCAGGACTGCTTCACCCCGGTATGAGTTTCCACAAGCTACCTTAGCCCTGCACCCTGCAGGGCCATTACAAAGTCTCTTCCTCTTGATGAAGATGCTGCACAAGATTTCCAGTTTATATCTGGCAAGTTAAAATCCCCTACTATTATTGTCTCTCCCTTGTCTGTCATTTTGTGAAATAGCTCCATCATTTCCTTGTCCACAATATTCCCTTGCAACTGGGACCTGTAGATGACTCCTATCCTAATGACTGTCCCTGATCCTGTCTCAGCTGTTACCCATAGTGCTTCTGACTCATCCGGGATCCCCTGAATCTCTGTAGCCTTGATTTCCTCCTGGACATATAATGCTACCCCACCACCTTTCCTACCTTTCATGTCACTTCTGTACAAGTGGTAGGTAGTTTGGGATAGTCATGTTCCAGCCATGGTTCTCTGTGAACCTGGTTTCTGTCATGGCAACTAAGTCGAGCTCAGCTTCTGCCATGATGGTCATGAGGTCAGGGATTTTGTTCAACATGCTTCTGGCATTTATTGCCATTGACAGCCATGTTCTACCCCCACTCTTAGCACAAGTGGGTTTCCTTTTGTTTTGCCACACCTCTTTAGTGCCCTTAATGGATTTCCTTTGGTCTGCATCTGTGGTTTCCGATGAATGATTTATGGAGCTTTTTCAGTCTGCACCTGTGGTTTTGGATGAAAAGTTTTGTTGGAAAGGTTTCCATCCCTCATTTGTACCCCTGCCAGAACCCCTTGGATCTGTACCTGTGGTTTCAGATGAAAAATTTAGTTGAAGAGTTTTGCTGCAGGTATCAACAAGAGAGTTTTCTCTAATTTGTATGGTATTATAATTCTTTGGAGTAGTTATCCTATCATTTGCTGCTGTTAGGGGGGAGTGACATTTTTACCCTTCACCTTGGTAAGTGTCATCACCACCTCTCCAGCCTTCAGTTTAAATGGACCACATGCACATCAACTCTTTGACCAAGCACCCTCACCCCTTCTTTTGTCTGGGGGAGGTCATCATACCAAAAGAACTCCCTCTCCCAGAAGGACTGCCAGTTGCCAATGAGACAGTAGCTGTTTTCCTGGCACCATTCCATCAACCATAAGCCAAACCCATGTATGTCCTCCTCTCTGACCCTTTTGGTGCCTCCAACCCACCCCCAGACTGGAAGCACCTCTGAGAATGCCAGTGTGGATGAAAGAGAGGATATTCTGTTAGCAAGTTGCACAATGTGTTCCTTTGCCTCTGCAACTGATTGATTGGACTAGTCATTTCTCCATAGGTGAATGACTAAGTGTTTTGTTCCATCCTCTCTTTGCATAATCTGCTTGATGCATTTTGTGTTTGTTTTTGCAGATGTGCCTGGGAGACACTTGACAATGACCCTGGTACTGTCATTTGAATTTATGTCAGATTCCACTCCACGGATCAAGGAATTTCCCACTATGATAAGTTTCTTTTTGTCCCTGTTGTTATTATTTTCTTTATCCTTCTCGACCATGCTTGGCTGCACGAGCTGTTCCCTAGAAGCACCACAATGCCCAGTGACTGGTTCCATTACCAGTGGTGCATATCTGTTATTTATAAACACGTTGTTTTCAGATGCTCATGTTTTAGTTCTTGCCACATGGCCATGCCTCCCCCTCCTGACTACCTGCCAGCCCTCCAATTCTGGATCCTGCCTAGGAGCGGTGCTGACATTTGTGTGCCACTGGGTCAGAGGTGGGATGAGCAGGTGCCTGTAGCTTAGCAATTCAACCTGAAGCTTATTTCTTTTGTCCCATGCATTCCTCAGCTGGGACCTAAGGTAGGCTATAGCTTTGTATTACTTCTTGTTCTGTAAATGAACTGATATCTATTTCTAAATTTTGTTTTGATATATTGTACTATAATATTGTGTAAAATTATTATCAGTTTCTTTGTCATCTGTGTGAGATGTCTTGTATTATCATGTATAGTTACAATCAAGTTTTTTTTTCCTTTTTCTTTCTTTAGGATATGTGCAAGAAGTTTCCAGATTTATCTCCATTATGGTAGAGGTTATGTTTAAGAAATTTGATGTGTTTTTCTACCTATAAATGGTACATATGAAGACCTTAGAACACATTTTTATCCAGTAAATATACATTAAATCAAGAGTATTCTGACATCCTCAACAACAAATTTGCGAGACAAATTTAAAATTCCCCTTTTCTCCTGATGAGGATGGCAAATCCTGTACTTCTACCATTAGAAAATACACATATTTCATCCATAATTTTTAATTTCTTTATTTCTTTTTCATCAGGATGTGCCTTTTATATTAATAATATAGAAACGTTATGTTTTTTTTTTCTCCCACTCCCCTGATGGCCCTCTTTTGCAAATCCCAGGTTGCAGACTGATCACCCTAGCATCCTCTAGGGTTTTTATGGGTACCTCCTTGTGCTCACAGAGCTTTCCCTCTCTGGCAGGGGTGACAGAGGCACCCCTTACCTTACATAGTGGTCAGGATATGGTTAGGAAGGGACTGTGCCAGAGTAGCCAGGTGTGGGGACTGCAAACTGGGCAGGCTTCATCCTGCCATCAGAAGTGCTTTTCCTTGTTGCTGAGCCTCTGGGATGTTGGTGTCAAATGGTGTGCCAAGCACATCCCCACTCAAGTGTGCAGTGTGTGGTGCCTCCTGACATCCCTCTTCCACTTGCTGGTCTACCTGCACTGCTACCTGTGGTCACCCAGGTGGCAGTATAGCAGCAGAGCTGACTGTCCTCCCTCTCCAGTAAAGGAGAGCATCCATTGGGTGCTTGATCCTTTCTCTCTCCAGCTGACCACCTGCAACTTGAGTTTATTCCTGAACCTGGGTTGCTGGCATGGGTGAGGTAAGATGGTAAGCGCCTCAGCCCTCTGTGCCACCAGACCAGCTGAAACATTATGTTTTTAACATATGCTAATATTGTCTTCCACTTCATTGGGGAATGTATCCCATAGGCATTCCATGTTGCCAGTCTAAGATTTAAAAAATGTGATGAATTATTCATGATGCACTTTTATTTTTAATATATTTGCTGCTTTGAACATGATCAATTTTTACCATGTTTTTTTACCATTTGAAAAACAAATGTTGTAATACAGAAAAAAGTTTTCCAGTTGGAATCCATTTCTTGGATACTCATAGTGTACCATAATGCACCATAGTGGAAATCTTAGGTTGTAGCCTTTCATGGTTTCCCTGCCTCCCCCCTTTTACATTACAAAAGGTGTTTAAAACTGTACTTCTTTAACTGTCCATTTTATTTGCTTGTTATTTGTGATAAGAAGACTATTACCATTCATTACTTTATAACTATTAACAAAATAATTATATGTATTATTCCCCTTAATATGGAACAACAACTGATATATGAAAGCAAATAGTTGATAAAAATTGGCTTAACGAGTAAAGTGTATAAATATCCCATGTAAACACCTGTTTTGTATTATCTAGTCATATAGCATTATCTTTCATCAAAACACTAAGCATGATTATCAATTTTTAAACAAAAACAGAATATTAGTGATACATTACATGTGCCATGGTAGATAATTCCAGACTGTATATTCTGTTACTCTTTCTTTATTTCTTAATACAGAGATATTTTTCTAGATCCTAGTCACCTGTGAGACACTTAAATTGAAAACTAAAAAGTTAGCTATAATAATAAAGAGGAAATTAAGTCCACATCTTCAAATGCAGTATCCTGCTTTTTTCTGGCAATAACTTTTTGTCATATACTTCAAGTCTGTATGCCAATACAATATTTAATTTCAATCTATGAAGAGGAGAACATTTAAGGGAGTATTATTCTAAGTTCTTATATGCTATTTCAACTTGCCCATATATTAATATCTAGTTATTAAGTTTAATCTTTAATCTGACAAGATAAAGAAAAGTGGATCTAATATAGTTCTTCCATAGCATAGTCCTTAGTCTATTGCACTTCTTTCTTTCTTAAATTATTTCATATGGCAGATTTTAGAAGACTGAAATGTTTCCTCCCTCCATCTCAGTTCATATTTTCCTATAAACAGCTTTCCACTCAGGGGTGATTTAAAATTTTTCAGAACAGTCTGACACTTCAATAAAGGAGATGCCTTTACAGTAACTCATGTTTTTTTTTGTGGTTCTGTTCAGGTAATGAGTACTTGGTTTTTGTTTATCTCATCTTTTGAAAGCCACAGAGACCACAGAGTCATCTTCTAATTCAGATATTATTTTCTATGCTTCTGTTACGTGCTGCGTTAGGGATATCAAATTAACTGCCAGGGATTAAATTTGTTGGTTAAGTGTGTTCAGTTACGGTTTGTTATTCCTTATTGGAGCTCCTGTTTCCTTATGATGTTGGAGGTCTTTCAGTATTTTTGGTCCAGCTAGGAATGTCAGTTGAATCCTTGGTATCTGATGATTTGGCCATCTCTCTGCCTCTAGCCCCTTTGGGTTCAGCATCCTCCCCATCTTCAGCTCCTGCTGTCTCCAGTTTGATTTTACTCACATATTCCTCTTCTTCCCGACCTTCTAGATCTTCCAGGTCTTCAATATTTGATCCTACTTCTACTTATTCTCGATCTGATTTTTCCGATCCTTCAATGGCTATAGTATTCTTGATATTTATCTGCTCCTCCTCTGTTATTAGATTTGTGTCTTGTAAATTGTCGGGGTTTAGTAAATGTAGTTGTTTCTCAAGATTTCCTTCCAACTGTAGCATATTATCTGTGACATTATTCTGTGATTGGATTCCTTCCTGAAAATGTTGTTTAACTGCAAGTTTTCTATGATATATTCCTTATACTGTCAGTCTTTCAATAAATGATTTCTGATTTTATTCATTTGAGTCAAAAATATGCTCCTTTTTTATTTATTTATTTTTTTTTATTCTTTGTAAAAAGCTTCATTATCAGTGATACTGTTCTATAAAGTTTCGCTACTGGTAGTGTGCTCTTTTAGTTTCTGTGTGTGAAAGTAGTGAAATTAAATATTCCAAGGCCTTGCACAAGACTTCAGGTGCAGTTTCTGATTTAGGATCTTGAAAAACACTGGCTCAAACTGGAACTCATGAATTCTGTTCTGTCACTGTAAGTTCTTTGAGATAGAAGTGCTACTGGAATCAAAATGAGTACCATTCTTAAAAATGGCTGGGTTTTGTTGCCTCCCTTCCTAAATCTGATACTCAGATAATGTTGAGATTATTGGGTGCAGGTAAAATGTCTCTTCCTGCGGTACCATAAATACTGTTGGTATTGAATTTTGAAGTTTTAATTTTTTTTTCTGTGAGTCCAGCCCAGGTAAAATAAGGTTCTGCAGTGAAACATTTCTCTTAGAGCTAGCTGTTTTTTTTTTGTTACTGGGAAATATCAAATAAAACTGTACCTCTGGTATTTGTATTGACTTCTATAGATGTTTTCAATGTCACATTGCCACTTTGTTTAGTAGCCACCTGTGTCTCAATCATTGTTTGCATTGGTCTTTGCAAGGCATGTGCTTGATTTTGCTGAGTATGTTTTGTTTGATTCTCTGATTCCACTGCAGTGGAGGTATCTGAGATTGCAAGCTTTGTGGTCTGTGGTGCTTCCCTTTTTGACAGAGTCTCTTGTAATGTTGACTGCAATATTGTCTAAGCAACTGCTGGAGTAAGAATGGAGATACCAGCAAAGCAAAAGTAAATGGTTTAATATTCGGAAGGGCAAACGGAGTTTCTTGTACTGCTGCCTTCCTGTCCACCTAATCAGGTTTCCTTTGAGATTTTTTCATTTTGTTTAGGGGCAGAAAATGTGGCACTGTCTGCTTGGCCATCCATGTCTTTTGCTACCACTCCAACATCAAAATGTGCTATAACGAAGCTTGGAGCATGGCAACAAGTAATAACATATCCAGTGTGTAGGATGCTGAAAATAACTGCAACTGCTTCACACATCAGTTCTGAATGTGACAGCAATGAGCACCAATCTTCTGCAAGCACTGCCCTTGGCTAAGAGTGCTCAGATGTGCTACACAACAATTTGTCCTGGGCTCTTCATCCCATGACAATGCACTCTGTCACACTAGTTCCAGCATCAATCAGACCCTAAGACAATTTGACCCCAGACAATTTGCACCTTGCACAAATAACATAAAAAAACTCCAGGTGGGCGTAATTCACTCATCACATGAGACAATGCACTTGAGGGTAGTAGAAGGGGAACTCCTACTGTAATTTTATTTGCAGTACTGTAGAACATCAAATAGGAGCAAACTCTATAGGGATGAATTCTATTGGGGACCTATTGACACCAGAGCTAATGTGATGGATTCCGTTGTCACACATCAAAGGGCCTGGGACAAACTGACATGTCTCCATGCAGATGCAGGTAATACAAATATTATGCAGCTCACGTCAGCTTCTGTAATGTTCCAAAACACATATTTTGTATTTTTAAAGGCTGAAGGGGTTCAGGAGAGAATTTTATCGGGGATGCCCAAGAGCTGCAACTCACACACACTTTTGCCTTTCTGGCACCATCTTCTACTTGTATTTTCCATCTTTCTAGCAGTTTTAGCCATATTGAGACACACCCTTATGAAAGATGTCTGGAATAGGAATACATGGGCAGCATCTTTGAGGAGAAAGAGAAAGAGAGAGAGAAAGAGAGAGAGAGAAAGAGAGAAACTCCCTAGATAGAACTTTCTGCTTCCTGAGGAAACAGAAAGGTTTCCATGCTCTGCAAAAGACCACCAAAAAGAAGAGCCATATCAGCAGAAACTGCTGCCCTAAACTGGGTATGAAGGTTCCTGTACAGTTTTCCTTTTTTCCCACTCCTCCAGATTATCATACTCAGGAAGTGTTTGCTCTACATATTTTTTTTTAAGTAGGAACTATTGCTTAGTGTCTTATGCCATTTTAGCAGATGTCATTTCTCAAAATGGCCAAAATGATTAAATGGCTAAAAAAGTGGTGGTGCCTAAAACAAACAAGGGGCTAATTAATGTTGGCATCTAGAACCAATATTGTCTTTTGGGTCTGCCAAGAGTGACCCTGGTTTATTCTACTAATGTTGGTTGGTCTGGTATTGCACCTGATTTATCTGTGCATCCACAAGCCCATCCCCTTTCCATTCAGACAGAACATAATCATGAGGTCTAAGGGCAAAACAGCCCCTCTAGATATTCATTCACTGTGCTTGAAGGCCAAGTACCTGAAAGGGTAGAGTTTCAGGATTTAAGACAATTAATGATGTCATTAATATGCTGTAGTCTCCAGAAAACCAACTACCAGAAACACCTATGCCTTCAAATGGAAGTCATTTTCCATTTGGTTCAGCATGCTTGCCTTTTCTACTGTCTCCTATCTAGTAACCAGGACTGCCAGATGTTTTTAGTGTCCTAATTGCTGAAAACAGCCTCCCTGAAAGTGCACATGGCAGCTATTTGCATATAGGTTTCAAGAAAAGGCTCTCTCTATAACATCTGCAATTCATTTGAAAAGGTTCCTGAAGGATTTGTACCCCAACCCTGTCTACTCATGGGATCATATGTTAGTTCTGTGTAAACTGTTGAGCCCTCTGACTCCTATGATATGTATATGTCCTGGAAAATAGCTTTCTTAGTAGCCCTGACCTCAGCTAGGAGATTTAAGTGAGATGAGACTCTGAATTTATAATGACTACTTGGTCTTTCACAAGTACAAGATAATCTTTAGAACTCATCCAAGGTTATTGCCTAAGGTTGCTCAGAGTTTCATGTCAACTGTCTATTCCTTTGTCAGTGTTTATCTCACACCCCATGCAAACAATGCCTGGATGTGGGTAGAGTTTTTTTTTTTATTATTAGGACCAGGCCCATTATAGCAGTTTGATTTTAAATTTACTTATTCCAACTTTTTGCTTTTGCAATTCTCCATAATAGAAATACTGTACATACATAAACTATTCTTAGAAAATGGGATGGTGAAATTCTAGCTACTGATTGTTCAAGGCAGGCTAAGACCCACATATTTACCTCAGCGTAATACCCAATAAAAAAGTAATTGTAGGATTTGTAATTTGGTCAAATCATATACAGAATTCATAACCCACTTTATTCATCCCTGATTGTCATCACAGACATGGATACCACTTTTACTCATACTGAAAACCTGAAAATATTGAGTTATTGAAACAAGGCCTTAAAAAGTAAAACTCTTAAATTTAAAAAGAAGATAACTAAATATTCTTTCCTCTTATGATCCTCTCCTTAAACACTTACACAAATTAAAAAAAAATGAAGTACTATCCCCAGATCTGGTGTTTCTTTGGTAATCATAAAAAATCACTCTCCTATCCTTACTAGATTGGAAATGGCCACCATCAGTCAGGTCAACTTGAGCTTCATGTCGAGTTCAGTATTCTTCAACTTTAAAACCCTGTTCTGGGTGTTTTTGTTGTATTCTGAGGGTTTAATGTTGCTGTAAACCCTAGTTTAACATTATAAGTATAGGTATGTAGTGGTAGGGTTGTTTGCAGCATAGTTAGGGCTGCTTGTGAGTTAGCCATAGGGGTGATAGCTTTATTATTTTTATTGTTAGGGAAGTGGTGGTGCAAGAGTGAGGCAGTACTAAGTTTGGCTTCTCAAAGGAGATGTGCAGTTGCTGGATTAATTGCATCTCCAATTTCACAGTCTGTGAGTATGCAGCTGTGCTGCTGGCACTCCAGAGTGAACTCTTAGTTTAATGATGTGAAAGATGAAAACTCTGACTGATAACCAGGACCTGTGATCTAGCCTTTGACCCAGCCTGTGTCATTTTCCCCTTGGCCCTGACAGAGTTTAAATGTCAGCATAACCACCCTCGGAGCTGATCTAGTCATCCTGTGAACTGACTCCATATGGGTTGTGTTGTCTAAACACTCTTGGTGTGTAGGGTAAACAATAAAAATAATAATAATACAGATTCTTGTGTCTCGGAGTCGCCAAGAAACATTTGTAAACAAGCAAGGAGTACTAATAAAGTTTATATTATACTACTTACACCAAGCATGTGACAGAGAAAATCACAAGGAAGATGGGTTTCTCACAACTCCTGAAGAATGTACATAATCTCTAGAAGGTCAGAGAGCTGGAGCATGGGAAAGATAGAACAAGGTCTTAGAGAACCCAAGATCTACAATTTTGGAGATTATGTACATGCTTCAGGAGCTGTGGGAAACCCATCTCCCTTGTGAGTTTTCTGTCACATGCTTTCATGTATAGTATAATAAACTTTATTAGTACTCCTGCTTGTTTACTTAACGTTTCTTGGCAGGCTCCGAGACACAAGAATCTGTATTATTATTATTTTTATTGTTTACCCTACACACCAAGAGTGTTTAGACAACAGATGCCTGGTGGAGAAGTTGAGTGTCAGTGATCCATGGGAAGTCGATGTAGGAGGCCACTCTTGCAACAGAATGTTTGGGACCTTTGTAATTGAACCTGTGGGAGAGATGCAGTGGGCTGAAGATCTCTCCAAGGACAGGGGAGTAAAGACATCTTTTAATTCCAGCTGCTGGACTTTAAGCACCAAAGATAAGTCAGACACAAGGCCTGCACACAAACTGTGGTACAAGGCCACTATACAGGTATGGTGTTCTGTGCACGGGTGAGACCTAGGCTTTATTTTCTGTCTGGATACAGAGATTCTTTACTGTAAGCTCCTTCTTTCCCATCTGTGGCAAAGACTGGGATGGGGAGCTCTCATATGAACGGTTGGGCTCTTTGTGTGAAAGCTGAAGAGTCATCTTATTTTAGCTGGTATTTTACCTGCTGTTAAACTAGTGGGAGATCGCATCTCTGGAATTAGCCTTGACTTACAGTATTTACTGCTGGTCTCATCAGTACTGAATGTTTTGTCACTAGTCTGACCTTTGAAGTCCATATTTGCACCACTACTTCAATGTAGTTTATTTTTAGATTTTGTAATTGTATTAAGTTTGTTTGAGTGACTGGGAGTTGTGAAGTGAGACTACTTTTGTATGATGTGAGTGTCATTGATATGTGTTTTGCCTATGTGTAGGGTGATTTTGGGGTATTGAAGAGGGTGGAGGGGCTGGTTCTTGCAAACTGTTAGAGTGTAGTATGAATTGTAATGTGGGATAGATGGGATGAGTGGGCAGCAGAAGACCCTAGGCTCAGCAACTCCCCATCCCTCCTTCAGGATCTGTAGCCCTTCCATAATTCCTCCCAACCCCAAAGGCAGCATATTGTCAATATAGGCAGGTGGAGACTGTTCATGGCATGGAGGAGAAGCAGGATTTGGGGGACATCAGATAAGTCATGGGGGTTTGGGATTGTGAGGTCCAGAAGATGCCCTGGAGCATAATGATAACTTGAGCAAAGCCCAAAGTGTTTGGTACCCATACCTGGATTTCCCACCAGACCAAAGGGTCTGGTAACTGATGGACATATCACCACTACTCATTCTCTTCAGGCTGTGCCAGATGCCAGATAACTGAGGAATAAGATTGCTATTATAGTGGATTTTGTTTCTTGTTTATCAGTCAGTTTGGTGTGCATTATGGAGACATGGCTTTGTGATGACACTGGCCCAATATTGGATTCAGCCATACCAACAGATTCTGCATTGTGCATTGCCTGCAGAAGGATCCCAGTGTGGTGACCATTTGTTTTAGAACTGAACTGAACTTGGTGGTGCATCCAGCAGGGAATAATTCACCATTTTAATGCATGGTGGTGTGTGTGTGGTGGTCCAGGTGCAGGTTGCATAATTCTTCTCCTGTATCAGCTTCTGAGGCACAAGTGGGATTTTCTGAAGGAAATCACAGACTTTGTCAGAGACAGAGTGTTGGAATCACCCAGGTTCTTATTTGGCTTATCTGGGTGACCTCAATGATTGGGTCAACAGTGAACTCTCTCAGCTTGTTCAAGATTTAGCAGGTATGGAGTCCCTGAGTCTTCAGTTATTACTTCTGTGAAACACCAACACAGCCATGCCTTGTACCTGGTATTCACTCTGGGTCTTGAGGTAGGTGATGCCCTAATCCGAAGAACATAGGGGATATTCACTGAGACAAGGCAGAATCAGAAATGCAAGTGACATAGGCATCTGATTCTGAAGCATACCATATACTGCATGATGCCATTTGCTGCAAGGTCATGTAAGGATTGAGTGGGTAGCCAGCCAAGCCTTGAGCAGCCAAGCCTAAAGCACAGAGTACAATGATGCTCCTGGTGATCAGCAGCCAGTGCAAAATGGTACAAGTTGTTACGTGTAATATCCCAGTTCTTCAACATGGACTTGGTTGAGTTTGAATAAACATGCATCCCATAAATAAGTTTAGGTAGAAGGGTCCCACATGCATTGGTAATCAAAGTCTTGGAAGTGAGATTATGCTTAATCATTTATGATAGCCCAAACCTGGTGTTCACAGATTTCCAGTTGCTCGCTATGTAGAGGAAGAAGTCCAGAGATGAATTCAAGGTCACATCTAAACAAATGAAGTCTGATACTGAGGCATTGCTACAAGAGACTGAAAGAGGAATGGACAATGTCTTAGCCCAGGTGAAACATAGAAACATAGAAGCTGACGGCAGATAAGGACCGCAAGGCCCATCCAGTCTGCCTATTTCTTTTTCTACCTTATAAATGTGCCATCGGCCTTTGCTCTGTCAGTGGCCTATCTATTCATACTCATTTGTATTGCTCCCTTATGCCTATCCCATGCCTGTTTGAAGCCCTGCACTGTATTCATAGCCACCACTTCTTGAGGTAGGCCATTCCATGCATCCACCACCCTTTCTGTGAAAAAGAATTTCCTCACATTCCCCTTAATTGGCCCCTCTAATCTCATGCTGTGTCCTCTTGTCCTGCTATTTTTCTTATATTTAAACATGTTAGACTCTTTCACCTTGTTAATGCCCTTAAGGTGTTTGAATGCCTCGATCATATCACCTCTCTCCCTCCTTTGCTCAAGGGTATACATGTTGAGCTCTGTTAATCTGTCCTCATATGTCTTCTGATGCAGTCCCTACACCATTTTGGTTGCCCTTCTCTGGACTGCCTCAATTTGGTTAATGTCCTTGTGAAGGTGTGGCCTCCAATACTGCATGCAGTACTCCAGATGGGGCCTAACCAGTGTCTTGTAAAGAGGGATTATTACCTCCCTCTTACGACTTGTGATACCCCTACTAATACACCCTAACACCCCCCTAGCCTTACCTACTGCTTTAGAGGTCTGCTTGGATGATTTCAGGTCATCAGTGATGATGATGCCCAAGTCTCTTTCTTCCTTTGTGACTGCTAGCAACTCCCCTCCCAGCCTATAGGTGGCTTCAGGGTTTCTCTTCCCTATGTGCATGATCTTGCACTTCTTTGCATTAAATCCCAGTTGCCACTCTTCTGACCATTTTGCTAGTTTATCCAGATCTCTTCTCATTCTGCCCACCCCATCTGGATCATCTACTCTGTTGCAGATCTTGGTGTCATCTGCAAACAGATAAGCCTTACCCTCTAGTCCATCTGCAAGGTCACTAATGAAGATGTTGAAGAGGACTGGCCCCAGGACTGATCCCTGAGGTACCCCACTTGTGACTTGCATCTCTTCTGACTGTATACCATTTACTACCACTCTCTGTTTTCTGTCCATCAACCAGTTTGCCACACAGTTGACCAACTTCTGACCCACCCCGAGCCTACCCAGCTTATTTATCAATCTTCTATGTGCAACAGTGTCAAAAGCTTTGCTGAAGTCAAGGTAGGTGACATCAGCTGCTCCCCCTTGGTCTACCACTCTGGTTACCCAGTCAAAGAAATCTATGAGATTAGTTTGACAGGACCTTTCTTTTGTAAACCCATGCTGTCTTAGATCCTGTGCCCCTATGGATTCCAGGTGTTGCACTATCCTTTCCTTAAGAAGTGCCTCCATAATCTTGCCCACTACTGAGGTAAGACTGACTGGTCTGTAGTTCCCTGCCTCCTTCCTGCTACCACTCTTGTGGAGCGGGATCACATGAGCCCTTCTCCAGTCTTCTGGGACCTCTCCTGTGCTCAGAGACTCACTAAACAGTTCTGCTAATGGCTCTGCTAGTTCCACCTTTAGCTCCTTAAGTACCCTGGGATGTATGCCATCAGGTCCCATTGCCTTGTCCACCCTGAGCTTAGCAAGCTCTTGTAGGACCCTTTCTTTTGTGAAGGGAGTAGTGGTCACCTCCCTCCCCCTGTGTCCATGGTGCTGAGCTGTGGGCCCTGCCCTACCTTCTCTTCAGTAAATACTGAGC
This sequence comes from Neoceratodus forsteri, assembly GCA_016271365.2. Classification (NCBI taxonomy): domain Eukaryota; kingdom Metazoa; phylum Chordata; order Ceratodontiformes; family Ceratodontidae; genus Neoceratodus; species Neoceratodus forsteri. Next base: position 1,321,829,365 of record CM028130.1, read on the forward strand.
AAAAGTATCTCTTTAGGATACATGCTTTTACATGGTCCTTCTCCTCACATGCTCCCTTTTCTCCATTAAGCTTAGCAATACCCCCTCTGGACTTTCTCCTTTCACTAATGTACCTATAGAAAGTCCTGTCACCTTCTTTTACTGTTCGTGCCAGTGTTTCCTCAGTTTGGGACTTTGCCTACCTTACTGCCTTCCCTGTTTCCGTTAGAGCAGTTTGGTATGCCTCCCTATCTTCATCCCGCTGTGTTCCCTTACATTTCCTGAAGGTCAGTCTTTTGTCTGACCTTTTCTGCTACTGCATTTGAGAACCAAAGTGGTTTCCTTCTTCTTTTGCACTTCCTTTTCTGTCTAACACAATGGGATGTTGCTTCAAGTATTGCATCCTTAATGCTTGCTCACTTTGCCTGTACCCTCACCTGTGTTTCTTTTTGCCAGGGCTAGCTTAACTCTGTTGGCCATCTTATCAAAGTCAGCTCCTCTGAAGTCCCATGTTTTGCCTTGGAATGGGATGATTTAGATGTAGTAGCCAAATTGAACCATACCATGTGATGGTCACTGGCCCCAGGTGACCTTCTCACCTGGAGATCTGTGATCCCTTCCCTGTTAGTCAGTACTAGATCTAGGATAGCCCAGTCTCTTGTGGGTTGTTGTACCAGTTGTTTGAGGCCCTTCCCCTGCAGGGAATCCACTATGTGTCTAGTTATGGCAGATGTTCCTGCTGGTATTGTCCAATCTGTATCTGGCATGTTGAAGTCTCCCATTATCAGAACCTCCCCTTTAGCTGTCATGTTTTATATAACTTCTAACAGTAATGTGTCTATGTCCTCCCCCTGGTCTGGGGGCCTGTAGACAACCCCAGTTCTTATGGCTGTCCCATTTCCTGTTTCCAGGGTGACCCACAGTTCTTCTGGCTCCTTATGTGTATTCTGAATTTCTGTAGCTTTGATATTTTCATTGACATACAGGGCCACTCCTCCCCCCCTTTTTGTACCTCGGTCTCTTCTGAACAATACATAGCCAGGTACTGAAGTCTCCCAAGTGTGGTTACTGGTAAACCATGTCTCACTAATTGCTACTATGTCCAGTTTAGCCTCTGACATTATTGCCTGCAGGTCTGGGATCTTATTTCCCAGGCTGTGAGCATTTGTGTACATGATTTTCCATTGGCCAGATTTCGGTGTGTTAGTTGTTGGGTGAGGTTTGGCATTACCCCTGTGCATTGTATGGGGAGACAAACCTTTTTTCTTACCTAGTGATGCAAATGAACTGCAAACATGCTGAATCCTATTTGACCACTAGCTGAGGGGAGGGTGTTCTTCCCATTCGATGTATGGGTGCTGCACCCCTCCCCATTTGCTAGTTTAAATATTCTGCAAAGACGCCAAACTTCTGCCCCAATGCACTGACTCCCTCCTTAGTCAGATGCAGTCCATCAAATTTAAAGAACTTTCACTCCCAGAACTGTTGCCAGTTCCCTACAAATCTGTGTCCTTTTTCCTGGCACCAGCCCTTGATCCATGTGTTTAGCTCCCCTATCTCCCCTTCTCTGATCTTCCGTCCATCTGCCCCTCTCTCCCAGACTGGCAGGATCTCAGAGAAGGAGATGCCAGATGAAATGGATGATAGTTTGTCACCCAGCCTGGTCAGGTGTTCCTTGGTCTCCACAATTGACTGGCTGGCAAGATCATTAGTCCCTATGTGTACTAGGACATCAATGTTTTCTCCTGCTTTGTGAACAATTTTAGCAATGTGGTCAGTGTCTCTCCATGCTGATGTACCTGGGAGACATCTGACCACTACCCCTTGCTGGAGAGGGGTATCAACTCCCCAAATCACAGAGTCTCCTATGATCAGAAGTTTTTTGGATTCCCTTTTTGCTTTTTTTGTTTTGGCTCCTGATTTGGGTGAGTTTTGTTGTGCTAGCTCCTGTGCCGCAGTGTCCTGCTCTGCTGTGTCTTCTGCCTCTTTGTTTGATTTCAGAGATAGAGGCAGATACCTGTTTGTAGTGTTTATATGGTTTTTGGAGGTAATATGTTGGAAAGGAGAGAGTGATGGGGCACCCAATTTGCCCCTCCTAACCACCTGCCAACCTCCTGGTCCAACTACCCTCTGCGTCGAGGTTTTTCTGTTGGATGCTGGGGAAATGGTGGGTGGTTCTTATAATGTATTTCCTCTTGAATATGAAATTTGAGGCATGCAATCTCGGTCCATGCTGCCCGGAGCTGAGCCCTAAGATCTCCAATGGCCCAGCATGTAGGACAGTGTCCTAAATCCTGTAAGACTGTCCTTCTGAAAATTGTTCCACAATACCTGCAGTTATTGATATCCATTCCAGATAAGTTGCTGGGTTTATAACCTAGTCAGAGTAATTAGAAGGAAAAAAATGCAAGTAATGGTTTGATTGTGTTTTGTTTTTGTTTAACTTGTTATAACAAGTTAAATTACTAGTGCCTCTGTAAATGAGCTCACCTTGTGGATGCCCCACTGATCCGCCCCTTCCTGCTCTGCCACAGGAAATGTCACAACTGTGGTACCCTATAAAAGAAGTGTAGTGTGGTGTGGCTGGGGATGGGAGTGGGTGGCTGGGCCCTTCCCCTGCCGAAAAAGAAGAACCACGGACGAAAGAACAAGGAGGTAAGAGCAGAAACAATCAGTCAACAACAAATGCAGTAACCCTGAAAGCTTATCCTAATGTTAGATAAAACTGTAAAACCTGTAAAGCACCACCTGTAATAATTTCAGAGAAGATAAACGCTGTAAGAAACACTTTGCTACAGAGAAAAATAAAGCAATGAAATGTTAGCAACAAACAGTAGCAATCCCTGTGAGTAAAAAATAAAAACAACACCATACAGTAAATCTGCTTAGCCAAAAGGAGTCTTAATCCTTTACCCTTGCTCTGGTAAGGTTCTCTACTTTGCCTTTCAAGCAGTCTTGGAAGGAAAGAGCTCAGGTGAAGCTAGGTGCCTTGGCCAGCAAACCAAGTCTTCTACCTCCAAGATATCAACTAACCTGACCTTTTAACCCTTCTTTCTGTTGGAAATTACTGACGGTTTGCCAGCTCCACCCCTCACATACACACCTAATCCTTTGGAAGAGCTGTGGGAGGAAAGCAATTAGCTCCTTCAATGTGAGAAGGAGACTGAAACACTTCTGAGACAACAAACCTTTTCAACAAAAAAAAAAAAACAAGAATAAAATAAAACAGTGTCAAACAGTAATTTTGCTTAGCCCAATGATAAAAAAGTCACAAAAATGTAAGCTCCACCTGTAAAGAATTTCAGAGAAGATATACCCTGTAAGAAACACTTTGCTACAGAGAAAAATAAAGCAGTAACAGAAGATATACCTTGCAAAAGACAATTTGAATCAAAAGATTACAGCAGTAATCTGTTAGCACACACCTGTAGGCACACCTTGTAATAATGCAGAAGAAGGTATACCAGCAACAACAATTTGAATCAGAGAAAAATAAAACAATGAAATGTTAGTAACAAACAGTAGCAATCCCTGTGAGTAAAAAATAAAAACAACACCACACAGTAAATCTGCTTAGCCAAAAGAAGTCTTAATCCTTTTCCCTTGCTCTGGTAAGGTTCTCTACTCTGCCTTTCAAGCAGACTTGGAAGGAAAGTGCTCAGGTGAAGCTAGGTGCCTTGGCCAGAAAACCAAGGTGGAGAACCAGAAAGCATTGCTTAAGTTTTAGAAGTGTTAAGTAGTAGTTTATTATGAACAAGCCAATTATGGAAAGGCTAGAGGTTTGAGGAGAGGTGATTTTTAATATAATCTACAATAGTTGAACTCAGTATGAGAACCGGGTCATCAGCATAGAGTATGGGAGCACTGTTCAGCAGACAGCAATGAAAAGAGGAGAGGTCCTCAGATAAATATCTGTGGAACTTAATCTGTGGAAGGGGTAGGCTTAGAAAAGGATGTCCCAAACTAAACGTTCTGATTCCTATTACCCAAGTATTCTTGGAACTGTGATATAGCAGTGACAGAGATACCAAGAGTATTGAGTTTTGTGCAGAGCAGAGAGTTATCAACATGATCAAACACTTTTACAAGATCAATGAATATAGTGCCTGTTAGATATCCTATCTCCATTCCAGTAGCAACATCCCTGGTAAGAGTAAGCAGCGCTGTAGTGATGCTACTGATATGACCCTTTCAAAATCCATGCTGGGCAGGAGAGGGGAGTTTATATTGCTTAAAGTAATCTATGACCTGAGTGGAGACCAATTTTTCCAACAACTTATTAAGCACAGGTAGGATGGCAATGGGTCGGAAATTGGCTATGGATTTAGTGTCTCCTTTCTTAAAGGCCAGACCCATATGGGGTGTATGACTCCAGCCATCTGAGATATATTAATAATTCATGTGACCTCAGAGACAATATCCTTAGCAAAATCAGAGAAGCTTGGGTTCAATCCCATCAGAGCATGCTGATTTAGTTTCCGGGATTTTGCATGTAATTTATAAACTTCAGACACCTTGCCCATTTTGAAGTAGAAAGGGGGATCGCTTTGGGGCCCAGGAATGCTGTAGGGTAGTCAGTTTGAGGATTGGTCTGGGACAGGAGAGGGAAGGATCCAGTATAAGCAGATAGGTCAGCAAAATAATGGTTCAAATCATTTGCAATAGTTGCTAGATTACTGCAATTAACACCGTTTATGTTCATTTCAGTAGAGGAGAATCACCATCATAGCCTAGGGACTTTTTTTTTTCAAAATAGCTTTTTGCTCCCCCGTTACCACCTCACTTTACTTGGCAACAGGGGAAACACTAGGTTTCATTTTACTCTTTGCTATCCTGGGACCCTGAGCTGTGGCCATGCATTCACGTGGAGGAACTCATGCATTCTGCAGCCTCAGTGATGTTCTCCTCCTTCCACGCCCTTGGCCTAGTGTCCGGGTTCCTATAGCTTGGTGCTGCCACCTGGTCTCCACAAGGAGGCAGCCAAGAGCCAGGAAACATATGAGTCCCTCCCCAGAGAGGAGAGCTGCCTTGAAACCACTCGATCCAGCTCCACACCCTCCCCCCAAGCTGATCTCTGGTGACCCAAACTCGGTCCGAACTCAGGTTGCCGGTGCACCGTGACTTGTGGCATCCAGTGCGTCAACCCTCAATGCCACTGGGCCGGCTTGCCTAGGGACTCTTTAATACATTTCCAGACAAGACCTGAGTTAATGGCAGTGGAGTCAAGTAAATTTTTGCAAAAGGTGCTCTGAATAAGTTGAATAACCTTTTAGCATACTGCTTGGAGCTGCCTTTTTTATCCAATCTGATGCTGCCTTAGACTCCTTATATTGTTCCAAGCATTTATCTCTGTCTCTAATCACTGTAAGAAGTGAGCTATAAAGTCACTTTGTGACTTGTCCACATACACATTTACCTGTGTGCAGGCCAAATTTGTTTTAAAGGTCACTAAAGTTAGATTAAAGTAAGAGATGGCAAGGATGACATCATTGTTGGCTCACAGACAAGACCAGTCAGTGGTTAAGAGTTCATCACTAATTATCTGTGTAAATTGTAATTTACTTAGACTTCTCAATACTGTACGTTTACCTTCATGATTGAGCCAATATATATTAAAATCACCTAGGAGAATGAGATCATTATTTTGACCTGTGGGCCCATAGAGTCAGTTAGTATCACACACCTTAAGTGTGTAAAGAACTTATAATAACTGGGGAGCATTTTTTTTTTTTTACCATAGGGAAACCCAGTTATGAGTCACTGTTATAACTGGCTAGTTACAATGGCAAACACACACTGGGTTTCCCTTGCTAAATGCAAGTGCACATTGCCTCCCTTGCCCACCCACTGCAAATGGCTGACAGTAAATGGACTCAAAGTAAGTTTTTAATACAAGCTTCTACACAAAGACAGCTGCTGTTTAGGTCTTTCATATCTATATTTGGGGCAATTGCACAAAAAGGGAGAAAAAGTAAAAGGCAACCCGGGATCCATCCTGACCATGCTACTGGAACCATTGTTTTCGATAATTACTGGGTAGCATTTTCAAGGTGAGAAAACACTACTCGGCAATTAGCAATGATATAAAACAAAACATGTGGTAGTGCATAAAATGTGAATTCTACACGCACCCTTAGTGTTGGATGCTTGTATAAACCCCCTCAAACTTCGATTACGGGGTTTATACAGCATCCAACACTTTGGATGTGTGTAAAGTTCTCATTATACACACTACCACGTGTATTATTCTATATGTTACACACTGTTGTCAAAACATTATTCTCTATACAATACAAAGTTTAATCAAAGTACTGAGAGACATCATGCTGCCCTAAACAGAAGCAGGACCCACTGGAAATAACATTTGTTATCTCGGTTATGCAAATGGCAAAGCATTGCAAACTTATTTATTAGGAGCCTTCCCCCAATGGTTCTGGACGCCATACAGCAAATCAGAAAGAAAACATTAAAACATACATTTTCAGTAGTATTTGTAAAAGTTCACATATGAGGCTCCACAGATGTTAGGAGGAAGAAAGTACCACAAAGATAGAGTAGCAACCCCAAAGGCCCAATCCCCAGAAGATCTCAGTCAGGATTGTGGAACTCTGAAGAAACCCACACCAGAAGAATGAAGGAGACAGATGGCAGTGTGTTCAATCAGGAGGTCTTTCATGTAACCAGGGCCTGATTTTTTCAAAGCTTTGTAAATTAACAAACATACACTTGAAGAATACATGCCACCGCACTGACAGCCAGTGCAGCTCATACAGCACTGGCATAATATACTCAGACCGAAAAGTCCCAGCAATGAGCTGAGCTGCAGAATTCTGCAGCAGCTGCAATTGGCATAACTATCCCACATATAGTCTGAGGTAAAGAGAACTGCAGTAGTAATGGTCAGTAGTTTCCCTGGAGCAGGTGTCCAAGACTTAATGGTAATTGCTGACAATATTTTTAAGGGAGCAGAAGCTAATCTCTTGGCTATAATCCATGTGGTAGTAAACAATATATAAAAAAATTGCAGCCAGAACTACAAGCAGACTTCAGTAAGTTAGCTTATAAACTAACTAGTAAGGGGTGCTAAACTGTTGTCTCAGAGATCCTTCCAGGCACTAGGGCCTCTAGTCAAAAACAAAAAAGATCAGCCTAGTGAACACAGGGTTGTGAACCTGGACAAAAGAAAAAAACATCCACTTTATTAGGCACTGGGGTACCTTTAAGAATAAATCTGATTTATATTGCAGAGACTGGCTACAGCTGAGCTTCAAGGGTAGCAGAGTATTGGGAATGTGCATGAAGGAGATCACAAATAATTTAAACTGATGAGCAGGGGGATGAAGGAACCAGTTACTGTACCTACTGAACACAATATCCCAATTAAAACTAGCAAGAAAGTAGCAAAAGGAGCTAGAATAATGTATTTAAATGCCAAGAGTCTAAATAAGGACAAAATGGCAGAGTTACAGCACCATATAAAAGCTGTGGTAGTGGATATTATTGATTTATTTGGTTATTCGGATACAACCATCGAGTATACACTCTTTTACAAAGGTTCCACGTCAGGATGTAAAACAGCAGAGACATAACAAAAACTTGACAGTTAACACAAAACATAAGATTGCTATGTAATACAGAGTATAGATAAATAATACATTTGAGTAACCAAGACAACTGAAATTAAACAGTGGGAAGAGATTCCCAATTAGCAATGTATGGCATAGCTGCCCCAAGGGGGCCTGTCAAGGTAGAGTATCAGAAAGGGTAGGAAAAAGAAAGGGGGAGAATGCGAACAAGGTTTCCTAATTAGCAATGTGTGGCATAGCTGCCTCAGGGGGGCCTGTCAGGTAGAGTATCAGAAAGGGTAGGAGAAAGAAAGGGGAAGAGTGCAAATGAGGGAAAATTAGACAGAGAGAGAGAAAAAGAGGAGGAGAGAGAGGGAGAGAGAGAGAGAGAGAGACAAAAGGGACTGGGAGAAGGAGAATATTTAGGGGAGAGTGGGTAGAAAGGGGAGGCGTTGGGGGTATGGAGGGGAGGGAGTTGTAGGGAGCTTGAGAGGGGGGTGGCAAGGGATGGCAAGTGGGGGTCCAGGGTAGGTAAAACAGTAGAGAAGATCAGACAGATGAGGAGGTATCCGGGTTGAGGATATGGACTCAGGTAAGGGAGTCAGAGCTGTTTAAGAGTGGATATCCAGGTTGAATATATGGATTTAGGTAAGGCAGTCACATGCATTTGAGTTCAGCAGGTATTGTTTCAGTTCTGTTTTAAAGGACCAAACATTTGTTGTATTAAGAGCTGCAGCAGGGATCTCATTTAGCCATAGTGGAGCTCGGTACATGAAGGATCTTTGTCCTAGGGAAATTCTACGGAATGGGACAACAAGCTGTGTTGTCACTGTTCTATGTGTGTTGTATTTGGAGTTTGCTTCCATTACCAGGTCTGCAGTGCAGGTAGGGGTTAGGGAGAGCATGGCCTTTCTCTCTAGCAGGCAAATTTGTTATCTGATTCTGGATTGAAGTGATAGTATGTGGGCCAGACCATACAGGGTACAAGTGTGTGTGAAGCGGTCAGCATTTAGCAATAATCTGCAAGCCTTGATAATGGCAGTGGCAACCCTTTTGAGGGCCTATCAGTGGCACCGCCATAAACCACCAGCCCATAGTCGACCAGGGAGAGGACAGAGCTGGAGACTGAAAGCCAGAGGGTTTCAGAAGTTAGGCTTTTCTTGTGCCTAAACAGGATCCCTAATTTAGTGTTCACAGCTTTCACCACCATGTCAATGTGCTGAACATATGAGAGGGTATCATCCACAATGACACCCAGGTACTTGAAGAAGTGAACCTGTTCTGATGGGGCAGTCAGGTGATTTGTGATTGTTAGTTCTGGGCATCTCCTTTTTAGCTGGGAGCTAGAGAGGAGCATCGTCTTGTTTTTTTTTTGTAGTTTAGTAGCAACCTTTGGGAGTAGAACCAGGTCTCTAGTTGCTAGAAGGATGATTGTAGATCAGCCTGTAGGTGCTCTATGTGAGAGTGACAGCTAAGTAGGACAGCATAATTGGCATATAGAATGACTTTGCTAGTGGAGGCATCAGGTAGGCCATTCAGGAACATGCTGAAGAGCAGTGGACCCAGGATGGATCCTTGAGGCACCCCTAGCGAGACTTCCTTGGATGCAGATATGGAGTGACCTATCTTGAGCCTTTGAGACTGGGAGGTTAGGTAGTTCTGGAACCATAGAGCGGCATTTGAGGAAACACCAAGGGCATGCAGTTGAAACAAGAGGAGTGGGTGGTAGACAGTGTCAAATGCCTTTGTTAGGTCAATGAAGATGGACCCAACCAGTTTTCTGTCATCCAGTGCCTTATGGATATACCCAGTGAAATCCACCAGTGCAGTGTCCGTGATGCGGAGTTTCCTAAAGCCATGCTGCTAGGGACATTACAGCTGTTATTTGTGAATATAGTCAGTAAACTGGTCTGCCACAATCCTTTCCAGTGCTTTAGAGATGGGGAGAGGATAGAGATGGGCCTGTAGTTTGCGGTCAGTGACCTATTGCCTTCCTTATTCACCGGAGTCACCAGCACTTGTTTCCAAGGAGAAGGGAATTTGGTGAGCTGGAGGGATTTATTGAAAATCATAGTGATGGGAGCGATGACTTCATTGATTGCCAGCGCCAGCAGTTTCATGTCAATGTTGCCAGACCCCATTCTGTTTTTTTCCAGGACCTTTTTAACATAACCCAGTGCTTCTTTGACAGCGACTCTCTTGAAGTGAAATTGAGGGTGCGAGTTGATGTCCGGTGGGTGCCTTATAATCAGCTTTGATAGGCTTGAGATACTCAGCCAGTAGAACAGAGCTAAGATCCGTGAAGGTGGAGCTGAACTCTTTGGCAATGGTGTGGGGGGTCCATGGTATTTGTGCCACTAATGTTTAGCAGTGATGGCTGTGTTTTGTTGTCCTTCCTTGTGAGTGCCTTTATATTGTCCCAAAACTGCCTCCCATCACCCCAGGTTCTTCCCAATTGATCCTTGTAGAAATTAGCCTTAGCATTCCTGATGAGATGTGTGCATTTGCTTCTGGCTGCCCTGTATCTTTGAAGGTCACTGGGCTTACCGAAGGCCCTGGATTGATACCAAAGGTTGTCCCTTGCCCTCATCTGATCTAGAAGGTCACTAGTAATCCACCCATTGTTATGGCCACGTGTTTTTCATTTTTTGAACAGAGCAAATGTGTCACAATCGCTATTAAAGTTATCAATAAAGTACTTTGATAAAGTATTATAGGGGTCACTGAAACCTTGTGGAACAGGGACAGCGACTGGGGTAAGGAGTTACTCAGATTCCAACTATTTAGCAAAGACAGGTAAAGGTGCAGAGGAGGAAGAATAGCCATGTATGTTAGCAGTGACATAGAATGTTCCATCTTTGAACCAGATTTAAACCATAGCATTACCAATACACTTTGGGTGGACATAACAGAGCTAAAGGGCAAGAAATTTAAAATAGCCATTTTTATAGGCCACCTAATAGCCCAGTACATGATACAGAAACATTTCTAGAGCACATCATCGATGTAGCAAAGGGTGATGATGTTCTAGTCATGGGTGATTTAAACTTACTAGACATAGACTGGAGAGATGCTATGACAAAAGAATTCCTTAGAAAATAAAGTCCAGTCAGTCCTGCTGGCCACTAGAGTTGAACAATGCATAACTTTGCCCACCCGTGGCAATAATATACTGGATGTAATATTAACTAATATAGATACTTGACATCCTAAATATCACTTCAACACCCCCTCCCCCCGGCAGCAGTAACCACAACATAATCAAGTTTGAAATTAATAAAACTAGAAGATTTACACTGGGAACAACTGAATATAAAAACTACACTAGGGCAGATTTGAAGCAATGAGGAAAGAACTAGTTAAATTTGACTGGAAGGGATTAACTGCAGACCTTGATATTGGACAAACATGGAAGTTACTGACTCAGACTATTTCAGCCCTGAATTCTATGTATGTCCCTACTAAAAAAGTTTAAAACAAAAGGGGTAAGAAACCCTTGTGGTTTAGCAATAGGTTCAGGAACTGTATAAGTAAAAAGAAAAACAGATTCAGTAAGATGAAAAAGAACCCCATGTCTAGAAACATTACAAATTACAAACTGGTGTTAAAACAACTTAAAAGTGAGATTAAAAAAATTTAGAGCTAACACCAAGTTCTGGCTGGCTAATAGCAAAAATGTTATCAGGGGGTTCTACTTCAATGTAAATGACAAAAGGGGTAATGACAGAGTGATTGGACCAATAATTATGGATAATACAGTGCAGAATAAGCCAGAAGACATGGTCAGGGAATTCAACAATTACTTTAGGTTTGTTTTAAATGCAGCTGAACAATGTGTAAGCCTGCCAGTGCATGAAACAAATACATTGGACCCCAGTAGAATTATTACAATTGATAATGTCCAAAAGAGGCAAAAAACACTTCATGTAAATAAATCTTCTGGACCAAATGGCCTACATCCTAGGCTTTTGAGGGAACTGGCTGGCGTACTTGCACCTATTATAGCTGACATAGGCCAGAGGCCACTACTACAGGACTAGATGGGCCAAGCGGTCCTTATCTGCTGTCAGAGTCTATGTTTCTATGTTTCTATATGTAGCCCATGCCTGTCATAGACCAGTGGTGATACCTATCTACAAAAAGGGTAGAAGGCAAACCCAGTGAACTACTAACCAATAAGCCTAATGTTCATCGTGGGTAAGATAATTGAGGGCACAAATAAGAATGAGCTATCCAGAATAATGGTTGATACAGGACATGTTGGCATAACACAACATTGTTTATCAGCAACAGGTCCTGCATAACAAACTTAATCAGCTTTTATGTCTACGTCAGATAGAATTTGGATCAGGAAGTGGAGGTACTAATACTTGATTTCAGAAAGGCATTTGACACCCTATTGCACAACAAACTGGTATCAAAGCTACTTCAATTAGGAGTCGATAATCCATTGGTCAAAAGGATACAGAACTGGCTGTTGGATAGATGCCGGACTGTGAGAATAAATGGATACCTGTCACCAGAGGTAGGGGTCACTAGTGGTGTGCCCCAGGGATCTGTGCTGGGCCCCTTCTTGTTCAATATCTTTATAAGTGACCTCAGAATTAATAATGGTAACAAGTTGATTACATTTGCAGATGATGCAAAACTAGGTGGTATTAGTAGACACAGAGATGCATAGTAGCAGGATGCTGAGGAACCTCGAGGGTTTATTAATTTAGTGAATAAAAACAGGATGCAGTTTATTTCAGATAAATATGTTGCTCTGCATTTCTACAGGAACAGTTCCATGCAGAATTACCATAGTCAAGGGAGTAAGCTGAGAATAGTCAGTAATAAAAGAGATCTAGGTGTTTACATCAGCAGAGACCCCTGAAGATCTATTGTAGACATGTAGCAAACAAAACAGGACACCTGATTTATTGTGTACTTAGGTTTTTCTTTTCTAGGTCAGAATCAGTGTTCCTACCCTTGTATAAAACATATATCCAGCCACATTTGGATTATTGCTCTCAGCATTGGAGTCCCTACCTGAAGAAAGATGTGAATATGGTAGAAAGAAGTCAGAGGAGGTTTACCAAACTGATCCCCACTGTAGGAATAGACCATATGAAGATAGGTTTCAGGACCTGGGACCATGGCACCTGACCCTGAGACTAACAAGGGATGACATGCTATTCATGTACAAAATATTGGAGGATCCAATATTAATGGAGGAATTAGGACTAGTGTACAAGGATCTTAAATGCAATCTAAGGGGACATATGCACCAATTGGTGAACGTTGTACCTAACACCAAATTAAAGAAACATGCTTATGTTCCTAGAACTATAAGATTATGGAACCAATTACCTGGGGATCTGACCAAAGCACCAAACTTGCCCACATTCAAGACAAAACTGGACAGTTACATTAGGGATGGTAACATTGGTTACCACTACTGAGTGGTGGGGACAACACTTGTGGGCCTTGGCCTTCTGTTGTGCTAAAATCGAAGTATAATCCAACCTTAAGGTAACAAATGTGAGTGTCCTCCAATAGAATGAATGAATGATGAAGGCCTTACCTATAGCAACATCTGATTGGCTGAACAGTGGATCTCAGAATACCTTATTATTTGTAATTCCTAGAAATCACACAGAATTTTAAAAGTGGGTTTTTTGTTAATCTGCTTTGTGATTATGATGTGCTATCCCAATAAGCTGTGGCAAAATTCCAACGGTGCTTTAATGCAGTGATGCAGCAAAATGGGGCAAACAATTTGACCCTATCTTTTTTCCCTATAGATAATTCCACAAGTATTTCAGTTTTATTTGGGGATAACATTTTCTAGTTTTGCCAAAATTTGAGTATTTTATAAATCTTTTAATTTAGTTTATTTGTTTTCTCAAGAAAAAAGATGGTCACCACATTTTGCTTAGATATAGCATTGTAGCACTGACAATGTTTAGGATTGAGAAAAACTCATGCGTGCAGCAGAGGAGGTACCAAAGAGAGTAGATTTGACAGGTATGCTAAACTTTTATTAATTGTAGCTGAAACTAGCTTTTTGAAAAATCATTTTTTGTTGCACTACTGCTTTAAAGGAAATTAAATCTAAATATATGTAAAGTAGAAAACTGTGACCACAGACAAGTTTGTTTCGTTTTTGCATTTTATATTAAAAAAATGTTTGTTTACAGCACAACCCATAAAGCTGGCATCAGCAGATCTCAGATACCCAAATTCCCCTTAAAATTAGAATTTCAGGACCTTCCTATTTTACAGAAGATATCTTCATTAAACTAGGATCTTTTCCCTTTGGGCTTTATCCTTTCCTAGTGCTTATACTTACTGTGGAATTATATTCCTTTTGTTTGTGACAGCACAACCTGTTGCCAAGGAAATGATCAGATATCAAAATTTAGGGATTATAACTTCATGGCAGGTGTTAACAGCAGGGCTAATTGAAGTGTAATGGGCAGAAAGCCTATTTTAATGCAAAGGCCCTTTGCAATATAGAATGGAATGTCATGGCACTCAGTTTTATATGAGATTTTGAGTCTGTTGATGCCTGCAGTCTTTCTCTGCTGGAATTTAGAAAAACACAACAATATTACTTTTAGTGATGTCATACAAATCACATAAAAGTTATGTAACATTATAAATGCTGCTGCCTCTTGACTGGGTCTCTTATTAAAAAAGAGATGTATATTTGAACAAAAAAGAGAATAATTACTATTACAAATATAAACTCAAGACTTCTACACATGTAACAGTGTATACTGTACATGTTACCATACTGCATGATAAATCAGATTATAGTGGATTCGTAGATTGTACTGTAATTTGTTGCATTATCACATGTGATAAGCCAACTTGAAAACATTTACACAGTAACATAAGCATGAAAACTGCTTTTTATTTTTTTCACAGTCCTTATTTTCTGCCCTTTCTCTTTGAGATTATCACCTTCCAGATTTAACCAGCAGTAATGAGCTACAGGCTTCTTATCTCTGCCATGGAGACATGAGTACTACTACTAATAGGTTGTAATAGGTTTTATTTATACAGGCACCCTTCCCAAGAGGCCCGAGGCACCTTACAAATAGCGCAAAGTAATATAATTGTACTAATTTAAATAAAAAACATACATAACTGATGTATTAAGCACTTAAAACCCATAGCCCATAAAACTGGTAGCTAATGGACAATGAATCAGTCTGCAAAAGCTTGTTGAAGGAAAAGGATTTTCAGAGCCTTCTTAAAGGTCTCTACTGTGGAAACTTCTCTGAGGGCCATCAAGATAATGCTATGCATGACTACAGGAGCATCTGCTGACTCAGTGGTGTAAGGTCACTCCAGTTTTCCTTTACCCAGGAAGAAACTATTAAGACTAATAATGCCAACCCTAAACACACACACAGACACATACACATGTACCAGGCATGCTAACACCTAAAAACATGCCGTTACTTGTGCTGGAAAGGAATAACTGTCATTCATTGTAGAAGGGTCTGCAGCAAACTGTCCAGTTTGTTTGTTGACCCACAGAAGGCTAGCTGTAAAATATTATTTATTTACTTCAAAATCGATGGCCAAGAGAGAGACACATTAAGCAAAGGTTCATATACAGGTGAAAGAAGAAAGGGCCACTCTGGAAATTTGGTGCTCATGTCTCAGGCAGACAAGTCAGTATTGTGTTCATCATTCTATATAGAAATTGTCCACTCCACACAGTTGAAATGTTGGTACAAATTCCTGTTTTCAGTGCAAAACATTGTTGTAATTTCAGAAGGCACTGTGTAAACATGCCCCAATGCTTCACTCCTATGGGCTTGCTCAGTGGATGAGAAAGCTCATAGAAGTGAAACATTGAGGACATTGTTGTACAGTTCCTTCTGGAATTACAGTTCTCTTTTGCACTGAATAAAGGAATTTGTTTCAGCATTTCAAGTGTGTGGCGTGGACGATTTCTGGATAGAGCAGCAAGTGCTTTGTGTTTCTTTGCACTGGCTCATATCTAGGTTTGACCCGTAGGGGGTGGGGCTGGAGGGATTATATAAGGAGTACATGTATCAGCAGGAGTTAAAATAAATAAACAAAATACAAACCATAACCTAGAAACCATAAACAATCATGGTTAAAAAGGCTTAACCACCCATCTAGTCTGCTTAACATTACATATGAAATGTTACAAGTACTCTAGTGGTCACTTACTCACCCTTTGCTAGTGTCATCCTCTCCATCTGCCTTTACCAGCTTCATATTTTCAAAGCTTTACTTGTGACAGCATAACCTGCTGCAATGCAGTGCAATAACAATGGTTAAAAAAAACAGTGAGGAAATATAAATGTCAATGTTGTTACTTGATGTGACAATACCTTGTTCATGATAATTGTAAAGTAAAAAAAAATATTTATTGAAATTTATTTATATGAAAGTGGGGGTCTGCAGGTAACTGTACTGGACTGATAACACTTGGTATGCTGCCCCCGCTGACTCAATTCAATGTTCTGGACTGTGTTGGAGGAAATCCACCTCTTTTTTTTTTCTCAAAAGAACAAAACCAGTCTCTTAATAGTTTTTCAAAATTGGATTTTCTTGTTGCCTCAATGTTTGTCCAATAGGCTTTCTCAGGGGATATTAGTATCTACAAAATGTAAAAAAATGCACAACATTATAAGTTATTCATACCCTTTAACAATTAATAATAATGTTATTTTTACAAATAGGTAAACTCATCATACCTTGTAGTGCTAAAAATTTAAAACCTCATTAGACATCACATGTATAATTTTCTTATTATTGTCCTAAAATAAATGAAAAAAAAAACAAACAATTTTCACAAAAAAAGTTTATTTTGTTGTTTCAAACAGTTCATTCACTATCTATATCTAGGACTGCCCCAGGGCATAATATCAGTTACCTGTATTTGAACAGCGTATCCCCCATAACTCAGCCCTTCCACCTTATGTTACCATGTAATATAACCTTTACTTGAAAGCACATATCAGTACCCCATGCACACCAGACTGGAGAAGGGGCCACAAGCAGGATAGATGTCCCCCGCACAACAATGGCTGGCCTGACCCCGAACCCACTGGTAGTCTCCCCAACTCTCTATGAGGTGATCCCCACCACTGGCCCCCCCCCCACAGATTCACACCCATGCCCCTGCAGACCAGTGTCTAGTACTGGCAGCAAGGCCAACAGTGGGGCATAGCTACACATTCCCAGCCAGCACCCACACCACCCTACCCATACCCATAGGCGGGGTACTGGGTGCATGATGGCCAGTGGCACAGCCCTCCGCACACCCCCATGGCTGCTAGCTGTCCGACCTAAGCAGGGGTGCACAGCCAATGCGTGCCCATGGAGGTCAGATGGCTGGTGGCTTTAGAGGTTTGCGGAGGGCTGTACCACTGACCATTGGACACCCAGTACTCCACCTGCAGGTACAAGTAGCATGTTGTGGGGGGCCAACATGACACATGTGATGGATAGGGGTACAGTGTTTGGGGGTCACCAGCGTGGGCAGCAGGCACACTGGCATAAGATGTGTACCTTGGGGGGGGGCACCTTACTCCATAGGGGCTGGGGTATCCTGGGCTGTGGAACAGTGTTTAGGTGGTCCCTGTGCACCAAGGATGGTGACAGTGATACAGTGCCCATATGGGGCTGTGCCACATGGGTCCGGGAGTCTGCAGTTGCAATTCACACACCCAGACCTGCACCTCTCTGTGCAAGGGATCCACTCCCTGTCCAGGATGGGCATCAGATTGGATGCCCAGCCAGACACACAGCTCAGCCCCCAGCTGCCCTGTGGAGTCCTGTACACTGGGAGCCGTGGCTATGGACTGGTGTGTATCCATTGTGCATACCCCGGGTGCGCACATGTGCGCAGGTGCGGAGCTGCGGGTGGGTTATGTGCAAATTGCACGTAACTTGCACCCATTGTTGCATAGGGCCCAGTGTGAATTAACTAGACCAGTACTGGTGTGTGAATAGCTTTTGATGTGCCAGTTTGAACATGATTGATTATTTTTTTAAAAGATGGATAGCTGAATATCTATGAGACGTTGAAATGGTTAAATGTTTGTTTGTTTTTTTAAACCGAGAATGCTGGTTTTCTAAGCATGCTCAATATTTTTAAAGGACTAAATATTTGCACAATATTCATGTGAAAATAAAGTGCATATAATAATAAGGAAATGGGGAGCACTGAACACTTTGGTAACCAATAGATGGTTAGGGCCCAATAACTAGGGGTGTAGAAAAGCACACTTTGAAAAGTAACTGTCCAAGTACTGGTTAAAAAAAAAGAATCAATCATGTACAAACTGGCACTTCAAAAGTCATTCACACACTTGTACTCAGTAATCATTACAATTCATTTTTAAATAGTTTTTATCTGGTAAAGCTTTGTAAAAGGAGACGTATAAACTTACTCTGGGCATTCAGTCTTTTCTCCTTGGCATGCTATGCAGCTCAGATTCCACATGCCTCTTTATATCTTGGCAGCCTTGATATAAAATTGCACACAGAGGAGGTTTACTTTAAAAAAATGCAGAAAGATGGATAGCTGAATATCTTTGAGATTCTGAAAGAGTTTGTCTGACTGTTTTTATGGCTGTAGTAGGTGGGGCCTGCAGACGTTATGCATGTACAAAAGGAGTGATGTCATGTTTTCTGTCCCTGGAACTGACTGAAGGTGTAAATAGTCTTATCCGCCTTACCCTCCTCCAAGAAATAGTTTCCACCCTCAAATAAATACACTTTCATGTTAGTCAATGGTTGCAGAGCACTATTTTCTTTCTTAAGTGGGAGGTACAAGAATTGGAACCTGAGTAGTGGTAGGCAGCATTAGTTTTTTGGGGGGAGTAAGATCTACCCCCACCTCCACCCAAAAAGCTCTTAAAGATCCACCCCACCTTTTTTGGTTCATCTGGGAGGGACATGAGGTGGATCTATCATGCTGGAACAATTGACTATCAGAGCTGCTTGGGGCATCAGAGCTTAAGTCTCAGAAGGAAAAGCCTGAAACTGCATCCCTATACAGCACTTGTTTAAAAAGCATTGGCTCAGCTTACATTCCTCTCCTGGTCACACATTTTCACAAATACATTCCAAGAGATGGAAAGTCCCTCCTGGTGGGTATATGGTGTTATTCAGACCTGTCCTCCAACCCTGCCCCCACCACCTTACTCTGTATTTTGCATCAGCTGAAGCATGTCAAATACAGCAAGAGGCTGCAGTGTATATTTTTACTGAGCTTGCAGTTTTAAAGGAGTAGTCTACTCAGAATTTGCAAAAACGTGTTATGCAGAGTGTTTTGATTTGTATGTTAAGTCCTACAGCGTCCTTCCCTCTGTCTGCTATTAAGAGTTTTTCCTAAATTAACCTATTCACAGACAACTGAGAGCTAGCTAACTGGGGTTTCTGTAAGAAAATTGCTACTAAATTAAGCTCTAATTCACTATTGTTGTTTTCTATGTGTGTCAGGTCTAGCTTGCAGGAATGTTTTAATTTTAACTCTTTTAATTTCATCAAACTATACACAACCATAAAAGCACAGAAATTGCCCAGATCATTAGCACTATAATTAGTTAAGACTCTAGCTGTTTTCTTACAGAAAACCCACTCAGTTAGATTTCAGGTATTTGCTAAATTGTAAATGTAGGTACCAGCATTCTATTAGGCAGAACTAACATTTAGTGCTGATTTTGCTCTGTGACGTTGTTTTTTTTTTTTTTTTTTACAAATTAAGTGTATGGTATGGAGCTGCAGCCTAGAAACTGCAAACTATTTTAAAGTCACTTTTTCTCCTATATGTGGTATAGCATGAAAACAATAGGATGGATAACAGTGACTATTTCAGCTACACATGTGATCCCATTTTACAAGGGTTCATTGCACTACACATTTAGTGTATCCCACTTTGCCAAAAAATAAACAAATATTCGCCAACCTAAATAACTCGCGCATACATATTTTTATATTTTATTAAAAAGATACTTCACATTTGTAACCAAAAAAAGTTGAAAGTCATGTCACAGAGCAAAATCAGCACTAACTGACAGTTCTACCTATTAGAATAAAGCAGGCAGTATAGTGCGGTGGTCTAAGGCTCTGAGCTGCAAACCTGGTGTCCTGGGTTTGAATCCCATAGCCTCCACATGTGTACTGTGTGTCCCTGAGCAAATCACTTACCTTCCTTGTGTTCCCAGGTCACAACTGTAAAGAAGATTTAGTGTGTATATCCTGCTAAAAAAAAAAGAATGCTGGTACCTACATTAACAGTTTAGCAAATTCTTTAGAGCTAACTGAGTGAGTTTTCTCTAAGAAAACTGCTATAGTCTTTATTAATTATAGCAGTGATGATCTGGGGCAATTTCTGTGCTTTTTGTTGTTGTGCGTAGTTTGATGAAATTGAATTTTAAAATGAAAATACATATTACTGCTAGCTAGACATGACACACCCAAAAACACAAATAGTGAATTAGAGCTATTTAGTAGCTGTTTTCTTACAGAAACCCCAGTTTGGTAGCTCTCAGGCATCTGCTAAATTGTAACTGTTGCCATTTGTGCTCACTGGATAAGAACAGTTACAAAGCTCTGCTGTTGTGAACTGATTTTAAAAAGCATCTCGTATGCTAAATTTATGGGCCTGGCTATGTCACTGTCACATGAGACAGGGTGCATTGTAGGAGGCAGAAGGCAATAAACCTATTAGTGATGGAGATCCCAAGGGGTCATAAAATACTCTAAAGCTAGCAGCCTAATTTAGGAAAAACTTCTAATAGCAGACAGAGGGAAGGACACACTAGAACTTAACATACAAATCAAAACACTCTGCATAACATATGTTTTTGCAAATTCTGGGTGGACTACTCCTTTAATTGAGCCATCCCAAATCTGTAGCCTTCTAAGAACCACTTTGTGGTGTGCATACCAGCATGGTCATTTCACTCTTATTTATAGCTTTACACCTTTATCAGTTTTTAATTGCAATTGTGTTTAAATGCAACACCTTGTAGTCCCCAGTCTCCCACTATACTGCATGCATTGCAGCAGTGTTTCACTGCATGCAGGTAGATCAGAGGCTAATAGGACATAGGCAGGCAGCAGTGTGGAGCACAGGTGTAGTCTGCAATACTGGGATGCCTCCATACTACAGTAACCTGATAGCTGCATGCGAAACCCCCCTGGGTGTACCCCCATGCCCACACCTAACCTACCTCTCTATCTGCACTTGCCTCCCCAAGGGCCACCTCCTGATGGTATCTGTGTACTGTCCTTGATTACTCTTCTCACTGTGCTGAGTGTTGGGAGTGCTCTGCCTTCCCATGTGTGATGTGGCAGCAATACTACCTGCAAAGCAGTGCCAGTAGTGAACACATACATTAGTGGAGCTCCTGAGTGCATCGTGGAGCACTGCTATGGTGGACAATAGATGTGTGGCACTGTGTACAGTGGAGCAGTGGAGAACACTGAAGGCAATAGTAGAGGGTCTGCCTTTAGCCATACAGCAGCAGTACATGAATGTCTGTTGTGCCCAGGTGCCCTAATACTGGCAGAGCTGATGCCAAGTCTCCCTGCTCTCTCTCTCTCTCTCTCTCTCTCTCCCTCCCCTTCCCAACCTCTCACTGATGTAGCCTCGATTCCAACATACAGATCTCCCCCTCCCTCAAACCTCTCTCTGTCACCTCCACAACATAAGTGTGTCTCATAACAGTGAAATATGATTATTTACATAATATGACTGTGCCATATACACAGTGTTCCATAGGACATGTAGGAGGGCATCTCAAAATGCAGCTTTCATCACAGAGTGCACCATGGGATGTGCACTGCTACTACAGGGTTGAGACCACAAAAACTGTTGCACTCAGTGTGGACAGACTGTAATGTTTTCAAACCATTATCCACACTGTTCACTGGCAGTGTGGACACACTGTAATGTTTACAGACTGTAATGGTTTGAATCCATTACAGCTTTTTCAAGTGTAGTGTGGACAGGGCCTGCATGTCTATGTAATTATCTATCTTTCTATCAATTGTATGTATCACTATTTTTACCTATTTCTAAAACAAACCTGCATGTCACATTTGCCTGCACTCTGAGCACATATTTATGAAACTGTGCATATTTGTACTACACTTCTGCATAGACCTCATACTTTCCTAATATTCCCATTATCACAAGCATAACTACCTTGCCCTTATCAAAAGCGATCCCCTCTGAAAGTTACTATCACATTTTTTCTGCTAACAGTCCATCATCATTACACCTGACTTCCTGACATCAGCACATTGCTTAAATATAACTTACATCACCTCGTGGACAAAAACCCTGTTTCTGTAAAAAACAAAACAAAACAAAAAAAAACCTGTGTAAATAATCCCATGGCTGAACATACGCTAGCCATTACTTTTCATGTGCTGCCACCTTCTGTACCATCATGGGGATTTGCATATGTTTCCCATAATTCTTTGCATTATTGGGGTATGTGCAATTGTGTTTTCTTTAAAATTTGGTTATCCGGGACAACACATGCATCAGTAGCATTTGCTGTGGGGTTGTTTTGTAAACCTACAGTGTCTCCTATTCCTTCCATTAAAATGTTCACCTCAATGTATTTTCCTAATAACGTGTCTGCCTTCCTTAGAACAGAAATTAAAACAAATCTTACTACTCACCAATCATTGTGTTGTTTCTCCATACCTCCTTAACAATTCCACACAACTTCACTAACTTCATTACGCAGCTGTGGTGGATCGGATCAGAATTTTTTTTAAAAACAGAGAATGTTGGTTTTCTAAACATGCTTGAGATTTTTAAAGGGCTAAATGTTTGTTTGCACAACAGAATCATGTGAAAATAAACAGTGTGTATGATAATACAGAAATGGGGAGCACAGAACACATTGGTAACCAACCACAGAACTGAAATAGTGTAGTAAAGTTAAAACATGATTTAGTTAACAGCATTTTTAAAAGACTAATACAAATGAAAATGGAGAGTAATGGGTACTATTATGTGCATGCAAGTAAAGGTTATAGTACATGGTAAAATAAGCTTGGAAGGGCTGAGTTATGGGGATAATCTTTCCAAATACAGATACATGATATTATGCCTTAGGTAGTCCTATATGTAGATAGTAGATGAACTGTCTGAAACAAGAAAATACATTTTTTTTGTGAATTTTTTTTTAATTTATTGTAGGACAATAATAAGCAAATTATATGATATGTTATGTCTAATGCGAATTTGAAATTCTTAGCACAAGCATGTATGTTGAGTTACCCTATTTGTAGAAATAACATTATTATTAATTGTTAAAGGGTATGAAAAACATTTAATTCTGTGTATTTTTTCTTTTTAATTTTGTAGCTATTAAGTCCCCCAGGGAAGCCTACTGACCACACGTGAGGGGAACAATAAAATCCAATTTTGAAAAATTATTGAGACTAGTTTTGGACTTCCAGGAAAAAAAGGTAGAGCTCCCCCAACACAGTCCAGAACATTGACATTTATTTACCCAGGACAATCCAGCTGAGATGCAACATCAGATTTCCAGTGGTGTCCAACCTGTACCCGTTTCTTCTGCTGGACAGATTGAAGCACAGAGAGGTTAAATCACCTGCCCAAGGTCACACAGTGAGTATTTAGCTCCAGCAGAGTTTGAAGCTTCAACCCCCTGGTTCCCAAGCTAGTGCTCTAATCACTAGACTGTACAGTCTCAATAACTCTCCTTACTCGATAACCTTGGGGGGAAAGTATATACTTGTGTTTAGAACGCAGAACTCAATAACTGGCAACCCAGGTTAGAATCCCTCTCCACCACATTCACATATTCATTCATTCTCTCATTCTTTCATTCTCTCTCATTCTCATTCTCATTCTCATTCTCATTCTCATTCTCATTCTCATTCTCATTCTCCCCTCTCTCCCATGATTTGTCCCACTGTGGTTCTTTTTTCACAATCTTAGTTTGTCCTCTTTTATACCTAATGACTGCAGATAATGTTCATGACTTTTAAAGTGCTTTGAGATACAATGAATTGAGAAGGTGCTATATAAAACCAAATTCCTATTATCCTTTCTCCACTGTCATAAGCAAACACCATAATAGGGAACCAAGAGATGGATAAGTATATGTCAGAAAAAATTGCTCCTAATATGACCAGATAAATCTAAAGAGATAAGAAAAAAATTTACTCTTGGTAAAAAGTCAAGTTTTTCATGGGTCTGATATGTACAGAAAGGGAAAGGCACAATAAAAAACTGCACTCTCACCGGTAGTAGGGAAAGGTGAAATTGTTTAACCAGGAAAGGCACACTAAGCTGGAGCTTGTTTCCATGTGCAACCTGGGTACACCAGGAAGTAAATGACTTGCTCAGGGTCACACAGTATGCAAGCAGAGGCTGATGGGATTCAAACCCAGGTCTCCAGGTTTGCAGCTTCAGTGCCCTTAAGCACTACACTGTACTGTCTCCTAAAAAAAGCTTATTTTTTTAGTTACTTGTGTCTAGTCAACATATATAAATTCCACCAATATTCTGCTGCCATCAATTATCCCACTTAATCAGGGTATTGGTGCATCAATATGTACTTACTAAATTGGTGGCATTTATTTATTTATTGTGACCAGGCACAAGGCTGCAATAAAAAGAAACTTCTGAACTACTGTTATTGGTGAGAGGGTGGTTCTGTATATTTCCCTTTATGGATAAGTGTATGAAAATAGATCTTTTGTCCCACTGTACTGGACAGAAACTGTGAATCTTAGCCTTGCAGTGCAGGATAGACCTTTCCTATCTACATTATTTTAATTGCTATAGAACTGTGTTTTCATTTGTTATGTGGTAGAGCTCCATGATGTAAGAAATACTTGAATACTGAAAATATATTTTAAATTTAGTTGTTGTTGTTGCCTGGGTAAGTGCACTAGACAAAGTCTGCCTATTTTCAGGCACAACCCAGGGGAAGGGGATACAGATGAATGCCAACTGACCTCGAACCAGATTAAGCTGTTGGTATTTTTTTAGTGAATGGGGAGAAATTTGGCCAGGACACTGGGGAAATTCCCCTACTCTGTAGCAGGGGGGTGTTGTGGAGACATGGATGCTGACTCAGGGAATTCTCATTCTGCTGGAGAACCTGTAGGTGAGATGATCTCCACACCTACAGGTCCAGCCTTGGAGATCGAAAACATAGCGGCAATGACCAAGGAGGAGTCTGTGCCCTCAAATCTGGTTGAATATGCATGAAATGAGGAATCAGCACAAGATACAGAATGGCTGTGGAAAGTTTCATTGGAAATCGTGAAGTGTTGCATGCTTTATTACAGCAGCCTGCAACAATAGCTTCAGTGAGGGTTGCTGATCCTGGTAGCATCTAAGCAGATTTAATTGCAGCAGTGGAGAATGTGGAATGCTTACTGGAACAGCCAGCTTCAAAAATACTGCCTGAGGTAGCGAAGGCTCATTTGGAACAACAGCAAGAGGTAGACTTGGAGGAATCATTTCAGCATGACTCACAGAGGAGTGACACAGGAGCATCAAAGGCTTGGCGGCTAGATGAGTCAGACGCTGTCTATGGAGTCAGTGATACAGCAGAGTTGCAGTCAGCGCTTGACACTACTGATTTACTACCAGTGGAACAGAGTCCCCAGCCACCCACAGTGAGTAAACTAATGCCACAGAAAGGAAATACTGAGAGGTGGGGACAAAATGTTAACAGTTTGGGCCTTAGAAAGGAAAGGGGGAAAACAAGTGAAGGTATTGAGACCATGCTTCAGCAACCTGCTCGTTCTCTGGAACGCACTTTACAGGATGCAGGCTGGAAGCAATTGCAAACCAGGTAATGTGTGCCTGACCCATAACATAGCCCCATTCCAGGCCCACACTCTGAACTGAGGTCTGAGGAAGTCCTTTGTCCAGTAACCCTCCCAGAATATAGGCCCACACATGGATAAAATAGTGATTACAGACTAGGATTTGGACTTGCACTCTGAGGACGTGGTGGCAGAGGAAAGTAATGCAGAGGGGCTACAAAAAGTGTGTCATCTTTCTAGCTCTATGTCCACTTCACGGGATAAAGGAACGAGTGAACAAAGGCCTTCATGGAGAACACGCATGGATACAGAACCCCCGTAATGAGGAAGCAAGGGATAATGCTAAGTCCAAATGGGAGGAATTTAGAAAAAGGGAAATGTTTCAGTACCAACCACCACTAATTCAACGTAGAAATGCAGTGTGACTGCAGTATGTGGGTGGTTTTAAAGACAGTTCGGGACAGAATCTATGTGGGGAAGCAATTAATCAAGGAGTCTCTGGGGTTTTTCTCCAATGAAATATATGCACTTATTCATGTGTTTGAGGATAGTCTGTAAGACGTTAGCTTTAGGACTCCTCAGGGTTTGGATCGATTTTGGACTGCATTTGAGAAACATAGATACTCAGAGTTCTGGCTAACTTTTAGAGCCATACCCCTGACAATGCCTACAGTTAAAACAATAACTATAGTGTTTCGAAATGAAACTGTCTCTGTTCATGACATTATATACCGGCTACCACAATGCTGTGATGTTTTGGATGCACTACTGCCTATTTTTGATGACATTCATATCTGGCCTGGGGGACGGAAATTTAATGTTCGGTTGAGGAATACCATCAAGGGCCCAGTACATCTGCCAAACAGCTTATTTTTGGGAAGAGATAGGGGTCATTGTTATTACCCAGGCCAACCAAGGACCTGTTTTAAGTGTGGCTTTTTTGCCCATTTTAGTTCTGCATGCGATAGACTCAGATGATTTTTATGTATTGAATATGGTCATGCTAGTAACACGTGTCAGGGGGCTTTGAAGTGTAACCTATGTAATGAGATGGGCCATGCACATCGAGCCTGTCCACGGGTGACTCATAACAGGTCTGACAGACCTGACCAGGATATCATATTAACAAATGCACAGAAAAAAGACATAGATGCACAAAGAAAACAGGCAGCTGGCTGAAAGTGACCCCAGACAGACTCACCATCAAGCACAAATCCTACTGAGGAAAGGAGTCAGGTGATACCTGAGGTAATTTAAGTTCCATCTGACACCCCCCAGGATGAGAATATAGCAGAATCAAAAGTGATGCAGCTGGAGTCTGAAGAACCCACCCTTAAGGGAGATGAGGCTGAAGAGCAAGGGACCCTCCTGGCTCAAGGGCAAGAGGGATCAATAGATATGCCCCCACCAGAGATTGTGTTACCTTCAAAAAAAAAGAGGTCTTTGACAATCACAACCTAAACCCAAACCCAATATAGCAAAGGCTTTCTGCCTGATCTTATTGCAGAATAAATATGAAATGCTATCTACAGACACCCAAGAATCTGAGTTAGGTGGTGACTCAGAAACTTCATCACAAGCCAGGCTTTCCTCTGATTCAGATCAGGAACCCCCCACTGTGAGGCCCACTAAGGGTAGGACAAAATGAATGGGTGTCCGAACAAAGAGTAGCTTGTGGTCTGGCACCCCAGGATGAGAATGAATATTCTCTCAGGCATCTGGAACAGCACTTAGGGTAGTTAACCTAAATACCAATAGCATCAAAAATGCTAGGCATTTTCTGGTAACTTTTTCTCTCCTGAAGGATCACAAATTTGTTATAGTTCTCCTACAGGATACTAGGCTCGATTCAACAGTCTTGACACAAATTGCCCCAAAATTGTGGTGTGTAGGCCCGGCCTTATTTTCATTTGGCCTGGACACGTGTGATGGGGTAGTCATCATGTTTAGAGGTGATGGTTTTAAGATTTCAAAATTACTTGATATTAGCCCTGGGAGAGTGATGATGATGATTGATTTTGTGTTTAATAATACTGCATGGAGGGCCATAAATGTTTATGCCCCTCAACAAAAAAGGCAAGGGTGGAGTTGTTCCAAGATATTAAACTATTTTTATTTACTACAAAAATATATTATCGGGGAGGGGGGGGGGTATTTTAGCTGTGTATTGGCTAAACAAGACAGAGGTGCTGTTACAAACAAAGAATATTGTGACACAAAATGTTTAACAGACATTCTCAAAACTATGGAGTTGGTGGATGTCTATAGGACAAAGAATGAAAGAGGGGCTACACTTTTTTTTTAAATGGAAACTCTCCACAAGGATTGATTTTGTGTTCACATCAAAAAATGTTCTGATCCATGATACCAGTACCATTCCATGTGAGACATCAGCCAATGTTCTGCTTACAGCCACCTTGGGACTGCATGAGAAAGTTCCATATGGGAGAGGATATTGGAAACTAAATTTGATTTTATTAGAAGACCAAGGGATGGTTACTCAGACTGCAGAATTATTGCATGCTAAGATGTTAATAGCGGGGTTGAAGGATGATTTAAGTTTATGGTGGGTGGAAACAAAAGCAGAATTACAATGGATGCTGCACTGAATGTCTTTGAATCAGCAACTGAACAAATACAAACAGTATTTACTTTTATGATCACAGTTGGCCAGGCTCAATTATATTACAAACACACAACAAATGAATTTGTCATCACAAGTACAGAAAGTAAAACAAGATATGGAAAAATTACAGTATACTAGAGCTTCCCCTATGTTGCTGGAACAAAAAATTTGCACATCTGGGAAAATAGCTTTTGGGAATGCTTTGGTTTGTTGCACCATGAGGGTAGATAGTAGGACTATGACATCTATATTTGACCAACAGGGGAAGAAGGTGTTTCATATAATGGAGATTTTCAAGGAACTTAGACGGTAGCTAGGTAACATGTATTCAGCCCTGATGATAGATGACAAAGCAATGCCAGACTTTATACGATCTGGTGAAGTACCAATGGTTCCGCAAGACATGATTCATACTTTAACGGCTCCCATCTCAAAGGAGGAAATTGAATGGGCTATTAAAAACTTAAAGAATAATACAGCTCCCTGATTAGATGGGCTACAAGCAGAATTTAATAAAAAATGTGGACATATCTTGTCAGAAGTGTTGGTAGAAGTCTTTAATTGGATTTTATACAACAAGAAACTTGGCTTTATTTAAGTATTGCAATACAGATATTTATTTACAAAAAACAGGATAGGAGATTATTGAAACATTGGAGACCTTTGAGTTTAATGAATGTTGATATCAAAGTTTTAATGAACATTTTGGCACATAGGTTATCTGTGGTGGCCCCCCACTTAATCTTACCATCTCAATCATGTTTGGTGCATGGTAGATCTAGTACAGATAATATATTGTTGATTTGGGAGTTGATAGAACAGGGGAAGGAAGAGCATATTACAGGGTATCTATTGGCTCTTGACCAGGAACAGGCTCTTATTAGGGTTCCACATGGCTTCATCAAGAAGGTTCTGGCACTGTATGGTATACCAGATGTCTTTTGTCAATGGGTGATGACTATTTGTAAGGCAGCATCAGTCATACCTTTGATAAATGGACATCTGGGATCCTATATACCAATTTTTTGAGAAGTAAGACAGGGCTGTCCGATGAGCCCTCTGTTGTGTATATTTTGTCTCAAGCCATTACTGTGCTCCTTAAATGGG
This sequence comes from Neoceratodus forsteri, assembly GCA_016271365.2. Classification (NCBI taxonomy): domain Eukaryota; kingdom Metazoa; phylum Chordata; order Ceratodontiformes; family Ceratodontidae; genus Neoceratodus; species Neoceratodus forsteri. The sequence continues at coordinate 1,321,858,465 of CM028130.1, forward strand.
GACCGTAGCATCAGAGGAATAACACCAAATAACAGACACATAGAAGTAAAGACTGCTGCATATGCAGATGATATCTGTTTATTTGTGGCTGATTTGGCTTCAGGCGATCAAGCATTTAAAGTCATTGAACATTACTCAGAAATAGCTGGAGCAAGTATAAATAAAAATAAGAGTAAAGTATACCCATTAAGTAATCAGTCTATAACAACGGGTATATACCAGGGCATAACAATTTCTATGGAGCCTATAAAGATTTTGGGGGGTATGTTTTGAGTGATGGAAAAATGAGGTTTTAAATTGGAAACAAAAATTGGATTATGCTACAAGTAAGATCCAGATATGCAAGAAATGGCAACAAACCAAATTGAAAAAAATACTGTTAATTAAAACTTTCTTACTCCCTATATTCACATATTTGAGTGTGGTTTATCCAATACAAGAGGAATTGGAGGTACAGTTATTAAGTTTGGTATTTAAAATAATTTGGGGGAGCACGCTGAATCCTATTAAGAGGAATATTTTATACTTACCAGTACAGCGGGGTCTAAATTTAGTAAACCCTATTGCCTTCTTTTTCAGTTCATTTATGCATGCTAATTTCATCAGTCCTGAGACCTTGAGTGCCTCACCATGGACCATTTTTAGAGCTTTATGGTTGGTACCTCCATTTACTGCTTGGAGGGGGGCAAATCTGTTGGGAGCATAAAGCAGGAGCCCCGAGTATGTGAAGCTGGCAATAAAGAAAATACGTCAATGGAAGGTGAAGGTTGGTCAAATAAGGAACCAGCCCGATGTTAAAGAAGAATCTTTCCCTGGTGTCTACTGGTCCCTCTACCATCCACACCCATGCCCAATGTTTTTTGTTGTATTCCCTGGTGTCCAGTGGTCCCCCCATCCTGATTCCCCATAGTAGGTGTTATATTTTTTTGGTGTCTAGCAGACCCCCTCCCTATCCCTCATCCCCTGTAATAAAAAAAGGGAGTCCATTCCCTGGTGTCTAGCAGACTCCTCACCCAGGCAGGTAGTGCCACATCACCCCATTCCACCCACCACCCCGACCCCCAGCTAGTGACTGGCATAGCCCTCCGCTCTCCACCACAGCCAGCTGCCTATTGAGCTGTCAAGGACTGAGCATATACTTGTACAAGTATGTGCTCATTCATTGATGAGGCAAAGCAGTCAGTGGCTGGCTGTGGTGGAGAATAGAGGGCAATGCCAGTTGATGGCTCATGGTTGGGATTGGAGAGAATGGTGGCCCACCACAACATTCCCCCCATCCTGACCCTGAGTCAACAACTGGCACAGCCCTTAGCTCTTGTCTCCACCAAACAAGTACATGCTCATTTATTAGCAGCTCACTCAGCAGCTGGCCGTGGTGGAGAGTATAGGGTTGTGCCAGTCGCTGGCTTGGGGTCGTGGAGAGCAGGAGTTGGGTGGTGGAGCACTACCTGCTGAAGTGGGGGGTGGGGAATCTGCTAGACACCAGGAATGGACTACCCTTTTTTTATTACAGGGGACAGGGGATAGAGAGGGGGGTCTGCTAGACACCAGGGAAGTATAAAACCTACTACAGGGGAGTGGGATGGGGGCCACTGGACACCAGGGAAACTGTAACATTATGTCATGCAGGTGATTGGGTTGGGGAAGGGACCACTGGACACCAGGGAATACTACAAATAGCATCTGGCATGTGCGTGGGTGGAGGAGGGACTGATAGACACTAGGGAAAGATTTTTCTTTAGCATCGGGCCGACGATCGGCAGGGGTGGAGCGGGGAACACTAGACACCAGGGAAAGATGTTTTTCTTACATCAGTCTGGCAATCACTTGGGAGGGGCACCAGACACAAGGAAGTTATCATAATATTGGGTGGGGAACGCCGGGGTAGTGGACCACTAGACACCAGGGAAAGTTTTAGTTTGAACAACTTCTTCTGTACTAAACTCCACCGGATGAGTTGCCAAACTCAGCATTTCACAGAGCTATATTGTTGAGAAGTTTTGGGCCTGCACCTGGGACACCATGACTGGCTTTCAATAGAAGTAGAGATAAAAAGAAAAACACAGATGCCAGCAGTGGCTACTTACAACTAAACTGCAGTACATATATGCAGGAGTGTTCCAGTTGTTTGGAAATGAAGCAAGTCCACTGTAGTTCCAAAAGGTGCTAATTTTATTCAATTTAAAGTGCACAAGTGGAGTTTCCAAACAAAGCAACCCCCTCCTCACATCAAAATTATCTGCCTTAGACATTTCATGCCCCCTGGTGCTTAATCATAGGATACCAGCTAGATCGCACAATACACAATAAATAAAGTGGTCATTAAAGTGACAGTGCAAATGTGTAAAAAACTGTATTAGTTTAAACAGCCAGTACACCAAAAGAAGTCTGAAATGTTATCTGTCAACCAAATAAACTGTTAAAAACATTCTTGGTAAAAATGTTTTTGCAAATCATTGCAGAGAATGCAGCTTCCAAACGTTCTCATTTATGTTTTTGAATAAATATGCAATTAAAAAGTTTATGCTTATTTGTTACCACTCATGGCAAGTCCACCTATTAGTGTCCTCCTCCTATTTTACCATGGTTTCCCACGAGGATCGACTAAAGAGACCAGATTCCAGGGAAAGGACCTTTGAAAAGAAAATATATATATTTATTAAACATCACTAAATATACAGAAACTTTATCATCTTGTGGTGGGTACAATAATCTTATTTTATTCATTCCCCACTGCCAAAAGGAAGGATGTCCTGTCCTTATTGGCTACTAATCATGGATACTTAGTTTTAAGACTGCAAGTGTTGAGGGGGGGTACCTATTTTTTAAGGAATTATTTCAATTAAATTTTCTCATTTAATCCTGATTTTTCTGGCCCCCCAAGGAGAAAATCCAGTACTGCGCTCTCTTTAACAGAACATCGTTGTCTCTTTAGTGGAGCCTATATAAGTGGACTTGCCATAAGTGGTAACAAATGAGCATAAACTTTTTAATTGCATATTTATTCAAAAACATAAATGAGAACATTTGGAAGCTGCATTCTCTGCAATGATTAGCAAAAATGTTTTTACCAAGAATGTTTTTAACAGTTTATTTGGTTGACAGATAACATTTCAGACTTATTTTGTTGTACTGGCTGTTTAAACTAATAAGATTTTTTTTACACATTTGCACTGTCACTTTGATGACCACTCTATTTATTGTTTATTGTGAGATCTAGCTGCTATCCTATGACTAAGCACTGGGGGCGTGAAACGTGTAAGGTGGCTAATTTTATGTGAGGAGGGGGTTGCTTTGTTTGAAAACTCTACTTTTGCACTTTAAATTGAATAAAATTAAGCACCTTTTGGAACTACAGTGGACTTGCTTAATTTCCAAACAACCTGAACACTCTTGCATATATGTACTGCAGCTTTGCTGAGAGTAGCCAATGCTGGTGTCTGTGTTTTTCTTTTTATCTCCACTTATATTGAAAGCCAGGCAGATCATCCCAGGTGCAGGCCTAAAACTTCTCAACAACAGATTACTTGCATTACGGGTCTATATGCATGGATCTTTAGGAATACTCCTGCAATCTTTATTCACATGTGCACCGGGCCACATAAATAGTGGACCATTTCCAATTTTTGTACCGCACCACACTTTCTGCATTTCTGACTAGAATACGAACAGATCTAATGGCAAATGGCACTAATAGAGACATAAGTAGAAGGGTTGAGGACACCTGCAGGTCAGATACAAGGAAAACTCCCTCCCTCACGGACTTTGTACTTACAAACACAGCAGCTAAAAACGGCACATTCACCAAGTTACTAAGTAAGGAACCGAACAGAAATGTGGGTCCAGTAAGCATCAAACAAGCTTTTAATCAGTTTGAAAGAGTTGCTTTCAGAGTGAAACGACTCCACTGGGAAAGAATCTCACTCCGAGCATATTTGGAGGTGGAACAAGTCATGGGAGGCCTGAGAGTACTCAAAAAGCCTAATTTTGGACTACAACATGAGGGCTTCTTAGAGAACTGGCAAAAAATAAGTCACAGTGCCAGTATCATCATCATCAACATTTTATTGTATGGTTAAAAAAACCTTCACAATCATTTACACACCATAAACATAGTTTAACAACATCTAAAATCTGTGAACGTGGGCATACCATGATCTCCAAATATAATACATATCTGAAATATATATATTATACAATCCTCATTTCAGTTTATAAATAGCCTGAAAATAATTTGCTAATCTTTCTATTGTCCAAGCATCACCAGTGTGGATCAGAATATTTGTTAATTCATTTTTGTCTACTGAGGATACATTATTTAGAAATGGGCCCAACCAGTATGTCCTCATTTTCTCGTACCATCTGCAGTCCCATAAGATATGCATTAGATCTTCCGAGCCACCACTCCCACAATCACAGGTTTCCAAATAAATACCTTCTATTTTATATCCAAGATCTATGATATTACTGGGGAATTGTTCAAATTTATAACGGGTAAAATTTGTACGTAATCCTCGGTTCATTAATATATCTAAGTAATGTTTAAACTCATGAGAATAGTTATTAGCAGCAAACCATCTGGAATAGTGGGATTTGCTAATCGAGTCCAGGTCTAGATTGTTCCAGTAGTTTTTTATCTTTTCCTGTACATATCTTTTATACTTGATGCTAATTTTAATGCCCTTATCTACCGTCTTCTTTAAATGCACTAGATTATAAATTTTTAACAGTAGCATAATCGAGTTAAACCAGAAACCCGACTTCTAGCCCAAATCATGCCAAAATTATTTTTCAGATAGACTTCTTCTAACCAAAGAGTTTTCATTTTTATTCGTAACCCGAATCCAAAAGTTAATTTTCCTGGCATCTAGTGGAGCTTTAATGTTAATCAAACCTAATTTGGCTCTAATATATGGTGCAGGAAATGAGTGACCAACCCATAAGATATTTCTTAAGGCTTCATATAAAGGGCTCATTAATTTATTTGGGTCTTTTGTTTCCCATATCTCACAGCCATACAATAGCTGCGATTCAACTTTTGCTTCAATGACATGGACTAATGGTTGCACCGACATACCACCATATGTGTTATTAAATTTATTTAACCCTGCTACTGTTCTTTTAGATGTCTCCAATGTTGTTTCTATATGGTTTTTCCATTTACCATTTTGTTGAATCCTTACTTCCAAATAAGGGTACTCAGACACCACTTCTAACTTGCTAGAGCCGATAAACTAATTCCCACTACCATTGGGATTGCCAATTATCATTATTTTAGAATTTTTTAGATTACTAGACAGCTGCAATGCTGCAGATTCCCTATGTAAGAAGTCCAATTTCTTTTGCAAACCCATTTTTGTTAAGGATAAAATTATAGTATCATTGGCATAAGCCAATATTTGAACAGTATATTCCTTAATCTTTTGGGAGCCCCTATCTACTCCATCACAACGGGTAAGTATGGGCTCCATATATAGGGAAAAAAGCAATGGGGCTAATACACAGCCCTGTCATACCCTTCTATTAACTTTAAATGCCTTTGTAAGCTGTTCATTTGGTCCTATTCTAACTCTGTCCCATCTATTAGAATATAAGTACTCAATAATATTAATTAAATTAGGGTCTATCCCTCTTTTATGGAGAGTTTGCCATAGATTTGCCCTTGACACACTGTCAAATGCAATACTATAATCAATAAATGAAACATATAATTTCTGTTTGCGAATTCAGGGGTATTTTTCCACAAAATGGCTCAGTACGTATATATTATCAATAGTTGAATATTGTGCTCTAAATCCTGCTTGACATGGGGAAATACCACCAGTTTTATCAATCTATACCTTTATTCATTGAAGAATAATTTTGGAAAAGATTTTAAAATTTGTGTTAAGCAAACTGATGGGTCTATACATCATTGGGTCATCCAGCGTTCTTTTTTTATGTAATGGTTCTATAATGGCACCCTTCCAAGAATCTGGGTAACTCATTTCAGTAGTACATTTATTATAAAATGCTGTTAACAATGGCACTAGGATGGAGTTTCTGTGAGATAAACCTCTGTAGGGACACCATCTGGCCCTGGGGCTTTTTGCCTTTTTAAAGTATAGATGGCCAAATAGGTTTCATCCATAGTAACTGGGCCCATTAAAATATTAGATCTCACCACAGGTTCACCTAGTGTATTCTCTTCATTCATAATATAAATCTTCTTAAAATGTATCAACCATTTTTTTTCTATTATAAGGGAATCCATATTCCTTCTAAAGGCTCCATGTCCCTTAGCTACCAGTGTCCAAAAAAGTTTTAGCATCCTTCATCTTCACTGCCCTTAACATTTTCTCCCACTTTTTACCATAGAAGATTTTTTTCTTTTCCAACACAGTGCCAGTAAGCAGTATATAGAACTAATATTGAAAGAAAATGTTGACATATAGAAGGAGACAGAGGAAGAAATAAAAGTGAAAGAAGCAGTTCTGAAAATTTCTGCAGTCATCTAATGTATGACAAATTAAGTGATATCTTTAAAGCAAACCTGATCAAATATGACAAGAAAATACAGGAAATAAAACAAACTAAATTTGAACGTGACACTAATGACTACAGAAATGGAACCGTCTTTGGATGGGGCAAGAGTCTAAAATTTAACACAGGGCATGCTGCACAAGGGAATACACTGACCAGATCTATCCTAAGAAACACCACAGAAACATCAGAAGGGAATTACAGGCAGGAATTCAATAGCACTGAAGAAATATACCTAGGGGAACAAGAATACCCTGAGTCACCAGGCACCTTCACAACCCCAGAAGGCCTGAGACATAGTCAATGCATAAATTTCATCTGGCCCCCAAAAAATTGACTTGGGGGGCAAGAAGAGGAGGATGTGGCAGAAATCATGGCAGGGGAAGGTGAGTATGGAACAGATGGAGGGACACAAGGACCGGATACCATTAGTCAACATGATCAACATTTCTACACACACTATTTCGGAGGTGGAAAGAACATTATTAACCAAGGGACTGTCTTTTGTTCTGAAGCAGAGATTTCATTTCTTTGAAACAGTGGATTGCCATAAATTTGTGTGCAACCTAGGATTACATTCCTTCTTAGCCAGAAAAGAAGAAGAGGACAAGAGACCAGACCAGTATGGTGGCGGTAAGTGATACAACAGAACTTTCAAACAATGACTTGAAAAGACATGAATTTACAGAAATTTAACTCCCTCATCCACTTTTTGTCCCCCTCTCACATCAGCATTACAAACATTTCTTAAGAGCTGTGAGAGGGACTTATAGGATCTGGACAAAAATATATGCAGTGTCACTAATTGTACAGGTTTTTCTAATCTCAGTAAGGCAGAAAGAATGGCATTGGATGACTTGGGGTCTAATAAATCTTTGACAATTCAACCTGCTGATAAAGGGAGGTCTATTATAATAATGGACACAGAAATGTATCACTCTGAAGTTTTTAAACAGTTAGAGAACAGAGAATTTTATGAGAAAGTATTTCTTGACACTACACCCATCTATAAAGCAAAAACAGACAAATTCTTATCAGAAGTAAAGGCAAAGGGTGGGTAACTGAGGATACTTTTGTATTTCTGACTGTGAATAATCTGGTAAGAACATGTTTTTACTGTCTACCTAAGATACACACATGCCTCATAACTCCCCCAGCCATCCCATAGTCTCTGGTAACAATTCCCTGATTGAACCCCTTTCTCAGTACATTGACTACTATATAAAACTATTGGCACAAAAAAATCCCTCCTACATAAAGGGTACAGAAGACATACTATCAGTACTAGAAGAAATAGAAATTCATGAAAACAGCATGTTTGTCACATTAGACATTGATTCCCTATATTCCAATATACCCTACAAGGGGTGGGGGGGGTTGAAGGCTCTGGAGTATTATCTGAGTAAGAGGGAACAAAATGACTCACCCACAGAAATGCTTGTTACTTTGGCTGAGTATGTATTAAAATGCCATACCTTCTTTTATGCATATGAACAGTATGTACAAAAAAAGGGGATTGCCATGGAGGCCACATTCACCCTGAACTTTGCCAACATGTATTTGGGGAAATGGGAAACAGAGGTCATTAGGACATCAGAGACTAACCCATATTTAGACAAGATTGATTTATACAGCTGCTTTATTGACGATGTACTGATTATATGGACAGGCACAGAAAACAAACTGTTTGACTTTGTAAAATTCCTGGAGGACAGCAACATAAACTTATGCTTTTCCCTTTCTTTCAGTAAAAAACAAATCAATTTCTTAGATTTGATAATAGAAAAGGATGAGGAAAGAGGTATAAAAAGTGACCTGTAAAGAAAAAAAAAACAGATTGGAACACCCTCCTTCAGGTCAAGAGTAGCCACCCACATCACACCATAGCAGGCATCCTAAAGGGTCAATTTATTAGAATCAAAATACATTGTAGTGTTAAAGATACATACAAAAAAAGGAGTGGATGGACTGGAAATGAGATTACAGGAAGGAGGTTATTCCAGAAGGACTATAACAAAGGCAAGAGAGGAAGCTGATGAAATAAAAAGGTCAGAGGTCATGACACCTAAGACAGAAAAAAGAGAAAAAGGAGATCTGAGGATCAACTCTGTAAGCACTTACAATGCACAGGCAAGTGAGATAAGAATGATTATCCAAAGGCACTGGCATATGGTAGGCCTAGACCCTGGTCTAAAGGACCTAAATGACATTATGCCCAGAATGGTGCATAGGAAAGGGAAAAGCCTGAAGGATAGCCTGGTCCATTAAGTACAACCAAGAAAAGGCAAACCCAAAATGTGGTTACCTGGTAGACAGGATGGATGCCACAAATGAGGAAATTGTAAATTTTGCCCCGCTGTTACAAACACAATAAACTTTGAAAATCCCAAAACAATAAGGGAAACCAAGGATAGAGGGTTTATCATGTATGCCACTGAAGGGGTGGTGTACATGGCCACCTGCACTTGTGGAAGTTTTTATATTGGCAAAATGAAAAGGAAATTTAAGGAAAGGAGAGGTGAACACCTAAGGGCAATTGAACATAAAGATTCTAAGAATGCATTAGCAGCACATATGAACAGGATTACTAACACAAAGATTCATATATGGACATTTGTGGGTATAGAAAAACCCATTAGGAGTCCAAGAGGTGGTGATTACAAAAGTGTTCTGTTAAAGAGAGAACAGTATTGGATTTTTGCCTTGGGGGTTCAGAAAAACAGGATTAAATGAGAAAATTGAATTGAAACCATTCCTTAAAAGCATAGGTCCCCGGGCAGTTGCAGGCTTAAAAGTAAGTATCCAGGTTCTGTAGCCAATAAGGACAGGACATCCTTCTTTTTGCTAGTGGGAAATGAATAAAACAAGATTAGTGTACCCACCATAGGATGATAAAGCTTTTTTATATTTACTGATGTTAATTACATATATACATATTCTTTTCATAGGTCCTTTTCCTGGAATCTGGTCTCTTTAGTGGATCCTGATGGAAAACCATGGTAAAAAAAAGAGGAGGACAATAATAGGTGGACTTACCATAAGTGGTAACAAATAAACATAAACTTTTTTAATTGTATATTTATTCAAAAACATAAATGAGAATGTTTGGAAGCTGCATTCTCTGCAATGATTAGCAAAAACATTTTTACCAAGAATGTTTTTAACAGTTTATTTGGTTGACAGTTAACATTTCAGACTTCTTTTAGTGTACTTGCTGTTTAATATGCTTTTTTACACATTTGCACTGTCTCTTTAATGACCATTCTATTTGTTGTGCATTGTGAGATCTAGCTGCTATCCTATGACTCAGTGCCAGGGGGCAAGAAACATGTAAGGTGGCTAACTTTGACGTGAGGAGGGGGGTTGCTTTGTTTGAAAACTCCACTTGTGCACTTTAAATTGAATAAAATTAAGCACCTTTTGGAACTACAGTGGACTTGCTTCATTTCCAAACAACCAGAGCACTCCTGCATATATGTACTGCAGTTTAGCTATGAGTAACCAGAGCTGATTGAGACTTTGTACTGTGGATTAACTCCTTGAAATGAGGAAAATTCATGAATTAATCCACGAAGAGGAGTTTCCCAACTTCGCTCATTTCTACTCCTGAATGTTCACATATGGCAGATATTAGTATCATCCATAAAAAGGCATACCTTCCCTTTCAGTTCCACAGCAGTGTCACTTATGAATATATTGAGGAGGACCGGTCCCAGTACTGAGCCCTGTGGAAGCCTGTTGGTCACTCTTCCATCATCCGAGTGAGTAGTCTTTATTTAATTTTATAAAACAAAGTGCACACAAACAGCAAAAGCTTCAAACTGTAATTGTACCATGGCTATAAAAATGCTTACCTCTCATTCATAAAAACAGATCAGCTGACCATGGATTAATTCTCAAATAATCCACGGTTGTTGGAATTATCCCATGGTTGGTGTCCAGAGTGAGCACACATGTCTTCCTGTGTGCTGGGGGCATAGATATCAGGAGCACACATACAGCCAAAATACGGAGCATTTCTCAGCAATCGGAACGGGACACCTCTCGGCAATGGGAGAGAGTGAGGGGAGGTCAGCACCATATGGTGAGTGTACAGCCAGAATGGGGCAGCATTGCTCAATGAAGGGAACCGGCCACATCTGAGCAATGGGAAACAGTGAAGGGAAGTCGGCATCATATGGTGAGTGTATGCATTTGCTTTCTGTGTGGCAAGCATTGGATGGGAAAGAGAAATGGACAGAGAGACACACAAAAGCAACACAGTGTACAATCGGACAAGGATTCCTGCACTCTCCTCTCTCTCTCTCTGTCACTTTGTGTCTCTCCTGAGTTGCCATCACTCAAGTTGTTTCTGGCAGTCCCCTCGACCAGCAGTGGGATTCCTACAGCAGTTTTTCATAACCATTGTATAAGTGAATTAACCAACTCGAGAGCATGGGATAAGTTTAGAATTAAACCATGCCTGGGTGTTTGTAGGCATTCAGCCTGTAACCCCGTGCCCCACCCTCTCACCCCACCCCCAGAGTAGATTAATCTCAGGTAAACCCATGCTCTCTCATGGGTAGATCCTTACTTGGCAATACATGTAGGTATGCAACAACAGTTCATCAACCAGTATATAACTCAATTCACCAATTTAGATCCCACCCCTAGGCTGTTCAGTTTCTTTATCAGTCTCCTGTGTGGCACAGTGCCAAAGGCCTTGCTGAAGTCCAGATAGGCCACATCCACATCCATTGCCCTACCCTGGTCTATTTCCCTTTCCATCTAAACTAAGAAATCTATCAGATTCATTTGGCATGCCCCCCCCTCCATAAATCAATGCAGCGGCCCATTGGATTCAAGGTCCTCTACCAGTCTTTCCATTAGCAGGGTTTCCATTAATTTCCTCACCACTGATATAGGACTGACCAGCCTATAGTTACTAACCTCCTCACTGCTGCCCCTCTTATGTAGAGGGACCACATTAGCTCTTGTCCAGTCCTCCGGAACCACTCCTATTTCCAGTGAGCTGTTGAACAAGGCTGTCAGTGGGGCAGCTAGCTCCTCACAGAGTTCTTAGAACCCTTGTGCGTATCTTATATGGTTCCATAGCTTTGTCCATCTTCTGAGCTGCAAGTCTCATCTGGACCTCTGTCCACCTCTCGCAACCTCATTATAGGTGGTCCCCCTTCCACTGTGAAGACTGAGTAGAAGTACCTCTTTAGGATGTCTGCCTTTTTTGGTCCCCTTCTGTACAGTCTTCTCCCTCTGTCCTTCTAATCCTCAGTATCAGTCCCTTTGCTTTCCTCTTCTCACTTATGTATCTGAAGAAAGTCTTATCCCTCTTAATGACCCCTTTGGTGAATCTTTCCTCTGTCTGTGCCTTTACTCTCCTCACCACTTTTCCTGCTTCCTTCTTCTTTAAAAGGTATACCTACCTGTTTTCCTTTCTCTTTGTTTCCTTATACCTCCTGAATGTCACCCTTTTTTCCTTCACCGCCCTTGTCAGTTCCTTACAGAATATTATTGTCTCTTTTTTCTCCTGCTTTTCCTCACTTCCTTCTCACAGAAGTTGCTTGCTTTAATTATGCCAACCCTTATTTTTTCCCCATTGTGCCTTCACCACTCACTGGCAATCCTTCCCACCTTTGAGACAGTTTCTGAGGCAGTCTCCTGTTTCTTTAAAATCCACCCTCCTAAAGCCCAGGACCCTCAAGTGTAGCGGGGGCCTCAACATTATCAATTTTTTTGCTGCAGGGGCTCAGAGAACACTGTGGTATCAACAGCACGGTACCAGTCAGCTGTAGATGTTATAGGTTATTATAGTTGGATGGCCTGTCAAAAGAATAAGAGTGTGGTCCAGAAGGAACTACACTCTACTGCTGAGCGGCCTCTTTTAAGTGTCAACAACTTATGGGTACAGGTTTTACTCTGAAACTCAAATGCAATGTGGTCTTTTAACAGAATTGATGGGCTTCTTTGATTAAATGTGAGAACACAAGTGAAATCACTTAGGAGCCACTTCAGATAGTACATGTGGAGCGGACTGTTAAAGTACTACTTTATTTTCCGCAACACTCCATCCAATATTGTATGTATGCAAACCGTTCTCCAGCCAAGAACAGCATCTTGAAACCAGGACCCCCCTAAACTTGTACCCAGAAAAGCAACAAACCCCGAGTTGGCAAAAAATAGGCAGCACCCCTGACACTGGGGCAAATACCTGGCTCTGCATTTAGAGGTCAGGGGGTTAGGGTGCAAAACAAACATGTGTATTTACTCTGAGTTCTGGGAGAGAGGTGCTAGGGCTATGCTATGTCTATCCTCTGAGGGGGGACCCATAAACAAATCACACTGGGAATCACAGATTGAATGTCCACTACTGGAAATGGGATTGTACAGTATGGCTTTATTCTGACACAAGATGGAACAAATACAGAATAGGGTGGTCCCCCAGGTTGGAACTGACTTTCAGAGGGCATCACACACTTTTCTTTTCCAGAAACAACACTTGTCTTGGGTCATACACATTTCTACTAGTGACAAACTATGAGCAGTCCCTCCCTCTGTACCAGGGACATGAACATGGACATTTCTGTCAAAGTGTCTTTTACATAGGGGTTGCCACACACTTGATAACATTTTAAATCAAATTCCTCCTGATGTGATGGACTTAGTTAACATGCCCAGGGTAACCTTGTGCCCTTCCATGAACCAGTTAGTCCTGACTGAAGTTTAAGATGGGGGGTTGCCCACCCTAGCCCCAGCCAGTCTCTGCCATTCCTTGTGGGTTACACAAATTAAGCCTTCAATCTCAGATTGCTAAAGGACTCTACATTCTCAATTTTCATATTCAGCACATTTTTGTGGTAATACAGGGGCTCTGACAGGTGTATTCTAGCCTCATCTCAGGGCACATACACCTCAGACAACTCCCTAGAAACAGTTCCATGTAACTGTACTCATGGTTTTGTTTGTCCATTTATTACAGACATGGATGCTGGAAGAAACACTTCTTCCCTTTCAGGTAGCTTCTCATAGCTTCAAACAGAAACACTGTGTCTCTCTCTTGGCAGCTGACACTCTTCTGGTTCCTCAGGGGATTGCCCCTTGCAAACACTGAATCTGTAGTCGCATTTCACTTTCTCTGGAATGACCCACTGGGGTCCTGCTGGCAACGGTCTCCACCACTTCTCTTGGCACTGCTGTATTTTCACTCACTAGGATGAGAAACAACCAGAGGTCCTTCACCCAGCCTAGACAGGTTGTCAAGCACCTCTAAACACTGAGAGCTCCCTCCTCACAGGGCTTCCATACTGAACCAAGTGCACTACCATTTGAACATTCTAAAGCTAACCCCAGGCAGCTGATTCCAAAGTGGCTCAGGCTGCTGTGAGTTTCAAATGACATAATCCATGCTTTCCTCAGGCTAGCTGAGTAATCAATGATGTCATGTTGTGAGGAGTTTTTAACAACTCCCTAAAGGCTGCCCAAGAATCTTCCTAATCTGACAGTGATGGGATTCTAGTATTCCCAGGGGAATTGGTGGTTACACTCACTACCAACAGATGAAACTTGAGGTCCACAGCAGTTTTTTTTGCCTGTAACACAGGCCATCCAACTTCTGGATTCCCTATGGGGAGAGGTGGCCAGGCTCACCAATACCTAGTCTGAAGCACAGGCAGGTTGCACCAGAGAACAGAGGCCCACTGAAGAAAATTAAGCTCCTATCCTGACACACTATATCTGGACCTTTCTGTGCCTCCAAGAGACTGCCTGAAGCATGCCCTGACAGACATCACAGGTGATCCCTATCTGGATCAGGACCACCAGCCTGTCTATCCTACCACCCCTCTAGGGCAAAGCTACCTGACCTATGCAACCTACAGGGTACCTATACCCAGACACATTTCAAAATTCTAGACTGTAGACTGCTTTAGAAACACACATTAGTCATTGCTATGCATTCCCCAAACCCCAGTACTATATGCAGCAAAACAAACTGGAAAGTGCACAATGACAAGGTGGTGCAATAGACTAACAAAATACTACAACATATGAAGTCTCAGACATTACCTTCTGACAATGAATAGCAGCACACATCTAAAAATAAAAGTTTATTTAAAGCATACTAGCATCATAGCCTAAACTTTTTATTTTAAGACCTGTGCCCGTGTTCATTGTCAGAGGTTGGTGAGTGCAGGACTTTATTTGTCTGAGTACTATATACTTTACACCTGCAAAGCAGAAAAATGTTTAACATTCTTTCTTTAAACATTTCTAAAAAAAAACCACTCTAAAGGAGGATTCCATGGAGCCCTAAATATCCGCTTCTTTTCTTCTTCTCTTCACTTAGGAGCACCTGCAAAAGAAACATTCCAGAACACATCCTGCATGCAAGAACAACCTGTAAGAAAAAACAGTAACCAAACCTCCTACCAGCAGGTACTATACAATCCCAAAAAGATTTCAACGGGTTTTCTACAAATGGCAGTATAAAAGTATCAAAATAATGTACAAAACATTTGGAAAGGGAGGCCATACAAGGTCCAGACTCTAAGGAAAAATGTCCTGAGTGCACATGGCACTCCATTCAACAATAGTCATTTTTCAGAACAGTACTTGTACAGGCTCAAGGCCTGCTGAACTGCAGTCCAGATCCAGATGTCTTTTTCCGACCAACAGTTCAAGGGACATCTCCACTTATGGGCACAGTCAATAAAATGTAAAGAGGAAATTTTGGCCTATCAGTTCCTCAAGTGCAGGCTGCACAGCTACATCACCCCTCTGGATCCGGTTGAAGACAAATCTTCAGATCAGGTTCTTCCATGCCACCTTTGGACCTAGTTGCTGCTGGATGGAGTTTGAGCTCAATTCACCAGGACAGATGCACCCATGTTGGTCTCCTCTGCTTGGTGCTTGGTAGGCTACTTCCCCCATGGAAGCTGGAGTTGGCATGACAAATGCACCCATGTTGGTCTCCTCCACTTGGCACTGGGTAGGAGACATGCACCATCATGATGGAGTAGTGGCACCCAGGGGTAGTATCACTCAGGATGAGGACCATAGACAATTGCCCCATCCAGATAAACATGTCTTTGGTTATGGACTGTCTCCTTTACAGATTTAGCAATTACTTGGACAGAATCTAGGTAAAGGGTGCAACCTAGCTTCCAAAAGTTCAGTCTGTTGTGACAGAGTTTGATACCCACATATTTACACATGTTGGGTCTAATTGTAGCTCAGGCTTTTTCCCATAACAATGTCTCTGTATTGTCCTCTCTGGCTTCCCACACCCATCTTCGAGAAAATGGATATTTTTATCCATACTCAGCCACAGTCCTGTGTCTGGCCAGACTCTTTGCTGCTTTTAGGCAGACTCAACCCAATGGCCTGGCTTGGGGGAGGTCAGATCTGGTCAAGCCAGCTTTGGAAGGTCACAACAGGGAAAAAGCAGTCCATCCCTGTACATTCTACAGCTTCTGAGCTCTGTGCAGTCTCTTGCAGCTCACTTGCAGTTAGGGCCATTGCTAGTCCATTCTCACTACCAGTTGCCTTACTAACTTGATCCATTTCTGCTTGCTCTTCATGCTCTACCCAGGAGCTGATAGCTGTTTTAGCCCCCAGCACAGTCCGCACCTCATTATGTTCTGAGGCAGTTGCCTCCCAGTGCAAGGTATCTTCTATCTCATCTTCTCCTATGAGACTTCAACTTAGGCCTGCTGCCACGGATCTACTGACTCAGTCTCTGGTGTGTCTCTTCCAACCTTTTCTGGAGTTGAAAAGACCATTTCTGTCTGCCACTGCAAGTCGCTCTGGGTCACACCCTCAAAAAACTCTTTCACTAGTTCCTCTGGATCATCCTATCTGCATGCAGTTTCTCCCAGTAAGGCACAGGTCGGGCCCTCACACAGAGTCCAGGTTAGAGCTAAACATATAGCTTTGGCCTTGGCTTGAACAACGCCACTGTTTTCAAACATCCCATACTGCTTCCTGCAATTTTTGCAGTTTGTATCATCAGGACATCCCTCCCAGTTTTCATACATATCACACAGATGTTCACTGGAAAAACAGGTAATGTAACATTTGCTGATGCCCCTTCACAACTGTACAGCTTTTCATACTGAGCTAATTATTTTTCCTGTTGGGCTATCCTGCTCAGTCATGGAGGGGATACCCTGTCCTTTAACTAGTCATTTTTTACTGCAACAGAAACACACATGTCCAAGCTACATATCTGTACTTTGCACTTAGCACTAGGGTTCTGACTGGTTTAAACTGCAAATGTCTCTTTGCTTTCTCTCAGTTCAGTTCAGTTTATTTTATTAAAAATATGTATAAAACAGAGTTTGTTACATACACAATAATTTATAGTCATACAATACCAACATAAAATCTTATTTATATACAATATTTCTTAACACTATTTAAAACTTTTCACATGACGCTGCATTGTCCCACATCAACAAGTTCCTCTTATTTCTTTGATAAGATCTCATTTAATTTATAGAAAACTTTCTGTGCAAAACTTGCAATTTCAAAAATCTCTCTTGTAGTTTTTGGATTTAATAATAAAGCTCTGTTCCTATCTTTTCTCTCTAAATTGACCCTCCTGTTCAATGTTGTACTCAAGAGATTTTCTCTTTCAATTTTTAAGATTGGACACTCCAGTAATAAATGTGCTATTGTTAGTTTAAACATTATTCCACATCCATAATTTCTATATAACAATTCACTAATAGGTATCCACCTATCATTTAAAATCCCCATTCTTAATCTTGTCAATGCTTTTCTTTGCTTCATATTTTCACATTTAATCATATACTTCCCTATTTCAAAAGAGTGCTTTATCTTCTTATATGTTGCATGTTCCCAGGACTCCCCAATGCTGCTGAGCTCTTGTTGAGTTGCCACATCTACTATTCTCTGGCTTACTACATCCCTAAATATATCTGGGTTTATTTCCAGCTCATAAATCCAATTATATTGTACACCAATCTGATTTAAGTTTTTGTTCAATGTATCAAACCAGTTATTCCTTTTGCTTGATATCCTTTGTTTTGCTTCTGCCCAGCACTGATGTATATAACTTTCTCCTGGAGTTTTCATTATTTTTTTTTGCAGAAATGTACACATCTTTTTTTAATTTTTGTCGCTATCGTCAAGGATCCTGTTTCAGCCCTCACTGCTGCATTTAGGGTAAATCTGAGAACACCCAACATTTTTTTATTTGCTGATTCTGCATCATCTCCAATTCCTTAATATTTGTACTTAACCCCCACACCTCAGAGGCATACAATACCTGAACATTTACTTTTGATTCAAGGCATCTTTTTCGAGCTATATATGAATTGTTTGCCTCTAAATTTGCAAAATGTGTGACTCCTTGCATTGTTTTAATTGAAGTGGATTTTACTTTATCTATAATGTTTTTCCAGATTAAGTTCCTTGTAATTGTCACTCCTAAGTAACAAAATTCTGACGTTTCTTCCAAAGTATCCTCCCCATTTCCCATTTTTTCACCTTCCTTTTACCCTCTCCAAACACCATTATTTTTGTTTTTTCAGTATTAAGTGTTAAATATAATTTACTCAGGGATTCCTTTACATTCAGCAGTGCTCTAGTTAACCCCAAAGGGGTCTGTGAAAACAAGAATGCATCATCTGCTAATAAAAGTATTTTTATAGGGAAGGCATTAATTTTGGGTGGAAATGTATCAATATTTTCAAGATCTTCCACTATAGTGTTAATATAAATATTAAAAAGAGTGGGGGCTAAAATACATCACTGTTTTGCCCCCACATTTACCTTTATCTCATCTGTCATAGCCCCTTGTTTGCTATGCCTTACAACCAGTCTATTATTTTCATGTAGTGATTTTATCACCTCAAGTAACTCACAATCCATTCCTGTATTTGAGAGTCTGTCCCAAAAAGTTTGTCTGTTTATTGATTCGAAAGCTGCTTTTATATCTATAAAGGCTGAATATAATTTGCCTCCTTTTTCTTTTATGTATTTTTCCACTATATATCTTATAATGAAAATGTGTTCTATTGTTGATCTTCCTTTACAAAATCCTGCCTAATATATAGATAATATATTCCTTTCCATCACTCATGATTGTAGTCTGTTCAATATCAGTCTTGAAAATATTTTTGCATCTATATTTATCAGAGTTATTGGTCTATAATTCTCCTGCTTTAAAATAGAACTGTTCTTATGGATTGATACTATTACCCCTAAATTCCATTTATCTGGAATTTCTTTGTTTTGGGCTATACTCTCAAATAAGGGAATTCAAATCTCAGCCCACCACTCCGGGCACACGTGATACATTTCTGCTGATATTCTATTCATACCTGGTGCCTTATTCTTCTTTGTGCCTTGATCACCTAAACTACTTGCTTTTTGATAAATTTCCAATACTGTATATGACTGTTGGTTGTTTTTATCTCCTTTTTCCTCATATGTTCAGTTGTTATTTTGCAAAACATTTATTTTCAAAATGTTGTTTCCAAATAGACGGGGCTATAATTGCTTCCAAATTAAATCTCATTTGGCTCGTGCCATATGCCACTATGTGACAAAATGCTGCACTATCATTTTCCATAATAGTACTTTGCAACTTGTCCCATATGCTGTTATTGTACCTTCTTTTCTAATTATCAATTAGATCTTTATATTCCTTCTTCAGGTATTTTAAAGCTACTCTATCACTTAATTCTCCATATTTTGTCATTCTTTTTCCCATCTGTCTAATTAAATGTCTTTTTTCTTCACATTCTCTATCAAATCATTTAGCTTTATATAGGGGCTTGTTACTACTTATCTTTTGTATTCCAGTTATTCCATCAAACAATTTTCCTTCTACTTTGAAATACAGAATTTTTATTCTTGTATGTACCTTTTGTGTTTTGTCCATTTCTTATATCCAACAATTGATTTTTCTTACTTTTAATTTCTGGGTTTTCTAATAAGCCTAGTAGCTTCAATTTATTTAAGGGGGGGTCCATTTTATTTTTTTCTTATTAAGTATCATCATGTTGTTCTCTATCCATTCTGTATTCTCCAGATTTTCCCTATATCTTTGCCCCTTATTTGAAACCACTAGCTCAATAGGTCTGTGATCAATATACCAGTTCTCAATTACATTCATCTTGGGATACCTTTTTATATGAGAATGCGTCAATTATAATGTAATCCAGTATACTCCCACTGTATTGATGATTATGTGTTAATTCTCCATTTCTGTCCCCTCTGCATCTCCCATTTAAAATTCTCATATTTAACAGGTTCAAACAGCCTAATAATTGTTCCCCTTGTTTGTTGATTTTCTTGTCCTTTGCATTCCATAGGGGAATTGACAAAATGTCATATAGGTTCCAGTTACCTGTTTCTTCTAATTTTTCCCCTATAAGGGCATTGAAATCTCCTACCAATATTATCATCAAATCTGGGTGGTTCATCTGTAATTGCATTGTATTTTGTTTTATTGTTTCTAGAAAGGGAGTACATATGGGAGCTGTAGGTGGGAGAGGAAGGGAATAAATATTTAAAATAATACTAACTGCTATTTCTCTATAGTACACCTGAATTCCTAAAATGAAATAGTTTGGATCTTTAACAACACATTTTCCTTTCAGATCTTATCTGTACTTAGTAACATACATAAGCCACCCAATGGTCTTCCAAATTTGCTTGTTTTTTTCTTGCATCCATTGACCAACATAGGTATCCTAACATACAATCATCTACACAGTTAGACAATGTTTCTTGCAGCATTATTATTGCAACTTCTTCAAAAAATTTACACAACCTATGTCTCTGAGTTTTCCCACAATTCCTGCAATATTCTAGCTTATTATTTCAAAGTTATCCTGTATAAGCTTTGCCTTATCTTCCTTATGTCAGCATATCTCTATAGAATCCTCCAAAACCTGAAACTGATTACTGACTTGTACTGAAGATCCATAAACCATGTTTATATCAGTCTCAATTTCACTTCCCTTAGCCACTATTTTTTCTGTATCATCATCTTCCATTATAACACTATTATTTACCCTTCCCCAGACAGTTCAAACATCTAATATCTGGCTGTATGCCGATGATACAGCTCTTGTTGCAACTGGGGTGGACTTTGCAGACCTGTTCACCAGGTCTGGGCTGACAATGAATATAAAGAAGACAAAAGCCTGTTATTTTGGGAATAGAAACAAATCAAATTTGGGTATAACATCCTTGCTAATGTTCTAATAGATCAGATAACTGAATATCGATATCTGGGTATAATATTTGATGCAGAGTTAAATTTTTAAGAACACATTAAGGAGTTACTGAATAAAGTTAGTAGGAAATTAGGGTCTGTTAGATGAACATCAAGACAAATGGATTTAAAGACTAGAAAAACTATAGTGGAGCGGATGGTGATGCCTACTATTGATTGCTTGTCGTTATATAAATTCCTGTAATTTAATGTATTTAGATTGAGTTTGAAATTAGTTTAGGTTGTGTGCAATTGTTAACTGCCCAGTCTACTTTAGTAAATCTAGACCATACATCATAATGCACTTTATTCTAGTTTTTTTGTCTTTATAGAAATCTTTGCAACCTAATTTATTTAGGCATGTTGGTACTTTTGTATATTTTTTACATATATTTGTACATATTCAGCAGGGAGTGGTCCACCAGGTCAACAAAGGATCACAACCTATATGGTCCCTGAGGTGCAAGAACATGTGCTGATACCAGATGAAGAATGTGTATTTAGAGACCAAGCTAAAGTTATCAGAGGAAGAGTAGAAAGGGGACCAAGGGTAAATAATAGTGTTTAATTGTTTAATTAGTATTTCAGAAAGACCTTTGAGCATGAGCTCTTTTACAAGGTTCCACATCAGGGTGGACAATAAGGCAATACACATATTCAGTGGTTACAGAGGCCTGATCATTAGGCATTAAAGAGTGATTACATGACAATTAGACAAATAGGAGAAAAAAAACTGAGCAGTTGTAATTGAATACTAAGCTATTTCTAATCTGTTGCCCTATGTAGCACACCCCTGGAAACCTCCAAATCCATTGATAGACTATGGCAGAGTAACTCCATATCCTATATGGTGAGAGGCTGGGTGACAGTGAAACAAGGGGGACTGGGTTTGAAACCAACCACAGAGAGCAAGAGGTTGGGGGATAGTGAAACAGGGGAGCAGCTCCAGAGGGCTTTGTCGAGTATGGTGTGTGTGTGTGTGTGTGTGTGTGTGTGTGAGGGGGTTTGGGAGGGGCAGTACCAAGTGTGTTTAGAGAGGACTGATAGCTTGCTTAAGCCCTTGGCTAGGCTGGAATAGAGGCAGGGTTCTCTAGGTAGCCCTGTTGGGTGTTACCTTGGGGTTAGGCCTGCCTATCAAGTGGGACCTGAGAAGTAGGTGCATTTTGAGTTAGACATTAGGTGCTGTTTGAGGCCTACTTTGAATTGAGACAGGCTGTTTGTTTGTAATTTCATCGGGAGTTCATTTATCCAGAGTGGGCCCAATAGGAGAAAGTACACTGCCCTAGTGAGGTTCGACGGAATGATATGGACAGTGCTCCATTCTTCCTCCATCTGGTGATGTGTGTTGAGAGAGAAGCCTCAAACAGGTTTCCTATACAGGGTGGGGTTTTTCCAAGGAGTGCCTTCTTTCCCAGGAGGCAAGTTTGGTATTTGATCCTGTCTTTTAGGTTAAGCCAGTTTGTACACTCATATAGGGTACAAGTATGAGTCCAGTGATCTGCACACAGGGTGAGGCGGCATGCCTTATTGAATGCAATTTGGACCCTTTTGAGCACTGTATCAGTAGCAGCTCCATAGACCACCAGCCCGTAGTCTATCGTAGAGAATATGGAGCTAGAGACTGAGATTCGAAGTGCTTCTGGGGTGAGGGATTTCTTATGTCTATAGAGGACCCTGATCTTTGTGTTTACCACTTTGACAAGGGAGTCTACATGATGCGTATAAGTGAGAGAGTCATCAATGGTGACTCCAAGGTACTTGAACAAGTGCACCTGCTCAATCTGCTCACCAGCCTTGTTGGTGATTATGAGAGGAGCATGATTGTGTTTGTTGTTGGGCTGGATTGTAGCATGGCCTTGGTTTTCTTGTAATTTAGTAGCAACTTTTGCCTACTGAATCAGTCCTCAAGTTTATTGAAAGAGTTCTGTAGTTCTGTTTGTAGGGCAACCTGAGAGGTTCTGCTGCTCAGCAGCACGGCATCGTCTGCATACAGAATAAGTTTGGTGTCACAGGCTGTGGGTAGGTTATTTACAAAGAGGCTAAAAAGCAGGGGCCCTAGAATTGATCCTTGAGGGACTCTTAGGAGTACATCTCTGGAGCTGGATAACATCTGCCTGATTTTGACTCGCTGGCTCCTGTGTGTTAGGTAGTCATTGAACCAATTCACGGCGTTTGGTGCCACACCCAATCTTTGAGCTGGAGTACTAGTAGAGAGTGGTTGACGGTGTCGAAGGCTTTGGTGAGGTCAATGAAGATGGACCCCACCAATTTGCCTTCATCCAGCACCTTGTGAGCATAGTCAATGTATTCCAGCAGTGCTGTGGTGGTACTGTGTTTTTGCCTGGAGCCATGTTGGTTTGGGCAGAGCAGATTGTACTTATTGAGGTATTCTGTGAGTTGACTTGCCGCGATTTTTTCCAAAACTTTGGATAGTGGGGAGAGGATAGATATTGGTCTGTAGTTTGACACCAGTACCTTGTCACCATTCTTATGCACTGGAGTTACCAGGGCTTGCTTCCATACCTCTGGAAATTGAGCTAGGGCCAACGATTTATTAAATAGCATTGTTATGGGCATAATAAAAATATCAAGGGTGAGAGATAGTAACTTCATGTCTAGCCCGTCACTCCCCAATCTGGTTTTGCCTAGGACTTTCCTGACCATCGTTAGGGCCTGGGAAGTTGATACAGAAAAAATAGTGGATAAGGGAAGTGAAACTGAGACTGATATAAACATGGTTTATGGATCTTCAGTACAAGTCAGTAATCAATTTCATGTTTTGGAGGATTCTGTAGAGATATACTGACATAAGGAAGATAAGGCAAAGCTTATACAGGATAACTTTGAAATAATAAGCTAGAATATTGCAGGAATTGTGGGAAAACTCAGAGACATAGGTTGTGTAAATTTTTTGAAGAAGTTGCAATAATAATGCTGCAAGAAACATTGTCTAACTGTGTAGATAATGCTTGTTGTATTTGATAGTTTGATAGTACATATTTTGTACAGTGCATAGTGAATGTTGTTGTATTTTACACATTTTGTAAAAATTCTAGTATTCGTAACACACTATATGATTCTACTTTTATGTGACCAAACAGGACTTGTCTTGTAAACAGGAATTCCATCCCTAATGACATGTGATATCCTGTATACAAATTTTACCTACCTACCTATTGTCTTATTTTTAACTTTATTTGTTATATTATCTTCTATCCTTATTCTGGGTTCCCTATATGTTTGGTCTGTTTTTTTCCAGGATTTCTGTAACTTCACATACTTAGACACCAATCCTGAAAAATTCCTTGTTCTCTTGTAATATCTTATTCTAGTTTGTTTTTTTTTTACCACCAAACAGATCCATCCCTTTTCTTCTCTAGCCTGATATCTGTAGGTTGGGCTTATTTCAGCCCATGTGAGATCTTTACCTAGAATTCCTTTACAAATATTATAAACTGCTATTCTAGTAGTCATTATTTTCATTCTTAGCTTTCGGACATACACACACACAGACATATATACACATATACATACATATATACACATATGTACACACACATATATATATACACACATACACATATATACACACACATATACACATACATACATAGACATACACATATTATATATATATATATCTATATATATCTACACACACACATGCACGCACACACACACACACACACACACACACACACACACACACACTGTAGGTAGGATTTCACGCTTCTCTATTAATAACTCTGTCTGATTTTGCTCCTCTTTACTATGATAATCACTTTTTCTTTCTGCTTTATCCCCTATTTTATTAGGATTATATATTTCTAGTGAAGTAATCATCAGTTGATAGGTTTCCCTATTTCCATCTTGTTCAATAATAATTCTCCTATCTATAACTTTCCCTCCATCTACAGCTTCGTTAGGTAATTCCCCTGCTTTGGTTGTAACTTCTAGGGGTTGGGTATTTTTCCTTGTCCCTTTGTCTTGTAACCTTCTTTTTTCCTTATTTTTCTCTTTTCCTTGTTTTATCAACTGCTGAATTAACTGGACTGTCTCTCTTTTTTCCTTTTCTCCTATTTCCTCAGTTATTCTTCTAATAGATTTGTTTACCTGCTCTCTAGTTTCTTTACTTTCCTTATATGTCTCTCCTGTTTGTTTCCCTTCTTCCCACCCTGGACTCTTGGTTTATTTCATTCAATAGTCCTTTTTTACTAATCTGGGATGCATAATTCAAAAGGAGTTCATTATTCAAAGTGATTGCATCTCTTATCTCTTTTAATAATGTATGTAAACATTGTTTCCCCTTGTATAGTTTCTTCATTGATGTTGCTATCTAGATTACTGTCCAAATTTCTCTTTTTAGAGTTTCTTACATCAGAATCCAATATATGTGAAATATCTGGTGGATGACTGTTAGGTGGATCTAATCTTACTCTTTTAGTATAGGGCTGATGAAATCATCAAACTCATTTAGAAATGATTTGCTGGGGAATCGGTGTGATTTGACCTTTCCTCCCTGTATTTCATTTTTACTACAATCTACTTTCTTTATCCTTATTCCACCCAAGTCCTGTCCTTCTTTCTCTTCATTTACTGATTTGACTACAGCTACTTCAAATCAGTCCATTTTTGTCATCACACACTTGCTTAGCTCAATCCTTGCTGACTTTAGTATTAGATCTCTTGTTTTTTGCACACAGTCTCTTTCCTTTTCCTTTTAGGGTACTTACAGAAAGTCGCTGGTTCCCTCCATTGGTGTTTGCGGCCTTGCTGCTGGTTTGAGGATTGTTGGAGTTGGTTGGGCTGTCCAGCCCTATGGCTTGCACCACACACAATCGCGATCACTACCACTGCGGTCGCTAGTTGGGAGAAGCCTGAATTGGTTGTTTTTTAAAGTCTTTTGGCCAAAACAACAAAGTTCTCCTTTGAGATGATTCACTGTTGCTGCTGCTGACTGAACTGCTTGCATGCTCCTCGCTCTCTCCTCCTTGAACACTCCTCTCACATTGAGATTCCAGGCAATGGGCAGGACTTGTCCAGTTTGACCAATCACATGAGGTCATGCAAATGAGCTTTCTCTCTCTTCTGCTGGCACTCCCTCATGATAATCATTGAGGAGCCAAATTTAAACAGCAAAACTGAACTTTTTTTCTCGGCTTGAAATTTCAACAGGCAGAAGTGCTTTCTAGGCAATTTGGCACAGTTTTTTGTACATTTCCTTTAGTGACTCCCCCAGTTCACATCACAAGTGCTTAAAACTTTCTGGAGACTGGGGCACAAATATCCTCTTTGTCTACAACAACTTTAACTTTGAAATCTTTACTTTTTAACAGTTCAGTTCAGTGTTTCTTTCCCAACCAAAATATGTTAAAATATAATAACCTATCACCTCCCATCATGTTTTTCTTCACCAATACCCTTCCTTTAGCTGTGAGGCTGACAATCAGGATCCTATTCTCACTCACAAGAATGTGAGCAGGGGTCCCACAGGGCTTCATCCTGGGTCCTATCCTGCTCTCTGTTTTCCTAAATGGCTTGCCTTCTGCTTGGGTCTCTTTGCATCTCCATATGTATGCAGACAACATGGTCATATGCACCTCCAGCCCTTCAGCCTTGCCAGTGGAAAGTCTGCTCCAGCACAACTTCAACAATGTACTCCACTGGTCTTATGCCAACCAACTCAGGGTCAGCACTAAGAAGATTGTGTCCATGACTTTTGGCACCAGCTAGAAACTGGCCAGGCTTTTGCCTTCACCCATCTTCTCCACACTGGATGGCACCACCTGGAAGTGGACCCTGTCTTCAAGTGCCTTGGTGCGTGGCTTGATAGTACGCTTGATTTCTCAGCCCACATTGATACCATCCATGCCAAACTTGCCCTAAACTCAGTGCCCTGTATTGCAACAAGGACTTCCTGTACCTCCAGGTCTGTCACGAGCTGGTCACATAAACATAGAAACATAGAATTTGGTGGCAGATAAGGACCACTTGGTCCACCTGGTCTGCCCATTTTCCCTACCTACTGTAATACCATCGACCCTACTTGATCTCCAGCTTAGTCCTCCCTTCCCTAATGACTAAGGTTTACTTATGCCTATCCCATGCATTCTTGAATCCTGCCACAGCTTTCGGCCTCACCACCTCCACTGGAAGACTGTTCCAGGCATCCACTACTCTCTCTGTGAAGAAGTACTTCCTTGTGTTTGCTCTGGGTCTACCCCACTCCAGCTTCATAGTATGTCCCCTTTTTCTTGAACACCTTTTTTTCTGAAAAATGCTTCTATCTTGTACCTTATTTATACCTGTTAGGTATTTATACCCATGAGGTATTTCAAAAAATCTCTATCATATTCCCCATTTCCCTTCTTTCCTCCAGGGTGTACATATTGAGGTTGTTCAGTCTCTCCTCACCAAAATGGTTCTCCCAATCTTTGACTATATGGATGGGGTCTATGGCACCACCCCTTCCTCTTCCCTTTCCAGGTCGAATACTCTTTGCAATATCTTTTGTCACATCACTACTAACTCTCCACCTCATACTCATTATTGCTCTCTCTATTCCTCTCCCTCCATCCTCCCACTACCTTCACTTTGCCAGTCCAACTGTGCCACCTTCATTGCTAATTTCTGGTTTGGTTCCATTTCCTGTTACTTCTGCTCACTCCTCTCCCCAGTATCCTCCTCTTCTTACTCTCTCCACTCCAGGGGCCTCCCTATCTTCACCATCCCCCACCTTCACTCCTGTTTTAGGCAAGCTGCCTTTTGCTACTGTCTCCCTTCCCTCCTGAAACTACTCCCCTATCTTCTCCACCTCTCCCTGCCCTTAGATTCCAGCTAAGCACCTTCCTGCTCCCTTCTGTCCTTGCCAACACCCTTCTTGACTCTTCTCCTCCTCTCTGACTCCCCTTCCTGCTTAGAGCCCCCCATAACCAGGCTAACTGTGCATACGCCCCTGGTATGAGTCTGACCTAAATGCACTGTCACCTCCCCAACAAGAACTGTGCACATTATTGTTTTCTTGCATGCTTTGTTAGCATATCAGTGTGATGAACCTTGCCACTGCTTACCTACTTGCATCTCCATATGCTCGTGCACCTGTAACATTGCCTATGTAATCACACCCTGTTTTATTTCCAGTGTTGATCTTCAGTACTTTCTTTCCTCTCTCCCAGGGCCACACCTGGAAATGGGCATTGGCTCATTGTGCCTTTCCCAATTACAATTTTTTAACAAAATAAATAAATAGATAAATAAAATATCACTGTTTCATTGCAATGATCACTTACTGGAAATTACTTTAATGTTTATCACTGAGCTATGCTTCGTAAGTGTCCCAACATGTACCAGTGCATTTGAAAGGTTTTTTTGCAGTTGTGCAGGGAAGGGGTAGGGTCACCATGCTTAAAGCCCACAGGGTACAACACAAAGCACAGCAACCACAAAACAGTTGTTTATAAAATTCACTAGTGACCCCAGTCTAGGGAGTGAGTAGATAGTAAGTATGATCATCGCGCGCTACAAAATGACCTTAACTAATTGTCAGAATGAGCCCACAAATAGGGAATAATGTTTAATATGAACAAATGCTCAGTCATGCCACATTAACCATTTGAATATGGAGGCTGTTGGGTTTAAACACTAGAATAAAAAAATTTCATGAAACAGCACACACCCAAATCTGAAAGTACTAGTACTCAACAAGCATTTTTGAATGCTGAACTTAAATATTTATTCATTAGAATACTTAGAATGAAAATAAAAGGATAGTAAATGGGATTAATGTAGCTACATGTCAAACTACTCAGTGTGTAAAATTTGGGAGCTGTCAAGCAACCATCTTTATCCTTTACGATCTTGATTTCCTGAAAGTTTGTATGTTTCAATATCAAAATTGCCACTTCTCTCCACTTACCCATCCCATAGTTCAAGTACACTACAGAATATCCAAATTTGAGGAGCTTCACACTCTTTGTTTGACTAAAGTAGGTCTCCTGCAGACATACAACCACTGTTTTTTTCCTTCCCAATAATATAAAAGACTTTAGCCCTTTTTACTGGGCTATGAAGCCTACTGATGTTAACTGAACAGAGTTTAAGTTTCAGAATTCCCATTGCATTCCCTAAGAGGTTTAGTCTAACTGTATAACACCATTACCAAAAAAGGGTCCATAGCTCTACTTCTCCATCCAGTGGGGGGCACCACAGGAGACAACTCTAAGGGGCACACACACTGCACTACATTCCACATACATATGTGGGTCAACCAGGAACAAACACAGTACAACAACTATTAAACAAAAGACAGTTGGAACTATGTACAACAGATTAGTGGAGTCCTGGGCATCCAAAGTAAGAGTTCTTAACAGAGAGGGACCCAATGTCTTAGAAGTGAGGTGCACACCTCCACTTCCTGTGGTGTGGCAGTAGGGAAGCAATGTTTCAACCTCCAAGGAGCAACTGCTCCAAGAAAGTGAAGTTAGGGGTATTAGGAAAATAGGGAAGAATTCCAGTGAGGGGGGAAATGGAATGGATGAATGTCACAATCAGGTAGGGTAGAAATACATTGGGGTATGGCCACCAAAAGGGGAACAGCTCACCTGCACCCTACATACTGAGTAAGCTCATTAAAGTGTGAGGACATTACTGGCAAAACAGAGGGACCATAGAAGGCAAGTAAAGGGTAAAACTGTGAAATGGTCAGCTGCCTGAGCTACAGCTATCTCATTTAGAATACTGTGTGGAAGCCCAGTATGAGTGGGCAGTCCATCTTCCTTTTAAGATGGCTTGGCTGCAGGTCATGAAGGGCAACACTTGCAGCCGATGTAGTCCATTCATATGCAGGAGTGACCCGGAGTGACCCTGAACTGGCTTTGTAAATGAAGAGAAATCAATTCCACAGATAAGAAAAAATTTGATTAAAAACTTCACCAGGCAAGCAAAGAGTCCAAGGCACCTAAGCTAACAATTAAGAAGCAAGTCAATAGTTGGGATACGAAATTTTGAAGGCTAGTCTTTGGTAGAGTGGGGGAGGCCATCCCCAATTTGTAATGATCTGTTCTCCATGAAGTAGCCCCAAAATATTGCAGGGAGTGAAGAGAGGTGTGGTCCACCAGAACAAGGGCCCCAGATGTGAGGAATTGCAGACATAAGGTCTGCTACAATTGGAACCCCTGACCGAATAATACAAACATAGTGGTAGCCCAATAAGTGACATGAACTGAGAGGGCAGCCATAGGGGAAAGAGGTAGGGAAGCATTCTGTTCAGGCTCTTACTTAAGATATACCTAAAGGGAAGGCAGGAAGAGTGTGGGAGAGGGGGGAAAGGCCAGAAGCCACCATGCCATCAATGTGCCTTAACAAGAAGGTAGGATAGCAAACGCTACACTGAGAGGAATAAAACAGGTTGTAGAGATTACTAGTAGCTCACACTGTGTCATCCCTCTGCATCTCCATCTGGGAACAACTCAGAAATGGGCAGTTAAGTTAGGTTCTGAGGTGAAGGGGTACCTTACTGAACCAGCCATCAGAGCCGTTCCAGCTCTGGGAGAGCAAGGCCCCCTCCTTTCCATACAGCTGGTAGTTACATGCTCAGAATCACAGGCTAGTATGGGCACAAGGTTGCTTAGAGAGCTCTGCTCCCTGTTTAATTCAGGAGGAGTGTAAGTTTGCTTTATGTGCCTCTGAGCCACATAACCATCATCTTGAAGTGGTCTGATAGCTTTCACACAAGGAATGCACACTTCCACCATCAGCATGGCCATCCCCATCCTCCATCCATTCCCACCTCCCAGCTCCCAACCTTCCCCTGGACAGGCCAACCACAAAAATGAAGAAACCCAAAGGGAAATAGGAAGGGAATTAAGCAGACTGCTAGTCCCCACACTTGAAAGCACATACCTCACCACCAAGTAAAAGAAGCAGTGTCTTGTTCAGCCATCACAAACCTAGGATGCAAAGCTCCAGGTCACCTTCTCTGCTGGTGGTACACACTGAAAGACCAAGAGCTGAGAGCAGGCCACAGCATGGCTAGTTCAACATGTTCCCACTGGGGTCCAAGCATCTGCCTTGATCTGGTCAGTGGGGGTGGTGGTATTATGCTTCAGGGCCAAACTTCTCCACCTGGTTAAGTCCTTTACCACTTCTTCTGCAGTTTCATAGATGCACCAGCCATCAGGTAAAAAAATACCAATGTCAATGGGTAGGGTGTTTGGAAGTGGACTTCTTGTTTTCGTAGTGCCTGCATAATGGGGACATATGTCCAGCATTTCTTTTGAATACTGGTAGGGTAATCATTGTCAAAGATAACTTTGTAATTGTCATAATGAATCTGTTTCATATGGCAAGCTCTAAAGAGCATTTTCTGCTTTGTATCTGTGGAATCAGATGACTGTAGACCTTGGTCTGACTGTACTGTTCATGGGTTTCAGGGTAAGCACCTGATGTGCTCTCTGAGACTCAAGCTGGATTTTGGGGTCCAGTTGTGTGGTCTCATGAAAAATGCAGAGCAAGAAGCCTTCCATATCTTGACCTTTTATATTTTCAGGATGCCATAGAGATGAGTGTTTTTTTAACCTATCCCGGCTTTCAGAGGTGTCTTGCCTTTCTTGGATATGGAAAGTGAAGTGAAAGTGGAAATTGTTTACCCAGGAAAGGCACACTAAGCTGAAGCTTGTTTCCAGGTGCAACCTGGGAGCAAAAGGAAGTTAAGTGACTTGCTCAGGGTCACACAGTATACAAGTGGGGGCTCTGGGATTCAAACCCAGGTGTTCAGGTTTGCAGCTCAGTGCCCTAAACCACAGCACTGTACTGCCTCCTGCCATAGATAAAGTGCTCTGTATCAACCAGCTGTAGAATGGCGGCCTCCAGATGACCTATACAGTACTCCATGACTGTGAGCTGGGCCTCCGATTCAATGGTTCATTTTTGTAAAGCCATGAGCTCCATAGTAATTTTGTTTACTTTGCTTGTAGTCACCTATCCGAAATCTCAGAGCTCATGTAGGATCAAATCAAGATTTTTTTCTCTTTCTTGTTATATTTGTTCTATGTAGGATGGTTGGACTTCATGGAGGGAATGAACCTGGAGGCAATGGATCCATCAGAGTCATCAGGATCTGTCCACCATCTACTACCATCTATTCAGTCAGGTCACTGCTGTGGCTTATCCGTCCTCATCCTGATCAGTTCTCCTGCAGTATATTGTAGACTGTTGGTTGTATAGATTTGATTGTTAGAAGGCTATTTTACTGGGATGCTGACAGAGCTCCCAGATCAAGCAACCATCACTATGTTGATGTCACTGGAAGTCTGATGCCAGCTTAAGTGGCTTAGGGGCCACTCTTTACCAGGAATACCCCAAAGGATTGCACCCTGTTGCTTATGCTAGTTGCAGCCTTACACCTTCCAAACAGAACTACCCTGTGCATAAGCTGGAATTCCTAGTGTCAAAATGTGCATAGTGGATCAATTTAATGAGTACTTCTATGGGTCAAACATTACAGGAAGAACAAACAATAACCCCCTGACGTATGTAAAGACTTTCTCAAGCTTTATGCTGCAGAACACAGGTGGCTCACTGCACTTTCTTTGTATGACTACAGCACTGAATACTGACCAGGCCTAAATCACACAGACACTGATGCAGTATCCCAGAGGCCTGATCCTGAGGGAGGTTGGACAAAAATTCCAAAAGCTGCAAACCAAGCTCTGTGCAATATATTTGAGCCTGATTAATATCCTTCCCCTGTAAATAAGGACAGGTTAATTGATAGTTTGAACACCACCTCAAGAAGCATCCCTGTGGCATATTGTAACATAGCACTGCTCAAGTGCTCTGGTCTGCCCCATCTGAATAGCAACAACCTTTGAAGTGAATAGCAACAGGATCCATGCTTTAAAGATATCTACCCATCTGTGCAATGATGAAAGGGGTCAAAGACTGTCCAGGTAAGTCAAAAAGACACACCAATGATGGAGAAAGAGTGGTGAAGGTGAAAAAAGGTTTATTATACTGGAAAAGTGTGGGACCAAGTTCAATTGCAAGAAAACAACTCCTGCTCCCCAAGAAGTATCCAAAGACTGTCATTAAGGCATTGCATGATAATATGGGGCACCTTAATATTGACAGGGCAACAGAGTTAATGCAGTTCCAGTTTGATTGGCCCAGAATGGCTATAGATATCAAAGTGTACCTTCAAATTTGTCAGCGGTGTGTACAAAGAAAGACCTTTATCAAAAAGAGCCAAACCATTGATTAGCATTCAAGGTAGTGCAGCCATGGTGCTTGTCTGCAGCACATCTTAGTGGTTACAGATCATTTTTCAGGATATGCACAAGCTTTCCCTACCAAGGACCAGAAAGCAGCAACAGTAGCAACAGTCTTAGTGGAAAAGTACTTTGTTCATTATGGGGCACCACAAAAGATCCACTCAGATAAGGGTAGAGACTTTGAAGCCACCTTACTAAGGAAATGCTGTCCCTGTGGGGGAGGGTACTTAAGTCTTGTACTACTCCCTATCACCCATGAGCTAATCCCAAACCAGAGAGATTCAACCTGAGTTTGCTAAATAAACTGGGTACTCTGGATCCAAAGTATTAAGCGAGGTGGAATCAGAAAGTGGTAGCTTTAGTGCACACATATAACTATACAAATAAATTCTGGTCAGAGCCAATATGGCTGTGGAGAGCTTTTAAGAGTGGCAAGAGCACTGAAAAGAATATACAGTGCTCTCACCATACCAGAGTCAGCCATAAGCAATACTACAGTGATTACAGTTCTCACGCATGCTCAGTTTGCCCCAGAGTCAGCTATGCGCAACATGATGGTACTGACATGACTACATATGCGTGACACTCATGCATGCACAATTTAAGTCAGTGCTGCCATGTTGCACACGGTGGCCGTCACTTCTGCAATTGTGGAAAGGAAAAGTAGTGTGCTAGGAAGGAATGTGTTGATGTGACCCTTGGAGGGGAAGGGCTGCATAAACAGAATCACTGGAAACTATGTCAGAGCACTGTGGCAGCACACCAGACAGCAGTCCAGTCACATGCTTCCACAGTGCTCTTATACAAATCTGATGATGACATAACATCTGCGGAGCTTGTAACAATCACACAGGAGTGCGGTGTGCATATTCATGGAACACAGACAAACAGAGGTGAGAAAGAAGTAAGTGCCTCAGCTGGGACTTGAACCCAGTCTGCCAGAATACCACTCAGGAATGGTATTCCGGGCCACCTGGGTTCAGGTCCCAGCTGAGGCACTTACTTCTTTCTCACCTCTGTTTGTCTGCGGAGCTTGGCCCACACAGCCATAAAAATCAGATTTAAGAGGAGACTATTAATGAACTAGAGAACTGGTCTGGGACTTGCTCCTCATCATAGTCACTTTGTCATTCTTTTCTAAGCAGTAATGTTGGGTAAATGTGCATTAACTATATTGATCTCAGTGCTGGTAGGCTACTTCTGAGTTTTCCCTGATTGTAGGAGGTGGGAGTAGTGGCAGTCTTGAAGTGGAAGCTGGCTGACTGGCTGTGCTGTGCTCTGGCCTGATGCTGTTTTTGTGTTCCTGGATTATTCTTCTTTGCTTAACTAAGAGTCGTTCACAGTGGTGCCTGTGCCTGTTGAGAAATAGAAATTACTATTCTTAATAACTTATACACATTATTAGTATTACTTTCTTAAATGTCAGACACAGAAGAGTGATTCGAGAGCATCTGGGAGTTACCTGACTTTTGACAAAACAATCTCACAGACAGTATATGGCGGGTAGCTGTCAAAGTTTCATGGTTCACACTGGTGCTTTAAGTACTAAGCTAGAAGGGCTGATCAAAGTTCTGGGACTTGCCCGCCTTTGGACAAATTCTTCATCATCATCATCATCATCATCATCATCATCATCATCATCATCATCATCTTAGAGGTCGATTGCAGTTGTACATATTACAGCACTGGCAATAAGCTTATCCAGTCACATCGTTCACTCCTTCTCATCTCATTTCACTTATCATGCTGCTTATTACTACTAAACTGTGGTTTAATTGTTTTTTTTTCTACAGCTATGTTGATTAAAAGCAGTTTAAAATGATTTTTGAACATAGTTACCATAAAACAATAAAGGGTATAAAAAGTTTGGATAGGGTTGTGCCTGAAAACAGTCATCTATATGGCTAGCGTGCCCACCCAGTAAACAAAAACTAAATAAAAAATAAAATAAGGATCTGAACCTTTGTTTGCTTATTAGAACCTTTTAGAACCTCAGAACCTTTAGGGGTTCCCCCATCTGTATTCCTCAGTCACCTTGGGGGGAAATAGGTAGCAATAACAGTGCATGTCTTAAGACAAGGCAGCAACTGGCTAACAATAGCAAGACTACAATTTGGGGCTACTACACAACTGCCAAAGGTGTGTCCCTCCCCAACCCAAAAAGGCTTCATCTGTGATGCAAGCCTTAACCTGCTCTGCTTTCACACTTTTTTTTACTGAACTACACACAACAGAAATGGCCTTGTAGTTGCATAGGAAAAGGCTGATGACATTTTCAGACTGTTTTTTAACATCTCATTTGAAGGTCTTCTTTAGGTTTCTGCACTGTTTTGCAGACTGCACATGTTTAAAAAGTGTGAGTCTAAATTGTCACAAATACTGACAAATGAACACACAGAGTTATGTGTTTTACATATTTCTAATTAATATGTTTTAGCGCACACACACACACACACACACACACACACACACACACACACACACACACACACACACACACAGTTTCTTTGGCTTCAATGAGATTTAGAACATCTGAGTAGTCAGTTCATAGCAGTCCATTCTGTGATCTTTGATTTACTAGTCTCAAGGATGTTTGCTCATCTCTGGTTGTATTTCATGACTCATGGCTAATTTGTCACACTCATGTTTTAAATGTTTCTTTCTCCTTGTTTAATGCAGCTCATTTGATTGACAACAATTATCATCATAGTTTTTTTTTTTTTTTTTTAGCAAAAAAAAAGGGAAATGATCATTACAGCCTGGTGCACTCTAGAAGATTTGACATCCCATATACTTTAGGCTTTAGGGTTTTTACTTAGCAGCCAAAAGAACTAGAATGAATCTATTTGATTGAGCTCTGGATAGATGTTCAGTCTGTAGCCCTGCAAGGGAGTATTTCATTCAATTGGCGCAGTGATTTGCACTTGTGGAAGGATACACTGAAACCTCCAAAAATGTGTGCTTCAGTATCCCATTTTTCCAGCTACAGCAGAATGTCTGCAGGCTCTGCCC
The DNA here is from genome assembly GCA_016271365.2 of Neoceratodus forsteri. NCBI lineage: Eukaryota > Metazoa > Chordata > Ceratodontiformes > Ceratodontidae > Neoceratodus > Neoceratodus forsteri. The sequence continues at coordinate 1,321,894,513 of CM028130.1, forward strand.
ACAGCCATAACAATGATGCAACTGGCTACTCTCTATATTTCTTGATGTTTTGGTGAAAAGCTCATCTGCCAGTGGACATTAGTTTTAGAATATCAGCTGATGGGGCTCACACAAAGACTTACCTCAAGTATGACCAAATCTGTGCTCTTTGCCACCCGCAATAAGTCCCCATCCTCTCTGTCATTAAACATTATCTCTTCCCCAGGAACCCCTGTAGAGCAAGTAGAAACCTTCAAGTAACTGGCGATCACCCTTTATTCTGGGTAATCTTATGCAGCACATGTTGACACCCTAATCAAGGCTGCAATCTCCAGACTTGGGTTGCTCTATAGACATTGAAATAGCTTCCTGCTGGAGATAAACTCCTTGTCAGATGCTAGCCAGCCCACTGGTGCAGTGGCGCAGTGTCCATATGTGACACCAATGCCCCAGGTTCAGGAACGGACCCAGGAAGTGAGAGGGTAAGCCGGAGGGAGAAATATTGAGCATCCTAACAACAGCTCTCCTTCTCTGAGGGGAGGGGAGCTATGTGTCTGGTGCAAGTCAGACACCTAGCAGAGGCAGCGGGTCTTGCAGTGACCAGCACCTTGATTCCTTAGGAGGAATGCAGACACTGGCGTCACTGCATGTCATGCCTCCTCCTTCAAGGGGAAAAAATAAACTGCCACCATCTATGATGCCCTGCTCACTTCCCAGCCCCAATCATCCACCCTGACACTCCCGAACAGACAACCTATCCAGTCATCTGATGTATCCAGCCAATTCTGTGCCCCGCCCTGGGGGGCAAGGCAGGGAGGCAATGCCAGTTGGCACCCTTGCCAGTACCCTTCTCCTGTCATTATAGAGTTGCACTAGTGAGGTGGCCCCACCCTGGGGGCAATCCAGGGGGTATCACCTGTAGGGTAAGTTCCGTGGTGGCCAGGACGGGGTCCAGGGGTTGGCAAGGGCTGAGGTACAAAGGTGGTGATAAAAGCATACTAAATAAAAAAAACCTCCTAGTCAGATGCTACATCATCAACGTGATTGACTATGGCCTGAAGATCTATAGGTTGCTGCTAGTGACAGCGTGCTGGCCAGGGTCAGAGATTTATTGAACAGACCCTGCCACTTTACCCTGGACCTAAGTCAGCACTCCCACTGTTGTGTACTTCATTGTAACCAGGGCTGGCCTTACCTTGACTCAAGAATACACTACAGTACCCTGGTCACTGGTAAGAAAGCCCTTCTTAGCATGCTGTCCCCTGGTGTGCTGGTCTTGCTTTGTCTGGTGGACCAAAAATATGTCACAAGTGGCAACAAACAAAATTTCCTGGTACTACCTTACAGAAAAACATCCCTTGGCCAAGCCTATTTCTCTTTCAGATTCTCTAAACTTGAAATGGCCTACCTATCCCCCCTCCCCCCAAATCATCCTGCTATACAAATCTATTTAAATCCCAGCTTCTTTCTTTACTTACTCCCCCAGCACCTGCAAGTGCTATCACTAATCTGTGAGCTTGTCTCTCCCCGTTTTCCACTTTAGCACTGGTACTTGCCTTAGGAAAAACCCTATCTAGTAACTTTTGACACACCTTGTAACTTGGCAGCCCAAAGCAATTCCTTATGATTGTACTTGTATGACCGATTGTGTTGCATTTTATCTGTTCTTGTATTGTAAACTGCACTGCATCTGTAATTCATAATGTTACACTGTAGTTCTCTGTCTGCCCTTGATTACATTATGAATGTATGTAGGCATTGTATTCCTGCTAATCGTTGTTCTCTGCTGTATCTGACCCTAAACACTTTGAAAATAGACACAGCCAAAAGGATTTTATGAGAAATAAATAAAATTAATTAGATAATTAATTAATGTCCAAAGACTGAAGGAACAACTAGACCCGACTTACAAGGTGGCTACCACCTCTTTGGAAAAGATAAATTTTGCAAATAAACAACAGTATGACTCAAAAGTTAAGGAGCAAAGTTTGGTGCCCATGGACCGAGTACTCATAAGAAATCTTGGACTGCCAGGCAAATACAAAATTGCTGACAGATGTGGAAACACTCCCAATGTGACAACAAAGCAAATGTACAAAATGCCCATATTCAAACTGAAATCTGAAAAAGGCACTGGAGGATGTAAAACCATGCACAGGAATCACATGTTACCCATAGATGATGAGAAGGAAATTGTACCTGAAAATGATAAGATGAGATGAGAGAGACAGCATGTAAAGTTTAAACCTGGTCTGAAGGGCACCTGAAAGTGAACAGAAGTGAAGCAAAGCCCTCGGATCTGCCGTGTACCTTACAAGGGCATCAGGAAGAAAAGACTGGTATTCCCCTAGAGAAGAGGGTGAAGATGAGTCCTCAGATGAGAAAAAGGTCACAGAAAGGTTCTTTTCATCAGTATATGTCCCCAGGATATGTGAAATGGAAATACATGGGCCCCCAGAGAGTCAACAAGAAAAAGATGTTGCAAGATGGGAAGAGACAGATGATACTTTGGAAACAGATCAGTGTGACATGGACTTAAGAGCTGAAGAGACCCCTGTTTTTTTTTTGTTTGTTTTTTTAGTCTTTGGTAACAGGGTAAGGCCCACTAGGCACAAGTGCCTGTTTTCAGGGATGACCTGGGAGCACTGGGCAGTTAAGTGACTTGCTCAGAGTCACACAGTATGCAAGTGGAGGTTGTGAGAATCAAACTCAGGTCTGGTCTGCTGGCTGTATCAAGCTTGTTCACACCTCATTCCTCTAACCTCTAGGCTATACTGCCAGCCATTACCCCCTCTCTGGACAAGGAAGTGGAGTTGTAACTCCTGCAGTCAACAAAGAGACAGGAACCTTTAAGGTGCTCACAAAGGACCATCAGACCAGTCCTTGAGCTAACATACAATGCCCTCAGTGCCTCCTCCAATCTCCCCATGCATGCAGTACACAGAGTTATTTATGTGACACCCAGATCACTACCCCACATTTTCTTTTCAGGTGCCCCTAGGTGATAGCGTTCCAAAGGTATGTAGGAGCAGTTAATGGATTACATCCTCTAAACTGTTGGATCCATAAACATGGTTGAAGTACAATGTGGTGGTAAATATGTGTTGGCCAACCAATTCAAGGATCCCTAACTATGTATAGAGTTGCAGGCCTGCTGGTATGTCCAAGGTAGAATCTTATATGTATGCCACAGGCAATCTGCTTTACTTGTTTAATTTAAAGTATGAGGACTACCTGTAACATTGTTGAATGGTAATGTGAATATTGCTAACCCAATATTTTATTTTTAGCACCCACGACAGTATGGGTTTTCACTGGACAGGAGAGGGTGTAGCCTCTTTGTTAATTTTAGGCCTTCTTTGTTGTGTTCTGGGAGAACCTGCAGGTTGCTTTAGGGACCGTAATGCTTGGCTGGGGCTTCTTGACTTGAAAACCCACCCCCAGCTGCAGCAATCAACACAGAAGGAGGCTCACACTTGCTGTCATGCCACAGAACTGGTACGAACCTACAGGACTCACATGCATGTGCACAACACTCCAAGAGCAATCACTGTGTGAGGAGTAGCTTTCCATCGCATTGCTTGTGGTGTGAAGGAAGAGCTGTGCTCAGCCCCCAAGATGCTTTTTCATTTTATTCTTGTTCTTCTTCCAGACTTCATGATCATCATGAGATGGAAGGGTGCAAATCCCAAAGGTTTTTTTGTGGTATCTGGCCAAAAGGTACAGGAATATCACAATCTCCTTTATGCTGAACTTTCAGCCTTTTCCTTCAACATTTTTTTAATGAAATAAAAGCACAACCCAAAAAATTAAAAAAAAGCTACAAATAGATACAAATATATAAATAATCTATACATATATATATATATATATATATATTTCTTTGTGAAAAACTACATTAATGGTTGATATCAGATCATAAAAAGGAGGGAAATACGATGTTAGAGTTTCCAATCCTAACACCCCACCCTCACTCTGCACACACCAACAGGCATTGGGCATGTGTCTTGGGGTTGTCAGCCATAATGCTCACTCCATTCCATAAGTAAATAAGCTGAGATGGGTACAGTATATGAGAATTGGGTTAGCATTATGACTGACAACCACAAGGTACACCCCGATGCATGTTGGTGTGTGTGTGCAGGGTGGGGGTGGGGTGTTAGGGTTGGAAACCCTAGCATCATATTTCCTTACTTTTTACAATCTCATATCAACACTGACTGATGCATTAATGTAGTTTTTTGCAAAGAATATCCTTACCTTTTGAGAAAGTGTAATCATAGCCTTATTTGCATGTGGGAGCACAGTGCCCTTCGGGCCTTGCACATCCATCCCGCCATAGATGTATATATGTATGTCACTATGAAAGGGCCCTGCACTCCAATTTATAAGACAACAGTGACCAAATTGCCAGAATAGCCATCTTATTACTCCACCTCATGTATCTGGTACAGAAAATTTTCAAATCCCCTCCAAAATGTAATTCTGCACAACTACAACACCAGTCCACACCATAGGTGTGAAAACACATTTTGTTCCAGGATTTGAAAAATGACAGCTGTGACGCACGTGAGATGGGGTAATAAGAAGTGTAGGTTGAAAATTTGGGGTCAAAGAAGGGCAGACATTACCAGGATGAGACTTCGGCTTAGAGTAAACCTGGAAAAAATGGGGATGGGGGAACGTTGAGGAGAAATGGGCACACATCAAGGAGGCCATAGTGGAGGTCACAAAACAATGTGGTAGGTCATTAGACAAGGGAAAAAGGAGAAAAAAACACTTTGGTTCTCAAGGAGGGTGGTTGAAATGTAAGGGCCAAGAGACTAGCCTTCAGGAAGTATAGGGAGACACAAAGAGATGAGGGCAGGGAAATGTACCAGAAGCTGAGAATCTGAGAGAGGCAGGAAAAGCAGTGAGAAGCACTAAAGCACAAACTGAGGAAAGAATAGCTCAATCAGTAACAAAGGGAGACAAGACATTCTTCAGGTGCATTAGTGAGAGAAGGAAGGCAAAGGGAGGAGTAGCTAAGCTTCGAGGAGCCCGGGGGCAGATACTGGAGGGAGACAGGGTGAAAGCAGTGATCCTGAATTAATATTTCTGCTCAGTCTTCACTATGAAAGTGCATGGGCAGGGCCCACAGCTAGAATTTAAAGGAACAGAGGAAAAGGAGGTAAACATCAGTCCGTTCACAGAGGAGAGGGTCCTAGAAGAGCTTGCAAAGCTGAAGGTGGCCTAAGCCTTGGGTCTAGATGGAATACATCCAAGAGTCTTAAGGGAACTGAGAATTGAACTGGCAGCCACTCTGGCAGCCCTGTTCAGTGAGTCCCTAAACACTGGAATGGTCCTAGAGGACTGGAGAAGGGCAAATGATGTCCCTCTTCACAAGAGCGGTAGTAAAGAAGATGCAAGGAACTACAGACCAGTTAGTCAAACCTCTGTAGTGGAAAGGTAATGGAGACACTCCTTAAGGAAAGAATAGTGGAGCACCTAGAAGTCATGGGGATGTTGGATCACAAGCAACATGGGTTCGCTGCAGGATGATCCTGTCAAGCTAATCTAATAAATTTCTTTGGGTGACAAAGGCAGTAGACAAGAGGGGGCTGTATACATTGCCTACCTAGATGTCAGCAAAGTCTTTGATACCGTCACACATAGGAGACTGGTCAACAAGCTAGGAAGCCTGGGGATGGGACTCAAGGTGGTAAACTGGATTGAAAACTGGTTAAATGACCGACAACAAAGGGTAGTAGTAAATGGAACCCAATCAGAGGAAACGGAGGTGACCAGTGGGGTACCTCAAGGGTCAGTTCTGGGTCCTCTTCAATGTCTTCATCACTGACATTGCAGATGGGCTGGAGGGAAATGTTTGCCTGTTTGTGGATGACACCAAGATCTGCTACAGAGTTTATACCCCAGAGAGGGTGGAAAGGATAAGATAAGACCTGGAACAGTTGGAGAGATGATCAGATGTGTGGCAACTAAGGTTTAATGCAAAGAAATGCAAAATCATGCACATGGGGAGTAGAAACCCTGAAGCAAGCTGCAGGTTGGGGAGAGAGCTGTTGGCAGTTACTAAGGAAGAGAGGGACTTGGGAGTCATAATCACAGATGACTTGAAGGCCACAAGGCAGACGGCCAAGGCCGTGGGGAAGGCCACTGGGATGTTGGGGTGTATTGGAAGGGGAATCACAAACCGAAGGAGGGAGGTGATAGTTCCACTGTACAGGACCCTGGTGAGGCCTCACTTTGAGTACTGTGTCCAGTCCTGGAGGCCACACCTTTGTAAGGACATTGACAAAATAGAGACATGCAGAGGAGGGTGACCAAAATGGTGAAGGGTCTGCATCACAAGCCTTATGAGGAAAGAGTCAAAGACTACAATTTGTACACACTAGAGCAAAGAAAGGAGAGAGGTGACATGATGAAAATGTTCAAATACCTTAAGGGCATGAACAAGGTGGAAGAGCACAACATATTCCAGTTTAAAAGTAGTGCCAGAACAAGATGGATGAATATGAGACTAATGGGTGGCCACATAAGGAGTACTGTTAAGAAGTTCTTTTTTACAGAGAAGATGGTGGATGCATGGAATAGCCTGCCCCAGGAAGTGGTGGCCACCGATATGGTGACATGCTTCAAACATGCGTGGGACAGGTGTAAAGGAAAATTAAAGAAGGGAAGAAAAAGCTAAAGCCAGTGACCAGATAGGGTCACTGGCCGCTTCATCAGGTAGCATAAAGAGGCAGACTGGATCGGCCTGGTGGCCCTTATCTGCCAACAGTATCTATTTACCTATGTAACTAAGTTTTTAAAATTTCCAAAGTTACAAGTGTGGGTAGCAAAATTGCAACAAATGGTCATAACTTTGCCATTTTTAAATATTCTAACCCCAAATGTTCAACATAGCCTTCTTATGACACCACCTCATGAAGAATATTACTGTCATTATGCAAATCCCTCCCAAATGGTGAATTCGACACGTGACTGTGATATCACTTTTCCTGTGGGAGTTGCATGATGACAGTCATATTGTTCATGAGGTGGGTCTTCAAAAGGCTATGTTGAAAATTTGATGTCAAAATATGCAAAAATGGCAAAGTTATGCACCAAAGTTGAAAATCCCATGGAAATACATTGATTTCCCATACAAAAATAATATTTTTCATGAGTCGTCATATGAAACAAGATCTTTTTTTCATATGACGCCGATATGAAAAAAGAATTGAAGTGTTAAATAACACATTTTAAGGCTTTTCTCAAGCAGTAAAGTGCAGAATGCACCTCTGGGGGTCCCAATGAGCAAGCTACTTATGTTGGTTCATCCCAAGAATATCATCTTTGGGAGTTCCAAATTTGAATTTCTCAGGTAAAACTGAAAACAAGATGGCAGCCATACAAAAAAAAAAATTTTCCCATACGAAACAGGATTTCCTTTTCATTTCATACCGCTATATTTTCGTGCTTACTGGGCATGCTCAGAGACAATGTTTTCAAAATTTTAAAATGCAACAACTTAAAAACGGCTTATTATTTTCCCACAAGGCTAGCAAAAGGCATATCTGTTGGCTAGTCACTTTCTGCCCTGACAATTTGAGACCAAAATTCATCAGTCAAACCATCTGAGCTGTAGGCAAGTTCAAAGAAAAGTCCCAGCAAAATCAATGAGCGACAAAATGCTTTTTTCACCTATCTGGAACTCGGAAATCGCACATCCAACCAGAATATAACTTGCCACATCTTGAGACCTACCATGGCTGACAGTGCATGCCAATTTCCATGCAAATCCATTGAAAAGTTGCAGAGTTATGGATGTGCAAATTTTTGAGTTTAACATTGAAGTGCCTACTCAACCCTAACTATAGGGGTGCAACTGCAGCCCTATAATAAATAAATATATATATATATATATAATTTTTCATTTTTATTTATTTATTGAAATCTTGGATCACACCAGTGAGTGCAAACTTATTTATAAGTTCCATGTCAATTACAGACACAATACAATACAGATGACAGGATTACATATGGTACAGGTAAGTTACAAGGTACAACAGTATTAAACAGCTTAGGCAGTATAACAGTTAACCAGCATCAGAAGTTAACACCCTACTGGGTTGCAAACAAAGGTGAAAGGAAGGAGGAGGAGTAGGGTAGTGGGGATGCTCAGACCCTGCACTCCCACCGTAACATGTGGATACTGCTGTACTATTTCGATGGAGGGATGGGAGTGCAGGGTGCAAAGGACCCTGCACTCCCACTATAACCTATGGATACTGTTGTACTAGTTCAATGGAGGAATAGGTGCGCAGGGTCCGTAGAACCCTGCACTCCCACAGTAAAATGAGGATATTATTATGCTACCTCAAAAAGTAAGGAAATGTGATGCAAAAACTTTGTTAATGTATTAGGCTTGCCGTAACAAAAGTAGGGAAATAAGGAGTTAGAGTTTCACCCTAACACTCCACCCCTGCCCTGCAGAGACCAAGATGTGTCGGGAGGGGGTGGCACCGGGGTCACCAACCCTAACACTCTTTCCATTCTCCTATATGGTTGCCACCCAGCTTATTTTGCAATGGAATGAGGAGAGTGTTATTGTTGTTGACCCCATGTGCCACCTCCCTCCCGCTGACACCTCCTGGTCTCCATAGGGCAGGAGTGGGATTTTATGGTGAAACCCTAATGCCTCATTTTGTTGTGGCAACCCTAACTAATGTATTAACAAAGTTTTTGCAACATATATATATATATATATATATATATATATATATTTATATATATATTGTACTGGCATGGTTGTGCTAGTATAGTTAAGTTTGCACATTAATAACTTTGCAACCATATAAATGAAATTGCCCACAATTTTTCCTGCGCTGTCTGGTACCATGAATCTCTGCATCTGTCAAGTTTTGTTCCAGTCAGTGGTGCAATTGCACAGCTGCAGAGTGCCAGAAAATGTGAAATTTACCAATTAGGCACAAATTCTTTGCTCGCCAGCATCTCTGAAATGGCTTTGGAGTCTGGTCTCAAATTGTTAGGGTATATAGGGTATGGGCTGCAGATGTGCCTTTCGAAGGTTTGGTGAAAAAATATTAATCCATTCAAAAGTTATAAAACTTTAAATTTTCCCATTATAGCCTATGGGGAAAAATATACGTATGCCTGAAAATGCACTTTTTGCTTTTGCAAAAGCACTTTTTACTGCCACAAATGGGTTCAATAGTGCCCTAATGCTGCCATCTTGTTTTCAGTTAGCAACGGGTTAAAAACGCTGTAATTCGGAAAATACTGCCCCTTCGTAAACACCAACAGTTGTGTTTATCTAATCGGGGCCCGAAGAACATGATCATTGCATTAGTTTTTAAAAATAGTCTTGGGAAATATGTTTTTTGGGTTCAGTCATTTGTAGTGTCCCACACTTGTGGCATTATTCTTGCAAAACTGCCACAAATTGCTGCAGTTTTCGTGCAACTAATGGCACTGTTGCACAAAAAGTGCTGCACATTTGTGGCACTTTTTGCAAAAACTGCCTCAAATTTGTGGCACTACTTCTTTAAAAAATAATCATTGACCCCTAAGAAAAAGTAAAAAAGCTCTGGCTATTTAAAAAAAAAAAACTAGAATTGGATTCCTTGGCCCCGTAAACACCTACTGGTGTTTACTTAAGAAAAACCTTTTTCCCTATTTTAGTGAGTTTAAGGGGAAGGGGACCAAGGGATATTAATATAAATATATTTTGCTGACAGCAGAGTGACCAATCCTGCTGTTGGTACTGTACATCTACTACATCCTCCCCCCACCAGCGTGGGACACTGGGGAGTCCACTCTCAGTGTCCCAAAAAATGTTTTTATTAATTTGCCAGCAGCGGGGTGCCCAATCCTCCTGTCGGCAATGTAAGCCCGCCTGCCCTCCCCAGTGTGGGACACTCAGGAACACTCAGTGTCTGGAAACATGATTGTTTTTATATTTGCTGACAGAGGGGTGCCCAGTTCCCCTGTCTGCACTATAAGCCCCCTGCACCAGTGTGGGACACTGGGGATCCCACCTCTAGTGTCACCAAACATTGTCAAAATGAACCCTGTAAAAATGAAAACAGTCCCCCAACATCTTTTTTTTCTCCTGGAAAAAAGGAAACAGTCCTTCATTGTCTTCCTCGATCACCTCCCCCATCCAGACCCTCCCACTGAGCACCCACCACCCCATACAAACACCTTGCCCTACACATATACCCATTGAGGTCAATGTCTGCCATCTTCTGCAGACTGGGACAAGTCTGCACTCTTCAAAGCCAAACCGCAAACTGAAGAATCAAGGTAAGTGCTGTATAATGGCTGTCAATGGCGTTTTGAACTTATGTTGCTATCGTGGCCATTTTATGGTATTTTTGCACCAAATTTTCAACATGGTCTTTTTGGGACCCCTCATCATGAACACTGGCACTGTCGTTTCATTACTCTATCCCAAAAGGTGATTTTGTGGCTAAAAATACCAAACAACAACTGAGTTACATGCGGTCATTGAAATTTTGCTATGCACGCTCATAACTTTGGTATTTTTTTATATTTTCCTTCCACATTTTCAACATACATTTTTTCTCTCTGTCCCATGAGGAACTACCACCATAATTCCTTTAGACTAAAGGTACCTTAGGAAGGAGCCCCAAGGGAAAGGTGTGCCACTGGAGGAGGAGGATGGGAGGATGTCAGGGCAAAGAAACTATGCTTCTGAGATAGGCTGGAGAAAATTGGCTTACATATCTCAGACAGGTGATGTGGCTTGTTGCTCCCACCCACTGAACTACAGTCTCCTCCTCATGTCTTAGTCTGGGGATTTCTATCATCTCTGCAGTGATACAAATTCTGCCACGCTTTTGCCTCCCGAGAAAACTGGTTTAGATTAGACAGCACAGAGTTATCAACTCTCTGCATTGTAAAACTCTGACATTTTTGGGGCTTCTCCACAGTTCTGCTACAGGATTCTCCTTTGAACTTATTTATTAATTCTAGGATTTATCAGTGGGAGGATTGGAATAGGGATTGATTGTTTATGTGGCTAGGATAGTGTTTGAATGGGGGTTGTGTACGTTTAGAAATTGCTAAGATTGGTTGTGTGTATATGGACTTGAGATGAATAAGTGAAACTGTAACTTAATTTATTGTTATCTTAGAGTTATTGTGTTATTTTATTAGTGTGAGGATTTTACATAATTTATTAAGGTAGTGGAAAGAAGATGTGTGTGTGTGTCTTGCCCCCCCACCGAGTCACCTATACAGCATATCTGCTGTGGGACCTCTGCCCCTGTGTTAATCCCTCCTTCCATCCACAGCAATAAGATGCTGTCATGAGGTCAGCATTGTTAGGTGACATGTAGAGTGGAGGCAGAGTGCTTGGAGCACAGTGGAGGTGAGTAACATCAGAGTGGTTAGGGGCAGGAGACACCCTGAGTCAAGATGGGACCTTGAGAGAGGCCAGACGTGTTTGATGCCCATGTCCAGGGTCCCTGCCAGACAGAGTGAGAAGGCAGCTGTTGAGCCTGCAGTCTCCATTTTCCACCTTTGGGCAGTGCTGTGCAATGCCAGTTCAATGAGAAACAAGACCGCAATTATGGCAGATGTGATTTCCTCTGTTGATCTGGCTTGCATCACTGAGACCTGGCTTGGAGGCAACATGGGGCCAGGTTTAGAGGTGATGAGTACTCTGTAGTGCACTGCCAGAAGAGGGAACATAAGGGTGGGTGTGTGGCCATCTGGTTTAGATCCAGCCTGAACTTCTCCATGCTCCCAGTGAGATCTACCTCATTGTTTGAATGCATGGCAGTGTGTGCGGATCCAGATGCAAGCTGCAGGATTCTCCTCATGTCCTGGTCTCCTGGGCATAAGGGGGAGTTCCTGCAGGAAGACACGGACTTTGCGGCTAATAGGGTGCTGTAGTCATCCAGATGGTTGATTCTGAGTGACTTTGATGACAAAATTTTGCATTTTGGTCAAGACTTCCTCTAGCTTGTAATATTTCTAGGCCTCATGCAAGTTGTTGCTTCTGTGACTCACCACCATGGCCATGCCTTAGATTTGGTATTCTCACTGGGGCTTGGAGTCACCAACCTTGGGATTGATCCTGTCATGCATTCGGATCACTGCATAGTGAGGTTCTCAGTTGGGGCCCCCTCCAGATAGTCCCTCCCATACTGATATGGTATGCTTATGCCCACTGAAAGGGTTGACCCCAGAGGGACTATTGACGGTAGTGGACTTTTCTGGTGTGAGTACTTCATGTGCAGTTGGCATGGGTGTGTCCATGACAGCCTATAACAGTGCTATTTCCAATGCACTGGATGGCATTGCACTGATCCATATATGACCATGGTCTTTTCACTTGAGAGCCCCGTGGTTTGGTGGGGAACTCAAGATGTTGAAGACCAGGGGTCAGAAGCATTGCTGGCTGTAGACCCGATCTAAGGAGGAGGACAGACTGACTTTAAAAATTCACTATAGTGAATATCAAAGGGAAATCAACTGTAAGAAGGAAGAGTTCCTACCCAGGTAGATTGCTGCAGGGAAAAAACAACCACCCAGCTCTTTCGGACTATAGACAGGCTTCATCCTGCCTGTCTGCAGCAAAAACTAGCATTTTCAGTCACTTTGTGTGAAGAGTTTGCTTATTTTTGTCTCAGACAGGGTGTCCTCCATTTGGTTAGAGATTTCACCAGTGCAGCAAAATCAGCCTTGCAGTGGTAGGCCTTGTATGGACAGAGGCACTCCTACTGCCCACCTTCTGAGAACTGGACTCAGGCCTGACGTGTCTCCTAGTCAGATGTCCTGAGTCTGTGGGTCCATTGTTCACCAAGATAGTTTGGTGTTCGCTCTCAGAGGGGTCCTTGAAGGAGGTGCTGGTGAAACCACTTCTGATGAAACTATCTCTTGACCCTGATGCATTGAGAGTTATCAACCAATCTCCAGCATCCCATTCTTAGGGAAGGTTGTTGAGAAAGTGGTGGCTCTGCAGCCTGAGACCCACCTCGCAGCCTTTGACATCTATGAGTCATTCCAGTCTGGATTTAGGACAAGGCATAACACTGAAACGGCAGTGGCCATGGTGCAAAATGACCTTCTTAGGATGAGAGATAGAGGAGGCCAGTCAATTCTCATTCTCCTAGATCTCTCCACAGCATTTGACACTGTGGACCACATTGTGCTTCTCGATTGCCTTAGAGAGTATTGTGGACTCACCGGTACTGTCATCAGCTAATTTGAGTCCTATCTCACAGGCAGGATGCAACAGGTAGTGATCGGGAACTTTTTCTCCTGCCCGAAGCCCCTGCCTTGTGGAGTTTATCAAGGTTCAATCTTGTCACCGATGTTGTTCACGGTGTACATGCTGCCCCTGGGTGAGCTCATTAGACATTACACTTTGGGTTTTCACTGCTATGCAGATGATACCCAGCTGTATATGTCTTTCCCCCAGAACAAATGGCACCATGGAAGTGCTAAACAGGTGCCTGGCCAAGATTCAATACTGGATGTCCTCTAACTGGCTGTGACTGATCCTCGACAAGGCAGAGGTACTGGTGGTTGAGCCTGGTTACCGGCATGATGTGGCTGCCATGGGTGTGGGAACAGGGTTGTTTCTTAACATAGAAACATAGAATTTGATGGCAGATAAGGACAGCTTGGCCCACCCAGTCTGCCCATTTCTCTACCTAATGGATAAGCTGCAGATTCTATTTAACCAACAGCCTACTTCCTCCTACCCCCCCACTAGAATTGCATTATGTCTGTCACATGCATTCTTGAATTTCCCCACTTTTTTTGACTCCATGACCTCCTCAGAAAGGCCATTCCATGCATCCCCCAACCCTCTCTGTGAAACAATACTTCCTCACATTACCTCTGAGACATCTCCTCTCTATCTTCAAATTGTGCCCTCCTGTTCTTGCACATCTCTTTTTCTGAAAGATGCTACCCTCTTGGACATTTTTGATTCCCTTGAGGTACTTGAAAGTTTCTATCACGTCCCCCCCCCCCTTCCTTTCCTTGAGGGTATACATATTAAGCTCCTTTAGTATCTCTTCATATGGCTTCTGGTGCAGACCCTGCACCATTTTAGTTACACTCCTCTGGACAGCCTCCATCCTGTCTATGTCCTTGTGGAGCTGGGGTCTCCACAGCTGCACACAATACTCTAGATGAGGTTTCACCAACTGTCTGTACAGAGGACTAACAGCTTCCTGTTTTCTACTGGTGATGCCTCTCCCTATGCACTCCTGTTTCTCCCCAGCCATCCTTACTGCCTTCTCGCATTGCTTTCCCACCTTTAGGTCATCTGATATTACTACCCCCAGGTCCCTTTCCATTATTGTTGTTGTTAGTATCTCACCCCTCATTGTGTATTCTTCCCTTGTTTTTTTTCCCCAGGTGCATTACTTTGCACTTCTTTGCATTAAATCTAAGCTGCCATACATTTGACCATTCCTCCAACCTTGCCATGTCCCTTCTCATCCTTTCCACCCCATCTTATGTATCAACCCTGTTGCAGATCTTTGTGTCATCTGCAAAGAGAAATATTTTTCCTTCCAATCCCTCTGCAATGTCACTTATAAAGACATTAAAGAGGACTGGTCCCAGTACTGAGCCCTGCGGTATCCCACTAGTAACCCCACTTTCTTCAGAGTGGACTCTGTTTACTATTACACTCTGCATCCTGTTGTCCAGCCAATTTTTTACCCAGGCTACCACCTTGGGACCCACTCCAAGGCTGGCTAACTTGTTTATTAATTTTTTGTGTGGGACTATGTCATATGCCTTGCTGAAGTCTAGATAGGCCATGTCCACAGCCCCTCTCTGGTCTACTACTTTGGTCACCCAGTCAAAGAACTCTATTAGATTCATCTGACATGACCTTCCCACTGTGAATCCATGCTGCCTTGAGTCCTGTGCCCCACTGGCCTCTAGGTACTCAACAATTCTTTCCTTCAGAAGTGATTCCATCATTTTCCTTACCACTGAGGTCAAACTAACAGATCTGTAGTTTCCTGCCTCTTCCTTGCTCCCACTTTTGTGAAGTGGAAACATATCCACCCTCCTCCAGTCCTCAGGTACCACCCTATCCTCCCATGATTTGTTAAAGAGGTTAGTCAGTGGTGTCTCTTTTTCTTCCCTTAGTTATTTTAGAATTCTGGGGTGAATCCTGTCAGGCCCCATTGCCTTGTCCACCTTCAGTTTTAAGAGTTCTTTCAGAATCCTTTCTTCTGTGAATGGACTGGTATTGACCCTCCTATCCAGAGTGTTTCTATTGTTTGGTTTAGGTACATCCCCTCCTCTTCTTTTGTGAATATTGAGCAGAAGTGTTCATTCAGTATCCCTGCTTATTCACTGTCACCCTCTCAACATTCCCTCACCTGTATTAAGCCTCAGTATCCCTCCCTTGGTATTGTTTCACTCCCTAATGTACCTATAAAATGTTTTATCCCCCTTATTAACAGAGTTGGCTATTTTTTCCTCAGTTTGGGCTTTTGCAATTCTGACTGTCTTCCATTCCTCCTTCTGTTTTAACTGATATAGTTCTTTGTCCTGCTTCTTCTGTGTTTCCTTATATTTCCTGAATGCTGTCTTTCTCCTTAACCTTCTCTGCCTCCTCTTTTGAGAACCATAGTGGCTTTTTCCTTCTTTTTGTTTTGTTGATTTGCTTTACACAAAGGCTTGTTGCCTCTGTGATGGCAGTTTTGATTTTTCAAGGAAACCACTTTGGGGCAGTGTGGCCCACCAGGTGTCTGAAATAAAAATAATGCAAATCACTGGGAGGGGTCATGCTCCAAAAATACCTCAATACCATGCACAGATTTGGAGATTGGCAATCCACTCACCGGTTAAAGTTTTAGGAAAATGAACACCAGAATATGTCCAAGAATAAGCGTTAAGATTTATTTCATCATCATCACTGACGTTTCACAGTATCACCTACTGCTTCTTCAAGATCTATAGATTAAAACATTATACTTCTTATTTCATTTATAAAATCAGCACCTATTTATGAAAGATTCACTGGACTAACCTTAAATTTAGTTAGTATAATTGAAAATGTAAATAATACAGCACAATCAGGGTTATCATCATTCAGAAAAAAACAATTTCAATGCAAAATAAAATAAATATCATTATGGGTTTAAAAAGCTCCAATGTCTGCTGGAAAATGTTAACATATTGATTTTATTTAACTGTGTATTAACTTATTTTATCTAAAGTTGCATGTTAGTAGAGCAGCCTAACTTTTGGTGAAAATGTATTTGTTTCACCATTCTTTCTTGTTGGCAACATTTATTTAATAATCTGTAAAGGATATGTATATATAAAAAACTTTTAAACAGTGTTAACTGTATCTTTCTTTAAAAAGATATTTTTTTGTTCTTATATTTACCTTTATTTGTGTAGTCTATATTATGTTTGGTCTTGTATGGTAAATTTCTGTTGGGATGTGTCAGATAATCTAGACACCAAGGACATATACTATTAGGATTATTGTTTTATGCAGTTGTAGTACTCAGTATAGTTATTTAATAAGTTAATATACCAGCTAAGCTCTGGGTTTCTTTTGTTAGTTTGCGGTTTCCATTCTGTTTTCTTATGATGCCACTGGTGTCTTAACTAGTTGTTGGTCTATTCACGACAAAGGAAAGGAAAAAGAAGAAACATCCCATTAAGTATTAATTTAACCCTATGTGAACTTTGTTCTTTTTAAAGCATTTACAACCCAAAAGAAACAGTTCACATTACAAATGTGCTATCTTCGTATTTCAATCTGACTCTTTAAATGTATTGAATCGCATTTTCTTTCAGAAAAGGTAAAAAGTACAGGCTTACCCACTTCTCTGATAGCTGTGATAATCCTCACTTGTCTCTGCAAGGCTCTAGGCACCATTTTGGAGTGTTGCAGCTGTTTTTATACTAGAGGCTCTGCCTCTTTGTTTGTGTCATCACATTTTCATTTGGTTAAAGTGTGGGCATGAAATCGGGTGTTATTTTGGGCTTCTCGATCTGCTATTTCTTTAGACATGCTCAGTACTAGGAAAGTGGGATGTAGAAAATTGCTGGCTCTTGATCCAACAGTACATCCCATTAAGTATTCATTTAACTCTATGTGTAATCATTCAGAGTGTTGTTCTTTCGAAAGCATTTACAAACCAAAAGAGACACAGTTCACATTGCAAATGCGCTATCTTCGTATTTCATTCTGACTGCTTGAATGTATTGAATTGCATTTTCTTTCAGAAAGGGGTTAAAAGTACAGGCTTACCCACTCCTCTGATAGCTGTGATACTCCTCAGGTGTCTCTGCAAGGCTCTATGCACCATTTTGGAGTGCCACATCTTTTTTTTATACTAGAGGCTCCGCCTCTTTGTCTGTGTCATCGCATTTTCATTGGCTAAAGGGTGGGCAAGAAATCGGGTGTAATTTTGGGCTTCTCAATCTGCTATTTCTTTTGACATGCTCAGTACTAGGAAAGTGGGACTTAGAAAATTGCTGGCTCTTGATCCAACAATACAATGGAGATAATGCATCCAAAATGTCTTTGTCTTAAATAATCTCTTTTCTAATTTCATCAAGTTAATAATTTTAAACTTATGTTATAGTCACATTTATATTCTTATTTATTTATACATTCAGCTAAACTTAGCACACTGCATGGAGGCTTAATTGGGACAAACAGGGCCATCTGGTATGTGTCCCTGGGTCCCAACCCACCAATAATGGTGGCCACATGGGAGTGCAGAGATGCCTGCCCATGTGGCCAGTCTAGTTTAAGGGAAAATAGGATGCAAAACTCTTGATATAAAATTTTCCAAAAATACATAAACTGTATAGGAAAAAATACATAAAGTGAATAGGAAAAAATGTTATCATTCAACAAACTCTGAACAAACTGTTTCTTCATTTATGCCATATCCTTTATCGAGGGTCCCAAATCTACTGATCCAAAATACCTCTCTCTTGAGCAAGATATCCTGTATATTTCCTCCTCATGGGGGAATCTCTACTCGTTCAAGGCCAACAATCAAAACATTGCGACACTATGTCTGCATTCTATAAAGCTACTACAGAGTCAAGATCACCTCGCTTTATGTCACTATGATGTTTGTTAAGTCTTAACTTCAATTGTCTAGATGTTTGTCCAATATAATGTAAATCAAAAGGGCATTTTAACGAATAAATAACTTGATCAGTTTGGCATGTAATAAACTGTTTAATTTCAATATGTTTATCCCTGTATTGATTGTAAACTGTTTTTTTTTTGTGTGTTGTACAGTTTTTGCATCCTTCACAGGGATATTTTTCTGTGATCTTTGTATGACCCTTGAATAGTTCATACAGTATCTTGGTTCTGGGTTTTTATAAAGTGCATGGCATAAACGATCACTCAGAGATTTTTTTTTTTTGCTATAACAAGAGGTTTATCTCTGAAAGTTTGTGCTCCTGCTTGATTGCACTGCAAGACTTCCTAATGTTTCAGAATGATGTCATTGATCTTGTAAAATTGGTCAGAATAGTCAACTGACACCAAAATTGTGTCCCGTGTATAGTCTGGTTTAGGAGCTTGTTCTAGTAGATCAGATCTATTTTTCAGTTTGTTTTTTTGTCTAGCATTTTGTAAAATACCATCATGATAACCCCTACTTCTAAATCACTCCTCAAGTTCATCTGCAGCTAGGTTGTAGTCATCGATGTCAGTAGAGTTTATTTTAAGTCTGATAAATTGGCCATATGGAATTTTCTCAATAGTAGATTTTTTATGGAAACTGTCTGCGTGCAACAATACATTCCTATCTGTAAGTTTTCTATACACACTAGTTGTAAGTTTCTGGTTCGTCTTAATTTTGATTTTTCCCCATTGTTCTTCCACCCCTCCTTCTTGCCTGTTTGCTAGTGCTTTTCTGAGGCACTCTCCCATTTTGCCAAAGTCAGCCCTCCTAAAGTCCAACACCCTTGCTTTTGTATGGCTTGATTGTACAGCTGTGTTTATTGTGAACCACACTGTTTGGTGGTCACTTGTTCCCGGATGGCTACCCACTTCTAAATCTGAAATCCTCTCTCCATCCTTGTTTGAGAGTACCAAGTCTAAGATTGTTTCCTCCTGAGTGGGTTCCAACACTAGCTGTCTAAGGCATGCCTCTTGTATGGCATCGAGAATTATCCTGCTCTTGGATGTGGCTGCTGTAAACATGCTCCAGTTAACATCTTGCATATTCAGGTCCCCATCAAGAATATCTCTCCTTTCTCTGTCATTCTTAGGATTCCTTCTATCATTTCCTTGTCCATTGCCTTCCCTTGAGATGGGGGTCTGTAAACAACCCCTGTGCAGATTGTAGTGCCATTTCCTGTCTCCAGGGTGATCCACAGTGCCTCCTCCCCCCCTCCCTGCTTACCCTTTAGATCTGTTGCTTTGATTCCTTACCTTATGTAGAGAGCTACTCCTCCTCCTCTTTTTCTCTTCCTGTTCCTCCTGTAGATTGTGTACCCTGGTAAGTTGACATCCCAGTCATGGTTCTCCATGTACCATGTTTCTGTGACTGCCATGATATTTGGGCACCCTCTTCTTGGTTCTACTCCTTTGGTGGCTGCTTCTAGGGTGAGAAATCTGGGTGTTGTCCTTGACTACATTTTCACACTTGAATTTCAGGTATCGGTCATTTTTCAGAGTGGTTTTTACCATTTAAGGAACATCACCCAGATTAAACCCCTAGTTCTGCCTGGCAACCTGCCAACACTGGTGCATGACTTTGTCATGTCAAGGGTGGACTACTGCAAAGCTCTTTACTTCAGATTCAGTGGAGGGAACCTCTGTCAGCTGCAGCTGGTGCAGAACGCAGTGGTCAGGTGGCTGACGGGTCTTTCAAGATCAAGTCATGTGACCTCGGTCCTGCGTGACCTGCAGTGGCTGCCTGTCAGACGGAGGATTCTCTCAAGGTGGGCTTTCTCACCTATAAGGCCCTATACGGATCAAGTCCTGGCTACATAAATAATCTCCCTACCCTGCCTCCCAGGTCCACTCACTCTGCTCCTCCACTGAGGACCACCTAGTGGTTTCAAGGGCCAGACTGAAAACCTCAGGAGACAGAGCATTTGAGGCAGCCAGCCCAGCCCTCTGGAATTCACTTCCCTGACCACTGAGGGAGGCCCCTTCAATTGAGGTTTTTAAAAAGGTTTTAAGATGCACCTTTCTAATCAAGCATTTTTCAATTGGCTTGTTTTATTGTTTTATTGATTGTATTGTTATTTATTTATTGGTGGTAATTGCTGATTTACTGACCCTGCTATTTAATTGTTTATTTGTATTTTTTTTTTCAATTTATATTTTCTCCCTGCTTTTTACTCCCATTTTCACCCAACCCTCCTGGCCATGCGTGCACATGTGGAGGCACATGCATGCTGCGGTACCAGGACACCCTTCCACAGCTTTCTGTCCGCTCTCCTGCACTGCCCATGGACATCCATCCTGGGGCAGTGGAACTATGGCAGGTGATAGAGTTCTCCCCATCCCTGGGAGAGGAGAGATGCCTTTTGGCTGTTCAATCCTGCTCCCTCCCCCCCATGCTGGCTGTACAATGATCCAGGCTCGTTCTCGAACCTGGTTCACTGGCTTGATGTGAGGTAAGGCATCCAGTGCCTCAGCCTTCAATGCGCCGGGACCAGCGCATTTGTATTGTTTTTGTATGTCACTGCACTACCTGTAAGACACCCAGAGCCTCTTGGATAGGGCGCCATATATAAATAAACTTTTACTTACTTACTTACTACAGGCATACAACAAGGCAATGGAGGTTCAGGATGCAATAGTCAATAATAATCCAACTTGGATCTACTTGAATCATCCTAAAGTATGACTCCTTCCACATGAAGCAATAGTACAAAAGGATGAACTCCACTGTAGTAAAATTTCTTCAATCCTTTATGTTTAATTCCACACAAACATATGAGCAATGGTTTCATGGTGGCACCACTTCCTCAGGCCCTCTGTGTTGGAACTTTTAAATTAATTTCCAATGAGTTCTTGTACCCACCAGAGCTGACACAGTACATGTGCTTTATCCTCATATATTAAGTGCTTCAATTGTCATGATTTTTAGTTCTGCATCATTCTCCTTCTAACTCAGACAGAGGTTTCTATAAGTTTGTTCTTTCAAGATTGCTTTACCTTTTAGCTTTTTAGTCCAGTCCAAATCACAACTCAGGATTCAGTGGCGTGGCTCAAGCTGACTCCTAACTTAGGAATCTCTTCCGTACCAAAACTGAGACCATTTAAAGGCACTCTTCATCAGCATCTTACAGCTAACAGTTTTTGCAACTGTTTCAACTGACATGGCACTACCTCAGCAGTATTGACACATCCTAGTGTACCTACTTCTCCCCCTTTCTCTGCAAATGACCACTTTTACACTAACCGCTCTGCCCTATTTCCTGCCTTCTTCCCCGATCCTTCTTTCACCTCACCTCTCTCACCCTCCATCTTCTTTCCACTGTTTACCTTCACTTACCTGAACTTTTGTTCACCCAAAACTACCTATACCTATTTGACAAAGCATCTTGTGCTGCGTCCTTTTATTAGGTTGTTTTTGATTTCCTACTGATTTATAGTTTTAATTTTAGTTGCAATGTTAATGTCATTTTAAATACTTTCTTGTCGAAATTTTATGTAATACCATCCTTTGTATGTCTGTCATCCTTCCTACTGATGTGGAACCTTTGTAAAAGAGCTATCGTGTTCAAAGGTATTATAATCTGAGAATGAATACATATATAAAATAAATAAATAAACAAATTCAGTGGGTGTATGAAACGTAGTGAGGAGTTATGGTTGTGCAACTTTGTTGATTATCTTGAGGTATTTAAATGAATGTGTTGTTGACTGTCGGATGTGGATACTTTGGCCGTTCACACTGTCTGTCCCATGGGGAACCACCACCCTGTTGGGGTACCATGAAGGCAAAAGAACCCTCTTGAGGAGGGTTCCACAACCTAGGTATGCCATGGGAACATAATTATTTTAGGCTAAAGGCACCTTTCAAAGGAGCCCAAAAATACTGCATAGCTAGTGGTGAACACAGAGCTGGAGTGAGGACACATTTACAGCAACTAGTGACAACAATAACAGACAGACTGAACAGATCAGTAACTGACAGTAATCAGTAACTGATGGCAAAAGAGGCATAACTACCATAAGGAGAGAGGAAATGACAGGATGGAAAGAGGGCCACCATCCAACTCCAACCCACAGTGGAAACCTACCTGGGTAAATGCTATACTAATATAAATGTACTATGCCATGCACCACGTCTTGTGGAGACTACCTAACTTTTTTGGCCTTCGGCATAAAGGAGAGGAAAAAAAACTATTAGGAGGAAACTTCTGGAGATCCAAGGCCTTGGTCATCTTCCCTCCAGGCTTGGGATAACATTAGTGATGCTCAGCTACCCACAATTTATAGACCCAATTCAAGGGGAAACAAATGGGAAAGCCATGGGGGTGCCACAAGTAGATCTCTGCAGCTAAAGAAGGTTCCCCACAAAGGAGACCCCCCCAGGCAGGAGAAGGAGAGCAACAACCACTTAAAAGCACTCACCAGGCCTTCATGGAGAAAGGCCTAGAGAGGAAGCCAAACCCTTGAAGGGGTAAGGCATTGGAGTTAGGCCCTTGAGGGACCAGGACTTGCACAGTTGTATGATCTTCATCCTTGAGGGGCAGAGGAAGGGAAGCAGGTGGAGACCAGGCGAACCTTAGGCAGCCAAAGGTGGTGTTTGCTTTTGAAGGTGCTGCCAGTGTTGTCTGAACAGCTAAAGGAGCCCACATGGACTTAAAGGCCCTGCCACCCTCCAGCAGCTGAAGTCTTAAATGCTACATCCAGAGATGCCACTGAGTCAATCTGCATAGCCAAAGCATCCACTGGCAAGTAGGGCATTCTCACCTGAAGGGCAGGAACAGAAGCACCCCACCTTGAGGGACCCACCCTTAAGATGTGAACTTCAAGGGTGCAGAGTGATACTGTTGGCATAAAGGGCAGGGAGCCCTAGAAGCCATGATATGGTAGTGGCTGGCATGCATGCGAGATCAGGAGTAGTGGGAGGCTGATGGTGAAGCCTGATGGCCATAAGCACAAGGCAGAAACAAAACTGAGGCAAAGTTGAATGACTGAGTGAGACAGCAAATGACAACAAGTTCACTCTATAGAACTAAATGATATGTGCTTGGACTGAATGGTGAACACATGCTAACCGGTTCCATAAGGGAGGTCAGTGTTAGTTGCTTGATACAATGCAGGCCAGGTAGGCTGAGGCAGTAGAGAACAACAAATGAAACTGCAAGGGAAAAACAGAAGCATATCAGAACTGAAAACTAGGGAGCAGCATCCTGCTGTACTGAGCAGCCAATTGAACTGGCAGAACACTAAAGGGAGCAGCAGCCTAGCTAAGAGCCAGGTGTAAACATTTAAGGACTGTAATTGAACTGGTAGATTTCAAATGGTAACGATAAAACAGCAAACATAGCAGCCTGAAATAGCACAAGTCAAACAAAAAACAACAAAGGCAGGATACTGTACTAGAAAAACCAGAAGCACATAAAACCAAAACAGAAAGAAACAAAAGGTACATGGGGACAAGAGTGCAGCAAGAATAGTTGACTGAGAGAAGCACAAACTGCAGCCAGGAAGGTAGAACGCAAAATATTGACATAGAAAGCCAGTGGAGGCACAAACAAAACAGAAAGCCCCAAAGCGTAAAAGGAAGCAGGAGACAGACACTGGGAGAAGGGGTTGTGTGGCAAACCCTCCCACTGCTGCTGAATGAGGCTGGAGGAAGCTGGCTTAAATATCTTAGGTAAGGGGTATGGCTGGTTGCTCCCACCCACTGAACTGCAGGCATAACCGTTGAAATCTCCTAACTCCTTTGTATATACACTAAAAACTTGTCCATACCCACTGCAGACAAATGTACCCCATCCCTCGCATAAAGGTTTGGCAACAAGTTCACAGTTTCATTGTGCCATAGAATTTTTCCCCCTATCAAACCCATAAAGATGTGCATTGACATGTTCATGACTCTGTGAGCCTTCTACATTGTTGCAGGGTCCCTAGCATGCTGCCACACTACCCTCTGTATTATATGGGACCAAATGAGTACTACTCTTGACCAACATTGCTGCAACCACCGGAGGTTATCCTTCATCTCACATGTTAAAGTCAGTGACTTAACCCATTCCCAATCATTTCCCCCTAAGTGCACCACCAAAATATCCAGTGGTATTGCCTCTGTGCCTTTGACTGGACCCAGAGCAAACAATTATTCCGCAGATTCCCCCTGTGCCCATCCATTGCACTTGCAGCCTCTTGGAGTCCAGGAAAAAGTTCCTGCCTTCAGTCATCTGCTTGGCCCTTTTTCCAGCCCGTGAATAAACAAGTGACCACAGAACCATACCTGTCTGTTCTCATGACTGCCACCTGTTGGAACATAAAAACAATTACATCAAATGCAGTCACACATATCTCTCAAAAGCTTGAGACCTTCACTGCCCTAAGGACTTTATTTTGACATCTGACAGCCATTCAATCATGGCATACATGGCTTCCCCAATCCAAAGGGAATATTTACTGAACTCGGCTGAGTTCAGTCTCAGCTCTTTCAAGGCCCTAATCAGGACATTTCAGAACTGAAATACCATCAAAGTGGTGCTTTTTGTGTGACGAAGGAGCACACCTCCATTCCCCCACCAGGCCTCTGGTCTATGTATTTCTGTAGTTTCTCCCTGATGTCCCATGTCATTCCCAAGGGAGCTCTGAGACTGTGCCAATAGCCCTGTGCCAAACTGTTCATTTTGGTCCTGCAGATACATTGGTACACCCCATCCTGTGTTAGCTCAATGTCATCCAGCACCAACACCACCTCCATCTTGTCTGCCTTATTTGACTGTACCAATCCAGAGACCCAGAATGCTCCACAGAAGGCTGGCAAAAAGGCTGCTCTGAACAGTGCTATGTCTGACCCAGGTGAACATACCTTTTCTAATATCCCCCAAACCCATTCCGGCAGGTATGAGCTAATCAGGCACCATAGATCAACCTGCTTGTGACAATGTTGAATAAGACCGTCCCATTTGTTACCCAGACAGAGTTAAAAGCAGGGATCTTAAAAGCAGGGATCTGTTCTGTCCTCTCCTGTTTCTGCCACTTCTCTGTCTTTGCCTGTCTAATTGTGCAGTCGCATCTTTTTCTTGGAGCACTTAGGAACTGGCCACTCCAACGGGTCCCATACTTTCCCTTGATATCTTTTTCTTTCTTTCTTTCTTTCTTTCTTTCTTTCTTTCTTTCTTTCTTTCTTTCTTTCTTTCTTTCCCTTGCTTCTTTGTGGTTAAAAGAAATATGTGAAACTGTTTATGTGAAGCTGGGATCCCTTAGTTTGCAACTGTATGTAACAATATTGTTGAAATATTGCAGACAGCTATTTGAGTTTATTAGAAAATTTAGCAAGCTGTAACACAAAAAGTTGACTTTGAGGAAATGTTTAACCTCCACAAGCTTGTTAACAGAACTGTCAACAGGAGACGTCTCCAAACAGTATCTTCTAGTCTGTTGCACCTATTCAGCCTGGATGTACTGGTCACAGGAAAGAAATTTAAAAAGCTTATTTACATTTTGTGAAAAACAGAATGCAAAGTTAAACTTCCAGAAAAAAGAGATCTTATAAAGAGAGCTATGTTTTGGTTTTCCTATTTTTTATCTTTAGAGAGACTCAGATGAAGGACTTTTGTTTGAATAAGAGATTTTATAAAGAGAGCTATGTTTAGGTTTTCTAGTTTTATTTTTTATTTTTAGAGAAACTAAGATGAAGGGCCTTTGTTTGAATTCCCTGTATTAAGAGACATCCTGTACAATTTTTTAATTTTTTATTTTATCGGTATTGTTAATAATAAAGTGCTACTTACAAATTTTATAATGTTTTCTGGACTGCTTATGCTTCCTGACCTTTGCATCTACGACACTGCTTAGGTGTCCCCTTCATCCATCTTTTTACCAACTTGTGCAGCTGAAATGTTTGTGTGTTGTCTACAAACCCAGTTTCCTTATAAAACTAAACAATCCCCATCAGATATGGCCCTACTATCCCTGGCATAAGGCCTTCTTGTTTCCTCTGTACCACGTACCTGCGTAACTGGTCCAGTGGTATTGGCCACTCATTCCCCACACCTGCATCTCCCTTACATTTTAAACCTCCTGTACCCCCTGTTTATAAGCTGCCCTGGTGCCCGGAGCTAATGCATTCCTGATAAGCCCCCAGACTGCCATTTCACCAAATCCCAAAGGAAGGCTGGGGCTGCTCTAGGGTGCTCTTTCACTTCAAATGCCAGGTCCTGAAACCTCTGCTAATGCAAATAAGAAACAGTGTCAGAAATGTCATTATCTATCCCAGGCACATGTATTGCCTTAAAACGAGAATTCAACATTAGACATTTTTAAAAAGACCCTCACAAAGTCTTCCATTGGCCCTCTTGCTCCCAGCTGACTGCTGATATTGTGCACCCCCCTTTATTATGTGATCTGAAAATGACCTTCTTATCCTGAAAATACACACCCCAAACCCACAGTGCAATAATTATTGGGATAAATTCCAAAAAGGTAATATGCATCAGACCTGCAGCTGTCCAGCTGGCTGGCCACCTCACTGCACACCAGGTGCCCTTGAAATACACAGCAAAGTTGAAACCCTCCAATGCATCTGTATACAACTCTAATTCTTGGCTTGTGATGGCCATCAGCCAGATTGATTTGCCATTAAAGCAGGTAAAAAATGCCATCCAGACCAACAGATCCTCTTTCATATTCTCCATCACCCAGATGCCATGATGTGATTTATGGCAGCCCATACCCATTTATGTCATCTGGTGCAGGAACGTCCTCCCCATAGGCAGTATTTTGCATGCAAAGTTGAGGTGCCCTGACATTTTGCCCAGTACGGCACACAAAGCCTGCACTTTGACATCTGAAAGACAAAAGATCATCAATCTTGATCTTCAGAAAAGGCAGCACTGTGCATAATTCTGTCTTGGCCTGGGACAAAAAGGGACCCCATATTCTGTGCATACCTTCTGAAACCTTTTTAGTACATGTCTGAATCACCCCTTACTGGCCTTCACTGCAAACAAAATATTGTTCAAGTAATGGATGACCTCTGTCCTCTCTGCTTTTGTTGTCACCACACACTGTAAAACACTACTGAATCATTCAAAGACTGCACATGCTACTGCACATCTCATGGGTTTACAGTTTTTTACATAATGCTGACATCATTTTTTTAATTCTTAGTACAGTAGATCCTTGTCCCCTAAATGTACTGGCAACAACCAGAATGGGGACATGATGTCTGCCTTCAGCAATTTATTTATTTATTAAATTTTGGTGACCGAGTTAGCCCACTGAGCCCCAGAGGTCCCTTTTTCAGGGGTGACCTGGGAGTTACATAAGACAAGAGGTACAGTACAGCTTTGGTGCAGGTTACAGGTGTCACAATAATGCAGTTAAGATGTTAGAGCAGAAGAATAGCAGTACAAAAGGGGTGAATAGGTTGTACAAACAGTAATAACATGGAGCGATTAGTTAGCAGATCGATATATTGTTAGGTCAGAGTTGGCGGATAGGAGCCGGGTTAGTCATTTATCTCAGGGTACATGGTGACTGCAAGGTGGGCCTTAACCCTAGTGCAGAAGTTTTTGATTGTGGGGGCTTCCTGCACCCCAGGCAGGAGCTGGTTCCACAAAGTGGAAGCAGTGAGGGCAAATGACATACCGCCTACTGTGGTTCTGATCCTGGGGACATCTAGGAGAGTTTGGCCTGATGTGCGGAGGTGTCAGTGATTGGTCTTAAGAGTGACGAGACCAGAGAGGCTGGGGGGTTGGGCCAACTAACTTGTATGCTAGGCAGAGTAGGGGGTACTGGAGGCGAACATCCAGTGAGGTCCAGTTTAAGAAGG
The DNA here is from genome assembly GCA_016271365.2 of Neoceratodus forsteri. Taxonomy (NCBI): domain Eukaryota; kingdom Metazoa; phylum Chordata; order Ceratodontiformes; family Ceratodontidae; genus Neoceratodus; species Neoceratodus forsteri. The sequence goes on from CM028130.1 coordinate 1,321,922,493, forward strand.
ATAGGGAGTCACAGTGGTGGTCCCTGGGATTGGCCTGGGATGTGAAGCGAGCCACCTTGTTGTACAGCACCTGAAGTCTGTGCTTCTCCAACTTTCTCAGCCCTTGCACAACTGGGGCAGCACATGTGATTGTCGGGAGGAGGATGCTGATGGCGATTGAGATTCTAGCTGCAGGTACGAGCTGGTCTTTCAGTTGATATAGTATGCCTAATTTTCCTTGTAAGGCTTTGGTGACTGAGTCCACGTGGTTCTTCAGGGTGAGACCCTGGTCCAGGGTTAGGCCTTAGTATTTCAGAGAGGGCACTACTTCTAGGCTGTTACCAGACACAGTTGTGAGTTGAAGGTGCTGTGTTCTGTTCTGACCAAGGGATCTAGGGCCAAATAGCATTACCTTAGTTTTGGACATGTTGAGGACCATTTTGTTCTCGGTGAACCACTGCTCTAGTGCCTGGAGGTCACCTTGGAGTTTGTGGCTAAGGCCTCCCAGACTGGCAGTGGACTGGTAGATGACTGCATCATCCACATACTGGACAACAGAGCTCCCACCACATTGGTTCGGTAGTTCATTGGTGAACAGTGAGAAGAGGAGGTGCCTAGTATCGACCCTTGGGGTACCCCCTTTTTTAGAGGGAGTGGCCCAGAGATGGCATCCTTCCACTTTACCCTCTGCATGCGGTTGGTCAAGTAACTCTCGAACCACTTTAGTGCATGGCTGTCAAGGCCTACGTTGCTCAGCTTAGTGAGTAGGAGATTGTGGTGGACCAGATCAAAGGCCTTGGAGAGGTCAATGAAGACCGCACCAGTAGGAGTGCACTTGTCCATGTCTCGGAGTACGTCTGTTACAAATTCGGTCAGTGCCATGTCTGTCCCATGTCTGGTTCTGAAGCCGTGTTGGGAGGATGCCAGGATTTTATGGACCCCCAAGTAGTCATGGAGTTGCCCATAGATCAGCTTGTCCTGGATTTTTGACAGGATGCATAGTAGGGAAATTGGTCTATAGTTGCCAATAGACTCCCGGCTGCTGTCCTTGAGGATCAGGACAACGTGGGGCTGTTTCCACTGTGTGGGGACGTCATCCTATATCACGGAGCGGTTGATGAGCCAGGATAGAGGTCTGGCTAGGGTCGGGGCCCCATCCTCTAGCATCTTGGGGTGAATCCTGTCAGGTCCCCCTGAGCCAGAGACTTTTAGGGTTTTAAGTTGTGATAGAACCTCCTTTGGTTTGATTAGTTGTAGATGAAAGGATGGGCATTTGAGGTCCGGGGGAACCCTTGTGTTTGGGTCAGTGATGGGGGGGGGGTAAGCCAGCCTTGTACAAGTCTAGGTTAGTAAGGTGGCTGCTTAAGGAGGTGGCAATTAAAAGGTCATCTTGAGTTAATTGTCCATTGACCTCGATGGGGCCTGTTTTGGGCTTGCCGTTCCCCTTTACCAGTTTGTTGATGTGAGCCCAGAAAAGTCTGGGGTTCCCTAGGTTATTTTTCTGAAGACGCGTAATGTACTCTTTTTTAGCCTTTTTTATGGCCAATTTGCATCGATTCCTGAGGGTTTTGTATGTCACGAGATCGCCCTGTAGGGAGGAGTGCTTGAACCTTAGCCAAGCCTTGTCACGGTCCTTCATAAGGGCTTTTAGAGGAGGGGCAATCCATTTGTAGCAGCTGCCCTCAGCACAAAGTTTTTTTTATTGGGGCAAAGAGGTTAGCTGCTGTATAAAGCGTCCTCTGGAAGAAGGTCACGGCCTCATCCAGGGTAGGGAGTCGCTTGATCGGGCTTCGGTCTAGATTTCTTAGATGATCGGAGAATTGTTTGGGTGTGTATCGGGTATAATCCCGCATGGCCAGAATACGAGGTGGCACATTGGGCACCCTATTCTTCCAGATGCAAAAGATAGGCAAGTGATCGATCAGTGCATCGGCCATGATTCCAGCAGACTGGATATTGCAGGGGTTAGTCACTAGGGCCCAGTCGAGGGTAGAGTGATTCCCTTTTTTGTGGTTCAGTCTGGTGGGTTCGGAGATTACCTGTACAAGGTTTGCATCCTGTATCAGACCTGAGAGGGACTGGGTGGAGTCCTGGGCCCAGTTCAGGTCAAAGTCACCCAATATGAGGTGTTCAGTGGCGACATGTTTAACTGTGTCCTGAAGGAATGCCTCCAGGGATTGAGGGGCATTCTTGGGTGGGTTGTATCTACATCTTATGGTGAGGTGCTTACAGTAACCCAGGGTAATGTCTACGAAGATTGACTCACTGTCAGATCTGGCATTGTGTGGCAGGATGACCTCTGCTGAACTCAGTGTATCTTTTACATAAATGAGTACCCCTCCACCTCTTTTGTCGGTCCTATCTTTCTGGTAGGAGTGGCACCCAGGGGCAGTGACCTCATGTGGGAGGATGTGAGGTTTGAGCCAGGTCTCTGACACAGCCAGGACATCTGGGTTGAAAAGATCCAGCCAGGCTTGTACTTCTTGCATCTTTGGTTGGAGGCTGCACATGTTCATATGCATGATCTGCAGGCCCTTTGAGGACAACCACAATTAGGAATGTGCAGGTACTAAAATACCTGACCACCAAAACAATCTGTGGGTACCCCAAAAGTACCTGAAAAAAAAATGGATGAAAACCGAGTAGTCTGGTCAGGTCCGGTAGTCACTACCTGACCTGTTCTACTATCCAATTACCCATCTCTGACCGTAACAAAAGTCATGTAAAGACTGTTTTTTGGGGACTATTACACTGCCTGTTAGGTGCCCTGATCCATTACTGTATATGCATGGGGGTATTGCTAAGGCAAGTATGAGAGGCACAGGCTCTCTTAGCGAGTCTGCTGCTGTTACCAAAAATGATATCCACGGTGGGCATTGCTGAAGCAGGTACAAGAGGTGCAGCTGCTGTGAGTGAGCCTGCTGCTGTTTTCAAAAATGATACCCATGGCAGGAATTGCTGAGGTAGATATGAGAGGCACAGCTGCTCTGAGTGAGCCTGCTTCTGTTTCCAAAAATGATACCCATGGCGATGGTATCTACTCGAGAGACTGAAACTCAGAATCCTGAAACTGACAGGACAGAGTTCAGTATCCCAACACATTCAGACACCTGACAGGAAGAAGCCAGTGCAGACAGGGGTATGGTAGTGGATGAGACAAACCACTACTCTACCTCTAGCCAGGTGTCAGAAGTAACTGGAAAATGCAGAAGCTGACAGAGCTGCTCCCATGGCATGGAGGTCTAACACAGTAGCAGCTTGACTAGCATGGTGTGGTAGACCAGAATTCTGTTCCCAGTCTCCACTATTTTGGTGAAACAGTGTTGTACCTCCTGTAATTTTTTTTTTTATTCCGAGGTCTGCTCCCCCTCAGAGCTGGTTATTTAAGTTATAGGGGGGTGCGGGGAGAAGAGCCCCACGCATTACATTTAAGTGCCTTGCAGTATTCTGAAATTCAGTCTCCCAAACTCGGTCTTGTAGTGTTTGGGATACTGAATTTCAATCTTTCAAAATATATCCATGGTGAGCATTGCTGAGGCAGGTATGAGAGGTGCAGCTGCTATGAGTGAGCCTGCTGCTGTTTCAGAAAATTATACCCATGGCAGGCATTTCTGAGGTAGGTACGAGAGGTGCAGCTGCTTTGATTGACCCTGCAGCTGTCTTTAAAAAATTATACTCATGGTGGGAATCAAGTAAAATTATATAATATAAACTGATGACTGATAAAAGAAAACTAAGAGTAGTACTAGTGTGACACATCTGGCTGGCATGGTGGCAGTGGTGACGGTTCCATTTTTTTCATACATGGCCTAGTAATCATATTTAGTATCACTGTTTGCAGGCTGTTCTTCATTTTCAGGGTCAGACTCACTTAAATCATTGTTTGTGATAATTGGGAAATTGTCAGCATTCATTCTGAGAAATGTAAGCCGTTCCACATTTGCAAGACTTAGCAGTGTTCTGTGGTCAGTAACTATTCCTCCAGATGTACTAAATATGTGTTCTGAATATACGCTTCAAGGTGGACAACTGAGGTACATTATTGCAAGATTTACTAGATCTGGCCATATTGTTCTCTTTTGTTTCCAATAGAATAATGGATCTTCCTCGAGACAAATCACAGTATTGTTTGAAAAGTACTCCAGGATCATTGTGCTATGCGTGATGGTTACCGGTCTGGCAAATGAACTTGCTGCACTTTCTTTAAAGGATACCAGTCCATGTTATTACTGGTGATTCAGAAGTGATTTGCCTTTCTGACCCTAAACATAGGATGCCCAAGAAATAGCTGTACATGTCCTTTCCCTCGCTGATGACACTGCTGACTATGAAGAATTGATAGATGTGCTATTTTCTGTGCCAGAGGCACACTGTGATGGTTCAGCAGGGCTTGACTGCCGTACATTAGTTAATGGCATTTGTAGGGCAATGTCAGATTTAGTTAGCAGAAGATCTCTCCTGTACTCAGTGTCTTCCCCTGCAGGAAAGATGGCTTCAATGTTCCACTTGACATGGTGACCTAGCAATGTAGCCAACACATAGGTGTCATTACTAAACATGGCATTTATTCTCTGATCAGTCAACAGTATGAGACTCAAGTCATCTGCCAGTATAACAGCAATGGCATTGTCTTTTTACTGAAAGTCTTACTTTATGTTGTCAAGGAAAATGTGAAGAAATCTGAGTTGAGGAAGAATTTGACTCAGAGTTGCACTGTCTGCACTGACATCATGTGTGGCAGCCATGAGTGACTCAAATAGTGTGATCAAAGATTCCAGTAGAGTCCATCTGCTGGAACTGAATGTGATGTCTACTTTACCTATTTGATTCTGCATGGTGTAGACATGTATAGTTTTTTTCTGTTCAAGAAGCATTTCCAACATGTAACATGTTGAATTCTAGCAGGCTGGAACTTCCTGCTTTAATGTATGCAAGGGTAAATTGTTTGACCTCTGCAGCCCCTTCAGGATTTTTTGAGCTTTCACAGAGTGGCTGAAATGCCCACAAATTTTCCTAGCTAGACCTAACAGTTGTCAGCATTTCTGTATCCATTTAAGAAACCATGGATGAGAAGATTTAAACAATCTGCAAAACAATGTATGTGCTGGTAGCTGCCATCTCTAACAGCCTTGACTATGTTTGCACATGGATTTTATTCATAAAGTGCTCAACCATGGTCACCTTGCAGGGTCTATCTATATAGATCTTACAAAGGCTTTTGACATGGTCAATCACTCCCTACTGCTCCTTACCCTACCCTCCCTAGGACTCTTCAACGATGTTACCTCCTGGTTCAGTAGTTATCTAAGTGGCAAAACTCAACGTGTGAAAATTTCAGACTCACTCTCTAGTAGCTGCCTCGTGCAATCCGGTGTTCCACAGGGATCAATCCTTAGTCCCCTACTATATAGCCTCTACTTCAATACCCTTCCCCTAGCTTTCCTCTGTAATCTTCTCCTGTATGCTTGCAATGCTGTGATTTACTCCAGCCAGCATGATCCTGCATCCCTCACCAGTGACCTGCAATGCAGTTTTACCCCCGTTGAAGCCTGGTTCACTGAGCAGAGATTAATTAAGAGCATTTGCATTTGTGGCCCCCACCTTGTGGAATTCTCTACCTCATCAGGTTCCTGACTGCCTGACTGTGGAGAGCTTTAAAACAGCACTAAAGACATTTTTATTTAATCAAGCATTCTCTACCACCTGAATATGATCTGATTTATATTGTCACTGAATTTTAATCCATTTATAGTTTTAATATTTATTAGTTCAATTATTGTAAAGCACTTTGATACTTTGAACTGAGCTATATAAATAAAGATTATTATTATTATAAAAATACCAAAATGATGGTCTTTGCTGGATCTCATAACAAGTTTAAAAGAGGCCAGCTACCCATCTCCAACAATATTGGTACTGTACTTGAGCAGGTTACTAGCTTTAGGTACCTGGGCATCACCCTGGACAGTACTCTCTCCTATCAAGAGCACAGTACTAACATCTCTAAAACTGCTAACATCAGACTAGGCCTCCATTACAGAAAGTGGCACTGTATGACCCAAGAGACACTACGGCTCACAGTGACTAGCTCCATACTGTCTATCATTGACTATGGCATTGTATTTTATGGCACTGCCTCTACCACTGCTCTCAGAAAGTTAGGGGTTACTCTTATCAAAGCCTGCAGGTTAGTTACTGGTCCTAGCGGGGACACGCACACCTGCAACCAGTGTGTGCAGACCAATTGACTCAACCTCCAGAGCAGAATCACTTATCAAACCTGTCTTACTACCAAAATCTCATCTTAGGGTTAGCCCCCCCACCCAGCAGCTCCTTACTATGGCCCTGTCTAACTCACGCTCAATGAGGAGGGCACCCAATCTAACTTTTCAGGTACCATTATGCTGGACATCCCAAGGACAAAGAGCATTTATGTATAAAATGTCCAGCTGGTTTAACAACCTCCCCACACACATTCAAGCAACTCCCAAAATTGGGCCTTTCAAAAACTGTCTTCAACAGCACCTAGTCAACTGTAGCAGCTGCGACTGTCACACTTAATTGGTGGTCTCCTGCTTATACCTATCCAACCATTGTACTGAAATGCTTCCCTTGGGCTGCCTTTCTGTGTCACCACTGAGTCCACGGTCATTCCACAACACTTCCCACACTATTTTTTCTGGAAAATTACCACTATTTACCGCTGTTTAATAACAACCTCTTCAAATGCATTCCCTACTTTCTTTCCTCCCCCAGCTATATGGCCTGTTTACCCCCTTATTACTCATCGCTATCCTTGTCTGTCTCCAATTGGCTTTCTCTACTTGTACACCTGCCCACCAGCTTCTGGTTTCCTTTTAACCCTAGCACGTAATATCAGTTTTATTATATATTGTATATATTAGTTTTATCTTCAAGTGTCCTGTGTTTATTGTACCTCACCCAGCCTACTTACTTGTACCCAATGTATTTGTAACCAATGTATTCATGTCCATCCTATGTACAACTTCCTTTTTGATGTTGGGCCTTTGTAAAAGAGCCACTGGCTCAAAGGTATTAATTCAGAGACTCAAATAAAATAAAAATAAAAATGTTGGCACCATTATCTGATATTATGAACCATGGAGATAAGGAATACAGAGTAAGCCATTTCTGGAATTGATTTTGCAGCCCTTGCAAAATATTCACAGCAGTGTAGTTTTCTTCAAAAGTGGTGACACATAATACAGACTGCTTCCTACTACTTACGGTAGAGTGGAAATTATTACTTTTCCTTACATGTCGGATGCTTGCAGGTAAATGTTGATGCCCTCACAACACTTCCTTTTAATGTTAGTTAACAAGAGTGAAGACATATTTTTAATTTGGGGGGGATTGCACTTTTCACACCTTTTTCACGTGGAGTACTACTGTGGGATTGTTCAGTGCTTGATGGTATCAGAAGAAAACAATCTATGTTTGTCTTGGAAGACTGAACGGACACATCAAGGGATTCAGTGTCAGCTTCTGCTACCAGTTCATTGTCACTATGGTCAACCCCACCAGCACCTCCACTACCACTATACCAACCACACTGTCCCTTGACCTGCCCCACTCAATTGAGTGTTTTGCCTTTGCATGTCATATCATTACTGATGTTCCAAAATACCCAGTCTGCCACCACGACTGACGCTCTTTTTGCACAGATGGCATACAGCTCGAGAGTTGTCTGCAGGGTCAATATAAAATAAATTCCGCACAAAAGATGTATCCTTTGTGCTTTGTACTATGGTGCCTGGCACTATTTCTTGTACAGTCAAGGGACCTAGAGGAAACCCTATACTGCCATTTCTTTGTTCACATGAATTTTTCACATTCATGGTCATTTTCTTATTCTTACTGTTAGCATAAGATTTTTTTTCTGCACTTGCCTCTCCTGCCTCACAGTGGCATCCTCTCCAACCCCCTCATCAAAACTAGTACCAACCTCATTGCCCCAAGATTCAGATGAACTGGAAGTGCCATCATCCTCAGGTAGGACATAGCCTGAGCTATTCCATTCCCAGTCCCCACTATCACCACCATCTTTATTAGCATTCACTGCCTCAGTGTCTGAGGTTATATTAGAGGAGGATGCCTCCCCCTCCTTGCATGCTATTTCAGCAGCTGGAAGTCTCCTGGCACATGTGGCAAAATGTTCAGTACCTCTACGAGTAACTCCTGTCAGTTCTTTCTGAAACTCTACTATCATTTCATTGGTAACATGCTTTTTTGGTTCAGGAGGACATTTAGTGCTTGTCCTTGTGATGTTATTGTTATTATTGTCACTATGTTCTTCATTAGTGCTAAGATTCATATTGTCCGCATCATTTTCAGTTGCATGTGCACCAGCACTGTACTTCTTTTTAATAGGCTTAGTGTGGGAAATACGAGACATAGTAGACAGAGTTGTGGCTTTCTCTATTACACAGAGAGATGTCACACACAGTGTAGTTATGACAGGGCTCAGGGCAACTAAAAGGCTAACAGACAGTGTAATATAGCCCAAATAGCGTTTGCTATACTGCGGAGAGACACACAGCAGCTATGTCACAGATAAGGCTCAAGGCACCTAACAGACAATGTGTAATACAGCCTAAATGGCTTTCACTAAGTAGCAGAGAGACACAGAGCAGTTATGTCACAGACAGGGATTGGGGCACCTAACAGACAGTGTGTAATGCAGCCTAAATGGCTTTCACTATGCTGCAGAGAGATACAGAGTAGCTGTGTCACAGATAGGGCTCAGGATACCTAACAGACAGTGTGTGATACAGCCTAAATGGCTTGCACTATACTGCAGGGAGACACAAAGTAGCTATATCACAGACAGGGCTCAAGTCACGTAACAGACAATGTGTGATACAGCCTAAATGGCTTTCATTATACTGCAGAGTCACAGAGTAGCTATGTCACAGAAAGGGCTTGAGGCACTTAAAAGAAAACTTCACCCTCATATCATTTAAATTTTATTTGTTTCCATGTCAACAGACAACTCCTTTCCTGTAGCTGTTAGGGCTATGTGTGTTAGGTTTAGTTTGTTTTCACTACTCATTGTAGCCCCCTGAGACGGCCCTGGGAGTCTCCATTTCGTTGTTGTTGAAATCTCAGTGTTCATGAGAATTGCATTAGTATATGAGAACATGATATCAGATCACCATGTATCTATATGCTGAAAGAACAAATACCCTTCAAAAACTCTCTGGAAACTTATAAACTGAATGCAGTTTAAAGGGAAAAAAACTACATTATAAATCAGATAGTTTGCAAAGCTCACTGAAGGTAAATGTGGTATTTCACACTTTTTTGCAGTTTGTTTCTAATTAAGCAGAAAGGCATACTGTGGAGTTTTAAGGATGATTACGCATCATGTTCTCATATGCTAATGCAGCTCTCAGAGACAATGAAATTTTAACAACCACAAAATGGAGCATCCCAAAACAGTAACAGGGCCTAGTATGAACTGTAAAAACTGACTAAAGCATTTGCTTACATCCTTAACAGTTACATGAAAATAGTGGTCTATTGACATGGAAACAAATAACATTTAGAAGATATGAGGGTGTAGTTTTCCTTTAACAGACAGTGTGATATAGCTAGATAGATATTTAATTTATAAAGCACCAATTTCAATAGACTCTGGGTGCTATACAAAACAGTTCAATAACAAAATACATATAAAAAGCAGCTCAACACAAACTTAAAATTCTATCCATCCCATTAAAACAAAATCAATCATTAAAAGCCTGCTTGAACAGATACATTTTTAGTGCCTTTTTAAAGGCTTCTACCAAGGGGGTCTCCCTTAAATAACCAGGAAAGGAGTTCCACAGAGTGGGTGCAGCCACCAAAAATGCCCTATCCCCAAAATGCCACAACCTCACTCTGGGAACTCCAAGGAGGCCTCCCCCGGCAGAACGGAGTGCCTAGGGTGGACGGTAGGGGGCAAGAAGATCTTGCAGATAGACAGGTCCCAGTTCATGTAGGGATTTATAGGTCAGGAGCCCTATCTTGAAGACAGTCCTCCACCTGACTGGCAGCCAGTGCAGTCCACGGAGGACCGGGGTAATATTATCACTCTGTCTCACCCCAGTCAATAATCTTGCAACCGCATTCTGCACCAGCTGCAGCCCATGGAGGTTGCCCCAGATAACCCTAGGTACAGGGCGTTACAAGCCTGGAAGTGACAAAAGCATGTACAAGCATGGACAGATCCTCTGGCAGGATCAGGGCTCGAATTCGTGCAATGTTCCTTAGATGATAAAAACCACTCCTGACGATGACCAACACCTGAGCATCAAGCGTTAAACCATTGTCCAGGATCACACTCAAATCCTTCACCTGTCTAGACAGAGAAAGGGGAACACCCCCCCAACACAAGGTCAGGTGGTAACCCCTCACAACGCCCTCTGCCCTGATGAGCTGGATCCACAACAAGTACCTCTGTCTTGTCTGGGTTGAGCTTAAACCAGTTTTGAGTCAGCCTAAATGGCTTTTGCTATGCTGCAGAAAGACACAGAGTATATATGTCACAGACAGGGCTTGGAGCACCTAAGAGACAGTGTGTGATGCAGCCTAAATGGTTTTCATTGTACTGCAGAGAGACACAGGGTAACTATGTCACAGACAGGGCTCAGGGCACTTTACAGACAGTGTGTGATATAGCTTAAATGGCTTTCACTATGCTGCAGACAGACATAGAGTAGTTATGTCACAGACAGCTTTGGGGCACATAACAGACAGTATGTGATACAGCCTAAATGGCTTTCACTGTACTGTAGAGCGACACAGAGTAGCTACTGTATGTCACAGACAGAGCTCAGGGCACCTACTGACAGTGTGTGTCTATATACAGCCTAAATGGCTTTCACATACTGCAGAGACACACAAAGTTGCTACAGTATGTCACAAACAGGACTCAGGGCACCAACAACAGACAGTGTAATACAGCCTATGTAGGAAAGTGTATGGTGTCCCATACACAACAAGGCTATTCTTCACCCGAGTATTTTCTATGATGGCTGATGACCTCGAGAGCGATGCTTGAGAGGTCCCTCTGCTGTCATAGAAAACATGAGGTTGAAGAGTAGCCAAGTTGTGTTCAGGATGCCATGCACTGTTCTATATAGTGTATGGTGCCCAAAAAACAGGTTCACTTACAGTTAGGGGTTGGAGAACCTCAAAAGGTTCTGAGGTGCTAAAAGGTCCTGATAAGCAAAAAAAGGTTGGAATGCTTATCCAAACCTTATCTGAACCTTATATAACCTTCATGGTTTTATGGTAACTGTATGTGAAAAAATCATTTTAAACAGCTTTTAATCAACACATCTATAGAAAAAAGCAATTAAACCACTATTTAGTAGTATTAAACAGCATGAGTGCTGAAATAAGATGAGGAGTGAATGATGTGACTGTGGATGTACCTACTGGAGGATGGTGTTGATTTGGCTCAAAGGCAGGCAAGTCCCAAATCTCTTATTTTTTTTAACCAGTATCCCTAGTTTGACTTTTTGTAGAAGGGAATATGTTTGGCACCACTTTTGTTTAGCAACGGCTCTCAGTATGGAACATGACATGAAGCAACATGGCAAAAAAGGACAGAGCACCAGGCAGTCCAAAAGTCACCACTTCACTATCGCTACTACCACTACTATCAGGGTGAAAAACAGAGCTAAGTAACATTTTTAAATGTTATAAATCTGGTAAAGGTGCATTTAGCTAAATGATCTCCTCAGAATGAGAAAGCGACTGTGTGTGAGAGCAGGGACTTGTCTGCCACAGTTGCTACCAGTACAATCATGTCATGTACTGGCTGTACTTCTCACCCACCTCCAGGATAACGATGATATGGTCCAAAGGTAGGCAAGTCCCAGATCTCTATTTTTTAAACCAGTCTCCTGAGCATGATGTTTTGTAGAAGGGGACAATGTGTTTAAAATGTATGTCACCAATTATGTCCAGCAATGGCTCTCGGTATGAAACACAACAGGCAGGGCATCCTGCAGAACGTGAATGCTAACAGAAGCATCATACTGGGCCAAGGCTCATGAGTAATGTGGCATAATAGCTGGGTGTCCTGATTCATGATGAAAACGAAGAAAAAAAAATAACAAAAAAACAGGATTGCACCAAAAAAAGTTGAAGTGATGTGATTCGTGATGACTGTGAATGTGATTCATTGTGACGTGATTCGTGATGACCCTGAACATGATTCCTCGTGACATGACAATGTTCGGTCTGAGATTATATCTACTGGATTAACTACAGCTGACTTGTGAGGACAAAGATTAGACTCCATCTGCTAATAGGGCATCCTGCAGGATGTGAACAGTAACAGAGGCATTGTACTGAGCCAAGGTTCATGAGTGATGTGACACGATAACTGGATGTCTTGATTCGTGATGAAACCAAAGATTGAAAAAACAGAAGTGTTGCCCCCCAAAAAGTTGAAGCTGTGTCATTCCTGATGACTGTGAAGAACATGATTCATTGTGACGTGATGTGAGTCACAAACTTAGCACTGGCAGCGCTTCTCAGATCACCAGAAACTGGATGGAACTGAGCTTCCACAAACAATTGCCATTGAAAATTTGAAATACCTATGGCTGTACTTCCCTGGTGACAGATAAATGACTACTTGGGGAGGTCACGCAGACAGTGTACAACAAGTGGCACTGGTGCACTGACAACTAGCTGGCAGATTTTATTACACACACACACACACACACACACACACACACACACACACACACACAAAGAATTTATATTTCACACACAACCTACGCTAAGGGCGATGCTGCAGGCACTGCTGCTACCCACACAGATTAGGGGATGCTGACTGGCCTAACCCTCTCTGACAGAGTACTTTTTCTCTTCAAGGATTTTTTTCTTACTAATTCCACTTGATGTGATGGAATGCCCTGCCCACAGAGCTAAAGTTTATACCCCACTGAGCAAGCACAGGGAGGAAGATGACAGATGACTGACTTCTTGGGGGGGTCACACAGTATGCAACAAGGGGCACTGGTGCACTGATGACTATCTGGCAGATTTTATTTCACACACACACACACACACACACACACACACACACCACCTATGCTAAGGGCGATGCTGAAGGCACTGCTGCTACCCACACAGATTCGGGGACCCTGCCTGGCCTAACCTTCTCTGACACAGTTTTTCGCTTCAAGGATTTTTTTTTAAATTTATTCCACGTGATGTGATGGAATGCTCTGCCCACTGGCCAAAGCTTATACCCCGCTGAGCGAGCACAGGGAGGAAGATGACAGATGACTGACTTCTTGGGGGGAGGTTGTCACACAGTATGCACCAAGTGGCACTGGTGCACTCACAACTATCTGGAAGATTTTATTACACACACACACACACACACACACACACAAAGAATTTATATTTCACACACAATCTACATTAAGGGCGATGCTGCAGGCACTGCTGCTACCCACACAGATTAGGGGACGCTGACTGGCCTAACCCTCTCTGACAGAGTACTTTTTACCTTCAAGGATTTTTTTCTTATTAATTCCACTTGATGTGATGGAATGCCCTGCCCACAGAGCTAAAGTTTATACCCTACTGAGCAAGCACAGGGAGGAAGATGACAGATGACTGACTTCTTGGGGGGGAGGTTGTCACACAGTATGCACCAAGTGGCACTGGTGCACTCACAACTATCTGGAAGATTTTATTACACACACACAATTATTTCACATACACCACCTACGCTAAGGGTGATGCTGCAGGCGCTGCTGCTACCCACACAGATTTGGGGACCCTGCCTGGCCTAACCCTCTCTGATACAGTACTTTTTCCCCTCCAAGGATTTTTTTCTTATTTATTCCACATGATGTAACATAATGCCCTGCCCACTGAGTCAAAGCTTATACCCCACTGAGCGAGCACAGGGAGGAAGATGACAGATGACTGACTTCTTGAGGGAGGGGGTCCACTCAGTATTTAAGAAGTGTCACTGGTGCACTGATGACTGGCTGGCAGATTTTATTTCACACACAGAATTTATTTCACACACCACCTACACTAAGGGTGATGCTGCAGGCACTACTCCTAGTATACCCACAGAGATTCTGGGGAACTGTGGCTGGCCTAACCCTCTCTGACACACTACTTTTCCCCTTCAATGATTTTTTTATTTTTTTATTTTATTCCACGTTATGCAATGGAATGCCCTGTCCACTGAGTCAAAGCTTATATCCCACTGAGCGAGCACAGGGAGGAAGATAACAGATGACTGACTTCTTGGTGGGGGGGCACACAGACAGCATGCAAAAATTGGCACTAGTGCACTGACGACTGGCTGGCAGATTTTATTTCACACACAGAATTTATTTCACACATCGTCTGTGCTAAGGACGATGCTGCAGGTACTGCTGCTAGTATACCCACAGAGATTCTGGGGGACCCTGCCTGGCCTAACACTCTCTGACACAGTACTTTTCCCTTTCAAAGATTTTTATTTTTTTTATTTTGTTCCACATGATGTGATGGAATGCCCTGCCCACTGAGTCAAAGCTTATATCCCACTGAGTGAGCACAGGGAGGAAGATGACAGATGACTGACTTCTTGGGGGGGAGGCACACAGATAGTATACAAGAAGTGGCACTGGTGCACTGACGGCTGGCTGGCGGATTTTATTTCACACACAGAATCTATTTCACACACCACCTACACTAAGGGCGATGCTGCAGGCACTACTGCTAGTATACCTACGGAGATTCTGTAGAACCCTGCCTGGCCTAACCCTCTCTGACACAGTACTTTTCCCCTTCAAGAATTTTTTTTTATTTTATTCCACATGATGTGACAGAATTCCCTACCCACCAAGTCAAAGCTTATTCCCTGCTGAGCAAGCACAGGGAGGAAGATGACAGATGATTGACTTCTTGGGGGGAGGGTCACACAGAAAGTCTGCTAGAAGTGGCACTGGTGCACTGATGACTGGCTGGTAGATTTTATTTCACACACCACCTACACTAAGGGAGATGTTGCAGGCACTGCTGCTACTATACCCACAGAGATTCTGGGGGACCCTGCTTGGCCTAACCCTCTCTGACACGGGAGGGGGGGTCACACAGACAGAATGCAAGAAGTGGCACTAGTGCACTCATGACTGCCTGGCAGATTGTATTCATACACATAGCACTCTAGTTCTCCTCAGTCTCCAAGTTCAACATTGGCTCATGTCATTATTCACGCTCCCCTGTCCAAGTCTCCTCTCCCATAACATAGTACTCCCCAGTCCCCACCTCAATCCTCAACTCCCGATTCCCACACCCAGTCCTTGCTGGCTAAATCCCCTCCCGAGTCTCTGACTCCCAGTCCTGACTCCCCACCCCCAACTTCCCCAAGTTTTCTAATTCACTTTTTTTATATGTAAAAAATTAAATTCTTCTTTCATTTTTTTTTTTAAGAATCAACTTCTTCTCTTGCCCAAGGGGCAAAAAACACAAGCAGCAGAAGCACAGTAACAGAATGCACACGGAGCAGCCTACAGAAGCTGCTGCTCCTTCATCCTGATTCCTCTATGTAGCTCTAAGGTGGATCACGTGGGTTGCTAGAGCAGCCAGCTAATCAGGTGCCACATTATAGAGATGGACAGCTCGGCCATCCAATGAGGGATCAGATTCTTGTCTCTGGTCCCTTCTGTGGGTTCTTCCTGCTCTGGCACTTCTCACGCTGCAGTTCCTGCAATAGGAGCCATCAGAACCTATCTGAACAGCCGGAAGTGTTCAGAATCTGTTAGTTTATGAACACTTCGGCATGTTCGGGTCAGTTCGTATTTTCAACCAACCGGTTCACCCATCCCTACTTATGATTTGTTGTGAGTATTTGCCGTCAGAGACCCATACTCCTTGTCTCTCCAGCCCACCATCCAGCTCATGCACATGATTCACCAACTGCCCCCTCTTCTATGAACAGCGCTAGTGGGGGTGGTTGCATTGTGACGTAGCTACTAATGCAGAAACAAGTCATTCTGCGTTAGTAGCTACATCACTACTACAGCAGAATGACTTTTTACAGTGTATGGAAGTCAATACACAATGACATTCCACCATACACTATTAGTGGCTTCACTATACCGCAGAGAGACACAGTGTATATGTCACAGACAGAGCTCAGGGCACCAACAACAGACAGTGTTTAAAACAGCCTAAATGGCTTCACTATGCTGCAGAGAAACACAGAGCATATGTCACAAACAGGGCTCAGGGCACCAACAAGCAGTGTGTAATACAGCCTAAATGGCTTCAATATATTGCAAAGGGACACAGAGTATATATCACAGACAGTGCTCAGGGCACCTAAAAACAGCTTGTATACAGCCTAAATGGCTTTCACAGCTACTGTCAGCAGCAACGAGTGCATTCCCCACACCCTTTCTCCTTTCCTGAGCGCCGCTGCACTTAGTGACCCCTGCCCCAATTATTCCCCCTTTCTTCAGTCCCCGACCCTTGCTCCCTCTTCCTTTCTGGCCAAAAGTTGTGCTTTAACTTTTTCTTTTTTTTAGTTTTTGTCACTTTTTGCCATGGTTGCAGTGAGTGCTGAATCTTGCTCCCTCTCCTACCAAGCTCCAGAGCTAGTCTACATGCTCACACAGCAGAGAGGGAGCTCAGACACTACCATTGACCAATTAGATTGTCAGGCTGGTGTCATGTGCTCCTGTCTGCTGTGGGGACCCCACAGCCCACAGGCTGCCTGTAATGCCCGATTAGAGATTGGGAAGAGTTACAGGACCCCACAGACTGTCTGAAAATGCCTTTTTTTTAAATTACTTGTTACTCACCCCATTATCCATGTCCACAGTACTTGACACACGAAGTACACTGTTAGGTCGGGTAGGGTAGTAAATTACCTGAACTACCCTATCCAACCAAAAAGCACTAATACTCAACGTACCTGCTCCAGCTACCTACCTGATGGGTAGTCCATGCCTAGCCCCTTTTCCCGCTGCACACACCACCTCTGCTGCCCTATCAAATAACACATATGACATGTATGCAAAAATTGGGTCAATGTAATCACCGATCAAATCTCTGTCTCTGGATATGATGGGAGATTAATCAACCTAAATTGCCCCGGTGTTTTGGGGCTGGGTGTCGGTGATACCTACAGGAATGGTGAAGGTGGTGAGGAAAAGGGGCCACTGATCCTACCTGTTCTTAATTCCTTGGCTAACTTCTCCCTGACGAGGTCTGGGGGCTCACTGGCAGACTAAATTCTCTGCCTCATACTATTGATGAGGGCACTCATATGGAATTCAAAAACCTACCGTGAACCCTTCTGCCAAGTATCATGTAACCACCTGCTCCAGGTATGACAGCAGACACAGCCTAATTTTTTCCCCTCTTATTGATAATGGCAAGTCTTGGGCTACTTCCAAAATGCCCAAGCGTTGGCACTGCCTGGTTTACACTGAGCAAACTGATACTGTCACTCACAGGCAATGCACTCATGCTTAAATCTCTATTGTTCCATTTTACAAACCCCTTGGTTGTAAAAGTAACCACACCCTGCCCCCAAACCACCCTGGGCTGCCAATCCTGGCACCCATCACTTTGGAGAAGTGCCCTCCTGACAGGAAAATCACTATCTTTGTACAGCATGTCACCCCCAAGCTCAGTGGCACACAGCAGTGTCATGTCCAACACACAGGTCAGCCTGGTTCCATTGCTGGAACTCCTTATCATGTTCCAACTACCCGTATCCCAGTTTTTGGCATGCATGTGCATGATTTTGCTGTAATAATTCCAGAGACCATAAGCTTTCTTTTGAGCCACCTGCTGAATGGTCTCTGAAAATATAATAATGCCACCATCCAATTCTCCCACATGCAATGCATCTGGGCCTGCCACTTCACTCTACACAATCATCCCAAAATCTGGGACTGCACCTTCTCCTTGAGGTGAGAACCAATGGGCTCCCCCAGGCTTATGAAACTGGCCATTGTAAGGGGTGGCATCAGTTATGACACACCTGACAGGCCCAGGGCCTCGATGCCAGCCACAACCCAACACCCAAAACTGGAGGCACAGCTGGGGGCTCAGGCTAGACCACCACCAGCTGGCTCACCAGTTCAGGCACCTGCCCCATGCCCCCAGGGATGGGTCACATGATCAGCTGTGGCACAAGGGGAAGCAATAGGCTCAGCTAACTGCTCTACAGGGGCAACTGGTCCCTTTGGTTGCACCAACGTGCCATGACCATCTCATGCACTTCCTTCCAGGGACCTCAGAAGTCTGTCAAGCCATTGCTCCAATGCTGTGCCCCACTGCTGTATAAAGCATGAGATATTTTCCCCCAGTGGCAACAGGCCTTACCTTGCCTGGGCTTCTGAGCCACTCTCCCTCCCCCCTTGGAGGAGGGGCCGGGACTGGAGCCGCTTCAGCAACCTCCTGTTCTGGTGAGCCACTCAGCATGACTCTCACTGGTAATGGCCTGACCTGGCCAACCTACTGAGTCACTGGGCTGTCTGGCAGGGTGGAGTCACCTACCCTGCTGCTCCTGGACCTCTTTGGCACAGGCTCCTCCCCTGGGTTTCCTCCATCCAAAGTTTTTTGCAGCACAGTCCTCATCTGGTCAGTACTCCATTCCTCATAATTTAACCTACCTTGTGCCATGCTGGGTATTGCTACTGGTGCCCTCCACTGGCTTATGAGCTTCTTGGCCACCAGCTTCCTGGCTGTCAATTTCTTGATCTGTGGCTTCTTGGTCCATTGCTGCTGCCTTGCAAGGTCCTCTTCTTTCCTTTTGCCATGGGTGCAAGTGGCAGCAGTCCAGTCTCCCATCCATTTGCCCCCCCCAGCAGGGACTGGCCCCCCCCTCAGAAGAGGTAGGTGGAGCCTGAAGCCCCTATGGCCCCTCCTGCTGGATTGCCAAACACCCTACTCAAGTTCTGGAAACAAGCCTCCCACTAGGCCTTGGCTGTGGATTGCACAAGTGCTACCAACTGCTTCTCAAACTCCATTTTACCCCTCTTCTCCACCACCTTGCCTCTGGCCAACACCATGCCCAATTGAAGTGCTGTTAAGATATAAGAACACAGACAATCTGGCCCTGTTCACAGTATCACATGTGATCCCTGGTCTCCACTGTGCAGAAACCTCAGAGTAGTCAAATATGTTCATTTACTGATGTAACTTCCATGCCTTCCTCTTTGCCCCCTTTTTTAAATTGTACCTAGGATCACCAGGGGAGGGCCTTGTCACAGCTGACCAACTTTTTTCAAAACTCCCCCCACTGCAGTGCACAAAGTCTGGAATTATGCCTGCTCCTCCATTTCATCCTGCCACTGTGTGCCCCATGCTTTGCATGTCACACTAACAGTCAACTGATCAGTTAGGGTCTTTTTTTTCTAATCCTTATTTAGTTATCCCATCCATCATGCTATGCCTACCAGGCGATGCCCCACAGCTCCTTCCCTGGTCCCGCCCCTCATAACACTCTTATTGTTAGAATGTGGCTTCCCCCGCTTGGCAAGGCTGAATCATTGTGTGTTAAATAGCAGCCTGAGCATGTGCCGCACAGGCCGCACCAAGTTCAAAAAGGCTAAATCACCATGCATAAAATGTCAATCCATGCATGCTTACTGTGGGCTGCACTGTGCTCAAGATGGTGGCCCATTCATGTGTACCACGGACCCTGCAGCTTGTTACCGATTTCCAGCATGCCTCTCATGTAACTAACTACGCTCCCACCCGCCCAGCAAGCTCAGCTACCTTCCTTACAGATCTCATTTCCCTTGACTTTAATAACAGAGTTAGCTCATGAAACATCATCACTATAGCTCTCCTGATGAACCTGGCCCACCTGGCATCTGATGAGGGACCTGAGAGGTCTCAAAAGCATGTGTAAAAATTCTTTGGTTAGTCTAATAAAAAGGTATTATCACAAAAAAAGGTGTACTGGATATTCCCCAGACTAATACACCACCACTGACCTACAACTATCCATACCCCAGACCAGGACCAAACTCGAGGAGTCAGCTTTTGCTGTTGCTGCCCCTAAACTGTGGAATAACATACCTGCTAATATAAGATAATGTGCTGTCACCTGTACTTTCCAGAGTCAATACCACTCACATCTGCTCCAACTAGCAGTATGCTCTTGTCCCTAGCCCTGTCCTTCACATTGCTAGTCACTGTTACCTGATACCACAGCACTTGTCACTTTGTACTCCTGTTAGTTTGTCTGTACCTGTGAGTTTCACTGCTAACCCCCCTCCCCCGCTTCTTACTTTATTTAGTACTGCCTGGTTTACTTTGTTTGCTCTGATCTCTCTGATGCTCAATTTATTATCATGTGCTGTGTTTGTTTCTACTAAGTTTTATTACATACTCTAATGTTATAGGACTGCTCCTCTATTTTGTATCATCTAATTTGGTTTGTACTTTCCTGGGTCTTGCCTGAAAACAGGCAAATGTTTGTCCAGTGCACTTTACCTGGTAAACAAAAACTAACTAAATAAATAAATAAACAACTACAGCTCTCATTACCTTTGCACTACAACTATTCTGATTTCCCAGTAATTATTTGTACAAAAAATCTTTGGGGAAACACAGAAACATAGACTTTGATGGCAGATAAGGACTGCTTGGCCCACCCAGTTTGCCCATTTCCCTACCTACTGTGTTTGATAAGCTGCAGATCCTAGTTAACCAACAGCCTACTTCTTCCTACCCCCATCAGAATTGCTTTATGTCTGTCCCATGCATTCTTGAATTCCCCCAATGTTTTTGACCCTATGACCTCGTCAGAAAGGCCATTCCATGCATCCACCACCCTCTCTGTGAAAAACTACTTTGTCACATTGCCCCTGAGCCATCCCCCATCGGCCTTTAAATTGTGCCTCCTTGTTCTTGCACATCTCTTTTTCTGAAATATGCTACCCTCTTGGACTGTGTTGATTCCCTTGAGGTACTTGTAAGTTTTTATCATGTCCTCCCTCTCCCTCCTTTCCTCGAGGGTATACATATTAAGCTCCTTTAGTCTCTCTTCGTATGGCTTCTGGCGCAAACCCTGCATCATTTTAGTTGCCCTCCTCTGGACTGCCTCCATCCTGTCTATGTCCTTGTGGAGATGGAGTCTCCAGAACTGCACGTAGCACTCCAAATGGGATCTCATCAACTGTCTGTACAGAGGTATAACAACTTCCTGTTTTCTACTGGAGATGCCTCTCCCTATCCATCCCAGTATCCTGCCAGCCACTTGCCTACCTGGTAGTCTTCTGATATGACAACCCCTAGGTCCCTTTCCATTTTTGTTGTTGTTAGTAGCCCTCTGCCCCCATTGTGTACTCTTCCCCTGGGTTTTTGTTTCTCAGGTGCATTACTTTGCACTTCTTTGCATTGAATCTAAGCTGCCATACTTTTGACCATTCCTCCAATCTTGCCAAGTTCCTACTTATCCTTTCCACCCCCGTGAATCAACTCTGTTGCAGATCTTTGTGTCTTCTGCAAAGAGGCATACTTTTCCTTCCAATCCCTCCACAATGTCACTTATAAAGACATTAAAAAGGACTGGTCCCAGTACTGAACCATGCAGTACCCCACTAGTAATCCCCCTTTCTTCAGAGTGGACTCCATTTACTATTACCTTCAGTGTCCTGTTGTCCAGCAAATTTATTACCCAGGCTACCACACTGGGACTCACTCCCAGGCTGGCTAAGTTGTTTATTAATCTTTTGTGTGGGATAGTGTCAAATGCCTTGCTAAAGACTAGGTAAGCCATGTCCACAGCCCCTCCCTGGTCTACTACTTTGGTCACCCAGTCAAAGAAATCTATTAGGTTTGTCTAACTTGACCTTCCTGCTGTGAATCCATGCTGCCTTGGGTCCTGTGCCCCACTGGCCTCTAGGTACTCAACAGTTAATTATTTCAGAAGTGATAGCATCATTTTCCCTTCCACTGAAGTAAAACTAGCAGGTCTGTAGTTTTCTTCATCTGCTTTGCTCTCACTTTTGTAGGAAACAAGAGGCCAAAGCATGACTGCCATATCCAAGGTAATGGTTCCCTGAGGCGCATGTAAAATGGCCACCATGCTGCCACTCATGCACATGTGCCAGAACCACCACTCAGCCGCTCCAGCCAACTGCAGTGAGTTTAACATCACAACATGCCCACCAGATTTGACACCACCATGCAGCCCACCATACAAAGGCCACTTTGCTGCTGGAAAAATGGTGCACAATCAATGACCTTCCACCAAAACTGAGTCATCTTGGTCTTGCAAAACTGAGGCCCTACCTGGTTGGCACAACTCTGTTCCACCATGTGGGACACTCCACCTCTCTTTTTGGTGCCTGCCAGGTCCCATTCCTGTTTGATCTCTAGAAAGCAGCCCTGCTCTGACCCCAGCCTGCCACCATTGCAGCTTGTGACTTTGGTAGAGTCCTGTAGGTTGACCAGCAACCCCCTTCTGCTGCTACTGTCAGACTGCTGCCCCATGTCCCAGTATGATTCACATGTGCACCATCTCAAGCCCTAACAGAAATGGGCCGCACAACTCTTGCACATCCCAATCTTCACAGGACTGAATGCCCATCTGTCATGTTCTATAGGTTATTTGTTTGCTTCACTGGCTTGGCCAACAGTCAGAACCTGACATCTCACCCCACACTTAGTGGAGTGTAGGTTTTTTGTTTTGATTTTTTTTTTTTTACATGCTGTTCCCACTTAAAGTGCAATTGCCACCGGACCAACCCCCTTCTGCCCACCACCTCAGATCTCATCCCACTTGCCACGCACTCTGCTACAACTCTAATGCTGCTCATTCAAATCTTGCCTGACTGCCAGTTGCCACTGTAATGTGGCACTCTGACCGATCAAACTATCCATAAGTCCTTTTGTTTAACTACAGTCTCCTATGGATTCCAACCCAGAGTCTGCCTTGTTACAAGCACTGCAAATCAGCACTCCAAATTATGACTACCATGAAACCTTTCCCCAGCCTCTTGCCAGACATACCCTCAAGAAGCCAACCCAGAGCTCTCACTAGTCCCACTTCCAGGGATCCCCCTACTGTGAGTACAGACCTGCAATATCCCATTAATTAACCCCAGTGCTAATGTAGCTTACCCACTAGACTTGCTGCTGCTACCAACTGCTGTCAATTGCTGTTGCCAGTTGCTGCTGCCAATTGTTGCCTATTGCCACCTTTAATTTTGGATGAAGAAAAGAGCAAAGTGTCTGGGCTCAGGTTCTATCCCTCTTTATAGCCTCTACACTCTCTCATGCTCTTGCCAGATCTCCCTGTCCATTGGGAATACCTACCATGCTAATCTCCCCTTCCTTCTTTTTCCATGCCTCATCCCAGCCCATCTTCTGTCCAGCAACAAGGAAAATGAACACAGATAAATCCTCACAGCAAGTCACAGCACTTTATATATACGTATTTCCTTTTGAACAGAAAGGGGAAATTGCTTTATAAGGACCACAAAAATTGTTGATGAATAGGATCATAAGATTAAAAAAAGGATCAGAGACTAACTGTAACATAGCAAATCTTTGTTTTCAAGTTGAATGCTGTTTCTTAATTTTTTTAACTGATCAGAACATCTGTTACATATGATTTGGCAAGAAATAGATCCTGTCATCATCTTTCAACATACTGAATGAAGTAATTTTGAAAGAGAAGGAAGCAGTGAATGGAGTAATTCAGAAACAGAAGAAGGCAGTGATGAAATGGTTAAGTGCGCTGTAAATTGAACTAAAAAGTCATTACATACATTTTGTTCCTCTGCACAGATGAATAGTGCTTTTGAGCAGGTGCTCTTAGGTCGCAATGATAATAATACCCTTTCCATGGCCAAGTTGTGACTGTATCCCAAGGGTATAATAAAACAAATACTATAGTCATTGTTTCTTTTGATGAAAACTCTATGAGGTTTGTCCCCAGGTTTTGAAAACAGCCTGTTACTTTTTAATTCTGCCCTTACTTTAAGGTTCTATGATCAGTTCTGCAACCCCAACCCACCCCCACCTAGATTTTTGCCAGTTTTAAGATTACCAATGTATAACCAGCTCCTAGTCAAGACACTGGAACTAGGTATGTTTGTATAATACATGGTGACCATTGGACAAGTTGAATACTTGCAACTGTGCCCAGAATTTGTTACTCAGATTTGATAACCAAATATATGTTCAAATTATCCAAATTATCTTGCATTATCGCAGCCAGTCAGAACACAAAGCTACTGTCATGTCATTTTGTGATAATGAGACATTAGACTCAATAATGTGACTGTATGCTAATCCTCATTTGTTGATTGGCTAAAACTGACACTACAGTGCATCTGTAGGCGCTTTTACACACTGGTTTTTAAAATGGTTCCTTTCTACACACTACGAGTATTCCGGCAACCCTGTCTCCATTTGTTTCCGCTCCCCCAGAGTTTGCTGCTCTACAAATGTTGTTTTCTGCCTTTGTACCGGAATGGCTATTTTACACAGCACGACAAAATGGTACACAACGGTGCAAACCGCAATAAGCAGAGATTGCGGTTTGGACGAACGTTCGCCTAGGGACCGAAACAGATGCAATTTACACACAAGGAATGTAATGGAATACTGTTTCCGTAACAGTTATTCCGTTACATAAAGCTGTGTGTAAAAGCGCTTTGTCAGAAACTGCCACACAACTTCGGTTTTCTCAAAGGTGTACTATAGCGCTAGTGAGAGAACGATTTTGGTGCTTTATTTTAAAACATTTTTCATTTTCTTTTTCAGTGTAATAGCTATAATTGTATAGTGGTTGGGGTTTAACTTGGTAACAACTCGACAGGGGTGTAAACAAACACCTTGGTTTATGGCCTTGGTGTTTAGTCACCTGGTCCATTTATTACTGTGTAACACTCCAACCCCTATAGCATTATCACTATATAGTATATGGTTACCCTTTGTTATCTATAAAAATCAGCCTACTCAAAATCCTTGTTAAGCACATTATAAACCATTATGCACATTCTAAAGTGTTGTTATGCGCATTCCAAACAGTTGTTATGCACAGTTCAAAGATCATACAATTTTTAATTTCTCATTTATTCTACATCTAGCTACTTACTAACCACCCAGTGCCTAAAGTCATACATTTTACCTTTCAAAAGTCTGGAAATTTGATTTTGTTAAGTGAGCAGAATAAAGAAATGGCAAGATTTTTTTTCACTTCAGTGGGGGTCTGTCACTCTAGTGTAAAAAAACACATACTATAACAAATAAAATTTGGTCAGCCACACACAACTCAGCATGTGTTTGCATCTCGGGGCTGAGTTGACAGCATGGACCTCTCGAGCTTCGCTCTCGAGGTTCATATGCTGTCATCTCAACCCCCAATGGAAACACAGCCTTGCTGTGTATGGTTGCCCATACATTATTCTCTATATTATCCATGCACATAATTTATTATCTTACATAATAAATGCAAATAATTATTATCTGGGTCTATTGGCCTGAATATGAACATTTGAGCAATTCAGGGAGAGTGCTGTGGAGTGAATAATACACTGTCCAATCATCTCTAACTGGAACCAGATTACTTCAACCAAAAGTATTTCCAGTGCAGCCATGAACAAATCAATACTTTATAGACACTGGTACAGGGCAGCTCAGTAGTTACAGTGTAGAATTGTGAACTTGGAGGACCACATTCGCATCCCACTATCATCATTTAGCGCGTGACACTGAGAAGGTTGTGAATAAACTCCCTTTTTGTAAAAGGGAACACTTGTTAATGTGGGGCTGTCCCTAATTTGTATATTAAATTGATGTTCCCAGTTTTTATTTCTATTTGAAAAACGTTAATTTTATCTAGACTATCTAGCTGGATACAGACTATCCATTAGCTGCTTAGGCAGCATTCTACACTCTGTCCACTGTGACTAACATAAGTGACAACTTCAGTCATGATGGATTTAGTAACACTGCAAGTGGTCTGGGAGCTGCTACCTGTTATCAAATGCTGTTCATAGGTCCCTGCACTACTCTCAAGTAAAACTGTGTGATCCTTTTTCCTACACATGCAAAGTAGTATGTGATGTAACTTTGGTTACCCACACTTGGACAACGTTTTTGAAAAAGTTCACACTTTGCATACAAAGGAAGTGATTTTTTAGTTAATTTGCTAACACTTTCAACTGCATAAAAAAAGATGCATACAGTCCATCTATGTAAAGTGTGTAGCAATTTTATTATGCATTTTGACAGTATGTTCCCTTTTCTGTGTGCACTTTTGTTGTAGTACACTCAGTGGCGTAACCATGCATACTTATTGTACACCCTTGCATAAAGGAAAAAATCCAGGAAAAATCAATTTTTTACATTTTTAAAACATTTTTTTCCCTGTGCTGGTCCCGAACCCTGGTCCTCCAGTACTCAGCATGGGGGTGGCGGGGGGACACATAGTCCCAGCTACCTACCAATTCTGATTCCTTTCCTGTCTCCTCAGCCATGCTGACACCCCAAGCAATTGGACACTTTTTGTCCATGTGTGTCTTCATGCTGCCAGCCACTTGCTATATTTTTTTCCCACCTGCTGCTCACTGTCGGGACCAGCGCTGAGCTACTTAAGCCAAAAGTGAATGCTACCATTTCTTTTAGAACTGTTGTGTGCAACTCAGCAGTGTATAATGTACTTAATTTAGTAGTGTGAGTGGAGTAGTGCTACTGTGCATACAAGCGGACCAGGCAGACTTGATTGTTGTTGGACGGGCATTGCCACTCGCCTGCCAAGGACTTGTGGTTGATTCAACTGAGTCGGAGAGGTATGTGGAGGTTAGTGTCTGTTAAATGCCAGCAGTCCATCAGGACTCAGCTCCTGTCAGTATGCTTTCTCCTTTGGATGCAATGCTGGCGCATAAGTGTGCACATATTGCTGCCTAGAGGCAGCACCCACCCTCATTATATTGGGATATACAAAACAGTGTCATTGGAATATAGCAGAACTTGGATTTTGGTCCTGGACCCATGATTGTTTTATTTTAATGACTTACAGATGCAGACCCACCAATCCCTTCCCAGGACAAAATCTACAGAAAGCATTGATTATGCAAACAGCAACCACCTGAACACATTTTCATGCAATTGTTTTGAGAAAGGTAAAGGAGCAGTTTCTTGCAAACAAAGATATTTTATTTATTTTTTGTTCACAAATAAAAAGACGACCAGTTACAAACAAACACAATCTAAATCAATGTTAGATCTTAGCTAAATACAGTAGGGCTGCTTTTTACAGTTGAGCTTCCTGACTGCCGAAACTCCACAGCAGAAACTGAACAGTATCCTGCTCATTAGTATGCAGACAGGAAACTGCCAGAAAACACTAGTACCCCAAGAGAGACACTCTATGAACTGCAATGTAACACCCCTTCACATGGGGTGGGGGGGTGTATTTGTAGCATCCAATAGGGTACCTGGGGCTTTTAGTAAACAAAAGAAAGTCAGCACTACCAATTAGCCATCACAAAAGTTTAACAAAAAACATTTGATCTCCCACAGCTTTGTGCAGCAACATTTATACTGGATTTGTGCTCAAATCCTTAAACCAGTGGAGTGACAAAACATATGTCACATGGCCCCAACCAGTTTTACACATCAGAGCCTTCTCAGGGTAACCTGTGGTTCTACTTTCCTTAATTTGCTGACTATGTGGCTCTAGTCAGGCACACCATGTATCAGAGTTGCTACCTTTGCTTCAGTCCCTGTTGCTGTGCCTAGCATGTATAAAAATCAGATGACATAATTCTAAAATAAAATTCTGACCATCTGAAGACTGCAATGAACTGAGTAGGGTACTGGTATTTGGACTGGGAGTTGGGCCAATCAATAGTACTCCTAGTCCTAAAATGCTACATCCAAAATAAACTTTCTACTGCTGCTAGTACTACAGGTAAATACACTTGTTTCTACACTGTTCTTTTAGTTCTAACCTTCTGTTTTATCTCCATCTTGATGCCAGTCTGTCTCCCTGACTGCCCTTAATTTTCTGTGTTTAAAAATGTCACTGTTCCTCAGTCATTTCCTGTGATGTTTTGTTGCACTTGGCAGGTTATAGGCTGAGGTAGCTAACACAGCTGTCTGTGTAGTGTACTGATTTATATATGAGGCAGAGCCAGCTCAATAGAACAACTACTGAAGCAGGCATCAGAAGCAGTGGCTGGGAAGGGGAAATGTGGCAGCACTCCTTTTTTTTTTTGTTAAACCAACCTTACTATTAATGTCGACTGGCTGCGTGCCTGGTATTAATTTGTTTGGGTGTGGACTGCCAGAAAGTGATAAAACACCTGTGGCGGTGGCAGAGCCACTTCAGTGTCATTACATGATCACAGACAGAAATAGATTTGCCTGTGGCAATTGACAGATTCAGTAGTGGCAGGACCTGATCTTTTCCCAAAGCTGCGAACACGAGTAGCAAACTAGCATTAGGGAATAATGATGTGCCACTAGTTATATATATATATATCAGATGGGCCACTAATATCACCAGTTTGCATTGCTGCAAAGCTTTTCGCTGTGGTAGGAGGACAGGAAGGTACTAATTAAGCATTCAAGTGACTAGTAGGAAGCAGTATAATGTAGTGGTTAAGAGCACTGAGCTGCAAACCTGAAGACCTGGGTTTGAATCACATCAGCCCCCACTTCAATTCTGTGTGATCCTGAGCAAGTCACTTAACTTGCTTGTGCTTGCACCTGGAAACAAGCTTGGCTTAGTGCACTTCTCCTGTTTAAACAATTTCCCCTTTTCCTTCCTCCCCTCCAGTGATCCCCATAATATTTTACTACAGTGCCTGTGTATCGCACATCCTCAATAATATTTGCTATCCAGATTAGTGTTCAGCTTTGTCTTCCTTAGCAATCCAGACTGCCTTGTGAAGAGAGAGAGCTGGCCAATGAGGCCAGGCATTAGCTGTTGTGTTGTTGAATTTGATGTTATTTTTAGTGAATGAATCTATATTTCCATATAGTATATGGCTGTAGTGCAAGCAGCGTAATGTTCAATGTGCTGACTCTTTTAGTGTGTGTGCTGGACCTGGAGGCAGTGCTAATGTTGTTGGTATTAATTTCTACTGATTTGAATTTAACTAGTGGGGCATCAGATGGAGCAATAAGTGATGGAATTAGCCTGCTGTGATGCATTTTAAGCAGTATAGGCATAGCATGATTCAGACTGTTAGGCAATTGACTGTGTGTTTTCGGGTCAGTTGCTACAGTGCCTTCTACTTGGCACTTGTATTGGTTGGAGCATGTCACATACTGCCCTTTTACTTTGCTGAAATATAATGCTTTTTCCCACAGTTTTATGTTGCTTTGGTGATGGTGATACAGTATTAGTTTACTGATAAATCACCTTATGCTATGCTCCAACAAGATTGTTGTGACTGCGCTGAAAAAATGTAGTAAATACAGAATTCTCATTGGCACATTTAACATTAACTGAGTGGGAAATAATCTAATATGACTGAATTCCTCAAAATGCTGATCTTGGTTGTAAAATGTTTTAAAAATGTAACAATCTGTACTTTTACCTTGATGGGTTATGGGGATTTTATAATATACATTTACAGTATGGGTCTGGATGGAAGGCCTCTCGTGGATATGAGTGTCACCTCATGCCACCAATCAGTCCAGTAAATCCACCACAGGCCACAATTCAACACTGTCTTCTGGATAAGTGCTTCTTAGAGGGTTTTCTCACTTTTTCCCCCTGCTTAATTGTTTCTCCAGTGCATGTTATTGTGTTACAAAATGAAACAGTAAGATAGGCATTTTGTTTGGCTGCTTACCAGGGCCAGTGTGTGTGTGTGTGTGTGTGTGTGTGTGTGTTTTGTGGAGGGGGGAATCTACCACTCCCTCAGTCTTCCACTCTCAGGCAGTGGGAATGTAAGCTTGATTTTTGACAGGGTGGGGGAGAGTGGGGTGCCAAGAAATTTAGGTGCAGCTTGGTTGGGGTGGTGGTGGTCCCCTAAGTAATGTTAAATATTGGAAGACAGTATAACCCCAATTTAGCATTACCATTCTTAAACTATCCAAATCACCTTGATTACTTGGTTACTAAGCACTCATCATTGATAACTGCATAGTAACTAAATACATAACTGCCAGCCCTGCTGCTTCACCAATAGGCACCCAAATCTTCGTGTGCAGTCATCAGTGGCAAGCAAAGTGGATCTGTAGTGGTATGTCAGTCTGTGGTAGTGGAGCACTGTAAAACTCCCACAATTGGCCCCAATATGCACCAGAATGCTACAAAAATGCGAACATTTTCTGGGGCCCTAGGCAGACCCCAGATTTTTCCAGTACTATTATAAATTTCTTAAACAGTTTAAACATCCTTAAGTGCTTAGTTGCTAAGCACTCATCATTTTCATAAGTGCTTAGTACTCATCATTTTCATTAGTGCTTAGTACCTAATTGTATGCCTGCACTGCAAGGATGGCATCAACAGTGAGAGCCAAAATGAAACTATGCTGCCACCAGGGGCCAGAACTATGAGACTGATATATAAAAGGCTATGGTAGAAGGCTACTGTATACTCCCACAATTGGCCCCAAAATGCACCATAAAGTGTCAAAAATGCCAACATTGTCTGGGGGCCCCTGACTAATTGGATGGAGTTGTTGGCTTGTGCTTACACTTTTTAAAAGGCTGGTTATTCCACTGAGTGCACATAAAGATTTTTCAACACTTTAAGACTTTGTAGTCAGTCAATGAAATAGGTTGTGTTTGGTAGCTGATATTCTGTGGACACGCAGTAAGCAGCTATAATTGATCCTTAGTGAGGGTTCATCAAGAGATAAACAGCAGAAGAAACATCTGTGTGAAAAAAAACTGAAAACCTCGAATTTAAATAAGTTTGAACTGCTATTTCTTTTAGTTTGTTTAAAAACAAACCATTTATTTTGCATCTCCTGTGCACCAAGTGACAAACCTATACTCTATATTAGGGAGGATGAACAGATTCTAAACATTACTTAGCAGCCTGGCTTCTTAGAATGCAAATATTTCATTGGCAATACATTTCTGTACAGGCAAAGGAATTATAATTACTATTTTTTTGATATAGGCAAACTCAAAGGATCTTCGGTCTCCTTTTGCCATTGCATTCTTTGTTTTTATGCTAAATGTATATTATTAGAATTTATAAAATGAGGTGGAGAGATCATGTGATGCCAGCAGAGTGAGAGGCAGCTTCCCTCTCAGCTCCAGGGTCACCTTCAAATGCAAAGATAAAAAAACTACAAAATCACAGATTTATTGTTTTTAACAGGCAACAGTCAGACAATATTGTCTCCATGGCTGATGGTGATTGCAAGCAAATGAAGGTCTCACTTGGATTGTGCAGCCTTTGATTCTCCTCAGGCACATGCTCCAAAGGGATACTTGCCTGACTCAACAACTGCCTCACCTCTTGGGTGTGAGGCGGATGACAGCATCTTGTATAAGCGTGATGGATTTTTCATGGAACTACAGTACCTACAATGAAAATAGCCTTATATGATATCATTATGGACTTCAAAGCTTTCAAGCCAGCCTTGGAATCCTTAACTACCAGGGGTTTGGATGCTGAGGTACAAAGCAGCTCCAGTGTGGATAAACAAGGATGACACTATGCCCTGATTGCTGGCCTTCAGAAAAAAATGCAAATTGGAAGACAGACGAGAGGACCGGGAGGGGAGAAGCAGGTGAAATAATTTGTCATAGCTGGAATACCGAAAAGCAGAAGATCAAAACAAGTTTTACTTTGTGCAGAAGCTCCTACAGACTATGGTAGGGCCACCAGAGAAGGACAGAGTACATTACTGAACAAGCTCATAGATCCCTTAAACTGCAACCACCTCCAGAAAGAGAACCTTGGGCCATCATTTTAAGATGTCTCAATTTCCAAGACAAACTACACATCCATGCACAGGCTAGACTTCAACATACCCTGTCTTGGGAAGGTCACTGCTTTTACATCTTCAGCGATGTGACTCCTGTCATGTGAGACACGACAGTTAGCCTACAACCCCATCAAAAGAGAGTGCTCCACACTGCTCATATTAAATTTAAAATACACTGTTTGCCAGTTAGGTGGAGGGTCCTCTTTAAGGTGGGTTTACTCACCTTTAAGGCCCTACATGGCCTGTGCCCTGGTTACCTGAAGGACCATCTCAGTCCTGGTGTCTTAGTCCACTCCTTCCGCTCCTCCTCTAGGGGGTCTTCTTGTGATTCCCAGGACAAGGTTGAAAACAGCTGGTGACAGCATTTAGTGTCGCCACTCCCGTCCTGTGGAATTCACTCACTCCAGCTGTTAGGGAGACCTCTTCTGTGGAGGTATTTAAAGCCCACTTCAAGTCCTTCCTGTACAATCAGGCCTTCCCAGACTGTGCTTTATAGTCCTTGCCTATTTTTAGAATCTACGTCTAGGTTAGCCTTGGCTTTTTAGGTATCTGTTGTTGCTGCTTAGGTTAATGTTTATATAAATTTTGTTTAATTGATGATATGCTGTGTGTTAGTGCTTAATTATATTGTTATGTATTTTGTTTTATAATGTATAGTATTTATTTTTAATATGTTTGGCGCAAAGAGCCTCCGGGATGGACATCTCTTAAATAAAATTTGCCTTGTCTTGCCTTTCCTGGCTCATCTAGTTATTGATACTCCACAGGGATTGCATGACTTTCCCAGTGCTGAAGTGGCTCACAGGGAACCACCCAAGTTGTTCCTCCATGCCTTCAAAGAAACCAAAACCTGCAGCTGCCTCAGAAATCCAACTTTAAGAAAGGAGGGACCCTCTAATTCTAACATTATGCTTTCACCTGAGTGACCCTGAGACTCTCATCCAGAACAGAGGCTAATGATATGTTTTCCCAGATATGTGATTCTTAACCCCTCCCAACCTAAAGGGACTGTGTAAAATCTGAAAAATGGATGCTTTCATGAACTCTGTGCAATGGCACTAGAGCCTTATAGCTGCTACAAGACAGCACCTGTGATAATGTCTGTTTGCCAGCAAGAGTACCATCACCTTCTTCTTGCCACCTACACATCCTTTTTTCCTGCCTTTGACAATGAGCATCTGCTAGCCTGACTGACAAGCTGTCAGAAACTGACAGTTGACCTCCAGTAAAATCCCCCTAACTGACAAGCCTACCTGAGTTTCAACTGGAAAAGTGGTTGCTAGGAGAAGGACCCCCTCACCGATCATCCTCGAGGGCCAGTTGACTCTGTAAGTAGCATAGTCTAGCCTATGCACACAACCACATGGTCGCACAGCTGTGCAGAATCAAAAGCTGAGATGCTCCAGCTCAAAGGTTGACTCCACCACTACTGCTCCTCAAAGCAACAGACCCTAGTGACTTTCAGTGAGGGACACAGAATCAACTCCCGGGTTTCATGGGGTACAAGCGAGCTCCTATTCAGAATCAGTTGCTCCTTGCTGAAGTACAAACTCAGAATACAGATCACCCATTGGCAATGCATCCAACTGGATTGAACTGTTTTGTGAGTACAGG
Source organism: Neoceratodus forsteri (assembly GCA_016271365.2). Classification (NCBI taxonomy): domain Eukaryota; kingdom Metazoa; phylum Chordata; order Ceratodontiformes; family Ceratodontidae; genus Neoceratodus; species Neoceratodus forsteri. Next base: position 1,321,956,014 of record CM028130.1, read on the forward strand.
AGAATAATAAGACAGCCAATAGGGTTCAAAATGTCATTACTAGGCAAACCAGGTCACCGCAAAACAGGTAAAGAGACTCATTGCCTGCTAGCAATTTCATATTGAACAGAGGGCTCAAATGGCAATGATGGGAAGGGGGGAAAACTACCCTGATCTGGGAGATTGTTTTAGTACAAGGTGACTAGAGGAATACTATGTTGTTTTTAACCCCATACTACACACAGTTATGTAAGCAATAACACACGATGAGGTGTGGGTTACGTGCTGATAAGAGCACGCCTAGGGGTGTACTTAGGCACGAGGCGCTTGCACCGAGTGCCTTATGCCCCTAGGCTGCTCTTATCAGCACGTAACTCTCGGAAGTAGTTATTTCGCTATAAATGGGCAACAGTAAAGTGAATAAACATTTGTAGTTTTAAAGTTTTTATTGATATTTTAAAAATAATAGAAGAACATATTGTAGGAAAAAATAGTCCCTTTTGCTATTTTGTTATTGCCATTAGGATAGTTACATTGCCATTAGGATAGTAAGATTGAAGGTTTTAGCATGGATTTTAAATATTTTAACAGTTTTATTTGGGTTTAATTAAGGGAACAAACAGGAAAGATTTGGGTTTTAATTAAGGAATCAAACAGGAAACTGGCAGAGCTCACTGTATTGCCATTAGGATAGTAACATTGAAGGTTTGACATGGATTTTAAATATTTTTACAGTTTTTTAGGTTTCAATTAAAGGAACAAAGAGGAATGATTTGGGTTTAATTTAGGAATTAAGCAGGAAACTGGCAGAACTCACTGATTCTACATCATTGAAACCTTCTACCGACTCGACTGAACTGAACGGCGCTACAAAACGACTGATCGTAACTCTATTGCTGTTTAAATCGAAGTGAATAAACGTCCACAGCACTCAAAAAGCAAAGCACAGAGGAATAAACCACAGTCATCAATGAAGAATAAAACTTCCTACAAAAAAGCGATGTACCTTGCTCCAGGTCCAACATTGCCTGCGATCACGGCTAGTTAATTGTGTGGAATCTGCTCGTTGAGGTGGTGGTGCTTCCTGTTACGTCGTCATGCGTTTTACTCGATAGGGTGATGAACTTACGTTGTACTCGTAGAGTTTCTCACGTTAAATGCTGAAGTTTTGGGAGTTGTATTGAATTGCTGTATTACGCTTGTTGGTGGGAAGGTTTCTTGTGGGGTTTGATTCTCGCCGGGAGCGGAAGTTGCTATGTTTCCGTGATGGCAGCAATGTTGGAGCTGGAGCAAGGTGCATCGTTTTCTTTTAGGAAGTTTTGTTTTCCATGGATGACTTGGGTTTATTGCTGTGGTTTGCTTTTTGAGGGTGATGTGGACTATTTATTCGCTTCTGTTTTAAAGAGGAATACAGTTGCGATATGTGGTTTTATAGCGCCGTTTCAGTTCGCGGTCTGAGGTGAGAAGGTGTCGCGCTGTGGCATCAGTGAGCTCTGCCAGTCAGAGTTCTTGTTTTCAGTTGGCAGAGCTCACTGATTTTTTGCTGTCATGAGGCATGTTGCTGGGTGGTAGTGCCGGTTGGCTACAATATCATCTGATAAGGACACGGCTCAGATGATGTTGTAGCCAATCAATGCTTTGGGATTTCGAAGCCCATTTTATAAGAACTCATACCAAACTACAGACCGATTTTCCTCCTTAACTTGGACATTCAATTTCAAGTTTATTTGAGTGACAATTAAGTCATTAAGAAACATACAGAACAAGCATTTGTCAATGCCGAATGTTGCTTGCTTCTATGTGCTGTTTAGGTATTTGGAAGTCATTGGAGTGTAAATATTGAAAATTTGCGAACTTACGAGCGTGCGTAGGAACTGCGCAATGCACACTCGTAAAACAGTCATTTTTAGGATTTTTTTCACCAAATTTTCAACATAGCCATTTTAAGACCTCTGGTCATGAACAGTGTCACTGTGATTTTGTTAATGTGTCCCATACATTTTGTTTGCACACCGACTGCGCCATTGTGCGCTACATGGGCGGAAACACGTTTTGGGCAGGATGTGAAAAATGACAGCTGTACTGCTCATAAGGAGGTGTGGTAAAATGGCAATTTTGAAAATCTGGAGTGGAAATATTGAAAATTCGCAAACCTACGAGCGTGCTTGGAACTATGCAACACACACTCGTAAAACAGTCATTTTTAGGAATTCTTTCACCAAATTTTCAACATTGCCATTTTAAGATCTCTGCTCATGAACAGTGACACTGTGATTTTCTTAATGTGTCCCATACACTGAGTTCGCACAATGACTCGCCATTGTGCGCTACATAAGGCGGAAACCGTTTTGGGTGAGATGTGAAAAATGACAGCTGTACTACTCATAAGAAGGTGTGGAAAATGGCAATGTTGAAAATCTGGGTGGAAATATTGAAAATTACTTGGAAACCACCAGCGTGCGTAGGAACTGCGCGCTGCGCTCATAAAACAGTCATTTTAGGAATTTTTCACCAAATTTTCCACATAGCCATTTTAAGACCTCTGCTCATGAACAGCGTCACTGTGATTTTCTTAATTTGTCCATGACATTAATTTTGCACACCGACTCGCCATTCTGCGCTACATGGGCAGAAACACATTTTAGGTGAGATGTGAAACATGACAGCTGTACTGCTCATAAGAAGGTGTGGTAAAATGGCAATGTTGAAAATCTGGAGTGAAAATATTGAAATTTCCGAACTTACGAGCCTGTGTAGGAACTGCATAGCATACGCTAAATAAAACAGTCATTTTAGAATTTTGGCACCAAATTTTTCAACATGGGGTTTTGGGCCCCTTCTCATGAATGATGTCACTGTCATGGTGGTATTCAGGCCGAAGGTGATTTCGCATGCTGCGCCGCGAAATCACCCTTCGAACCAGGCTCTTATCATGACAATGACATCATTCATGAGAAGGGGTCCAAAACCCCATGTTGAAAATTTGGCAAAAATTCCCTAAAATGGCTGAGATATGCAATAGTTGAAACCCCTATCTAGCCCATTATACAGCTTACTGGCATTTCCTCAGTTCGCGGTCGGCTTTGAAGAGTGCAGACGTGTTCCCGGTCCACCGAAGATCGTCGTGCCAGAGTCCAGAGGTAGGTATGGGGTGAGGGGGGGTGTGGGAGGCTGGAGTGCGCAATGGGTGGCTGCAGGTTGTGGGAGGGGGTCGGAGGCGCACATGGGACCGTTTTGTCTTACAGGTAAAAAAAAAAAAGACGTTGTGGGACGTTTACCATGCTGGGTGGGCTCCCAGCATGGCACAAGAATGTTTGGGGGTGTTCAGCTGACGGGGATTGGGCACCCCATCGGCAAAGGACTGATTGCCAGCTGGGGTGGGCTCCCAGCGTGGCACCAACTACTGGGGGGGGAGGCGACGCAGCTCAGCCGACGGGGATTGGGCACCCCATCGGCTATACAGTGCGTGCGGGGGCGCGCACGCCTGTGGGTGGGGGGGGAGCTGCGCGTGAGCAGCTTCTTATCGCTGCTCACTCAAGCGTAGCTCCCCCTTTCAACTGTATGCCACTGCATTTTGGAGCGTGTCATAGACAGCTCCAAAATGCATTGGCTTACAGGGGCCGCGCCTGCCAGCACACTGCCTGAATTGGAGGAGGAGGTGACACACCTCCGAAATCTCCGATGATGGCACTATGTTTCTTGCACATGCGTGCAAGCAACATAAAAATGCATTAAAACACATAAAACAGTATATATGCAATAATCAGGCACACGTCCAAGCAGGTTCTTAGACAAATATCTCTACTAACTGGAAATAAGCATTTCTTCAAATAATCCATATTAGAAGTACATTTGTTCAAAACTTGTATATTATAGTTTACAGATCCAATTTGTCCAACTAATGGCTGTCAGTTGCTGAAAATTATTATTTATCAATTATTTATTTAATTGGCTAGTAGGGTTCCAGATAATCATACAGCCAAACCCAGAGAAAGGATCCAGAAGACCCACAACTTCCTATCAAAAGCATTTAATTCCTTTCTGGAGTTCCCAGGGTAGTTCCATCCATAACCATTTTATGCCTTACTAGGACTACACCAACATCATTCCATGATGCCTTTAAGTGAGCATACCTAGGTTCATTTTACTACTTTGTGTCATATTTCATTTAAGGAATTTTATGACAACTAATTAAGCATTGGGTACCCCATTAAAGCTCACCAAGAAGCGCAATAAAGCAAAAATAATTGGTCCTTTCCTGTCCTACATAATTAGGCTACTTAAGTCTCTTCCTAATCACCTTTTGGAAAGAATACTATGCAAACAGAAGTGTGAATCAGTCCCCAGTGTCATCCAAAAATCTCCCAAACTCTCACCCTAAAACCACTTACACCTTCATAGCAACATTTAGGCCATAATTTACTAAAATGTTACTTGTTGGACTAATACTTTATCAGTTGTTAAACAAAAACTGTTATCTGATAATTCTGAACAAATTAAAATAATACCATAAACTGACATATTATAAGCATAAACTAATCAGGAGTCCAACATTTTAGTCAGAAGTCCAGGGCTCCTGTTTTCTTAAGAGTCCAAGATATAATATAAAGAAGAATGACTGGCTCCTTAAACTTGAGTAAAAGACTCTCATTTAGAGCAAACAAAATTAGGAGTTCCATGAGTTTCTAGCCAAAGGTAAAGGCTCTATTGATTTTAAAAATCATATGATCATACAGCACCTCTTAGGGATGTTTGTCTTAACGCTAGAAAGCATCATTAGGTGGACCTTCCACAAGTACAACTACTGATCTCATAAGTTTTAATAAAACATAGCCCATATCTCTTACCAGAGAAGTTTATAAGTCCGATGCTTCCAAATTTCTTGGTTAAAACTTTGAAGGAGACATCATGAGTTCATTTTCCATAGCAGAGCACAAATAAACATTAACTTACAGGTCACCCTTTATTTATAAAACTATATGGCCAGCAATATATTAACTGCATTCGTACTGCTTCTGGTTAAAGGAGTCTAAAGCATAGACTTTAACAAAACTCGAGTGCTTCTTCATAAACCAGCAGTATCAAATCAGAGGGAAAATCTGAAGCAGTGTTCCACACTATGAAAGTTCTCTATTCAATTTTCCTTTGTTCTTCTCCCAAGAAGTGCTACTAGGAGGAAAGCTCCCACTAATCACTGACTTTTGGGCCTGGAGACCAAAGCCCCAGAGTCACCAGCTAAGTTATTGAGATAAAAAATGTCCCCACACCATGCTACTGTGTGTGTCCTTGTGTGGTTTGCCATGATCTCCTTGTTCCATGAGTTCAAAAGCTTGCCAGTCAGCTTTTGTAACACAGAGCACTCTTTGTAATCTTCTCTCTCTCTAGCTGTGACCCTTAGTGCCATTAACACCTATGGGCTTCTTTCAACACCTGTTGAAAATAAAACACAAAAGCACTCCACTAAGTGCAGTAACTCCAATATCTGCTATTAAAGACCAACACCCATGCCCCTAGGTAAAAATAGCATACCGTTTAATGACTTTTTAAAAGCCTATCTACCCACAGATACCACAGGCTCACAGTAATCAAATATCAAACTCTTAAGATCACCTATCACCTAAAAACAGGGATGTGTTTAAACACATCAAACTTCAACATGTTTTAGCTTATTTCCTGTGCCCCAGGCCCCGGTCCATCACACCCCTTCACATCTGGGATAAGCCACTAACTCTGGCAACACAAAGGCATACCACCTCTATGCTCTATGAAAAGTTATCCAACACAGTGACTCCACAGATGACAGACCAATGCTTCTACTGGCTGAGAGAATTACCACAGTTGGCTAACACTGAAATCAGAAGCCAAATGTGGAAAAACCTCTACAAGTAAAGATGTGGGAAGCTGGCAAAATTTGTCCCACCAAATAATTCATGAAATTTGCCACATTTGTGACATGCATAGTGCCAAATTCATAACGTTTTTGGCAGGCGAAGAGTCCCTTTTTCAGGAGAAGTTATGCAAATTTGCTGGTGAAGTTGTAACTTCACCTTAACTTCACCTGACTTTGCCAGAAAAAGTGCCATTTCCCCAGGAAAACTCAATGCGAAGTGACATCGGGGTGAAGTGGGCAATTTACAAAGTTATTTACAAAGGTGAATATCATAACTTCACTGGAACTTCGCCAGTGATGTAAAACTTCGCAACATCTTTATTTGCAAGTATGTAAAGACAAATGGGCTAAAACTCACCCAAAACAAAACAGTGCACATAATGTATTATATACCACCTAAGCTATTTTGCATGAAACATCTTGCATCTGACTTATGACCAAGATGTCACACCCACAGAGGCATCCTCAAACACATGTTGTGGGACTGCCTCAAAGCCAAGTCATTGTGGGACTCAATACAATTCAAACTAGACCCACTACTTGGGCTAGAATCATTTTTTTTTACCACAAATATACCTACTGGGGATGGGCCTAAAGCAGCTACTGAAACCTAGATGCTACCATATTATGTTATTCTCCACAAAAGTCAAGAGAGTGATACTAAAGCACTGGCTGGATGACACCATACCCACCTTCAAGAAATGGCACATGGCTATTCTTGATGCACTAAAGACAGAAAAAATGCTAGCCAGTATGAGGAATAGACGGGGGCCCTATGACACTAGATGAGAAACGTTACACACCTTCTTAGTACCAGGATGAATAAGACCACCATGACTGTACCCCCACTAGATATTTTGCCTCTGTCTCAACCTCTTAGCTATTCCCAACACCAGAGAGGTAAAGCTTGAAGTTCCGTAAAGCACTAAGTACAACTGCTGTTGTTGCATCTGTTAACTCTACCTGTCCCCCCTTCGAATGTTGATGAACAGGCCGGGCTCAATTCACACTGACTATTTTGGTTGCATTGTATTGTATGTTTACTTGTTTGTTTTTAATCTAAAAATCAATAATTTATATATTTAAAAAACAAGGAGGTATACAAAACTGACCAAATCAAACAGTTTCATGGATTAAAATACAGCATCTGACCACAAAAAGTTGAGAAAATAAACTACAAAAACAGTGACACTTTTTTCAAAGGAAGGAAGAACATTTTCCTATAACTTTGTAGTTTCTGAACCAATCTGCACCAAATAAACTGCAGTTTCAGAGGTCTTGGTGAACCATGAGTAAGGTGCATCCTAATTCCACCATCCCCTAAACCCCAGCAAATGAGCTCCCCACATATAAGGGGTATGGGGACAGATGATTTGTTACTTCACATGGTAGATCCACTAACCTCTATCCCAGAAGCCTTTGGTGGAAATAGGGAAGTTCTCTGTGACCTTGGCATATAAGTTAAATTTAGGAAAGGCTAAAGTCTTGGCCTTAAATAACTTGTTTTCTAAGCAACACATAGTTGACATGGGTCTGGGATGGGAACCCCACCTTCTTACTTACTTGGGTATAAAAATTTCTAAATAACCCTCTGATTTCATAAAAAATAACCTAGAACCCCTTATATGTACATTTAAGCTTGATTTACTATGGTGCTCTCCATGGCAGTATTTACTCTGGGGAACCATGGACAATACTCCTGTGGAGGTCGGATATATTCCCCTATGGTTTCAAATATAATGGGACTTATATCACACAGAGGGTTTTCAACTCAGGAGCATGCTCTTCATCAGACCTTCGCAACTGTTGCATCATCTCAGGCAGACTCCAATTTACTGGTCCCTCAGAGCTCATACACAAATGGTTTTGTATTTCAGGCTGCATTTGTCATGTGATGTCTCACAGCCTATTGTAGGAAACCACAATTGTTGTACTGGACTTCACTCTATTCCATTCTCATTTTGACCACAGTTACAATTCCTATCAGTGGAGTCCCTTCTGGCAGAAGATTAATTTCTCCTATTTCCTGTTTTACAAGAGTGTTATAATTTACCTACTTCATTTACTTTCAAGTTTTTGCAATTAAGTCATGCCATTAACACAAACCTTTGTCCTCATCCATGGACTCGACTGGCAGGGCCCAGTCTAGACACCTTTTTCAATACAGCTGTGCACCCTCATCCTGTCTCAGGACTTTATAAGGCATTTCAAACACTGGACTCCACTACACTTCAGGGTACTTGTTATTACTGGCAACAAGCTTTAGAGGTGCACAGCACACCAGAAACCTGGTAGTCTATTAGAAAAAATATTCTTAAATGCATAAAGCAAAACAGGTACTGTCTGGTTCAATATAAAATCCCTTATAATCTTTACTTCACCCCTCAGAAGACATGTAAGATGGGAAAGCTCCCTTTGTCATTGTGTACCAGGCATAGTTTAGCTGAGTGTACCCTCAAACATGTTTTATGGGATTGTGTTAAAGTAATTCCCTTTTGGGATGTTATCATGTGCATTTTGGACCCTTCCTTGGACTTGAGGACCTATTCACTCCAGACATTTGTTAAGTTAGATTATATCCTCTGCATGGCTTTGGTCCTTGGCATAGTCACATGCCTTGATTGCCCTCATGATCAAAATGGTAATCTTACGGCATTGGCTCGATAACACCATCACTACCAGAAAAGAATGGCATCAAGAAATTCTATAGGCTGTGAATGTGGAGAATTGCTTCTATAAATAACTTGTCCAAATGCATTTCATTGCAAATGGGAATCACTTTATGCACTGCTTGCTATTTCTGCTCCAGGTAATTAAGTTCTTGACTATTTCCCCGGTTCTTTAAGTTCTCTGCTCTCATCTAAATACAGTCTTCCTTGGTTCGGTGGCCCCTTGTGTTTCAGATATTATCAAGTCTGTGCTCCAGGTGGGGAGGATGGAAGGGTTTGGGGGTGTTTTGTTTGAAATTGTCTCACCTTTTTCATGCATGGTTCTCATTGTATTTAGACAACGATTGCATTTCTTGGCATCTGCTGTTTTCAATTTTTCTAATAAAGTGTATTTAATTAAAAAAATGTAAGGGGTATGGGTCACCGTCCTGCATCTAAGGGTATATGATGTAATCTTGACCAGGAGAGCGCCTGCACTTATGCCATGAACAAGTACTGCACCACTGCCTGTTATACTGCCATAATGGGTCGAGGACAATCGTGATCATGGCCACCTTAAACAATACTAGGCATCAATAGCATGAGACCACACACAAACTACAATGTCCATACTTTATTTATTTATTGAAATGTTTCACTAGGAAGGCACACTGAGCAACAAGTCGCTCATCTCCCGGTGCGATCTGGGGTACAATAGGAATGAGACATTAAACAATTCAATTTACAAGATCAACAATAACATACTGCTATAAGGCATGTGTTACAAAAAGTGTTACAACAATGTTGAGCATAACATGTAGAAAGAGTGGACAATAATAAGTGCCAGGTTAATAAGTAAACAAGTGCTTTTGTGAAAGAAAAGAGGGAAAGGGGAAGGAGGGGTGAGGTGAGGAAAGGGGGAAAAGTCATATCCCTGGATACCCCCCGTAGGGTGCGAGGAACCCTACAATGAGATTGGTGGGACCAGAGAGAAGGGATAATGCAGTGTACCAGAGAGACCCCTTTAGGATGGTGGGGGAAGGTAGTACAGGGTTTTATTTAACTCCAAAAATTGATTAGCGTTTTGCTCATAAAAGTGCTAAAACACTGTGAAAATGCATAGCACTTGCCTCACTGTGTTTAACAAACATAACACTTCTAGAAAACCTATATAAATACTTTCTGTACAGTTAGCATTGTCCCAAGAAAAAAACTACTAATCAATTATTTAAAACCCTGTAGTAGATCAGAGGTACATGCCCCTTGGGGTGGTAAGTGAAGGTGAGGGTAGAGAGGTAGGGTTTGTCCAGGGCTTAGAGGAGGGAATTAGATAGGGACATGGCAGGAGCAGCTAGATGTAAGGTAATTATTGAGGGAAGAGCTGATGGAGTAGGTGGAGGATGAGTGCCAGATTTGAGGTGGGAGGGAATTCTAAATTTTTGGGAGGCAGTGAAAGAACCAGGATTGGCCGATTTGGTGGATTTTCGAGGGAAAACCAGGGTATGGGAACTGGACAATATAAGGGAATAGGAGGGTGGAGGGGATGTTATAAAGGAAGAGGTGAGGTAGGAAGGGAGCTCACCCAGCCAGTGCTTGGAGATGAATTTAGCATAGTGAGAGAGTTGCCTATTTGTAAGAGATGGAAAGGATAGGGCACGATAAAGATCACAGTGATGGGTGTGAGGGGGGGCATCCAGGGCAAAACAGCAGAAGGAATTGAAGAGAGTGCCCAGTCTGGCCAGGGAGGACTTAGTGGAAGCACCATAGACTACAGCACAGTAGTCAAAAATGGGCAGTACCATCTTCTGAACAAGTTCACGCCTAGCCATAGGAGGGATGCAACTATGGTTCCTGAACAGGGCACCGAGCTTGGGGTGCAGTTTTTTCTGGATGGTTTCAATATGTCCAGAGAAGTTTAGGTGTTTATCCAACCAAACACCTAAGTACCTGAAGGAGGATGTGTCCTCAAGTAAAGTCCCATCAATGGTGTGGAAAGTAGGTAGGGAGGGAAGCCTACAGAGTCTCTGCCTTGTGCCAAAGATAATGGAGACAGTCTTTTTGTCATTGAGGAAAAGCTGATGGTTAGCAAACCAGAGCTGAACCTTGTCAAAGTCTTGCTGTAAGCTGGTTGTAACCTCATCTGGACAGGAGCCAGATGCATACAGGACTGTATCATCAGCATATAAATGTATAGCAGAGGATGGGGAGCAAACAGAGGGAAGGTCATTTAAGAAGATGGAGACTAGAAGGGGTCCTAATACCAAGCCCTGGGGGACTCCAGTGCTAATCGGGAGAGGGGGAGTGGCATCCAAGATCTTAACTGATTGGGTTCTGCCAATGAGGTAGGCCTTGCACCAGTTTGGGTGGAGGGAGACAGGCCAGCTGCCATGAGTGAGTTGAGGAGAAGGGAGTGAAAGACTGTGTCGAAGGCCTTGGCCAGGTCGACAAAAATAGCAAAGGTAATTTGTCCATTGTCCATCCCAGTTAGGATGGAGTCCGTGAGCCATAGGAGAGATGTGGCAGTTGAGTGTTTTTTTCTGAAACGAGACTGGAAAGGGGTGTAAAAGGGGGTCCATATGGAAGCAGGGATCAAGCATGGTGGTTTTACTAGCTGCAGAGATGATACAGAACTCTCCAGGCATTTCCCTGGCCACATTCCCTTATGATTCCTAACTGCTCATATTACATTTCTATATTCCATAGGTTGTATCCTGCACAAATATTGCATTAGTTATCTCTCAGGGCTTTTTCCCCTCATCCTCCACCTCTAGTGAGGCATACCTTTTAACTGCTTTCTCCAACACTGATCTAATGGTACCCAATGCACCTATGGGGCCTGTTGCCTACCCCACAATCATAATATTTTCCAGGTCTGTGCCCTGAACTAAAGTGGCACAATTAGATTTTACTGAAAGTACTGGGTCTGTTTCAACCCTACAGATCCTAACCTCACGTTTGGGGCCCCTGGAGCCCTGGTGCTCCCAAGACAGGTTGTTCAGTGGCAATCTCCTGGACAAGGTGAATACTACCATGGAGGCAAACTGTGCCAGTCAATGTTAATGCCCTGAAGAACAATAAATAGGAATGTATATTAGCATATGATATCACTACTAAGTGCTCAAAAACATGGTAGGTCCAGCCATCTATACCTCCCTTCATCATTGCCCTGATAGCCTTAGTGGCCCAAAGAACAGACTCCCATGCCTGGCTCTCACACATGAACATACTTACCCTTGCCAGACCCCCTCCTACTTGCCTGCCATACATTCTGCTAAACTGCCAAGGGTTTCACTTAAACTGCCTGTTATAATCACAAAACAGCATTTCATTTAGCAAGGCTGGCAAACAGTGTGCTCCAAATTCTGACTTCTCCAATCTCCTTCTGCTGCCAGGAGTGAACCCAAAAGATTCTGACAACCTTCCTTGAGGGGAGGCCCACCACTTTCCCAATGTGCCTGTTGGGTGCTGATTGTCTCTGCTCCTCTTGAAGCAAGCTATTTGGGCCTCCAAATCTCCTGCATCTCATAACAGTTTCTGTGGAGACCAGGCACGAGGGGAACCATGTCACCTGATCCCAGGGACCCTTCCACCATCCCTGGTACTGCAGACCCCTTCATTGCAGTTGCAGATAGAGAAGCTGGACTAGTCTTCTCTCTTCCTTCCCACCACCACCTCACTCCACCAACTGCCCAGGTGCCTTCCCCTTTTTATAGTTCTTTGGGGGATGGACATACAGTAACCATAGCTATTTATACTCCAGTTTCTTGCTCCTAACTGAGTTAGGCCACTCACAGCACAAACATCCAGACAACCTGTCTCTGGGCAGTTCTCCCCAGAGAACAGCTCTCAGGGGTTGGCTTAACCCTTTGCATGCTCTCTGTTAACATGACTTGAGCTGGCAGAGGAGAGAGTCTGGTTACTCTCTCCCCTGCTAACGCATCCTTGCATCTGTCTAGCAAGGATCAGAGTGGGTAAGTCTCCATGTGAGGGGCTAGGCATGGCAGCCTGTTCTTTGGGCCACCAGGCCTTTCACTGTGATGTCAGTGGGAGGAAAACACACCCAGATCAACCATGCTTTCAAGCACTTAGTAGCAATATCATATGCTGATATGCTTTCCTATGTATTGTCCTTCTGGGCATATTAAGACATGTGCCAGCACAATTTGCCCCCAATGGTGGTGTTTGTTCTGCCTGGGAGAGTGCACTACACAACCCATCTTGGGAGCACCTGGGCTCAAGGGACCCCAAATGGAAGTTAGGGATCAGTAGGGTTGAAAAAGTCCCAGTACTTTCAGTAAACTGTAATTGGGCCCCTTTAGCTCATTGCCTGGGCCTGGAAAATGTTATGATGATGTGGTGGGCAACAGGCCCCACTGGTTCACTGGGTACCATCAGATCAGAGTGTGTGTGTTTCTGTGTGTGTGTGTGTGTGTGTGTGTGGTCATACATTATTGGTGCCCTGGAGTTTGTTTAAGGTGCTGGTTGTCCCCAGTGCCCCGAGCCATTATGGTAAGATACTTGGCAGGGGTGCAGTACTGGTGTTCATGGCATAAGGGCTAGAACATAAGGGAGCAATATGCTCTGGGTACCACAAGACCTCTCACATTGTTTGCAGTTTATTTGGTACAAACAGGTTCAGAAACTGTTAAGTTATGGGTCCTGTAAACATAGAAACATAGAAGTTGACAGCAGAAGGAGACCACCAGGTTCATCTAGTCTGCCTATTGTCTTTTAGCCTAGCCTTCTAACTGCCCTTGGATTTGAGGGCTCCCTTGTATCAGTCCCAAGCATTCTAGAAACCTACCACTGTGCTTGGTTTGCTGTCATTGAAAAAAAGTGTCACTGTTTTAGCAGTTTATTTTCTCAGCTGATTCCCTGCATGTGTACTGTCTGAGAAAAAGAGCAGATGGTGCCTGCAATGGCATTTGCATGGCATCGCATGATTAACCTTCAAGTATGGAGGCCTGTCCTGCTATGCAAATGACTGCAAGTGTGAGGAGCAGCTCGCACATTGGTGCACAGACTGTGACATAGGGTAAAAGAACACAGGATGCAGCCCCATAAAGTGTGTCTATATCATGTGTAGGTCATATGAAATTAAGTGTTACTGTGTTTTCTATTTTTATGTTATTGTGTGTTCTATTTTAATGTTCGCCATGCATGCACATGCAGCAAACATTTTGTTAGGATAGTAGCTTTTGAGGGGTGTGTCACTGTCAGTCCGGATCCATGACGTTACAGCAACAGATTTATGTTGAACGCAAGTTGCAGTCAGCATAAATCCATCAGGTAAACTGTCTTTTTTCGGTTGGGCTTCATCCCCAAACCCCCATGCGGGGGGGTCTGTCCCCTCACAACCCCCATCCTTTAGAATTATCAACTCTGAGACGGAGTTGATTCAAGGTGGGGTACAATACACAGTTAAAGCAGTGCCAGGGTCCCATGGGTACATTCCAGTGGCAACAGCAAATTGCCGCTGTAATGTCATTCGCTGTGCAATTGTTACTGTTCAGATGGCATACGTTCAGTCCAATGCAGAGTGATCTGCAAGGGGCTCATCAGCATCACACCAATCATCAGCCAGGCTGAGCGTGACACTGATCTGGCTTTCTGAGTGAAAACTTTGTTTATAACAAAGGACAGAGCTGACCCAATCATACAGTAGGTTGACTGTTTCCTTTGAACTACGCCACCCTGAAAGTACAGATGATCAGTCATGATCAGCCTGTTGAGGCTGAATTACACCCTCTAACAAAGAAAACCATCTACAGATGTCTGTTGCTACCAAGCCATTGGTCCCACTACCTGACCCTTCCACTCAGCACTCACCCCTCACCCACCCAAGCCCTTATTTACCCACTGGGGGTCCAACACCGTAATCCTGTCTGGACTGCAGACACATCTTCACTTGTCAATGCTGGACCACAAACTGAGGAAATCAGGTATGTGATTCAATGTATTTTAATGACGTTTTGAACTTAGTGGTATAACGTGGACATTTTTGAATATGTTTGCAACAGATTTTCAACATGCCTTTCTTAGGACCCTACCTCATGAGCAATGGCAGTGAAAGTAGGAAAATCTGTCCCAAAAGGTGATTTTTGTGGTTGCTGTACAGAATCACCTGTTGGGAAGTAGTTGAGTATTTTCTTCACCCTTGTTCATAAGATGCATGTCATAAGAAGGATATATTGAAAATCTGTGGTAAAAATATATAAAAAAAACTTCATGAGCCTACATTGAAATTTATGAATGCAGGCTTGTAACTTTGGTAATTTTCAATATTTGGACCCCAAATTTTCAAGATAACTATTTCTTCAGAGAAACTCATGAATGTGACAGTTGACATTTTTCAAATGCTGGTCAAAATGTGTCTTTGTATCCCAAAAGGTGATGCCATGGTCGCTGCATGAAATCACCTTTCAGGCCGGAATTGAACATTTTCTACACCCTTGTTTATGAGGTGGGGTCATAAGAAGACTATGTTGAAAATTTGAAGTAAAAATATTTAAAAATCAACAAAATTATGATCCTATTAAAATTTATGAACACAGGCTCATAACTTTGGTAATTTTCAATATTTTGACCCCAAATTTTCAACATAGCCAGTTTTTCACACCACCTCATGAATGTGACAGCTGTTATCTCTCCAATCCTACCCAAAACGAGTTTAAACACTTGTGACAGAAAATGACGTTTCAGTCATTGTTTTATAAATTACTCCTTTCATGCCCAGAAGTAATGGTAACAAAAAAGATTATAGTGAACATATGGGTTAAAAATGTGAAAAACCAACTAAGTTATGCGGAAACTAACTGTTACATCATTTACTCATAACTGTATTTTTTTTGCAGATTTCGGCCACTAATGTTCAACATATCCCTTGTGTTACCCTACCTTCTGAACATGGCAAGAGTCATTTTTCCAATCCCTCTGAAACTTGTTTCCACAGTCACACAGAGAAATCACCTTTCAGATTGGATTTTAAAAATCCAACTGTCTTCATTATAACATCAGGTCATAAAAAGAGTGTTGGACATTTGGGGTCAAAATGTGGGAGCCCACTGAAAAGTAGATATTGCCCCTCAGCTGCCCTATCCTGGGTAATTACAGTCTAACAATGTGTCAGACCAGGACACCACTGAAAATGAGATATTGCATCTCGTCTGCTCTATTGTAGGTAAATATATATTAAAAATATGTACAAGCAAGACCTGGTACAACAGCAATACCAGCGGTGGACATTCAGCATTGACAAATGCTTGTTTTTAAATTTATTTTACCCTAGCTAACTCAGCTGAGTTGCTGCAGTACAGCTCATTTAATGTGAAGTCTTGTGTGTACTGTAAGATTTTTTCCAGCTGCAGAATGAAACACTGAAGTCCAGTGGTTTGCTGAGGGTCACATAGTAAGGTAGTAGCATTAATGGGATTTAAACCTGGGTCTCATGGTTTACAAGCCTCACTGATGACACCAAGCTGATCTGTCTGTCTAGCATCATCATCAATGATATTGTATTCTCCCCTCCCCCATTGGGTGTGTGGATGCTGCTATTAAAAGGGCTAATCCACAACATTTCTGTAGGCTTATGTGGCTGCTTAGTGGAAGTGCATTAACATTTACTTGCCAAAGCTGATGAAGTCTGCCAGAACCATATACACAGAATACTATATCAACATGTGGAAGGGAAGGCCTACACACAGGGTACGTGGGCACTCCTGGACATATACATGTTTCACTCGCACCTGGCCCATCTGCAGAGATGAAATAGGTGTTTTCTCATACATAACACAGAGCCTGGCACTACCTGATTAGAGGGGCTGCAGTAACACTGGGAAGGGCCAACCATTCCGAGCACAGCAGAATCATACCCATACTAATATAGCAGGCACAAATAAAAGCATTGTATCCCAGTACACACCCATATGTGCTGCAGTCCACATGTGTACATGCACTTATTCCCTGTCTGACGCCATAATAATCTGTTAGGGACATCACAGTTACTTTCATGGCAACAGACTGTGATGTCATAAGAGAAGATTCTGACTTAAAGTAGGGGGTAAGATTTAGAGACAGATGAGCTCTGAGGGATCAGATCCTGTTTTCATGCATATTTCTTCAGTAATAAATAATGAAGAGGTGAAATGTAAAGAAAATATGTGGAATATAAGCTGAATTGTACTTAAATATTATGTTTTTCTTTGAGCATCAATGTCTCTTTAACTTGCAGTACATAGCCAGTGCAATCATTGACAAAACTGACTGCATGTGTGGAACCGCTTGTCAAATTGTATTGAGGAGAAGACGGTAAGGGCAGGTGCAAAGCAGATTACCCACTGCACTTCCTCACTCTGTCCTATTTTGGATCAATAAGACCATGGATTTATTTGGTTTAGAACTTCCCCTGACTGTACGGTTGAATTTCATAGGGAAGGTACCATATGGCATGTTGTCATGTGCAGTATGTTCAGTGCATTGTGTAACATTTGCTGCCCATGACTGACATTTACTATCAGCCATTGCTTACAAGGGAATAATGGAGAGATGCAAGCCTCCTTCCATGATATGTCACACAATGACCTGACTTTGGCAGGACACCACCACCCCATCCTTGAGGACTGCATAATGCTGCCCCTCCATAATTTTGATTTGTGCAGTTATGGGGACCACTATATGCATGCTGTTGTCTGCTTGTGTGTGCCTTGATAGGCCATCAGGTATATGAGGCAGGTTTTGTATGCTGTACATTCAGCTCTGGTGGAAATGCTTGGTGTATGTGTACTGCATGGTGTACTGGAATGGACTTGAACTTCAGCACCCTCTCATGTTGTTATGTTTTTCCTATTTGACAACAGTGGACTATGACTGAAGACCCTGCTGCTGCAGAAGGTTGCTTAGGACCGTCCCCAGGACACACATCAACACCACTGTGCTTCCCCACAACTCCACATATACAGTGATTATTAAGTAAGTGAAAAACTGCTGGCTTGTTCGCACAGCGGTAGTGCTACCACTCACAACACTGGTGACCCAGGTTCTAGCAAAAGTCCAAGTCATCAGAGGACTTGCCTGGGGAGGAGGAAGATTGAGCACTTCAGAGGATGCTTTCCTTCTTGGGGAGAGAGGGTCTGCAGACTACGTTGTGCTACTGCTGCCTTGGTGACCAGTAGGGGTAGTACAATCTGATCTGGAATACAGGGAGGGAGGATACTGATGGAGCTCTGATGTGCACTGACATACATCTGTATGTACACCAGGGCACCACCAGAGGTATAAAGTTGGGGGGGGGGGTTAATGCCTCAGTTAAAATCTTAACAAAGCTGGGGGGTCTGGGGGCATGCTCCCCTGGAAAGGTTTGAACATTTTACCTGCAAATGGTGGCTTTTCCTGAATTTTAATGGCTAAAGATGTGTTTGAAGAGCCTGTTTAACATCACCTGTATTTCTTAAATGTGAAAAGATTTGGTTACTGCTGGACCACCAAGGACAACTGATAGAGAGACACCATTTTCCCAGCAGATCTGCTGGAAAAGTTCCAGGACCCTAGAGGAAAACAGACAGAGGGGCTGAAAACTATGGCAAGTACTGAAAGTGGTATAAAAAAAATGGCTTTTTTTATAAAAAAATAAATGAGATTGATCAGCTTAGTTCACAGCCTGCTTGTCTGCCCTAATTCACCCTGTTTCAAAAATAAAACAAGGATTATATAGTTTAGGCTGTAGTATCACACACTGTCTGACTTGCTTGCCACAAACCCCTGTCTCAGAGCCAAAGAGTAATGTACTTAGATAGAAAGTGCTGGTATTTATTTCCTTTTGAGCTATCAGCTCTAGCTGTTTCTCCTGACAGCCTTGTGATTTATCAGTGGATTGAAGTATAGTTTAAACACACAGCAGTGCTGAAAATGATGCCAACTACCAAGGCAGGTACACAGTGTGGTAGAAAAATGTCTCTTTTATCAAAAAATATACAATATTAATTCATCCTGCATAACAAAAAACAGACAAAACAAACATTTGTCAATGCTGAGTGTTGTCTCGCTGGCATTTGCATTGGTAGTGCAGGAGTTAGAGATGCATAATAAGAATGGCAGTGAAGTACTGAAGTGACGCCAACCCCATTCCCACCCTGCAGAGACCAACAGGCATTGGGGTGTGCCTTTGGGTCATCAGCTATAACGCTCATGCCATTTTACCTCACCCTACCTTGTAGACACTGACAAGCGTCATGGTGTGCTTTGGGATCTTTGTGCATTATACTTACCCCATTACATAAGGAAATACACTGAGGTGAGTGCAGTATAGGAGAATGGGGTGAACTTTGTGGCCGAACAGTGCAAGGTACACCAGGATGCCTGACACTGGCTGGGGGGGGGGGCGGAATGGTATGAGCCGATGATCCCAATTCACACCCCTGAAGCCTGTCAGTCTGTACAGAGTGGGGTGCTACAGCTGGAAACCGTAACACCATAGGCGTGTGTTGGGATTTTCACTGCAACATTTTCGACATGGGCTTTTTGTAAGCCCACATTATGAACAGCAGCACTATCAGTTTGTTAGCTGAAAGGTGGTTTTGCACAGCAGCTATGGCATTTGGTGACATGGGATGAAAACACATTTTGGGCAGTATGTGGAAAATGACAACTGTATTGTTCATGAGGACATGTTAAAAAATGGCAACACTGAAAATTTGGAGTGAAAATATGAAAAATTGGTGAAGTCATGAGCATGCGTAGAAACTGTGCAACACACGTCCGTAACCCAATTATTTTGGGGATTTTTTTTAACCACATTTTTAACATAGGCATTTTGGGACCTCCCCTCATGAACAGTGGCACTGTGATTTTGTTAATTTCTCCCAAATGTTTATGTTCCCACAGTGACCACACCATTGTGTGGCACAGGTGCAAAAACACATTTAGGGCAGGATGTGAAAAATGACAGCTGTACTGTTCATAAGGAGGTGTGAAAAAATGCCAGCGTGGAAAATCTAGCATGGAAATATTACAAATTTGTGAAGTTACAAGGGTGAATGCAAACTGTGCAACGCACACTTGTAACACGGTCATTTTATGCAATTTCATCACCAAATTTTCAACATTGGCATTTTAGACCTCTGCTCATGAACAGTGTCACCGTCATTTCCTCAAACTGTCCCAAAAAATGATTTCGCACTGCAACCGTGCTATTCTGTGCCAGACATGTGAAAACACATTTTGGCCAGGATATGTAAAATGACAGCTGTACTGTTCATAAGGAGGTGTGAAAAAATGCCAATTTTGAAAATGTGGCGTGAAAATATTACAATTTCACGAAATTACCAGCGTGTGTAAACTACTGGCATACGCTAAATAAAAACAGTCATTTAGGGGATTTTTCACAAATTAGCAACATAGGCTTTTGAGAGCCCCCCCGCGAACAGTGGCACTGTCATTTCTTTAATCAGTCCCCAAAGGTGATTCTGCACAGTGACCGCAAAATCACCTTTTGGGACCGAATAACAAAATGGCAGTGCCTGAATGCATGAGGAGGGGGTCCCAAAAACCCAAAGTTGAAAATTTGGTGCCAAAATTCCCAAAAATGGCTAAAATATGTACCAACATTGAAATAAACCCTATTTATGCCATTATACAGCTTACCGGCATTGTTTCAGTCATCTTTGAAGAGTGCAAACATGTTCCTGGTCCACGAAAGATCATTGTGCCGGACTCCGGAGGTAAGTATGGGGTAAGGCGGGGGTTGTGGGGATGCAGGGTGCAGACAGGGTGGGCGTGGATTGCTGGAGGGGGAAGGGAGACCATGAGGGACCACTTTCTTTTTTACAGGGGTTTAAAAAAAAAAACATTGCGGGACACTTTTCCCTTTTCAGGTGATTTGGCATGCTGGGGTGGGCTCCTAGCCTGCCACCTCAGTGCTTTGAGGGGGTTGCTTTAGCCAACGGGGGATTGGGCACCCCTGTCGGCACATACTGAAGGGGTGGCAAGAGCTGAGGGGGTTTAGGGACCCCCACGACATACAACAAAAGCAGGGGAGGAGATTATGCTGATGCCGTCAGCAACATAAAGGGGAAGGGGGATTGAAGCCAACGGGGATTGGGCCCCCCATAGGCAAAGAAAGACTGTGGGGAGATGCACATGATGCCAAGAGGGATTAGGCACCTCCTTGGCATACATTGTAAATGGGTGGGTCTTTATGCCAATGGGGGGTGGGCTCCCCCATCAGCACTGTAACAGGCAGCAGTGGCAGTCACTGCCGCCATGTTGCCTGCACATAGGGAGGCATGTTGTGGTCCACTGCATGAGACCTTCACTCTTATTGCAGTGGACCTTTTCTTAGATCTGAAGGCCACATGATGTCAGCTCCTGTTGCTGGCTTATTGTTGAATGAGGGATGCACCTACTGATGCATGCCCTGCATTTGCCCACAGTGACCGCACCTCCAAATCTACTACTAGCGCAAGATGTTGGCTGCACAAGCGTGAGTCAACATAAAAAGGGTTATTGCTTAGGCAGTAGTCCCTCTGTATCATTCGCAGATGGCTGTCTGATCTTGGTAGGCAGGGCTGAAAACTATGCCAACGAGCAGCCACCAATATTAATTCACAGTTCACATTATAACACAACAACAACAAAAAGGTTATAGCTTAGGCACTGAGGCTGTCTGAGCTTGCTTGCCACAAATATAAACCCAGTAACCCACAACACAAAACCCTATCTCAGAGGGTTAAGGCACCTTCAAAAAAAACCTGGGTATTTAAATCTTTTTCTTGAGTCTTCGATTTTATTTATCTATGAAGTGACAGAAGTTCAGTCACTTATTGAAGTTGTCCAAACTTAAGAAGCACAAAAGCCAACTGCAACAACTCTAAAAAGTGCAAAACCAACTGCAGCAACTTTACAGTAAGAGAGGATCGTCCTCTCTGTTTAACAGCAACCACCAGCAACTGCATCAGACCCCACCCCTGTTGCTGCTGATGCTGACAGATTAAAAAAAACTAACCTTCTACCACTAAATATAATATCTGCACCCCAACAAGTTCTGAGCTCTCCTAGTCTCTCGTCTCTCATGTCATTCTGTGGCATGGTGTGCATCCCTCCCCCCGACTCCCGATCTCAGTCTCCTCTATCCGACCAACCTTAGTCAGTGTCACAGCAGCCACTCATGCATTCACAAGACACAGATTTTTTGGTTTTTTTACACTGGACTTAGTGAGCACTTAAAGGAAAACTAAAGTACACTCCATGCGGTGGTGCTGTGAAGCGTCGCTTCTTAAAGGAAAATCATGGCTTAATTTTTCAGCAGTGAAGCTGGGATTTTTTGATGAGGGAAATGAGTGAGGGGGCTTTAGATTATATTGGGGGGCTATAGCCTCACCCCCAAACAGTGTGATGATGCCACTGATATACACTTATGTGAGGTGGCACAGAGAGTCAGTGTCCTACAGAAAGCAGAAGAAAGGGTGACCCCCCCCTCAGGCTTGCCAGTCTGATGCCAACCCTGCCCTGCAGGCCATGCACCACCAACCGATTCACCCACCTATGCACTGAGTATGATGTTAAGCTGGATCCTGCCCACCCCTTCGGAGGAACTGGAGGTGGCGGAAGTTCAGGAGAAGGTGGATGATAGGGCTATGAGTTGTGGCATAGCTGAAGAGGCCAGACTTACTGAAATGGAGAACAAAACAAAAGAAGTGATCAATATCCCAAGGCAGGTTATATGGCTATGTTCTTATGTATGCATGCCTCAGATACTTTGTAAGGCATGGGTCCACAGGCCAAGTACATTCATCCACCTGAGACATACATACATTACAATTGACTGCACACCCAGCACTGTGTTTTCACACTTATAAAATGGTCAGAAGTATGACATTTTGGTGTTTTTTGTATTTTGGGGGCTTTGGAGGCTTTGTAAGGTTTAATTGTAAAATAAAGTTCCCCTTGAGAAAGTAGTTGCTGGGTCCATATTATTGCCATCAGTTACAGACTGCTTTGACTTTTGAGCATGGCCAAGAGGGATTTGGGTTTTGAAATTAAATAAATTTTACTTTATAAACTATTTGGAGACGTAATAGTGTTATATATTTTTCTATTGAACCGATTTTGAGAGTAAAAATGATAATGCCAATGTGAGAGCTTGTGGGCTTGGTAGCATAAAATGAATCGCAGGAGCAAGTATTGCTATACCAATGCACAAGAATTGAGAGAGTGAAGCTGTACAGTTTTGTTTTTGTAAATTGTTAGGGGAAAGTAGTATTTTGTAATTTTTTTTCTGAACCATTTTGATAAGTTTCGTAAGTAACAAATGCCACAGTGAGCAGAGAGTTGTTGGCTTTGCTACAGCACAGCGAATCAGGACCATTGTCATGACAATATTTGCTCATGGTGCACTACTGAAGCTGTAGACAACTCACTCATACTGAAATCAGAGGCGGGGTATTGAAAACTGTAGTAAATGGATAGAAAACCAAAGAACACCTTCATTAGGGTTAAAGTAATTTTTCTTTTTTTTTTATATCAAACACTAACCCTGCTTGACCACTCTGAAAAGTGAAATTAAAAAATGAGTTACAAAAATCCTGTAACCTGATTGGCTGACAGCAGTCACAAGGCATATGATTTTCAGGCAATAAAGCCCTCTTAAAAAACAAGAGTTGTCACATATGAAACTTGCTCATCAAATATTTCAGAATCCTTTTTTTTATTTTGTTACTGCCAAAATCCATTTTCTAAGCACAATAAGACCCTTAAGGGTGTGGAGTGTTGGGAAATACTGCACATCCAGGGACTGTAAGGCCCTCTGATTGCAGTGTTGGGCCTCGTTACACCCTGGGTGTGTGGGTATACCCTAATCCCTCACACCCTGTCGAGTCTTATCGCTTATGTAAACTACTGCAGACATCATTTTGTACAGTACAATAAAAACATCACAAAGTATGCAAATAATTGAGCAAAATATATGAATTAAGCAATAAGGCATGACCAGGGGTTACAGTAACAGTCTTTTAATCACACGCTAAGGGTGTAATGTGGCATGAGGTGCAGCTGAGTGCCACATTCCCCCTAGGGGGTGATTATCCGACTATTAATCTAACTCCTGGAAGTGCCTTTCTGCTATTTTAAAAAAATATTCCAAAAGAAAAGAAGTGTACTTTTTGAATGTTTTCCTCATTGAGAGGGATATTTTTAATAAAATAGTTCTTCCACCAACAGTTTAAGAATGCTGGTTCAGAATCTGAATGCACCGTTCCAGTCATTCAGCAGTGCTAGAGGACAGAATGCTGACAGGAAGAATTCATGTGTCATGGTAATCAGGCTGTACATGACAGTGTAACAGGGATTAATGTAAGGCTGTTAGAATGCTAACAACCAATCAGTTTGCAGCGTTTCTGAGACCCTTTTTGTAATATGTATTTTTAACATAGATGCAATATGAGAATTACAAAATGGAAAAAATGACTGGTATTCTGAGGCATTTTGTATTTTGATGACTGTCTCATGTTGTGTGCACCAGGTGAAGAATTATCAACTATATCATGATCCAGAAAGCAGGACACAAAACACAGATGTGCAGTTGTTGGCGAATAAAGTAATTTACAACTTGTTGAGCTGGATTTGAGCTGTTCTTTACTTACTTAATTGATAAAGAGATTTATAAAATAGCAGTGAAAAAAAGAACATGAGTTATTGAACAAATCATGTGACCATATGATAAGATCTGTCTTACTGTATGGCTGTCTCGCAATCAAATTTAAAACATGTCTTTCAGTCATTTTTCCTGTCTAAATGAGCCATTTTATAAGAGCAATGACCTGCTCCAGAGTATTCAGTAAGGCACAACTTACCATATTTGCCAGGTGATTGATAGCACTTGGATGCCCCATGTGCTTCACAACCTATCTGGAGAGGAGGGCACTGTTGAGCACACCTGCTGATCAGATGTGTTTGTGGGTTGCGCTGCACTTTGAGGAGCTTTTAAATCAATATAACTTAAAACTTTTGCTTTTGGTTTGGACTTGGATGATGGATTTGTGAAGCTTTAAGTTTATTGCACCATACCATATCAAATTGTGCCATGGGGCATTTGCAGAAGGCTGGAGGGATCGATCCCCCAAATCCACTAATTGCTGAACACCAGGCTGCAATAAGCCCTACACCATTGCCAGGACTGGATCCCCCCGGAAGGCACTCAAGCTATCCATGCCGGTGATTGACCTAAAGGTAGAGTCCATTTAACAATGGTTTATAGATCAAGACAGTAAATTGGAAGTTGTTTCTACAACTGCAGCATTGGCTGAAAAGCTTGCCTCTCAACCGATCACCATTAGGACGGAACTGGTCCAAGAAAATACACAACAGCATTACAGATTGGAGGCCCTGGAGAATACCAACAGGGCTTTCCACATTCATCTCATTGGCATTCCTGAAGGGTGTGAAGGGGATGACCTCCTGGGATTCTTGCAAGCCTGGCTCCTGGGTGCAGTACATTTAAATCTAGACACTATCCAGAACAGTTTTTGTAAAGCTTATAGAATCTCCCCTTGCACTGTTGGCCCTTGCATCTACTTACCTAGGATGGTGCTGTTGGTGATGACTAGTGCATTGGTCAGTGATCAACTTCTGCAGGCTTCCCAATCCGCAGACTTTCTTCTCTATAATGGGGCAACTCTGCATCTTTTCTGGACTTGTCATATGCCACCAGAGCTCGTCATAAGAAATTTGATGGAGTACGGGTGCACCTTTGGAGACTGGGAGTAACCCATTCTTTACTGATGCCTGCTCATTTGTTGATTCACTGCAGTGGACACACTGTTTAGTGCACAGATCCTGTGGAAGTGGGTAAAACAGCAGATGCCATAGCCCATGAGTTTGAGACCACCGGATCCCAGCCCTAATTTGACTCAGAGGACGACACTTGAATTGAGAGTGTTCAACAAGTACTTTTCCTAGTTTGTGCTTCTTTCAGTAAGGAGCTTTCAAGTGTACCTCTATTTCTAGTTGGATAATTTTCTACTTTCCGATTGTCACTATGTTTGTCTACCTATGAGTCATTCACTGGAGATGTTGAGTGAGTCGTTGTTTTTGGATGAGGCCTGTTCATTCCTTTTAAGTCTTAACATTGTTACATTTAAAATATAGTACTAAGATGTGTTAGATTATTCCTACATTTGCTACCCATGTTATGGATTAGGCATGGTTGGAGTTGGGGGTCACATTGGCACTGAGTATTGAATCTGTTCATTTTTGGTATTTATGTTTTCAGATTGACCACCAAAAGTCTTGCAGGGTGCATCTGATGTGAACATTTATTTCTTGATTTTTCCTTGTATGCATTTTGCCCATATCCATAAGACAGACTTTATAGGTCATGCTACCCTGCTTACATTGGATGTAGTTGTAATGAATGTGATGCCTTACAGGAGTTTTACTGTATGTAATTGTTTATCTTTATAATGTAATAAACATAAAGTTTAAAAAAAACATATCTGGGCTATGCGGTAAGATTTTTCTGAGTGCATAAGTTTTTGTATATTACTGCATACTTCTTTCTGTTCAGTCTGTATCATCTGCATGATTGTGTTTCATTGGTGATGACAATGAACATGGG
Source organism: Neoceratodus forsteri (assembly GCA_016271365.2). Taxonomy (NCBI): domain Eukaryota; kingdom Metazoa; phylum Chordata; order Ceratodontiformes; family Ceratodontidae; genus Neoceratodus; species Neoceratodus forsteri. The sequence goes on from CM028130.1 coordinate 1,321,982,136, forward strand.
ATAGTGTGTTGGGCTGTAGCTCTGTGTGTGTTGTCCATGGTATTCTGGGCACTGCAGGGCTGCTGTGCAGTGTGTGACTTGTACAGTATCATACTATCTGTATGGTGTGCCTTGCATGGTTTAATCTGAATACAACTAAATATCCTGATGTCCTGAGCCCATCTTTACATTGCCCTGTGACACCTGTCTTGTCGGACTGAAATTCTGTGATTCTTCTACCATACTGCATCATGTGTGACACACGTGTCACCTGACTGACTAGGTTTCCAAGAAAAAAAAACTATTCGGAGAAATAAATAAATAGGTAAGAAACTCCTTAAACTTTAAACTAAATAGGATGGAAGCAATGCATTACTGCTTAGACCTGGCATGGTGACCAACAAACCACCCTACAAGTTCCCGGACCAGCACATGGACCAGTACCTCCCTCTCCAGTTCCATCTCCATTTCTAGCCCTGCTCCAGACCACTTTCCCTCTTCCAAGGGCCTGGCCCTGCAATACCACATACCTCTGTCTCAACTCGCTTAGTCATGGTTCCTAACTCCATCATCCTGGCCAGGCGGCAGATCATATGTTGAGACTGATACTCTTTGAGAGCACCTTGGGACAGTCGTGCCTGGTGGTGGGCCTTCTTTTGGGTTTTTTGGTCCTTCAGAGTCACTGGGATAGACATGTCAGATGCTGGATCTTGGTTTAGGGCTTTTGCTTCTTGTGAGCTGCCTGGGGCAGCTATGTCAGTGTCAGTGGCTCAGTAGGTAGCACACTCACCTCTGAGGCCAGGAGATCAGAGGGCAGTGGGTTCAGCTCCCACATCTGGCACTTGGGTTAATATCCCAGTACTGACACTGTAGTGCAGCATGAGAGGGTGCTGCACTTCTGAGGTGCCGTCTTTCAGATGAGACGTTAAACCGAGGTCCCATCTGCCTGGATTGGTGGTAGTTCAGGTGGATGTTAAACATCCCATGGCACTTGTTGAAAAGAGTAGGGGAATTTCCCTGGTGTCCTGGCCGAATTTCCCTCATTCACTAAAAAAAAATACCACCAACAGCTTAATCTGGTTCAAGGTCAGTTGACATTCATCTGTATCCCCCTTCCCCAGGGTCGTGTCTGAAAATAGGCAGGATTTGTCTAGTGCACTTACCCAGTCAACAAAAACTAAATAAAATAAATAAATAATAAATAATGTCAGGCTGTGGATTGTGTTCTGGGGTTCCCTGAGAAAACCACAATGGATAGTGGGTTGTTCTTAGAGCCTCAGGAGCCCCCTGGAACAGCCATGACAGGTGTCAGATCTTGTTATGGAGCTTCTGCTCCTTGGGAGTCCCCTAGGACAGCTGCCCAGGTGGCAGATCATGTTTTGTGACTCTGGCTGTTCAGCAGCTCCAGAGGCCAACCATGCTGGATGATGAATCATGTTTTAGGGTTCCTGTTCTTCAGGAATGCCTGGGACAAACATACTGGGTGAAGGAGTGTGTTATGGGGCTACTCCTCCTCAAGAACACCTGGGAGAGCTGTGCCAGGCAGTGGATTGTGTTTTGGGGTTCCCACTTCTCAGAAGCCCACTGGGGCAGCTGAGATATATAGTGGATCATCTTTTGGGGCTCCTCAATAGCCCCCTGGGACAGCCATGCATGTGAGACAAACTAGCAAGAGCTTTTTAGGCTCCAGTTCCCTATATGACACAGACAAAACAAAGAGCTATAATGAGACCAATTTATGTGAGATATAAAAAGAATCTGTGTGTAACATGTCTTAAATAATGTTGTTTAACTTATTATTATAGAGACAACACAAATTATCATGCTTCTCTTTTACCATCCTTAACAGCTGAGACTGAAAATGAGCAGGGAGCAGGCACATGGGATGATAGACGTGCTGACACATCCAGACCAACAACTTGTACCACCATCACTACCACCTCCATTTGGACAGGGAAGAGGATCAATGAAAATTGAAGCAGACTTCTGCTGTCTGGAGAAGAGCAAAGGAGAGCAAAACTAAAAGAACAGAAGCCACGAGGAAGAGACAACAGGAGATGGGAGAGTCCGGGAGAACTACTACACACTGTAGTAAACCTTGTGCTGTATTTTCGCTGGCAAGCTATGAAGGTCAACAGCACGCTGATTTTTAAATGCATTTGCTAGACACAGTCTGCCTAGCAAATTCATTTAAAAATGTTTGCAAAAAATGGGTTCTCATTTTTGTTTGCTTGCCCTAGCAAACACATTACTATCACACTGAGCAGCAGCATAAGGGTAGAGGCACCCCCAAAGATATATTTTGGGTCAGTGTTCAAGGTACCCACTTATGGGTTCATGAGAGGTGGTTGTAATTGGAGACATTACTGTCTAAATTATAAATGGCATGTATTAAAATGAAAGGTACTGAAACAAAAACTAAGTCCTAGCGCATGCTCATCATGACAGATGTCAGATTTAGATTTTATTTCAGTAAGTATATGCGGCAGATGGTAGCTGGCAGTAACTAGCTTACCTAACTGAACTCAGATCCCACTGGACTCAACCCAGAATCACTCCCTTCTGGACTGGATCCTCTCTTCCCACCCACACTACATTGTGGTTGCTGGTACCCTCCCTGGCAACATCATATGTCCTACTGCATGCGTAAGGTCCACCACCACAAAATCTTCCTAAATTCATCCAGCATAGATTCTTCCGATCCCTGGATCTATCCTCATTACTTGCTGACCTGATGACAGCTGACTGGTCCACCATACCAGCTGTCAGCAACATTAACACAGCTCTCGAGTTTTTTTAATTCCAAATTCTTGTCATCCTGGGATCATCATTCCCCCTTGAGGAACTTAGGTATGAGGTTCACAGCTCACTTGGATCTCAGCTGAGTTGCTAGCCTGTCACTGTGTATGTGACCTTCCCTGGCAGATCCACAATTGCCCTTACCAAATTTACCACCCCACAAAGTGCTGGATAGCCATCTATGCCCTCTTCTCCCCAACACTCCCACCACTCATCCTCAAAGTGGGCAACTCCTCCATCTCTAATTCCACAGCAGTCACCTTATTTTTATGTTGGCTTGCATGAACGCACAAGCAACATCTTGTGGTAGTAGCACATTTCAGAGGTGTGTCAGCGTTGGCCAATGCAGGGGATGCTTTAGTGGGTGTGTCTCTCATCTGCCAATCATTGAGCATGCTGCTGATGACAGCAGTTTCAGAGTCAGCCAAAGAGCTGAAATGAATCTTCACTGCAATCAGAGAAAGACTCATCATTGCAGCAGCAGATGACATGCTTCCATTATGTGCCTTTCCTGGTGAAACATTTCAATAAATATGGCGGCTTCTGCAGTCCACCACAAAATCCCCAGAATGTCGTCATCGGTGTGCCCAATCCCCGTGTCATCATGCCCCCCCCCACATTATATGACACATCATAACATGGCAGCTCCTGCCACCTGCCACACACTACTGAAAAGTCTACTTTGGTGTGCCCAATCCCCTTGTCAGCATACCTCCTCTTAGTGTGTCTTTCCTAGGTAAACAGTTTCCCCTTTACTTTCTGACACTGGGATGCCCACTCCGTGTCGGATGCAGGTGCACCCTCAACCCCATCTATTATGTCTTGTCAACACTGGCATGCCCAATCCCTGTGTTGGCATCCCCCAGATTGTAGCACACTGGGGCCCACACACCGGTGTGCCTTTTTTTTTGTGTAACCTGTAAATGAAGAAACCTTCCTCACAGTCTTTTTTTTCTGCAAACAAGAAAACTGTCCACAGCTGTCTCCTTCATCCCTCCCTCATCCCCACCCTTCCTCTGTAACCACCTCCCCCTCCCCACACCCCCCTCACCCATACTTACCCTCCGGAGGTCGGGAGCCACGATCTTCTCTGAACCAGGACATGTCTGCACTCTTCAAAGCCAAACTGCTAACTGAAGAAATGACTGTAAGCTTTATAATGGGATGCAAAGGGGGGGCTTCAACTTAGGTTGATATCTCAGCCATTTTTTTTATTTTGGCCCCGAATTTTCAACATGGGGATCTTGTGACCCCACCTCGTGAACATGTCACTATCATTTAGTTTCTTAGTCCCAAAAGGTGATTTTTGCGATCACTGTGTGGAATCACCTTCTGGGACTGATTAACAAAATGACAGTGCCACTGTTCATGAGGGGAGGTCCCAACAACCACATGTTGCAAATTTAGTGAAAAAATTCCAAAAAATGACTGTGTTATGAGTATGCATTGCGCAGTTTCAACGCATAATTTCACCAGTTTTTAATATTTTCTATTCAGATTTTCAACATTGCCATTTTTTACACCACCTTCACATGAACAGTATAGCTTTCATTTTTCACATCCTTCCTGAAACATCTTTTCACACCTCTGGTGCAGAATGGCAAGGTCGCTGTGGTAAATCAACTTTTGGGACAGATTAACAAAATCACAGTGCCACTGTTCATGAGGAGAGGTTCAAAAATGCAGATGTTGAAAATTTGGTGAAAGAATTAAAAAAAATGATTGCGTTACAGGTGTGCATTGCACAGTTTCTATGCACTTTCATAACTTCACCAATTTTTCATATTTTCATTTTAGATTTTCAACATTCTCATTTTTTTACACCACCTCATGAACAGTACAGCTGTCATTTTTCATATCTGGTCAGAAATGTGTTTTAACACCTATGGCACCAAATGGCACAGTCGCTGTGCAAAACCACCTTTTGGGATTGAGTAACGAAATGATAGTGCCACTGTTCATGAGGTGGGGGTCACAAAAAGTCAATTTTGAAAATTTGGAGTGAATATACCAACAAACAGCTGGGGTGTTATGGTTTCCAACCATAACGTTCTACTCAGCAGAGAATGACAGGCATCGGGGGTGTGACTTGGGATCGTCGGCAGTCATGCTCATTCCATTACACCCCCACCCTGCAGCCAGTGACAGGCACCAAGGTGTGCCTTAGGATCTTCTGCCCCAACGTTCACCACATTCTCCTATACCGCACATATCTCAGTGCATTTCCTTATGGAATGGGGTGAGTATAAGGCCCAAAGACCCCAAGGCACACCGCAACACCTGTCAGTGTCTGCAGGGTAGGGTGATGTGAAATGACATCAGCATTATGGCTGATGACCCAAAGGCACACCCTCAATGCCTGTCAGTCTCTACAGGGTTGGGCTGGGGTTGGCGTCAGTTCAGTACTTCACTGCCATTTCGATTATTCATCTCTCTAACTCCTGCACTACTAATGCCAATGCCAGCAAGACATTTGGCATTGACAAATGCTTGTTTCATTCCTTTTTTAACCCCTGTGCCATCTTCCCTTCCTCCCCCTCCCTCCCCCACACAACTTCCCCTTTTACCTCAACCAACTGCACCACACCACACCATCCCTTTCCTTTCTCCCATACCACCTCTTCTGTGACCTTTAAGGCCCTCCTTGCTTGTAACCCACACATTGTAGGGAGACTTGATGGCTCTGACCCCAAACTCTTATCTCTCTCCATCCCAGCCATTGCTCTTCCCATCAACTACCTTATAAATCACTCCTTGTCACATGCCTCAGTCCCTGATTTGTGGAAGCAGGCCGCTGTCCTTCCCTTTACCAAAGGGGGGAGACTCCACCCTCCCTGGCAACTACTACCCCATCTCCCTCCTCTCCTCCCTGACTAAACATCAGGAACACCTAAACCTTTCCAAATACTCCATTTGCCTTGACAACTCCCCTTTCTTCACTCCCTGCTACTCTGGCTTCAGGAAATCTCACTCCACCACAACCTCCCTCATTATGCTCACTGACTCCATCCTTTCTGGCATGGACCAGAGGCTGGTTATTTCTGCCATTTTTGTCAACCTGGACAGTGCCTTCATCTCTGTTGCTTACCCCATTATTCTGGACTTGCTGAAAGTGGCTGGGCTTTCTTCCTCCTCTGTTGAGTGGTTTTGCACATACCCTGAGCAAAGCCCCAAGCTGTTCTCATTGGTAACACCATCTTCCCTCCTCTCTCTTTCTTCTCTAGCACCCCCCAAAGTATCTGTCCTTGGCACTAACCTAGTCCCAATTTCCCTACGTGACCTTCCCCTTGCCTGCTTCTATTCACACGTATGCGACAACATGATTCTCGATGCCTCTGGTTCCTCTGCCTCTGACATTACGACCTGGCTCCAGCTGGATTTTAACAACATCCAGTACTGGTTTCAGGACAATCAGCTGTCCCTCAGTGTCAAAATAAATTATCCTCATGACCTTTAGCACTAGGCAGAGACTTGCCAAGCTCTTCCTCCACCCTTTCTTCCTTACATAGAAACATGGAACTTGTTGGCAGAAAAGGACTGGTAGGCCCATCCAGTCTCCTCTGTTTTCCCCTGCCTATTCTGACACCTCCAATGCTATGTGTTCCCCAGTGTTCCTTCAGCCTCTTTTCTTCTACTTATTATGCCTGTATGCCTACCCTATGGATGTTTGAAGCTCCCTAATGTTTTCAACCCCACTACCTCTTCTGGAAGATGTTCCATGTGTCCACCACCCTTTCTGTGAAGCAATATTTCCTTACATCCTTTTTAAACTTCCCCCTTCAAGCTTTATTCCATGCCGCCATGTTCTGGTGCTTTTCTTTCTCTGAAAGAGATTACTCACCTGCACCTTGCTCATCCCTGTGAGGTACTTATCGGTCTCAGTCATGTCCCATCTCACTCTCCTGTCCTCCAGAGAGTACATATTGAGATCACATATCCTTTCCTTATGTGGCTTCCAGTGCAAACCCTTGACCATTTCTCCAATCCCTCCGGAGTGTTTGCCATTTACCACCACCTTTTGCCTCCTATCCTTAAACCAGTTTAATCCCCATCTTACCAATTCCTCCCCAACCCCCAGGCTGCTTAGTTTCTTTTAGTTTCTTTATTAGCCTTAAGTGCAGAACAGTGTTGAAAGCCTTACTGAAGTTCTAATAGGCTACATCTACTAACTTCCCTGATCCACCTTCTTAGTCACCCAGTCAAAGAAATCTATGAGATTTGTTTGGCACGACCTCTCCCCGGGAAACCATGCTGCCAGTGGTCTTGCAGCCCATTTTCCTCTAGGTACTCCATCAGCCTTTTCTTCAATGGGATCTCCTTTAATTACCCCACCACTGATGTGAGACTGACATGCCTATAGTTGCTAACCTCCTCCATGCTGCCACTTTTGTGCAGATGGACCACATTGGCTCTCCTCGAGTCCTCTGGAACTGCTCTGCTTCCAAAGGAGTGCTGAACAGTGTTTCCAGAGGGGCAGCTAGCACTGTGTTCTGTTTGTTTAGAACCCTTGGGTGACTTCCATCTGGTCCAGTCACCTTGTTGTGCTTTAGGGATTCTAATCCCTTATGGTCTCTCTCTTCCAAAAATTGGCTTGTGTCTACTCCTCCCCCCCCCCCGTTGTCTGATGATACATGTTGGTCTGTCCCATCCTCTTGTACTGTGAAGACTGAGCAGAAGTACGCATTTAAAATTTTAGCTTTTTCCTGATCTTCTGCATTCCCCCCACCCTCCTGATTCTCACTATCCCACCCCATGATTTCCTCTTTTCAATCACATACCTGAAGAAAGTCTTATTTTCGTTCTTTCCCTCCTTGGTTGTTCCCTCCTCTGTTTGTGCCATAGCTGCCCCTACCCTCCTTCCTGCCTCCCTTTGTTTTTCCAGAACTACAGCCCTGTCCACCTCCATCACCTCCCCCTGAAGAAGAATCATTGAAGTGCTGGGGAGTAAGCTTGTTCAGATACTTGCCCTTGGCTCCGTGGATTGCACTAATAAAGCAGCACTCAGCACTTTTTTGAATATCAACATTGTGTTGGGGACTTTACTTATTCGAGATGTGTGTAGTGTTCTCTCTTTGTTTGCTCTGACCTTTACTTGAATTTGTTGCCACATCCCCGATTCCCTTCCGTGAGTGCCAACCTATCTTGCTTTTTCAGTCCACTAGATTACCAGGGATTCTTAAATAATATACTGTGGATGGTTATCTGGAGGTAGGTTCCACTGAACTATCAGGGGTTCTCCAGTAATATACTGGCCATTGAGATCAGGGGTGAGGTTCACTAGACAATCAAGGATTGCTAAGTAACATTCTACACTTGGGGACATGGTTGGAGGAGGGTCCACTAAACTACCAGGGTTGGTTAAACAACAAAAAGAAACAAAAAACAAAACAGAAAAAAAAAAACATGTTGCTAGTTTGCCCTCGGGAGGGGATCGAGCAAACAAACTTCTAAAAAGGGAGTGTATGTGGCTCTTTAAGATGAATTCTATGAGGCCATATGGCCTTAATGATAAATGGGATGTTAAACCATTTCTTAAGGTCTAAATGAATTATTTGATTCTCTCCCTGATATTGAATCTGACTGTTACCTTAGCAGCCTTGTTCTTAAAATGATTCTTTTTGTATTGTAATGTTATTAATTTTGTTTTGTTTCTTTTTTATATTAGGATTCCGGTTGGAATTACTACCTGACTTCTTCAAAAAAATCTATAAATGTGTCTTGAATATATAGAAATGTTGAGAAATATTGCCAGGTTTTGTTTTAATTTTGAGAATTGACTGGTATTCCTTTTTCTTTCTTCTTTTTTGGTGTTTGTCACTTTAAATAATTTAATCATGGGCTTATAAATTATTAATTAATTGAACATTTATAAACAAGCCTATGACTGGTTCTAGTACCCCCTTTGAAGACTTGTGTGAGTCGAGGCGCTAGGGGTGTTTTTCTTTTTGCAGCAATCACCAGCACGGTGTGTACTCTGTTATATTTGTGATGACCTTATTAAAGCTAGAGTGTATTTTATTATAAAACGCTCCCATTTTTGGTCTTTGGGTCTTCACTTTGCTTCCACATTATTGCATGCTTAAAGGTTTTTTGTGCTCTCCATTTTGGCATTTTGTTTCGAATTGGGCTGGCCGCCCCTTAGAGAGCTGCATGGTTGTCCATGGGACCATCGTTCCCGGTGTGTTCGCTTGGATCTTTACTTTTGGTTAAACAACAAACTGGGAATAGGAATCAGGGGTAGGGGGTCTGTTAGACTACCAGTGAGTTTTAAATAACATACCAGGCATATGAATGGGGGGAGGAAATCCACTGAACCATCAGGGATTATAAAAAACATAGTGGGAATGGGGATCAGGGCTCGGAGGTTCATTATACTAGTAGGGATTGTTAAATAACATACTGGCTGTTGGGATCAGGGGGCGGTGTCCACTAGGCTGCCTGGGATTCTTAAATAACACTTCTTCTTACATATTTTGGCACTCACCAGCAATATTAATGTAGACTCCAACCTCTCAATATATTTCTTAAAAAATGTTTTATTTATGCCATGAGAATGACAAAAAATGGTCAAACGCTTGACGTGTTTTGGATCACAGTCTGACCCTTTATCAAAAGCTGTTTTGCCCAAATATAGCACAACATTAAATACACACAGTAGCCACCATTGTATGACATCATAGTTAGTGACATTCAAATTCATTGGTGCAAACACCCCACATGACCAAATTCTCATTAAAGTGCTTAGACAATCAATTATTGATTCATTAAAAACCTGTCATCCAGTCACTTTTAAAATGTTGGAATAAGCCTTAAAATATACAGAGAAAATACAAACAGGGAAAGGGGGGCACACATAGAAACATAGACTTTGACGGCCTCAAGGGTATACATATTAAGCTCCTTTAATCTCTCCTCATACGGCTTCTTTTGCAGACCCTACACCATTTTAGTTGCCCTCCTCTGGACTGCCTCTATCCTGTCTATGTCCTTGCGGAGATGGGGTCTCCAGAACTGGACACAGTACTCCAGATGGGGTCTCACCAACTGTCTGTACAGAGGGACAACAACTTCCTGTTTTCTGCTGCTGATGCCTCTCCCTATGCATCCCAGTATACCCCCAGCCCTCCCTACTGCCTTCTCACATTGCTTGCTAACCTCAAGGTCATCTGATATGATTATCCCAGGTCCTTTTCTTTTTGTTGTTGTTACTACCTCCCCCATTGTGTATTCTTCCTCTGGGTTCTTGTTTCCAGGTGCATTATTTTGCACTTCTTTGCATTGAATCTAGCTGCCATATTTCTGACCATTCCTCCAACCTTGCCAAGTCCCTTCTCATCCTTTCCATGCCTCCTTGTGTATCAACCCTGTTGCAGATCTTTGTGTCATCTGCAAAGAGGCATACATTTCCTTCCAGTCCCTCTGTAATGTCACTACGAAGACATTAAAAGGACTGGACCCAATACTGAACCCTCTGCGGTACCCCACTAGTAACCCCTCTTTCTTCAGAGTGACTCCATTTACAATTACCTTCTGTGTCCTGTTGTCCAGCCAATGTTTTACCCAGGCTACCACCCTGGGACCCACTCCCAGGCTGGTTAATTTGACTATTAATCTTTTGTGTAGGGCTGTGTCAAATGCCTTGCTAAAGTCTAGGTAGGCCATGTCCACAGCCCCTCCCTGGTCTACTACTTTGGTCCCCCAGTCAAAGAAATCTATTGGATTCGTCTGACATGACCTTCCCACTGTGAACCCATGCTGCCCTGGGTCCTCTGCCCCACTGGCCTCTAGGTACTCAACTATTCTTTCCTTCAGAAGTGACTCCATCACTTTCCCTACCACAGAGGTCAGACTGACAGGTCTATAGTTTCCTGCCTCTGTCTTGGTCCCACTTTTGTGAAGGGAATCACATCCACCTTCCTCCAGTCCTCGGTACCACACCATCCTCCCATGATTTATTAAAAGAGTTGCCAGTGGTTTCACTCAGCTCCCCCTTAATTCTTTTAGAATTCTGGGGTGAATTCCATCAGGCCCGTTGTTTGGTCCACCTTCAGTTTTAGGAGTTCTTGCAGAACCCTTTCTTCTGTGAAAGGACTGGGATCGACCCCCCTATCAAGAGTGCTTCTGTTAATTGGATTAGGCACTTCCCCCTCCTCTTTTGTGAATACTGAGCAGAAATATTCATTCAGTATCCTGCTTTTTCACTGTTCCCCTCTGCCCACCCACCGTTCATTCTATTCAGCCTCACTATCCCTCCCTTTGTCTTTCTACGCTCGCTGATGTACCTATAAAAGGTTTTATCCCCCTTCTTAACTGAGTTGGCTATCTTTTCCTCAGTTTGGGCCTTTGCTATTCTGACTTCCCTCCCTGCTTCCTCCTGCCTTAACTAGTACAGCTGTCTGTCCTGCTCTTCTGTGTTTCCTTATACTTCCGGAATGCTATCTTTTTCTTCCTGACTTTCACAGCCACCTCTTTTGAGAACCATAGTGGCTTTTTCTTTCATTTTGATTTGTTTATTTGCTTCACACAAAGGAGTGTTGCCTCTGTGATGGCAGTTTTGATGATTCCCCATTGTTGCTCCACACCTCCTTCTAGCCTGTTTGCTAGTGCTTTACTGAGGCACTCTCCCATCTTGCCAAAGTCAGCCCTCCTGAAGTCCAGTACCTTCACTTTTGTATGGCTTGACTCTGTAGCTGAGTTTAACGTGAACCACACTGTTTGATGGTCACTTGTTCTGAGATGGCAACCCACTTCTAGATCTGAGATCCTCTCACTGCCCCCATTTGAGAGTATGAGGTCTAAGATTGCTTCCTCATGAGTGGGTTCCGATACTAGCTGTCTGAGGCCTGCCACCTGTAGGGCATCAAGAATGGCCCTGCTCTTGGATGTGGCTGCAGCAAATGTGCTCCAGTTAACATCTGGCATATTCAGGTCTCCCATCAACTGTATCTCCCCTTTCTCTGCCATTCTAAGAATGCCTTCTATCATATCCTTGTCCATTCCCTCCCCCTGACATGGGGGTCTGTACACAACCCCTGTGCAGATTGTGGTGCCCTTTCCAGTCTCCAAGGTGACCCACAGTGCCTCCTCTCCTCCCCGTTTACTCTTTTGTTCAGTTGCTTTTATCCCTTCCACACAATCTAATAGTCACCATCATAGTTTAAAATCAAAACCAATATAAATAACTATTGTATAATTCATTCAATAATTAAATCCAAATCTTTGTTACACAATTCAACATTTATATTCATTTTAAACCATAAATCATATATATAAATATTGTGTAGAATACAGAATGGTCTACTGATTAGCATCCAACAGTACTTAAAGACCAATAATGCTGTCATCTCTTGCTAAGGTAAGGTTTCATATCAAACCCTGTATTCAGTCCTGGCCATTTAGCAGCTTTTAGTTTGATTATCCAAAAAGTTTCTGTTTTCAACAAACTGTTGAAATTGCCCCCCCCCCCCCGGATTGTGACTCACTTTATGTATAATGGTAAATAACATTTTATGCTCATCTTTGTTCACAGCAGTGTTAATGTGAGCTGCAGTAGCATACAAAGGATCTTTATTTACTATAGCTGTCATGTTTCCCTAGCCATTACTTAAAGGGCCTCTTTGTTTTTCCTATGAAATATGCGTCACAGCTACACTGCGCCATATAGATTACCCCAACAGTGTTACAGGTAGTGAGTTGTCTGATTTTAAATTCTTGATTTACATTAACACTTGTGAACATGTTGCAGTCCCTTACAGCAGAACAATATTTGAAAATTCTACATCAATAGCAGCCCTGCATTTGTTTCAGTTAAGTACGATCTCTTTCTTCTATAAAATGACTATGTACCAAAGTGTCTTTAATTGTGGGTGCCTTTCTATAAGACATCCATGGCAACATGCTGGAAATCTCTTTCAAAGCAAGGTCGCTAGCAAAAACCCACCAGTGTTTGTTTACAATTTGTTGCACCTCTCTTGCCTGAACTGAAAAAGTCGTCACAAAATTATACTGTTTAGTGTTTGTATGTACCTCAAGTTGTTTATCTTCTAACAACTCATTCCTGTCAAAATTATCCACATGAACTCTAGCTGCTTTAATGTTTCTTAAACTATATCCCCTTTCTTGTAATCTTTCCAATAAAATCTCTGCCTCTTCGTGCATACACCATCAGAGCTGCAGTTCCGTTTGGTGCATAGGAACTGTCCCTTTGGTATGTTTCATCTGATGTGTGGCAGATGGCACCTGGATGATATTAAAAGCGCATTGCCATCCACAGGCTTCCCGTATAGCCCTGTTTCCACATCCCCATCCTCGCCCTTACTTAAAGTGACATTGAGGTAATTAATGCTACTACTGCTACATTCATATGTGAATCTTAAGTTTTCATTTGTGTTATGCATATACTGAATAAATTCTTGTAATTCCTTTTTGTCCCCTAACCAAATCAGCAAAATATCATAAATAAAATGACCCCAAAATTGTATTTTGTGTTTAAATGGGTTAGTTTCCTTTGTAACATATTCTTCTTCCCAAAGACCCACATACAGATTAGTTATGGTGGGGACACACTTTGCCCCCATAACTGTCTCCTTGATTTGTAAATGCATTTTCCTGTCGAATAAAAAAGCATTATATTTCAAAACGTAGTCAAGTAGTTTAACCAAAAAATATGTGGGGGGTTCTACTGAAGTGTTGCTGGTGTTTAGAAAATATGCAGCTGCATTAAACGTCCCCTCATAGGGCACATTAGTACACAACAAATCAATGTCCATTGATACCAACAAAGTATTACTTTCCAAATTTAAATCTTTGGTGTCCTTTATGTATGATGGTAGCTGCTCAACATAAGGCTTTAAATGTAGATCTACCATTTGAGACAAACTTTCTGTCAGGGACCCTGTGCTGCTCACAATTGGGCAACCCGGTGGCTTTTCTTTGTTCTTGTACACTTTTGGTAATGTATACAGAGTTGCTCTTATGGGATTCAGGGTGATCAGAAAATCCCTGTTTTTATCAGAAATGAAGCCCTTGTTACAGGCCTCATTTACTGTCTCATCAATGGCAAATTTAAACTCTGATGTCAGATCCAAGGTTAACTTAACATAAAAAGTTGAATTATTTAACTGTTTCACAATTTCTTGTATGTAGTCCTTTTTATCTTGCAAAACCACACATCCTCCTTTACTGCTTGTTTAATCACAATGTTCTTATCAGTTTGCAGTCATTTTAAGGCTTCTCTCTCATTTCTAGACATATTCTGAGATGTGGCTGTGGTGGGATTCGAAAAAAGATGTTCCAAGTCTTGTTCAACTAGAGTTTTAAAGACATTAACAGCTGAACATGTTGGATGACAGAAAGTCAAATTAGGTTTTAGAGTTTGTTGGTCATTAATAATGTTACTGCCATCACCGTTCTGTTTATGAAAAAAGGATTCAAGATTAAGCTTCCTGCAGGCTAAGTTCAAATCTATTGTCATTTGTACTTCTTCTATTGAATTGGTTGGGGCAAATTTTAACCCTTTCTCGAGTACCTTCACTTCATTTGCATCAAGAGACCTGCTTGATAAATTAATAATTGGATGTTGTTTCACTATTAATATCTCCTCCATCCCCGAAAATTCTGTTGCTGGTTCTGTCCCCACCATGGCCCCCTGAATCTGCCTTTGTTGCTGAAGGCCCCTCTGTCTCCTGCCCCTTCTTGTCCTCTTATTTCTTCTTGATGTATTAACCTGGGGCTGCGGCACACCCCTGGCATCTGTTGTGGTACTGGTGGTGGCTGTGGGGGAGCCACATGGTCCTGGCTTTGTTTTAAAAAGGTCTCCTGTTCTGATTTTCCTGCTCTGAATCACTCTGGACCATACTATAGGTAAAGGAGACCTGTCTGGGGCATTTTAAAATACTTCTTGGGGTATCCTTTTTCCATGAATAAATCTACCCACACTCCCTATCATTTTTATCGCTTGAGAATTTAATTTGCTTAGCCTCCATTAATTCTTCATCTAATTTTGCAATAGAATTTTTTAAATGTTTATTATGAATGTCAAATTCAGAAGCTTTTTTAAAATTCAGTACCTCTGTCTCAAAAGTTGGAAGATCTTCTTTAAGTTTATTCTTTTGTTCCTTATTGTATTTTACATCAGTCGCATTAGTTTAAAACTTGCCTATGTGAGTATTTCTTCCCTTTCTTTCATAAAATCCAAATTATCTGAACCATATGCTGGTTTCTTTAAGATTCTCAGTCCCCTCGGGATTCTTTCTTCTTGTAGATATGCTTCCATTGATGTAATATTCCAGTACGCATCCCTTATCTGGTGGGTAATTCTCTCCAAATTTCTAAACACTTCCAATAAGGATCTAGCTTCTGGTTCCAATCTAGTAGTTTCATTATGTTCCAACAGAAATTGATTTTGATGCACTTACTGAAGGCATTAAATGGTTAACATAGTCAATAGGGTTTGAACTTGTACTCACTTCAGGTTGCCTTGATGTTGTTTGAGTCCCTCCACTTCCACAAATATTGGGTGTTTCTTCCAAAGACATAGTACTGCCATTATCAAATGCAGGCTAACTGGAGTCTTGAGAAAAGCTTTTGCACAACTCTGGCTATGAAGATGTAACCAGTGCATTTTCACCAAAATCATAGAATTGTTCACAGTTCGAAGGTGCACACAGGGCCGGTGGTACACCTTAAAAAACGTTAACACTTCTTACACATTCAGTCACTCGCCAGCAATATAAATGTACACTCCAACCTCTCAATATATTTCTTAAAACATTTTTTATTTATGCCATGAGAACGACAAAACTGTGGTGGTTACTGTGTGTATTTAATGTTGTGCCATATTTGGGCAAAACAGCTTTTAAAAAAGGGTCAGATTGTGGTCTGAAACACGTCAAGCATTTGTCCATTTTTTGTCATTTTTACGGCATAAATAAAAGATTTTTTAAGAAATATATTGAGAGGTTGGAGTCTTTGTGCACACCTTCAAACTGTGAACAATTCTTAAATAATATACTGGGAATGGGGATTGGGGGGTCAGTCATCTACCAGGGATTTTATACAACCTACTAGTAACAGAAATTGGAGGATGCAGGTCCACTAGACTATGTGGGATTGTTAAAAAATCATACTGAGCATGGGGATTGGGAGGAGGTACTTTAGACTACTGGGGATTGTTAAATAACAGAACAGGCACAATGGTTGGTGAAAAGCTTCCAGAAAATCAGTAACCCCAGGGAAGACAACATGCATGAGTCTGTACCACTCAACATTTCACCATGCACTCGAAGAACCTCAAGCCTCCAGAGCAGAACACAGAAGGAAAGACTGGTTCATGCTAAAAAAAAAAAAAATGTTATTATTTCACAAGTGCTGAAATGTGAAATAATTAATACTACTGTAGTCAAATATGCTAGTTTGATGTCCAGTGTGCCAAAGGATGAACATGCCAGTTTGTCTGCAGACAGCAAGTTTTTCCATGTTTTTTAAAACTTTAAATTAAATCAAAATAGTGTAAGTGTACCTATCAGTTGTGATTTATCTTTTTCTTTTAAAGGTTTTGTTAGAACAATAAATACTAGCATCCAGTTTTGTTGAACCATCATCTCACCACCCAACAATCTTAAACGTAAATAAATTCATATGGGTCTAAATCTGAGCAGGAATATACGGAAATTGTTTTAACACTGAAAATAAGCCATTCTACATAAATAGTCATTTTGGATCTACAGATTATATTTTTAAACAATTAACAGTTCATTGTGATGCCTGCAGCTGCAAAAGTAAATGTCTAGCAGTGTGCTTCTAGTGCTGTGAGATAATTTCACTGAGCACATTTTCAAGGTCAGCCCCTACATTCACGAGAGTATCATGGCTTGCTTCTGAGGCCCTCATGCACTGTTGGTGGTGCAGTAGGTGAAACTGTTTAACCATGTGACAGACCACTGTAATAACCAATGGAAAGCAATTTTGTCCACTCATTTTGCCAAATAAGTCTCAACCAACAATGCATTCCATGGGATAGCTGAAAGACACTTCCTGACTTCGATCACAGGAGGAACTTGTCCCAGCATCACAACATGCCATAATCAATTTGAACTGCCTGCCTGTCTTTAGTCAATCTTATTACTGTCTGTACAGCTTCCTAGCAGAGTTGTACTGCCTCCTTGTGGTGCAGACCATTGTGTCCACTCCTTACAGCATCACACTAAACTAGTGAGAAAAGAAACACTGATTTCCACCCAAATAAGTCCAAATCGTCTTCAAATAAAGATGTTCCTGTCCTCCTGACACAGAGGTCAGAAGAAGAAATGCGCGCGTGCACAACACACACACACACAATATTTGCATCATTCTCAGTAACAAATACTGTAACAAACTATACAAAAATAACTGCACAGTAATCCATTTTACACTGGAGATATTTAAGTGAATTCTAAATGTCTGAACTGTGAACATTTTATGAACTATAAAAACTTCCCAGATCAAGAGAAAAGATCCCGACACAAAGAAAACACTTTTATTTATTTTATTTATTTATTTAGCTTTTGTTGACCAGGTAAGTGCACTAGACAAATCCTGCCTATTTTCAGGCACGACCCGGGGGAGGGGGATACAGATGACAACTGACCTTGAACCAGATTAAGCTGTTGATGGTATTTTTAGTGAATGAGGGAAATTTGGCCAGGACACCGGGGAAATTCCCCTACTCTTTTCGATAAGTGCCATGGGATCTTTAACATCCACCTGAACTACCACCAATCCAGGCAGATGGGACCTCGGTTTAACGTCTCATCCAAAAGACGGCACCTCAGAAGTGCAGCACCCCTCTCATGCTGTACTACAGTGTCAGTACTAGGATATTAACCCAAGTGCCACACTCCTTTGACTGTGAGCACAGCCAGAAATCACATCATTACATCAGTGCAGAAATGTACACTTGTCACTTTTGTATAAATTGCACTTTGATCTCACAAAGAACTTCACAGTAAATATTAACTGCATCAAGTGTGTCTAATCATAACCTTCAGCCACCCAAAGCCACCAACGTTAAGCAGCAGTTTGGGGTGAATTGAGGGGCACCAGCTACAAATTATGGGGATGCTTCAACTGCTGCAGTCCCAGCATAAAGCTGATCATTAGTTTTAGTTTGTCCTTGTACCCACCACCCTCTCTGGAAAAAAATAGTTTTTGATGTTACCCCTGATCCGTCCCACTCTATCTTCAAATGTTTGCCTCTTCTTTGTGCACATCTCTTTTTCTGGGTGATGCTACACTCTTGTATGTTGTTGATTCCCTTTTGGTACATGATAGTTTCTATCATGTACCCCCCCCTTTCCTTGCAGTTATACATAATGTCCTTTACTGTCTCTTTGTTTGGCTTCTGGAGCATACCCTGCAACATTTTAGTTGCCCTCCTTTGAACAGCCTCCATCCTGTCTATGTCCTTGCAGAGATATGCTCTCCATCACTGCACGCTGTACTCCAGATGAGGTCTCACCAAATATCTGTACAGAGGGATAAGAACTTCCAGTTTTGTACTTGATTTTAAGGTGATGCCTCTCCATTGCATCCCAGTATCCCCCAGCCCTCCTTACTGCCTTCTCTCATTTCTTGCCTACCTTTAGGTCATCTGATACAGGTCACTTTCCATTTTTGTTGTTGTTAGTACTCCCCCACCCATTGTGCACTGTTTGGTGTATAATTTAAGTTTGTGTTCCATCTTTCTTTCTCATAACCTTGTTTACCCCCAAAAAATTGTAAGAACACCGGCTAAAAACAGTTTAAAGAAAATAACCTCAAAAAATGTTGTCCTTCCCTTCCTTATATTCCTACTTAATAATCTCTGTTTACCAACAGGAAATATTTCTTTGGGCTCAGTAATGTTTTCTTCCTGTCATGGGGTGTTTGTGGAAAAGCAGCAGTGAGCAGTGCAATAATCTGCTAAACAGTATGTGCGCACTGTCAGGTGCCCACTGCCCAGACCCCTGAAAACATTTAGCAGATTATTGAACTGCTCACTGCTGCTTTTATACAAACACCCCACAACAGGAAGAAAACATTACTGAGCCCAAAATATGTTTTCTGTTGGTAAACAGAGATTATTAAGTAGGAATATAAGGAAGGGAAGGACACCATTTTTTCAGGTTATTTTCTTTAAACTGTTTTTGGCCGGTGTTCTTACAATTTTTGGGCTGCTGTCAAAATGTCCCAAAAATGCCAGAGTCCAGATGAAGAGTAATAACATGACAAAATGTTCAGAAAATTCTAAATTATTTCCTGATGCACTGATGTGTGCATGCACACACTTCCACAACAACTATGGGACCTGCTGCTGCTGCTCCTGTACTTCAATCTTCTGCTGCCTGTGCTGACTGGGCTGATGTACTGTGTCTTGTCAAATGCTGATAGCCACAGATGACCATTGTGTGAACAATGATGGGATGATGCAATGGCAGTCAGAAAGTCTGCTGTGCTGACTGTAACATGATGCCCTATATGTGTGTGTGTGTACTCATACTACCATTGGTAAGTTACTGTATCTTGCATGCTCTTGTTTTTACACAGAACCAGTTGTTAAATTTACATATATATATATATATATATATATATATATATATATATATATATCATTGCTGTTCTTTCTCTCACAGGTCACCCAGTCATACTTTGGTTGTGCATATTTTGGCTTGCTGAGGAATTTGCTGTAGGAAATCTGTCAAGCCAGAAAAGGTAAATATTTTTTTTTGGGGGGGTGATCATTTGGAAGCAAGTTTTGTGAATGGTTTTGTTTTGATTTTTTTACTGGTTTTCTGTGTATCCTCTGGATTCATACCAGTTGCATGTGTTCTTATTTGAAGAAAGCACCTATGGCAGCACACAGCACGAAAATGTTACCTGCAAACAGATGAAGAAGAAATAATTCTTACTTCATTGCACTAACACATTCTGTTCTAAGTGTGGCAGTTACTGTCTGTTATATCCTGATTAACAGATACCATGCTATTAGTAAACCACACCAAGACCAATAACAAGTTTAGTGCGTGTGAAGTGCACTATCCCAGTGTCTTAACTTAAGTTACATTCCAAGACATCTTATCATGACCCAGATAAAACTTTGTTCAACTACATGGCATGCTGAAGTAAGCCAGTGACTGATGTGCATGAAAAATATATTATCTGCAGTACATGTCACCTACTTTGTATGATTTACACTGGCTTGAAAAAATGAAATACCTAAAAGAAGTGATGAAATAAGACTGATATACTTACCTGAAACTTGATATCCTATAGGTGGTTGTAGACAGTACTGCAGTACTCTTGTCCTCCAGTCCGTTACACTGTTTGAAACTGGAAACCTGTAAAAAAGGAAAAAAGTTGACTGTATATGTTTCTCAAGTGCATCTCTAAAATGTTACAGGAAGCATTCACACAGCTCAATGAAATTCCATAGTATGACAAATTAGTACATACTCACTGTAAACTACTGATAATAAGAAGCATGGTGGCTGTGGCTAGATATGGGCTCCTTCTGGCACATCCTGGTCACAGGAACACATTCCCTCTCACTGGCATAGTGGCTTGTGGCTTTGCTTGGCTGTGAGTTACTTCTGGTCATGGGCACAGGAACACTTTCTCTCTCCTGATTAGTCAGATTGGTGGCTTTGTCTGGCTGAGGATTACTTCTGATCATAGGCACAGGAACACATTCTCTCTCCCGATTAGACAGATTGGTGGCTTTGGCTGGCTGAGGGTTACTTCTGGTCATGGGCACAGGAACACATTCTCTCTCCCTATTAGAGAGATTGGTGGCTTTGGTTGGCTGTGTATTACTTCTGGTCAGGGCCTCAGGAACACATTCTCCCTCACTTTCAGACAGACAGCTGGGTGGCTGGATATGGTGTGTTACAGTCTTTCAGTGTCACTCAGGAGGAAGATATCTTTAAATGGCAGGATTAAAGCTGCTACCGCCTACTACAAATGGACAGTTGTGTTTAAGAGGTTGACTGTGTTTGCTAATGACAGCACACATTCTGTTAAAGAGCAGGTACCCACTGTCAGGCACCCAGCCTCCCTCACACATATATAATAGCTGACCTGCTCCACTATTGAGTGGCATTAAAAATTCCATGCACTTCCCTCCAGTTAAAAAGTTATAGCACCCTGAATGTGCGCCCCCGTAAAAACAGAGCTGTGCCTGACATGCCCCCAGGGATGTCCCCCCAGCCCCCTTTTGTGATGTCAGAAAATGAATACTGAGTGTGCATTCCATTAATCTGTATACAGTATATGCAATATTTCTGTGGCTTTCAATTTTCCAAGTGGCAACTCTAAATAGTACTAAAAGTCATTGAAAGCATGGTGCCAATACAGGTCTATGGAGCACACATACACAGCCTTCATTTTGTGATATTACAAAAAGGGGCTGTGGGTACATCCCTGGGTGCATGTCAGGCATGGTTCTGTTTTTATGGTGGTGCACATTTGGGGTGCTATAACTTTTTAACTAGAGGAAAGCACATGGAATTTTTATTACATTACTCAATAGTGGAGCAGGTCAGATATACATATATATATATATATACACATACATATATATATATATATATATATATGAGGGGCTGAGTACCTGACAGTGGGTGCCTGCTCTTTAAGTATAATCAGAAGATATACTAAGGGGAAGGTAAAATGGAATGATTTTGATGGGGTATTATTTGTGCCAATCTGAATCATGGAATGAGACTGAGTCAAGAACACTGGTTTTATTTTATGAAAAGCAAAAAATGTACCATTAATAAAATGTGACAGCCTTTCAAACCATTAACTTAAATACCAGCAACATCCACCTAATCAGACAGGAAGCTGCCCTTGCTGTCATCAAGGCTGGAATTGTGCCCAGTAGGGAATTCTTTGTCCATGATTGCATCATCAACCTCAATGGCTGGCCATTTGACGCTGCCACCAGGATGATCTGATTCTCCCACATCATCAGCACAACCATCAGTGTGATGGGGTATGAACACAGACGTGGTAGTTGGAGGTGGTATGAGACCTTCATTCATTTTTACGAATGTCAGCATGCTGACATTTGTTGGCGAGAGGTTGGTATGACAGTCACAAACTATTGCCCCCACGGAACTGAATACCCTCTCCACACTTACATTGGATGGTGGGTTGATCAAGTACTTCAGTGCCACTGAAGTTAGCTCTCGCCATTCACTCACCTTTCCACTCCAGTACAGCAGTGGATCATCAATTACTGACAGATGCCTTTTTTCAGACAAATATGAGTCAACCATTCACTGTGCTGCACACAGTCCTGTTGTTGACTCATCCTTCTGTTCACCGGATTCATCGATGTCACAGGTTCCCACTTGGAACAAGGCACTCGAAAGTGGGTTAATGGCAATCAGTTTTGCTGATGTCCCTCCTGGACCTGCAGCCACCTTACTGGATGTGCCTAGTAGTCCACAGTGACCTTCAGCCTTGTCATGCTGTGGTTTGCTGAACTTGGCACGTGACTTCTGTGCCCCATGAACCAATCGCACCAGTCGTCCAATGAGATTTTTAACTTGTTCAGGCCCTCCCTCCAATAAGGATGCAATTCCATGTTTGTATCGTGGGTCCAGCATTGTTGCTATTCCAAATTCGGCACTTTGCAGCATACTTGCGATGTGGCAATTGCGGTCCAATACTGTCACCATGTGTTTAAGTAATGCACTGCTTGAACAATCTCCGGACACATCAAGGCTGCACTACAGATTCAACAAAGTCTGCCTCAGCACCCACAGCAGTGGGATGGCTTGGCTTATGGAGGCAGTGTTGCCACTCATTGCCTGTGTGGCCTGTTCAAAGGGCCTCAAAATTGATATCACCGAGTCCATGCAGCACTACTGTTGTCATAGACATCTAGGCCCCCAAAGTGTCACGGCTAGTATGCATGAGTAGGCATTCCAAGATGGCTTTGTACTGTTCATACAACCTCGCTGACATGTAAAGAGTTGAGTTCCAGTGCGTGACAACTTCCAGCTTGAGGTGGTGCTGAGGGAGGCTGTTTTAAATCTGCAGCTGCCAAAGTTGGTCACGGGCCTTTCCAGAGTGTGAAAAGTGTGCACAGATGTGACGTGCAACTGTCAACATTTCCTTGATGTCAAAGTGCTGCAGAAACTCCTGGACTATGAGATTTAAACAGTGGGCCATGCATGGAACCTGAACAATGCCATCATCGATGATACATTTAACCATGTTTGCACCATTGTCGCTGGCTATAAAGTCAGCTTTCAGGGACAGGGGGTTCAGCGACTCATCAAATTTGGTCAGTAGCAAGTCAAGCATGTGTTCAGCAGTGTGCGAACTGGACACACTGCACATGGCAAGCTCTGCATGCTGTCAAATTCCAGAAAGATTGCTACCATGACAGTCTGCCTTACTACACTGATTTCCAATACCGCCAGCACAGACAAACCCCAGTACCTGCGCCCACTGTGCAGTAATACATAAATATGACCTGCCTGCCATTTTGCCACTTATCCACATATCCATACTTCAGCGGATAAATGGTAAGTAGGAATGTTGAAGGGCATGTCTTACAGACTCTGTCACAGTCCAGTATAACCCAAGCACAGCACAGGTGGAAAAGTATGTCTGGACAGGACTTTCCATTTGGGACAGGTGCGTGCTGCAAAATGCCAAAATCTGGAATTCTCCACAAAGAAGAAGGGCAACAGGTCAATTGCCAGCATTTCTGCTACAGCAGCATTCAGTTCATGTGACACCACATGGTTGCATGGGCATTTCATGTTCTGGGCAAAAAGACTCTGCAACGTGTGCTGAGTTGTTACCTGTTTTACACATTGTGTGCCAAATGGCTCTGCTCTGCGAACGGCCATGGGTGTGGTGCTTTTGCCATGTGATGAAGAGGGGTGCACAGGTGACACTGACAAGTCCACAAACAATGTTATTTTACCCATTTTAAGCACAGGAGATGATGTTGGACTTGAAATACTGCTGCACAGACCACCACTACTGCTGCTACTCGGACCACCACTTGACAACAATTCAAATTCATCCTCCTCCTCATGCCTGCAGTAATCCTCAGCTGTTATTTCACCTCTACTACAGACATGGCTACTTATAGTCATGGAAGGGGATAACATGCTTAATACGGTGGATGAGGGTGAACGCTCCACTATGGCAGCAGTAGCTCCCCTCTGGTGCCGAGTTCACAGTGCCATGTGCCTGTGCTTCAAATGTGTATGCTGACCCCTGGTGCCCCGATGACTACCCTTTTTACCACGTCTGACATGTGCTTGGCAAAGCTGGCAGATTGCCACTGCTTCATCACCTGGATCTTGTACAAAAAAATCCCAAATGAGGAATTTAGTTTTCACAGGTCCCTGATGCTGCAGATTGGACACCAGTTGTTTAGACAATGACATGGTGGGTGTACTACTACATGATTTCTGTTGCTGGCCACACTTGGGATCTACCGGCCTATTACTATCAATGATGACTACTACTGGGTCATCATCATCAACAGAAACTGCCACATCATGACTTTGAATAGGGGGTGATTTAACACTGACAGACTGAGACTGTTTACACACAGCCACCTTTAATTTATTTTTCTCCAGTTCCCAACTGGGGTCATTAAAATCATCATCATATTCCTCATCCGCATCCACAGTGTCAGCTTGGATGCAGTCCTGTGGAGAACAAGTGCCAACCACAGCATCATTATGATCATACAATAAAAAAAGGATTGGATGGTACAGGCATGACCTCATCAACAGCACTGGAAACATGAGATTGCAACAACTCTTCATCAGCATCAGAACCATGTTCAACTGATGTGGGGACGGGGATGGGATGTCGGGGAGTATGACATCTACTACACTCTGACTCACGGTCACGGCTTTAGACTCCACAATATTTGGGAACCCCGTTAACTTGTTGGCATGGGTTGAACTTGGGGAAATACTCATGCCATCAGCAATTTCACTACCACCAGTGGGGACAACAGCATCTCCAACCATGATTGAAGCTACTGATTGTGCTATGAAAAACATAGTCAGAAAAATCCCTTTACTGGCCCCAACTAGGCACTTCTGCTGCATACTACTACCATGCCCATCACCACTCTTGCCACTGGCAGCAGTGCCGTGGCCAGAAACATCTTTACATGCATGTCTCCCTGCAGGCATTTTTGGGGATTACACAGAAAATTCACAACAAATTGAGATTTCTGAAATTTGGGGTGTATGCAAAGCCAAAAGACAGCAACTGTGGCTTACAGATACTGATTGGGCACTAAACAGTTGCAAACGCACAGATGCAGATTGCACACTATAAAGAGATGCAGCAGCACAGGCACAAAAACACCTTAACCAGTGGTCACACAAATCAAAAACTGGAAAAATAAATTATACCTTTTGCCGGTTGGGGGGAGGGCACTGCAGTAGCAGTTCACTGTCTAGACAGAAGAAAGCAGTAAAAAATACTGCAGACAGATAACCAATTCAGAGTATGGTGATTACTGTGTGGCACAATAAAATGTGTCTGACTTGATGGCACACACACACTCACACACTACAGGTAATGCCCAGAAAATTTAACAGTGCAGTACACTATATAACCAAATCTTTTAAACAGAATGAACATATGCACTGCACCACAACAAACAGAAAAATAATTATCAAAAATTACTTCAAGTATTACTGTGTGTACATAAAACACACAAATACTGACACACGCTACTACAAAACCATTAGAAAGGCTGCCTTTCTCATGTGAATCTCAATCCACCACAGATACGCCCCTCCCCTGAAGCACACTTCAACAGTGTCTGTCAGTACACAGGCTGAATGTTCTAAATTAACATTCAAAATGCACAGAAAAACAATCAACACTCGATGATCTAAGCACAGGATGGTTTCCTACAGTCAATGTACTAAATTTGGACCAAAATAATTGGATCAACAGTGATTTGTTAAAGCTATTTCGATGGTTTGATTCTCAGAGCTCTGAGAGAAAACTGTCTTCAGGATTCCACTACACACACTATGCAGAACTGAGGCTGTGCAAGACAATATGGAGCCCATATGACGTGCTGTTCCATGAATCAATGCAAAATTCACCTCACATAGCAATAAACAGGTGAAGCAAAGCGAAGTCCAGTCAAATCAATGGCACTTCACATTAAAATTAAGAGGAAGATTGTAATACTGTACAAGGTGAAGTAGTGAGTAGTACATTGAAAACAGCACACTTCGTGTCCAAATGTGCAGGCGGAGTAATTGGCTTCGCATTGCGGAGCACTGTGTGAATTGAGGGACAATATGCAAAGTGCTCCATGTAGCAAAGTGGGAGCACTTTGCCCGCCTCTATTAAAGAGACAAAAGTAGGGAAATGTAGTGTTAGGGTTTCCAACCCTAACTCCCCACCCCCACTCCCATCCCCCAATCAGCTAAAGGAAAGAACATTAGGATTTTGGAACTTTTGAGTCTTGGTGAATCAGTGGAGGGATCTTCTTTGGGGTTGTAACCTAGTGTTCACCCTCTTATCTGAGCAAAGAAGATCAGATGTTATCTTATTTCTTCATGCAGGGCCCAGAGGGGAGACGACGACGGACTGTTTTCATTTTACAGAATTAAAAAAAATAAAAACACGTTGGAGGACTGTTGTCTTTTTTTCAGGTATAATTTTAATAAGTAAACAATTTGGGATACTGGGGTGGGCTTCCCAGTGTCCCACAGTACTGGTAGTGGGGGATATGATATACCTGGGGACACTTGGAGTGGGCTCCCCAGTGTCCCACCTTGGGGGGTGGCTACAGCTGACACTGGGATTGGGCACCCCTTTGTCAGAAATGGCCAGATTTCTTGTGTTGGGGACACAGGGAGTGGGCTCCCCAGTGTCCCACAGTGCCTTCTAGAGCTGACACAGGGATTGGGCACCGCAATGTCGGCAATAAAACTTATTTCTATAGCAATATTCCTATTTTCAGCTCACAAAGAAGGATCTTGCTTCATATCTCATCATACGAAGTAAGATCCTACTTCGTATTACGTGGATACAAAAGAAGAATTTCACTATTAAATAAAAGACCATTTTAAGGACATTTCTTGAGCAGTAAAGTGCAAAATGCACCTAAGGGGTCCAAACAAGCAGTCTACATGTGTTGGTTCCTCCCAGGTCATCATTTTGGGGGTTTCTAAATTTGGATATTTCAGGCAAACTGAAAATAAGATGACGGCAATACGTAAGAATAATTTTCTCATACAAAGCAGGATTCTTCTTTCATTCATGCAGCTATATTTTAGTGCTTACTGAGGATGCTCATAAACGATTTTTTCAAATTTTTAAATTGCAAAAACTTAAACACAGCTTATTATTTTTTCACCAAACTAGCAAAAGGCACATAGAAACATAGACTTTGACGGCAGATAAGGACCGCTAGGCCCATCTAGTCTTCCCATTTTCCTACCTACAGGATAGGCCGCAGATCCTAGTTAACCAACAGCCTATATCTTCCTGCCCCCCACAAGAATTGCCTTATGTCTGTCCCATGCATTCTTGAATTCTCCCACAGTTTTAGACCCCACAACTTCCTCAGGAAGGCTGTTCTATGCATCCACTACCCTCTCTGTGAAATAATACTTCCTCACATTGCAACTGAACCGCCCTCCTTCTATCTTTAAATTGTGTGCCTTTGTTCTTGCAAGTCTCTTTTTCTGAAAGATGCTACCCTCTTGGACTTTGTTGATTCCCTTGAGGTACTTGAAAGTTTCTATCATGTCCCCCCTCTCCCTTCTTTCCTCAAGGGTATACATATTAAGCTCCTTTAGTCCTCCTCATACGGCTTCTTGCAGACCCTGCACCATTTTAGTTGCCCTCCTCTGGACTGCCTCTATCCTGTCTATGTCCTTGCGGAGATGGGGTCTCCAGAACTGGACACAGTATTCCAGATGGGGTCTCACCAACTGTCTGTACAGAGGGATAACAACTTCCTGTTTTCTGCTGCTGATGCCTCTCCCTATACATCCCAGTATACCCCCGGCCCTCCCTACACATCTGTAAGGAAGTTCCTTTCTGTCCTGAAGTTTTCAGACCAAAAAAAACAAACCATCTGGGCTGTAGGCAAGTTCAAATAAAAATCCCCGAAAAGTCAATGAGCAAAAATATGCTTTTTTCACTTCTCCAAAACTTTGAAACTGCACATCTGACTGGAACGTAACTTGCCACATCAAGAGATCTACACAACAGGACAGAATATACCAAAGTTTATAAAAATCCATTGAATGGTTGAAAAGTTATTAAAATGCAAAATTTTGAGTTTAACATTGAAGTGCCTACTCAACCTTAGCTATAGGGGTGCTACTGCACTTATATACACACACACATATATGTATGTATGTATATATATATATGTATACATATGTGTGTAGATATATATGTATGTATATGTGTGTGTGTGTGTGTGTGTGTATATATATATATATATATATATATATATATAGTAATACAAAATCACACATACCCCCCGTAATACAAAGCATCATGGGCTGTATATGCAAATGCGCCACAAAATATTCTGCTGGTTCAACTTTAAGCAGAACTGCATGGTGCTGAAAGGTCTCTCACACAGTATGCAAAGGGTGTAAATAGGCACACTGATGAGTCCTGGTAGGACAAAACATGTCTCTATGTCTTCTGTTGGCACTCTTTGCATACTGTGTGAGAGGCCTTTCGGCACCATGCAGATCTGCTTATAATTGAACAAGCATAATATTTTGTGGTGATTTGCATATACAGCCCCTGATGCTTTGCATTGGTATGTGTGATTTTGTATATCTTTGAAACTTGGCTTCCTGGCCAATGCCCTTTGGGGTAACCCTTGCCTCAGTGCTTGCTCACTAAGGTTCTTTGTCTATATAGTATAGTGGCACAGTAGTGCCACTACAGTTAGGGTTGAGTAGGCACTTTGATGTTAAATCCAAAATTTTGCTCTTTAATAACATTGCAACTGTTCAAGTGATTTGCCTGACATTTTGCATGCATGGTCTGGTACCATAGATCTCTGGATATGGCAAGTTTCGTTTTGGGTGGGTGTGACTGCAGTGCTGTAGAGTGTCAAAATGTGTGAAAAATCCTCACTTTTTGCAAATTATTTGCACATTTCTATAGCTCAAAAGGTTTGTGGTTCTGGTCTGGAAATTTCAGGGAATATGGGAACTGGGTCATCAATGTGCCTTTTGAAGATTTGGTGAAAAAATATTAATCCATTCAAAAGTTATTCAACTGTTTGGTATCCATTTAGGATACTGAAACTCAGAATCTCGAAACTCAGGGGACCGAGATCAGTATCCAGAAATGTAGTAGACAGCAAGGAGGAAGCTGATGTTGACAGAGGTAAGGTAGTGGATATGACAAATTGCTACCCCACCCCTAGTCAGGCACCACAAGAGAGGGGATTATGCGTAAGTTGGCTGAGCTGCTCCCTTGGCATGGAGAGCCAAGCCACTAGCAGCTCAGCCAGCATGCTGTTCCAGACCTGGGTTCTGTTCCTGGGGTGAAAGTTTTTGCGAGGCACTCTTCTGTCCCCATAACATTTTTTTAACCTACAGTGGTACTCATAGAAAAGTTTCTCAGTACTGAGGTATACCTGGGTATACTGAGGCAGAATGAGGCAGGATCACATTACAGTCAATGCAAATTGCCTCAGTGGTACCTCGAGGTAGGAAATGTTTAGATAAGTACCACTGTACTCTGAGGTCCACTCCCTCATGGATTTGGTTATTTTAGTTATGGGGGGTGCAATGCACCTAAGACCCTTTCGGTCTTCCGAAATTTGGTCTCCCGGACTTGGGCTTATAGAGTTCTGGACACCGAGTTTCTGGATTTCAAACATATTCCAACTTTTTGGTTCCCCTTTATAGCCTATGGGAAAAATATATGTGCAGCATGAATATTTTTGCGAAAGCCCCTTTTAGTGTCGTGCCTGGATTTTTTACTTTCATGCTGCTGGCATCTTGTTTTCAGGTAGCGATGTGGAAAAAATGATGTAGCTTAAAAATACTGCTACTTGGTAAACATCAACAGTTGTTTTACTTAATTGGGACCCTGGGAACATGACCCTGCCATTAGTTTTTTGATAGGATTCCCAGAAATATGATTTCTAAAATTGTCAGTACTTTTATGAAAGTCTGCAGTACTTTCACAAAAGTTCCATGGGCAAACAGCTCTCAAAAAACAGTTTCTTTGCCACTTCATAGCAAAAAAACGGTTTTGACTTTTGGGATGAAATTTGCAGGGTAGCAAGGGCTTACACCACAGATGTGCATTTTATTGGTTTGCTGAAAAAATTTACACTGGTTCTATAGTTGGCATCACAAGAACAAGGCGACTGCAATTGAGTGCTTACAAAAACAGCTACCCAATTACGGCGCCTGTGTTCAGGGCTACCTGGCAGGGTAGCGACCAGATACCTGGGTGGGAAAGGTAGGGAGACAGGAATTATGCACATATATGTGCATGCACATGCTCAGGGGGACAGGAAGCGGGGAAGGGGTGTGGTGGGCAGCTGCTGAGCTGGTCCACTAGCATGGTGGGGAAGTGGTGGTTGGTTGGGAGGTGTAGGGTGCAGGGTTTGGGTCCAGCGTGGCATGGTTCTTTTTTTGCTTGCAAGCACCTTTTTTTTTTAAGTATTTCACCCCTGACGTGCACCCCCCTGGAGTTGAGAATCCTTTAGTAGGGGGAGTGTGAAGGGTGCAGCCCCTGCATTGAAAGGAAACCCATAGATCTTCCTCAAATCTTCCTGTTTGCCATGAATGTGCATCACTGAAATTCATTTTCGGCGGTGTACACTAGCCCTCAAGGCAATTGCTATTCCGTGATCACCATTATGACATAGAACCCCTATAGTTACAGTACTCTGAAATTGTGAATTTTCCCATAGGATAACATTGTGGTGACCGTGGTGCCTTTTGGCACCTGCAGTATATATCAAAAATGGTTCAAGGTACGTATTTGTTTTACTAAGCACAGCTTGGCATGCATTTAGGTGGCCATGTTGATGAATGTAACTGCGGTGGAATTTTTTCCAAAGTTGCTATGGTTACTGTGATATTGCCACATTTGCAGTACAAGAATTACTTGGAATGTCTCTAGGCCTGTGCAATGTGTCTGTACTTATGGGTAGGTGGAAGCACAGGGCCCAGAGGGCCCATGCTCCCACCTATGCATATCATTTATGGTAAACTGGGAACACAGGGCTCTCCTGTGCTATGCCGCTACACTTATGGGTGGTTGGAAGCGCAGGGCCCAGAGGGCCTGTGCTTCCACTTATGGATCTGATTATGCAAAACTGGGAGCACAGGGCCCTCCTATGCTATGTTTCTATAGTTATGAGTGGGTGGAGCACGGGCCACCTATAGATACCATTTTGCAAAACTGGAAGCACAGGGCCCTCCTGTGCTATGTATCTACACTTATGGGTGGGAGTGCTGGGCCTAATGGGTCCATGCTTCCACCTTTCTTGGACCTGCACTTCCGCTTATGGATCCCATTATGCAAAACTGGGAGCAGAGGGCCATCCTGTGCTATGCCTCTGCACTTATGGGTGGGTGGGAGTGCAGTGCTCGGAGGACCCATACTCCCACCTATGGATACCATTTTGTAAAACTGGGAGCACAGGGCCCTCCTGTGCTATGTCTCTACACTTATGGGTGGGTGGAAGTGCTGGGCCCAAAGGGCCCATGCTTCCACCTTTCTGGGTCCTGCACTCCCACCTATGGATCCCATTATGCAAACTGGTAGCAGAGGGCCCTCCTGCACTATGCCTCTACACTCACAAATGGGTGGGAGTGCAGGCTTGGAGGACCCATACTCCCACCTATGGATAACATTTTGAAAACCTGGGAGCACAGGGCCCAGAGAGAGACCGTGCTACCACATATGGATACAATTATGCAAAATGGTGAGCACAGGGCCCTATTGAACTATGTCTCTAGGCTTATGGGTAGGTGGAAGCACAGGTTCCAGAGGGCCTGAGCTCCCACCTATGGATACCATTTTGCAAAACTGACAGCTCAGAGACCTCCTGTGCTATGTCTCTATGCATATACGTAGGTAGGAGCACAGGGACCAGAGGGCTCACGCTCCCACCTATGGATACCATTTCACAAACCTGGCAGCACAGGGCCCTCCTGTGCTATGTTTCTATGCTTATGGGTAGGTCAGAGCACAGGGCCCAGAGGGCCCATGCTTCCACATACAGTATGGATATAAGTAACATTACACTTTCTCAAAAAGAAGAGAAATTCATTGCAAAAGACTTCATTAATGCATCAGTTAGCGTTGATTTCACACCAACAAATGTCTGGAAATTCTACATTAGGGTTGCCAACCCTACTAACCTTTACTCACCCCTCACCTCTACACCAACAGGTGTCAGGATGTGCTTTGGGGTCTATCAGCCATAATGCTCACCCCATTCCATACGTAAATAAGCTGGGATGGCTACAGTATAAGAGAATGTGGTGAGTGCTAGGCTGATGACCCCAAGGCATATCCCTGATGCCTGTTGTTGTGTGCAGGGTGGGGGATGGGTTGTTAGGGTTCGAAAACCTAACATCGTATTTCCATCCCTTTTATGGTTTGATATCAACCCTAACTTATGCATTAATGTAGTTTTATATATATATATATATATATATATATATATATATATATATTCTATACAAACCTTTGTTAATGGATCAGTTAGGGTTCTTCTACAGTGAAAAAGTGAGGAAATTCAATTTTAGGATTCTCACCTTGCACCACCCCACCCTGCCCCCACCAACAGGCATCGGTGTGCGTTAGGTCATTGGCCCAACTCTCATCCCATCCCATGTGTAAACAAGCTGAGGTGGTGCAGTGTAGAAGAATGGGGTGAGAGTTAGGGCCGATGACCCCAATGCACACCCCGATGCCTGTTGGTGGGGGCAGGATAGGGGTGGGGTGCAAGGGGTGAGAACCCTAAAATAGAATTTCCTCACTTTTTCACTGTAGAAGAACCCTAACTGATGCATTAACAAAGTTTTTTGCATAGAATTTCCTTACTTTTTAAGAAAGAATAAAAAAGTAGAAAGTTGCACAAGCTGTCTCGGGCCCCGCACTCCCACCAACTTGTAAGTGCCAAGCCACATTACACACCCAATGACTAAAAAGTACATTCACAACAGCAAGGCCAGCCACCAAACAATTGTTAATCTAGTAGAACAATAGAAAACACTATCCACAAAACGTAAACTGTGCCACACAATATCTCCGCAAAAAATATATTGTCCTACACATAAACACCTCTATTAACATCTACAGGACATGCCATCAACACCCTCCAAATTTCAAGTAAAAAGACCAAACCGTGTCCAAGATATAACATGTCACAATTTGAAATTTTCATTCATCAGAGTGGCACAGTTCCACACCTGTTGACATTTAACACACACAATGACTGAAAACTACATCCATGACACTAAGGCAAGATATCCTATCAATTTCAAGCCACCACAAGCAAAACACCATCCGCAGAACGTAAACTGCACCACGCCTTATATCTGACAAGAAAATATTTTCCGACACAGAAACACTGTAATTTACATCTGCTGGACATGCCGTCAACACCCTCCAAATTTCAGCTGAAAAGACCAAACCGTGTCCGAGATATAACATTTTAACCTATATGATTTTCATTCGTCAGACCGGCACAGTTCTGCACCTGTTGAAATTTAACACACACGATGACTGAAAACTACATGCATGACACTAGGGCTAAGTATCCTATCAATTTCAATCCACCACCACAAGCAAAACACTGTCCACAACACGTAAAGTGCGTCATGCCATATCTCCAGCAAAAATAATTTTCTGGCACATAAACACTGTAATTTACATTCACAGGACATGCCGTAAACACCCTCCAAATTTCAAGTAAAAAGACCAAACCATTTCCGAGATATTCAATGTTAAAGATTGGTAAAATTTCCCTATCTATTCCATTATAAAAAATCTGGCCATCTTGTTCTGCTCTCACGATCAAAGATGGCGATCAAAGAAGCTCACGATCAAAGAATTCGCAGGCTCGTGATCAAAGAATTGGCAAGCTCACGAACAAAGAATAAAAAATACTATAAATCAAAAAATTGAGGGAATTTCGGCAAACCACAGCCATGGTTCCACAGAATGAAGCCCCCTGAGCAAACCCACCCTCATTTGACTTCCTAGGGCACAAATGGGCTGAGAAAATAGATTTTTTAATCCGTCCATCTCATCCTACCCTCACGATGCACAATCACAATCAAAGAATCTCATGATCAAAGAATTTGCAAGGTCACGATCAAAGAATTTGCTCGCTCACAAACAAAGAGCGAGGGACGAGATGGCCAGATTTAAAATCACTTTTCACAGCCCAGGGGTGCCCTTCAAACACAAATGAGGCTGGATTTTGCTCAGAGGGCTTCATTCTGCCCCATCTGAATAATTATAATAGTTAATGACATATCCCTGGTAGTCTAGTGCCCCCCTCCATCATAGTAAATAATGTAATAATGTCTAATGTGCTGGCACTCTAGTGGTCCCTCTGATGTTTTTTTTAATCCCTGTCAGTCTAGTGGCCACCCTGAGTTGTATAAAAAAATAATAAGTGTTGCTATCCCTGGTAGTCTAGTGGCCCCCCCATCTGTGTGAAATAATATGCACTGTGAGTGTAGATATCCATGGTAGTCTAGCCCCCTCCATTATATCTAGTGCTCCCTGAGTTGCATAAAAAAAATAAGTGTTAATATCCCTGGTAGTCTAGTGGCCCCCCCCCATCTGTATAAATAATATCGCTGTGCCTGTAGATATCTATGATAGTCTAGTGACCCCTCCATTATAATAAAATTAAGAATAATTTCACATTCCTGGTAGTCTAGTGGCCCCCACCCCCCACCCAGCCATGCCAGCCATCCTGCACCCTCGCCTTCCTAGCGTTATTAGGCTCTGTTTCTCTCACCTCCACGACAGCTGCGATTGTGTGCATTATGTTAGCAATGCAAAGAGGCAGCTCTTGAAAATATTTCTGAGCTCCTCTTTACATTAGCACTCCTAATCCAGACAGTCGGCAGCTGGCCGTGGAGGTGAGAGGTGGGCTGTGCCAGTCGCCAGCTGGGGAAGGGTGGGGGGAGTGCTGGGTTGGCTGGCATGGCTGCAGTAGGTAGAATCCTTGATTGCTGTGGAGTCTGGGTCTCTTTTGAAGATGAGGAGCATTCTGTGGGTATTGCACATTTTTGCCGCCACAAGGAGGATTGCATTCAGATATAATTTTGCTGCATCTCTCTCCTTATTGGGCCATAAAGAGAACAGAAAGAGAAAGTCTGTAAGTTGCAGGGCTGGTAAAGAAATGGTCTGATGTGCTTTTTCCAAGTCTAACTGGAAAGGGCAAAGCACTGGGCTTGCCCACAGTATGTGGTGATGAGTGGTCAATAATTCCCCACATGCTCGCTAACAAGCTGTAGAGGGAGCTTACCCCAGTGGACGTGCTGAATTGTTGTCACTATGTATCTGATAATTAGTTCGAATTATATTCTCTCCAAGCATGTGTGGAGATGCTGTTCTGCTGCCATTACTCCAGAGTGAGGGGGTTCACCAGCTCTTTGTTCCAATTTTCTAGGGCTCAGGGCTGTATCTGGGGGCCCCCAGTTTGGAGATACTGAT
The DNA here is from genome assembly GCA_016271365.2 of Neoceratodus forsteri. Lineage (NCBI taxonomy): Eukaryota > Metazoa > Chordata > Ceratodontiformes > Ceratodontidae > Neoceratodus > Neoceratodus forsteri. The sequence goes on from CM028130.1 coordinate 1,322,017,647, forward strand.
ACAGATTTGATACCAGACGAGATTCTAGTGTACCTCCCAGAGCCTCTGAGAAAAGGAACAGAAGGGGAAGGTTAGAGGGGGAGGAGGCGTTCACTGCTGTAAATGCAGAAAGTAAACTCTCAGTTACAAGTATCTGAATAAATCAGATTGTGGAAGTGTACACAGTGGCAGAGCCAGGTTTAGGAATGTTTGGAAGCCAGGGGGCCATTCAGTCAATCACGGGCTCCACAATCAGCACTAAACAGTGAATAAAGATAGTGGTGAGGTGCCACTACTCACACTGGGGCAGCCAGGAAAGGGTGACCGCCCCCACAGCCCCCCCCCCAGCTCCTCCACTGAGTGTACATGAGTCCCGCATGGCCTGGAAAGGAACAAGCCACTCATCTTGCAACAGTAAAACAGGTGTCATAACCCAAACTGGCGGCACCTCCAATAGTCAAGATCCTGTCTGGCTGCGACAAAGTCTGGGTTGAGGTGTAATGGCAGGAACCAAGATGTCCGGGTGTAGCCTCATAGCTTGCACCAGAGGTTCTATATATGTCATGAATAACAATGGGGAGAGAGGACGGCCCTGTCAGGTGTCTCTCTCCAGGGAAAAAAGGAAGATAAATGACCATTGGCTCTTCTTTGTGCTTGAGGCCTATGATATATTGAGAAAATAATGTCCACAAATGGTAAGAAAAATCAGATTTGAGCAGATTGGCACAGAAAAAGGCCCAGCTCATATGGTGCAACAATTTCCCCACATTCAGAATTAATGTGAGAAGGGAAGATCCAGAATGGGTGGCATGATGCAAAAGGGAGAAATTCTGGTGTATGCTGTGCATCATTTGTCTGGACCATATATAATGGGTTTGGTCCATATGGATGATGGAGGGAAGGAGCACATCCAACCTATGGGCCAGAATTGACATTAATAATTTATAATCAATGTTAAACACTGAAACTGTCCAGTATGAGGCACAGTGTTTTGGGGATTTACCATGTTTAGGTACATGTATTATAGAAATAGTGGCAGAGCTCCACAAAGGGGATAGGGGGCACAGCACCCTCCATCAGGATTCTTGCAACCTTCGCGAATAAGGGGGACAGTTCTGGGAAGAAGGCCATAAGAAATTCTGACAGAAATCTATCTGGTCCTGGACACTTTTCTGGTTTCATGCATTTCAGGGTGCCAAAGTACTCTGCAGAGGAAATGAGGGTCATAAAAATGACTTTGTCATCAGGGCATAAGACTGGGAGATTAAGACTACTGAGGAAATTGTCAATATTCTCCACAGGGGAATGCTCATCCTGAGCATAAAGCTGGATGTAATACATGGAGAATGCCTCTGTGATGTCCTCTACCAAATGTACATGGTGTCCCATAGTCATGTGACACAGTTTTAACACCGTGGCCATGTGCCTGTAGTTCATAACTCTGTGGGGCAGAATTCTAGTTGGGCCCTCCATCATAGTATTTTTGATATAGGTACCTAACTGTACGTTCAGTCTGCTGCCTTGCCAAGGCATCCAGCTGTTGTTTCACTTGCATCAGTTGGGTAAGGTTTGTCAGGGTCTCCTGTTTATTTTGAGCCTGCACAAAAGCCAGGGTGGCCATCAGGCCATCCCTATGAGCCCTGCTTTCTTTAGTCTTCTGGGCTGCAAAACTAATGAGGCACCTTTGACTCATAGCCCTACCTATGTATACAGTATTGATGGGAAATATCCAAAGACATATTCAAAGCCAGTGTTTCATTCAACTGAGTTCTGATGTATTTAAGAATATCTGCATCCTTGAGATAAAAGTATTAAACCTCCATCCTGTTTTTTTCTGAAAAAGTCCAATGTCAATCGTCGACATCGGTGGAACGTGACCCAGGAACGTAACAGGCCTTGTGGTACAGGAATGGGCTTTGTGTACATCTTCAGCCTGCATAAAGACATAATCAATCTGCCATATTTGTGGTGTGAGTGGGAGTAATGGGTGTAGTCTGAGGTGTTGGGGTGGAGGTCCCACCGCAGGTCCATCCATCCAATTGAAAAGAGGAGTTTTCCAAAAGCTTTATGTAGTTCTTATGAAGATCCATATAAAGATTAAAGTATTCTGTCATATGTAAGGGCCCAGTTTGTTGTGCCTGAATCATCTGGACTTTACAGTATCTGAACCTGGAGGGAGATATACTAAGTCTGTGGTTACAGTCTGTCCCTCTGTGTCTCTAGTAACCACCATAAAACATACATATTTATCCTTACTAACCTGTTTTTTTTTTTTGTGAAAGGATGGAGAGCTGAAAATTAACACTGCCACTCCTCACTGCCTACCCTGTTTGTAGGAAGAATATAAAACTTGGTCATAACCAAATCTACCCAGCTTCTGGTGCTCTTCAGGGGAGAGGTGAGTCTCTTGCAGGCTGATGATCCTGGTTGGTCCCTTTTAATCTTATCAAACACACTGGAAAATTTAACAGGATTGGAGATGCCATTTACATTAACTAAGTACACTTTCCATCTAGGTGGAGACATTAAAATGATATAAGGGGTAGAGGAATAGGCCTGGAAAGTGGAGATACCCTCCCAACCTGGGATTCACAGAGCAAAGAGCTGGAGCCTCTCCTAATGAGTCTGACCTGGACTCAAAAGAAAACTCATTTGTAACTTCCCAATTAATGTTCAAAACTCTCCATTCTTGGCTGACAAATCTCTTAAAACAAGAAACACAGAAACTTTACAAACGTGCTGGTGTAAAACTAGTCTGACATGATGGTTTGATGCAGCAATTTAACAGCACCATAACTTGGTACAAAGGGTAGGAATGTCCATGGGCATAAGATTGGGAAATTAAATTGGAGTCCCTGTTCTCAGGTGGTGGAGGCAATCAACCTAACGGGGCAGAGGTAAGTAAAGTCAGGAAGGACTTTAGCCACCAAGGAGCAATGCTTCCAAGGTTGGGTGAGGTCAGAAGGAAAGAGGGTCTCGTGGATGTAAAGACAGGATGTCAGCGAGGCACAGAAACAATAAGAGCCAAAGTACACCCACCTTCTCAGTTGTCCTGCTAGCAGTATACCCTATGGGGTAATTTGACTTGGAACAGATAGGCTGATCACAGATTGACATGCTATCCCAAAACACATTCTGAAGAAAGTCAGGACAGGAGAGAGTGAAAGGGAACAATGACATCTAGTGGTTGAGCTGTATCACAACAAAATTACATAGACATAAAATGAGCAAGGCAAGTTAAACACAGACCACTTCAGATTTCAAGTGGAAGTTCCACTAGAAGAATAAGTCCAGGAGATACAATTCTAGTGGCCATTTATCCTGTGGTTTCATAATGACCACAGTCAAAGGATTACGACCCATCTTTTTAGGGTGTTAAAAAAAATCTCTGCTGATGAGTACTTGAGTTATGGCAGGGGTGGTGATGGGCACAATAGCCAATGGGTCCCCCAATTTTACATCCCAATGGGCCTAGGCAGAGGGTCCTCCACCCAAACAGGTCAGAGCACACTCAGTCTTCTTGTGAAAAGTGGGCTAACATGTACTAGGCACCATGCACCAGGCAAAACCCAGAACTATACATAGGTCGTAAGCCTACCAGGTCAGTTCACCGTATGCAAGATGGCATATGCTAAAACTGCACAACACAAACAGCGCGGGTGGGAATAGCGACAGTACAAAACCACTAAATGGTCTATGCGCAGTTGTGCACCCTGTCACTGTTCCCTAGCAGAGGATAAGTTCTCTGCTGGGAGGCGGGTCCACCGAGCAGCTGCCATGGCTGGACAGGATGAGCCACGGCAGCAATAGAGGTAGTGCATCTGTGGACCGGGTATCGAATCCTGGTCCCAGATGCATGGAATTTTTCTTTTATTTGCACTTTGTGCGAATTAAGTGTCCAACCCCCCCCCCCAGAGTTGGTTATTTTAGTTGGGGGCAGTGGGTGCAGGGGGCCAAGCCCCCGGAAAATACAGAGATATGCTGCTGGCAATATATCATGCTGTATTGACAGCACGGTATATTGATGCAGCAGAATGTCTTGTGACATTATGACCCCATGCTTAGCAGTAAGCAAGTAAAGTTTTATCCCTATCACACCTGGGCCTAATCAAGTCCCAAATGGCAATGAGGAGTGTGAGTGGTCCCTCTGAGATGCCCACATATAAGCTGGGTTTGTTTCATCTTCAAAGTCCACACCCCTAAAACTGTGTGACCCACCTGCCACCAAGGTGGGGGCTTAGATACTGCATACCCTCTACTACAGTGGAAGTAGGTGCTTAACTTTCTGACACTGCCATGGCCCTCTACAATGACATACTGTAGGATATACTGCATCATGGGGCGGAGGGGATTGTCACATGCAAGGCATTGAAGAGCACACTGCAGACCAAATATTAAGGCTTGGTTCACCATGAATTGCAGGCAGGCTGCCAGGGTAATTTCTCTGATTAAAACAACAAAACACTATGCACTGTGAAGGCTAGTAAAGGTGCAGCAACCAATCTAGATAACTCTAACATAATGGAAAATAAAGTGGCACACACACCATTGCTGGAACTTACTTTATTAAAACAACATTCTCTCAGCCAACACACCCTTATGTAATGCCTTCACAGGATTCCTCAGGTGGCAGTGCTCAGCTAAAAGTCACATGATTTTATAGCCCCAATTCATTACCATATATACATATGTGTGTTCTAGAGTCACATGATGTGCTGCTAGAAGCAACAGCTCCTTTGGACCTCTCCATTCTCTTTGCTTGTTTTTTTCTACATTCCAGCCCTTTCCTGCAAATGTTTGCTACTTTGACGAACTACTGCTTATATGTTACCTTTTGCAGCTTGATTGGTGTAGGAAATTGAAGTTCTTGGATCAGAATGGAGTCCAAAATGAAGCCAGACCCTCTGTGCCATACCCCACTTGCGACACCAAAAAGGGAGATGGCTCCTAAATGCTCAAAGGCCCAAACTGCTCCTGCAGCTAAATCCAGCTCCCCCTGTTCTTCTTTCACTTAGGACCATTTTCTGTCAGAGTTTACATCACTTAAGGATGTGATTTTAACATTAACAACTGAACTAAAAGCTCTGTGAGTTGCCACCAAGTCCCTAACTCAGCGAGTCGGCAATACTAAACCTTGTGTATGCTCTCTGGGCAAATGGCGGGACAAAGTGGACCCATAGATTGTTTCCACGCACCAAAGAATTACCCATCTAGAAGCTAAGTTGGAAGATCTCAGGGGTCGTAATAGGCACAACAATCTAGTCATCCTGGGGCTGTCAGAGAGAGCAGAGGGTCCCAACGTGAACCTTTTCACACAAAAATTATGAGCAAAATTAGTGGGACCCTCCCCCAATGGCCCATCTTATGTCATCAAGTGGGCCCACCATGCTGTCTGGACTATGCCCTAAATGAATGAGCCACCATGACCCTTTATATTTAAATTTCTAAACTTTCTTGATCACCAGCATCTTTTAAATGAAATCAGAGAGCTCCAGAAGGATAGCTGGGAGGACTCGCAAATACGGATTGTTCAGGATTTTCCAGTTGCAGTGCAGCAGCAGAGAGCAGAGTATCACCCTTTGGTTTCCAACCTTATTGCCACCTGCATCAAATTCCAGGTTCTGTATCCTGCCTGGTTCCAAGTTAATATCCAAGGGGAACAGCATAGCTATGAGATGGCAGAGCAAGCGTGCCGGGAACTGACAGCCCTCCTTCCAGAGCTATTCAAAAATCAGTGAAAATCAGTTAAATCTGACTGAGCTGGTTCCATAGCCAAAGAAAATGCCTGGCTTTACTTGACATTGGTTTGTCTTCTGTAGATTTGGTTTCAATGAGGATAGTCTGCTTCAGCTGTTTAAATAATCTCCCATCTTCTGTTCCCTTGACAACGCCTCTCAGCCCCAGTATGATTTAGGTGAGCTGTGCTGAGAAGATCTTATCAGAGGGATTTGCCTTGCCTTTCTTTCTGGCCAAAGGTACTGCTCTTTCCTAGGTTTTCCTTTTCCTTGACCTGGCATACTACTCCCGACTAGTGGAGCTCTTACTTTTGTGGGGTCAGAACATTTGTCTGTTTCAGCAGGACCGCACTAATTAATATGTATACCTTCTTTGTGTTTAGTCAATACTGCCAATAGGATTTAATTCTGTATTGAACTGTAGACTTTTTGAAGAATCTTCCTTGATTTATGTTTCTCCACCGCTACTGGACATCATCTACCTCCACTCAACCCACCTCCTTCTCTGTCTCTCTCTCTCTCTCTCTCTCAATTCTCTAAGCTTCTTACCACCTTGGCCCTCTGGTGCCCACTCACGCTTTCCTCTTATATGACAATCGGGGGCCCTGTTCCTCTGAGCACCCAACTCTCAAGTGTTATTCTTCTTATTACTCTCCCTGCACTGGATCAGCAAAGTATATAGTTAACCCTTCATAACCTTGTTTATATTTTGCTTGATGTGCTATTATGTTCTACATATCCTGTTATTTATCCTGTATTAACGTTATCTCTCTGTGTCACTGTTCACATTATTCAAATTGTTTTTTGTATTGTACGCTATGTGGAACCTATGTAAAGAGCTTCTAGCTCAAATGGTATTATCCAAGATTGTAATAAATAAAAAAAATAAATGAAATAAAAAATGACAGTGCTGATTTGATATTTTAGTCACAGATGATCTTTTCACAGCTGTCGCTGCCTTTAGGCTTGTGTGACCCTCATATTTGTGCTCAGAGGATGCACGACTGCTAATTTGGACACTACAGCTGCTGACTATCAGAGGTACTTTAAACTTCAAAGGTCTGTGACAGGGTGTCCTGAATGCATACCCCTATCTGTGTACTGAACAATGCATATGGGAGGAATCATCCCTATTTTCCTTTTCCGGCATCTTTCTGTTTTGTGTAAAGGCGTGGGATCCCTTACATCCTGACCCTGGAAGCTTTTCTTGTCTGCCAGTATCAATGCAACCTCCTCGTAATGGGTCTTCATTTGTTTTCTCCTGGCAGTGGACTCAGCAACTGACCTCCAAATTGTGGGATTTATCCCATCTATGGTCTTTTTTTCTTTTTCATATCTGTAAGTTTTTTTTGTTATTGATTTATTTGTCTTTCCACTATACTGTATTTTTACTAACACTCTAGACCCTGTTTACAATTTTAAGTAGGCAGAAGGAGAATGCCTACATTTTTTTTTCGGTACATTATCATGTGTGGGGTCTCTCTGAATACCAATTGGGTTTTACCTTGGGGTCATGATTTTGAGCGCCAGTTTGTACTGTCACAATGGCTGGGGTGTTTTGGTTTTGAAGGGTTATGGGAGGTGGGGCAGTCCATAAGGGGGTTATCTGTACACATCATAGACCAAGGAGTATTTGGAGTGTGGTCTGTTGGACTGCGGGTGAGTTGTTTCTGTTCATGGGATTTTTCCTATGGGGTATTTATGCAGGGTGGTGGGAGGGAGGGGTGCTTTTGCTTTAGAAATGTTTCTTTGGGGGTTCTCAGTTCTGTTTTTAGTGTTACTTTTTGACATAGTTATTTTGACAAATGATGGGGGGTTTGGGTGGAAACATGCTGCTATTATATTTCGGTTGTTTGGTCTAGTTCAGGGTGTGGGGGGTTTTGTTCTCTTCTCAATTTGGGGTTTCTTAGGGGTGGGTTATCTACATTTTCAACTATACCAGCTGACGAAGGGTTTATGTGTGTGTGGGGGGGGTGGTCCAGAGCACACTTGGATGTTTTGCTTGGCTTTGGTTATATCTAGAAACACTGTGCATGATGTTCTTGTGCTCCCTGACTATGTAAATGGCCACCTTTTATAAGTTTGTCACTTGGAACATCAAAGGAACCCAGGTTAAGAAGAAAAGGTATGCGGCATTTAAAAAAAATGCAACCCACGGTGGCTTTTTTGCAAGAAACCCATCTTCATCGAGAAGATGTTCTTTACTTTCGATGGGAATGGATAGGGCAAGTCTTTGGAGTGGCAGTCAGCAATAAAAAGGGAGGTGTGGCTATATTAGCTAACAGAAGAGCCTCCTTTCATCGGCTGCAAGAGTGTTGGGATCCAGAAGGGCTATATATTTTAGTTCATGGCCATCTGGGGCTTATGGGGGTCTTTTTAGGATCCATTTATGGGCCTAATGTGGACTGCCCCCAGTTTTTTCTCCAATTTGATAACTCGTCTAGGGTCCTTTGTTCACTTGCAGATAATTTTGGGGCGGGGGGTTGGAATCTGACTTTTGATTCTGACCTCGATAGGTTCAGCCCCCAGAGGAAGGGTTTATCTCCTGGACAGCGAGGCCTTTGGGATTTAATAGACTTAGTTGGCCTAGTAGATCCATGGCGTACTCTATATCCCTTGGCTGACAATTTACTGTTTATTCCACCCCCACTCTTCCCAATCCTGCATGGATTATTTTCTCCTCTATAAGGACTCCTTGTCTGGTCTCCTTTCTTGTGATATACAGCCTATGGTGATATCAAATCACTGCCCGGTTTTCCAGGTATACTCCATCCATGGGACAGAGGAGCAGAATAGATCATGGCGGCTACATACCACCCTTCTAAGAGACCCTACTACTCTTGTGGCAGTCAAGAAGTTCCTCCAAACTTTTTTTTAGGAAAATGAGGGCTTTGTTGAAGTTTTGGATATTCTCTGGGTAGCGGCTAAGTGCGCCGTAAGGAGGGAACTAATATGGATCGCCTCTAAATCTAGGAAATCGAATGCTTTGAAGACAGATCACCTGCTTCAACAAATCTGGTCTCTGGAACACAGTTTGGCTTCAACAATGGATTATACCACTTAGTCTTAATTGAACACTTTGAGAGCAATATATTTTGGGACCCTGGCCAAAAAGGCAGATCTGGCCCTTCAGAGAACTAAAATTTGTTGCTTAAAATCCGAGGAAAGGGCAGGAAAACCCTTAGTTTAGAGATTATGGCAAATAGAATCGACTAAAGCCATACCCAGTCTTCAATCGAATCCGGGGGGGGGTCAGATTTTTACTCATCTTCGTGATATTGCTGATGCTTTTTGCTCTTATTATAGTACTTTGCATAGTTTGGACCCTGTTTCGCAACAACTCCCTGAGTGGTTTGTGGCCTACTTAGATCTCCTTTCTCTCACGAAGTTAACTCTGCAACAGCAGGATTTGCTGAAAGCCCTTATGACAGAGTTGGAAGTCTGTCAATTGATCGAATCTCTCCTAAAGAATAAGGCTCCTGGATCTGATGGCTTCCCTAACTATTTATACATGGCCTGTATAGATATTTTAGCCCCTTTTTTAATGCGGCTCTTTAACTATCTCCTCTCCTCCAGGTTATTGTATCCCTCTTATACTCATGCATGGCTCACTCTCATCCACCAACTGGGTAGGAGTAAATTATTTCCTGGCAACTATTGCACCATCTTGCTGTTAAATTCTGATTTAAAAATTCTGGCTAAAGTTCTGGCTAATTGCCTTTTGATGGCTTGGAATGGTCTTATTAGTCCTGTGCAGTCAGGTTTATGGCCAGTCATATCTCCAGTGATCACTTACATAAATTATGGTATTTGATTTCTGCATCTGGGGAGGGCAAGACCGCTACTCTCTTGGTCTCCCTAGATGTGAGAAAGGAATTTGATCATGTTTCCTGGCCTTTTATATTTGCCACCCTTCAGAAATTCAATTTTCCTTCTGCTTTTTGTGACTGGGTATGGGTTTTATATACTAATCCATCTGCCAGAATTAGATGTAATGGGTTTTTTTTGGCCCCGTTTGTACTTCAGCAGGGGACTCAGAAGGGGTGTCCCTTGTCACCTTTTTTGTGTAACCTTTATCTTGAGTCCCTTTTATCTACTATCCTAAACAATCTTAGCATTCAAGGGATCCAGGTGGGTGGGGTCCAATATATGCTCTCTGCTTATGCAGATGACCTCCTACTCCACCTCAAGAATCCCGTGTCCTGTATTCCCGCTGCCCTCAAGGAAATTCAGCAATTCTCGGAGACTGCAGCATATAAACTCAACTTGGATAAAACTAGAGTCCTACCCCTGAATGTGTTCATCCATTGTCAACAGATTGTGGACCTAGGTCTTGCCTGGGAGCCTAATGCTATCACATAGTTAGGGATCAATGTCACTCGCTCACTCTCAAACCTGGTCAAGGCAAACTTAACACCACTTTTGCAAGTAATTAAATCAGACTTGCAAAGATGGATGGCTTTACCTCTTTTCCTTTGGGGAATAGTTAGCATCACCAAAATGAATATTTTACCACAAATTCTCTATTCAATGGGGATGCTTGGGGTCTTTCTTCCAAAATCATGGTTTTCCCAGCTTTTGCATTAGAGGAGTCTGTGGAATGAGGGAGCAGCCTGTCAAGCCTATTTTAAGCTCACAATGCCCAAAGAGAGAGGGGGGATTACAGCTCCCCAAATTCTTTCTATATTATAGTGCCTTACATTGCAGCAAGTTCTCCCTTTGGAGTCACTCCGTGTCTGCCCTCCATAGCTTGGATTACTGCCCCCTTTGGCTCTCCCTGGAAATACAGTTGTGTAAGCAATTTGATCTCCACCTTAGCAGCCTCCTTTACTTGAAATCTTCCCTTTTACCCTCCCAACTTTGTGCAACACCTTTGTTGTGGTCGCTTAAGGCTCTCAGGAAACTAGATATCTACCTGGGGTGGGACTGGAGTAGAGATATGTCCCAGCCAGTTGTGGGTAACCTGAATATCCAAATAGCCAATTGCCCGATCCCTTTTCAATTTTGCCCGCCTGTTAGAGAGGTTGCCTTATTATCATTTGTCAATGAAGGTAAACTCATTCCTGCTAACACCTTGCAGGAGTGTTTTTCCCTTTCCCACTACCACCCTTTTCAACACCTACAGCTCTCCAAAGTGATTGCCTCCTTCCTAGGCCCTGGCCCATGGTTGCTCCAGACCAATTCAATGCTCCAAGGTTTATTGTCTCTTGCTAGTCAGCCTCATGCTGTTTCAAAATTTTATAATTATCTCCAGGAGAAGAATCCAGGTAGCATGAAAGGAATTTGTTTTTGCTGGTAGCAGGCCTTGGATTTCCATATTAGTGTAAAGACTAGGCAATTGGTCTGGAAAAGTCTTTATAGATATGTAAAGCCGTATCATTATCATCTGCTGCAATTTTGTAATTTACATAACGTGTATTACACTGCCCTCAGGTTGTTCAAGATGGGTAATAGAGACTCAGCGACCTGCTCCAGCTGTGGACTCACTGAGGCTCATCTCAAGCACATCTGCGGGACTGTGTGAAGGTGAAACCTTTTTGGCTTTCTATTTGAGATTTGCTTGACCCTTTTTGGGGGTTTTGACCCTTTCTTTACACCACAGATATGTCTGGTTGGGTACCATCCAGAGGAGCTGTTTGGTTCTTGTAGGGCCTATATGTCTTTAATTTCTATTACAGCTAAGATTGTAATTTGCTGACATTGGTTAGTGAAGTCCATTCCCTCTTATAGGGAATGGCAACAAGAAAAAATGCAGGCCCTAGAGATGGAAAAACAAATTGCTCTTCATCAGGATAGATATGCCTGGTTCCAATCCTATTGGGAACCTTTGCTTGCATTACTTTCTGTCTTGGCAAGTCCTTAGGCTGCTGTGAGTTGGTCTGACCTCATTCTTCACTCAACTTATATTGAGCTTGGTATATGTAGTCTCGCTTGATTCTTTTTCTTATGCTACTGTTCTGATTCATTAATCTGTGTGTTCTGGGTGGTGGGGGTTGGGTGATTTATTGGGGGAGGGGAGCTTCGTTTTCTTGTGGGATTGTATAGATGTTGTGATTTTGACCTTGTTAGAGTGTAGTGAGTATGTTACTTGTTATATTGTTTTATACTTTTTTTAAAAAATCTAATAAAGTTTATTAAATTGAAAAAAATAAATAGTGTGTTCTAAAAATATGTGCACTAACCCTGAAAAAGCATACACAGACCAAGTGTAAGAAATCCAAGTGAATCCCTTAAATTCTTTAATTACAAAGTGTTAAAAATACAATGGCCCAGATATTCCAAAGGGTTGCGCATGGCGCAACAGTGTTGCACCATGCACAACCCACTGATGCACCCCAGCGTGATAGTCAAAAGGGAAACGTGCGCCGCACAAATCCCGATGTGCCGGAGTGCATCAGTAATGTATGCAGGCACAGGTGGGGGGGCGTTCTCTTGCATAACCTGCACAGCCCGATATTCAGCCCGGGATGTGCAGAGTCATGCATGCGCAACCCCTACCTGTGTCTGCACAAAGTTACATCCCAAAAAAAGGAACAAGTGATGGCCATCCACAGGTGAGCTGCCACATTGCAGGGTGCAACACAGCAGCAGTCACCTGTGGGTGGCCATCACTTGCTCCTGCCACACCTGGCAGTGCCCCCCATGCCCCAATTGTGGGCATTACTATTCCCAAGTTCAGTATCTCTTGAATTAGTGATCGCACTGTAGCTCATCAGGGGCATCATTCTTAGATTTTCTGTTCAATATTCTGGTGATCTGGGTGTTTCACTACTGCCATTGAAAGTTCATCGCTGCTGGTTAATAGGAAAGTGAAGATTACTGTTTCACAAGACATCGACCGATAGCTTCAGTAGGGTTGCACACTTTTGTTCACAAAGATGATAACGGGCATGTAGCTCATCAGACATTTCAGTCCAGATATGTGAATGAATTCATTCGCATATCTGGACTGAGTAGTACGTAAGGGCTGCATGCCCATTGGCTCATGCTTAGAACCAAGGGGCAGCCACCCGAGCTGTCAGTCGGTGGGTGCGGGTGGCAGGCAGGTGGGTGCTACCGCTCGCTGGCTGACGGGGAGCAGGGTGGTGGGGCCCATGTGGGTGGGTGGGTGGGGGACACTAGATCACCAGGGATATTGGACTGGGGGTTCTAGTAATGATGCTTGCGATCGGGCTCAGTGCGGTCCACTGGACCACCAGGGATATTGGACTTGGGGGTCCTAGGAATGATGCCCACGATTAGGCTCAGTGTGGTCTACTGGACCACCAGGGATATTGTACTTTCTTTATATTACAGGAATGCCCGCGATTGGGCTGCAGGGGGTGTCGGGTCCCGACGGCTGCTGCCTGGCAGGGTGCCAGGCGCAAGTCGTTGGGGATCGGTGCACCTGCATGCTAATGGCATGCAAATGGGTCCATAATGAGATGCAAATGGCTCTCTGTGTGCCTTGCATATATTATGACTCCATTTGCATGTCCCCTTTTCAATAATTTTTTTTTTTTATTTTATTTTAACCAGGAGAGACACACTAAGCTGAAAGCTTGTTTACAGGTGCAACCTGGGAGCACAAGGAATTTAAGTGACTTGCTCAGGGTCACACAGTATGCAAGTGGGGCTGTGGGATTCAAACCCAGGTCTCCAGGTTTGCAGCTTAGAGTCTTAAACCACTGCGTTATACTGCCTCCTAGCGCAGGTGCTGTGCATGGTGCATGGCACTTGCGCCAGAGCATCTCCATGCTCCACTCTGGCCACTTGCGCTGGAGCAGTGCCACTGTGCCATACACAGTGGGGGTGCCAGGGTGCGATATTCAAAGCTGCTGTGCCATAGTGCAGCTCCATTGAATATCGCCCAGGCCACACCCCTGCACAACAAAGTTGAGCTGCACCCAGGCTTGCGCCACAGCCTGGTGCAGTTTGAATATCCCCGCCAATAAGTGAAAGAAAACCTATACCCAAACTTTGTTATAAAAATATTCTAAAAATGTATGCAATACTCCCCAGTATTACATGAATTAGTCCTACATGCATATTCACATAGTTAGGAACCAGGAGCTACATGTGGCAAAGAAAGATCCTGTTATTCACTGGTCTCTAAATACAAATGGTATTAATTTCTAAATTCAAGTCATAAAGCCACATGTAAAATCCTGGTACTTCACATGTACTACATAGGGAGTATATTTTACCCCAAAAGTATTTTTTTACATATAATACATCATTTATCATAGGTTACCAAAAACACCATTAAGGTATTGTCAGTGGTACAATGTCAGAAACAATATCCTACAAGTGGCTTCATAAAAATGGCTTAAAGTCCATATCAGTATTTAATCCCTTACCATAAATGCTCTGAATCTTATAAATCCATCATATTTCTCATTGTAATAGTGTTTTCACTCTGTCCCCACCTCTTTCAGACTCCAACATATGGTCAATTGCTCTAAATTTAAAATATGAGGTGGTGTAGTTGTGGCAACCTCTAAAACAGGTTATGGTCAGAGCCAATACAGCTTCAAGCAACATGATGCAGCCATTGGGATGGGAACTTGTAAGCTGGGCTTCACAAGTACAGCAGAATGACTTGGACTTGAACTTGGACTTCAGACTTCTGTTATAGGAGATGGACTTTACCCATCTTTCACTATATGACCCTCACACAATATCAAACCTTAATTTTTATTCTCAGTTCCATATTACCATTCAGATATTCTGCACTGTGCACCTCGGGCCACCTCCCTCCAGCTGACTGTTAATGTAAGGAAATGACTGATGTCTAGGTGGTTAGTGTGATTATAAGTCTAATCACAATAAAACCTTTTTTTTAGTTTTATTTAGGTTTTTGCTGTGAGGCGAGAGCCGCACATGCCACACAGCATCAGTTTGCAGCTGGATTTGCCATTTCTAAGATGTTAATGATTGATCCAGTAGCCAATCAGTAGCCTCACTAGGCTCATGAATAATTAATTATACTTATAATCTTAATTATAAAGAGCTATTAATTAATTTGTGTCAGCATCAGTCTCAACCCGAGCGACCACAGGGGTCAAAAAGAGTCAAATATAAAATTCAGTTTGAGATCAGAAATATTATTAACTTGGGACTGTGTCAGAAATCTCAGTGTTTAAAGCACCCCAATAACAGTGTATCTACAGGCTCTTTTGCACATAATCTGTGAGTATGAACCTGTTCCAAAAACCAATTGCCAATTGTATGTTCTCCTAGTGGTATTATAAAGAGAAGAGATTTTTTATCACGTGATTGATTTACACATTCCAACCTTTTTTTCCTATATATATATATATATACAGTATAAATATATATATATACAATAGGGGTAAAGTAGTATTTCTACAAATATAACTGTGTATTCTCACTCTGGTGGAATAAATGTGTGATGATGCAGACACAGTGATTTTTTGCTACATTTATACCCACAGTGCCTACATTATCACCAGATATTGTCACTGTGACTACGTCAAGAACACAACATGGCTAAAAGCACATTGCTGGTATTAGTTTCCAACACATTAAAATAACTAAATGTAGTACACCTGTTCAAACACCTGTAGTATGCATGTACCAGTGCTGCAGCTTGTGATTTCTCTGACCAAATTCTGACTACTCGAACTCCGGACCATCTGTGAAATCTGGGAAAGAAACAGAAAAATAAAATCAGTTAGCAAAAAGAATGGCACTCATTCCAAAACAGGCAGCATGTACTAGTCATCCGATGGAACCTAGAATTAACAAACTCGCACTAAAAAGACATCGGCAGCCAATAAACCTTGCAGAAGAAATATTTCTAAGCTGCAGCCAATCTGAAGCTGACATTGAACCTCTCATGGATCCTGACACATCAAACATGAGTTTCACGGTACCTGAAACTCAGGAGGTAAATCTAGCACCGAAAAGAAAATATTACATAAATACCAAAGAGAGAGACTCATTTATAAGAAGCACCAAAAATGAGAATACGAGAAAAAAAAAAACAGAAGCTGACATAAACAATTTACAAAACTATCTTAATGAAGAACTAAGCATATCGGAGCTCATGCAAAACATTCCTGCTCAGGACTTAGATCCTATCTTGTGCCAATACTTCATGTCCCTTCAGAGACATGACGGCAGTGATTATGAGCCTCACATCATTAGATCAATATTCCAAAGTTTCGAAAGATATCTAAAATAATGTGACTATCCCGAGTCTTTGTCCATGTCCTCAAAATTTCTTAAAACTCGACAAGTCATTCTTTCGAAACAAAAAATATTAAAGGAAAAAGAAAAAGGAAATCACCTGCAAGCAGCAGAGGAGCTCACTCAATAATACAGAAACTGTAAATGAAAAATATTTTAGGACCATCTACTCCACATTCACTAACACTATGTGGGTAACCATCACAATGTATTTCAGCATCCATGGGAGCATGGAAACCCAAAATGTACAGTGGGGGGACATCAGACTTGGAAAAGATGAACACGGACTATTATACCTGGAGCATATAAAAGAAAGACAGACCAAAATCAGATCTGGCTCAAATCCTAGAGACACAACTTCTCAAGCCCCATGCCTATGCAATCCCAGACAAAAAGAAATATCCAGAGAACAATTATCTCATGTACAAAGCCAAGAAACCTGAAAAAAGCAACTCAGAATCCTCACTGTTTTTCCTTGCCATAAACATCAGCCCCTTGGCATTAACAATATTAGTAATATAATCCGGAATATGATTGAATCAGGTGGCAATAACAATAAATAAATGGCTTACAAATAACTCCATTCGGAAGCATTTGGTACAAAAACTGACAATATTCCACCCAATGAAATAATCCAAGTCTCCGGCCTATAAAAAGGTACAGTCCCTCAACAAATATTCTAAGATCAATGAGGAAAAGCAGATAAATATTTCAAACATATTCAGCTGCAACCAGGAACCTATACCTTCTACCTCTTCAGCAAGATCACCACCAAAAAACATCACTTCAGCCAACCTGGAACCAATACCTTCCACCTCTTCAGCAAGATGACCACCGAAAAATATCACTTCAGCCAGTCACATTCTACCTGAAGGGATGTCTGCCTGCTTCCAAAATCCCACCATCCACGCCACCAATATTACTTTTAACATCATACAAGGTACTTTAATATTTGCTGGTAAGTAACATTTACCAAATATAAAACAACTTCACTATGCATACAATAACATCTCTCAGCTGCTCTCTTCACAGGAGGGCAATACGACAGAACCTCTCGTAAGCGAGTACCTATCGTGGAATCCGACAGTGATTCAGGCTAGCAACAGAAACAACCTGCTAATAAAAAGCACCTTAAAAAAACAGCATGAAGAGAAAAAAATAACTACAGTTTATTTCTCCTCAGTCTATCTTTTTACCTTGTTTGAATCAGTGGAAACTGAAAACCAAAAGTGTATAGGTTTTCGATACCGGTGAATAAAACCAGAAGTTACATAAAGGTTGCACAACCACTAAGATATTATTAAACAAATAAAATAAAGTTCATTTATTTCAAAAAATATATAATGTATCAAGGAGAAACACCTCTCTGAACACAGAACCGGTCTCATAGTACATACTGTAATGAAGCCCCGCCCCACAAATGTCCCACATCCAATCAAAATACACACAAATACCACACGGCACAGTAACACCCAATCAACTCACAACACAAGAACCCATTCATGAAAATGACCAATCACAGACTACAAACAGCACCATTCACAGAAATAGACACCTGAGGTCAATCAACAAATCCAAGTACAGCAGTGGAACAACACAGAGACAAAAAGTAACACCATCAAAAATCACATATTTCCAACCCAATGTAACACCGAAACCCTATTGTATAAATCGCACACATGATGTGCAGATTGTGGGATATGGAAAATATTCTCACTCCTGCAGAGTGAGCTCTGGATACTCTCACTCATGACTTTGGCACTCGTGAGTATCCAGAGCTCGCCCTGCAGGAGTGAGAATATTTTCAATATTCCACTCCTTCCCATCATGTATCATATCTATATCTATATATATATTTCTACAATAGGTGTGAGCTATATTTTTCACTGATAAAAGCATAAAAGTACTACCACAGTGAGATACATGCAGGCCCAGGCTAACACAGTGATGATACATGCCATTTATAAATACTGTGCTTTCCTCACCAGAATTTATTCTTACTGTGGTGATGTCACAGACAAGCCCATTAACTCGTCCCTCAGTGCTGCAACTTGTTTCAGCTCAGTAAAAACAACAAATGAGACTCACCTGTCTTTCAAGCACCTGAAGCCCCAACAACAGGTTTACTACATTCAGTCTCACAGACACTCACATGCCTAGAAGAGCTCTAAAGTTCCTACTAGAAGAAAAAAAAAGAAAGAACACTGACTGCTAAATACATCAAACCATGCAGACTCAGAGCAACAAACATACTTTGATACAGCTGAACTATACTGGAAGAATAAATAAATTCTCCTTACAGAAGAAAATAAAACCAATAAGTGTGGAAGAAGTTTTTTTTATCTTGCACACAGTCTGAAAGCAACACAGAACCACTATAGAAAAGCCTGTTGTATAAATCGCACACATAATGTGCAGATCGTGTGATATGTGAAATATCTTCACTTGTGAACAATGACCTCTGGATATTGTCACTCATGCATTCAGCACTCGTGAGTATCCAGGGGTTACTGTTCACTCAAGAAGGTATTGCACATATCACACTCCTGCTCATCATGTATCCATATATATATATATATATATATATATATATATATATGTATATATATATATGTATATATATATGTATATATATATATATATATATATATATTACCCTTGCATCATAACCGTAGTCTATGTATTTATTCAGGGACAGATTTCCCCACACAAACTAACATACTAATTGCCAGCAGATTAGGCCTTATGGTCTACTGAGTCTGCTCGAACCTCATATCCCTATTTGGGTGCCGAGGCCCTCCCCCCCTTGTGTTCCAGAAACCCCTATCATCCATCCCCACTCCCCCTGGGCCAGGCCATCATCTGATACATCCACTTTCTGTGTCTGTCCCACCCTCTCTTGAAGCCCTCCACTGTGGATCTCTGAACCAGCTCGCCAGGCAGTGCATTCCAAGGGTCCACCACCCTCTCAGTGAAAACCTCCTCCTCTTTCCCCTCACCCTTCCACCTTCCAACTTCAAACCATGCCCTCTGGTGATACCTCCTGCTTTAGTCTAAAGATCCTCCATGTTTACTCCTATTTATTCCCTTTGAGGTACTTGAAGACCTCAATCATGCCCCGCTGCCTCTCGCTCTCCAATGAAAACAGGCAGAGCTCCTCAAGTCTGTCCTCATACATCAAATCCCTAGTCCTCGTGATCATCTTAGTTGCCCTCCTCTGTACCCTCTCCAGGAGCTGTATGTCCCTCTTCAAGTGTGGTCTCCAGTACTATACACAGTACTCAAGGTGTGGTCTAAGCAGTCCATTGTACAGCGGCAGAATCACTTCCCTGCTCCTAGAGGTGATCCCCTTTATGATGCATCCCAACATCCTGTTTGCCTTGCTAACGCTTCCTGTACTGCCCAGAGTTATTCATACATGCATCCACCATGACCCCTAGGTCTTTTTCCCCTATTGAGGCCTCAAGCGCCTCCCCTCCCAGGGTGTACCTGTGTTTAGGGTTTCTCTGCCCAAGATGTAACACCTTGCACTTGGTGATATTGAAATTTAATTTCCATGTGTGAACCCAGCTTTCCAGGGTGTCCAGGTCCCCTTGCAGGGCCAACCTCCCCTCTTCCCCCTCAACTCATGTCACTAATCTTATTTCTTTACTGAACTGTAATTTAATTATATCAGCAATTATGAGCATGCAAGCAATTGCAATGGACTACATAGGTTGGGCAGCCAATATAAATAATCATGTTTTACTTTTTCTTTTTACATGTATCACTCTCTCTCATCCCTACCACAACAGCTTGTAAGGCTGTATGCTAATTTGAGCTGCATTATTCATAACCTCACAGCCTCCTCACAGTGGGAGGTCATGGAGGTCAGAGGGGGACTGATATGCTCATGTGTTTTAGAAAAAACATCTCACTTGATAGAATTATCATCCTTCAATTTAAGCAACCCCAGTTATACCATACACTTTATATCTGTATTGATATTAACCACCAAATAAGATATTTACAAAAGTAGTGCAAGAAACACAAGTATTGCACATTTCAGCTCTGTGCCATGCACTTACATTTGCCCCATGACAGAATGTTCTATAATTCTTTAAAAACTATTTTCTAAATCCATTTCAGTGAACCTCATTAAGGGGCAAGGTGAATGAATTGGCTACCATAAACTAATGTGTGATATAGTTGTCTCTTGCGCTACTTTTGAAAAATATGTCATTTGGTGGTTACTATCGGTACAGATATAACGTATACATTATAATTGGGGTTCCTAAAATTCCAAAATGGTAATTTACCAAGTGAGCAGTTTTTTCTAAAACATATGAGCATATCAGTCCCCCTCTGACCTCCATGACCTCCCACTGTGAGGAGATTGTGAGGTTGTGAATTATGTAGCTCAAATTAACATAGAGCACTACACGCTTTAGTGGCAGGAATGCAAGAGAGTGATACATGTAAAATGAAAACGTAAAAGAAGATTAATTATATTCAGTACCCAATCTATCTAGTCCATTGCAACTGCTTATGTGCTCATAATTGTTGATATAATTAAATCACAGTACAAATGAAAAAGTAAAACATGATTATTTTCACTGCCCAACCTATCTAGTTGACCGCAATTGCTTAGTACTCTTGATTGCCGATGAAACGAAATTACAGTTTGATAAAGAAATAAGATCAGTGACATGATTGGGTAAACCAGTCTTTGAATAAATACATAGACTGAGGTTATGATGCAAGGGCAATAAAATATAAGTAAAAAAAGTAAAATGAGGTTAGAATGTGCACATCAATCACATGAAGAAAACCTCATTCCTTGACAATACCACTATGAGAACACGCAGTCATCCCATTCCAAAAACCATTTGCCATGTGCGTGTTCTCCTAATGGTATTTTAAAGGAATGAGATTTTCATCACGTGAAACTTTTTCATGTAAAATATAGCAAGTAAGCGGATGGAAAATAAAACAGGCTGGAAAATGAAATACTATCTACATTTGGCAAAGACCCTTTTCTGTCTCTAAATTTGTTTAATAATAAAACAATGCCTTTGAACTTTGTGATGAAGGCAAACCATGTACAAATTGTTCACTTCTACTGGTTGGGCTGTCTAGATGTGCAAACAGTGAGGGAGTGGGGAACTGTAAATGAGCATGGATCATTCAGTATTTCTAAAGCTGTAGCTGCTTACTAGGTGTTATGCCCATTGCCATCACCCACAGCAAGCATCAGAATAAAGACAGTGGCCAAGATATTCAGAAATGCGCCAAAGGCCTGCACAAGTCCGGTGCAGCGCAAGTCAGATTTGCATTGGCAAATCAGGTGCCGTATTCAGAAGTTGCACCACTGCAAATGTGGTAGTGCAAGCTGGCTGAATATGGCAAAGATGTGCCATGGCGCAAGCAGAGATGTGCCAGTGCAACCATGGAAGCGCAGAGCAAACCTGCGCACAAACACAGGGGGCAGTGCAAATGCAACAGGCCTAGGGACACAGCAAAGGAAGCATAGTGCCAATGGTACAGTACCTCACCAGCCAGCAGGGCACACCAGTGCATACACCAGCACAGAGCAGGAGGGAACAATGGGCATTACAGGATGGAGCACTGCTACCAATAGAGGCAGTGTGTACCATACCAACCAGAGCCAGTCCACGGGTGTGCAACAGGGGCATGCACCAGAACAGCACCCCAGAACACAATGGTGGGCCAGCCATCAGGGGACAGGTGGCAACAATGGCTAATGCGACCCCGCCAATGCTGTCCCCCCTGCAGGCCACCAGCCAGCTGGCAGTGAACAATGCCACACCATACCCCTCCACAGCCCTGGAGTCAAACACATCCATACCACATGCCCCACACACCCACAGGCAGCACCAATGCCAGGCAGTGAATGAGCCAGGATACAGGCAGGTGGCCAGAACATACGGGACTGGGAGTGCAACAGTGGACACAGATGGCCACACCCCAGCAGGCCAACAAGGCCAGCATGACAACCAGGACTGTGTGCAACCCCCACACTCCCAACCGCCTGCTCAGCCCTGATCACAGCCCAATGGTGACCCTGAAAACACACAACACACCCACCACACCCAGGAGACAGCCCCCACCACAACAGGAAACACCAGTGTACACAGCAGGGAACCACAGTCAACCCACACTCACCTCCCCCATGCCAACACCATGGACCAACACCTGACCACTGCAGCATGGCTCCACATGCCACCTGCAAAGCAGACATGGACACAGGCATGTAGGAAAATAAACACTTTATAACATGGAAACAGCAGAGAAACACAGTAACAGGAGCAGGGAGAGGGGAGGTAAAACATAGGATGGGGTCAGGAAATAGGGTCTGTACAAGATGCTGGGGGACTGCAGGGGAACAGGGACAGTGAGGGAAAGGGGGCTTTACACAGGGACATGTCAATGTTGTCCATGCCTGGCTAGCCCTCAGTGCCACTGATCCCTCCTCATGGCCATGGTAACATGCTGGATGGACTGCACCATGCAGAGTATCCTCTGAAGCATAGCCAGGATCTTCCTCTGGTTCCTCACCCACATCCTTGGGCCCCTCCTCGCTGCCACAGAGCTGACACATAGTGGATGGGACAAGACAGGCAATCAGTGCAATACCCCAAGGATCCCTACCCACCCTCAGTGCACATTGGACAGCAGGGGCACACACCCCTGGAGAGAATGGAAAGGACCCTCACATGGAGGGCAATGCCAGCCATCCACACGGCACTCCACGGTGGTGCACAGAGGTGGACACTGTAGTGCAGTGCCCACAGTACCACAATGAGAGGGTCACATGGCACACAGCAACAGCAGCACAGCAGCACAAACGGTGGAAGCTGTGTGCATGCCCTCCCCACCAACAACAGTACACGGTGGCCAAGGGATGGCACGTAGTGGCACTCACAATGGACTGTGCGACACACAGCTGCCAAGGTGCATGGCAGAGGTGGCCATGGCTGTGCCCTATCCCCACCACTACC
The DNA here is from genome assembly GCA_016271365.2 of Neoceratodus forsteri. Lineage (NCBI taxonomy): Eukaryota > Metazoa > Chordata > Ceratodontiformes > Ceratodontidae > Neoceratodus > Neoceratodus forsteri. The sequence goes on from CM028130.1 coordinate 1,322,040,556, forward strand.
CCACTGTGACACTGAGAAGAATGTGACAGTGCTTACCTGCCCTGTGCTGTGCAGCTGGTGCTGCCTGCTGCCCACTAGACTGTGCCACCCTGGCCACCTCTGCCATTGCCCTGGCCCATCTATGGTTCTCCAGCCCTGTGGAGGGAATGAAGAGTGGTGGACATCAGTACACAGTCATGCATGTGGAGCCCCCCACCACTACACAGTCCGCTGTGTGCTGAGTGTGTCCCTGACAGGCCTGAAGCCCACATGCCAGCATGGCTGCTACCTGTGCAGCAGCCAAGCCCGATGCATGGTACCCCCAGGCTGATGAAGTACCCCGCTGCAGGCCAAGCCAACACCACTGTACAACGCCTGGGCATAACAGCAACATGAGCACACCTACCTGGCTGTGGCATGGAATCTCGCAGGATGTGGGCCTACATATGCCGCAGGTGGCCTGGTGCCCTCTGCTGCAGGTCCCCTTACTGGTGCCTGCACTGCTCTGCCATGCACCTGACACCAGTCCTTTGCTCCAGGGCCTCTGTGACACGATGCCACACCACCTCCCTGGCCTGCTGGAGTGGCACCTGGCCATACAGCTGCCTCTCAAAGGGCTGAAACACAGCCACCAGGTTGATGAGCTCAACCTCCATCCAGTTGCCTGCCCTCCTGCTGTGTCCCTGCGCAATGGTCAGCAGCTAAGTTCAAGAGAAAAATGGCCGTGGAACAGCGCACATGTCTGCCACATGTCCAGGATGTGCAATTGAATACACAAGGCTGCAATTGCGCAGCACATGGATGCCAGACACTGAGCAGTGTGGGGCCATAGAGCAGTCATGGGCATGCGCAGCATGCTGGGGCCTAGCGAGGGCATGGGGTCACAACACGACCCATGGGACAGAGGTCATTGCCCCCACATGCAGTGTGCAGGTGCACGATAGAGGCAGTGATCGCACGGCGATGGCATACCAGCACTGCATGCGCTGTGCCATGGCATCACGCATACTGCGCATTATGAGCAATAACAATGTGGTCAATGCTGCGCACCTGCGCACTGTGGGCACATGCACCACACATGCACACTGCTGGCATGCACACCATGCATGTGCAGGTATTGCATCATGTAGATGTTCAGGCGCAACCCCAATGTGCACAGCACAACTGCGCCATATTGAGACACCCCATGCAAATCACCTCATGAGCCAATGCATAGCACAGTAGGGAGCATTAGCATATCATTAACATTGCGCACAGGTTGATTTGCATGTCTTGCACCTTAAAAGCACTGCAGAACAGCACAGCCCACAGTACTGCAACCATTCAGGTAAGTGACTGGCAACATGGATGGACTGTGGCCTAATCAAACAGTGCAACAGAGTGCTGCATTGCAATGTAGTGACACTGACCCACTTTGCTGTTCATGTCCACAGGTGGCAGAATGTTGGGAAATGAAGGAGAGAAGAGTCAGGGGCCTGCATGCAAGCACAGGCCCAACTTTACAGGCACTGAGAGCAATGCCCTCTTTGAGGCCTATATGGACTGGGAGCACCTTCTCAGTGGTGTCATGGGCATGCTGCAGGAATGGGCAGTGGGCTGGGAGGAGGTGGCCCGATATGTCAACACCCATGGCCACCACCATCGCACCCCACAGGAGTGCAAAAAGAAGGTCAGCACAGACAGGAGGCGGATCAAGGATAGGGTTGCAGCCATACAGGCATCCCGTAGGGTGACCTGTGGTGGGCCGGCAACAGTGCCACTGCTGACGGCAACAGAGAAACTTGTGGCATCCACCATCAGCCACACGGTGGTGGAGGGTGAGCCTGGTGGTGGATTCCAGATGGGTGGCAGACCCTCACTGCATGGTGAGTATGACCAGCCTCCAGGTGTGCCTGTTGTGGGTGTGATGTGTAGGTGTGTCTGAGGCTATGCCTGCTGTCACATGCATGTGTGGACGCGGACACACATTGTTGCAGGGTGGCTTGTGGCAACAGTGGCATGGGGGAGTGGGGGGGCATAGAGTTTGCTGCCCTACTAACCCTCTGTTCTTGTTTTGCAGTACCAGCATACCTCCTTGCAGAGGACCAGACTGCGGTGGCCACGGACATGGATGCCCCCCCCACATCGATGGGCATCCAGAACTGGGACAGGCCACATCTCTGCATTGTTGGGCATGCAGCCGTGCTTGACAAGGGGTTGGATGACCCTCCTGGCTGGGTTCCTGCACGATGATAGCCTGGCAGTACTGTGTGGAGACATCCAGCTTGGGGTGCTGTCTGACACCGATGATGACCTTATTCTGGTACTGGACAGCATGGGGGGGTGGTGCCCTACATGCCCCTTCCCACTAAATAGACACTGTCAGGATCAATTGCCATGCCTGCATCTCCACTGCTGCCCCCATCCCCACTGGTGCAGCTGTGTGTGGTATCACAGCTGTGTCCAGTGTGGGTGGTGGTGGTGCTGTCCTTGCAGTGGAGGTGCGGGGCACTGCCCAGCAGACAGTTGGGCAGTGGTAGAAGGATGCAGATGACTATGGTCAATGTGCCATGGCCCCACAGCCAGTGCTCCAGACAGCACCGTGCCCCCTCCATGGCCCACTGTGCAGCATCCACCTGAGCGGAAGACTGTGCAGCAGCACACCGTGGCACCCCCCCAGCTCCATGAGTGGGCCAGGAGGCCCAGGATGCCGAAAGGCTGGTGGAGCACACCCGGTTACTGCGGGTAGGTTACTGCAGGCATCCGTGGAACACTAGGCATTGCTTGCCACTGAGGTGCACGCACTGCAGGCAGAGGTGTGCCAGATGGCTGAGCAGTAGGACTGGGGTGATGCAAGGGTTATGGACAGGCTCACCCAGATGCAGGGGGCCATGACTGCAGCAATGGACTGCATGACTGGTGCCATTGTGGCATAAATGGAATGCATGGCTGGTACCATTGTAGTTGGGCTGGTGTTGGTGGCAGGCACTTGGCTCGGCCATGCACAGAGGATCCCCCACAGTGCACTGTCCATGGTCCCAGAGTCTGGTGACACCTTCACAGTGGATACCAGGATCTGATGTCCAAGACACCCACGGGGCAGGCCTGTTTGGCCACCTTGCTACCCCTGCATGGACTCGGTCACAGTCCCACACATTAACCCCTGGGGGGGCATCTGACATGTCCCCCATGGCCGATGTGGTGGTCATGGGACTGCGCGGTTGGAGTAATGTGTCTGCTGCCCTGACCTGCCATCCACTGTTGATGCCATGCACACACGTGGGTGGTGGTGGTGCGGCATGTATGTGGCAGCACACATGTGTGTTGAGCTGCATGCCCCCTGTGTGTGTGGACCATGCTGCTGGGATGTGTGGCATGGATGTGATGAGGGCAGCTCAGCACCGGTCATGCCTGTGCACTGGTGTCATGCTTCTGATCCATGCCATGTCCCTCACCATGTGTGTGGATTTCTGTGTGTGTGTGTGTGTGTGTGTGTGTGTGTATGTACACATGCCATTGCTGCATGTGTCTGTCCTTGCGAGCCCTTGTGCCATGTGTGTTGTGCTCCCCTGTCCCTGCATGCATACCACTGTGTTGTGTGCTGGACTGTGTGGGCCTAGCCTGTGTGTAGGTGCACTCACCTGCATTGTCCATAATGCTCCCTTTTGATGGTGTCACGGTGCCGCCGTGCCTCCTGCACCATTTGAGGGCCCCTCCTACAAAGCGGTGGCTGCCCACTGCCCTCCAGCCCTTCACCACCATCGTCCCCACTACTGTCGCCCTCTTAAGCCTCGACTGCTATTCCACGGTTAATGGCCATGTTGTGCAGGATGCAGCAGGCCAGGAATATGCCACAGGCTTTTGATGGGCTGTATTGTAAGACACTGACTGACCTGTCTAGGAAATGGAATCACATCTTTAGCATGCCAAAGACATGCTCGATGATATTGCGCATTCTGGTGTGTACGTCATTGTATCTCTCCTCCATGGGGGATGATGGTCGCCGGTAGGGATGAGCAGTCATGGCCTTAGAGAGTATGCACTGTTGCCTGTGTGGAAGATGGCATGGTTATCTCTGTGCTGTGCCACCACCCATTCTCTCTCAGCCACGACACATACCACGGCACTCACCCCAACCTCCCTCCCCCACCCCCTGGGCTGTGTCTCCCTGCTCAAAACTATCACACAGTGCAGAACTGTGCCATATGAAGGCATCATGTGCACTCCCGGGGTGTGTGGCACAATCATTGATGATGCACCACATGGCATCACACACCACCTGGCAGTTGATGGATGGGTATCCCTTCTGATTTATGTAAACTGGGCCCTCTGGGCCAGGTGGTGTGCGGATGCCAACATGGGTGCACCATTCATGCCTGGCATGTGTGCCACCTGGTGGAACTCCTGCATGTTTGCCATATGCTCTGCCTATGTGCTGGGGAAATGTCTGTACTCTGAATTATGTGGCAGCAGATCATTGAGGAACTGGGTGAGGAGGAGGGATGTGGTTGACTGGGTGATGCCCGTGGTATCACCTGTTGGTTTTTGGAAGGTGCCCGTGGTGAGCAGGCACATCACAGCAGTCACTTTAGTTTCCACTGCCATGGCATGACTATGTCTGGTGGGTGCCTGCATCTCATCACTGCACAGCTCACAGAGCTGCCTCAGAACTGCCCTGTTGAGGTGGTACCGGTCCACTATCTCTGTGTCACTGAAGTTCTCATACATGATCCTGGCATTGTACCACCTGTGTCGGACAGCTTCGACAACCATGCTGCTGTTCCTCCTGCCTCTGCACACCCCTCATTACCGCATCCATTATGAATGGGCCACTGTCCATCAATCAGTCACTGGGTTTCTCCCTGGGTGCCTCTCACTCTCTGTCAGTCCATCCATCAGTCTGCGTGTGTGTGTGTGTGTCTCTCTCTCTCTCAAACACTCGCTCACTCTCTCTCCCTTTCTCTCTGTGCACATTGTTGTGCATCTGCTGTCTGTGTGTTTGTGCCTATATTTATTTGCTCAAGTCTGCCTGGTGCAACTTGGGGTTTGCTCCAGACTTGCACCTTGCTCTATGGTTGAATATGCCAGTGCACCACTTATTCATGGGAATGCCCCCTGCACTTGCGCTGCATACATTATGGTTGCACATTGGCACAATGGGATTTGCGCTGTACTGCGGCTCCCTTTGAATATCGCTCAGTGGCACATCTTCGGACTTGCGCTAGCACAACTCAGTTGCGCCATGTGCAAGTGCTCTCAATATCTTCGACAGTATGTAATGTAATTGTGTGTGTGTTTTCTTTTGTTTTGTTTTAGCTAAAATGGTCCCTTTTCACTGGGTTCATGGTCTGGAGCTGGATACTAAAAGTGTGGGGAGTCAGGGATTGGAAATAAGCATGCTGTGCAATATTTTTCTAATAAGCTGTAGTAGCAGCTAGCTGCTCAATTCGAATTTTTTCTCCATTTCCCATATCTGTCCCACTGCAACGCATATTGGAATGCAAGGGGTGTGTGTGTGTGTGTGCGTGTGTGTGTGTGTGTGAATGAAATTTACAAGCTAGGAGGAGACAACATAGCTGTGAGTGAGTGAGCACAACACTCTTAACCCTTAGACTGCAGACGGAACTGGAATGTAAAGGAATTCTGGACTGCTATGTCAGTGCATGGCAAAGCAAGGGATAAGTTCAGTGGAGTGGGGTGGATGGAGAAATACCTTAGCCTAAACGGAGTCAAGATGATTCATTGTAGCCTGGATTCAGAGCAGTATGTAAGAGAGTTTGCTTAGAGTTTATTCAGCACACCATCTGCTTGCCACTGCCCTTGTAGTGTAAGGCTATTTCTTTGATGGTACTGGTCTTCAGAAACATTGGCAAAGGAGGCAAAGGGGGCAGCAGCAGCAGAGATGATGACTCCGCCATCCTCCAGATTCTCTCAAGCCATTGGCTGTATGGCGTGAGTGGGAGCAAGATCTGCCTCAGCAGACATCAAAGTCAATGTCAGTGGTCAGATGAAAGTCAAAGAGAGTATCAGTTGCCATAGGTAAAAAAATCACAGATTAACAGAAAGGAATATTCTTTCATATTATCAACCAGTGAGTGTCGGTAATGATGTGAACTGGAAATAAGCACACAGCAAAAAAATAGTGCAGGCAGAGGGAAGGGAAACAGAGAAAAGAACAGCATTGTGGTGAATATAGAGGACCACATATGCTTGTGCTTCAATTCCACTGTGGAAGGACACAGTCTAGGTATCCTATCACATGCTTCCAAAGCCCCTTCATCTGTTATGTAATAGCAAAACATCAGCATGGCTCCAGCCATGCAGCATAATGATCAGCCAAGGCACTCTCCCTATTGCCCTTAAGAATAGCATGAACATGCTCCTGTGTTGTTTCCTTAAGATGGCGAGCATTTCTGCCCTTATATACCTTGCCACAACTGCACCACCCAAAATACACCACAAATGGTTTCCTACAGTTCACATATGCATTTAAAGCATGTATTTTGCCAGTAGGGTTTCTGAAAGATTTACCTTCATTTACAAACTTACACACATTACAACCATACCATGCAAAAAAAAAAAAAAAAACTTTTCTTCTCAAATGTTTATCCAATTTGGGATCCACATAATGGTTACTCACTAGGTGATCTGACAAATTAGTACTCCTCCTAAATGCTACTTTTGGCTTCTAAGAAGACTAAGGTCCCAACACATTATCCTGCAGTAAAATTCACCATTTTTTCCTAATAAAATTCCAGATAGCATATGAATTCCTATGAAGATCAGTCACAAATGTGAATCTAAACTAGTCACAACAATGTTCACTACCCTTTGGATTCAATAAGGTTTCTCTTTTTACCTTCTTAGCTTTTTGCCTAGCCCTTTTCGCAGTCTTAGTTGAGCACCCCCTTTCTTGGAATTTTGCCTACAGCACTTCCCCTTCCTTCTGTTAAGGTTTCCATCATCGAACAATTTATTTTTCTTCTGAGAAATTGATTATAGGGGATGCAGTTGATCAGAGACCATGGATAGACACTATCAGCCCTCTAAAGTCTGTTGCCATTCAAAGTTTTCCTGTAAGGCTCACATTTCACCTTACTGTCCAATTCTATTAGGAACCAAATGTCCAAAAATTATGTTCTTCTTAAATCCACGTTATAGGTACAATGAATATTCAGGCTGTTCTCATTAAGCCATTGCATAAGCTGATCCACTAAATCGAGATCCCCACCCCGAGGCACATATGATATCATCAATAAAATGACACCACTTAACAATGTGCCTGAGGAGGAGGTTCATGTCAGTGAAGGCCAGATTTTTTTCCCACCATGCCAAAAAGATATTCGCATACAATGGTGCTAACATAGTTCCCATCGCAGTCCCTCTAGTTTGCAAATAGACCTTACCATCAAAATGAAAGTAACTGTGCCAAAGCACAAACATAAGCAGATCCAAAATCAATCTTTGAGTTGCATTCTGTAAAAACACATGGGCTTTCTGCCCAGGAGCTGCGCAGGGGCCGTCCAACCACCAAAACTAAAGCCTGTCTCTACCCCCAGGGTTTTCTGCCCAGGAGCTGCGCAGGGGGCTGTCTGACCACCAAAACTAAAGCCTGTCTCTACCTCCAGGGTTTTCTGCCCAGGAGCTGTGCAGGGGCCGTCTGACCACCAAAACTAAAGCCTGTCTCTACCCCTAGGGCTTTCTGCCCAGGAGCTGCACAGGGGCTGTCCGACCACCAAAACTAAAGCCTGTCTCTACCTCCAGGGCTTTCTGCCCAGGAGCTGCACAGGGGCCATCTGACTGCCAAAACTAAAGCCTGTCTCTACCCCCAGGGCTTTCTGCCCAGGAGCTGCGCAGGGGCCGTCCGACCACCAAAAATAAAGGTACACAACAAAAGAATCAATGGCTTGCTGCATCTACGATTTTAAACTTGGTGCCTTTTTGATCCTTGCCCGTGGAACTCTCCCATTCTGTTTGCAATCGGAGCATCTTATTTTAGTAACATAGGTGGCAATTGTTAATGAAATTCTTGCCAGATTACAGTTGAGGGAGTCGTGCTATGAACAGTGGGTGATCTTGCTAGTACAGCCTAGCTCCCAGCGGCATACTGAATTTTGAACATTATTTTGGGCAAGCTTAATGTTCATTTTATTTTAACTGCGTTGAAGTGCACCTCCGAGCCGCCAGCTGTTAGTGTTGATGCTACTGCTGCTCGCTTAGGCTGCCAGCTCAGTTCAGGGGCTGCCAAGCAGGAATAATACTTAGCCTGCCAGGCTGGTTAAGTGGGACTGTGGCATTTGGCTCATGCATGATTTGCCATACTTACAATAGCATGTTAAGAGCTTTAAGTCTGCATAAGTATATTTCTGTGGTGCTATACTGTTGTGTTGCTATGGTGAATTCTTGTGATTAACGACATTTTGTTCTCTGTGCTGGAAAGTTTGAAACCTTTAGTGCATGGAAAAGCCTAGTCTGTTAACATATGGTTCTACTCTGGGCTTTCCTGGCAATTTTCTTTACTTCTGCTGTTCTCCTGCTCTCTACTCCTACCCTTTTTCTACTTTCCTTTCCTGCCCTGTGGGTCTCTAACCCCAGCTTAACTGCAGCCATTGCTGATTGTGCCTTGTACTGTAACCATGCTGCTCTCTGTACCTACCTGTCTCGATGTCCTACAACCTTATCACCCCTTGCTATCCTGTCTCTACAACCCCAGCATTAACCTGATACCTTTCCCCACCCCAGCTACTTCACTCCCCTTTTGTTTTCAGCACTCTCATCTACCTATTTATTCTTTCCACAGCCTGTCTCTACCCCCAGGGCTTTCTGTCCAGGAGCTGTTCAGGGGCCACCCGACCGCCAAAACTAAAGGTACATGACAAAAGAATCAACGGCTTACTGCATCTACGATTTTAAACTTGGCACCTTTTTGATCCTTGCCTGTGGAACTCTCCCATTCTGTTTGCCATCGGAGCACCTTATTTTAGTAACATACGTGGCAATTGTTAATGATACTCATGCTGGAGTACAGCTGAGGGAGTTGAGCTAGGAACAGTGGGTGATCTTGCTAGTACAGCCTAGCTCCCGGAGGCATACTGAATTTTGACCATTATTTTGGGCACAATTAATGTTAATTTTATTTTAACTGCATTGAAGTACACCTCCAAGATGCCAGCTGTTAGCGTTGATGCTACTGCTGCTTGCTTAGACTGCCGGCTCGGTTCAGGGGCTGCCAAGCAGATCCCCAGTCGCTCCCGCGACTGCTCCCCACCCGCCCCAATACCCCCCACCCTTAGCTGACATTTAATTTATACTACTGGATATCGTGAGACGTTAATTTTTTTTTTTTACACAATCTCACTACATTGCCATCTGCACTTTATACGTGTTTACCACTAGTGGTCGCCTGTATTTCAGTGGACCCTGACTCTCATTCTGTGCTCTTATTGCCTATGTGAAGCTCCTGCTCCAGTGCTGGATTACTCCTCTTCTCGTTGTCTTCATTCATCCCTGATTACCTCTGCCTTTAGTCCTTCCTCACCATGTTCCCTAAAACTATCTTTTCCCTCCTGCTAGTTGCAGGTGCTATGTTGTTTCTTATAGTATTAACTAGCCCTTCCGAGCAGCCCTCTATCCACCTCTCTTACTCCTCTGACAACTTCTGCTACTCCAACTTGCTCTCTGACCCCACCCCTAAACATCTACCTATGCTGGGGCTCAATAATAAACCCATTCAGGTCTTACTTAGGTATATCTTACGGAGATTCGCTCTCTCTCCTGTGAGTGTCTCCCACACATTTGTCATAGCCTCCCTCTGGATAACTAGTCTCTCCCTTACTCTTGCTGGGAATGTTGAGACCAATCCTGGACCCTCTTCAGCTAATGTCACCACCAATTGCTGGCATCAATCTCCCAGTTTCACCTTTGCTCACCTTAACATTAGGAGCCTTACTGCTAACCTCCCAGAACTTGAGACTTGGGTTACCTCAACTAATCCAGATGTTCCGGCACTGTCTGAAACTTGGCTGACACCTACTATTACAGTCTCCTGCTGCTCCTTGCCTGGCTATAATATGCTTTGGTCTGATCACCCTAATGCCAAAAGAGGGGGTGGCCTTGCCATGTACTTCAAGCCTTACCTCAACGTATCTTTTATACAAAGTCCCCCTCTGGCAAATTGCAAGGTGCTCCATTCACTTCTGCTAATCGGGGGAGTCAAACAAATTCATATCTTCTGCATTTATATTCCCCCTAGAAACTCGAAGCTCAGACTGGAAGAGTTTATTGAGCTCATGCCCTCTGTGTCTGGGGAAAAACAAAGTCATCTGCATGGGCTATTTTAATCTGGACTTTGCTGGACCCAGGTCCTCCCTCTTATCCTCTATTAAGCAAGGCTAACCTTACTCAGCTCATCAGGAACCCTACCAGGATCTCCCATCGGGGGACCTCCACCACCCTTCTTGACTGGATACTCACCAATAGGACTAGGAACTTCCCCTCGGCTGGAGTCCTACCTGACTCCATAATTGATCACTGCCCAGTGTACTGCACCTGGGACACCTCCCCTCCCTCCTACCTACCCAAAGTCGTCTCTTTCTCCGACATCTCCAAACTTAACCATGCTGCATTTCTGCGTGATCTTAGGATGGTTGACTGGTCCCCTATCTACATAACCAATAATGTCAACAAAGCAGTAGGTTACTTTAATGATACCCTAATCTCTCTCCAGAACCTTCATATTCCGGTCACCACATGTAGAGTACAAGGTAAAGTCACCAAATGGCTCAAGTGCCACCTACTTCAGCTGCAAAAATGGAGAGACAACCTCTGGTCAGTTTGGAAGTCTACTTTTCATCAAGCAGACTTCAAGGCCTACAGGGCCTTATGGAATGCATGTAAAAGGGAGATTCGTGTGGCCAAGAGCTTATACTACCGCAACCTTCTCAGTTCTTCATCCTCTAACACCAAATGGTACTGGTCACATATTAAAAAAATTTGGGGTCATAATAAGCCTATAACTCCGAATGAAATGCTGATAAATGATACTCACTGCAATAACCCCCTTACCATTGCCAATGCTTTTAACTCTCTGTTTTCCACCCCTTCTAGCCCTCCCTCATCTGCCGACACCCCCATAGTATCCCCATGCCCACCAGCCACTGCATCACCAACCCTTGAACTATCAGCGGTCACTTGCCTTGAGGTGCTTAAGCTTCTAAGGTCTTTACCGGCTAATGGCAGTGCAGGGCCAGATGGTATGCATCCTAGGATTCTCAGGCAGTTTGCCTCTAGTATCACTGTACCTGTAACCAGACTCATTAACCTCTCCATCTGCTCTGTCTCAGTGCCTTCAGTCTGGAAGGTTGCCAGGACTATACCTATCTTTAAGAAAGGGGAATCCAGGATCATGTCTAACTACAGACCCATTTCACTGCAGCCCACTCTCAGCAAACTGCTCAAGAAACTTATTCACTGGCAGGTCTCTGTGTACATTCTTAACTTCAACTTACAATCCCCCATACAACATGGTTTTAGGGCAGGGCATGGCACTACTATAGCTCTTACACAACTGACCAGCGATATAAAAAATAATATGGACAAGGGCTTGCTTACTGGAGCTGTCTTCGTTGATCTCTCCAAAGCATTTGACATGGTTCATCACCTTCTTCTTCTAAGATGAATACTCTTGGTGCCTCTGACTCTACCCTCTCCTGGCTGAGCAGCTACCTTGATAATCGGTCTCAGGCTGTATCCTTCTGTAAGTCTATCTCCTCCCCATCCCGATTACCTGTGGAGTTCCACAGGGTTCAATTCTTGGTCCTCTACTTTTCTCCCTCTTCATTAATGATATCACCACTCCATCTTCTCATTGTAACATTATAATGTACGCAGACGACCTGGTGCTTTATTCGTCCTCCAAGTCTATTGCCGACATCAATCTTCATCTCTCCTCTGCATTTCAGACCCTTCAGTCCTGGTTCTTGTCCAACTATCAAGTCATAAACATATCTAAGACCCAGGCCATGCTGTTTGGGTCCCACAGAAAGGTGCCCACTGAGTCCACTAAACTCCTGGTGCACAACTGTGATGGGACTGCTGTATCCAATACTTCATTCTGTAAGTACCTAGGGTGAGGCTTGATCCTGTACTTGATTATTCAATGCATGTTAGCGAGGTGTGGCACCTGGTCAATGCCAAAATTGGGGTGGCCTACAAAGTGCGCCATTCTCTCAACCTGGCTGCCAGGATCTCTGTTGCATGTGGGGTTTTACTCCCACAACTGCTTTATGCTCTGCCAGTGCTTTCACATGCTAACATGGGCGTCCTTCGCAGTTGGGACATGTCTTACAATAATATCTGTTGATTTGCCCTTTCTGCTCCCCACCTTACACATCGCTGCCATCTCTATACTGCCTTGAAATGGCTGTCTCCTGATGCCCTTCACTCATACTCCCTAGGCTGCTTTGTTGACTCCTTAACCAGAACACCTCGTCCGGCCTCTCTGGGAGACATGTTTACCTTAGTCTCTCACTCTCGCTCCCTCAGGTCCTCAACCTCCCTGTTACTATCTACTCAGACTAGCTCCACAAAAACGGGTGAACAAGCCTTCTCCTACTTTTTTTTATGTATTTATTCAAAATTTCGGAATTACAATCCTTTGAGTCAATGACTCCTTTGCAAAGGCTCCACATCAGTACATACATACATACATACATAGCTTGCAGACAATTAGTACATTCCGTATGAGGCAGACATTACATTAGGGCATAATTAAAGTCAGATTGTACATTGCTTACTATGCAAATATTGCATAATGTCAAATTATTCCTGTTACTCTATACAAGTTTTTTACATTGCTTTGTTAGTTCTCTAGGGTTGTTTATGGACCCTGGGTCTTTGCAGTGGAGAGGGACAGTGTCCCCAGCTGGAGGTTAAGTCCAGTACAGGATTATGGGATGTTTGGTGACATTAGGTTAGTTGTTTGCCTTGGTTTGGAGTTAAGGGAAACACTAGTTTACCATCATCTACCGTGTTTGTGAGGAATGGTTGTTACAGCCACAGGTCTCCGAGTCAATGAGAAATCTCTTGATTCCAATTTTGAATAGGCCAATGCTAGTGGCCTGGGAGATGGTAGAGGAAAGTTTATTTAGCCAGAGTGGAGCACGATACCAGAAGGATCTTTGTCCTATGGTAGTCCTGCAGTGGGAGACTAGGAGCGGGGTGTTGGTCTGGTGCCTAGGGGTGCTCCTGTGTGGGGTAGGTTGGTTAAGGGGGTGGAGGCCCTTAGGAGCAAGATTCATTTGGATCTTTTTTGCAGGGAGGCAAGTGTGGTACATTAGTCTGTCTTCAAAGGTCAGCCAGTCTGCTCGTTTATAGAGCTCACACGTATGGGTTAGTCTATCGCTGCCTGTAACCAGTCTACAGGCTTTATTTAGAGCCATTTTGATGCTGTTTAGGGCTGTGTTGTCAGCCGTGACATATATTATTATGCCATAATCTATTACGGAGAGGACTGAGCTGGTGACCGCCAGCCTTAGTGCCTGGGGTGGGAGGCAGTGTTTGTGTCTATATAGTATCCCAAGTCGGATGTTCGCAGAGGTGGAAAGGTGCTTAATGTGTAAGTGGTAATTTAGTGATGTATCCAAAGTGATGCCCAGATATTTGAAGTTAGGGACTTGTTCTATGTATGTGCCCTGTGAAGTTGAAATTGATAGTGGAGCATTACTGTTTGAGTTTTGATGGTGTGCAAAGATCATAGTTTTAGTCTTGTCGTAGTTAAGTATTAATCTATGATCAGAGAACCAGGATTCTAGTTCTTTAAAACTGCCTTGCAGGAACTTTTGTAGGGAGTTGGAATTGGGGTGTTTCCAGTATACTGCTGCATCGTCTGCATACAGCAATAGTTTACCACTGCAGGCCAGCGGGAGGGAGTTTAGATAGAGAGTGAAAAGAAGAGGGCCTAATATCGACCATTGTGGGACTTCTGCTCGAACGGATTGTATAGTTGAGAGGGTGGTGTTGATTTTGACTTGTTGCGTCCAGTCAGTGAGATAGTTTTTGAACCAGGAGATAGTTTCTCGGGCAAGATTGAGGGAGGGGAGAGAGTGTATAAGGAGTGAGTGGCTGACGGTATCAAAAGCTTTGGTTAAATCCACAAAAATTGCACCTGCTACTGACCCCTCCTCCAGCGCTGCATGAATGTAAGAGTTGATCCTAGGTTGTGGAACTCTCTCCCATGCAATGTCAGGAACGCCTCATCCCACCTTACTTTCAAGCATGCCCCATTTTCCCACCTTATTGTTTCTGGAACTTGTGACTGCACTTAACCTCATTCCAGTCCCTCCCCTTGTCACTTCTCTTGACTTTGACTACTTGTTTGTGACCTTCCCACCCCTCAGAATTGCTGTTTGTCTTAAATTTCTGCCTGCCTTCCTTTCCCTTGGCCGGATGTATGTGTCTATCATGTGATCCTAGTCTAGCATGTTATTTTGGATATATGCGGTTAGCTTTGCCTACAGAACTGCTCGCTCCCAGCTAGGCATTCTGAATGTTTGCTTACTGCCAGCTGCTATTAATGGCATGATACACTGTTGGCTGTTATCCATGTTTCATATTTATGGCTGTCCTCTGTTATGTATTTTGTACACAGTTCCACTGCACTTACCTGATTGTTTGTACTACTGTAATGATTTTGTACTCTGCTGTTGCTGTATTGACTTATTGTACTCTTCTGGGTCATGCCTGAAAATAGGCAGGTTATGTTGCCTAGAGCACTTACCCGGTTACCAAAAGCAAATAAATAAATAAATAGCTATAAAATCTTTTTTTGTTGTTGTTGTTGACTCTTTTCTGTGCTCCGCTGCCCTGGAACTCTCTCAGGCTGCTCCTTCTCTCCAGTACCACTCTACTACCCACCTGGTCCCTTGCCTCCTCAGAGTGTAGCTGCCCTCCACCAACCTCCTGCCTACAGAAATTCCAACTCTGAGCCCCAAGAGGTAGAGCCGTCTCCATTCTGGTGCTCTATCTATAATTTAATTTGCAGGCTGAGGTGGTGGAAGTGCAGAGGGGGTGGAAGCAAGGCCCTGTATTGGGCATGTGACAGTGCAGACCTGAGGAGAGCCATCACCTAACCAGGCACAGGGATTTTTCTGTGTTGTTTCCCCCAGGAGCGCAGGTGTGCAATGACATCTGTACTGCTGAGCTGTAGACATCTGCTGTGCTCCTCCCCCTATGCTGCTTCATGCTAGCTGCACCCCGGTCTCCACTGGGGGTCCCCACTGCACTGGAGACACCCTGGATCCCTCCCCAGGAAAGGAGAGCAGTCTGCCAGATGCTCAATCCTCTCCCTCCCCTGCCGACCCCCAGCACACAAGCGTTTTCCAAAACTCAGGTCACTGGTGTGGCGCAAGGTGTGGCATCCAGTGCCTTAACCCTTAGTGCCACTGGGCCGGCTAATAACCATAAAATCTTGAACAGTTCAAACCCCATATTCAAGGTTTATACAGGTATACAGTATAATGAGCTGATATCAGTTGTTACCCAGCAAAAACCATCTTCCCACTGCAAATTCTCCAATTTCTTAATGACATCCATGCCATCTCTATTAAAATTATGAATATTATGACCCATTTGCTTAATGTAGTGGTCCACAAATCTGGAGGGAGCCTCACTGAGAGAATCAATACCAGAAACAATTGATCTTCCAGGAGGGTCCCTATGAGACTTGTGGACTTTCAGAAGGGTAAAGAGAGTTGGTGTAACAGGATAATGGATGAGCAGTTTTTAGATATGCACAAGCTTCATCATTAATACAGCCACTTTCAAATGCTCTATTACTGTAATAAACTCTTTCAATTCAGTTTTAAAAGCAAAAGGCATATCAAAGGTAAGCAACTTATAACAATTTTCATCACTCAATTGCCATTTGATCTCAGACACATATTTAGATGTATCCTGAACAACAATCATATCCCAATTGTCTGCATTTTTTATTGTAATTTCTTTCATATTTTTTGCTCATTCAGTGCCTGTTTCTCCTTTGCAGACAAATTGCAGTATGATTGCTGTCCATTTTTCCTCAGTTCTTCAATAATATTCTGTAGGATTGCTTTTTCAAAATCCTTAATGCTTTGATCTCTAAAGCCTGGACAAAAAGTAATTTTCTTTACCAGACCACTCCCTGTATAATTACAATTACAATTACCATTTGTAACCTGAGATTAATTTCCATGTAAAGATAAGTCTACATCAGGTACATCATTATTTAATTGTCCACTCACTATCCTGTTTTGTCCTTCATCAGATGTATCCATTGCCACACCCAAATTCATTTCCACATTTTTATTTATTTATGACTTTGATAACCGGATAGGTGCACTGGTTCAGTGGACCATTTACAGGCATGACCTGGGCCAGAAGGCATGAGTAGAAACATTACAGTAGCAAACTATTTACAGGACACATTTACATGGTGCATTGAAGCATAATGGTAGTAAACCATTTACAAGGATACATTTACACATAGTAAATAACAATGATTACATATAGTTGGGTACAAGGCAGCAGTAATACTCTTCAGTCAGGGGGAGATACAACAGATTACTACAATTTCAAGGCATTGCAGAAAGGACATACTGTATATACTGTAGAGGGGTACCAAGATACTATGTAATTAACATGGGATACCCCACTTCATTAGGAGATCCACAGTCTGGACCAACATACCCATAGACTGTACCTCCATAGACATTTGCCCCATGTTTCATACCTTTAAAGGTTGTATTTGTCCATTTTCTATGTACCGTTCCAACCAATTACTAGTGTCATCACACATATTTGAAAAACTCATTCAAATTAGTGCCTCCCACACACATACTATTCTCCTTGTCCTGAAATGGTATTTAAGGTCTAATTTCCTACAAAATTTAAAAATATCCACCTGAAGCTGAAATAAGTCAGGGTTCATTGTAGGAACAAAAGACAGACCTTTCAACAACACTGATATTTGTTCTTCAGTCAGCTGCACTGATGAAATGTTAAGTTCAGAAGTTTTTAAGTCCTGGTTGTCTGCTGAGTTGACACTCCATAATTGCTACCATTTTTGTTTACCCCTCCTTGTTTTTCTTTTGCTTTTCCTTTTTACTGTGGTTGACTGGGTTGTCATTTTCTCTAGTTCCTCCCTTCTTTCTAGTTGTTCTAAAGTAAATTTCACTTGTCATTGATCTCCCACATTATTACCATTACTATTATTAGCCCTTAAGTTGCCAACATTATTATTCTATTTTCTGCTCCTCGAGCGCTCCCTACTGGTGGGGCACCCCCTTTGTTTACAGCTTGTGGGCCTAATGTCCCTAGAAAAAACATTGCCAGCTTCATAATCTCTTTTTGTCCCTTTCAAATTTGTTTTTCTTCTTTTCTTCTATTTCTAATTCATACGTTTTTACTTTTTCATCCAGAGTCTTTTTCAAAGTTACGAATTCCTTTGTCTCTTTGAAAGGTGTAAGTTTGATATTGATTTCATAATGCTTGCTTTTGTCCATTCATATGAATGTTTTGTCCTGTTCAATAATAATTCTCACAAATTCATTTGAACAGCACTCAAGGGCTCCTTTCCACTGCTCCTTTAAATCTGGGTCTAGATTACCTGAGGATAGCATCTTGTCAACTCTAAGACCTCTTGGTACTCTATTTATCTGATTATACTGCTTGAGAGTCACACCATTATACCACAAGCTTATTTCTTGCAAGGAAAGGTTTCTCAGTTCAAAAACAAAGTCTTTCAACTCACTGTCAATGGCATTTTCAGTCACATCAAGATTAGCTGTCAGACCACACTGGAAGTTCCTTCTGAATGTATGCTCAGCTCTGCACGTGAAAAAATGAGCCTCTGCTCCTGCTGTTCCTGAAGTTCCAGCACAGCTAATGTTTACCCCCTCAACAGCCGTTTCTGACATTGATGTCACCATTTATTAAAAAATGCAAACCCCAGAAATGCTAAATACAATTTCCAGGAGGAATGTATGGTGGATTTAATCAGCTATTGCTAAGCCAATATCCTGACTATGATGCTGTGGGTGCTATGAGTGCTAAGGGTAAAGCTATAGCTGTGGTATCCTTAGCGCAAACATACAATTAAAGCAACAAAACACTGCACACTCCAACTGCCATTAAAGGTGCAAAGTCTTGGGGGAAAATAAAGTGGTGTGCACTTACAGTGTTTTTAAAACAGTGTAATATTTAATTAATTTAATTGCTTCACTTGAATTTTTTACTCTTGGTCTTTTTATACTTGTTTCTGTGTTAGTTCGTCTGTTTTTTCAGAATGCACATTAATATTTACATATGATATGCATTAGGGCTATAAAATCATGTGACTTGTAGCTATGCACCACCCCTTGAGGAAGCCTGTGAAGGAGTTACGTAGGGGTGTATTGGCCGTGAGAGCACTGTTTTAATAAAGTAAGTTCTAGCAATGGAATGTGCATCACTTTATTTTCCATTAAGGTAATTTTTTCTGCCAGACATAAAAACATGTCTGGTCTCCACACAAGGACCCAAAACATCACCAGCCTCATCCAAACATCAGGGGACCACCCCCAGACCCCAGCAGGAGGACACAAAACCAAGAGATATAGTCCTTCCCTATTTAATTAAGAATTGCTAAGTGACCATGCACCCCCCCACAAACAAAATGTCAAAAAGCATAGCACTCACCACCAGACTAACCAGAGAACAATTCAATATGGCGAAAAAAGTGAACGTATGGCAGAGGTGCAGTCACAAACATATCCCTCATCCATCAGATACTTCTGTGGTTCTGTAGAAAGCTTGGAGCTGGGCAGCAAGCTCTTTCAGAGTCTGCTCAGCATGCTTCTTCTTCTCAGAATATGCAGGTTGCCAAGTCTCTTGTTGGAGATGTTAAACAGCTGCAGTATACTGCCCCATTTTAATGTCCCTCTCTTGTACATACTTTGTAGTTTGCTCCACTGATTCAAATCTACATTAAACCTCTGGGAAGCATACCAGCAAACCAGCTAGATAGAGAGTTTGAAATTTTAAGGGCTGCTCTCTGAGGGCCTGGAGAATTGGGATGTATTATTATCTCTTTTTCATAGTTAAGGGGGAAGTCATTACCAAAAAACACCCTAAACTCCTGGTGTTTCACCTTCCTCAGTCTCCAGGCTTTTAGGAGGATGTCCTGCTTTGCTTTGTATTTCAAGAAACAAATAATGAACAAACCAGGCTGCACCCTGGGATCTGATGGCTAAGGGCCTAATGTGTGGTGAGTTCACTTGATCTCCAGGGCATGACTGGATCGAGTTGCAGGGCCTCTCTGAAAAAGATCTCCAGGAAGGCATCCATATCTGGTTATTCCTCATTTTCTGGCAGGCCATATATTCATATAGTCTTCCAATGTGCCTGGTTTTCACTGTTCTTGTGTTGCTCATGCATCTTAGCCTGGTCTTGTACTAATTCTAGGACTTACTACTCTAGTTTGTACAGTCAGTGATCTGAGTTGGGGAACTGTGTGTCTACCTCATCAATCCATTTTCATTTGGTTTTGATATCGGATCCCATATTGCCCAATTTATTGTTAGCCTCATTTCTAAAATCCTGCAGCTTGTTCAGAAGGATATTCAGCTTTTTTGCTTTTTTTTAACTTTTCCTCAGGGAAGGGTGCCCAGGGCCATACGGATGCCAGGGAATCTGATGCATCCAGCTCAGCTGGGTCAGCAATCAGTCTCCATCCATCCGCACTCTCCAGAGACACTCACTGATGATCAGCCTTCTTCATATTTATAAAAAATCCTCCTGTACTGTATTTGACTAATTTTTAGGCTTGAAAATTGCATTTGTAAGAGGATTGTTTTCAGGCAAGGGGAAGAACTGTGAGACTAGGTGGCCATTACTTCGCTGACATAACCAGAAGTCCAATAAAGCAATACCATAAGCAATCAGGTTAACCCCACAGTCCCCACTGTCCTTTTGTCAGATAGTCTTCACTCAAGTTACTGAGCTAGTTAGTGCACCAGACTTTACTATCCTCAATCCTATGGAGTTCTCTAGAGTCCTGGCCAACATCCCTATTAAAAAAACAAATTTATGTGCCTCACCCCCAGGACACACTTGGAATTGAACTAATAAAGCTAATTGTCTTTTTTCTGGTCATATATTACAAATAAATGTCACTAATTTGTTCATCATCTCTGCAACCACTGATGATGATGACCTCTCTAAATTTCAAACTAAATTCACTGTTGTTTTGGACTTGCATAGCACTCCCCTTCAGGTTGTCTCCAGTTTCAAAAATCTTGGACATGGTTGAACAGCACACTTAAACTTCACCCATAACAATACCAATCACAGCAAACCCCACTCCAAACTTGGTACCCTCTACTGCAACAACAATTGTCTTTTATCCCTAGTCTACTGTGAGAGGAACACTAAGATGGTACTCCAGGTATTTGACTATGAAGATGTGGTCTATGACACTGCCCCATTCCTCTTCCTTTCCAGACTGGACAGTGTTTGCAATACCTTCTGCCACTCTTCTACTAATGCTCCTCCTTGTACTATCACTGCATCCTCTACACTTCCTTTTCTATTCTACCCTTTCTCTTCCATCACCTCATGCACTGTGCATCTCTTGTTTCTAAACATTGGTGTGACTCACTACCCCATCTCTCTTCTTGCCTATTCCTTCTGCCTCTTATGCTCTTTGCTCCCAAAACTCCAGCGCCTTTACCATTCCTCACTCCAACTCTGCTGTGGGACAGTCTGATTTCTCCTCTCACCTTCCTTCCATCTGGAACACTCCCCCTCCTATGCTCTGCCTGTTCCCCTCAATTTCTCCCTCAAATGCCAACATAAACCTCTAGCTGTCCCATCCTGCTCCTGTCCTTGCCTTAGCTGATTTGTCCATGTTATTCTCCTATTCTTTGCCTTAGTGCACATGTACCATTGCATATGCTCTGTTGACTAGGCTATACATGGCTTTCAATGAGTATTTATTGTTGTTATTATATTGTTGCTGCTTCTTTCCACTTTGTATATTGTGCATATTTGCACATTACTACCATTTATAATTTATACATTTTGTCTCCCTATCCCCTTTTCCCTGGGTCACATCTGGAAATGAGACTTGGCTAAGTGCTCCGTTCCCAGTTACCAATTTACCAGTTTTCAATAAATAAATAAAGGTTTACATCTCCCCTGGGTCTCAGCTGAGCTTCTTTCCTGTCTCAAAGTTTGAGGCTACTTGGTGTCTTCACAATGTCTTTGGTTATATATATATGTACCTGTATATATATATTTAGTTCTGTATTTATTTATTATATTATTTATTTTCTTTTTCTATTTTGTTAACCAAGTAAGAACCCAAGAAAACAAATGGTCCATTTTGAAGGGGCACCTGAGGAAGAACCAGCATGGATCCAAGTACCAGCATGAGTTTATGGTGAGTTTTTTCTTCATCAACTTGCAACAGAATAAATGCACAGCACTGCAAACTTTGCAAGGATTGATCTCTTTTGATGGTATTAAACCCCACCAAATGTAAGGGTACTGCTACTCTTGATCATAACTTTTCTTTTTTACACTGCTTTTGATTTGGCTTCCCCTTTATTTGATTTCTTTAGCTTATCCTTTCTTAGTGGTTCTGTACCTGATGTTGGAAGAGTGCCAAGGTTATTGCCCTCGTAAAAGTGATGATTCCTCTACTCCAGGTAATTACCAACCTATCTCTGCTTTTGCCAAACCTCTGGAGCACCTGGTTCTGAACCAGCTGTCAGCATTCCTTGACATCTCCTGTTTACCAACACACTTTCAGTCTGGCTTTAGGAAGTCCATTTTCACTGTAACCTGCCTTCTGAGGCTCACTGATATAATCCTAAAAGGCATGGATCAGACCAGATCACCACTGCTATATTTATGGATTTGACCAAGACCTTTGACAATGTTACCTGCCACTTCTATCTGATAAACTTGCATTGAATGGGTTATCTGACCTGCTAGTTAAATGTTTCATCTCTTTCCTGGTAGACATGTCCCAAGCTGTCCTCAGTGGTGACTCTCTTGTTCCCTTTCCAGTCAATTTAGATGTACTCCAAGGATCTGCCTTTGGGCCCATTCTGTTCTCTATTTTTCATGATGACCTTTCCATAGCATGCGTCTCCTCATACACTCACATGTAAATGGAGGAAACATTACTTTTTGCCTGTGGTCCTCCTGCCCCTGAACTAAATGTTCAGCTCCAACGTACCTTCTAACATTAGCTCAGTGCCAACCAGCTTACATTTATTAACAAGCTAAATATCTCCATGTCCTTTGCCAACAGGCAGAACATGGCAAAAATCATTATAATCCTTTTTACTCCACTCTCTCACTCACTCCATTCTATGAAAGGACAAACTTCTCAAGCTGTGCCTCCTTGTCTCCACTCACTGGTCTGTGTCCCACCCCTCCTATATCAGCTCCCTTCTCTTCTGTTCCTCTGTTTATTCATACTTCCTTAGAAACTCTGACCCTTACTGTTTCTCTTTTCCCCATGCTAAAACCTCTGCTGGGCAGGTTACATTCTTGAACATGCTTCCTTGGCTTTGAGCTAGTCTCTACCCCCATCTGTTCATCAGTCTCTCCTTTTACCCTAAAGTCCTTACTTCATTACCACACTTTCATGTCTGCTTCTGCATATAATCCCCTTCTTTCTTCTCTCCATGAATTACTCTCACTCTTTCAATACTGTAAACCCTCCACTGGGTCTAGGTTATTACCAGCAGTTCTACAATCTCCACCTATGCATTTGTCTACTCTTCTTAATTGTCAATACATGTGTTTACTACTTACACAATGATGATGCCTTTGCTGATGACATTTGCATGCCTTTTGCTTCCTGCACTGCTGTACCCTGTTCTTGCATTAATTTTGAATTACACTGTTTGTTTCATTCCTTGCCATTATTTGTACCTATTTTGATGGATACTTTTTTGTCTAAATTGTTTCTGTATTCCTTTTTACCACTTCCCCTAGGATGTATCTCACAATATGGGGTCCAGTACACAGTTGCAAGGATCACAGCAAAATTGTGACAATGGTTGTGCAGTAGTCCCTTGATTCTGACCTCTTTTACCATCCCCAATGAGAGTTGCAGCTCTTCCCCATATAGTCAAGAACTGTCTTGGAGCTGCATGGGTGGGGCTGGGATCACCATGAATATTCTCTGCAGGCTAATCTACTAAGCATGGTAACTCTTGCAAGATGTGGCTGCAACTGTAGTGACACTACCATGTGTAGAATTTGTAGAAGCGGTTCTATGGGGGTTCAATAAAAAGCAAGATGGTCACAAAGAGCTGGTGAATGACAGAAATCATCATCTTTGGATCTCCATGAGAATAACGAGCATGGAGGGATGATGCCAAGGAGAGTGATTCCATTAAACACCAGAAACAGCTAATGTGATAGGGAGTGACACCACCAAGAGGGCTACAGGAAGCCCAAATAGCATATGCAGCTCTCTTTTACATTGCATAATAGCCACTGGGGGAATTGTTTCCCCGTTGACTAAGTTCAGACAATGAGTATGGTAAATTCATGTGTAGACACAATGGGGTGTTTGTGTACACCCTTTTTTGTGATGCAAACATTTGCTCAGAAAACATTTCATGGTGAAAACTTTAAATAAATAAATAACTTAGAAGCAAACTCCTGGTTCCACCTGTATTGTAATAAATAAACCTGCATTTTCAGAAATCTAAGATTTAGGAGTTCCAAATGCTCTGAGCATAGCTCTGTGTGTGGTCTTTAGCTTTTGTATCGCCTTCAAAGAAAACCAGGTGTCAACAGTTGTGTGCAGAAATCCAAGTTTCCAACCACATTCTGCACAACATATATAGCCAGGGGTGTGTAAACTTATCATACTCGTAAGATCTCTGATACAGACAGCTTTATTTAAAAAGCTAAAAAAACATTAATCTGCAGAAAGAAACTTGCCTTTATAAGGGAGACTGTGAGGTATGTTCCATGGCAGCCACAATTTAACAAGCATAGCCTACATCTTCATTTTATACAGTTCAATGTTATATGAAATATGCAGTTTAAAACTAATTGTATGTGTAGTTTCATTGCAATCACTACTGTGTGATGTTATCTATATTTCTCTGCAGTACCTTTTTTTCATTAATTAAGTGAAAATGAACAAAAGATTATTGCTACCAATGCCAGTCATGCAGGTTAATTGGTTTTCTCTGAACTGACAGAAACGTGTATTACTTTCTGAAGAACTGATTAAAGTTTACTATGTAACAATCAGGTATGTCACTACAAAGGCTGTTCCAATTAACCTTTAAAGAACATTGGTTCCCCACAGAAATGATCACCAGCTCATTAACGCATGAACTAAAATTTAGCAGTGATACAAATAATGCTTATTAACAAGTAACTTAAGGTGTTGAAGGCATCAGCAGTTGTCCTCAGGTCAGCCACAGTCAGCAGAAGGTTCTACAGGGGACACAAGAGACAAATTACAATAAATCCAAGCTCTGTGAATGCTTAATCTAAAAGAGACAAGGTAGATTGCTACAAATGGTGGGTTATGTGTAAAGCATAGGCATTTCAGCACTTAGGTACAGGTAGCTACTAACAAGGGAAAAACAGGAGACACTATAACTGAGTTAAGGTGATTTAGCTAGTTCAGGTAAGGAAGAGAAGATTAAAAGGCAGTGCAAGGAGATAGAGGGGTACTGTGAAGGGTGCAGCTGACAGAAGTACTGATAGAACAGAGATCAGGTAACAGCCTATTTAGGGTAGGGTAATAAACCAATTACAAATAGAGCAGAAGGAAAAGGATATAGCAAGAAGGCAGATAGGGACAGGCTAAGTTCATTAGTAATAAAGGTAAAGCAAGCAAACAACATGGAAGTGGTGCAGTGTAATGACTGTGGAGCTGCAGTCTTTCAGGACACATTCTTGAAACTTACATGCTGTCCAATTTGTTTGCATCTCTCTGGGTTGAAGGTGGAGGATGCTGAACTCTGAGCCAAGCTAGTAAAGACACAGAGGACCTTTACTTCACGTTTACCTCATCCAGGGGTTACTGAGTCTGCCACCATTGCCTCAGAAGATGCCTAGACAAAGGCAGGATGGCTGGACCTTGGTAGGGTGTCAAGGAGGGTACACACTCCTCAACCTATGCCATTACAAGTTTCCTTCACTGTACTGGCAGGATGGGCTAGCTGGAAAGAGGCAGGCAACATGATGAAAAGGGAGGATACGCAAGTCCTCAGAAGGGAGGCCTACAGGTGGGAGGAAGAGCCCCTAGCTGAGCAGGAAGCAGATGCTAGTGATGGAATTGATCATGATAGGGACAGACTTAGGAACAGGAAGAGGAAGGCAGAGGGAGGTAAAATGCTGCTCTGGCACTTTGGCTCAGAGGGATGGAGAGCAGATACTGAGGATTGCAAGGGCAGAAGGTCAAAGGAGGGATCTGGATGTCACTGTGTACCTTGGGACTAGTGACCTGATGAGGGATGAAGCAGAGATAGTGCAGGGTACATTCAGGGAACTTGGGAGGGGCCTTAAGCAGGAAGCATGCTTGGTGGTGTTTGCTGACATACTGCCTGTGTACTGTCAAGGGGAAGAAAGGTCACTCCACCACATGAACTTCAACAGTTTGTGGAAGGCATGGTGCAGGGAGAAGGGTTTTGGCTTCACTGGGGGCTGGTGGGCAACCTGAAAGGATATAGGCCTCTGCAGCAGTGATTGCCTATATCCTTCTGGGAGGGGGACCACAGTCCTCAATGTGAGGTTTAAATGTAATTTTGATGAGCACTTAAACTAGCTGAGGGGGGAGGCTGCATTACAAAGGGAGCTGTAAACTGCAACTCCACAGTTGAAGAGTCAAGGAAGGAGGGACCAAGGGGAGAAACCCCCTGATGGTAGGGATGCAAGATGAAGGAGGTGTAGACAAGGTGGCAGAAATGGGGGTAAGAACAAATGATGCAGAAAGACAGGTATAAAGGAGACAAGCAACAGAGAGAATAACAAGGGAAGAGGGAAGTGAAGGGGAGTTATGGGGAGCAACACAGAAAGGGGAATGAAAGAGGGGTTTCAGGCAGGAAGAGAGAAAAAGGTTTTGAGAGCCAAATGTGCCAACACAAGTAATCTTGGAAATAAAATTCCTGATGTAGAGGCCATTGTGGTGGAAGTGGACCTGGATCAGGTGGCCATAACTGAGTAGTGGTGCACTGAAAATCATTATTGGGATATGGCTATACCAGGCTACTTTCAGTTCAGAAGAGATAGGGAGGGGAGGAGTGGAGGAGGGATTGTTCTGTGTGTGAGGGAGAGTGGGTATAAGGCTATATAAGTACAAGGGAGCCTAGAGATAAAGGAAGGGGTGAAGGTGCTGTGGGTTACCCAGGAGACAGGTGCTGGGGCCACTGTCGATACTGGGGTGATATACAGACCACTGGCGCAAGAGAAGGAATAGGATAAAGCACTAGGAGACACCGTCAACAGGATGGCTAAAAAGGGTGAGGTGCAGCTAGTTGGAGTCTTCAATCTGCCAGGTGTGGATTGGAGCCTTCCAACTGCAGCTTTGGCTAGAAGCAGGGCCATACTTGACTCCCTGCAGGGGACATTTCTGAGGCAGCTAGTCAACAAAGACACTACGGACAGGGTAATACTGGGACCTGTTGCTTACTAACAGAGACAGTATTGCAGACATCACAGTAGGCTGTTGACTAGGGACCAGTGATCACTGTACAGTGCAGTTCAACATTAGGATGGGTGCAGAGATGAACCACACAAAGACAAGGGTCCTGGACTTTTGGATGGCAGTTCTTAAAGAAATGCGAGACTGCCTAAGAGGCAGTCTAGCAGAAGAGGATTGTGTGGGAGGGGTAGAGGAACAGTACAGAAAATTAGATGAAGGCATAATGAAGGCAACCAGCTTCTGCATGAAAGCAATAAGAAAAAGCAGGGTGGAAAACAAAAAGACCATTATGGTACTTTAAAGAAGTGGCCACGAAGGTGAAAGAAATAAGAGTGACATTCTGGAAGTACAGTGAACTCAAGAGGGAGTAGGATACGAAGGTGTACCAAGTAAAACAGATGGAAGCAGATAAGGCAGTGAGGAGAGCAAAGGCATAAGGGGACAAAACTTTCTTCAGGTATATAAGTGAGAAGAGGAAGGCAAGGTGGATATAGTGAGGATAAGCTGGACAGCAGAGGGAGACTGCACAGAGAAGAATCAAGGAAAAGCAGACATCATGAACTGATACTTCTGCTTAGTCTTCACAGTGGAGGGAGTGGGGGCTGGACATGCAAGCAGTAGCAGGAACACTGGGGGGGAGTTTGACATAAGTCCATTTTTTTGAGGAAAGAGTCCTGAGGAGATCTGCAAATCTGAAAGCACACATGGCCATGGGACCAGACAGGATACACAAATGGGTGTTAACAGAAATCAGGGAGGTGCTTGTTGTACCACTGATGGCTTTATTCAAAAACTCACTGGAAAAATTGGTTGTCCCAGAGAACTGGAGGAGAGAAGATGTAGTCTTGCTCCATAAGAGCAGCAGCAGGGAGGAATCTAGCAACTATAGGCTGGTGAGTCTCACATCAGTGTTAAGGAAATTAATCAAAAGCCTTTTAGAGGAAAGGCTACTGAAGTATCTTAGATGCAACAGATTACAAGGCCAAAGGCAGCGTGGCAAGGTCATGCCAGGTGAAACTGATTGATTTCTTTGACTGTTTGACTGGGAAATAGATCAAGGAATGGCAGTGGATATGGTCTACCTGGACTTCAGCAAAGCCTCTGATACCGTGCTACAGAGGAGAATGATAAAGAAATTGGGCAGTGTAGAGGGTGGGATCCAAAATGGTAAACTGGTTAAAAAAAATGGTTAATGAGTAGGTGACAGAGGGTGTTGGCAAATGGCACTCACTCTAACGAAGGGGAGAGTGACGAATGGGTGCTGGAGGGCTCAGTACTGGAACTGGTCCTTTTCAATGCCTTCATAAGTGACACTGCAGAAGTATTGGAAGGGAAGGTATGCCTTTTTGCAGATGACACCAACATCTGTAAAAGGGTGATACTCAGGAGAAAGTAAAGAGAATGGGAAGGGACCTTAGAAAACATGAGGAGTGGTCAAGTGCATGGCAGCTGAGGTTCAAGACTGAAAAGTGCAAAAGCATGCACAAATGCCATAGAAATCCAGGCTCAAAGTATAAAATGGGAGGGGGGAGATACTGATGGTCACAAAACAAGATAGAGACCCTGGGGTTATTATATCTGATGACCTCAAAGTGGCAGAGCAGTGCAAAAAGGCAGTGGGCAGGACCAGTGGGATGCTGCAGTGCATGGGGAGATGTATACCAGCTGGAAGAGGGGTTATCACTGTATCAGTCACTGGTGAGAGCCCACCTGAAGTACTGTGTCCAGTTCTGGAGATGGCATCTCACAAATGAAATGCTCAGGGTAGTGGCAATCCAGAGCAAGGCAAATGAAATGGTGCAGAGGTTACATCTAAAGCCCTACAGGTAGAGACTGAGGGATCTCAACATGAACGCTGTAGAGGAGAGGAAGGAGAGGAGGTATGTGATAGAGAACTACAAGTACCTCACTTGGGTGAACAGGGTACAGGAGGGAAGTCTATTTCAAATGAGGAAGTGTACCAGGAGAAGAGGGCATGCAATGAAGCTGGAAGGGGCGATGTTTAAGAGGGGTGTGAGGAAGTACTACTTATCTGACAGAGCTGTGAATGCCTGGAACAGTCTGTCAGTAGAAGTGGTGGGAGCAAAAACAGTGGGGTGCTTCAAACATATATGGGGTAGGCATATATGGGAATATTGGTAAATAGGCAGGGGTGGAGGGTCAATAGAGACCAGACAGGGTCTGTGGAGACAGAATAGGCAAGGAAAATCAGAGCAGACTGGATGGGCCAAGTGGTCCTTTTCTGCCAACAGTTCATATGTTTATTTGTTTCTATGTTCAAGAATAATACAGAATTTTTATTTTAAAAGACACATGTATTAATGCTATCAAATATGACAGCGTGGCCTTCAACATAAAATCTACCATATACCATAAAATAATAATCTGTATCCAAATGTGTACAGAGATTTACACATGTAATTTATATTAAATCATTTAAAGGTTTATCGTCCAAAAATGCTGATCAACAGGCTGTATTGCCCATACAGGGAAGCAACACTGAAACAGTGTGTTTAATGATTTTTCTCAAAAGGTGCTCATATTGTCACTTTTGGATCCCATTTTGTTTGGCTATCCCATAATGTACAGGAATAATGTGCACTAGGGTTGTCAGAACTAGTTCTAGAAAGATTCGAACCCTGCTCGAACTCTGGTGTTCGAGTTCTAAATTAGAACTCGAACACTAGAGGGTTCACGTAAAGATTCAATCTTTTTTTTTTTTGCTGATTTCTTAGCTAACCGGGCATAGCAGCAAGTGAGTGGGGAGAAGAAAAGAGGGCAGCAAGAAAAGGAAGCTCTGCAGCCGTGGTGGGGAGTCACAGAAAGAGAGGTTATTTAGGACTGCAGTAATTCTGATTGGCTGCCCTGAAGGCAGGGGTGTGGCTAGCATTCACCCACGGGGAGTTTCAATTGAGATACTATAGGAAGTGGACCAACTCAAAAATCAAAGGATTCTGATTGGATGAAGAATGAGCAGAACAAATAACTCACTGGTGTTCTCCTCTCCTGCATACTCTCAGTGGAAATGATCAGATTGAAGGGAAGCCATTTGCAGAAGCACGTGGCTGGCAGTTGAGGACTCGGTCGGTGGTCTCTTTAGTTTTCGTTTTGCTGAGGACTGGGTCAGTGGTCTCCTCAGTTTTCTTTCTTTCTTTTTCTTTTTGAGGGCATTGGCATTGGGTGATTATTAGGCATGTTTGATCCTGCAACCTCACCAGCAGTGGCAAGCTCCATTCTCCCGACTTCTCCAGATCAAATTGCCCACCACCTGTACACTTGGCTCGGGGACAGGCAGTATATTACGAGGAGTGGAGCAGGTCAGACAATTGAAAATGACATGCTTCGTTGCTCAAAACTGAAGTACAGGCACATAGAAAATGAGAAAATGAACACTTTTTGAGAAAAAAAAACAGAATGGGGGGAGAGTTATATTTGTTTGAAGGTTGTGCTGTACCTAAAAATAGTGAATGTCATTGACCGAATATTTTACTTAAAATGACCCCACTGAGCTGTAGGGCAAGGGAGGCTATGCTGGGTACTCCGGATTAAGATCATTGTGAACTGTATTTAATTTGAAATTTAGTGTCTCCAAAAAGAAAATCACATTGGTCACTTTTAAGTTACACCTTCCTCTACTGATACTGGCAGGTGCACACCCCCCCCCACACACACACACACACAAGGACAAAACGTATTTGCTGCAGTTGGGATATTCTTAGTTTAAAAAATATATATCTAAGAGAACTTTTACTAAAATCAAAAAATAAATTAAACATGGCTTTTAAGGCAGAGCCTTTCTTTGTATCTGCTGACAATTTAAATGTTTTGGTGCATTATTTGCCACTGCCTACTCTTAGCAGTTAAATCACAATAGAAAGAATGCATAGAAGGGGACCCAGGCCCTGGAATATGAAGGAAAAAATAGCCTAGCACAATTTTAAGATTTTCCTGCACTCCATGGGCTAGAATCATAGAATGTATTTGTTTTAAATTCAAAGAAAAATGAAATAAGGATTGGGATTTTGGAAGTGCCTGGTGGGACAAGCAGCACTGGCATAAACTGAGGTGGGGGAATGGGGGAGGTCGCTGTTTCCTTCCTGTACTAGAAATGTTTTGGGTGAAGATGGGACTCGGGAGGACAGAAAAACAATTTTTATTAGTTTAAAAATATCTGCGACTCCTGTGTAGTATATTGGCCTTCATTCCTCCTGCACTCCTTTTAATTGTACTGTACCTAGTGTGTAACCATGTGCTGCCTGGCACTCACTGTGTGATATCTTGAAAGGGAAACAACCATGTGCCAAAGCCACACATATCCACCCCCGATCAGCAGTTTTGGATAATGAATATAATTTTTACCTTAGTGGCTTATAGTTTTGTACTTTATCTGGTTGATCCTGCCATATGAAACAAAAAATGAAAGTCCCTCCTGCCAGCATATTGAACTGAGCGTCAATAGTGGCATGTCCCAAAACCTCCTGAGGCTGTCCAAAGATTGATGTGTGAGCCAGGGAGCAGCCAAAGGAGAGTGTATACTATAGCTCTGTAACTGGACCTAGTAA
Organism: Neoceratodus forsteri; assembly: GCA_016271365.2. Taxonomy (NCBI): domain Eukaryota; kingdom Metazoa; phylum Chordata; order Ceratodontiformes; family Ceratodontidae; genus Neoceratodus; species Neoceratodus forsteri. The sequence goes on from CM028130.1 coordinate 1,322,071,783, forward strand.
TAGCTCTGGTTTGAGATGTACAGGACTGGGTATTATACTTTGACCAAGTAAAGATCAACAGTGACAGTCAACATGCTGGCAGGAGGGACAGCAGGATCAACCAGGTAACGTATAAAACCGTAAGAAGCCACTAAGGTAAAAATTATATGTATTATGTGAATCTGCCAATCAGGGGCTACCTCAGAGTGAGGGGTGGGGCTTTGGCACATGCAAGTTCCCCTTTAAACATATCACAGAAATATTCTGGGTGACAGGACTTGGGGAGGAGACAAAAATCCCATATTCATTTAAAAATATCTGTGACACCTACGTGGTGTATTGGCAATCATTCATGCTGTGCTCCCTTTGACTGCAATGTACCAAGTGTGTGACCATGTGCCACCCAACACTCACTATATGGACCAAATCCCAGAAATACAGTGGGTGACAGGGGAGATAAATAAAGCACAGAAATAGTTTGGGTGACGGGACTCGGGAAGGAGAGAAATATCAGTAGACGGCAGTACTTTGACTTTATTAAGTTGTTAAACAAAAACTGTGGTTTGCAGGTGCCCCCCCCCCCCGCAAACCATACCCTCCAGTTTAGGTTTAGTGGAAAAAACGGCTTTTTTTCTGCAGCGGCAAAGTTGTTTAATTTTTAAAAGTCCAATGCCCAGAAGTATGGCAGGCAGTTAGGCAGCTCCATTTACTGTAAAGGTGCAGCGCTGCACCGTGCACTTCAATGCAAGTGCAGGGTGCAGAGTTACACCTTTATAGTAAATGGAGCCGCCTAAGCATCCATCATACTTCCGGGTACTGGACTTTTAAAAATTTAAACAACTTTGCCATGGCAGAAAAAGAGACGCTTTTTCCACTAAACCTAAACTGGAGGGTAAGGTTTGCAGGGGGCAGAGCCCCTGCAAGCCAAAGTTTTCCTGTAAGTATAGAAAGTTTGACACATAGAAACTTTTGAGTTACTTATTTAAAAGTGACCAGCAAGTAGCTGAGGTTGGCTAATGTAAATAAATGTTTTCATTCATACTTCATTGAAGAAAGTTGGTGAGTATATAATCTTCACATGAATAAATGAATGTAGTATTTAATTTTTTGTTTTTTGCACTCAGGAAATCTAATCCAGCTATAGTAGGAAAACATTTAACATATGGGTGGCCCTGTTAGCACCTTTAAGTGGCTGGCTTTAGCAAACAGAAGAAAGCATATATAAAACTAGCTGTAGCCATTTCAAAGTCACACACAATCATCTCTCTTTCCCCTTACAATGAACAGATCTTACTTCTTTTTATTCACAATTTCGTGAGATGTATTTCAATATTATCTTCACTATTTGCAAACCAAGTAAAAGAAATAAGGTTCGAGTTCTAATAGGTTTTAAAAAAGATTAGAACCCTAGAACTTTTTTAGAAGATCTAAACTAGAACCAGAACACAGAACTTCAGTGGGTTCTGACAACCCTAATGTGCACAGTTATTACCTTTCAGTGTGCAGTTCTACTCAATTCAACTTACTTTTTCTGGAGCTTCTTTTATACAGAAAGGATGTCAAAATGCTTAAATCAAGGTATAAAGTAATGGAAAAGGCCTATCGTATAATAGATGACATACTAATAACAATAGATAATATACAGTAAACACAAGATTTGGCTGGTGCCAACAAGGCTGTTCTTTTTATGTTGTTATGCTTGTTAATCTTTGTGGCTTTTCTGTTATTTCTTTTAGTATTCTATGTACATATCTTAGTATAGCAGTTATTTATGCCACTTTTACAATTATATTTATTTAAAGACCACATCCATCCTTAACTTTACAGTTTTACTTTTTACAGTGCCTAGAGGGAAGGGCTTCTAACACAGCAGCACTGCTTTTCACTAAGTCTCCCTAACCCCCTCCTCTCCTTTTTATGGCTGCTTAGGAAGAGCTATGCATGATGTAGTGCAATTACATTGAAAAGAGGGCTTTGATAGCATGTGACAGTGAATACAGTGGTGGATATGAATACAGTGCAGGGCTACAAATGGGCATGGGATAGGCATAAGGGAGCAATACAGATGAGTATGAATAGATAGGCCATTGACAGAGTAAAGGCCAATGGCACATTCATAAGGTAGAAAAAGAAATAGGCAGACTGGATGGGCCTTGCAGTCCTTATCTGCCATCAACTTCGATGTTTCTATACCATAGCTGTGGACAGCTGTGCTCTTCCACTGGAGTGGAACTGAATCTCTCTGTGTCTTCTCCATTGGTCTCTTCAGATTCTTCAGCATTAGATTCCTTAGTTTCATCAAGAAGGACATCAGTATTCCAAGTAGAAAATATGTCACTGTTGAAGTCCGGTTAAAGAGATTCATGGCTACTACTAAGTGCATCAGCACTTGTGTTGAGTGTAACTATATTTGGATTTACTGAATCAGATAGACTGACAGTATTGCTTTGGCCCTTGTTCTCTGATTCTAAAGGGTCTGCTAGAGAGCCACTATGTGTGGGGTCCAGAATCCTTACAGGATCTCCAGTGCAAACTTCACCCTGCTCAGTGGGTGTATTTAATTTTGCTACTTTTGTCTCTTTAAGTGAGTGGGAAGAGCACAAAACATCACACAACTGAGCAGTCTTTGAAGTTGCTGCCACTGTTCTTGCAGCAGATCCTGTAAAAACTGATTCTGGGACTGCTGCAGAGATGGGTGTGTCCAGCTGATCCGACAGCCAAGTCCTCTCCATTTGATCAGTTTGATCAGTGCTCCTAAGAAGAGCAGCAGGGCAGCTGATAAAGCAAACAATACTGAAGAATTCATGTTCTTTCTTTTTCTCTGTGAGCACATACCTGAAATGGGATCTGGTGCAACTCTAGTCATAGTTTTTGCCAGTCCTGATGTGGATGCTATGTCTGAAGGCAAGTTTGCTGTCCCAACTGTTGATGCGGGGTGCAATGAAGTTGCTGCTTTGCCAATCCCTGAGACTAATCCCTTGTTTCTGGTCTTAGGGGCATGATCAGGTGAGAGATTAGCACTGATTGATTAAAATGGGATGAGGGTGGATCCACAGGCTTTTCAAGCCAATCTGCATCAGATTCTGATGTGTTTCCCTTTGTCTAGCATTTGTTCCAGCTTCCCAGTAGAGATTTGATGAATGAAAGTTGGAGGGAGCACAGACGATCCTGAACCTGCAGGGCTCACTGACACTGCTTCACATCTTTGTGCTCATCTGAAGAAAGGACAAGGAGATTTTCTTCAGCAGAAAAAGAGAAAAGAAGACTTCAATATAGCCAGTGCCGTGGCAACAGATGACTGACTGAGCTAACTGATGTGGCAGGTGGATGACACTTGCAGACTGCCTCCTTGACTGAGGATGAAGCAGGCCAACTTGGTGTGGTGTGGGGGTGAGTAGCTGTCCCAGAAACTGGAGGAGTTGTTAGTGTTATTCTACAGATTGAAAGTGACACATTCTACATAGCTAGGCTTATAGATTTAGTAAAATAATTTCTAATTGATTTGGACATCAATAACTTCTCTGTGGAGTCCAAAGACAAACTGGTACACCAAACGGAGTCACATGCTTTAAGGCAGGATGCAAGTTTGTTCAGCACACATAAATGCTGCAGCTACCCCAGACCACCATATAGTTGGTACTGTTAGTGCAAGCACTAAGGTGCTGATCCCGACAGAGCCACTGACGCTAAATTGTAGCTTAGGAGCATTTCATATTGCAGCAGAAATCAATACTGCATGCTATATCAAAAATTGTCAACTTGTATGTGTATTTACTAACTAAAATGTAACTAACAGTATAGACCCTGCACACCATGTGCTCCTACAGAGAACACAATGCTAACAGGACTTATATCATTGAAAACCTAGGGGCTCATTTCTGCATCCTAGGTTTTCAGCTAAAGTTGCAGTGCCTGTGGCTCTGGTGGGGTCAGCACCTTAGCACTTACACTTTATAGATTTGTACAAACGTTAAAATAAATTATGAAAGAAGGAAAAGATGCACTTTAAGAGAATAGGCACTGTTAGCAATAAAGAAATTACCTGTCATAGCTCCTGTTTTATTAAGCCAATTTATTATAGATAAAGCATATTCAAATACATTTCTAAATAAGAATTGAATGGCTTCAATTGAATTGTCTCTTCAACACGTATGTAAAGGTGTTACCCTTTTAGAACCTGATTGGCTTTGATTCTTTTTGAGGGGATCATAAAACAGCACTAATTCGCTCGTTGAAAAAGCACACAACTTAAATATTTTAAGTGAATATGTGCCATGTGAATTTGTATTTTATATGTTATTACAAATGTTGAATGTATAGCTGCTGTGTAAGGCTGTAAAGCAAGACAACCAGTGTACTGCCATAATTTGTGTGACACTACTACAAGAGTAATAGATATTTGTTCAGTGGGAGGGTTGCCTGTGTGTTTGTCCTGGTTACCAGGGAACCACAGTAAGGGACGTTGGGGCTTGTAGTTCACCAGTGAGGCTGGGAACTGAAAAACTGTAGTGTGCACATATTGTACATGCTGACACTATTTTAAGATTTTATTTCAAGGGCACTGGTGCACTTCATAGATATAAAGGTGCTGAGAACCACTTGATTTTAATTCATTTGGAGGATTTTAAGTTTTAAACTCAGCAAGCGGACACATGACTCCTGTTACCCTACTTTCTGTCCCAGACTATAGAACTGAGCCTCAGAGCAAGCAGGGTGAACTGAATGTTATAGCTGCTGTGTGAGGCTGAAAAGCAGGCCAACCAGTGTATTTATTGCAACAATTTGTGTGAAACTACTACAAGAGCAAAATATATTTGTTCAGTGGGAGGACTGCCTCTGTGTTTGTCCCAGTTGCCAGGGAACCACAGCAAGGGAGGGTGGGGTGTGTAGTTCACCAGCAAGGCTGAAAATTAAAAAACTGTAGTGTACATATATTGTGCAGGCTGACACTGTTTTAAGATTTTATTACAAGGGTACTGGTGCACTTTATAAATATAGAGGTGTTGAGGATTTTTTTATTTTAATTCATTTGGAGGATTTTAAGTTTGAAACTTGACTCCCGTTCCCCTACTTCCTGTCCTAGACTATACAATTGAGCCCTAGAGTGAGTGGGGTGAACTTGTGCATGTGATAGCACCCAGAGACACATGCAGAGACAAGCATGTCTGTGCGTGTCTGCTGTGTCCACTGGGGATGACTGGACAATGGGCTAAACTCCTCTCCCCTAATCAAGTTAGTGTTTAATTATTCACCTAAGTTCCTCCTGATCAAGAGACAACAAGATAATATTTTACAACCTGAACCCTTGTTGTTAGCCTTCATGGAATCTGAGTAATTGCAGGAACACCACCAGAGTTGATGTGAGAGTTGTGACATTGGCAGAAATGAGATTCAAGGCTAATAAACTGATTGAAAAACTGTTAAACTGGGATGTTTTGAATTCTCCCAAACAGGAGTACAAGCCCAGTCCAGATGAGACACTGGAGCACCCTCCTCCTCAGAAAAAAAGCACAAAGGAAGAGGGCCAATCAGGGAGCAGCAGCAGAGGACCAAATAGCGGGTAAGCCAGAGCTGGATCAGCTGTCTGCTGAGGAGTTGAGGGCTCTACTTACGAGTGGTGGCTCCCCCAGCAGGAACAGGGGGCCCCAGCCGAAACAGGGCAGAGAGTGGGAGGCCATGAAAAAGGTGCTGGTAGGGCACAGGAAGGTAACTAAGGCATCAGCACCCATAAGCCTGGGTCTGCCGGAGGGGCCTTCCAGTGGGCTGGCCAGCACTGCTGTAGGCGAGCTTGTGGAATCGTGAGCAACTGGGGCAGGGTCAACCCATTCTGCCACAAGCAAACTCCTCAGCTGGGAGTACCGGGCCATGGGTCCCACAACAGCCAGACCTCGGGGGTTGGGTCAGCCATCCAGTGGAAGGGCTCAGAGGTGTGGCTACGGCGATACCCCAAGGGTGGGGGGAGCCTAGCATGTGGCCTCTGATGGGAAACCTGGGTCAATCAGGTGTGGAGCAGAAGCTTGACCAGTTGCTGGAATTACTGGCGGACCCAAATAGGATGTGGCCAGGAGTAGTCCAGGCAGCCCCGGCCGTAGCAGGGATCGGGGACGCTGGAGCAGGAGTGGCATCTGCACCACCACCAAGGCCAGAACAAGGGTCAGTGAGCTTTCTATCCCTGGTGGAGCCCATTGGGTGGCGCTTGCCAGACAAGGTGAGGCAACAGATAATCAACGGAGAATACGTTGACATCTTTGCTCTTCTGAACCGGCCAAAAGCGCCAGAAAAAGTGAAAAAAGACAAGGAGGGGGATGACGGAGTTGAGCAGAAATGGAAAGCAACTGTGCTGCAGATGTGGGAGAACTGGGCTGCAGGGTTCATAATTTATGCAGGGATCCTTATCCAGGGCAGCCCAGAAAAAGCTGATGGATTGTGGGTATACTTTAATAGAATAATGACCATGCATGCTAGTAAGCCAGGCAGGGGGTGGTTAGAATATGATGAGGAGTATCGGAGGAGAAAACAGATGGCCATGGCATGATCATGGGTGGTCTTGGACCTCCCACTGCTGTGGACGATCGATTTGGGGAGAGGGGTTCAACACACAGACAGTGGTTTCCTGGTGAGGCGCCCCCATCACCAAAAAAAGGTTATCAATGGGGTAATGGGGAAAAAGGGGGGCAGGAGAGTGCATTGTTTCAGCTACAACCAGGGGACATGCAAGACCAAGCATTGTAGATACAAGCATGAGTGTATGGCATGCAGGAAACCACACTCATTTCAACAGTGTGGGAAGATGACAGGGGCAGAGAAGGCAGACAATTTTCGGCCCTTTCAGAAGGGAGGGAAAAAGGCTGCCAACACTGATCAAGGCTGAAATTATTAAAGGGTGGTTGGTCAAGTACCCAGACAGGGTGGCCACTCGCTCTTTGGCAGATGGTTTCAGGGAGGGGTTCCGTATACCTTACCAAGGTGCAAGGAGGGCATATGAGGCAGACAACCTACGTTCTGCCAAGGAGAGACCGAAGGTTGTGCAGGGCAAGCTACGGAAAGAGCTGGCCGCGGGTCGGATCAGTGGCCCCTTCTCCTCTCCCCCTTGCCCACGGTTCAGAGTGTCACCCATTGGCCTAGTTCCCAAGAAGGTGCCAGGTGAGTTCCAAATGATAAACCACCTGTCATACCCAGAAGAGGAGTCAGTCAATGCCTACATCGACTCAGTTGACACTGCGGTGAATTACATGTCGTTCAACAGGGTAGTGGAGGTGGTGCATCAGGCAGGCCAGGAGGCATTGCTGGGGAAGGCTGATATAGAATCAGCATTCCAGCTGTTGCCATTATTCCCGGCAGATAGCGAGCTATTGGGCATGAAATTTGATTGGTATTACTATATGGACAACTGCATGCACATGGGTTGTGTGGCGGCATGTGTGGTTTTTGAGCAATTCAGCACATTCCTGCACTGGGCCATGGCACAGAAAGCCAAAGTCTACCACATGGCTCATTATTTGGATGACTTTCTGTTTGTGAGGAGGGCCGTATTGGGGCAATGCATGCATATCATGGCGGCATTCCACAAGGTGTGCACCAAGCTGGGTGTATCATTAGCCCAGGACAAGAGGGAAGGGCCATGTACAAGGCTTTCCTTCCTGTGGATCAAGATTGACATAAGGGAGCAAGTGTTCTGGCTCCCCCAAGACAAGCTGGCGGCCTTGCACACCTGGCTGGATGCTGTGATAAGGGCTCAGAAAGTCACATTACGGGAGCTCCAGCAACTAGTGGGCCATCTCAATTTCACCTGCTGGGTAATGCCCATAGGAAGGACATTCTTGAGGTGCCTGGCGGGCGTTGGGGCGGGCTGTACAAAACCGCTCCATAGAATCTGGGTCACAGCAGCAATGCGGGTGGACCTAGGCATTTGGCAGACATTTCTGCAATGCTTCAATGGGGTGCAATGTGGCCGGTGCTGGTGTCCATTGAAGAATTAGAACTCTTCACTGATGCCTCGCGGGGCTTGGGCTTTGGGGCTTACCTGCAAGGAAAGTGGTGTGCAGGGCAGTGGCCTCCAGAGTGGATCAGACGAGGCATCAAAAAACAGATAATTGTGATGGAATTTTTCCCCATTGTTGTGGAATTGGTGGTCTGGGGGATGTGCTGTGGGACAAGTGCATCACATTCAGGTTGGACAACACTGGAGTGGTGTATGCCATCAACTAACAGTTGGGGGGGCAAGGGCACGATGGGCAAACTCATGCAGGTGTTTGTCCTCAGGTGTCTGATGCTGAATATTACCTTTAGAGCAGTGCATGTACCAGGTATTGAAAATGGCATCGCTGATGCTCTTTCTCATTTACAGTGGCAGAGGTTCCAAGAATTGGCACCAGCAGCAGACCAACAGCCCAGGGAAGTCCCACCATTCCTATGGGAGTTGATAACCCAGAGGCCTGGGAGTTGATTGAGTATGCCCTTGCACCTAGGATGCATATAGCATACCAGAGGAGAGTCAACTGTATTTTGGAGGTCCAACATGCTCAAGGGTGGGCAGCGGCATGGCCAATCCCAGTTGCACAGCTGTGTGAATATGTGCTGATCACAAAACGTGCGGGGATCACCCGGGCAACAGTCAAACAGCACATTGCTGGCATTGCCTGGTTCCAGAAAGTCAAGGGCTTCCCCAACTCTACAAGGGCATTTGTCCTTAGGAAGATGCTGGGAGGTTGGGCACGGGCAACCCCGAGGGGTATGGGCAACAGATGACCTATCTGCCCTGCCATGTTCAAGCAGATCTGGGATGAGTTGCCTAAGGTATGCTCATCCCCTGATGAGACAAGGCTATTCCAGACAGCGTACTTGGTAGCATTTTGTGGGGCATTCTGGGTGTCGGACCTCATGCAGCCTCAAGGCTACTGGGAGACCAGTAGCGCTGGCAGAGGCAGACGTGGATATCACATGTCTGGAGTCTTTGTCCACATCTGAAAAAGCAAGACCAACCAGCTTGCTCACGGGTGGTGGTACCAGCTAGGGGTGCCCCATGGACTCCAGTGGGATGCGGGAGCATGGGTACAGGATTATATAACTCAGCTCCCAGCAATGGGGGGGGTCCCTTCTTCCATCATTGAGGGGGTGGCCCCCTAACAGTGTACCAGTTTAGGCACATGTTGCAAAAGACCTTGCGACAGCTAGGCATCCTGGTAGAACACTACAACACACACTCCTTTAAGATTGGAGTAGCATCACATGCCAGGGCAGAGGGCTTAACAGATGGGGCAATACAAGCGTTGGGTAGATGGAAGTTGCAAGCTTTTGAAAGGTACATAAGGCCACACATGTTATAATTCTCTTTTGCTTTGTTTTGACAGGTGTTGCAGCCCCGAGCAGAGCAGATTTGATTTTGTGGCCACTCATACATCCATTGGGTGGCCCACAAGGTGAAACAGTATCCTGGAGGAAAGAACCTGTTCCTGGCACCCAAGAGGGCAGAGGTACATTGGTTGGGGTGGTGCCGGATGCAATGGAATGAGCTGATCACAACACTGTAAGCAAAAACCCAAGAGAGGTGGAAGCCAGATGTTTTAGTCCTTCATTTGGGGGGAAATGATCTGGGGGTTTTGTATGCGAGGGAGCTTAAGGAAATGGTCAGGCAGGACCTGGCAAGAGTGAAGCAATGGTGGCCCCAGGTGCATATAATTTGGTCAGATATGGTGCAGCGACAGCAGTGGCAGCACGCCAGGAACATTAGGGCAATAGAGAAGGTGCGTCAGCTGCAGAACGTGACCATGAGACCAATTATGGATTCCATGGGGGAGGTCCGTAGCAGCGCACCTGGGACTGTCTGGTTAAGATCCTGATCTGTATAGCAGAGATGGTGTACATCTATCAGAGAAAGGATTAGACTTGTTTTTGAATGATAGACAACAGGCAGTGGTGAGAGTATTGGCGTGAGGTGCTTGTGGGGGGTGAGTGGTGAAACTCACCTTGTGGCGGATTGGTAGTCTTGGAACACTGTGGAGGGGGTAACAGGAGATCATGTGTCTTGACCAGACAGATCTCCCTGAGGCTGACAGAAGGCAAGCCTGACGGATGGTGTCCAGAGGGCACCCTGTTCTGGCAGGGTCCTGTGGCATGGTGGATCCTCTGATGGGGGAGAAGCTAGCTGCAGCCAGTCACAGAGCCATCCCTTATGCCCTGGAGGCTGTTGTCCCTTGTGGGGTCTGGGTTGATGGTAAGGTGGCCCTGTCCTGGGAGGGAGGGTCAACCATCAACGATCTAGTGCTCCATGGAGAGCTAGATTTCTTCCAAGGCTACCTAGCTGTGTACAGCACACTAGCAATTGTATATATGGACAATTGGTTTTATCAATAAATACGTGGCTGTGGCCATTTCTCCAAAGCCCAATGTTGTGTCAGTTTGTTCAGGTGAAGAAGGCATATGCCCTCAAAAGACAATGGAGGAGCCTGCAAGGTATCGTAGCAGATGAGGCTTTGTCTGGGGCAGGGCCTGAAACACCTGAACAGTAGGTACCCAGGTAGAATTGCCCAGAAGGGGCTGGGGAGATAGATTCCCAGAGGGGGAGGGAGCTTGTGGCCAGGGACAGGGAGGAGCCAGGCCCCTTAAGAGGGGCTGTACAGGAGGAATTCCTCCTCATTCCTGCACTTGTCCCAGGTCACATCCCACCCAAACCTCACCCTCGTAAAAGCAGGGGGAACATGGGGGGGGTACAGGGAACTTGCTGTCCCACTAAGTGGGATTGCCTTAGGGGTCAAGAAGGAATTTCCCATTTTTTCCCCACTGGATTTTCTGGTTTTTTGCCTTCTCCAGCAAGGGAGGAGTTATTCTCGTTAGAGTAGGCTAGGGAGCAGATAGGTAGGAGTCACAGTCATGATCATTGTAAGTGTGGCGGCTTGGTAGTCTTGGAACGCTGTGGAGGGGGTAACAGGGGAACATGTGCCTTGACCAGCCAGATCTCCCTGAGGCTGAGAGGAGGGAGGGCCTGATGGATGGCATCCAGAGGGGACCCTCTTTCGGGCAGGGTCCTGCAGCATGGCGGATCCTCTGACAGGGTAGGAGCTAGCCGCAGCCAGTCACAGAGCCATCCCTTATGACCCAGAGGATGTTGTTCCTCATGGGGTCTGGGTTGGTGGTAAGGCAGCCCTCTCCTGGGAGGGAGGGTCAACCATCAATGATCTAGTGCTCCATGGGGAGCTAGAGTCCTTCCAAGGCTACCTAGCTGCACACAGCACGCTAGCAATTGTATATATAGACAATTGGTTTTATCAATAAATACATGGCTGGGGCCATTTCTCCAAAGCCCATTGTTGTGTCAGTTTGTTCAGGAGAAGAAGGCATATGCCCTCAAAAGACAAAAGGCTAATAAACTGATTGAAGAACTGTTAAACTGGGATGTTTTGAATTTTTCCAAACAGGAGTACAGAAGAAGCCACTTAATCGGGACACAGATAATAGGGATGTCCACTTTACTGGGACATCCCACCGGCTATGTTATCCTATAGGACTTGCAGCTGTTTAAATGAGACACCCCAGCCACCTAAATGGGACAATTTCTTTCCAGACTCCTCTTCTCACTATGCCCGCTAATCTCTTTTCAGACTTAATTATGTGTGAAAATGGATTAGCTGCTCCTACTCCTTGCTCTCAGTTTATTACCTCTTATCACCTCTTTACTATGTATGTTTTTTTTTTATGTCTGAGTGCATGAAGAGAGCCGCAATCAACGTCCCAAGAGTTCTCCAGCAGAGACAGAGAGAGAGAAAGTATGCTGGCATCAGTACAATTTGTCTGTGTTCCTCTGTATGCTCTCTCTCTCTCTCTCACTATCTGTACCGTTTTCAGTGTGTCCAGCCATCCCTGCATGGCAGCAGTGCTTAATGATGAAATAACAGGGAACAGGGAACTGCTTGCAGGTGAGTAGCAAGCCACCAGTCAGGACTTTACATTCCCCTTCCACAGCTGATTGTGTGGTGTTCCTCAGTATGCTCTGTCTCTCACACTGTCATTAAATTAAGCAGCAGCCATGCTGCAATAGAGTGAGAGAAATGAAATGTGGCTCCTGACAGTGAGCCAGTGGACAGATGAGCTGCAACCATATTTCTGAGGTTTCTGGTCGGCATGGAAGAGAGAGAGAGAGAGAGCATTTTAAATGTCTGAGAGTTCCAGCAGAGACAGAGTGAGAGAACTATAGAACTACAGAGTGTATATATTTTGTAGCCAAAAGCACAGAACATGAAAGCCAAAAGCCGTGGTTTCACTCATACTGCAATCTTCACAAACTCTCACTCACAATTCTCTCAGCAGCCAGGATATTCACTCAGATTACAAAAACAAAACTGGCAAAGAAAAGGCATTTCTTTTAAATGGGACAGCCTCTTAATCGGGACAAAAAACTGCCACCAGGGCATACCAATTAAGCGGCTTCTACTGTACTAATAAAACGCTGCTAGAAAGAGCAGGTGAATCTGAGTTCTAATTTGATTCTATACTGTTAAGTGGCCAGCATTTAGCTTCCAGGTAGTGACTTTTAGGTAGTGAATGTAGGGCTGGCAGTATAGCCTAGAGGTTAGAGGAATGAGGTGTAAACAAGCTTGGTACATCCAGCAGGCCAGACCTGAGCTTGATTCTCACAACCTCCACTTGCATACTGTGTGACTCTGAGCAAGTCACTCAACCGCCCAGTGCTCTCAGGTCACCCCTGGAAACAGGCATTTGTGCCTAGAGGGCCTTACCCGGTTACCAAAGACTAAGCTAAAAAAAAAAAAATCAAGTTGAGTGGGAGCACTATCATTTTTAATCCCTGGTGTTGAATATAGCATGACTACTGTGTAAGTGTTTGACAGTGGCATGTGACTAAGCAGCACTACAGAAGCTGTATTACATTTGGGGACAATAAAAATAACAGAATTCAAAGAAACTGAGCTATTTTAAAATCATCTGACTGTGGGTTGTGCTGTATCTAGGATACTGCAGCAGAGAGTGGGACCCTACAGTTACCCTTATTGCACTTATTTTAAACTTGATTTTATACCTCTGCATGACCAGGCAGTCAGCCTCATTGTAAGTGTGTTACAGATAATTACACTATTCATTGTGGTAACCCAACAGTCTACTGCAAGAGTGTTAATAGTATATTGGACAGTGTTTTAACTGTCATTCAAAAATAGTGGATCCAACAGAGGACCTTTTAGACATTTTGTGCAGTACAGGCTCTGCAACAAAATATGTAAGCTGTCACATGTATACCTCGGACACATGTGATGTGGGTCTTGTTAAATTTAAATGCCCTAAGTGTAACAAAATAGGTATGTTACACACAGAACTAGCTACTACAAAAGGAACATTACACATACCAAGCAGTGGTTTAAATAATACTGTAGGGGATTTATGTCCACAAAACCAGCTCAGATCACAGCAGGAGAAAAGAAAGAGGGTAGGGGAGGTAACAGTTGATACAAATTCTGAAACTGAGAATAATGAGACAGGTGATGAGAAGGGCTGGTCTACCGTCACTAAAAAACCTCTAAAAAAAAAGAAGAAATGCAAATAGTAGGGGGGGGGGACATACAACTGACCAATAGATACTCAGCGCTAGCAATGCCAGCTGATTCACATATCACCTCATGTGCTAACAACAATTTAATTAATGCACAGAATAACAGGGAGAAAACACCCCATTGTAATGATAAAATCCGTGCTATAGGGGACTCAGTCATTAGGGGGTGTGATTGGATGATTTGTGGTAAAGACAGATTTAACTGGGTCTTCAAATGCGAGCCTGGGACCAGAATTAATTACATTACAAACTATTTACCTGGACTGCTGAACAATGAGAAATATTCTAATGTAATGGTTCACGTAGGAATAAATGACATGGGGAAGGAGCACGAAAAGGATATTGTAAATGATACCCTAGAACTGGGAAAGACAATAAAAAATAATTGAGCCAAAGCTATTATTTCAAGTATACTGCCTAATATTAAATGTTACCCTGAAAAGAACAAAAGCATCCAATGAATAAATGTACACTTGGCCAATTAGTACGTGAGGACTGGGATTAAATTCTTGAATTCTTGGGAGGACTTCTATGGCAAAAATCATTTGTTTGCAAAAGATGGGCTACACTTGAATAAAGCTTGCAAAAATATCTTGGGAACACTGTTTACAGAGATATTACCAGGGAATAATTTAAACTAATTAGAAAGGGGTGGGTCAGCTAGGGTAAATCCTGACCCAAGGATATTACAATTGAGTGCAAGGAGCATTACAAATAAAAAAGACCATCTAGAGATTTTGCTACACTCAGAGGAAATACATATTTGCTCTGTAACACAAACCTGATAGAGGGATGACAGCTGGGGAAGGATACATTTGTATTCCTTGTAAATAGAAGTAATAAAAGAGGAGGTGGAGTATCATTGTATGTATTAAACAAAATTGAGGCTAGTGAGATAAACATACAGGAAACAAATAGCGACAACAACATTGAGCAAATATGGGTTAATATAAACCCTGAAAATAGGATGAAGATTGTGCTACGTATATGTTATAGAGCACCAAATTTGTCTTTCGAGAATACCAACACATTTTTGGAAAGGTTAGAGGCCATTGATCCAGGTACCAGAGTAATAATAATGGGAGACTTCAACTTTACTAATATAAACTGGACAGATCTCACTGCTACTTCACAACATGAAAAGAGGCTGATGGATTTTATAGTTATGAATAATTTATAATAGTTTGTACAAGATAATACCAGAGCTGAAATCATCTTACATCTGGTTATAAGTAACTTGGGAGATGACATACTAGATTACAAGGCTAGAGAGCCATTGAGTGATAGCGACCACAGCATGGTTCAGTTTACAGTAAAAATAAATTGGGAATTCATTGTAGGGAAAACAAAAATAATATGTTATGCCAAAGCAAATTTTCACACAATTAGAACTTATATAAAAAACTGGAACTAGAAAGATGCCTTTAAAGGGCAAACCTTTAAATCTAATTAATTAGGAATTACTATACTCTAAACTGTGTTACTGTATTAAGAACGTTGTACCGGTAAAACTTAAATACTGTATAATATAAGGGGAAGGATTCCCATATGGTTTAATAAAAATATTAAACAGATGATTAGAAACAGGAAAAAGGCATATGCAGCCCTCAAAAGGAACCCATCCTCAATGTCCTGGCCAACATTTAAAGACATATGCAAAAGGTGTGTAAAAGCTATCAGAGATGCAAAAAGAATTATGAGTTCAGATTGCCTTCCGACACCAAGGATAACTAAAAAAATCATTCTATAATTAAGTAATAATACTCGACAGGTTGTGGTATATCATGCGATATTGTCGCACCTCAGGGGCATAGTGAGGCATGAGGCTACAGGCCGAGTGTCTCATTCACCTGAGAAGTGACAATATCCCATGATATACCACATCCTGGAGTGTATTACTGCGATTATAAAATGGCCCTAAAGTGTTTGTAAATAGCTGATCTTGGTAATCAGTTGTGGACCGTGACAATATTGTGGGATATCGTCACAGATCAAAGTCTGCTTTAGCCAATCAACTTCTGGGATTTCTCATCTCTATTTTATAATTATATTTATAGTACACAAAGAAAGGACAACTAAAATTTGGACCGCTCAGTATGGGGAGTGCAGTTGTTAAAGAGGATGGGGAGTGCAGTTGTTAAAGAGGGTTCAGTGATGGCAGAGGCATTTAACAAACATTTTGCTAGTATCTAACAAGCCAGGAACACAAATTGTGACAAAATATCAGAGGTTCTGAATAGAGTTATTGTGATCCCTGAGACAGAGGTGAGAAAGAAATTGCTAGGTCTGAATCCCAATAAATCACCAGGTCTGGATGAGTCGACTCCGAAACTCCAAAAAGAACTGGTTGTAGAACTATCAGGACCTTTGGCCGATATTTTTTCCTAGTTTCAGTTCTGAAGGCAAGGTGTTACAATAATGGAAGGTAGCAACAGTAAATGGAGGCATTCATAAAAGAGAAAATCGATGAACACATAACTAGCAATGGTCTGGGTGATATAACTCAGCATGGATTTAGGCCTGGTAGATCATGTTCAGCTAATGTACTTCATTTCTTTGATCCAGTTAGTGGAGCTTTGGATGCAGGTCTCCCTGTTGACATCCTCTTTCTTGACTTTTCTAAGGAATTCGATACAATGCCACATGTTTCCCTACTTAGGAAACTGTATGATATGAAACTAAATCCCAATTTCACTAACTGGGTGGCTTCATGGCTGGTTGGCATAAATCAGAGGGTTAGTGTGGCTGGTCACGTCTCACAATGGAAGGATGTGACGAGTGGGGTCCCTCAGGGGTCAGTCCTGGGAACAACCCTTTTTAGCATTTATAGATCTGGTATACAAACTTCAACAGGTTTATGGAGCTGCAATTTTGCTGATGATGTGAATATAGGAGCAATTGTCAATAACGATAAATCTGTTGATCAGTTTCAGAATGAAATCAATAATATAGACTTGCGGGTAAGGGAACATAAATTGTCATTAAACATTGAAAAGTGTAAGGTGATGCACCCTGGTAGAAGGAACAAGAGGTCATCTTGCTTCCTACATGGGAGCAAGATCTATGAAACTGATAGAGAATGGCACCTCAGGGTAATTATAACTAATAAACTGACACCAGAGGAACAATATAGGGAGGCAGCCAGTAAATGTAATAGGATTGAGGGATGTATCTACAGGCATATTGGCCCCAATGCACAAATGGGGTGGAGGAATGTGCAAAATGCGCATACTCCACCCTCGTGGGTCCACACCCATGGACAGGTGTGCACTGGCTGGTATGCACTACCGGCTGCCACCTGTCCATGACCCCACTCCCCGGCACACAGGACTCCGCAGGGTGACCAGGGGTGGATTTGAGGTCCCAAGCGGGCATCCAGTGGGATGCCCAACCCAGGTCTAGGGTGGATCCTTCGTGCCCCTGGGGCATTAGTGCACGTGCCATGCATATGCACAGCACGGCACTCATGGCACCATTGGCCTGGCACACTCCCGGACAGCTGCCCCTGCCCCCACTCTTCAGCCCTGTAGGCAGGAGCAGCTCTGGGGGTTGAGTCCTGATCCCACCATGGGGGATGTCTGTGGCAGCATGTACCTGGTTATGGTAGGATCCTGGCTGCTGTAACCTACACCCCCCCATGCCCGGCAGCATGCACTGTTGTGAATGGTGCTTACCACAGCCATGCCCGATACACCCCACACCCATCCCCAGCACATTGCTGTCTGCATGGCCGGGGAATCAGGTGTGTTACAGCAATGTGTCCCTTCTGTGAATGCCACACAGGGTCCATGGGACCCTGCTTTGTGGCATTTGGTCATAGAGATGCCAATGCACCCAGTTTCCATGGTGCATTTGCATCATGCATGGGACCCATAAGAGTAGAGACAACAGTGTTCTTGTACCATTGTACACTACACTGGTGTGCCTGCACCTTGAATACTGTGCGTAGTTTTGGGCCCCTTATAACAAGAGGGACAGCAGATTGGTTGAGCAAGTTCAGAGAAAGGCTACCAAAACAAATTAAGCAACTATCATGAAGGTCTCACAATAAGAGACTGATGGTCTTGAATCTTTACTGTCTGGAGTATAGGAGACTGAGGGGGATCTTTGCCTGGCATATAGGGCATTTAATGATAGGAATCTTTGGGAGTGTGTTGAGTTTGAGTGCAAGGACCCAGAATGAGAAAGTAGGTTCCATTGTCGTCAGCTGAAGGGCAAATTTTATAGAACATCGAACCAGGGTGCATAGTTCAGCCAGAGACTGGTCAGTACCTAGAGCAGGCTGCTTATAGAGGTGGTACTAAGCAGCACCCTGGATGCCTTCAAGACATCAATGGACAAGCACATGGGTGATAGGAAGTTTGATGTTTGAAACTAGGACTGGTCGAGTCAAAAAGGTCTATGGCTCCCGGCTTGTTTTTGCCTATGATGTTATGAACCTATGAACCAAAAACAGTGTTATAAAGTGATAATGCACAGTTTAATCCAGGCAACAAGTAACATTTTTTTGTACATCTTGGTGTCTGGTCTGATGTGGTACTGATTGAGTCTGGCAGAGATGTGCAAAAGCATGGAGGCACTCTCAGGAGTGGGGTTTAAAGCATACCTCTCAACTGTCCCTAATTTTACCCCTCTGAAGTGTTCTTTCTCATATCCATCCCATATTAAAAATGTGCTGTCCATATAGAGGAGATGCTGTAAACTCTGACCATAAAGCAGAAATTCCTAATATTCTATTGTGTCAAAGCAAAATCAGACATTGGGCAAATACTAGCACTGATTTCCAATGTTTTTAGCATGCGTCTTAATGTTTGTTGATGTGTCCCTCATTTTGAATGCCTGTGTTCCACACAATCCCTTATTTTGAGCGCCTGTGTTCATCATTTCAGTGACAAAAGGTTGGAAGGTATAGCGTAAAGATTCCAGGTTCAGTTTTAGTAGCTACTATATGAACTGGGTCTGGTAGTAGTGGTAGTAGTAGTAGTAGTAAAACTTTTATTCATTTAAAATGAGCAAATTAATTGGATGCTCTCAACTGAGCCGAGGCTCATTTCCTGTGAGATCCAACAGGCAAGATTCCAATTACTTTTACACTTATTGTACATCAAGTTCAATACACAATAATAAGTATTAGATACATACTGAATAGAGAATAACTGATAGGTTTGTGTCTATTACCAGGGAGTAATAGCATTGAGAGGTTCTTGACACATGAACCTCAAGAGCGAAGCTCGAGAGGTTCCAATGTGTCCAGAACCTCGAGATGCCAGTACTCCCTGGTAACGGACACACAAACCTATCAGTTATTTTATTTAATATATGGATGCTATGTTTGTTTGTCATGGGCGGTCGACCATTTCAGTGGAGAACTGACTTTGTACTTGTGACTGCCGCACTGTCCTAAGCTGTGATTTGAGCTATCTGCTTGCTCATGACGGTTCCCACCTCCTTCCTTTTTTTAATAATTCAGATCCTACCTGCTCTTCATGGCTGGAACAGCAGGATCAACCAGATATTTTCATTTGCTGATGAGAAAAAAGAAAATAAAAACTGAGAAGTGCGACGACCGAGTTCACTCTCAGTAAGCAAGAGAAGGGCCGCCATGTTTTTTAAACTGTCCTGCCTGCCCACACAGGAACACGGCCAATGAGGAGGCATGCTTAGGACATGGGGGCAGGATGTATCTTTTTGGAAGCTTGCAATGATACTATTATCACCACAAAACTATACTATTAAAAGTGATTGACAATAGTATTATCACTGAACCTTTGAAGGTATTGCTGGATTTTATTTGCATGCTTTACAGACCTATTAAATTGAAGATCCATATATTAATACACAATAAGATATACATAAATTCCAATATGGAGAGCTACATACACACAAACAATTTCGATATCACAAGTTCCAGCTAAATAGGACTCTATTCATAATACATATAACTTTCATCAAATTACACTACACTAAACTCTTCCCCCTTCCATCCTTCTCTACTTACTATCATCGATTCACTTAGTTAGATTCTCATATGTATGTAATATACTGCATACCATGCTTTTATTTTCCCTACCTGGATTTTCCTATCAGTAGGTCTCAAGCAAATTGGTAATTTGTTCCAAATAGCTGGACAATTATATATGAAATGATTCATAACCAGTCCCATTCTACACCTAGGTAGTGAAAATTCTAGGCCTTCTGCTGATCTGAAGCGTATTTTGGAAATTCTGAGTTGGATACATTCCATTGTATAATTTGGAACCGTTCCCTTAATACATTTGGCCATAAATAGCAGTGTGTGTAGATTTCTTATATCGTGCAAGGATGACTATTTTAAATCCCTATACAATATCCATCCTATGGGTTCTTCTGGAAACATTTAAAATTAATCTGGCTAGCTTATTTTACATAATGTCAAATTTATTTAGTTGCATTTGTGAGGCTCCAGCATACACTATATCTCCATATTCTATTACAGGTATTACCATAACATTTATGATATACTTCCTAATCTCAACTGACATACAATTTCTTACTCTATACAGAGATCCTAAATATTTTCCGATCTTCTTTACGGTTGCATCAATATGTGTGTCCTATTTAAGGTGTTCATCTAAATGGATCCCCAGATATTTACAATATTCAACCTGTTCTAGTTTGGAAACTGAAAAAGTTTCAATTTCGATGGTCCTCTCAGCCAGGCTCACCATTTTCCCCCTATGTAACATCATCACTTGTGATTTCTTTGCATTTAATACCAATTTGTACTTAAAAAGAAAGTCCTGCAACTAGTCAAAAGTCTCTTGTAAAGGTGAATGAATACAAGTAGCTAACATCCCTTTAGCATACAGAATAGTATCATCAGCATAAAGGTGGTACTCCACCCCTTGCTTTGTCAATACAAAATCATTTATATACAGGTTGTACAGGATGGGTCCCATTATAGATCCCTGTAGTACACCTGAGATGGCAATTTTTATTCTGGAGGACCATTCATAAATGGTTACTTGCTGTAATCTGTCCTCCAGATAATTTCTGAACCATTTCACAGCAATATCAGATAAACCAGAGGACATTAGTCTGGACAGGAAGATGCCATGGTCTAAGGTACCAAAAGCCATGAACAAGTCAATAAATATTCCTCCCACCAACATCCCCCTGTCCACCTTCAACTATGTAGCCTGTAACTTTCAATAAAGCTGATGTGGTTCCATGTAAATGCCTAAAGCCCAACTGAAATTTATTAAGAATTTTGTGTTTAGATAGGAAAACATATTTGTTTTGTGACTATCTTTTCAAAACTTTTTGAAATAGTTGGCAATAAGGAGAGCGGACAATAGTTTTCCAGTTGATTCTTAGACTGTGATTTATACACTGGCACCACCTTGGCTGATTTCCATATTGAGGGTGTCTCCACATAGATCAGTGACATGTTAAATATTTTAGCAATTGGGTGCTCTATGATGGGAGCTGCTAACTTCAATAAGGTATTTGGAATGCCATCCAATCCACCAGCTTTATTAGTTTTAATGTTAAGTGGCAGATCCTTTACTTCCTTTTCTGTTACTGTAGAAAATTTGAATTCTTCATCCACCACTGTGTGAATATTACCAATTCCTTGTCCATCCATGAATTTATTCTGTAATTGAGTTGAATTCTTACCACTATTTGAACCTTGCCTCAATGCATTTTTTCCCATATTAACAAAAAAAGTCATTACATTTATCCACCACTCTTGTATCTGTTTTTACCTTTTGACCATTATAAAGCTGTCTGGATATTCTACTTTCTGCACCCCTTGCAACTTGTTCATTGTGTACCAAAAAGCCTTTGGATTTCTTGACACATCTTTAGTCAATTGTTCATTATAATATACTAGCCTAGCATTCCGCAATTCTTTAGTATACAGGTTTCACATTTGTTTGTATGTACACCAATCCTGGTCTAGAAGTAACCTGGGAGGGACTTTGAGTGGGTAGCTGAAATTCAGGTTACATCCACTTAATACTCCCTTCAGGGCTGTTTCACCATCTCAAGAGACAACTCCCAGAGTCTGGTGTATTTAGACATAATGAGTCTGAAGCCATTCGGTTGAGAATGCTCCCTTGATGTATAAGCTTTTTACAAGAGTTTATAATAATGCAATCACATCTTGATATATTTTAGTTGTTGTGTATTCTCTTAAGAATAAAAAAAAATATATGAAGTATATTGAAATTGTATTATTTTCTTATGCATTAGGACAGGGGGATAAGTAAACTATTGAGGGGGTTAGCATTAGGGGACACCATATAAAATACTGAATTAGCTGGCTACACCACTGTTCTTCTCTGCAGTATGATATCAGAAGCAGGGTCTAGTACTGCCAGAATCTGGGGATTTGCAGACGATGATGCAGAAGCCAATGTAGATGCTATGCGGGAGGAAAAGTTCCACATCTCAGCTGCAGTAATAGAAGTAGTAAGAGTTGAAGCAGAGGTGATAGCAGGTATTGTAAATACAGATCTTAAACTGCCTTTTACATCACAGAATAAACAAAACCTGGTGCTCCACTATTTACAATATAAATGAGGTGGTGCCACTAAGGTGGCACTGAGGTGATGCCTATTAATACTTACAGTATATGTGTTTGTATGCCAAGATGAGTGGAAAATAAAATATGTAACTCACTTTTTGGCTCTTTTTATGGTGGTATTAAATGTGGGAAACTAAAAGTACCAATGGAATTTTTCAGTGGGTGGGTGCACCAATTTTTGCTTGCTCTTTTACATCACAGATCTCTTGCTGCTTTTTCTTCCTGTCATTCTTCACATTTTTCAACAGATCATTTGCTTCTTGAGCCCTATGATACCTATTTGACATTCCTGTAGCTAAGCAAGAGAATTCGTTTTATATTTGAGCCATACGATTGTGAAACTCCAAAAATATCCCCCCTCAGCCTAGAGACATAGTACCTCTCAGCCAGCCAGCCCATCAGCCATCTTGACTCCAACAGCCATGTTTTTGAAAAACTGAGGATTACTAATTTATGGTTCACATGGACAGTGGAGCAGTATTCAGGAATTGATGTAAACCATGGATTCATTTTCTGAAAACTGTGGAATGAGAAACCATAGGTTAAGTAATCCATGGAATATTACTCCACAGTTTATATATAATTGCTTTTCATAATTCTGAAGAATTATGAAAGAACTTCTACAAATATTGGAAGCTAGAATTGCCATTCTATACCAGTTCTGCCAAAAGAGGTCCACATTCCACACAGCTTTAACTTTGACAGCTAGTCACAGCTTTAACTACTAGATCTCACTTCTTTGCACAGACTGTCTTTTTATGGCTGTATAGCAAAAGCTATGCATGACGTAATGCAATTACATTGAAAAGTGGGCTTTAGCAGCTTATGACTGTTAATGCATCACAGCTGTGGACAACTGCATCCTTCCACAAGAGTGGAACTGAATCTCTCCTTGTCCTTTCCATTCAGTACAAAGCAGTTGCTTCTGCTCCCCCATCCTCTCCACCACACTTTTTCTTGCAGGGACACTGTCAGACCCTGATTAGTGAAATTTCAACCTACCTCTCTGTAACTTGCTACTGCTACTAGATGCCCATCAGGAACCTTCTGCTGTTCTTATCCATTTTGTTACTTTTTTATGTTTCCTCTGTCCAGCTGGTGATGCGTGGATTGCCTGAGTTCCTGAGTGGAAAAGCAACTTGCGCACTTGCAGTTTGCAGTTTCATTGTGTTGCTCATGTGCGTTCACCAGAGTTCCTGCATGCAAGAGCAACGTGCGCATGTGCACCTTTCAGCTTTAGTGTGTTGTGTGCATGTGCATGCTCCTGTACTTATCATAGGGTCTGCTCCTCAGAGTAAATCTGCATCTGAAACCAAAGTTCCTTATTTTATTTTGTGAGTGCCTGAGTGACACAATACTGCCATAGTTATTGTTGGATAAAATGTAGTCAGCAGTAATTGTGTTGCAAATGCCTCATTTTGCTCAGTGGGTGCCAGGTAATAGCAAACATTTACCCTGTGCATATAACCACACAGTGTTCACTGCACTAGACCCCATCACCCAAGAAACAGAATAAAAGCAATACACTTTCCACTGACTACATTTCAATAATTTGGACACTGATCAACACATCTGAACACCTTTTATGCACAATAGACCATAACTGTCAACAACAAAAAGTGACATACTCAGTTTGGCTGATCAGAATAATATGGGCATAGTGCATTAAGTGAGATTATATATGCACAGGGGAAATGTTTGCTGTTACTTGGCATCCATAGAACAAAATGCACTGGTTGCTATGAAAAATGGCATTTTTTTCTAATCTACTTACCAGTTTAAATAAAAATGAAATGAAAAATGCTGCATTTGCAATGCAATTACATCTAACTATGTTTCATACAACAATAAGTATGGTAGTAATGTACTCATTTAATTTGGCATCCGCAAAAAAATAAGGAGCCTTGGTTTTGGATGCAGATTTACTATGAAGAGCAGACCAGATGATGAATACAGGAGAGTGAGCACGTGTGCAACACACTGAACTGCAAAGTGCGGATGAGCAAGTTGCTCTTGCACTCGGGAACTCAGGTGGACCACGCAGTACAGAGAAAACATTTAAAAAAGTAACAAACTGCATAAAAACAGCACCAAACTAATGGACTGCACACAAAGAATGAGATAGGTATTTAGTAACAGTAGCAAATTACAGAGATAGGCTGTAATTTCAGTAATCAGGGTCTGACAGTATCCCAAAAAAAAAAAAATTAAAACTTTACAGGTGACTGATCCTCCCTAAAAAAATCTAAGTCTTCTAAAAAAATGTGCATGGAAAGTTTGGTGGCAGATAAGGAACACTTGGCCCACCCGGTCTGCCCTTTTTTCCCCACCTACGTTATTACTGCAGACCGTACTTGATCTACCATTCTTTCTCCCTCCCCCCTTCCTTTCCACTATGATTCCCTTGTGTCTATCCCATGTATTCTTGAACCCCACCGCTGTCTTCACCCCCATCACCTCCACTAGAAGATTGTTCCAGGAATCTACCACTTTTTCTGTGAAGAAGTACTTCCTCACATCTCTCATGAAGCTCCTCCCTCCAGCTTCATAGCATGTTCTCTTGTTCTTGAGCACTTTTTTTCTGAAAAATACTTCCCTCTTGTACCTTATTTACCTCTGTGAGGTATTTAAAGGTCTCTATCATATCCCTTCTCTCCCTCCTCTTTTCTAGAGTGTGCATATTGACGTCATTTAGTTTTTTCTCATAGGGCTTTTTGATGCAGACCCTGCACCATTTTAGTTGCCCTCTTCTGGACAGCCTCCACTCTGTCTATGTCCTTCTGGAGATGGGGGGCCTAATTCACAAAGGTGGACACAAGGCTTGCGTCAAGCCTGCATCCCACGTGGGTGCTACGCCAACCGCTTCAGCATACCATGCACCCAGTTCACAAAGGTCTTGCGCCTTTGCGACACTTTACCCCATTTACTGCAGCTTGTGCCAGACATGTGGAGCAAGCCCCGTGTTATGAGTGGCAGTGGTAGACCAACAAAACCTGATGTAACATAAGGCCATGGATGCACTGGCTGTCAATCCCATCCTATGGCCGGGGATCGCCGCAAGCCCTATGTGCCCTGAAGTGTGGCACACACTGGGCTTGTGCCAGTCTAAACCTTCTGTGAATCAGGCAAGGGGTCTCCAGAACTGCACACAGTACTCTAGGTGTGGTCTTACCTGAGATCTATAAAGAGGTAATATCACCTCCCTCTTTCTGCTGGTGATACCCCCCCCCCATGCAACCCACCATCCCACTAGCTCTCCCAACTGCCTTGTTGCACTATCTGGCCACCATTAGATCATCCAATATGATTACCTCAGGTCTCTTTCCTGCTAGGTGGATGTTAATACCACTCCACCAATTTTGTTCTCTGGCCTTAGGTTTCTGTTTCCTAAGTGCATTATTTTGCACATTTGTGCACTGAAACCCAGCTGCCATACACTTGACTACTCCTCTAGTTTTCTCATGCCTCTGCTCATCCTTTCCACTTTTCTAGAGTGTCCACCCTATTTTGAAATGTCGCCATGAATGGCAGAATTTTGCCCAGTTTATTTGCAAAGGATATAACAACAAGGATGCAACTAGTAACTACCATCAATAACATAACTTTGCAACCATACTAGTTCTGACAAGAGTAAATTTCTAATATCTCTTGCCTGACTTTCTTCAAAGCATAATGAGACACATCTTACTCTTTCCCCTATCAGTCCAAGACTGGACACTGTGCAAACGTATGTACATTTTATACATGCTGAACAGGCATAGCTTTTTGAAAAAGTGGTGATCTACCTCATGGGCTGCGATTACCACTGCATATCTCAATCTTCTGGAGTTAAATGCTGCTTTTGTAACTGTTAGACATGCATGTTTTGGAAACATTGGCAGCCTACCCCTTGGCTTTTATCCTGCACCCATGCAAAGCAATGACTCTGTTTGACATGACCTTGAAGTTGAAGACCCATGGGCAGGACCAAACATTGACAGTTGAGTGGTTGTGTGTGTCTTCTGTGGGGGAGGCTATGTAGCACGTCCATCACCTTTGTGGTAAACTAGATAGATAGATAGATAGATAGATAGATAGATAGATAGACAGACAGACAGACAGACAGACAGACAGACAGACAGAGATATAGACACTTTCCATAGCCAAATCTTGATTGGATTTTTCAGCCAATAAGCTTTTACTGGGAGCAGAGATGTCACCATTCATTCATGCTATTATGAGATGGACAATGAACAGGGCATGCCTTGCACTGGGGAGACTGTTTTCTTTATTGCAGATTGATTTTGTGGGTACTGGTGGTGGAGGTAGGGTTGGTGGAAACCAGAGAGGGATTAGGTAGGGGACTGTGTGTGCTTGATAAAGACAGTGGGACTTGGGTTGAGACTAGTGTGGGGAATCTGTTTAGTGCATGGGTAGGAGGAAGAGATTACTTTTTGGATGTACTCTGAGCACAGCAGCGTGCAGCAGCATGCAATTACCAAGGCAGGGGATTGGAAGGAGGAGCATAATGCTTTCTATTGTTTTTGGGCGAGGAAGGGAAGTGTATTTTTAACACAGTGGGTGGGGGAGGTTTTTTAAATTGTCAATAATTAAGAAAGAATCCACCAGCAAAGTTGATGCATCTGCAGTGGAATTTGCGATTTACAAATTGTAAATTTCCATGGATATGCAACAACTTTGCCGGTGTATTAAAAATTAGCAAAATCTCTACCTAGGATAGGCCAGCTCAGAGGCAAAATCTCATTTTCAGTTTTTAACATCAAATTTCCAGCATAGACATTTTATGATCCCATATGAATTTGCTGGGTGATTTCTTTTTTTAGGTTTCTAGAAAAAAAAAAGACTATGAGGGACTGTTTCCCTTATTTCAGATACTAGCAATGAGGACTGGGCACCAGAGTGTCAGGTTGTTTGGCAGCACCAGAGGATAGGCACCTCTATGTCACATCCTGTTTAGGGGGTGAGAGGGAGCACTTGAGCTTTAAAAATGTAGCTCTGGTGGGAGGGAAGATAACAGGGGAGGGCACTGCTGTTTGGTGGCACCAGAGATGAGCACTCCAGTGTTACATCTTATTTGGTGCAGGGGTGGATGGCTGCAGGAGTACCTGCAGCCAGAGATCTTTTAAAACACGGATCAGACAGGAGGAAAAATAAAAGGGGATACTGTTACTTGGAGGCACGAGGGGTTGTATCCTAGCATTGCATCCTGTTTGGGTCTGCAAACAAGGGGAAAATTATCACTGTGTATTAAAGAAGAGGTAACGGATTCATGAGCCCTGATGCACATTTATGAGTCAGTCACTGCTGATTTGTCAGGCTCCTGTGCACAGAAGCCTCATGAACCATGCTCCTGTGCACAGATCTGTGCACACATAACAGCAGCACCCAATTAATGCTTTGCAAAGTATAAGGGACAGTATCAACAAGCAATAGCAAGAACCATCACTCACTCATTGAAAGTCATAAAAGCAGTCAGGTACTAATTTCCAGTGCATTGCCATGGCAAAGCTTTTTATATTTCCTGACTTTGATTCTGATGGGAACCAGTCTGCTATTCAGACCAGCACTTATAATCTGATGATACTGTAATAATAGATTATTTAAAATGTGATTAAAAAAGATATAAATTAACATATTCCTGTAATAAAGATTAATTACAATTTAACATAAAGAATAAAGACTAAAAATTCTATAAATAAATAAAATGAATGCAAAGTATTAAAAGCAAATGATAACAGGGATGTTTTGAGGACTGCATTGAGTAAAGAATTCTAGTCATTTAGGTAAAGTGAAAATGGAAGACCATTGGGACTAGAGATGTTGCAAATTTTTTATTTGCCGGTGAAGTTACGGTGAATAGGGGCAAATTTGCTTCCACAAAGCAATCTGCAAAGTTTTGCTGTAAGCCTCAAAATTTGTCTATGTGACTTAGTCATTTTATTTTGCAGAACTCCACCATGAATTATAGAATTTTGCCAGTGAACGGTTGAATTTTGCCTGCAAACAGCAAAATTCCACTGTTCATGGGTGAAATTCCACTCTTCACGGGCAGAACTTTGCACTTTGTGGATTGCTCAAAATTCCATGAGTTGCACTAAATTTGTGGGTTAATTAGTGGAACGAAGTGTGCCAACTTTTCCCATCTCTAATTGGGACAGCAGAGGAAAATATTCCACCACTTACAGTGAATTGATTAATTAGGAAAAGGAAAGGAGTTTAGAATAAGAGGAAAAGAGACCATGAGAAGATGTACATTGAATGGACCAAGACAAGTATGTAAAAGCTCATTACAAATGTTTAAAAAAAGTTACAATCTGTCTCTTATTGAAGCTGGTCTGATTAATCATTTTTTACTTAAGTTGAATACTCCCAAATCAGAACCAGACCCCACAAAGCAGGCCCCATGAGAGGAATTCCAGGCCTGGGAAAAGTTCAGACTCTGGAGCCCTTATGCCACTGTCTACAGTAGCATGCCTAGTAGCCTGGGTCCCACTTTGGTGCCAGGCCCTGGGAATTATCCCCGGCCCCTCCACCCTCTTGAGGGTCCTGACACAAAGTGCAGGGAACTGATCA
The DNA here is from genome assembly GCA_016271365.2 of Neoceratodus forsteri. Lineage (NCBI taxonomy): Eukaryota > Metazoa > Chordata > Ceratodontiformes > Ceratodontidae > Neoceratodus > Neoceratodus forsteri. The sequence goes on from CM028130.1 coordinate 1,322,100,462, forward strand.
GACAAGGGGATGCTGACCCCAGAATGCATGTACCAAAGGAGATGGCTGCTTGTGCAAGAGTTGCTGAGTGGATGAAGACTCAGGATTTGAGGGAGGCCCCATACCTAAAAGATGTTAATGAAATGTATGCAAAACTGTTAGAAGGTAGACCGACTTCATATGCAAAACAAGTTAAAGTTTGTTTTTATTTGTTCAATTTGCGAGCAATTACAAAGTTAAAACATCAATAGATAAATATTTTCACATACTGTAGCATAACACACATAGCATAATAAAACAGGCAATTTCACTTACATACAAAACTGCATTTATAGAATATACATTTACACTGACAAAATTCACATACCATTATTATAATTTTGTATGTCTAGCTGGGCCAAGACCAACTGATTAGTCATAATCTTTTTGGTTCCAAAACATCCTCTAAAGAATCAAGTTAGGTTTCTTGCTATATGTACATCCCATGGATTAAACTAAATTTTCATACATGACCCTATAGATTCTTTTTATAGCAATATGATGCTCAACAAATACATTTGTCTATAGCATGCATAAAATGGACATTGAAATACAATGTGGTAGAAATTTTCTTCATATCCCAAACTGCAATAGCATAGGTAATCAATTGCACTATCTTTTTTAAATCATACCTGTTTTCTAATCTATTAGGAAAAATTTCATGTTGGATTTTTTTGTAAATATATATATCTCTCATCAGACTTTTACAGCAACCTTAAATACAATTTCAGTGCATGACAATGTCTAAACTTTGGTTGCCAGAAACATAGGACCAAGCTCGGGCACTCCCAGGGCACTCCCTCCAACGCAGCTATCTCTGCTGCCTCCCGAAACCTTAACTGGTGTGGTCGGCTCTAACTAAGCCTCCGCCTGTGCTGCTCAGCTGGTCTGCCCAGAAGGAAAGTTCCTCTACCATGCAAAGTGGAGACCAGCCCGGGCACTCCCTTCAATGCAGCTATCTCTGCTGCCTCCCGAAACCTTGACCGGTGTGGTCGGCTCTAACTAAGCCTCCACCTGTGCTGCTCAGCTGGTCTGCCTGGAAGGAAAGCTCCTCTACTCTGCCAAGGTATGACACGACTCTGCCAACAGGTTCAATTTTTGGCACTTTCCATAGCCAAATCTTGATTGGACACTGCCATCTCTTGCTGCATCTCGAGTGGCTACTCCCCTGGCTAATTCTTCCTGATGTCGCAATTGCTTTTTATACTTAAAATTATCATTTTCTTCTGAATTCTAACAGTGTTAAGTTACCTGATCTTGGAGATGCTACTATGTTTAATCTAATGCTGTTAAGTTGCTGACTTATGTTATTTGTTTTCTTAGAGCTTTTAAGAACATTTAGCATTACATTCAGTATAGTCTTAGAGCTGTAAAGTAGATTTAGCACCATATTCTGTATAGCCTTGCAGCCCTCACCCAGACTCAGGGGTGACAAGCCCACCTTTTCAGCTGCAAATTCATTTCATACCTGGTCTTCTGCCCTTTTCTCCCCCTTCATTAAGTTAATGTGTAAGCCCATACATCTCTTACCCCCTGCTGTTCCTCTGTCACTGCTGTTGTGTCCTGCCCCCTACCCACAGTTCCCTGCTCCTATTTAATTTCTTGTTTGTTTCTTTCTTTCCCCTTTAGTGGAGACCATGCCCGGGCACTCTTTCCAACACAGCTATCTCTGCTGCCTCCTGAAGTCTTGCGCTATGTGGTCGGCTCTAACTAAGCCTCCACTAGTGCTGCTCAGCTGGTCTGCCCGGAAGGAAAGCTCCTCTACCCTGCCAAGGTATGACACGAATCTGCCAACTGGTTGAATTTTTGGCACTTTCCACAGCCAAATCCTGATTGGACACTACCCTCTGTTGCTGCATCTCGAGTGGTTATTCTCCATGTGTCCATTTCTCCATTAGCAGATTATATACTTCTACCACTAGAGGGACCCTGGCTTACATTTCCCCACAGATAGATAGTGACAACACACCTTCACCAAGAAAATTACCGCTAAAGCTCAGAGGCACTTGTCCTTATTTGAACTGACCTTAGGTAGATTGGCTCATTGCTCTGCTGCACCTGCAAGGCCACCTGCTATTTGACAAGCGACCTCCTTGTACAGAATGCTGATATGTGGACTCAGGCACCACAGTGCACTGGTCTCCTTCTGTTAGCAATACTCCCTCAGATTGTTTTTTTTTGTGCACCAAGTTTCCACTGTGGAAGCAGGGCATGGGGCCACTAACCCCAGTGCATTAGGGTTCAATCATGGTACCTCCACAATTGCTCATTTTCAACTCCACCTGACACACTTTCACCCCTATGAGCCACTCTTTCATCTGAGTAGTGGTACCCTAATTCTAGCTCAACTGTCATGCCACCCCACAAGGGCTAATCCATCCTACACAAGGGCCTACTCGAATAACAAAAGGTGCAAATTAAAAATGATAGTACACTCCCTGACACATTTAGCCATACTCATCCTGTTGCTCTCCGCTGTGGACATCCATCCTAACCCGGGGCCAATTGGTGACAACTGGTCCAGGTAGAAGTGTAGAAATGGGCTGAAAATTGTGGCTATGAATATCTGTAGTCTGCTTCCCAAGATGGCGCAGCTGCAGGCATGGACTTAGCTGCACAACCCAGAGATCATCTGCCTGATGGAAACCTGGCTCAAACCCAAGGTTCAGGATAAATTCATTTACTTAATGGGTTTTGAAACCTTTCGGCTCATCAGGCTGGGTAAATGAGGCAGAGGCTGTCTCATCTGTGTAAAGTATGAGTTAAAAAGGAGTAGGCTGCCTGTTCCTGATGGCGCCAGTGATTATGAAATGCTAGCTGTTAAGCTTCTCCTGGGCAGACAGAGTAAGGCTCTCACTGTCTTCTCTGTATACCTGATGCTGGAAAAAGTCAAATCAGGGCTCAGCCCTGCCCTGGATATCATCTCCAAGCTGAAGGACAGCTCTGAATTTGTCATTACTGGGGATTTTAATCTAAACTGGATCAGCAAAGACATTGACTATCTTAAACATCAGGTCACTAGCTATTATCTCACCCAAATGATCTCTGAGCACACCAGGCTAACCCGAAACATGGGTAAAAAAACCCTCCTAGATTGTATTCTTTCCAGCAGTCCTAATAAGATGAAAAATGTAATGGTTCTTTCAGACTGCCTCAGTGATTATTCACCTGTGGCTTGCACCTGGGTGACAAAAGAAAAGACAGAACCTCCTATCACTGTACATAACAAGGTTCTGAAGCGCGGGGCAACCCAGGCCTTTAAGGCTTCCCTGGCCAAAACTGACTGGTCTCCAACTGACACCAATTATGACATCGACCAGGCCCTGCAATTCTTTGTAGACACCTTCAATGGTATTTGTGATACATTTGCACCCTTGAGAAAGAGAAGGGTAAGGGCAGCCTCCAATGGCTGGGTCTCCCGTGACCTACTCAACTCTATGAGGGAGTGGGTTTACCTCTGGTGTCTGGCTAGAAATTCTGGCAACCCACTGACTGGCAAAATTCCTGTGCAGCAAGAAACAAGTGCACACTTCTCATTTGGCAAGCCAAGGCAGCACATTACAATGAGAAACTAAACAGCAGTTGGGGGGATGGTAGACAATTCTGGGACAACATCAAAGACCTGCTTGGAAAGGACGACAGGAGACACCCCACAATACTCACCATTAATGGGACTCCTACCACTGACCTGCACATCATAGCCAAATCCTTTAACCTGTCATTCTCTGATCTTAATGCTGTGCTGCCACCAGACTATTTAAACAGCCCAGAACCTCCCCCTCCATGAGACCAACATAACCCCTCCCATCCAAAATTTTATTTTAAACAGGTCACAATTAGCGAAGTCAGAACCTACGCACATAAGGTGTTCAGGAAAACAAGGCTAGGTAGCGATGGTTTAGACATGAAGCTTGTGGCAGTAGCACTTAAAGAGCTACTGAGACCAATTACCAGGCTGTTTAATAAATCCCTTGCCCAGGTGAAGTTCATTTCAAACTGTAAGTTAGCCCTGGTCATCCCAGTTTTAAAAAGCAGGGATCGGTCCAACACTGCCAACTATAGGCCGATCTCCATCCTCTCTTCTGTCTCTAAAGTCCTAGAGAGGATTGTGATGGACCAGATTACTGAGGACCTCCATAAGTATGGACTCCAATACCCACAACAGCACAGATTCCACAGGAACCACAGCACAGCAACTGCTCTGGTGAAGTTCTCCGACTACATGCACAAGACCATGGACGGGGGCCATTTGGTGGGATATATATTCATAGATCTCACTAAAATATTTGACACTGTCAATCACTGCATCCTTCTTATTGACCTACTAAGTCTGGGGCTCTCACCTGAAGTGGTCCACTGGTTCCAAGGCTACTTATCCCACAGAAAAGAAATTGTCAAAATAGGGACAGCCATGTCTCCCTCAAGGGAAATTACACTAGGGGTCCCCCAAAAGTCAATATTGGGGCTGCTCCTATTTAGTCTATTTCTAAATAGACTCCCTGAAGCTTGCCAGAGCAAGATCATCCTGCATGCTGATGACACCGTTGTCCTATGTAGCAGCAAGCAGCATATAGCCCTGCAGGCAGAGCTTCAGAAATCGTTCAATGGGCTGAAGGATTGGTTTTGTAAGAAAAAGCTGCTCCTCAATCACAAAAAGACAAAGATGATGATCATCTCTAGTCCCCAGCACAAGAAAACCCTCCCTGCCCTTACTATCATCAATAGCAAGGCTGCCCAGCTGGAGAAGGTACACTGTTTCAAGTACCTAGGGGTTATTATTATATGGCACCCAATATTCCCTTCACCATCCTTGTACTCATTATGTGAGTGACTGTCATGGCCCTCATTGTGATACATATGTACTGTACATATTGTAGATGTTAGTTTAACTTTCTCTTGCCAAGCTTTAACATGTGAATTCTCTGTATATTATTGTGTTATAAATAACATTTTCTTTTTTCTGTATGTATAACTGTCTCATAAGTATGTGATGTAATTGCTGTGCATCAACTCGAACCTTGACCTTATCAGGTCCATCTTGTAAATGAGCCTTGCTCAACGATGATCGCCTGAATAAATAAAGATTTGATTGATTGATTGATTATCGACAACACCCTCCCCTTCATGCAGCACACCGACTATGTGGTAAAAGCAGTGTATGCAAAGCTCGGTGTCCTCTATAGGCACAGGCAATACCTCACACCATTAGCCCTTCGTGTTTCAGTCTCCTCCTCAGTTCTGTCAGTCATCGACTATGGACTTGTAGTATATGGGGCTGCCTCCAGTACTGCACTTGCATGCATTGCAATGGCCCTTAACAAGGTGTGTAGGCTAACACTTGGGGCAGAGAACCTCACGCACACATGCTCCCTCTTTGAGCAGACCAATTGGCTTAATCTACCCAACAGAATTAAATACCAAACCTGCCTGTTGGGCAAGAAATAACTACTAGGCAAAGCAGCTCCGTACCTCAACAGCTTGCTGTCTGCCTGTGGATCTGGGTACCAGACCAGAGGCCACTCCAGGGGCTCCCTAGCTGTCCCCTTCAGAAAAACAACACTGGTACAGCAGTTATTTGTTTACCATGCTACCCTGTGGCTTAACAAGATCCCGGCTCACCTACTGACAAACTCAAACCTACCTGCCTTTAAGGCTGAGCTTAAACAGTACCTCTCTGGAAGCATGGCCTATTACTATAGGCAGTAATTGCATTCCCAGCCCTACAAGTCTTAAGACACAATCTCCTGGCTAACTGACATGGATCAAGTCACCTCCCACATCCTTTTTAACAAAACCCCTACAGGGCTGCTGCCCACATCCCTGATCCCTCACCCCCAACTCTCTACATCAATTCCACTACGTAGATGGATCTAGCTCCCCTGGCTACTGAAGATTATACCTTTGTGCCTAGCCTTTAGCTGTTGTAAATTATATCTGTGTACCTGACAATGTTTGGCCTTGTCATATTTCTTTACACTTACCGGATAGCTTATGTCTCTGTTAGTAATGTTTCACCTTTGTAATTTGCTTACACTGGGGCTCCACCCTCCTTTGTTTTCTTGTTCTCAATTGTTTACACTTTGTCATACCTGACGTGGAACCTTTGTAAAAGAGCTTTTGCTCAAAGGTAATGTCCGAATCTTGAAATAAATAAAAGAAATAAATATTTTTGCATCACTGGGCCTCTAGATCTCTATTGCAATATGTATCATATATATTACACATTTTCACATTTTATTTCACATAAAACCCTTTAGGCAGGGCCCATTTTCAAAGGGTTTAGAGTCAGGCACAACATAAGTTACATAGATCAAGTACAAGAGAGTAATGTAATACAAAACATAATGTAGCTATAGATATACAGTTTTTACAACAATATAAGTGACAGACTGAACGTCGTGGCTGTACTAGTGGTGGTAGTACAATTGCACACTACATGGGCATAATGTTTACTTTGCATTATGATTAAAACGCAGTGTACACACTATACATTTGAGGGTAAAATAGTTGGTCAGTGATAGCAGTCAGATGTTCCTTAGGAGTGAGTAAGATTAAGGGCATGGACTTAAAACAATTCAGCAGAGCTCTTGGTTTTTGACATGTCAGAGAGGTTATTCCAATGTTTTGCAAATCATTATGACAAACAGTTTTGACAAAGGGAGGTTCCTCTGCATGGAAGTAGTAGGATGTGACTTGCCATGCCCAGGTACCGTATTTATTGTCTACATAATTAAATATAGATTGTAAGCCAGGGAACAGCAGGCCTCATAGCGCTTTATAGCCCTTGAGCAAGATGTGGCAGAGTAGCCTCGAATCAAGGTTTATTCAATTCAGGCTTCTGTTTAGAATACAGCTGTGGGTGTCATTTTTGAGACCCAGTGCAAAGCAACAAGTCCTATTTATTTATTTATTTATTTATTTATTTATTTATTTATTTATTTATTTATTTATTGGAATCTTGGATAGCATCTCTAAGCTAAAAGTTTGTTTACAAAGGTTCCATGTCATAAGGCAAGAGACAAGGTACGTAGACATTGCAAAACAGATGGGGTATATACAGCAGGCAAGTACATTATGGTAGATACAGATACAGATTCAAGCAAGTACAGTTAAAATACATCGGGTAGGAGAGGTCAACTTTATTGTAACAGTACTAAGAGCATATAGTACCTAAGGTGGACAAGCAATTTATAATGGAAGCTGAGCTTTAGAGTGTGCAGGTAGAGTTATGGAGGGTCAGAAGTGATGGTGACCAAAGGAGGGGGAGGACAGAATAGATGCATAAGAGCAGGGGAGGGTGGGGCAGAGACAAAGGGGTGACAGAATAAGGGGTTGAGTAGTCAGAGGGGTGGGATTGGATAGGAATCTACCCAGGGTTACATAAGTAGGTGATAGGGCAGGGCTGGGTGATGTGGAAGGAGAGAAGGATAAGGAAAGGGTTTAAAGTGAGGGGTAAGGGTGAGGGGAACCAGGAGGAGGGGTGAACATTGGGGATTAATATTTGTGAAGAGAAAGCAGGCCGGAGGGATAAAGAGGGACATGGGGGGTGGTGCTGAGTGGGGTCACACCAGGCAGGGGAGGAAGTGGGGGGTGCTATGCAGGACAGATAAGCTATCAGTAACAGTAGGATTATGCACAGGTGACGCAGTCATATTTAGAAGACCCCTGACCCTGGATATCACACTGCCATTAGCAGAGCCATATACCACCAGCCCATAGTCAATAATGCTTGTGATGAAGCACTGCACAAGGAGTATTTTGATCTCTGGCAGGAAGTTCCTCCTGTGTCTGTAGAGGAGTCCTAGCTTCAAGTTGACAGTATTGACTATGTGTTCAGTGTGAACACTGAAAGACAATGCACTGTCAAGGGTAATGCCTAGATATTCAAAGGTTTGAACTTGAGACAGCCAGGAAGGTACGGGAAAGCTGCAAAATTTTGCCCACCCGCCTCCCCATGTGTGTTACATTTATAGGCATCTTCCTACGAAATTCTTATCTCCGCCCACAGCATTACTCTAACTAATAATCTGTCAGTGGCCCTGTGGCGCCACCTGCTCTGCAGTTCTTCCCCTGTTCTCATTGTAGGTAACTAATAACTGCCGCATTCAAAATGGGGAGACTCCTCTTACTGTTTCTCTCTCTCTCTCTCTCATTTGTGATGTTTATTGAGGATGAAGACATCCCGATCCATACCATACTGAATAATGTGGCCCACCAGCCTAGCCTCTCTGTTACAACTCCAGTGGATGTTGACCGGATCCTCACATATGCCCTACCGATGTTACATCATAATCAGTGGGGTAACCCACAAAAAGGGATGCAACCTGTCATGTACTTTTTACACTCGATGCTCCATTGTTGGGTCCACAGTTCCCCCTTACACCTGCCCACCAAATTAGCACTCTGTGACAGGATACCAAGTTGCAACCCCAAGTAGATCGCCTCAAAGCAGTGGCCTCCGAGCAAGAAGAGAAGGCCCAAAGACAGTCCCATCTTCCTGTCTTTCGAAGCCTTACGAAACTCTTATTCCTTCTGCTTATCTGTATTGGTAATGTTGAAATCAATCCAGGCCCTCCAGAGGGCATCACCTCCCCAGCAGATCTTGCCTCCATCAAAGGACTAAGCTTCCTTCATATCAATGCATGCAGCCTCCTGAAAAAGCTTTCATTATTACAAGCCTGGGTCGCCCATACTTTGCCAGACTTTCTCATAATATCCGAGACATGGCTCCAACCTGCAACAACAGACAGGGAGGTAAATCTACCCAACTACCAAATATTCAGAGCAGATCGCCTGACAAGGGGTGGTGGAGTAGCTATTTATGTAAAGTCAGATATATCTGCATCTTGCCCTAGTGCAACATCATTGCCCAAAGAATTCGAATGTATATCCCTTAAAATAACTCTCCCCAACATGGCAGCTTTTCAACTAGTTGACTGCTATAGGCCCCCCTCTGCTGACCACAAACTCTTAACCCACCTGGGGAACCTAATCAAACTGGCCCCTGAAGATATCATAATCCTAGGTGATCTAAACCTAAACTGGCTCTCCAAGACAGCTGCACCTCTAGTATCATTCTGTGATACACATGGGCTCACACAACTGATAAATGAACCAACAAGAATCAATTTAAAGAATAGAAGTAGTAGCACCCTACTTGATATCATGCTGGTAAACAAACCCCACCTATTCTCACATGCTGGAGTGCTATTCAGTGACATAAGTGACCACTGTCTCATTGCAGGAATAAGATCATCCGGCAAACCAGCTAACCCAGCAAAATTCCTTCTGAGAAGATCTAAGAAAAACCTTAATATTGAGGGATATCTCCATGACCTAAGCCACTCTACATGCTGGCAGGAGTTCTACCTTACGCATTCTGTGGAAAAAGCACATCAGGTGTCAAATAGCATAATCATAGGTGCCCTTAACACTCATGCACCAATTACTAGTGTCAGAACAAAAAGCAAATCTTGCCACTGGTTCTCAGCCGACCTTAAATCTGCACTGTTGGAGAGAGATAAACTATGGAAACTGGCAAGGGAGACTAAGGAACCAAATGACTGGATGCTTTTCAGGAAAGCCAGAAATAGATGCACCAAGAAAGTAAGGAATGCTAAGGCTGCTTTCTATATGGCTGAGCTTGACGCCTCTTACCACAATCCTGCTAGATTCTGGGGCACCGTCAAGGGGATCTTAGGACAGGACTCTAGCACCTCTCTGCCATCTCAAGTGCACCTTAATAAGGTTGCTATCTCTGATAAACAGGAAGTACTGGATGCATTCAATAATCATTTCACTACGGCTGGCCTTGCTTTTGACACCTCTCCAGCTAATCTACTGCGGCCACAACTAAACTCCCAGTCTACTGAGGTTCAGAGGGCTGTTTCTTCCTTCTCCTTCAAACCAGTTTTATTGAATCAAGTAGAGGACCTAATGCTGCATTTGGACACTAAAAAAAGCACAGGTGCAGACTCTCTTGACCCCTATTTTCTAAAAATTGCAATTCATGTGCTTGCAGTTCCATTAACACATCTTTTAATCTATCATTAACCTCTGGCTCTATTCCTTCGATATGGAAAACAGCCCAAGTGTTTCCTCCTAAAATCAGGGGACCCCATGGACCCAACAACTGCAGGCCCATATCCATTCTTCCAGTGCTTTCCAAGATGCTAGAGAAATTAGTGAGCATCCAATTAAGAGACTACCTTGAAGTTAACAACCTCTTAAATCCTGCTCAATCTGGATTTAGGCCAGGCACAGCACCATCTCTGCACTGGCCAAAGTCACAAATGACTGGCAAACTGAGCTTGACAAAAAGAGCAGTGTCTGTGCTGTATTCCTTGATCTAAGCAAAGCATTCGACACCGTGGATCATGAGCTGCTACTCTCTTCACTGCACTCCATAGGCTTAGTCCCACCCTCTCTTAAGTGGTTCAGATGTTACCGCACGGATAGAACACAGCAGGTGAAAGCTGAAGGTGACTTATCCTCATTAAAATCGCTTCTAAGAGGAGTTCCTCAAGGATCTGTCCTGGGCCCCATCCTTTTTGCCATTTACATTAACAACATTGACACCAATCTCACCAAAGCCAATGTTCACCTCTTTGCAGATGACACTGTTTTATATGTCAGTAACCCATCGCCTGCAGTGGCCTATGAAATTTTACAATCAGAATTCTCCTCTTGCAACACCAATTACTTGAGAAAAACTCCCAAATGCAAAGAAGACAAAAGCTATGTTCTTCTCCACTAATAACCATACTAACACCTCCTCACCACAATCTTCCCCATTTATCCACTATCCTTGAGAAAGCCTGGACTATGTAGATAAATTCAAATACTTAGGGGTGGATTGATAGCAGGCTTGACTACACTCATCATATTGAAGAACTTCTGAAAAACTTCGCCAGAGGCTCCGGCCTTATTCTTCAGAATTAAACATTTTCTAACCAGAGACTCAAGGCTGAGACTAATCCAGGCCTCATTTATCTCACTTATCGACTATGCAGACTTCCTTTATGGTCACTGTCCTATTTCCTACTTAAGCAAATTGGATACCTTGTATCACAGAGCACTACGGTTTATTACAGATCTTCCATTCAACACTCATCATTGCTGTCTCTATGCTGCAGTTGGTTGGACATCCCTACACCTCAGAAGGAACAGAAATGCTGCACTATGGATATACAAAGCCTTGTCTAATAAACTTCCATCCTATATTTTAGACTGCTTTACACTGGCCACAGCTAGGTCCTATGCCCTAAGAAGCAACAACTTCATCATGCTTAAGTTACCCAAAGCCTACACCCGGCATGGGAGGTCTGCAATCAGCTACTTTCTAGCATTGGCATGGAATTCTCTACAGAAGACCCTAAAGTTGACCAACTTTATACCTCTAGCATCCTTTAAAAAGCTCTACGTAAGTCTCTTCCCAGAGAAATGCAATTGCTACCACAAGGCCTAGTCCAGTCAAATTCACAGCCCTCCCCCTTTCAGTCAGCAATTATTATTGACAGCTCTTCCATAAATCTTCCCCTTAGTTTTTCCCTCCCTTGCAGCCCCCTTTTTTTTGTATCTCAGCTCCCTTTCATACCTTTTTACAGCTTAGCTTCACCTGACTACAACCTCCACACCAACTCCTGGCACTTACTTCTACCCCAACCACTCTTCCATACCTCCTACTACTAGTAGCCTTAGCCCCTCTCTGAATCTCCCACCAGCCCCTCCATGTCATTCGTCAGAGGCTGTTTATCATCATTTTTGCAGTCATAAATCATTACATCTGTTTGTCTGCGTTAGTTTGCCCTGGAGCCTGTAACCACCTGTTACCATGTATTGCGTTTGCTTTGGCTCCTCTATTGGATCTTGGACATTCTGGTTTCTTCTAGGGTACTTCTACTGTATCCTACCTTGTCCTGTTAGGTTGAATCATCCTTATCCTTCATTTGTATATATGTTTATATTACTGTACCTGTTTAAATATAAGTGTTCTGTATATGTCTGCTATTGTACCTTCAATTTGATCCTTGACCTATCAGGTCCATCTTGTAAATGAGCTTTGCTCAATGATGTCCGCCTGAATAAATAAAGATTTGATTGATTGATTGATTTGATTGTTCAGGGGCATCACCAGAAGTAGAATGTAATGGTTAGGACAGAGAGATTGTGAGCCTTGATAAGGTGCCAAACAGCATGCAATTGTTCTTTTCTACATTCATAACAAACAAATTGGATGTGAACCATATCTGAATGGCAATAAAGTCTGTCTGAAGCCTCTGCCTTAGCTTCTCCAGGCTTTTGTTGGAGAAGAAGGTGACACCTTCATCCACATAAAGTATTACGTTAGTCGATTTGCAGATGGCAGGTGTTTATAAATAGGCTGAAAAGTAGGGATCCTAAAATTAACCCTTGGGGTACATCTACACTTGCTGACCTTTTATCAGATTATGCCACCGGAATTTGCCCTGCAGGGTCTCAGGGCTTGCTTCTGCAGCCCTCCGCAGCCCAGCCAAGGACAGCTCGCCATCAGAATTTGCCCCAAAGGTACAGACACAGAGTAGCCCTGAGTGCACTGTGTGCACCAAAACTTTTGAACTTGGCACCTTTTGTGGTACAGTAGCCCAATTAAATTTCATTGATATTCAGAGGGAGCTGCTTGCATTTACCTGGTGTGAGCTGTGCTCCTTCAAGCTGAAATTTTCAGGACTGCATTGTAATCTGCTTTTTAAACTAAATCCTACAAATTAATTTTCTCAGATTGTTTAATTGTATGGTTGTGCTTTCCCTACCTTGTTCCAAATTTGATCTCCCTGCCACTAGAACTTTCCCTCCCCCCTCAGAACTTGCTCTGTAGTGCAGCTCCTCCCCCTATTCAAGCCCCCTACTCTCTCTCTCTTTGTTTCTGTTTAACTTTGATTTTCCTTCCCTGTTTAAAAGGCTAACCCTCTGTCTTCTTTCCTTTCCAGGGTATGAGAACTTGCTTCTGCAGCCCTCCCCAGCCCAGCCAAGGGCAGCTCGCTGCCGGAATTTTCCCCGCAGGTACAGATACAGAGGAGCCCTGAGTGCACTGTGTGTACCGAAACTTTTGAACTTGCCACCTTTTGTGGTGCAATAGCCCAATTAAATTTCATTGCTGTTCAGAGGGAGCTGCTTGCATTTACCTGGCGTGAGCTATGCTCCTTCAAGTTGAAATTTTCAGGACTGCATTGTAAACTGCTTTTTAAACTAACCCTCCCCACCTCCTCCATCTATTAATTACTCCTTTACTCCACCCTATGCCCTATCTTACTGGCCTCTGGTGATAAAGGGGCATGGCACATAACTGTGGGCAGTTCTAGAACCTGCAGTCTACTGTGTTTGCTGCCTAAGTCCTGCTTCTGGAAAATATCAGATTCTATTACACGATCATGCAGCTCCCACTTTACCTGCTAGTCCTACTGACTCCTCTCTTTTGCAGTATTGCCCTGGAATACTTCAACCCCCTAACTGCTGCTCTTCCAGGCTTTTCTGCAGACATGAAGGACTTTACCTTCTCCAGTCTCCTACCGCTCCCTAAGAGACTCAATAGTCATATCGAACACTCTTGCCCCAAACTCGTTCTCCGCCTGACTAGGTCTTACAGCACATATAAAAACATCTCCAAAGCTAGGACCATCCTCACCTTCTTGAGTGCTGCTACCTGGATTATTGTCCTTTCCTTACCTTTGGCAGGTGATGTGGAAACTAACCCTGGCCCCGTGGCCACAGGGCTCCCTCACTACTCGGTCGGTTCTTCCCCTGGGCCCTGTTCCAGAGGACTAAAGATTGACCACCTTAATATAAGAAGCTTGGTGGCTAATCATGTAGAACTTGTAGCTTGGACCACCACTCAATGACCTGATCACCTTGCAATTTCTGAATCTTGGCTTAAGCCTTCTCTCCCTGACTCTCTGTGTTCCCTCCCTGGATACAGCTTGTTCCGGGTTGATCGGCCCACATCAAAAAGAGGCGGTGGTCTGGCACTATTTTACAAGTCTCATCTAAACCTAACCTTACTACCATGCCCCCTCCCTTGTGTTCTGTGAGGTACTTCATACACTGCTTCTGCTGGGTGACTCAAAAAACTGCACAATGTTTGTACCTACATGCCTCCAGTTTCCTGCAAACATGGGCTCAAGGAGTTCCTGGCTTTTCTCCCCAGACCACCAAAAACAATGAAGTAATTTGTCTAGGTGACTTCAATCAGAATTGGCTCAGCCCAAACCGCCCTGTCCTTGACTCTAATATAAGCAAGGCCAACTTAACCCAGCTTGTCTCGGTGCCTACGTAACATTCCAGCAATGGTAATAGTCACACCCTCCTTGACTGGGTACTTACCAACAGGCTGGACAGAATCTCTTCTGTGCTCGTGCTACCAGACTCCATTAGCGACCATTCACCTGTCATCTGTGTCTGGGATGCCAGCCCCACCTCCCACCCACCCCACATCATCTCCATGTCTGACTTCTCTGCCCTCGACACCTCAGCTTTTCTAAGGGATCTTCAGCATGTTGACTGGTCCCCCATATTCGTGACAAATAACATTGACTTGGCTGTAGAATACTTTACCAACTCTTTGCGCTCTTTGCAGTCCAAGCACATTCCTTCTATCAGGCACAGGGTACAGGGCCTGCCTACCAAATGGTTAACTAGCCCTCTTCTACGTATGCTTAAAGCACGGGACAAACTCTGGACCAGATGGAAAACCTCCTTCCTGCTCTCTGACTTCATCACATATCACTCCCTTTGTAACTCTTGTAAGAAAGTGCTACTGACTGCAAAAAAGCAATTACTATAGAGGCCTTCTTCATGCCACCTCTAGTAACCCAAAAAGGTACTGGGCACAAATAAACCACATAATGGGATGCTCCACATCCCAACCCCCCCATGACTTTCTAATAAATAACATCTCCTGTAATAACCCTAATACCATAGTTATTGCTTTCAGCTCACTCTTTACTGCCCTCCCTAGTTTAATGCTGATGGTCCCCCCCTCACCACACCTCTCCCCCCCTGACCTCCTCTTATCCCATCCTTCCCTGATTCTCCACCCAGTCTCCAGGCTGGATATCCTACAAGCTCTTAACATGATGTCTCCCCACGGCAGTGCAGGCCCTGATGGACTGGAACCCAGAATTCTCAAATTAGGTGTGTCTCTTCTTGCCACCCCCATCCTGCAATTGTTCAACCTTTCCATTAGATCAGGTACTATGCCTCTCACCTGGAAAAATGCCAGTGTTATCCCAGTCTTCAAAAAGGGTGATGCAAAAAAACCTAGCAAACTGCTGTCCTATTGCGCTCCTGCCAACCCTCAATAAACTCCTGGAGAAGCTTATCCTTTGCCAGGTGTCTAACTTCATTCCAGCTTTAACCTGCAATTTCTTGCTCAGCATGGCTTTAGGCCAAACCACAGCACCACGACAGCCCTAGTGCAATTCACCAGTGACATCAAGTCTGCTATGGACCAAGGCCAGCTTACTGGGGCTGTTTTTATTGACATGTCAAAGGCGTTTGACTCGGTTAACCACAACCTGCTCCTGCATCAACTAGGCTCTATTGGCGCCTCCAGATCCACACTTGCCTGGTTTGCCAGCTTTCTGAGGAGCCACTCCCAGTCTGTCTCCTGTCATAAAGTTCTCTCTGCCCCTGCCCTGCTTCATTTGGGCATCCCACAAGGTTCCATAGTTGGGCCCTGCTCTTTTCTTTATTCGTCAATAACCTACCTTCGGTGCCCTCCCACAGTCTCTCCTTACTCTATGCCGATGAACTGATTCTCTATGTCTCCAGCGCTATTCATGAAATTAACTCCCACTACTCCTAAGATCTTCATCATATCCAAACTTGGCTTACGTCCCACCACCTGGTGTTAAATGCTGCTACATCCCAGGCTATGCTCTTTGGGTCACAAAGGAAATCTGTCACTTCAACCCCAGGTTTCTTGTCTTGATGACTCCCTTGTGAAAGTAACTCAGCCCTTCAAATACCTAGGGGTCATGCTGGATCCATCTCTTAACTTCTCTCTGCATGTCAAAGCTGTCTGCAAATCAGTCAATGCTAAAACTGGACTGGCTTACTGAGCCTGTCAGTTTCTGACCCCTACCACCAGGATCTCTGTTGCCCAAGGCCTTCTCCTCCCTGGACTCTGCTACACTCTGCCTGTCTTTGCTATGGCACAGGCAAGCATCTTGCAAATGTGGGACATTGCCTACAACAATGTCTGTAGATTTGCGCTGAGCCTTATCTTAAGCACCACTGTACTTTCTACGCTGACCTCCACTGGTTGTCTCCTTCCTCGTGTTGGGCTTATTTATTAGGTTGTCTGACTGACAACATTATTCGTTCTTCTGTTCCCTTCACACTCACTGCTATGCTCACCCCTATGGACTGCCCTCGTTCCCCTTTGTTCCATGTCTTTAGCTCTGTTATCTGTCCCAAAATGCTGTACCAGGATGGATGAACTTGCCTTCTCCTTCTATGCCCCCAAATTTTGGAACTCTCTCCCACTTGCTCTTAGGGACTCCAAATCCCACCCTACTTTCAAGAAAGGCCTCTCCAATTACCTCACCTCCCTTGACATTTGCAAATGTCCCTAGCCTCACGAGTCATACAAATCTACCATTGTTCTGCACTTAAATTTCCCTGTGGCCTCTTGATTCCTCCCATCCCCACTCTTCATCAGCTGCAGCTGTGCACTTTGTTCCCTGTCTCTGCCTGTGAATTTTCTCCTTGCTGACTTACCAACAGCACTGTCATGTTTGGTACATTATTAACAGTAAATTGTGCCTTTTTGTCTGTTTTGTTCCTATTATACTGTGTGATATGTACCTCCTCTATGTACTATGTAACTTGCACCTCTGTATAACTGTTTGGAGTCTTCTATTGTAGAACACTGTAAATGTATTTGTTTTTTACCTGTTCCTCAATTTGTACTCTCCCGGGTCATGCCTGAAAATAGGCAGTTCTGCCTAGTGCACTTACCCGGTTACCAAAATCAAATAAATAAATACATGCATTGCAGCATCTCACAGTTTGTGATCTGCTTCTTAAGTAACATTTAAACCAGCATACTGAGTCTTCAGAAAGGCCCAAGCTAAGAAGTTTCTGGCAGAAAAGGGCATGGTCGAAAGCCTTGGTAAGGTTTATGTAAATGAACCCAACATCTCCCCACTGTTCACAGCACAATGGACTGAGTCTTTGAATTCTAGGACTGCAGTCATTGTGCTGAATTTCTTTCTGAATCCATGTTGCCCTTTAGCCAAGAGCACATGCCGACTTAGGTAGCATACAAGCTGGTCATTCAGAACTCTTTCCAGGGTTTTGTACAAGGGAGATAGAATGGAGATGGGTGGTAGTTGGATGGTAAGTTTGCATCTTCCCCTTTAAATACTGTGATCACATGTGCCTTTTTCCACAGTTCGAGGACATGACATGTAGTAAGGGACAGATTGAGGATCAGCTGCAGAGAGGGTAGGTGAATTTCCTAATAACTCATTTTAGCAACTTCATGTCAATGTTATCTGGGCCAATTCTGGTTTTAATTTTAGCCCTAGTTATTGTAGGTAGCCATGCACCTCCACCCAGATAAGCCCTTTAAAGTAGAACTTAGGACTAGCAAGCTCATCAGGTTTAATGGTTTCTGGGGCAGGGTGTAGGTGCAGATATGTATGCTGACATGTTACTAAAGATGGTGTTATAGGGATTGGAAATACTCTTGCCCCCCCACAGTAGTGAAGCCATCAGCTGTAATGGAGTAGGGTAATGATTTTGTTGAGTTTCCCATAATATCATGGGTGGTACTCCAGAGCTTTTTGAGATAGTGAATAAGGGTTTTTTGCTGATTTTTGTAATACTCAGCCTTGGGCTCCTTGATGCAGTTTTACAGTGTTCTACAGCTCCTTGTACTTTTGGAGGCATTTTGTATGACATTCTCTATTATATAGGGTCAATGCTCTGCTACGTTCCTGGTCACTGACTGATAGCTGGAGTAGACCATGTCTGTGAGTTTCCCTTCTTAAGGAGTGTCCTGAAGGTTCAACTATGTCACAGACCCCATTAAACTAATGAATAAAGTACACCAGGGTGGCTTTGACATCTTGTGTAGTAGTTAAGAAGGACCAGTCAACTTGCAACGGTAAGGCTTGAAAATAAGGTAGCTTGTGGGTGCCAAACACTCCAGCTTTTGGTCACCTTGGCAGCCCATCTGCATGTAACAGGGGAGTGGTCACAAAGAAAGTCAGGCAGGACAGCACCAGAAATTATCATGTCTAAATGGTTG
This sequence comes from Neoceratodus forsteri, assembly GCA_016271365.2. Taxonomy (NCBI): domain Eukaryota; kingdom Metazoa; phylum Chordata; order Ceratodontiformes; family Ceratodontidae; genus Neoceratodus; species Neoceratodus forsteri. Next base: position 1,322,118,775 of record CM028130.1, read on the forward strand.
ACTTGGATCCAGTGTAGCAGGGTGCAGTACCTGTTTTATAGGTTACTCTGGTAGGTGCGGTGATAACATGGGATAGGTATACAGTAGCCAATTTGTCCTTGTATCCTTTACTAGTACTTGAAAGCCAGTTGCAGTTAAAGTCACAAGCACAGTTTTCTCATGATGCAGACACTCTTTGGTGGGATATACGTCACTAGTAAGTTGAGGTTTTTCTCACCATTAGGTCTTAGCCTTAGATTAATTGCAAGAATTTCACAGCCGGGGGGTTCTAATGTAATGGGGAGTCTGTAGGATTTAATGAAAGACAATGTATATGAGACAGTCACCCTCCTTTTTAGAACCCCTGTCATGTCTAAACAGGGTGTACAGTAGGTGTCAATGTCAATTTCTCTGTCAGGGGTCTTATTAGTGGGCCACATCTTGGTGACAGCCACACACTGGGACTTTGTTACCCAGAGCTTAATCTCATCGAGTTTAGGCATGAGCCCTTCCCCATGTTCACATGAGCTACCTCCAGGTATCCTCAGTAGGACATGACACCCATGGGCAGTATTTAAAATGGGGATTAGTGGGCAGTATTTAAAATGGGGATTACAAGAGCAACAGAATTATGCATTTAGCAGGGTAGCAAGAGAAAAAGGAAGAGGATACAATTATGGTTTTCCAAAGAGGTAGCAAAGAAAGTGAAAGCCAAAAAGATTGCATTCAGGCAATACAAAAAGACACAGGCAGAAGGGGATAGGGAGAAGTACCAGGAGAAGCAAAGGGAGGCAGGGAGGTCAGTAAGGGAAGCCAAAGCTCAGACAGAAGAACACATTGCAAAATCAGTTGGTAGATGGGACAAAACCTTTTACAGGTACATAAGTGAAAAAAGAAAGGTAAAGGGATGGGTAGTGAGACTGAAGAGGGAGGATGGGGCCTGCGTGGAGGATGACAACAGTAAAGCTGACATATTAAACAGGTATTTCTGCTCAGTCTTTACTGAAGAAGAAGAGGGTAATGGGTCTGAAGGGAGTACAAGGGGTGAGAATGGTGCAGAAATGGACACAAGTCTCTTTACATAAGAAAGGGTCCTGAAGGAACTGGAAGTAATAAGAGTTGATAAAGAAATGGGGTCAGATGGGGTGCATCCCAGGGTCCTTAAAGAACTAAGAGAGGTGGTGGCTGAACCTCTGGCTATCCTGTTTAGCTGATCACTGGAAACAGGGGAGGTACCCAAAGACTGGAGGACAGTAGATGTAGTCCCCTTATACAAAAGTGGGAACAAAGAAGAAGCAGGAAACTACATATCAGTCAGCCTCACCTCGGTAGTGGGGAAGATCATGGAAGCACTACTGAAGGAGAGACTGGTGGAACATCTGGTTGTCAATGGACTACAGGACCCAAGGCAGCATGGTTTCACCCAGGGGGGCGGCCATGTCAGACCAACCTCGCTGAATTTTTGACTGGGTGACTAGGAGGTGGATCAGGGAGGGCAGGACATGGTCTATCTGGACTTCAGCAAGGCCTTGACACTGTACCACATAGAAGACTATTACACAAACTGTGGAATATGGGTGTGGGCAGGACAGTAGTGTGTTGGTAGGTAACTGGCTTGGCGGCAGGACACAGAGGGTGGTGGTAAATGGCCGTCACTCCACAGAGGGAAGAGTGACCAGTGGGGTACCACAGGGATCAGTGTTGGGACCGGTCCTATTCAACATCTTCATCAGTGACATTACGCAGGACCTAGAAGGCAGAATTCTCTGTTCACTGATGACACAAAGCTCTGTAATAGAGTAGACACACCAGAGGGTGTAGACAGAATGAGAAGGACCTGCAGAAACTTGAAGAACGGTCAGGGGTTTGGCAGTTGAAATTCATTGCAAAGAAGTGCAAGATAATGCATATGGGGCACAAAACCCTGGCACAATATATCAGTTGGGGGTGAGGATATAGCATTCACCAAGCAGGAAAGGGATCTTGGGGTATCATCTCTGATGACCTCAAGGTAGGGGAAACAGTGTGACAAGGCAGCAGGTAAAGCAAAATAGGATGCTGGGATGCATAGGCAGGTGCATTCCAGTAGGAAAAGGAGATCATAATTCCACTATACAAGACACTAGTGAGGCCCCACCTGGAGTACAGTGTACAGTTCTGGAGACCTTACCTATGTAAGGACATAGACAGGGTAGAGAAGGTTCAGAGGAGGGCAACAAAGATGGTACATGGATTGCATCACAAGTCCTATGAGGACAGGTTGAAGGAACTGAATATGTAGTCCCTGGAGGAGAGGAGGGAGAAAGGGATATGATAGAGACATACAAGTATCTTACAGGGAGGAACAGGGTGCAGGAATACACTATTTTTAAGTGAAACAGATGTTCCAGGACTAGAGGGCATGGGATGAAGTTGGAGGGAGGACGATTCAAAGGAAACGTGAGGAAGAATTTCTTCACAGAATGGGTGGTGGACAAGTGGAACACCTGCCAGAGGAAGTGGTGGGCTGAAACAATCACGGGATTTAAGAATGCATGGGATAGACATAAAGGAATTCTGGAGGTCAGGGGTAAGGGGCAACAGACTTCTAGGAAAACATAAACTGAACTTACAAGCTCAAATGGGCAGACTGGGTGGGCCACAGGCCCTTATCTGCCGATACTGTCTATGTATCTATGTATAACAGGGCCAGGATTAGGATTGCCACCAATGATTAGCAGCAGTAGTAACACTTGCTTAAGTGCAAGGTACAGTTTATGGATTTTGAGGATAACCTGCACCTGCTTTTGACCTTCTGTGTCAGTTAGTAGGATTGTCTAAAAAATTGCTGTAAGGAAACAACAGCAGGGCCTCTGTAGTTTGGTAATGGCACTGAGTTCCATGTTATAGGACAACTATGTACAGTGAGCTCTACAATGATCTGGGCATGTTTGTTTATACAGGAGGCAGGGATTGCAATGTCCGACCAGGTGGGTAGGGGGTAAGGGTGGGGTAGAGCATTGGTAGCAATTGTGGTTGGTACCAGTGCCCAAAGAACAACTAGGCCCATAAGGCATAAGGTACAGGTCTTCATTGGTAAGGAAGCCATGGTCTATACAAATACCCAGAGGGGACTACTGGGGGGGAGGGGAGGCCACATAACTAATGAATATCTAGGCAATTATGGGGTAATTTATGTAGACTATCTGGCTAGGCCTATAACAAGCAGTTTATGCACAGAAGGTGACAGTATAGAAATTAAAAACAAGCAGAGTCACTGTGGTAATATGTTTGTTACTTGATGTGCTACACTAATCAGGCAGTCAAAAGTTTGTGAACCCAAAAGATGCAACTATCTAGCTAGGCAGATAACAAGCAGTTTATGTACAGTGGGTGACTGTACAGCAGTTAAGAGAAAACAGAGTCTCTGTGGTAATATGTACGCTACTTGATGTACTTCAGTAATCAAGTAGACAGACAAGTATGTCTATAAGACCCAAAAGTTACAACTATCTTTTTTTTTTGTTGCTTGCCTTGCCACCGGTACTTCAGCCCGGTCATGGACCCCTCTCACTTCCACTCCTAACTTCAGCTGCGACTCACCGATACTCCCTGGCTTACCCCCCAGGGCAGGGTTGTGGCACCAGCTCAAAGTGCCGCAATCACCAGAATAGGTTGGGGAACCAGTCCTGTGAGCTAATCGAAGCAGAGGGGCTGGCTTCATTAAGGCAGCAGAGTTTTTCCCCTGTGTACAGGGGCGGGGACGTGTAATGATGACCAGTGTCCATCCCTCCCCCTCAACGTGTCAGTGTTGGCACATGTGGTACACCCAGTCTCTGCTAGGTGTCTGTAGAGCACTGAACACTCTATCCCCTTCCCTCCTGGAGAAGGAGAGCAGTGAATGGATGCTCAATCCTTCCCCTCCTCCCCCCCCGGCAAGCCCTCTGACATCCCAGATCTGTTCCCGAACCCGGGTCACCAGCATTGCAGATCAGCATCCTGCCACTGCACCAGCTGGCCGGCAGTTGCAACTATCTGGTTAGGCAAACTAACAAGCAGTTTATGCATAGATGGTGACTGTACCACAATTTAAAGAAAAGCAGACCCAAGAAGTGTAATTATCTAACAGGTAAAATAATAAGCAGGTAAAATCCATAGAGGGTGACTATACAGTGGACATAAATGTTTAGTATCCAAGAGGTGCAGCTTTCTAATTAAGAAGATAACAAGCAGTATATGCATAGAAAGTGACTGTACTGCAACTTAAACTAACATACCCACAAGGTGCAACTATTTAATTGAAAAAAATAATAAGCAGTTTATACACAGAGGGTGATTATGCTGCAGTTTGAACAAAGGGGAAACCAACTACTGCAGTTCAGCTAATGGTATATCTGTGGGCTGAAACTGGCAGTACAGTGCTAATATCTCTTTTAGTGGCAGGTTAATAGTACCAGTAGATAGAGTTGCGCTATACCAGGAGACCAAGGGACCGCCAACAGGAGCCACAATACATCAGTGGGTTAGTATGCCTGGTGTTGCAACATAATCTAGCTGATTCAACTCTTGGGAGTGCCTGTGTTTTCAGAGAGCTGTGTGGTGGATCTTTACGGGAAAAAATGCCACTTACCAGTTGGTCAGAGTAACATGCTGCTAGCTGCCTCCACAGCTGACTCTCAGGCAGACTCTTCATGTCCTTTGCGTGGGTCCTTTGCGTGAGGACTGCAGCATCAAAGGACCACTTGGGGAGCAGTTAGTAAAATATATAGTAACATCTTCTGATTGCTGGAGAGGCTGGGAGGAGGTGGGCACAGCACAGCTTGCAGCAGAGCTTCTCCAGGGGTGGGGGACCCATGGTGATCACGAGGGGGAGGAGGTTGCCAAAAAGCTGGAGAGCCCCCTCACAACCCCTGCAGTCTATCCCTGGTGTTTGCTGAGTGGCTGGAGTGGCCAAGCCCAAAGTAACTCAGAGAACAAAAGGGCTTTCATGTCCTGACTTTGCTGTTTTCCAATTGATGGAGCAGCTAGGAGGAGGCGGGCACATCAGGGCTTGCAGCAGAGCTTCTACAGGGGGTCCCACAGTGATTGGTGAGGGGAGGGGGTGGCTGAAATGCTGGAGAGCCCCCTCACAATCCCTACAGTCTATCCCTGGCATTTCTGCATGGCTGAAGCGGCCGAGTCCAGTATATCTTAATATGTAATTTATATTAATCAGCAGTTGTGACTCATCTTAGAAAATTCCATCCAGTATTTGTAGAGGGGGGGCATTACCATAGGAACTATGCACAGGTAAGGGGGAGGCAAGTAGGGAGATGGACATAGCACCATTTTTCTAAACAGAGGGGTTTAAAAGGGTTGAAGGAAAACTAATTGAAACACATCATGCATACTATAGACATATCTCTAGCTTATCATCTTTATCAGGGAGGCAGTATAGTGCAGTGGTCTAAGGCTCTGAGCTGCAAATCTGGTGACATCCAGCAGACCAGGCCTGGGTTTGAATCCCACAGCTTCCACCTGCATACTGTGTGACCCTGAGCAAGTCACTTAACCTCTTTGTGCTCCCAGGTCGCTCCTGTAAAAAAGCTTTCAGCTTAGTGTGCTATACCTGGTTAAATAAATAAAAAAAATCTAAAATACTAGAAACACAAGTTGTTATACGGTTGAATGCTCATGTTGATAACAATCTATTTACAGCTGATTAACACCGTTTTCAAAAGAATAATAGTACTGTGACAGCCTTTATCAGATTAACAGCAGACCTCTGTTATTCTATGGATGCAGGTGTTGTCTCCAGTGACATTTTCCTTGATCTTACCATGGTCTTCAATATAGTCAATCATTCTATTTTGTTAAATAAATAATGTGACTTGAGTATTTTCTGATTTATCTTGCAGTGGTTTAACAACTACTTACAGGATAGGCAGCAGAGTTCAAATATGTTAGTCAGAGATCTCCAGCATCAGAAACATTTGAATAGGTGTTCTAAAAGGCTTCATCATTGTACCTTTATTGTAGTCACTTTTCATCAATGGTGGCCTACCAGTGTGGCAAGGAACATTTCCATGCCATTTGAACAGATGCAGGATGAACAAACAGCTGGCCCATTCCTGTTGACCAACTCTGCAGCTATATAATGGAAACTAGAAAGGCAGGGCTGGAAGCTCGGAGTAGTTGGGAACTCCTTGGAGGCCTGTTGAGGTTTTCCTGAGTCTTAGGTTTAATGGACACCACTCACTCCCTTAAGGACCGGAAGTTCCTCGAAGGGTGGAGTAAAGGTCATCCCAAGCAATGGGATCCCTGGCATCCTATTACACTAGCGATCCTCAAACAAGTATAGGCAGCCCTCCTAGTGGTTTGCTAAGCTGCATATGAGGCCACCTTATTTAATGAAACTACACATATAGAGAAATAGGCCCACTTACTGGAACATTTAATTAATATTTTTACTTTCATTCTTCATATAAATACCAGAAATCAGATCATATGGATGCCAACTACAGACTGACATTTCATAGTCTCCTGACACCTTCTTCAGGATTTTAAATGCCAGCTTTTCCTTTCTAGGCTGCCTTTCAGTTTTTCCTAGAAATCTTTTTATAGTGGGTATAACGTCAATCTCTTTTGGAGTCTATGGGTTTTTCTGGATCAATTTCTCTATGAGTTTAGTTGGATTTTGTAAAAGGGTGTATGGAACAAGATCCCTCACAGTTTTTTGATTTTTATTTTGGGTGCAAGGTGGGCTATGCTGAAGAGATAATTGCCACCTTATTTAGAACCGCATTTACTTTGGCATTTTTTGGTGCTTTCTGGGGGCTCTGATTGGTGCAAGCTGCACATGCCAGGCCCATGGCAAGCCTTCCAGACTCAGATATCACAGTGACCCTGGAAGGAGTCTTTGTTTATCTGTTCTATGGCAAAATTACCAAAAGGGTATCAGCTGCTGGTGTACAGTGAAGGCCACAGTTGGGTCAGCATGGGACATAAAAGTCTTGATGGAAGCTTACTTGGCTGTCCACCCAGCAAAGGGTGAGGCATTCTTATGTCATGCAGATGTCAAGCCCGTAACAGCCTATCATTTCAGACACTTGCTGGGCTTGGCAGTCAGTGGGCTGGCCTAAATGTAAAAGAGTACAACACCCATTCCTTTAGGATTGAGGTAACAACAACCACTAGGACCCATGAGCTCTCGGATAGTGAGATCCAGGCCATGGGGCAGTGGCGGTCCTAAGTGTTTTTATGTTATGTCCACTTGCACTTGCTTTAAAATTGTCTTGCTGTTTTCCTGTTCTCATGATGGATCCAAGCAAGTGTGGCTCTGTGGACATTGCTTCATCCATTGGGCAGCAGAGAGAGTGGGACATCAGCCAGAGCATAAAGAACCTATCAAATCCACTGCAGAATGCACAGATTCACTGGATGGAAGACAGGCATGCACTAGGAGTAACTACTCACTCGGCTGGCAGCCGAGGTCTATTAGGGGAGTTTGCCAGTCATCCTGCTGATTCAGCTGGGCAGGTCAGTCACTACCCGGGACTCTGAAAAACCATGAATCTTCTCCTGAGGACTTACAATCCATCAAAGAACAATGGCCAAAGACCAACCTGATTTTGTCCCAAATCATTCAGCAGCTTCACTGGCAGTATGCAATTGACTTCACTGCTATGGACAAAACATGCATATACATCAACAGAGAAATGCAGCCTTTCATGGGGTCCATTGGGAAACTGGGGTTCGGTAACTGGACATTAACACCTCTAGCCAGGGTCTTTATGCCATGGATGGTGTGCACTTGCTGGACAATGGTTGAGACTTGTTGCTGGACTCATTTTGTCAGGTCTTGGAGCAACATTTGGAGTAAGCTGCTTGGTGGGGTCAGGCTGCATCCATCCTACAGTGGCTTGAGAGTCTCTCTGACTAATGGTACAAGGGGAAAGGGGGTCATGAGTTGAATTCTTCTGAAGTGTTTGTCTTCCCTGGTTAGCATGAGGCTTGTGGGATTACAAAACCAGGACTCCTGTGGGGGGGGGCGCTGTCCAACCTCATTGGGCATGCCTGCAGGTGCAGTGACACCAGATGGGACAGTCACTTGCCAACTGGCCGGATGATGTCCCCACTCTTGGGACCTGGGTATCAACTTAGGTGGTACAACATCCTCTTGGCCCACCAAGGAGGTTTGGCTCTTGGAAGAGGTACATGGCCCAAGGTAACAGAAGAGCTCTTGCAGCTGTGCATGCCAATCCAGTAGTGTAAATAACATTTAATAAACACATGGCCATGGCCATTCTTCCAAGACATATGTGTGTGTGTGTGTATGTGTGTGTGTGTACTTCAGGGAAAGGGGTTTGGGGACTACTAAGACAATACAAAGTCTGCTAAAGCTTTGTAGCAGACATCTCCAAGTCTGTGTCCCCTTCCCTGCAACCTGTAGCCAGGCAGGTAGGGTTCTGGCCTCAGAGGTGGAGGTTTAGCCCTGCACCATCCCTGGAAGAGGCACAACTGGGCCTGCCCATAGGGCATATAGAAGGGGCAGAGAGTGAGGAGTTAAAAAGAGCTGAAGCCAACAACTCCCACTCACTTTGGCCTCCCTCTTCAGATCTCTCACCCAACCCGACTTTATAAAAGCAGGGTTAGGGTCAGCCAGGGTGGAGCAGGAAACCCGTTGACCCAATAGGGGTCACAGTACCAGGGGTCAGGGAGTGAGTTTACATAGTTTTCCCTCACAGGGTTTTTTCCAGATTTTTTGCCTCATCCAAAGGGATAAATGGGACAGGCTAGCATACATCACAAACTGTTGCAGTTATGTAATATTATGGCTTGGAAATCTCTCAGACCAATAACAGAAGGGGAAAAAAGGGTAATGAGTCAAATTCTTCCGAAAGGCTTGTCTTTTCTGGTCAGCATGAGGTCTGTGGGACTGCAAGACCTGGACTCCAGTTGGGGGTTCATGGTGCAACCTCATTGGGCTTACTTGCAGGTGCAGTGACACTAGAAGGAGGGCAGTTGCTTGCGACCCTGCCACATGACCTCCCCACTCTTGCAACTTGGGTATCAACTTAGAAGTTACATCATTCCCTTGGCCCACACATGGAGTTTGGCCTTTCACTAGAAGGGGTGTTGGGCCCCAAGGTGACTGACAAGATCTCCCGGTTGTACATTCCACTCCAATAGCATAAATTACATTAAATGAACACTTAGAAAATGGGCTGGGGAAATCCTTTAAGCTGATTGGCTAAGGCCACCAACCAGCCAGTCCGGTATGAGGCAATAGAGACCAGGAAATAATGAGTCCCTGTCTCTGCAGCCTGATTAGGTTCTAAATCCTTGTGTCAACAGAACGTTCATTTTGTAAATGCAGCCATGTTTTTCTTAACACGTAACTGAACCACACACACACACACACACACACACACACACACACACACACACACAGTCTCTGCACTGAATTAGCACACACTGGTTAATTTCTATTTAAATCCCTCTTTATTTAAATTGCTTAGCGAGTACTGACCAACCCCTCCTCCCCCAACACATACACACTTTCCTTTTCAAACTACCTCGCATAGCACTTTCACACTTACTCTTCCTGCCAGGTCTTCATTGCGCCCACCTCATCTGTTCCTCCACTGCCCGCTGACTTAGCTGTGACACACAACTTTTATCCCTCGGCTAGCAAAACAGAAAATGCCATGACAGAAGAGGCGGTTCCTCATTAGGCTATAGCAGTTCACGCAACCCCCCCCCCCGTTCGTCAGCACTGTTTACCCTGCAAAGAAACAAATACAAAAAACACTGCAGAAACAGACAACTTTGTGTTTTTTTAAAGCAGTAGCGCTTTCCTTAACAGCAGACTCAATTACCGATTATGCTGTCTCTCGTGACTGCAGCTTTTGAAACTGGCGCCACATTTAAAACCCAAATGAAAAGAAAAAATAAAGTTACCTTTGCAAGGAATGTTTAGTGGTGGTAGTAGCCCCCACCCCATCCAATCAGCAATACAAGAACAAGTTGGGTTTTGTTTAATCAAATTTATGGTTTTCAGCCTCATCAGACTGATAGCATGTGACAGACCAGTCGCGGATCCCAGTGCCCTGAAAGCCCCCCATGCACCCACTCACACCAGGAGAAGTCACCTCCTCACAACCATGCATAGCTAAACTATCTTTAAACAAAGGTTCTTCAACCTCAACAAAGATTCACATACAGACACAGTTACTGTCGGTTCAGTTTCACACTCCCTCAGAGCCGGCTGTAGCAGTATTCGGAGCAAGCCGGCAATGACTCTGCAAGTTGGAGCAGCCAACCTTAATAAACTGGCGCTTCCTCATGTAAGTCTGTGGTCCTGTCATGACCACTAGAGGTACCAGCCTCTTTCGTAACACTTCTCTGCCCATACAGACCACCCCAGCAACATTTTCATAGACGTCTGTAGGCTAGGCAAGACCAAAGTACCTCCTAATTTCTAGTCGCACCGGAATAACTTCCGATCTCACCTGTATCCCAACCCAGACAACCATAACTCTCTCACCGCACACACTTCAGACCATGCTTTCTTCTCCAGGCCCCATGAAACAAATGACAACAAATAAAAAAAAAATGTACTTCATTGTCTGGAACACTATTCTTGGCTGCCCGACAACACTCACAATTTCTGTTGCTCATTCTTCCCAAAAGTTACTGGCAACAGCTGGCAGTTAAAGACAAAAAATAGCACAACTAGGTGCTGCATGATGGGGGGGCCGCGAAATAACAAACATAAGCGGACAACTGTGGGGGGAGTCAACTGCATACAAGCAGCTTTGTTAAAGTGAAGACCTGCTGTCCCGACCACACTCACTCCCAAATCGGGGCTTTGTTTCTTCCCAGATCATAACAGCTCTCTCAGCCCCAGAATAAAAAAACAGAAACAAAAAGGGAGTGTTGCAAATGAAAACAGAGGAAAAATAAAATACAAGGAGAAACAAAACTGTACCATAACGATGACGGGAGGGAGGTCCGAACTGTGGGGTGTGTGTGTGGGGTTACCAACAGCATTCAAACTGTTTTTTTTTGTTTGTTTTTTTAACTACAGTATCTCCATTAGGACAAAAGTCCTCTTTTCCAATACAGGCAGAGGAACTATTTAATTACAAAAAGTAATCTAAATGAATTTTTTATTAAAAAATTTTTCCCAACCTTTTTTTTTTTTTTTACAGTGCCCATTTTCTAAGCGCAATAATACCCTCCAGGGTGGGTGGTATGGGCTATACTGGACCTTCCAGGAGCTATAAGGACCTCTGCCTGTGGTGTCTGGCCTCATTACGCCCCTGGGTGGTCCGGTATAGCCCAATACCTCCCACCCTGTTGGGTATTATTGCTTACATAGCTGCAGCCATTTCTCCAAGACTTTTGTGTGTGTGTGTGTGTGTGTGTGTGTGTGTGTGTGTGTTCTTCAGGAAAGGGGTATGGGGACTAATAAGACAAAGGAGAAATACTGTCACAATTTACAAAAACAAAAATGTAGTCCTAGAGTGTAGTTTCCTTTGTTTGCTTTTAGGATTTTTTTCTATAGTTGCCTGCTCATTTTATGTTCCTCTAGGGATTTCCATGCTTACTTTTTTTATTACCTTTCTTTTACCCTCAATGCCTCTTGTCTCAAGTGACAGTGATGCATTGGAGACGAAGGATGACGTTTTGTCCTGTCTGCAGCTACAATGTGCTGTTAAGTACCTGTTGCTCTGGCCTCCACCAAAGAACTCTTTCTAATCCAACCTTTTGTTTTCTAGGTATGTGTCTAGGTCTAGCTAGCAAAAATGTTTTGTTTCTAAAGCTATTTTTTTCATCAAGCCACATACAGCCATAAGAGGCACACAAATCACCCTACTGAATGTCATCATTTGTCATTAGTGAGGATTCTAGCTGATTTCTTAAAGAGTAGTCCACACAATTATGCCTTAGTTGTTTGTCAAACTGTGATTATAGCTTTTATTAGTACTGAACTGGCAGGGCCTTGAGGAAAATGATGTCATTGTTGCTTGGATGACATCGTGACACACCCACAATTCTGCCAGCCAGTTTGAAAATATCTGATGGATTTTTTGTGAACCCATCAAATTAGGCAGCCAGAAAAATAGCATCTGTACATTAGAAATGGCAGTTCCAGTACTTTACTTGCAGTAGACTGCCTAAGGAATGTTCCCAAGTGAGCAAATAGCACATTTTAAAAGTATTTTCAAAGCATTGCAGTTGATCTTTAAATACTTCCGAGGGATGCTTCTTACTTTGAGCCTAAGTGTGGTTACAAAATGAAACACAAAGAAGTAAGTGGGGAGAAATTTCAAGAGGGAGGTGAGGAAGCATTTCTACCTAGAAACAGTGGTGGATTGTTGGATCAGGTTGCCTACAGAGTTTGTGGCAGAAACAGTGATGAGATTCAAGCATGTGTTGGACAGGCACATGGGTATCATTAAAATCAAGAATGACCTGGAGAGTGTGGGAGAAGCTGGGGGCCACATACGGCCCCTTGCCACCAAAAAGGTTAGGTAGGTAGGGTTAGGGCAAACTGAATGGGCCATGCAGTTCTTTTCTGAGGACACAATCTATGTTTCTGTGTTTGTTCGACAAGTGCAGGTCCACAGGGATCACTACTGGGCCCAACTCTCTTCAACTGGTATATCAATGAAGGGCTGTGAGAGAAGGTGAGTTGTTTTGAAATTACACCAAAATCTGTGGGATGGTGGACAGTGTAGATGGGCGCTAAAAAGGATCTGGAGAATCTGGAAAAGTGGTCTAGTTTCAGGCAGCAGAAGTTTAATGCCAATAAATGAAACATCGTGCACACAGGAATTAAAAAACACAAATTGAGTACCGTGTAGCATTCCTTGAGCAATAGTTCAACATTGTAAGACATAGGGATGGGTGAACTGGCTCTGGTGCAGTTCTGAACCCCCCCAGACTGGGATGACTCAGCTCTGACTGGGAAAACTGAGCCTTTCAACCCTCAACCCAAATTGCCGAGCTGGCCCGGTTTGTAAGTGTGGTCCACTCTGGAATAACAATCTCACCAACAGTACTGCATGGAGGCAGGGCAGGGTGCAGAAAGGTGCAAACAATTTAAAAAAATGTGTTTTTTTCCCCAGATATCTGATGGACTCCTGAGTCCCTAGACCATCACATGACCAACAAAGGCAAACACTTGTGATCCTAGGGCACTGAAGTGAGCCAACCAATGAGGTCTCTGTTCTGTGATTGACTCATATTCTAGCCAATCCTCTGTGTCAGCCACTACAGGACATCCCTAGGAAAAAGTGCACTGAGCCCATTTGGGGCTTTGCATTCAACAGGAGACAGGTGTGTGTGTGTGTGTGTAGAGAGATTTCCCCTCAAAATAGCAAAAATATTTTTCATTTTGTTAGACAGAGAAAGGGAAAGTAGAGACTGAGAGACCAACAAATTCAACAGCAGACAACAATAAGCAAAGTGCAGACGTTGCAGCAGACTGCAGAGTACTCTGCAAAAAAAACATTTTTTGTTAGAGAGACCAACAAATTCAACAGCAGAGTGCAGAATAGACAGCAGCAGAGTGCAGATGTTGCAGACTCCACAGTAAAAAAAGAAAGAATACTTGTTTTCATTAGGCAGAGAGAGAAAAAAAGAGACCAACAATTCAATAGCAGACAAGAGCAGATTGCAGTAATTTTGAGGGGGAGCTTGTACTGCAGTACAGATTTTGAAGGGGGGTATCACCGATGTCTCAGACTCAGTGTTGCCCATTTCTGTGCTGCCCTTAAAGGTCATACTGCCATAGACTCTATGTTGCCCATCTCTGTGTCTTAACAACTACTAGGACATAGTACCATACAGATTGTGAAGAGGGGGAGCACATCTCAGACGCTGTGTTGCCCATCTCTGTGCCTGAACTACTACTAGGTCATACTGCTGTAGCATAGACTCTGTGTTGCCCATCTCTGTGCCTGTACTACTACTAGGTCATGGTGTCACACAGATTGTGAAGGGGGAGTCATGTCTCAGTCTCTGTGTTGCCCATCTCTGTGCTTGAACTACTACTAGGTCATACTGCCATAACGCAGACTCTGTGCCTGAACTACTACTAGGTCATAGTCCATACAGATTGTGAAAGGGCGGTGTCACATCTCAGACTCTGTGTTGCACATCTCTGTGCCTGAACTACTACTAGGTCTAGTGCCTCACGTATTTTGAGAGGGAGGGGTGTCATATCCAAGACTCTGTGTTGCCCATCTCTGTGTCTGAGCTACTACTGGATGAAGCAACACAACCAGAAAAAAGAAAAAAATGTTGGTGAATCCCCTGACGAAAGTAATGCAGCACTGTCAGCATTGCCAGAAAAATCAGACAAAAGTAAAACACAAAAACAGGCAGCCAAAACACTTATGCCTAGAAAGTCAATGATTCAGGAAAAGGCTCTGTCTAGTATCAATAGCCATGGCATGCCACAGTATGCCACTGATGCATATTGGGCTCCTTCATCAGAAAGCAGTTCGTCTGATGAAGAAAAGGTTGTAAATGTACAAGAACAAGATCACAACCACGATGTATCACTCTTACTGTCTTCCAAAGGTGATGAATCAGACTGTGATACTGATGAGGTAGAGGATGCCAGCAGGGTTCCCCCATTGAAAAAATTAAAATACATACAGCAAGCACCTCCAGTAGCAACAGCCAGTAGTGGAAAAGCAATCATTATACAATGGGGTATAAAAATCTTGTAACCTTATTCATCAAAACACATTACATGACCATGGTACATCCTGCAATAACCCAGGGCTGTAAAATGGCATTTATAAAAAACATACTTAAACACATTTTAAATGTATTTTACACATGGATCCATTGTATAATCGCAATAAGGCACTCCAGGGTGTGGGTTATTGGGGGAGTTACCCACTTCTTGTGTGGTTAAGTCACTTGGCTGCACCTCTTGACACACCACACAAGGCATGGGTAAATGCCCCAATAACCCACACCATGTTATGCCTTTTGCTTAAACAATCATGGTATCTCTTCTGAGGACAGCCACAGTGTTCATGAATCAGGGTCAGAAACAACTGCCATCAAAATTACTGCAGTTCCTGGCATGACAACAAAATGTTCCACTGCAGTTGTGTGGAGCTATTTTCATATAAGTCCCAAAAATGAACGTGTTGCTGTCTGCATCTTTTTTTTTCTTACCAAAAGTTTACATTTATTTATTGAAAACTGCTAACCATGAAAGAAACACTGAGCCAAGAATCATTTCCAGGTATGAGGTGGGGGAGGGAGGGAGGAGGAGGAAGGCAAAATATACAAATTATATATGGTGCTAATGTGCAGTATATGAAATATACATGTTAGTAAAGTACAGCAAAATACAGCAAAAACACATAGTATTCTTACCCACATTTTAGAAAATGACATCAAAACCAACTCCAGAAATGTACACACACTGACTGGTGCCCAAATGCATAATACTAGAATGTGTAACCTATATCCAGAACTGAAACCCCACAACCCTGACAAATATGTTTAAAGCTAAAACATAAAACAGCAGTAACTGGTTAGTCAACCAAAACGTTTGATTACATACAGTAGTTTTTTTTTTCAGCAGAAATGTATTTCTCGTATCATTGGATTCATCATCTGAATATGTTTTATTTCCTAAGATTTTTTTTTCATCATAGAAAAATGTTATTGAATTTTTTCCATATACACAGCACAGACATTTAACCTATAGCATAGCATCTCATGTGCAAGAGACCAGGTTATACATACATCCTCTAGAACTCAATGAATAACATAAAGTTTCCCACCATAGATTATCCAATACAGGTTTAGTGCTGACATGCTAAGCTACAAACTGTGACAATGTGAACTGAGTACTTAACTTTTCAACAGTCCTCCTTGTGGGAGGGTACATATTAGCATACTGGGAAGCTTCTGTAAAGATGAGTTAACAGCGACACAAAAGAATAGTAGAACAGTAGAAAAAACAGATGTTGGAAGGAGAGGATAGAGCTGATAAAAGGAAAAGAATATAGGGGCACCTCAGTATGCCAGCATCTGACCCATAGAGCAAAACCGCCTAGGGACATTTTGAAAAGTTTAGATCTTGCCACTCAGGTGAGGGTGGGGGGGGGTTACACGGTGCTGGAAGGGAAACTTTACACAGGGCGGAGTTTAGGTATGGTTCCCATTTCTGGTAATATAAAGCTAGCTGCCCTCAGTTAGTATACGTGAGCCTTTCGAATATGGCTAGTCTTGCCATAGCAGAATGCCAAAGGGGGATGGGGGGCAGTTCTTGTCTCCAGGACACTAGCAGAAGCCTTTTTGCTTGAAGGAGGGCTACCAGAAGCCAATTTAAATACGGCCTCGGCAAACAGCCCAGGGGGGAGGGGTCCCCCAACAAGAGCAGTGGGTTGGAGATGTCAATGGGAGTTCCCAGAACCCCAGAGCAGTCCATTGTTATGGTGGACCAAAAGGGGATTAGGGTCTGACATGTCCATAGCAGGTGCAGAATGTATGCTGGGTCCTGCCCGCATCTCCAACACTGTGGATGAGGCAGGATACCCCATGAGTGGAGGGCTGCAGGCATGCAATACCACCTAAGGAGGATCTTGAGTTGTATCTGCTGGCTCCTCACATCTTGGTATGCAGAATGTGCTAGATGTAGGCATCAAGACAATCTTTCAACAGAGGTGGATGTGTGAAGATCCTCACTCCATGCTGCCTGACACGGTTCAGTGTGATCCGGCATGCCTCCCGCCAAGTGTTATAAAATTGTCCTGCTAAGCCTTGGGAGGTGGTTCTATGATGAGGCAGTGATACCCGACTCTACTTTGGATCCACTCTAAGTGCCCCATTGAGGTTTTGAATTACGCTGCGAATCTATAGGTACCTCCAAAAGTCAGTGGGTGGTAGGGAGTATTGGACCTTCAATTGTTCAAAAGACATTAGCGTACTTGAGTTTTGCATATATAAGTCTTGAATAGTGCATACTCCCTTGCTGTCCCACGTCAGCCAATAAATCGGTTTATTATCCACTGTGAGGAGTGGATTGTGCCACAGAGCCAGATATCAAAAAGGCATAGATCTAGCGACCTTAGGGGTGTTAGAGGCTGTCATGATCTTGAACCATGCCTTCCTTGTCTCAGTCATAGCTGGAGTAATCTTGCTGGTATTGAGAGGGGCGGCAGTCAGGAGTAACCCCAAGGGAATTTTTTGCATCAGCTGGGATTCTAGCAGAACCCATTGAGGAGGTATGGAAGGAGAGGGGACAAACCATTTGGTAGCCTGCGCAGAGGTATATGCCCAATAGTAACCTTGCAGCCATGGGAGCCCCAGACCTCCCCTGGTCCAGTGTGCCTGAATCTTTCTGTGACTCCATTGAGGAGTTTTGTCTTCCCACAGGAAGAATGAAGTTATTTTATCCAGCTGGTGAAACACCTTACACGATAGGGCAATTGGGAGGTTACAGAGCAGGTACGCTACCCTGGGTAGTATCTGCATGCGGATTGCCACAACTTTGCCAGGGATAGACAGGTTGAGACGCCTCCAGCAATTTACCTCTACTGTAAGGGATGCTATTGAGGGCTGAAGTTCTCTTGCACCAGGTGACTCCACTTGGCCGGGATGGTGATACCAAGGTAAGAAAAACCCAGTGGGGCCCAGGCTAGTTTTAGGCCCTGCGACCATAACTTTGTGCAGGCTGCATTAAGGGGAATTACATTGGTTTTACTTTGGTTGATTTGCAACCCAGACAATTGCACAAACTCATTTAAGACCTCCAAAACTTTTGGGAGCCATTCCTTTGGATGGGTCAATGGTAAGAGCAGGTCATCTGCATAGGCGGTGGTCAGATATACATGTTGGCCAACCCTTATACCCTTGATCTCCTCTGTGACTTGCATTTTCCATATAAGCGGGCCCAGGGCCACTAAAAACAATACGGGGGACGGGGGCAACCCTGCCTGGTGCCTCTTTGCAAGGGAAAAGGGGGAGAGATGTCTTTATTAGTTAGGATCCTAGCTGAAGGGGCATTATATAACACTCTGACCCATTGTCTAAAGTAAGGGCCAAACCCATAATGCCATAGAATTTCATGAAGGTAAGGCCATTCGACAGAATCAAAAGCTTTAGAAAAATCCACAGCCATAGCTACCATGGGTTCTTTAGAATGCATAGCAATCCTTTTCAGGTCTAGAACCAACCTGATATTATCAGTTGCGGCCCTACCTTTAGTAAAGTCCACTTGGGATGAGTGGACAATAGAAGGCAATACCTCTACCAACCATGCAGTAAGCACCTTGGCTGTGATTTTGTTATCCACAGAGATAAGGGAGTTTGGCCAATAGTTAGCACAGTTAAAGAGATCATCATATTTTTTTGGGAGGAGAGTAATTAAAGCCTCTCGCATAGAAGGAGGAAAGATACCAGTCTCATGAGCTTCCTGTAGCACAGAGAGGAGATGGGTACTGATTTCTGCATTTAGAGTTTGATACAATTCTGCGATCATCCCATCTAACCCTGGGGATTTGCTTTTGGACAATTGGGACTTGGCTTTCAGCACCTCATCTTCTGTAAACAGTTGGTCTAGTGCAGCTTTGATGCCTTCAGGTAGTTGAGGGCACCAGCATCTACACAGAAATCTGCTAGTTGGTCATCTAGCTGTTTGGGCTCAAGGGTAGAGTGTGTCTGGTACAGCCTTCGATAGAATTGCTGCATACAGGCATTAATCTTTTGGGGTGTGGAGACCACCTGGCCACTCATGTCTTTAAGGGCATGGATCCTAGAGGCTCACTGTTGTTTCCTTAGCTGATATGCTAACAACTTCCTCCCCTTGTCACCTCCTTCCCAATGCATATGCTTAGACCTAAGGAGTGCCCACTCTGACCTTTGGTTGAGCATGGTATTAATATGGTATTTTAACCTAACTATGTCTCAGAGAAGAGTCGGGTCTGGCATTCCAGCCAAGGGGTTTCTGAACCTGGCTTCCAACAGAGCAAGCTCAGATTGTAACCTTTCCAGTTCTGCTTGCCTTGATTTATTTAGGTGCACTGAGTAGGCTATAATTTGCCCTTACAACACTGCTTTGAAAGCCTCCCAAACTGTGGCAGCAGAGGTATCTGCGGCGTGGTTAAGGGAGAAATAATCCCTAGTGGCTTTCTTGATCATGGAGCAAGAATTGGGGTCACGAAGGAGCAGGGGGTTACATCTCCATCTGGTGCCCGACCTTCCCTGTCTAGAGGGAGCGTAATGGCAGGAAACTGGTGAGTAGTCAGAGACTAGTATGTTATGAATCCTGGTGCAGGAGATATCGTTTGCAGCGGGGGAGTTGGCCAACCAAAAGTCAATCCAACTAGAAGTTGCATGGACTGAGGAAAAAAAGGAGTAGTCACGCCCTGACGGGTGGTCCCCATGCCACACGTCTGACAAGCCCCATTCCTCTATCACATCCTGTAGGGCCATCATTGATTTTGGGTGCATCTGGGAAGTCGGTTTAGATGTATCAAAGAAAGTGTCAAGGTGAGATTAAAATCCCCACCCAATATTACAGGGATCTGCAGGCAATCAACCGTTAAGGATTCCACTGCCTTGATAAGGTCCAGCAAGACATCTGGATGATCTGCATTTGGTCCATATAAATTAGCTACCACTGTGTGCCTCCCCTTGGTATGAGAAACGGGCTACAATCCAGTGACCTTGTTTGTCAGTAGCAATTTGCTCCTGTACCCATGGGCAAGACTTTTTAACCAGTATTGCCACCCCCCTGGATTTAGTCGATGCTGAGCTCGCCAATACAGTGCCAACCCATGCTTTTTTGAGCCACAGTACAGTTCTTGCAGTGAGATGGGTCTCCTGGACAAGTGCAATGTCTGCTTGCAAGGAGTGTAAGTGCCTGAGGACCATAGTTCATTGACGAGGTGATTTAAGCCCTTTACATTCCATGATATGAGGTTAATACTTACACTAGTGTTCTGCATCGTGCTCCCCAAGTGATATAACAAACCAGTACTCACCACCCTTGTCCAGTAGGGATAGAGAAGCAGCAGTAGATTTGCCAGAGACAGAGGGAAGAAATTTGGATGAAGACTATAAAGAAGTGGTCTGTGCACTAGTGAAGACAGCAGCAGAAGTCTGGTGTAGGGATAGAGACAAATATATTACAACTCTAAACTCGCCAGCCAAAGACTGATTAACAGGATAATATATTTAAACAGTTATCTTTAAACGAGATATGTAATTGAAACTCTACAACAGGAAAGGACTAACACACTATATTTCTAATAAAGCACTGAACTAAAGGTGACTAGGTGTATGTGCGAGATGCTAATCTCCGCACTGTCATGGAGAAACACTCAGCCGCACTAGCCAATCACCTGCAGGAAAAATGTGGAGAAAAGCCAACCAGTAACACGCATCTCCATCCCCAGCTATAGACGCATAGATGAGATATTCAGGAAAAGGGAGGGGCCCACAAAAAAAGGGGGGACAAGGGAGTTTACGTAAAAAGAAGAAGGGAGGGTGTTGCCACATAACATAGGCAAAGTTCTAGATCAGCATATCCCTCCTCCCAGGGTACCCATCTGGGAATAGCAGTGAGCAATCCGTGATTATATGGTACCTGACACTAGATGTTACAGGTGCCAGGCTCATTACGAGAGTTGGGTTAACAAACAGGGCCAGCAGGCAAGTTAATGGGGGGAGGGAGGGTGTGGAAAGCTCCAGCCTGTCTGCGAGGAAGATTTTTAACCAACAGCAACAGCATTCAGACCTTATCTAAACTCTCTGCAAAGGAATGAGCACCAGAGTTGCAGAAGGGCACTTTTTTCATATAACAAAGCTGCAGATAACAGTAATGGCTTAACATTATTCTCAAACTCAATAAAGGTAAAGCCAAAAAAAAAGAAGACTCAGTCATTAATAGTTCACTCCTCAGGTTGGTCCAGTGGGGAAGCGTCTGTGAACAACACCTCAGTATATGTCAACAATCCAGGTCTCTCATGAGGCCACTTGAAAGTGTCTGCAGGCTCTCAAGATCTGGATGCAGGTCAGCCCATGACAAGTTATCCACCGCTTCAATAAGCATTTCATCTGAAACCTCTCCCAGTAAGCTTGAACTGTGGTGCTCTTCTTTGGTCTGTTTGGCAGCCGGTGCTTCTTTTGGGCCTTTAGAGGGGGGGTCTTGGTCACTAAAGGAGTGCTGCTGAACTCTGGTTGGTTGATATATGCCTCGCTGAGGTAATACAGGACAGGAGGGGGTTGCAGACCCCAATCGAGCAGCCTTGCAGTGGACGGCTTCTTCTGTTGAGCTGCAGTGGGGTGGAGGGGACCTGGGGGAGGCATTTGAGAGTAGCACAGTCCGGTCTGAATTCTGGTCTTCCCAGAGAGCTTCCCTTAAAGATTTGTTCCGCTGGTCCCATGACCCAAGTCCTGGTGCCCAAAATCTCTTAGGAGCTGTAGTACTAATGGGTAGTCTTGGCCAATATTTATGGGCACAGTCCTCGATGTCCTGAGGCATCTCTGCAACAATATCTGTATCCTCCCAAGACACATGAAGGTAGGCCAGATTCCTGAACCCATACTGAAATCCTTGTTCTGCCAGCAGCTTTTTTATAGGTAGAAAGGCTTTTCTGCGAGTAGCCACCTCTGCTGAAAAGTCTCTAAAGAAAGATAACCGGGACCCCCGGCACAGTAGCTCTCCTTTTATCACTGTCTGCCATAAGAATCTTTTCTTTAGTTGAGTATATTAGTAAATAAGCTATGATGGGAGGGGGGGGTCCCTGGCGATATCTGTCACCACTAAGGATTTGGTGTGCCCTTTCCACTTTGACTGGGCCTGACCATCTTTCACCCAGTATGTTGGGAATTTCCTTATTAAGGAATCTCTCTGTGTTCTGGCTCTCGACTCCCTCAGGAAACCTGAGAATCCTGGTGTTATTATGTCTTCCTCTGTTTCCTTGGTCCTCTGCTCTCCTCCAAAGAATGGCCAGCTTTTCATTGTGATCTTGGAGTCTTCACCAGATTTTAGTGCAGTCCATTACTAGGTCATCTGCCCGCTGCTCCACAACATTCATTTTATCGCTAAGCACTTTCACTTCCATTACTGTGCCAGTTAAGGTTGTGGATATGGTGCCCACCCTTGTTAAGAGGGTTTCTAACATCGAGGTAATATGTCATAGTGAGGCACTGACGTCCACTTGCTGAGGGTTGCAGCCCCCAGGAGTGGGGCTGGGAGTTTGTATATTGGCTTGTAGTGAGGCCATTCTGAAGCAGCAGGAGGGTTTCAGTATTAGGATACAGCCCAAAGCGTAGGTCCAAGATGGTCCTTAGTATCGCTGGTTGTGCTAACACTGGTCGGCCACTGCCGGGTGCTTGATGATGAGATACTGCACCCACTGGAGTGCTGCTGCAAGGCCTAGTCAGGGCTAGAGTGAGTCGCACGGTAACCGGCACCACAGAGCTATTTACTGGAGAGCTAGCCATGCACAAAGCCCACGTTTAACAAACTTAAGGAGACAGGGCAACACGGGTATGTGTAGAGGAGATGGGGATCCCTGAAAAACTGCAGATTCTCATGGATTTTGTTAGCTGGGAATCGAGACGGCAGTTTAAGCAACCATCTTCCTCGGCATCCCAAGCCATGCCCCACTGTCTGCATCTTTTGTCATCAGGAAGTCAGCAGGGGGAAAGTGAGGGGCCAGTTCAGGATAATCCATGTTTTTTGCTGTCCTGCATGAACTAAACAGCAGACCATTGCTGTGATGCTGGGACAACAAAACTGCCTACAATAGATCATATCAAGTCACATTAAAAATTAATCAGTTAATAGTTGAATATATTGCCAAGGACCTTGAACCATTTTCTGTGGTGGAGGAATTGGTTTTAGAGTCCTTTTAAAATATTTTGCTCCACATTACAACATGCCAGGCCGTAAATATTTTGCAACTGTGGCTGTTTCCAAAATGTAAGAATGTATGCAAAGTAAAATAAAATTGGTTCTTCAAGACAGTGAATGTGGTTCTGTGCACCTGATCACAGTCATGTGGATGAGTTGTCAAACCACTGATTTTATGTGCATCACAGCACATTGGGTGTCACGTTTGTCTTCAAACACTACACAAGTAGCAATGTACAGGATGAAAGACAGAGAATGGCAACTCTTTGCATTAGCATGTTTGGTAAGCATCACATCACTGACAGTATTTTGGAAGAGTTGCATGACAAAACGTTTAAGTGGTTATAGCTCCTGTGACTCCAAACTGAATTTGTGGTTTCAAACAATGGCGCCAATATTGTTAGTGCATTGAAATGTGGTGATTTTACTCACATTCCTTGCTTTGCACACTCATTAAATCTGTTAGCATAGGCATTCCTTTCTAGTGACAACAGTGTAGTAACGCTAGTGGGAGATGCAAAGAAAATCTGTGGCCATTTTAGTCATGCTGTAAATCACGTGGTATCTTGGCTGACCTCCAGAAAAAAACACATCTTGCCAATATAGCAACTAAAACAAGATGTTCCTACAAAATGAAACTCAACATTTTACGTGTGAGAGACTTTTCACACAAAAGAAGGCAGCCCACGTACATACAGTGAAGCACAACATAGCAGATGGTGTTGTGCTGAATTCATTCCAGTGGGGCCTCATGGAGCATCTTACATTGCTCTTGGCTCCTTTTGAGGAAGCAACTCAACAGATTAACAAAGAAAATGCTACTCTTAGCCAGGTTATTCCTATTACAAATTTTTTGAACAAGCAACTCAGGAGGCTATGTAGAGGTTTTGACCAAAAAGGAGACAAATCTGGTATATCCCTTACAAACCAACTGATACAGCAATTCCAAAATTGCAGAAGACTTCACAATATCACAACAGACAAAGATGTTCTTCTTTCTACTCTTCTTGAATCTCGGTTTAAGTTGCGACAGCTGCCTTCTTCAGATCTCTGTGACTCTTATCTAGAATACAAAAACATGATGATTTCAGCAATTGCACTGGAAAGGGACTGGACTGTATTTGACAATACAAGTGAATCAAGTGATGTGGATGATTCATCTGATGATGCAACATCTATTGGTGGGGACATCAATAACTTCTACTTAGTACCATCATGTACTCCTTCATCTACATTGGGTAGTCCTGCACAAAACCCTCTATCACAGCCCTTGAAAAAGGCATGTCATCCTGAAAAGCACACAGATGACTCTCACACTTGTTGGTCTACACTCATGGAAACTGATGATTCAGACCTGTTTGTCATGGAGCTGCCTTTTTTTGTCTTTGTCTGAAATTGTGGATGCCTCTTTATGAGAACCACTCATTAATATTACTGATGACCCTTTTGAGTACTGACTGGAAAAGAAAAACATCTGGCCTGCACTATCTGCCTTTGCTATTAAGCTTCTTAGTTTCCCTCTCAATAGTGTTTACTGTGGGTGTATATTTAGCACAGCTTGAAATGTTGTCTCTGATGGCTGCACAAGGCTTTCTCTTGAAAATGTATAGTGCCTTACCTTCCTAAAAGTCAGTCCCAACAAATTCTCTTACCAGTTCAGTGAACAGTGACAGTAACATAAAAGAGATGATGATGAACAGGTGCAACAGTTGTCTCCTAATAAGGGTGCATCCTTGGTGGTGTTTGAAGATGATGGTGATGATCTTATTTAATTTAATGATTTATTTCTTTGAATTCAGAGGACTAAGGTCAGCAACCATAACAGAAAGATCAAGTAAAAAAAATTCCTTCTTGTGTAGTCATGGTGTATATTACATTATATGTATTGCTGTATGTGTTCTTCAAATTGAGAACCTAGGTGGAGTGTACTATGTGGATCCCAGCTGGCTTGATGATGGGGGGGCAGTGACAAAGCTAGGGACTGGCATGTGGGCTTCATGGCAGGAGTAGGTGGCGGTTGGGGCAAACCAGCTCTATAAAAAAATGCAATGCTGGAGGGGCAAGATCAACCAGATTAAAAAAAAAAGTAAGTAAGATAACACAAGTAATAAAACATAATTGACCAGTCAGGCAGGAGTGTGTGGGATGATTTGGGGCCCATGATGCTTGCTATAATATCAAGTAGTAAAGCAAAATAATTAAAATAAAAAAAAAATAACATCTCATGTCAAAAGGCCAGGAAGGATGGCCAGGGCCCTTTTACATATCCTGCTCATGCTGTCTGTCTCCCACCAAAAAGCATGCCAGAGTCAGTGAAGGTTTGTCTTCACTCTTCTGTTGTCTTTCTGCTGTTGAATTCATTGGTCTCTCTCTCTCTCTCTCTCTTTCTGACTAACGTTTGACACACTGCCCCCTTTCACTGCAAAACCTCAAATGACCTGCATACACTGGGCTGGATTCACAAATATTTTTGGAACTAACTTCCACACCACAACTCCAGCTGTGGACCTATATATCTGCAGCTGTGGAGACTGCTGTTCACATCTGCAACAGCTGCAGAAGATGTTATGCCTGGTCCCACCAGCCATAGCATTCTTCTGCAGCTACAGGGATTTCTATGGCAGCACCACCTGCAAGCTGCCATAAATCATGGAGCCAGTCATAATCCAGCTCCACTTTTGAGAAAACCATGGCTAAAGGAGAAACTGTAGTTCTGCAAGGGGCAACCCACTAGCACCAAGTTTTCCCTGCAGTCATGGTATTTTCAAGAGCTTTGTGAATCCAGACCACTGTTTCCTACAAATGTCATGTGGTGGCTGACACGTAGGATTGGCAAGAACAATAATCAATTTATTTTATTGCCGTTTTGCTGCTTGTTGACCTTGGAAAATGACATGAAAATACAGACACAACATTTTTTTAGAAAAAGTGCTTAGTTTATTTCTTTTATCAGAGGGATCTAAAAGAATAATACTGATGCATTTATCATACTCATATAGACTAAAATAGGTCTACAGTTCATCAGAGTAAATCAGAGAAAATCAGAACCTTTTGGAAAAAAATCAGAGTTGGAATCAAAACTGGGTCACAGCTGACCTGCCCATCCCTACTAAAAAAAAAGGGATTTAGGAGTGCTAACTAGTGTTATAAAATGGCCAAAATTGATTCTGTCTCCTGATTGGATGAGACACTCTTTAGGTAAGCATCTATCAGACACCAATACCCACCTAAAATGAGTGCCAGCCCAAGGCGCCCAATCATAAAAACAAACAACAAAATGTTTCAGCCACAAATCAATTTTCATCTGATAACTAGTAAAGGTCTCAAAAAAATGTTAAGAGACCTACAAGACAATAAATTTTAAGAACCGCCACCCAAAAAAAAAAAATGTGGGGCACCGCAACACCTCACAGCCCAAAAGACAGCCAGGAAGCAGAGAAAGCCAGCAACGTTATGGAACCAGGACAAGCACCAGGAACAAAACTGGACACTCACCAGAATGACAAAAGAAGTAGCGCCACAGAAGAGAAGTCCCAAGTTAGTAAAACACTTTCGATATTCAGATCCTGATCTTGAGCAGGTTCATAGTCCCATCAGGTGCCCGCTAGGTATCCTGCTACAACCCAAAAGGCAGAGAGAGAGAGAGAGAGAGAACCTGAAGGGTGGTGAGAGAGAGAGAGAGAGAGAGATTTAAAAAAAAAGAATGCCAGATTATTTCAACATGAATTGGAAACTACTGGAGCAGAACACACTATTGTCCACAAAAGAAAGTGATTTTACCACATCAAATGTTTAAATATATTTTTTCCCCCGGGACTATTTTTTGTCCTACAATTTAAATTGCTAAATAAAAAATAATCTATTTGTCTGCATACTTTAAAATTTGTTTCAGGCTATTCTTTCTGCTTCAATGCTATTTTCTAAGTGCAATAATACCCTCCAGGGTGGACAGTATGGGCTATACTCACCCTTCCAGGGGCTATAAGGCCCTCTACCTGTGGCATCAGGCCTCATTATGCCCCTGGTTGAGTGGGTATAGCCCAATACTGCTCACCCTGTAGGGTATTATTGCTTGCATAACATGAAGTCAGCTTCCCCATGCAGTATGGCACATGGGAAAGCAAAAAGGATGCTGTGGTGTATTAGCTGGGGATTTACTAGTCAAAGAAAAGACATGATAATGCCATTCTGCAGGTCACTGGTGATGCCACACCTTCAGTACTGGAGTTCACATTGAGAAAGGAACAGGGACAGGTTTGAGACAATACAGTGGAGAGCAAGCAAGAAAATACAGGGGCAGCAGAATGAGACTTATGAGGGCAGGTTATAGAACCTCAATATATGCTCCCAGGTGGTAGGGGCAGATGGGGGATGGACATGACAGAGACATACAAAATACCTGCAGGGGTACAGCAAGGGGGAATTATATAGAACTGTTCAGACTGAATGACAGCTCATCCAACAAGGAGAACAATTTAAAGCTAGTGGGGCCAGCTATTCAGAAAAGATGTTAGGAAGTATTTTTGATTACAGAGAGTAGTGAATAAATGGCATAGCCTTCCTAACACTTAAGTCAATGCAAAAAAAAAATAAAAAAATAAATAACTGGGGCTAAAAACAGCTGGAATGGCTATAAAAGAATTTTTAACCAGGAGAGGGTGAGGAGGATGGGGGGAGGGATGAATACAGAGAGGAACACCTTAGTGTAGCTCTAAATAGGCGCCCACAGCAGACTGGTTGGACTCTTAAAGATGTTCTCTGGTGTTTCAAATTTCCATTTTTCTGATGCACTCAGAAACATTTTTAAGGCTGTTTACTGACACAAATACATTCTTGAATGTATGGAAAGCATTATTAGAATAATGATTTATACCATTATTTCATGTCTAGCTAAGAATA
The DNA here is from genome assembly GCA_016271365.2 of Neoceratodus forsteri. Classification (NCBI taxonomy): domain Eukaryota; kingdom Metazoa; phylum Chordata; order Ceratodontiformes; family Ceratodontidae; genus Neoceratodus; species Neoceratodus forsteri. The sequence continues at coordinate 1,322,146,523 of CM028130.1, forward strand.
CATACAGGATGGCAGACAGGAAAATGACTCCTACAGTTGCAGCCATTGCCATCACTGAAGGCACTGTATGTACATGTCTGTTTGTCATTGATTATTCTGTTTCTTTTATATTGACATCCTTATCATTCTGCATGCATATTTGAACTGTTTGAATAGCTTTCATGCATGTTTTATTGTTTATTGGGATTTTTCAGTTATGTTTATCCTGATCCGACTATGACAGGGTAAGACCCTGTCCCATTTGCTATGCAAAGAACGTTAAAAGCAAGGATCTATTCTGTCCTCTCCTATTTTATCGCTTGTCTATCTCTTGCCTGTCTGAATGCACAATCTAACTTTCCTTGTGGAACCTCAGAATTGGCCACTTCATTGGTCCCACAATTTCCCATTATCTCCCTTCCTTTACTTGCTAGCTCTGTTCTTTCTTTCTTCCCTTCCTTCTCTGTGGGTAAAACCTATATGTTAATCTATATGTGAAACTGGGATCCCTTGGTTTGCAAATGTGTGTAGTTACATTGTTGAAAAGAATTGAATTAAGCTACTTGGGATTTGTTAGAAAACATAGCAAGCTGAAACACAGGGGGGTGACCTTGAGAAATATTTTGACCTTCCACAAGCTTGTTTGCACAGTTGTCAGCAGGAAAATCAACTCTGGCCAGAATGCCTTATTTGACTGCACCTGTTGAGAAGACTGGACACACTGGTCATAAGAAGAAAAAAAATTGAAAAAGTTTGGGGACATTGTGTGAAAAAATGAAATATAGCTTAATGAGAACAGGATGCAGAATTTAATTGCCAGGTGAAAACATCATATTAAAAGAGAGCAATATTTGTTTAGAGAGTTGGCGAGAAAGAGACTGAGATTTAGACTTAAAGATACCCTCAGATGAAGGATTTTGTTCTGTTTTAACTGCCTGTAAAAGAGTTATCCTGCACATGTTTTTACTTTATTGTGATTGATACTAATAAAACACTACTTGTGAATTTTATGACTTTTCCTGGTTTGCCTATACTTCCTGATATGTACCTTGATAACAGTTGGTGTTAGTAGTAGAATTTACATTGTGCATACTCTAAGCCAGGAGTTTTGTACTTTGGTACTACACCTGGTACCAGGAAAGCATGGAAGAAAGCTATGGATACTGAAACATTAAGCCATAATTGATTACCAGAAGAATGGTAGCCAAACTAGATGCAGAAACAAAATCCAAACTGAGACTGTTCAGTCAGAACCTGTGATGGAAGAAGAACAACAGGCAGGAACAGAACCTGAAAGCATGTTTGCCTTCTTCAAATGGTGGCCTATGCAATAAGGAGAGACAGAGAAGCAGCGAGCAGAAGAGAAGCAGCAACAACAGCAGCAGAGAAAAGAAGAGATTCAGTGACAGGAGCAGTGGAGAAAAGATGAAATACAGTGATTGGCTAGATGCCTTGCAAGTTATCAAAGCTGGAGGATCTGCTACAGATCCAGCAGATAAACAAAACACAAACTACTTAAAAGGCATTCATCTTACAAAGTTGTGTCCCTCAGATTATATCAAAGCATACTTGACAACATTTGAAAGGGTTAATGGAGGATGCCAATGGCTAAAACAGCAAAGGCAATCAGGCTGGTACCTTTTCTGACAGGTAAAGCCCAACTTGCCTATAGCAATATCGATACTGCACAGTTAGAAAACTATGACCTAGTGAAAAGAAAGATCCTTAAAAGATACTGTATGACATCTCAGGAGAGATCTACAGACAGATTCTGGTCCCTGAAGTACCACTCAGTTGATAATCCTTTAGAAGTCTTCACCCAACTCAAAGAACTCCTCATTAAATGGCCCCAGTCAAGCAATTCATCAACATCCTATTACAGGTGTGCAGCACTGGGTAAATTGGCACTGCCTAGAAAGTGGGGAAAAGGCTGTTTTTTTTAGCTGAGGACTATCAGAATGCCAGACAGATGCCACAGCAGTGAAGCAATAGCTAAGGTATGGTAAGACCCTATTTTCCCAAATTAAGTCTTGTTCAGAAAAGAACTCTGAATGAGGTAACAAATCTGCACCCAAAGACTTTATTTGTTATAACTTTAATAAGCCAGGCCATATTGCAAGAAACTGCCATAAAATAAGGAGGGTAACACAGGAGTGAATTTAGCATTAGTAAACTGAGGCAAGTGTTTAACTGACGTCAAAGTTGGAGGTAAGACGGTGAATGGATTTATAGGTTTGGGAAGCAGACAGACTCTGGTGCAGGCTGAAGTTCTCAGAAAAGACTGCGCAAAAGGACCAGGTACTGGGGTCATATGCATCCACAGGACATTTGATACTAGCCCATCACCCAAGTGATTAATGGGGTGTCACACCAAATGAAAGTGGGGGTAGTTCCTAAGTTACATGTATCTGTGATTATTGGAAATAACATTATATAATGTATGGGGAGCCCTTATTATGTATGGCATGCTGCTGTCTAACAATCTTGTAGTCTCACCAATCTGATGTCAATGCTATAAACCTTGCTTTTATTTATTTATTTATTTATTTCGTTTTTGTTGACCAGGTAAGTGCACTAGACAAATCTTGCCTATTTTCAGGCACGACCCGGGGGAGGTGGATACAGATGAATGCCAACTGACTTTGAACCAGATTAAGCTGTTGGTGGTATTTATAGTGAATAAGGGAAATTTGGCCAGGACTCCGGGGAAATTCCCCTACTCTTTTCGATAAGTGCCATGGGATCTTTAACATCCACCTGAACTACCACCAATCCAGGCAGATGGGACCTCGGTTTAACGTCTCATCGAAGACGGCACCTCAGAAGTGCAGCACCCCTCTCATGCTGCACTACAGTGTCAGTACTGGGATATTAACCCAAGTGCCAGATGTGGGAACTGAACCCACAGCCCTCTGATCTCCCGGCCTCAGAGGCGAGTGTGCTACCTACTGAGCCACTGACACTGCCTTCGTCAGATCAGTGAGATCACAGGATCAAATCCAGTCAGGTGCATTGAATTCTAGCACCCGAGTGTTGGTCGTGCTACCACGATCAGTTTAAACTGTTCAACTGAAACCCACAAGCAACAAGTAAGGGCCTTTCCTGTTCTGTCCTGAAAGTATTACTGTTGTGACCCCGTACACTATAAAAGACAATGGCTGGGGTTATGAAGTTTACCTCATTGAAAATCCCTCTCGCGATTGCCATGCTGATGGTAAACCTATCGAGCTTCGGTCTTGAGGTTTACAAGGTTGGCCTGGCAACCCCTCAAGGGGTTTACAATGTGGTAAACTTCATAACCCCAGCCATTATCCTCTATATGATTTGCAAAGTTAATTAAAGAGGGAGAAAATTCTGTTGTGCCAGCAGCTGTGATGACAAGAGCACAGGTAAAGGAAATCTCAAATATTGGGGACTATTCTTTTTGGTGATTTTGACTCAGACTTGTTTCAGCCCAGCTCCAAGTTCTCAATGTCTAGGAAAGAAAGAAGACACCTGAAAAAACAATAGCAACAAAAGACAGATGGACATAAGGGGTTGATATATGGAATGCTGAAACTAACTGATCACTGATTGTGATTTTGTTTCTCAGCACACTGACAATGTTCTCTCCATGGTTATTTTAAGCAGCTGGGAGGGGGTGAAACAAAAACAGGGTGAACCAGTGTTTAAAACATGTATTGGCTACTGTACAGAGTTTGGGTTAATCCTCAGACACAGGAACAGATAAAACAATTGGTCATACCAGGATGCATCTGTCCAGGGGGGGGATCCAGGATCCTAGGTGACAGGTTTAAATGCTTCATTGGCAAGCATTTAAACTAGCCAATGGGGGAGGCACTGAAAAGGAGCAGGGAAATCCCAGCCTCCCCCCACAAAGTGCAGTAGTTAGAGTGGTAAACTCCAAGGCAGAGAAGTCAGTAGGGAGCAGGACAGGGATAAATGCAGAAAAAGGTGTTAAGGACAGGGATGGGGCTAAAAGGAGTAAGGCCATAAAAAATAAATGGAAGGTGATGAGTACCAATGCCCATAGTCTGTGCAACAAGCTCCCTGAACTAGTGGCCTTAATGGAAGAGGGATGCCTGGATATTGTGGCAGTCACTGAAACATGGTACACAGAGAACCATGAGTGGGAAGTCAACATACCAGGATACACAGTCTACAGGAGGGACAGGGTGGGTAAAAGAGGATGAGGGGTGGCTCTCTATATAAGGAAAGGGATTAAAGCAACAGAACTAAAGAGTAAACAGGAAGTTGATGAGTCACTATGGGTCACCCTGGAGATAGGAAATGGCACCACAATCCGCATGGGGGTTGTGTACAGACCCCCATCTCAGGGGGAGGAAATGGACAAGGAAATGATAGAAGGCATCCTTAAAATGGCAGAAAAAGGGGTGATATTGTTGATGGAGGACCTGAATATGCCAGATGTTAACTGGAGTACCTTTGCTGCAGGCACATCCAAGAGCAGGGTCATTCTTGATGCCCTACAGGGGCATGCCTCAGACAGCTAGTGTTGGAACCCACTCAGGAGGGAGCAGTCTTAGACCTGGCACTCTCAAATGGGGAAGGAGAAAGGATCTCAGATTTAGAAGTGGGTAGCCATCTGGGAACAAGTGACCACCAAACAGTGTGGTTCACAATAAACACAGCCATAGAGTCATGCCATACAAAAACAAGAGTATTGGACTTTAGGAAGGCTGACTTTGGGAAAATGAGAGAGTGCCTTAGAAAAGCACTAGCAAATGGACAAGAAGGAGGGGTGGAGGAACAATGGGGAATAATCAAAACAGCCATCGCAGAGGCAACAAGCCTTTGTGTGAAGCAAATCAATAAAACAAAATGAAGGAAAAAACACTATGGTTCTCAAAAGAGGTGGCAGGATGGTTAAGGAGAAAAGGATAGCATTCAGGAAATAAAAGGAAACACAGAAGGAGCAGGACAAAGAACTTTTTCAGTTAAAGTAGACGGAGGCAGGGAAGGTAGTCAGAATAGCAAAGGTGCCAACTGAGGAAAAGATAGCCAACTCTGTTAAGAAGGGGGATAAAACTTTTTATAGGTACATTAGGGAGTGAAGAAAGACCAAGGGAGGGATACAGAGACTTAATAAAGGGGAAGGAATGTGTGCAGAGGGTGACAGTGAAAAAGCAGGGATACTGAATGAATATTTCTGCTCAGTATTCACAACAGATGAGGATGGGGGATGCCAAAACCAAACAAGGGAGAAACTCTGAATAGGGCGGTTGATACCAGTCCATTCACAGAAGAAAGGGTTTTGAAAGAACTCTTGAAACTGAGGGTGGACAAAGCAATGGGGCCTGATGGGATTCACCCAAGAATACTAAAAGAACTAAGGGAAGAACTAGTAACACCACTGACTACTCTCTTTAACAAATCATGGGAGGATGGAGTGGTACCTGAGGACTGGAGGAAGGCAAATGTGATTCCACTTCACATAAGTGGGAGCAGGGCACAGGCTGGAAACTACAGACCAGTTAGTTTGACTTCAGTGGTAGGGAAAATGATGGAATCACTTCTGAAGGAAAGAATTGTTGAGTACCTAGAGGCCAGTGGGGCACAGGACCCAAGGCAGCGTGGTTTCACAGCAGGAAGGTCATGTCAGATGAACTTAATAGATTTCTTTGACTGGGTGACCAAAGTAGTAGACCAGGGAGGGGCTGTGGATATGGCCTACCTAGATTTTAGCAGGGCGTTCGACACAGTCTCACACAAAATGTTAACATATAAGTTAGCCAGCCTTGGAGTGGGTCTCAAGGTGGTAGCCTGGATAAAAAACTGGCTGGACAACAGGACGCAAAAGGTAATAGTAAATGAAGTCCACAGTGAAGAAAGGAGGGTAACTAGCGGGGTACCGCAGGGTTCGGTACTGGGACCGGTCCTCTTTAATATCTTTATAAGTGACATTGGAGAGCACCTGGAAGGAAAGATATGCCTCTTTGCAGATGACACAAATATCTGCAACAGGGTTGATACACAAGGTGGGGTGGAAAGAATGAAAAGGGATTTGGCAATGTTGGAAGAACGGTGAAATACGTGTCAGCTCAGATTCAATGCAAAGAAGTGCAAGGTAAAGCATCTGGGAAATAAAAACCCAGAGGAAGAGTACGCAGTGGGGGGTGAGTTAATAACAACAACAAAAATCGAAAGAGACCTAGGAGTAATCATATCAGATGATCTAAAGGTGGGCAAGCAATGTGAGAAGGCAGTAAGGAGGGCTGGGGGGGGGACTGGGATGCATAGGAGAGGCATCAACAGTAGAAAACAGGAAGTTGTTATCCCTTTCTACAGACAGTTAGTGAGACCCCATCTGGAGTACTGCTTGCAATTCGGGAGACCCCATCTCCGCAAAGACATTGACAGAGTGGAGGCTGTTCAGAGGAGGGCAACCAAAATGGTGCAAGGTCTGCACCAGAAGACATACGAGGAGAGACTAAAGCAGCTTAATATGTATACCCTTGAGGAAAGGAGGGAGAGGGGGGACATGATAGAAACTTTCAAGTATCTCAAGGGAATTTACGAGGTACAAGAGGGTAGTATCTTTCAGAAGAAGAGATGTGCAAGAACAAGAGGGCACAATTTGAAGATAGAGGGTGGACGGCTCACAGGTAATGTTAGAAAGTATTTTTTCACAGAGAGAGTTGTGGATGCATGGAACAGCCTTCCTGAGGAGGTTGTGGAGTCAGGAACAGTGGGAGAATTCAAGAATGCATGGGACAGGCATAAGGCAATTCTAGTGGGGGGCAGGAGGAAATAAGCTGTTGATTAACTAGAATCTGCAGCTTACCCATCTGGTAGGGAAATGGGCAGACTGGGTGGGCCAAGCGGTCCTTATCTGCCATCAAATTCTATGTTTCTATGTTTCTATACCAAAGAAGCATAGAACTGTGTTGTTAACAGATAGCACATGATAGTCATATGGCTGGTTACTCAGAGAGGGACCACACCACCCTTGCCAGACTGCTGCACAGATTTTACTGGCCAGGGATTCATGAGGATATTGCTACCTATTGTGGTTCTTGTGCTGAATGTCAGAAAGTAGCCCCAGTAACTAAAAAAGACAAAGTGCCCCTATCATTGATAGATGTGCCTTTTGAGAGAATTGCAATGAATATGGTTCACCCCTTAGACAAAAGTAAAAAGGGTAATCAATTAATTTTGGTAGTATGTGATTATGCTACTCAATACCTAGAGCCAGTTCCAGTGCATACTGCCACTGCCCCAAAAGCGGCAGCAGAGCTCACCAAAATTTTCAGTAGGGTGGGCATACCTAAACAGATTATTATTGATAAGGGTACTAATTTTGGTGCTATATAACTGAAGGAGCTGTACTGACTACTAAGTATCACCCCCCATAAGAACATTTCCTTATGACCTTCAAACAGACTGTCTTGTTGAGTGTTTGAATCAAACCCTTAAACACATGTTAAAAAGGTTTGTAAAAGGTAAAGAGAAAGACTGGGACCAATATCTACCTCACCTGCTTTTTCCTTACAGAGAAGTGCCACAAGTCTCAACAGGTTTTTCACCCTTTGAAATGCTATATGGTAGACAACCTAAAGGGCTAGTAAATGTAATAAAAGAAACAAATAAATCTATTGCATCTTATATGTGCACATTGAGAAAGAAACTGGCAAAATATGTTGAAATTGCCCACAGTAACCAAGAAGAGGCCCAACAACAGCAGAATGTGTATTATGACCATGTGGTAAAAGAAAGGTTTTGAGCCAGGTGAAAAGATCTTGTTATGGTTACCCACTGCAGAAAACAAACTGCTAATAAAGTGGCAAGGGCCTTAAAAGTGGTTAGACGTACTGGTACAGTTAACTATGATATCGAGACCCCTGATAAAACCCCTGATAAGAAAAAACCCTACCAAAATATATCATGCTAACCTCCTGAAGAAATGTTTTGAAAAAACACCAAAGGTTGCTTTGTTAGTCTCACCAGAAAATGCAAAAGAAGTTATTGATATAGATTATGAGAGACTGGAACAAACAGTAACTGCTGATTCTGTGACGGTGAATGTTTCCTGACCCACAGAAATTACCTGCTGCTTGTTACTGCTGCAGTGTGAAAATTGTATTTGTATTGTTCTACTTATCTATTTATTGTATTATTTGTAACTAATCCCTGGTCACACTTGAAAAAGTGACTGTAATGATCTCAGTGGGCTCACCCTGTTACCAAAATTTAAATTAATAAAATTCATAACTCGGTAAACACATTTCAAAGTACTTTTACCATAGTGCCAGGCTGAGCAAATAGGGACAAGCACATAATAGTGACAGAGAATGCTCGTCCTAGCAGACAAAAAATATGCAAATTACCAGAGCAGTTAAGAGCAGACGTGGTAAAGGAAGTACAAAAAATGAGTTGGGTATCATAGAAGAATCAAGAAGTTATCACCAGTGTTGATTGTAAATAAAAAAATGGGAGTGTAAAATCTGTCTTGATTTTAGGAAACTTAATCAAGTATCCATATTTGACAACTATCCTATGCCTAGGATAAATTATTTGGTGGACATACTGGGAAGAAAGAAGTACATTAGTACCCTTGGTCTCATCAAGGTTTACTGGCAAATTCCCTTGGCTAAAGAATCCAGAGACACAGATGCATTTTCCATTCCAGTTGGGTTCTATCAGTTCTCCACAATGCTATTTGGGTAACATGGTGTACCTGCTACATTCTGGTAGTATATGGATGCAATTCTAGTCCCTCACACTGGTTATTGTAATTCTTACCTGAATGATGTTGTGGTGTACAGTTCAGACTGGAAAAGCCACCTGAACACCTATGTGCAGGTATCCAATTTATCAAAAATGCAGGTCTGACAATTAATCCTACAAAGTGCACAATAAGATGCAGGAAACCAGATATGTGAGTTATATTTTGTGAAATGAAGAAGTCAAGCCAGAGATTTCCAACATAGAAACTGTAGTTAACAGTCCTGTCCCTAAAACAAAGAAACATGTCAGGTAATTTTTAGAGCTGACTTGTTACTATTGGAGATTTTATTTATTTATTTGAATTTTGGTAACCGGGTGTGCCCACTGAGACATTGCAGTCCCTTTTTCAGGGTCGACCTGGAAGAGCAGTACATTGAAAGTGCCGTACATTAACATAGCAAAAGTAGTTACAATTGTGTTTGTTTACAATATTCAAAGATACACAGGATTGTAATACAGACAGATATACCCACAAAATTAGATAGTTACATACAGATAGACTACACAGTAATGTGATAAGTACATCACACAAGGGCATCTAATATATCATTTCACCGATTAGCTAATGACAGCAGATGCAAATGGACTAAGTAATGGCAGTTAACTTACAACTTACAAGTGAGGCTCAGAGAGCAAGGAAAGATACCGTATTAGGGATAAACTTAGAGAGCATGGAACAGGACAGGATGGAAGGAGTTAGGGAGTTTCAGTCAGACATTGCCGAGTAGGTGAATGATTTATGGGCCACAGCTAACCATGGTTTGGGCATTATGAGAAGGGGGAAGGAGGCAGATCTTAGGGTTTGTGGAGGTTGTCTTAGTCGAATATACTCACTAAGGCAAGGAGGCGTATATCTGTGGACCAGTTTGTGCACAAAACTCAGGGCAGCAAACCGTATTTTAGATTCATATGGTAGCCAGCCCAGGGAAGAGAGGATGTCACAGTGGTGATAATGGGCACTGACTCCCCCCCCGGGGCAAACCTACCCACTCTATGGTAACATGTTTGAGGCAAGATAAGATAGTAGTGTTGCTTGTGAGCACACACAGCAAGCCCATTGGTTGACAGTGTCAACCAATGGGCTTGCAGTATATACTGTAGCTGTCATTGACAAATTCAGTTCAGTTAGCGGGCAGCCATGGAGGTGTGTGGAGGGCTGTGCTTCTTGCTGACTGGTGGGCTATATCAGGGTGGGGGGAGCGGGTTGTGATGTGATACTGGAGTGGGTGGGAGGTGGGGAACCACTACACTATGGAAACAGGGATTTATCTGATTTTTATTTTAACAGATTGGGGACTGGGGCGGGACCACTACACTATGGAAAGGGGAAATTGTTTTTATTTTCTTTTTAACAGTATCGGGGACCAGGGAGGGAAGAGGGACCACTGCACTATGAAAATGGGGGAAATTGTTTTATTTTCATTTTAATGGGACTGGAGAACGGGAGGGGGGAGGTACCACTACACACGGAAATGGAAATTGTTTTTATTTTTATTTTAATGGAATTGGGGACCAGGGAGGGTCCACTGTACTACCAACATGGGATTTTTTTTTATTATTATGGGGATTGGGGATGTGGCAGGGGATTCTTCATATGGGGAGGGTCGGACCACTAGTCACCAGGAATTAAGATATGACAGGAGAGGGAAAACAGTTTATTTTTACATTTTTAAATAGATTGCACTCACAAAATATTCTGTGAAATGTGCAAATTTTGTGAAATATTTTGCACAGCGAAATTTCTAATTTTGCCAGAATTTCACTGATGAAATGTAATTTTGCTGCATCACAACTGATTTTACCTTGCGTGAACAGTTGGTGACCACCCAGTCAAGCACAATGTGTTTTCCAGACTTAGCATTAATACGTGTGGGGTCAAGGATAAGCTGGACCAGGTTGCAAACTGCAAGAGAGGCACGCACCATGTCAGCATTGGAGTTCAGCCAATCACTATTAAAGTCACGACAAAGTACAAGGTCATGATGAAGGAGACTGGCAAGGGAGGTAATGAAGAGGGGAAACAGATAGAGGCCTCTTTATGGGGCAGGTAGACACATCACAGAATTAGTGTTTTGACATTACCAAGAGTTAGGGAGAGGAATAGAGATTCCACAACAGGGGGCCCAGTATCAGGTGCAGGGAGTTTGGTGGCATCTAAGTCAGACTGATCACACATAAGAACACCACCACCCCATTTGCCCAACCTGTCCTTCCTGAAACAGTTGTAGCCAAGTATAGCCACCTCATGTTGCTTGACAGTAGGCTTAAGCCAAGACTCTGAGATGCCTAGAATGTCCAGAGCCTTCTGAGTGACCCCGGCTTCTATTTTGGGCATTTTAGGGTGAAGACTTTGAGCCTTTAAAAGTGCGAGTGTCAGTCTTTTAGGAGACAGCTGTGTACCATTTGAGAGTGTGGCAATAGACAGGTGCATGAAGGTCCCAGGTTGAGCTCAATATCACCCGCACAAATTAAGAGGATGAAGAGGGATATGAAAATCCAGAACAAAGTATGGAGATGTTTCATACTGAGTACGGTTAAGGGGGTAGATATATTCAGCCATTTATGGAGCCAGAGCCCAAGGTATGCAGTGCCAGGTCTTGGGAGGCATGGAATAAGGAGGTATCCAGCATAATGTGACATGGCGCAGGTTATATACTGCTCTGAGAAGAGTGTTTAAGAGATCGTACAATGAAATGCTCTGCACCGCAGAGAATTATGAAGCAGAATAGTGTAACCATCCAGCCTAAGTTACCCATAATTGGAGGCTGTATATGAGGGTTAAATAGATGTAGCAGTGGGGTGCAGGGACTTGAATAAAGACAAAGGGCAAGTAATATGTAGAGGGGTGGAAGACAGAGATCAAACTGGAGCAAGAATAAGGATGTAGAGGGGAAGAAGGCAGTGATCAGATAGGAGCAGATAAAATGTTCAAGTTAGAGCAGATAATAATATGGGCTGTATGTTGTCAAGAGAAAACTGCAGCAAGATTATGTATATTTTTATTTTCCTACTATCACGAGGAAGCTGATCTGGCAGTCAGGTTAATGTAACTGGCAAAGGAGACCCTCTAGTGGCAGAAGGATAAAATGAGCCAGTGGCAAAATGGGCAGATAGTACTTTTCTCTGATTAATGTTCTGAGTCTATTAAAGGAAATACTTACATAGGGCAGGCAGGGAGACACCACATAGTGGCATTGGGAATACACTCAGTAAAACACTAAGCAGCCTTCCCCCAAACAAATTCAGGTGTATGCAGTAAAACAAAACCGAGGCTGTGCTGGACTCAAATTAAATTAGCCCCAAGCCCGAACTGTATTGGCTGTAAATTAATTTAGCTGTACTGACCACACATAGAATATATAACCTAAACTGTACTGGCAGATTAACTTAAAATCTTTTTAGTTCATTGTAGGATAAAAGGGCAGTGAAGGAGACAGAGTGCCCACAGAGTTGGGAGTACAGGGTGAATCGGAAAGGCACAGTGGAAAAGGCACCAAGTTTAAAAAGTGCAAACAAAGGTAAGGCAGCACAGTTCCTAGAGTCCGTACCTTCAGTAGCTTTTGGCAGGCAGGGCAGCAGCTCCATATTGGGGAGAATGAGCGATGGGAGGGAGGGCTTCTGAGGAGAGAGCAGAGGGTAAAATTAAGTAGGAAGAAGACTGTGGGAAGAGACTTAGAACAAAGGCAACAGGTCTAGTTGCAATGGGCAGTGCTGAAGTGAATTCAGAATGGGGGAGTCAGAGAAGCTTGTTACAGAGTCAAGAGAGAAGGAAAAAAGGGCAAGCATTTGAGTAGATTACAGAAGCAGTTGGTTTCAAACACTGATGCAGTTCCAATTTCCCCAGTTAGTCAGGTACACTGAATAAAACACTGAGCAGATTACAGAAGCAGTAGATTACAAACACAGTTGCAATTCAAAATTCCTCCAAAAAAATCATGTACACTGAGTAAAACACTGAGCAACCTTTCTCCCAAGCAAATGCAGGTGCATGCAGTAAAACAAAGTTGAGGCGGTGCTGGCCGCAAATTAAATTATCCCCAAGCCTGAACAGTACTGGCCATAAATTAATTTAGCTGTACTGGCCACAAATAGACATAAAATATATAACCTAAGCTGTACTGGCCACAGATTAACTAAAAAACCTTTTTAAATCTTTGTAGGATAAAAGGAGAGCAAAGGAGACAGACTGCCAACAGAGACGTGATTACAGGGCAAATCTGAAAGGCACAGTGGAAAAGGCGGCAAGTTTGAAAAGTGCAAAGACAAGGCACTGCAGATTCTAAAGTCCACACCTTAAGTAGATTTTGTAGGACAGGGGAGCAGCTCCACATGGGTGGAATACCCAACAGGAGGGAGGGCTTCCTCAGTTGGTTTTGGCAGGCAGGAGAGCAGCTCAGTATGAGTGGAATACCTTATGGGAGGGAGGGAGGGCTTCTTCAGTAGCTTTTGGTGTGTGGGGAGCAGCTCCATATGAGCGGAATGCCCGATGGGAGGATTTGTTCCTAACTTTGCCCAGTTAGCTACTCCCCTCACTGAACTAATGAAGAAACGGTACCCAAATAATGCAAAATGGTCCTCAGAGTGTGATGAAGCTTCTTGGGCCATCAAGGCTGCATTATGTTCAGCCCCTGTTTTAAGACACATAGACTTTGAGAAACAGTTTCTCTTACAGACAGATGCATCAGAGGTAGTTTTAGGTGCAGTCCTAACTCAGAATACAGATGGGAAGGAATATCCCATTCTGTATATTAATAGGAAGTTGCAGATTAGGGAGAGAAAGTACTCTGCTATTGAAAAAGAATGCCTTGCTGTGAAATGGGTGGTGGAGTCCCTTAAGTGTCATTTGCTAGAAGCTGACTTTGCACTTACAACAGATCACAATCCTCTCTGTTGAAATAACCAAATGAAAGATAAAAGCCTCAGAATAGTGAGGAAAATAAAATCAAAGCCACTAATCAGAGACTAAAAGGAACTTTTTGGACATTTATAAAGTTTATTGATTTGATAAGGGTTATTACTGTATATGTTTTTAAGTAAGGGGATAAATTGTTGGAAAGTTTAGTAGAAGAGGGAGGAAGGATATTGGGTGAGTGGGGCTGTGCATGGAAAGATTGGGTTGTGAGGAGTGTCTAAAATATGTGCTGGGGTATTAGGGTCATGGTCAGGCAGTACTCCCCCTCAAGACTAAAAGATCTTCATCATTTTGAACATTCTCGGCTTCCTGTGGAAATTTTTAATAGATGTCAAGCTTTCAGCATCTTGAGATGAGGGGGCAGAAGGAGTTAGAGATCCTGAAACTCTTGAGGGGGATGGAAAAGGAGTGAGAGGATAGAGACAGTGAGAACCAGGAGATGCCCTGGGGCAAAATAGGCACAAGAACAAGGTTATCATTGCCTTGTGCCCATACCCAAGGGCTCTGACTTGGTCAGGCAGGAAGTAGAGCCATCCTTGGATTCCCATCTCTTTCGGGCAGTGTTAAGCAATGCCAGGTCAATTAGGAATATGACTGCAGTGGTTGCAGATCTTGTTGGTTCTGTTGACCTGGCTTGCATCACTGAGACCTGGCTGGATGAAAGTAGGGGCCCTATTTTGGAGTCTACAGTTCCGGCTGGGTTCTCTGTGATTCACTGCCCGAGAGTGGACCATAGGGGCAGGGGGTTGCTGTCTGTTTTAGACAGGAACTGGATCTCAGGGAGGTGCCAGTTAGAGACACCAACTCCTTTGAGTGTATAGTGGGTGCAGGTACTGGCTACAGTACCCTTCTCATCTACCATTCACCAGGTGATGGGAGGGAGTTCCTGAAGGAGGTTGCAGACTTCATTGCTGAGATGGTATTGGAGTCTCCCAGATGGTTAATTCTTAGGGACTTCAATGCCTGGGTCTACAATGAACTTTCACCATTTGGACAAAACCACCTCCAATTGATGGATTCATTGGGCCTGACATGGGCTATTATCTCTGCAACCCACAATGGGGGGCACACATTGGACTTGGTGTTCCATCTGGGGATGGAGACCTCCAATGTGGAGGTGGAGCCAATTGGTTGGTCTGACTACAATGCCCTGAGTCTCAGTTTCGCAACCCCCCGAAGTAGGCCTGCCTCTAAGGAGTTAGTACAGTTCCATCCTTTGAGAGGAGTTACCTCAGAGGGCCTAATGATGGAGCTGGACTTCTCTAGATTTCCAATGGATAGCACTGACTCAAGGCTCCAAGTGTTGGCCTATAATAGGGCAGTTGTATGGATCTTGGATGTCATTGCTCCAACTCATGTTTGCCCTCTTACTGTTTGCCCGGGGGTTCCCTGGTTTAATGGGGAGATCCGTGAGCTGAAGAGACTAGGGCAAAGATTGGAAAGACTCTGGTGGAAAACTGGCTTGGATGTGGATATGCTTAGATTTCTGTATCATTATAAGATCTACCAATCAGCAATTTCCCATAAGAAGGCAGAGTTCCTGTCAAGGAAAAGTGTTACAGTGAAGAATAGGCCAGCTCAGCTCTTCCAGACTGTGGACAGACTGTGCAATCCATCCTGTCTTCATGCCGGTTGGGCATTGTCACATGTACAGTGTGAAGAGTTTGCACAGTTTTTCACTGATAAGGTGTCCACCATCAGGGATAAGATCAGCCAATGCCTTCCCATTGGATCTTGCACTAATCAGTTGGTTGGTACTAATGCCCAGTTGGCTTGGTTCACCTTTAGCCAACCGGCAGTCATGAATATAGTGAGGATTGTCCAGACTTTGTGGCCAACCTACTGTAGTTTTGATCTGGGCCCTACATGTCTACTAGTGGGGTGTATAGAGGTCATCGGCCCAGTCCTTGCTGGGATAGTGGCTGTTTCATTGGAGAGAGGGATCTTTCCAGATCCCTTAAAGGAGGCAGTAATACGCCCCCTTTTGAAAAAGCCCTCCCTTGATCCCGACTGCCCAGCTAACTACAGACCAGTCTCAAACTTACCCTTTGTAGGGAAAGTTATTGAGAAGGTGGTCGCTTTGCAGCTGGAGGATCATTTAACTAGCCACAATATGTATTACCCTCTCCAGTCTGGCTTCAGGAAATGGCATAGCACTGAGACGGCCCTGGTGCAGGTACTAAATGATCTCCTGATGGTGAGAGATTGGAGAGCCCATTCCATCTTGGTTCTCCTCGATCTCTCAGCAGCATTTGACACTGTGGGTCATGGAGTGATGCTCGAGCTCCTGTGTTTTTTCTGTGAACTGAGGGGGGACAGTCCTCAGTTGGTTTCAATCCTTCCTTGAGGGCAGATCACAGGGAGTGGTGTCAGGGATTCATTCCTCAGCCCCTCACTGGCTGCCCTGGGGGTTCCACAGGGTTCAGTGCTGTCTCCCATGTTATTTGCGATGTATATGCTTCCATTAGGGGACATTATAAGAGATATGGAATGAGCTTTCATTGCTATGCTGATGACTCTCAGTTCTACATGTCTTTTGTGCTTGAACAGGAGCCTGATTCAGTCATGGTGTTTAACAACTGCCTGCTGGAGATACAGAACTGGATGAGTACCAGCTGGCTTTGGTTGAACTCAAGTAAAACAGAGGTACTGGTGGTGGACCCCGGTTTTAGGATGACAGGGGCATGGGCAGGGAAACCCCTCAGGTTTATACCTTGAGAGGACCCCACTTATGGCCTTGGGCCAGGTGCATAACCTGGGCGTGGTATCTGATGAGGACCTGACCCTGAGGGTGCAGCTGTTGGCTGTAGTCAAATCTTCCTTTTTCCATCTAAGGAATATAGCCCGGGTGAAACACCTGGTCCCGCCCGAAGATCTTCCTGCCTTGGTCCACACCTTTGTCACCAGTTGTTTTGATTACTGCAATGCCCTCTATCTAGGTCTACTGGGGGAGGATATCCACTACTTGCAGCTAGTGCGGAACATGATGGCCAGGTTGTTGACTGGAATCTCTAGATCCAGTCATATAACACCTGTGCTGCATGAACTGCACTGGCTGCCTATACAATGGTGGATCACCCTCAAGGTCGCATTGCTGACCTATAAGGCCCTACACAAGTTGGGACCTCATTACCTGAAAGAATTCCTGTTTTTCTACTGCCCCTCACACTCACTCTGATCCTCTGGTGAGGGATTGTTAGAGATTCCCAGGGTATCCCTGTAAACATCTGGAAGATCTTTTGCCTTTATGGCACCTACCCTATGGAATTCTCTACCTCGCCGGATAAGCGATAGCCTGACCGTGGAAGATTTTAAAAATCCTTAAAAATGTACTTATTTAATCAGGCATCTTCAGGGTTTTATTGAGTGGTTGTTATTGTTTGTTATCAGTTTTACTGATTTAAAATTTTCACTGTACTGTATTGTAAAGGCACCCTGAGCTCAGAAAGGGCGCCTTATATAAATAAATTTTACCTTACCTTACTTTACTACCGCCATTTAAATTCAAAGTAATGCACAAAACCAGAAAAGAGAATGTCAGTGCTGATTTTCTGTCAAGATATGGTTCAGGAATTGAGGACTTAGAAGGCTGAAAAATATATGTGCTTAACTGAAATGTTTGCTATAACAGGTGTCATGAAAAAGGGATACCACATATGCAAAGAACTGTAAATGCTATAAAGTAATGTTAAAACAGAAATAAAAGAAGGTTTGGAAACCTGTTTAAAAAAAAGGTTCTTCTTAAAGGGGGGGTTATGTGACAAGATTGTAAAACACCATGTCCCAGTTGTTATGCAGAGAAAGTTAAAAGCAATGCGATATTCTGTCCTTTTCTATTCTGTCACTTGTCTATCTATTGCTTGTTGTATTGTGCAATCAATTTTTTCTTGTGGAGCCTCAGAACTGGCCACTCCTTTACTTGATATTTCTGTTCTTTCTTTCTCTCCTTGCTTCTCTGCATTTAAAACCTACATGAATTTGTATATGAAGCTGGAATCCTTTGGTTTGCAAATGTATATAGTTATATTGTTGAAAAGAATTACAGAAAGCTGTTTTGGGTTTGTTAGAAAAGATTGCTGCTGGAATAGCCAGGTTGAACTTGAAAAAACATTTGATCATCCAAAAGCTTGTTTGCAGAGCTGTCAGCAGGAAAACCAGCTTTGGTCAGAATGTCTTAATTGGCTGCACCAGCTGAGAACACTGGACAGACTGGTCAAAGGAAAGAAATTGACAAGGTCTGGGGACATGGTGTGAAAACAGTAGATGCAACTTAATGAGAACAGGATGCTGAATTTACTTAAGAGAGCAATGTCTGTTCATAGAGTTTGAAAGAGAGATTGAGATTTAGATTTAGAGATACCCTCAGATGAAGGACTTTGTTTTGTTTGAACTGCCTGTAAAAGATGTATCCTGCATATTTTTTTATTTTATGTTATTGTTATTGACAATAATAACATGCTACACATGAATTTTATGACTTTTTCTGGTTTGCCTATGCTTCCTCAGCTCTGCCTCCATGACACTAGCCACCTCTGAAACTGCAACTTTGAAAGCATATAAAACCAAAAAAAAGCATGGCAACCCCTTTATTTTTTTCTTTTGCTATATTTAGAATCATATTTCACATCTATTACAAAGATGTTATGAAAATGACATGGGATTGAAATGGTTGTATGCATAAAAACATACAAGTATTTCCCCCAGTTTGGGAAATGTTAGTTCAAGTGTGTGTTATAGTATTGGTAATTTACTCTTTGTTTTGGCATTTGTGGAAAAAATGAAGCAGGCATCATGACAAATGATGTGTCCTTGTTTCACTTTTTCTTTCACATCAATGCTGACACTTAAAACATTGACATTGTAACTACATAAAATAATGTGAACTCATCTGGATTTTTACATAAAGAGGGATTAAGTATCACCTTGTAACTTAAAAACAAGCATGGCAACTCAAGTTTTTCATAGTGTATTTTAAATGTTTAGATGACCATCACACACTGGGCAAAAAATGAAATGAATTTTACATGTGGTTGTTGAAACACAAGGGAACATCCTTAAGTCTTTTTCTGCTCTTACCTGTCAACATTTCTATATTTTATTGTCTCTTTTCCCTTACCTTTGAATCTGTCCCATCAGCATAAAAGTGATGGTTTATTTTAAAGCTAGAGATGTTATAAGAACATAAGAAAAATGTCAACAGATGGGGACCACGTGATCCATCTAGGCTGCCCAAAAAGACTACCCCCCACGTTGTCTGCAGCCTAACATGTCCACAATGCCTAGCCTAAGCAAGTTTGAAATCTCTAATCATCTTTGATGCTACTAGATCCAAGGACAGGCTGTTCCATGGCTCCACCACTCTCTCCATGAAGGAGAGCTTCCTGAGGTTGTTTTTGAACCTATCTCCCACCAACCACAAATTATGGCCCCTTGTACATGCTGTTGTGTTGTGCTAAAACAGATTACCTGCCGGAGTTGTGTTTAGCCCCTTCACACACTTAAATGTTTTGATCATGTCATCTCTGTTTCTTCTTTGCTCGAGGGAGTGTAAATGTAATTACCTGAGTCGCACCTCATACTTTTGTGGTGTATCCCCCACACCATTTTTGTAGCTGGTCTTTGCACTGTCTCCAAATGGTCAATGTGCTTTTTGAGGTGACGTCTCCAGAACTGACCACAGTATTCCAAGTGTGGCCTTACCAAGGACCTGTAAAGAGGCATGATAACCTCCTGCTTCCTATTAGTAATGCCCCTACTAATACAGTCGATGATGCCATTTGCTTTCTGTGCTGCTTCTCACACTGTTTTCCTACCTTTAAGTTAACAGTGATCACTATGCCAAGATCTCGCTCTATCTGTGTTTCTTTGAGTTGATGTCCTCCCAGTGTGTACTTATTTCTAGGGTTCCTCCTACCAAGGTGCATTACCTTACATTTTTTGGCATTAAATATTAACTGCCAAGCCCTGGACCATTCTTCTAACTTTCTATGGTCAGCTTTCATGTTGTCTGCCCCTTTCTGTGAGTACACTCTGATGCAGAGCTTAGTATCATCCGCAAACTGGTGAACTTTCCCTTTCCAATCATTTGTGAGGTCTCCTATAAAGATGTTGAAAAGGTTATGTCCCAGTACTGACCCCTGCGGGATGCCACTGGTTACACCACCTTCCCTCGATAGAGATCCATTTACTACCACTCTCTGGGTCCTATTATTTATCCAGTTGCTGATCAAATTAACTACCTTTTTTCCGACTCTTGTATGTTCCAGCTTGTTATGACCAACAATGAGGAGACAGACCAAGAAGAGGGCAAAAAAAAATACATCCCTAAGGAAGCCCAAAAAGTTGAAGGAGAAGAGAAGCTAACAGTAGGGATAGAAAAGGAATGTTCAAATTGATAGGAATTAAACTATGACAATAACAAACCTGAAACACCAATCTATTGTTCAAGACATTCAAAGATGATAACATTATCCATAATATCAGAGGTTGCACTAATATGGAGATGTAAGAAGGAAAAAGAGCCATTATTAAGCAAAAGGAGATCATTGTTTGTAGTAAAAAGGAAAAAGCTGTCACAATGCTGTGGTGAGGATAGAAGCTTGATTGTAATTAATCACGAATGTTGTTAATAAGAAGGGAGAAAAGGTCATTGAAATAATCTTTCTCAGGAATTCTACTAAGGAAAAGTAAGAACAATAAAAAAACTCTATCAGAAAATATGCATCTACTGGAGAAAAGGGAAAACACTGGGGGAGATTGCTTATTATGATGTAAAGCAACATACAGAGAAAAAGAGTTCAGAGTCCAGAGGATATTCACCAAGAAAAAGCAACCAGACTAAATGGTTAATTTGTTTACCAGCCTTTCATATAATTAAATGATTTTTAAAGAATGTATTTCTGTGTATAAAAACCTCTGCCTTCTGGGATGCTGCCAGTTGGTAGGTCAGGTGCTGGGTATGAGATTGTGATATATGATATATGATATGATAAAAGGGCTGGCAGCCCTCAAGATAGAGAAGGTCCCAGGACCAGATTGGTTGCATCCAAGGATACTTAGTGAATTAGCACTGGCTGAACCACTAGCTGGGCTGTTCAATAGCTCACTTAGATCTGGGGAAGTTCCAAGGGATTGGAGAATGGCAGATGTTGTACTACTTCATGAAGCAGGAGGGAGAAACCAGGGAACTACAGGCCTGTCAGTCTGACCTGCATCATGGGGAAGCTGATGGAATTACTAATCAAAGAGAACTGCAAGGACTATCTGGAGAACAATGGGCTCCAGGATAGTTAACAACACAGTTTCATGGCGAGAAGGTCTTGTCAGACTCAACTGTTTTTTTTCTTTGGGTGACCAAGGAAGTAGACAAGGGCCATGCTGTGGCTCTTCTGTATTTTTACTTCAGCTAGGTTTTTGATTTGGTATGTACAAAAGGTTACTCAAAAAAGTGGAAGAACTGGATGTGGCTAAAACCATAGTGAACTGGGTCAGTGGTTGGCTAGAAGGGAGGCAGTAGAGGGTTGTGGTCAATGGGGTTAAATCAGAGGAAAGGGAGGTTACGAGCAGGGTCATGCAGAGTTTTGTCCTTGGTTCGGCTCCCTTAAACATGTCCGTTAGTGACAATGAAGACGGAATCCAGAGCAGGCTGAATCTCTTCGCAGATGACACAAAACTATTTGGGAAGGTGGATAGTGATGAGGAAATAAAGGATATGCAGAGGACTCTGGAAAAACTAGAGGGGTGGTCAACGGTCTGGCAGTTAAAATGAAATGCCAAAAAGTGCAAGGTAATGCACCTAGGAAAAAGGAACCCCAAAATGGTGTACTGGAAGAGTGGGGTCAGACTTAGCACTACAGAAGAGGAATGGGATCTAGGAGTTAACCTCAGTAACTCCATTAAAACAAGCATTTGTCAATACCAAATGTTTGCTTGCTGGTATAGGCATTGGTACTGCAATAGTTAGTGAGTTGCATAAGAGGAATGGCAGTGAAGTACTGAACTAACGCAAACCCCCACACCACCCCCACCCTGCATAGACTGACAGGCATTGTGGTATGCCTCTGGGTCATTGGTCATAATTCTCATGCCATTCCACCTGACCCCATCTTGCAGACACTGACAGGTGTAGCAGTGTGCCTTGGGGTCTTTGGCCCTTAAGTTCACCCCATTCCATAAGGAAATAAGGTGAGATGGGTGCAGTATACGAAAATGGGGTGAATGTTATGGCAAAAGACCACAAGGCACACTTCAATGCCAGTCAGTGGCTGCAGAATGGTGGTGGAAATGAGCATTATGGCAGATGACACCAAGCCACACCCTCAACGCCTGTCAGTCTGTACAGGGTGGGGTGTTATAGTTGGAAACCCTAACACCCTGGGCATTTGTTGGTATTTTTACTCCAAATGTTCAACATGGGCTTTTTGGGAGTCCACCTCATAAACAATGGCACTATCATTTCATTACTCAATCCTGAAGGGTGATTTCACACAGTGAATGCGCAATTTGGTGCAACAGGTGTGAAAATACATTTTGGGCAGGATGTGAAAAATTATATCTATACTGTTAATGAGGAGGTGTGAAAAAATGACAATGCTGAAAATCTGGGGTGAAAATATGAAAAATTAGCGAAGTTATGAGCATGCTTAGAAATTGTGTACTGCACGCTCTTAATGCAGTCATTTTTTTTAATTTTTTCACCAAATTTTTGACATGGCCTTTTTTGGACCTCCCCTCATAAACAGTGGCACTGTGATTTCATTAATCTATCCCAAAAGTTGATTTCACACAGCGACTGTGCCATTCTGTGCCACAGGTGTGAAAACATGTTTTGGGCAGGATGCAAAAAATGATGGCTGTACTGTTCATAAGGAGGTGTTAAAAATGGCAATGTTGGAAATTTGGAGTGAAAATACTAAAAATTGGTGAAGTTATGAGCATGCGTACAACTGCGCAACGCATATTTGTACCACAGTCATTTTTTGGAATTTTTTCACTAAACTTGCAACATGGGCTTTTTGGGACCCCATCTCATGAATAATGGCACTGTCATTTTGTTATTCAGTCCCAGAAGGTGATTCCACGCAGCGACCGCAAAATCATGTTTTGGGACCAAGAAACAAAATGACAGTGCAAGTGTTCATGAGGTGGGGTCCCAAGAACCCTATGTTGAAAATTTAGGACCAAAACTCCCAAAAATGGCTGAGATCTCAACCTAAGTTTAAACCCTACACTGACTGTCATTATAGGGCTTACCGTGATTTTCTTAAACTTGCAGTCAGCTTTTGAAGAATGCAGACATGTTCCCAGTCCACAGAAGATCGCAGCACCAGACCTCCGGAGGTAAGTATGGGGTGGGGGGTAGTGCAAGGAGGTGGGATGTGCAGAGGGAGGGTCGGGATGGGGAGGGGCAGCAAGGATGATGAGGGATTGTTTTCTGTTACCTTAGGTTTAGCAAAAAAAAAAGACCTCAGGGGGATGGTTTTCTTTTGTACAGGTGAAATAGTATGAAAAATAAATATCATCAATCTGGGATGGGCTTCCAGTGTGTCAGACTACTGGGGGCGTCAATGCCAACCTGGGGATTGGGCATCCCAAGGTTGACTGAAAAATAGGGGCATGGGGGGGTGCATCCAACAACAGGAGTGGGCATCCTAGTGTCAGGAAAAGATAAAGTGGGGTGGGGGGGCATGCCAACATGGGGATTGGGCACCTCGTTTTTGGCAAAAGATATATTTGGGGTTGGGGCATCATCGAACACCGGGAGTGGGCATCCCAGTGTCAGAAATATAATTAGTTTGGCACACTGGGGTGGGCTCCCAGTGTGCTACATTAATGTGGGGGAGGGGGGATACATGCCGACACAGGGATTGGGCACCCAGATGTCGGCTTTGGGGGGAGTGTGTGGTGGGTGGTAGGATCTACCAATTATGCAAAGCAGTGGAGTGGCTCATTTATTTATTTATTAATATGTTTCACCAGGAAAGGCACACTGAGCAAAACAGTTGCTTGTAACTCCAGCCATGCGCATTACTGTGCACTGCAATGCACATGGCTGGAAGGTGCCTCGTTGCTGAGAAAGGGGGGGTTGAGATCTGTTGTTACAATGACGAAAGTGTCCCTGATTGCAGTGGGAGATTTCTTTCAAGTGTGGCCCTTGCTCTGAAACTGCCATGATTGGCAGCTTCCCTGTTGATTGGTGGCTGAGGGACGTGCCCATTAAAGCATCTCCTGCATTGGCCACACCACTGGCACACCTCTGCAATGCTCTACTATCTCAGTATGTTTCTTGTGTGCTGCGTGGACACGCAAACATAAAAATAAGCCAGTGCAACAAGGCCTATAGCAAGACTAACAGGATGCTGGGATGTATCAGGAGGGATATTGATAGCAGAAGAAAATAAATAATACTTCCCCTATAAAAGATCCCTGGTGAGGCCTCACCTGGAGTACTGCCTTCAGTTCTGCAGCCCTCACCTCAGAAAAGACAGGAATAGATTGGAAACAATGCAGTGCAGAGTAACAAAATTGATTTGGGGCCAGCAGGGCAGATCCTATGAGGAGTGCCTCAAGGCAGCAAATATTTACTCACTGGGATCCAAAAGGGAGAGAAGAGATATGATAGAGACTTTAAAATTCCTTAAAGGAATTAACAAGGTAAACTGCAAGGAATTATTTACCCTGAATAACAACTTGTGGTCATGAGTGTAAATTAACAGGAGGGAGGTTCAGGAGGGAC
Organism: Neoceratodus forsteri; assembly: GCA_016271365.2. NCBI lineage: Eukaryota > Metazoa > Chordata > Ceratodontiformes > Ceratodontidae > Neoceratodus > Neoceratodus forsteri. The sequence continues at coordinate 1,322,170,897 of CM028130.1, forward strand.
GTGAGGAAGTACTTCTTTACAGAAAGGGAGGTGGAACCTTTGAACAGTCTGTCAGCTAAACTAGTGGGTACAAACATGGTCAGGGGATTCAAGCAGGCATGGGATAGAATAAAAGGAACAAAGATCACCTGGGGAGACAAGACCAGGGAAGAAAATGAGGATAGGATGGGGAAAGTTAGCACCCTGGATGAACAATAGGTTCCATGGAAGATTCCAGGAATGATAGGGAATATGGACAGACTGGATAGACCTCTGGTCTTATTCTGCCATCACGGTCAATGTTTCTATGCTTTATACGTGATGGCATCTTAATTAACTTGATGACATCAGTGTCAACCCATTCAGACCTCACTTCCTATGTTTCTTTCAAGTAACACAAATGATACTTTCAGACCACTGAATAAAGGGTAGTGCCATATATTGGATAGGGGTGTGTGAGAAACGAATAGTATTTATCAAATATCATGAATAATGCACTAGTCATTATTTGGTTACAAATAACAAATAGTGGCACTATTAGTGCCTATTCCAATTTGGAAAACACTAAAATACTAAAAGAAAGAAAGAAACAGCACCCCCACCCTCTTCCCCATCCCAGTCATTTAAAATAACCTTTACATCAACCACCCTCTGCTTCAGTCCCAGTCCCACCATCCTCCTCCCTTGCACCCATAATTTCATGTTTTCATATGAAGGGTGATCGGCACAACCTGCACACCTCAAGGGCTGCCTGCCATCATTAGTGCTTTTCTTTGTCTTATAATAACTAAATATTTTTTTCCCCCTGCCAGCACCTAACTCCCACCCTCCTTCTCATAGGCACCCAAATTTGCTTTGAGAAGCAAGCAACCAGGTGTGACAATGAATGCAACTGATACAACCTGCCCTCCTCCACTGACAGCTGCCTCCAATTGAATGAAAGTGCTCTCGCAGTTGCTCACATAGTAAAACAGCTAATCATGTGATCAGCTGTTTTCTTCAGAAAGGAAGTGCTGGAGCACTTTCTGGCTATGAAGGATGGTGGGTTGTGTGCCGCTTTGACAGCTGGTTCTGATTAATCTATGATTTTTGTAATACAAAAATATGTTATTGAGTGTCTCTCATGAGACATGCTGTTTCAGCTAAAAGATAAAAGCCAGGAGATAATTAAAGGCTAAAAGAAACCTAAATTAAGGATCTCCTGTTTATCTGGCTTAACTGTAGCTGCCAGCTGCTAGGCTGAAAAATCATAAACTTTTATGATGTTTAGAGGAAGAATACAGGTTATGTCACTTGGTGCGAAGTCATAAATGCTCCTTTGATGTCTGTGAAGAGCAGGATGCTGCTCATGGATGAAAGAAAGAACTTGGAAAATTACAGACTTACTTTGGAAATCATATGGGGATACAAGTTTTTTTGCTGATGTCACCTATTAATTTACCTCCTGACACAAGACATCCTAATTGTATAATTTTTAATAAACAGAGGAGGAGCTGGGTGACATCATGGAGAAGGCAGGCTCAAGACAGTTGTTTTAATTATGCTGTGACTGTCCTTTAGACACACACGTTTGGACTCTGAAGCTACAACATCTTTCAGCACTGTAAGAATATAAGAATACATTAGCTAGGCAAGGCTAAGTGTATGGTTAGTAGTAAATTGCACTTTTAAACCTGTTTTCTTTTTAAGTGATTGTAATGTTTTGTGATATATGGTTCTGTGTTTTACATTTTACATTTTTATCTATTTTTAAGTAAACATCTCATTTTAAGAGATTACTTGGTGTGCCTTTGAAATTCTTTCTTTGACAAGTGAAGCATATATGGTTAAAGCTGACACTGTGCAATGCTTACTGGTTTTACCAAACTGGGAAAAGGTAAATGTTTATTCTGAGGTCTTTAATAGAGTTTTTAAGGGTTCATTTTGTTCACCTGGTTAGGTGCCTGTAGGCAAAAGATATCTGGCATCCCCCAAAGAGAAGAATTATCTGAGCCTGTACATTGGGTACACTAGCAGGAGGTTCACAGTTTGAATCCCTCCAGAAACTTGAGACCAAAGGTCGATTCGAACCCACAAAACAGACAGGAGGGTTACCCTGTTCTGTTAACTGTTCATAATAATGCACTCGGAGGTTGGCATTGTGGGAGGACAGGGCCTGACCTGCTGAGTGGGGTTGTTACAGTTTGTGTCAGTCTTTCTTTTTTTTTTCACAGGTACATAAATAACAAATGGAAATACTGAGTACCTGAATAGTTGAGGCCCCAGATATGAATATTCAGCCTCATATTCAAAATAAGGTATTTGCCAAACCTTAATAATGGACATACTCAGACACCCACATGGAAATGTTGTTATATTTCCGCAAAGTAATGTTTGGATATGGCAGTAGGTATATTCAAACAGTCATAATCTAAAATTTGCAGCCACAGAGATCTCATATACCCACTGTCAGGTTAGTAGAAATCAAGGCCCAAGCTATAGTTCATTTGCAAAAATTCATCATGTGACCACCCTCACAAATGATTTGATGGAGGCCCAACTGTCAAGAAGATTGGCACACCAAACAAGCAGAGGTAGAGCTGCTGTCAGTCTTCAGGTGGGGAGGTAGACTGGGTAAGAGGTTCAAAGAGAATATTAAAAAACTCTCCAGAACTTGGAGGGACTATTCAAATTCTGGAATAAACTGCCTGCAAAATTATAGCCTTTGTCACTTGGTGGTCTTTCAGCAGGCATTTTGCAGTTGCCTGTACTGAAAGACTTCAGACAGATTACCACGTTTCATGCAGCTACAATGCAAAGTTGGGCTTTTACACAAACAATAATCTCAGCAGAAACATTTGGGAGACACTGGTCCATTGTTATAGTGTTAGTGGTTCTGCTTGTGATGCTGATGACTCAGGCTCGTAAGTGAGCCTGAGTCTTCAAAAAATGACTTGGGGGAGTAAGATTGATTATCCCAGATGACGCTCTCCTCCTCTTCTGTGGAGGGAGGCCTATGTGATCTGCCACACTACCACCTCCTGAGTGACCACTGGTGGCAGACAGTGTATGCAAAAGATGCAACGGGAGGGCAGATGCCTCCTGCTTGGGATGTGACCTGAGGCACATGGGGAAGGTAAAAATTGGGATAGCTCTACTCAACTGCAGCAGCATAAAGTGACATTCATCTCAGGCCCTGCACAGCCTACTGTGCTACCTCCCACGACATCTAGGCTAAACTCCTCTCATGTCTTGGAAACCTGAGGGGCTCCAAAACAAGGAGCAAACTGTGAGGTACTGTAGCGGTAGGTGGTAAGCTCCAGGGATGGTGAGTGATGGGGCTGAAGGGATGTCAGTGGTAGGAAGCCAGCTCAGCAGAGAATGGGAGCATAATGAACAAAAACATAATGAAAAAAGAAACCTGAAGATATTCCAATGGTCTTGAGGGCTGAGGCATTGCATCTTATCTCCTGCCACACCAGCAACCTGTGTTTCATGGTGAACGTGGGTCACTGGGAGTTGGCCAGACATTCAGAGGATTAATCATCCAGAGAACAGCTCTTCTCTCCTGGGGAGGGTGGCTTGGCAGTGCCACTGAATGACTGCCCTTAGGTTGATGCCTGAGGGCAGAACAGGTCGGGGATGCCAATGACAGAAGGGTTTTGCAGAACTCTGCAGCTTGCACATGCCTCTATGTGCATGCACTGATATGTGCACCCCAGCAATGGAGGAGAGGGGAAGAAAAATGGAAAATGGGAATGCTGTTGGGCTCCGTGATGCCAAACCAAGCTCTTGACCCTCCGCTCAACCTCAGCATCTGGATTTGTGCACCAGGGGGAGGGGGATAGCTCTCCCCATCCTGGCCCCACCACAGGGGGAAATCCATGGGGGATTCCCTGGGGGTGAGTCAGGAGAGAGCAATGCAGTCACAAGCTGATGTGAGCACTCCCAAGTGAGAGCTGAAGCCCACCTGCCAGCTGCCCTGTGGGAGAAATAAAAAGGAAAAAAAAGAAATAAACCTGAGGGTGGACAGGTTGTTTAACAATGGATTCGTGAAGCAGGGCATGTATGTTCTAGGATGCTAGAAATCTATTGAAGAAAAAGGTTTGGGGATCTTCCTTAGTGGTTGCTTAATTCAATGGAGGGCCACTCCATGTTGTGGAGGTCAACCAATAGAGAGAGGCATGACAAGGGTTGCAGAGTGCACATATGGAGATAACTGTATGTATGCTTTGAGTCCATGGATTTCACACTTCTGATATATCATTGGATTGTCACTAAAAATATCAGAGAGTGTCCCAGCATAGATGATGTGGTGGGGAGGGGTGAGGCAAGGAAGTAGTCAAGGAGGACATGTTGGAGGTCTTAAGGTTAATATAAGTTGCTTAGTCATATGTTGCGTGAGTTGAAGGGCCTGGATGTTTTGAATTAACATTTCAGAAGGGGGCTCAGTGCAATCTGAATTTAGATCCAGCAGGGTGAGGGATTTATCAGAAGTAGCATGTATACAGAAGGTGAAAAGAGTTTCAGTTCGATAGTCAGGTTTGATATCAGGACAACAGTAGATCATACACAGAAATATTGGAAGGGAGTGGTGAAATGTGATTTTACTAATGATAAATGTGTGGAATTTGGGGAGGTCAGCACTAAGTACAACCTCAAATTGAAAACTGAGATGTACATACAATGCATTGTCACCCCTCTCTTTCCCTGATCATGACTGAACAGAAGATGCAGACAGAGACATGTTGCTGTAATTAGTATTTTTAAAAAAGACAGCATTCCAAGACTGCAAGAACATTTGGCTTGACTTGCTGTATTCAAAGCTTTCGCTAGTCCATTTTGGGGAGTAGACACTTAGTAACTTTGATTCAGGCTTCTAGAAAGGGGAAGGAGGCTGGTAGCAAGGCTGAAAAAGCCCAGGGTAGGCTCAACATCACACACCAGTAAGTGCAAGAGAATGAGGATGAGTTTCAGTTAGCTAGGCTTCTTAGGCCAGGAACAGGCAACAGAGAGTATCTGGGGAGGATGGATGGAAAAGGATCTCCCAAAGATTTGCAATGAAGCTAGCTGGCAGACAGCAGGTTACTGCTAATCTCTAGGAACTAGCAGTGGGGTAGGCAATATGGTGTAATTAAGGATGGGGTTAGAGTAGGGGAATGTTCTCTTATAGGGATACCAGAAAGCCTAACACCAAGAGAATGAGGAGAGAAAAACATGGCCGCAAACCATGGAAAGGGGAGAACGAGTGGGATTGAAAATTAGGAAGGGGGCACAGATGATAACAATAGGATAAGGAGATGCTAATAAGAAAGGGGAAATGAGGGATAATTAGTAGTAATCAGGAAAAAAGAAAGTGATAGAATGGCAAACCTCCTAAACCACTTTAGGCAGTGACAAAAGAGAAGGCAAGCATCATCACAATAGATAAGATGGGCATGGCTGATGCAGCATTTCAAGAGATGTGTGAAATATGAAGTTTGGCAACAATTCATAATGCAGGCACAGCACAGGTAAGTTTGTTGTAGGTTTCCCCCTCGCCAAGCAAACAAAAGCAGTGGCATAATATACTATGCATTTTACATATCTGAACTAGATAACAATGGACAGATATAACTGGTAAAACATGTTGGGTGGAACAGCGAATAAAGTACTGCCCTCGCTCTGTACCAAATAAGTCCAGGAAATTATATACAAAGGTAAAGTGCCACCCACCAGAGTGAAGAACATTGTGATAAAGATGTCAAAGTTTCTGAGTGATAAACGGGAATAAATGTCATTGGCTTGTATTGTGATTCTGCAGGATCATGCAAGCTTTCACTGGCAGAAATTGAAAGCAGCACTTCATCCAGGTGGGTGGCACTACCGAAGTACAGTGTTTCAGTGAGACACAATGACCTGCTACCTCTACCTGCTGATTTGGTAATGACTCATTGTTTGTCTTGTGCCACTCACACTGTGTCTCCTTGCACTATTGCACTTGCACAGGGCCTGATTGGTGGATGAACTGAATTATTAAGCCAACTTCTGTGGTGCAAAGCAGCTGATGACTGCCTATTCCAATACTGGCTACAGTGCAACTGGCCAATTGTTCAGTCCCTCCTGAAAGGTCCTAGGAGTATTGGTCATGCCCATGAAGCTGCTCCAACCATGAATAGTCCAAACAGAATATGCTGGCAGCAGCTCCAGTCACCAGAGAGGGAAGACAGAGTAGCTTTGGTCACTTGCTGGAGAGAAGGTGTCCAAAGGATTGGGTAATTAGGGCATGGGGATTTAAATTTGTATGGCCTACCCAAAATGAAACAGTCACTGATTTGCTGCTCCAGTGCAGACAGTGGCCTGCTTTATCACCAGCTCAATCCCTTTAGGTAGAAAAAAGAGAAAAAGACTGGCACCAGTTACATATACTTTACTGTCCAAAAAAGTAGCTGCCAAAGTGCCTACATTCAGTGGTGGATCCAGGATTTTACAATGGGGGGTGCTGTGATGGTGTGCTGACTTGAAGTGCAACTTTCTATAATTGTTTTTAATCCTTTATACTATCCTTTTCATAACATTTTTGACTAAAAATACAAACATATTCTATAGTTTTGAATGTATATTTCTTACAATCAGTATATTAGACTTCTCCAGCAAAGTTAAATGCAGCAGCAGCAAGCAAGTAAGTTGCAATAGGGGGTGTACCTGCACCCACTAAAAGCCCCTAGATCCGCTACTGCTTACATTAAGTGCTCAGTCAAAAACATAGCAAGGCACACTCACACTAGTAGCAGTGGCAGCAAGGTCAGGACACCTAACTATAGAACCCCTGAACAGTTTTGCTTACGGTCATCATCAAAATGGGGACAGGAAGCTCCTACTGATTCCCAATTAATAGTGTTTAAAGTGACAGCAGTGCCTATTGATAATTAGAAACAACAGTAGTAGCAAATAGCACTAAAAAACTAAAATGATCCTGAAAATGGTACAAAGCCACCATGCAGAAAAAAGTAATCTATTTAATTTAATTTAATTTAATTGCTGAAATTCTTATGTCCTAAACAAATAATGGACATTCTGCATTCAGGCTGTTCCCAAAAGAACTTGATGATTTCTCCCAATAGTTTAAAGAGAAAAGCAAAATAAAAAACAGAATTTAATACAGAAAAGGAGGCATATCAATAATTATGCTCAACAAATCCAGACCCATTTATGAACGAGTGTACCCCATGGCTACAGTGCCATATCACCTCATAGATGTATGGAAGCATCAGTGCTAGGTGTTCCGATCGGACTGGCACAAATGTATTTTTGCCAGAAATAAAGGGTACCTGTCATTTTAAAGCATATCAATTGTCAGTCTTACATTTTGTGAGCACAGTAGTTTTCAAGAAGAGCAGAAGTGACCTATGTTGTCAAGAAACTGGAAATGATTAAAAAAGCTGACAGTGTCCCTTTAAATACATGTATACTGCTATCCCTCTGTGAAGCAACATGGGCAGATAGGCCACTATTCCAATCTAATTTAACAATCAAGTGTAAATGCTTACCAGTATGTACCTTTAAAGGACACAAGGGGAACGATTCTCAAAGGGTAATGCAGACTTGTGTCAAGCCCTGCATTGAACCTAGTGCTACGCCCAACACATGGTTGCACTTTGTGCCTGATTCTCATAGCTTGCATGCATTCACGAAACTGTACCTTTTTATATGGTGGCTTGCACCAAATATTTGCCTCAAACCCCTTAAAAAGGTCCCATGACTGACACAAAGTTAGACCAGCAAAAGCTGGCTTAATTTGCAGCATGTGGAGCATGGGATTGAGAATCCCAAATGACAGCCAGGGAATACTGCAATGCCCATGTGTCATCTGTTCAGCACACCTGGGGCTTGAGGCATTCTGACACCTTTGAGAATCAGGCCCAGGATCTAGGCTACATAAAAAGTGCCACTGTTAGAAACTGTCAGATACACTTCATTATAAGTGTCGCAGTTTATAAAGGTTCTTGATTCAGTGTTTTTCCTGGCATTAACTGTGGTGAAATTCAAAGACTTAAGGACATTAGGGTAAAACTTGCAGTGGCCACACTGAAAAGTTCCACTTGTAAATTCAGTAGACAAGTGGCAGTCACAGTAGCCCTTTGTGTGGGTTGCAAACTACAGTACGTACAAAGGTGTCTGCCAAATGCCTCCCTCTTTTATACACAATTCTTGGTTGCTTTTTTGTTTATAATTCCTAAGGATAGGGTAAGACCTCAAAATCAACACATTTTTGTTTGTAATGTTTCTAATGTCTGCAGTAAGTAGTTACAAAATTAAACTGCGGCTGTGTGTTCATGATCTGTCTCTTTCAACCCTGCAAAAGTATGGACCTATCACTACTCCTGGCTGAGTCCCTTGCTTCTTGTATTATGGTCTCCCTGTACCTTCTAACCTTTAAATGGTCATATAAAAGTAGGCGTCCTGGTGCTATTTCCTCAAACAAGAATTTCCTTCAGATGATAAAAAAAAACAAGAGTATCCATTTATTGTCAAAATCAGCGTACTGCAGTCTCACGGTGTGTCAGCTTCTCCATCTGTTAAATCTTTTCAATATGCCCCAACATTCCTCCTTAGTGTGACAAAATTGTTTTAGCCATTATTATATTTGTCTGCTGGAAAAAACAAAAGAGATCATTTATTTCGGTAAGGCATACAGTTTATCTTGTGGAAAGGTTCCCAACAAAAGATAGGGTCTGTGGTAAACTAGAATTCATTAAATCTTTCCCATATCCTCCACTAGCTCCACCTAGTATTTCTGAAAATAAATCAATTACTATATGCAAAAGGTGTGCGTGTGTGTGTGTGCGCACGCGCGCGTGTGTGTGTGTGTCTAAGATTTCTCCACATCACTGTCTATATGCATGTCCTTTAATATGGAAAAGGCCAGCCACCAGCCACTGTCTACCTGCAGTGGGAGGGGAGAGGAACAACTCACTTAGGGACAAAAATAGAAAGCAAGCTTGCTAAACTGAAGAGCAAAAAAACATTACTCAGCCCTTGTTTAAATGCCCGCAGGTCTCTTGGGAACCAGGCTACAAATATGAGTGCAGGAGTCTCATTAAACATAATCCAAATGATTTCCCTGGTGGCATCAGATGACTCAAAATGCAGGCGCTCTGCCAGAGGGGATGCCAGGTTTTGAATTGCAGCCTGAAGAATTGAAAGAGAGGAAGTAGGCAGTAATTATGGTCTGACTGGGACTCAGTGACAGGCTACATATTGTAGCACACTGGTGACTAAGAAAGTCTCCACTATATTGCTTTGCCTTGATCAGTGGAGTGTTTGAAAAGAGTTGAGTACAAAGTACAGTAGTTAAAACAAGCAGAGTTCAGAGAACTGGGACTGGTGAAATGGTGTGCATGGTACTGTACAACTACCACTAGTGGTTATCCCTGCAGACTGCAGTTTGAATTTTAATACAAGTCCACCACTGTTCCAGTGTGTGCTCACCTGAATGAAGTCGGGTGCAGTTGCTAGTTTCAATCCTCACATAACAGTCCAAAAACACACTGCACCTCAAGATGCAAAACAAAGGCTGAATTCAATTCAAGTTATAATCCGGAAAGATTTATTGGTATAGATTCATACAAATTCAAATCACTTCACATGTGGAGTAGGCAAAGTACTAGCAGACTGTTCTCAGTGCTTTGACCAGGGTGTGGTCTTCCTCAGGGGGTGGGTTCTGCTTTAAGTGCCCTCCCTTTTATGGCCCACATTTCATTACTCCAGAGGGGCCTCTAAAGTTAGATATAATTAATGCATACATTTCTTAAGTGGCTCTGGGAGGGCTTGAACATTTGACCTTAGAAATATGACTTTTTAAATAATATTTCAAAAATATAGTGATATTTGTGCACAACATTGCAAATACTGATGAGGGTGATCAAAAAATATAATTTCATATGAGACAATAGTAATAATTTTCATAATTAACATGTTGTTATAGTGTGCACTTTCCATATATTTTAACATCTAATTTGATGGACCATCTAACTGGTCTTATATATATTGTGACAATCATAACAACACACTCATTATTTCATAAGGTACCCAAAGCTCATAAGTCAGGTTATAATATTTCATCATACAATTCAGTTGCCACAAACTTGGATTAAACAAGCCCAGGTAATCAACAAACACTCACAAGAAATCTATCTGTTCAATATTTTTAAATCCTTATTCTATATTAGCACAGAGTTGTAGAATAGCACCCACACTATTGCAGGAATGACCAGAACACCAAATTCTTAAGTAGAAATGTTCTTTATGAAGTAGACGTGTACAGATGTGCACAAGCACTGTAGTGGCTAGCAAAAACAGACTAACGTTTCACCTGATACACCTCATGAGGCATATAGAGATAATTACAGTAAGGAACAGCATGCTGCCCTAAAATCATTAAGTTCAAATTGCAATATTGTGGTGAAACCAGCAGACAAGGAGGGAGCGGTGGTGGTTCTTAATATGAAAGATTATATTACAGAGGTAAATAGATTAGTTAGTGATGATTCATTTTATAGAAAAATAACAAGAGGTGTTGTTGACAAGTTTAAAGGAGAAATAGACCGTGTACTAAATTATGTTTTTTTCAGAAGTTACATTTCAGAAGTGGAGTACAGGACTCTTACAGTTAACCACCCAGTGATCCCAGTACTCTATGCCTTACCTAAATCCACAAAAGCCTTGTGCAGCCACCAGGGAGGCCTATTCTTTCGGGAAGGGGGTGGCTAACTGAGCCTCTCTCAATGTATTTGGATGAGTTTTTGCAACCTTTGGTGAAAAATCTGAGGTCTTACCTCAGGGATTCCACACTGGTGGTTCAGATTGTTGAGGATCTTTATATTGAACCAGACTGGTATTTTACAGTAATAGATGTGAACTCTCTGCACACAGTAATTCCACATCAGGAGGGAATAAATGCCCTTACCTATTTTTTGGAGAATAGGACAGAAGAAGAGCGTGTAACCTCTCATACACAGTTTCTGGTTCATTTGGCAGACCTAGTATTACAAAAAAAATGTGTTCCTATTTCAGGGGCAATTATATTATCAGGACCGTGGAACAGCCATGGGGACTAAAATGGCCTCAAGTTATGCCAACCTTTTTATGGGTAAGTGGAGATTGATCACCTGTACAGCGCTGCCACAACTCCATTTATTCATAGACTGGATTTGTGAAGGTGCTTCATAGATGATATTTTGATTGTGTGGAAAGGAACATGAGAAGAATTTTCATGTTTTGTGGAGTGGATGGAACAGACCAGCAGCTGTCTGAGGTATAAATTTGAACTAAGTCAGACAGACATTACTTTCTTAGCTCTGAAGCTGTATAAAAATGGGAGGGGTGGAGTGTGCACTAATCTGTTCCAGAAGAGCACAGATCGCAATAGTCTACTCAGATTTGATAGCTGCCACCCTCATCACACCTACCACAACATACCTGAGGAACAATTGGTTAGGACCTTGGGGAACTGTACAGAATGAGAGAAGTACATACAAAAGAAGGGTGAGCAGGTTAATAGGTTCCTTAATAGGGGGTATAACCAACACAGTATTGTAACAGCCATCAAAAAAGTAGATGAGATGGACAGGGAGCAGACCCTACAGTATAGATCACATGTTAACAAAAAAGAGAGTACAGATTGCCCCTTTGTCACGAGTTACTCTAGGAGAGCTGACAAGATTAGACAAATTATTGTGAACAATTGGCCCATTTTGGAGCTAGAACTCAAACTAGTGGAAACAGCAGAACAGGAACCCAGAGTGATCTTTTGTAAGTGTAGGAGCATCAAAGATTTTATTGTGTCCAATACAGTACCAGCCCAAGAGACAAACAGACAGACTTTACTGGCACCAATGCCCAGAGGTACAAACCGGTGTGGCAACTGTATTTATTGTAAATACATGTACTGTTGCAAGGAATTCACACACCCAATTTCAGGGAAAACTATGGAGATACAGGATTTTATAATGTAGCAGCAGTGGGGTAGTTTACATGTTAGTGTGTGACTGTGGGGCATATTATATGGGCCGAACTATACTGAAATTCAAAGTCAGAATAGGTGAACATGTGAGGGCATTGGAAAGGGGAGATATTAACTATGCCATTGTTAAACATGTACAGAGGATTAACTACAGAAAACACAAATTTGGCTTTTTTTGGTATAGAGCTGTTCACTTGGGGCCCCAGGAGAGGAGATCTTAACAAATTGATTGGACAAAGAGAAAGTTACTGGATATTTAGGCTAGGAGCTCACTCCAATAAGAGGTTAAATGATAGTATTGAGATCTCTGCTTTTTTGAAAAAACACAGATGTTAAGGGGCTGTTACTTCTCCCAGTTATTTATTGACAGAGTTTGTCTATGCAATATGAAACATGCCTCTTGTGCAGTGAATAACTTTAGGTCCCTGGGATCTCTAGACCAAACAATAAAAGCCTCTACATTTCCAAAATATGTGGAAATGTGAGGTAGACTTTATTGCATTTCATATACGTATATAGCACATGATGTCTTACCTTGCAGATTTAAGTTAAGCATATAGAATCGCATATGTGGTCAACTGCAATTGAAGTACAGAGTATATCATAAAATTAATGGATATTAATAGTTTTGTCTGATGTTCCAAGAAATATACATACAAATTAATGGTGTGCAGGACAGTGTCATAGAAATGAACTTGAACTGTTCTTTTATAGAATAATGAGACTATTAAGCACTTTAGAATGGCAATTGTTTTTTTAAAGTCACCTGATATACTGATTATGTATTTATTGAGCACCTATTTGTAAAAATAATTCACTCTGAGGAAGCCTGGCAGTGTACCAGGTGAAATGTTAATCTTTTTCGCTAGCCAATATAGTGTTTGTACACATCTGCTTCATAAAGAACATTTCTACTAAAGAATTTGGTGTTCTGGTCATTCCTGCTATAGTGTGGGTGCTGTTCTACAACTCTGTGCTTGTCGTGATTTGAACATAGCACCATATGTTTCCTGGTGCTCCTTCTTTTTTTGGTTTTTGGTTATTCTATATTACAATTAAGTAATTATAAATCAAACAATAATTCTGATATTACTTCATGGGCCAGATATTCAAAGGGGTTGCACCTGGAGCAACTAAGTTGCATCAGCACAACCCCAGAAATGCACCCTGGATCATTATTCAAAGAAGGGACCTGCACAGCACAAGTCCCGATGTGCAAGTGCACAAAGATAATGTATGCAGCGCATTTCCAGGGGGCGTGCCCATGCATATGCAACACATCGATAATAGCCTGGGATGTGCGTGCTCTGCTGGCACAACTCTGAGATGCGCTGCATACGGGTCCACAAAGTTGAGCCTGAAAAGAAAGCTCAAATGGTGGCCAACCACAGGTGGGCTGCTGTAGTGCAGGGTGCAATATGGTGGCCGCCAGCTATGGGTGGCTCACCCCCTCAGAACACCATCCACAAGCACCCACATAACTCTCTGGTAGTCTAATGGTACCCCCCCTCCCTGTAGCCGCAATCACCATAAAATACCTTTTTCACATATTCCCTGGTAGTCTAGTGGAACCCCTCTCCTCAGAGCCGCGATTGCCAAATTGGACAGAAATATATATCCCTGGTAGGTTAGCGGTACCCACCACCCTGCCCATAACCCCGATCACCAGTACACCCTATGGAAATAAATCTCTGGTGGTCCAGTGTCATCCCCACTCCCCACCCACACAGAACCCCATGCCCACCCAACTCCCCCCATCAATAACAGGCAGCAGCAAACCCACCCTCATACCACCCAGCTGACCACCGAATGACAGCTTACAGTATCAGCTGTAACAGTCATTCACAAATATGTGAATGAATGACCTCATTCACATATTTGTGAATTACTACAGTATTACAATATGCACTGCAAGCCCATTGGTCCACAGTGTGGACCAATGGGCTTATAGCTGATACTGTAAGCTATCATTTGGTGGGCAGCTGGGTGTTATGTGAGTGGGTTTGCTGCTGCCCGCCGATGATGGGGTGAAGCTGGTGGGCAGGGGGTCCTATGTAGGTGGGGAGTGCCACTTGACCACCAGATATTTATTTCTGGGGGGTGTTCCAGCAATCGGGATAATGGGTTGAGTGGGGGGGTACTGCTAGACTACCAGAAATATATATTTCTGTTATATTTGGTGATCGAGGCACTGGAGAGGGAGGGGGTACCACTAGACTACCAGGGAATATGTGAAAATTGTATTTTACAGTGATCGTGGCTACAGGGAGGGAGAGGGTGCCACTAGACTACCAGGGAAGATTTAACAAGGAATTCTACAATGATCTAGGCTACAGTGAGGGGGAAGGTGCCACTAGAATACCACAGCATATTTACAAAGGCATTTTACTGTGATCGCAGCTATGGGGAGGGAAGGGGGTGCCACTAGACTACCAGGGCATATTTCTAAAGGTATTTTATGGTGATCACAGCTATGGGGAGGGAGGGGGTACCACTAGACTACCAGGGTATATTGCAATGTTATTTTACTGTGATTGGGCTATGGGGAGGGAGGGAGGGGGTGCCACTAGACTACCAGGGAAGATTTGACAAATTATTATATGGCGATTGGGCTATGGGGAGGGTGGTGGTTGCCACTAGACTACCAGTGAAGATTTGACAAGGAATTCTATTGCGATTGAGGCTACGGGGAAGGGGGGGTGCCACTAGACCCCCCTCTGGCAGCACCACATGCTGTGCAGGGTGCCATGCACATTTTGCTGGCCTGCCCTACACAACTCATGCAAATGGAGCCATAATGATATGCAAATGGCCCCATTTGAGCCTTGCATACATTATGGCACCATTTGCATACTGCCAACTGAATATCAGGAATTTGTACACAGCATAACTCTGTTACGCTGGCGCAGTTCCCATTCCTGGTATTCAGCCCTGTCTGGGGGGATGCACCAGTGCATCGTATTTGTGCAGTGCACATTACCTGATATATTCAGAGGAGATGCACCATTGATCATCTCTTTTGAATATATCCCTGAGTTTCACCAGCATGTGCCATTGCCAGGTGCAACTTTAAATATCAGGGCCCATGTCTAATTTAAACAAAAATGCATTCATAGAGACAGCAAATTTTCAGTCCTCACTATTATTAGACTTGTGGTCCATTTATACTTATTTTGACAGTTCTTTTTGGCCGGTACATTGATCACTCCCATTTCAAATTCATGGCCAATTGCTGGGAGATCCATGGTTATACAGTCCTGATGTGCCAACGTGAAATCTTGCAAAGGTTTACTACTTTTAGTTTTTCTTCAAACTGCTCCATAGTTCCTGTTCTGGGCCTCCCTTTCCGCCCCCTCCTGGTTTTCCATTTTTGCTTTTTGTTCTGTTTTTTCCCCTTGTGGTTGAGGTTGTTCTTTCTCTAAAAAGGGACCATGACTTGTTCCTGGTATTGGGCCTGTTTCTGTTGTGCTCTCAGTTTCTATAGTGACTCTTTTGTTTGATCTAGAGTGGAATCTGACCCTGCTGAACGACCTAGCTCTCCTTGGCCACGAATGAATGTTCCCAGCTTTGTAATCATTCTTGTCCCAGTCTAATTTGTCCTGTTTCCTTTTAACTAAATCATTTTCATACTTCTCCAACTTTGTTCTAAGATGTGCTTGGAGGTTGACAAATTCTGGATGTTCTTTATAGTTATCCAATTGTTCCTGAATTTTAGATATTTCTTCTCTTATTTTTTCATACTTTTCCCCATCTTCTGCAATTATTAGTTCCATAAATGTTTTGGAGAATAGTGAGGCCACCTTCTCCCACTCGTCTCTCCTTGAAAAGGACTCAAGACCACAAGATGGTATTTTAGTAAGTCTAAGTCCCCTAGGTGCTTGGGACCTTTGTAAATATGTTTCTAGCACTATATTATTACAAGTCTTATTTAGCTGAAGAATGCATTGTTTCTCAAGGGTGTAAAACAGGTACCTGTCGGTGTCCTCCTCATTCATGACTCCATGTGTTGTTGTGAAATGTCCTCCTAGTTAACCCCTCGTTCTTTGCTAGTGAGTGATCTGATCCTCCAGTACACCAAAACTTCCGGGTTCAGTTCTTCCTGTATTTTCTTCTTCATTCTCATTCAGCATGAGTTGCAACTGTCATCGCCTGATTTCAGCGTCAGTTGAGGTGCTGGAGAGGAAAAGGAATGTCTTCCTTCAAAGTCCGGTATTTATGTAATGTTAAAATTATGGAGTATGCAATTTTAAAACTCCACAGATGAAAAGACTTCACCCGCATTTAACGGGCAGCAGCCACACAGTATTCACTCTCAAACAAGTCCACTACTATTCTGCTGTGTGCTCAGCTGAATGAAGCTGGGTGTAGTAAAGGAGTTGCTAGTCCCAATTCTCACATAACAGTCCAGACAACACACTGCACTCCAAGATGCAAAACAGAGGCTGAATTCAAATCAAGTTATAATCCCAAAAGATCTATTGGTATGGATTTATACAAATTCACCCTCACATGTGAAGTAGGCAAACTCCTAGCATACTGTCCCCAGTGCTTTGACCAGGGTGTGATCTTCCTCAGGGGGTGGGTTCTGTTTCAAGTGCCCTCAATTTTATGGCCAAGATTTCATTACTCCAGAGGACCCCCTAAAGTTAGGTAAGCAATAACCCAAAACAGGGTGTGCAGTTATTGGGGATTAATCAACACCCCAGGTGCACTGTGATGCACGAGGCCACAGTCAGAGTGTCCTCACAGCACCCAGGGTGTTGATGAATCCCCAATAACCACACATCCTGGAGTGGGTTATTGCACTTATAACACAGGCCAAATGTGGAGACAAATGCACAAAAACATTTGTAATTAATGGGAAAACATGTGCAAACTATTTAGTGTTCTTCCACTATGTATGGCCGTGGAACCACAGTTTTCTGTGTTCTGCCACAGTAAAAATAGTTCAAAACAGAAAACTTTGTGGTGAACAGGCTACACACAGTAGAATACAGGAGCAACTGGAACTTTTTATTCTGCTGATAAGAGGGTGCTGTGTTCTGACACTGCAGTCTGTCACTTTGCATACCATGCCCAAAATTAAGCAGCTACCTGGCAAACGTTCACTGATCACTCACTCTTCGTCCACACTTCATCCCTGTTTTGTTTAATGATTCGTTCCCAAATATTAAGACAAAGAGAAACAGATAAACACAGGTGCTAATCCTTAGTGCCACCTGTGTGCACTGTAACAGAAAGAAAAGCAACTTGTGGTTCATCCTGTCTTCGGCTGTCAGTGTGATTCCATGCTGCGCTTCTTAATTAATTTATGCTTCTGTGTGTGTATGTGCATGTGTATGTGTATGTGACACATCTTGCCCTTCACAAAGAAGCACATCTACAGCACTGACTCAAAGGGGAGCAATGAAAATAGAGCAAGAGACATAGTCACCTGCTATTACATGTCACTTAGCAGTACAACTGTAAACACAGACGAAAGATGTGGTGACTGGAGGAAGGGCAGCCAACAACGCAACTTGTAGCACCGGAGCTCTTGCAGGAATGCGCATAGGAGCAGATTGCCTCATAGCTAGGACTGCACAGTTGATCCCTATTATGTGTGTCAGTTACATTTCCAATTACTGACAGAGACAAAGACAGGAACACAGTCGGTCATCGTCACTACCGGTTCCCACTAACCAGCTACTTACTGTCATCTGGTGAATCTCTCTGTCCCTATCACACCACTCGCCAACAGCAGCGGAAAGATTCCTTCATATGAGTCGTGCCAGCATCATTGTTTGCTCACAGGACAGGTCCTTAAGGAGCACAAACTTCCCTGACATGACTTTGCTGAATTGGGGGGGGGGGGTTACTAATACACAGGACTCATTTGCTACTGTGCCATGAACACACAGTTCACCGGTACACATTTATTTCTTTGGCCACTAATGCACGTGCTGTACTCATAGGGGAACCAGCTGAAGCTTAATTGGGGGTGTGACTTAGACACTATAAAAGCAGGGGACTCAAATTACAATTTCCTGTTGCTAGCCTTTTTTCTTACTAATTGCCCTCCATCCCATCCCTCCACCCACCCACCCAAAGCCAGTTCTACTTTTATAGCCACTGGATTTGACTGTCAACAGGAACTTCCTGTTTGGCAGTAGGAAATGAAGCATCATAGAGAAACATTGGTTTTGCCAACCCTAAAGGAAAAAAGTAACTCACTCCCCCCTCCCCCAGCTGGTGGTGGTCTGACACTGAGCAAGGAAGAAGGAGGCTACTGGAAGTTGCTGTCCCAGAACAGGAAGGGTGAGAGTTGTGAGGAGAAGAGAGAGTAAGCATACAGAGAAACAGGGGAGGGGACGTAAAATAAGACATGATAGGAGAGGTGCAGTGCAATGGCTGTGGGGGCAGCAGTGTTCCGGGAGGCAGTCTGGAGGCTGCGATGCTGCCCTATTTGCAGGCACTTCTCTAGTCTGAGGGAGGAGGTTGCCCGTCTCCAGGCTGACCTGGCTAGGATTCATGAAACCTCCTCCCCCACCCAGGGAACACCAGGGCCAATGCCACTACCTCAGAGGTTGCCAAGAAGGAGGAGAGGCTGGACCAGGGTGGGCACAGGGAGGGAGAGGGTGGTGGAGCAGAGTTGCATCCCTCCAGCTGTACCTCTCCACAATTCATTCACTCTTCTGGTGGATAGTGGTTCCTCTATGGAGGCACCTGCAGTGGAGACCAAGGAGGATGCTGGGAACATTCACAAAGGAGACCCACAGGAGGGTGGCATGGGACACCACAGAGGAAGGAAACAAATCCTGGTGGGGGACTTAATCATTAGGGTGGGTAGAAATGGGGGAGGAAGGGGAGAGGGAGGTAAGGTGCCTGCCTGGCGCCATGGCTTGGAGGGACAGGAAGTGAATCCTCAGGATCATGGCAGCAGCTGCAGGAAGGAGGGAGATGGATGTCATTGTCCACCTAGGGACAAATGACTTGGCTAGGAATGGGATCAGAGCAGTGCAAGAGGAGTTTGTAGAGTTGGGGAAGGGGCCTTAGACAAGTAGCGCATATGGTAACCTTCTCAGAGGTGTTGCCTGTCTATGGCAAGGGTGATGCTAGGGTACTCCTCACCAGGGAATTTGATAAATGGTTGAAAAACTGGTGTGGAGCTCAGGGTTTTGGCTTCACTGAGGACTGGGGAGCCACCTGGAGGGATGCAGACCTATACTGGTGTGATGGTCTGCATCTGTCTAGGGGGGGAAACCAGGATCCTAGGTGAGAGGTTTAAATGCTTCATTGGCAAGCATTTAAACTAGCCAAGGGGGGAAGCACTGAAAAGGACCAGAGAAATCCCAGCCTCCCCCCACAAAACACGGTAATTATTGAGGTAAACATCACAGTAGAGAAGTCATTAGGGAGAAGGACAGAGGTAAATGTAAAAAAAGGCAAAGGCAGTAAGGACAGAAATGGGGTTAAAAGGGGTAAGGCCATCAAAAAGTGGTGGGTGATGAGTACCAATGTCTGTAATCTGTGTAACAAGCTCCCTGAACTAGTGGCCTTGATGGAAAAGGATTGCCTGGATATTGTGGCAGTCACAGAAACATGGTACACAGAGAACCATGACTGGGATGTCAACATACCAGGATACACAATCTACAGGAGGGACAGGGTAAAAGAAGAGGAGGAGTAGCTCTCTATGTAAAGGAAGGGATCAAAGCAACAGAACTAAAGAGTAAACTGGGAGCAGATGAGGCACTCTGGGTCACCCTGGAGACAGGAAATGGCACCAGGCACCACAATCCGCATGGGGGTTGCATATAGACCCCCATCTCAGGGGGAAGGAATGAACAAGGAAATGATAGAAGGCTTCCTAAGAATGGCAGAAAAAGGGGAGATATTGTTGATGGGGGACCTGAATATGCCAGATGTTAACTGGAGCACCTTTGCTGCAGGCACATCCAAGAGCATGGTCATTCTTGATGCCCTACAAGGGGCATGCCTCAGACAGCTAGTATTGGAACCCACTTGGGAGGGAGCAATCTTAGACCTGGTACTCTCAAATGAGGATGGAGAAAGAATCTCAGATTTAGAAGCGGGTAGCCATCTGGGAACAAGCGACCACCAAACAGTGAGATTCAAGATTAACACAGCCATACAAAAGCAAGAGTATTGGACTTTAGGAGGGATGACTTTGGGAAAATCAGAGAGTGCCTCAGAAAAGCACTAGCAAACAGGCAAGAAAGAGGGGTGGAGGAACAATGGGGAGTAATCAAAACAGCCATCACAGAGGCAACAAGCCTATGTGTAAAGCAAATCAACAAAACACAATGAAGGAAAAAAACACTATGGTTCTTAAAAGAGGTGGCAGGGAAGGTTAAGGAGAAAAGGATAGCATTCAGGAAATATAAGGAAACACAGAAGGAGCAGGACAGAGAACTTTATCAGTTAAAGCAGAAAGAGGCTGGGAAGGCACTCAGAATAGCAAAGGCCCAAACCAAGCAAAGGATAGCCAACTCTGTTAAGAAGGGGGATAAGACCTTTTATAGGTACATTAGGGAGTGAAGGAAGACCAAAGGAAGGATACTGAGGCTTAATAAAGGGGAGGGAATGTGGGTAGAGGGTAGAGGGTAACAGTGAAAAAGCAGGGATACTGAAAGAATATTTCTGCTCAGTATTCACAAAGGAAGAGGAGGGGGAGGTACCGAAACCAAACAAGAGAAACACTCTGAAGATGGGGGTCGATACCAGTCCATTTACAGAAGAAAGGGTTCTGAAAGAACTAATAAAATTGAAGGTGGACAAAGCAATGAGGCCTGATGGGATTCACCCAAGAATTCTAAAGGAACTAAGGGTAGAACTAGTGACACAGCTGACAAGTCTCTTTAACAAATCATGGGAAGATGGGGTGGTACCTGAGGACTGGAGGAGGGCGGATGTGATTCCTCTTCACAAAAGTGGGAGCAGGACAGAGGCAGAAAACTACAGACCAGTTAGTTTGACCTCAGTGGTAGGGAAAGTGACGGAATCACTTCTGAAGTAAAGAACTGTTGAGTACCTAGAGGCCAGTGGGGCACAGGACCCAAGGCAGCATGGATTCATGATGGGAAGGTCGTGTCAGACGAATCTAATAGATTTCTTTGACTGGTTGACCAAAGTAGTAGACCAGGGAGGGGCTGTGGACATGGCCTACCTAGATTTTAGCAAGGCATTTGATACAGTCCCACACAAAAGATTAATACACAAGTTAGCCAGCCTTGGAGTGGGTCACAAGGTGGTAACCTGGATAAAAAATTGGCTAGACAACAGGACACAAAGGGTAGTAGTAAATGGAGTCCACAGTGAAGAAAGGAGTGTTACTAGTGGAGAACCGCAGGGTTCATTACTAGGACCGGTCCTTTTTAATTTCTTTGTAAGCGACATTGCAAAGGAACTGGAAGGAAAAGTATGTCTCTTTGCAGATGACACAAAGATCTGCAACAGGGTTGATACACAAGATGGAGTGGAAAGGATGAGAAGGGACTTGGCAAGGTTGGAAGAATGGTCAGATGTATTGCAGCTCAGATTCAATGCAAAGAAGTGCAAGGTAATGCATCTGGGAAACAAAAACCCAGGGGAAGAGTACACAATGGGGGGTGAGATACTGACAACAGTAAAAATGGAAAGAGACCTGGGGGTAATTATATCAGATGACCTAAAGGTGGGCAAGCAATGTGAGAAGGCAGTAAGGAAGGCTGGGGGGATACTGGGATGCATAGGGAGAGGCATCAATAGTAGAAAACAGGAAGCTGTTATCCCTCTGTACAGACAGTTGGTGAGACTCCATCTGGAGTACTGTGTGCAGTTCTGGAGACCCCATCTCCGCAAAGACATAGACAGAGTGGAGGCTGTCCAGAGAAGGGCAACCAAAATGGTGCAGGGCCTGCACCAGAAGACATATGAGGAAAGACTAAAGGAGCTTAATATGTACTGTATACCCTTGAGGAAAGAAGGGAGAGAGGGGACATGATAGAAACTTTTGAGTACCTCAAGGGAATCAACAAAGTCCAAGAGGCTAGCATCTTTCAGAAAAAGAGATGTGCAAGAACAAGGGGGCACAATTTGAAGATAGAGGGGGGACAGCTCAGAGGTAATGTGAGGAATTATATTTTCACAGACAGGGTTCTGGATGCATGGAACAGCCTCTCTGAGGAGGTCGTGGAGTCAAGAACAGTGGGGGAATTGAAGAATGCATGGGACAGACATAAGGCAGTCCTAGTGGGGGGGTAGGAGGAAGTAAGCTGTTGGTTAACTAGGATATGCAGCTTTTCTGTTAGGTAGGAAAATGAACAGACTAGGTGGGCCAAGCGGTCCTTATCTGCCGTCACATTCTATGTTTCTGTGTAAGCTGATGACAAGCAGATGTTCCACGTTATATTATGTCAGGTGGTGATTACCCATGATGAACAAAACGAGGAGCTCCCAAAACTTCCCGACCATGTGCAGCAAAATCTTTTAATAACTACTCGATCTCTTTCTACGGGGATATGTAGCATTGCTAGCAGCCTCAAGGTCCACCAGGTGGGTGGGTAGGGACTCTCACTTAGGTGCAGAAACAATGGTTGCCTCTCACAGTGATTCATAGCCTGGAATAAGTAGTTTGATGTGCTGACTGATATGTGTGCGTGGGGACTGTTCATCACAAACACATACTGTTCGGGTAAGAGGAATTAATGAATGGTTACCTGCTTCATCTCCACCAATCACTTGACAGACAGGTAGCGCTGCCCATGTTATAAATGTTATAAATATAATTAATGCATACAATTGATGATATATCAGAAATTGTCAAATTGCTAAATTACAAATTTTCTGATTTATCCAAATTTAGATGTTCTTCATCTCAGTTTGTTGACACTGATCTCATTTTGGATGACCGCTCGACTGATAGTCCTAGGTTTTTGTTTAGGGAAGTAACCTCTAGTGAAGTTGTTCAACTCTTACAATCATTGCCTGGTAAAAGCAGTGATTGTGGGGGTTGACTTGATGGTTGATTTATAAAGGTGGCTATTCCCTTTATTGTTGATCCCATTTGTTACATATTTAATATGTTGCTGGTTTTGGGTGTTTTTCCCTCTTCTTGGAAGAAGGCAAGGGTTTTGCCAATTCCAAAAAAGAACAATGCTGTTTGTCTGGATGATCATAGACCAATATCAATATTAAACCTGCTTAGTAAATTATTGGAGAAGGTGGTGGCTGAGCAACATGGATTTTGGAAGCATCACGGAATGGGGACTGCCTTGGTGGGTTTATGGAAACCATCCTGCACGGTTTTGATAGTGATAGAATGATGGGAGCGGTGTTCGTGGACCTAACCAAGGCTTTTGACTTGATAGACCATAGATTGATACTTACCAAATTGCATGACCTTGGGCTCTCTGCAGCTGTTGTTTCCTGGTTTTGTGATTATTTAAGTAATAGAAGTCAATTTATTCAAGTGGGTTCAGTTGCTTCTAAAGTGATGCCCATTGTGTATGGTGTGCCTCAATGGTCCATTTTAGGACCCCTGTTGTTTTCTATCTTTGTTAGTCAATTGCGCAGGATTTGTAGGATGGGTGAATCATTAGCTATGCGTTGAGGATTTAATAATCTTTGTCCAGTCTAATTCGGTGTCTGAACTTTGTGTTTGCCTAGAGAGGGACTTTAGGGATGTTTGTTGTTGGTTAACTACAAATGTGATGGTTTTGAACTCTGCCAAAACAAAGGTTATGCTTTTTGGTACACAATCAATGTTGAAGGATTCCCCAAAACTGGTGATATCTGATCCGCAAGGTGGCCTGTTGGAGCAGGTATCTCAGTTTAAGTATTTAGGAATACTTTTGGATCCCTGTTTGATATTTTCTTTACAGGTACAAACGACAGTAAAAAAAGTAAACCAGAAAATGGGGGTGTTATATAAATTCAAGTCTTATTTTTCTCAGAATACAAGGTTGGTTATTGCCACTGGGTCACTTCTTCCTCATGTTGACTATGTATGTAGTATTTATTATAATATTGGGGTTAAAGCAATGCAAGGTTTCTCTGTAATATATAATAATATATGTAGATTTGTTTTGGGCATTCCTAAGAGAACCCATTAATGTAGTCTCTACTCATGGCTGGGTTGGTTTCCCCCAGTTGTCATGTGGAGTACTCATTAGGATGTTTGATGTACAAATATTTTTATTTTGGTTCTATTTTTCCTCTCTCCAGTTTAGTTAATAGGAGAGTATTACCTTCCAGTTTGAGGGCAGCTGATGGTCCCTTATATTTGGTTCCTATGTATCAATTGAAATCTAGTTCTAGAGCCTTCTCAATTACAGCACCAGGTTGTTGGAATGTGCTTCCTAAATTAATAAGGTTCACTCCATCTTTTCCAATTTTTAAATCTAGACTAAAGCACTGTTTGTTACAGAAATCTGGTTGTAATTGTAATATGTAAATTATGTTTGCATGTTTGTATTGTTTGTATATTTTGTTTATTGTATGTCCGGGTTGGGCCTGAAAAGGGTCCTTTTGTCCAGTGACCTTACCTGGTTACCAAAGAATAAATTAAATGAAAGTTGATTCTGGATCTCCTTCTCCTGGGCTAGTTGGTTGTTGACTCATTCTCAGCTATCAGAACCCATTTCCAAGTGCCTCAGAGCCACTTGTGGCATTACCTACATCTCCAGGATGGATTAACCACTGAGGAAAGGTGTCTAAGGACTCAGGTTTTAGGGATGTAACCCATTCTTTGACTACCTGAGCTAAATTACCTAGAGGCTGAGCTGGCCTGATATACAGAGATATCAGGGATACCCATCAAGGCCCCTCCCTCCTGTCCAAACTTGGATGCGAAACATAGCTGACTGTCTCAATACCAGATAAACACTGGGAACATGCCTGGTATAGGATGCACCATGCTTGCTGAACAGCAGGAGTCATCTTATTATGAACAAGACCCTTCTTCGGTGGTATCATACCCCATTCAAGCTCAAGCGGCTAGGTCTCATCTCTACCAACAGCTGCTGGAGATGTGGTCAACCTGAAGCTCAGGTCTTTCATATCCTATGGATGTGCCCTCTTGTACAACCCTTCTCAACTGAGATCACTAAGCTGTATCATCAGGTAGTGGGTCAGGACCTTAGGGTGGATGCCATGCTCCTTCTTTTGAGCTGCTCTCCCGGGACCTCCCCAAAAAGGCATACAATGGCACAGTGGGTTACAGTGGCAGGGGCCACAGCCAAATGCCTTATCCTGATATGCTGGTGTATTATCAGTTGCCCATCTGCTCAAGAATGGCTGGCCAGCATGGGACTGGTTGCCACCTATGAGAGGTTATCCCACATGGCTTTGGGGTCTATGAAATACTTTTACAAATGCTGTGGCTAATTTCTGAACTCAGTATTATGTTAGGATGGGTTCAGACAACAGCCTGACCCTGACCATGAGGTATAGCTTCTGTCTACAGATACCCACCCACTTCAAGACTCAGCCACATGTGTCCTATAATATCTCAAACTCCTTTCCTGCATTTCTGTGTATATAGTTAGGAGATCTTATCTGTTATCGTATTGTGCACATGTGTATCATTTCCTCCCCTTATTGCAAGAGATGGAGAATGCTGGCTAAGCAATTGTACAGAACCAATGTGTTCTGCCACAGAGGGGTTCTGATTCCCACAGACTTAGGGAACAAAGCTTGAGATGTCTTAGGGAATCAGAACCCTGAGGTGGCAGAATGCACTGGTTTCTGCATGATTGCTTAGCCAGTATTTATATTGTGTATGTTGCCTTACAGAAACAAAAACAGTAAGAAATGTGCCACTGATGTTGATTGTTTAAAAAAATTGGTTTATTAACTAAGACAGCAACTAAGAAATAACATTTTAAATTCAATAAATATTATACCAGTAGTAGCTGAATACGCTCTCTCGCTGGTGTCTGGGGTGGCTCCAAAACATCAAGATACAGACACCTGCAGAATGAGAAGAACAGACAGAAAAAAATACACGTTACCTTTTTATGGTGAGATTCAACATCTGATTACAGTTTATAGCACTTCTAGTAGAAAACTAAGACATTTGTAACCCTGTTAGGTTGCCTATGCGAAGCGCAATTTATGTTACCCTTGCCCTCTGACCTCTAACCCTTGCCTCTGATCTCCTCTCTTACTGGCTTTCAATTTATCTTTGGTCGGGTCACTTATGAGGGTGGAGGTCATGAATAAGAGAAACCTTTGCCCCCTGAACTTTCAAAATATTTAAAGCAAGACTCAACTTACTCACTGTCAGAGGAAGAATCCAACACATGGATATGGAGTCTTTAGCGGGGCTTGCCAGTTTGAAAGAAGTTGATGCTCATGGCCTGATGAAATACATACTTGCTGCCAAATAAGGTTAGTCCCTTCAAGAAATTAGGAACACTGGACTGAGGTGTAAGCGGGGTGTGGTGAGCAGCGGGGACAGAGCAGGAATTTATTGACTGTAAAACTGACACAGACTGGGAATGGCTGATGCCTGTGTCACTTTTATGAGCTGAACTGGTTCCAGCAACTAGCACTGAGTTTCTGCATTGCTTTCCCTCACTCAGCAGTGGGCACTGAGTAGTTATTGATGGATGCAAGGTTTCTGTGGCCAGATACTTGTGCCGCTTCTGTTGGTGATACATTTCCATCTATCAGACATTGTATGCAGGTTTTTCTGGTGGAGTGATTTGTTATTTTTTTATGTTCCAGAAGACCTTCTGCAACCTTCATTTCTTTCATCAGAGAGCGTATTTTGTTATGGCCAGCTCTCATGCTATGGATCCAGAGAGATCCTTGCTTACCTGGCACATAGTTTATATTGGATGCCAGATAAAATGGGGTATCAGGGGTTTGCATCTTGGTTGGCCTTTGTGTGGCATATTTTAAACAGGCAGCAATCTGATCTCTGTCTGGTTTCCTTTGTTCTCATACATCTGTGGCTTTATGTGATGTACATCACGGGTGTTTTCACCAGTCCTGATTTTGGTCTGGCACTTATTGTACTGGATATGGTGCTCCCCTGCTGAGTCAGTACATAACTTAAGGTCTCCGCACTTAAGGCAGTAGTGCTCCCTAGTCTGTAGGGCAAAATATAGACTGACATTGAAAAAAGCATGTTTAGCAAAGATGTGGGGTTGTGCATCCCTATGGTACCAGTTGAATACAGTCGGACTATATCCTCGTCAGTCAGGGCTTCAGCCTTGTTAGGTTTGTTCCCCTTACACTGATGTTTTAAATGCTGTTGCTTGGCATTTAATGTTTTTTGGGTTTCTTGGAACTTAGTTGTCTTTCCATAGAAAATATAGTGACCATAGCTATGTTTTAGCAGATGCCTATCGATGCCCCTGAAGAAACCTCATAGGCTGCTGGGCTCATATTCTGAGCCATCAATTCTTTGTATTTTAAATATGAACTCTGCTACTAACTTGTCTAACTCTGTGTGTGGGATTTCAATTATTGCTTTATGCTCTTCAGTGTCGTGTAGGAATGAAGTTAGTAATCGGATATCATTTGTAATTTTTTAATTTGTTTGTTTTCGTTTTCAAATATGAACTTTTCCCACTTGGACATTTGCTTAGAAAATAACGCTGTGGCCATCTTCAATGACAGATGCTATTAACTATTTGATGATCGTGTGGTGGTTCACTATGATTTCAAAATCTATCACGCGCCGCTCATTCTATGGAACACTGTTTTACCCCAGAAGGGCTGAACAGCGTTCTGAGCAAATTTCTACTGTGATATAACAGCTTTCTTGAAAGACTGAAATGCGAGTGTGAACAACGTTTCAACATACACTATTATAGTATACACTATTTCTTTACTGTTAGATGATCTAATGTATTATCCTCCCTTACATAATATTATGACAGTTTGTCTTGTATTTGCTATACATCTGCTCTCTGCATGTATGTGCTGTTATGTGTACTGTTTGTTGTTTTGTTTTGTTTTCATGTTCTAAAAAAAATTTGAACAAGATAAGAGAGCCAAGTGTTTGAAGAAAGAGAATGTTTATACAAGTCTACAATATAAGGAGGAGGGTAGCTTTTAATGGGAACTTGCTGACATTTTGCAGTGATAAAAAATCAGGTCCCTGTCCACAAAACCTTTTTGCCATTGGCAGAGAATGGAAGAAACTGTTTTGTGGAATGTTCATAATACTGTTCCTTTGCAAACTGATATCAGAAAAACAAATTTATTAATGTTCCAACCTTTGGTGGTATACTGGTATAACAGCACAATCAGAATCTTGATCCACCAGTCAGACAGCAGACCGTGGAATGATCACTTTGCACTACATTGCCTTGTGCAGAAATGTTTGATATGAAGCAGGTCTTTTTGTTCTCCTACAGTATTTCAAACAAAATAATAGCTGTTGAATACTTTGGATTACAACAGTGTTCTGGGCATGTGCACTACACCACAATTAATAAAATTACATAACTTACCAAATGCACAGAGCAAATATCTTGCCTATTTGTCAGCATGATTAATGACAAAGTTATTTAGAATGTTTTGCTAAGTTTTGTGAAATACTGACACAGTGTATTTTTCAAACAATGCCACCTTCCATCAAATAACAGTGTTCACACTGGGAGCCCACTCTATGCTTTCTTTCCCTTAGGCTAAAAACTGTTAGCCCTGGTACCAGACTGATTGTTTGGAAGGTTATTCACCAGTATCAGGATCACACTTTGTCTGTAAGTCCTTACCTTGGAATCCAACAATATTTTAGGGATGGCAGAAGTTGCAATTACAATAATATCAACTTATTACAGCTCTTAAGATGAACAGTTAGAAGTCAGAAGCTGTTAAGATATACTGTACCATTGTATACTGAAGATCCAGTTAGAATCTGAAGTGTGCACGAACAATTTTTTCTTCAGTGGTGCCAATTTCCTTAGAACACTTGATGTAAAATACACTACATAGGACACTGCAACTGATATGTAGCTATAATTGATACTGTTTTCATTATCTCTGGACAGAAATTGATGTAACAATTGGAATAATTGAGACAAATTCATTTAAGGAGATAGTGTAAAGGCAAGTCTACCTCCTTATCATGCATTTAAGAAATGCATTGCAGTATCAGTGGCTCAGCAGGTAGCACACTCGCCTCTGAGGCTGGGAGATCAGTAGGCTGTGGGTTCTGTCCCCACACCAGGCACTTGGGTTAATATCCCAATACTGATACTGTGGTGCAGCATGAGGAGGGTGCTGCACTCCTGAGGTGCCATCTTTCAGATGAGACGTTAAACCGAGGTCCCATCTGCCTGTTCTGGTGGTAGTTCAGGTGGATGTTAAAGATCCCATGGCACTTCTCAAAAAAAGCAAGGGAATTTCCCCAGTGCAATGGCCAAACTCCTCCATTCACGAAAAATACCACCAACAGCTTAATCTGGTTCAAGGTCAGTTGGCATTCATCTGTATCCCCTCCCCCGGGTCGTGTCTGAAAATAGGCAAGATTTGTCTAGTGCACTTACCCGGTCAACAAAAACTAAATAAATAAATAAAGATTGTTTATATGAGAGATTACCAAGTATTTAAGCATTCTGTTAATTTTATATTTGTCTGGACTACTGCTTATGAATACGTGTATACCCAGAATGTTGAGACAAGGTGGCTGGAAAGCTCAATAAACAATGGCATGAAATGAAAGGGAAGCATCCTGGGCTGAGTACAAAGCTGCAAGCCACATCTCTGACTGGAACAAATATAGATACTGCACCTATGGAATAAGCATCAGTAGTGAATCAATAGCACCAAAAGCCAATACCTAAAATTCAAACAATCCAAGAACCTAAACAACCTCAAAAAGTTCTGGCAGTCAGTGAATACATTGCTAAATGGCCAGTCCCTCCACCAACCAATGTCCATTGATCTGAATGGAACCACCTACACCGACCCCTCAAAAACTGCTGCACTATTCAATGACTTTTTCTTCGA
The DNA here is from genome assembly GCA_016271365.2 of Neoceratodus forsteri. Lineage (NCBI taxonomy): Eukaryota > Metazoa > Chordata > Ceratodontiformes > Ceratodontidae > Neoceratodus > Neoceratodus forsteri. The sequence continues at coordinate 1,322,200,811 of CM028130.1, forward strand.
CTTGTCCAAATACAGACCTGCCGGACATACCAATCCAAGCACCATTTGGACCCAAATTGACCCCAAGTGCCATCTATTTTACATTAAAAGGGTCACATAATGCAAAACATGTAAGTTATACTGCTCTCGCAATACTGACAAATCAGCTGGACCAAATGGTCTTATCCCTAGATTCCTTAAACACGCTGTCCCTCAGTTTGTACTCCCTATCTCAAAAATCTTCAACTTATCCTTTTCTTCCAGTACCATGCCCATCCTCTGGAAACATCTACTGCAGTCCCCTGCATAAGAAGGGGAAAAAGATCTCTCTCAAAAACTATTGCCCAATCTCGATTCTTTCAACACTGGCCACGCTTCAAGAGAAAATCATTCATGACCAACTTGTTGAATACCTGCAACTACAGTATATGACCTCACCTGTCTAAATCAACTCAACTTTCAAAAAGGTCATAGCACAGATACTGCCCTAATTACCTTCACTGATGATATTTATCAGGCAAAGGACAAGGGTCATGTCACAGGTGCCGTTGACTGTAAACTACTTATCTCAAAACTACTGGCTCTCAGCCTAGGGCCACCCACTCTCACCTGGTTCTAAGATTACTTGTGCCGTGGCCAACAGGCCATCAGGATCAGTAACACACTTTTCAGGATAAACCACATCTGTAGTGGTGTCCCCAAGGCTCTAGTCTAAGGCCTCTCTTGTTTTCAATTTTCATTAATGACCTCCCTACAGTCTTCAAACCAATACCAACTATCCTCTGTGCTGATGACACCATATTTTACACCAATAGTGATAACATTGATTTCATCACCCACTCACTCAGCAACTCATTTGCCAGGCTCCAAGCCTGGTTCTCCCAAGAAACAATGGTTCTTAATCTCCCAAAAACACAATCAATGTTGTCTGGAACCAAGCAGAATCTTTCCAAAGTATCCCCTCTGTTTGGCATCAATGCTGGAAATGGTACCTGTCTTCCCTCTCCCTTAAGTACCTTGGAATTTTCTTTGACCCTTCTCTCTCTTTTGAAACACATCTCCAGCAAACTACCACTGCAATTCACCAAAAACTGGGCTCGCTCCACAGAGTCTGTCATTTCTTGACACCTGACACCAAAGCCAGAATTGCACAGGGACATCTCCTACCCTCACTTGAATAAAGCTTGACAGTCATCAACACAGCCAGTAAGTGTGTACTACTAAAAAAACACACATTGTATTGTAACATACTAAATTTGCTTCCAGCTGCAATCACAGCACCCATCATTGTGTAATGCTTGATACCCTTAATTGGCTACCTCCTAATCTCAGAGCCAGGTAAGGCAGTCAGAATAGCAAAGGCCCAACTGAGGAAAAGATAGCCAACTCAGTTAAGAAGAGGGATAAAACATTTTATAGGTACATTAGGGAGCAAAGAAAGACTAAGGCAGGGATACTGAGGCTGAACAAAGAGGAAGGTGGTTGGGCAGAGAGTGACAGTGAAAAAGCAGGGATACTGAATGAATACTTCTGCTCAGTATTCACAATGTAAAAGCGGGAGAAATACCTAATCTGGTCAATAGAAGCACTCTGGATAGGGGGGTTGATATTAGTCCTTTCACAGAAGAAAGGGTTCTGAAAGAACTCTTAAAACTGAAGGTGGATAAAGCAATGGGGCCTGATGGGGTTCACCCCAGAATTCTAAAAGAACTAAGGGAAGAACTAGTAACACCGCTGACTACCCTTTTTAATGAATCATGGGAGGATGGTGTGGTACCTGAGGACTGGAGGAGGGCAGATGTGATTCCACTTCACAAAAGTGGGAGCAAGACAGAGGAAGGAAACTAGAGACCTGTCAGTTTGACCTCAGTGGTAGGGAAAATTATGGAATTACTTCTGAAGGAAAGAATTGTTGAGTACCTAGAGGCAAGTGGGGCACAGGACCCAAGGCAGCATGGATTCACAGCGGGAAGGTCATGTCAGACAAATCTAATTGATTTATTTGACTGGGTGACCAAAGCAGTAGACCAGGGAGGGACTGTGGACATGGTCTAGCTAGACTTTAGCAAGATATTTGAGACAGTCCCGCACAAAAAATTAATAAATTAGCCGGTCTAGGAGTGGATCCCAGGGTGGTAGCCTGGGTAAAACACTGGTTGGACAACAGGACACAGTGGGAAATAGTAAATGGAGTTCACAGTGAAGAAAAGAGGGTTACTAGTGGGGAACAGAAGGGTTCAGTACTGGGGACGGTCCTTTTTAAATGGCTTTATAAGCGACATTGCAGAGGGACTGGAAGGGAAAGTATGTCTCTTTGCAGATGACACAAAGATCTGCAACAGGGTTGATACACAAGGTGGGGTGGAAAGGATGAAAAGGGACTTGGCAAGGTTGGAGGAATGTTCAAATGTATGGCAGCTTAGATTCAATGCAAAGAAGTGCAAAGTAATGCACCTTGGAAACAAAAACCCAGGGGAAGAGTACACAATGGGGGTGAGATACTGACAACAACAAAAATGGAAATGGACCTGGGAGTAGTCATATCAGATGACCTAAAGGTGGGCCAGCAATGTGAGAAGGCAGTAAGGAGGGTTGGGGGGATACTGGGATGCATAGGGAGAGGCATCACCAGTAGAAAACAAGAAGTTGTTGGTCCTCTGTACAGACAGTTGGTAAGACCACATCTGGAGTACTGTGTGCAGTTCTGGAGACCCCATCTCTGCAAAGACATAGACAGGGTGGAGACTGTCCAGAGGAGGGCAACCAAAATGATGCAGGGTCTGCATCAGAAGACATATGAAGAAAGACTAAAGGAAGTAAAGATGTATAGCCTCGAGGAAAGGAGGGAAAGGGGGGACATGATAGAAACTTTCAAATACCTCAAGGGAATCAACGATGTCTAAGAGGGTAGCATCTTTCAGAAAAAGAGATGTGCAAAAACAAGGGGGCACAATTTCAAGATAGAGGGGGGATGGCGCAAAGGAAATGTGAGGAAGTATTTCTTTACAGAGAGGGTTGTGGATACATGGAACAGCCTTCCTGAGGAGGCTGTAGAGTCAAAAACAGTGGGGGAATTCAAGAATGCATGGGACAGACATAAGGCAGTTCTAGTTTGTGGGTAGGAGGAAGTAGGCTGCTGGTTAACTAGAATCTGCAGCTTATCCATTAGGTAGGGAAATTGGCACAATAGGTGGGCCAAGCAGTCCTTATCTGCCATCAAATTCTATGTTTCTATGTTTCAGTCTTGCTCTTGCAGCCCTCATTAACAAAATGCTGCACACTGGTTCCCCTCTTAAATTTCTAGGCAGACCCCTCTTGTCAATCTCCCTACCTCCTGCTCTGCCTCTGACAATAATAGTGTTGTTCCACTGTTTTGCATCAGTATGGACCAGCAGTCCTTCTGCTTCCATGTCACCTCCAGATGAAGCACTATACCCCCATTAGAAATACCCTCACTCCCACTACCTTCAGAAAACTTCTGAAATCCTACTACTCCTCTGTGCTTTCGCTAACCTCCCCGTAACCCATCCCACCCACTCTTATTTGGCTGTACCATTTGTGCTAGTGCTGTCCCCTCATCCTGTTTCCTTGTTTTACCATATACAATATCTACGCCTTTTCCTTGTTTTTATTTATATCTGCTACTTCCTCCCATTCTGTATATGATTATTGTAAATACTACTACTGTAGATGTTGTTACGTCCTATGCATTTTGTAAATGTGTACTGTAAATACTGCCATCCCCACAATTATTTTGTATCCTTGCTCCTACCTGTGTACTGCACTCAGATTGTACGTGAGAAAGGATCCTATTTGCCAATGTACCTACCCAGTCATCAAAGACAAATAAATAAATAAATAAATAAATATTTAGAAGACTGACTCTGGTCTTTTCTTCAGTTCATGGAGTTTGATTATTACACAGGGAGGTGGAGGCCTGCAAAGTGTAACCTGGCTGATCAGGAAGAGGTTGGTGCAAGAGACTAACAGTGAAATGATTGGAAGCATATGACAGGGGCCACTGGGGGGTAGGGAGTCCACTAGACTAACAGGGAAGTTGTACTACTGCCACCCTGCATCATCCCTAGGGGTCTGCTGCACTCAACTGAGCCCATAATAGGCATGCAGATAGCTCCTCGTCTTGCATGCAGAATGAGCTCATTTACATGCTTGAGCTGAATATGGGCCACAGGAGCCCTGGCACTATCCCATTTTGGGCAATATTATCTCCTGTTGGTCATGTGCAGAATTGGGGGTATGTCTGCTCCGACCATATCCACTTAGGTCTGTGCCAACATGGCCCAATATTCAATCAGATGGCATACTCAGTTAGTGGATGCTAACTGGTTGAATATAGCTCTAAGCCAGCTGCACTCTATTTTTTGTGCAGTGCTACAGGCTGCACTGTGCTTGTGGTTGACTTTTATTATGGGGGCCCATAACTCTGAATAACAATTCTAACTCATCAGCTAAGAAACCATCCCTTTGATACATCTAAAATAATTCATATGGTCTGATCTCATCAATATGAAACACTTGAAGTGATGAAGCAATAGTAACATCACTAATAAAATGTTTTAACATTTTCTAATTCAACTTTTGGGGGGGGGTATAGTACAGGAGGAGAAAAAAAATAACAATTAAGAGCATTACAGCAATATAGTCGATACAGCAATATGGTACATCAAAGGAGCATATGTATAAACACTTCAAGTCATAACAGTATATCAGGTGCACGTGATAGATAAAACTGAGTTTGGCTAAGTAAGAGTTACCCCTACAGGCATTTAGGGGGAGCAAAATGGCAAGGACAATATGAATAAGAAGGAAGGAGTTCAAAGAGATAGGGGTCATATTGCACCTGTGTTTGTATCTTACTTAGCCTCCCTCTGCTGCAGAACTCAGAGCTGGAGAAAATGGGTCAATTCCAGAACTACACCAAGAAAAAAAAATAACTTGCATCTCAGCTGGACCATCCAAAAATGAGAAAAAAGTGAGATTTTAAAAAGCAAAATGTTACATTTTACAGATATTTGGAATTCCATCTCCATCTCTACCACAAGCCAACAAAATGCAACAGAAAAAGTACATATAAATGCAGCAGTAAGATTGATTTTAATCCTCTCCAGACTTAAGGAACAAAAGGTTTTGAATGTCTTTCACAAAGAAATCAGCAAGGGAGAAAGGGCAACACAAATCATTCTTTTTGTTTATCAGTAGTATATCCCTGTTTTGTCTGAACTGCCCTCATCCAGACAGGTCCCTGAGCCTCATCACTTGTTTTCCAGGGGAATAACCACCATGTTCTGGTTGTCCTCTGCCACAGGACCTTCAGATGTGCCCAGTTGCTGGTATGGGATCTGCCAGGGCTATCATCCAACCACGACTGAGATTCTTTCTGTTGTTTTAAACCTTAGGACCTACACCGTGTGCAATGCTGCGTTGTGCATATTCTGTCTCCATGAAGACACCCCCCAGTGTCTGCTGGTGGGATCCTTTGTCCTTGTGCCTTGCTGTGCTGCCACACAGCTTCCTCCAAGTGACAGCCACTGACCAAGACACACATACCCTGCCCCTCCCTGAAGGAGGAGAGCCGTCCTTGGGATGTTCAATCCCCCTCCCCAGCCAGTCTCTGAGTGACACATGTCCATATCCGAACCTGGGTCACCAGTTTGGTAAGCAGTGTGGCAAACAGTGCCTCAGCCTGACACACCCCAGGGCCAGCTTGAACACAAAACACTCTTACCTTCAAACTTTGACCCACAGGTAATCACGAGGCGACAACCCCACCATTAGCAAAAAATAGAACTGCCAATGAAAACATTCAGAAATACAGAATGTGAATTCAGTCCTCTTCACCCTTTATGAACAATAGATTTTTGAACACTTTTTACAAGCAAATCCAAGGAACAAACAGGAAAGCACTCAATACCTGAAGATAGTGTGCTGAAGGATGGGCCCAGATGAACTGCATCCTCGAGTGATAAAATAAATGGGCAAATGTAGGCTACACCCTTGGTAGATCTCTTCAATAGCTCATTGGATCACCTACCTTCCAATTTTTTGAATGTTTATATTGTCTGTTTTATCTTTGAAAACCTTAACAAAGCATATTATCTTGGAAAAAAAGAGCTAATTGGATCAAGGATAGTGGCAAGGAATTGAAAGACTGTAAATCCCTGCATAAGAGTGGAAAAAGGATGAGCCAGGGAACCATAAGCCAATTAGCCTGACATCCACTGTATGTAAGGTGCTGGTGGCCATCATAATTAAAAGAATAGTTGATTTCCTTTAGGAACAGGGACTCCTGTATGAAAGGGACATGGGTTCACCAGGGGAAGGTCCTGTCAGTCAATCTGAAAGACTTCATTGATTGGGGCACAGACCGCATATAAAATCTCACCCACGATTGGATTTGAAGTCAGGAGTGGCTAGTGTTTCACTACTGCTTACATCTTAATAACGATAATGGGCACTCAGATTGCTGAATCTAATTAGAAAGTTAGAAAATTTAGGTCCCTATGAGCAAGACAATGCAAGCTAATGAAAACATCAGATAATGCTGCAGTTGGAAAAATTGTAAAGAAAAAGGATTCCCATAAGGCCTGCATTCATAAACCTGAGTACAAATCCCACTTATCACCTTGACCTACACAGCAACAAGTGACTCAGTTTCCAGAGACCCAATAAAGTAATAAAAAGCCCCAAAGGAAGTAGGCAGCCATTAATATAGACCTTCCAACAAAAAAATTGCCAATTTTTGGGGGTAGAATATGATAATCAGTATTCAAGAAACAAATATCTGAAAGGTTCTGAACATTTTTTGGCACTGTTTATGAATAAGTTTGATAGTGATAAACACAAGCACTGCCAGCCTAGTGGTGCAGCAGTAGTGCTACTGCTTGAGACACAGATGACCCATGTTCAGAAGTGAGCCCAGGTGTCAGACTGCTGACCAGGGATAGGAGGACTGAACATCCACAGGACTGCTCTCCTCTTCTGGGAGGTGGGTGTGGGGAACAGCCTGATGTTTGCCTGGCCCTTGTCAGACACGGGGGGTCAGAGGTGGGGTAGACATCAGCGCACAATATGTGGAAGCATGTGGCATGTGCCCTGACATCACAGCACACTACACTTCTGGGGGGATAAAAATGGGGAAAAAAAATCTGGCTGGCATGATCCTTCTGCCGCAAGCCCACAACTGGTGACTTAGGTTCCTCCAGCTATCCGGATCCAGTCCTGGTCGGTCAAGATGACAATTGGAGGGCATGGAGGTTAAACCATGAAGGCTGCTGAAGACATAAGTCCTGGGAGAAGCTGAGATGATGGGGCTGGGCAGAGTGGTGGGGATGAGGGCCAATGAGGGAAGGGAGGATAAATAGAATATAAAAAAAGAAAGAAAAACACAAATGGTGTGCAAATATCCCCCCTGCTTTGGCCAGAAGATGGAGGTGACTAAGGATCCCTCCCCTACAAGAGATGAAAAGAAGGACAGTTAGGGAATAAGGAACGCCCAAGTGGAAAATGAAGCTGCCAATAATATGAAATCAAACTAATAATTTTTAATTCTTGCTCATGAAAAGTAATTTATTACTGGAAAAGATCTAAGAGCAAATGGATAAAGTCAATAGAGCACTTGCAGTCAGTGAAGCACAACAAACAGCTTCACAACAAAAAACTGTTTAGTAATACAAGATAGTGCAATACATTTTCACACAGTCCTGACTGGCTACAAGCTCTGAGGAAGCTTGGCTAACGCTAAGCAAAATGTAAGCTCTAAGCGCAGGTAGTGGGTACATTTTGTCCTGCATTTGGCGGCTTTGTAGCCGGTCAGGATTGTGTGGAAATGTATTGCACTATCTTTATTCATTGGCTCTTATTTTGTGTAGCACCACAATGTCTTTCCTGGTGCTCTTTAGCCTTTGTATTCCAAAAGATTTAAGAGGTATTGATAACAAATGGAGTCATAGATAGTCTTTGCCTATTTCAAGGGTGACTGAAAATATTTTCAATGAAGCCATTTTACCTTTGAGTCCCACTCTTGCTGGCTCTGAATTTCCCTCACAACAGGCCCGGAATAGACTAGTTGATCAAACAGCAAGAGACATAGAAATTTCAATGTACCTGTGCAATGGGTTTTGTGCTTGTGTAATGTAGATAAACTTTGACTGTTCTCCTCTCTATCTGTGGGATATTCCACCCTGTAGGGGTATGAAGGCAAGGAACCCTATGGGAGGGTTCCACCCCTTGAGGTGCCATGGGAATGATTCCCTTGGCTAAAGGAACCTTAGGAAGAAATCCAAAATGAATGTCAAGCAAAGTATACAAGGTAGTGAACATATATTGGGGTCAAGGACCTGTACACAAGTGGGATGGTAGAGGTTCCTTTGGTTACATGGAGACCTGTACATAGGTCAGTTGGTAATGGGGTTCAACTGGTAGCATAGGTCATTTGGTTATATTGTTTCAGTAAAGTAGGCAGGAAATGATAGGTGAATAGTGACCTACTCAGAGGTCTGATTTTAAGGCACGGAGGCTTGGCTTTCTAAGGAGAGAGAGAACAGCCAAAGGGGGAGACCGGACAATTATGGGACATCCACCCGACTCCATCCAACAGCAGAAACCTACCTAAGTGACCTAGGGACTATAAGGATGCCTATCTAGTATTATGACCATTGGAACAGAGGAGAAGAAAAACCCTCTTTGAGGAGGAAACCTCTGGGTATCCAAGTCCTAGGTCACATTCCCTTGAGGCTTTGGGACAGTTTTGGTTAGTGATGACTCTGCTACTGCAATTTAGTAGACCAGTCCAAGGGAATTGCAATTTCAGGGAACACTCTCACTCTATCCCTCTAATGTTAATGCTATGGAGGGTTGCAAGTGCACTCTGCAACAGGAGTCTACCAAGGTGGGAGGAGGAGAGTAATGACTGCTGAGGTGCTTAGCTGGCCTACCAATCTATGAACAATCCAGGCAAACCAGAGGCAGTCATAGGGAGACTAGCATGATAGGGTGCCTCCAAACCTGCTCAGGCAGCTAAAGGGGCCCTTCCCATGAAAGCCCAACCCCTTCTCCGCTGAAGTCTTAAATGCTACATCGAGAGGTACCATTGTATGGTTGATGACTGAAGGTCCACCTGGAGTGAGGACCTTCCCAACTACAGGCCAGGTGAGAAATACCCCTCCCCAAGCTTCACATGCTCAAGATGTGGACTTCGGGGTGCAGAGAGAGACCATCAGCCACAGGTCTAGCCCTGAATCCTGGAGTAATGGGTATGGTTGGCATGTCACCAAAATGTGAAAAAGTGAGTTGTAATGAGCATGAGACCTGCACATGGTAAGGAGCATGGGACCCATACATGGACCATAATGGATGATAGCAGACATGGCGAGACCTGTACATAGGTCAGACTGAGCACTGTGGACCCTCTAGTGGGTATTGACTGGATGAGACCTGTATGTAGGTCAGGCTGAGCAACATGGGCTGTCTCATGGATCTAGGTAAGGCAATAGCAGTTGTCAACCACAGGAATGCATGCCTATCATGTCCATTAAAATGCCAAATTAGGAGTGAATTCTTTAGTATATTATGAGTAAGAGAACAGCAAGGCCTGGCAAATCCCGGGGCCGACAGATGAAGAGGAGGAGGCTGTGAAACTGGTTAGGTGGGAGGAGGCTGCAAAGTCAGTATGGTAGAAGGTGCAGTTTGAAGCACATAAACATCATATGCTCTCAGACTTGGAAGGGGATATCAGAATTGAAAGGGAAGAGGTCCTTGAATGAACGGACTTGCAAGGTGATTGTCTCAGTGCCATGATGGTTGGTATATGATCAATACTGGTAGTGCAAGGGATAGAAAGGCTGGGAGGACCGCAAGAGACAGGAAGGCTGGTATGACTGTGAAAATCAGGTGCAGAATAGCAGGGAAAGGATGGCAGAAAAATGGGTGGAGCCAGTTGCCCTAAAGTAGAGAATTGCCTGGAAAGCTGGTTGCTGAATGCCATAAAGGCTGTGTGGAGCAGCAATAAAAGGCCTGGGCGAACCAGTGACCAATAAAACATATAAGAAGTTGAACGCTGCTCCCACTGCCCGGATCACAATGCCCACTGCAACAACACAGTTCCCCACCATGGACAAAATGGAGAAGCCACAGAGAGGCACCATGATGTCAAACAGCTAATTAAATCAGTAGGATAAAATAATTTAAGTACCAGCAGTTGAATTACACTAGTAGTTGAAATTAAATTGATGAATATCTGCAGCTGTAGCAGAGCTGGCATGTGTTTGAGCATATTAAGAATCCCAAAATGGATGTACACAAGGGGAGAACAGGTAGAATAATTTGTAAACATAATGAAGACCAGAGGAAGACATCCCCAGGGAAAAGAAGGAAGGAGCAAAAGCAGCACAAAGTACCTGAAGTTGCAACAGAAATGCAGCAGTACATGCTGCCATACCCTGCAGCTAGCTGAGAGCAAGAGCTTAGACCAGGTGGAGGCAATTAAGTAGAAACAGCAGCAGAGAGTTTGAATGGGAGCTGAAACATACAATAAATGCAAGAAAGCTGAGGAATGTCCAGTAGAAATGCAAAGGTCTGAGGATACCAGGTAGCTGAGGAGGACAGGGAACCAGAGCACAGCAAAGGAGCAACACAGCACACATAAAGGTCAACTAGAAAGCCCCAAAAGAAAAAGAAAAAAGAATACACAAAATCAAAGCATAAACTCAGTAGAACAGAAAAACAGCACGCAGCAGCCAGGAGGCAAAACAAATACTAACCAAAGTACGAGAAACACAGGAACACATCCAGCAAAAACCTAGCAGAGTCCATAGCACAAACACACCAGATTGGGGGGGGGGGGCAAGGCCACAGCAGGCCTAAAGTGAGAAGACAGATGAACAAAGCCACTGGCCAGCAAGGAAAAATGCTTGTGTGTAGAGTGAGGAGAGCAGCTCTTAAATAGGCCAAAAGCGGGGTGTGGCAAGCTGCACTGCCACCTTGAACTACAGGCTATAACCTTCCAAATAAAATTTGTCAGCTGATTAGGACCACTAGACCCACCCTGTCTGCCCAGATGATCTCTGCCTAGTCTGTCTCTGCCAACCCTAACTAGTCTCCAGTGACCATCCCTCCTCCCTGACTATTTATTTACATTCCCCTATGTATAGCCTATGCATGCTTGAAGCCCTTTTACTGTTTTTGCCTTAAGCACTTCCAGTACCAGTGTGTTCCAGGCATCCACAACTATTTCAGTGAAGTAGTACTTCCTCACATCTCTCTTAAACTCCCCATGCCCCCTCCAGCATGATTGAATGCTCTCTGGTCAAGGTGCTGCTTCTCATTTGACCATCCCACCCGTACCCTGTTAGATATTTCTAATTAGACTGAAATAGGAGACAAAGAGCTTGGCAAAATTTATGCCCTTGTTCACAATTTAAATAACACCCTGACAAAAAAAAAAAAAAAACTACAGTAAACCACAAGAATGCAAAGAAAAAAAAAAGAAAAGCAGTCACAGAAAGGAAAAAGGGAACATCAAGCCAAAAAAAACTATAGGCCAGCAGCCTTATAAATCCCACAATAAGAGACCAGTGGGTCCAACGTTGCAAAAAAAAAAGCATAAAAAATTTTAACAAGAAGGTGAACAAGCAAAGTCAAATACAAGGTATACAGACACTATCCTGTATTCCAGCCATTTATGTCAACGGGGCTCTCCAAGTCAATGTGGAAAATAAAACCTCTTTAAAAATATTAATTCACATAAAAAAACATTAAACATAACATTTGTCAGCAGATAAGGACCTCTTGGCCAACCTAGTCTGCCCATTTTCCCTGCCTATAGTATCACTGCAGATCCTACTAGATCTCAGGCACGTTCCTCCCCCTTCCCTTTCCCTAAGATTCCCTTCTGCTTTCCCATGCATTCTTGAACTCCATCACTGTTTTCATCCTCACCACCTCTACTGGAAGATCATTACAGGAATCCATCACTCTTTCTGTGAAGAAGTACTTCCTCATATCTCTCCTGAATAAGTCCACCTCCAGCTTCTTATAATGCCCCCTGTCATTGAGCACCTTTTTTTCCTGAAAAATATTTCCCTATTGTACCTTATTTACCCCATGAGGTATTTAAAGATCTGTATCATATCCCCCCTCCTCTCTTCCAGGGTGTACAGATTTACGTCCTTAAGTCTCTCCTCATAGGGATTCTCATGCAGACCCTTCACCATTTTAGTTGCCATCTCCTGGACTGCCTCCGTTCTATCTAAGTCCTTCCAGAGATGTAGTCTCCAGAATGGGACACAGTACTCTAGGTGTGGTCATGTTAGAGATCGATACAGAGACAGTACTGTGACACTTAGACAGCTGGTTCTGATTACCCTATAATATTTTTTCTGCAATATAAAATATGTAAGGGACTGTCAGGATAAACTACTGTCTTGCTGAAATGACACATCAACCTCCCCCCCCCCACAGGTATAGTTCAAAGGACGGAACGTAGGTTAAACTACAGATATCTGGGATGAAATTAACTTGTCAGTTTGCTTTGAAGCCAAGAACTACTAGATCCCATTTTATGATGTCCTCAGGGAAATCCTTTGATTTGCACTAGGTGTCATGATGAAAGGGGCATATGCATTTGTTTAGGGTGTCTTCCAAGGATGCCAGTTAATAACATCAAAGAGAATTGGATGTCTGTGTGAAGCAGATCACAGACTGGTTTGGGAAGTCACATGAAGAGAGAAGATTCATTGATGTCACCTGTTTTTTTAAAATATCTTATTAGGACATCCTGTGTTATAAAATATAAATTTTAATATACCAAGGCGGAGTTAGGTGACCTCAGAGAGAAGGTTGGCTCAAGACTGCCTTTAAGTATACTGAGCAGACCTTAGAGACACTTATAGATATTCATTTCTGACTGAGAAGGAGGAACATCAGAGCACTGAAAGTTTAAGAAAGTAAGGATACATTAGATAAGATCAGTCTGAGTATATGGGTTGTAGGAATTTGCACTTCTAAACCTATTTTGTTTTTAAGATTGTATGTGTTGGGATATCTTGTTCTGTATTTACTGTTTACCTATTTTTACCTATTTTAAAGTAAAGATATATATTTTAAAAATAGAAACTGCCTGGTGTGCCTTGAAACTTCTTTTTTTTAATAAGTGAAGCTTAGATGGTTACAGTTGACACTGTGCATGAGCTTATTGTGGTACCAAACTGGGAAACATGTAAGAGTTCTCTAGGTCTTGCATATAGTTCTAAGGGTTCATTTTGTAATACCTGGTTAGGTGCCCATAGGAAAAGATATCTGGCCCCCTGAAGACAGAATTATCTGAGCCTGACAACTGGGTATGCTAACAAGAGTTTATCAGTTTGAATCCCTCCAGAACTTGGGACAAAGGTGACTCAAACCCACAAAACAGACAGGAGGGTTACCCTGCTCTGTTAGCTGTTTCACAATACTACACTCAGAGGTTGGCACTTTGGGAGTAGAGGGCTGACCTGCTGAGATGGGTTGTGACAGAATGGTTGGCAGCAGTGCGAAAAAGTTTGATGGTATAAGCTTTATTATTCAGTGTGTCAGCTTGAGACTGTTCAGCTCACTTGGAAAAAAAGAAAGGCAGTGTCTTATTTCAAAAGGAAACAGAACTATATCCCTTGGCTTACAGTCAAGTTCCTACAAGTTTTTTTTTTTCTAAAGTGCCAGTTAGAGTAGCAGTAGTTAGGAAAGATGGCTTCTAACTACAGCATGCACACTACAGAATACGTAAAGCAGTTGTTCAGGGACAGAGGAGTCCCATTTGAGGTGAAAGCTAGCAAACAGAACCTAGTAGGTGCCCTGATGGTAGTAGATACCCAGAGCAGCGAGTCACTGACCGTTACTGAAAAGGACCAAACCTCGAGTGTGGCAGGGCTAGTGACCAGTGCTGTGTCCAGATCTGGTGAGGATGACAGCAAGGCCACTGTCAGTGAAGGGCCACAGCAGCAGGGAAAGGTCACCAGTATCCTGGATCCAGAAATACTCAGGCTGCAGACAGAGTTGTGCCGAATGGAGCTGGAGTTCCAGGAGAAGAGAGAGCTTGAACAACAGGAGGCAGACCATGAGGAATGTGAGCACCAGTGAGCTGCAAAGGAGAAGAGAGACTATGAACAATGGGAAGCAGTCTGTGAGGCAGAGCGAGAATGCCAAGTGGCAGACCATGAGGAGCATGAGCACCAGCAAGCTGCAAAGGAGAAGAGAGAGGAGTGCCAGAGACAACACGAACTGGAGTAGCTACAACTCCAACGAGCAGTACCAGAGCAGGTAAGTGGCTGTGGTTTAACTGGGACTGCAGGACTGGATTACAAATTGAACTCCAAATTAATAGCTGAATTTAAAGAGGGGGAGGATATGGATGCCTTGTTAAATTCTTTTGAAAAAGTTTGTATTCAGGCTAAAAAGAGAGTCCAGGAGCTTTCAGCTATCCCTGCTACTTACTGGAAAAGCCCAGGATGCATTGGGTCAAATGGACAATGAGGACAGTGATGATTACCGCAAACTTAAAGCTGCACTATTAAAAAAGTTTTAATTAACTGCTGAATCATACAGAGCTAAATTCCATAAGCTCAGGAGAAGCCCTGATATGAGCTACGAGGAGCTAGCCATGAAACAACGTCAGTTTTTAAAATGTTGGTGGGAAGGAATTGAGGCAAACTCTGTTGATAAAACTGAAAATGTGATTTTGTTAGAACAGTTTTATTGGGCATGCCCAGCAGAGCTAAAAACCTGGCTAGAGGACTGAGATCCAAAAACAGTGCAAGAGGCTGCTGAACTCTCGGACTGATATGCCAAGAGCAGACCTGCTCTGAGAGCAAATGGGGCAGGTGTGGCAGTGCAGAAAGGGAAAAGTGCACCTTCAGGGCAGCTAAAACCCTCACTGCCTCCACTGAAACCAGTTAGCCCCAGGTTTCAAAGAAAAGATTTCTCTGAAAAAAGAAATGCATGTTGGTTGTGTAAAGAAACTGGGCATATTGCCAGACAGTGTCCCAAAAAGGCAAGCAGTAATACACAGAATGGTACCAGGAAAGAAGTGAGTTGTTTGTGTGTCTCTGGAAGCATGCCAGTGAACATGAGGGAACACATGCACCCAGTCATGGTGAATGGTGTACAGATGCAGTGGGTTAAGGGACACAAGGGCATCCCTGACATTGCTGAAAGGGGATCTGGTACAACCTGGTCAGCTTATATCCAATAAATACGTCACTGTACAGGACTTTGTGGGTGGGGAGAAAACATTGCCCCTCGCTAGTGTTCTCCTGGACTGGAGTGAAATGGGGGAACTATGCAACAGGTAGCTGTAGCTAAACAATTAGCAGTGGATGTGATCCTGGGTAACAATCTCCAGCAAGGGAGTGTATGTGCAGTTACCCATAGCCAAGTGGCAAAGGAACATTGTAGTTCCCTGAGCCCCACAGAAGCCATTGCAGAAACCACTGAGAGGCTGGTTCCCCAACCTGTGTCTCCAGAGGGGCAGACTAATAAAAAGGGGGTAGAAATTTCTCCAGTGGCAAGTAACCACACAGCTACGGAGGGTTACTCCAAAGAGGGAGGGGTGACCCATTGTCAAAGGGTTGGGATTGACAGGTGATCCTGAAGTCCCTGACACTGGTGCTAGGAGCCCTAGTTTAGCGACTGAAGGGGACCTGTCCCATGTCTTGGGAATGTGTGAGGGGTTCGCAGCTGCTCAGAGAAGTGACCCTAGTTTAGAGAAGCTGAGGGCTTGGGCAGACTCAGAAAATGCACAGGGAGGTGACGGCAGACATAAGGTTTATTGGGAAAATGGACTTATGTATACTCAGGCTGTGCAGACAGATGGAGGGATGCTAGGCAGGCAGCTTGTCGTTCCCCAGGGGTATCATGAGCAGTTGCTCAAGATTGCCCATGATATTTCCTTGTCTGGTCATCTGGGAATTGCATGCACTACACAGTGATTGGTCCGGAATTTCTATTGGCCTAACTGCACCCAGCAGGTGAAACAGTATTGCAGGTCTTGTCACCGGTGCCAAGAAATAGGGAAGGTGGGCAAGAAAACCCAAGCAGCCCTGATCCCATTGCCCATAGTGATGGAGCCATTCCAGAGGGTGGGAATGGATGTTGTGGGGCCTTTACATAGCCCCAGCTCCTCAGAGAAGAGATTCATCCTGACTGTGGTGGATTATGCCACGCGATACTCAGAGGCAGTCACCCTATCCTCTCTGAGGACAGACAAAATGGCAGATGCCTTACTTGGGATTTTCTCCCATGTTGGGTTTCTGCAGGAGGTAATCACAGATTGAGGGGGTTCCTTCATGTCGGACCTGATGAAATGTTTATGGGAGAAGTGTGGGGTGGTGCAGAGTTGCACAACACTGTATCACCCACAAGCCAACTGGTGGAATGATTCAATGGTACCCTAAAGTCAATGCTCTGGGTGTTTGCTGAACAGCATGGGAGGGATTGGGAGAAATACCTTCCCCACCGGTGGTTTGCATACAGGGAGGTGCCCCAAGAGTCAACAGGATTTTCCCCCTTCAAACTCTTATATGGACGCCGGGTACATGGGCCCCTGGACTTGATCCAGGAGGGCTGGGAAGGCAAGCACGCCACTCAGAGAACTCTCATTGTGGATTACATCCTTAGGTTTAGAGAAAGGCTGAAGGAGCTTATGGGGACAGCCCAGAGCAACCTGGCAGCTGCCCAACAGAAACAAAAAGTGGTATGACCGCAGAGCCAGAGCTCTCTCGTACATGGTGGGTCAGTAAGTTATGGTCCTTATTCCGGTCCGGAAAGACAAGCTGCAGACTGAGTGAACAGGACTGTACAAAGTGGTTAGGAAGGTAAATGATGTGAACTATATTGTGGAGTTACCTGACTGAAGACAGACATAAAGGATGTACCATGTCAACATGATGATGCCATATGCAAATAGGGCTGACATGGTGTTTGCAGTGTGTAGTCCTGTGGAGGGGATGGACGAAGGAGACCCCTTCTGGACTTGCTGGAAGACAGTAAGCGGGAGTCCTCTGTGGAGGCAGTAAAATTTTCTCCCCAGCTGACCCTGGGCCAGATCCAGGAAGTAAGGGAGGTTTTAGCAGACTTTGCCCCCTTGTTTAGCACAAAGCCTGGACTAACCCCCTTAGCGACACACGATGTGGAGACAGGGACACAGATGCCCATATGGCAGAGAGCATATCGGGTGTCAGAGGCTGTCCAAATGGACATTCGGAGGGAAGTGGAGGAGATACTGGATTTAGGGGTAATCCAGAGATCCCACAGTCCCTGGGCCTCACCTGTAGTCCTTGTACCCAAGCCAGATTGCTCGACTTATTTCTGTGTAGACTATGGTGGACTGAAAGCAGTCACAAAGTCAGATGCCCACCCGATGCCCTGGATGGGCGAACTCCTGGACAAGTTGGGAGGGGTGACCTACCTTACGACCATTGACCTGACAAAGGGGTATTGGCAGGTAGAGTTGATGGACAGAGCTAGGGAGAGGTTGGCTTTCATCACTCCGATAGGCTTATTTGAGTTTAAAGTAATGCCTTTCAGAATGAAGAACGCCCCAGCCACTTTCCAAAGGTTGGTGAACCAGGTGTTAAATGGTGCTAAGGAGTATGCTGTGGCATACCTGAATGACATTGCCATCTTTAGTGCCAGCTGTGAGGAACACCTCTCCCACCTTAGGGAAGTGCTAGGCAAGAAACAGAGGGCTGGTCTCACTGTCAAAGCAGGGAAGTGCCAGGTGGCCATGGGAGAAGTGGCATACCTTGGGCATGTGGTAGGCCGGGGACAGCTCTGTCCTAACCAAATAAAAATAGAGGTAATCCAGGTGTGGCCCAGACCAGAAACACAGAAGCAGGTCAGGAGTTTTCTAGGGACAACAGGATACTATAGGAAATTTGTACCCAATTACAGTGCCCTGGCTGCTCCCCTGTCAGACCTGACAAAGAAAAGTATGCCTAAGAAAATTACCTGGGGCCCAGCCTGTGAGGAAGCCTTTTCCAAACTAAAGGAGGCACTGTGCAGTGCTCCTGTTTTGACAAGTCCTGACTATAGCAGACCCTTTATAGTTCAGACTGACGCCTCAGACGTGGGTATTGGGGCAGCACTGAGGCAGACATCCAGCCAAGGGAGGGATCACCCAATAGCCTACCTGAGTAAAAAGTTACTTCCCAGGGAGTAGGCATACTTCACGGTGGAAAAAGAGTGTCTTGCCATAGTGTGGGCCCTAAAGAAATTGGAGCCATTCTTGTATGGGCAGCATTTTGTGGTGCAGACTGACCACAGCCCCCTGGTTTGGCTGACGCAGATGGGGAAAAACAATGGTAGATTGCTAAGATGGAGTCATGCTTTGCAAGGGTATGACATGACCATTCTTCATAGGGTTGGAGTGACCAATCAGAACTCAGATGGACTGTCTCATGTCTATGAGGAGTGAAGTGATTTGGGAAGCTCATCCCATGCGGGGGATAGAGAACCCAAATTCAGTCTAGGTGGGGAGGATTGTGACACTTGGACAGCAGGTTCTGATTACCCTATGATATTTTTTCTGCAATATAAAATATGTAGGGGACTGTCTGTCAGGAGAAACTACTGTCTTGCTGAAATGACATATCAACACCCCCCACAGGTATAGTTCAAAGGACAGGATGTAGGTTAAACTACAGATATCTGGGATGAAATTAATTTGTCAGTTTGCTTTGAAGCCAGGAATTAATAGATCCCATTTTATGATGTCCTCAGGGAAATCCTTTGATTTGCACTAGGTGTCATGAAGAAAGAGGCATATGCATTTGTTTAGGGTGTCTTCTAAGGAAGTCAGTTAATTACATCAAGGAGACTTTGATGTCTGTGTGAAGCAGATCACAGACTGACTTGAGAAGTCACATGAAGAGAGGAGATCCACTGATGTCACCTATTTTTAAAAAATATCTTATTAGGACATCCTGTGTTATAAAATATAAATTTTAGTATACCAAGGAGGAGTTAGGTGACCTCAGAGAGAAGGCCGGCTCAAGACTGCTTTTAAGTATACCGAGCAGACCTTAGAGACACTCACAGATATTCATTTCTGACTGAGAAAGGGGAACATCAAAACACTGAAAGATTAAGAAAATAAGGATACATTCGATAAGACCAGTCTAATTGTATGGGTTGTAGGAATTTGCACTTTTAAATCTATTTTGTTTTTAAGATTGTATGTGTTGGGATATCTTTTTCTGTATTTACTGTTTACCTATTTTTACCTATTTTAAAGTAAAGATATATATTTTAAAAACAGAAACTGCCTGGTGTGCCTTGAAACTCCTTTTCTTTAATAAGTGAAGTTTAAATGATTGCAGTTGACACTGTGCATGAGCTTATTGTGGTACCAAACTGGGAAACAGGTAAGAGTTCTTTAGGTCTTGCATAGAGTTCTAAGGGTTCATTTTGTAATACCTGGTTAGGTGCCCATAGGCAAAGACATCTGGCCCCCCGAAGACAGAATTATCTGAGCCTGACAATTGGGTATGCTAACAAGACGTTGTCAGTTGTAATCCCTCCAGAACTTGGGACAAAGGTGACTCAAACCCACAAAACAGACAGGAGGGTTACCCAGTTCTGTTCGCTGTTTCACAATACTACACCCAGAGGTTGGCACTTTGGGAGTAGAGGGCTGACCTGCGGAGTGGGGTTATGACAAATACCACCTCCCTCCTTCTTCTGCTGGTGATATCCCTCCCTATGCACCCCAGTGTCCCATTAGCCCTCCCAACTGCCATGTCACTCTGCCTGGCCACCTTTAGGTCATCCAATAAGATTACCCCCAGGAATCTTTCCTGCTTGGTGGTCGTCAGAATCACTCCTCCCATTTTGTACTACACCCCTGGGTTTCTATGCCCCAAGTGTATTACATTGTACTTTTTCACATTGAAACCCGGCTGCCATACCCTTGACTACTGTTCAAGTTTTCTCAGGTTTCTGGTCATCCTACCCACACACACACCCTGAGTGTCCACCCTATTGCAGATTTTGGTGTCATCTATAGACAGGCAGGCTTTCCCTTTCAGCTTCTCTGAATGTCACTTATAAAGACATTAAAGAAGACCAGTCCCAGCACTGATCCCTGCACTGCACCCCACTGCAGATCCTTCCTTCCTCAGAGTGAACTCCATTTACCACCACTCTCTGTTGTCTGTTCCCCAATCAATTTCTTACCCAGTTTACCGCCTTTAGACCCACTCCTTAGCTACCCAGCTTCTTATTATCATCAATTGTAGAACGGTGTCAAAAGCCTTACTGAAATCTTGGTAGGCCACTTTCTCCACTCAATCCTGATCTAATTCCTTGGTCACCCAGTATAAGAAATGTATCAGATTTGACATGACGTGACCTCTCCCCCTCCCATCATGAATCAATCCATAGTGCTTCGGGTCTTGTAACCCACTGGATTTAATGATATTCTGCAATCCTTTCCTTTCACAGTGACTTCATTAACTTTACCACCACGGATGTCAGGCTGACTGGCCTAAAATTGCCCGCCTCTTCCCTGCTACCACTTTTGTAAAGTAGAACTACATCTGCCCTCCTCCAGTCCTCCGGAACCACTCCTGCTTCCAATGAGTTGTTAAATAGGTCAGTCAGAGGTGCAGCCAGTAGCTCCTAGAGCTCCCTCAATAACCTTGGATGCACCCCATCTGGCTCCATTGCTTTGTCCACTTTCAGAATAGAAAGTCCCTTTAGGACTCTCACCTGTGAAGAAGGAGTAGTGTCCACCTCCCTCCATTCAGAACTCCTGTTATTTTTTTGTGGCCCATCCCCTTCTTCTGCGAACACTAACAGAAGTGTTTTTTAGGATGACTGGGTTTTCCTGGTCCCCCTCTGCACAGTCTCACTCCCATTCCCCTTTTAAACCATACAATGCCACCTCTGGTCTTCCTCTTTTCACTTTTTTTTCAGTTTGCTTGGTAGAAACAGACTTAAGTAGGCTTGCGCCCACATGGAATGTCTCCCATGCCCTGGTGGGCATATTCTTTACTTATACCTGTAATTGCACTTAGCACTTTAATATCAACTCCACTCCTACCATGTGTCATTGTTGTTTTTATTTCATATTATATCTTGTGATGTATGCTATTTGTTTATTGTCATCATTACTAGTACATGTGAAACCTAGATATTAGTGTACAGGACTGTCTTGCAAAATGGGCTTCACAACCCAAGTGACATGTTTTCTTCCTGTCTCAAAATACATTTTTATCTACCTACCTACCTATTAGGTATCTCTAGTGTTCCATCGAAGATGTGTGTCCATCCTTGACTGAAATGAGTTGAAGATGTTTCATACATACCTAAACAATGTCCTGTCATCTTTCTTTACCTTCTGGGCTATTTTCTCTTCAGGTCTTTGCACACCTTACTACTTTCCCTTCTTCCCTCTCTTTCCCTGATATACCTTCCAATCCTTCTCCCTCTATAGCTCCTTATACATTTTAAGTGCTACCCTTTTAGCCTTTACTTTTCTGTCCACCTCCTTTGAGAACCACAGCAGTCTCTTTCTTCTTGTGGTTTATGTCACTTGCTTGATGCAGAGGTATATTGCCTTCCCTTTGGCCCTTTTTAACTTCACCCACTGTTCCTTCATGCCACCCAGGTCACCTTCTGACATGTCATCCCTGAGGCAGTTAGCCATCTTTTTAAAATCTGCTCTCCTGAAGTCCAGGACCCTAACTTACAAATGAATTGCAAATATGTATAATACAGGATTTAGTGTGTGTGTGTGTGTGTGTGTGCGTGGGGGAGGATATTGTATCATGTTATACTGTAGGTACAGAGTACACTGGAATAGGGGGAGGGTATGCATGGTGTTAAAAAACTTAAAACTCTGAGACAAGGTTTTAAGGAAAACAAAGAATGGGAAAAATACAATGTCCAGATTGTTGATAATATTATTTTTTTTAAACAGAAAGGTAGAAGTAATTACAAAAAGGATAAAAATCAATCCATTGCAATAATGAAAGACAATAACAAATTCAGAACCATGGATGATACTAAAAGCAAGCCTGTCAGTAGGCCAAAAAGGATAACTGAATATATTGTCTTAGAACTGTACTTTAAGTGTATGTCCAGCAATGAGAGTCTATCAGAAGTTTGGAAAAAAAATAAGTAAAATGATCAACAACAGCATAGTATCTGATGTTTCCACCTCTAATTCAAATGATAGATACCTCAAACTCTAGTTCAAAAGCAAATGTGGAGACTAATAATAGGTTTTGCATTTTGAATGGACAAAGGTGTAATAACTGATGCCACAGGAAAAAGACTGTTACATTCTCTACTGTGTCAATACTTTTACTGGAACGTTTATGGAATAGTATATAGTGGGGTCAAAAATTAAGAATTGTGATTGGTCAGCTGCTACTTTATTCCATGGGGTAATTTTTGCATAACCACTGCATAAAGTACCAGCCGACCACACATTTTCAAAAAAGTAAAAAAAAAATTAAAATATCACTTCTCATAGAACCTATAGTTTTCCAAAACACTATCACAAATCCATTATTTTTTCTCCCACTAACCATGCCATTCTGCAAAATTTAAAACCCATTTAACATAAGTGAAAAGTAAATGAAAGTCAGACCTAAGCTGCAGCTTTGAACTTGAAGATAACTGAGAACTACAGACAACATTTTAGTGCATAATCGGTCAGGAATCTTACTCAGACAGAAGCAGTAATGTGAACCCAAGTAAAAATTCTAACTTACCACAGTCACCTCAGTGACTGGTCGTTCTGCCTGCCAAACCCCCAATATCAGTTGCCGGCGACAATTGGTCCTAGTCTGTTAGTGTCATAGACCAGCCATCAGAGCAGATCATGAATATCTATGGGGAAAAATGCAAAAAAATTAAAAAACTCAAAGCAAAGACACACTAGCCTCACTGAGAGTGATATATGAAATGGAAAGAAATGAAGCTACCACTCTTAAACAAACAAAATGGGCTGTTAATGTATTCAACAGCTGGTTGTCAGAGAAAAATCTTACAACTGATTTAAAAAAAATTTCTTTAGAAAGCCTGGGTGATTGTGGAGAACCACGGACAGGTTGCATTAGGTTTCCTATGGTAGGCAAGGAACCACGATAGCTCTTGACCTGATGTTTTCTGTTTTACACAAATAAATATTATTAGAAAAAGGAAAACAAATAAAAGAGCATTTTTTTTTTTACCTTTCTTTTCTCCTCTTTAGCCACCTTCTGCATCCCTTATGTCTGTCACATCCTGCTTGGGATCTGGCCACCATCCATCTCTACCAGAGCCACACATTGGCACTCTCAACCCCTGTGGCTTACCCCCCAGAGTAGGGCAGCAGGAAGCCCCCATCTCCCCACCATCCCGGATCCAGTTTGAGTGCCAGCGTAGCCCGGCGAACACTCGCGGACCGCCACCAAGCCACATGAGAGGTGCCATATTTTTGCTGGTTTAGTCCCCTTGGAGTCTCGGGTATGCAATGATGCCAGCAGAGGGAGATGTGCATGCGACCACATGCTCCTCCTCCAGGCATCTACCCAGACTCTTCCCGAGCTGTCACCCCACACCCTGACCCCAGCCTCTGCCATTAGCAATCTGGCATCGGTAAGTGACCCACCCCTCCATGGAGAAGGAGAGCAGTCTATCAGACGCTCAATCCTTCTCCACCCTGCCAAACCCTGGTGACCCATGCTCATTCCTGAACATGGGTTGCCAGTGCAGCGTGAGGTAAGGCATCCAGCGCCTCAGCCCTAAGTGCCACTGAGATGGCCCAGTAAAAGTGCATTTAAAGCAATGTATTTAGTTTTTTATGTTTTCTGTTGGGGGGCCCAAGTGAGGGTCTCTAAATACTATTGCTGTATCACTGTTTGGAGCAATAAATTACTCACCTTTGCCGAGTTGTGCTTAGTTGCTTTTACGCCCGTGGGTTTGTGGGGGTCTGAGCGCCCCCACAGAAAGAAAATCACTGAACATATTTGCATATCATGTTGCTACTTAAAGTTGCTGTCACTCAAAGTTAGAGAGTTCTTATGTTTTGTAGTACTCAGTGATATTCTTTCTGTGGACAACAAATCATCAATCAGTTATTAAAACAGCAATAAAATATTAATGACAGCAGTTAAATTTAAAAAGCATCAGTAAATGCTAAGCCGAATAATTATGTTTTTAGTGCAGACTTGAAAGATTCGGTGGTAGAGCACTCTCTAACCCGACGAGGTAGAGAGTTCCACAGGGTTGGGGCAGCAAATTAAAATTTTCTGGCCCCCGAGGTCTTTAAATGGATCCTGGGAACCTCTAGCAATCCCTCATCTGTGGAGTGGAGCAGGTGGAGGTGGCAGTAGGGACAAAGGAGATCTTGCAAATAATGTGGTCCCTGTCTGTGTAGGGCCTTATAGGTCAGCAAACCGACCTTGAAAGTGATCCTCCACTGCACCTGCAGCCAGTGCAGTCTGCGGCGCACAAGTGAGACTTGGCTAGATCTTGATAAGCCAGTCAACAACCTGACTGCAGCATTCTGCACCAGCTGCAGGTGGCAGATGTCCACCCCCAGAAGCCCTAGGTATAGAGTATTGCAGTAATCAAGGGAGGAGGTCACAAAGGTATGAACCAATGTTGGGAGCTCGTCAGTTGGAACAAGGTGTTTTATCTGGGTGATATTCCTCAGATGGTAAAATGAGGTCTTGATGACGGCTGACACCTGAGATTTAAGCGACAGCCTGCCATCAAGTATAATGCCCAGATTCCGTACCTGTTCAGAGGACCTCAATTAGCTTCCCCCCAGCCTAAGTCTGGAAGGCTGACCAGATGAAGACCCATCCACCTGATGAACTGGGTTCACAACCAACACCTCAGTCTTATTCAGGTTCAGCCTCAACCAGCTGGCAGTCATCCAATCTTGGATCTCAGCGAGGCAGTTGTTAAAGACTGAAATGACTTCACCCTGTTCAGGCACAAAGGACATGTATAGCTAACCCAGGCCATACCACCTAATAATGTCTCCCAATGGCAGCATGTACACCACGGACAACATGGGTGATAAAACAGAGCCCTGTGGTACCCCTCAGGTTGGGAGAGAGGGGCTGAGGAAAAAATCCACAACACCACTCTCTGAGTGCTGAGGACTGTACCAGACAGTTCACAGTTCAACCGCAGGCATTCCAATAACACTCCATGGTCCACAGTGTCAAACTCTACTGAGAGATCAAGAAGAATGAAGATTTAAAAGCTCTTCTGATCCCTCGCTATCAGGAGATCATTAAGCACCCGAACAAGTGCTGTCTTGGTACTATGCCTCTTCCTGAATCCAGACTGGAGAGGATCATAGGCATCAAGGGTGGTAAGATGATCCTTGAGTTGCAACACGACTACCTTCTCAATAACCTTGCCCACAAAGGGCAGGTTAGAGACAGGTCTGTAGTTAGTGAGACAGTCCAAGTTGAGTGAATATTTCTTCAATAGGGGTGTCATAACCACCTCCTTCAAGGGGTCAGGAAACACCCCTGTCTCCAATGAGCTCTAGACACTCTCCGCTAGGACTGGTCTGATGACTTCCACACACTTCACAAGGAGGCGGATGGGACCAGGATCCTAACTACAGTAAGTCAGTCACATACCCTAAATAATCTTCATGATATCCATGATTGCAAGCTGGTCAAAGTCAGACCAGACAAACAGGGCACTTGCAACCTCTCACTGACTACCACAGTACTCATTAGAGCATACTGAGCAAATCTTCGACCTGTTGGTGGCAACCTTATCTGCGAAAAATCGAGCAAACTCCTCACACTTAAGCTGTTAAAATGCTCTCCGATTCTGAAGACAGGTTGGATTGCACAACCTGCCGACAACTTGGAAGAGCTGAGCTTGACAGTTCCTCGCAGCGGCAATCTCACTGGACAGGAACTCTGCCTTCTTAAGGGAGATGGATGATTGATAGTCCTTACAATGGGACATCAATATAAGATTATCATCCTCCAAGTTGGATTTCCACCAGCAAGGCTCCAACCTTCACTCCACTCACCTCAACTCCTTCAAGGTCCCATCAAATCAACGGGACCGAGGACGATGAGTGAGTGAGCAAATTCCGACAGGAGCTACAGAATACATTGCTCCCAACACTACTCTATTATTGTACAGTAGCAGGTCACCTGGTTCCAAGCTTTCCATCGGCCTACTCTGTAGGTCCAGCACCACCAGTAGGCCATTGGAGTCAAGCCCCTTAAAGAGCAGTACCGGACCATCTCCATAGAGGCAAACCTATTGGCAGAAGCCACAAAACTGAACCCTGTAGTGTGATGGTCAGACCAACTAACCAGCTCCACCACCAGGTCAGAGATCTCCAACCCCAGGAGGAACACCAGATCCAGAGAGTGACCCCAATTATGGGTAGCAGAGGTAACTACCTGTGTGAAGCCCAATGAGATCATCAGTTGAAGGAAGTCTTGACCAAACTGCAAGAGTTCATCATTGACTCAAGCACTGAAATCCCCCATAACCAACCATCTGGAGGATTCCAACACCATGTCAATGACAAAGTCTGTGACTTCCTGCAGGAGTTCCTGCTCACCCTCGGGTGGACAGTACACAAGAAGTATCCTGTAACCCACACCTGCACCCATGATACACTCAAAGGATCTGGTGGTCCCCACTGGCACATCTACAAGGTCCAGTTCAGACTTAAAACAAATGGCTGCACCCCTGCCCCTACGATCCAATCTCGGGCGCTCTGTCACCGAGTACCCAGCTGGAAGTACTGACTCCAACATAGGACCAGCATTTTCATCCAGCCAGGTCTCGGTGATGCATGCCAGGTCTGATGTTCTGACAAGCTCAGCAAACACTGCTGTCTTGTTCCTAATAGACCTGGCATTGCATAACACCGCCCTAGTCAGATGAGCAGCCGAGGAAGAGAGCATCATTTGCCTACCCATTATGGAGCCCTTGGGTATGGGAACCAGGTAGGAAGGAGCCCTCTTCTGGACCCATTTTGCCCAAGGGCTCCTCTTTGAACCCACCACCCCAATCCACCAACCCTGCTACACACCGATACCAGGCCCGGAGCCCCAGCCTCTCTGCCCCTCCGAACTATCCCCAAGGCACAACAATGCCTATAAACCTCAGCAGGCAATGGGGGCAGCTGAAGGGGTGTAGGCCCCTGAGCCTGGAAGTGTAATAGTGCCTGACCACCTGAGAGTGATACCTTAGTCCCTTTTGTAAAGTGGCAAATGGTTCAGATGTTTGCAAGCTTGTTCTAAGTACTATTTAGGAAGAATGCAAGAATTCAATAAAAGTTAGATGACGGGGTAGTAGAAGTTCTGACATCCAAATTAGGGTCTAATGGCATTGAGTTCAGCAAATTAGCAATGTTTCGCTATGTAGGCATCAATAGGGAGACAACTGAGGATTTGAAGAGGTGCTTTAGGTACCTGGTAGGAGAGGGTAATTGCAAGATTTCAGACCAATGAAAGAAGGATGACGTCTGCTGTAAAGAGAGTAATTTGATACCAATAGGTGTAACTGAAATTTTCAGTACAATAAATGCAAGGTTTGAAGGTGAGTTAGAGTTGCTTTGATGAGTTTTGCAAGGGCTCATATTTAGGAAGGATTGCTAGTGCAAGATGGAGGATATGGGTGTTGCTGTAGCTTGATAGCCCATGGACGGAGCTTAAGTGGCCATTGTGGCTTTGCCTTCCTGGTCGATCCAATATCTGTACACTGTGGGGAGTCCAAAAAAGCAGGGTCTTTGACTGAGTCTACTGCTTGATAGGGCAAAAAGGGAGTTATAGCAAGAGTAGAAGGCAATGGGTGCATTGACTGCTTAGTCAGATGTAGAACTGTTGCGGAGAGTAACTGTGATAGGGAGATAGCCAGGTCAGTTGTGGATACAGGATGATAAATCAAATTGAGGCCTGCTCTTGGTGATGGTATTCACTGGAGGGAGTATGGAGGGGATAAATCCTGTCAGATGAGTTAGAAAGGAACACTGGATAGGTAGCTGGCATGATTAGAGTATCGTGATGAAGAGAGGTAAATAACTTTGTGAAGTATGGTGATGTCCAGAGGCCAGGGAGCAGTGACTTGGGATAGCGTAAATTTTGCAAGGCAGCTAAGCCTCATAGATCTGACGATACATATTCTGGGACAGTAGATGAAAGAAGGGTCTTAGGAGCATCCAACTGCTATTCCAGGAAATACAAGTTGTATAATATGGTTGAAGTGAGTCAGTGTTTTGGAGAGTATACTATAAGTGAAAGGTAGAATGGATGATGCCAGTACTGCTATGTGATATCCGGCAGTTCCCGTTATCCTTGAGGGTTATAGTTATTATGGAGTTGGTATATCCCAGGAAAGAATTAGGTTCACAATTCCAGGGTAAGATGATGGGTGTAAAGAAGTCTCCACTAAAGCCTGAATCCTATCAAGATATTGAGAAGTACTGACATCCATGCTGTTTGAATTAAATGGAATATGTAAGGAAAGATCCTGCAGAGGTGATTGAGAGGTAAGATCTTCTATAGTCCAGTTGAATGGGATTCCGGAATTGGATCCTGGGGAGGTTATTGGAAGTACTGATATTTTGTATAGTGACTTAGACTCTATATGGCATGCTGTTTGAGAGATGCTGCAGGAAGGGGGTTTCTTTAGGTGAGAAGAACAGATACTCCTTAGAGCACTGGACGGGTGCAGTAATGTCAGCTGAGGCAGGTGTATGAGGCGGATGAACGGGTAGCAGTATTTGAACGGGCGGGAAAGCTGGAGGTTGGTAGTTGTTAAGAACGCCCAAAATAGACACAGCAAATGTGCAGGAACCCTGAGCTGCCTGGGTGGTGGGGAGGAAGCTAATAGTCCAATCATTGAAGGAAATGTTCACAGTGGAAGGCCACTGACTGGAGGATGGATTGTGATAGAAAGTCAGCAGATGTCAAGCAGTACTGGCATCAGAAGTTGCAGGTAAGGTACAGGTCTGCGAAGCAGTCACCACAGCATAACGGAATAGAATGCAAAAAATTGAAATGAACTGAGAGGCAAATACAGGAACAAAGTGCAGTGAAGTTGGGATATGAGGTTCCCACCTCTGAAGGAGATGGTGAACTTAAATTGCTGATAGCAAAAGGCCCTGCAGTGATGGGTTGTGAGGTTCCCACTTCCGAAGGAAATGGCAACATGAATTGCTGATAGCAAAGGTGCTGCAGTGATAGGGAATGGGTTTTTGCCTTCGAAGGAGATGGCAAATTTGAATTTCTGATAGTAAAAGGTGTTGCGGTGATGGGGCAAGAGATTCCCAACTCTGAAGGAGATAGTGAACTGGAATTGCTGATAGGAAAAAGTGCAGCAGTGATGGGGAATGAGGTTTCCATGTTTGAAGAAGATGGTGAACTGGAAGCGCTAACTTGAAAATTGCAGAAAATAGCACAGTAAAAGAAGATTTAATAAGAAACAATTAGGTTGAAAGCCTCTTCATTTTCCTGGTAAAATAGTGTGCAAACAGACTGATCACACAAGTAATCTTGAGGAGGAGTAATTCTTTATACTTATATTCCCTGCTATTTTGCAACTGAATCTTAGAAGACTATTTTTGAGCTTACACGAGAAGAACCTAATCTGAGGTTAAAGTGTGTATGTTGCCATATCTAAGGCAGAGAGTACTTAGCTGTGATAGAAGGAGCTGGTCATTTGCCATTTGGTATGGAGCACTGTACTGAATGAGCAGTGGCTCTTGTGGGATTCAGATCTAGAGATACACCTAGTGAGGTTGTGGTTGAGTGGTGGCAGCATATCAAGATATCCGTTTCAGGTGTCTGAAGGGTTGTGAAAACTGGTAGCAGTTGAGACTGAGTTCTGGTAGAGAACAAGTCTGTGACACAGATAATAATAAGAGGATTGTCCTCAGGGAGGTCAAAAATATCCATTATAATGTAGTACAAATCTTTATCTTTATCTTTATACAGGATAATGATTTTAAGGCAGATAAGCCCTACTGACGATATTGTCCTGTAGAGCAATATACAACCATTTCTTACAGTGATCAATACAGTAATACTATGGCAGAAAGCAAGACAAACAGACTTAGGACAGTAAATGTTACAGTTACGGTACATTAAGCCCCACTTTCCCTGAATCCTAACTTAGGGCTTACTTAAAAGCCATTAGAGAGTTGGAATGTCTGGTTTCAAGTTTGATGGTGCTCCATATTTTGAAGGCATTACTTGGGGTTTGGAAGGGCAGCAGGAGACACGTCACACATGCCATGCTCCCTCCATGTAGTATAAAACCTCACATGTCCAAGCATCCCATGAATGCTCAGATTTTTGATAGGTGTCAGTGCAATCACACTGCTGCTTCTGTCAGCCCCCTATACTCTACCATGTGGCAGCTTCTGGCATCCCTCCCTTTCTCATCGGTGCGCACAGCCTCTGGATACTGCTGTCTGAATCCACATGCTCTTTGGGCTCTTCTATCCACCTACTAGACACTGCTTGGGCTCCGGTGGTTCACCACACTGCTTCTCCTGCACTCCTCTAGCAGCATGCTCCAGTGTTTCTAGTTGTGCATTAGCAGCTTGTCTCTGGCTACCCCAGGGTCCTAGTGTCCTTGTACAACATTGCTTTTCTGTAGCTCCTCAGTGCTGTAGTCCAGTTAGTTGTTGCTTTCTGCCACATTACATGAGCAAGCCTCTGTAGTCGGCAAGATATTTTGCTGCCAAGTTCTCCCTTACAGCCACCTTTTCAGCAGTGCTCAGTACTTTCAGCAGCTCCTGGAGCCTAGTCATTTGCCGCCTGCTTGTCCTTCCTTGGTTCAACATCAGCAGCTGCCTTGTATTTACATTTCTGAGGTAAATCAGTAAACTTTTTTTCCCTTCTCTCAAACAATGCGTTATTTTTCTCAGCCTTGATAAGTGACTCTTTGTGGACCTGGTTGGTATGCATTTGCCTGTTTGTATTTTTACCCTTCAATCTTAGTCTCACTGTCATGCAGCCTCAGTCAAATATTCAGTCACTTACAATGCTTAATCAGTCAGTCTAACCTGCCTGTTCACTGCAGTACTGTGTTACAGCTGTCAAGATTTGCCATCAGCCTCCTACTGCAGCTCCATTCTTAATAGGCTGTAGACATACTGTATGCCACGCAGAACCATCCACAGCTTCCAGGGCTGTTCTGATCTGAAGGCCTACAGTCTTTCTCTGCTCTCATGCATTCACTTCTTGAAGGTGGATCCCTCAGCTCAGGTGGGCTCCTTCTCTTTCCACCCTTCGTGTGAGAATGTTCTGAACTCCAGGGGAACCTTGAAGCATGCAGATCAACTCAGCAGCTACTCTTGATGTAGCATTTAAGACTTCGGCTGCCAGAAGGTGGGGCCTATAACTCCTGGGGGCTCCTTTGGCTGTGCAGACCACATCCACAGCAACTTCAACAGCTGTTCCTCATATGGCCACCTAAGGTTCACATAGTCTACTCCAACTTCCGTTCCTCTGACCATCAAGGGTGAAGATCATACAGCTGCACAAACCTCTGCCCCTCAAAGGCTTGATTCCTATGCCTTCCCAATCAAGGGCTCAACTTCTTCTCTAAGTTTCCCCTTGTTTTAAGGCCAGATGAGTGTCTTTCAGCAGCTGTTGCTCTCCTCCTTCCCATCGTGAGGGGGCTGGGCTTCCTTCACAAGCATTCTCCTTTAGCTGCAGAGATTGGCTTATGGCACCCTCACACCATTCCTGTTAGAAGGATAGTGTGAGAGTCATTCCTCTAAATTGTTTACCCCTGAACTGGACCTCTAAATCGCAGTAGCTGAGCAATCACTGATTCTAACCCCAGGCTGGAGGGAAGGCGATCTAGTTCTTTGATCCCCAGAGCCCCCCTTTTAAAAGTGTTTTTTTCCTTTAAAAAAACATGTGCTGGAACTGTCTCACTCATCAACTTAATTTATTACCTGTTTATATGAAGTTCACAAAATAATTTTTATAATTTTCTGAAATGTTTTGTGAAATTAGTCACTATCAGGAACAGTTTTCATCATTTTTATGTCTAAAGAAGTAGAAATCATAATTATACTATACTAACTAAAACTCCCTGTTTATATTTAAGAATCCACAAATATTTGTTCTTATAAATTGAAATTAAACTTACAAGAGGATCAATCTTGCTTGTTTATTTCAGTGTATTTTCAAATTTCATTCATCATAATGTAGTCCAATATTTATCACTGTATACAAAATATATAAATAAATTATTCAATTTCCATATTCAAATATTTCAGATATTTTTTACTGGCAAAGCTATATTGCATTAATACACTGTTAAAATGAATGAGTTCACAAACAATATTCAAACATGTGTCAAAAAGACCACTGCTTTATTCTCTACAATACATAATTATATTTAGTCAAAAAAGTACTATAATAATCTAGTAATATTTTCCCTTAAAACCCATATAGTGCAGCATACTTGAGACAAATGAACTTACAAATAAGTCTAGAATTCAAAGTGTGCTTATGGAATTTTGTGCCACTTCTAAACAGCATTCTCACAGCATCACCAAAACCATAACTTATTTGTGTAGGTATTGAAACTACAATAGACTGTGTATGCTGCATTGTATTCAGGTCAGAATCTATTTTCTCTTTAGATACTGTTATTAATTTAAAATGATTGTCTCCCTTATGTTTTTTTTTTCAAATCCATCACTTTTTAACATAGGTTCTCTGCTTTCTCACTGTGACATTTTTAATGTGTGACTTTATCTAAGAGATGATCGGTGCCTGCTTCCTTTAAACACAATGAACTTTCATTTTGCTCTCTGCTATGCATGAAGGTGCACTCATGCATTTTTTTTGTTTTCCATGCTGAAGATCATAAAGAATAGGATAGTTTCTGCAGGAGTTGGGACTAGTTTGTTGTTCTACAGCTCTGGGTGTCAGTCTGTCTACACTTCTCTTCCTTGGGAAGAATGAGCTTCTCTGTTTTCTGTTGTGCTTTTGGGCCTTCTTCCTTCCTCCATAAGGTGCCTTTGGTCCTGAAACCTTACCCCTGAGACCCCTTTTAGAATTCATAGATTTCATAGAAGATTGCCGAGTCAGTCAGCGCTAGCCTATAATGACTTGCCACATATCAGTGTTACTGTCTAGATTGTGTAACACCCATAAAAATAATCCAAGGATCTTTTTAAGACTTCCATAGTGGTAATAAGCACTATTGACTAGGGACAGGCATACCAACTTGACACCACTCTCTGGTTAAACCATCCACCTCCCTTATTGGTTCTATATGTTTGACCCTTAAACTGAAGTCTATGCATTCTGGTAGTTCTAGTGATCAAATTTGTACTAAATCTTGTGCATTACAATAATTCTTCTTTGTTGAATGCTCTATGTATGAGGCATAGATCCCCTCTAAGTCATCTATATTCTAATGAGTAAAGACCTAACCTTTCCTCATATGGCATATTCTTTAGGTTTTTAATTTTCTTGGCAGCTCTTTCTGGACTCTTTCCATCAGTCTAACACTTCCCACATTGTGTGGTGCCCTGAAGGACATACAATACTCAAGATGGGACCTAACCAATGAGGAATACAGTGGTAGTATCACCTTGGGATCCCTGCTCTTAATGTATCTAAATATGCATTCCGGTATTTTGTTGCTTCTTTTTACAACTTCTCTTGCATGATTATCAAAGGACAGATGGTTGCTCATAATAACTCCAATGTCTTTTTCCCTATCTGTAGCCTCCAGTACCTTGCCATTTAACATACACTCAGCTAGAATGTTCTTATGCCCAAAATGCATAACTTTACATTTGTCTTCATTAAAAAGTCTATGCTTTTTGGCCCAGGTTTCCATCCAGTATGTGCAAATGATTTTGGAGCTGTGTAGCAGCTGTCACATTGTTAACTATTGTCTCCAGTTTTGTGTTGACAGTGAGTTTACATATCCATGACCTGGACAACATCTACATGGAAGATATAAACACTTTAAATAATGTAGGACCCAGCACTGATCCCTGAGGCATGCCAATTGTCATGTTACCTTACTCAGAATGATACCTTCAAATACAAACTCTCTGTCACCTATTATCAAGCCATGACTCTACCCAATTTGTAATATATGGGGGAATTCAAGTTCAATGAGCTTATCTATTAATTTCCTAAGAGGGACAAGATCAAAGGCCTTGGTATAGTCAAGGTATATTACATCACCAGGAAGGCCTTTGTCAAGGGCACTGCCAATAGGTTCGAAAAATTGTAGTAGATTTGTGAGACATGATCTTCCTGTACTAAACCCATGCTGGGTAGCATCTACCAATCCCTCTATGAATATATGTTTTCCACTACTTCTTTAACATATTCCTCCATGAGTTTTCCCAGCAATGATGTAAGACTCATTGGATGATAATTCCCTATATCCTGCTTTGTTCCTTTCTTGTAAATGGGGTTTACTTTTGCTTCCCTTCATTTAGGAAGAATGTTTCCTTCTTCTGAGGAGGTATAAAACAGTGATTCAATTGGTCTGGATAATTCTTTTGCCAATTCTCTCAATAATCTGGGATGGATATTATCAGGGCCTGCTGACATATTAACCTTAATTTTCTGTTTTTGCCCTTCACTCTTTCCTTGTTATTACTGTTATGTATGCATCTTTGTTGCCCAATATGTGTGTGTGTGTGTGTGTGTGTTAGTCTCTTGGAAAGTTTTTTTTTTTTTGATGTGGCTGAAAAAACTCAGGAAGTAGTTATTAAACGTTTTTGTAATTTCAAGTTCGTCCTCAATTAGATGAGTACCTACTTGCAGAGGCTCTATCATTTTCTGCCCTCCTCTTAAACTACCTATGTAGTTAAAGAATGTTTTTATCTTGAGTTGGGGATGCCATTTTTATTTCATCATTACTTTTCGCTGTTCTATTTAACTTTTTACATTTCCTAGCTAGGTCCTTATACACAGCCCAGTGTTCTGGGGTAGGGTGTCTTCTATACTTTTTTATAGACTTTCTTCCTTCTCCTTATGGTTCATTTTATATTTCTAGTAAACCAGTTTGGGATTCTTCCAAATGCATTACGTTTTATAATTTCAGGAATATATGCTGGGCTACAATAGTCTAGTTTTTGTTTAATTTTGTTCAATTTTTGATCAAGCGTTTGCCCCTGCAGGTCTTTTCTCCAATCCCAATTATTTAATTATGACCTTATCCCCTCATAATTTGCCTTACTATAACATTTAATCTTGGTGTCTCCTCTTATTGAGCTCCAGTTCCCTCTGATGGTAAACTGGCCAATACTGTGGTCGCTATTTCCGAGTGGCTCTCTTACCTTTTTGTTAGTCACTTCATCTGCCAATTTGCTACACAAAAGATCTACTGTACTATGTTGGACCCTCTTGTACTATCTTGAAAATGTTGCTCCAAGTTGTTATGTAAAGTTACATCTATCAGTTGATTTTCTAATGGATTTGATCTTGTAAGTTTTCCCCAATCAATCTTAGGTAGACTGAAGTCCCCCATGAGTCTTATTTTATCCACCAAATTCATTCTTTCAATAATATCCATGAAGATTTAGGTTTCTTAAATGTTAAAATTTGGGGATCTGTAAGAAATTCCTATAGTTGTTTTTGTAGTAATCTGATTAAGTTGAACACAGATTTGTTCAATTACACAGATACCTTGCCTTTGGACTTCAAGCTCTTTTGCTTTTATTTTATCTGAAATATAGAGGGTGATTCCTTCTCCCTTTTTGTGAGTTAATTCTTTATGGAAAAGATCGTACCCCTGTATTTCCTTGCCCCAATCATTAACCTTCT
Organism: Neoceratodus forsteri; assembly: GCA_016271365.2. Classification (NCBI taxonomy): domain Eukaryota; kingdom Metazoa; phylum Chordata; order Ceratodontiformes; family Ceratodontidae; genus Neoceratodus; species Neoceratodus forsteri. Next base: position 1,322,236,603 of record CM028130.1, read on the forward strand.
ACCAACTTTCAATCACTGCACATATTTGAATTCCTTTTCTCTGCAGTATTAATTTGTTTCCAAGGCGCTGCATTTATTATCAATGATTTTAGCTCACCATTTTTATTGACTGAAAAAATGGCCTTTAGGTATAGTTTATTTCTAACTTTTTCTGGGTTTTTTTTGCATCCTCTTTCCTTACCAAATTCTTAATTGAATAGGCATCCCCTCTCTCCTTGGTATCTAGTTTAAAGTATTTTTATTAATAGTAGCACTGAAAATATTCCCCAGGAGCTGACTCCCACTTTTATTTAGATGCAGCCCATCCCAACAGAACAAATCTCTTCTCCCACTGAATGTTTCCCAGGTCTTGATACATTTAATGTTCTTAAAGAGACACCACTGTCTTAGCCAGTTGTTTATTCTATTTTTCTACTTAACCTGTAATTAGCTATTGATACTGGGAGAATGTCAGGAAAAATAACCTCACAATTAATTTCTTTCAAATATGTGTGTGCTGATTTGAGATTGTTAAATATTTCTTCTTGATTTATTCTTAATGTCATTTGTCCCAGCATGAATCACTACTAATGGGATGGGTTGTGCATGTTTCAATACTCTGGGTACTAGGGATCTAATACTAGGGATTGCTTACATCTGCTCCTGGGAAGCTATTAATTATCACAGAGAAAAACTCGAGCATTACCCAATGCAAACAAAGCCTGATGACACTCTGAGGCAAAACCGGTAGAAGACTTGTGGGTCTCACTGTGTGTTCCTTTGTGTGTGTGGGGGGGGGGTCTGTTATGTTTTCTGGCACTTTATTTTAATAAAATGCATTGAAATGTATTAGAGCTTGATATTGCTTTGTTTGCAGTTGGTAGTGCTCGGGTTTTTCTCTGTGGTTGCATTATTGTCTTTGAAGCACACCTGGCCACTGGGGCAGCTTGTTTGCTTGATTAAGCTACAGTATTAATTATCACACAGTCTGTATTGTCTTTTTTGGTATATTTATCAGTGTATTTAATGATGGAGTAACCTAAGATTACGGTTTGATTCCTTGGTATATCATTGCTTTCAACCTCCATTTTACTGTCAGCTGGATTTTCACCTGCCTTATTGGGTGCTCTCTGAGTGTCTTTATCAGTAACAATATCTAATAACTCCTTTGATTGGTCCTCCACATTTTCTAAAAGGTTTAACAATCGTGTAAACTGGTTACTTGTGGGTATTGCAAATTCCATTGCCCTTCTTTCTTCTTTTCTGTTTTTATGCCCCTCTTCTTTGCTACAGTTGTCCTCTTCCTCATTTTATCTCTGCCTTTAAGAGGATCCTTCCATGTTTGTTTCAATTGTTTGTGAGTTAGCAACTCCCTTGACAGCTGATGATTGGTTAGTAGATAGGTTCTTTAGACAGTTAACCTCTAACTCAAGTTCTGTTATCAACCCTAAGTTCTGTCAATTCTAAGCATTGCTTATACATGTATTGTGAGAAGTCAGTATTTTCTTCAATACTGAATTTGTTACATCCAATGTATTTAACACCTATCTCACCACTAAGTAATGTTACAAAGATACCATCCAGTTTACAATCCTAAAGATAAAACACCATGCCTAGATACCTTGAAAAGAGCAAGTCATCCCTTAAGAGAATAAAACACTTCCCTTAGGGTTTCTGTGTCCTTATGACACCCCTACAGGGAGGTAGTCCCCGTAACAGGGATATAGAGAATGTAAGCCAAATTACATAGTTGCTCAAGCACCACATACTAGTCAGTCTACATCAGTCCTAAACCATACTCATAAGAGCTCAATGACCCTATGAATTGAAAGGCATTGCCTGGTGTTTGGAGGGGCAGTGGGTGGTACATGCTATGCCCCCCTTTACATAGTATAAAACTGCACATGTCTAAGGTTCCCTGGATAGTCAGGTTGTTTTATTGTTACCTTCCTTCTTTTCTCATCCTGTGGCACCTCTCTCTCTATAGGGTCAGGCCTTCTTCCCTAAGGCACTTTTGATCCTGGGATCTCATCCATGTGACACCTTGAGGTGTCACATCTCTTTCTTCAGGGTTCCCATGTCCTTATGGCACCCTGACAGGGTGGTTGTCCCTGTAACAGGGACAGATAGTGTGTAAGCCAAATTATACCATTTCACAAGCACCACATACTTCAGTCTTTATCAGTCCTAAACCATACTCATAAGAGCCCAATGACCTTATGAATTTAGTTACAATATTGCCATGATTCCATTCTTTTTTTTTTAAACATCTTTATTAATTTTCCAACCTTTAGACAGACATACAAATACCTGGCCAAGCCAGGGTACACAGTCTCAAACTGACTGTGCAAACTATTTACAAAACACCTATATACATACACAGCACAGGAGGCCACCCTCCAAAGTATTAGTATACACTTATAGCATCTTTGTCATAGAGTAACAGGATCAGCAAATGAATTTAATCCAAATAAACACCACCCTTTTAACCCAACTCCTGTTTCTCTCTAGGAGGTATCAAACCATAAGCTCCTTCCTAGAAGCAATCCCCCAGGAGGTGGCTCCCCGCTGTGTCCCCTGGAAAGAGAGAGAGTCCCCATCCCCCCACATATCCTAGCAGACCAAGACCATCCTCCTGATACCCTTTTGCTTGAACCACCACACTTTCCAGGAAAGCAGTTCATATGACCATTCAGACCAAGATGTTTCTGTGCATAACAATGTTACACTCCAGCATAACCTTCTCTTGCTAATCACAACCTGACAGACAGGCCTGTGTTTGGGTATTTTTAACCTGAAGCAAGTAATTCGCTTCCAGTGTTGGCCATCTTTTAGCATATAGCCCTTTTTTACCCTCCAAGCAAAGATGTCTCTTTATTCTCCCCAAAGCCCCCATAAGATCTCTCACCCACTGATTGTATGCATACACCTGATCATCTTTCCAATGTTGTAGCAAAGAGGATTTGACAATCGCTGTCATCAAAGAAAGATGATATTTGGTAGTGGTACTTGAGATTTGTGAGAAATCACCTAAAATACAAATCTCCGGTATTATAAATTCTGAATAATCCAGCAATGGGTCCATATGCTGTTTGACTTCAACCCAAAGCTGCACTATTTTCCTACATTCCCACAACACGTGTATGAGGTCACCTAGTCCCTTCTCACATCTAAAACACAAGTCTGTCTGTCTGAGATGTCTATCACATAGTTTCACAAGGGTAAAATACATATTATGGGCAATAAAAAATTGCATACTCTTATATTTGGCTATAGATACAGTATATACTTATTAGTCTTCCAGATATTGTCCCAATCCAGGCTCCGTGGGGCCATCTTCCTGACCAAATATGCAGCTTTTATAGGAGAGTTCGGACTAAAATCCAAAAGCACCTTGTAAACTTGTGAAAGAGATTTAGATATAGGATCGACATCCTTAAATTTGTCCCAAGTGAAAGAGTTATCCATAGAATCCCCAAGTCTTTTTCCTATCCCCACTAACATGCGTGTTAATTGCAATCTTTAAAAAAAGACATTCCTTCACACCCCACTGGGAGGGCCACTCTATTGCCCTGAATAACATCCTTTAGCTTCAGACCCAACAGCTGGTCAGCCCAATGTTTGTTAATTACCTGATCCCCAATTACTAAGTTAGGGTTGCATAGCACAGGTTGGTCTCGGGCCTTCATTTGGTCCTTTCTTTGGACCAGAGTGAGAAATGACCACCAGGCCCCTGCCAATTTCACAATTGGATTCCAGGTTATTCTTTTAAGGCCTTTTTCTACATTAGCAAACAGGAATGCCTCCGGAGAAAGGCCAGAGTCCTTTAACATTTGCCTCTCCAATTGTAGCCAGATTGATATATAGGTCTCCCCTTCCAGATTTCTAATCCACCGAATCATGAGACCCAACTGTCCCACCACATAGCATACATGGAGATCAGGCAATTTAATCCCCCCCAACACATGCGGCAAACACAAAATACTATATTTTTTCCTCGGAGGTTTATCGTTCCATAGAAATTCCAAAAGGAGCTTTCTAATTATAATAAACCAGGTTTTGGAAATGCTATATGGGGCCAAATATACTGGATATAACAACCTGAGCAATAAATTCATCTTAATGAGACCCAATCTAGCCACACAATTTAGAGGAAGCTTATTCCATCTTAGTATGTCCCCCCAATCACAGACAGGACCCCCTCCATATTTGATGCAGCACCCTCCTCCACATTAGACCTAATCCAAATGCCCAAGTATTTAATCCTATCCGTCCTCCATTGTAATTGCAGCAGTGCAAAATCTGCCCTACATACATACGGTGTCAAAGGAAGAATCTGAGTCTTAGTCAAATTTAGTTTGTAATTTGAAACTTGAGAGTATCGCCCTATTAAATCAACTATTCTTTCAAAACTTAATGCCGGATCTTGTAAGTGGAGAAGTATAAGATCTGCAAAAACTGAAAATGTTAACTCCCTCCTCACTATTCTAATCCTTTTATATGTGCGTCCATATTGATAGCTTTCAACAAAGGTTCTAAATATATGTTAAACAGAGAGGGCATCCTTGTCGGGTCCCATTTTCTAGTTGAATCTCTCAGGAAACATAGCCATTACACAATACCCTGGCCGTTGGAGCTGCATATAGATTTTTAATACCTCTGAGCAGACCCTCTGGAAAACCCATCTTCTCCATTGTAGCAAAAAGAAAAGGATGGGAGACCCTGTCAAAGGCCTTTTCCACATCTAAAGATATCAAGGCGAGGGGTAATTGAGAGTCCGGTGCGTAACTGGTATATGGTGTAATTTCCTAAGGGCATCATGCGCTCCCCTCCCTGGCATAAAACCCACTTATTCATGACTGATTAAAGCTGGGGCAATACCCAATATTCTATTAGCCAGAATTGGGGTAAGAATCTTAATATCTTGATTCATCAAAGCTATAGGCCTGTAATTGCTCGGTATATCCCTGGGCTTATCCAGTTTAGGAACAAGTGTGATATATGCCTGATACAGCAGGGGATGACACACCCCTTCTCTCATTATAGTGCTAAAAAATTTTTGGAGTATAGGAAGTACAGCACGAATATGTGTCTGATAAAACTTAGCCATAAGACCATCTGGCCCCGGAGCTTTACCAGAGGTCAAAGATTGTACCACCTCAATTATTTCCGATGCCCTTATGGGAGCCGCCAACTCACTGGCCTATACTAAGTCTATGACTTTGAGCAGAACTCCCTCCAGAAAGGTTCTAATTTCCTCCTCACCAGCAAGATTTCTTGCTTGATATATTTCTTTGTAATATGACGCAAAGGCGTCCGCCATTTCCTGGGGGTCCGTCAAATGCTTTCCGGCATACTGTATGGAAGCAACCGTTCTGTTAGCTTCCCACTCCTTGAGTCTAGCTTCAAGAAGGCGCCCAGGTACATCTCCCTGCATTAAATATTTAGCTTTAATCTTTTCTAACCATAATTCCACTTTACTATACAGGATATCTGCCATTTCCCCTCTTAAGCTTTTAAGTTCTACATCTATTTCTTTGGAGAACACTTCCAATGGTGTCAGTGATTCAATTGCCCCCATAATAAATTCCTCTTTTGCCCTTCTTATTCTATTTCATTGCGCTGTTAAACCCTGCGCTACCACAGCATACAACACCTTACAAGTTGGCCACGCCAAGTTTTTATTTTGTAGCATAGGCAACTGTTGCTGAATAATCTCTAGAAGGGCTTCCTGTAGTTTTTCCCGAACTGTAGCCTCCATCAATAAAGAATCACTCAGCCTCCACCTGTATGGTCTAAGAGGGGTAGGGTTTGGTTCCCACCTCAAATGAATAGGGGAGTGGTCCGAGAACAGTCTATCCCCGGTTGTCACATCCTTAACCTCCCTAAGTGCCTCCCTGTTTACCAAGAAAAAATCAATGCGAGATTGACTTTTATGGGCCACTGAGTAAAAAGTCATATTGCTGCCCCAAGTGGAATAGGTCTTGATCAGATCTACCAAAGCGGTTACCTCCAGTAATCTGTGCAGGGCAATCTGAGCCCTAGACAAAGGCCCTCTGGAAGCTGGTATCCTATCCTCCAAATGATTAAAACAAATGTTCCAGTCCCCTGCCAAAATAAGGGAATGTGAGGACAAGACAGCAGTATCACTCTCTATTGAAGCAAAGAAATCAGGATTAGGGTCAGTTGGACCATAAATAGAAGCAACAGAAATTGCCATACCTGACAAGGTACCAGAGAGATAAATCCCTCTGCCATTCGCTCTTGTAATCACTTGGTCCACCTTATACGGACACGTTTTTCTTATTAAGATCATCACACCCTCCCCCTGGTGCCCTTTTCATACCCGCCCCAAAAACTTGACCCTCCCACACTCGCTTATGAGAACTCACCTCTTCTGTCAATAAGTGGGTCTCTTGCAGAGCAGCAATATGAGTCCCCATCTGATCAATATGTCTCAAAATTACCATTCTTTTACGTCTACCCCTGAGTCCTTTGGTATTCCACGAAATGATTTTAACCCCTGATTTTAACCCCTGACATTATTAGGTATCAAAACTGTTTTAAAGAAGTCATCATCCTGTGCCTTTTCATAGTCTGCCACTCCCTCTCTCTCTCTCTATATTGGACTCTCTCTCCTTCCAGATCCCCTTAACCCCCCCATCCCCACCTGCCCCCGATCCTGAGATCGCCCTCCTTTCAAATATTGATTCATGGATGAACCCCTTTCCGCACTCCCCCTCTGCCCCTCCAATCAAATAAGCATCTCCAAGTACCCAGCCCATAAACAAATAGCATCTAGAACATATTTATATCTCTTCCCCTGTATCCCTCACTAATCTGCCCGGCTACCTCCTTGACAGATATATTTAACTATTCTCCCTTGGGCTCCCTCCTGACATTAAATTAATCAAACACATCAACTCCCCAATCACTGTTTCCCAACTAAGTGGGGAATCTAGCCCCTCAAGGGAGGGTCCCCTTCGAGCTCTAATCTGCAAGCTATACCCACTGGAACCCCTCCACATCGAACCACCCACTACCCTGCCTCCTAACCCCCACCAACCCTCTTCTCAACTATCTTACTCCCACTGAATTAACACTAAATTAGAGTCAGTCTCCCTTCACCCTCACACTAACCCTTATTTACTAAACACGCTAATTTTAAACAGTTTAACCAAACATGTATAACATTTACAGGAAAAACCCCACGCATCAAAATAAGCTTGCCACATCCCTTCATTCTCCATAGTCCTAGTTATTTAGATCAATCCTGCCCTCTTCCTGTCTGGAAAGACTCAGGTTGGCAGCCTGAATAACTCTGGGAGTTCCACCCGCAGGCCCTCCAAGGCGTCCTTCGCCGTCAAGTATCTCTTCTCCCCAGCCTGAAGTCGCACCATCAGAGTTGCGGGGTATTGCAAATGAAATTTAATTCCTGCGAGGTACAGCTTTTTCTTGATCTCTGAGTATTCCTTCTGCTTCTCCCTAACCATTGGTGTTTGATCTTGAAACATCCAGAGAGACGCACCATTCCATTGTAGTGTCTTATTCTGCCTAGCTGTAATCAACACATGAGACTTTTCCTTATAGTTCAAAAAGTGCATAATTGTCACCCGTGGTCTTGCACCCGGAGGGGGCATCTCTCTTAAAGCTCTATGAGCTCTCACCAAGTTGTAAGCCTCCCCGAATGGAGTAGGGCACAAGCATTTGAGCAGTAGATCCTGGAGAAAAGAAACACAATCCTAACCTTCAGCCCTCTCTGGGAGCCCTGCTAATATCAAATTATTCCTCCTGCTTCTAGACTCTTGGTCCTCCAGCCTCTCTTCAAGTTTCTTAACTTGTTTTCTAACAACCACTATCTCCTGGTCCATTGTGGATACCTTCCTTCCCTGGGAAGAGATCCTTGCTTCTGCATCCCCCATACGCTGTGCAAGTGAGTGCAGTGCTGGTTTAACTGCTGCAAAATCAAGCACCAGCCCTTGCAGCATTTGTTTTATTTCCTGGATTTCATCTGTATTTTTGCCAGCACCCCCTTTCATTGTCTATCTCACCCTCCTGCACGCTTGGGATAGGAGACAGGGGCTTCAGTCTCTTGGATGCTGGGGTTCTCACCGCAAGAGGCTCCATCGCGTCCACTTCCATCTCGATGCTACAAAGCAGCCTGTTACCACTGCTGAAAGTGCCTTGGCCAAAGATTCGCCGTCACCTCCTTTCTGCTCAATCCTTCAGCAATTCCACTCAGAATCACACCCACAGCACCTCACCAACTGAAAATCGGTATTTTTACACAGCATTTGTCGGTCCCAGAGATTTTTTAACTGTTTGCTCATTCTGGGGCCTAGGAGCAGTGCGGAAGTTGTCTGTTTAGACTCGGCTCATCTCGTGATCTGCCACTATGATTCCATTCTGACATAGCTGCTTTGTATCTTTGGTACGGATAAACCCCTGTATTTTATCTATATGAGGTTATGTCTTTATGTTGAGAAAATGTAGCCTGAAGTTGGTTTGCCTTTTCAAGCATCGAGCCCCTGATTTGTTGGAATGCCACTACTGTATTCATTTTTTGTCTGCAGGTAGACAGGGAATTCCACTTTAGTTTGGCATACATTTTACAGTGGTGAGTATTGTAGGTATAGAGTAGTATGCTTATTATATGGTATACAAAATCACACATGCCCCCCACAATGCAAAGCATCATGGGCTGCATATGCAAATCACCACAAAATATTATGCTGGTTCAACTTTATACAGAAATGCATGGTGCCGAAAGGCCTCTCACATAGTTTGCAAAGGGTGCAAGGCCTTTTGGCACCATGCATTTCTGCTTAAAGTTTAACCAGCATAATATTCTGTGGTGATTTGCATATGCAGCCCATGATGCTTTGCATTGTGGGGGCATGTGTGATTTTGTATTCCTTTGAAACTTGGCTTCCTGGCCAAATGCCCTTTGGGGTAACTACTGCCTCAGTGCTTGCACACAGAGGTTCTTTGTCTTTGTAGTTTATTATATGCTGTGTCCAGTGTGCTCAGTAGAGTCACACTAGCAAGTTGGTATACCATGTTACTGTACTCCAATACAGTAAGTATGAGCCCAGTGGCAATGGTTTCTTTAACTGTGTGTGGAACCAAAAAGGCCTTACACCTTTGTACCCCTATCCTTGAGTAAACGTTTTTGAGCATATTATTAATGTGTTGATCAAAGTGAAGTAATAACTTTAATAAAGTCCTCCAATGAAGGATAACTTGTACCACTGATGAAGGAATTCCAAAAAGTTTCAAATTATGACAGTGATGTTGATTTTCAAGTGCCTCTAGTTTTTAATTTAAAGTGACTTGATTCAAAATTGTTGCAGAGGTGTGACCTTCTAAAGTAGAAAAACATGCTTTCACATGCTTCAAAACATTAACATACAGGTATGTGAGTTCCTCCATTGTTTGCTCAGTACTGGCTTAAGATAAAGAAGATCTCACATACAATTGTTCCATCCATGTCCCCATATTCTCTAGAGCATAAACCATTTGATCTTCCCAGGAGTACCTGTGCACGTCTGGGTTGACTGTTGAAGCTGAGGTTGGAATTATGGTGGGGGAAGCACAGACATTGTATAAGCTGATGACATTGTATAAGATGGTGATTGCAATGGGGGGCAGTATCCACATGCTGTTGTGGCACTGAATGTAATGACAGTGCTTTCTGTGTGGTCACAGAATTATCCCTTGCCCAAGCCTGTAACCCCCCCTTGGGGCTAGAAGTACCAGCCTTGAATTACTTGTATAACACATCATAATGAGAAAAAATGATATCCACAGGTGATGAGGGACCTCTTCCCTTTCATTTCTTGTCTTTTCCATTACAATTGAAGCCAGTTTTAATCATGTCTATGAACATTGCACCTCCATGGAGGCCAGAGTTGATGTCAGATGCTACAGTAGGTCATAGATAACCTTTAACAGTGCAGTGCAGGTGGAGTGATTTTGCCAGAAAGCTGATTGTGCTTCTCTGAGCAGGTAGTAACAGACAATGTCATTTAACAACTGCTTATGTACAAGCTTTTCCAGGCATTTACTAAAGAGCAACAGGATGTATATGAGCTGATAGTTATTTGAGCCTGAGAGAAGTTCCTGATGTGTGTAATGCAGTAATGATGTCAGCCTTCCATGTGCAGCGTTGTTGACAGATTGAACACTGAATGCATTCAGGATATTCTACTTAATTTCCTATAGATTTTATTATGGGTTCATGTCAATGTTTGGCTTTTAGCTGTACTAATGTATTGTTGTTTTACAGAACTGACTCTTTGAGTTTGGCTGTGTTTAAGTTTGGGTGTGAGCAGTGTTAATTTGGTTGTGTTACAGGCATATGAATTTTACTTTGTTTTTCCATGCAGCTAACAGTGCATGTGACATCACTTTAGAAAATAGCAATGTAAATTTAGTGGTCAATTATCCATTATTCACAGAAGTAACATCATCAAGCTGGGAAACAAGGTTGAAAAGTCCATTGATTTCATTGGGTAATAAGGGTCAACCATGCAAAACAGTGCTGTAACTGATGGTCATGCTCAGTGGTTAGATTGAAAAATCTATAAACTATAGAAGTGTTATTGCTGCAAGGGGAGAAGTCAGAGTACTTAAAGAATTTAAAAATGAAAGTTGTAAGAGGAACAAGGAGTCTTTTATAAATCTGAAAAGAAGCAAAGGAAACAGAGTTCCTAGCTTTCTTAGCATTTGAGTAATGCACATCCTCTAATTTGTAAGGAGGTAATGAAGTTGCTAGCTTTCCTAGCATTTGAGCTCTATCAGTTCCACAAACTGTAAGAGTGGGTAACATACGCTATAGTTTCCGTAGGAGTTGAGCTCTATACATGTCCAAATTTGCAAAGTGAAGGGTTCTAGGGTGTACATTGACAGAGTTTCTAGTTTACCTACATATAAACCCTGCATGTTCCCTAATCTGTAAGGATGAGTAACACAGTTTCTAGGTTCCCTAGCATTTCAGCTCTGCACATTTCTTAATCAGTAAGGAGCAGGGTAGCAGAGTTCTGAGCTTCCCCAACAGTTGAGCTCTGTACATTCCCTAATCTGTAAGGGGGTACAGAGCTCCTAGTTTACCAGTCATAGAGCTTTACACATTCCCTAATCTGTAAGAAGGAAGTTAACAGAGTACCTAGCTTCCTAGCCTCCCTAGCTGTTGAGAGGTGCACATTCTTTAATTTGCAAGGAAGGTGATAACAGAGTTTCTGTCTTCCCTAGCATTTAAGATATACATGTTTTCTAATCTGTAAAGTGATGCAGTAACAAAGTTTCTAGCTTCTCTATCATTTAAAAACTGCATTCTTCCTAATCTGTAATGCGGGAGGGGTAACAGAGTTTTGAGTTCCCATGGCATTTGAGCTCTGCATGTTCTCCAATATGTAAGTGTGTAACAGAACTCCTAGCTTTCCTAGCATTGAGCTCTACATGTTCCATATGTCTAGTGGGGAGGGTATCAAGAGTCCATAGCTTCCCTTATATTTGAGCTGTGCACTTCTCTAATCCATAGGTGGATTTTGACTGACATTTGGGAGGTGGGGGGCAGGATTTTTGTGTGATTAATTTAAAATTGCTGAAAAAAGTGTCAGTCAGGACAAATTTGTGGGGCAACACCCCCAACTATGCCTATGCTCTAATCTGTAAAGTAGTAATGAATTTCCCAGCTTTCTTAGCGTTTGAGCTCTGAATGTTCCACAGTTTGTAAGAGGGTAGCAACAGAGTTTCTAGTCCCATAGAATTGGAGCACTGAATGTTCCTTAATCTGTTAAAAGAGGTAACAGAGTTCATAGCTTAATGAGCAGTTGAGCTCTCCATGTTTCTTAATCCTTAGGGTGGGTAACAGAGTTCCTATGTCCCCCAGAATTGGAACTCCACATTTCCCTAATCTGTAAAGGGGGCTGAGTTCCTAACTTCCCTGGCATTTGAACTGTGCACATTCTTTAATCTGTGTGTGTGTGTGGGGGAAAACAGGACAACTTCCCTAGTATTTGAGCTCTACACTTTCCAAATCTGTAATGGACATGGGAGCAACATAGTTTATATCTTCCCTAGCAACTGAGCTCTTCAATTTCTCTAATCTACAAGGGGAAGGAGCAGCAGAATTCCTAGCTTTCTTAGCATTCCTAGCATTTGATCACTGCAAGTTCAGTAACAGCATTTCTACTTTCTCTAGGACTTGACTTGACTTTGCACAGTCCCAGTCTGTGGGGGGTGGGGTGGTAACACAGTTCCAGATTTCCATAGCATTTGAGATGTGCATGTTTCTGAATTTCTAAGTGGGTTTAAAAGAGTTCCTAACATCCCTAGCATTTGAACTCTCCTCGTTTCCTAATCTGAATGTGTGAGTAACCAAGTTTCTATCTTCTCCAGAATTTGAGCTCAAAATTTCCCCAAAATTTGTAGGGGGGGACAGAGCTCCTAGATTCCTAGCTTTTGCGCTCTGCACATTCTTTAATCTGTGTGTGTGTGTGGGGGGGTAAAACAGGACAACTTCCCTAGTATTTGAGCTCTACACTTTCCAAATCTGTAATGGACATGGGAGCAACATAGTTTATATCTTCCCTAGCAACTGAGCTCTTCAATTTCTCTAATCTACAAGGGGAAGGAGCAGCAGAATTCCTAGCTTTCCTAGCATTTGAGCTCTGCATGTTCAGTAATAGCATAAGAACATAAGAATGGTTTTGGCAGATGGGGACCATTTGATCCATCTAGTCTGCCCAAGGTGGCTACCTCCTGCCCTTTAATTGTTCAAGCCAAGCTGTCCACACTTTCTGTCCCATGCAAGTTTAAATTCTCTTGCTGTCTTAGCTTCCACCACTCGTGCTGGCAGGTTGTTCCATGGGTCTATCACGCACTCCGTGAAGAAGTACTTTCTAAAGCAGCTCCTGAACTTGCCTTCCATCAGACACAAGTTGTGCCCACGTGTCCGAGTTCCTTTGTTTACTTGGAAGAGATTCCACATCTTGTTTATTCGTTTGATATATTTGAATGTTTCTATCATGTTTCCTCTGTTTCGTCTCTATTTTAGTGAGTACAATTGTAGTACCTTGAGCCTAGTTTCACATATCTCATTGTGCAATCCTTGTACCATTTTAGTATCCCTTCTGTGCACTGTCTATAATCTGTCTATATCCTTTTTCAGGTGTGGCCTCCAGAAATGGGCACAATACTCTAGGTGTGGCCTTACAAAGGATCTGTACAGTGGCATGATTACCTCTTGCTTTCTGCTTGTAATGCCCCAACCTATATCTTTGAGGATGTCACTTGTTCTCTGCACAACTTTTTCACACTGTTTTGTGGGTTTTAAATCATTGGTGATGAATACACCCAGGTCCCTTTCCATCTCTGTCACTTCCAGTTGGTGCCCATCCAGAGTGTACTTTACCCATGGGTTTCCCTTTTCTAGGTGCATGGCCTTAAATTTCTTGGCATTAAATTTTAACTGCCAGTGTTTTTACCATTCCTGTAGTTTCCTGAGGTCAGCTACCATGCTTGTGGCCCCCTCCTGTGTATCCAGTCTGTTGCAGAGCTTTGTATTGTCTGCGAATAGGCACACCTTCCCCTTTAATTCTTCTGTGATGTCACTGATGAAGATGTTGAAGAGGATTGGACCCAGCACTGACCACTGTGGTACGCCACTGATCACTTCCCCCTCTTGTGACAAAGCCGTGTTGACTAAGACTCTCTGCTTCCTATTCTGTAGCCAATTCCTAATCCAGTTAACTAGCTTATGCCCTAACCCTGCATGCTCTAGTTTGTTTCCCAGTCTTCTGTGGGGGATGGTGTCAAAGGCTTTACTAAAGTCTAGGTACACTATGTCCACTGCACCACCCTGGTCTATTGATTTAGTAACCCAGTCAAAGAAATGAGTCAAGTTTGCTTGAAATGATCGACCTGCCATGAAGCCATGTTGCTTGGGGTCTAGTTTTCCATTTTCCCTCAGGTATTCCACTATTCTCTCTTTTAGTAGTGCTCCATAATTTTCCCACTATAGAGGTTAGGCTGACTGGGAGATAGTTTCTGGTATCCCCTCTGCTTCCTTCCTTGTGATGCTGTTCTCCAGTCCTGAGGTACTGCGCCACTCTCCAGTGATTTACTGAATAATTCTGCTGGTGCTGCTGCAGATTCTTCCCATAGCTCCTTCAACACCCTTGGGTTAATACCAACTGGTCCCAGTGCCTTATCAACCCTAAGTTTGTTTAGTTCTTCTAGGACCCTTTCCCCTTGTGAATGGGCTAGTTTCAGCCTCCTTATTATTTTGTATTCCATCTGCTTTAGTGGAGGTCCTTTACCACTGTCTTCTATTGCAAATACTGAGCAGAAGAATTTGTTCAACGCCTCTGCTTTGAGTTTGTCATCTTCTACCATCTGGCCATCTTGTGCTGCTAATCTGACTATTCCTCCCTTCCTCTTTCTCCTTTCCCTCATGTACCTATAGAAGGTTTTATCTCTGTTCTTGACTCCCTGTGCTATCCATGCATTTCTACTTTTGCTAGGATTTGATTTGATGTTTGCACATTCCAAATCTGTAAGGGTGTAACAGAGTTCCAAATTTCCATAGTGCTTGAGCTCTGCATGTTTCTGAATCTCTAAAGAGGGTTAAATGAGTTCCTAACATCCCCAGCATTTGAACTCTCCACGTTTCCTAGTCTGACTTGGGGGGAGGGTGATAACAGAGTTTCTATCTTCTCCAGAATCTGAGCTCAAAATTTCCCCAAAATCTGTAGGGGGCAGAGTTCCTAGCTTCTCTAGCATTTAAGCTCTGCACATTCTATAATCTGTGTGTGTGTGGGATGGGGGTAACAGTTTACAAATTCCCTAGTATTTGAGCTCTACACTTTCCAAATCTGTAATGGACATGGGAACAACAGAGTTCATAGCTTCCCTAGCAGTTGGGCTCTTCACTTTATCTAATCCATAAAGGGAAGGAGCAGCAGAATTCCTAGCTTTCCTAGCATTTGAGCTCTGCATGATCAGTAACAGCATTTCTACTTTCTCTAGGATTTGACTTGACTTTTGCACATTCCCAATCTGTAAAGGGGAAACAGAGTTCAAAATGTCCATAGCATTTGAGCTCTGCATGTTTCTGAATCTCTAAAGAGGGTTAAAAGAGTTCCTAACGTCCCTGGCATTTAAACATTCCACATTTCCTAATATGAATGGGTAGGTAACATAGTTTTTATCTTTTCCAGAATTTGAGCTCCAGATTTCTCCAAAAGCTATGGGGGGGGTCCTAGCTTCCCTAGCATTTGAGCTATTCACATTCTTTAATCTGTGTATATGTGTATGGGGGGGATGATAACACAGTTCCTATCTTCCTCAGCATTTGAGTTTTGCACTTCCCAAATCTGTAATGGAGGTGTGAGCAACAGAGTTCCTAGCTTCCCTGGCATCTGAGCTGTGTATTTTCCAAATCTGCAATGGAGGTGAAAGCAACAGAGTTTATAGTTTCCCTAGCATGTGAGGTCTTCAGTTTCTGTTATCTGTAAAGGGAGGGGGCAGCAGAATTCCTAGCTTTCCTAGCATTTGAGCTCGGTGTGGTCCCTAATATGTAACAGGGATAACAAAGTCCCAGTTTCTCTAACATCTGAGCTTTGCACATTCCCTAATCAGTAAGGGGGAGGGGTGTAACAGAGTTCTCAGTTTGAATAGTATTTGAGCTCTGCAAGTTCCATAATTTATAAGAGGGTAGCAGCAGAGTTTCAAGTTACCCCTTGCTCCAGTTTCCCCACTCCTTCACAGTCAATTTACACCTATTGTAATGCTTAACTGCACTTTTATTTGATCATAATGCACTTTATGTGGTCTCTGTTAACAATGACTTTGTACCCTTTTGTCATACTGTATGTATCTAAGGTATGTACGGATTTTACCCTTTGTCCCCAACTAACACCTGGAAATGGGCCTCAGCTCAGAGTGCCTTTCCCAGTCACCAATTTCCAAAGAAAGGAAGGAAGGAAAGAGAGAGCTAGAAAGAGAGAAAGAAAGAAAGAAAGAAAGAAAGAAAGAAAGAAAGAAAGAAAGAAAGAAAGAAAGAAAGAAAGAAAGAAAGAAAGAGAGAGAAAATAAAATGAATAATGGGGAGGGAATCAGAATTCCTTGCTTTCCTAGCATTTGAGCTATGCATGTCTCAAATCTGTAAGAGGTAATGGGGTTCCTAACATCCCTTCCATTTGAGTGCTGCTCTTCTCTAATCTGTAAGGGGGTAGCAGAGTTTGCAGCTTTCTTAGCATTTGAGCTCTGCATGTTTCATAATCTGTAAGAGGGTGGCAACAGCATTCCTCATTTAAATTGTATTTGTGTTCTGCATGCTCCTTATCCGCACATTTATAAGGTAGAAAAAGAAATGGGCAGACTGGATGGGCCTTGTGGTCCTTATCTGACATCAACTTCTATGTTTCTATGTTTCTATCTGTAAAGAATGGTAACAGAGTTCCTAGCTTTTCTAGAATTTGAGAGTGGCACATTCTCGAATTTTCAAGAGGAGGGGGGTAACAGAGTTCCTAGCTTCCCTTGTACTGGTACTTTCCATGTTCCCTAATCTGTACTGGGGGGGTAACAGAGTTCCCATCTTCCCTAGAATTAGAGCATCACATTTCCCTAATCTGTAATGGGTGACAGAGTTTCAAGCTTCCCTAACATTTGAGCTTTGCACATTCCTCAATCTGTGTGTAGGGGGGTAGGGTGGTAACACAGTTCCTATCTTCCCTAGCATTTCAGGTCTGTACTTTCCAAATCTGTAATGGAGGTGGAAGCAACAGAGTTCCCAGTTTCCATAGTATTTGAGCTATTCATTTTCTCTAATCTGTAAGGGGAAGGGGCAGCAGAATTCATGACTTTCCTAGCATTTAAGCTCTGCATGATCCCTAATATGTAACAGGGATAACAGAGTTCCTAGTTTCCATAACATCTGAGCTTTGCACATTCACTAATCAGTAAAGGGGGTGTAGAAGGGTTCCTGGTTTGAATGGCAATTGAGCTCTGCGGGTTCCATCATTTATAAGAGGGTGGCAGCAGAGATTCAAGTTACCCCTTGCTCCTGTCCCCCCAACACGGTCAATGTACACCAGTTGTAATGCTTACCTGTCAGTTTTATTTATTTGATTTTATAACATGGGTCAGGAGGATCACTTACCCCACTGGAGGAAAGGCACCACCTCACTGTGCATTAATGCACGATAAATACACAGTCAGTGTTAGGTGCCCCTAAAGCAAAATCCATGGGCATGGCAGTACTTATTATTTTGTGGGAAAGTAAAATGAGCAAGGTAGCCACTGATCTCAGACACAGGGACATGCACTGACACAGGGCAGTGAGTCTGAGCATTACAGGCCCAGTAAATGTCCCTTGATGTAGTATATACTGAGAACTGAGAGAAACAGATACCTGGCAGCAAGTGACAAGCCACTTGTCCCTTTCTCCGATTCCTTCTGCCTCTTCGCTCAGTATGTGCCAATCAGCGAGTGAGAGAAGACTGTGTCCGTATAACCTGCCCTATGTCCTGTTCTTTGAGCCTGTCCCCGGCCAGTTGCACATCAGCAAGTGAGAGACATGGCAGACACAGTGATACCTACACCTTTGTGAGTAGTGCAGTCTGTGGGAGACAGAGTGTACTGAGCAGCAGCAGTAGCAGATCTATGGGGTTTTAATGGGTGCAGGTGCACCCTCCATTGAAATTTACTTGCTTGTGCTGCTGCATTTAACTTTGCTGGAAAAGTCTACTGTATTGATTGTAAGAAATACACATTCAAAACTGTACATTATGTTTATATTTTCAGTAAAAAATGTAATGAAAAAGACAGTATAAAGGATTTAAAAAACTATAGAAATGTGCTCATCATGTAGGCACACCATCACAGCACCCCCCATTGTAAAATCCTGGATCTGCCACTGGGCAGCAGGTTTGAACACCCACCCACCCACTGGGACTATGACAGATGGCTGCTGCTGTCACAAACCCACTCAGCAGGTCAACCCTCTACTCCCAAAGTGGCAACCTCCGAGCACAGTCTTGTGAACAGTTAACAGAAACAGGGTAACCCTCCTGTCTGTTTTGGGGGTTTGAATCAACCTTTGGTCTCAAGTCTTGGAGGGATTCAAACTGTGAACCACTTGTTAGCATACCCAATGTACAGGCTCAGATAATTCTGTCTTCGATGGGCCAGTTATCTTTGCCTATGTGCAACTAACCAGGTGTACAGAAATGAACCCTTAAAAACTATAATAAAGACCTCAGATTAAAACGCTCACCTTTTTCCAGTTTGGTATCACCATTCAAGCTTTTGTACAGTGTCTGCTTTAACCATATATACTCCACTTGTAAAAGGAAAGAAATCAAAGACAGACCAAGTAGGCTCTAAAAATAGATTTTTACTAAAATAGAAAAAAATATGTAAAGCATAACATACAGAACTATTATCACAAGAACCATACAGTCTCTTAAAAGAACAAGGTTTTAACAGTGCAATTCCTACTACAGTATTTAGTTTTGTATCTCTCTCTACATAACTGCATAAAGTGCTCAAAGATGTTTTTTTGTCAGAGTCTAGATAGAAGTATCTGAAGGAAAAACAGAATTCTTTTTAAAAGCTGGCTTTGCCCACCACTTTAAGTGAGGTCACCTAGCTCCTCCTCTGGTTATGAAAAATCATACACCCAGGATATTTTATCATATTAGAAGGTAGCTTAATTAAGGTTACAGCAGCAGAAACTCAATTCCTTATGTGACTTCCCCAATTAAGTCTTTCCTTTTATCATGTTCTTCTTTCATGCCAGAGCAGCATCCTCTCTCACGCATACATCAAAGCATCTTTTATGACTTCGCACTAAAATGTCACAACCTGTTCTTTTTTCTCTAAGTGTTATAAAAGTTTATGATTTTCCCTCTTAGCAACTGCAGCTATAATTAACTTAGTTAAGGTCTTTAATTAGCTTCTGGCCATCCAGGTAACACCTTGTATCTAAAGCCTGTGTGTGTGTGTGTGTGTGTGTGTGTGTGTGTGTGTGTGTGTGTGTGTCATACTCACGTGCTGTTTCAGCATTTCTCATGACAGACAGTCCATAACACATTTTTATATTACAAAAAATGATACAGTGATCAGAACCAGCTCTCCACGTGTCACAATTCTTCCCCACCTAGACTGAATGTGGCGGCTCTATCCCCTGCATGGGAGGAGCTTCCCAAATTAGTTCACTCCTCATAGACCCTAGACAGCCCACCTGAGTTTTGATTTTTGGCTCCAGCCCTATGTAATATTGTCATGTCATACCATTGCAAAGCAAGACTCCATCTTAGCAATCTACCATTTTTCTTTCCCATCTGCATCAGCCAAACCTAGGGGTTGTGGTCAGTCTGCACCACAAAATGCTGCTCATACAAGTATGGCTCCAACTGCTTTAGGGCCCACACTATGGCAAGACATTCTTTTTCCACAGTGGAGTATGCTTGCTCCCTGGGAAGTAACTTCCTACTCAGGTACACTACTGAGTGATCTGTCCCTTGGCTGACTCACTACTGCCCCAATACCCATGTCTGAGGCATCAGTCAGAACTATAAAGGTTTTGCTATAGTAAGAACTTGTCAAAACAGGAGCACTGCACAGTGCCCCCTTTAATCTGGTAAAGGCTTTCTCACAGGCTAGGTCCCAGGTAATTTTCTTGGGCATCATTTTCTTTGTCGGGTCAGATAGGGGAGTAGCCAGGGCACTGTAATTGGGTAGAAATTGTCTGTAGTACCCTGCTGTCCCTAGAAAACTCCTGACCTGCTTCTGAATTTCTGGTCTGGGCCATGCCTGGATTACCTCTATCTCTATTTGGTTAGGACAGAGCTGTCCTAGGCCTACCACATGCCTGAGGTATGCCACTTCTCCCATGGCCATCTGGCACTTCCCAGCTTTGACATTGAGCCCGGCACTCTGCATCTTGCCCAGCACTTCCCTAAGGTGTGATTGGTGTTCCTTCCAGCTGGTACTAAAGATGGCAATGTCATCCAGGTATGCCATGGCATACTCCTCAGCACTATTTAACACCTGGTTCATCAACCTTTGGAAAGTGGCCGAGGCGTTCTTCTTTCCAAAAGGCATTACTTTAAACTCAAATAAGCCTATCGGAGTGATGAAGGCCAACCTCTTCCTAGCTCTGTCTGTCAGCTCTAGCTGCCAATACCTCTTTGTCATGTCAATCGTCATAAGGTAGGTCACCCCCCCAACTTGTCCAGGAGATTGTCTGTCTGGGGCATCGGGTGGGCATCTGACTTCATGACTGCATTCAGTCCATGATAGTCCACACAGAAATGAGTAGAGTCATCTGGCTTAGGCACACAGACTACGGGTGAGGCCCAAGGGCTGTGGGATCTCTGGATTAACCCTAAATCCAGCATCTCCTCCACTTCCCTTCTAATGTCCTTTTGAACAGCCTCTGACACCCGATATGCTGTCTGCCATATGGGCGTCTGTATCCCTGTCTCCACATCGTGCATTGCTAAGGGGGTTAGTCCAGGCTTGGCGCTAAACAATGGGGCAAAGTCTGCTAAAACCTCCCTTACTTTCTGGATCTGGTCTGGGGCCAGCTGGGGAGACAAGTTTACTGCATCCACAGAGGACTCCCGCTCACTTTCTTCCAGCAAATCCAGAAGGGGGTCTCCTTCGTCTGTCCCCTCCCCATGACTACACACTGCAAACACCATGTCAGCCCTATTTGCATATGGCTTCATCATGTTGACATGGTACATCCTTTCTGTCTGTCTTTGGTCAGGTAACTCCACAATGTAGTTCACGTCATTTACTTTCCTAACCACTTTGTGCGGTCCTGCCCACTCAGCTTGCAGCTTGTCTTTCCAGACCAGATTAAGGACCATGACTTCCTAACCCACTATGTACGAGCAAGATCTGGCTCTGCCATCATACCACACTTTTTGCTTCTGTTGGGCAGCTGCCAGGTTGCTCTGGGCAGTCCCCATAAGCTCCTTCAGCCTTTCCCTAAACCTAAGGATGTAATCCACAATGGGAGTTCCCTTGGTGGTGTGCTTGCCTTCCCAGTCCTCCTGGATCAAGTTTAGGGGCCCATGTACCCAGCGTCCATATAAGAGTTTGAAGGGGAAAATACTGTTGACTCTTGAGGCACCTCCCTGTATGCAAACAACAGGTGGGGAAGGTATTTCTCCCAGTCCCTCCCATGCTGTTCAGCAAACACCGGGAGCATTGACTTCAGGGTACCATTGAATATTTCCACAAGTCCATTGACTTGTGGGTGATACAGTGTCATGCATCTCTGTACCACCCCATACTTCTCCCATAAACATTTCATCAGGTCCGACATGAAGGAACCCTCTCGATTAGTGATAGCCTCCTACGGAAACCCAACAAGGGAGAAAATCCCAAGTAAGGCATCTGCCACTTTGTCTGTCCTCAGTGAAGATAGGGTGACTGCCTCTGGGTACCGGGTGGCATAATCCACCACAGTCAGGATGAATCTCTTTCCTGAGGAGCTGTGGGTATTTAAAGGCCCCATTATATCAATTCCCACCCTCTGGAATGGCTCCTCCACTATGGGCAATGGAATCAGGGCCGCTTGAGTTTTCTTGTCCACCTTCCCTATTTCTTGGCACCGGTGACAAGACCTGCAATGCTCCTTCACCTGCTGGGTGAAGTTAGGCCAGTAGAAATTCTGGGCCAGCCTCTGCATTGTGCAAGCGATTCCCAGATGACCAGACAAGGGAATATCATGTACAATCTTAAGCAACTCCTCATGATACCTCTTGGGAACGACAAGCTGCCTGCCTAGCATCCCTCCCTCTGTCTGAACTGCCCGAGTATACATAAGTCCATTTTCCCAATAAACCTTATGTCTACTGTCACCTTCTTGTGCACCGTCCAAGTCTGTCCAAGCCCTCAGCTTTTCTAAACTAGGGTCACTTCTCTGAGCAGCTGCAAACCCCTCATACATTCCCAAGGCATGGGACAGGTTCCCTTCAGTCACTAAACAAGGGTCCCTAGCACTAGCATCAGGGCACTCAGGATCACTGTCAATCCCAACCCTCTGACAATGGGTCACCCCTTCCTCTTTGGAGTAACCCTCCATAGCTGTGTGGTTACTTGCTACTGGGGAAATTTCTACCCCCTTTTCATTAGTCTCCCCATCTGCAGACATCGACTGGGGAACCAGCCTCTCAGTGGTTTCCACAATGGCTTCTGCAGGGTTCAGGGAACTACAATTTCCCCTTGCTGCTTGGCTACGGGTAACTACACATACCATCCCCTATTTGAGATTGTTGCCCAGGTTCACATCCACTGTTAACGTTTTAGCTACAGCCACCTGTTGCACAGTTCCCCCCATTTCACCCCAGTCTAAGAGAACACTAGCAAGGGGAAATGTTTTCTCCCCACCCGAAAAGTCCTGTACAGTGACATATTTATTGGATTTAAGCTGACCAGGTTGTACCAGATCCCACTTTACCAAGGTCTGGCATGCCCCTGTGTCCCTTAACCCCTGCATCTGTACACCATTCACCATGACTGGGTGCATGTACTCCCTCATGTTCACTGGCATGCTTCCATGGACACACAAACAACCCACTCCTTTTCTAGCACCCGGTTGTGTATTATTGCTCACCTTTTGGGGACACTGTCTGGCAATATGCCCAGTTTCTTTACACAACCTACATTCATGTCTTCTCTCAGAGAAATCTGTACACCATTCACCATGACTGGGTGCATGTGTTCCCTCATGTTCACTGGCATGCTTCCAGGGACACAGAAACAACCCACTTCTTTTCTAGGACCTGGTTGTGTATTATTGATCACCTTTTTGGGACACTGTCTGGCAATATGCCCAGTTTCTTCCTACAACCAACATTCATTTCTTCTCTCAGAGAAATCTTTTCTCTGAAACCTGGGGTTAACTGGTTTCGGTGGAGGCAGTGAGGGTTTTAGCTGCCCTGAAAGTGTGCTTCTCCCTTTCTGCACTGCCACACCCACCCCATTCGCTCTCAGAGCAGGTCTGCTTTTGGCATAGCAGTCCAAGAGTTCAGCAGCCTCTTGCACTGTTTTGGGATCTCGGTCCTCCAGCCAGGCTTTCAGCTCTGCTGGACATGCCCAATAAAACTGTTCTAACAAAATCACATTTTCAATTTTAGCAACAGAGTTTGCCTTAATTCCTTCCCACTAACGTTTTAAAAACTGACATTGTTTCATGGCGAGCTCCTCATAGCTCATATCAGAGATTCTCCTGAGCTTATGGAATTTAGCTCTGTATGATTCAGCAGTTAATTAAAATTTTTTTAGCAGTGGAGATTTAAGTTTGCTGTAATCATCACTGTCCTCATTGTCCATTTGACTCAATGCATCCCGAGCTTTCCTGGTAAGTAGCGGGGATAGCTGGAAGCTCCAGAACTTTCTAGAACTTTTAGCCTGAATGCAAACTTTTTCAAAAGAATTTAAAAAGGCATCCATATCCTCCCCCTCTTCAAATTCGGCTATTAATTTTGAATTTGATTTGTAACCCAGTCCTGAAGTCCCAGTTAAACCCAAGCTACTTACCTGCTCTGGTGCCACTGGTCAGAGTTGTAACTTCTCCATTTCATGTTGCCTCTGGCGCTCTTGCTCCTCACGGTCTGTGTCTCGGCGTTCTTGCTCCCTCTTCTCCTCTGCAGCGCGCTGGTGCTCACGCTCCTCATGGTCTGTGTTCCTCTGTTCTCACTCTGTCTCATGACTTTCTCACTCTGCCTCCCTTTGTTCATGGTCCCTCTCTCTCTTTGGAACTTCAGCTCCATCCTGCGCAACTCAATTTGCAGCCTGAGTACTTCTGGATCCAGGATACTGGTGACCTTCCCCTGCTGCTGTGGCCCTTCACTGACAGTGGCCCTGTTGCCCTCCTCATCAGATCTGGACACTGCACTGGCCGCTAGCCTGGCCACACTCGAGGTCTGGTCCTTTTCAGTCATGGTCTGTGACTCACTGCTCTGGGTATCTGCTGCCATCTGGGCATCTATGAGGTTCTGCTTGCTGGCTTTCACCTTGAATGGGACTCCTCTGTCCACGCACAACTGCCTTAAGTAGTCTACAGTGTGCCTGCTGTAGTTGGAAGCCATCTTCCCTCACTACTGCTACTCTGACTTGCACTTTAGGAAAACAAATAAAACGGATAGGAACTTGACTGTACACCAAGTGATATAGTTCTGCTTCCTTTTTAAATAAAACTCTGCCTTTTTCTTTCTTTGCAAGTGAGCTTATGGTCTCAAGCTGACCCACTGAACAATAAAAGCTTGTAATATCAAGATGATGCTGCCACTGCCAACCAATCTGTCACAAACCCACTCAGCAGGTCAGCCCTCTACTCCAAAAGTGCCAACCTCTGAGTGCAGTCTTATGAACAGTTAACAGAAACAGGGCAACCCTCCTGTCTGTTTTGGGGGTTTGAATCAACCTTTGGTCTCAAGTCTTGGAGGGATTCAAACTGTGAACCTCTTGTTAGTGTACCCAATGTACAGGCTCAGATAATTCTGTCTTCGGGGGGCCATATATCTTTGCCTATGGGCACCTAACCAGGTGTACAGAAATGAACCATTAAAAACTATAATAAAGGCCTCAGATTAAAATGCTTACCTTTTTCCAGTTTGGTATCACCATTCAAGCTTATGTACAGCATCTGCTTTATCCATATGTACTCCACTTGTAAAAGGAAAGAAATCAAAGACAGACCAAGTAGGCTCTAAAAATAGAGTTTTACTAAAAGAGATAAAAAATATGTAAAACATAAAATACGGAACTATTATCACAAGAACCAATCTTTTAAAAGAACAAGGTTTTAACAGTGCAATTCCTACTACAGTATTTAGTTTTCTCTCTCTCTCTCTCTCTAAATACCTGCTTAAAGTGCTCAAAGATGTTTCTTTATCAGAGTCTAGATAGAAGTCTTTGAAGGAAAACAGAATTATGTTTAAATGCTGGCTTTGCCCAACTCCTTGTGTGAGGTCACCTAGCTCCTCCTCTGGTTATGAAAAATCATACACCCAGGATATTTTGTCATATTAGAAGGTAGCTTAATTAAGGTTACATCAGCAGAAACTCCTTTCCCCATGTGACTTCCCCAATTAAGTCTTTCCATTTATCATGCTCTTCTTTCATGCCAGAGCAGCATCCTCTCTCACATAGACATCAAAGCATCTTTTATGACTTTGCACTAAAACATCACAACCTGCTCTTCTTCCTCTAAGCGTTATAAAAGTTTATGATTTTCCCACTTAGCAACTGCAGCTATAATTAACTTAAAGTATGTAATTAGCTTCTAAACTTCCAGGTAACACCGTGTATCTAAAACCTCTGTGTGTGTGTGTGTGTGTGTGTGTGTGTGTGTGTGTGTGTGTGTGTGTGATACTCACATGCTGTTTCAGCATTTCTCATGACAGACAGTCCATAACACATTTTTATATTACAAAAAATGATACAGTGATCAGAACCAGCTGTCCAAGTGTCACAGCTGCCACTATATAAAGTAAGCAGTGCGTGCAAGGGAGACAGCAAGTGCATTGGACTGCAAACAGTGTCCACATCTCACATTGGATTGCACAGTTGTGATCAGTCAGAGAGCAGTGAGTGGGGCAGAATATCAGAGAGGGACTGTTCTGTTCATCTTGCCACCCCCTCCTGAAGCATTCCCGACTGCCCTCTCCACGCTGTAAAACTGTCACTGTATTGGAAAGAGTCACCATAGTACCGCATCAGTATCAGCTCCTGTACTGCATCCTGTGTCCCTCTTCCTCTGTGTTTGCCTCTGATATGTTGGCTGTGACTGTGTGGTGGAGCAGCTAGTGCAGAATTCTGGCAGTGTTGCCCCCCCCCCATCTCTGTATCCTCACTAGGATGAGTCCATGTCTGTGATGCACTGGGGGGAGGAGTGGTTAGCGACAGACAAACAGAAACTTCCCCAATGCACCATCTACTTCCAGCCTATGTTGCTTAATAATATATGCCATTTTCTTTTAACTTCACACTGTTCCCCAGGGTCCTTAGATTGTCGATGCTGCTGAATGTCTGTGTGTCTGGCTGAGGGGGGGAGGTGACAGCAAAGTAATGGATGTTTAAAGTGTAACACATAATATTATGCACAACAAATTTCACAAATCATCTCAGTAGTGTATTTATGACATTTTTATGTGCAGAACAGACATCACATATGTATTATTTGTTAGGGACTATTTACCAAGGTGGCAGGATACAATCACTGTCCAGATGGTTTTCGTGTGTAAATCATGCATTCCTCCTATTTTTTTTAACCTGTCACAAAATCCCATGTGACAAGCACAATAACCCACTCCAGGGTATGGGGTTACTGGGGATTAGTCAATATTTAGAGTGCTGTGAGGGCACTTGGCCTGCAACCTCTAGACTCACAACACACCCAGGGTTTTAATTGATCCCCAATAACCCCATACCCATAAAGGATTGTTTCTTACATAATGCACTTTTTGTGGTCTCTGTTAACCATCACTTTGTACTTTTTTGTGACACTGTATTGGTCTAAGATATGTATTGATTATACCATTCGTTCCCCTTCCCTGGCTATCACCTGGAAATGAGCCCCGGCTCAATGTGCCTTTCCCAGTCACCAATTTTCACATAAATAAATAAATAATAGTGGGGAAGGTATCAGAGTTCCTTGCTTCCCTAGCATTTGAGCTCTGCATGTCTGTAATCTGTAAGGGGGTGATGGAGAGCCTAGCTTCCCCTACCATTTGAGCTCTTCCTTTCTCCAGTCTGTAAAGGGGTAATGGAGTTCACAGTTTTCCTCAGCATTTGAGCTCTGCATGTTTCATAATCTGTAAAAAGGTGGCAACAGAGTTCCTAGTTTCCATTGCATTTAAGTTCTGCCTGCTCCTTATCTATAAAGAGGGGTAACAGAGTTACTAGCTTTCCTAGCATCTGAGAGCTGCACATTCTTGAATTTACAAGGGAAGGGGGGGGGTAACAGATTTCCAAGCTTCCTTTGCATTGGAACTCTCCATGTTCACTAATCTGTATCGGGGGTAACAGAGTTCCTATATTCCCTAGAATTCAAGTTCCACAGTTCCCTAATCTGTAATGGAGGACAGAGTTCCTAGCTTCCCTAACATTTGAGCTGTGCACATTCCTTAACCTGTGTGTGTATTGGGGTGGGGGGGGTAACACAGTTACTAGCTTCCCTAGCATCTGAGCTGTGTACTTTCCAAATCTGCAATGGAGGTGAAAGCAACAGAGTTTATAATTTCCCTAGCATGTGAGGTCTTCAGTTTCTGTAATCTGTAAAGGGAAGGGGCAGCAGAATTCCTGGTTGTTCTATCATTTGAGGTCTACATGTTCCCTAATCTGCAAGATGGTTAAATGAGTTTCTAGTATCCCTAGCATTTTGCCTTTGAACATTCCCTAATCTGTAAAGGGGTAAGAGTTTTTAGCTTCCATAACAATAGAGCTCTGCAGCTTTCATACTTTGTAAGAGGATGGTAGTAGAGTTCCAGTTTTCCATAGCATTTGAGCTCTGCATGCTCCTTAATTTGTAAAGGGGGATAAGAGAGTTCCTAGCTTCCCTGGCACGTGAGCTCTCCACATTCCCTAGTCTTATGATGGGGGGGGGGGACAGAGTTCCTATCATCCCTAGAATTTGAGTAGGTAACAGAGTTCCTAGCTTTCAGAGCATTTGAGGTCTGCACATCTAATCTGAAAGGGGGTAATGGAGTGCCTACTTTCCCTACCATTTGAGCTTGGCAAATTTTCTAACCAGTGTGTGTGTGGGGGAGGGGGATTGGAGTTCCTAGCTTCCTTAGCATTTGAGCTCTGGATATTTGATATTCTGTAAGAGGTGGTGACAGAGTTCCTAGCTTCCTTACTTCCATAGCATTTCAGTTCTGCATATTCCTTAATCTGTAAAAGGGTAACAGAGTTCCTATCTTCCCTAGCATTTAAGATCTGCATATTCTCTAATATGTCATGGGGGGGGGGGTCATAACAGAGTTCTGAGCTTCCCTAGCATTTAAACCCTGCATGTTCTCTAATCTGAAACAGTGTATGAGAACTCCTAGCTTCCCTAGCATTAAGCACTACACATTCTTTATCTCTAGTGGGGAGGATATCAGAGTTCTTAGCTTCCCTAGCATTTGAGCTCTGCACATGTAGTTCATAGCTTCCCCTTCATCTGAGCTCTTCACATTCTCTGATCTGTAAAGGAGTAATGGAGTTCCCAGATTTCATAGCATATGAGCCCTGCATATTTTATAATCATTAAGAGGCTGGAACAGCATTCCTAGCTTCCATATCATGTGAGCTCTGCATGTTTCTGCACCCCAAAAGAGGGGTAATAAAGTTCCTAGCTTCTCTAACAGTTGAACTCTCTGTTTCCTAATCTGTATGGGGGGGGGGGGTTCCTATCTTCCCTAGCATTTCAGCTCTGTACATTTCTTAATCTGTGCTTGTCTGGGAGGGGTGGCAATACAATTTCTAGCTTCCCTAGCATTCTAGCATTTGAACTCTGTACTTCCTAATCTGTAATGGAGGTGAGAGCAACAGAGTTTACAACTTCACTAGCATTTGGGCTCTTCAGTTTCTCTAATCTGTAAGGGGGGGGCAGAGTTCTTGCTTTCCTAGCATTTGAGCTGTGCATGTTCCCTAATCTGTAAGAGGGTAACAGAGTTCCTAGTTTCCCTAGCATTTGAGCTCTTCAATTTCTCTAATCTGTAAAGATAGTGGGCAGCAGAGTTCCTAACTTTCCTAGAATTTGAGCACTGCATGTTCCCTATTCTGTAAGAGGGATACCAGAGGTTCTAGTTTCCCTAACATATGAGCATTGCACGTTCCCAAATACGTAAGGGGCAAAACCATTTTTAGCTTCCATAGCATTTGAGCTCTGCAGGTTCAATAATTTCTAAAAGGGTGACAGCAGAGTTCCAAATTTCTATAGCATTTGAGATCTGCATATTCCTTAATCTATAAAAGGGTAACAAAGTTCCTAGTTTCCATAGCATTTGAGAGTTACATATTCTCAAATTTGCTGGTGTGTGTGTGTGTGTGTGTGGGGGGTAACAGAGTTCCTATCTTCCCAGAATTTGAGTTCCCATATTCTCTAATCTGTAAGGGGAGACATAGTTCATATACTGTACCTTTCCTAGCATTTGAGCTCTACGCATTCTTTAACCTTTGTGTGTGTGTGTGGGGGAGGGGGGGTGGTAACACACTTTGTAGCTTCCTTAGTATTTCAGCTCTGCACTTTCAAAATCTGTAATAGACATGGGAGCAACAGAGTTCATAGCTTCCCCAGTGGTTGATCTCTTCAATTTCTTTAATTTGTAAGGGGAAGGCAGCAGAGTTACTGACTTTTCTAGTATTGGAGATTTACATGTTCCCTAATATGTATGAGAAGTAACAAGAATTTCTAGTTTCTCTAGGAATTGAGCTTTGCACATTTCTTAATCTGTAAACTGGTAACAGAGTTTTTGGCTTCCAAAGCAGCTGAGCTCTGCATGTTCCTGAATCTCTAAAGAGGGGTAAGAGTTCCTAGTTTCCCTACCATCTGAGATCTGCACATTTTTGACTTTTCAAGTGGAGAGGGGGTTAGAGAGTTTCTATATACCCTTGCAGTGGAACTCTCAATGTTCCCTAATCTGTTTTGGGGGTGGGCGACAAAGTTCCTGTCTTCCCTAAAATTTATACTCGACATGTTCCTAATCCATACCTCTCAACTGTCCCTGATTTTCAGGGATGTCCCTGATTTTGACTCAAAATTTTACTCTGTCCCTCCTAAAATTTGTGTTTCTGTGGCTAAACATTGGGGATTGTAAGCACAAAATAATGTCAAACATTAAAGTTACAGACATGTTCTTCTTTAGAAAATGCATTTTGCACTAAGCCCCATATTCTACTGGCTTTCTGGGTGGATATCTCTAATTCTAAAGAAGTGTCCCTGATTTTGGTCCTTTGTCCCTGATTTTTTTATGCCTTGTCCCTGATTTATGAGGCAGGAGGTTGAGAGGTATGTCCTAATCTAAGGGGACAGAGTTCCTAGCTTCCCTAACATTTGAGCTCTGCACATTAGTTAGTGTGTGTGTGTGTGTGTGTGTTTGGGGATGGTAACAGTTTCTCACTTCCCTTCTCTGCACTTTTCTAATCTGTAATGGTGGTGGGAGCATTGAAGTTTATAGCTTCCCTAGCATTTCACCTCTTCAATTTCTCTAATCTGTAAAAGGGTGGCAGCAGAGTTCCTTGTTTCTCTAGCACTTGAGAGCTACACATTCTTGTATTTGCAAAGGGAGGCAGGTTACAGAGTTCCTAGCTTCCTTAGTATTTAAGATCTGCATGTTCTCTAATCTGTAAGAGGAGAGGATAACAAAGTTCCAAGTTTCCCTGGGATCTGAGCTTTTGAAGTTCTCTAATATGCAAGGGTGTAACAGAACTCCTAGCTTCCCTAGCATTTAAGAACTGCACGTTCCTTAATCTGTAATGGGAGGGGAGTAACAGAGTTTGTAGTTTACCTAGCATTTAAACCTTGCATGTTCCCTAATGTGAAAATGGGAGGGTATCAGTTCTTAGCTTCCATGGCATTTCAGCTCTGTACATCTCTAAACTGTGAAGTGGTAATGGAGTTCCTAGTTTACCTATCATTTGAGCTCTGTACATTCTTTAATCTGTAAAAGGAACTAGAGTTCCTAGGGTTTTTAGCATTTAGCTCTGAATGTTCCTTAATCTGTAAGAGGGTAACAGAGTTCCTGGTTTCTCTAGCATTTCAGATCTGCACATTCTCAGACTTGCAAGGGGAAGGGGATAATGAAGTTCCTAGCTTCCCTATAATTTGAGCTCTGTGTTTCCCTAATCTGTGCATGTGTGTGTGTGTGGGGGTGGAGTTCCTGGCTTCCTTAACATTTGAGCTCTGCACATTCCTTAATCTATGTGGTTGGGTGGGGGGGGGGCTAACCTAGTTCATATCACTCCTAGAATTTGACTTCTGCATTTCCTAATCTGTAAGGGAGGACTGAGCCTGGCTTTCCTAACACATGAGCTCCATACATTGCTTAAGTGTGTGCCTGTGTGTGTTGAGATGGGGGGGGGGGCAGTTCCTAGTTGCCTTGCATTTGTGCTCTGCACTTTCCTAACCTGTAATGGAATGAGAGTAACAGAGGTCCTATCTTCCTGAGCATGTGAGCTGTTAAATTTCTCTAATCTGTAAGGGAGGGGCATCAGAATTTGTAGTTTTCCTAGTATTTTAACTTTTCACATTTCTGATCTGTAAGGGGGGGGGGGTTGCAACAGAGCTCCTAGCTTCCATGGCATTTGTGCATTGGAGGTTCCCAGATCTGTAAGGGGGTGGAGGGGGTTATTGATTACCTCTGTTAGGTTCCCTAACAAGTAAAGTGAGGTGCCTTTTCCTAATTCATAAAGGGGGATGGGGAGGATGGGGTTTCTATGTTACCTAGCAGTTATTTGAGCTGTGTCTGGGCGGGGTCAGAGCTTCCCCTGCGTGCACAGCATGTTCTCTAACTTTTCTTCCAGATGGCAGAAAATTACAGCAGCCACAGAGAAACAAACGAAATCGGTAAAAAAGACAGATGCTAAATGCCATCGTTACTCATGTAAAGAGACAACTAAAACATATAGCACACGCATTATATTCCGTAATACAGACTTGCATTCATTGGTACAGTACCTTGCGGAAACTGTAACAAGTGGAGAGTTACTCGTTCGAAAGTCCTTCTATCACCTTGTCAGTATAGCGGAGTTCTGGATTGAATTGCTGATGCTCAGGTGCGTTTCTTACAAGCAGGGGGAGGCCTCTCCTGCTCGACCCTCCTACAGTACCTTCAGTTACCCTCCTCCCTCCCGAACTCTTTGGCAAACCACTGCGCTAGGCTCTGCTCCTCTATGTCCCCTACTCTCCTTCACACTTGCACCCTCGTCGTACCCCGGCTGTTTATATAGTGCAGCTCACACCCGAACCCTTGGCTCCGATTGGCTGGCGTTCTTGCCTCCCGGGGGCTCTTGCTGTAGTACAGTCCATAAACGAGTTCCAGCCGACTGTCACTGCCAGCCACAAAGTTTGCAGAGGTAAGAGTACAGCCTCAGACACTGCCTACCTGCAGCCCTGCTCCTATCCAGTCATACAGCGATCTGCAGCTGCCTGCAACGGATTCCGGGGACTAGATGTGGAAATATTAGTAACGCGATAAGAAAACATGTTGAGATATTGCAATCGAGGAATGCACGTTGTGTTTTTGCAGTTTCCCGGAGGAAAGTGAAAGTGAAATTCCAAGGACTAGGTACACTGCTGAAAATGGAATATTTCCATGTGTTTGTGTTATGGACTTTACCTGTTCTGCTTGCTACCTGCAACTCTACGGAATTATTGACAGCCCTGTGGTTTGGAAGTATTATCAAGGCAGGTGAACAGTTCCTTTTTTGCTTGAAAAAATGCATATGCTTCGTATGTTAGCTAATTCAATTCTAACTGTACTTCAAGTAGTAAAGCACATTTATTTACTCGCTTGCATTTCCTCTTGTTTTGCAGAGTTTGCAACTGTACTGCCTTTATTCCGTTTCTGGTGCAGCTGCCCAGTCCCATTATAAGAGTGGACTGAATTATGGTTTGTATCATACAGTATCTATAGAGACTTGTTACCTTAAATAAAACGTTTTGTGCGGATGTCACTTACTGTGAGTGGCCGTTTGAGTTATGAGCTTCCAAAATGTGAATAAAAGTGGCTGTAGTACTTTTTTCGTTTCGCTAGAGAACATATTTAAGCTACCAGACAAGAAGACAGCGACATAATAACCAGGCTGCACACTGCATGCATAATAATTAACAAATAACATCAGGGTGAAATAAAATGAGCTGGAAATGTATAAAATAAAATGGAAAATTCAAAAAAGGAGACAGAGCAAAACATATATAAAGGGATTAATTCGGTGTTGTACTTCTTGTAGTGCAGCAACAGTCAGGAACCCAGTAAATGACTAAAGCACTCCCAAACATATCACTGGTAGTCGAGGGATTCCCTGTTACTGCAGCTGCTTCTCGTTGGCTACCAGCCTGGTTAAAGTTCTGAACCTCTGCCATGCATCTGCAAATCAGGGGTAAAGTCACCGCACTTGACAGATCATTTCCAGGGGCTGTTGGGAAATAAATACCAGTTGGCTGTCTTTGTAAGGCAATATGTATTTAATAATTCTGAAGGCAGAAAGTTGATAGGTTCTGCAAAGTATGCGAGTGCAGGTACAGTAATAGGATAGATAGATCACTAAGTTCTGCTTCATCAGTTTAAAAGAATAGTACCGCTCTAGACGTCTGCAAGTACAGGAATTCTTGAGATGAAGACATCACGATCCACAACTAAAAGGAAAGAGATCAGGTCTGCGATCACTATTCTATATCTAAGGGAATAATAACCTATAAAGCCTACTGATTGTTTTCAATTGCAGCGTAAGCTGCCCACATGAAACAATTTGTTCAAAAAACCTCAACCACAACAGAGTTAACATGTAAAGGCTATAATAAAAATGCGGTAATTGCATCTCATCTTTCTTGCAGGGGCATCATTTAGGAGTAGCCACGGGTTGTGGTAGAGTCTCTTATGATTTTTCTGCAAGCCCGCCCTTATCTTCATTATTACAATCCATATGAACCCCTAGAACAAGGTTTCTATATAATTTGATTATATAAAAGGTGGTCGGATAGAGAAACATTGCAACCCCTGTGATTCAGCTGAAATGATGCCACTATTGTCTCAGTTCTGTGATATCCAGTGTTGCTGTTGGAAAAAAAGGGTACAGTATGTTGTCGAACATTCAGATCAGCCTGCAATTAAATGAATGGTCTGGCAACACTGGCCTTGTCTTCCCCAGGAGGCAGACACTTCAGATTATATACACCAACTTTGGGTGGGCCTGAGGTTAAAACAATTGGTAAATTGCCAATAACCCTCTGCTAAGTATGTATATTCCATATGACCACACACTCTGAAGTGCCTTATCACACTTATAAAATGTGTCATAAAAAAACAATAAAAGATAAGTAATTTGGCATTGTTTTATAGGTATTAATTTAATTGTTTTAAGAAAAATGTGGTTGGGAGAGAACATAGATCCTGGTTGTAATGGCTGTTGATGTCATTTATATATGTACTTTGGATTAGAGTAGTAGTGCCTTCTGATCTATACACCCCCACCCCTATGTGACTTGTGCTAAAGAATCATGTTACTGGATTTGTCTACTCATTTTATAACAGGGAATTCATTTAAGTCTTGGGCAATCACTGGAGGGTATTACTGATGTTGTAAAATGGGTTTGTGTTGAGAAAGGAAATTAAATCAGAAATATGGGTATATGAATTTCAGGTCAGGTATACCATAGTCATGTGATCAGATTTCATCAATCCCAGTAAAGGATTTCCCAATCTAATGTTCAGTACTGCTCATTACAGTTCAAAGCTGAATTAATTCCACTTGTATTCTAAAGATAAATACAATGAAAAACAGAGGAATGCATATTTGTATTATATCTATGTCTTTTGCTTAGCAAAATAAAATGAGGAAATACAAAATAAAACAGAATAGTCTGACTAGCTTTTTCATGCAGATTAGTTTCTGAAAGCATTTGGATTTTAAAGTATATTCATGTATTACTCTAATATAGAACTCATTAGTGACCAGTGAGTCATAGATAACTGATGGGTTTCAACTGAATTGTTGGAATAAAAACATATACTGTAAGTAAAGAATTGGAAAAAAACAGTTGATTAGGCTTGAAGGGAATTATGCAATCATAACACCATATAGTTAAGTGATTATTTTTTAGTCTCATAGCATTATTAAATACCTGTGTCCTAAAATCATGATTTTGATGTAGAAAAAGGTCAGTAAAATGTCTCAATAATAGGGGTTAACAAGTTGTGTAAATCTAAGAAACAAATGTGCACAGTTTGGCTGGCTACACAGCTTATTCTGTGATGTATCTACCTAAACAGCGCAATATGTAAGTAATAGCATAATAAGGTGTGCACTAACTGGGGCATAAACTCATGTCTTGTGTGTGTTATGCATGAGATGAAACAGGGTGAAGTGTGTATATTTTACAATAACTACACACACTGGAATGTGACAGTATGCTTATAAAATGGCTACATGATAAGAAACTAAAAAGAATTGAAAAAGATTGTTTGCAGCCAGTTGATTGTGGACATTTTCCATACAGTAAGCATCAAATTAGATTGCTCCATTTACCCTAGTCAATAACGACTAGTAAAATAAACAACACAATAATTTTTTTTTATTTTTGTTCATCCTTGATCGACTGCTTTAAATGATGAATAATTATTTGATTTTTTACAACTATGTTGCCATGTTTTGATTTATCAAATGGCCATAAAAACGCCTTCACTTCATAAACAGCAGCTTTTAACCAGCTGTGAATCAATAATGCCTAGCATGTACCTTGCAGGCATCAGTAGACACTGAGAAGAGAGTGACCTTTTGCAACTCTACATGATTAAGGGGGTGTGATGCACTGGATCAGTCTGTTGGTATACTTAAGCAATAATACATGTCAGAGTGTGGTATGTGAATGGATCTTGTCATGCCTTGGGTGGGCTGTGAGGCACCAGTCCACAGCTTGAGTATCTCATGCACCCAAAGGCAATGAAACCCACAGACATACCACATCCTGAAGTGTATTATTGCTGTTATGAAATTATTTCTGTAAAAATTGTAAATATATAATAATTATTTCAAATGTGTATGTGCACATTTGAAAAAAAAAAGTTTTTACCTCGTGTGGTTGTGTTGTGGCCAGTAGGTGGCACTATTGCAATTGGAGGTGGTGGCTTGTACAAAGTTATTGTAGGTTTTGTGGTCAGTCTGTGGGGGGTGGAAGTGAGAGCAAGAGTGATGCAAGCAATCCTTTCATTGCAGCATCCCCCTCCCCCCCAGTCCTTCTAAGCTTTCTTACGCTATCTATGTGTGGTCAGCAGAAGTTGCCACTTTCAGTGACAGCTACTACATACTTCGGTGGTGCATCTTCTCCAATAACTGCTGCTCTGGTTTGAGTGAACCAGCAAGAAGGAAATAGATAGACTGAGAATATTAGAGGGGAAAATAACCATGTGGCACTGAGTATTATGCAATCAGGACCTCATGGCATCTGTTACTGTGCTCCAATCCACGAAAGTTGTACAATACTGTTACCCAGTGTTGCAACTGGTCTGTTTGGGGGTTGCGGTTAGTGTTGATTAGTGTACTGAATGCAGTGGTCAGCTGCAGTAGCAGTGGATGATGACGGTTTGTGGTGAGCAGCACTTGATGTGGCTGGACTGGAAAGTTTTTAAAGAAGTATAAAAGTCAGTGATGGCTGTGCTAAATCAATAGGATTGCTCTGAAACACAGCTGAGTGAGAGTGGATGCCAGCATAGCCATGTTCTGTGTGGGCAAAGTGCGGGCAGAGCAACAGAGAGTTATGCAGAGAAATATATATGTCTAACTCTTTATGTCCCTCTGCCCGTATGCTCCCTCACCACCTATCTGATTGTAACTCTATAATGTCTTTCACTGCTAAACATTATGGAATTTATCCAATTTGTACTGTTCTGCTTACCTGTATGTATGTTCTGCTTACCTGTATGTTATTTTTTAACCCGGGGTTGCCCCTGAAAAAGGGACCTCCGGGGCCCAGTGGGCCTACCCGGTCAACTAAATTCAATAAATAAATAAATAAATAGGGTTGCCAGCTACTTTCTTAACTGTGATCATGTGCTAGGTTTTAATCTTGCCTGAGGGGAGCTTTTGACCAATCAGGTACCTTGATTATTTTAAGCCATTTCATAATATTTCAGGTATCAGGTCATCAATTGCAGTTTAGCCTATAAACTCCTTGTAGAGCTAACTTGGCCAGTGTGGCAATTCCAGTTTCATTTGATCCTTGTTTAGTATGGAATCTCTTTCCTCCCAGCAGTAGGGACAAAGCAGTTGTTTTAGAGGGAGGAGTGAAGTCTCTGTCTGTGATGGAGTGCCTTGAAGATAGTGACTGTGGGAAAGCTCAGTCTTCAAACTCTTCCTTTCCTTTTATGCTCACAGCCTTCCTTTCCAGTGGAATGAAAGACTGTGGGAAAGTAAAAGCATATGAAAGGATAACTTGTCAAAAACAAAACAAAACAAAAGAAAGAAAGAACTAATGGATGCACTGAGGAA
Source organism: Neoceratodus forsteri (assembly GCA_016271365.2). Taxonomy (NCBI): domain Eukaryota; kingdom Metazoa; phylum Chordata; order Ceratodontiformes; family Ceratodontidae; genus Neoceratodus; species Neoceratodus forsteri. The sequence continues at coordinate 1,322,273,803 of CM028130.1, forward strand.
AAAAATACTTCATTGATTAAAGCATTTTACATTGACATCATATGAGTTTATCACAGGGTGAGTCTGTGACAATTATATGCATTTAAAATGCACACATACTGTGCTCTGTGAGTACTTTATACAGTTTTCCATGGCTGTCATATGAATGAAAAATAAATACATCCCTGGAGGGTCATAGGGTAGCATTTGAAACAGTAGTAATAGCAGAATATTGTATAAAGATTACTTAAATTGCATATGTTCACTGCTTAAAGGCATGGCAGCAGGGGTTCAATGCCAAAAAGTGTAAAATCATGCACCTAGGGCATGGAAACCCAGGAGCTGAGTACAGAATGGGGGGACAGGTACTGACAGTCATTAAATAAGAAAGGGACCATAGGGGTTATTATATCTGATGATCTCAGATGGCAAAGCAGTGTGACAAGGCAGTGGCTAGGGCCAGTGGGATGCATAGGGACAGGTATCACTAGCAGGAGGTGAGAGGTGATGTAACCACTTTAGTGCTCTCTGGCGAAACACCACCTGGAGTTTTGTGTCCAGTTCTGGAGTCTACACCTCAGAAAGGACACAGACCAGGTGGAGACAGCTCAGAGAAGGGTAACTAAGATGGTGCAGGGGCTGCACCATAAGACCTATGAGGAGAGGCTAAAGGATCTCGTCATGTAGCCTAGAAGACAGGAAAGCAAGGGGGGACATGCTAGAAACCTACAGGTATCTCATAGGGGTGAACAAGTTGCAACAGGGAAGTCTCATTCAAATGAGGAAGAACACCAGTACTAGGGGGCATGCAATGAAGCTGGATGGGGAAAGTTTAGGTGAGATGTGAAGAAGAACTGCTGCACTGAAAGGGCAGTGGATGCCTGGAACAGTCTACCAGCAGAAGGGGTGGGGGTTAAAACAGTTAGGGACTCCAAACATGCATGTGATAGATACAGCAGATCATAGTAAATAGGCAGGGAGGGGGGATGGTCACTGGAGACCAGTTAGGGTCTGCAGAGACAGACTAGGCAGGGACCATTTGAGCAAGCCAGGTGGGCGAGCGGTCCACTGGACCCCCAGGGATATAGGACTTACTTTTTGTAATACAGATGCCCGTGATTGGGCTGTGAGTGGTCCACTGGACCACCAGGGATATAGGACTTACTTTCTTTAATACAAATGCCCACAATTGGGCTGCGAGCAGTCCACTGGACCACCAGGGATATAGGACGTGGAATTCTTAATACCTAAGCCCATGATCAGGCTGACAGCGGTCCACTGGACCACCAGGGATATAGAACGTAATATATTTCATACCTAAGCCCGCGATCGGGCATGTAGTAGTCCACTGGACCACCAGGGATAGTTATTTAACTCTACATATGCCCGCGATCGGGCAGAGGGGCGCATTGCTGTGCTGTGCAGTGGGTGTCGGTCCCCGATGGCTGCTGCCTGGTGGGGCACCAGGCGCAAGTCGTCAGGGATTGGTGCACCTACATGCAAATGGGGCCATAATGACATACAAATGGCCCCATTTGTGCCTTGCATACATTATGGCCCCATTTGCATGTGCACTTTTGAATATCACTGTTGTTGGCAGATAGCGCAGCGAACTTGGCGCTTAGCACATCCCCTGCTCCACTCTGGCCACTTGCGCTGGTGCAGTGCCACTGTGTTATGCGCACTGCGGGTGGCCAGAGTGCGATATTCAACGGTGCTGTGCCATGGCATAGCTCCATTGAATATCGCCCAGTCAACGCCCCTGCACAGCCAAGTTGTGCTGTGCCCAGGCTTGCGCCACAGCCTGGCACAGTCTGAATATCTGGGCCACTGTGTTTTCATGTCCATACATATTCCACAAATATTCCGAATATGACTAGAATATCAATATCCTAGCTGTGTTATTGGGAATACTAGTATTTGTAATATATGTAATTCACCTTAGTTGGAATACTGGTGTTTACATGGCTAAACTAATTACTTGAAATATTGAGTATTCCAAATAAGATTGGAATTTCTTTTTTGACGATTTAGAGTTAAAACACAATGGCCCGGATATTCAAACTACGCCAGGCTGTGACGCAAGCCTGGGCACAGCTCAACTTTGTTGCACAGGGGTGTGGTCAGGGCAATATTCAACGGAGCTGCGCTATGATGCAGCAGCTTTGAATATCACACCCTGGCCACCCCCACTGTGCATGGCACAATGGCACTGCGCCAGTGCCAGTGGCCAGAGTGGAGCATGGAGATGCGCTAGCACAAGTGCCATTGTGCCATGATCAGCACCTGCGATATTCAAAAGGGGACATGCAAATGGAGCCATAATTTATGCAAGGTGCACATGGGGCCATTTGCATGTCATTATGGCCCCATTTGCATGCCATTAGCATGCAGGTGTGCCGATCCCCGATGACTTGCGCCTGGCGCCCTGCCAGGCAGCAGCCGTCAGGGACCGATGCTCCCTGAAGCCCGATCACGGGCATTTGTCTAAAAGAACCCCCCCCTCCAATATCCCTGGTGGTCCAGTGGACCGCTATGTGCCCAATCGTGGGCATTTGTCTCCAAGAATAAGCCCCCGTCCTATATCCCTGGTGGTCCAGTGGACTGCACTCTGCCCGATCACGGGCATTGGTATAGTAACACCCCCCCCACGTCCAATATCCCTGGTGGTCCAGTGGACCAATCGCTGCCCCATCGCGGGCATCTGTAAATCATAACATACTCCTATCACCCTGGTGGTCTAGTGTACCCCCCTCCCCCCACTGAGCCCCACCACCCGCTCCCCTGTCAGGCTGGCGGCGGCAGCACCCACCACCTGCCGCCCCTGCCCACCGACTGACATCTCAGTAGGCTGCATGCCCATTGGTTCAGCGTGAGCCAATGGGCATGCAGCCCATACTGACAATACAGTCCCGAACATGAATGAATTCATTCACATTTCTGGACTGAGTAGTACGGGTATAGGTTGCATGCCCATTGGCTCATGCTGTGAACCAATGGGTGTGCAGTCCTACCAAGCTGTCAGGCGGCGGGCGGTGGTGAAGCAGGTGGGTGGGGTGCTGCCGCCCGCCGGCTGACGGGGGGAGCGGGGCCGTGGGGCTCAGTGGGCGTGTGGGGAAGGGGGTCCACTAGACCACCAGGGTGATAAGAGTATGTTATGATTTACAGATGCCCGTGATTGGGCAGCGATCGGTCCACTGGACCACCAGGGATATTGTAGGGGGGTGTTACTATACCGATGCCCGCAATTGGGCAGAGTGTGGTCCACTGGATCACCAGGGATATAGGACGGGGGCTTATTCTTGGAGACAAATGCCCGCGATCGGGCACATAGTGGTCCACTGGACCACCAGGGATATAGGAGGGGGGATTTTGCTGCACAGATGTCCATGATGGGACATGGGGGGGGCGCCACCAGGTGCGGCAGGAACTCGGGTGGCCACCCACAGGTGGCAGCTGCCGTGTTGCGCCCTGCAATGTGGCAACTCACCTGTGGGTGGCCATCACTTGTTCCTTTTTTGGGGGGCTTAACTTTGTGCAGGTGCAGGTAGGGGTTGTGCATGCATGATTCTGCACATCCTGGGCTGAATATCAGGCTGTGCAGGTGATGCATAGGCACGTCCCCCCACCTGTGCTGCATACATTACTGATGCACTCCGGTACATCGGGATTTGTGCGGCGCACTTTTCCCTTTTGAATATCTCTCCAGGGCGCATCAGTGGGTTGTGCATGGTGCAACACTGGTGCGCCATGTGCAACCCTTTTGAATATCTGGGCCGATATGTCCAAGGAAGGTGTGAGAGGTCATAATCAACACAATGGGAATTATTTATGATAGAAGAGAGAAAACATTGGTTTACAAAGAGTATCGTAAGCAAATGGAATGGACTACCTGCAGATGTGGTTAGCTGTAGTAATTTAGTCACATTTAAACTTAAGTTACTGTAGATCAGTACATAGGAATCAAAACATCTCTTGGTTTAAATGGTGGGAACCAACAAACAATCCTAATTGGCATATGGTATTCTTTTGCTCTGTAAATTCTACGTTTCTATTGAATATTGCTGGCCACGTAAATAACTGAAGGTTTAATCTGATGTTTTCTCTTCCATTTCCCTGTGTACTACCCATTATCTTTTTGGCTGAATTGTTGTCCCATTTCTTGTCAGCAACAGATATGGATGTGGTCTCATCTGAGACTGAAATGAAGTTCTGTTGGAGAATTAGATACAGTAGGTGCTGTTAATTTACATGCACCAGGCTATGCCACTAGAGAGCAGATTCTTACTGTGTTTATGCATGTGTGCTTTATCAGCCCAGTGAGCAAAAGCTCTGCATTTGTTCTGAACCCATGACTCATATGCTGCTGCTGCTAGCTGGTATCCTTTTTTCCCTTTTTCTTCTTCTCCCCATCCAGGCTGGTCCCCTATCACTGACTGCCCCCAGCCCTTTCACCCAGCTTCTCCTTATCATAGCTGCCCACTACCCACATAGCTTGCCCTCCCCCTATGGTGGGGTGGTGGGGAGTCCTCCTCGACCCACAATACACAAATCCAGGTTTGGCATCACCTGGGTTACCAGTGCAAGGCCTGTAAAGGGTTGGTGGTCATTTTGCCTGTAAGGATATTTCCACTAAATCTCACCTCCCCCAAATAGCTGTTTATACATCAATGGTGATGTTACAAACACTTCCATATACTGTGCACCTGTGTCTGCTACTCTTTTGTCCCCCCCATTGCTGCTCTCATAGCCTGCCCCCAGCCATTACTAGAGGCCAGGCATACACCATGAGCTGCATGGTTCCCACCCTGGAGGAAGAGACCATTCAACTGGACACTCAGTTCACCCCCTGCCCCCCAGTTGACCCTTCAACACTTTGAGTCAACTCTCGAACTCGGGGCATCAGTGCCGCAAACAGCAGCACTAATGTTGTGTCAAAGTGCTGGCCTTGTTGGTTGGTATCCTTTAACAGTTTATGTCTGAAAGTATAAATCCATGTTCACAGACTCTGAATATGTATAATCCCTATGTTCATTTATCATTATAGATTATGCTTTTGTGACTCCTGTTGAAGTGGACTCCAGAGGAAATTATATTTCGCATGACATGTTGCACAGTAACAGAAAAAAGAGATCACTACAGTATGCAGAAAATGCTCTACACTACACACTTTCAGCATTTGGACAGGAACTACATTTAGAACTGAAGCCTTCAAACATATTGGGAAATGGTTTAACTGTGCAAATGCTTGACAAAGATGGATTCACATACTCCCAAGAAAGCTTTGTTGAGCCATGTTACTATCAGGGATTTATAAGAAACCAGAGAGCATCATCAGTGGCAATATCAACATGTGCAGGCTTGGTAAGTGTTTACTTAAAAAATGCTTCTTACATATACTCCACTCTCTTGCTTAACTACTTTTGAATGATACAGTGAATCGTGTTGTAATATCTGGTAAGCCTCAATAATATTGTACTAAATTATACAAAAATTTCCCAGTAATACATCACTACTCTCAATAATACTATCCTGAAAAGTGATAATACTATCATTTTTGCTGATAATACTATAGTTCAAAGGTCATCTCCAACTGTAGTATTATCAATGATCCATATATTAAAAAAAATATCAGAAAGATAAGTGTTTTACAGGGCAGTAATACCATCTTAAAGTTTTGGGGACTTTAGGACCTCTCGAGCTTCGCTCTCGAGGTTCCATGTTCCCAAAACCTCTCAATGGTATTACTGCCTTGTAATACACACTTATCTATTATTCTATTTTTTGATCATAATATCCAGAAGCTGCTATATAATTTTATTCTGTAAGTTGACAAATGCAAAAAGTTTTATGTACGAATCTATATATATATATATATATATATATATACACACACACACACACATAAATATTTTAAATTTTCCTTATAAATTTCACAAACTAGAATTTAAAACTTGTTAACTAAGATTGATGTTAGAAAAGACAGCCATTTCATATACAGTATAAACAGATTATCTGGGAGATAATTAGCTAAATGAGCAAATTATACTTCAGAAAATACTTGAACAAGATTTGGTTGACTCATGCCAACAAGGTTGTTTTTTTTATGTTGTGTTTGATAATCTTTGTGTTTGCTTCCTATTAATGTGTGTGTGTATATGGTAGAATAACAGTTATTGTTGTGTAAGAGATTACAAGATTGCATGTTTCTACATTTTTGTAAAGGTCTTAATAATTCACTAGTCTCACTTTTACAACTTTATTTATTTGAGGATCACATCCATCTTGACTTCTACAGTCATATTTTATACAGTGCAAACAGGGGAGTGCTTTGATAAAGTGGCACTGCGTTTCACTAACACTCACTACACCATTCGCAGTAGGTTAATGCCCTCCACACCAGACAATTTACCATTTTGAATTCCCACACCACACATACACACACGCACATATTCACTGACATGCACACACACACAGACACACACACACATGCGTGCATGCACACATGCACTGGTGCTTGCACCCTTACACACACACACGCATACAGTCCAGTAGCATTTTCTGACCTCCAGTTTCTGGGCTGTAAAGTGTTTGAGATGAAGTGTATTTCTCAATCATCCCCTTCCCTTCTACACACACACACAACATGTGTCGGCAGTGTTTGTGTCCCTCTTTTTGACTGCAGTACATTTATGGATGGGTGATGGTCCCTCACAACACCCCCACAAGACATACAGTGGTTGATTTAAACAGGCAGATGGCTGAATAACTCAGCTAATTTTCATTGTTTTGGCTGCTTCAATAGTTATACAACATTATTCTAGCCCCTTCCCATCCTCCCTTGAAAACATTCATTATTATACTGATCAAGCCTGTTTTGCTGGTGAAAAGAATAGTGGTGGGTGAGCCCCTCCATGAGGCATTTGTGTGCTCTGTGTGATTCATCACAATGATTACAGCACCTGGTAACCCTCCAAACTTTATTCCCATCAGTACAGTGGGATTTAAATTAAACTGGCCCTGGCAGTTTAGTGAACCTTCCAATTCCCATTCAGTTCAAATCAGTACAGTCTGAAAGAAAAAATTACTCACCTTAGTAATGTTGTTTCTTCTAATGGAGTCTTGCTGTATTCTGACAATAGCAGTGAGTCCCAACCTTCGAACTGCCCCGGAGATGAGAGTTAACTTTCCATGCCAGACATGGAACGCTGAGCTCGAGCTCGGTTGAGACTCTCTCTGTTGCTGTTTGAACTCAAACCGTCAGATCTTTATGAGCTAAACTCACTGAGGTCCTGTGTGGAAGCTGTAAACCTACACTAGCCAACTGGCTACTAACATAAAAACAGATTTTTTGGTCCCAAAACAAAGACTCAAGTCAGGAAACCCCAAAAATGAAATAAACACAACACCCACTCACCCAAAGAAGGAAAGTGATAACAAAAAAGGTGGGGCACCTCCTGAGTGCCAACACTGCTACTGCCCACCCACATCCCAAAAACAAAGGTTCTGAGAGGGGAAGGCATGGGGGGAGGTCAGAATACAGCAAGACTCCATTAGAAGAAACAACATTACTAAGGTGAGTAATTTTTTCTTCAAACAACATGAGGTCTTGCTGTATTCTGACGATAGCAGACTACCAAGCAGCACCTCCATGGAGGAGGGACAGAACCTACTTAGGAAAAAGGCTCTGAAGCACAGCTGTGCCAAACCGAGCATCACTCCTAGCCTGGATATCTACGGAGTAATGCTTGGTAAAAGTGTGAACTGTTTTCCAGGTAGCTGCTTGACATATCTCTAAGATAGGAATATCCCTGGCAGCAGCCAGGGAAGCAGCTGTACCTCTGGTAGAGTGAGCCCTCAGGCCTGAGGGTGGAACCTTACCTAGTTTTTCATAGCAAAATTGAATGCAAGAGACAACAAACCTGGCAATGGATCTTTTAGTGGCAGGTTTTCCTTTACCAACCTCACCATAAGTGAGGAACAGTTAGAGGGAGTCAAACCTGTGACCCTTGGTACGTTCTATGTAGTAGCTAAGGGCTCTTTTCACATCTAAACTGTGTAGCCTCCTCTCACCAGAGGAGGAATGGTCAGTGAAGTACACAGGAAGAGAAATAGATTGGTTAAGGTGGAAGTCTGAAACCACCTTAGGCAAAAACTTCCTGTTAGTCCTGAAGACCACCTTATCTCTATGGAAGGAGATAAAATCAGGCTCCACTGACAAGGCTTGTAACTCACTTATGCGCCTGGCAGAAGTGATGGCCACCAGGAACACAGTTTTCCAAGTCAAGTACTTAAGCTCTGCTGAGGACAAAGGCTCAAAAGGGGGCTGCATAAGCTGAGCAATGTAAACGTTAAGGTCCCAAGCAGGGGCAGGGTCCCTGAATGGCGGATTGGTATGAAGCAATCCCTTGAAAAACTTGGAGAATACAGGGTGAGCTGAAAGAGAAGAGGGCTTACCTGCTGAAATGAAAGCAGAGACAGCTGCCAGATGCACCTTTAGTGTAGCTGGTCTGAGTCCTAAGCTATTCAGATGGACTATATAGTCAAGGACTGTGGGCAGATCAGCAGACTCTGGGGAAATATGCTTCCCAGAGCACCATATGGAAAATCTTTTCTACTTGGAATTATAAGTAGTTCTGGTGGAAGGCTTCTTAGAAGCCTTTAGAATGTCCATAACACCTTGGGAGAGGTGTAAATCAGCAAACTCTAACTCTTCAAGAGCCAGGCCTTGAGATTGAGAGATTTGAGATTCGGGTACCAAACCCTCCCCTGAGCACAGGTTAACAGGTTGTAATTCCTGGGAAGAAACAGGGGAAGGTGGACTGCTAAGGACAATAGGCGAGGATACCAGGGCTGTCTGACCCAGTCTGGAGCAATCAGGATCACCTTGCAGGGTTGAGACCTGATTTTGACTAGCACTTTGAACAGGAGAGGGAAGGGGGGAAGCATACAGGAACTTCCCTTCCCAACTGAGAACTAAGGCATCCAGGGGGACTGAGCCCAACACTGGGGGCCTGCAGCAAAAAGGGGGAAGTTGGTGATTGTCTGGGGCTGCAAAAAGATCTATCTGTGGGGTGTCCCATCTGGAGAATATCACCTCCAAAACCAGGGGATCCAGTGACCATTCGTGATGGCCCTGAGATATCCTGCTGAGAGCATCTTCCAGGACATTGTTCTTGCCTGGGAGGTGTACTGCTGTGAGGGAGGTGTTCAGGGAATACGCCAGAGACCACAACTTCATTGCTTCTGTGCACAAGGCCGTAGACCGAGTGCCTCCTTGCTTGTTGATATACCACATTGTGGTGGTATTGTCTGTTCTGATCTGAATAACTTTGTTCTGAACAGACTTGGAAAAGGCTTGAAGTGCTAGAAATACTGCTCTGAGTTCCAACAGATTGATGTGAAGCAGAGATTCCTGAGGAGACCACAACCCTTGGGTGGTCAGGGTCTCCCAAGTGGGCCCCCCACCCCAAGAGGGAGGCATCTGTAGTAAGGATTAAAGAGTGAGACTGAGTGACAAAGGGAACTCCCTGTCTTAGATTGTTCTGATCCTGCCACCACTGCAAGGCCTGGATCAGTGTTTGAGTCACTGGAATCAGTTTGGTCAGAGGGTCCTTTTTCTGAGACCAAAAGGCTCTCAAGTGGAACTGAATATCCCTCATCTGAAATCTTGCTCCCTGCACCACTGCTGTAGAAGCAGCCATGTGACCCAGGAGCTGCAGAAAATGCCTTGCTGGATGAGACACCTGTAGGGTGAATAAAGAGGCCAGTGTGATAAGGGTCCTTGCCCTGTCCAGGGGAAGCAAGGCTCTGGCCTTTTCTGTATCTAGCTCTGCACCTATGAAGGTGAGGAGCTGAACAGGCTCTATAACTGACTTTGAAAGATTCAGAAGGAAACCTAGAGAGGTTAGCAGTTGCTGAGTTATCTGTAGGTGTAACTTGACCTGGTCTGGGGACTGGCCTATTATGAGCCAGTCGTCTAGGTATGGGAAGATGGCAATCCTTTTCCTTCTTAGAGAAGCAACTACTACTGCCAGGCATTTTGTGAACACCCTTGGAGCAGAGGTTAGGCCGAAGGGCATTGCTCTGAATTGATAATGGCCTGAGGGCAGCTCGAACCTGAGGTACTTTCGATGGGAGCTTCTGATGAGAATATGGAAGTAGGCATCCTTGAGGTCCAGGGAGACTAGCCAGTCCCCTGGCCTTAGAGAGGGTAGAATTATTCCCAGAGTCACCATTTTGAATTTTGGCTTTAAAAGGTGCTTGTTTAAGTATCTGAGATCCAGGATGGGCTGCCATTCTCCTGTCTTTTTGGGGGTAAGGAAGTACCTGAGAACAATCCTTTGCCTTGGTGCAGGGGTTGAACCCTTTCCACAGCTCTGAGAGCCAGGAGGGAAGAGACCTCTGCCTCTAGGGAAAATGCCTCTGAGGGATTTGCAGGTGGAAAGGATCTGGTTCTCAGCTTTGGACATTTTTTGAAGCTGAGAACCAGTCCGTGGCTTACTACTTCCAGGACCCATTTGTCTGATGTTAGAGACTTCCAGTCCTGGACAAAGTAAGCCAGCCTGCCCCCTACAGGTAGTGGAGAATCGGCCCTGGCAATCCCATCAGGGTGCCTGCTTGGCAGGGGTTTTAGGCTGAGAGGTGGGAGCAGGTCTGCTTGTACCCCTTCTGCCTCTCCCTCTAAAGAACCCCCTCTGAGCATAGGCAGAAGAGGAGGCCTGGGCTTGGTAGAAAGGCCTATGAAAAGGCCTACCCCTGCCCGTGGGATGCTGCCTCTGAGGAGTGACTTGCCATTCCTTGGCCTGGGCACTCCTATAGGTGGTCCTATATTCATCCATTTTCTTCATGTAATTCTCTGTTTGCTTCCCAAACAGAGAATTACCCACAACAGGAAAATCCATGGCCTTAGTCTGGGTATCCTGAGACAGGTTAGTACATCTGAGCCAAGCCATTCTACGAAGTGCCACAGATGTAGCCATGACTCTAGATGAAACATCATTGGAGTCCACTGCAGCATGAATTGCACCTTGGATGCCTCAATACCATCAGCAGCCACTTACTCCAGTTCCTTGGCAAGCTGGCCAGGGACCTGTTTTGCTAAAGCCATGACAGTGTCCCATCTGGATTTCTGATACCTAGCAGTATAGGCCATATAGTTGGCCTGTCTGAGTCCCAAGGATGCTGCCATGTACTGTTTCTTTGCCATGGCATAAATCCTCCTGAAGTCCTTGTCTGGGGGGTGTGAAGCCAAGGGAATATTTGCCTTATCACAGGCTGCAGCCTGCACTACCCCAACATGGCTGCATTGTTGTGCAAGGAACTCCGTATCTGAGCCTGACAGGGTATACCTCTTGTCCATTCTTTTATCCACAGGAGTTATAGTATTAGGAGTCTTTAAAATCTTAAATGCCTGTTTCCCAAAAGATTTGTGTAAGGGAATAGAAAGCCTTCTAGACTCTGGGATATCCATCATTTCCACAGTCAGGCTCTTCCTGGTCATCCACAGCTTCTTCCATAGGAAGCTGAAGGGTTTCGGCCACTTTCTTATAAAACATGAAATGGGAGGGGGACTCAGAAAGCCTAGGAGGAGACACTCCTGAATGTCTGTCTGGGGAGATGTCCGGGTCAATGGGCACATCCAGACTTTCAAAACCACATTCACTTTCCTCATACTCCTCTTCCTCCTCCTGCAGTTCATAATATTCCTCTAAATCATAATCTTGAACCGGTGGAACCAGCCGAACCGAGCGCCTTCCTGATGGTGCCGGTTTGGTCAGAACTGGGGAATGTGACTGCACAATTTTTATCGCTTTGGTTATTTCTTCAGCGGTTGGAGAAGAAAGTTCTGGATCCACACCAGCTGATTTTTCCTTTCTTGTTCTCTCAGCCGGAACCGACTCCTCGGAATTGGCTCTCCTTTTGGCCGAAGAAGTCTCTCCCTGGTCAGAGGGCACTCCTTCTGGTTCGGTTTGAACTGAACCGGCCTGGCCATCTGGTTCAGCAGACTTTTTGGCCTCCCTTTCCATGAGCCTACCAACTCTCTTCTCTAGGGTAGCTGCAGGAAATTTTTACAAATCTGGCAGTCTGCATTGAGGTGGTCAAACCCCAGACAATCAACACAGGTGGTGTGGGGGTCAGCCTTAGCAAAGACTTCCCCACACACACTGCAGCGTTGAAAACCAGTGGGCCCGGTTTTTCTTTTGGGTTTCTCACACATTGTGCCAGTCCTAACAAAACTTACCCTTTTAATGGCAATCTGCCAGGCAAGACCCTCTTATCGGTTCCTGACCGTGTTACAGGTCATGGAAAAAAACGTAATAAAATCCGTTTTTTTTAGAACCGATAAGCACCGGTAACCACACTCTAAAAGTACAGATAAAGATTTTACTAAAACTTGATCGGTTCAAACCGAACCGATGAACTGTTTACAAGTTCCACACAGAATAGAAAACAATATAACCTATCTAGTACTCATGAATACCACAGACAGAGACTGAACCGACAGGTTATGGTTTAAATTCGGTCGAAAACCGAGAAAAGCGGTACTTTAACCGACAAATTGAACCGAGCAAAGGGAGAAATCTCTGGAGCGACTGTTCAGTGAGGAGGAGTAAAGAATCTGACGGTTTGAGTTCAAACAGCAACAGACAGAGTCTCAACCTAGCTCGAGCTCAGTGTTCCATGCCTGGCATGGAAAGTTAACTCTTTCATCTCCGGGGCAGTTCGAAGGTTGGGACTCACTGCTATTGTCAGAATACAGCAAGACCTCATGTTGTTTGAATATAGAAACATAGAAAACGTTGGCAGAAAATAACCATTAGTCAATTGAGTTTGCTCTGTTTTCCCTATCTTACCCTGGGACCTATTCTCAAGTCAAGGTTATTGCTCTCACCTTCCTCCCTTGCCTACTGCTTGCCCAATGTAAGTATTAAGCCTTTTACTCAGTCCCAGTCATGCTTGACACAATTAATAGTTTTTTCACCCACCACCTCTGCTTGGAGGATGTACCATGGCTCAGCATCTCTCTCTTCTGAATCCACCTGCCAGCTTCCTCTCATATCCCCGTGTTCTTGATTCACCACTCCTGCTGAATATTTCCTCACAATATACCTTGTTTATTCCTTTCAGGAACTTTAAAGTCTCTTATCATATCTCAAAGAAAGAAGTAGGAACACTTACCAAAGCATACAAAATTGCAAAACATTTATTGTTTAAAGTGCAGGTACATATCAAAGTGCGGAGTTAAACACTCCAAGCTTCGATATGCAGCTGCACTTTAATGAATAACTCTTGTTTTGTATGCCTTGGGATTGTGCCTGTTTCTTTCTTACAGTTTACTGCAGACCTTCTGATTCTTGGGCAGCACCTTTGGAGGTTCTGATGTGCACAGCTACTGTGTATAGACTGTCACTATCATATTTCCACTTTGGTTTATACAATACAAAGATATGTTGATAATATACATAAATTACTATGCTTGATCAGGGCTGTTGAATCTCCCACTGCTGCCTATTGCTCATGATGTCAGCTGCAGGGGCTTCTGTGATTTGTAGTAAAGAAGATGTCAACTTACAACTAAGCAATATTAGTCTGATATAATACTATACTACAGTAAATGGTAAATAAACCAAAATGCTTCTGACCACAAAGTGCCCACTGGGATCTGCCCTCACCTGAGTGTGGGATTCTTTGTGCTGACTGTTCCCATTAGTGAAAAGTCATGATGATGGAAATGTGAAAGGAAAAGTATGACTCCCACTGGGACTTGAACCCAGGCCCCTAGCATTCTGTGCTAGTGCTCTAAATTATGATGTTGATGATCATTAACTGAAAGGGAATCCAGGCTAATAAAACATTTGCATCATCAAGTCTAGCAAAAATTAATTTGCACCAATTTATGTTATAGCCTGAGTCCCTCCCAAACAATTCCTTTATAGACAAAACAACTTAAATATAAATGTCTAGGTATAGAAGAATCCATACGTATCCAGGTATAATGACAGCATTGCCACTGTGTTCTCATCATGGCAGACAACTAGCATGAGGTCATAATGTCACCAAGAAAGCTGTGCATATCAACAGTGCTGCACATTAAACAGCATACGTCAAAATAATGCCGGAACAACACACCAACCAATAACGAACAGCACACACCATTAGCACAACTAACAGTATCTTTGTTTTTGCTGGGGGATCCACCCTCCCTACACACACACACAGCCTGGAATTAAAATAACTAACTCTGAAGGGGTGTGGACTTAGGGGATGGGGCACAAGTTGGGTGCTGGGAACATCTTTTTTTTTTTTTTAAAGCCTTATCACAAAGGGACCTGCGGAGTATCAAACCACAGCCCCAGGACCCCATCATCACTGGGTGCTGGTACTCTAGCCACTCCACAACAGGAGCAACTCAACCAGGCACTGCACTGGCAGCATACTTAACACTCCACCATGTAACACTGCAGTGACAGGGTTAGCAGTTATTACCACATGCTAAGAAACCCCTGTCACTGCAGTTCCATTTGTGCTTTGTCCTGCACGATAATTCATGGACTGTTTTGGCAGCGCTATATTGACCTATTACCCAGACAATTTGCTCCTTTCAAAACTCTACCAGTACATTTTGTCATGTATAGTAATTGCTACTGTTCAGCTTATACAACCAGTATGGAAAAATATTTTCTTGATGAAGGTACTATTAGGCATATATGTGTGTTTGAAGTTGAATTGTGTATGCTGTACTCTTCATCTCTCCAATTTTTGCCATGAGAACCACAGTTAAAACTATTGAATATGGTACTTTTTAATACTAGAAGAGCCATAGCTATGGAATGGAAAAGTCCCACCCCAACAATTAGAATTATGAAAAAACATAATGAACCTCTGTATAGAAAAATATCATTATCTACTACCTAAATGATAACATCTTTTTGAGTCAACTTGGAACCTATTGCAAGTATTTATTTCTAATTAATGGTGTTACCAAGACTGTGTGGTAGAATTCCAGGCTAGAACTGTGGGTAGGGGTTCCTGCTCAAATATATTCTGTGTATTACATCCCCAAACCTATACTTAATCTAAGTTCAAGGCCTTAAGAAAACACAAGTATGATGCAGTTGTATTTATTGATTTCAAGGTTTTAGACTACAGTATATCTGGCCTTGCTATGGGATATTTGTAGAACTGCATGTGTTTCAGTAAGATATAGGGGGTATGCCATGGGCAGTGTGAAAATAAACAATTTAGTTTTTGCTTCTGGTTTTGACCTCTGCTGATCTCACAAGTGGTGAAGCCACAGTTGAGGTCTATAGAGGTCAAACCCAGAAGCAAAAAATAAATTATTTATTTACACATTGTCCATGACATATTTCGTTCATGCAATGGACAAACTTCTGGATGGAAAAAAAACATTGTTGTTTACAGCTAGAAATTACGCTGAGAAAAAAAATCAGTTTGTATAACAAGGAATTTGCGGGACGTCGCAGCTACTATATTGTTTTTCTTGACAGGAAGTGGTGCTCTTTTTGAGTATGAATAAGTTTTTGTTTTAGACTTTCTAATGGTCATTGGGGCACAGGTCAATGTGTGAGGTGAACACAAATTGTGCATAGAAAAACAGACATTCCAAGCTAGGTCTGGCTATGCATGAGCTTTGCCTTAGCCTCATACCAGTCTCAGTGTTTTTCTGCAGTGGAAATGAGTGCTGATGATGTGGCTGGAGTGTAAGTAAATCATTTATTTATACTCCAGCCATGTCATCACTGCAAATAACAGTGTTTATTTTCAGATTTATATTCTTTCCTCCATTGCATAAATTTATATGTCTATAAAAATGTGTTATTTAAACCTTGGTCTAGGTACAGTAGCATCCTGATTGGACTTGTCTGCCCTGATCATGTCAGCTGCTGTTTAAACCTATACTTTGAAAGTCAAGCTATCACCAGTTTGATCTTGTTTATCTTGACCAAATAAAACATTTATCTTTTGTAACATACACAGATGATAATGATTAGTTCTGATCTCATCCTCTGCAGAGATGTTGCAAAGTATTACTTCACTGGCATAGTTCCAGCAAAGTTGCAAAGTTTTAATTCACTGGCGTAGTTCCAGCAAAGTTGCAAAATTTGCCTTCATATAAAACTTTGAGAATTGCCCACTTCACCACTTCACAATAAGTTTTCCAGAGGAAGTGCCACTTTTTCAGACAAAGTCATTGTTAACTTGCAACTTCTGTGGTGAATGTGCATGTCTTTTTTGAAAAAGTGACACTTCTGCTGAAAACTTTGTGGCGCTGGCTCACTGCACTTTGCAAATTTTTCAAATTTATTCATGGAGTGTGTCAACTTTGCACATCTCTAGTCTTCTATTAAAGTATGCTTAGTATGACTCAATGATGTTAAGCAGACAACCCCCATGCATAGAGAGAGCTCAACCCAAGAAGCTAGGATGTTTCAGGGCGATTGTCCCTCATCATAGATCAGCGTTTGAGGAAAGGAACGATTACCTCATCTGAGCCTTTGGCCTATAAGGTACTGGGTTGGAGGGTAGATTAGGGAGAGGGCATCTCAAGATGGTGTCAAGTGAGGAAAATGGATGATACAACAACCATATTGAAGAAGAAGAACAGGCTTATGTACCAAATCTGTCTTTTAGCCAAGAAAGTTAGCCTTGAATTGCTGCCATCAGGGATACAGATGTTCCTTTCTGTGTCCAACAGTCAACGACATACAAGAAGTGCACAGTGTCAGTTCTTTAGGATCCCTCATTGTCATACCTCCCAAAAACAAAGGTCTTTTGTCCACTGTGCCACACTCTGGTTTAATTCCCTCAGTAATCATGTATCTGCAGCTGCTACCTTGGGCCCATTTAAGAGGAAGTTACAGCAACACCTAGTAGCAAACACCAGCTGGGATTGCTTCACTAACCTACCTAAACCCTGTTCCTAGCAACGTCTAGTAGCACTTAACCTCCTTCCCTCCTCCCCTCTTCCCTTATCACCAACTTGTAGCACTTCTCCCTCCATAAGCCCAAATCCCTTCCCCCCTACTCCCTCAAACTTCCCTTCACCCTCTTACATTCTTCTTCCATTTCCTTAACAGCTCTCTATGCCACTTCCACAAATCATGGGAGGATGGGGTGGTACCTGATGACTGGAGGAGGGCAAATGTGATTCCACTTCACAAAAGTGGGAGCAGGGCAGAGGCAGGAAACTACAGACTAGTTAGTTTGACCTCAGTGGTAGGGAAAATGATGGAATCACTTCTGAAAGAAAGACCTGTTGAGTACCTAGAGGCCAGTGGGGCACAGGACCCAAGGCAGCATGGTTTCACAGCAAGAAGGTCATGTAAGATGAACCAAATAGATTTCTTTGACTGGGTGACCAAAGTAGTAGACCAGGGAGGGGCTGTGGATATGGCCTACATAGATTTTAGCAAGGCATTTGATACACTCTTACACAAAAAGATTAATATACAAGTTAACCAGCCTTGGAGTGAGTCCCAAGGTAGTAGCCTGGATAAAAAACTGGCTGGACAACAGGACGTAAAGGGTAATAGTAAATGGAGTCCACAGTGAAGAAAGGAGGGTAACTAGCGGGCTACTGCAGGGGTCAGTACTAGGACCAGTCCTCTTTAATGTCTTTATAAGTTACATTGGAGAGCACCTGGAAGGAAAAGTATGTCTCTTTGCAAGTGACACAAAGATCTACGACCGGGGATTGATACACAAGGTTGGGTGGAAAGGATGAAAAGAGACTTGGCAAGGTTGGAGGAATGGTCAAATATGTGGCAGCTCAGATTCAATGCAAAGAAGGGCAAGGTATATGAATCTGGGAAACAAAAACCCTGGGGAAGAGTACACAATGGGGGATGAGTTAATAACAACAACAAAAACTGAAAGAGACCTAGGAGTAATTATATCAGATGACCTAAAGGTGGGCAAGCAATGTGAGAAGGCAGTAAGGAGGGCTGGGGGGATACTGGGATGCATAGGGAGAGGCATCAACAGTAGAAAACAGGAAGTTGTTATCCCTCTGTACAGACACTTGGTAAGACCCCATCTGGAGTACTGCATGCAATTCTGGAGACCCCATCTCCACAAAGACATAGCCAGAGTGGAGGCTGTTCAGAGGAGGGCAAACAAAATGGTGCATGGTCTGCACCAGAAGACATACGAGGAGAGACTAAAGCATCTTTATGCGCATATTCTTGAGGAAAGGAGGGAGAGGGGGGACATGATAGAAACTTTCAAGTATCTCAAGGCAATTAACAAAGTACAAGAGGGTAGCATCTTTCAGAAGAAGAGATGTGCAAGAACAAGGGGGCACAATTTGAAGATGGGGGACGGCTCAGAGGTAATATTGGAAAGTATTTTTTCAGAGAGAGAGGGTTGTGGATGCATGGAACAGCCTTCCTGAGGAGGTTCCAGAGTCAGGAACAGTGGGAGAATTCAAGAATGCATGGGACAGACATAAGGCAATTCTAGTGGTGGGTAGGAGGAAGTAAGCTGTTGATTAATTAGAATCTGCAGTTTTTCCATCAGGTAAGGAAGTGAGCAGACTAGGTGGGCCAAGCGGTCCTTATCTGTAGTCAAATTCTATGTTTCCGTGTTTCTATGCACACTTCTACTCACTCTTCCCTTCCCCTCCTTCCCCCTCCTCTCTCTCTTACCTTCTCCTCCCCCTTCCCCTCCTCCCTTCCTCTATCTCTCTCTACCCCCACTCCACCCAACACTGTTCTTACCTAGACCCTCCCTCTACCTCAGCCTCCCTCTTTTTATCCCCCTTGTTACCACTGCTCCACCCCCATCCCAGCCACTCTCTTTTTTCTTCCCCTCTTCCCTCCCTTCCCCTGTTTTCCCTGCTGACAAGGCCTCCTGGGCTGATTCTTCCTTCCCCTTTCCCCTTCCCTGTATCACCTGCTGACAAGGCCTCCTTGGCTGATTCTCCCTTCCCCCTATGGTACCCTCCCCAGACTCAGTTCTCCTAGCTGAAGCCTAAGCCTAACTCTCCTCTACTCATTAAGGCCCATGGGCTTATCTCCTCTCCTTATGTCATCTTTCCCTACTTGCTGTCTGCCCCCCGATGTGTACCACAGATCTCTGTAAGTGGATATTCTCTGTATTTTGTCATTAACAGATGACATTGCTTAACTGTACTGCCTTGTCACTTTAATTTCATTGTAAATGTTGCTAGCTGTCTGCCTGCAGCATAACCTCTACATTCTCTGTAACTTACTTGACGTGGAACCTATGTAATGAGCTTCTAGCTCAATTAGTGTCTTTGAAGAGTTCAATAAAAAAACTATATATTTATTTAATATGACTGTTGGGCACTTTACCACCTTTGGTGCCCCTCATCATGGCTTTTGTATTGGGTGTTGTGGGCTGTTAAGCACCATTAAGGATCTGGGTGTCTGGTTAGCAGGAGGTGGCTTTTATGAGATGTCATTGGTAGGAGGAGGGACTGGCAGAATGCCAGACATATCTATAATTTATGGTGAACTAAGGAAGGGGTTTGGGCAGGAGAAATCTGACAGAAGTGGGGTGACCGTGTGCCTAACCTTGGCCAACTGGAGACTGCAAACTGTGTTTTGCAGAGTATTTTCTGCACAACCTGGTTTGTGTTGAATAAATGATTTATGTTGGCTTTCTTTCTACAAACACTTGCTGAGTATTTGTACCCCTAGCAGCAAGTTCCTATTCTTGCCAATACAGCATTTTTAGCTCAAGATCTTAAATGAGCACATCTTCACAAATAGTACATTTTTGGTTTTTCTTGTAAACAATTAACTCCATTTCTAATAGCAGAAAAGTCTGCTGCTGCCGAAAGTGACTTGCTATGTTTGTTGATGCTGACATTGAGTTTTAAAGTTTGCATGTCTGCCTACCACTGAAATTAACTTTTAAAGCTTGATGTGATCTGCTTCTGATGATATTGAACTGCCCTTAGTTGTCCCCGAGTGATTTATCTCTGAGTGTTATAAGAACTCCATCAGCTGATTGCTCTAGGGCTCCTGCTGTTCATTGCAACAGTTGCCAGCCATTGTTAGTGTAAGCCACGCCCACCGATTGGTGGTGGCAGCCCCATTGGGTGGTTGGTGGAGTTTAAATCACAGCTCACTCAGATGCAGAGGCATCTGTAGCGGTGGCCTACTGTGGCCGAAGTGCAGCAAAGTGCATTTGGAGTCAGTGAGGGTGGCAGACTCCCCGGACCCAATGCAGTCACTGCCTCTGTGTTTATGGAGTTCCCTATTCTTGGATGTGGTTTGGAATAGTTGCTGAACAACAGTCTGCCAGAAAACCAGTGCTACTGAGGTTTGGATGCACAGAGGGTTTGTGGGAAGCCCTGTGCAAAGGCAAGTGAAATTATTTGTATGTCTTGAAGCACAGTACTCATAGTCTGGAGACTATGAGTACTGTGCTTCATATGCTGCTACAGTTATTGTATCGCTGAAGCTGACTGCTGCTGCACAAAGTTACTTTTAAACTGTACTGTCTGCTGCTACCAAAAGAGGCTCACTATGTTAGTTGATGCTGACATTGAGTTTTAAAGTGTGCATGTCTGCCTACTGCTGATATTAACTTTTAAAGCTTGTTGTGATTGCTGCTGAAGATATTGAACTGCCCTTAGTTATCTCTGAGTGATATAAGAACTGTGTCAACTGACTGCTCTGGGACTCCTGCTGTTCATTGCCACAGTTGTCCGCAGTTGTTAGTGTGAGCCATGCCCCCCTTCCCCAGATTGGTGGTGGCAGTACAGTCGGGTGGTTGCTGGAGTTAAAATCATAGATCGCTCAGACACGGTGGCATCTGTAGTGGTGGCCGAGTACGGGCAAAGTGTGGCAAAATGCATTTGGAGTTGGTGGAGTCCACGGAAGCCGTGGAGCCTGGGGCAGAATATTGTGGTTATTATTGTTTGTTTTAATTTATGTTTTGGGATATGTTAAACAAAAATATGGGTCAGCTTAACTGTTGGGGCATATGGATCATGTTATTGTGAGTAATCTGTTTCATTCCCCGGTGTCCTGGACAAATTTCTCCCTTTCACTAAAAATACCACCAACAACTTAATCTGGCTCAATTTCAGTTGCTTACCATCTGTATTCCCCTCCCCCTGGTCGCCCCTGAAAAAGGGACTTCTAGGCCTAGTGGGCTTACTGGGTCAACAAAATTCAATAAATAAATAAAGTGTGATTTGGTAACTCCCCATACTGAAAGCCCTCAGTATGGCAATATGTCAGATTATATGATGTCTGAACTATTAGTTGGAACTCAATATATGTTAAATCCGGTGTTGATATTATCTCAGAAGGTTACACTGCATGTGTGTGGTCTAATCCTTCTCAGTTGGATACTTGCCATTATAGTTCAATATTTGTTTAACCTTTATTTCAGTCGGAAAATGATGGTTTTGTTATGTTTACTCATTTTATCAGGTGATATTGAGGTAAATCCTGGACCTGGATGTTCTGAATCTTATGCTGATGTTGGCTTTTCTCAGGCTTGGGCAGGGGCTCATGGTGTTGAGATATTTCATCTGAATGCCAGGAGCTGTATCCTGAAATTAGCTAATCTGGAGGCTTTAACATATACTTTTAGATCTGATCTAATGCCATTTTTGAGTCATGGTTGAAACCCATTACTACAGATGGTACTTGTACTCTTTCTGGTTATAGTATGGTTAGATTTGATCATAAAGGTTAGAAAAGGGTGGTGGAGTGGCTGTTTATTTTTTGGAACACATGGAAGTTTATATTTTGG
Organism: Neoceratodus forsteri; assembly: GCA_016271365.2. NCBI lineage: Eukaryota > Metazoa > Chordata > Ceratodontiformes > Ceratodontidae > Neoceratodus > Neoceratodus forsteri. Next base: position 1,322,295,544 of record CM028130.1, read on the forward strand.
ATTCTCATAACAACTATGAGTCTGTTTCATATTGGTTGATTTTCTGAGTGATACTTGGTGGCAGGAAGTTTGTTACTGTAGCCTGTTTATACAGTTCTCCACAATGTGGTGCCTCAGGCCTCAGAGAATTCCTGGAGGTTGCCTCTAAATACATGTTTAATCGTGATTTTGTCATAGAAGGAGATGTGAATCTGGATTGGCCCAAAGGTGATTCCATGGGTTTTGATTCTCTGTTAAGTTCATTTAGTTTATCTCAGTTGATAAATGAACCTACAAGTTATAATACCTTAACTAATCATCATTCAATTTTGGATTGGATAGTTACCAATAATCCTAGTATGATTTCAATGTCTGGAGTACTTGATGAGGTTATTAGTGATCATCAGGCCATTTATTGCATTCTAAATTTTAAATGCCCTGGTATTCCTTCTAGGACCATTCAGTTTCACAACTTTAAAAAGTTAATTATGATTATTTGAAAGTTAAACTCAAAGATAGATTGGACATTTATTGATGCTATTTCCTATCCTGTTTGTGCAGTTGATTATTTTTATTACCAACTACTGGCTGTCCAGGAAGTTCTGTTTCCAGTTCGTTCTCTTAGGGTTACAGGTTCTATTAACTCTTCATTTTCTAATGACATCAAGAAGATGATTAAACAAAGGAGACAGGCTTGGGCTGCTTTCAAACATTCTCCCTCCCCCAATTTATTGTCTATTTATAGATCATTACAGAATAAGGTTTGCAAGTTGGTTAAACAAGCTAAAAGAGATTTTTTTAATAGCCAATTTGGGGCCTCTGCCTCTGATTCAAAGGGTTTTTGGAAAGTAGTCCAGTCTTTGTTTTTACCCAAAGAACAATCTGTGATCAGTAAATTACAAGCCCCTGTTAGAGAGGTCACTCAGCTTCCTGATATTGTTGATTTGTAAAATTTAAAATTCTCTGATTTGTCTCGCTATAAACATGCTAGTAAAGTTTCATTTCAGGGTATAGAAAATGCTAGTTCTCCTCCAACTAATTTAATTGTGCCCAGGCCTCTGTTTTATTTCAAAGAGGTGACTAGACTTGAAATTCTTGAATTATTATGTGCATTGCCGAACAACATTAATGATTGTGGAGCTGGTTTAGATGAATTTTTTTTTAAATTGGCTGCTCCCTTTATTGCTGGTCCTCTAAGTATAATTTATAATTTGTGTTTAACTACCCAGATATTTCTCCCAGCTTGGAAATGTGCCATGATAGTGCCAGCTTCCAAAAAACAACATGCCAAGTCTGTGGAAGGTTATCGACCAATATCTATATTTAATCCACTTAGTAAGATGTTGGAGAAATTGATTGCTAATCAACTTACTGATTATTTGGAGGTTATTAATATTTTGCATGCTCAACAACATGGGTTCAGGCAGGGCCATGGGACTGGTACAGCTCTGGTCAGGTTCACAGACAACATCCTACAGGGATTTGATAAAGGTGTTTTCACCGGGGTGGTGTTTGTGGACCTGACCAGGGCATTTGATCTTATTGATCATTTCCTGTTGTAAGACAAGCTTGAGGGATTGGGTATATCTGAGAATGTGATTAATTAGGTAAAGGATTATTTATGGGCCAGATCTCAATATGTTTCTATTGGTTCAGTGAGCTCTAGTAGCAGACCTGTGATCTGTGGAGTTCCGCAAGGGTCCATTCTCGGACCCTTGTTGTTTTCTTTATTTATAAATCAGTTGCCTTTAGTACTTAATTCTTGTCAGTGTTTGTTATGTGCTGATGATCTTATTTTATTTTATCAAGCTCCTTCAGTTATTCAACTTAATGCGGTTTTACAATCTGAATTTTTCTGTTTGTGTTCTTGGCTCTCCAATAATCATATGATAATGAATGTCAATAAGACTAAGGTAATGATGTTTGGCACAAAGTACATGTTTAGAGATAACATATTTAACAATCAAGGATGGCTTAGGTAATCTATTAGACCAAGTAAATACATTTAAGTATCTGGGGTTTCTTCTAGGCTCTTGCATGACTCTAAATGGTCAAATTAAGTCTGTTAGTAAGATTATTAATCAGAAGATTTTGTTGTTATATAAATTTAAACATTGTTTATTCTATAATACTCATTATGCTCTTGCCGTAGGGACCTTATTGCCCCATTTTGAATATGTCTCTGCTCTGTATCATAATTTGGGTTCTTATGAACTTCACATTCTTAATGCAGTATTTAATAATATATGTCATTTTGTTCTCCTTGCTCCTTTAAAGACGTATCATTGTATGTTGTATTCTTCTATTTGTTGTCTTTCTCCTATTCTTAAATCTGTATACTCTATGGGATGTCTTGTCCATAAGTCTATTTACTCTTCTTTCTTTTTCCCTTTGTCTGATCTATTTACTTTTACATGTTCTGTGAACTTGCGTTCTACTAGGGGTATTACTTTTATGGTTCCTTTACACAAAAACAAATTTGGGCTATGATCTTTTTCTATTTCTGCTGCTAAATTGTGGAATGAGTTACCACTTGAGTTGCGTTCAGTTCCTACATTATCAAGTTTTAAAGTGCAATTTAAGACTTATTTGGATTCTTTGAATGTATGTAATTGTAATATTTGATTTGTCATGTTTGTAGTTGTGATATGTTGGTTTTGTATTTATGTTAAATGTCTGGGTCAATCCTGAAGAAGTGCTTTTTGTCCAGTGGCCTTACCCAGTTAACAAATTTAAAATGAAAAAAATAAAAATAAACTTTTTCTTAATTTACAATAGTCACCATTAATCATTCTGGGTGCTAGTATTTTAATATAGTTGAAGTGTTGCTTGTTCAAGGAAATAACAACAGCAGTAATAACATATGGTTCCAAACACCGATCAGCAGTTTTAGTTGTTAGGGCTTTGTTGATTAATTTATTTAGTTTTTATTGACTTGTTAAGAACACAAGACAATTACAATGTCTGTTTTAGATAAGAACTGGGAGATTATTAGGAAGACAATGAACAAACATCTCACAGACTAACACATATAAATCCATGGTTACAGAAAAGCAGGAAGGCAAGTAATATACATTGAATTCAATAACAAATGCAAAAAAATGTTATAGTAGAACACCAGAGACCAGGAATAGGTCACAATATCAGTGAAGCACACAATAGTGGTCACAAATGAAATGAGTGGGGTAGGTTTAGGAGAGATTTGAGGAAATACTTCTTCACAGAAAGGGTGGTGGATGCCTGGAATGGTCTTCCTGTGGAGGTTGTGGGGTTGAAAACAATGGTGGGATTCAAGAAAGCCTGGGATAAGCACAAGACAGTCATAAGAGATAGCTAAAGGGGTGGCAGAGAAAGTGCCGTAGACCTGAAGGGGTCTACAGTGCAAGCAATGCAACAAAAAAGGGTAGATTGGATGGGCCATGTGGCTCTTATCGGCCATCAGCTTCTACGTTTCTATGCATTTAAGGTCCACAGGTAAAATCCTATCCATAAGTAAAGTGAACACAGGAGAAGGGAGAACACCCCACCAGAAAGTGAGGGGTGGTGGAGAGAGACTCATCAAACATAGTGTAAATACACACAAAGTTAGCCTTCAGGTTGTCCCAGAGGGACCTTCTGAATAGTGAGTGGAAGGGAACACTACAGACTGTTAGTGGGAGAGAGGTAGAAACACAGACAATGATGGCAAAGAAAGACCATTGGTCCATCCAATCTGCCCACAAAACCCTAGCAAACTCATTACCTGTTGTCCATACAGGGCTCTAGCCAACACTATCCACTCCCATGCTCCCTGCCATACTGCTACCACTCTGAGCAACCACTGAGCTTTTCACACTGTCCCAGCCATGTTTGAAACCATTGATGGTTTTAGCACCCACCGTATCAGCTGATCAATTGTTTCATGGCTCCAACACATTTTCTGTAAAATAAAACTTTCTCACTTCCCTCTTCAACCTCCCAGTCATCAGTTTTCACTCGTGACCCTGTTTACTTGATCCGTTACTTGTACAAAATTGTTTCTCACAGTTCACCTTGTTTACTCCTTTCAGGAACATGAAGGTCTCTGTCATATCACCTCTATCTTGTCTAACTTCCAGTGAGTACATGTTCAGTGCCTTTAGCAGATCTGCATAAGATCTGCCCTGCTGGCCTTGAATCATTTTGGTCAACCTACATTGCAATGTATCCAGCCTGTTCTCATTTTTCCTTAGATAAGTGACCCAGAACTGGGCATAGTAATCCAGGTGGTGCCTCACCAGTGATCTATAGAGAGGTAGTAATGTCTCCTTCCTTCTGCTGTTAATACCCCACTCTATACACTTCAACATCATGGTTCCCTTACTGTAGCCCTTGTCACACTGGCTTAATTATTTTAGGGAGTCACTGATGATAACCCTTAGTTCTCATTCCTTAGAGATTTTGCCCAGCTTTACCCCCTCCAACATCTAGGACTCTGTCCTGGAATTCTTGTTCCCTACATTCATCACCTTGCACTTTTAGGCATTGAATTTCAACTGCCAAACCTTTGACCACCTCTCTAGGTGTTGTAAGTTTCTCTGCATCTCCCTAACCACCTTGTCACTGTCTACCCTGCCACAGAGCTTAGTGTCATCTGTAAAGAGATATATTTTCCCCAGATTCCTTCTCTTATCTTACTGAAGAACATAGACTAGACCCAGGATAAATCCTTGTGGCACACAACTGGTGACCTCCCTCTTTTTTGATTTGACTCTGTTAACCAAAACACTCTGCTAGCTCTCTCTTCCAACCAGTTTCTCACCCATCTCTGTCATTCACTACACACAGATCCTTTGGCTTCTTCAGGGAACCTTCTGTGAGGCAGCAAGTCAAAAAGCCTTGCTGAAATCAATGTAGGGTAAATCTACACCATGACCCTTATCCACCACCCTTGTTACCCAGTTAAAGTCTACCATAGTTTGGTCTGACAAGACTTCCCTGCCACAAACCTGTGATGTTTACTATCCTGGAATCCATTGCCCTATATTTAGTGCACAGTGTGCTCTTTTACTAGTGTCTCCACTAGTTTCCCCACAATAGAAGTAAAATGTACATGTCAATAGTTACCAAGTTGCTCTTTGTCCCCCCGATCCCATATGAAGCATGACTATGTCCTCTACTCTCCAGTCTTTTGGAACTATCCCTGTCTGAACTGAACTCTTGAACAGCCTTCCCATTGGTTTAAATAATTCCATTGCCAGTTACATGAGCACCTCAAAAGCATCCCATCTGGCCACATGGACTTATTTATCCTTAGTGCTGCTAGTCTTTCCTGGTTAAGCAATTTCCCCTTTCCCTTTCCTCATCTGTTCTTAACTCTTTCACTGGTTAAAACTTGCTGCCTTATTTCAGGGATCCCCCTTATTGCCTCCTTAATGCCACTCTCTGGGGGAGGCCCTCTGTCTTCCCTTGTGGAAGCAGAGCAGAAGCAATTGTTAGGAAAGGCAGCTTTCTCCATTAGCCTAACAATTCTTCCTCCTGTCTTTCTTTTTCTCCTAATATATCTAAAAAAACTGTTTTCCCCCTCCCTGTACTGCCTCTGCAGTATGCAGCTCTGCATCTGCCTGTGCTTCTCTGACCAATCTCTTGGTTTCCCTTGTTCTCATTTGATACTCTCCCAATTTTTCCACCCCTTGTTTCTACTTGTGCCAGTGAAGGCATTCTTTTTGGCTCTCACTCCTTCCCTGACCTTTCCAGAGAACCATATTGTTCTCTTATACCTGTTTCTTTCATTCTCGGGCAAAACATTATTGTCTCAAGAATGGTCCCCTTGATTGCCCCCCATCTTTCCTCCACATCTCTGAAGCTGTCTATTCCAACTAATTTGTCCTGGACCAGTTCCCTCATTCAGTTGAAATCTGCCCTTCTGAAATCTAGGACTTCAGCTTTTAATGATGGCTCACTTGCCCCAAGGACCAGGTTGAACCATATAGAGTTATGGTCACTGGACCCTAGTGGCTTCACAACCCTCACTCCTACCATTTCTGAGTTGGTGAGTACCACATCATGGCAGCTTGCCTAGTGGGTTGCTTAACCAGCTTTACCAGCTGGCAGTCCCATAATGTATCCAGGAGAGTCTGACTTCTGGAGCTTCTCTGGCCACCGCAATGACCCAGTCAATATCTGGCAAAGTTAGATCACCCACCACAACCACTTCCTCTTTTGCTACCCCCTTCTAGTTCTGCACCTAGCTCCTTATCTTTGTCCCTCCTATCATTGATGTCTATAGATTCCCCCCATCCACAGTTTCTTGCTTACAGCCATTGTGAGCTGAACTCACAGTGATTCTGTTTCCCCATTACCTCCCCTGATGTTTCCATTCTCCACTGCTTCTATGCCTTCCCTAACATATAAGGCTACACCTCCTCCTTTAAGTGTTCCTCTTTCCTGATTAAACATTGTGTTGCCTGGGATTGATAAGTCCCAGTCATTATTCTTTGCTGTACAAGTTTCTGTGATTGCTACTAGGTTCATCTCAGTGTCTGCCACCATTTCCTTGAGCTCACTCCTTTTTTCCCAGACTCCTTGCATTAAAGGGAATCCATACAATTCCCCCTGTATAATAACTGTAAAGGTTACTATGAGGATCCAGTATGTAAAATGCTAGGTTATATTTAGAAGATGTCTTCAGTAAGACAGAAAAATACTTTTAAAATTGTGATGTGGAGGAAACCATTTTGTCGACAAGAAGGGTGCTGTGATGATGTCACTGCCTCACTAGTTCTAATAGTGTGCAATGAAGCAGGTTAAAACAAACTGCTCCTGCAGACAGGAATCCTATTAAATCACAAAGAAAAGCACTGGATTCTTTTGTTACACTCTATGAAACAAAAAATACAGGGTTTTCTGCAGAATATATTGAGATCCCTAACTGTACAGTTGAACTGCTCTCACCTGCTGCACTGCACACAGCTAACAATGGTGAGGCACAGACATAATCACAAAACCCTTACTGTCCACAAAATGGATGCCTTCACTTCCCTATTGAAAAATTATTTTTTCAATGTTTCCGTACAGTCTTTTTCTAAATATATCTTTTCAATCAATTTCTGTGCAACTATGGTAACCATTGATATAATCATATAGGGAATCATACGTATTCCCTTTAAGGCAGACCTCTTACCATCTTTCTACTGATCTCTTCTTGCTTTTCCTTTCCCTTCTTCCTTATTCTTGCATAGTCTCCTTAATTTTTTACTTTTCGTGCTGAATGTAGGCTTTGTCAGACTACAGTCATTGGCCTCTTCCTCTAACCTAATTTGAACTTCAACCTTACTGTTGCCTACCTTGCTGCTACTAGTTTCCTGTTCAAAAGGAGCCCTAGCTAGGTTCCCCACCCACTCTCCCTTCTCAGCTGTTCCCCTAACCTCCATCTCCCCCACGTTCAGTTTAACTGTCCAATGTTGGTGTCAAATGTATGCCCGAGAGCACTGGACCTCTCTAGCGTCAGGTTAAGGACATTACAATTGAAGAGCCTTCTGTTCCAGAATCCTCCCCACTCCCCTACAAAGTGATAGCCCTCTTTCTGACAGTATCCTTTCAACCACCCATTAAATGCCTTAGTCTCTTCTTTCTATACCCTATCATTCACATTCTCCCTATTTCACACAAGGAGGACATCAGAAAAGGCCAGTGAAGCCAAATGCACCTTAAACCTGTCCCCAAATTATTGTCCTATTTCAATTTTATCAGCATTGGCTGTGCTACAGGAGAAATTGTACATACTCAATTGATTACTTACATTGAGCAGTATGGCTTGCTATGTGGGGAGCAGCAAGGTTTCCAAAACCATCATGGCACCAATATGGCCTTGGTCAGGTTTACAGATGCCATTTACCATGCAATTGATCAGGGCATGGTGACCGGTGCTGTATACAAGGACCTGACCAAGGCCATTGACTTGGTTGACAGTGATGTATTAATTAACAAACTATCTATAGATGGCCTAGGATCCCCTGTTCTTTCTTGGTTTCTGGACTACTTATTTAGCAGAAAGCACATGATTAAAGTAGAAAATATTGTTTCCATGGCTAACCAAATCCGTAGTGGAGTACTGCAAGGATCCATCTTGAGGCCTCTTTTGTTTTCTATTCATATTAACAGTCTGCCAGCAGTTTGCAAACCTGCACATGCTCTTCCTTATACAGATGATGCAGTATTGCATGTCCACAGCAAGGATATTAATGAAATCAATCATGTTCTGGGTAATAGTTTCAAAAAATTACATGTATGGTTTATCAAGGAAAAAATGGTTTTGAATCTTTCAAAAACTCAATCAATGCTGTCTGTTTTTACCTCAAAATTGAAATAATTGGTCCAACATTTTCATATTGAGGCTAGCAATGGTGTATGCTTGGAAATAATACTGGTAGATTGTTTCAAGTATCTGGGAGTACACTTAGATTCCACTCTTACATTTGATGTCCTTATTCCAAAAAACGCCAATCTAATTCATCAAATGCTCAGTTCTTTGTATGGAATTCAAGAATATTTAACACCTGAAACCAAAATTAATATTGGACAGGCAAACTTACTTCCCATATTGGAATATGGTTCATTGGTTATTGATGCTGCCAATAAATGAGTATTACAACAGAAGCTTTCACTTTATTATAAGATTGCCAAATTTGCTTCTGGAAATGATAGAAGAATGCGTCACTGTCACTCATTAAATCTCTTAAATTCATTACATCCGGATTTGAAATCCAAGCTGATGCTTGCTAGTTTCATAATGAAAATGTTACACACTAAGGCACCATTTTGTTTTGCAGATCAACTTGTGTTCATTGATATACCTTCATCTCAGTCAACTTCTAAAAAATCATATCAAACTTCTGTTGTTTCAAACAAATATGGGACAGCATACTTTTAGTTATCCGGCTTCTGTACTCTGGAATACTATTCCTCCCCTATCAGAAAATCTAAAACCATTTCTGCTTTTACAAAGAACTTGAAATAATTTTATTATGTACTTAATGTTTGTGATTGTTATGTGTAACCTACTTTTGTGTATTCAATCTGTGTTTGTATCCTTTTGTATTGTTTGTAATGATTGCTGTTTTTATATGTTATATTTTATTTTATCCTTGATTGTGTTATTGCACCCAGGTCGTACCTGAAAAAGGCTTTTATTTTTTGCCAGTGTACCTACCTGGTTATCAAATTTAAATAAAAATAACATAACCTCTTAAAGTTCTGCTACACTGCCGTCACACAGTGGTTTGCCATATAGTTGATGCCCAAGTGTACGAGCACCCCCTATCCCCCTTCCCCTTCTCCACTATCCTCCCAATCCTATCTATATCCCAGATAGCTGATGCACCAGGAAGGCATCTGACTACTTCACTCCCTTCCCGCTACCCCTCTGTACTTCCCTAGCCATTGAGTCACCAGTCACTAAGATGCTATTTGCTGACTTACTCATATTCACCTCACCAGGTGCCACCAAGTCATCCTGCCCATATACCCCAACTGACTCAGAGACCCCCACAATAGAGTCAGGTAGCTGAGCCTCCTTCAGGGTGCAAAGCAATTTGCTGTCCAGATGGTGGGAACTTGGTAGACATTTTGTGACTGCCCCTGCCAACCTTTCACCTCCCCTTTCTCACCACCTTCCAGGCCACTGGGCCAGTGAACATCAGGGTTAGTGGGGAGCATAGGGTGGACCTCAGCTGAGCCAGTGCCGCAGCATAGATATCTCATTTCAAGCTGTTATCAGCTGAACATGGAGCTCCACAAAGGTTCTGCAGATGGTGCACTGCCCATCCTCAGAGCATAACCCAGGAAAAAGACCCCCACAGTCCCCACAACTGACTACCTCCCCACTGAACCTCATCTTCATACTGATTCTATGATAATCTCTAGATCATTGTTCAAACTTACTTTCCTATGTCTGCCTTGAACGCTTAGACTAGAATTAAAAAGGCCTACCTTATACATGAAGTTCTCTTATACTGTATATGGAGTACTTCCTACACTTCCCTTACTTTTTCCCCTTTAAGTAGACAAGTAAGTCTTGCCCTTAGCATGGGCTTTCCCACTTGTATTTCTACATCGAGACATTTTTAACAAATACAGAGTCTTCAGGTATCAGCTAAATAGTTATAGAGGCCAGGTTATATGCCACTAGACCTGAGGGGGGGAACTTGAACTAATGATCGATTGAATAAAGCAAACTACTTAGTTCAACTTGGGATATACTCCAGAGTTTGATCTAAGGGCTGGAGACATGGAATGGGTGTAGGTTTCCTGCAGTGGTGGAGAGATAGCCCTGGGTGAGGGTCCAGGTGCAGGCTGCAGGATCCTCCTCGTATACCAAGCTCTGGGACGTGAGGAGGAATTCATGCAGGAAGTCACAAACTTCATCGCTGATAGGGTGTTGGAGGTGCTTAGATGGCTGATTCTAGGTGACTTCAATGCCTAGGTCAATGACAACTCTTGCATTTTAGTCACTACATCCTTCAGGTGATGACCTCACTAGGCCTTGCACAAGCTGTTGCTTCTGCAACCCATAGCCACAGCCATGCCCTGGACTTGATACTCTCATTGGGGCTTGAGGTTACCGATCTCAAGATTGTTAAATATTATTATTTATTTATTATTAGATTGTCAGTTTATAGACCTTTGAGTCATAGACTCATTTACAAAGGCACCTCATCAAGAGAGCAATATATCACAGCAAACAAACAATACAGTACATAACGGTTAGATTGAAAAAGCAACCAGTGTTACAGGCATTCACTGGTGGTACATGCTTGGTAATAGGTAGATCACAGCAGTCATAATAAAGGGACATGAGTACCACGTCAGGTAGCAACCAGAGATATTTTGTTACATTAGTCAGATGTTGCACGAGACCCCTGGTATATACAGCAAAAGTAGACAGGGCAAACCCAGCCATGGGGTGAAGGTAAGGGGCAGGTGGGGGATTAAGTAAAGTTGCAGCAGAGAGTGCTTGTCAGATGGCTTCTGAGGGAGGCCTTGAAAGGACCAAGCTTAGAGGAGTCAGCTATACTGGCTGGGAGGGAATTGAACCAGGAGGGAGCCCGATAGCAAAAGGATCTCTGGGCCATAGAGGTCCTTACCCAGGGGACAATAAGGGAGGTTTTGACAGTGCTGCGGGTGGAGACTGAGGGGGAGGAACACTGCAGAGAGGTGGTGACCCCATGGGGGGAGAGCCCTAGCAAGGTCTTTTTTACAAGAAGGCAGGTTTCGAAGCGTAGTCTTTCTTCAAGGTTGAGCAAGTTGGTGGTGGAGTACAGCAGTCATGTATGGGTGCACTTAGGGGCTCCCAGCATTAGCCTGCAGGCCTTGTTTATAGAGAGCTGAATTCTTGCAAGTGCAGTGCTGTCAGCTGCAGCATAGATGGGCAGCCCATAGTCAATTAGTGACAGGACAGAGGAGGCGATTGCCAATCTAAGGGCTTCTTGCAGTAGGCAGTCCCTATGGCGGTATAACAGTCCAATCCTGACATTGGTGGCAGCAGAAAGGGCATTGATAGGGGAATGGAAGGAGAATGCTGAATCAAAGGTATTGCCCAGATACTTGTAGGAGGAAACCTGTTCAATGGGGTTTAGTGTGCTAAGCAGTATCACGAGAGGAGCATCACTGGCTTTGCTTTGGTGATGCGAGAAGAGCATAGCTTTGGTCTTTTTTAGGTTCAGGACTAGCATTCATGATGTGAACCAATGCTCAGCTCTATCAAAAGCTTGTTGGAGGGTGGCCTGGAGTTTGCTGGGGTTGGGGTCAGTGGTGAAGAGCACAGCGTCATCCGCATAGAGGAGGATCTTACTTGGGCAGGCCAAGGGGAGGGAGTTGAGGTAGAGACTGAAGAGCAGAGGGCCTAAAATGGAGCCCTGGGGAACCCCAGAGCGGACGGGTTGTGTGTCAGATAGGATGCTATTGATTTTTACACACTGAGTTCTGGCAGAGAGGTAGCTGGTGAACCATGCAAGGGGGACGGGGGAGAAACCAAGGCATCTGAGGGAGTCCAGCAAGAGAGGATGGCAAACCATGTCAAAGGCCTTGGAGAGGTCAATGAACACGGCACCAGCAGGACTTCTGGCATCAAGATTGACTTGGTCATTTGGTCTGATCACTGCATGGTGAAGTACTTGTTGAGGTCCCACTGTTAGTCCCTCCCCTGTTGAGATGGTCCACTGCCAACCATTGAAGGGGTTGTCCCCAGAGGGACTCTTGGTGGCAACGGTTATTTCTGGTATAGAGGCAGCTTGTGTGGTGGGTGCAAGTGAGACAGTGGCAGCCTATCGTAGTGCTGTCACTAAGGTGCTCATCTCCATTGCACCAATCTGTATATGACCCATGTCTTCTCACTTGAGACCTCCGTGGTTTGATGGGGCTCTCAAGGAGATGAAGAACAGGGGTTGGAGGTTGTAGCATTGCTGGTGGAGATCTCAGTCCAAGGAGGACAAACTGGCTTTGAAAATTCACTAAGGTGAATATTAAAGGGCAATCGACCATAGGAAGGCAGTGTTCCTGTTCAGGGAGATTGCTGCAGGGAGGAAGAGACCAGCTTGCTCTTTTGGACTGTAGACAGACTTCTTTATCCTGCCTATCTACATCAGAAAAGAGCAACTTCAGTCACTCAGTTTGAAGAGTTTGCTCAGTTCTTCTCTGACACAGTGTCCATCATTAGGACTGGGATCTCCCCAGTGGGATGGGAGCAGCCCAGCAGTGTTGGGCTGTATGTTGTCAGAGGCTCTCCTATTTTTGGGCTGAGTTTAGACATGTGGGGGTGGCAGAGGTTTTCAAAGTAATCTCAATGCTGTGGCCCACATTTTGTGAACTGGACTCAGGCCAGACATGTCTCTTAATGGGATGTGTTGAGTCCGTTAGTCCAGTGTTCACTAAAATCATCCAGTGCTCGCTATCAGAGGAATCTTTTCCAGATGCCTTAAAAGAGGCATTGTTGAAGCCCCTTCTGAAGAAGCCATCACTTGACCCTGACATCTTGTCAAATTATCGACCTATCTCCAACCTTCCATTTTTGAGTCCTTTCTCATGGCAGGACACAGAGGGTAGTAATGCGGAATTTCCCCTCCTGACCAAAACCCCTGCTGTGTGGAGTTCCCCATGGGTCTATCCAGTTGCCTGTATTGTTTGCAGTGTACATGCTTCCCTTGGGTTGCATCATTAGACATTACTGACTGGGTTTTCATTGTTGTGTAGATGATATCCAGCTGTATGTGTAGTTTGCTTCAAGGACATGTGATGCCCTGGAAGTGCTGAATAAATGTCTGGCCAAGATCCAAGACTGGATGTCCGCTAACTAGCTCAGGCTCAACCCTGACAAGATGGAAGTACTGGAGGTAAAGCCTGGTCACTGGCGTGTTGTGGATGCTGCTGGGATGGGAACGGGTTTTTTCCTGGGCTCTATCATGTTGGCAGCTTCCACTAGGGTAAAAAAATATGTGCATCATCCTTGACAATGGATTGACACTTGAGGCACAGGTGTCATCCATCATACGGAGTGGTTTCTACCACTTAAAGAATGTCACTAGGATTAAAGCTTTAATTCTACCTTGGACTTGCCTTCACAAGTACATGCTTTTGTCATGTCAAGGCTCGATTACTGTAACGCTCTATGTCTCAGGGTCACTAGAGGAGTTCTTCACCACCTGCAGCTGGTGCAGAATGCAGCAGCAAGGTTGCTGACGGGCCTCCCAAGGTCCTGCCATCTGACCCCAGTTCTGCATAACCTGCAATGGCTGCCAGTGAGGTGGAGAATTGTCTTCAAGATGGGCTTGCTCTCCTGTAAGGCCCTGTACGGTTTGGGCCCTGACTTTCTGAGTGACCTCCTGTCTCCTATCTGCCCTGTGCTTTCAGTCCACTCCTTCACTGAGGGCCTCCTTGAGGTTCCAAGGGCCAGGTTGAAAACATCAAGAAGTGATCATGCATTTGAGGTGGTCAGCCTGGTCCCTTGGAACTCACTTCTGAGATCACTGAGGAAGGCTCCATCAGTGAAGGTATTCAAGTGGGATCTGAAGGCACATCTTTTCAGAAAAGCCTTTGGAACCCAGTTATAGTTTTATACTTTTATTTTACTGCTGAACTGTTTAATTATAATTATTTATTTACTGATTCAAATTATAGAATACGATATCACCTTTTTGACTGTGTTGTATTTTTATTGCATCTTACCTGTGTAAAGCACCCAGAGCCTCTGGGATCGGGTGCTAAAGAAATACGTTTTTACTTACTACAAAGATCAGGTAAGATCCTAAGAGTAGCACCTGTGCCAGTATTGACAGTGACTGAGACAGTAGTGGAGTTTGTAAGGAGCATTCCCTAAAATGTAGCTGGTACTGATAACTGGAAAAATTCACAATAAATATATTTTCTTGGACAGTGCCCAATCGCAAATTTACACTGGCTATAACCTCTTTTGCAGTGTCACATACCATAGGATATACATAGAAACATAGAAAACATAGAATTTGATGGCAGATAAGGACCGGTTGGCCCACCTAGTTTGCCCATTTCCCTACCTGATGAATAAGCTGCAGATTCTAGTTAATCAACATCTTACTTCCTCCTACCCATCACTAGAATTGCCTTATGTCTGTCCCATGCATTCTTGAATTCTCCCACTGTTCCTGACTCCACAACCTCCTCAGGAAGGCTGTTCCATGCATCCACAACCCTCTCTATGAAAAAATACTTTCTAACATTACCTGTGAGCCGTCCCCCCCATCTTCAAATTGTTCCCCCTTGTTCTTGCATATCTCTTCTTCTGAAAGATGCTACCTAGAAATATAGAAACATAGAATTTGACGGCAGATAAGGAACCCGTGGCCCACCCAGTCTGCCCATTTCCCTGCTTACTGGATAAGCTGCAGATCCTAGTTAACCAGCAGCCTACTTCTTCCTACCCCCAACCCCTAGAATTGCCTTATGACTGTCCCATGCATGCTTGAATTCCACCATTGTTTTTGACTCCACGACTCTCTCAGAAGGCCGCTCCATGCATCCACAACCCTCTCTGTGAAAAATACTTCCTTAAATTACCTCTGAGCCACCCCCATCTTCAAATTGTGCCCCCTTGTTCTTGCACACCTCTTTTTTTGAAAGATGCTACCCTCTTGGACTTTGTTGATTCCCTTGATGGACTTGAAAGTTTCTATCATGTCCCCCCTCTCCCTCCTTTCCTCGAGGCTATACATATTAAGCTCCTTAAGTCTCTCTTCATATGTCTTCCGGTGCAGACCCTGCACCATTTTAGTTGCCCTCCTTGGACAGCTTCCATCCTGTCTATGTCTTTGCGAAGACTGGTCTCCAGAACTGCATGCAGTACTCCAGATGGGGTCTGACCAGCTGTCTGTACAGAGGATAATAACTTCCTGTTTTCTACTGGTGATGCCTCTCTCTATGCATCCCAGTATCCCCCAGCCCTCCTTGCTGCCTCTCCATTGCTTGCCCACCTTTAGGTCATCTGATATGACTACCCCCAGGTCCCTTTCCATTTTTGTTGTTGTTAGTATCTCACCCCCCATTGTGTACTCTTCCCCTGGGTTTTTGTTTCCCAAGTGCATTACCTTGCACTTCTTAGCATTGAATCTAAGCTGCCATACATTTGACCATTCCTCTAACCTTGCCAAGTCCCTTTTCATCCTTTCCACCCCACCTTGTGCATCAACTCTGTTGCAGATCTTTGTGTCATCCGCAAAGAGACATACTTTTCCTTCCAGTCCCTCTCCAATGTCGCTTATAAAGACATTGAAGAGGACCGATCCTAATACTGAACCCTGCGGTACCCCACTAGTAACCCTGCTTTCTTCAGAGTGGACTCCATTTGCTATTACTCCATTTACTATTAATCTCTGTGTCCTATTCTCCAGCCAATTTTTTACCCAGGCTCTTGTACTTTGTTAATTCCCTTGAGATACTTGAAAGTTTCTATCATGCCCCCCCTCTTCTTCCTTTCCTCAAGAGCAATAGTTCTTAGACTTTGTCACAGTGAGCCTCCCCAAATCCATGGAAAAGATTTTGAGCCTCCCCCATAAACTGAAATAATATTGGGCCTCCCCAAAGAAATATAACATACTATACTTTGTGCAGTACACCTTGAATAAATTGAACCCCTTTGAGCACTTGGCTCACATTCAGTTCTTTGTCGTGCACTGAAGTGGAACCTTTGAAAAAGAGCTCCTGTGCTCAAAGATGTTATTTGAATAACAAATAAATAAAATAAACAAATATTATTATTCAGCTTATTGTAACACCCCCAGGCCAGCCTACTTGCCTAAGTTCATTCTTGAACCATTGTTACCCTTTGTTGCAGTATCTTCATGGGTCAGTCTACTTTCTCTGTTTCCTCTCTATGAAAACCTTCCTACATACTTTGCCTCTCCCCCCTTCCCTGCTCCTAAGCAACTTCTTTGTGATTACTTTGCTTCTTCCTTCTATTGCTGTTAGCACTTCGGTGCTCAACCCTTGTTATTTGGGCTGTTCTGCCATCAGTCTACAAATTGATCAATTACCACCACTCATTATTAGTTTATTGTTCATATTTGTTTACACTATTGTTCACAGTGAATTTCTTGATTGTTTTGCAGTTACCTTTTCAAATGTATTCACTCCCTACCCTTCCCCGGTTACACCTGAAATGAGCCTTGGCTCATTCGCCTTCCCTTGTCACCTATTAGTAAATAAACACATACAATTCACCTATTATTATCCTCTTTCAGTTTGCTTCATCTCTTCACACAAAATATATAAAACTCAAAATTTAAATAGAGCACTTTTTCAGACTTGCTTGAGCCTCCCCTTGAACAGGTTGGGGCCTCCCCAAGGAGGCTGGCCTCACCATTTGAGAACCCCTGCTCAAGAGTATACATATTTAGCTGCTTTAGTCTCTCCTCATATGTCTTCTGGTGCAGACCCTGCACCATTTTGGTTGCCCTCCTCTGAACAGCCTCCACTCTGTCTATGTCTTTGCGGAGATGGGATCTCCAGAATTGCACGCAGTACTCCAGATGGGGTCTCACCAACTGTCTGTACAGAGGGACAACAACTTCCTGTTTTCTACTGTTGATGCCTCTCCCTATACATCCCAGTATCCCCCCAGCCCTTCTTACTGCCTTCTCACATTGCTTGCCCACCTTTAGGTCATCTGATATAATTTTGTTATATCTTGTTTGTTTGTTTGTATCAAATGTTTTACCAGGAAAGACATGCAGTACTGAGCTGACAGCAGCTCATTTTCATATGTGTCCGGGGTCAGAACAGAACAATAAGGTACAGTAAGTCCCATAATACACTTAGCAGCCACAGAGATTATAAACTGTTGCTGTATACATTTATGATGGCCTCATTTTGAGAGCTTATACAGAAACCTAATTACTACAATAAGTTATTTACTGTGTTAGCTATAGTAAGACATAGCAAAACTTGCATGATACCAATACCTTATATAGCAGTAGGATGAGAAGTGAGTGCTGTTTTTGTTGTATAAACATGGCACCCAAGATTTTGATTGTGATTCAGACATATATGCTGGTAATGCAGAATTGGGGGCACTTCCCCTGCACCCCCTTATTTTAACATTAAACAAAAAGTTCCATACTGTTTTATTCAATACAAGAACTAACTGATTTTCACTTGTTGAAGTGGACATCAAAATCATGCACGTGCAGCAGAAACTGTATGTAAGCCCAGTATATGTTTCCAGAATAGGGAACTCTGAGCTTTAATAAGGTACTCTATTATTTTCCTAAAATTCAGCAACGTAGTTCCAAGCAATAGCATATCTATCTATCTATCTATCTATCTATCTATCTATCTGTCTGTCTGTCTGTCTTCCATCCGTCCATCTGTCCATCCATCCATCCATGCATCCATCCATCCATCCATCTATCTATCTATCTATCTATCTATCTATCATCTATCTATCTATCTATCCATCTATCTTTCTATCTATCCAATTTCCATTCCATTCATGACCATACTAGCATCAGTCAGTTCTTATTTTAAATGATTGCCCCACCCACCCAGCTTAAGGTGTCATATGCTCATAAAACATTGAATGCTCAAGGTTTCAAATCACATAACTTAGCAACATTAAAAAACCCTGGTGTGTGTACACTGCATTGAATTCCTGTGTTTTGCATGCATTTTACTGCGTTTCAAATTGATCTCCTCATGCAACCCCCACATAATTGTTTTTGGTTAAGGCTACAATATAGTATGTTTTGCTTGTATGGCTCAGCTTGCTGTCCAGCCTTAACAGTCATGCCTTCAGTTTGGACACTGTAGTTGGATCAAGGGTACATCTGTGAATAGTCCCTATATCCTCTTTGCACCAACTACTTTTGTCACTTAGTTGCCCTTCTTCTCTGTTTGCTTTGTTCACTGCAATTAAACCCAACAGTGGTGTTTCTTCTGTATGGTTGGTAGCACTAATCTTTTTATTGTTCCTTTCATTAGCAGTAGCTTCTCTATAATAAAGCTGCAGTGACCCATTCTTTAAAGCCCTGGAACACCACAATGTGATTTGGAAGCAATTGCATTTCAATAGACTTGAGAGGCTCTTTGATCTGATTTTTTTTGGATGACCTAGGGGATTTAATTATTCAGTTGTCTCCCATTTGTCACTACTCAGACAGTGGACTTGGAAGACAAAGATTCAATTTTTAATGGGTTGCTGGTTCTCTGATCTCGTCCCTGCACAAAGATGAACACATTTTGCATTACTAAAAAGCATATAAAAGTAGCTGAGCTCTGGAGAAACTTACATAAGCCATGGGGGCATGCTTACAGAAATCAAGAACTGACATCAGTATTACTATTACATTATGAATACTTCACTACTAATTTCTGTTAAGTAAGATTTTTTTCTCAAATAGCTGTTTGACACTTCGAACCATCACCTACTCCTACACTTGGGCCTCTGTCAGACTGCAACACTGTCTTTCTCTCCCCCCAACATTCAGACCAGCAGGGCTCCACTTAGTGCAGAATCCAGGGTACTGATGACTGTCAAACGGACAGCTCAAGGTGCATATTGTTTATACATTCCTCCCATTCTTTAGCACTCCCACTTCCTCTGATGATGGGTGATGGGTGATGGCTCTAGTGGCCACAGCCGCAGTAGTACACACTGGGCTGACACCAGCCCCATGATGGTGCAAGCTTTCTGGCTGCTACGGCGGCTGTTGCTGTGCCAGGACACAGACATCTCTGTTCCTGGGTGGGCTCAGGCTCCTCTCAGGAGCACTCCCCAGTCTTGGCCACACAAATCCTGTCTCACTCCCAAACCCGGATCACCAGCACAGGCATGGAATGCACTTCCGCTGAGCCGTAGGACATAATTTAAGCTAACTCTGTGAAGATAATGCATCATTGTTAAATGGGAACCAGTTAGTGCCTGTGTGAGGCACTGAATATTTAAGCAATAATGACCGAACAGCAAGTCATTTCCTGAGGATTACTGACCAGCCAAGGGGTGGGTGGCCCGAGATGCAGCCAGGGGCAACCCCCCACTTAATCTCCAGGAAATGACCGATGACTGGCTGTGCGGTCATTATTGTGATTATACGGTAAGTCTAATCGCAATAATGCAATGGTTTTTTTACAGGTTTTAGTGCCAAAAACAGTTCTTGTTTTGCCAGTGCTACTATCAGCATACAGCACACAGCACACAATTAGTTCAGTGTCACTGCCATTTCTCAGAGATTTCAGACTGGCAGAACAGCCAACCAGTGAGCTACTTTAGCTCATGAATAATTGATTAGACTTATAATAGAACCCTAGTCATTTGAGCATCATTTAATTTTCTGCATTTGTCACATTTACATTTAACTTCTGTCACACTTGTACAAATATGTGTAAACCTAGTGAATTAATGCAGTATTTATTTGTTAACAGGGTGGGTGCACTGATCCACTGGACCTTTTTCAGGCATGACCCAGGCCTTGAGAGGCAGCACATAACAGGTAGAAGTTATGAACAATAGGTTTAAGAATCAGTATACATTGCATAAAACAGTACAGTACAACTTGATTAGTGCACAGAAGTCTTTAAAACAAATCAAGTCATAGTATACATAGGAATATAGTATCGACTTGGGGAAAGAATAGCCCTGTTGTTAACTGTTACTCATGTACTAGCCTATATATCCGTGTAGCACCAGGTTATGCACTGGAGAAAGATTAATGTGCCCTGGGACAGCTCAGGTTCTAGTTGCCTTAGTGGGCAGCTGGTAGAGCAACTGGAATGATATTCTGGGTGGTCTGGGTTTAAGTCCCAGCTGAAGCACTTCTTTCTTTCATGCTTCTGTATGTAAATAGATGTATACCCCACCTTCATCTGGCACACCACCACCCTCCTTCCCCGACACATGCAAAGGACATGCTCTAGTCTTAACATGTAAAAGAGAAAAATGTCCCTTGCCACAGCAAACAGCCTCCCTGTTCACTGCCTCACTCATCAGTGAATGAATCAGGGATGAAGTACCATAGTAGTAATATCTGACTGAGCACTGTAGTCAGCCAGTGTGTATATATATATATATATATATAGGAATATTTAATAAATAGTTATACATAAAGCAATATAACTATGATATTGGAGAACAATTGTAGCTGGATCTGGCCAGTAATTGATCTATTAGTTGAGCCTTATTGAGAGATTGAGATGGGAAGAGTGTAGGCTACAGGTACGTGTGGGTGAAGTTGGGAAACCTAGCTACTCTTAGTACTATGCAGAGCTTCCCAGCAGTGACCCTTCACATTGATCTTTGCCTGGCATGCAGCACAAAGTGACCTTTCACATTGATTTTTGCATGGCAAAGTGCCAGTTTCATGTTGATCTTTGCCTGGCATGTGGCAAGAAGTGACCCTTCAAGTTAATCTTTGCATGGCAAAGTGTCAGTTTCACATTGATCTTTGCCTGGTGAACTGCTCAGTTTACCAGGCACAAGTTACACATAGTGGTGCTTTGCTAGCAATGATGCCACTGTGCATAGTTCACGTCTGCCTTTGCCAGGCAAAATGAGCTTTACAAGGGGAAGAGAGACTGGAACTACGAATAGTGGCACCTTTACTAGTGAAGTGCCACTAAAATATATATATATATATATATATATATATAAATAGAAATGTAGAAGCATATAAAATAATTGCAGAAGGGGATCTGTGGTCCATGGTTTCCTGGGACCTATTGTCACACTGGGGTCCTGTCCTCTGAGATGTCCAGCCTAGCCTTATCTAGTGTTGTGTGATTGTGCCCAAGCCTTGTCCAACATGTGCTTAAAACCCGACACTGACTTTGCAGCCACCACTTTGGGTGGCAGTCTATTCCACAGCTCCATCACCGTCTTCCCAAAGTAATACTTTCTGATGTCCCTCCTGAATTTCCCACTTATTAATTTCCATTCATGCCACCGCGTTGTGGAACTGGTGTTCCTGGTAAAAAGCACTGTGTGCTGCACTTTATTTATATCTCTCAGGAACTTGAAGGTTTCAATCATATCCCCTCTTTCTCTCCTAGTTTCCAGTGAGTACATGTTCAAAGCCTTTAGCTTCTCCTCTTAGAAGACTCCCTGAAGGCCATGTATCATTTTTGTTGCCCTTCTCTGGACCACCTCCAACCTATCGATATCCTTTATAAGGTGATGCCTCCAAAACTAGATGCAGTACTCCAGTCCAGGGGAAGAATAGCCCTGTTGTTAACTGTTACTCATGCACTAGCCTATATATCTGTGTAGCACCAGATTGTGCACTGGAGAAAGAGTAATGTGCTCTGGGACAGCTCAGGTTCCAGTTGCCTTAGTGGGCAGCTGATAGAGCAACTGGAATGGTATTCTGGGTGGTCTGGGTTCAAGTCCCAGCTGAGGCACTTCTTTCTTTCACACTTCTGTTTGTAAATAGATGTATACCCCTACCCCACCTTCATCTGGCACACCACCACCCTCATTCCCCAACACATGCAAAGGACATGCTCTAGTCTTAACATGTAAAAGAGAAAAATTTCCCTTGCCACAGCAAACAGCCTCCCTGTTCACTGCCTCACTCATCAATTAATGAATCAGGGATGAAGTACCCTAGTAGTAATATCTGATTGAGCACTGTAGTCAGCCAGTAGCAAGAAAGCACTAGGTTTTCTTTATAGAACTGTAGAGTTCTATCACCTCTTTTGGGGACTCTCCTATCTCTTCCCTAGGAAACTATAACCATGTAAAAAACAAATGAAGTTGGGGGTTGTAGCTTTTAACCAAGTTCCTGACAAATCATATAGGTCAGGACAATGGAGTTACCTAAGCTTCTAGTTCTATGAGTTTAGATAGCAGATTACTTATATTAGGCTGTACAATTTTGGGACCATGAGAGGAGTGCCATAGAGGTTTTTTTAAGGGACAGAGATGAAGTACAGGATTCAGGTAGTCTTAGTATCCCCTGAAAGGGTCAAGAGAGATGTTGAAGTGTAGCTTAGACAATGTACATAATTTTGACCTGACAGGATGGGAGGTACCAGCCATAAATAGTATTGTAAAATGAGAATAAAAAATCCAGAAACCTGATTGGTTGAGCAGCTCAGAACCCAGTGCTGATATCCCAGAACAACTGTACTGGAAGAAGGTCCAGCAACCTTTTCACAATAAAATCAATACTACCACACATCCCAGACTGCCATCACAAACGTTACTCATTAAAAACCTTCAGCTAGACTTCCGGTGACGTCAGCATCGGCATGACAGCCTGATTATGTTGCTTGTAGGCCCCGGCAAGTTAATCAGTGTTAATCAGTCAAGAAATTCTATATAAAGACGTATCGTGGGAGACCAGCATAATTAGCAAATGCTGGAGTGATGGCAAATGTGAAAATGTTGACAAAAAATGCATCTTCTAAAAAGAATAAAGGCAACACTCCCCAGAGGCCTAGAGATCCTAGTCCAGCGAGCTCGATCGCCTCAGTCCAAGTGGCGGGCTCTGGAGAAGAAGACGAGTATGGCTCAGAGATGGGGCAACAACAGCTGGGAAGGGCTGACTCATGAGCAATTATGCATATGCTGCACAAGATAGATACCAAAGTAACCGGTATCAAACAAGACCTCCAAAAATTGGAAAGATGTACTACAGAAAATGAGGGACACCTAGAAAGCTTACAAATGGAGCATATGGCCTTTGGGAGATCCCTGATTTGCTTGTACAGAACAGAAAGAGATCTTACAAATAAAGCTGAGGATTCAGAAGCAAGATCAAGACAAAATAATATACGAGTGTTTGGGGTCCCAGAGGGCTCTGAACAAGCAGACACTGCAGCATTTACATCAGTATGGCTACAGAAAGAACTGGATTTATCTGTGGATTCAGAGTTGGAGATTGAGAGGGCACATAGAGCCCTAGTCCCGAAACCATCACCGGATGCACCTCCGAGGTCAATAATCATAAAATTTCTGAGCTATGCAGTGAAAGACAGAGTACACAAAATGGCATGGGCCAAAAAAACCTGAATTTAGATGGCCACTGAGTTTATGTGGATCAAGACTATCCACTGATGCTGCTAGCCAAAAGGAAGAACGTTTTGCAGATAGTCAAATTGCTGAAGGGTAAAGGTCTCAAAGCACAGATTAGATACCCAGCGCACCTCTGGATCCAGACAAAAGATGACATCAAGACATTCGATAATTTACTGGCGGCAATTCCATTCCTGAAGTCAATGGACTTACCAATCCCAGACATGCGAGAAGAGGAGGCAGAGGCTCAGATTGAAGGTCTCCTGTGGAGTGTGGTTCCAGGCCCTGTATCGGGGGGCAAACGCAAACCTAAGAACCTGGTTTCACTGCATGAAGAGCTCTTTAAGTGGCTGAAGACAGCAGAACCAAACAAATGATGCAGTAAGAGGAGGCAAGGACTGAGGATATAGAGATGGGGTATCCCAGGAGAGAATTTGTAGAAGTGAACACTAAAAATGACTGAGTGCTGACCAGTAAGGGGCTGATAAAGGAGGAATAATATTTTTTTGTTTGGATTTCTAATCGAAGAGAATATTTGTTAATAAAGGGGGAATCGAGGAATGGGGTAGGGTTTCCAGGGGAGGGAAAGGAAAGGAAACTGGTCCGACAGGTAATAGGTTCCTATGCACTACTAATTTTTCATTGCATGAGGAAGTGGTCGAGCAGCATTATGCTGAGGGATGGGAAAAATAAATCTTTCCCAGAGTATCTGCATGGGAGGGCAAGTATTTGCGTTGCAGTTTTTTTGATAAAATATAAAGGTGGGTAAAGCTTTAAAGGAATAAGTGGGGGCAGGTCAAATAAACAGTAAAGGTATATGAATGAAGTTCTTCCCCAACGGCGGGCCCAGACAAACAGAAAATATATGAGAGTTACAGCAGATACGTAAGGTAGTATTTGAATAACATATACATAAAAGGTGGTAAAAGAGAAGGGGGTAGTATAAGGGCAGTTGAAAAGATTAAAGAGAACAGATGGGCGAGGTCTAATAACAGGAATCGAAAATCAATACTGAAGTTTCAGAAGTTGAATGTAGAAGGGGGGAAAGTGTACATATGTAAGGTCAGAGTAATAAAAAAGGGGTAATCACACTGCAACTTAGTAGGGAAGACATTGCAACAAGGGTAACTCTCCTGCAATGAGAAATAACCAGAGAGGAAAAAAGAGCTGGTCAAACAGGGGATTTCTTCCTGCTTTTATTTCTTTATGATAAAGGGATCACCGGGGATGGGAGCAGCGGGAATCCCGGGAGCTCACAAATAAGTAAGGGAGGAGAAGCGAGTCCAGTGGTCGAGCTCTCCATACCCTGATATGGGTGTAGCCTCACTCCCATTAGTGGAGCTACAGACTCCACACTGCCAGAAGACATTTGTCTTCTATACTGTTAGGTTCTTTCTGATCACTGTTATAAAATATGTGTACTACGCTTCACCCTCGGATTGGCTGAGAGGGGAGGAGTGTTCAAACAAAGTTGAAAAAGTTTGTACGTTGATGTTTAATGTTCTGAACTGTTTGTTGTTATGTTATTTTTTTGTTATCTGGTGCAAATGTATAAGGTGTGATGGGGAGATTGTGGACAGAAGGTAAAAGAGGTGGAAGAAGTTTCAATGGAAAAGAAAATGGGTAGTTTAAAAATAGGAATTTGAAATGTGAAGGGCATAAACAGTGTAATTAAAAGGGCCAGAGTATTACAAGAGATCCACAAAGCCAAATGTGATATAATATGTCTCCAGGAAACCAGGTTGTCCGATGTGGAGCATATGAAATTAAGACGCTCTTGGGTGGGTCAGGTAGTAGGGGATTGTAGCCCACAGACCAAAAAAGCAGGGTTGGCAATATTGATTAGAAGGGGAACCCCTTTCTCAATCACCAGCACTTTTTCCGAGGCCTCCGGAAGGTTAATATGGATCACAGCCAATTTCAGGGCAGGACTGTGTATATTCTTTCAATTTATGCTCCCACACCCCCTACAGGGGAATTTATAAGAAGGGTATTCCAAATAATAGCTAAACTACCAGAAGGACAGGTAATATGTGCAGGGGACTGGAATTGTGTAGAGGATGGGCTGTTGGATTGTACGCCACCACGTAAAAGGGGTCATGGGATGTGCTCCAAATTACTGTCCACATTGAGGGAGGAAATAGGGTTGACCAACCCGTGGAGATTGTTTAACCCCTGAGGCAAAGAATATACATTATTTTCACCTGCCAACAACTCATACTCAAGGCTGGACAGAATATATATACAGAGGAAGTGGGTACATATAGTCAAAGATATAAGCTTTTACCCCATAGCCCTCTCAGATCACTCTCTGGTGGTATATCATTTACAGTGGGGGAGCCCCAAAATGAAAGGGATATGGAGGCTGAATCTAAGTCTTTTGAATGATAAAGAATTTGTTGACAAAACTAAAGAGGTGATTAAAAACTTCCTACAAGACAATGATAAGACAGGAACACAACTAAAATATATATGGGACTGCCTAAAAGCAGTTATTAGAAGTCATGTAATATCCTATGCATCTTACAAAAAAAAAACAGCATAGGGAAGCCTATCTTAAAGTGGAGAAAGCTTTAAAACAACTGGAAATGGAACATAAAGCAACTAGAAGAACTGATTTACAACCTAAAATAAAACAAGCCAGAGAGAGGGTTAACGCTTTGTCATTACGGCAGGTGGAGAATACACTACGTTTTACACGACAAAGATACTATGAGGGAGGGGAAAAGGCAGAGTGCCTCTTAGCTATGCTCCTTAAGAAACAAGAAGCAGAAAAACAAATAATTAAAATAAATAAAGGCTCTAACCCGGGGAACCCAACAGTTCTTCCAGAAGAAATTCTACACGAATTCCAAAAATTCTACACTGAGTTGTATAGAGAGGAAAACAGTTTAGACCGAAGTGGTTTAATGGAGACATTCTTTAAAGAGCTGAAACTTCCCTCTTTATCTGTGGATTGTAGGGAACAGTTAGAAGCCTCTTTTTCAACTACGCAAATAAATGCAGCCTTAAAATCATTTAAAAGTGGTAAGACACCAGGACCGGATGGTCTTCCAGTCGAGTTCTATAGAAAGTTTGCCAAGGAGTTGACCCCAATTTTGACTAGGGTATGCAACACAATCCATGAGAAGGGGCAGATGCCTGAATCATGGAGTAGAGCTCTGATAACAATTCTGCCCAAACCAGACACAGACCCAGCTATGTGCTTGAACTAACGCCCAATATCATTGCTTAATGTAGATGCCAAGATCTTTACCAAGGCCAGCAGTATAAGATTACAGTCCCTAATTTGTGATTTGATACAGCCGGACCAAACAGGGTTCATGCCGGGGCACCATATACAGGATAATATCCATTTACTTTTAAACACAATAGCAGAGGCAGAGAAACTTCCTAAGAAAACATTACAAGCAGTAATGTTGGTCGATGCTGAAAAGGCATTCGACAGGCTAAACTGGAAATATTTACAAAGGGTATTGGTGGGCTTTGGTTTTGGTTCCCGCTTTAGAGCATGGATAACTAATTTATATGAGAATCCTAGGGCACAGATTAAGGCGAACGGACTGGTTTCAGATTTCCTGGAGATAGGTAGTGGCACAAGACAAGGATGCCCTCTATCACCATTATTATTCGCATTAAGTATAGAACCTCTGGCAGCATACTTTAGACAAGCACCAGATCTTCATGGGATTTGATTGGGTGGGGAAGATATTCGTATATCATTTTATGCGGATGATACCTTAATATATATAAATGACCCAGTAAAAGATGTGCAGAAGATAATAAATAAGCTCAAGATGTTTGGCTCTTTCCCTGGCTACAAAGTAAATGAGCTAAAGACAGAGTTATTACCCATTGGCAGATCTAGAGACCCACTCTCACTGCTTCCACATGGCCTGAAATGGGCCTCAAATGGATTAAAATATGTGGGTGTCTGGATAACCAGAGATCTGGATTTACTATATATTAAAAATCATTATAGATTATTATTAGAAGCACAGAAAGATTGTATGAGATGGAAGGAACTGTCTCTAACCTTGATGGGCAAAATTGAAACAGTCCGCATGAATCTACTACCAAGGTTTTTATTTTTATTTACAGTTTTTCCAGTAAGGCCTCCAGAAAAATTTTGGAAACTAATACATAATGTGATATCCAAGTTTATTTGGAATGGCAGAAGACCAAGGATTAAATGGTCGATCTTGGTGGCCTCAAAAGAAAAAGGGGGTTTGGCTCTGCCTGAATTTAGAAGATATTTTTGGGCAGCACAGGTACAAAATGTTATTTCATACATGAGTAAGGCAGAAACTCCAGCATGGATAGAGATGGGGGACTTGTCTTTGATGAAGGAGATATTGGTGATGGATCATCAAAATATTCAAAGATTCCATTATAGCAATGTTTGGGCGCATAATCTGATTCAGACATGGATAGAGATATGTAGAAAGTATAAACTTCATATGACACAGTCTTTGGACACCCCTTTAAGAGCATGTCTAGATTTCATGCCTTTTAAATTGGAGGGGGGGGGGCTTAGAATATGGGAAAGGTTATGCTTAACTAAAATAGGACAATTTTTTAAGAAGGGATCTCTAAAATCATTTCAAGACGCAGCCCAGGAATTTAAACTGCCTCATAGGGAACATTTTAGATTTTTACAATTCAAGCATTATTTGCTTAGCAAAGTGGGCTGAACTCAATTACATTCAAATGAAAATCCGGTATCACAGCTGCTGGTGGACCTGGTAGCCTCTGCACAATCTAGAGGGAGAGTGGCCCAGATAGTACGCTTATTTTCAACACTACAAACAGAATCCATAAGTAAGATTAAAACAAACTGGCATAAAGAAATTGGAATAGAACTAACTGAGGATGAATGGGACCAGATTTGGAAGAGAATTTTCATGACCACAGCATCTCCAACCTGGAAGGACTTCAGGTGGAGAGTGGTGCAGCACCACTTTAGAACCCCAGTCATAACTCAACAATGCAGGGATCATTTCACGAATCTGTGCTGGAGGAGATGTGGAGAAGTGGGTGATTATACTCACATTTTTTGGTCATGCCCGAAATTGTATTGATACTGGGTGGAGATCACTAAAGAAAGAGGTCGGATTCTGGAAGTGGTGTTGCCATTTGCACCTTCTATATGGGTATTGGGGTTGCCACCAGCAGAGGTGAGAACTAAAGCAATTAGATATTTATTCAATATCTTAATTGCAGTGGCACTGAAGCGATAACTCAAAGATGGTTGAGACCATGGATTCCAGATAAAAAGGCCTGGTGGGATAATATTGATAAACTGATGGAGATGGAGCACCTGACAGCAAGGCTTAGGCTCCAGAAAGAAAGATATATGGCTAGATGGCTCCCTTACTTCCACTATTTGGCCAAAAGGGACCAGAGAAATGTGGTTGAGATCTTGGCCGAACAAGGGTAAGGACCCTAGGGGGTGAGAATTGGGGAAAGAGGAGATCTAAAGAGGTATATATACCCAGGGATGGAAGTACAAACACTGGGACATTATCTGACAAAGGAAAATAATGGAGAGCCACAAATCCGAATATAGGATACATTAAATAATTTTGATATACACTCTTCACACATTCCTTAATAAGATAGGAATGGCGATTGAGATGAATAAAGGGAGTAGCAATCTAGCCAAATGTCTTAATCAATTAAGTATTTATGATTTATTTAGACCCCTCAAGAATGAATGCATCTTCATATATTGTAGCGATGGAAATGGACTTAGATGAGCAAATGATATATGAATTGTGGATGGATTCTAATTGCACCAGCTTTTAGTTATTTATATTTTTGTTTATGTGTATGTATATGATTTTTGTATGTTCAATGTATTATAATGTGATGGAAAAGTTAATAAAAAATAATTAAAAAAAAAAAAACCTTCAGCTAGGCCCTAAAAATAAAACAGCCTTAAATTTAAAAACATAATAATTAAATGTCATTTCTCCCCTATCCTCTCCCCGTAATCCTCTTCTTATACACACACGCACACACACACACACACACACACACACAAACACACACACACACATATAACTCAAAACATGAAGTACTACATTACCTACAATTTTAATTTATGGTGCTTCTTTGTGACCATGAAAAATCCCTGTCCTGTCCTCACAGGGGAAATCTGTGCTGTTTATCCTGCTACAGATAAAACAAAAGTCCTGCTTCCATCTGAGGCCTTCTGTTGTATTATAGTGGGTGGTGAACATTCTGCAAGTAGAACTGAGCAGAGATTTGAATTCTTGTATTCCATACATAGTAAACATTCCATCTCTTGAATTCAAACTCAAAACAAGTACCTTAAATCACCTTCTTGGATACTTTGCACTTTAATATCTTTGTAACCGTTTAACAGATTTGAATGGAATTGCACAAGCATCATCTCAGGGGGTAGATCTCTTAATGTGGCAAGTTTCAAGTCAGTCAGATGTGCGGGTTCTATGATATGAATAGTGAAAATAGTTTAAAAATTGCCATTTTTTGCTGGGGTTTTTTGTCATCATCTAGCACCCAGATGGTTCGAAATTTTGGTCTGACATTTTCAGGGTAGAACAGGTTTGGTACACTGCTGTGCCTTTTACTGGCTTGGTGAAAAAATATTAATCCATTTCATCAGGGAACAGACAGACAACCTGTTGAACAAGGAGTATAACATCAGTCAAAGGTACATGAACCACTCCATTAGAGCCACAGCTGTGCATCTACTATCTACTGCTGGACTGCAAGCAAGGGATATTATGGCAGTCATGGGGCACAGATCAGAAGCTAGCTTGAGAAGCTATTATAGTGCCTCTGCTGCAGATCAAAAAAAAGTTGAGCTGAATCCTGACACACAGTATGAAAGAAAATCAGCAGATGGAATCTTCAAGCAAGAATCAAGAAAGGGAGCCTACAAGCAAGAAACAGTAGCTGGAGACTGAAAATGAGTTCACTGACAATGAGCGTGAAACACCATTAAGAGGAAATACAGTGCTAGAAAACATGCCCTTTAAACTCTTAAACCCTGTATTCCATGGCAAGGTGCAATTCATCAGTTTCAACAAATAAACCTAAAATGTTCCACATTGTGGAGAGGCTTTATTTTTTCTGTTATTATTTTGACCGCCCCCAAAAAAGTAGTATATCATGCAGTTCTGAGCAGTTTGTTATTTTGACTACCCCAAACAGTGTAGCGAGGGGCTATTTTTTCTCCCTTTTTTAAGAAATTCTCTTGTCCTTATTTAAATAAATGTTACAACATTTTATAAATGCAAACTACTTGTCTGTGTCATTTTTCCTAAGCATATCCCATTTTATAAATGCATTAAGACACTCCAGGGTGTTGGTTGTTCTGTGATAACCGCACACCTAGGTGCAGAAGGACACTCGGCCTTCAGCCTCGTGCCTTACCATGCATCTAGGCATGCAGTTATCACAGAACAACCAACACCTTGGGGTGTTTTATTGCTTACATATCCTGTTTTGCTGTTGGATCCATGGTGTCAAATGATGGGGAATTGCAGACTGGCAACACAGGTTTGAGTTGAGGGATCGGGACATGTACTCCCTGGAACAGAGGAGGGACAGGGGGGACATGATTGAGACCTTCAAGTACCTTAAGGGTATAAACAGGGTGCCAGTGGAAAGCACCTTCCAGATGAAGGGTAATCAGAGGACAAGGGGGCATGGCCTGCAGGTGGGGGGGGCAGTTCAGGGGTAACATTAGGAAATACTATTTCACAGAGAGAGTGATGGAAAGGTTGAACAGGCTTCCAGAGGCAGTCATTGGAGAAGAAACAGTGGAGGGATTCAAAAGGGCATGAGACAGCCACAGAGGAGTGTTAAGGGTGGGGGGAGTAGGTCCAAGCAAATAGCTGGACAAATGGGCAGACTCGGTGGGCCTGGTCAATCCTTTTCTGCTGTCACACTTCTATGAATCTAGGAATCTATGAGTCCCTTAAGCTTCTGGTCCACTGCTGTGATGGCACTGCTGTCTCTAACTCCTTAACTTTCAAATACCTCGGGGTTACACTTGACCCGGCTCTGGATTTTGCGGCTCATGTAAATGAAGTATGTCGAACAGTCAATGCTAAGATTGGTGCAGCCTATCGAGTGTGCCACTCTCTCACCTCAGGTGCCAGGATCTCGGTAGCAAGAGGCGTTCTACTCCCTCAACTCCTCTATGCCCTCCCTGTACTCTCCCATGCCAATGCTGGGGTTCTCCGCAAGTGGGATACTTCTTGTAACAATATCTGTAGATTTGCCTTATCGGCTCCTCAACTAACTCATCACTGACTACTCTATGCTGTCTTAACCTGGCTGTCTCACAATGCCCTCCATTCATAAGCTTTAGGGTGTTTTGTTGACTCCCTTACCTGAACTCCTCATCCTGCTACTCTGAGTGATATGTTTACACTGGTCTCTCACTCCCACTCCCTTAGGTCCCCCTCCATCCCAATGCTCATCGTTCGGCCCTGTGCAACTAAAATGGGTCAGCAAGCTTTTTCCTATTTTGCACCTAGGTTCTAAAACTCACTCCCCTCACATGTTAAAAACTCCTCTTCTCACCTTTCTTTTAAGCATTTGCTGTTTTCTCACCTCTATGCTCTTGGTACCTGCAACTACACGTAGCTACTGAGTTGTCACCAGTGGTGATCATGTTATTGGCTATAAAGGTCTAACATATTGCTTTGCCTATGTGTGCATTTTCCTTATTCCTTTTTCTCCCCTAGCTAGGCTAGATGTCTGATACCAGCAAGTTACCCCCTAATTGTATCCTACTCCAAACTGTTGTTATTGTAGTTACTATTATCTGTGTTTCATACTTATTTCTATGACTTCTACTACTGCTTTATTGTTGCCCTGACAGTTATCATTATGTTCCTAAGTTGTTATTATTGTACCGTACTGTTGTCATTACTGTATTCTCAATTTTGTACTCTCCCGGGTCGTGCCTGAAAATAGGCAGGTTTGTCGCCTAGTGCACTTACCCAGTTACCAAAAGCTAATAAATAAATAAATATAAATAAATAAACCTGGAAGCTGGCAGAGCAGAAGTCAACAAGGAGGACTCAGAGCATCCTAGAGATCTACTTCTTCTGGCAAGGGGGTGTTGCTGTGCACTGCCATAACAGTGACTCCTAGCAGAGGCTTGTGGAGATAGCAACAGCAGAGCATATGATTATGTACTGCTGGGCATCCTCACCCTAGGCTACAATGGGGTATGCATCCACAAGGCAGTTGTGGGACCAGAAAAAGGGAAAACCCCTGATGCATGGCAGGATAGCGCTAGTGCTCTTGGGCCCATCCCTTCCAACTACCCACCAGTCCCTGCTTATGATGGTCCTGAGACAGGCTATGGCTAGCAGTCATCTCAAGTGAGCCCACTTTACAGGGAAATGCCCCAAGTGAGGAAATTCCCCAGTGGACCAGATAAGGGACAGAGATGGGAGTTGATGGGGCTGGGATGTGGACAGGCAGAGATGAGCAGAATCTGTGGCAGAAGATAAATGAAAAAAAGTATCAGGAAAGGTAGCCCCACAGTTGATAATTACTGGTGAGCAGCACTGACATTTTAAAATTGTCAGTACCTGGAGGGGGGATGGTAAAATCATGGTGTAACACACAGCAGCAAGTATCATTAAAATACAGTGAAAATATGAGTGTAGCAGAACATTTCAATTTTGTACTTACTTTTTTCAAGATACAGTAGGAACAGTATTAGATTTTAAAATAAAATAAAATAAAGATAAAATAAAAATAAAATAATAATAAAATAAAAATAAAATAATTTACCTGAACACAGTTTCTCATTTTTCTGAAATGACTTAAAATTGATAGAACAATATATTATCTCATCTCAAGACAATTTGCATACTTATATCAATGCTGTAAATGACATAATTTAAATTTAAACTGTCATAGTCATTAATCAATGTCCATTATCAAATGCAGCAAATTAGAATGATATGATTAGAAAAATGCACATGGTTCAGGACAGATGCTTAAAATTGTACATGAATGTGTACAATGAGTATGCCTGCCTAGACCCTTGCAGAGACACCAGAAAAAAGGCAGACATGTGGCTTATTAGTGATTGTTCAGGCATGATTACAGACAAGTTGGAATAGCAGGAAGAAACACAGGCCTAGCTTTATCCTGAACACAGGAGCATGAACTGAGTTCACTGGAGTTGCAATGGTTGAACAGAGGGCAGCATCTCCTGTGAACTGCTGCCTCAAGCTGATGTCCAAATAGGAGCTTTTACACAGCACCCACCTGAAATGTTACAGTCAGCATTTTATGCCACTGCTCATGATATGCTCTCTACCGGCTTTACACGCAGACCCCTGCATCGGATCTCTTGGCCCTTCTGCTGTATTAGCCTTATTTCTGCCTAGCCAAGAGAGTCCGATCTGCAAGAATTTACATTTTCCACCCGAGTTCAGCTAAACAAATCTTCTGATGCTATAAAGACAGCTGAACTTGGGAAACTATATACTTTCATGAACTGAGGGCTCGAAAGTATTGTAAAAGTGCTACGAAGGTGGATTCATGATACTGGTCATGTTTTGATGCATATTCATAACACTTGGGCTATGAAAATGCATCAACACATGCCCAGTATCATGGCTTCACTTTTGTTGTGCTTTTACAGTACTTCTGAGCCCTTGATTAATGAAAGTTAATGAAAGTATGTAGTTTCCCAAGTTCAGCTGTCTTTAGATCATCAGATTTGCTTAGCTGAACTTGGGTACATTACAGAGAGAATGAGTATGGGGGAAGTATTACACAGAAAATCACCATGTGAACCCAGAGGGTCTTACAAGATTTTCTTAAGTGGAGGTGTGAGCGTTCCCATTTGATTACATTGCAACCCAATCCGTTGCACAACAATGCGCAGAAAGGTAGATAGTAAGAATTAGAAGGGCAGAAGGTGAAGACTGTGTAGGAGGAGACCTAGAAAAACCTGACATTTTAAATAGGTACTTCTGTTAAGTATTCACCTTGGAGAATAGAGGAAATGGACCACCAGTGAGAAGCAAAGATAGGGTGGGAAGGGGAGGGTGGACACAAGTCCATTTTCTGAGGAAAGAGTACTGCAAGAACTTGCAAATCTTAAGGTGGACAAGGCTATGGGACCAGATGGGTTTTACCCATGGATACTAAAAGAACTTAGGGAGATTCTGGCTGCCCTACTGGCAATCTTGCTCAACTAGACACTAAACACTGGAGTAGTTCCAGAGGAAGGGAGAAGGGCTGATGTTCCTCTTCATAAAAGTGGCAGCAAGGAGGAGGTTGGCACCTCTAGGTCAGTTAATCTCATTGCAGGGGTGGGGAAACTGATGGAAACACTATTGAAAGAAAGAACGATAGAATGTCCTGAAACAAATGGGCTGCAAGAGCATAGACAACATGGATTCATGAGGGGAGGGTCATGTCAAATTAATCTAATAGAGTTCTTTGGGTGACAAGGGAAATTGATCAAGGTGAAGCAGTGGATGTGGCCTATTTAGACTTTAGTAAAGCCTTTTATACGGTGCCGCACTGAAGGGTGATTAGGAAGTTGACCAATCTAGGAGTGGGATCCATAATGGTAAATTGTGTTAAAACCTGGTTAAAGGATAAGAGGCAGGGGGTGGTAGCAAAAGGAATTTATTCTAAAGAAGGAAATGTGACAAGTGGGGTACCACAGGGATCAGTATTGGGACTAGTCCTCATTATAATCTTTATAGGAGACATTGAGGAAGAGCTGGATGGGAAAGTGTGTCTTTTTGCAGATGATGCCAAAACCTGCAATAGAGTTGACACTAAAGAAGGGGTGGAAAAAATGTGCAGAGATCTTGAGAAACTCAAAGACTGGTCTGAAACAGTTGAGAATCAATGCCAAAAGAGTAAGGTAATGCACCTTGAACTTAGCATAAGATGGGGTGGGGGAGTACAAACAGACATGAAACAAGAATGGGATGTAGAGGATCTCAAGGTGGCAGGACAGTGTTGCAAAGTGGTGGGCAAGGCTAGTGGAATGCTGGGTTACATAGGGAGGGATATATCCAGCAGGATAATGAAGGTGTTTTTTTTTTCATTATATCATTCACCTGTGTGACAACACCTGGAGTACCATGTACAATTTTGGAGCCCACACCTCAAAGAGGACATGGAGTACTGGTGGTACAGAGGAGGCAAACTAAAATGGTACATGGTTTGCACAAGAAGCCGTAAGAAGAGAGATTGAGGAATCTCAACATATATATATATATATATATATATATATATATATATATATATATATAATTTTATAAATATAGATATAATTTTATAAATATAGATATAAACATACACACACACACATCTATACATATATATATATATACACACACACACATATACACACCCAGGAGTGGGGGGATATATGATAGAGACCTACATGTACATCAAAAGAATGAAAAGGGTACACACGGGGAGTCTGTCTCAAATGAGAACAGGCACCAGGACCAGGGAGCATGCAAGAGAGTTCAAGGGGGAGAATTCAAGGGTGATGTGCGAAAATATGTCTTCACTGAAAGGGCAGTGGATGCTTGGAATAGATTGCCAGAGGAAGTAGTGGAATGAATAGACTGCCAGAGAAAGTAGTGGAAGCCAAAACAGTGTGTGTGGGGGGCCTTCAAACATGCATAGGATAGACATAGGAGTATATTAGACTAGATGCTGAGAGCTGGGAGGGTCAATGGAGACCAGGTAGGGTCTGCAAAAACAGAATATGTAGCGAATGGCTGTGTAGACTATATGGTCTAAGCAGTTCTTTTCTTTACTTTTTTTTTTTAAGTTAATATAACTTTTATGCAGTTACAGCAAGGAACAGTTCATTAACAGGCTGCATACATCATGTTTACATATACAAGAATGTGAAGGATTCACTCATTCACAAAATGTGATACTACAATTTTCATTGTCTAACTAGGTAAATTTTTACATTTCAGTTCATTTGCTGAAACAAAAAAGTAACAGTGTCAGTGTTCTTGCCTAGCTTACCCATGGCAGGTAGGTGCCAGTTTTCCAGGACCAACTCTGGCTTTTCTTACCTAAGGTCACCTCTTGTGCCCCTCAGCCTGTTCATGCTGTTAATACCCATGTCTTCAGGGCTGTAGTGAGAGGTTCCCAGAGGGGATCAGATTTGTCATTGTCTACATTTGCACACAGCTGGGGTCTTTCTAACCTCATATAATCCAAATGGTTAGCAATCCAGTGTGCCATTAATGGGGGTTGGGTGGGGCGTGTTCACCTGACCCCAGTGTTAGGCCAGCATTTTTGTCTGATATTAACTAGAGCTAACTGCAAAGGGGGTTACATTTCTCACCTCTTAGTCTAAGGTACATATTCTGATTCTGCTCGGTTCCCTCTCCATAGAAATTAATGAAACAGACTCCACACTGACAGGAAGAATACTTGGGGCATCCTGACTGTGAGTGCTTTCAATAAATGTACGGCTATAGGGAACACACACATCTTTAAGGTGTTCACTTGCTCCAACCATAACAAAGGGAATGACTTCTGTCTCTCGATATCCTCTTTACTTTTTTCATTAATGAAGGGAAATTGCATTCATATAACTTGCATAATTTAGCTGGCGTGTTAATAACTAGGTTTTTCAGGTTATCCACCACTTTGATAGCCAGGCTCCCCTCTGATGTTTGTACCCTTTTTCCCCCCTACAAAGAGTAGTTCTCTCTTTCCCCAATTAACTGTGTGCCCCAATAGAGCCCCATACTCTGCAAGGACCACTAATATCAGGGGGATGGCCTCTTCTGGTTTCCTAACACACAGAAGCAGGTGATCCACAAATAATGAGAGCTTGTGTTCATCCTCCTCAGCCCTGAGCCCCTTGAATCATGAGTACCCCCCCCCCCGTGTTGCTGCCAGAGGTTCTAATGGCAAGAAATATAGCAGGGGTTACAATGGACAGCTCTGTCTGGTACCCCAATGGAGCTCGGTATCCTGTGTTAACCCTCCATTAACTATGACCCAGGCTGTGGGGGTTGGTACTTATTTATTTAAAAGAGATTTACCAGGAAAGACACACTGAGCCTCAAAGCTTGTTTCCAGATGCGTCCTGGGGAGGGATACATACAAACAAGTAGAAGCATAGTAATAAGAGTACAACAACACACAGTATGTACAATAATATACTTACCAGAGCAAATAATAATGCCTTTACCCACCTATGGAATGTCTCCCTGATATCAAATCTCACCAGTATCTTATGTAAGCACCCCCACTCCATGCAGTGCGATGCCTTCTCAGCATCTAGTGACAGGATCCTCGCAGACCCCACCCCCTCCCTCTCCATGCCACATTTTTTTACTCTTATTCTGCCAACCTCCTACAAAACTTAATAAGTCCGGGTGTATAACACTAAGAGGTACATTTTCTAATCTTGTAGCCATTACTTTTTCTCTGAGTTTATAGTATGCCATGAGGAGGGAGATGGGGCAGTAGGAGGAGCACTGCATAGGATCCTTCCCAGGTTTGAATAATACAATAATGGTTGCTGACCATGTGGATGGGGGCCAAATGCCACTTTGCACACTCCGCTGTAACATCCTTAGGAAGGGAGTCCACAACTGTGACCCAGCACCTTGTTGAAATCTCTTGGGAGGCCATGTGGACCCAGGGTCTTCCCTCCCACCAGGCATTTTATGGCTTTGCCTACCTACTCCCGTGTCTGTGGTGCATCTAGTGCCTTTGTCTGTTCTGGTGATATACCCTTTAAGGGTGCTTTATCAAAAAAGGCATTCAACTCTCCATTCCTGGAGTGGTACTCAGAAGTATACAGCTCTTGATAAAATTGTTGAAACTCTTTCTCTATTTCTGTAACATCAGTTATTTCTGCCTCTCTTTAGTTTTTAGTTTTGGTACAAAGGCTGCCACTGCCCTGGCATTCGGTAGCCATTTGCCTGCTTTGTCCACTTCAAAATATATACCCGCCCTGTAGAAGTTCTATTTTTCTATTTCTTTTGTATTTAGGGTTGTTCTCAAGTCAAACCTTTTGGAGCTCTAAATATATTTACAGTTTAGGGTCTTGCCTATGTGCTCTTTCATAGGTGGAGATTTGCAACTACAGCTCTCACAGTTTTACCTTAGCCACTTTGGTATTTTGGTGGGCATATGATATTACCTCCCCCACCAGGTTGCTTTTCAGACCTCCATGCTTATTAATTCTGAACTGTCCCCTGTCTTATCATAAATAAGGGAGACCTTGATCCTCTGTTCCATATGCTCTCTGAACTCCTTCTCCTCCAATAGCATGTGGTCAAGTCTCCATGGTCTAGGCTGTGCAGAGCCTCCAAGCGCCACCCCTCCAGCACTTTACCAGCATTACTGGAGGTGGATCTGACAATCCAGTGGACCATGTTGTATGGTCTCTATCCCTTGTAAGACTCCCTGGGTACCCAAAATCATATCTATTCAAATATAAAATTGTGGCTGGGAATAGAATGTATAGTCCTATTCCGTGGGTTTCTTAAGTTGCCACACGTCCACCAGTCTATTGCCCTCCATCAGTGCCCTCAGTGCATTTGCACTTTTAGTCTATCTGTCCAGGTTGTTGGAGGACTTATATAGCACCCCATCTAGTGTGCAATTTGTGTTACCACCCAGCAACCATTCCCCTGAGAAGTTCAACATCTTCAAAGAAAGCCTTATGATGAACTTAGCAGTATCAAAGTTGGGAACATGGATGGAACCTATGGAAAATATTTGTCCTTTGCCATGTTGGATCTGCATCAGTTAATAGCATCCCCCTGGATTGTCAACGGCCCTGACAACGTGTGCCTGCATATGCGGCATTATCCTCACAGATGTCTCCCTGGCCATAGAGATGAAGCACAACCTCATCCAGACCCTCTCCGCCCAAGTTTTATCAGGGGCTGGAGTTCCCTGGGAGTAACAAGGGTTACTTACAGGCAAACTATATCAGGGTTTGCTTTTTTAACTACCATCAAGAATTTCTTCTGTTAAACCTATGTATTAAGGCTATTGATGTTCCATGACAACAGTTTCAGACTTTCGCATACATGTATTGACATATACATCAAGCATTCCCTTGTTGCTTTGTACTGTATAAGGTGAGCTTATCTTCCTAGTGGTCACCATCCACCTGTTATCATTTAGTGTAACATTTAGCCTGCTGTTCACTACCTTATCATCCCCTGAGCATCTGACCCCAACCAGACCTTCTGTATCCCTCCAACTGTGGGAAATTTCTTTCCTTTGCCAGTATGATGGGCACCCCTCCCCCACTAAGCCACACCTGTGTCTTTCAGTTGTCCCTCAAAGACCCGTGGCAACACCCCTCAAGCCCCATGATTCTTTCAGAGGGCTGCCTAATCAGAGTCACTTTACTTCTTCTGCAGGTATTGCCCTCCCTCCATGCATAGTTTCACCTGAATCATGCATGCTATATACTGTAGGCACAGCTGGTGTTGTCCTTTGAATTTTCCTACCAGAGTATCACTTACTTCATGTCTCTTTTTCCCTTTCAGGGTGAAGTTTGAGAACCCTGTCCCATAAGGTACCTTTTATTCATATGTTTGTCCCAGTAAACTGCAATTGCCATCCATGGCCCACCTCCACATTTGTGCTACCCCAGTTTGTATGAGATAACCCCCCCCCCCATCCTCTCTACATTCTTCTCCAAAATTAGCTTGAACGATAACATGTAAGATGACATTTTAAACCAACTAATGGTTTATGGTATACAATCAACTCAACAGTCCTGGGCCACTGTCCAAATAAATCCAGTCTTTCACTGACTGAGACAATGCATGGGTTTGCCATACTTCTGTCTCTATAACACGCCAAGAAAGAGAGTTAGCTTGCAGGGCCTCAGTCCTTAAAGCATATATCGAGATCCCAAATACATCTTATTTTCCATTTTCCATCCAATCTGGTATCAAGAAAAGTGCCAGCTATGTTTTGTTCCCCTCCATAACAAGGTTACTCCCCCGTCTGTTGGTTGTTCTTGTCCGTATGAACCAGGACCGCACATTTTGGATAGCGTTCCACCCATTTATAACACTAGTCATTTTTACATCTAGTGAGCAATGCACCACTGAGAAAATCTTAGGAAACATCTCTTACCACCATCTTGATGCCAAGTCCTCTGACTCACTGTGGGCTGCC
Source organism: Neoceratodus forsteri (assembly GCA_016271365.2). Classification (NCBI taxonomy): domain Eukaryota; kingdom Metazoa; phylum Chordata; order Ceratodontiformes; family Ceratodontidae; genus Neoceratodus; species Neoceratodus forsteri. The sequence continues at coordinate 1,322,336,210 of CM028130.1, forward strand.
TGCAGCCAGCTCCTATGCCCATGTGTGTGGCATAGTTCATTATAGCCAACCCAGAGGGCCACATTAATATCAGAGAGGGGGGAAGGGACCCCAGGAGAACATCCAGCCAGATTTTAACAGTACCTGTCAATATGAAATGGTGTTTCAGTTATCTCATGTCGCTGGAGCCGTTTTTCTTTGCACTGATCTGCCTTCCACTGCAGCCTCCTCTGTTGACATAATCTTCTGTCTCCAACAGCACCATAAAGACAATGTGAAGTTTCACTAGACAAAGGAGTTGGTGTTGCCATCCCATCCTCTGGAGCTTTGCTCTGATGTCATTGCACTTTGGGAGTTCATGCTGCAGGTCCTTAATATAGTCCAGGCAAATCATAATTTTAACATGGTCCAGCAGAATGGGCCCGTTTGCTCTGGCTGCTCGAAGGACAGCTTCTTTTTCCTGATATCACAGGGGCTTTGTCAAAAATGGTGCAGTCTCTCTCCAGGCCTAGGTCTGCCTCCCAGGGTTCTATGTGCCCTTTTTTCCTCAAATGTGTGGCCCATCTCTTCCAGTTCCAAAGCATTTCATCAGCTAGGTTGAAATAAAGCTCTCTGGGCTATTATCCTCCATCTCCTCTGGCAGCCCAACAATTCTGATATTTAACCAATAAGCCTGGTTTTCTTGTTCATAGATCCATACTTTCAGTTCTGTAACCTGCTTCTTTATCTGATCCCTTTCCTGGCCTATATCCACAATGTGCATGTTGTGTGAGTTCCATCAATCTGGAGGAATGTGATGCTGCCATCTCACTCTGCCCTTTGATGATATCCTGTACGTGGGCAATCTGTGCATTCATATTTGTGAAGCTAGTGCTAATTTCTCTCTCATACTCTACTTGGGATGAGGGATTTCAGTGAGGAGGATTGCTCTGCTGACTCTCTGTCTGTGCCTCCCACTCTGCTGCCATGCTCTGGTCTCTGGTGGTTGTTTGGCTTGCTGGTGTTTCCAAAAGGCATTTGAGATTGCATTTTTTAAGGTGTCAACATATTTCCCCTTTCCTGCTACCATTTGCTGTGCTTTTTAGTCTGTCCCCATCATGGATGCCAGTGGTATTGGGGGGCTGGGAGGGCCCAGTGGAGAGTTCAGTCTCCAGGCATCCACCACGTTTGCCTACTTGGCCACACCTCCTTAGCAGTCCATTCTTTTTCCATATTCTGTTTTTGCCCCCATGGCCATGGCAAGGGAGTATCCTGTCTGCCGGCTGCCACTTCCCTCCACTGCCCATCATCTCCCCAGAACCCCAGTGGTGAGGGCACCCCCACTGATTACCCCCCAAGGTGGGGTCAGGAGAGGGAGGTCGAGCCTCCCCCCCAAAGCACATAATTCAGTGTCTTGCCATAGGCCACCTGGTGATGTGGCTGGTGGAGGTGTGCAAGTGATTGTCATACACCCTCACGTTGCCCAACTTTTTTCCTCTGCTTTTCTCCCCTAACTACTCCCTGGGGCCTCAGCAAGCTCAGTCCTGCATGCATGTGGAGGAGCTCATGCACATCAGAACTGGTGGCCCCACTGCATCCACCCTGGCCTAGTGTCTGGCCCCCCCCATCTGAGTGGTACTACCACCGAGCCCCCACTCGGTGGCAGCCAAGCACCAGGAAGAACAACCTCCTGGAACCAGGAGAGGAGTGCAGAGTTGCCTGGCGGCCATTCAGTCCTATTCCCAGCCCTCCCCCCAGCCAACCCCTAGTGACTTAGCAGTCCTTTACTAATGTAAAATTCTATATTTCTATCACTTACTGCTTTGCAAACAAAACTACTCTTCTGTCACTGGATTATTTGTACAACAAGTTGTGCATAGTCTACCCATCATTGTCTGCTGTATTACCAGCTACCCAAGTCCCTCAGAGAGACTTGACTACCACTGGCTTTCTTTGTTGTACAACTGTTCACAAGACAAATTCCCTGATTATCTCCTAACCCACCTCACACAGACAGGCTGTGTCTAATCACTCCGTTCAACAGGCATAACATTTGTAGAAAAAGCCTTCGCATTTGCAGCCCAATCAACCTACAGTAAATTCCCTGTCCAGCTGAGGAATACATTTACCTTTCAAGTGTTCAAATCTAGTCTTTCTAGCCACCTATGAAATCCCTGATTGTGTTTGTTCAGTATCACCCTGCCACAACCATGATTATGGTTGCATATCATATATTATGTTGCATAACAATGCTCATGGTCTCTTTATTCACTGCAACACCATTATGATAGCTTGCTCTGATAAACGTTTCGATACAGTTACTTTTACAGCTTGTTTGGTTATACTTTATTTTAAATGTCAATTAACTGCACTGTAGTTATAGTGTAATTACACTGTAAATGCTGTGCAATTGCAATGTATTTTCATGCAACAAACATGTGTTGCATGTAATTAATAATTAGTTAGGAGCCCTGTTGCATTATATTAACCTTATACCTGCTGCTGCCTTCCCTGCGTCCCCCATGAAATTGAGATGCTGCATCTCTTGGGGTTATCATGGTTGAAATAATTTCAAATAAATAAACAAACAAATAAATAGTATAGCCACTACCATGACACCACCAAATTTAATTTGTCACTCCAGGGTCAATATCTATTTTCCCTAATCAGGCACTTGAAATTAAATTATAGGCCTTATTACTAGCCCAGAACTCACAGTTGGCAGTTTCAGTGTACTGCTTCTAAGCCATTGGCAAGCAGTTGTCTCAGAATTGCTTAATATGTGTACCCTCAAGGAAAGGAGGGAGAGGGGGGACATGACAGAAACTTTCAAGTACCTCAAGGGAATCAACAAAGTCCAAGAAGGTGCAAGAACAAGGGGTCACAATTTGAAGATATAGAGGGGATGACTCAGGGGCAATGTGAGAAAGTGTTTTTTCAAGGGGAGGGTGGTGGATGCATGGAACAGCCTTCCTGAGGAGGTTGTGGGGTCAAAAACAGTGGGGGAATTTAAAAATGCATGAGACAGACATAAAGCAATTCTAGTGGGAGGTAGGAGGAAGTAGGCTGTTGGTAAAACTAGGATCTGCAGCTTATCTAATAGGTAGGGAAATGGACAGACTGGGTGGGCCAAGCGGTCCTTATCTACTATCAAAGTCAAAGTCTAATTGTGATACTATAGGAAAGTAACATCAACTCCCTGGGTGGGGAAGGGGTAATCTAAATGGAATATCTCTAGAAATAAGCTACATTAAATGTATAACCATTGGCAAAGATGCCACGTTTCTAAATTATTTAAACTAATTACTATTTTTTCTAAATTATTAAAACTAATTATTAATAAGTGTTACAATGCTTTAGAGTAGCAAAATGTTCCACCAATCCAGGTAACTCTTCCTTTGAATAAAGATGTATAGCACTGAGATGTTACAGTTCTCGGGTCCATCTGTTTAGAATTGTGTTTTGTAATTAGCTTGAAATTTTTAGGTTTAACTAGAAAGGTAGTGAAAGAGAAGACCTTTTCTGGTTAAAGGTGCTTCTATGATAAAGTTAAATAAGGTAACAACTTAATGGAGGCCTTTCAGGGGTTTGTTGATGGCTGCATCATGACAACCACTGTAACTTGCTACTGTCTTTTGCTTACCCAAATGTATAACAGTAGTTTTGTTCATTACCTTTTCAGAGGAAGTGCGACTAGCTTCCAAAACATATTTTTAAGTAATTCAGTCCGATAAGGCAGTGTAGCCTAGTAGTTAAGGTACTATTAACCTTGAGTTTCAGATTTGAATCCAACCAATGCTGCTTAGTCACTGTGTGACCCAAGCAAGTTAGTTTATTGCTCTGTGCCCAATCCCCCTCCACTCTGCTTATCCTTGAGCTTTTTGTTAACACTGATTGCACTTTACCATTTGTATGTATTTGTCTTCCTGTTATCCCCCCAGTTGCACCTGGAAAAGAGAACTGACCCAATGCATCTTTCCTGGTTAGCAGTTTTCAATAAATAAATACATTTTCTAACCTCCTCCTATTTCACATTAACTCCCTTCTAATTGCTGTTGCAGCTATGTACTGCACGGCTTGTAAAGCCTATTTCAAGTACAGTGTTAAGAGTCCTTCCTTTCCCTCCCTCCCTTCCTTCCTTCCTTCCTTCCTTCCGAATGTGTGTTGGAATTTTAACAATTCACATACTGAGTACAACTCTTGCAAGAACTATTACACTTCCATATTAATGCCTACTATTCATCACTTTATCAGTGATGCCAAGTTTTGTGATCTTTGTCTGTGTCATTATGATTTCATGGTTTTATCTCCGTCTTTGCACTGTCTTCGTTATCCAGTTTTTACCTGTACAGCAACTTTCTATTCAAATTATTTCAGAGTTGTTTTCTGATTAGTTTATATTTTTTTGTTAAAAAAAGCCTAACATTTGTAAGTAATACCTTTAAAGCAGACTGAAACATTTTGTAGGACTACCATTCAAGTGTTTTACTCTCAGATTGACCTGATGAAGAGATTATTTCTCTCAAAAGCTACTGTCAAAAAATGTTTTAAGTTAGTCTATTAAATGGCAGTACTGTACTTAAAATTAATGTGTTGTTTCCATATCTTCCACTTGACTAACATGACTATCTTCCAGTGCTTTTGCTGACTCCACCTGTGAAACCATAGAAAGATTCTGGTCATGCACGAAGGGGAAATGAAGATTTTTCATGACACAGTTAGGGCACTTAGGAAGCATTTTCATAATAAAAATGTATCTTTATGCAAATTCAGTTCCAGTATATCAATATACTGATAGTGAAAATGGTTGTATCAATACAGTAGGATCCAGGCTTTAATGTGTGTCTTTAATGTGAAAAAAAAGTTCTACTCTTAATTGTTCAGATGGTTGTCCTTTCTAAATATAATATATTTAAAAGGGTTAACATTTGAATCATACAAGCTATAAACTCATTGTTTTAATGAGAGCTTGGTGTCAGGTTAATATAGTTACAGTATGTTGACATACTGTACTTTAAATGTATTAGTATCTGTTGTACTTTCAATGTATTGAGCTACTGAAAGTAAACTTTTATAATACTGATATAATAACAATTTATTTTACAATGTATATTTCTATGTATTGATGTATGAAAAGTTTATTGATACGATGTAACTATATCACCCTGACTCCAAGCTTTCAGTTAAAAAAACTAAATTTCTAGCCCTAACAGAAAGGTCATTAATTTAAAAAGGGCCTAACATTTGAACAGTAAGGGGTAGAAAACCTAATTGTTTTAATGAAAATTTGAGCCAGACTGATACAGCTGCAGTATGTAGACACACCACCATGATTGGTCACTGCTGCAGTACAACCACATTCTCACCATTAATCAGTTCTATAAAATTTTAGGGCAGGAAGAGTTTTTCTGTAATGCAGATTTTTATCAATAGGAATGTGCCAGTGTAGTGTATTTAATTACATGGCATTATGGTTGCTTTTATATTGGATGCTGTTAATTTCTCCAGAAGGAGGTAGACAAAACATGATATAATATTTGCTGCCACATCAGAAAAGACAGTACCTAATGATATTCCATGGAGAACCACATTAGTTTTTCTTGAGTTATTTAGTTTTTGCATTTATTTGTACTTTTTGATCAGCAAATGTACACTGAGTTGATACAGCTGGTTTTCAGATATTTCTTGGGGCTGGGTTGTATTTACCAGCTTTATTGATGGGGGAATGAACAGTAGGTCTGTGCATGGGGAAAAATCCACTACTCCTATGATACAGTACATGGGATCTTTGACATGCACCTGGGAAATCACCAGAGATGGGTAGAATGGACCTCAGCTTTATGTTTCATTGCCACCATCCAAAGGATAGCACCTCAGTAATGCAGCATCCCCTTAGTGCCACACTACAATGTAAGTATTGAGTATTTAGTCAGGTTCCTGGTGTGGGACTAGAAACCATGATCTATTGACCATCCAGCCCTAGAGGTGAGATGCAATCCACAGAGCCTCTTGTATAAATGGACACTTATTTCTTTATTTGTACAGTCATCAACATATTAGAGGAGAAGGGATATTGTATTGGATTTGTAGAAAATAAAAAGGATTTGTTTTTTCTTTTTATAGCCTCCTGGATCTGTCCTCCTGGATCTCTCATTACCATTTGACACTTTGGAACATGTAAAAACTGCAATACAGTGCCACAACCTTGTGGGTGCAATTATCAAGGTTATCAACATTTCCACAGGCAAAAAAACACACTTCTCAGCCAAAAAATCAAGTTCAAAAATACTTTAGTCTTTAAAAGCCATACAGAACATAGAAACATAGACATAGACGGCAGATAAGGACCGCAAGACCCATCCAGTCTGCCCATCTTTTCTACCTTATGAATGTGGCAGATGCCTGTACTCTGTCAATAGCCTATCTATTCATACTCATCGTTATTGCTCCCTCATGTCTGTCCCATGCCTGTTTGAAGCCCTGCACTGTATTCATATCCACCACTTCCTGAGGTAGGCCATTCCATGTATCCACCACACTTTCTGTGAAAAAGAACTTCCTCTCATTCCCCCTTAATTGACCTCTCTCTAATCTCATACTGTGCCCTCTTGTCCTGCTATTTTTCTTATATTGAAACATGTTAGACTCCTTCACCTTGTTAATGCCCTCAAGATGTTTGAATGTTTCGATCATATCTCTCCCTCCTTTGCTCTAGGGTATACATATTGAGCTCCATTAATCTGTCTTCATATGTTTTCTGATGCAGTCCCTGCACCATTTTGGTTGCCCTTCTATGGACTGCCTCCATTTTGTTAATGTTCTTGTGAAAATGCAGCCTCCAGTACCATGGGTGTAGGCAGGCATACTCCATGTACTCCATGGTATACAATTTTATTTAAGGGGGCAGCAAATAGGTTCTGAACTGCTTCCTTTGTCCATGAAAACGTAACAAAACCAACTGGACCATTCTGTAATTTTATTCATAGGAGCCTAAACTATAAAAATTGGTTACTGATACTGTCTTTGCATCTCATAGGTAAATCACAGGTATCATAGGTAAAATCAAGCTTGAAGACAGATGTCCTTTAAAGCTTGCAAAACCCAAGATTAAAATTGGAATATCTGGTCCCAAAAATACCTGTCTACCCCATTCTTGAAGTTATTCATGTTGGAGCTACTTACAACAATAGATGGAAGATCGTTGCATAGTGCAACTACCCTGTGGCTGTACCAGAAATTGCGCTGATTATGATTCCAAGTCTGTAGTAAAAGCTGCCTATTGTGCCTTCTGGTACTGGTCCTTCCTAAATTGTGCTTGAAACCAATCTCTGCTAGGAGTTTGTCATCTTCCATTAATTTAAAGAGTAGACATAGACATAAGTCTCACCTGAGTCTTCTGTAATATAGGGAATATAAATTGAGGGATGCCAGCCTCTCATTATAAGTCTTATTTTTTAATCCCTTCACTGATCTAGTTAGTCTTCTTTGTATCCTCTCCAACAGGTTAATGCCTCCCTATTCTGTGGTGGCCAAACCTGCACATAATATTCCAAATGGGGTCTGATCATTACACTGTAGAGTGGAATGAGCACTTTCTCATCTCTACTAGCTATGTGCCTAAAAATGCAGTTGAGGTTGTGATTGGCTTTCCTAGTCTGTGCCCTACAATGAGATTTAAATTTGAGACCAATTGTAATTGTTATCCCTAAAGCTCTTTCTTCATTAATAGCCTCAAGTGGTGTGCTAGCAAGTTTATAACACATCATCTCATTGTTGTTACCAAGGTGCATAACCTTACATTTAGCAGTATTCAATACTAATTTATTTGTGACCGTCCATTCTAGGATCTCATCTATGACCTCCTGTAAAGCTGCAGTGTGTTCATGGCTATTTGCTACTGTCCCTAACCTGCAATTGTCTGCAAATTTGTAAAGCTAGATGTTGGGTTTTTTAAGTTTTAAGGATGTAATCTATATATTAAAGAGGCTAGGGCCAAGGACAGAGCCCTGGGGTACCCCACTCCACTAGTACAGTAATAGGAGCCCAGTTGGAAAGAACTCCGTTTATGACCACTCTCTGTTTTCTGCCCTGAAGCCAGTTCGATACCCGGTTACAGATATTCCTGTTAAGGTTGATGTCTTCCAGTAATGATAACAGTTCATTATGGGGCAGTTTGTCAAATGCCTTTGCAAGGTCCAGAAAGATCACATCCACTGTGTTACCTAGGTCCAATTTTCTGTTAACATTTTCATAAAAAGCCAGTAAATTTATTTGACATGATCTAGACTTTGTAACCTGTGCTGTGCTGGGTCTATCATATCATAGGTAGTCAGGTGTTCCAGAATTAAATCTTTAATTAACCCTTCCATAATTTTTCCGATCAGGGATTTCAAACTAATAGGCCTAAAATTTTCAGGCCTTGTTCTTGGCCTTTTCTTAAGATTGGTACAATTGTGGCAATTTTCTAGTCATTAGGAACTGATCCTGAATCCACAGAGTCTTGTATAATATAGGTAATTGGTAGAACCAGCACATCTGCCAGTTCTTTCAGAACTCTTGGGTGCAAACCATCAGGTATCTCAAGGACTTTACAGCTTTACAGGCAGGGGGCTGGTATGTGGGTGTCTGAGGGAGCAATGTATTGCAACTGTATTTACCCATGCATGGGGGGGGCAGCAACCAGTGTCATGAGGTGCAAAAGTTTTACTTCTTATGCCAAATGGGGCATCAAACATGGACCTGGTGTACATATTTATATTTTCTGGCTACACCCCTGTCCAGTACTACATGCAGTACTCCAGATAGGGCCTAACCAGTGTCTTGTAAAGAGGAATTATTACCACCTTCTTACGACTTGTGATACCCCTTCTAATACACCCCAACATCCCTCTTGCCTTACCTACTGCTTTAGTGGTCTGCTTGGATGATTTCAGGTCATCTGTGATGATGATGACTAAGTCCCTATTTTCCCTTGTGATTGCCAGCAACTCCCCTCCCAACCTATAGGTGACTTCAGGGTTTCTCTTTCCTATGTGCATGATCTTGCACTTCTTTGCGTTAAACCCCAGTTGCCACTCTTCTGACCATTTTGCCAGTTTATCCAGATCTCCTCTCATTCTTCCCACCCCATCTGGATCATCTACTCTGTTGCAGATCTTGGTGTCATCTGCAGACAGGCAACCTTACCCTCCAGTCCATCTGCAATGTCACTGATGAAGATTTTGAAGAGGAGGGCCCCAGGACTGATCCCTGAGGTACCCCACTTGTGACTTCCATCTCTTCTGACTGTATACTGTTTACCAACACTCTCTGTTTTCTGCCTGCCAACCAGTTTGCCACCCAGTTGATCAACTTCTGACCCAGCCCGAGCCTACCCGGCTTATTAATCAATCTTCTGTGTGGAACAGTATTGAAAGCTTTGCTGAAGTCAAGGTAGGCAACATCAACTGCTCCCCCTTGGTCCACCACTCTGGTTATCCAGTCAAAGAAATCTATGAGATTAGTTTGACAGGACCTTCCTGTTGTAAACCCATGCTGTCTTGGATCCTGTGCTTCTATGGATTCCAGGTGTTGCACTACACTGTCCTTAAGGAGTGCCTCCATAATCTTGCCCACTACTGAGGTAAGACCGATTGGTCTGTAGTTCCCTGCCTTTTCCCTGCTACCACTCTTGTGGAGCAGTATCAAACGAGCCTTTCTCCAGTCTTCTGGGACCTCTCCTGTGCTCAGAGACTCACTAAACAGTTCTGATAATGACTCTGCTAGTTCCATCCTTAGCTCCTTTAGTACCCTGGAATGTATGCCATCAGATCTCATTGTCTCATCCACGCTGAGCTTAGTGAGCTCTTGTAGGACCCTTTCTTTTGTGAATGGACTAGTGCACATCTCCCTCCCCCCTGTGTCCATGGTGCTGAACTGTGGGCCCTGCCCTACATTTTCCTCAGTAAATACTGAGCAGAAGTATCTATTTAGGATAGATGCTTTTCCTTGGTCCTCCTCTTCACACTCCCCCTTATCCCCTTTGACCTTAGCAATATCACCTCTGGACTTTCTCCTTTCACTAGTGTAGCTATAGTAAGTCTTGTCACCTTCTTTTACTGATGGCAGGTGCCAACAGACAAGATCCTCTACTGATTTCGTACCCAGTAGTACGTCATCAGGAGGATATTGTATGGGATTTGTAAAAAATAAAAAGGATTTGTTTTTTCTTTTTATTGCCTCCTGGATCTCTCATTACCATTTGACACTGTAGAAAATGGACTGCTTTTGAATCGACTCAGGGAGTACACTGCACTCACCAGCAAGGTCACCTGCTGGTCTGAGTCCTATCTCTGGGATAGAACCCAGAGGGTAGTGTTAGGAGGATTTTCCTCATGTTCAGTAGTTCTTGCCTGTGGCATACCCCAGCACTCAGTTCTGTCACCCATATTGTTCATGGTCTACATACTACCCCTAGGAAAGGTTATGAGACTATATTGGCTTGGGTTTCATTGCTGTACAGATGATACCCAGCTGCATATGTAATTTGCTCCCAGGACACCAGGTGTTGTTAATGTGCTTAATAAAGGGCTGGCTGAGATCCAAAACTGGATGTCATTGAGCTGGTTGAGACTCAGCCCTGAGAAAACCGAAGTTCTGGCGATTGAGACTGGGCTTTGGCTTGGTCCCTATGGGCTTTTAGCTGCTTCTAGGATAAAGAATCTGGGACTCATACTGGATGAGAGCTTGACAATGGAGACCAGGATGTCAGCTGTAATCCAGAATGGCTTTTTCTGCCTGCAGAATATCTGCCAAATCAGATCCCTTATCCCTCCTGGACACCTGGCTACATTGGTACATGCGTTTGTCACCTCCAGGCTAGACTACTGTAATGCTCTGTACATTGGGGTTAGTGGGAGTATGCTGCAATGCCTTCTGGTGCTGCAGAACACAACTGCCCTGTTACTTATGGGCCTTTCTAGATCCTGCTATATTTCACTGGTGCTATGAGATTTGCACTGGTTGCTGGCGAAGTGGCGTATCTCATTTAAAGTGAGTTTGTTAACCCACAAAGCAGTACACAAGCTGTGCCTGGATTCCTTGGCTGACCTCCAGCATCCCCACATCCCTGTACTCCCACTCCGACCCACAAGGGAGGGCCTTCTGGTGGTTCCTCAAGATAGATTGAAGACCTCTGGGGACCGGACTTTCAAGGTAGTGGACCCAACCCTTTGGAATTCTCTACCCCAGGGCCTTGAGGGAGGACCCCTTGGTAGAGGCCTGTAAGAGGGGCTTGAAAACATACAGTGTCTGTTTCAGCACATTTGGGGATTATTAGTAGCATCATATTTCAGCACATTCTAAATTGTTAGCCTGTTTTTATTAATGTTGTTGTAAACGTTTAATATAGTTATTTATTTATTTATTTATTTATTTATGTATTTTATGTGGTTTATAATTTGGGGGGAGGGGTATGTGTTGTTGTTATATTGTAATGATGCCCTGGGCTTCTGGGGAAGGGTGCCACAAACAAAGAAAGATTACTACTACTACTTTCATACACACTGTATCCCAAAGAACGTTACAAGGCATGAACAGTTGCAACAACTATGATTACTAGGCACACAGGGAGCTTAAGTGAGACTGGTGGAGTTAATGAAAAGTTCAGGGAGGTTTATGAGAGAGAGAGAGAGGAGAGAGAGAGAGAGAGAGAGAGAGAGAGGGAGGGAGGGAGGAGGGAGAGAGAAGAGAGAGAGAGAGAGAGAGAATGAATGAGAATGACAAGCACAGGAAGATTAAAGGCCCAAGCAACAAAACTCTACACACCCCTAAGTGGATATGCATTGAATTTCCTTCCATAGGTATGGAGGCCTCCATGCATTTTCACACAGCTGGTCAGTACCTCTGGAAAGGATCTTGACCAAATCTGTGTCTTTACGTTGGTGGTTGGCTCAGGGTCCATAAGGTATGTGTGCTGCCACTGCAGTGAACAGGAGGGCACAGTGGCTACACAGGGGTAAATTACCATACCCAGACATTGAAATCTATATTGAGGGAAATAGACTGAGTACAAGCATGGGTGTAGGCCGGCATACTCCAAGCACTCCATGGTGTACAATGTTATATGAGGGGGTTAGCAAATAGGCTCTGAACTGCTTCCTTTTCCCATGACAGCTAACAAAGAAAATAATGAACCTCTCTGTAATTATATTCATAGGAGTCATATCTAGAAGGACTGGTCACTAGTACTCTCTTTGCAACCCAAGAACAATACAATTGTACAGGCTCTGGGCTGGTATGTGTGTGTCTTAGGGAACAATGCATGGCATTTGTATTTACCTGCATGGCAACAACCATTGTCATGAGATACGTAAGTTGTATTTATCGTGCCATATGAGACATTGAACATGGTCCTGGTGTACATTTGTATATTGTCTGGCTACACCCCAGAGTACAAGGCTTTATTGCAAGCCAACTAGAAGAAATATGAGGTTATGGAAAGACAGTTGCCACCCTCAGACACTGACAAATATCATCCATTATGGTCAGTTTCTAAGGGCAAGCAGGAAATGTATTGTACAGCTGGATTTTGAGAAAAAAATTAGATACAATATCTGAGAGATTTTGTGACAGGGATTACAGAATGTCTCTTCTTCAACAGAAAGCTGACAAGGTGAGTGGAAGGACAGGGAGAGCTTATTAAAATCAATAAGACAGAACATTACTCTGTATCATAGAGGACTGTCTTTTCTACACAGTCTTCCAGGGTTTTAATGAGGTGGGTGATACTATACATAAACATTGGCCTATCTTAGCTGCAACAGAAAGGGGCAGGAATATTTTCAAAGAGCTACCCTTAGTTGTGGCCAGGAAAAGCCCTCTCCGAGGGACAAACTGGTGCATTCTGACATGAAGTCGAACCCTGTGGAAAGGGATTTTAGTTTTGGACAACCACTACTGGGATGTGTTCTCTGTGGCAACTGTGTCCAGTGCTCCAATACTGTGAAAACAGCCACCATCAGTAACCTACACAGAAACAAAACTGTAAAAATCTCACAAAATACTATGTGTGTAACTGCACATGTGCCAGTGTGACAAAAAGTATTTGAGCGAAACAAGTCACCACTTATATTAATGAATTAGTGAACATAAGTTGGACATTAGGTGCAGATCAAACTATTGCAGCACAGTGAGACACTGCATCAGAAAATCAGCAGGTATCATCTTTAAAACTTTATGGCTTTTTAAGGCCTTTTTAGGGCAAACCCTTCCAAACAGAGGGGGTGACTGGGAATGAGAATTCTTACTGTTGATGAGGGAAGCATTCTGGATTGACAGATTTGGGATACTAGCTAATTAGTGGGGCACGAATGAAAATACAGACTGTAGCGCAAGCCTCTGAATGGGTTTTTTGAGCACTTTGATTCTAGAGTTTACATTCCTCCATTGAGATCTGTATGTCTCCCCTTTTGATTTTGTTTCCCCATCCTCCATGTCCACACCCATTATTTTATACAACTCCCCATCCCCTCTTCCCACCCTCACAATCCCGGTCTCCCCCCACAACCCTCACTACCATCTTAACCTTACCTACCCAACCTCTTACTCTTTCATGAAATTTTTTGCCTAAATCAAAAGTTGTGTATCATCATATGTTCATATTTATTTTCATTTCATTATATTGTATATTTTATATTTATTTTTTTTCATGGCTGTCCTTGCTTTAGGGCATGAATGTGTATCTTTTCTTTGTATTCATATTTGTACTTGGTTATAAGTTTGATACTCCCTGGACACTCATTGTGCCTTGTGTACTTTTTGTAACTAGCGGAACTTCAGAATGTAGAAGGCACTGAGGGTAGGACTACTTTTATGGGACCAATCAGAATGCATATTTTGTGCATCTTTATGCAGCATGTTTTATATGACATCATGGCATATGGAGGTCATGATGCACCGCCCTTACACAAGCACTGGTTCAATACCTTATTTATTTATTTATTTGTTTGCTTTTTATTACTGGGTAGGTGTTCGAGATAATAATATGCCTATTTTTAGACATGACCAATGAAAGTACAGTTACAAACAATTATGAGCACAATACAATAAAGAAGATAAAGATGTTAAAAATATAATGGGTACTTAGTTACAATACACAAGCAGTAGAATATTCAAAACAGTGCATGGATCCATGTAGCAAGGAGAAATCTGTACAATAGTGACAGACATAGCAAAAAATAAATGAATTTAACCGAATGTGTAGTATCACAGAAAAATTTAAAATAGGTGGTGCATCATCCATAAGTGCAACAGAGAATTAAGCAGCTAAAGCAATCACTATTCAGACATCATAGGTGTGGTAGTCATAGAGGCACAAAACATGTACAGGAGCCAAAGAGATGGTGGTAGAGCTCTCTTTTGAAATAGGCATTGGAGGGGGAGAGCCGGAAGGCTACCAGGTGGGAGTTCCAATAACTAGGCACAAAGTTGGATAAGACCCAAAGTCCCACATTGATCATATACCTGGGAGAAGATAGTATGGACTGATCACCCAAACAGAGGGGGTAAGTCAGGCCAGGGGTGTCAGCATAGAGGCTAAGGAGGAGGGAACCCCATTTCTAATAACTTTGTCAGTAATAGTGCCTAGAACAAAAACACTGTTAGTCTCAAGAGGTATGCAGTTTAGCTCAGAGTAACGGTAAGAGTAGTGGGTAAGATGGTTAGAGGCCAGAGCAAAATGACAGCTGCTATTGTAGATAGTGTCCCATTAGTGGAGGTTTGCTTTGGAAACACATGAGTAGGTAACAGAGCCATAGGTAAGCCTGAAAAGAAGCAATGGCAATGCCCTGAACAATGGCAATTCAGGTAGAGGGTGTGATGGCATACTTGGTTCTAAAGGCGAGGTGAAGCTTGATGTTTATGAATTTACAAGTATTAGAGATGTGCTGAGCAAGATCAAGAGAAGGGTCAAGGGTTATACCTAGAAGATATTTGAAGCAAATGACACTTTCAAGGAGAGAACCATCAATATTGGAGACAGATAGGTGTCCAGTATACTTTTTCAGTCTGGGGGCTGAGCCAAATAACACTGAATAAGATTTACTAGCATTAAGTAGTAGTTTGTTTTGGGAGAGCCAGGAGTGGATCTTGCACAAATTAGAGATTAGGTTAGAGTTTATGTCAGCCAGGTTTTGGAGCTAGAATACAGCACCAAGTCATAAGCACAGAGCAGAGAAGAGCAGGATACAGGGTTTAGGGAGAGAACATTTATAAAGTTAGAGAAAAGAAGGGGACCCAAGACAGATCCTTCTCTTTTCATGATTTCCCTGACCGGGCTCCATCTTCTGCGTTAGTGGTCAGGTGCTGAACACATCCAGCCGCAGGGCACTCCCTAGCTGGCACTTAAGATCAAGGATCCAGGATTGCCCTGAGAGGACTCCATCTTCTGCACTACCAGTCCAGCGCTGAACACAGCCAGCTGCAGGGCGCTCCCCAGCCTGCCCTCAAGAGCAAGGATCCAGGAGTGCCTTGAGTAGGATCCATCTTCTACGCTACTGGTCCAGCGCTGAACACAGCTAACTGTAGGGTGCTCCCCAGCCTTCCCTCAAGAGCAAGGATCCAGGTACATTTTGGGAAAGCAGCTTCAGCCCTGCTTGCTAGTCATGAACTCAGTTGGTGGATAGTGCCTGAATTGGGTCTACTATAGGCCAATTCAGTACTCCATCTCCAGGGCTGCAGCTATGAATTTTGGGGCCCTGGACAAGTCACTTGAAATGGGCCCGTTTCCCAAACCAGCTAATGCCAGGGATAATGCTAGATCCTCAGGTGGGCCCCTCCTGAGCTCGGGGCCCCGGACAACATCCCCACTTTCCCCCCCATTACTGCGGCCCTGTCCATCACTCTCTGATTGGTTTCAGCTCCTGGGGATTTGAACTGCCTGGCGCCTTCCCCTTGAGCTCATCTCTCTGCTGCCTAAATGTCTTTTCTTTTCCTAACCTCTGCAATTGAATCTGTAATGAGCCTAGAGTACCCACTACTGAATTTGAATTGTTAGAGTAGAGAACTACAACCATTTTTGAATTGTTAGACTAGGAAACTACAGCCATTTTTGGAGTGTTTTTTCTGCCTTAAGCTATTTAAATACTTTTATTTTCTCCCCACTTTTCCATTTGCAATATATACATATCTACCACTTAAGGGCACTGTTCCTAAGCCAGCACTACTCAAAGGGAAAGAATCTTTCTGTCTTTCTGACGCATCAAATGACTTTAAATTAGGTTCTACTTACGGCTTCTTCTCCAGCTTATCTAGACCTGTCACTTAACTAGACATTACCGAATTACCTTTCCCTAACTACTCCAAGTCATCTGCAAAAAAAAAAAAAATATAAATAAACCTTCTTGCCTAGCCCTTACATACCACAGAATGTTGACTTTACAAATAAGCTGCCTACTTCTCCTTACTCTCTTTACTGTGTCACTTCTTCCCATGCCTCCTACCCATGCAAACTTCCTAAATAAACCCTCAGTAACCCCTATCTGCTTATTCTCTTCCTCTAATTTCAGCCCCTTGATCCCGATGTTGGGATCCCCCACTCCATTCCTCCAACTTTGGGCTCACCATACTTTTCTACCCTGTGCCTCCATCTCTTATGTCCCTAACTCCTATGCGCTCCTGTGCTCCCTATCTATCCAGTATGCTTCCTCTTACTATCCATCTAACCCCTGTAGCCCAGTCACATCTAAGTCATGGTACAAAAGTTCAAAGCTCCACTTTATAATCATCTCCCTTCTCCTACTATCTGCCAGGGATATAAACCCTAACCCTGACTCCCCTCTATCAAACTTAAAGTCGGTCCCTCTCCCACACATGCCCTCCCCTGCCTCCAACACGCCAACCCTCCCTTGTGGTCGTAAAATTCTCCACCTTAACATAAGAAGTCTACTACCTAAACTAGTTCTGCTTCAACCCCTAGCACTATCGCTGGTCCCTGACCTCCTCATAATAACCAAAACCTGATTAAATAATAAAACACCTGATCCCAGTATATACATTCCTGGCTACAATATCACTCAATAAGATCATGCAGGCAGGGGCAGCGGCATAGCTATTTACACCTCGTCCTCCATTCATAGTACCTTGGTTCTATCTGTATCGATCCCCACAGTTTACGAAGCCCTTGTCCTCAGGCTCTACATGCCTTTCTCCACACCAATCTATGTTGCTGGGATTTACTGACACCCTGGCCTCTCCCCTACTATTGTCTCTAATCTTCTCTCTAAAATTTCTACCCTCACATCAAATGGCAAACTTTATATACTAGGCGACTTTAACCAGTTGATTTTTAAATGTTCTCTTCAAAATTGTATTTTTTCCAGAAATTGGAAGTTGTCCACTATTAAGCCAATTTTCAAAAACAGTAACCCTCTATTGGTTTCAAATTATCGACCTATTTCTTTACTAACTCCATTATCTAAGATATTAGAAAGAATAATTTTAGATCAAACATTACAACATCTTGCAAGATATCAATTATTAACAAATTGTCAGCATGGGTTGAAACCAAATAATAATACTGAGACGGCCCTTGATGGGGTTCACTAGCCACATTCAGGGTGCCCTTGATAAAGGGCACTCTGTTGTGGCTTTATTTGTGGACCTCACCAAGACCTTCAAACTTGTTTACCATAATCTATTGCAAATGATTCTTAGTAATTTACACTTTTCAACTGAAGTAATTAAGTGGTATTTTGATTATCTTACTGATAGGACTTTTAGGACACTTACAGGTGATAGCTTTTCACAAACAATAGTAATGCAGAGAGGTGTGCCCCAGGTGAATCCTGGGGCCTCTTATTTTTTCAACTTTATGTAAATTCAGCCCCTGTATCTGTACTAAAACATCAATGATTTTATATGCAGATGATGCAGTTATATATAGTGAGGGACCTAAGCCAAGTGAAGTATTAAATAATGTCCAGACTGATTTTGATTATTTTCAAGTCTAGTTAACACAGAATCATATGGTTCTAAATGCAAAGAAAACTAAAGTTATGATTTTTTCTAGTAGGCCTTGTGAGGATGTCAAATTTGATCCTATTAAAGATAAAGAGGGGGCTATTATTGAATTTGTGGATAATTTTAAATATTTGGGCATGATTCTTGATAATAAACTTTCATTTGAACTTCATGTTAAACAACTAAGAAAAATAATACATCAAAGTTTAGATCTTCTATACCATGCAAATAATTTTTAGCAACGGACTCTAGGAAGATACTTTCACATAGCTTCTTTTTAAGCGTAGTAGACTATGGGCTAGTGGTTTATTCTTCATCAACTAGTACAGTATTGAATGGATTAAGGGTTATGTATAATTCAATCTTATTTATGTTAAATGCACCGTATCGTATGCACCATTGTCAGTTGTATAAACTTTCAAATAGTTTATCTTTGGCAAATGGAATTCTACAAAAAATGGGAGTTTTTCTATTCAAAATTACAAATGGACTGCTTCCACTTTCAATTGCTGAACTCTTTCCAGGATTTACTAATGCTTGTGGAACCAGGTCTCAGAGTAGATTTTCTTTTAAAATACCATTTTTCAAAAAAGCATTTGGCCAAAGTCATTTTTGTATCGAGCACCTCTTTTTTTATAATAGTATTCTGGTTGATGATCTTAGCTGTAAAACTGTACGTTGTTGTAAAATTCACCTTAAGCAATTGTTATCCAGTAAAACGGAATGTTCCTGCCAATCATAATCATAACTTAAAACATTTTAATTTGATGTTATTTGTATTTTTGTAAAGTATATGCCTACTTCATGTTTTCTGTATATTAACTGTTTGCTGTTATATTATTGTGACTTGTCATCTGTGAAAATGGGCGGTTATGCTCATCAGATTTACAAGTATAAAAAATAAAAATGAAATGAAAATGAAATGAAACCAAAACTGGCCTGATACCTCCCTATCCAAGCTGTGTAACAACATTGTGACCCTTAACGTAACTCAATTGATACACAAGCCAACCCAACTAAATACTAAATCAGATAACTGCTCAGTCATTGATTGGGCCCTAATCTCACATGTCCACAGAGTAACTGAATCAGGCCTCCTCCTGGATGCACTCAGCGAACATCATATGATCTACTTGGTCCACAAATTCCACTGCCCAAAAGCCCCACATAAACCACTGCTTGTCTAATCATACAAATCCCTAGACCTTACCCACCTCCTACATGACTGAGCCCACACTGACTGATCTCTTATTTCCTCTGCTACCACAGCTAATGAAGCCCTGGAATATTTCCAAAGCCACTTTCTTAACATCTGGAACAAACATGCACCCTTTAAGTGCACTCGAGTACGTGGAAACCACCTCCAGTGGATCACACTGAAGTTGATGGCATGTATGAGAGCTCAAGACTGGGCTTGGAAGGCTCACAAAGTCTCTAAATCAAATGCCGACCATGAGAGATATTGAGCCCTCAGAAATGCCTACTCCAAGGCTACAAGGCTCGCTAAGTCCAAATACTTTAGATCCACCTTTGATGCTAACATACGTGCCCCTTCAAAATTTTGGAATGTTATTAACTCCCTCTTTTCTCCCCCATCTAAATCACAAACTCCACTCATTTGTGTCAATAATGCCCTTAAGTCTGCCCATCTCTCAGTTGCCACTGAATTGAACTCCTACTTTACCTCATGTGATGCTGCTCTACTAGCTTCTCTTCCTCCTACCCAACCAGTCATGTCTGTCTGCAATAACTCACACCCAAGCACCCTCCCTAGTGACCTTTTCTCCTTCTCTCCAGTCTCATCTCATGATACTCTAAATGCTCTTCCCACTCTCAACCCATCTAAGGGTTCCACACCTGATGGCCTTGACCCCAAATTTCTCTTCCTCTCTGCTCATACCATTTGTTCACCACTTTCTTCCTTACTAAACCTTTCCTTTTTGCTGGCCTCATCCTTGACCCATAGAAGTATGCTGTAGTTCTCCCACTACCCAAGAGAGGTGACCCTTCTATGCCTGGGAACTATCAGTCATCCTCTCTCTCTTACCTATTCTTGCTAAGCATCAGGAGCACCTGGTCCCCTCCCAACTCTCCCCTTACTTCTCTGACTCTGTCTTTTTAACTCCCTGCCAATCTGGTTTTAGGAAAGATCAATCTAATACCATTTCCTTACTTAGGCTCACCAATTCTATATTCCCAGGTATGGACAGTGGTCTAATCACATCTGCGATCTTTGTTGACCTTGCAAAGGCTTTTGATATTGTCTTCCACCCTATCATCCTAGATAATCTGCGATTAGCTGGCCTGTCTGATTCAGCCACAGACTGGTTTAGCTCCTAGCTAACAAGCCAGACACAGTCAGTTAAAACTGCTCATTCCACCTCCCCCCATTCCAGATTAATGCTAGAATACCCCAAGGCTCTGCCCTTGGCCCCCTACTATTCCCCATATTTCTTAATGACCTCCCATCAGTGTGCACCTCCTCCTCCAACCATATATATGCTGGCGATATTGTCCTTTTCTACTCTGGCCAATTACCAACTGATGTCTCTTCCACACTTCAGCACAACTTTGAGAAAGTGCAGCAGTGAGTAAGCTGCCATTTGCTTTTCCTCAATACCAAGAAAACAGTCTCCATGACTTTTGGCACTAGGCAGAGACTCTCTAGGCTAATTAAATTGCCCTCCTTTCACACCCCGATGGCTCTACTCTGGAGGACACCTCCTCCTTTAGGTATCTTGGGGTCTGACCAGCATCTAAACTTCACCGGACACATAGACTCCTTCCTGAAAAAGCTGCACCCTAAATTAGGTGCCCTTTACAGGAACTGAAGCTGCCGACTTCTACAGACCAGGTGGGAGATTGTCCAGAAAATTATACTACCCAACTTTGACTACTATGATGTAGTCTACAGAGCTGCACCACAGTCCTCCTTAACCAGATCAGATGCCCTTTTCAATGCTTTCTGTTGTTTTTGCTCTGGATGCCCCTTCCTTTACTCACCACTGTGATCTATATCAGTCTCTAGCTTTTCCTTCCCTAGAAAACCTCCTTCTAGCCCACTGCTTAGAATTTGTCTCTAAATTCTGGTTTAATACACTTTCCCCTTACTTTGTCTCCTCACTGTCCTCCTGGCCCACTTCCCCTCTGTCCCTCAGATCCAGTGACTCCTGCACCCTAGCTATACCATGGTGCACCACCTCTATAGGCTAATCGTCATTCTCCTATAGGTTCCCTAGGCTCTGGAACTCAGTGCCTCATCAAATCATGCACTCCTCTTCCCAGTGGTCCATCTCAACCTCCCTCTCTCCTCAACTTCCTCTCACCATCCTGCAGCTACTCCTAATTTCGCCTTGGGCTTCCCCATTCCCTTTCCCAGCCTAGCACTTAACATGAGGAGAAACCAATGTACTTTATTGCACTTTCTTGTCCGCATTGTACATATTAAGTCTGCAGTGCTGTTAATTTTCTCCTCTCACATCAAATCCTGATGTTTATCTAATGCTACTAACTGATGTATTGTTTTTTTTTTTACTCTGTTGCTTCTCTGTTTTATGTTACCTTTGGAAATGTGCTGTTGATTATTGTATATATACTTTTCTATAATGCTGCATGGAAATGTGCGTTTGATTACTGTACTCCCATGTTCCCCTTCTCCCAGGACGCTCCGTGAGACAAGCAATTTTATATTGTTCAGTCTGCCTTTCCTGGTGAAAATTTTTAATAACTAAATAAATAAAATCCTTGATGGACCTCAATGTTTATTGTGGATCAGTCAGAAACAGCTGAAATAAACTTAACACACTGTTGTCTATTTTTGAGGTAGCTGTCATACCAGGAAATTATGTCGGAGGAGATGCCCAAGGATAGCATTTTGGTATTTAGTAGTGAATGATCAACTAGATCAAAGGCCTTAGTAAGGTCAGTAAACACTCCCCACTTGAACAGACCTTTGTCCATGGCAACAGTTGTGGTGGTACTGTGGCCTTTTCTAAAGCCATGTTGGGCATCAGAGAAAAGGTTATGATCAATGAGATAGTTAATGGTTTGGACCAAAGCAAGCTTTTCCAGTATTTTACTCAGGACTAAAAGGATAACTATGGGGTGATTATAAGTGATAGACCTGAGGCCACCTTTTTTGGAAACAAGGACCATTTTTGCAACCTTCTAGACTTTAGGAACAACCCCCAGAGCACAGGGACAGATTATAAATTCTAGCCAGATGGGGTGCTAAGTAGGGAAGGCCATTCTTAGCAATCTGGGGTCAAGGCCATTGGAGCCTACACTACTGCATATAGAGATGGAGTCCAGGAGTCCAACAGACAACACACCTTCAGGTCAGTGACCGCACATAGGTAGAAACAGGGAATGGATGCAGGAGTGTCCATGGGGATGAGGAGGGTGGATGCTAGGGGTGCAAAGGTAGACTATGTATATTTGGGCAGGTATGAGAAGTGGTGGTTGAAAGCATTGGAAATGGTGACAGGGTTATTACAGTGAATGTCTTCAAGCACTACATCATTAGCAAAATGAGTGCGCCCACCCTCCCAATAATACCTTTGATATGATGCCAAATTTTTCAAAAGTCATCAGCAGCATCAAGCAACAGAATTTTGCAGTAGGAACTCTTTGCAAGATGTATGGCTTTTTATAGGCATTTCTCCTGGTCCTGTAATCCACCAAGTCAGCTGAGAGACCAAGGTTTTAAAGGGACACCATCGGCTTTTTTCACTTTTCTATAGCCTATGTGTTCTTTGTCCTGCTGGCATTATTAATGGGCACAAAATACATAAATACTGCATGATTTGCCTAAATGTTACATTTTATCATTTTATTAACTAAAATTAAATTCTGTTCGTCCAGACCTAAATGGATGTTGGCTGATGCTGCCATGCATGCATAGTGCTCACCAGGGCAGAGATATGAGAACACTCATCCATGATCGAGTTTTCAATTTTGTAATGAACTTGCACAAACTACATCTTTCAATAGTACTCACTCTTCTGATGCTAGTAAAGTAACTCTGTTTTAAAAACAGGCACTGCAACTAGGTTAATTTTTTGTTAGAAAATTGAAATCATGATTCCAGGCATGCACATTAGCGTCAATGCTATTGTGCATGCCCAGAGTCATGGCTTCAATTTTCAAATAGCAAATTAACCTGCTTACGGTACCCATTTTTAAAATAGAGTTACTTTGCCAGCATCAGAAGAGTGAGCACTGTTGAAAGATGTACAGTAGCTTGTGCAAGTTTGTTACAAAATTGCAACTTCACTATGGCTGTTTTCCCACATCTCTGCTCCTGCAGAGGTTGTGCACATGTGGAAGCATTGGCTGGCAACTGTTTAGGTCAGGATGAACAGAATTTAATTTTAGTTAATAAAATGATTAAATGTAACATTTATGTAAATCCTGTATCATTTATGTATTTTTGGGCCATTACTAATACCAGTAATACACAGAAAGCATAGGCTGTAGAAATGTGAAAAAAAGCGGACAGTGTCCCTTTAAATTTGGACCAAATCTTGTCCCTCACCTTTAGTAAGGAAAGGAGGTCTTTGTGTAGCCACATGGTGGGTGAGTCTTTGATTCTGCATTTCACCATAGCAGTATGTAGGTCTTGAAGAGCACTAAAGTGGGAGATGACATAGTTTAGGGCATTGTTTACATTATTGGTGCTATAAAGTGGTGTTTAATTTGAGACAGGTCAGTAAGAAAAGTAGTGGAGTCAAGCTTTGAGAAGTTCTGAAGTCAGATTTCTTTAGGGGGACAGGAAGGTGCACAAGCTCACCAGATGCAGTAGACAGGGAGTGGTCACTAATAGCATCTGATAAGATACCTGCCCAGTGATCCTGTCCTTTATGTCTGTCAGGATCCAGTCAATTAATGTGTCACTGCCTGAAGTGAGAGATAGTCTGGTTGGATCTGAGATAAGTTGAGATAGATGGTATTTTTGCACTAGTGTTTCAAGGGCTTTGGATGACTTTCCACACCAGTCAAGGCTAAAATCACTGAGTGGAATCGATTTGTTTTTCCCAGCTAAGGATGTACTGTGTTTAAGGAGTTCAGTTAAACCTGCCACACCATCTGGGAAGGTCATAGGCACATATAATGTGGAGTTCTTTTGTTCCCCCAGAAGTAGAACAGTGTGCAAAGCCTCACATAGGTACAATTAAGGAATAGGGACTGCAGAGAGATTAAAGGAGAAGTACACCCAGAATTTACAAAAACATGTTGTGCAGAGTGTTGTGCAGATTGTTTTCATTTGTGTGTGAAGTCCTAGTGTGTCGTTCCCTCTGTCTGCTATTAGGAGTTTTTCCTAAATTTGCCTGCTAGCTTTATGGCAATTTTACGACTTCTGGGGATCTCCATCTCAGCTAAGTTTATCCCTTTCCTTGTTCCTACAATGCATCCTGTCTCATGTGATAGTGATGTAACAGAGACCATAGATTCAGTAGCAAGCACTGCTTTACAGTTAGTTCACAAAAGTAGAGATGGCTATATTTGAAAAACTATACAGAGTTCAGGTTGGTGACTGCCCTCATTATAAAGGTCTTTTTGTTGTGAACAATTGTGACACTGGTTGTTTATGTGTAACTTGAATGGTTTTCAAGATATTTACATTTGTTTGGCATGTCTCCTACAGTGCTCACTCTGAGAGAAAAACATGCATCTGCAAACATGCCAAACAAATCTAAATATCTTGAAAACTATACAAGCTACACAAAAACAAGCAGCAAAGTTATTCAGGACAAAAAGAATTTTATAATGAGGGAGGGTAGTCACTAAGCTAAACTCCTTATAATTTTTAAAATATTTGCCATCCAAAGTGGGAAATTTGATAAACAAAACATGAAAATGTGGTTAATTAGATGGCTATATGTTAAAAACTATACAGAGTTCAGCTTAGTGACTATGCTCATAATAAAGGTATTTTTTTTTTGAACAACATTGCTGCTGTTCATTGTTGTGTAGCTTGTAAAGTTTCCAAGATATTTAGGTTTGTTTGGCATGTGTGCAGATGCACTTGCAAACAGCAGACACTTTTTTTCTGAGTGAACGCTCTAGTAGACACACCAAATAAATGTAACTATCTTGAAAACCATAAATGTTACACATATACAACCAGTGTCACAATTGTTCACAACAAAAAGACCTTTACAATAAGGGTAGTCACCAAGCTGAACTCTGTATAGTTTTAAAGATATAACCATCTCTACTGTTGTGAACTAACTGTAAAGCAGTGCTTGCTTCTGAATCTATGGTCCTGGCTACATCACTGTCACATAAGATAAGATGCATTGTAGGAACAAGGAAAGCAATAAGCTTTGCTGAGATGGAGATCCCCAGGTGTCGTAAAACTACCATAAAGCTAGCAGGCTAATTTAGGAAAATTCCTAATAGCAGACAGAGGGATGGACACCCTGGGACCTAGCAGACAGAGGGATTGACACCCTTGGACTTCATAGACTTTATGAAGGCATTTGATGCCGTGAATCACAGTCTTCTTCTTCTTAATCAACTCACCAACATTGGTGTCTCACCAACATCCTTAAAGTGGTTTGAATGCTACCTCATTAATAGATCACAAAAGGTGAAGCTATCTAATATCATCTCTGATCTGCAAGTAGTCAGATCAGGTATCCCCCAAGGATCAATTCTCTGTCCCCTCCTGTTTAGCATCTTCCTAAACAACCTACCTAAGGCCTGTCATTGGAGTACCCTACTTTATGCTAATGATGCTGTCCTCTTTACAAGCCACCCAGATCCCAACTTTCTAGAGAACAACCTACAGAGAGGATTCTTGGAAATCGAATCATGGTTTCACTCACACAGACTCATCCTAACCTATAAAAAAACAAAACTCCTGCTGTTCACATTGTCTCTCAATAAGTTTAAGTCACATGCCCTCACCATCAATAATAGCCAAGGAACCTCCATTGAACAAATCCAACAATTCAAATACCTTGGAGTTACCCTGGACAACCATCTTAAATTTGCATCACACATTGACAATTTTGCCAAGAATGTAAATGTTAAACTTGGACTACTATACAGACATAGAAGGAGCCTGACCACAGAAGCACTTAAACTTGCTGTACAAAGTTCAGTTCTTTCCACTGTTGATTAAGGCTTAGTGATATGTGGTGGTGCCCCAGCTTCATCCCTCAAAGGCTAAGTCTGTAGACTCATCACTGGTGCTGATAAACTCATACATACATGTGATCTATATGCCCTCACCAGGTGGCTAAAACTAAAAGACCGGATCATATACCACTCATGCATACTGGCGAAACAAGTGCTGCTTGGTGTCCTTCCAACTGGCGTTACCTCATTACTAACCAAATCCCTCAAGACCCATCACACTCAGACCTCTGATACTGAACTTTTTCTTGTTTCTAGGGTGCAGACCTCTCAATGCCAGCGATCCTTCATCTACAGAGCCCAACACTGGTTTAATGGACAGGGCCATCAAATGATTAGCCTTCCCCACCTTGCCCAATTTAAGTGTCTTTTGAAACAGCACATCTTGAATGCAAGTGCATGTGACTGCCACTTATAATTGCATTCCTGACCATCTACCACCTTCACAGCAGTCACTTGCTCCCCTGCCACCTCTTCCCCCTCTACCTCTTGTCCTCTTGCTGGCAATGCCTAATGGCTGCAACCTTTTCACATTCTTGCACTACCTCTACTCTGTACCTCTATTTTTTCTTTACCACATCATTCTCTGTGTCACTTCTCCCTCACTGCAAACTCTGCTTAAATCAAACTGCAATCTCCATGTCAGCTAACCCTCTTTTGTAAATACTGCTGTAACTGAAATGCATACAACTGTGAAACATTTTTATGCCTTGTATACTGAAATGTTTTTTCTCCTCAGTCTGTTTTGTTATCCTCTCCCACATTGACATGGAACATTTGTAAATGAGCTTATTGTGCTCCAAGGTGTTTGTAATCCAAGAATGAATGAATGAATGAATAAATAAATAAATAACACACAAATCTAAACACTCTGCACGACATATGTTTTTGCAAATTCTGGGTGCACTACTCCTCTAAAGTGCTACCTGAAATAAATAGTTATACTGCCTCCTCTTTTGGTGGAGGGACAGTTACATCTGAACAGGCTATAGTTAGCTAAGGAGCAAGCAGAGTCAGATGTGGAGGGTTTAAGCCATGTTTCTGAAATACATGGCACATCAGGTTTACTTCAAAGTTTTAAAACAGAGTTAAAGACCTACCTTTTTGGCCTGGCATTTCCTGAAGAATGTTAGCAACTAATTAGAAAGGACTGTCATCTTATTTATGGGTTTGTGGTTTTATTAGATTTTAACTTACTGCTGGTTTATGTGTTGTATTTAAATTATTGTGATGTTGATTTTATGTACAGGTGCCTTGATCAAGTGGAATGGTGCATTTTACAAATACAATTTGATTTGATTTGATTTGATTTGATGTACTGGGACACTCAGGCCTCTAACTCAGGGAGATTACATTGTAGACTATGGACATGTAAGTGGGCAATTTTAAGCCCCTTAGAAACAGTCCAGTGAGGGTCAAAGCTGCTAAGAGGGGCAGAGGGACCAGAGTTTAATTCAACATCACCTGATAAGTGCAGGGTAATAAGAAAAAGACACCAAAGGCCACATTTGTCAGTTATAATGGGGCAGCCATATACGGACTAAATTTGGCACTTTTTTAAAGCACCCATTATCAGTTGTCCAGCTGCCCTTTCTATATGCATACATTACAGAAATTGAAGAGGGGTCACATAATAATGCCATTTTTTTTATTTATTTGGCTAAAAATAAGTTGAAAGCATCCCAACCTGAAAGTCCGCTGGCTGCTATTCCCATGCATCCATGCAATGCTATGGCGTCCAGCTGAAAGTAAACTCATGCATAAGTGCAATTAGAATTTTTTGAAGCTCATAAACTAAATACAATCCCTGATACTTCAACTTGACAAAGTGAATGTATTTTAGAAACAAGTTCTCTAACCTGGTTTATTTTTGGTTTGTAAACTGAAGCTGTGGATAAGAGCATGAAATGAACTGAGTTAGAATGCTTGTTTCTAATAATATATTCATTTTGACAAGTTGATAAAAGCACATAATATCAGGTGATATATTTGGTTTTGTTCAGATATGTTCAATATTTAAAAAACATCACTGTGATCATTGTTAACAATGTTTAAAAATGATCATTAAATTACCACCAGTCAAGAACTATGATGTTATGGCATGATGATTGTGATAAAATGATAATCTCATATCATCATAATCTGTTATGCTTGACCATGGTCAAGAGCACAGCAATAGATTTCATTTTAATTTTTATATTTTTGTTTCTGCCCCCTTTTACACATCAGACTCTCTTATCCCTGTGGACCTGCCAGTCACCCTCTGATGCCTCAGCCTCCCTCGGCTATGGTCACCTACCTTCATCTAACCTTAGCTGTACCCCCCAGATGGTGTCATGTTCAGGACAAAACCATTGAACTTCACTGACTCATCCGGTGGTGCTAGATGTCGAGGGGGTGGAGACATGTGATGTACTGCGCCTGTCATCATGGAGGTGCCTTGGCCATTTTCCTTGATTTTTCTCCCACCCTGGGACATCATTTAACACAGACATCAAGTCAGACCAAACACACTGTGCATGTGTTTGACAACTGACATTAGTGACATTCCACCCTCCCAGCAGCCCTTCCAACTGCACCACCACCCGTGGTCACCCAGGTGGTAGTATTGCAGCAGAAGACAAAACCCTTCCTCCCCAGTGAAGAGTGTCCTCTGAGACACTCAGTCCTCTCTCCAGCCAGCCTCTGACAATCCAAGCTAGTTTCTGAACTCCAGTCAGTGGTGTCATGAGCGGTAGCACTACCACTGCGCCAATGGTCTAGCATAGCAGTTTTTTGTTTTCCATAGAGCTTTTTATGCTCCCTGAGCCTGGCAGGTGGCTCCAGTCCCTCCCTAGAAGTGACACAGTCTCTGATTGCACCTTTCTTCCATGACCTGACACCCCCCTAGATCCCCAATGTGTTTCTTCCCCATGGCAGGGCCGGGATGAAGGGGTGCCAGCTTTGCCTCCACCCCCGGAGTGAAATCTAGATGTTGTAGGGCCGGTCGGGTGCTAGTGCAGCCAATATGGAGTCCACAGGCTCTGTTTTTCCATTTTCTCCCTTCCCCCCTCCCCACAGGTGTAAGGATGTTTTGCATGCACTCCAACCCATGCTGCCCACCAGCCATTGCCAGAGGGCAGTCAGTGAGTGGGATGACCATCCTCCCTTCCATGAGAGAGGAGAGGAGAGGAGAGCATTCCTCTGTACACTCGACCCCCTATCTCCCCTGATGACCCCCAGCAGCCCGGGCTCGTTCCTGAACCCAGGTCACTGGCATGGTACAAGTTCAGTGACCAGTGCCTCAACCTCCAACACCATTGGGCTGGCATGCACAGCAATAAATTTTAAAAAACAAACATTCAGTTTTATCATTTTCAGTACATTTGTATTCATCTTGTTATCTATTATTTAAACAAAAATAAACCACACTGGGAAGGGGTGCTCATGATAAAGTACAGTAAATACAACACAGTAAAATTAGGCACTCACCACCTCTTTTAAAAAAAACACAACTCCAGTTTTAACTAATAAGTGTTCACTTTATTTTGTGCCATTAAAACCCCTTGGATGGCTGCCTGATGTGTTTCAGATAAAAGATTCTTTATCCAAAGCATAAATCACATGTATTATTGGCTCATAAATATACTTATAAAATGGGCAGACATTTTCATGTAATGTATTTGGCTGAAAAGGATTTTCAGCTGTGTCCTTATTAAACTGTAACTGTGTCAACTGGCAGTACATGTGCCAACCAAAATGCAGCACACCAACAAATCAATGCATGGCACCACTCTCCTGATGAAGCTTCTCAGCCAGTATGGCTGCACTGGGAGAGTGGGGAGTGGTGCCACCACCAACATAAATGGGTACACGACAATATATCTAACCCCCCCTTTCCTGGAGGACAACAAAGTTTACAAACTTAGTACCTCACATTTAGTTATTTCAGTGGTTGTCTGTCCCTACCTATCGGGCTATCGCTTCTGCTCCCACTGTTTCAAATAACGACCATAATGGTAGTAGAATCTGTGGTGTCTCCATACATGTTGTGCACCTCCTCTCTCCATCTTTTCCACCTTTACCACTCACTCATCCCTGTCCATGGCAGGAGTAAACAATCCAATTTGCAATTACGAAAGCAGCACAGAGGCAAAATTAGGCTTTCAAAATATAGAAGTGAAAGCAGTCTGTACAGCGGATGCTAAGGGACAAGCTGTCTTATGGTCAAGTGGGCCAGTGGCTGCAATTAAAACAAAAAGTTGCCCAAAATACTAAAAGAAAGTAAAAAAAAAAGGAAAACAAACAAAAATACTATATATTAGGGGACAGAGGAGTAACAATAAGGTAGACATACACCGCAGGGGAGACTGCTCTGTACGGCTGCTATCAGACACGGTGGCTGACTGTCAATTGGGCTGACAGTTGCAGCAGAAAAAAAAAACACAACAAATGCTGAACAAAAACTAAATGAGAATTAAAAAAAATGTTTTCTGGGGAACACCGTTGTGAGGAAACAGGGAGGGAAACACAGATACTGGATGACCTACTGTATATGCTTTGTACTACTGATGGACTATTTTTTCATGGTCTGCATATTTAACAGTTTTTACCATACTTTTTTTTGTGTTTTAATTTTTTTTTCCTTTTCTTTACTAGCAGGGTTTGGAGGGGCCATTTTATAAGTGCAATAACACACTCTGAGGTGTGGGTTATCTCCTGATAAGAGCACACCCAGGTGCATAAGGCACCTGAGCGTGCTCTTATCAGGAGATAAACCACACCTCATTGTGTGTTATTGCTCACATAATCCTATGATGTCAACTTTTCTACTGTTCTCAATGTGTAAAAATAAAATGTATTGATGAAAGATTTAAGAAAGGGAAAGCAGAAAGTGGTACATAGATATGAATTGTAAAAATGTATTTAAGCTCTTAGAAAGCATTATAATATCACAGTAATTAGTTTCATATCTATAAGTAGCTCATCTGCTTTTGATGTTTTTAATAAAATTCATTGTGGTAATATGTAAAAATAAAAGGGGTACAGGGTATGTAAATATAAATAGAGGGCAAAAGAAGTGAGTTTGTACAGATATTTTTATTTATTTATTTATTAAATTTTGGTGACTGGGTAGGCCCACTGAGCCCCGAAGGTCCCTTTTTCAGGGGCGACCCGGGATAACAATACAAGTTATAAGAATGAACAAGGACATAAGGAACATTTGAGGCATTGTGAGTTACATCATGAGGTGGTTACAGTAAAGAAAAATAGTGGATACAGGCATGGTTACAGGCATGGTAAAAGAAAAGCAGTGGATACAGACATGGCTTAAAGGCACGGTAAAAGAAAAGCAGTGGATGCAGGCATGGGTACAGGCATAGTTATCATCATGACATGTAAGCAGTTGGTAGTACTTTACATATAGTTTATTCAGGGGTTACACGTGGCCTCTGGCGAGCAGTCTGTATAAGGCAGGTAGTAGGAAGGTTAAGCTAGGAGAGGGGAGTTAGAGAGGATGGGAGTACCTTAGGAGCTTTAAGTGCCATGACAGTGGCATGCGCTTGAGGTAAGCAGATGGGACTTAAGCCTGGTGCAGAAGTTCATGAGTGAGGAGGAGGCCTGGACCTGGGGAGGGAGCTTGTTCCATTGGCAGGCTGCTTGGGAGGAAAAGGATCTTCTGCCAGCATTTGTCCTTACCCTAGGGACTTCTAATAGTGTTCTATCTGAGGTCCTTAGGTTCCTTGGGTTGTGTTTGAGGGTTATGGTCCCGGCAATGCTTGGTGGAGCGTGGGGTTTGAGAAGCTTGTAGGCCTGGACAAGCAAGGGGTGTTGGAGGTGGGTGACCAATGTGGGCCAACGAAGATTGGCCGAAGTGTCACAGTGGTGATGTCTCGGGTGGTCTAAGGTTGCGAAATGAGCTATTTTGTTATATAGGGTTTGCATCCTGGTATTCTCTTGTTTAGCCATGCCCTGTATAATAGGGGCCGCAAAGATCAGGTTGGGTAGAAGGACGCTGGTAGCTATGGAAAGCCTGGCTTCAGGGATGAGTTGGTCCCTGAGTTGGTACAGGGTGCCAAGTTTCCGATGTAGGGTCCTGGTGACCTGGTCCACGTGTTCCTTGTATGTGATATTCTTATCCAACGTAAGGCCTGTCAAATCCCAGGGATCTTGGCCTGAATAGCATTGCCTTGGTCTTGTCGGCATTTAGTACCATTCTGTTCTTACATAGCCAAGTCTCTAGTGAAGTGAGATCCTTTTGGAGTAGAGGGCCTAGGGCAACCACATCATGCAGGGGTCAGAAGATGACAGTATCATCAGCGTACTGCATAACCGAGCTCTCCCCGCAGTGGGTACGCAGGTCATTGGTAAACAAGGAAAACAGGAGGGGGCCTAGAATTGAGCCCTGAGGTACACCCTGGTTTAGGGGTAGTGGGTCAGACATTGTCCCTTTCCATGAGACCCTCTGTGCCCTGCCTGATAAGTAGCTCCCAAACCACTTCAGGGCATGATTGTCTAGGCCTATATTTTGCAGCTCCTGTAGCAGCAAGTTGTGATTGACAAGGTTGAATGCCTTGGATAAGTCTATAAAGACTGCACCAGTGGGTATCCCTTTGTCCATTGCCCTGAGAACTTCATCAGTGAAGTTAATGAGGGCAGTGTCAGTACCATGGTTTGTTCTAAATCCATGTTGGGAGGGGGCAAGGAGCTGATGAGCTTCCAGGTAGTCCCTGAGTTGATTGTAGATGACTCTTTCTTGCACCATAGCAAGTGAGCAGAGGAGGGAGATGGGCCTGTAGTCGTTGAGTTTTTCCCTGAGCCCCCATTTGTGAATAGGGACAACATTGGCATGTTTCCACAGGTCAGGGACTGCTCCTTCCCTCAGTGATCGATTGAGGAGCATGGTTATAGGCCAGGCTAAGGAGGTAGCTCCTGCCTTGAGTAGCCGAGGGTTGATACTGTCAGATCCCCCTGACCCTTTTGGTTTCAGGTTCCTTAGGAGGTTTATAGATATGTATGTATATGAAAGTTTTTACAATATGTTTTTATATCACAGTGCACCAGTTGACCACATGTGTTATGTATTAGAGTACTAATGCCAATTAATGACATCATAGGATTATGCATATTTAAGAGTCAATAATAGGTCACCATAATACAAGGTGAACACTTTTTGTTAAAATTGGGTGGTGCTTTTTTAAAAAAGAGGTGACGAGTGTCTAATTTTACTGTGCTATACCTTGTTATCTATATAGCCATCAACAATGGAACCATCAGTTACAATGCTTCATCTACCCAAATGCTTTCTTTCATTTATACTTGCTGTTAGGACTCATCTCTATCTCATGTATTGTAATGGCTGAAATTGGTTTATATAGTGTATCTCCAAAAAGACTTCTTTTATAGATGTGGTGAGTTTCTACAATGATTTGATTTGTGCTCAAAACATTTTCCTCACAGCATGCAAACTAATATCATGAAATCAAAATTATTTTATAAACAGAAATTACTATAGTTTTGCTTCATAAACTGTTTTCCCAAAGTGTTTTTCTCCTTTATTCAACACTGCCCACAGCTGCCTGTCTACATCCCAGCCACACCTGCTCATTTCTCTGTTGCCTACCTAGTACTAAGGAGATCTATGAAGGGCATTTCACAGAAGACCCTCCAGTCTTCTTCATCCATGGCACACACCTATGCCTCATCCTCTCTGACCCAGCCAGTTGAGGTCCATGGAAAAGCCATGGATGACAAATGCTGGGGGACAGTAGTTGACTGGGCTGGGTGGCTGTCACCTGACCAGAAGACATGACCAGAGACAGGACAGGGAGTAAAAGTTTGATAACAAAATGTTTAGGAGGATGTACTGCATCAAAAATTGTAAAGACCCCTTCATTGCACTGTTTTTTTAATACAGTATGTACATTATATGAATGACCAGGGCCACCTTGGAAATAAGCTTGCTCAACGGTGCTTCAACTGGTAAAATAAAGATTGATTGATTGATTGAAATCATATTCAGTATCATCTGTTGCAGACTTGTCTTTGAGTAGCTGGCCACTGTCTGTTTAAATAAATATTTTTTAAAGGTTTTTTTTGTCACAAAATTGGCCTAACCATTTCTACAACAAGAAACATAAACATTATACATTATACATTTTTGAGACTGTAATATATATGATATAGCAGCATATATCTTCACTTCGACTCTTACCTGAATAGGAAAAATGACTTTCTTGTTTTTTTGTTTTGTTTGTTTGTTTTTTTAATAATACTGTGCTTTGTATACATTCTGGCACTGTGTCAGATGGATAATGATGGTAGCAATCTACCTTTATTCCACTGTCAAAACTGATATGTAATAGAAGCCAGAGTAAAGCTCACATAAGACTTTAGATGTTCCGATCCTTTGTTTTAAATCCTATTCAACTGGATACAGTCTCAGCACATGACACAGACATTTTCCATGCTAGATTTTCAATGTTTAACTAGCATATACAGCAATAAACATTTTAGAAAGTGTTTATTGGCCCACTGTGTAAAGAAGAGAACAAGACCCATACAGAAAATTAAAAAAAAAAAATGTCCAAAAAGGCATAACAGTATCCAGTTTACAATTTTTAAAAAGTTTACAGTGTATATAGGAATCATTGTAACTAATGAACTGGAACATGACAGATATTGTAATATGGTAATCTCAAAAGCGAACAGTGTTCTATGGTCAGTTAGAAAAACATACAGAGATAAAAGAAAGGAGGTTATATTGTCATTTTACAGTGCATATTAGACGTCAGTTGGAATATGAAATTCAATTTTGGCATCTAGTCAAAAAGCAGGATACTAATAAATTGGGAACAAAAATAAAATGAAAAGATACCAAAATCATTTCAGAGCTCCAGGATGAGTCCTATGAAGAGACTCTATCCCAATTAAAACCTATGTCACTCCATATATACTGGATTAGGGGGAAACATTATTCTAATGTATAACATTATACAGCACTCATACCTGACATGTGAAATGAACACTGAGTTTAAGACAATTCTTTCGGATGATAGAGGTCACCCTACAAGTAAAATGCCAAATATGTAATTCTAATAAAAAGAAAATGTACTGTTCACAGAGGATAGTTAATCTGTGGAACAAGTTACTTGTTTGTGTCGTTATAAGCAAAATGAAATCTGATTTCAGATCTAAATTAGACAAACATATACTAAATGGAGCAGTTCTTAATTACTACAACTGAACCAAGCCAGAGCTATCAATGGTCTTACATCTTCTCAACTGCTATCAGCCTTAGTAGGAACCTTAGTATATTAATTTGTGTAGCTTTATGAGCTCTCATTCAGTGTTTCCTCTCACTCCAGGTGGATACGGCTGCACTTTTATCTGTCTGAAAGGGTGGGTGGGTGGGTTGATGCCTTCGGCAATAGACTCAAGTCCCACTCCATAATCAGATGTCAGGGCGGGGGGCTTTAGTGCTAGGACATCTATTCCATCCTCTCTAATCTAAGTGCTTTACCTCTGCACTTTGTTCAGCCCCTACCATTTCTGTGTCAGCAAACCCACATCATTATTCAAATGTAATTCTTCTAATTGGCAAAACCAAATGCTACCATAGCACAATTTCCCTGTCACCTACCTGTCTGTCTTCAGTTTAGTTTGCTACTAAGTTGCCTCTCATTTATTTATGTATTTTAGCTGCTCTACTTATTTATTATCCTTTTGATAACCTTGAAAGTGTTACTGTTTAGCAGCATTGCTGACATGTTAACCTTGAAAATGGAACTGCTGCACTGCTGCACTGCTGTTGTTCACATCCCTTTGATCCTCTACAAAATTAGACACTGAACCTAAATGAAAATATCATACTATGGAAATTATAAGTAAACAAAAAAAAAAGTAACAATACTGCATTTAAAACTGGGGAGCAACTAGAGTGCCCTCATGGTGTTTATGATAGCACTATAATGTGTTGCAATTTGATAGATCAGCGTGCTCTACTGACTCCCACACTTCCAACCTGGCCTACCAAGGGTTAAGGAGTAAAAAGGAGGCCACTTGTTCGATTTTTTGAACCGGAAAGTATGGCTGCATACAGCTTAAATACTTCTCTGGTAGTCAAAATAGTGGCCCAGAAGTAAGGTGTAGCCATGGAAGTGCTTAAGTTGAGGAAGAGGCCAACCAGTAACAACAATGAAAAAACTGATGATTGTGATGAAGGGATGGAGGAACCCACAATACCAAAGAGGCCTACACGGGTTAGTCCATTGGGCAGGGTTCAACATGGCATAAACCCCTTGGTCAGAGTTTGGGGTGATAGGGGAAAGACACTTTGATAGGGTTGGTTGGGCCCTGTCCAATTTGTGATGTGTAGAGAACGTTTGAAGCAAGGATTCTAGCTACTATTTCTGTCTTTCCTACTGGACTGCACAGTCAGATCTTACATTTGCTTGATGTTCTTTCCTTTTTCCCCTTTTTGCTGTCTCTATTTTGCTTATATATAGTTATAAAAAATATGTATGAAACTGGGTTCCCTGATTTGTAAACTAGATGTAGCTATTACTGTTGAAATGATTACAGAAACAGCTCTTTGGGTTCACTGCAAAGTGTATCAGAGTGTGATATTTTGACCTCAGGCTGGTGGAATCTGTCAGCTAAAGTCCAGCTAGTGGCTGGGTCACAATGCTCAGAAAGCTAGAATCTGACATGGTCCTGAAGTTCTGGGTCACAATTATCTGGTGGAACCTAGAAGCTGACAAGATTCTGAATGTTGGTGTAAAAAGAGAAAAGGTTGGAGACCTGATGCAACAGAGAGCTAGTTGAATGTAAATTTCTGTTCTAAACTCAGAAATTGGACTTTGTTTTTTGACTGCCTATGCTGGAAATCTGTCAGTACACTTCTCTTTGTTTTTATTTTCTTGTTACTCATAATAATAAATCACTACTTGTAGATTTTATAATCACTCCTGGTCTGCATATGCTTCCTGACCCAGGCCTCAGTTACAGATACCCATATGAACAGATTAGTCACTATAACATATAAATA
The DNA here is from genome assembly GCA_016271365.2 of Neoceratodus forsteri. Classification (NCBI taxonomy): domain Eukaryota; kingdom Metazoa; phylum Chordata; order Ceratodontiformes; family Ceratodontidae; genus Neoceratodus; species Neoceratodus forsteri. Next base: position 1,322,373,339 of record CM028130.1, read on the forward strand.
AAGTTATGCCAAGTAATCTATTGTTAAAATGTCCATGAAACCTGAAAAGACAGGTTAATGCCTCAGATATGGAAATAGTTTGGTTTAGTTTCTTTTTTCTTCTATCAGTATTTTATCCTCCTGTCACCCAGTTCTGCCCCATGGCACCCAATCACAGACCTTCTCACGGATTTACCAGTTATCCATCATCTGCACAGACCCTGATTTGGTGGGTGGCCAGCCATATCAGTTGTCTGAGAAGTTATGAGGGTTGCTTCCATGTAGCAGCCCAGCATTTTCACCCTGGATTTTCAACCCTGAGCTGGAGCATAAGGACATGTGTGCCAGCACGTCATGCTCCAACTTTTCTCCTCCTATTGTTGTCCCACTGCTCTACTGCCCAGCTTCTGCCAGGTAGCAGTCTCTTTCACAGGAGCTGGTGTCCCCCCTCCAGAACTGTCATTAGGTGTTCAATCCTCCCTCACACTGCTAGCCCACTGTGTGACCTTACCCATTTCCAAACCTGGGTTGCCAGCATTGGGGGTGGAAACACAACTGCTCCTCCACTGGGTTGGCATGGGTTAGTTTTTTATTCAATTAAGAGGCTCATGCAATCTTTGGTTTTAAGTATACAAATTATATTGTTCTTCTTGTTGCTTTTAATCAGTGTGACTGACTATAGGGACACATTCATGAACTGTGGTCATGTCAGACTCAAAAGCCCAGGATAAGCTTTGATAAAATAAGGTATTGGGCTTAGCTGTAGCTGGCAGCAGTAGAGAGTTATCAGTGACTATAACCAGCTCAAGCAACCACTGAATCCATGCGTTTTAACTGTCATGTGCAGACACTTAACTACTCTTTGTGTGTCTGTGGGGGGGGGTCATAAAAACTGTCAGTTGTGCTTACCTTCCACTTGCTGCTCCCAGCATGAACGCACTCCTTCATTCCATCATCCGTCAGATGGCCCGCAGGCTCCACACAAAACCAGCACTGCACTCCTCTTGCTAGAAGTCATTTTAAACTCTTCTACTAACTGGCTGTACATAGTATGACTGCCAAACTGCATAAACTGGAGCTTCAAGAACAAACAGGAAGTCCACAGACATAAGGCAATTCTTGTGGGGGTTAGGAAGAAATAGGCTGTTAGTTAACTAGAATCTGCAGCTTATCCAGTAGGTATGGAAATTGGCAGACTAGGTGGGCCAAGAGGTCCTTATCTGCCATCAAAGTCTATGTTTCTATGTTTCTATGTCCACACTGCAAACAGCAACACTGCTGAATCATAGCTGGCAGAAGCAAGCAGGAACTGTTGGCAACACTGCAACAACACAATATTTATTGTAGATCTTCCTTTCCTCTTGAAATTGCAGACTTTCACTTAAAACTATGACCTTCTGGCATTTGTTTGGCTTGTTGTCTTACCTGTTCTTTGATAAGGCTGTTTAATTTTGACACTACATTCCCATTTATTTTTCTCTACTAAATTTAGCAATGTTTTGGTGTTACCCATTATAATTAATGGGTCTTCCTTTTTCCCATAGGGAAACCATGGCATAATTTGCCATTATAAAGGAATGTTTATAATGGAAAACATGCAACTGGTTTCCCTCCCTCTGTGCATGCGCCATCCCACAGCTTTTGCTTTCCAACCGCTAGCCACAATGTCTTCCCCTGGAGATGGAACTGCCACTCAGACTCAGCGGTAAGTGACTGCCAAAAACAAAATCAAGTACAATAACGTAAAAAACGAAAATGTTGGCTACTGGCAGAAATAAATGAATAAAAAAAGTTTAAATAAATAAATAAAAACTACCGGGGACCCGCACGCTCATACCTAAGCGGACCATGGCTACACAGGAATGTCTTCTTTATTTTATATAATTGCTGTGGTGAAAAAGGAAAACCAAGCAATTATATAAAATAAAATATGGGGTGGTATTTAAACTCAAAGTTTACATACACTCTCGGTGTTAAATACTTTCACAAATCTCTCAAGCTTCACTCTCAGGGTTTATGTAGCATCTAAAGCCTCAGGTGTGTGTAAACGTCTCATTACACACACCACCTCATACTTTATTCTATATTTATTGCATGGCCTTTGCATCCTGTGCTGGTAGCCTGCCAGTGGAGGGAATCATTTGCACAAAATCACTATTTTTAAAAACTGCATTACATGTGTTTATATTTTTCTAAACTTCTCCACACAAAACACATTTCATAAGTACAGTAAGTCACCCCAAGGTGTTAGTTGTGTTGAGATAATCACATCATCATGGGCTACAGACACTTAGTCTGCAACCTTTCTACACCACTGGGCATACTCGATTCCTGGTAAAACCAACACTGTGTCACATCTATTTATTATTTCATTTATTTAAAAAATCAGTGACTGGGAGAAGCCCACTGAGCTGGGGCTCATTTCCAGGTGTGACCCGGGGAAGGAGCAAAGGATAAAAGTAGTACATAGCTTGTATAAATACAGCATAACAAGGAGCAGGCAAAATCAAAACACACAATGACCATGGAAAGTGAAAACTTGATCAAACAAAAAAAAATGGCAGTTAGTCATTACACCAGGTGTAAGGGGACTGTTAAGAGGAAGGAAAACAGGAGCAAGCAGGAAGAGGAAAGATTCTCAGTTGGTGTTTGAAGGAGGCAGGAGAGGCAGTGAAATGAAAGGAAGAGGGAAGTTGGTTCCAAAGTGAGCAGAGATGATAATCAAAAGCTGGTTGGCCAGCTGAGGTATGGGGATATCTAATTGCTTACTTCACCATCAGCAACATACAAGGTTCTAAAATGGTGACAATCAATTATCACCATAGGGAAGATTTAGTTATTAGTATCTCTACGCTGTGGCCAGTCAGAAGTAATTCAAGACCTCAGTTAAAAGAGCTTTTCATGTCCTGTCAAAGTGTGACGGCCTCTATTCATTAAATGGTTCCCTTTAGGAATTACAATTGAAAAATTGTTTGGTTTGTGCTCTCAGCTACCCATAGGCATACACCCTAGTGCTAGGAAGAAACTGTGAAATCTGCCGTTGCAAATATTTTGTGAAATTATGCATGTTTCATGGAAATGTTACCAAAACTCCAACTTTGACGAAATCCAAATCATCCAAATGTGTTCCGTGAATTTTTGCCACATTCTGTGAAAATTCTGGCTGAATTGTGAAATGATGCACATGATCCACAGAATGGTAGTTCTGAGGAATTCCAGCCTGCAACATTATACATGGAGCCGCAACACATGCAATCATCCTGCAGTTTTATTGATAACAGAGGGCTCAGTCTGTGGAATTCCAACTCACAGTTTAATACATTGTTCTGCAATACATACATTTATTCTATGGTTCTAAGTCAGAATTTTGCTAAAGTTGCCAAAGTGCATTCCGAAATTTCAAGGAAGTGAAATTCCAAATTTTGTGGTCATTCTGCCAGTTGAATTTTATTTTCACACATCACCAATACAGTCAATAGCCCAAACCAAATCTAAGACATGTTATGAATAGTAGTATGCAATTCTCTGTGTACAGCAGGTTAGCAAGCTTCAGTATTAGCAAACACAAGAGGTATCATGGCATGGTTCAGTGTCTAGAGCACAGAGTTGGTAACCAAGAGACCCTGATTTAAATTCCACCAGAGACATTTTCCCATTCTGTGACCCTGAGTATGTCACTCATCCTGTCAGTGCTTCAATCTATGCAGCTATAGAACTTGGTAAATGCAAGTTCTCACTTACACAAGACATTGCAGCTGCAATGCTCCTCTTTGATTATTTATTTATTTAGGATTTTGGAATTACAACCTTGGAGTTGTAGACTTATTTCCAAAGGCTCCACATCATGGAGACAATACATTTGACATACAATTACAGTGCAACAGTGCATGTTATGTATACATATTCAACATATTATATATACAAAGACAAGTGTCTGTTTTATGCATTACAGTGCCACAATTGCAGTCCGAGAAGAGACACTGTCATGCGCCCGTGGATCCTGGCACTGGGCCCAGCACTGAAATGGCCTTTGGCTGTAGTAGCCATGCTGTCAGTCTGCATGGCATTAAAGAAGAGTGTGAGGGGGGAAAACTGTAGTGGGCAGGTGCATGTGCATGAGGATAGAAGGTGGTCTTTCAGGCAGACCTTGAAAGGGCCGAGATTGGTATGACAGGTGACCTGTGAGGGGAGGGCATTGAACCAGGTTGGGGCCCTGACCAGGAACAATTTCTGTGCTAGTGTTGTTTTGACCCTTGGGATGGTTAATGCTGCTTTACTTGCACTGCATGTACTCACAAATGGGGTGGTGGTTGCTAGGGTAGTTGACAGGCCCTGGAGGGGGTCAGGCCAAGTAATGATATTTTGGCTGTGAGGCAGGCCTGATATTGTACTCTTTCTTCAAAGTTTAAGATCTGGGCAAGTGAGTAGAGGCTACAGGTATGGGTCATCCAGTCAGCCCCAGTTAGTAGCCTGCATGCTTTGTTGATCACTACCTTTAGTTTGCTGATGTCTGTGGCATCAGCTGCAGAGTAAACTAGCAGGCCGTAGTCTATCAGGGAGAGGACTGAGGATGTGAGAGCTAGTCTTAGTGCTTCTGGGGTGAGGCAGGTTCTGTGATGATACAGTAGACTGACCCACACATTGGCAGCAGATGTGAGGGTGTTGATGTGCTCGTGGAAAGAGAGAGCTATATCAAATATGACACCCAGATACTTGTAGGACATGACCTGTTCCAGGGTGTAGTGTGAACTGGATTTGATGGATAGCTGGGAATTTTTTAGCTTACTTTGGTGGTGTACGAACAAGAGGGTCTTAGTTTTTTTTAGGTTCAGTACTAGCCTATGATCTATGAACCAACGCTCAGTCTGACTGAAAGCAGACTAGAGGGAGCTCTGAAGGTCTAATGGGGTTGGGCTGGAGGCACAGATGACTGCGTCATCTGCATGCAGGAGGACCTTTTCAGAGCAGGAGGTGGGGAGGGCATTTAAGAACAAGCTGAAAAACTTCTGGTGACGTCATGCCAGCAGGTGCAGCCTGACGACGTAGCTCTGTCTCCCCCAGGATACAAATCACTAATTCCCAGCTAATTGAAAAAGTGGAATTGTGCAAAAGCAACTTTAAGAAAGTGCAAAGATGCCCTAATGAAAGCCGGAAAACCAAAACCTACCGCCAGACCCCTCAGATCCAGATGAGGCATTCTCTGATAGCTACAGCTCGCCGATATCTGGTTGCAGTGATCTCTCTAGGCCTGAAACCCTTAACTCAAACAATATCGCCAGGCAAATGGACTTAGTCTTCAGAGAATTAAGGGACTTTCAGAAAGAAACTAAGTCCACATTTGCAGCACTATGAATGGATGTGGGGAAAACTGAAAAGTGACTTGATGGTCTTGAAGAACAGGCCGCATCCACCGACCTACGGGTAGACCAAACTGAAAGGGCAATCCTCCAACTGAGCCAAGAGGTAAAAAACCTCAGAGATAGAGCAGACGATGCAGAGGCATGAAGCAGGAGAAATAATTTAAGATTCACAGGCTTTCCTGAGGGGGCAGAGGGAAGTCACATTATCCCTTTCTTGCAAAAATATTTTAAAACCCAGCTGGACATCCTGGAGGACTGCTCCCTGGAAATACATCAGGCTCATCGTACATTAGGGCCTCAGCTACCAAACTGCCCACGAGCAATTTTAATGCTTTTTCTGAGGTATCAAGAGAAAGAGATGATACTGCATAAATCCTGGCAGAAAGGCAATTTAACCTACCAAGATCATAGAATTTATGTGGACAATGATTATCCTGTAACGATAGCCATGAATTGTAGAGCTTATGGCCCAATAATGAGAAAGCTGAAGGAGTCAGGGATAAAGTTTCGTACGCCACACCCTGCAAAATTGGTGGTTTACCTTGAAGAAGGCCCAAAAAGTTATGAATCAGCAGAAGAAGCATCTCAAGGACTAACTAAGCTGGGAATCGAGGTCCCGACACACCAAAATACCAATACTCCATCGTTAGGGGCCAAACTAGCGCAAAAGGCGTGGAGCAGAGGATCGTCGCAGGAATAATACCGAAGAGAAGGAGAATCTGCGATTCAGCAAATCGCAGCAAGTTTGAGACAGCAAGCAACACCTGAATCAGAGAATAAAGCAACTAAACAGAATACCACATGAAGTGGACTGGCAATAATATCTTTACCTACTAACAGGTAGGCAGGCCATGACCTCCCCTCTCCTCTCATTAACCAAACTCCTGTCAGCCTCTGTGCCCCCTATCCCATCCCTGAGTATCTCCTCCTGATGTAGATGTACCAATAAGTCTGCCCAGAGGCCTCTACTGAAATAAGGCGTCCTACAACATAGAAACCTGGGAATCAGGCTAAGAGGGCTCCCTTGCAGTGACACCCTAAAATTGGGAGTTGAGAGAAAGGGTAGAGGCAAAGGAAGGGAAGGGTGTGTGAGCTGATGGCTTGGAAGTGAGTGGGGGACAGGTCTGCTATCAGGCCACTTCGTGGCATAATTATTAAATATGAGGACACATGCAACACTACGGTTAGTGGTAACTAACTAACCCAGCTATATATCGGGACTTTGTGTTGGACTTTAAAAATGTTAAACGTTAAATTGTATGCTCATATGGATACCTGGGGAATCCTAAGAATCCTCCATACTATGGGGAGGGCAGAGCTATGGAAAGGATAGGCCGGATGCTGAGATGAGAGGAGAGACATGCTTGCTGTGCCTCTCGAACACATTAACAGGTCCACGACTGGGGAGTGGATTTGTGTGCCCCCCCCCATTTACTCCCCCACCACTGTACAAGGGAGCTGGGGTCAGGTGGAGACTTCTACCTCTGATCAGACCATTAGAGTAATCGAATTACCTCCAATGTGTGGAGTCGTGTAATACGAAAGGCCTCCCCACATAGGGAAATGAGCTTTGCTCACCTAGGTATCACAAAGGGGAAATCACAGTTAACTGGGAAACAATAAATGGAAACATAATTTGTTTTTAATACCCAGGGGATGACCTGGCATGATTATAACCCCCCCTCCCTTTCCCAGGATGTTTTACGTCTGGTCCTACGGTAACCAGGACCAAGCCATACTTGGCACATTAGGGGACCTGGGCGCATTTAGCCATTAGCCCTCATGGAAGCCGTTAATAGTTTGGCAGGGCAAGCCCAGCTGGTAAGCCACTGCCCCCAGTTGTTCACCCAAGTTGTTAATTCGCCCACGTTCCTTGAAAGTTTAAAGTTTGAGGGTGGCTTAAATCCCTCACTACCTCATAGGCAGTCACTAATCCATAAAGCAAGTTACAAAAATAACAATGTCATAGGATACAGACATGGCAAGGGGTCACAGTTAAAGCTCTCCAATATCAGAGAGACTTAAATGGCGGTTGCTCCTTTACAGATAATGTCATTAAATGTCAATGTCTTGAGCAGCCCGATCAAACGTACAAGAATGCTTATTTTATTCAGGAAGTGTCATGCAGGGATTATCTATGTACAAGAGACACATATGAATGCGAATGAACTAAAAAGTTGTTGGGGAGGGGAATTGCACAGGTGTTTTCATCCTCGCATGGAGGTGCTCGAAAAAGAGGGATCGCCATATTAATAACGGGCCATACTCCCTTCCAGGCCACAATGGAGTGGGCAGACGATGAGGGCCACCTGGTAATTGTCCAAGGGAAGTTACGGGACAACAAGGTGACCTAGCCAATGCCTATTTCCCTCCAGGGTCAAAAACTCAGACAATAAAGTATCTATTGAGAAAGGTGTTGAATTTGACTAAGGGGACCCTGACCCTCGGAGGAGACTTTAATATTGCTCCAAGTCCTCATGTGGACTCCATGAGTGTCACTAGGGGTATAAAAAAACACCCCACATAAGTTTTTTAAATGATTTACACAAGAAGTTGGCTGGTTGAATGTATGGCCTACCCTCCACCTTAGAGATAGGAGATATACATTTTATTCAGCAGCCCATGGAACATACACCAGAATGGATCACTGCTATACTCAGAAAGAAAGCTTAGGATTCCTTCAGGAAGTTGCCACTGGGGACATTGCACACTCCGACCATGCCCCAATAACTACAACATGGGAAATGGGGTTTGAGAGGCGAGATATCCTGTGGAGACTCAATCCAACTCACCTTAAGGTGAACAATTTAGGGAATTTTTAAATGAAAAAATACAGATTCTCACATACAATCCCAAAGGGGAGACATCCCCAGCAATCAGATGGGATACATTGAAGGCAGTCCTTAGGGGCCACTTAGCACAACATACCGCCTACTTAGCGAAACAATGCAGGGAAAACCAGCTGCACCTAGAGCAAACCCTGTGTTTCCTCCAAATGGCCCACCAACAAGGGGATCAGTCAGTATTGACACAGCTAAAACAGACCCAACAAGAGCTCGATAGGCTGCGTTTACAGCAAACAGAAATAGCTCTGGCTTTCCTGAGGCAGTGCTATGGAGAAATAGGACTCCAGGCTTCACATCTACCAGTTTTTCGCCTCTGTAAACAGAGACAACTAGCTACTATGACCAGTATTAGGGACCCAACAACCAACATCCAAATAATAAAGGTGAGAGGTATCACACAAGTCTTCAGTGATTACTATAGGAAATTATATACTCACGATCATTTGTCAGATCATAATAACATAGCAACCTTTCTATCCTCCCACAAGCTCCCTAAGCTAAGTACAGATCAACAAGAGGGATTGATCTCCCCCATAACCTGGATAGAACTGCATGCAGCCATTTTACATTTAAAGACAATGAAGGCCCCAGGCCTGGATGGGTATGGTTCAGAGTTTTATAAGCAAACAGAGTCCTTAATCAGCCCTCTAGTAGAATGGGTATATGAAGGGGTATTGCAGGGTACAGATCAACCTCCTCCAAGCTGGTCATATGCGGTGATCTCTGTTATTCCCAAACCTGACAAATATCCTCAAATATGTTCCTCGTACAGCCCCATATAAGTACTAAATGTAGATTATAAAATATTTATGTCTATAATGGCTAAGAGAATAGATGCAATCCTCCACTCTCTGATTGGCTTAGATCAGACAGGCTTTGTAAGCTCTAGATCTACAACAGATAATGCTAGGAGAGCCCTGCATTTGGTCCAGAGGATGCAAACATCTAAAGCCCCATCAGTCCTCCTCAACCCAGATGCTGAGAAGGCCTTTGACAGGGACTTTTGGCCCTTCCTATTCTCGGCAATGACAAAATAGGATCCCCCCCTTAAATTCCCCGATTAGGACTCTGTATGCTTCACCCCATGCCTGTGTAAAAGGTTCCGGCCACCACTCAGCCTATTTTCACCTACATAGAGGCACCCGCAAGGGCCGCCCTTTATCTCCAGGACTTTTTGTAATCTTTATTGAACCATTGCCCCAGGCCATTGGGCAGTCCACCAGAATCAAAGGGATCAGTTTGGAGGGCAGAGAACACTGCATAGTGCTTTACGCAGACAACATTTTGCTCTTCCTCTCAGACCCCACATATTCAGTTCCAGCTATATTTAAAATATTGGAAGATTATGGACAATGTTCAGGATACAAATTAAATACTTCAAAAACAGATGCATTAACATTTAATTTTAACCCACCCCTACAGTTTAAACAGACTTATCCCTCCAGTGGGATCTAGAAAAGCTAAAATACTTGGGTATATATTTATCACATGATGTAAGGAAGGTAGTACAAAACAACTATGCCCCATTCTTCTCCCAACTTCAAACTGACCTAGCCAGGTGGAGTGTTATCCCACTTAACTTGCTCCAGAGGGTAGAAGTCATTAGGATGGTGGTCCTCCCTCGGGCACTATACTTTTTTCAAAATCTCCCAATATATATATCCAATTAAAACATTCCACGTATGGAACAAAGCCATAATGAGCTTTATGTGGAAAGGGAAATACCCTAGAATAAAGGTCTTGATCCTTTTCCTCCCCAGACAGTAGGGAGTTCTTGCCCTCCCAAATCTTAAACTGTATAACTGGGCCTCACATCTTTTATTTATTGTCCTGTGACTTAAACGCACCCACCCTGCAATTTGGAAGGAGATTGAGAAGGGGTTGTTCCCATTTATGGACCTGAATAGGGCTATTTTCCACCAGGCACAACATGTCAATCCACACTTGAATCCAGGCCCATGGATTTTATACCAGGTCAAAGTTTGAAAATTGGTTTGCAAACTGCTTGCCTTGACCCTGTATTTAATCTATCTATGCTCTATATATTTACTAGCACTTTCCTCCATCTCAGATGGACCACACATTCAGACAGTGGGATCACTTCATCTTGCCTTTATATCACAATTCCTAAATGGGAATGATTTTGTTACATTCCCAAGAAATAAGGAGGTCACATAGTCTGAGACAAGATGACTTTTTTAGGTACTTGCAGCTGAGACACTTTTTTTACTCTCTTCCACTGAGAGTGAGAATGCTAGAAGATCTTCCCCCTCAATAACCTTCCTACAGAATAGCATTACTGCTATTGAAACCCGACATATTATCTCATATACATATAAGGCTCTTAACTAGACCTTGGGAGCAAATACACTTGAAATAATGGGGAAATGGAACCAGGAAATGGGTACAGAGATTACCCCCCCCAAAAATGGGAAAGACACTGTCTTCTAGCCACTAAACATACGTTCTCACATAGTTGGCATCTCTTCTCATGGCAATTAATATCAAGATACTTTCAAACCCCAGCAATAACTGCTCATTATTCAATGACAGGCACTTCAGAATGTTGGCGCCAATGTGCTGAACCTCAGGCACATCATACCCATATTTTCTGATCTTGCCCCATTATATAGCCCTTCCTGACCTCCCTTCAGGTAGAACTAATAGATCTCATAGGATCCCCTATTACTTTAACACCAGAGTTATTTATACTGCAAATCTTCCCACACGATCTTAGGAACTCTCATACATTTTACTTAATGGGGATAGCTCTCCTAGCTGCAAAAAAAGCACTAACTAGACACTGGCTTTCATCCCAGCCACCTACAATACCTGAATGGAGGGAAATAATAACACAAATATACAAAACAGAAAGGATATCATTCTCTTTGAATGACCGCTCAGACTTGGGCAGGCTGAAATGGACCAAATGGATTATTTACATAATGGCAAGGGATCCTGGATTTGTACCCTAAAAAAAAAAAAAAAGAAAAGGACCATCACATAATTAATTTAAATTACAATAGGGGACTTCTTTGAGGCAATGAAGGGAATCAGAGTGGATTAATTGGTTGGAACTGATCGGAGGGAGAGGAGTGTCTCTAATGTATGTACCTATACCTATCAAGAAAATCACAAATGGGCATGAACTAATAAAATGCTATAACCTATGTACTATGCATAAACTAAAAATGTACTTGTTTTTTAATTCTGTATATGTAAAACAAATATAATCTGATGTTTTTGTTACTACTTTCCTTCCCCCTTCCTTCCTCCCCAAAATATGGGAAAACATTAATAAAAACTATATTAACAAAAAAATAGAACAAGCTGAAAAGCAAGGGGCCCAGGATGGATCCTTGTGGGACTTCCAAGTGGGTGGGGCATGAGAGGGAGATGGTGTTATTGATCTTGACACATTGGGATCTGGATGATAGATAGCTAGCAAACCAGTCAAGAGGTCCCTGCAAGAAACCTAATTGTGTAAGGGTGTTAATCAGGAGGGAATGGCTGACCATGTCAAAAGCCTTGGATAGGTCAATAAACACGGCCGCGGCAATGTACCCTTGGTCAAGGGCAAGGTGCAAGTGGTTAGAGAATTCCAGCAGGGCCGTGGTGGTGCTGTGCCCAGACAGGAAGCTGTGTTGTTCTGTGCGGAGTAGGTTATAGGTATCAAGGTAACTGGACAGCTGGTCCACCACAATTTTTTCCAAGGCCTTGGAGAGTGGGGGCAGAATAGAGATTGGGGGTAGTTTCCCCTGGGATGGGGGTCACCACCTTTGAGGATGGGGGTGACCACAGCATTTTTCCAATCCTGCAGGAACTTCCTAGGCAGAGGGAGAGGTTAAGTATGGCGGTAAGTGGGGCAAGCAATATTTCTAGTGTGAGTCAGAGTAGTTTGAGCTCAAGAGGGTCATTTAGGGGGCTGTTCCCGTTAAGGGCCTTGGTAAGGTATGGCCTCACCTCATGTGGGAAGATGGTCCTGAGATAGAAAGGTGGTCTTAGAAGGTGGGGCTGGGCTGCATTGGGTACCGGGTCAAAGATGTTTGAGGGGAGGATAGAGCTAAGGTCTGTAAAGCTATTGTAGAGCGTATTGGCAATTTCTTTAGGGTCTGTGGTGACCGAGCCACTAGTGGTGATTTGGGATGGTGGCGGTGTCTGTGACTTGCCATTGAGGGTTTTTTGCTGTCCCAGAACTTGTGAGATGAACCCTAGGAGGCTGTGAGGGAAGCTCTATAGTGTCAGCTTTTGCCTTCCGAACAGGCCATGTACACTTGTTTCTGGCAGCTTGGAAGCCCTGCCTGTCAGCTGGTTTTCCTGATTCACTGGCTTTCTACCACAGGTCATCACAATTTTTTAGGAGTTGTTTCAGGGATGGTGTTATCCGGGGGGGTCATTTTTTTCTGGTAGTTTTCCTTGAGGGGCCAAAATGTCACAGGCCTGGGTGAAGGAGTCATAGAAGTAGGAGACCACAGCGTCAATGCTGGTGGCATGGTAGACTGGAGACCAGTTCCATTGCATTAGGTGCTGCTTAAGTTGGTGGAGTTTGCCTGGGCTGAGGTGGTGACATAGAGAGGTGGTGGTGGGGGGTTGGGGTTGTTTACCTGACTAGGTGCAAAACACAGGGGAGTGATTGCTAAGGGAGTTTGGGAGGACTTTAACATTGACTAGATTGCTTGGTCTGTTTGTGAGGATGACATCTAAGAATGTGCTGGTGCCTGCGGATGGGTTACATCTAGTGGGCTTGGTCACTACCTGGTGATAGTCCAGGGCTGTTAGTGTACCTATGGACGGGGATGCTGCAGGGTTCAGCCAGATCAGGTTAAGGTCACCTAACAGGATGTGCTCAGATTTGTGGTTGAGGCTAGATATATAGTCTGTAAGAGATTGGAGGGCATGGACTTGCTTACGTGAGGGGACGTAGGCTGCGGTGATTATTAGCAGAGCCTCGGCTGGGTCCGGGGTGATTTTTAGAGATATTGCCTGGGCTCCATGGTCTAGATATTTGGGGGTGGCATGGCTTGGGCCAACAGGATGTGCTTTACATATATAGCACAGCCACCATCTCACTTTCCCACCCTGTCTAGTTGAAAAGAAGAGTAGCCAGGGAAAGAGACTGCAGAGTCTGGAGTGGACTTGGAGAGCCATGTTTCCACCAGGGCTAGGATGTGTGGTTGGTAAGTGATAATCCAGCACTGAAGTGCGGCTGTTTTTTTTAGGATGCTACAGATATTCATGGATCCCAGGCAAAGTCCAGTGGCTGGTGGGGACTGTTGTGCATTGGTGGGCCTTGGGCCTGGGTTGGGGTGAATGTTACCTGGTATAAGGAGAAGTAGAGTGATAACCCTGGAGCTAGACCTATAGGCACCTACCCTTTTGGACAAGAGACCATGGGGTTCAAGTGCACCCCCAATGCTCAGTATGCCTAGAGACAATAGGATGGGGACTGCGGGCTGATCACAGACTAGGGCAGGTGTTCCTCTGTCAATGATAGCAGTGTGTGTGTGGGTGGCGGGTGGGGTGCTAAGCCTGGGAAGGGGAGCGTTGATGGGCTGTGGTAGTGGTCACTGAAGGGTAGCAGGGGTGGGCCTGGGACCTGGTCTGGGGGAGGTCCACAGCATGTGACAAAGGACAGGAGCAGCAGTAGGACAGGTGGCATGCCAATGCTATTGCTTGCCTCTGAGAAGTATAAGGGGTGGCCTGTTGCACACCCTGTCAGAGGGAGTCTCTACAGTTCAGTGGTAGGGCTACAGTCTTTGGTGCGCGGGTTCAAGGTTCGAGACCAGAGGGTAGAGGCATCCAGATATGGAGTCTAGTGGGCAGAAATGTCCAGGTCAGTGAACTTTGGGCATTGGGCAGAAACAGATTAGGATTTTACCTGATTCTAAAGTGTAATTTTTACTATTGTTTTGCTTGACAAATTATCTCCAGTATGAGAAATCTACCTTGTACTATTTTTCATTGGTCACTGCTCCTGTGCTGCATGGAGCATGGCATCACCCAACATTTCTTTTGTTAATCAAGGTTGTTTAAAATAAATTTGTGTTGGCACAACTGTAAGTAGTAATGAAGATTGCTTGTTTTAATGATTGTTAAGGTGCCCTGAGCTCTGGAAGGGCACCTGATACAAATAAAGTTTTACTTACTTACTTACTAGTAAGACAAGTAAGAGATACATACTGTATAACTTCATGTCAAACATATTTCCAGATTGCTGTGTTACCTACTCTTTTCTGATATACAAAACTTACCTCAGGAAATAATCTCAGCAGGCACAGTGGGCCCCCTACTGTACTCATGGTGCCCCCAGCCATAGCTAATGGAATTCAGTCTTTGAAATATAAATCCTTTTTAATTTATTTATTTCATAAACAGTGCCCTGCTGAAACAGCATATGTAAGGCATTTCTGCCAGGCAGAAACATCCAGTACATTTTGGATTATGGTATAATGACAGGGTGTTACTCTCCAAGGTGTGGCCCAACCTATCTGAGGCTGAGGGGCAGAATGGGTGAGGGATCATCCAAGACATAACTGTCCTGTGGCCCCATAAATGACAGAGCAATTGCTGCAGATGCAAGTTGGTGGGATTCCTTGTACAATTATATTGTGGTAAAAACAAAATCTCCTCATATGGAATAATAAATTAACTGAAAATATAGTTCTTATGTAATCATTTCATGGGAGAGATTTTTTTGTAGTTGGGGTAACTGCTGAGCAATGGTATTCCAAAAAACATTGTATGCACATACATTTACTATAGATACACATAAGCAGTGTTTTAAATTTTTATGCTGTACTGTATGTATTGTTCTTGTATCTGTTTGTTCTCAAGGTGTACTTAACATAAAGTGTGAAAACGTTACACTTTTGAAGCATTTGTAGTTTGGATTGCACCCCATGTGTTACTGCAGGATTAGATGAGATTAAAAGCATGTTTACACATTCCTTTGCAACACCAGTTTGCTCTAATCCAAACAATTAGAAGAGTGGACTAAGCATTAGTTCTGTTCAAAGATAATAGGCTTGGTCCTAAGTAGGCTGCATCTTCTGCTTCCACTTACATGCTATTTTGAGATAAAAAAAAAAACAAAAAACCTTTAAATAAATCCAAGCTACCACATAAGGAAACCTAGCTGCAACTTGCTTCCACATGCAATAGTAGTAATTATAAAAAATGTTAAACCAGTACAGAAAATATTTTACTCAAAGCGATGGCCATACTGATTGAGGTGCTTGCCGGGGTCCAAGCAACATCTGCCATTGTACATTTACTTTGTTAAAGGCCTGCTTTTCATAATGATAATTAGATTTTTACATTAGCATCAGATTTCATGTATACAGAGCCCTCCTGACTTTATGGAACATTGCCAATGACCAACAGGCCACTTTTGACTTTTATCTGATGATCTGATAGTGGTCTTAAACCATGCTTATATATGACCTTTGAGCACCAGTGTTGATGGTTTGGGGTTGACCATAGAGAATACATGCAGCGGACACTGGTTTGAAACCAGTATTGTAGGATTTTCATCTTCAAAAGAGATGTATATCACTGAATAAGTAAATGACCAGTTCCAGAGTGGCATCAGAGCTGAATGTCATTGATTTCACACCAGCTGATAAGTGCAGCACAGTTTTAAACATAAACCATTTTTACACTCAGCCCTTCTGCAGCACTTTAGGAGGGAGGTTCAGAGATCAAAACTTGGAGTATATGAGTACATTTTTTTTCAAATACATTACTTAGCAAGCATTTGTACATAGCATCCTCATATACTTGCTACTAGGTACTGAGTTACAATAAAAAAAAAATATATATATATATATATATATATATATATATATATATTATCACTTCCAAAGTGGTCAGGGCTAGTTCCTTGCCCACCCTTCTCTAAGAGGGACAGAGGGTCCATGCAAATATGGTGTCAGCTTCTGGCACAGTTCCAAGAGATGGCTAAATGTTCCAGTGTTTTACTTACAGTATTTGTTGGATAGCAGAGAACAGTAGGTTAGGATGGGAAATGATGAAACAAGCTCCACTCCCTGGTCTAAGAGATTTTTGAGTGATGACACATGACTATCAGTGCATTCATATTTTGTTCAGATGGAATTCTGGGTCTGGCCAACTGGAATAAGTGGGGAACTGGGCACCACATGTTGCATTAACAGTTGCAATATAAACCTAAATGTCCACACTCTCTGCAGTGTGTAAATATTCCTATATAACACACAGAGAGGTATAATCTGATAAAAATCACAGTTGATACTTGAATCCAAATTATGAGCGTCAGATGATAAAGTCTCACATTATTTCACCACTTTCTAGAGAATTTTCAGATGACTGCATAATTGGCTACAAGTTACACCTATGAGGAAAAACACCATGCAGGGGAAGGGTGTCTTAGCAAACAGTTTGGAACTATATCATAAGATCCCATTGGACACTAATGATGTAGCATACTCTTCATGGGGTTGGGCACCACACAACTAATGAGCAGACTCTGGCAGTTACAGCTTAGAACTGAGTTAACTGTTTATATCAACCAACTGAAAATGGGGCTGCGTAACTTCACAATGCCAGCAAGCATGCAAGGGGATAGTTTGAGCCCAAAAGGGCACCAGAATTTAACACCTAAATCCTTTATCCTCATTACATGGAAGAAAGAACCTGAAGGCGCCATTCCAACCAGAGAGTGAACATCAGATCCCACAAGGAAACAAAGCAACCCTTATCACACAATCCATGGCAATGGCCAAGGCTCCCTACTAGGTAACCCATAGCACTTCACCACAAACTTTCAGAACCACAGTTTATGCTGTGGGAAATGGCAACACACATACATTACACATTGTATGGTGAGAATAATGCAATGGCAGTTTCCAATAGCAGCAGAGTCAATCAGTGAACATGGTTCCCGATCTAATACAACACTGTTCAGAAGCATTGAAAGCAGAAACAGATCTCCAGTTATTGCAATGGCAAACTTAGGCAGAACTCAAGTATGATGTCAGAAGCAGACAGAAATCAACTTTAGATCTCTGTTGACAGAAAAAAACACAGGAATATGGCAAATGACAGTTTTAAAGGGAAATATGCACGTACTGCAAATAGTAGCATTCGGTCCCTAGCAATAACTCTATGTAAATCGCAAAAAACACACAAGAAAAAAGTGTTAACGTGTGTTACTAAAACTATGAAAATCAACAGTTGTAAAGTACTTCTACTTGATCACTTGAACTTGTCTATTACAGTCGCACTGCACTGTTGAATTGTTCCCCTGTATGTTATTGCTGGAGCTTGACTCTGCACACTGCGTGGTGTTCCTGTTTTAGTTAACTTATATATATTACCCTTTCTCTATTATAGCTTTGTGTCTCACCTGATGTGTGCATTATAAAACAGGATATATTAAAATATTCATTTTCAAGAGATTTCTTGTTGATCCCTCCCATCCAGACCACTAAAATATTGTGTGGTACTAATTTCCTTTGTTGCAGTTTTATGGTTGTCTCTCCCCATGTATAAAAAAAAAAAATGGTGGTACTGAGTAACATAACACATTACAGTACTTAATTTGTCCAGAGAGACACAGGTGATCTGTATTTAAAGTGTGCCACTTGTGCCCCTTTTTCCTTGTGTGTGTTTTTTTAATTCCTTCCTGTTTGGGGAAAAAAGTTACCTTTTTGTGTTTTACTACACCAGGCTGCCTACCATATACGGTATTAGTTCTACTGTAAGTGCTGATACCTGTCCTGATTGTTTTTGGACTTTTAAGGAAGCCAGTACTGTAGGTGTGTGACATCATCATTCATGTCTGAGGTATTATTCACAGAGTTAGTAGTAATACATCCTTCCTTCAAATACTCCCACAGAAAGGCAAAGATTTGAAGCAGCAGTCAGAAAAAATGCCTGGTAAGAAGCGACCAAGTACAGGGGGGAAATGTGGTAGGGGGGGATGAGGGAGTTAATAAGTCTGCTGAAAAAAGTGCAATTTCAGTTCCGGTTCCCCATAGCAATGAAAGCACAGGTATGTCTGCATCACTGTCTTTAAATTCTGATGTGGGTCCTAGTGGTGAGGCAGGAACCAGCAAAGGAGTTGATGGCCGAACTGGGTCAGACATATCTGTGTCTTACTATTTAAAGCTCAAACTTTTGCAGCCATGCTAGTGGGGGGATGCTGACAATGAGAAGAAGGCAGACACTGACACCAGTACAGGAACAGTGGACCAGGACTCGGAGGAGGGTGAGAATAAGTCTGTCAGTGTGACTGTCCATGTTCCTGCAGGAGCTGGTGATGATAGTGTTCAACAAGAGTCTGATAGTCCTGGAGATACCAATAGTCAGCCCCCTGAATTAGTTGTAGAGAAAGAAAAAGGTGCTGTCCTCCAGGAAGACAGTGATGGGGCAGGAGGAGGAAGACAAGGACATCATCGCTATTGGTGATGATGATGATGACTGGGATGATTCCACATGGGAGCCTGAGTTAAAAAAGGTCGAGGGTGATGTAGGCCATTTACACGAACAGCTCTTGGTGGGTCAGTCTGTCACCAAGCCTATAAGCACACGTCCAAGCAATCTAGTAACCACCCCTCCCAAAAGTGGTCTTTTGGAAGTCATGTTAGCAGCTCAAAAAATACACACTTCCAGACCTATTTCTGAATCATCCCAGTCCCAGAAGCATCTAAAGACCAGAGGTCAAAAGTCCCTAGTTTGGGACTTTTATGTGCTAGATCCTGCTGATGAGACCACAGCAAAATGCCAACTTTGTCAAGCCCATGTTAGTCACGGGAAAAAGGGAAGCAACATAGGAACTGGTGGCCAACATGTCCACTGAGATGGCATTAACACCAGAAGGATGCCAAAGTTGTTGGTAGCAAGGTCCATGTAGTAGATCAAGAACATGAGGGATGGCAGAGTGGGTTGGTGGTGGAGGAGGAGAGTGAGCAATCTTTTTCTCTCTCTAGTAGTGGGCATAGTAGTGGCAGTGAGAGTCCCAGTCCCATGAGTCTTAAAAGTATACCACCCCCACACCCACAAGTAATGAAAATAACTGCTTTCATGCAGTCTCCACTACCCGGCTAAGAGTCAATTTTTACTCCTAAAAGAAAATCTTTGCTGACACAAGTACAGCATTCTGGTCGGACAGCCCCAAAGATGCATCCCATTCTGAAGACCATCCTTGAGTGGCAGACAAAGTACCCACCCAATCATGCTGCTGCATGAGTGTTAAATGCTGCCACTGCTGAAATGCTGGCCATCTATCTTTTGCCATTCTCATTCATAGAGAATGCTGATTTCTGCAGGTTGATGGCCCGTGCCTGTCCCAAATGGCAAGTTCTATCACAAATCTATTTTAGTAAGTGTGCCATGCCGGAACTGAACAGTAGAGTTGCTGATTACATTAGACATGCCTTGAAGCATAGTGCATCACACTATATCCATCTTAGCATGGATATGTGGACCAGTGGACAAACTGCAGCAAGCTCATATCTGTGCATAACAGCACACTAGGCACAGTTGCCTGGTGCAGTACTTGATTTTGGGCCTGGCAAAACATGCATGAAGCAAAACTGTGGTGGTAGCAATACACCTGATATTCTGCAGCACGCAACCCTGACTATGACAAGTGTCACAGATTTGCACATGGCTGCAAAAATGCTTAATGTTCTGCTGGACAAGATTGATGGATGGCTATACACACAGTCACTCATAGCAGGATTCATCGCAAGTGATAATGGCTCCAATGTAGTGAAGTGCATTAGCGATGGTGGATTTTTCAGAGTGCCTGTCTGGCACACTGCCTTAATCTTGTTGTTCAGCAGTTTCTCAACCATGCGGACATTAAGGAAATGGTTTCTGTTGCCCGTCACATCTGTGCCCACTTTGCCCATTCTGCAAAGATCCGTGACCATCTACGTGAGCTACAGTGCAATAACAATCTGCCTCAGCACTGGATGAAGCTTGTTGTCACCAGGTGGAACTCCGCACTGTACATGCTTAACCAGCTGTATGAATAGTATAAGGCTGTGTCAGAATACCTGCTGCTGTACACCACCCGTGATAGCGCTGGAGTGTCCATCACTCCAACAACAGAGCAGTGGTGCCAAATTGATGGGCTAATACATGTTCTCCATTCATTCGAGCATGCTACACAGGCAGTGAGTGGGGACACTGCTTGTATAAGTCAGTGCATACCTCTCATATGTGTGCTGTGGCAGACACTAGTGAATGTGCGACACCAGACAAAGGCAAGTGGGGATCAGGGCACTTGTGATCTAATGGATCACATGCTCCATGTGCTGGATACAAATACCCATGTATCTGTCATTTTATAGTCAGCTGAGTTTGCAATCGCCACCATTCTGGATCCACGGTACAAACGTGGCCTGTCCTCTATAATTGAAGGAGGTCATCAGTGAGTACAACACTTGACAGAAAACCTCATTAGATTTGTACATGCTACACAAATGAAAAATGCATGCACTGCATCAAAACGGGTGTTGCTACCACCACCAGCGGCTCACAGGGAACCCAATCTGAGAAAATGGGCAAGGCAGAGCAGAAAACAGCAAGCAATCCCATTTGAAATGTTCTGTTTTGGGTGAGAGTGGAAGATATGGAGGAAAAGGAGGAGGAGACAGATGAGGCAGTTGGACTCTGGTCAGCAGAACGAATGGTGGAGGCCTACACGGGGAACCCAAAGCACCTTGCCATCAATGACGAGCCACTGCTGTTCTGGAGCAGTAAAATGACTGAATGACCAGCACTAACATTGGTTGCTGTGAAATACCTGAGCTGCTCACCATCCAGTGTCACTGTGGAACGAGTGTTTAGTGTGGCTGGGGCAATTGTGAGTGACTGTAGGACCAATTTGTCACCCAAGAATGTGTCCATGCTAACATTCATCAAAATGAATGAGAGGCACATTCCGCACAACACAATGATGTCAGTGGTGTTGCCACAGGAACTGTGTCTCGGTGATGAGGATGATGATAATTCATTGACTAAGGCAGCCACCGGGGTGAGGTGGATGAGGCAGCAATGTTGAGAGAATTCCCTCTTGATGAGAACTGCAGTCTTGAAGACTGTGAGGGTGCTTCTTGGATGATGTGGAATTGGAAGTTGAAAAAGGCTGAGTTTACTCCAATGCCCTCCACCCCAAACAATAACTTTCAACTCAGTATAGTTGCTGGGGGTGTGTATGTTACACCTTATTTCTAGCTATGTACCACTGGATTGGTTATGGAAATATGTTGTTATGTGCCGCAGCCTGCAGTGTGTATAAGTTTCATTTCATCACCCTTTGCCATAACCTGTTGATTGGTCACCTCACCACCTCCACCAGTCCCCCAAGGCCATAAGCCTATATAAAGCAGCAGCAATGTAATTACCATAACTGTAAATATTTTGTAATTGCCTGATTAATGTTTTTCTTCAAAAAACATATTACTTTTCATATTGACTATATCAACACATCATCATCTTATAGCAAGATATGTTGTTTTGATGTCCTTAAAAGTGCCCAGGATGGCAAATTCCACACAGGCCCACTGCCCCCTCTCATCACCTGATCTGACCTGACACACCCATGCACTCCATGTGACTGAAAAAGATGTTTCTACCACTTAGTATTGGTGACATGTACAAGAACCCTGGCTCCTAGACAAGTGTACAAGTAGCATATGAATGTAACATGCTAATTCAACAGTTAACACCGAGTTGAACACATTTTGAAAAATGGTGAATGGTGGCCATCTTTAAGATGCAAGTCATTAATTACAAAAGTAATCATGAAGAGGCTTAACAACTTACAACATTAAATCCCCCCAAAAAGGTTACTTCTACAGTACCAGGATAAGTTACACAAAATCGCAATGGTTCGGGGCAGGGCAGGGTGAGTGTCCTGCTATCCTCACTTTGAATGGATTCAAAATGTACATGATTACTGCAGCTATACAATCCCCATTGAGTTGACAAGACATTAACCCCCTCCACCTAATTATTTACTAAACACCATATCAACCATCTGTGTTCACATATAGTTCCTCTCTGTACATGGGTGGCAGTGGTGATTACTCATTAACGGTAACGGTATGGACACCAGTCCAGTGGTCAACATCACAGTTCAAGCAACACCCCTGTCTTCCAACAACACAACACAGCTCCTGCTCCTGCATGGCCTGGATAGATCATGTAGTCATCAAGATATGACTTATTGAAACCTCAACAGAGGAAATGACCTAAGCAAGAGCAAAGATAAGAAAAAATGTTGGATTCTAATCAATCTGTATACCAACTTTTACCTAACAAGTTGGAAGAAGAAGCAGAGAAAAAAAAATGTATACTTACCATACCCCGTGATGTGATGTCATTCAACTGAGGACATTCCCCACAGGAACATGCTGTGTGGTGCACATGATTCCAATCCAGACAAGGTCCGATAAACCACAGTAGCACTAGCAGGCATTTCCCTTCCCCTATCAATACTGGGTACCTTGACATAAGAAAAAAGTTAAGAACAAATTTTGGTGATTGTTGAAAATCCCCCCCCACCACCACCACTCATGAGTCTGACCATCCACCCCCCTCCCTTGCCCCAGAGAACCATAAAAAATGAAGACACACTTACCTTAGGGACTGTGAAAGTGGAACTGTCGTGCAACAGCACAATTAAATAAATCCCCCAGGCCTGGTTCGGCAGCCAGTAGGAGCAGCAGCAGGATGGAAAAATATTTAACTTTGCCTGAATTCCTGATAATGAAAAAAGCAAAAAAATAACAAAATTACTGTCAAGCTCAAACAACCATATGGCAGTAACAGACATACCACACTTATATGAAAATTCCTATACTTGCCATCTGCGTTGGGAGGAAATTGGGAAGATTCATTCATCTGACATCTCCCTCCCTCATGGCCTGGCATGATGATGTCATCCACAGCACACTGAAAAATAATATAAGAGCAGTACAACCATATTAGAACTCAAGATGCCATAATACCAACCCACCAACACCCTTACCTTGAACAGGAAAAACAATGAAGACAGATACTTACGTGTTCACAGCAGCAGTATGGACTGCGTGAGGATAATGCACCAGGCATCAACCATCCAGAACAGTAGTTCTTGTGGCACCTAGGAAAGTAGTAGTCATAGACAGCAGCAGGCAGCAAGCTACAGTGCCCCAAAATTTTATTCACTACCCCACCGCCAGGCAAGGTACTACGACACAGACAGTCAGACAACACAACTAGACATTCAGTACAGCAGCACAGTGATGGGGGAATGATTCTTCTGCATTTCTGTGTCAATCAATTGAAACACAGCAGCAGCAGCAGCAGGAAATAATTTAAAGTAGCAGCAGCATTTTCCAGGAGGAATTAATTTTCTCTGCATGTTGGCACCCATTTTCAGGTCCCTGAGATGGTAGGGCACCATAAAACATCAGGACTGACAGCACATTTCAGTCTCAATTCGATGTCACATTTTTGAGTAAACATTTCTGGGCTTGTAGGCCCTGTTTGGCACCAGCAGCAGTGAGTTTCAGACAGAAATACTGTATCGTGTAAACAGGCCCCAAAACAACTACTTAATGTTTGGGTGGTGGGGGGGCACCCTAAAACATAATGGCTGAGATCAGATTCCACTTCCAATTTAATGTACCATTTTTTCTGCAACATTTCTGGACATTTACTGCCTGTGCTGCAGTGGCAGAAACAAGATAGGGCCTAAAGACAATTGTAAAAGTGGACCAAAGACTATCATTTGGTTCGGGTGGAGGTGGGGCACCATAAAACATCATGGCTGAGACCTGATTTCACTCTCAATGTACTGTGCAATTTTTTGGCAACATTTCTGGACATGTGGGACATGATTTCAATGTGCAGCCACACACTTAGGCCCACAAAGCATTTAAAATGTGCAGAAAATAGCATATTTGGGTCCGTAGGGTGGGTTTGAGCCTGTAACTACGTGTCTCAGACCTGATTTCACTCTCAATGCACTGTACAGTTTTTTGGGCAACATTTTCTGGACATGTGTGATATGATTTGAAAGTGCAGCCACACACTTAGGCCCAAACAGCATTTAAAATGTGCAGACGACAGCACATTTGGGTCCGCAGGGTGGGTGTGAGCCTGTAACTGCGTGCCTCAGACCTGATTTCACTCTCAATGTACTGTGCAATTTTTTTGGCAACATTTCTGGATGTGTTTTGAGCCGGCAGCAGTGAGTTTCAGGCAGAAATATTGTGTAAACAGGCCCTAAAACAGCTACTTAATGTCTAGGTGGTGGTGGTGGGGGGCACCCTAATACATAATGGCTGAGACCAGATTCCACTTCCAATTTACTGTATCATTTTTTTCTACAACATTTCTGGACATTTACTGCCTGTGCTGCAGTGGCAGAAACAAGATAGGGCCTAAAGACAATTGTAAAAGTGGACCAAAGACCATTGTTTGGTCTGGGTGGTGGTGGGGCGCCATAAAACATCATGGCTGAGACCTGATTTCACTCTCAATGTACTGTGCAATTTTACTGGCAATATTTCTGGACATGTGGAGCATGATTTAAAGGTGCAGCAACACACTTAGACCCCAAAAGCATTTAAAACATGTAGAAAACAGCACATTTGGGTCAGCAGGGTGGGTGTGAGTCTGTAACTGCGTGTCTCAGACCTGATTTCACTCTCAGTGTAGTGTGCAATTTTTTGGGCAACATTTCTGGACATGTGGGACTTGATTTAAATGTGCAGCCACACACTTAGGCACAAAAATCATTTAAAACATGCAGGAAATAGCATATTTGGGTCAGCAGGGTAGATGTGAGCCTGTAACTGAGTGTCTCAGACCTCATTTCATTCTCAGTGTACTGTGCAATTTTTTTGCCAACATTTCTGGACAAGTGGGACATGATTTGAATGTGCAACCTCACACTTAGGCCCATAAAAGCATTTAATATGTATAGACAGCACATTTGGGTCTGCAGGATAGGTGTGAGCCTGTAACTGTGTGTCTCAGACCTGATTTCACTCTCAATTTACTGTGCAAATTTTTTGGCAACATTTCTGGACATGTTTTGAGTCAGCAGCAGTTAGTTTCAGGCAGAAATATTGTGTAAACAGGCCTTAAAAGAAGCTGCTTAATGTAGGGTTACCACCTGTCCTGATTTTCGCAGGACAGTCCTGATTTGGGTGGTTGTGTCCTGCAAAAAAAACATGAAAAATACTAAATGTCCTGATTTTATAGTACAGCAAGTATTTTCTAGCTTTCCACTAAATGTTGCAGAAAACTACAATACCATAACTAAAACACCTTAAAATAATAAGAAACAATAGAAGCAACTTGGAAACTACTGCACTTAGCCTTAATTCTGATTATAAAGAGAAAACAAGTCTGTTGCATTGGTTGAGGTTACTTACTGTCCTGCGAAAAATAATGTTTCAGTAAGAAATGTCCCACTTTGTGCTTCTTAAAAGGGGGTAACCCTAACTTAATGTCTGGGTGGTGGGGGGGCACCCTAAAGCATAATGGCTGAGACCAGATTCCACTTCCAATTTAATGTACCATTTTTTCTGCAACATTTCTGGACATTTACTGCCTGTGCTGCAATGGCAGAAACAAGTTAGGGCCTAAAGACAATTGTTAACAGCAGCCAAAACAGCATTTTAATGTCTGGTTGCTTGTGGGGCACCCTAATACATCAGAACTGACAGCGCATATCAGTCTCAATTTGATGTCACATTTTTTGGGAAGCATTTCATTGCCTGAGGGCCCTGTTTTATATGAACAGACCCCAGATTCACTCTCACATAGCTTTGGAAAATATGTTTGTTCATAGTAAAGTGCTTATACTTGACGTTTGTGGATAGGATAGACGAAGCAAGGAGGAAACATATAAAGGAAAATGGAGTAAGATAAAAGTAGGAAGGTGCACGATTATGGGCATGATACTACAAGTACAACAGGGGGACGGGGAGGCGGGAACCGGGGAGTGGGGACCTGTATGGTCAGGAGGAGGACAAACTTATTTATATTCATATATGAAAGAGGATGGGAAACGGAGGGAACATAAACCAACTGGGAAAGATAGAATAAACAAGAAGATACAGATCAGAAGACAAAGAGGAGAGAAACAAATGAAAGGATATATAAGAAGAGGACAGAAAATGTATATATGTTTTTTTTTTTTTTTTTTTTTCATCTTTAGAGGGTACAGATGAAGGAAGAGTGACAGTAACAAAGCAAGGACAAGATAAAGAAAAGAAAACAAAAAGGTTGTTGCCAGTGCAGCGCTGACTAGTCTAGAGGCTGACCATTACACTGTACCGGCGCTAGGTACACTTTCTGACGTGCCATCACCATGCAGCTCCTTCAGAAGCTCAAACATTTTGTCTTGCTACTGAAGGAGTTTCCTGAGGTCCCCCCTGACCTCCTCGTTGAACTCACTGTGCAGAGCTCCCACCTCTCTGTGCAGTGCTGTCAGGTCATCACTCACTACTGCTGGTGCTGGCACTGGGGCAGATGCAGACTGTGCTGGATCCCCACCATGAACCCGGTGATGCCTCTGTCTCTGGGGTGAGGGTGATGGGGGCTCTGCACTTACCTCCTGCTGCTGCTGCTGCCTTCTGCTGCGGTGCCTATGCCCACCCATGGCCCATGCCTCCTTCTGGCCCCCTTTACCTTCTACTACTAGCTCAGCAGCACCCCGGGCCCCACTACCTGCTGTAAACTCTTTTTGTTTTACAATGCAGTCTGCAGTGTGGTGGTGCCGCACATGGCTCTTTTGCCCACCAGCCCCAAAATGACCCCAGTCTTGCCCCTTCTCACTGATCTGCCATACAAGGTGCAGATCATGATGGAGCTGTCATTTGTTTTTTTCCTAAAAAAAAAAACAAAAAAAAAAACACACACAGCAGATGATCCTGTCTGTGGGGGGATGGGGCAACAGCTAATGTCCCAGGGCTGGTGGGCACATCATGCTTCTGCTCAGAGGAGGTGGGGGGGCGCATGCTCCAGCTGGGGGGATGGCATCTGGAGGTTGCTGCTGCCTGGTGGTGGGGGCCACATGAGTATTCTGCTGCTGGGATGGGGCAAGGGATCATGCTGCTCCTGGGGAGTGGGAGCTACATTCTCCTGCTGGGGGTGGGGGGAAAATGCTACTGCTGCTGTTCGGGGGGGCACAGACATAAAGGCCTGCCTGTTAATACAGATACTGGGTCAGGGTGGTCCAGCTGCCTTCTTCTCATTCTCGCTAGTCTCCATAATTTTTATCTCTATCTCCTTCTCCTCACAAAAAAAAAAAAAAGAAAAAAGAAATGGGAGTTTCACACACACACACACACACACACCACAAAAGATAGTTAACTATAAAAATGAAGAAAAAATACTAACTGAAAATATTAACTTTTTAAACTAATGGAGAACAGAGATCAGAAATCAAATAAACTGCAAAAACAAACACACACACACGCACTCAAACAATCCACAAATTTTTCACTGAAGTTAGCTCTCCTAGTCTCTCTCCTCTCCTCTCCTCTCCTCTCCTGCTTCCTAGCTGAAACAGCTGTAAAGGGAGTAGACTTAGTCTGGCTTCCTGCCTAAGTGCAGTCACCCATGTGACCAGCAGTCTGCTAGAGAGAATGTCATGTGATAAGCTTTTTCCCCCCAATTTCGCCTCACACTTACATGCGGCAAAATGTGCAGTTGAAAGGCAAAATTGACAGTGGAATTTCACTTCAATTGGCAGTGAAATTTCACCAAAATTTACAGGTGAAATTTCACCATAAGAGCACAATTACGCGAAATGGTTCTGGTGGCAAAATTGGCGATTTTGCTGGAATTTTGCTGGCAAAATTAAATTTCACTGCATCTCTAGTTACAACCCAAATCTAGATGGAACAGTAGACAAGATTTTTATCTGCACAAGGTATACTGCGCACTGCAAACTTCCCACACTGTCTCCCCATATCAGATGTCATGGGTGCGATCAGTACAATGCATGTGTGCCAGCACGATAGAGAATGCAGCAGTTCACAGACACTGAAAACACTTGAACTATTTTATGAGAGACACAAAAAATAAAGAGAAGCAGTAAGTGACACTATTGTTTTATTGAGGAGCAGCATTTAGCATAGGGTATGTAACTGTGCTCAAGGATAGTAGGCGAACACTTCCCTTTAAACAGTTTTGCATTGCAGGCAGTTCATGTCTGTAGCACAGAATCCAAAAAGACAAAATTCAAACTGACTGCAGCCCCAGCTGGTGATTCAGCCCCACAAGGCAGACTCTGGATAGCTGGACAAATAATGACCTATGCCACTTCACTTAAGGGCAGGCTGGAACATGAGCAGCATGAGAGGAATCAAGGTAATGGGACCTTTCTAGCCAGCCTACTGGCACAGTGGTAGTGCTACCATTTGTGACGCTGACAACCTGAGTTTGGGAATGAGCCTGGAGCATCATAGAGACTGGGTATATGCCAGCCAGGACCACATACTGTAGATGCGG
Organism: Neoceratodus forsteri; assembly: GCA_016271365.2. Lineage (NCBI taxonomy): Eukaryota > Metazoa > Chordata > Ceratodontiformes > Ceratodontidae > Neoceratodus > Neoceratodus forsteri. The sequence continues at coordinate 1,322,402,035 of CM028130.1, forward strand.
AGACACGATGGACATCTGCACACTGATGTCACTGCACATCTGCACCTCCAGGGAAAACTGTAAGTAGAAAACTGTCAGGGACAGTAGTAGGATGACACTCACTGGGCACCATCCTGAGTGACACCCCAGGTGTAAACCTCAGCTGATGCCTCTGGTTGATCTCAGTCTCTCCCCTTCCCCCAGTGAGCTCCTCCACAGGGGGCAAGCTGTGAGCCGCCTAGTCTAGGTGGCTTGGGGAGGATGCCAGGTGAGCTGCCAAAGGGCCAAATGATGCTGAATCCATGCCTGAGCCACAGTAACAGAGTTGAAAAAAAAGGGGGTACCTTCCTCAGAGGTCTGGCACAAGAGGCTTTCTTCGAACTTCCACTAACTCCACTCCAATGTGATCTGATCGATGTTCCCTTGTGTGGCAGATACACGGCACACCAGGCCCCTTCCCTGCACATGCATCAAGGAACATGGTGGTAGGAGATCTCAGATCTTAACCTCTGAGGTGCTAGAGCGTAACCTCAATGAATTTAGAAACACATTCATTCCCAGGGTTTATAACTGGTGTGTGGCAGAGGGTGGATAAGGGACTAACAGTGGATGGATAGGGTTATATAAATGTATTTTAATCTCATTAATAATTTTTAGTGAAAATCCCCAAATTGGGAAAACACCCAGTAAACGGATCCAAGGGCCTAACACTATATTATTCATGGTTAGAGACCTATATTTTTCTTAAATATGAAATAAGAAAAAATAAGAAATTCATGGTATAATAAGAAATAAAACAAAAACAAACATGTGAAAAAAGTTTAAAAAATTGCTTGCAGCAGTTGTTTAGGCTCTGTTGTTACCACTGAGATGGCCAGGACGCTGCAGCAGAATTGTCTGATTCACAAAACCTTTCAATACCATAGCATAATGCTGTTTAATACAATGTTGTATACTAGGAACATGATTTTTAGTGTGTATAAAGTCATTCTGAGGTATTTTATGAATGTAAATGTGATAACAAGAAATAAAACTACATTTTCAATGAATAAAAAGAACTAACATGAAATTCCAGAAAAATAAAAATAAAAAATGAAAAGAATTTCACAGGGCTATATTCACGGTACTCGGGAATGAAATATTCGGCAAGTTCACACTCCTAGTTAAAACTGATGTACCTTTGTGAGCTGAAACTATCCTGGCATCAAAATGATTTGGCTCCTCTGCATCTCTACCAAACTGAGTAACAAAATTGGTTTTAGTCTTCTCAGTTGGAATAGAAATTCAAGCTAGCCACATATAATTCCCTCTGATAGCCTGAAGAGAAATGTGTACCACAATGCACCAGGGCACATGAACTGACCCAGGAGAAAGCATGAGATGGAACTGGTTTGAAGCAATTGCGGTAGGAGTTGCCTGTTTGTTTCTCTCTCTCTCTTCTAAACCAGTGTACAATGCTGCATCCATTAACAGCCAGGTGCAGCAGACTGGCGGGGTAGGAGAACAACATTGATTACATGCCACTTGCTGAGTGTAAACAGAGATATAGACTTTAATCCATGTATAAGAGCGCTCATTGAGGTTCAATTTAAAAAGAATTAAGATGACACGGGCCCAATAATCCTGTGGTAACACCAAAACACAGGCTGTACTGAGCACACTCCCTGCATGTCAACATGGTCAATAGCTCACTTTAGCACTACTGTAGCACTGTCAAGCTAAAATAATTTTTTTTACAAAAATGTAGACCTCACTGAATGATTATCTAATTCTCAGTTTAGTTTTAAAGGGTAAAACCTTGACCAGTAGAGGCTTGACATTGTCCCTTTAAATGAAAATGCTCAACCTCATATCAAAGACTGTCATTCACAGCATGCTGATTAGTGAGTCCTGATATAAATGGCCAGTTTGAGATTAGCAAGATTAATTCGTAACTTTAAGTTTTCTTTGCAGACCAGTCTGTTTTTGTGGCCTCAGTAGCAAAAGCAGACAAATCTGACAGGCATTCTAATGTTCCTAAACTACTGTATGCCTTTAACATTGCACATTTATGTCCTGAATCAGTCTTGGTGGGAAGGAGAGTGATGGGGGACCCGTCTGTTATTCTCTTGAGCAGGGTATTGCATGGCTTCCCAGTTCCTATCACAATCTTCAAATGAAGTTCTGTTCCCACACTTCTTCTACCTAATTACAGGGGAGATTACACTAAAGTACCATAATACAAACTTCAGGCTGAAATGATCTGTCTGGACAAAGACTTGACCTCCTGGTGCTAGGATGCCTTTGATGTAAACAAGGGATCTGTGTGAAGTGATTCTCCTTTGCATTAGATTGCTTTACCTATTATGCAGTGCTGCTAAATGAGACATTTAAAACGGTGTTTCTTCTTTCACCTTCATGAAAGCATTTCCTTTTACCTAATTTTCAATATAGCATTAAATACTTATTAGAATGATATTTGTTTTCCATTTTTCCATGAAGGAAAAATATGCACATACACAGTATAGTTCATATTAAACTCTCAGGCCAATGAGTTGGTTATATATTGTTTTGTAAAGATGGCAATACATTGGCAGCCCGCACTGTTGTTTTGCAGAATTTTGCCAGCTCAAGAGCAACTTTTATGAAACATTTGTGCGACTTCACTGGCATGCATCTGCTGCTCTGTCACAGTACAGCGTAAGCCTGTGCATCAATCTCTGGCAGCAGTTCCTTGCAAGGCTTTGTGCTGGAACCAGTAACACTCATTCAACTCACTATGAAAGCAAAAGCAGCTCATTGGCCTGAGAGTATAATCCAAAAAGTAATGTAAATTAATACAATGTAATTACTGGTCATCCCTTATTATACATAGAAAACCCTGAGTATAACAGTGAGTCTATGTCACTCACCCCAGCTGTTCCAATCAGTTAATATTTTATCTTCTTCTCATGTCTGCCCAAATGCACACCACCAGCAAAGCCATTGACTTTCTTGTGGACTTACCGGTTATCTACCACTTATGTTGGACCACAAATGGTTGGTAGCTCACCATCTCAGTCATGCGAGAGAGTGTGGGTGTATGTATGTGCCAGCATGGAGCAACCTGGCCATTTTCCTCCTTTTGTCTCCTGGGGTGCTGTGTGTTGTGGCACAAGTGGGCATTTGTGCTGTGGAATGCATATGCACCAGGATGTCCAGTGGCAGCCCCTCCGCTTAGCACATGTCCTCATCTGTCTTGCCACCTGTCTCCTCAAGGCAGCAGCCCCACAGTGTGAGTCTTGTCCATGGGATGCTTAGTTTTTCCTACCCTGGCCGATCCCCAGAAATCCACGCTCAATCTGGAATGCAGGTAGTAAGCATGACAAGTGATACACTACTGCTGTGATGCTGGGCTGGCTCTTCAGATATTCTAAGTTAAAATACTCCACACTTCATTTTGAAATATTCTGACACTTGCTCCCCACCTGCCTGCTCAACTCAGATGCACCCTTCCCTAGGAATGGGAGGGTTGGCTACAACCTGGTTCTTATTCCGACTCTTGAGTTATTTTAAAAAGGTACTAGTTTACTCTGATTAATTTTAGGACACTTTGTAACCTATTTGAGTTTGAGAAATGCATCAGGATTACTTTTTAGATCCCACTGTCAAACAAAATAATAAAATTCAACTTTTTTAAAAACACGAGAGAAGTGATGAGGCCCAGACCATTCCTCCCACCCTTTTGAGATGTTATTTTCAGCAACATTGCTGGTTGTGGGCACATACAGTGTTCCATATCTTCTGTACCCATTTCTTTGTTTCATTTTGCTGTACTCCCTCAAAATTTCTCTATCTTCTTGCCAGAATGGCCTAGTCAGTGCAGAGCAAAGCATGGAAAGCTGGAGAGAGACACATGAAAAATCCTCCAACCTTCTCTTATTTTCTGTTCTTATTTTAACACAGAATGTGAAACATATCGTGACCCTCCCAAAATCAATGAAGCAGTATGGCCTAGTAGTTCAGGTGCAGAGCTGGGGAACTCAGACTGTGAGATGGAACTACTCTTAAAAGTACAGAGCAGTGATCAGACAATGGGGGAACAGACTGCCAGGACAAATTAGATAGCCTAGTGGAGGGGAGGGAGAAGGAAAGCCATATTTACATGGCAGTAGTGTTGCAAATGCAAAGCTGCAGCAGTGCGGTCCTGACCACTTGCCACCTGTGATTTGTCTGCCTATATGGCCCCTCTTTGCACCACTGCAATCTGTCCCGGTGAGGGGCCATGCATCGCAGGGGAGACGGGCATCTGTTGGTTGCTGCAGCACAGGCAGTCCACATTGCCACTTAAGCTGCTGTAAGTTGCTCACTCCTCTTAGTGCTCCCAGCTTGACAGAGACTCTGGGAGCGTCTTAGCGAGCAGCTTACCCTGATCAGGTACGTGTCCACATGTCACATTTGCACTGGAGCAGCCCGAGTGCATGGGTTACTCCAGTGCAAATGTGACCTTGTAAACATGGCTGAAGAGTGTCATGAACAGTTGCAAGAAGGAGAAGGAAAGTCAAGATGAAAATATAAGGAGAAAGCAGAAGAGGCAGAGTGAACTGACAAGGGAAGGGGGGGACCAGTGTTTAGGAAAGGTATGAGAAAGCAGATTCTTTATGACAAGATTTGCTTCTAATCTAATTTCTTTTCCACCTATGATATGGTGATTCCCTATGAAAACTAAAAAGATATTCAGCATATGTCACTAAGAAAAAAACAAGTAAAGTATCTTTAAATACATAAGATAAAACAAAACGTGTGTACGTGGTGGGGCGGCAAATAAGATTAATGATTCCTTCTAAACTGCCCTAATAAATAAAAATTAGTGGCATAAAATAAAATTAATTGGGACTCAATAGTTTTAAATAAGGCCGCCACTTCACAGTTCTGAAGTTTTTTGTATAATAGCCCAAAATCAAATGATCACATCCTTAGTGTTAAATATCATATTTTTTTTTATTTAGTTGTTTAACCAGGTATAGCACACTAAGCTGAAAGCTTTTTTACAGGAGTGACCTGGGAGCACAAGGAGGTTAAGTGACTTGCTCAGGGTCACACATTATAATAATGTAATTTAACTTCTTATCTGTACTTTATACTTCTGTACTCCTTACATGTTTCATTAAACTTCTTTATCCAAAATAAGCTGAATAGAATTCACATTATTTCATAAAATCTCATTTTATTTAATACTAAAAAGGGTTGTTTTAATTTTAAATATACTATCTGCTTTGTTTTTGTAACAATATACCCACTTCTTGGAGAGCCTCCTGGTTTGATATCAAATCAAAGATGGCCTCACAGCCACTTAGGCCTCACCTGCAGTGTCAGTATGCTCTCAACTTAGTAACTAATGAGCTTTACTCAGCGCAGTCTATGACAAGAATAGTAGCCAGGAAAGATGGCGTGCATTTAGCTTTTTTCAGTGGGCCTACGCAACCAGACTAATGTTATGTCTGTGCAACTGTGACAGGTGTTTGTCCATTCACACTCTCTATTCCATGGGGAATTAGCACCCTGCAGGGGTACCAAAGGCAAGGAGCCCTCAAACAGGAGTCCACCACTAGAGATGCCACAGAAAAGATTCCCTTGGTTAAAGGTACCTTAGGAAGGAGCCCCAAAAAGAGTATTGAGCAGTAAACATTGACTACAAGGTTATTTATTTATTAAAAAGTTTAACCAGGAAGTACATACGGAGCTGACTGCAGGTTGAGAGCAGATTGCTAGTAACGAGACAGCTTGAAGAAAAGCAAAGGAGATGCACAGGTTAAAGGGATTGCATTAATAAAATGAATTGCACTGATGACATAAGGGGCTTCCTAAGGGAAAGAGGGAATGGCAAGTACTAACATACTAATATATTAAGTTGCCAGCAGATTAGGCCTGACCGTCTATAATGTCTGCTTGAAGTGCAGCTCACAGTAATGACACTGCTGCTGCACCCCCTTTCCAATCCCTTGACCCCCGTTTCTTCCCCCAGAGCTCCCCTTTCTTTCATTTCCCTTCCTACCAGTACGTTTCTTTTCTACCTGTCCCAGCCCCTATTGAACCTTGCACGGTTTCCATTTTCATCAGTTCCTCTAGTAGTGCATTCCAAGGTGCCACCACCCTCTTCATTAAATAATGTCTGCTCACATCACCTCTGTACTTCCCCCCTACCAACTTTAGGCTGTGACCCCTCCTACTCCCTTCACCTTTCAAGTTGAACAAGCCCTCCATGCGTACCCTATTGATTGCCTTCAAATATTTAAAGGTCTCTATCATGTTCCCCCATCCCTTCTTTCCTCCAGGGATCACATATTCAGCTCCCTAGGTCTATCCTAATAGGGCTTCTCCCATTCCTTGCATCATGTTTGACGTTCTCCTCTGGACTGTCTCCAATAAAATAACATCTCTCTTTAAATGAGGGTGCCAGAACTGCATTCAGTACTCCAGGTGTGGCCTCACCAAGGAATTGTAGAGGAGCAGTAGAACCTTCTTTCTCCTTGATATAATTCCCCTAGCATTACACCCAAGAATTCTATTTGCTTTTGCTTCTGCTCTCCTGCACTGCTCAGAGTGATTCATCTTGGCATCTATTACCATTCCTAGATCTTTTTCCTCCTTGGAGACCTCAAGTAGCCCTCCTCCCCAGGTGGTAGTTATACCCTGGGCTCCTAGCACCTAAATGTAGTACCCTACACTTTTGAGTGTTAAACCCCAGTTACCAAGTGTGTGACCACTGTTCTAGCCTCTGCAAGTCTTCCTGGAGTGCCTTTCTCTTCGCGCACTGTCCACCACCACTCCCAACTTGGAGTCGTCGGCAAACAGGCTCAATTTGCTTCATTGAAAGTGGGGCCACCATCCGTCTTCATCCAAGAATGGAAACCTACCTAAGGAAACTAGGGAATATACTGTTTTGAAAACTAGATATCATGAATTGCACTGATGACATAAGGGGCTTCCTAAGGGGAGAGAGAATGGCAAGTACTAACATACTAATATATTAAGTTGCCAGCAGATTAGGCCTGACCGTCTATCATGTCTGCTCGAAGTACAACTCACAGTAATGTCACTGCTGCTGCACCCCCCTTTCCAATCCCTTGACCCCAGTTTCTTCCCCCAGAGCTCCCCTACTGTTCATTTCCTTTCGTACCAGTACTTTTCCCATCTATCTGTCCCAGCCTCTATCGAACCTTGCACGGTTTCCATCTTCATCAGCTCCTCTAGTAGTGCATTCCAAGGTGCTACCACCCTCTTCATTAAATAATGTCTGCTCACTTCACCTCTGTACTTCCTCCCTAGCAGCTTTAGGCTGTGACCCCTCATAGTCCCTTCACCTTTCAAGTTGAACAAGCCCTCCATGTGTACCCTATTGATTGCCTTCAAATATTTAAAGGTCTCAATCGTGTCCCCCATCCCTTCTTTTCTCCAGGGAGTACATATTCAGCTTCCTAGGTCTCTCCTAATAGGGCTTCTCCCATTCCTTGGATCATCTCCAGTAGAATAACATCCCTCTTTAAATGAGGGTGCCAGAACTGCACTCAGTACTCCAGGTGTGGCCTCACCAAGGAATTGTACTGGGGCAGTAGAACCTTCTTTCTCCTTGATGTAATTCCCCTAGCAATACACCCAAGCATTCTATTTGCTTTTGCTGCTGCTCTCCTCCACTGCTCAGAGTGATTCATCTTGGCATCTATTACCACTCCTAGATCTTTTTACTCCCTGGAGACCTCAAGTAGTCCCCCTCCCCAGGTGGTAGTTATACCCTGGGTTCCTAGCACCTAAATGTGGTACCCTACACTTCTGAATGTTAAACCCTGGTTACCAACTGAGTGACCACTGTTCTAGCCTCTGCAAGTCTTCCTAGAGTGCCTTTCTCCTTGCGTGCTGTCCACCACCGCTCCCAGCTTGGAGTCATCAGAAAACAGGCTCAATTTTCTTCTTTGAAAGTAGGGCCACCATCCATCTTCATCCAATAATGGAAACCTACCTAAGGAAACTAGGGAATATACTGTTTTGAAAACTAACTAGATATCATGACCTTTGGCACGGATGAGAGGAAAAACACCCTTTTTAAAGGAGGAAACCTCTGGTGATCCAAGGCCTAGGTTGTCTTCCTTCTAGGCTTGGGGTATTTTATTCAGTGATGGCTCTGCTACTGCAATTTAGAAGGCCAATAAAGGGGTGGAAATATTCCAGTTTGGTGTCAGCTGTCATTCTATTCCTTTAACAGGAATACCTTGAAAGGTTGCGAGTGATCTCTGCAACAATGAGAACTACCAAGGTGGGATGAGGAGAGTGATGACCACTGAGGGACTCTGCTGGACTACCGGTCTAAGAACAAACTAAGTGAACCAGATGTGGTCATAGGCAGAATAGCTTTTGAAGGTGCCATAGTGATGCCATAGCCAAAGGACCACTCTTGGGCTGTAATGGCTCCACTGCTTGGTAGCTGAAGTCTTAAATTCTGAATCAAGAGATACACTGTATGACTGCACACTAAAGCTCCATGCAGAGAGAGGACATTCCCACTATGGGCCAGATGAGAGGGACCCCACCCCGAGGTTCACATGCTCAAGATGCAGACTTCAGGAGTGCATAGTGAGACTGTCAGCTTACAGGGAAAGTCCTGAGCCAAAAACATAATGGACATGGTTGGCATGCCTCCTTTATGAATGACAGCATGAATCAACTTCAAAATGCTAGATAGGAGGAGGCTGGGTGAAGCCAGCAGCTGTAGATAAGGTAGCAGATTGTAGATGAGGAGGCCAGGTGGAGCCAGCAGCTATAGATTAGAAGCAGGATAGTGATGAGGAAGCCACGTGAAGCCAACAGTCTGGGTGAGGTAGGAGGCTGCAGTGTGAGCCAGTGTTCAGAAGTTTGATAGTAGCAGCAGCCAGTGGAAAGCAAACCAACCATTTCCATTATGGAAGCCAAATTGATGATGACATAGAAGGCAGGCATTTAGATAGTAAAAGGCTGTGATGCCAGTGATTGAATCAGTGAGGGTTAGCATAAATGAATCAATGAGATTTAGTAGATGATTGGTATGGTTTCAGCATGAACAGTGAATTGATATGATTGGCATGGATGCCTTGAATGCCATTAAGGCCGAGTTAGGTTATTCCAGTAAGAAGCATTTGCAAGGCAGTAAGTATTTGCAATGCAACAATGAAATGCAATGAATATCTTGAAAGCCATGTAGGCTGCAAGGTAAATGTATATATGCATGGATAACTGAAAAGCCATGTAGGCAAAGGAGCAGGACAACAGCTTACAAAAAAACATGCTCTTGCAATTTGGAGCCACGATGCCCTGCTGTGACTAACAGTCCTCCACCATTGGAATAACAGGGAAGCCACAAATTGAGCACACTGAGACCAAACAACAACTGTAATGTTGGTATGGCAGGACCCCCAACAATAGAGGTGCTTTTACAGGCAAGGTCCTAGTTAAGGACAGAGCGATATGATAGCAAGCTGCCAGAGTAATTTGAACAAGTTGAAGCAAAATAATATGACTGAAAGGTTTAGAAAAATTGAATTCAGAAATGTACTGCAAAAAGGCCTGCAGCAGTAAACCATATCAGTGTAGTAAAACAGCAGCATGAAAATACTAGAGCAGCACAAACATTGAAGGTTGGGAGTAGCAGTTTCACCAACTAGCTAATGTAATAGCTGAAAGCTGCAGCATAGCAATGCAGCAGTTGGCTGAGTGGAGCAAGCACTGAGTGGAGTAAGCACAGAGCTATTGAACAAACTTAGCACAATAAGGAGTGGCAACTAGTTGAGCAGGATGAAGCCTGGACCAGGTGCAAACAATTGAGGTGAAAAAGTAAGGAGAAAGCAGAGGCAGGGAAAACAGTAGTTTGAATTGAAGCATATAGATAACAATTGCAATTGAACTGAGGATTTACTAATTCTAGGGCCTAAATAGCACAAGCACAGGCATAGCACAATACAAACAAAAAACAACAGGATGCTAGAAAAAACTAGAAACCCCCCAAAAAGAAAGAAAATGCAAAACAAAAAAAAACACAAATGCAGGAGGACAGGAAACAAGCAACACGAAGAAGCACACAGCAGCCATAGACAAGAAATACTAACCAAAAAGCAGGAGATGATAGAGCACTTTGATAAGATGGGCAACAGAGTTAAGCTAGCCCTGGCAAAAAGAAATACAGGTGAGGGGGTACAGGCAAAGTGGGCAAACATTAAAGATGCAATACTTGAAGCAACATCCCATTGTGTTAGTGAAAAAAGGAAGTGCAAAAGAAGAAGAAACCACTTTGGTTCTCAAACACAGTAGCAGAAAAGGTCAGAGTCAAAAGGCTGGCCTTCAGGAAATATAAGGGAATGCAGCAGGATGAAGATAGGGAGGCATACTACACTTCCCTAAGGGAAGCAGGGAAGGCAGTAAGGCAGGCAAAGGCCCAAACTGAGGAAACAGTAGCACAAACAGTAAAAGAAGGTGACAAGACTTTCTATAGATACATTAGTGAAAGGAGAAAGTCCATAGGTGGTATTGCTAAGATCAAAGGGGATAAAAGGGTGTGTGAGGAGGAGGAACATGTAAAAGCATCTATCCTAAATAGATAGATACTTCTGTTCAGTATTTACTAATGAGAAGGTAGGGCAGGGCCCACAGCTCTGCACCATGGACACAGGGGGGAAGAGGTGTGCACTAGTCCCTTCACAAAAGAAATGGTCCTACAAGAGCTCGATAAGCTCAAGGTGGACAAGGCAATGGGACCTGATGGCATACATCCCAGGGTGCTAAAGGAACTAAGGGTGGAACTAGCAGATCCATTATCAGAACTGTTTAGTGAGTCTCTGAGCACAGGAGAGATCCCAGAAGACTAGAGAAGGGCTCATGTGATCCTGCTCCACAAGAGTGGTAGCAGAGAGGAAGCAGGGAACTATAGACCAGTCAGTTTTACCTCAGTATTGAGCAAGATTATGGAGATACTCCTTAAGGAAAGGATAGTGCAACACCTGGAATCCATAGGAGCACAGGAACCAAGACAGCATGGATTTGCAAAAGGATGGTCCTGTCAAACTAATCTCATAGATTTCTTTGACTGGGTAACCAGAGTGGTGGACCAAGGAGGAGCAGTTGATGTTGCCTACCTTGACTTCAGCAAAGCTTTCGATACTGTTCCACATAGAAGATTGATTAATATACTGGGTAGGCTCAGGGTGGGTCAGACGTTGGCCAGCTGGGTGGCAAACTGGTTGACGGGCAGAAAACAGAGAGTGGTGGTAAATGGTATACAGTCAGAAGAGATGCAAGTCACAAGTGGGGTACCTCAGGGATCAGTTCTGGGGCCAGTCCTCTTCAATATCTTCATCAGTGACATTGCAGATGAACTGGACGGTAAGGTTTGTCTGTTTGCAGATGACACCAAGATCTGCAACAGAGTAAATGATTCAGATGGTGTGGGCAGAATGAGAAGAGATCTGGAAAAACTAGCAAAATGATTGGAAGAGTGGCAACTAGGGTTTAATGCAAAGAAGTGCAAGATCTTGCACATAGGGAACAGAAACCCTGACGCCACCTATAGGCTGGGAGGGGAGTTGCTGACAGTCACAAGGGAAGAAAGAGACTTGGGCATCATCATCACTGATTACCTGAAATCATCCAAGCAGACCTCTAAAGCAGTAGGTAAGGCTGGAGGGATGTTGGGATGTATTCGTAGGGGTATCACAAGTCGTAAGAGGGAGGTAATAATCCCTCTTTACAAGGCACTGGTTAGGCCCCATCTGGAGTACTGCGTGCAGTACTGGAGGCCACACCTTCACAAGGACATTAACCAAATTGAGGCAGTCCAGAGAAGGGCAACCAAAATGGTGCAGGGACTGCATCAGTAAACATATGAGAACAGATTAACTGAACTCAATATGTATACCCTAGAACAAAGGAGGGAGAGAGGTGATATGATTGAAACATTCAAACACCTTAAGGGCATTCACAAGGTGAAAGAGTCTAACATGTTTCAATATAAGAAAAATAGGACAAGAGGACACAGCATGAGATTAGAGGGAGGCTGATTAAGGGGTAATGTGAGGAAGTTCTTTTTCACAAAAAGGGTGATGGATGCATGGAACAGCCTACCTCAGGAAGTGGTGGATATGAATATAGTGCAGGGCTTCAAACAGACATGGAATAGGCATAAGGGAGCAATACAAATGAGTATGAATAAATAGGCCATTGACAGTGCAAAGCCCTATTGCACATTCATAAGGTAGAAAAATAAATGGGCAGACTGGATGGGCCTTGTGGTCCTTATCTGCCATCAACTTCTATGTTTCTATGTTTCTATGTTTTTATGAGAAACTTAATGAACAGAATTCCAGCACAAACCAAGCAGAGCCAAAGTACAAGGGAAGGAGGGAGGCAGATGCTGGGGGAGCCCCAGCAGGCCCCAGGAAAAGGCAGAGATAGACAGAGCCTCTGGCTACAAAGAAAAAAGTGCTTTAAAGGGAGACTGGGAGGGACTGCTTATATAGTTCATGAAAGAGTCTGGCTGGTTGCTTCACCTCATTGAACTACTGGCAATAGCCTTTCAAATATGGGCTCAATGAGTTCACTGAAATCGTCTCACAAAATCTACAGCACTTAATGCCCACATCAATAAGCATAACATCTTTGCTTTGTTGCTGGTTAGAAAAAAAGCTTTTTATAAGCTGTTATAGGTTTTCCTTGCTTTTCAAGTTTGTTTGCTTTGGGAAACTCACAACACGGGCTTCCAAACACTATGCTGCTTTTCCCACAGGCTACAGAGTGTAGTCTATACTTGCTCAGCACTCTAAAATATGAAAACCAGGTTATAACATTATCACATGAATTTGTTCACTGTAAGGTTTTTCTAGACCTACAGATTGCATCCCATCTGCACTTGTGCTCCAAGATGTTAGACTGTTTATCACATTTTTAAATTGTTAAAGTTATGGGCATAGAAAATTAGTATAAGGCAGTATATACATTTTAAATAGCTTATATGAAGTTAAACAATCATTATGGGACCTCCGGGGTTCCATGGGCTTACCCGGTCACCAAAATTTAATAAATAAATGAATAAATTATACTTCCATGTAGCTGTGTTAATGTATTCATGCCATAACTTAGTACGGTATGTCCATGGGTAATAACTTGGCCAGATTTCTGACTGTCTATTGTTGATCCCATGTATACACATCTTCGTGTATGTCAACAGAAGTTTGCATAAAGGGACATACCTCTAACATCAGTTTGCATCTTTTCCCATGTGAGTTGTTACTGTATATGCTCAACAGTTTTTAGGTCCTTTGGACATCATTTGGAAGGCAAGTGAGATGCAGCCCTCTTCAGATATAAATCACATCATGGAGTTTTGTGAAGTCCTGTAACATTCATGTTTTTATGCTGTATTTATTTTTTAGATAAATTACTGGGTTTGCATACCACATTATATGACCTGTGTTTCCTTCAGTATGTGCTGCCAATTTGTGTGGCCTGCTGTAGCTGTTTTGCCCCACAGTAGGCTGTCCTACTTCATGATCAGTATACTCAGAGTTACTCTGCATTTCTAGCTTATTGTACTACCTTGTGTTGTTGAACCAGTAGTACATTTTCATACAATAGGTGTACTGATCATGAGAATGGGAGAAGTCTTCATTATAATTATGTCTTCTGTTCAGTAACACCTTTCATGACTATCTTGTTTCAGAAACCAGATGTTATAAAAAAATAAGGGAACTTTCTCAACTCCTTTTTTTTGTACAAAGCTATGTTTTGTGATGACAGGATAAATCACTCATACTTCACTCATATAGGATATGTGGTCACTGGAAACCTCGGATGTGTAAAAGCGACTTGTTATATGCAAATCCCTATGCATAGTTCATTATGTAGGATTTCAGCAAGGCCTTCAACAGGATTCCACATAGAAAACTGTTAAACAAACTGGGAGCCTAGGAGTAGGTTCTAACATTGTAAACTCGGTGGCAAATTGGCTGGGAACAGGAGTCAGAGGGTAGTGGTAAATGGCATCCACTCTGGAGTAGGCAAAGTGACCAATGGGGTACCACAAGGATCAGTATTAAGGCCGGTCCTCTTCAATGTTTCTATTAGTGACATTGCAGAAGGCCTGAAAAGGAAAGTATACCTGTTTGCAGATTACACAAAACTCTGCAACAGGGTGGACACACTGGGAGGGGTGGAAAGAATCAGAAGCAATTTAAAAAAAAAAAAATAGAAGAATGGTCAAGGGTTTGGCAGCTGGGTTTTAATGCAAAAAAAATGAAAAGTAATGCACGTGAGGCACAGGAACCCATGGGCAACATACCAAATGGGGGGGGGGTATTAACAATCACAAAGCAGGAAATGGACCCGGGGGCGATCATTTCTGATGACCTGAAGCTAGTAAAACAGTGCAACAAGGCATTGGGAAAGGCAAGTGGGATGCTGGGATGCATAGGGAGAGGAGTCACCAGCAGGAAGAGGGAGGTAATAATACCCCTGTATAGATCAATGGTGAGACCACATTTCGAGTACTGTGTACAATACTGGAGGCCCAGTCTCCACAAGGACATAGATAGGGTGGAGGCAGTACAAAGGAGGGCAACAAAAATGGTGCATGGCCTGCATCAAAAGTCCTATGGGGAAAGGCTAAAGTAATTAAATATGTACTCCCTGGAGGAAAGGAGATAAAAGGGGGATATGATAGAAGCATTTAAATACCTCACAGGTATAAACAAGGTAGAAGATGGAAGCATATTTCAAAGAAAAAGATGCTCAAAGACAAGGGGTCATACTGTGAAGATAGAAGGAGGGGAGCCTCAGAGGGAATAGGAAAAAGTATTTCTTCATGGAGAGAGTGGTGGATGCATGGAACAGCCTCTCAATGGAGGTGACGGGGGCTAAAATGGTTACAGAATTCATGAATGCATGGGATAGGCGAAGAGGAATATTAGAAGTTTGGAAGGGGGGAGCCAGGGACTGAGTAGGGTCTCCGGTGTCAATATAGGTAGGGAAAATATGGGCAGACTGGCTGGGCCAAGAGGTCCTTATCTACAGACAGCTTCTATGTTTCTATATTTATGTTTCTATGTATTGTTTAGAATAAAATGGACAGACAGATGGACAAACAAATTGATGGGCAGAGACATTTTAATTTATACAAGCCCCTTCTTGATATGCCATGCAGAGAACCTCACAATAAAATACATAAATACTATGAAACACATTAAGATCAATAAAAAACAACAGGAGCAGTAAAGTGCCAGTTTATTCAGTAGGGTTTGATGATTATTCTTTTGCCTGTAAATGATAAAAAAATAAAGACTGACATTACACATGCTCTTTGTTTCCTTTACTTGTGAAAAAATGAACCTACTTTGCACTGAAACAGGCACCCATACATTCTCAGTGATCTAGAAACTTTCCAGTCTCCCTGTCAGAGTCCTCCATCCCTCACACAAAACATCATGAAAGGGGGTAGAGATACAGAAGTGTCTTAAAAGATAAAATGATGACACAGTACAGCTCACAGCATGCCAATGCAACTGGCAGCTGCAGCTTCGAACCAGACCAGCAGTTTTGAACCTGGCCAACTCGACAACTTGGATCTCGCAGTGAAAGGCGCTGTATACTCGAGTTGAGTCAGCCAGGTCTGGGATGGTCCATGTGTGCAACAGAGCTGGTTCTCCCATACCTACCCTTCCCCTCTGTAAAATACAAGCACCACAAAAAAGCACTTTTTTAGAAGACATTTATATAAAATACTCTGCACCGAGAATTATAAAAAAAAACATGAGGGGGTGGTGTAAATCCCAATTTTGCTTATGTGACATCCCACACATCTGGTATGTACAGTAAATCATTTTTGTTATGCACCATCACACATATATTATTCTATATTTATTAAATGGTGTCTGCCTCTTGAATGAACAAGACTCGTTCACTTGTGGATAAGCTACAGAATATGCTAGATATCCTATTTATGAACACAGAAGATCTATTTAATGTGCATATACTATTCATGACTGTTCATGTGCAATTTGGTGTTTTTTTGATGAACAGTCATAAGCTGAGTTCATGAATTGCTCATGAATAATTCATTAGCATTCACAAAAAGTTCATAAACACAACGACTGGAGTGGTGAACCTATGGAATAGTTCACCAGCAGAGACAGTGAATATGAATGTGGAACTTTCCTTTAAGGTAAACCTGGCCAAATGTTTTCTTACCAAGGGAATTACAGGGCCCTCTGCTTTAGAGATGTGCAAAATTCACAAACTTCACTTTGTAAATTAATTTGCAAAGTTTGCCAAATTCCCAAAGTTCAAAGGGCTGACCTTGCAAAGTTTATAGCAGGCAATGTAGCACTTTTTCAAAATAAGTCATGCAACTTCACTGGCAAAATTTCAGTTTCTCCACAACTTCATCTGAATTCACCTGAAAAAGGTTCTCTTACCAAGTAATATTCATTGCAGACTGGTGAAGTGGTAAAGATGGCAATTCACAAAGTCGTTTGTAAAGGTTAATTTTACAACTTCACTGGAACTTCATCTGCTAAGTAAAACTTTGCAACATCTCTGCTCTGGGTAGTAGGGTCAATGAGAAAGTCTCATAAATCGATACATGGTTTAATAGCACACTTATTGAGCTCTGCCTATAAAGTGTGGGGGAAACTTAATTCACCTAGCGCCACCTCTGCACTTCAGCATGTACTCTCATAAACATAATGTTTCAGCTCTAATGGTTCTCTAGAGAGTAACATTTTTTTAGTTATAAGGTTTCCTTTATAGGGTATGTACCACATCTTTGTAGCCTGTCTAAAAAGTCTATATACAAGTATTTGACTGCCCTGTACAAACCTCATCTTGCCTTAGTTTATGACATCTTAGTGCTCACCATGACAACATACAGTAATGTCGCAAATCTCAATTTGAGGTAAGTACAGGATGGTCAGAGTATTTTTAGAAGGCACAGTGAAATGTTTACTGCATTACCAGCTATAGATAATACACCTATAATGGGAGAAACCAAAAAACAGAAAATAAAAGCACAAAAGTTTAAGATAGTTGCTGCAAATGTAATAGTTTTAAACATTTTATTTTACTTGAGAGTTGCTTTTTAAATTAGTGTGTTACAGTGTGGCTCTGTGGTTGTTCATTAAACATTCAGGGTCACAAATGCAGTAGATAGTGTGGTCTAGTGGCTAAAGCATAGGTTTGGGATTGAGGAGACCCAGATTTAAATCCCATCAGATTGAGCCACACACACAGTGTATGATTTGCACTTCAGCCCACTATCTGTAAAAATGATCAGAATCCACTAACATGAGATAGAGTATTGCATTTCATCTAGGCTATCTTGGGTTAAAAAAACTGTAAAAACAAAAATTGTCTTTGATTAACATCCCTACCGGAGGATGTGAGCTCATGCTCAGTACTGACACTGTAGTGAAATACTGGGGATATTGCTTTTCTGGAACTGCCTCATATCTGGTGGCTTCCAGGTGGAAATGAAATATTCTGTGAAACCAGGAGTGTCATTTAGAGGCAGCTAGGGGCTGTGTTTGACAACCCTATTATTTCATCGCAACAGCTATGATGTTCATCACAATCCCTAGGAACCCCTAAAACAAGGTTTCTCTATCATTTGTTTGTATGAAATACGATGGGTGGAGGAGCTCTGTAACCTCTCTGATTCTGCTGAAATGATGCCACTTCATGAAGCATTTTAAAAAAGATGGAGACACTACAGCAGTATAGCCAAGTGTTTAGCACACTGACCATTCAGTCAGAAGAGCCCAGGTTCAAACTGTCTCACAGTAACTGAGCCTCTGTCTGCCCAGCTTTAAAACTGCCCCGTTGTAGGAACCCCACTCAAAATGAGATGTTACAGAGAAATGCAGTATGTGGCAGTTCAAAACAGCCCAGCAACCCATACAGAATGCCTACACTACCTATTTATCATATCATGGCCCAAGTTGCTGTCTCATTCCTTTACCTTATGCCCTCGACTGCTTTGCTGTGGCCTTGTGCTATCCTACCCTAATATGAATCCCCACACAGTTTTGGATGTTTCTAGTTTCTCTAGCAGTCTGTTCCACTCGTTCACATTCTTTCTATAAGACAGCACTTGCGGAGCTTTCCTAAATTTTCCTCCTGCCAGTTTCAGTGAATATACCTGCCTGTTTGTGTTCATTCTTAAGACAAATATATCTTTGCATGCCACCCTGTTTATCTCATGCAGGCATGTGTATTCTCCATCATGCTGCCAGCATCCAGTAAGTACATGATGAGGTCCTGCAGTACCTCCTCATGCCTTTTCCTGATTCACTGTATCATTTTGGTCACCCTTCTTTATATAGACTCCACCCTCACATAGCCTTTCCATTGGTACAGGCTCCAGAACCTTGTACAGTACTTCAGGTGCATGTGAACTAGGGATGAAGGCCAGCAGTGGTCAAAGTGCCCAGGCATTGAGGTTCTCGAGGTATCAAATAAAGTCCTCTTACATTTTGCAACTCTTCTTGTGATTTAATTTTTCCTCCTGAGTGCATTTTTCCCAGTCTGAGAACTAGGGATTTTTTCAGTGGAAGAATTACTTCACAGCTTGTGCTGCTGATTCCCCTCCCTATGCAATCCGGCATCCTGTTTGCCTTCCCTACTGCCTTGTAGCCTTGTGCCGTGGATTTCAAATTGTCTCATATTATCACCCTGAGTGCTCTACCTTCCAACACAATTCCCCCAATCAGGTATTGCATGCCCAGATTTTTTGCTCCAGGTTTGCATCTTAGTTGGGTTATCCTGGTGAAATAAATAGGGAAGCTATCTTGTGTATGAACAGTACTATAGAAATGAAATATCTGTTTTAATCTATTCTAAATAATATAACAGTACGTGGTTATAAATTCATTGTGGTAAATAGAATTTGATAAATACCATACTGACTTTCTAAAGTGTTAATTATTTTCACTGTAAAAGCCCGTTGAACTTGTCTGTATGAATACCATATCTCACCAATAAACATAGTACAGTTACTGCAAATAATTAACAAAATGTGCCTGTATGAATACCATATGTTACCAATAAATACAATTATTGCAAATAATTAGCAAAATGTGCATATGTAGTATTACAGTTTTACAGTTACACATTAAATTAGAATGCCATTATATATTGCGTGGGTAAGACATTGTGGTCTAGTGGTTATAAAGTTGAACTGAAAAATAAGAAAGTGCAGTTTGGATACTTCCATCACAACCAATGATTTGCTTGTTTGTGTATCAGTCATTCCCACTGTAATGCTTAGTAGAAGCAGATTCTCTCTGAAAATAAGAAATTCTTTTATGTTGGATGATCCTGAATGTTCAAAGTAAAAAATTGAAAAAAGCTCTGATGTCTATCACCTTGACCCAGTAAGGCAACCTTTGCATTATAGAGTAGGTAATAATTTTGTAGCTTCCATGATTGGATAAAAAAGTGACACTGTGCTTTTGATAAAAAGGTGACACTGTGCTTATATGTGAATAAGATGCTTGCATGTCTGGATATTCATTATGATACATTTTAGTAAGAAGAGAGGGTCATTTTGACAATTAATAATGTATGCAAGTGATTAAATCTTTAGCTAAATAATGACACACATTTCATACCAAACAATAATGGTATTTATAACATGGGGAAGATACAGGGAGTTTGCTGATTGGTATACTACTGTACATCAGCTGACTCTTTGATAATGCACATTAGCAGCACAGTTAGGGTGAAGAGGTCTCCCAGATCATGAATCAGTGGGCACGAAGGGTCTTGTTTTATGACTGATGGCATAAACATGAAATGCAGCCATTTGCAATGGGCTGTTAGCGAATGAATATTGGCTCCCGACCCACCCACCCGCTGATCTTCATGTACCACACACTGAATGGGGAGAGAGTATTGACCGTGGTGGAGTAACAGAGAGGAATCTGTCTTCCCTGCCTTGCCACTTGCCCTGTATTTGTCTTGTTTCCCCACCCACCTACCGCACTGATTACCGGGTACCGCACACCAACTGGGGAGAGGGAGTGCAGTTGTGTCCCCACACAGAACATTAACAGGTGGAATAACAGAGATTGAGATCTGTCTTCCCCTGCCATGTCACTCGCCCCATATTTGTCGTGTTCCCCAGCCACCCTGCCTGTGGATCTCTGGGTAATCCCAGAAAAGAGTGACAGATGGAGAGAGACCGTGGCAAGAACAGTGTTCTCTCTGTACTGTCTACAGCCGCAGCACCCCCCCCCCCACAGCCCGCTCTGTATCTGAATGGTAGCAGCAGTCTTTGGACAGACACAGAAGTTACGACTGTTACAAAGTCCCACCCCATAAGATGTCTAAGAGGTAGGCACACAGTTCAGCTTGGAACTCTGGCTCTTCTTCCCTTTATAAGCTGTGACAACCACACAGTTCACTCACCACCGTCTCCCGTCGCTGCACGCAGGCTGTGGTTTGTGAGCCCCCCCCCCCAACGATATCGTCATGTCCCTTGCATGCAAACAGTAGGGAGAGCAGCAGGTTTGCTCAAACCATTCATCTTCCTACTGTCTCCCACCTCAGTCTCTCGACACTTGTATCCCACAGTTAGCAGTTCGCACTTAGTCATCCTGTGGCAATAAGAGGGAGAGAGCGAGACAGTCAGCAATGGAGACAATAGCGATCGCTGTGTTTCCTTTTTCTTCTGTGAGCCACAGTCATGGAGGGTGCTGCAGGTTATCCAGTGAATAAGGCAACCGTGATTGAGCACTTTCAAAAAGGGAGACTCAATCACGGTGCCTTTGTTCTGGGCAACCTGGCAGGGTAGCAACTAGATAAAGGGGTAGGCGAGTACAGCGACAGGATGTCACTATATATACACGCAGTGGAGGGGCAGGGACCGTGTCGCACAATGAGTGGAAGGGGAGGGAGGGTATGTGGGGTGTAGTGCAGCAGTCAGCTGCTGACCTGGCCGTGTGGTGCGGTGGGTAGGTGGCAGGCTGGGGTTGGGAGGGTGCCTGGTTTGGTTCTGGGTGTGATGGTTTTTGGCGTCGGGTCAGGGTTTTTATTTTATTTTTTTTAAGTTTTACACTCCTCCCCACATGCATCCCGTGGAGTTGAGAATCCTTAAGTAGGGGTTGCGGGGGGTGAATCCCCCCTCATGGGAGGGGGGTGATGGGGGCACAGCCCCCTGCATAACATAGAAAAACAGTTGCCAGTTTTCTAGTTGCCATAAGTGCACATCGCCGTGTTTCATTTTTGGCGATGTATACTCGCCCAAATGGCGATCGCTATTCCGCAATTGCTGTTATGACATAGAACTGCGCTGCAGTCATTAACCCCCCCCCACCCCACTTACCAGTGTCCTGGCTGTCACAGCAGTCCTGTATGCCAGTAGCACATTGAATATAACCTTGCTGCACTGTTGTCTCAGTGTATGTGTGTGAATAGTGAGAGACACAGACACACCGAGAGCACCATGGCTGTGGGGCACAGCATGAGTGAGAGAAACACACACACGCACGCACACACGTGCGCGCGCGCACACTCACACACACACATAGTGTTTAGATCATAGTTCCTGAAGTGTTGTTTGTGTAGTTTTCTCTCTGTCTGTCTGTCAATTGAGTTCCATAGTGAGACACCACAGAAATATAGGGACTATTTGACACCTCAGCAGGATACAGGCACATTTCTTGTCTTTGCTGTGCAATAAAACAATTTCTGTTAATTATGTTAATTATTTTTGTTTCAGCAAAGACCCCATGTTATAAGCGCAATAGCCCAATCCTGGGTATGTGTTATTGGGGATTAATGCACACCTGGGTGCTGTGAGGGCACTCAACCTGCAACCTTGTGACTTTCAATGCACCCAGGTGTATGTTAATCTCCAGTAACAGCATACCCTGTTGTGGGTTACTGCTTACTTATTATCGGAAGAAATAAACATCTATATTCTAATCTTAGTGTGGCTTAATTTTTTTATTAGGGTATGGATACTTAAAAATCATTACCTACTCTAAAATAGGAACATAAGAATATAGGAACATAGGAATGTGACAGCTGAAAAGGACCTCCTGGCCCACCTAGTCTGTCCATTTGCCTAGCATCCCCAAGGCCTGCCCTGATGCCCCCCACTCCTTTCAATAGCCCTCTGTGTCTATCCCACACCCTCTTGAACCCCCCCCACTGAATTCTCATCCACCACTTCCCTAGGCAGCTCATTACAGGTGTCCACCACCCTCTTAGTAAAGAAGTTCTTTCTGATGTTGCCTCTAAACCTACCACCCTCAAGTTGGAGATTATGCCCCCTTTTACTGGGACACCTCTTCAACTGGAAGGGGTTCTCAGTAGTCACCTTGTTTATCTCTTTCAGGTACTTGAAGATCTCTATCATGTCCCCTCTTTCCCTCCTCAACTCCAGAGGGTACAAGTCCAGGGCACCCAGCCTCTCCTCATATGGCAGGTGACTAAGCCCCTTCACCTTCTTGCTTGCTGTCCTCTGTACCCGCTCCACCCTCTCCACATCCATAAATAAAATAAAGAGACTATTACATTTTGGCTGCATCTTATTGATGGACATTAGGAAACTAGTTTATAAAATGGAAAACCTATATAAACCAGCCATGTTCAAAAATACAATGAATTAGAAACAGGATGCTTGATAGGAACCAAAGGGGATTTTATAAATGGTAATCCATCCACATGGAAACAAGGGATCAGTGGAGTCCTGCAGGGTTCTTTACTGGGGCCAATACTGTTCACATATTTATATGTGATCTGGAGTTGGGCACCTGTAACTGGGTTGTCAAACTTGCAGATGATCCAAAAACAGGAAGGGTAAAAACTGCATCTTGTGCGAGTTAATAGTTTGCTCTACCTTCTCGTTCTGCACTTCATTTTTTTGAGCCACCTAATAGGTGGCAACCTGCTTGTTAGCACTGACGTTCGCTTTATTGTAAACCTATACCATGCACTTGCCTCTTCCCAGGCAATTTTTTTTGTATCTTGTTCGTTGGCAATACCATTACACTGTAGGTCTACCTACACCTTGTTATACTTATCTGCCTCGTACCCAGGCCTGTCCTGTAATCTATTTCTGAATTTGTACTTGTGTATATTTGCCTGTCTCAGTGTAAACTGCTTAATACCATGTATTTAATGTAATTGTACCTCTTTTTCCCCTCCTTCCCCCAGGTCGCATCTGGAAATGAGCCTCACCTCAGTGTGTCTCTCCCAGTTACCAACTTTTTTTTTTGCAGTTAATCTTTTTATTGTTTTTCCAAGTTTTCAAGTGTACAACACAGGTACAGACAGATACAACATATAGAGCTTTCCTCAAATTACAATTAATAAACAGGTCAAAAAGGATGTTGCATTTTTTTTTGTCTAATCGTTGCATAACATTCACATAAGATACAATTTACTATAACAGCAGGTATGTATTACTGTTAAGTTTCCAACAGATAGCGACAAGAAGGCAGTACAGGCATTACTAAACTAGAGCGGATAGTTACATCTAAAGCTGGGCATAGAATTTGGGATCCTAGGCTTGGGGGAAATAAGATCTCTGATATTTAGGTTTCAGAGGGGGTCTTAAAATATCTTTGTTCTGTGGTGGAGTGGGAGGGTATCCTTTTAAAGATAAAGGGGGCTCATCTCTCTAGAAACACAGTAGTGGTACCTGTGGCAAAATGGGACATTTTAGTGAAATTGGCCAATTTCTCCATGGACATTAACCAGCCCTGAAAAGAGGGAATTATGGTAGACCGCCAGGTTCTCAATAATGCTCTTTTAATCTCTACAGAGGCCTGTATTAACCACAATTTGTATTGATATGACAGCTTTAGGTTTTTAGGGAGGTGTACCAGTATCCACAGGTAAGGTGACTGTGGCAGAGTGCTGTTTAAAATTCTGGAGCAACATGTTATGATCTTCCCCCAAATGGGGCGGACTGGGGGACAGGCCTAAGAATATGGAGAAGGTCTGCACCCTGTGCTCTGCATTTCCAGCAATTGTCCTCTTGGATTAGCCCCATTGTTTTTAACAGAGTTGGGGTACGGTACCATAAGTGTTGCAGTTTATTCTGTACCAGGAGCAGGCTGTTTTGGTAGAAGCCCAGCATGCAACCCAGTCTTCATCTGATAAAAGAGTGTGGAGCATTTCTTGCCACTTACTCTGAGCTCTAATGGTGGGGTCTGGGACTGAGTCCCTAAGTTTTTTGTATATTATACCAGCTAGGCCTTTCGACTTGTGTTGCCAGCTACCCAGAGGGAGAGGGAGAGGAGGGAGTTGCTTTTTATTCTATCAGCTGTATGTTTCGCATGAGCAGGCCTTATGGAACCAAGTAGTATAAGCATGCCTCAGTCGAAGGTATTTCCAAAAATCTTGCTGGGGTAGTAGATATCTTTTTTTTAAAGAAGAAAATGAGTCGAGAGTGAGATTGCCAGAAGTAAGGATGTCTTTTATCCTAATAATCTGATTGTCCTTCCTTTGAGGTCAAGTTATCGGTTTCCCTTCAGTTAGCCACTTGGGATTATTCCAGAAGCATACTAATGGTTCAGGGCTCATACATGATTTGGTGATTTGACAGATTTTATGCCAGGCTCTATGTGCATTTTGAATAACCCTCCACTTTTTCAGGAAACTGGGCAGTGGCCCTCCTAGATAGGCTGACAAATCAGTCCCTCCCAATGTCCCGTGTTCTAGGTCACACCATGCAGGTTTGTTTGAGCCCATATTTTGAAATATACGGCAAGTTCTAGCTATCGAAAAAGCATAGAGATGGAAATTAGGGAGCCCCCATCCCTCTTTGTTCCATGAAGCTCTTAATTTTGCCCTACGATATCTTGGCTTAGCGGTGTCCCACAAAAAGTTGCCTATTAGGGAATCTAGTTTTTGTAACCATTTGCCAGGAAATTCTAGAGGCAGGTGGGACCTGAGATAAAAGATTCTTGGGGCAACCATCATCTTTACTGCAGCTATTTTCCCTGGCATGGTTAGGTTAAGGTGTTTCCATCTTTGCACCTCAGATTGTAACAGAGCAAACAGAGGGGAGAGATTCTTGTCCATAAGGGTCTGTATATTTGAGGATATAATCACTCCCAAGTATGTTATGCCCTTTGTGGCCCATGCTAGGCTGGTGTTTGCTAGCATATGTGGAAAGGCGACTGGGTTTAGTGGGAGTACCTCCGTTTTGTTAGTGTTAATGTGAAGATCTGATATCTTTCAAAGGAGTCAAGTAAGGACAGGAATGAGGGTAAACTAACTTGCAAGTCTTTAGTTAGGATGAGATAGCTATCTGCATAAAGCATAGTGTGAGATATAGTCCCTCCTAGCTCCAACCCTTGTATGTTTGGGTGCTCCCTGATAGCACATGCTAGAGTTTCAATTGCCAGAACTAAAAGCATGGGCGACAAGGGGCATCCTTGTCTAGTTCCTCTGTACAGGCAGAATGATTCAGAAAGAGTACTATTAGTGAGGACCCTTGCAGTGGGGTTAGTGTATAGTGTTTTAACCCAGGTGCTAAAAATGGGGCCAAAGTTGAGGTGCTGCAGGGTAGCATGTAGAAATTCCCACTCCACTGAGTCGAAAGCTTTCTCAAAATCAACTGTAATGGCTACAGCTGGGGTGGGAATCACCAATGCCCCCTGCAATAATGTTACTGATGCTCGAAGGTGGTCTTCACTTACTCGGCCTTTAACGAACCCCACTTGGGAAGGATGAATGAAGTTGGGAAGCACTTTTCTAATCAAGCTGCTAATGCTTGAGCCAGAATTTTCATATCAGCATTATGAGTGAGATAGGCTAGTAGCTAGAGGGGAGAGATGGGTCCTTCCCCTCTTTGGAAAGTATGGTTATAATAGCTTTTCTCAGAGTGTTAGGGAGTCCCCCTTCATTCAAGGCCTCTTGCACCATGTTGAGCAGGGGAAGGGAGATAGTATCTTGAACCAATTTAAACATATCTACAGGGAAACCATCACCTCCCAAAGCTTTGTGTGGGGCCATGTTTTTGATTACATCTCTGATTTCAGGCTCTGTCAATGGAGAGTCCAGAAGTGCCCTTTGAAAATCAGAGAGATGGGGCATATTTAGGTTGGCGATGAAGGCTGCATATTTTTGTGCATCCCATTTAATGTGGGTGCTATAGTGTCTTGTAGAACTCCAGCATAGCCTGATTTATTCCTGTTTCGGTGACCTGAGGCTGTCCTCTTTTATTCTATAACTCAGCTATGTGTCGTTCGTCCTGGCGTTTTTTCAGCCTGAAGGCTAGGAGTTTTCCTGATTTTTTCCCCTTGAGCCCAGTATTTGCATTGCATCCTTTGGATTTGTAATTCAGCTTTTCTAGTAACTGTTGCCTGATTTTTACAATCTCATAGGTTAGGGAGAGGGACATAAGCCTCCCTGGGTTTGTTTTATATAAGGACTCTGGCTGCCAATAGCTGCTCTAAATTTGTTGCTTCCTTCTCTCTTTTCTTTCTGTGGTATGAGGCATAGCTAATTATTTTCCCACTTAGGGAAGCTTTAAAAGCCTCCCAGATGGCAGCACAGGATGCTGTCCCTGGAGGGTTATCTGCAGAGTAGTTTTGAGTTTCTTTTGACACCCAGGTTTTGAAATCAGCATGCTGCAGCAGTAGAGGGTCAAGGTGCCATGTAAGGGATCTTTTTGGGTTAGGGATGTCCATTAGGGCCACTAATAAGGGTGCATGATCAGAGAGGTATAAAGGGGTGATTTTCATATCCACCACTTTCTGTGAT
Source organism: Neoceratodus forsteri (assembly GCA_016271365.2). Lineage (NCBI taxonomy): Eukaryota > Metazoa > Chordata > Ceratodontiformes > Ceratodontidae > Neoceratodus > Neoceratodus forsteri. The sequence continues at coordinate 1,322,428,762 of CM028130.1, forward strand.
ATCTGGGTGGAGATGAGCCATTAGTCCAGCCTACTGGACATCTGTCTAGGAGCAGAAAAATACATGTAATCTCTGTCAGTCAGGTGTTGGAGCCTCCAGATATCCTGTAGGGTGTGTAAGTTGATTAACTCTTTGAGAGCCAGAAGTGATTTGGTGTGTGGCTCTTGCTTTGAATTGGAATTGTCAACAAAATAGTTGACTGTGAGGCTCTTGTCACCCCCCAATGATCTCTGTGTTACTGTCCTTAAAGTCTGAGAGTACTTGGGAGATCTCATGAAAAAAGTCAGGGAGGTCATTGTTTGGGGGCATAAACATTTACAAGGATCAATTTACCTGTTGAAGTAGAGACTTTTGCCATCAACCAATGCCCATTCTTTTTTTTTTTTGTGGTCCAATAATGACCATTTTAATTTCTTATGACATAGAATTGAAACCCCACATTTGGCAGACTGTGCTGAGCTATGTACTTTCCAACCTACCCATTCCTGTACCAGTTTGGTAGCTTCAAGATTCGATAGTTTGGTCTCCTGTATGAAGGCTACCTGTGAGTTAAGCTGTTTCAGTCTATTCAGAATTTTTTTCCTTTTAATAGGGGTGTTTAGGCCCCTTACATTCCAGGAGATGGCTGTGGTCACTCCGTTGTTAGTCATTGGGAGATAGTATCATTACAAAAATGGACCCTATACATGAGAAACCAATCCTGTCACCTCTGGCTGCTTTCAGGTCTTTTAAACTAATAGAAGTTCTGAACAAAATGATCAACTGATCCCCACCCTTCCCTTGTCGCCCAAGTTCCCTAGTTCCTGTACTAGTGCCTACTTGGGAAGGCAGTGCTATATTGATGTGCATGTAAGAAACATTCCATCTAGTCAACAACAGTATAAGCTATACGTGCAACATCCTAACAGTAAATACAAAATGTAGCTGTATTTGCGGCTTAAGTTTGGAAGGTGCTACCCATATCTGCCCAATGGGTCTTGTTAGACAGCACCAATGGCATGGGTAGCGTTCCAAGGCAGTATGAATAGTAAAAAAAATGAACCAACCATATAAACAATAACATTTGAACTTTATCTAAAGCAGTTACTTGAAGTGATTTGGGGCCCATGGCTTCTACATGGTATTGGAACCCTAGAAAAGGGGTGGGTGGTCCTCATCTTCCCCTGCCTAGAGGTGGGGGTATGCTTCTTCCCCAGTACTGTTTGAGGGGGTTGGGGGAGTGATTTGTGTGAAGGTGATTACCACAAGATGCTGGGGGGATAAGGGACATGAGGGTCATCTATTGGTTTTCCTTCATGCTTTATTGCAATAGGGTAATGAAACCAGGCTGTCTGATCAGCTGGGCATGCCATGTTGAGTGAGCAAGAGGAGAATTATACCCTGGTGACCCCTTTTTAGGGTCTCTTTCTGCAGATCTTGCCACTATTGGGACAAGGTGTGGGCATAGGGAACCTCAAGGGATTAAGCTGCGTGCCTTGCAGGGTGTCACAACAACACTCAAGGCCAACTGCTGTAAAGTAGGTTAGTGTGGGGCATGGTTAGGAGTATTTGGGACCAAAGAGTGAGAAAAATGGCATTGCAACCTAAAATATGCCCCATTTCACACACCTGATGAAATGCCACATTATCAACAGCCTGTAATACCATTGTCCCAGTCCGCTGATAAATGCATCAGCAGGTGTGGCATATCCATCATCAACAGTGTCTCATATATTGGCAAGGTAGCAGCCTGTTCTGGTATGGTACCAAAGACGCGGGAGCTTCCTTATTGAAGCATCAGGTAAGCACATGGATGTTGTTAGGAACTGAGGAGTATTGCTCTTACAAAGACAGTTAATCCCAGTGCTTCAAAAGACAGTTTGTGTGATGCGCCATGCTGTGTATGCTTTACTAAGCAGCAGGGGCACATCAGGAAACCCTGCATTATGTCTCAACCTCATGACATATAAACAGGAACTATGAGGTGGTAGAGACAAGTACCAGCGCTTTTCTTCATGAGACAATTACAGTTTTAAATCCCCAGTGAGGTTAATTCTCTTAAGAGGCTCACTGTACCATAGATGCAGTGTACATTACCCTGGATTGGACAAAAATTCACCTTAGCACAGAAGTTGGCTCCTAATCCACATTCACTGGCTCATTAGGTTCTCGCTGATCCTCGATGCAGTTCGCCCACTCTTGGCACCGTTGAGCCCTGTCAGGAGGAAGTTCATTGGTGGTTATAGGATTTAGGGCTGGATGCTCCATTTCTATAGTGAGTTTTAAGGTCGAGGGAGCCAGATCCGACATGGGAGAAAAGCGGTTGCTTGTTTTGATCGGAGTGTCTCCAGGCGAGACACTAATAGCATCAGAGAGCAGTTGGAGCAGCTGCTGGCTTCTGGATTTGTTCCTGCAGGGTGGAGGTTTCATACCTGTAGACTACTTTGTCTGTTTCTTGGGTCTGCCACACTGCACTTTCTGCCATGTCTCCTCAGGAGAGGTGTTATTCTGTGTCAGTAGGCTGTGTAGGTCTGGTGTCTCAGACGTTACTTCCATGGGTTGCCTAGAGGAGCTCTGTGGTTCTTTGCACAGATGTTCTAAGGCCCTAGCATTTCTTTGAATATCTGTGAGGAACATGTCCACTTCGCTAGAGGAGTTAACTCATCAGCTCTGAGATGCCATTTTGAGTTAAGGTTAAGCAATGGAATCCTTGGACTTCAAAAAGTGCTATTGGAGCTAGTGAGTTAAAGGTGATATATTCCACAATATACGTCACATGAAGCATAGCAGGGTTGCAGAGGGCAGCCAGAATGTTAAGCTGATACAGTTGTTTTTTGACAGCGGCATATACCCTGCACTTATTAGATAATTTGTAGGAGAAATCTTTGTAGATTTGACTAGCGTGGCCTTGCCATTCAACATTTTTTAGCTCCTTGGCAGTCTGCAAGAATAGTTCTTTAACAAGATATCGTAAGAATGTCACCAAAATGGGCCTTGATCTGTCTCCAGGAGGGGGTCTGGGGGCTAAGCTCCTACGTGCCCTCTCCAATTCTGGTGAGGTCAGGTTGTTGAGATGCAGCATGTCTGGCAAAGCAGTGCGGTGAAATACCACCATGTCTCGTCCTTCCGTCCCTTCTGGAATGCCCACTACTCTAATGTTGCTTCTTCTGGAGCGACTCTCCAAATCATCCATTTTATTCAGGAGGTCATTTATTTGCTGTTGTTGTTCTTGCCATATGGCTTGATGTTGGTGCTGTTGCTGGCTTTGTTGTTGAACTACTTCCTCCATTTTGGATACTCGCTGAGCTACTAGTTGTAAGTCTCTATTAGTTTTAGTGGTAGTCAATTTCAGCTCAGCAGTGTCCTGAAGAACTTTTGTTAGCATTTGTGTTAGATTTTCAAACTCGGAGGCAGAATCCAGCAAGAGCGCTGGGCTTGCCATGCTGTATCAGTGATACCCACTCCAGGCAGGTGATGCATGGAGCTTATTTGTCGGATGATGAGTGAGCTGGAGAGTCAGCGCTATGCCCGACCTACACGTTGGCACCACGAGGAGTTCTGGGTCTTTTGTGAGGGAGAATAAAAAAGCTTGCATTTACTTTTCTTGGGCAGTTGAGGTCTGATTTGCTTGATGCCAGTAACGAATTGTAGCCCAACTCTTCCGGTTACCAGTTCAGCTTTTCAGGCTCCTTTCAGGGTCTGTGATTCTGTCAGATTTTTAAAATTAGCCGCCACGGGTCCTCTCACTTAAATGTAATGTGTTTCCATAATGGATGCTAGGCTCTGCCCCCTTGGTTACCAACTTTTAAATAAATAAATGAAGAAATACATAAATAAAACTGCATCTCAATTAAGGTTCATGTTATGCAAAGGGACCTTTGACATACTCCTCAGAAAGTAGGGAGAAAAATGGCAGCTGCACTTCGATGATGAGAGGTACAATGGGATTCATCTAGGTTAGAAGAATATGAAAGCAAAATACTACCTAAATAACAGAGACTGCTGAAATGCAGATGGAAATGGACTTGTGGGTAATGATCAGCATCCACTTTAAATTGGATCGGTCAGGGTATAAATTAGGCAGGAACTCACAGTAACTCAGTTCCATCTTCTCTGACACCTTTCTCCATTGAATACTATGGAGAGGTCCACCTCCTAAGGATAATAGTTCCACCTCCTACAAATGTAGACATTACAGCCCCACCTTCTAAGCATTTATTATTTAACCACTGGGGCCTACAGGGTGTAGTAGCCAGTGTTGGAATTACAAGGGGGCTTGCCAGGGCTCGACCTCCCTAGCTCTGAAGTGAGCCCTGGTAGCTCACGCATCCCTGCCATTGACTTATAATGGGAAGGGAGGGGCTCGATTTTAAGGCAGGGCCCTTATGGGCCCTCTTAGTTCCCAAAGCTCATGAAGTATAATTCCAACACGGGGGCAGTAGCTAGCAAAGGAAATAAAATCCTTGTGTGCATCAAAAGAAACTTTGTAAGCAGTTCAAGAGTTACTGAAATTATCTGAAATGATCATGTACAGGTCTCTAGTCAGATCCATCCCAAGTGTAGCACACACTGCAGTTCTGGTTTCCATATCTGTGGAAAGAGAACAGCAGGAATAAAAAGGTACAGAGGAAAGTTACCAAGGCCTTTAATGGCTTAGAAAACATGGGCTATAGGGACCGACTTGCAGAACTGGGACAGTTCTCCATGAAAAAAAAGTTCTCAGGTGTGACATTAACAATGTTAGTGGCTGAGGAGGTTGCACACTCACCTCTGAGTCCAGAAGATCAGAAGGATGTGGGTTCCTTCCCACACAGGAACTTGGGTTAAATCCTGGTACTGACACTGTAGTGCAGCATGAGGGGATGCTGCACTCCTGAGGCAATGTTCTTCAGATGAGATGTTAAACCAAGGTCCCATCTGCGTTTTCTGGTGCTCATTCAGGTGGATGTTAAAAGTCTGATGGCTGTTCTCAGAAGGAATAGGGGGATTTTATTTGTGGGAAAAGAAAAGTAAAATTCAAAACAAACATATCTTAAAGATCAGATATTAACCACAGCATTACAAAAATAATGTTCCAAGCAAAATCATGCAAACTACTTCATCACCACTTTCAATGTGGCCTGTGACTACTTTGCTCCATTCAAAAAATGCAAGGCCAAGGCTCTCTTTAACCCATGGCTCACTGCGGAGCTCCTTGCTTAGCTCAAATCAAGGGACCACCATTGGGCACTGGCAAAAGCTACTGGCAGGCAATCCAACATACAAAAATACAAGCTTGCCCGAAACAGCTGCACAAAATCTATCCTGCTAATGAAAAGTACATATTACAGGGATGCTCTCACCAATACCTGGGGAAATTGGAGAGTTCTCTGGGACAATATTAAAGAAGTAACAGGGAAGCAACCAAAAACCTCCCCATCTATGCTAAACATTGATGGGACCACTACTGTAGACCCTACTGTCATTGCCAATACCTTCAATGCTGCCTTCACTGACATCAGTTCCATTCTTCCTCCTGACTTTTTGCAGTAAACGACTCTCCCTCAATCATAAATCCCACCATCCCATCTAAATACCCTCCTTTCTACTTCAAAGAGGTCAAATTGAATGAAGCCTGCAATTACATTACCAAATCAATCTCCAAGTCCAGAACTAGTGGTGACTCCTTGGATCTTAAGCTGCTGTCTCTCACCCTTGAAGAGGTACTACGTCTGTTAACCAGTATTCTTAACCTCTCCCTTAGCCGCAGTCAGTTCCCTGACAAATGGAAATCTGCCACTCTTACCCCAGTCCATAAAAGTGGTGACAAGACCAATCATACGAACTATCAGCCGATCTCCATATTGCCCCCACTCTCTAAGGCCCTCGAGCGTATAGTTGCAGACCAGCTCACTGACTACCTGGACAAATATAATATTCTGTGCGCACAGCAACACGGTTTCAGAAATGGCCACAACACCTCCTCAGCCCTTCTGGAGTTCACTGGAGCACTGCACAGCACTCTGGACAGTGGCCACCTAACTGGGGCAGTCTTTATCGACTTGACCAAGGCATTTGATACTGTCCACCATCGGCTGCTAATAGACCAGCTGCTGAATGCTGGGCTCTCTCATGACTCTATAGTGTGATTTAAAAGCTATCTTGAAAATCATTCGCAAAGAGTAAAAATTGCTGATGTACTCTCTGATACTCGACCAGTTTGCTCTGGTGTCCCCCAGGGATCCATACAGGGTCCACTTCTTTTAAGCCATTTTCTAAATTCCCTTCCACAATTCTGCTTGGAACAAATCATCCTGTATGCTGACGACACAGTTGTTCTCTCTTCACACAAAGACCCTACACCACCACAACTCAATCTACAACATGGTTTACTAATCATAAACTTGTCCTTAATCACACAAAAAAAAGTCTATGCTTTTAGCAGCTCTCACAACCAGCACAGGCTACACCTTCTGACTATCTCCACCAGCCAGGGGAATATCCTTGAACAGGTCCAGTCTTTCAAATACCTAGGGATCCTGCTTGACTTCAACCTCTCCTACGGGGCCCACATTGACAGTGTAGCAAAAGCTGCTAATATGCGACTAGTCTTATTGTTCAAGCACAGGCAACATCTCACCCCGGAAGCCTTGAAGATCACTGTCCAGAGTTCTGTGATCTCCATCATTGATTACGGCCTAATCATTTATGGCTCAGCCACGGCAACTACCCTCAGATGCATATCAACATCCCTCAACAAGGCCCGTCGGCTTATCACTGGAGCCCACCATCTCACTCATACCTGTGATCTTTATGCTCAATCTGGATGGCTCCAACTCTCCAACCATATTAAGCATCTGACCTGCACCATGGCAAAAAAAATTATCCTGGACCTCGCCCCTCCTGGTGTCCAAGCTCTACTGAGCCCTAGCACTAATCCGCGAAGCTCCAGGAGATTTGAATCTCAGCTCTTGCAAGTTCTCCACTGTCGCACTACCCAGGGTCAATGATCTTTCACCCATAGGGCTCTCTCATGGCTGAATGGACTCAGCACCACCATCTCCACTGCTCCCAAACTTGGCATGTTTAAAACCAGGCTCTAACTCCATCTTGCTGCCTCCAGCTCCTGTGATTGCCTCGCCTAATCAGAAATACTTGCCACCAACAACAGCCTTGCCTTGCTACCCTTCATAGCACTTATCTCCTATTTTACCTCTGCTCCCATGACCCTCCCCTTCCCACCCCCTCCCTACCCACCCCTCTCTCCAGCACTTCCCGGTGATGTCTGACAATGCATCCAGCTGCTACTACTCCCATCTTGCCATCCTGCTCCTCCTCCATTGTTCTTTACCCCTCTCCTAGTTGATGCTGCTCTGGGCCATTCTATGTACTGAGCTCTCTAATGTGTTGCCTCCTCCCTTAATTAATAACTGTATAATGTACTATTTATCTGCAGTGTTGTTATTTCTGTTGTATCCCCTGTATTGTACTTCAGCTGACATGGAACCTTTGCAAAAGAGCCTTGGCTCAAAGGTATTTGTAATCCTAGAACCAAATAAATAAAAAAACTGAAAAATCTGGTGGCTATTTAAGGTAACAAAATATTCTTACATGACTTCCACAAAGCATGCAGTCGAGCTTTAGAACTTTTTATGCATATTAATAATACACATTCTGTAATACTATGGTAAATCGTTTCACGATAACCTCTAGGGTAATGCATTGCTGTTGCAATACCCATTTGCAGCGTGCCCGCCACAGAAAATATTTTAATATAGCAAAATTAACTTGCAAGGTATCTGAGTTAAAGGCGTTCCATTGTGGAGGGTAGATGCCTAAAATCAAAGCTTCATATGACAGGCAATGTAACAAAGCTAATTTTCACTTCTGAGCTGCTAATGTCCAAAACGTTTTTGCATAATCATAGTTTAAAAACAAATGTTCCTGCGTTTCTAGTACCTGGGTACACCCTAATCTGGGACAGCCTCTTTTCAACATAGCCGTAGCCATAATATATCCCATACATATTTAGGTATCCTAACATTGCTTAGCTGAGGCAATGCTTTTTATGTTGGCTTGCACTTGCACGTCAGCCAACATATTGCAGTAGTAGCAGATTTGGAGGTATGGTCACTGTGGGTGAATGCAGGACATGCATCAGAAGGTGCATTCCTCATTCCCCAATAAGGCAGCATGCAGGCGCCACACCAGCAACACATAAGAAAAGGTCCGCTGCAGTGAGAGCCAAGCTTGTCATGCAGCGGCACCTTCCAATGTGCCTTTCCTGGTGAAGCATTCTAGTAAACATGGCGGCAGTCACTGCCGCCACCGCCAGCCACAATGACAACTTCAGGAGTGCCCAGTCCCCCTGTCCGCATGCCCTGACCCAGTTCATGTGCCGACAGAGGAGCCTACTCCCCATCGGCATAATGTCCCCCTCATTTGTTGTGCGCCGGGGGGTGCCCAATTCCCCTCGCCACTAGACCCCCTTTCAGTATGTGCCAGGATTTGTGGACCTCCTCTTCCATCCAGGGACCACCAGTGCCACTGCTGTTGCCTCAGAGGTTGCCAAGAAAGAGGAGCGGTTGGACCACAGTGAGCTCAGGGAGGGTGAGGGTGGTGGAACAGAGGCGCATCCCTCCAGTTGTACCTCTCCACAATTCCTATACCATTCTGGCAAAGTGTGGTTCCTCTATGGAGGCACCCACAGTGGAGACCAAGGAGGATGCTGGGAACCTCCACAAAGGAGACCCACAGGAGGGTGGCAGGGGACCCTGCAGGGAAGGAAACAACTCCTGGTGGGGGACTCCATTGTTAGGAAGGTAGAACTGGGCAAGGAAGGGAGAGGGAGGTAAGGTGCCTGCCTGGTGCCATGGCTTGGAGGGACAGGAGCGAATCCTCAGGATTGCCGGAGCAGCTGCACAGGGAGGGAGCTGGATGTCATTGTCCACCAAGGGACAAATGACCTGGCTAAGAAAGGGATTAGAGAAGTGCAGGAAGAGTTTGTGGAATTGGGGAGGGGCCTTAGTCAAGTAGCACGTGAGGGTAACCTTCTCCGAGGTGATGACCCATCTATGGCATAGGAGAGGCTAGGGTGTTCCGCACCATGGGATTCAATCAGTGGTTGAAAAACTGGTGTGGAGCTCAGGGATTTGGCTTCACTGGGGACTGGGGGTCCACCTGGAGTGATGCAAGCCTATACTGGCATGATGGGCTGCATCTGTCTGGGAGGGGAACCAGGATCCTAGGTGATAGGTTTAAATGCTTCATTGGCAAGCTTTTAAACTAGCCAAGGGAGGAGGCACTGGAATGGAGCAGGAAAATCCTAGCCCTCCAAACAATCACGGTAGTAAGTGTGGCAAACACCAACATGGAGGTGTCGATAGGGAGAAGGGCAGGGGTAAATGGAGAAAGTGACAAAGGCAAGAAGGACAGGGATGGGGCAAAAGGGGGTAAGGCCATCAAGAAATGGAGGTGAGAGTACCAATGCCCGTAGTCTGGGCAACAGCTCCCTGAGCTAGTGGCCTTAATGGAAGAGGATGCCTGGATATCGACAGCAGTCACAGAAACATGGTACAGAGAACCATGACTGGGATGTTAACATACCAGGGTACATAACCTACAGGAGAGACAGGCAGGGAGAAGGGGAGGAGTAGCTCTCTATGTAAAGGAAGGGATAAAAGCAACTGAACAAAAGAGTAAACAGGGAGGAGAGGAGGCACTGTGGGTCACCTTGGAGACTGGAAAGGGCACCACAATCTGCACAGGGTTGTGTACAGACCCCCATGTCAGGGAAGGAATGGACAAGGATATGATGGAAGGCATTCTTAGAATGGCAGAGAAAGGGGAGATACTGTTGATGGGAGACCTGAATATGCCAGATGTTAACTGGAGCACATTTGCTGCAGCCACATCCAAGAGCAGGGCCATTCTTGATGCCCTACAGGTGGCAGGCATTAGACAGCTAGTTTCGGAACCTACTCATGAGGGAGCAATCTTAGACCTCATACTCTCAAATGGGGCAGTGAGAGGATCTCAGATCTAGAAGTGGGTTGCCATCTGGGGACAAGTGACCATCAAACAGTGTGGTTCACGTTAAACTCAGCTACAGAGTCAAGCCATACAAAAAGTGAGGTGCTGGACTTTGGGAGGGCTGACTTTGGCAAGATGGGAGAGTGCCTCAGAAAAGCACTAGCAAATAGGCTAGAAGGAGGTGTGGAGCAACAATGGGAATTATCAAAACTGCCATCACAGAGGCAACAAGCCTTGTGTGAAGCAAATAAACAAATCAAGATGAAAGAAAAAGCCACTATGGTTCTCAAGAGAGGTGGCTATGAAAGTCAGGAAGAAAAAGATAGCATTCTGGAAGTATAAGGAAACACAGAATGAGCAGGACAGAGAGCTGTACCAGTTAAGGCAGAAAGAAGCAGGGAGGGAAGTAAGAATAACAAAGGCCCAAACTGAGGAAAAGATAGCCAACTCAGTTAAGAAGGGGGATAAAACCTTTTATAGGTACATCAGCCAGCATAGAAAGACAAAGGGAGGGATAATGAGGCTGAATAGAATGAACGGTGGGTGGGCAGAGGGGGACAGTGAAAAAGCAGGAATACTGAACTAATATTTCTGCTCAGTATTCACAAAAGAGGAGGGGGAAGTGCCTAACCCAATTAACAGAAGCAGTCTTGATAGGGGGGTCGATCCCAGTCCTTTCACAGAAGAAAGGGTTCTGCAAGAACTCCTAAAACTGAAGGTGGACAAAGCAATGGGTCCTGATGGAATTCACCCAGAATTCTAAAAAGAATTAGGAAGGAACTAGTGAAACCACTGGCTACTCTTTTAATAAATCATGGGAGGATGGTGCGGCACCCAAGGACTGAGGAAGGCGGTTGTGATTCCCCTCACAAAAGTGGGACCAAGACAGAGGCAGGAAACTACAGACCTGTCAGTCTGACCTCTGTGGTAGGAAAGTGATGGAGTCACTTCTGAAGGAAAGAATAGTTGAGTACCTAGAGGTCAGTGGAGCACAGGATCCAAGGCAGCATGGGTTCACAGCGGGAAGGTCATGTCAGGCGAATCTAATAGATTTCTTTGACTGGGTGACCAAAGTAGTAGACCAGGGAGGGCTGTGGACATGGCCTACCTAGACTTTAGCAAGGCATTTGACACAGTCCCCATACAAAGATTATTAGTCAAATTAACCAGCCTGGGAGTGGGTCCCAGGGTGGTAGCCTGGGTAAAACATTGGCTGGACAACAGGACACAGAAGGTAATTGTAAATGGAGTCCACTGTGAAGAAAGGGCGTTACTAGTGGGGCACCGAGGGTTCAGTATTGGGTCCAGTCCTTTTAATGTCTTCATCAGTGACATTGCAGAGGGACTGAAAGGAAAAGTATACCTTTTTGCAGATGACACAAAGATCTGCAACAGGGTTGATACACAAGGAGGCGTGGAAAGGATGAAAAGGGACTTGGCAAGGTTGGAGGAATGGTCAGACGTATGGCAGCTAGGATTCAATGCAAAAAAGTGCAGAATAATGCACCTGGGAAACAAGAACCCAGGGGAAGAATACACAATGGGTGGGGAGGTAGTAACAACAACAAAACAGGAAAGAGACCTGGGGGTAATCATATCAGATGACCTTAGGTTAACAAGCAATGTGAGAAGGCAGTAGGGAGGGCGGGGGTATACTGGGATGTATAGGAGAGGCATCAGCAGCAGAAAACAGAAAGTTGTTATCCCTCTGCACAGACAGTTGGTGAGACCCCATCTGGAATACTGTGTCCAGTTCTGGAGACCCCATCTCCACAAGGACATAGACAGGATAGAGGCAGTCAGAGGAGGGCAACTAAAATGGTGCAGGGTCTGCAAGAGAAGCCAGTATGAGGAGAGACTAAAGGAGCTTAATATGTATACCCTTGAGGAAAGAAGGAGAGGGGGACATGATAGAAACTTTCAAGTACCTCAAGGGAATCAACAAAGTCCAAGAGGGTAGCATCTTTCAGAAAAAGAGACTTGCAGGAACAAGGGACACAATTTAAAGATAGAAGGAGGGCGGTTCAGGGGCAATGTGAGGAAGTATTATTTCACAGAGAGGGTAGTGGATGCATGGAACAGCCTTCCTGAGGAAGTTGTGGGGTCTAAAACTGTGGGAGAATTCAAGAATGCATGGGACAGACATAAGGCAATTCTTGTGGGGGGCAGGAAGATATAGGCTGTTGGTTAACTAGGATCTGCGGCCTATCCTGTAGGTAGGGAAATGGGCAGACTAGATGGGCCTAGCTGTCCTTATCTGCCGTCAAAGTCTATGTTTCTATGTTTCTATGCCAATGGGGGTGTCCAATCCCCTGTCAGCTAGCCACCCCAAACACTCAGATGGCATGCTGGAAGCCCACCCCAGCATCCCAAATTCACCTGTAAAAAAAAAACATCTCACGCTGTTTTTTTTTAACCTGTAAAAGAAGAAAATGGTCCCTCATGGTCTGTCCTGCTCCCTCCCCCAACCTGTGCCCACTGTCTGCGCAGCCTACCTCTCCACACCCCCTCTCACCCCATACTTGCCTCCGGAATCTGGTGTGATGATCTTTGGTGGACTGGGAACACGTCTGCTCTCTTCAAAGCTGACTGCGAACTGAAGAAATGCCGGTAAGCTGTATAATAGCATAAATAGGGTTTTTTCAACTTTGATGCATATCTTGGGCATTTTTGGAATTTTTGCACCAAATTTTCAACACAGGGTTATTGAGGCACCTCCTCATGAATTTAGTCACTGTCATGGTGTTATTCAGTCAAGAAAGGTGATTTTGCGGTCACTGCGTGTAATCACCTTTTGGGACATATTAATGAAATGACAGTGCCACGGTTCATGAGGTGGGCTCTCAAAAAGCCTATGTTGCAAATTTGGTGAAAAAATCCAAAAAATTACTGTTTTACAAGTGTGCATTGCGCAGTTTCCACACACACTCATAACTTCGTGAATTTGTAATATTTTCACTCCAGATTTTCAACATTGGCATTTCTCCACACCTTCTTATGAACAGTACAGATGTCATTTTACATATCCTGGCCAAAATGTGTTTTCGGACTTCCAGTGCAGAATAGCGCTGTTGCTGTGCAAAATAATTTTTTGGGACAGTTTGAGAAAATGACAGTAACACTGTTCATGAGCAGAGGTCCTAAAATGCATATGTTGAAAATCTGGTGATGAAAGTCCATAAAATTCTGTATTTGTAATATTTTCACTCCAGATTTTCAACATTGGCATTTTTCCACACCTCCTTATGAGCAGTACAGCTGTCATTTTTTACATCCTACCCAAAAATGTGTTTTCGCACCTGTGGTGCAGAATGGCATGGTCGCTGTGGAAAATCAACTTTTGGGATAGATTAACAAAATTACAGTGCCACTGTTCATGAGTGGAGGTCCCAAAATGCCTACGTTGAAAATGTGTCTCTTCAGGGTGGAGGTGAGGTTGGCGTCAGTTCAGTACTTCATTGTCATTCCTATTATACATCTCTAACTCCTACACTACCAATGCCAATGCCAGTGAGACAACATTCGGCATTGACAAATGCTTGTTTATTTTGTGTAGCTGGACGTGATGGGATGCACAATTCTGCTTGACAGATAGACCCCTGGAGGGCTTCATATATTCCACGTCTAGTAACTGTTAAAGGTGCAAAGTATGGCACTTTCCATTTAATAAGTTTTTGAAACATCTCCCTAACATAAGGGTGTATAACCTGAGTGCAGGACATAAGTCTACTCTTATGTTGGAACCAGGCTTGTATACAAATATCCACTCATTCCAGAACGACTACTGCCCGTGTCTTGGTTGCTTGGGGACCTAGCTGAATTATATTATAGTACAGAAAAGTACTATAATAAAAGGCTATCAGGTTAACCATACCTAAACCACCTTCTCAAAGTGCTCTGCATGTGGTCTCCCTTTTAATGGGGTTAAGACGGCTTCCCCACAAAACTTAGAAAAATATACCATAGATTTTTGTCTGTAGCTTTACTGGAGGTGGGAAAACGTATCTGATATTCAAAAATACTCCAAGTAACGAAGTTTTAATAAGAAAATCTCTTTTTAGTTTAGAAATTTGCTTATTCTTCCACTGGGCCGTTAAGTCTTCAGCTTTTCTTATCCACCGTTCCCAATTAGCATAGGCCAAATCCCCTGATCCAAACTGTACACCCAGTATGGTAATGGTACCCGATGTAAGTGCTATACTAGCAAATGAATCTGGGGTGTTTAAAGGGTGATCTCCCAAGGGTACACCAATACTTCTATCTATATTGATTTTGGATCCTTATATTTTAGAAAATGCTTGCAACTGGTCCTTTACTGCTGATTCTACTGTGCCAGTTTTTGTAATAACCATAACATCATCTACATAGGCCATCACTTTCAAGGGGGGGGGGTCCTGCCTGTGTTAATTTATTCCCTTCTATGAATTTAGACTGTAAAATATTCCATAATATAGGGTCTATGCAGTAAACATAGAGTAGGGGGCTATTAGGGTATCCCTGACATACTCCTTTATGTACAGTAATAGAATACCCCCTCCAGACATTGATAACTGGTGTAATTGATGCTCCATTATAGAGACATTTAACCCATTTGATAAAAACAATCAGTATTCCAAACTGCTGCAGTGTAAAAAATAAGTAGTCATGCAAAACAGAGTTGAATGCCTTTTCTTGATCTAAACTTACAAGGAAACCTGTTTCCATACCTTGCTGACAACTTTTAAACAGTTCCCTTAATGTAATTAAATTATCTTGAATGTTCCTATGAGGGATAAAGCAAGTTTGTGCCTCACTGATTAAGGAATAGGATACAGCAGCCAGTCTTTTAGCCAAAAGCTTCCCTATTTTTTTTATTAATTTAGTCTTTGGTAACTGTACCAAGCTCATTCACATCTCATTACTCTAACCTCTAGGCTATACTGTCAGCCCATTTTATAATCAGAGTTTGACAAACTGATTGGTCTCCAATTAGTCGTGATTTTTATTTCCTTTTTTGAATTAAAAAAATCAAATCTGCCACTGCCATGGTTGTGGGCAGTGTATTTGTGTCCACAATTTCATTATACAACAGCATTTAAAAAGGAACCAATTCAACTGTAATTTTTTTTAAATAAAATTCTGGAATTAATCCATCATTTTCTGGTGCTGTATTATTCTGTAGAGTGCTAATGGCTTTTTATTTACTTCTTCTTCTGTGATTAGTGCAATTATTGTTTTTTCTGAGCATCTGATAACTCTGGAATCTCAAAATCTTTGAAATAACCAATGTCTAAATCAATCAAAGGGGGCATCCCAAATGTTTTAGTAACAAAGGAGTTCACTACTGTCATAATACCAGGTTTATCAGCAAAATTATTTCCTGTCTCACCTTCCAAATTCAAAATTAATCTGTGGTCTCTTCTGTGTTTTCACTCTTTATAGGGGTTAAAAGTGTGCTTCTTACCCTGGGTTACAAATTTCATTTCTTGATACAGTGTTTTAGCCCTATTATATTGAATCTGTTGACTATAATTAATTTTCAAAGTTTCAGTTTTTGAAAAGAGTAGATGAAGCTGTTTACATAAATTTAAGTATTTTAAGTATTTGTTTAAGGTATATTTACCTGCTAATTGTTGGAATAAGGGCCTAAATTTCTTTTTTGGAATCCTCCCTCCATTCAGAAATTGTGTCGTACATGTGCAATACTGACTTATGTGCATGCCACAATTTCTGCCATTCTGTTAAACTTTTTGCCTCCTCCAAATGTTCAACATTTAAATGCCAAAGGTTTTTACTGCATATTGGTGCTATCCACCAAGTGATGTCCAAGCACACAACTCTGTGGTCAGTAAAGGCTATATCTTGTGTCTGGGTATTTTGAACTACAATTGCTTGGGAAAGAAAGAAAAAATCTGTCCTAGTACCATAGATCCCCTGATATACATATTCCCTCTTGTTGAATGTATTGTTCAGTAAGAATTTTTTAGCTTAGTGGAAGATATAATCTCTCTCAAGGCATTATACCCACAATAACGTTTTTAGTTTGCAGTCCTCTATCAGACTGATATAGTCCACAATTAAAATCTCCTCCCCAGATCTGGAGGTGTGCAGATAGGGATGGCTCTTTCTAAAAAGCTTGAGTCATTGTGTTTTCACCTGAGGGGCATAACAATTTCCTAAGTGTAATCTGGTTGTCCAATATTGGATGTCTAAAATTAATGCTTCTGCAGGTTATTACTCTATTAATCTAGTTACTTTCAGGGCATTGTTGAAAAACAAAATCCCCAAACTGTCACAAGTGCTCTCGCCCAATGACCAAAAGGTTACACCCTTCTGCCACAATTTTGATGCTTGGGAGACTTGGTACAAGGTTTTCAACCTGGTATCCTGTAAACAAATAAGGTAAGCATTGTTGTTTGCCTTTTTTTTAATTAGCTAAAAAGCAGCAGGAAAATATTTTTTTTTCAACAAACAAATGCAAATAGCTTTAAAACAAAAAAATTATAGCATGGTACTGTCAGCACGAAAGTTGTTCAGCACAAAAATATCTACAAAATGTGTGGTGTTTCATTTATAGATACCTTTTAGTTTTTTTTTTGTAACTGGTAGAAACTGCATAAAAGTCCATTTTATTTTTTACTTTTTGCTACAAATGCAAATATCTTTAAAATTAAATATGATAGCATGGTACTCTGAGCACTAAAGTTGTTCAGCACAAAAATATCTGCCACACGAGTGGTGTTTCATTTATAGATACCTTTTAGATTTTTTGTAATCAACAAAAAATGATAGGAAATTAAATTTGTTTTTCACTTTTTTGGAGGTATGGCATAAATGGAATATGCTACCTCCCTACTAGAAATATTCTTCAAAATCTGACCCATTAAGCATGCAACAGTTTTGCACACCCCCATTCAAAATGCAGGAGATGGGGGCTATTTGAAAAGCAAATTGCAGTTTGGTTAATTGGGAAAGGCACAAGAACAAAAAACATCAACAGTATTTCCAGTAGGGAGGTAGCATATTCCATTTATTCCATACCTCCAAAATAGGGGGAAATTTCATTTTCATGCCATTTTTTGTTGATTATAAAAAAATCTAAAATGCATCTATAAATCAAAGACCACTCATTTGACAGATATTTTTATGCTACACAAATAATATACTAAAGTACCATTCTATCATATTTTGTTTTAAAGCTACAGTATTTGCATGTTTGTTGCAAAAAGTTAAAATGAAAACTGATTTTTCTGCTGTTTTTTGCTAATTATAAAAAACTAAGAGGTATCTATAAATGAAACACCACTCATGTTGTAGATATTTTTGTGTTGAACAACTTTCATGCTGACAGTACCATGCTATCATTTTTGTTTTAAAGCTATTTGCATTTGTTTGTTGAAAAAGTCAAAAAGAAAATTGAATTTTCTGCTGGATTTTTTGCTAATTAAAAAAAACTACTAAAAGGTATCTATAAATGAAACACCTCTCATTTTGTAGCTATATTTGTGCTGAAAAAATTTAGTGCTCAAAGTACCATGCTATCATTTTTCATTTTAAAGTTATTCGCATTTGAATGCAGTTAGTGGCACAATAATGCATCTACACAGCTGGCATCTCTCGCTTCATTGACATCATCAAGGCAGCAATTTTAGGATTCTCAGAGCAGGATTTTTGAATCAGGAGGGGTTGTGTTTAAAATTTTCAAATGCTATGAAACTACATTTCTCCTACTTTAATAAATGCAGTTTCAGTATTAATGTAAACAACAGCCTATCCTTTACAAGTCCATGGAATAATTTAAAAAAAACAAAATGTGTAAAAAGCTTGTTTACTTGGCCTTTTATACTGTTGACATTTAGGGTGTGTATACGTAGAGGTGTCAGTTAATAAAGAATGTATGGGAAACAAAATCAAGTTTTAGACCTGGTATGATATGTTTTTTTCTTGACTGTGTCACCTCCTCCCATCTCTTTCATATCTGAAAAATATTCCCTAGTAGATGAAGCAATGGAGGAGGAATCAGATTCATCAACGTCCTCATCCGTGTCACCCCAATTCCTATCTGAAAGCAGAACCCTAAACCTATTTTCTAGAGGGAGCCCTTGATTTTCTATAGGCCCTTACTTTACCTTCCCTTTGGACATCTTGCTTTTTATCATTCTCCTTTCTTTCCCCTTAGGTTCATTTACCTTCCCATTCATATTTCAGTGTCTCTTTTTGTGTTCCACTGGCTTAAACCCAGCTTCTTCCTGAGAAGTAATAATGGGGTGGGGGGGCATGCACAGTTGTCCCTGCTGTCTAAATGTAGAGGTCCTGGGTATTATCATCAGGAGCAATATTGTGATCAGCATGTGAAGTTTCCATTTTGTCTGCAGCTTCCACAAGAATTTAATCCACTACAGAGGAAGCAAGGTCAGGGCCTAAAGCCATCAGATCTACCTCTGTGGGCATGGGATTTGTCTCAGTTGAGGCTTCCTGCTCTTTTTCCTTATATAGAGTCTGTAATCTGTGCTCAGAGGCTTCTGCACAGCATTTTTTCTGAGTTTGTGTGATGAAGTGCTCATATGTGACTCCATCTGAACTACAGGCACCTTACATATGAGTAACCTCTCTCTTCACACAAATTGCATCTAAATAAGTTTGCATATGTCACAGCCAGATGTCCAAGATCTAAACAGTGAGTGCACCTTGGGGTGTCACAGGCATTTATTAAGATGTAAGTCTGAGCCACACTTGTGACAAGATTTTTGCTGGACCAGATAAAACAGCGAGCCATTATCTGTCCCTAGGTAAAAATAACTAGGTAAATGCATCACTCCATTATCTGTCATAATCAGTTTCACTTTCATCCTCCAACCACCAGTCCACATTTGCTTGGAGTTTATTATAGGAGATGGATGTTCTAAGACCTCACATTTCTTCTTAAGCCAAAATAAAATGTCAGAAACATTGTCTCCTTCTTTCTTAAAACTGATCTTGAGAGTTCAAACAGCTGGTTTGGTGATGGGGATTTCCAAAATGGCATCCACAGTGGAATATCTTTCAAGGAGTTATACTTTGCCCAAAATCTGCCCAAACCCGTCACTGTTTTAAAGCGTATATCATAGTTATGTCCATATGTATGAATAAGGGCAAAGATGTCTGATACATAAAACTTAAAGTAATTCTTCAACAAAGTCTGAGCTGGGGGCATTTCTGAGCCTTCTTTATACATCAGGTGAAATGCATTTTTCCTTGGGGTTGGTTCTCCTGGATTTTTGAACAAATCTGACATCCTTAGCAGTAGTTTACAAAAGATCCTTTTAGCTGGGTCTTGTATGATGTCTTCTCCAGTCCCCACTTTTAGTGAGGTCTCATCAGTTGGTTGTTCAGATATATGGGGTACTGGTATCTGTCTATTTGATGGACCCATTAAGAGTGAATTAGGTGCCCCTGAATTACTAATTACAGTAATACTGGCTTCATTTACTTTTGCAACTGTAATTGAATTAGTGTTCAGATTTACTATATCATGTGAGACAATGTCAGTGGGTATACTCACATCCTTCTTGGAGAATTAGTTTATGTTCAAAATGTCAGAGTTAGGTTCCACTGAATGAGTTCCAGCGTTTGGCAAATCAGAGCTCACATCTCCTGACGGGAGAATTGTTTGTCTTTTTTTCTCCTCCAAAGCCTTCTTCAAAAAGGCATCTGCCGAATCCACAGTAGCCTCCGTTCGATGCATAGCAGGCATAGATGGATCATCGGTGCTTGGTGCATCCATATCCATTTCACTTTGACCATCTTCTTCATCAGTCTGAGTCATAGTGATTTCTTCCTCATCCAACACTTCCATTACATTCAAGTCTATGGTACAGTCAATGTGCAAAGCCATGCTTGAACAGGGTGAATAGGAGATGCCCTCCTTCATCCTCCTCCTCAGCATCCATGTCAGCCATCTTAGCTGACCACCAGAAAGAGAGCAACAGCTCCCCCTAGCAAAGAGTAGGGGAGTTTCCCTGGTGCATTGGCCAAATTTCCTCCATTCATATAAAAATAACACCAACAGCTGAATATGGTTCATTTTTAGTTGGTTTCCATCTATAGCCTTCCCCCACCCCAAAGACAAGGCTGAAAATAGGCAGAATTGCCTAGTCCTCCTTTCCTGATCAATAAAAACGAAGTAAATAAATAAATGATTACAATATTCAAACAGTAGTAATGAATAACACTAACAAACCAAATGCAGCTCCTCCAGATGAAGTATGGAAGGATAATAGGCACTTAATGTGTTTAGAAGGAAACTTCAAGGACAATATTAAAAAAGAACTATTTAACAAGTGTCCATCAACACTGTTTCTATCTGTAAACTCAAATTAGATAAGTAGCTTGAAGAAAAAGGGGTGAGGGGGGTATTCCCAGTAAGTTTTGGGAAATGAAACTCGATGGGCCAGTGATCTCTTTGCTTTCTTAAATTCATGTTTTCAAATATACAGTAGATCAGGAATGACAGATGACTTATAACAGACCTAGTTACTTGGTTATGGTAGGTAAATATTTACACAGGATCATTCCAAGTTTCATGGTGATGGAAAAAAAAGGGCCTTTTAGCATGTGAAACTTCAAAACTGTAATGTTCAGTTCCTAAAAGATGAATTGTATTTATTTATTTAACAATTCAGAAACAATCTTTGAGCTAAGATCCCTTTTACAAAGGTTCCACATCAAGAGACAGTACAATGGCATGATTAACACTGGCAGAACTACAGGTGTCTAACACAGGAATACTAGCTGGACAAGACATTAATTAAGTTGTATGTTACAGGAAGTCTCTTATACAAGTTAGAGAGTAAATAACCAGATGCCTATGGAACAGGCAATGTCATAAGCTTCAGGTCCTAATTCTTCAACATAGCTTCAAGTGAAGGGAAGAGGGAGAGGGAGAGAGGTGCAGAAGCGGGAGATCAACAGGCTTATCCCCTGGGATGTGCTAATAAAGCATTGGAGTTTTGAGAGTGACAGGTGATAGGCAAAGTAAAGTGGGGTTAGGTAGGATGTAAGGGCATGATAGGGAGGTGAGACTGTAGGGAGTGGGAGAGGACATGAGATGGAGAGAGCAGGCTAAGGAGCCACAGAGATTGGACTGAAATTAGTAGAGCTAAGGCATCCAAAGAGAGAAGCAGTGGGGAACAGGGCAGGAGTAAGTGCTAGTCTGTGGGGATTAAAACCCTAGCTGGTAGAGTTTGGGATTCTGATTTCCCATGGAGGAGTACGTTTATGGACAGCAATTGCTATACTGAGGGAAGTATGAGTCTTATGTATGTCAGCAGTCACAAGTTCTAGTGTTGAATAGGGATAGCTTAAGCTCATGCTTGAAGTCAGGGAAGTTCTTTGCATTTTTTACTTCTACTGGGAGCTCACTTAACCAGAAGGGAGCCCTTTAGGTAAACGAGCGCTGTCTGAGAGAAGTCCTCATGAAGGGGCCACTTAATGTAAATGTTGGTTCTCATCATGCAATGGTTTGAAATTCTGCTTCCTAAATGGCTCCTTGATTCATTTAATAAGATCTTTGTATACTTGCAGTAGCATATAGGGTCACAACCTTCACTGTTCCCCATACTTTTAAGTAAAATGCTTCCTTGAAATCCCATTATGCTAGAGGTTTGGGCAGTGACCTGATGCTCAACAGGAATTGTTATAGGTATGTATGCTTCATTTATCTGCCAATAGTAAGTTGCCTAACTTTTAAATTTCTTTTAAGAGGAATGGTCAGAACTAAAAGCCCCACACCCAAGCATGGGGCTGGATTCATATCTCACTTTGTGTGCAAATACATACTTTTTACGTACTGTCAACTGCAGTGTAATAGATTGTATAAGACTAATTGTGCTGACTTACAGGTTGACATTTTCTGTAATTATAAATCCTAGAATCCCTTGCAGCTGCCATTAGAGAAGAGCTGTAGCAGTGGGAGATTCAATAGCCTGCAGTGCTTTATAGAGTCTTTAAAATATCTGATCTTTTATATCTTCATTCTGCTGTCCTCCCTGGGCTAAGTACAGTCACAGAAGACTGTAATAAGCCCAGAGAGAACAACAAGACTGTAAAACATCTGACTGGTGCTTAAAAATGCTCTAACATGTACAGCGGTCTACTGAATCTCCACTGGTACAGGCCTCTTCTGATTTAGCTGATAGGGATTCTGTGATTTGTAGTTACAGAAAATGTCAGTGTGCAAGTCAACAGAATTAGTCTGACATAATCTACTATACTGCAGTGAACAGTAAGTAAAATAAAATATGTCTGCACACAAAGTGCAAATAGATCCACTTCTCACAAGTGTGCGGGACTTTTGATGCTGACTATTCCCCTTTGATGTATTCAGAGGCAGAATAACCTTGTGTTAGCACTCAGAACTATGACTCTGAAGATCCACTAGGCCAAAGTTTGACTCTTACAACTGCTACTTAATGTGTGGTCTTGAACAAGTCTTGCAGCTTCCTTGTGTTTATATCTCTCTACTTTTCTGAATCTAACTTTTTGACTTTTCATTAACTTTTCTGTGTTTGACAAAGGCAAGCTGTCAGCCCATACTGGATTATAAAGTGTTTTAAAATACAGTATGTATGAAAAGCGCTATATAAAGGCAAATATCTTTCCTTTCTTTTGTTTCCTTTCTTAAAAAACATAACTGTGAACAGAAACACACTAGGCTAATGTGTTAATTCAATATTAGCAAGGTGCATAACCCAAGAGGCCAAAACAAAGTCATGAATGAACTCATTAAAAATGATATAGTTAAGGAACCCACACATGCAGATGTCATCATTTGTCATTTTTTTACTGCGTGCTATTTACAACCTTTTATGTGGCATGCATTTTTATTGTTTGTTTGGCTAAAGAGGAATGCCTCTCTGGCACTAATAGGGGCAGCACCTCCTTTTACAAAAGTTATAAACTCTGCTGGTGTGTCCCAATAGACCCTGGGGAAGCATTTGTTAAAAAATCAGTGTTAGAAACTGCAGATGACTGATGATGACTAAATTAGGCATGCAAGTCTGAAATCCTCTGTGAAAATCAAGCCTTTGGTGTCTTCTTTTCATTAAATGGGGCTTTGCTTGGTTTCACATTACAAAATGCTTCTGCAAATGGATCAAAGGCCTATTTAGTGAATGGTTAGGGTGGATCTACTTTCTATACAGGGAATATAGCTGTGGTCATTTTTACAGGTTATACAGTATTAAGGTATTAAAAGTCCAGCAGAATTCATGCTGTATGTACCCACTGATATTTGTACTTCTAAATGTGCCTGAATTAGAGGACTGGAGGAAAGCAGATGTGATTCCCCTTCACAAAAGTGGGAGCAAGACAGGCATAAAACTATAGACCTGTCAGTTTGACCTCTGTGGTAGGGAAAGTGATATCTGAAGGAAAGAATTGTTGAGTACCTAGAGGCCAGTGGGGCATAGGACCCAAGGCAGCATGGTTTCACAGCGGGAAGGTCATGTCAAACGAATCTAATTGATTTCATTGACTGGGTGACCAAAGTTGTAGACAAGGGAGGGGCTGTGGACATGGCCTACCTTGACTTTAGCAAGGCATTTGACACAGTCTCACACAAAAGATTAATATTTAAACTAGCAAATGGGGAGAGGGGTGCAACACCCCATACGTCGAATGGGAAGAACACCCCTCCCCCCTCAGCTAGTGGTCAAACAGGAATTCAGCGTGTTTGCCATTCATTTGCATCACCAGGTAAGAAAAAAGGTTTGTCTCCCCATACGATGCACAGGGGTAATGCCAAACTTCACCCAACAACTAACACACCAAAATCTGGCCAATGGAAAATCATGTACACAAATGCTCACAGCCTGGGAAATAAGATCCCAGACCTGCAGGCAATAATGTCAGAGGCTAAACTGGACATAGTAGCAATTAGTGAGACGTGGTTTACCAGTAACCACACTTGGGAGACTTCAGTACCTGGATATGTATTGTTCAGAAGAGACCGAGGTACAAAAAGGGGAGGGGTGGCCCTGATGTTAATGAAAATATCAAAGCTACAGAAATTCAGAATACACATAAGGAGCCAGAAGAACTGTGGGTCACCCTGAAACAGGTAATGGGACAGCCATAAGAACTGGGTTGTCTACAGGCCCCCAGACCAGAGGGAGGACATAGACACATTACTGTTAGAAGATATACAAAACATGACAGCTAAAGGGAGGTTCTGATAATGGAGACTTCAACATGCCAGATACAGATTGGTCAATACCAGCAGGAACATCTGCCAGAACTAGACTCATAGTGGATTCTGCAGGGGAGGGCCTCAAACAACTGGTACAGCAACCCACAAGAGACAGGGCTATCCTAGATCTAGTACTGACTAACAAAGAAGGGATCACAGATCTCCAGGTAGAAGGTCACCTGGGCCAGTGACCATCACATGGTATGGTTCATTTGGCTACTACATCTAAATCATCCCATTCCAAGGCAAAAATATGGGACTTCAGAGGAGCTGACTTTGATAAGATGGCCAACAGAGTAGCTAGCCCTGGCAAAAAGAAACACAGGTGAGGAGGTACAGGCAAAGTGGGCAAGCATTAAGGATACAATATCTTGAAGCAACATCCTATTGTGTTAGACAGAAAAGGAAGTGCAAAAGAAGAAGGAAACCACTTTGGTTCTCAAATATAGTAGCAGAAAGGTCAGAGCCAAAAGGCTGGCCTTCAGAAAATATAAAGGAACACAGCGGGATGAAGATAGGGAGGCATACCAAACTGCCTAAGGGAAGGCAGGCAGTAAGGCAGGCAAAGTCCCAAACTGAGGAAACACTAGCGAACAGTAAAAGAAGGTGACAAGACTTTCTATAGATACATTAGTGAAAGGAGAAAGTCCAGAGGGTATTACTAAGCTTAATGGAGAAAAGGGAGCATGTGAGGAGGGAGGACCCTGTAAAGGCATCTATCCTAAATAGATACTTTGCTCAGTATTTACTGAAGAGAAGGTAGGGCAGTCTCACAGCTCAGCATCATGGACACAGGGGAGGGAGGTGAGCACTACCCTTCACAAAGAAAGGGTCCTACAAGAGCTTGCTAAGCTCAGGTGGATAAGGCAATGGGACCTGATGGCATACATCCCAGGGTACTTAAGGAGCTAAAGGAGTAACTAGCAGAGCCATTAGCAGAATTGTTTAGTGAGTCTCTGAGCACAGGAGAGGTCCCAGAAGACTGGAGAAAGGCTCATGTGATCCCACTCCACAAGAGTGGTAGCAGGGAGGAGGCGGGAACTACAGACCGTCAGTCTTACCTCAGTAGGCAAGATTATGGAGGCACTCCTTAAGGAAAGGATAGTGCAACACCTGGAATCCATATAGGGCACAGGATCCAAGACAGCATGGGTTTACAAAGGAAGGTCCTGTCAAACTAATTCATAGATTTCTTTGACTGGGTAACCAGAGTGGTGGACCAAGGGGAGCAGTTGATGTCGCCTACCTTGACTTCAGCAAAGCTTTTGACACTGTTCCACATAGAAGATTGATAAATAAGCTAGGTAGGCTCGGGTGGGTCAGAAGTTGGTCAACTGGGTGGCAAACTGGTTGACTGGCAGAAAACAGAGAGTGGTGGTAAATGGTATACAGTCAGAAGAGATGCAAGTCACAAGTGGGGTACCTCTAGGATCAGTCCTGGGGCCAGTCCTATTCAACATCTTCATTAGTGACCTCGCAGATGGACTAGAGGGTAAGGCTTGTCTGTTTGCAGATGACACCAAGATCTGCAACAGAGTAGATGATCCAGATGGGGTGGGCAGAATGAGAAGAGATCTGGATAAACTAGCAGAATGGTCAGAAGAGTGGCAACTGGGATTTAATGCAAAGAAGTGCAAAATCATGCACATAGGGAAGAGAAACCCTGAAGCCACTTATAGGCTGGGAGGGAGTTGCTAGCAGTCACAAAGAAGAAAGAGACTTGGGCATCATCATCACTGATGACCTAAAATCATCAAGCAGACCTCTAAAGCAGTAGGTAAGGCTAGGGGTGTTAGGGTGTATTAGTAGGGGTATCACAAGTCGTAAGAGGAGGTAATAATCCTCTGTACAAGACATTGGTTAGGCCCCATCTGGAGTACTCGCGTGCAGTACTGGAGGCCACACCTTCACAAGGACATTAACCAAATTGAGGCAGTCCAGAGAAGGGAACCAAATGGTGCAGGGACTGCATCAGAAACATATAAGGACAGATTAACGGAGCTCAATATGTATACCCTTGAGCAAAGGAGGGAGAGAGGTGATATGATCGAGACATTTAAACACCTTAAGGGCATAAACAAGGTGAAAGAGTCTAACATGTTTAAATATAAGAAAATAGCAGGACAAGAGGACACAGCATGAGATTAGAGGGAGGCCGATTAAGGGGAATGGAGGAAATTCTTTTCACAGAAAGGGTAGATGCATGGAATGGCTTACCACAAGAAGTGGTGGCTATGAATACAGTGCAGGGCTTCAAACAGGCATGGGATAGGCATAAGGGAGCAATACAAATGACTATGAATAGATAGGTCACTGACAGAGCAAAGGCCGATGGCACATTTATAAGGTAGAAAAAGAAATGGGCAGACTGGATGGGCCTTGCGGTCCTTATCTGTCGTCAACTTCTATGTTTCTATGTTTCTATGTTTCTTCTAATAAACAAATTAACCAGCCTGGGAGTGGGTCCCAGGGTGGTAGCCTGGGTAAAACATTGGCTGGACAACAAGACACAGAAGGTAATTGTAAACAGAGTCCACTCTGAAGAAAGGGGGGTTACTAGTGGGGTACCGCAGGGTTCAGTACTGGGCCCAGTCCTTTTTAATGTCTTTAGAAGTGACATTGCAGAGGGACTGGAAGAAAAGGTATGCCTCTTTGTAGATGACACAAAGATCTACAGCAAGGTTGATACACAAGGAAGCATGGAAAGGATAAGAAGGGACTTGGCAAGGTTGGAGGAATGGTGAGAAGTATGACAGACTGGATTTAATGCAAAGAAGTGCAAATAATGCACCTGGGAAACAAAAACCCAGGGGAAGTTTACACAGTGGGCGTGGGGAGGTAGTAACTACAACAAAAATGGAAACAGACCTGGAGGTAATCATATCAGATGACCTTGAGGTTGGCAAGCAATGTGAGAAGGCAGTAGGGAGGGCTGGGGGATACTGGGATGTATAGGGAGAGGCATCACCAATAGAAAACAGGAAGTGGTTATCCTTCTGTACAGGCAATTGGTGAGACCCCATCTGGAGTACTGCATCCAGTTCTGGTGACCCCATTTCTGCAAGGACATAGACAGGATGGAGGCAGTCCAGAAGAGGGCAACTAAAATGGTGCAGGGTCTGCAAGAGAAGCCATATGAGGAGAGACTAAAGGAGCTTAATATGTACACCCTTGAGGAAAAGAGGGAGAGGGGGACATGATAGAAACTTTTAAGTACCTCAGTGGAATCAACAAAGTTCAAGAGGGTAGCATCTTTCAGAAAAAGAGATGTGCAAGAACAAGGGGACACAATTTGAAGACAGAGGGGGGACATCTCAGGGGCAATGTGAGAAAATATTTTTCACAGAGAGGGTGGTGGACGCATGGAACAGCCTTCCTGAGGAGGTTGTGGGGTCTAAAACTGTGGGAGAATTCAAGAATGCATAGGACAGACAAAGCAATTCTTGTGGGTGGTAGGAAGAAATAGGCTGTTGGTTAACTAGGATCTGCAGCTTATCCTGTGGGTAGGGACATGGGCAGAATAGGTGGGCCAAGCGGTCCTTATCTGCCGTCAAAGTCTATGTTTCTATTTCTAAGTTTCTATGTTTCTTTGTTTTTGTAACACAATGCATCTGATCTCTTAGTAAATTTCCTCACACCTAAAGTTACAGCATCCTGATGACTACTTGCAGATGTAGGATGCATTTAAATTAAGAACAGGTTCATCAGTCTGCAACATCAGTTGAGTGCTGTGTTTTGGCATAGTGGCCCTGAGTTATATATTTTATCCCTGATTTGTGGAAAAGTGGATTTAAAGGTATGAGTATAAATAGAAAAATAATTCTGAAGCAGTTATAATTTATTTATTTTGTCCCCCCAAGAAAAGAAGGGATAGACTAAGCATAGACTAAGCATTTTCAGACTCTTCCTGAGGAGTTGGGGGACATACAGATGCAAACCAATTGAAGCTTGAACCAGATTAAGCAGTTGGTAGGATTTAGTGAATGGGGAAATTCGATCCATGAAGGACATTTTATAATGGTTAAATTCAAAGTGTACTGTTTTAGGACCTCCTGAGCCCATGATGGACTCGGAAAATCTCTGGACGGGAGTTTGGAGGGTTAAGGTTAAACTACTTCAAATGGAACAAGGGCTGAAACACCTTCTTAATAGTTTTTAATTAGGCAGAGACAGGAGCTTTTTCTTTTATGCTGGACATCCGAAAGCTTGTTTCCATTGTGGATCTAGATCCCAACTAAATAATGCGTGTGATACCCAGAAATGTACTTTGTGTGGGCATATGCTGTAATCGTCCTTTCGGATATAACATTTGTGAAGAAACAGGACATACTTCTAGAAGTTGCCCATGGGAATCACATAATAAACCAGATTTAATGGGTCAAGCTGACCAAGATATCTATGTTGATACTGACCAAAACAACTATAATAACACTTGTTTAAAGTCTAGCCATGCCCATTCTGATCAGTCAACTTCTGTCTCTCACCAAGAGACAGCACAGGGGGAAGGGGTAAAGCAGGTAGATAATGAAGCAGAACAAGGGATTCAGCAGTCTGCAGAAGTGCCTCAAAGAAAGGAGTTTTCAGACTCAAAAGTTTCTGACCTTATAACTGATTTACATTCTGAAGTCAGCCCATCTTCCTTAAATGAGGAAGAGGCAAACCAGGATAATTCTCAGTTCATGGCATCGTCTCTGGAAATGCCACCTCCTTCTCCCTTTGAAACTGTACAGTTTAGTATGATACCAAGGAGGAACAGGAAGAAAGGTCCACCTAAAGCTAAAGTGGCCAACTGACATAACTATTTCAAATAAGCATGATATTTTATTAACAGCTTCACATAGAGGGGATAAACAAAAAGGATCTGATGGGTCCTCAATTTCTTCCTCTCAACCAAACCTTTCCTCAGGGGCAGAAGGGCAGTCAATAGACTCTAAATCAACAAAAAAATGAAAATCACACAGAGGAGAGGTTCTAGAAGTGGCAAAGAACCTTACAGTTACAGCCTTTTCAGTTATCTTTTCTTTTAGCCATGAATTCCATAACATTAAAAATTTCCCCAGCCAATGTGAACAGTACGAAAAATCAAAAGTCATTATTGACAACTCTATATATACTAGATTCTTTATGGAGTGACATTATATTTTATAAGATGTGAGATTACATACTATTTCAGAAATTAAAAAGGCAGAAAAATCTTGGCTTTATGGTCCATCATTTTGGTCTATAGGAGAAGACAGATGTTTAGGTGTAGGGATTCTTTTCAAAACAATAGAATTTATATTGCATTGTCTTTTAGATTTTGTTCCAGGGAAGGGGTTAATTCTGGATATTATTTTGGGCCACACAAACTTAAGATTAATAAATATAAACATTCAGAAAACTAAAGCTGCTTGGATGGAACTGTTTCAGATAATACAACCTTTTTTGGGGGATCACGTGATGAGCCGGGCGTGAGAGGACGTCAGTTGTGTTGATCCTAGGCCCTATTTAGTAAAAATTATATTTTAATCCACCCCTGCAGTGTTATTTTGTTCTTCCCTACCCCAGTTATTCGGGAGAAGTGCTCGTTTGTTGTCCCTCGCTGGTAAATTTCCGAGTCGCGGTAATCGTGGACGAATTTCTTATCCCAGCATTGCGCTTTCTGTGGGTGTCCCAGGCCATGTTGTTGCCAAAGAATGGAACCCTAGGTAGTGAGCCCCTATCGGCGAGGTTGCCAGCAGTTAAGAAACCAAAACTTCACTCGCTGGCTCTGGATGAGCAACCGGAGCACAACGATGGAAATGGAGGAGAATGCAGGAACTCCGAAGACCTGCTGGAAATAAAACAACTCCTGCAGGGGCTAGTGACCAATTTTGCTTCTGTTAAGCCGGTGCTGCATTCACTGGCACAAAGGATGGGGGATGTGGAAGTTAGGGTCTCCTCACAAGAAAAGAAGGTTTCGGTTATGGAGCAGGAGGTGGTGATGGCTCGTAAGCAAATCAAGAAGCTCAAGGAGCGTTTGGAGGATCAGGAATCCAGAAGCAGGAGGAATAATCTTATCCTGGATGGGCTTCCTGAAAGGGCTGAAGGCTCGGACTGTGTCTCCTTTTTACAGGATCTCCTCTTGAAGTTACTGGGCCCTACACCATTTGGGGAAGCCTATAATTTGGAAAGAGTGCACAGGGCGTTGAGAGAGATGTTCCCCCCCGGAGGCGAGGCCCAGAGTTATAATTATGAGGTTCCTGAACTATAAGGAAAAGTCGCACGTGCTTGCCTGTGCCAGGAAAAACAAAGCCCTGCAGTGGAATGGTGCGTCTGTTTCGTTATTCCAAGACCAGACACTGTCGGTGAAAGAGAAGCAGAAGGAATACTCTGAAATAAAGAAAAAGCTGTATCTAGCTGGAATTAAATTTTGGATGCAATATCTTGCTATTCTGTCTGTGCGGTTGCCTGCTGGGAAGAAAAGATATCTGACAGCACGAGACGCCCTGGAGGGTTTGTGGAGTGAACTTCCTGCACTATTCCAGTCGACAACATGAATTTCTTGCTGACAAGTGGCAAGCTGAGATGGCCTTTTTGAACTGGGACTTAGATGGAGAGAGATGCAATTGCTTTATGCGAGGTTTTTTGTAATAGTGTTTGTTTTTTTTTTTGTTTTTTTTTGTCTGCTGTTCTTTTGACTCTGAATGGATCTTATTTGGGCTGGAGGGGTTAACCCCTAAGATGTTGCTATATTGTCCTGAATTAGCGTGATAGCTGGCTTAGTATTTTACGAGTTGGGCTTACCCCAATTACAGGTAAGTCGGGGTCTCTATGCGGTCCCCTAAGGGGGGACTCCAGGCTCTGATAGTGTGCCAACAGGAAGGGGGTGGAAGTTAATATTCTAGGGAGGATGGTGGCACACACTCTATCTAGAGTGTAGGGGGCCTCGTCTCTTTAGAGCTGGGGCCCTGTCTAGGTGGCCTAAATTATATGTAATCAGGGTAAACGAAAGTCTGCAGGTGTTTATTTGGTAGCAAATTTATATAGGTAGATGGGGGCATAAGGCACATGAGGTGGGCCGGTAGAGCAGTATGGCTTCGAGGTGAATTATAAAATTAGGGGTGTGCTGTTAGGGGGATGGGACTTATCTAAAGGTCTATGGGAGGGGTAGGGTACTTAGCTGTCTTGTAGGTTTTAGGGAGTGGGAGCGCACGGAAATGGCTCATCCGTGGATCAGTGGTATATAGGAGGTCGATCTAGGGATCGGGGGAAGGGGGAAGTGGGTGGGTTAAAGGGATCTAAAAAGAGAGAGAGTCCAATAGGGAACAAGGGAAGGATGCAGACCATACGAGACTTACGAGCAGATGGATTGCACTGGTTCTACAAACAGTAAGATGACTGGTCTTAAAATCATGTCATGGAATGTAAAAGGTCTTAGAGGCAGACATAAAAGAACAGTAATCTTGAAGCAGATGGGGGCCCATATAGTCGCTTTACAAGAGACTCACTTGTTGACTGAGGAGTTGGGTTCCCTTAGGAGGATGTGGGTGGGCCAGGTATTTGGGGTAGGTAAGGAAACGCGCTAGGGGTGCTCTAATTTTAATTGGGAAAAACTGCCTTATGAAATAGTTCAGGTGACAACAAGTGAAGATGGTAGAGGGATATTTCTTTTGGGCAATATTCTGGGTTCAGAATTGTTGGTCACCTCTATTTATGGCCCAACTCCTTCTAGCCCGGAATTTTTTGAGTCATTAGAGACGGACATTGCTTTATTTTCTTCACATGCTATTATACTCGCAGGGGATTGGAACCTTTGTCTTAATAACTGGAAGGATAGCATGCCTCCATCTAGAGGGCCTGTATCTAAGGCTCAGGAGGCTATGATTAGAATGCTAGAGGCTACGGCCTTGGTAGATCCCCTCCGGGCTCTTTCCATAGGAGGAGATAATATGACATTCTACTCAGCAGCCCATAAGAGTCATTACAGAATTGATTTCTTTTGGGTAAATAGGGTGGCACTGAGGGACATTAAAGAGGTGATGACTAAATGTAGGATATTTTCGGATCATGCCCCCATCCAGTTGACCTGGGTGATAATAACCGCGCCGGCTAAGCCATTTAGGTGGAGGTTGAGTGATTCCTTATTGATGGAGACTTCTCTTAAGATTAAGCTGGAGGGTGCTCTTCGGGAAATAATTCAGACCCAGCTCCCTATGTTACAGAATAGATCCCTGGCTTGGCCAACTTGTAAGGTCCTATATGCTGGTATAGCACAGGATTATGCATGGAGGAGAAATAGGCTGAGACAAGCTAAAGAGGAGTTTCTAGTGGGGGCAATACAGTCCCTGACCCCGCTGGAAGTGACCTCTGAGGAAATAGACATTGAACTTCATAGTTTATGATGGGAAATGGAGGATATTTAATTTGGTAAAGCTGAATTTTGGTTAGAAAAGATCCAGGCTAAATATTTGCTGCAAGGGGATGTTCCGGGGCATTTACTTGCAGCTAGGGTTAAGGAATGGGAAGCTTCTAGAACAGTCCCTGTTATCAAGTATGATGGGATGGTTATTACGGATCCGCAGAAAATGGCAGATGCATTTGCTTCTTATTTTCAAGAAGTCTATAACCTAGGGCAAGTGGGTGGGGGGGAGAAATTAGGGCATTTTTACATAGTATCCCACTACCGGTGTTGAGCCTGG
This sequence comes from Neoceratodus forsteri, assembly GCA_016271365.2. Classification (NCBI taxonomy): domain Eukaryota; kingdom Metazoa; phylum Chordata; order Ceratodontiformes; family Ceratodontidae; genus Neoceratodus; species Neoceratodus forsteri. The sequence goes on from CM028130.1 coordinate 1,322,461,618, forward strand.
ATCAGATTAAAGAACTGGCTGCCCCAATTAGTGAGGGTGAAGTAGTTGAAGTGAATCAAGCTTTGCCTACTGGCAAAGCACCAGGGTTGGATGGCCTCACAGCTAAATTTTATAAGGTGCATCTTGGCACTATAATGCCTGTACTTATGGAATTTTTTAGCAATATAATGCAAGAAGGGGTGATTCACCCTCCATTATATCAAGCTTATATCACATTGGTCCCTAAGCCTGACAAGCCAAAAGATTTACCAGGTAGCTTCAGACCCATTGCTTTAATGAATCAAGACATAAAGATCTTGACTAGGGTTATTGCTAATCGTATATTGAAGGTTGCTCCTTATTTGATCAGCTTGGAACAGGTAGGTTTCATGCCTGGGAGGGGGGCGCACTATGCGCTCAGAAAACTTCACCACATACTCAGCTATGCTCCAGACTCCCAGCTTGCACTAGCCCTGATATCTCTTGATGCAGAGAAGGCTTTCGATAGAGTCTCCCTGCCATTTCTTTTTGCCACAATGGAAAAGATGGGATTCCCTGAAGGCCTTCTCAGAGGCATTAAAAATTTATATGTGGCCCCTACGGCTAGAGTAATGTGTAACGTATATTTATCACAGGAGATACAGCTTAAAAATGGGACTAGACAGGGGTGCCCTCTCTCACCGATTTTATTTAATATTTACTTGGAGCCCTTGCTAACTGCCATTAATATAGCTGCCAATATTAAGGGGATCACAATATTGGGTAGGGAGTTGAAATTCTCTGTTTTTGCTGATGACATATTGCTGCATTTGCAGAACCTGGCAGAAAGTTTTCAAAGATCAGTGCAAATTATCGAGCAATTTTCCAGAGTTTCGAATTATAAGTTAAATCTGAATAAGACTCAGATTCTTCCTCTGACTCCACATGTCTATAGATGCAATTTTGCACAGTTTCAAATAAGTTGGGCGGAAGACAAGATCAAATATTTGGGGATATGGGTTACTGTGCATCTGGAGGATGGGGCAGCAACAAATATGGAAAAGGTTCTGGTACCCATTAAGGGGGATATACTTCGATGGAATAAACTACCTTTAAATTTCGAGGTGAGAATGGGACTAATTAAGATGAATCTGCTGCCGAGGATATTATATACAGTTTATTTAGCCCCATACATAATCCCCAAAGTATGGTTTATTAAAATTAGAAAGTTACTCTCTGCGTTTTTGTTTAATTCTAAGCCCCCCAGGAGAAAACATAGTATCCTGTGCTTACCATACAAAATGGGTGGGATTAGGCTGCCTGATCTTCATTTATATTATGTGGCTGGGCAGCTGGGTCACATGATTCGCTGGGGAAGATGGGAGGAGGCCGAGCTTTATATACCAATATGGCTCCAGATAGAGAGACAGTTAATAAAGGAGAGGAATTTATCTGCGGAGGCACTGCTTTTTTCCAGTCTCAGAGGATGCCTCCCAAAAGCAGCGTTGACTCCAATTGTCAAGACAGTAATGGCCTGGTGGTCGTATCTCACTCCTAATCAGAGAAGGGTACAAATGAAGGCCTGGGACCAGCCTGTGCTGGGTAACCCTAATTTATTGATTGGAGGTCATGTTATTACAAAACATTTGGGTAGCCAGTTGGAGGGTCTGATGCTGAGAGATGTTATAAAAGATAACAAAGTGGCACTCCCAGTGGGTTGTGATGCAATTCATTTCTTTAGAAGACTACAGCTTGTTAAAGTACTGGAGGGGGTGAGGAAAGGGTTAGAAAATCCACCAGTTAATGCTTTCAATTGGGAACATTTGAAGATGATAGATCCCCTATCTAAACCTTTGTAAAAGGTCTATTAGGTGCTACTAGAATATTTTAGTCTGAATGTACCAACAAGGGTTCCAGGTTGGGATATAATATTGGCCCCCCAACAGCCTGCTTGGGAGGTTATCTGGAAGGGTATTAAATTTGTACCTATACCCAAATATAGAATTATGCAGTTTTTTATTACCTCAAACATGTATTACACTCCCAAGAAACTATGTGATAGGCTAGTTGAGACAGACAGACCTGTGTTTCAGATGGAACTGAGTCTGCTGATATTCTACATGTTATGGGACTGTAGTAAGATAAGCCCATTGTGGACGGAAATTAAACAGCACATGGACCCCATGCTGGATTATTCTGATTTTATGCTACCCAATATTTGTATATTAGGTGATATGTTGTACATAACAGGTGTCACGCCCAAGTACCATATATCCTTGATGGCTGCAATGGTCAAGTCCTTTATTTTGAAACATTGGAAGGATGAACAGAGATATGGATATGTACAGTGGGTGAGAGACCTCTTACGGGCTTTGGGAAGAATCAAGAGGTTCATGTGTGGGGAGGGTAAAAAACGGTTGTACAATAAAAGGTGGTCGACTTTAGAGGCTATCTATCTATCACAGTTAGGCAATGGCCAAACCCAGGTCTGTCTGTCGGGTTGTGTTGAGCAGTAGATATGGATAGGACAGAATTATGTCGTATTTGGGTGGATGTTTTTTTAGGTTAAAAGATGTTAATTTTTGGAACCAGTTCTTGGCTGCAACATCTATTGGACATGGGTAATGTAATAAAGGCTCTGGTCTGCCGGGGCTTAGGTATGGGGGGGACACTCTCTCTTTCCAGGGGCACGGCGGGGAACTGCCTCCAGAATGTTATGTGCTTAATGTAGGTGGCGTGAAGTCAATAATGTATTGGGTAAAGTGTCTAGTAATGGTGTTCTGTCATCTATTAACTTCACTTGTTTAATGATGATGCTTTTTGAAGATATTCTCATGATTACATTTGCCTTTGTTTGCTGGGGGGACATCCCCAAAGCTGTGCATGTAAATAGTTGTTACTGTATGTAAGTTACACAACCAGTTTTGGGTTGTGGATCCTGGGCTCGCCCAGGGTTTTTTTGTTTGTTTATTTGTATGTGACTGGTTATAATCCAATAAAGAAGGTTTTCAAAAAAAAAAAAAAAAGAAGATAATACAACCTTTTTCATATACCACTAAGGGACTATTATTAGGTGGAGACTTTAATTGTGATCTTGCACTTATGGGTAGAGGAGGGAAAACAGAGAAAATATTCACGTATATGGCTTTTCTAAAGAATATGATCAGTACAGCTGATTTAAGAGATGGGCGCATAAAAGGCAGCAACACAACAGACTACCCAAGCTCTGGGTGTACTTGCAGGCAGAAAACAAAAAAGAGACCGTGCTAAGGCACTATAAGACATGAAAAGCTGTGTTAGCTTGTTTGATTCAAAGGCACTTTATTGAAAACACTGAGAGCACTCCCACATGCTGCCAAACATTTTCAATCACCACCTTTGCTCTTTTTCAAGATGTTGAGAAACAGGTTGTGCTCAAAAATGTTTGGCAGCGTGTGGGAGTGCTAACAATGTCTTCAATAAAGTGCCTTTGAAACAGACAAGCTAATGTAGCTTTTCTTGCCTTGTGGTGCTTTAGCACAGTCTCTTTTTTTGTTTTCTGATTTAAATGATGCCTTTGAGGGAAACCCAGAGTCTACTTTTTTAAGGGAAATTTATCTACCTGTATAGATTCTTGGTTTGTATCTCCATGGTTACCTGTACAAAATGTATTCACAACTCCCTTAGAAACTCCAGACTATAGGATTATTTTGGTACAGACTGGGCAGCCAGAATATATTCAAAAAAATCAGCAATACAGAGGCTGCATGCCTCTTTATTATTAAATCCTAAAATCATCAGGAAATTCTAGGACCTTTTAAGTGCTTGGCAATCAGTGTTTGATATGTATGATGGTCCAGTCCAATGGTAGGAAGATTATAAGGCAGATATAAGGACATTTTTCAAATTTCAATTTACATACCAACTAAAGTCTGAATACATACATTATTTAAGTTTAAGGTCCCAATTAGAAAAATGTTTATCCCTTACTACAGAGTGAGGGGATGATTTTGGAGTCTGGATACAAAAAATTAAATCTGATATGAAGGCTTTACAAAATAACAGAGCAACCTCTTTGCTGCTTGAGAAAAATTTGGAACTCAGGAGAAAGCAAGTCAGGTTAATCCCTTTGAAGAATGTAGAAAAAGGGTGAACAGTAGGACATTTTTAAAGTTATGGGACTCCACATGTCAGGACACAACAGACCAAAGAGAAATAATGGAAATAGTGCAAGACTTTACTACATCTATGTTTGATGTGCCAGCACCGGTTCAAGGTTCCATATATTCATTCCTATGAGAAATAAGGTTACTCTATATGTCACAAGGGGAACAAGTATGATTGTCTGCCAAAATTTCAGCAGTAGCTGTTCAGGAGGTGATTATGGCCTTGAATTCAGGGGTAGCCCCAAGGGAATATGGGCTACCTGGGAAGTTATAAAAACATCTAGTACCTCTGTTATTACCTGAGCTTGTAGCAGTCTGTAATTTTATAATGCAACACAGTATGAGGAATACTACTATTACCAAATAAGTTTTAGTGTTTTGCACAAAAAAAGGTCCCATAGAACAATTTTTTTTTTGAACAAATAGATGATCAATAAGCCTCTTAAATTTAGACTGGAAAGTTTTAATGAAGATTTTGGGGGAAAAGAATGTAAAGGGGAGAGAACTTACTTATTCATTCAGTACAGTTCTGTTCAGTTCCAAGGAGGCAGACTAGTGACAGCCTTCTTGTAATTTGTGAGTTTGTAGAAACTTATCAGGAAGAACAGGCAGAAGGCATTTTACTGGCTTTAGACCAGGAAAATGACTTTGATCAGATTTCCCACGAATATTTCTTTTCAGTGTTACAGTGGTTAGAAATTTTTTATGCTGCTGCTACTGTTACCCCTTTAGTAAATGACATATTAGGGAGCACTATTACAGTAAACAAGCATTTGTTAATGCCAAAAGTTTGTTGTGTGCACTGGTACCATGGGCAGGAGGGTTAAAAGCCGGTGTTGGCAAATTTCAACACGAGTGCATAACTTCATTGTTTTTTCATATTTTTACACCACATTTGTAACATAGCCATCCTATTATGCCACCTCATGAAGAAAGGAAGAGTACAATTTCAACTCCTGTCTGAAAGGTACTTTTATGCAATGACTGCAAAATCACCTTTCGGGATACAAAAAAACATTTTGCCCAGGATCTGGAAAAGGACAGCTATCACATTCATGAAGTGCAGTGAAGAGATGGCTATGATGAAAATTTGGGGTCAAAATATTGGAAAGTACCAAAGGTACGAGACTGCGTTTGTTAATTTAAGTGCATGCTTACAACTTTGTTGTTTGTTAATATTTTCACACCAAATTTTCAATGTAGCATTCTTATGATCCCACCTCCTGAAAAGTGCCAGTGTCATTTTGTTCACTCATCCCGAAAGGTAATTTTGCAGAGCCACCATGCTATTCTGTGCCACAAGTGTGAAAACATGTTTCAGGCAGGATATGAAAAATGACAGCTATAACGTTCATATGGAGGTGTGAAATAATGGCAATGCTGAAAATATGGAGTGAAAATATTTAAAACTGTCAAAGTTAGGAGAGTGCATAGAAACTGCACAATGCACGCTTGTAATGCAGTCATTTTTTGGAATTTTTTCACCAGATTTGCAACATGAGCTTTTTGGGACCCCGCCTCATGACCAGTGGCACTGTCATTTCATTAATCAGTCCCAAAAGGTGATTCTGCACAACAACAGCGAAATCACATTTTGGGATGGAGTAACGAAATGACAGTGACAGTGTTCAGGAGGTGGGGTCGCAAGAATCCAATGTTGAAAATTTGGGGCCAAAATGGGTGAGTTATCAACCTAAGTTGAAACTCCCCCCATTGATTACCATTATATGGCTTACCTTGAAATCTTCACTTTGCTGGTTGGCTTTGAAGAATGCAGACTTGTCCCAGTCCACAGAAGATCGTTGCTCCCTGACCTACGGAGGTAAGTATGGATAAGGAGGGCTGTGGGGAGGTGGGTGCACAGTGGGAGGGTCAGAATGGAGGAGAGGGATGGGGAGAGAATGATGGACTGTTTTTTTTTTCAGGTTTAAAAAAATAAAGACATTGGGGATGGTTTTCTGTTTTTTATAGGAAAGGATGTGAACAATTCTGGACACTGGGAGTGTGCTCACCAGTTTTGGGGGGGTAGGGAACAGAGGGTGCAAGGAGAATAGCAGCAGTGGGGGGAGAGAGAGGGATTTACTGTGTGTGTGGGAGCTAGAACAGAATGAGGGTGTGGAGAGGACAGCAGCAGTGGGAGGGAGAGGGAGGGATTGATTTGCTGGTGGGGGGGGCCTCGAACAGAATGAGGGTGTGGGGGAAGATGGCAGCAGTGGGAGGAAATGGAAGGGAGTGATTTGCTGGTGGTGGAGTGCTCGAACCGGAATGCAGGGAGGACAGGAGCAGTGGGCAGGCTCAGAGAATTCATACTGTAAGTGCTACGACAGTGTGAGCACACAACCAGGTATTCAGTGTAATGCAGGTCTTTACATATCAAAGGACCAAGATGCACCACTATTGGTTCGGCTCTGTCCTTTGAAAAGTTTGCCAACTCTGCCCCAAAAACAGAAAGTGAGTCATCACCAGCCTGTCTACTGATTCACCTGCTGCTGACCTGCCCATTGGAACTGAGCTCTCCAGTGGATGCACTCCACTCACACCCCTGTATAGCAACTCTCATTTCAACAAGTTTTTCTGTGTTTGCATGCACGACAAACTCAAAAAGGGGATTCATCAATGATGCCCCTTGCCACCCCTTTTATACATCCTTTGCTTAAACCCAGTTTACACAAAATAGAGAATGCAAGGGGCATAGACTTCCTACACACCACAATAGGGATGTTTTCACAAAAAAATTGTAGCCTATGCAGATGATTTGCATTTGTTGGTTCCAAGTAAAAACTCAGAAGAAAGAGCTATACATTGTTCACAGATCTTTAGGGAATATCAGGATAAACTCTGAACATTGACAATAGTAATGGTATACAGGTGGGATCAGACAGTGGTGGACTAAGAGGAGTGCATGGCATCAAAATACAGATAAGTCCTTTAAAAGTTTTAGTGATTGGATTTGGGAATGGAGATATGGCTGAAAAGTACTAGAAAGAGAAAATATAAATTGCAGAATCCAAAGTGGGAAGGTGGAATAATTGGCCTATGTTAAAGAAAAATATATATTTTTGTTATGCAAACTTTTATCTTTCCAATTTTTTTATATGTCAGTATGGTATATGCATTACCTGTGACATTAGAAGTCAAGATTTATAGCATTTTTTTTCAGGCTACTGTGGGGAAGCTGTCTTAATCCAATTAAAAGGAATAAAACATATTATCCTGTGAAAGAAGGTGGGCTAGATATGATTAACCCAATTATTTTCTTTTTTCTGTAATTTTTTAGACAGGAATCTCATGCCATTACTTCTACAAGAACAAAATACCTGGGTTCCATATTTACAACATGCTGTAGGTGTAAAGTTCCACCTGCACTTTGGTTAAGTAATACTATGAGAACATTTAAAAGGCTTCCTGTACAAGTACTGAAGTCCATACTTGACTGATTTAAGAAACTTAAAGGCAAGGCAAGGCAAATTTTATTTCTATGGCACCCAATCCCTGGGGCTCTGGACGTCTTACATTAGAAAGAGGCAGGTCAATACAAACACACATTTTATACAATATACTACAAAAACATTTACAAAACAGCAGTAATTATAGCAATAAATAATTATTCAGCATAATTAAAACTGAAGTAACTAGAACTGGTCACATGGCTTTGTTGGGAAAGGTTAGATGAAACAGGTGAGCCTTTAGCCCCTTTTTAAACAACTTGACTGATGGGCCTCCCTGACAACAGATGGAAAGGTGCTCCACAGGGTTGGCCCAGTGACACTAAAAGCATGGTCACCAGATGTTTTGAGCCAAACCCTGGGAACATTAAGGAGGCCTCTGGTCGGGGAGCAGAGGAAATGGGCTGAGGTAGCAGCTCTGACAGATAGTCCTGGTCCAGCCCATATAGGGTCTGACAGGTGAGCAAGCCCACCTTGAAATGGACCCTCCACCTGACAGACAGCCAGTGCAGGGCCTGCAGGACTGGGTCATGTGACTGGACCTAGCCAAGTCCATCAGCAACTGAGCCGCTGCATTCTGCAGTAGCTGGAGCCAGTGGAGGGTCCCTCCAGTGACCATGAAGTATACAGCATTGCAGTAATAATGCCCTGAAGTAGCAAAGGCATGCACTAATAGAAAGTCAATGGCTGTATGATCCAGCATGAGTCAAAAGTAAAAAAAAAAAAACAGATATACAAATGTATTAGGGAATCCTTTTTCTTGGAAAAGTCTCTCATTGTTGTCCAAGAATTTATGAACATTGGCTGACAGATCAGCCAAAAGACCTGAGAATACCAAAAGATGTTGGTATATAGTTCGGCTGCATTGTCATAGGAAATTAAATGTCATAGTTAACCATAAATGCAAAATCTTGGAGGACCGATACTGCCGCAGACAGGACTGTAATTTACACAGTAGTTGAAAACCATGAATCATCTTTTTTTCAGTGTTCTTACATTAAATTAGCAAAGTCTTGGAAAGAATCACATTTTAGGAACATGAACTATGACACTCTAGTACACGTGGAATTAGGAGATGGCAAAAATCCCATGCCAGTAAAATAAGGGTACTTTTAGCATATCTGAATTGGTGTATGTGACAGGTCTGATGCCAGTTTGTTTTACAACATCAGGAGATTTCTCAAGCTGGCTTAATTGAAAAGATTTATATAGAATGTTTGCAAGTGTACGTGCATGAAAGGAAAATACTAATGGTACCTGTATTCTAGGCATGCTGGAAAGAAGTGAAATGGTTTCCACCATGACACCCCATGAAATATTTTTACACTATGCTGTATTGAGACTGCTGGGAAGTTAAATCTGATGTGGTCTGTACTACTGATTTCTGATTTCATATGTATTCTTGCTTAATTGCTTGATTTTGTATTTTTCATGTGTTTTTTAATGTTCTTTGTTAAGTGTTAAATGTTTAATAAAAATCCCCCTACTTTTCTAAAGATATGTCAAGGGTTCTTTAAATGTCCACCTAAACAACCACCAGAAAGGGTTGACAAGACCTCAGTTTAACATGTCTTTAAAGGATGGCACACCTCAACAGTACAGTATTCCCATAATAGGGTACCTGCATTCCAGTGTTTATGATATGAACCCAATCCCAGTGCGGGACTAAAATCCATGACCTTCTGACCCAGAGGAAGATGTTCTACCAACTGAGCCACATTGACACCCATTTCTGTTTGTCTTTTGACATGCTCACCTCAGGGTCAGGTGTGATGAGAATAGAATTCCTGAAAGAATATATTAGTATGTGTAGATTCATGTGTAAGACATGAAACAAATCAATGTGATATTCATGTATAGGATAGCTGTTGGTGAGAGACTGGACCTTTTGTGCCTTTTTAGGGCTGCAGTGGGTGGAGCCTTGCAAACCTATTACTTTCAAAAAAGGACTCCATATTCCTTGCATTCTTTGCAAATGAACATGTTGAAGTGTCAACACAGTCACCTCCATGACCCTGGAGAAGCACTCTGCTTGCTGTCAGCAAGAAAGTAGCACTTTGATATCCCCCCAACTGACCCTCCCTCTCAGTGCCCCCCATACACACACATGAAACATAACAGTGACACTGGGGGTGCCCAATCCCCCAGTGTCCCAATGAAGAATCCTCAATGTCCCCCCACCACAGCATCCTCACACTGCCGAGCATTCATGGTTATTTATTCTTCTTCGCTTTTTATATATAGTGATATCCTCCCCACCTGACCCTCCTCTCAACACCCCCACCCCCAGGGAATATAGCAGTGACACTGGGGTGCCTATTCCCCAGTGTTGTGCTGAGGATTCCTCTTGTCCCTCCCCACAGCGCCCCTGCTCTACCGCACATGCATAGTTATTTGCCTTCTTTTTCTTTGTATATACTAATATTCCCCCACCTGATCCTCCCTCTCAGCACCCATAACCCCACCCCCCATCCCCCAGAAACATAGCAGTACACTTGGGTGCCTAATTCCACAGTGTCATACTGCGGAATCCTCTGTGCTTTTCAAGAAAATTAAAACCCTGTAAAAGGAAAATGGTCCATCAAAGTCTTTTGTGGCCATGACTTCCCCACCCAACCCTTCCACTCAGCACCCATCCCCCACCCCCCAAGCCCTTACCTATCAAATGAGAGTCCAATGCTATAATCCTATCTGGACCATAGACATCTCTTCACTTGTCAAAGTCGGACCATGAACTGAAGAAACAGGTATGCTGTTCAATGTAGTTCAGTGGGGTTTTAAACTTAGTGGCATAACTTTGGCATTTGTGTATATTTTTGGCCCAAATTTTCAACATGCCTTCTTCGGGACCCTACCTCATGAACAATTGAACTGTCATTAGGCAGATCTGTCCTGAAAGGTGATTTTTTGGTCCCTGCATGAAGTTACCTTTCAGGCAGGATTTGAAATTTTTCTCTGCCCTTGTTCATGAGGTGGGATCATAAGAAGACTATGTTTAAAATTTGGTATAAAAATATTAAAAACCATAATCGTTATGAGCCTAAGTTGAATTTTGTGAATGCAGGCTTGTAACCTTCATAATTTGTGATATTTTTACCTCAGATTTACAACATGGCCATATCTTTACAGTATCTCATAAATGTGACAGCTGCCATTTTTCAAATCCTGGCCAAGATGTATTTTTACATCCCAGAAGGTGATTTCAGGGTCCCTGCATGAAATCACCTTTCAGGTAAGGTTTGAACATTTTCTTTGCCATTATTCAAGTGGTGGGGTCATAAAAAGGCTGTGTTGAAAATGTTGTGTAAAAATATTAAAAAAAACAACAAAGTTATGAGTCCATGTTTAATTCTGTAAATGCAGGCTGTACCTTTGGTAATTTTCATTATTTTCCCCACAGATTCACAACATAGCCTTATCCTTGTAGCACCTCATGAGTGTGACAGCTGTCATTTTTTAATTCCTGCTCAAAATGTGTTTTTGCATCCTGAAAGCTGATTTCACAGTCCCTGCGTGAAACCACTTTTTGGGCAGGGTTGGAACATTTGCTCTGCCCTTCTTCATGAGGCGGGGTCATAAAAAGGCCAAGTTGAAAATTTGGTGTACAAATATACAAAACAACAAATTTAGAAGCCTATATTACATTTTGCTAATGAAGGCTTGTAACTTTGGTATTTTTCAATATTTTTACACCAAATTCCTTGCCTACAGCCCTATTGGCTCTGGCTAGTTCTTGTTTCTAAAGAAATCACCCACACTAAATAAAGTCTACTGAAAAAAATGAACAGGATTTTAGGGCCTTCAAGGGTTCTAGATGGCCTCATAATCTCATTGCATAGTACTATTTTAATTCTATCAGCTGTGGGTCCAGACACCATATCCTGTACTGGCAAGTGGCTGTGGAAGACCATATGGGCATTAGGAAAAGCAGTTAAGATGATTCATAGGGGAAAAATTTGGTATCCAATCAAAACTCTGGTTTTATCCAAAATGGATTCTTGCAAGTTAGATTGATGGAAACAGATTCCTCTTTCATATGCTGCATGGGACATTTCTGGGTACTGGTAGACAATCTGTCATACATCCTACCAAGAGGTAGACTTTTTGAATTGTAAAGTTAAAAAATACATATGTCATACTTATTATAAAGATTTTCTTGTTCTACAGTGCCATGTTGTTCCTTTTTTTTTTGTCAGCCTCTTGAAGGGATGCAAATAGTGTGCAGTATGTGAGAATAACGATGTTTCACACAAGCCACTTTTAACACAGCAGCTAGGAGTAACTTCTTTTCATTTACTGTGGTAAGCATTGGTTAGATATTGTTAGATTGGTAGGTGGGAAAATTGTCATCTCTAGAAGGAGGAACTCTCCTGTAGTACTGAATGACTAAAAGATGAAAGAGGTGCAGGAACTCTCATCATATTGTAAGAGGTGGAGGAACTATGTTTGTTTGCGTTCCTGTCATTTAACCTCTTGCAAAGGGTTTTTTGAGGAGAGCCTTTATTGAAAGTAATTATTAAGCATATCCATTAGTATAAAGAAGGGCAAACGGATAAGACCCATGCACAGGTAACATCCCGTGAACTGATTCTTTAGAGGCAGTTGCTGTTGTGTCACTCAACTCTTAAGGTATACCATAAGAAACAGATATTTCTTTTTTTACTTTGTCTTTATGGTAAAGACTTGCCTTATCTTGCAGTATTCAGTTCAGTCAAGTCTATTGTAAATTACTAGAGACTGCTGAGGGCATTTCCTAGTGGTTTGTATTGACAGTGATTTAATGACCGGTGTTATGAACTGCTGAAAGCAGATTGTTTAATTAATGTTTATCCTGCCAGTAGATTTTGTCCTAAAGAAAGAAATCAGATAGGGGATTTTCCAAATTACAAAAAAAGAGCTTTGTAGAGGAAATGGGACTGAAAGAGTATGTGTGTTGCTTTATGATTCTTTTATAGCTGTGTTTGTTAGGCAGAAAGCAAATATAAAAGCAATGGCCTTTTCATGTACTATATTAAGCTTTAAGACCTGTAGTTACTGGTTTTGTAATATGGTACTTTGCATCTTTCTCACACTTTTTCATAATGTTAATAAAGATATGTGAAAGATAAACTGATGCCTGAAGGAAAATTGGAGAAAAAATTATTAAAACACTACTATACTAACATACTAAGTTGCCAGCAGATTAGACCCATTGGTCTATCTAGTCTGCTCGAGTTGCAGCTCACAGTTATGTCACTGCCCTCCCCCCCTTTTGTGCCTTCTTTCCCCTATCCCACCTCCCAGGGCATCACTGATATTTCCTGCCCCTTCCCCCCAAACCTTACCCTTGTATCTGTCTCAATTCTGTTTTTTATTCTATTTGTGTTTTGTATATTTTATTAATTTCTTTTTACAGTACATACATTTCCAGTAAAGGTGAACATGTATTAGTAAGACAAAGAACCTCTGTGCACAAACACTGAGGCAAGGGTTACCCCAAAGGGCATTTGGCTGGGAAGCCAAGTTTTAAGAAAATACAAAATCACACATGCCAACACAATGCAAAGCATCATGGGCTGCATATGCAAATAACCACAGAATGTTATGCTGGTTCAACTTTAAGCAGAATTGCATGGTGCTGAAAGGCCTCTCGCACGCTCTGTAAAGGTGCTAACAGATGACATAGATGCCTTTTGCAAACTGTGTGAGAGGCCGTTCATGCAAATTCTCTGCTAAAGTTGAACCAGCATAACATTCTGTGGTGATTTGCATATGCAGCCCATGATGCTTTATAGTAGTGGGCATGTGTGATTTTGTATTTTCTTAAACTTGGCTTCCCAGCCAAATGCCCTTTGGGGTAACCCTTGCCTCAGTGTTTATGCACAGAGGTTCTTTGTCTTTTAAATAGTTTTTTATTTTAATGGCTTCACCACAACATATCCAAGACACACTGTCTTAGGGTAGCTGGTCCATTCCACTGTGGTGTCAAACAGAAGAGGCATACTGATGAGTCCTGGTAGGACGAAACACGTGTCTATGTCATCTGTTAGCACCCTTTGCAAACTGTGCGAGAGGCCTTTCGGCACCATGCAATTCTGCTTAAAGTTGAACCAGCATAACATTCTGTGGTGATTTGCATATGCAGCCCAAGATGCTTTGCATTGTGTGGGCATGTATTAGTAAAAGCCTAAACATAAAGGTGAGGTTACCCAAGATGTTCATGTAAAATACATTGTTTTACTTGCTATGCTTTAATTCTATCATTTATCTGCTTGTTCCTGTCATCCCCCACCCTGTCATTTTATTAAGTCAGTCACTGTGGTGGCACCCCAGAATACACCCAGGCTGAAGTCACTGATGGGATGCAGCTATGGGTGATTTCATTGTAGTCAATGCATCTTGGAGCTTTTTAAAATTCTGATATGATATGCTAGTCCCACTGTACTCATAAGGATCCAGGCAGGACTACTAACCTCTACTTATCCATGTAAGTACCACATGACCAGCAGCCAATATATTAGACCTTTAAAAGTATAAAGATACATTAATGAAAATTGATGGTTCTGAGGCTACAACCCATCAATATCATCAGTTGTGGGAGATTCTGGATTTGCTGGAAAATCAACTGGCTTAACAAAACATCAGGGCAGGTGTATGACAAAATCAACCAGATGAAGACTTAAAAAAAAGCACAGTAAGTGAAAACTCTATATTGCACACAAATTGCAAATCTGGGACTGTCCCATACCTAGTACCGGATATATAGTTAAGCACATTCCACAATAACAAGAATGTGTGTATAAAGACAAAACTGTTGCCCTTTTGAATTTATCAGTCTTAGCCACTTGTCTAATTACACGTAGAACTATTATTCTCTTGTGTCCTGGAAATAACTACAGTTCCACAAACATAAGAATATGTGCACTTGTGCAAACAACCAAGGCAGATGAAGACTAATGAATTCATGTAAAAAGAAGAATGAGGGAATGATTACTAAACAAACAAACAAACAAAAAATACAACTAGAGTCAATTTGTATGACCTTGGGCAAGTTACTAAACTTCTCAGTGCTCCTGTTCACTCAGCTTCAATAATGTATGTATGTATGTATTTATTTATTTATTTCAAAAGTTTCACCAGGAAAGACACACTGTGCTGAAAAGCAGCTCATTTCCAGATGTATCCTGGGGGAATGGGCAAGGGAAAAGAAAATATAGCAAAATATAACAAAAATAAAACAAATCAGAGCAATGCAGATCAGTATATACATTAATAACAGAAAATTACAAAATTTAAAAATGGATAGACGCAGGACTGCACTGGAAATAAATGTTGCATCTCAGCTAGGCTATCCTGCAACAATAAATAATAATGTAAATAAACAAATACAAAATATAAGCTGAATTTTGTCAACTGCTATAGTTTTCAAAGTTACACAGATGCATCATGTACTTGAATTATTGCCTCCATGTTGCTTATTTAGTAGCAATCTTCCTCTACTGTCATGGATTAAAGTCCCACACTAGGAACGTTTCTTGTATCCCATGCTGACAAAGCAGTATAGTAGTAGGAAGTGCACCTCAGTTAAAATTGTTGTCCTTGAGATAAACTTTAAATTAAGGTACCATCTTCTCATTTCTCTTGGTTGTCCTTTCAGATATATGCTGTAGGGAAGGGAAGGGGAAATTGTTTAACCAGGAAAGGCATACTAAGCAGAAGCTTGTTTCCAGGTGCAACCTGGAAGCACAAGGAAGTTAAGTGACTTGCTCAGGGTCACACAATATGCAAGTGGGGGCTGTGAGATTCAAACCCAGGTCTCCAGGTTTTCAGATCAAAGCCTTAAACCACTATACTATACTGTCTCCTAGATGGTGTCAAAGCAGCACTGCTGCTATTTTCAAAATAAGTATCTATTTGTGACACAATAAAATGCTTTGCAGCAGAAACAACATTGATGCAGTTATGATTTGCATCATTTTCTTTTCCTCAGTTGGGGGGAGCTGCACAAAAAATGTGGACACAGACCATCTGTTATATGATCTAACAGTCTGAATAGATTCACTTTTGAAAGTACTGTCGGGTGGATCTCAGACAGCTCCTTTTTTAAATCCTGCACTTACATTTTAAATTCAAGATCCTTTTTTTTTTTAAAGGAAGACTTTAAAAAATATTAGGAATATGTTTATATATAACCCCACTTATCCACACCTCACTAATTAATATCCATCAGTTGCCCATAATGCCTCTGTGTCCCAGAGCATTTCATCTATTTTTAGCACCTGCTAATTGTTTCCAATTAGTGGTTCAATCTATTCTTCCCAACTGACTGTCAGTCTGTTGTTTGCAGCTATTAGCTGTTCAACAGGTATGTTTGGTGTCTGGTTTCAGTTTTCACTGACCTACTTGTTTCTGTGCTGCTGAGCCGCTGGATCTGTGGCCTGACTATCTGAGCTGAACCACGATGTCCAAATGCAAGCATTCCATACTCAGTGTTAGGCAGCAGCTGTGTATACTGGAATGCCTAGAATGTGGCCTAAAAGTGGTTGATGTTGTCAAGACAGTTTGGTATAGGCAACTTAACAGTATACAATATCATGACAACAAGAGATATATGAAAGACTATGCTTCTTCAATGGACAGCAGCATCAACCATGGTAAACACTAAATAATACACTCATGCAGGGACGATGCCCTGGAAAAAGCTGTTTTTATGTGGTTTGTCCGGAATCTGTCTAATGGGGCACCACTGTTTGGCACAGTTTTGAAAGAAAGGGCACTTTATTTTCACAAGCAGCTTAATGCTGATGATCTCTTCTCTGCCAGTGAAGGCTGGCTGAATAGATTAAACTCTAGCATGGGATTAGGCATCTTGCTGTAGCAGGTGAGATAATGTCCTTGCAAACCAAAAACATCAAGCACCTTAAATGTAAACTGCAAGAAATTATGGCCGAAGAAAATTTGTCAGACGAGGCACTGTACAATGTAAATGAGATGGGTAGTTATTGACCTTTTCTACCAGAAAAAAACACTTGCCTCATCTGCAGAAAAAAAGCATGCCTTACTGTCTTCACAGCTTGCAATGTGGTAGGCACACATAAGCTACCTGTAACAACCAGGGGGCTGGGAACAGACTCAGATGCAGAGCAACTTGCTTGTGACCATCTTTATTCTACACACTGGATGGGTGCCCACTGGGCAAGACAGGAACTACAGCAAGACTACAATTCTATGGCTAGGGACTGCAACCCTAATGGTTTTCCAAATAGTTCCTATTAGTACATATATGTATACTACACTACCTCTTCCAATCATCAGTAAATCTCAAGTTGTGTTTACATGAGCGCATTTGCACTGGAGTAACACAAGTGCTCGGGTTGCTCCAGCGTGAGTGTGGCTGTGCAGACAGACTCTGAATCATGGTAAGTCACTCAATAATATGCTCCCAAATTCCCTGGCAAGCTGGGAACATGGTGCGTAGCAAGCGGCTTACAGAGGCTTCCACTGCCGTGTGGACTGTGTGTGCCACTGCAACCTGTTCCATGGCTCATGAGTCACTTGAGCTGCTGTCCAGCCCCTCGATGCATGGTCCCTCACCAGAGCAGGTTGGAGCAACTCAGAGAGGGGCTGCACAGACAGGCAGATAACTGAGTCACAGGTGGTTAGGACCGTGCTGTTGTGGTCAGAGTTGGAGGTGCTGCTGCCATGTAAACACGATTTCAGTGCCCAAGGTGTTTCAAACACATGAATCTCAACAGCCTTAATGTACTGTGTTGCTCACAAAGAAGCATGTGGATGAATTTCAAGATCTTCAAGGACTGACCTTTTTGTAAGCATTGTACCAGCTGAAAAAAGTCATCTGCGATCTCGGGGTTTACCATTAAGAGCCTTACAATGCTGGAGCACACCCCAACTTGGAAACCTTATGCACAGATAATGGCTCAATTTGCTGTGAATTCCTACCAGTGAACACAGCTGCCAACATTCAACCTATGGACCAGGGAAGTTTTGTAACTGTTAAGAAGCTGCACAAAACAAAGCTGCTCGCCACCATTCTGATGGAAGAAAACAAGCAGAACTCTTTAGTGGATGTTATAACATTCATCAGGATAAAGGGTGCCCTTCTAATGCTACCAGAATCCTGGAAGGATATGAAGCCAGAAAAGACAAAAAAGTGCTGGCAAAAATCAAAATTACTGACAAGGGATGCACCAGACACTGACACTGATGCAGTCACTGACTAGACGGTGGAGGTCACAGCAGCACTGCATTCCACCAGTGAACAAATGCAGCTGACCAAGGATTTGGTGTGAGACTGGAAATACACTGACAACAGGGAAATCAGATATGGAGAAATGTCAGATGCAGAGATTATTGAGGCACTTAAAAAGTGACCCCACATATGTTGAAGAGGACAAACCCACCTAATCACTCACCCAAATGCCTGCCAAACCTTCGGATGCTGAATCTGTAGACTGCTTCAATAACTGTATAAACTGACTTGAAAGTCAGCAGAATGCTGATGTGGTGCAGCATCTCCTACTGTAGCAGCTAAGAATAAAAGTGATAAGGCAGAGAAACAAAAAGAAAAGAACAGACCACAATGTAGGACTTTTTTTAAAATAAAGTGAAACACTTCATTTATCTATTGTTGGTGTGCAGTGCTGATTTTAATAGTTTTACCCATTTTTAAAAGCTTTTGTTTGTTTGTCATGCAATAAAGCAGTGTTTTACTCTTAGTATGGCTGTATGTGTGTGTGTGTGTTATTAATGGAACCTGTCATTGCTCAAAACCACATTTATCCAATCATTTCTGATTTCCCCATGCACATTTGGATACATGAGGTTTACTATACTGCGCTAAGTTGAAACGTAAGGGAGCAAGGTCACATAAACCATGCTGGTGGTCCAGTGAGGTCCAGGTAGCAGTCAGAGAAAAGAAGGCGGCTTACAAAAAATATAAAACAACAAGAGGGGATAGGGATAAGGAAATGTACCAGCTTGCATCTAGAAAAGTCACCCGTATGGTGAGGGAGCTAAGTCCAGTAAAGAGCAACGGCTGGCAACAGGGATACATGGAGGGAAAAGGGTTCTTCCAGTACATTGGGGAGCGGAGAAAACTAAGGGCCATCTCAGCAGATTGAGACTGAAGGAGGGTGGGTGGAAGAGGTGAGGGACCAGGCAGAGGTATTTAACGAGTACTTTGCCTCTGTGTTCACTAGGAGGGGATGGGGATATACAAAGCAAGGCACAAAGGGATAGAAGCTGCAGGAGTGGGATCAGGGGAGCAACAGAAATGGAACAAAAGGGAGGGAAAGGTACCCCAGGGGTGTCACATCTGGATAAGGATAAAAAGACCAGTAAGGTGGAGGGGACGGATGATGCCATCCCCACCAAAAGGGTGTGGTTTGCCCTCAAGGCCCTAAAGAAAGACAAATCTCCTGGGCCGGATGGCATTCATCCGAGAGTACTATGGGAATTGGCGGACATACTGGCTGCACCCCTGGCGGAGCTTTTCAACAGGTCACTTGAGACAGGGAGGGTACCTAGGGATTGGCGAGAGGCACATGTGGTACCAATCCATAAAGGGGGGTCGAAGGAAGTACCAGGAAACTATAGACCCATCAGTTTAACCTCGGTGGTGGGAAAATTAATGGAGAGTATACTAAAGGAACGATTGGGGGTTTACTTGGAGGAGGTGGGAGGTCTGGATAGTCGGCAGCATGGGTTTGTGCCAGGTAGATCATGTCAAACCAACCTTTGGAGTTCTATGAATGGGTAACATCAGAACTGGACAGAGGTAAGCCTGTGGATGTATTATTCTTGGACTTCAGCAAGGCGTTTGACTCTGTCCCCACAATGGTCTGGTGGAGAAACTGATGGGGTTAGGAGTAGGCCCTTGATGGTCAGATGGATTGAAAACTGGATAGCTGGACGCACTCAGAGAGTAGTGGTCTGTGGGGAGCTCTCGAACCCTACAGAGGTTGGTAGGGGTACCACAGGGCTCGGTCCTGGGTCCAATCTTGTTTAATGCATACATATCAGACATCAGGGATGGTATAGGGTGTGAAATGAGTCTCTTCATGGATGACTCCAAGATGGGAGCAGTAGTTGAGGGAGAAGAGGGGAGGTTGGCCCTGCAAGGGACCTGGACACCCTGGAAAGCTGGGCTCACACATGGAAATTAAATTTCAATATCACCAAGTGCAAGGTGTTGCATCTTGGTCGGGGAAACCCTAAACACAGGTACACCCTGGGAGGGGAGGTGCTGGAAGCCTCAACAGGGGAAAAAGACCTAGGGGTCATGGTGGATACATGTATGAATAACACTGAGCAGTGCAGGAGAGCAGCTAGCAAGGCAAACAGGATGTTGGGATGCATCGCAAGGGGATCACCTCTAGGAGCAAGGAAGTGATTCTGCCGCTGTACAATGGACTGGTTAGACCACACCTTGAGTACTGTGACAGTACTGGAGACCACACTTGAAGAGGGACATAAAGCTCCTGGAGAGGGTACAGAGGAGGGCAACAAAGATGATAGAGGGTTAGGGATTTGACTTACGAGGACAGACTTGAGGAGCTCTGCCTGTTTTCATTGGAGGAGAGGAGACAGGGGACATGATTGAGGTCTTCAAGTACCTCAAGGGAATAAATAGGGTAAACATGGAGGGATCTTTAGACTAAAGCAGGGAGGCATCACCAGAGGGCATGGTTTGAAGTTGGAAGGTGGAAGGGTGAGGGGAAAGAGGAGGAGGTTTTTCACTGAGAGGGTGGTGGACCCTTGGAATGCTCTGCCTGGTGAGCTGGTTCAGAGATCCACAGTGGAGAGCTTTAAGAGAGGGTGGGACAGACACAGAAAGTGGATGTATCAAATGATGGCCTGTCCCGGGGGGGTGGGGATGGATGATAGGGGTTTCTGGAGCACAAGGGATGGGAGGGTCTTGGCACCCAACTAAGGATCTAGGTTCGAGCAGACTTGATAGACCATAAGGCCTAATCTGCTGGCAAATAGTATGTTAGTATGTTAGTATACAGTATCTGTGTATTCTATAGTTAGAAAAACATCATCTGAGGTCACTTGTATGCCAGAACTGCTGATTCACTTTGCAGTTCTCTCACACAACAAACCCAAGAAGTTGCCCTAAAGACTATCAGCTATATCATAACTGTACAGAGAAACACATGTGATAGGTGCTACATTCAAACCAAAATTCAGAGACAGAAATGTACACCATTGGAGGCGTAGGTTGTTTCAGTGATTGGTGGCATTGAGGTGGAAAAAGAACAAATGATGTCTGGGTTACGGAAGAGGTTTTCTAATCTCTGTTGTTCAGTGTTATTTTATCTCAGCTCATGTAAACCAGTTCAATAAATGGCTATCATAACATTTTATGTCATCCTACAGCAGTGAGCCAGTTTTTGTTTCTAATTGTTTTACTGAAAGAGCAGCAGTTCATTATCTCAGAGTATTATGGAATCTTTGAACACATTTTCAGAGACATCAGGGCTGTGGAAGATGGATTGTCTGCACAGCGTCTTGATACTATAGGCAAATAGGAAGGTGCAGGTTGCAGACTGCTGTGCAGGGCAGTGCAGATCCTGTTAATTTGCACCTGCCAGCACCACATCTTTTGCCCACAACTGCGGTACAGCATGGCACTGCATCTCATCATACACTTAATAATATTGATATGCCCAATGCTATTTCTCAGAGGCAGCTCCAAGCTACTGGATGTCCCTGCTGGATGTGGCACTGGGTCAGGATAGTACTATCAATAATAGTGCCATCAAGAACTGCGTGGCAATAACAGTGTTATTTTGTTTTGTGGGGGCTGTGGCTCCCCCACAGGGGGCTATGCCCCCAGCACTCCCCGGACTGAAGGATTCTCACTCCGGGGGGGGAGAGCAGATCACGGGAAAGTTAAAATTTGTGGGGCCATGGAATACTGTTTCCATGGCCCCACATACTAAAGTGTAAGTCCCGAGTGCAAAAAAAAATATTAGCGACCAGGATTAGAACCCTGGTTTCAAGTGCTGCTGGCTGAGTTGCTCAATGCACCAGCCCTGTACACCACAGGAGCAGCTCAGCCAGCCACCTGTATTCTGGTACTATTGTGCTGTTCTAGCACCATGGACAGTGACCAGGGGAGCACTTATTGAAAGTGCTGTATATCCCTTCTCGCTGTCCGTGTTAGCGCTACATGAACTAGCGCTAATCATGTAGCGCTAATCTAACTGGGTATTGCTGGATGCAGCTCCCTCCCTAACCCTCACAAGCTGTATGGTCATTGATGGGCCATTGGCTTCCTATCACCCCTGCCTGGACCCTATATTTTGTCTCCAGGTGGTCAATGAACCTCCCACCTGGTGCTTTAGAGCATAACACCTGTGATGCGCTGCTGTTTACCCCTCCTTTAACCCAGCATCTGTCCCCTCCCAGGGTGTCTGGTGGTCCTCATCCAAATGTCCCTGCTTCTTGGTTATTGGAAGAGAGTTGCGCATAGATGCAATGATCTTTGCCTGTTTTTTTATTTATTTAAAATTTATTGACCAGTGAGGCATACTGAACCAAAGCTAGTTTCTGTCAAAGGGCTGGTGTTCAAAATAGAAAGAAGGCAAACAAAGAGTGACATAAAATGTACAGTACAAAATATCAGACATTGCAAGATACAAAACGTACCCCCCCTCCAAATTACAATAATTTGCAAAGGTGAAAGGTAATGAATCAATAAAATAGTAGGAACAGCATGACCAGGGGTTTAGTAAAGCTACCCAAACCAGTGGGAATGCTTAGCCACAGGAGCAGGGAGAGAATATTTATTGGACAGTTCTACAGGATAGCCTATTATGCCTGGAGACTTGCTAATATTATGCAAAAAAATGGGAAGGGACAGAGAAGGCAGACAGTCCAGTTGAGGTTTTGCAATGATGGTTGTGGAATGATTGAGTTTTAGAGTATTATGATGGGACAGAGAGAATGAGGAAAGAGGAGCAGTAATAGGGAAAGGAAGTGAGCCAGTATTCATCCAAGAAAGAGGACCAGTAGGAGAGACTATAGGCAGCTTCCAGCAGATGGTACACATGTGCAGCACAGTTGCATGGGTCCATTTCCTACAAGTATTATCATATGTTCATGAAAGACTCCAGGCCCCATTGCAAGTCAACACCCTCCACCTTTCCTGACCACCTGAAATCACCTTTGTGGGCATACAAGCAGAAAATCATTGCTTCATCCCCTTAGCTGTAGACAGAGTAACTGAGAACTGGGACATTGTTTACAACTGAGAGTAAGACAACGTCTATGAGCATGCAATAGTGCCCCTCTACTTAATTTTGTTTGATATTCCTGCTATAAGTTACACAAGATCCATAAACTTACTTGTACAAATTTCCTTAAACAAGAACTGAAAAGGGTAACCAAACCTTTGCCTAATGAGCAGTCCATGTCTGGGACCACCTGAACCTACAGTTAAAACAATCAAAATAATTTGAATTTTAGGACATTTATAACCAGCCAAGTTTGTTCCAGTGTGACCACCGCTCCTATGAAAAGAAATATAAAGTGGGATTTGTTTGCTAATTATATCCCTAAGTAAATAACTCAGTCATGGTGTATGGACTCATCCAGCTGTATAAAACCATAAACATTTATTTTGTTCTTCTAATAGATATGGAAGAACAATAATTTGGTAACAGATGCAACCAATGTTTCATTGCTCCCCTGTCACATCTTTAGGGTGGAATGTACAGTTATTGGCTTCCAATTTTCCTACTGAAGTTAGTTTGTTCTGTATGTTACTGTGGGCCCAATTCCAGGCTGAATGTCGCAACTCACCGGTGTATGCGAATTGTGACATTCGCCGCTACACTCGGGATGCTGTGCCATATTCCAAGAGTGGCAGGGTCCCGGCACATATGCCATGTGAGTTGCGACATGCAGATACTAATGCCACAGGCATGGTGTAAGAGTCCCACATGTCACAAGTCACAGATCACTACTGACAGCCCCCCCCAGAGCCCCCCTGGAACACCATGGCATGCACCAGGAGGCACGGGGGGCAAGACAGTTGGCACAGGAGCCTAGGGGGTGCACTGGCGATTGGAACCCTGGGGGCCCCCTGACATTCAGGGGGGTGTGGAGCATGGGTGTGTTTGTGGGGGCACTGAGAGCACATTGGCACCATTGCTGTGGTGCTGCGGAGTGAGCATCTGACAGATGGCACCATCAGATGCCCCTTAGAACAGCTCTGAGCTGCACTAACTTTGCTCCACCAGTGTGGCTTCTGGAATCGCAGCAGCGGGTTACAGCAGCTGCCCTTCTGGTATAGGGCACAGTTGCTTTCGTAATCCACCCTTGCGCCATGTCGTCGAGGACTGCAGCATAGTGGGTGGCATAACCCATGGTTGGCATAGCCCACAGCTGACATAGTGCAAGTCACCTCTTGGAATCAGGACTGGTGTACTGCTTGGCATAAGTCATGAGATATGCCATGCAGCTTGGCATATCTTGGCTTATGCTGGTTTACACCATCCTGGAATCGGGCCCTGTGTCTCTAAGGGTTATCAGAGTGCATTCTTGAGTTCATTAGGTAAGAAAACTGTGAAGTAAAGCTGAGCAGTTCTAGCACACGAAAGACTTGAAAAAGAAACTCTTAAAACCATAAGATACACATGAACTGTTCATATAAACATATTATAAATCATGTTCATGTTTTAAAATAAAATATTTTAAAGGCACACTGTCAACCCCTTAGGCTTCAAAGTGTATGGAGACTATTGCAACATGAGTTGCTGCACTGTTTGTGGTGTTCCTAATGTTCAGGAAACATGCAATCAAGAAGAAGTCTTGCATTTATAGTGCTGTGTATTTGCTTACCTTACTCCTCCTATGTCATATTCATTGCCTGTCTTGGTATTTCCAGTAAGCAATTGTTTAAGGAGCATTTAAAATGTAAAAAAAATACACCTTTTAAACTAAGTGATCTAGCTCTCCATTTTTTCAGATGCTGAAAGGAGGATGTATGTGATCTGTGTAAAGGAAGCATTCTGTCTACTTCTCCCTCACAACATGTCACAACTGTCTTAGAGTGAGAGATGAGTAGCAGAAAGAAATATATTTTTTTTTCTTGTGAATGAAATAATTTTAGATGTATTATTTGCAATGCACAAATAAAGGCTACTAGCACAAACTGTGTGAATGACATGGCAAGACTTTCTTAAGTCATTGCAAACTGAAAATAAAATATGGATAGGAAGCATTGAAAACCATATGCTTTCTTCTGAGCTGCTGCTCCAATGACACCAAAGAATGGGAATGGTTGTATTATAAGTGCCTCATTTACATATAAATGGAGTCTGGCTTGAAACTTTACAAACTTGTGTTCAAGCCTCAGAATCTAAATATGCGTTGCAAAAAGGAAAAAAATGACTGCTCTCTTATTAACATACTTACAGTAATTGATGAAATATATGAAAACATATTTCAGAAATATCCAGTTAATAAATACACAGGGGTCATCTCCTTTGAAACAAAACAAAGTTGGGTTTTAAGGGTACCTAAACAAGCAGTATTTTAAAACTGCAAACTCCAAAATCTGGCTTCATTGCGAGGCAAAGTAAAGGCTGCTGTTTACATTTATGCTAAAATTGCATTTATGTAAATAACATAAATGCAGTTTCATAGATTTTGAAAAATGTAAACATCAGCCTTTCACTTTCAAAAAACAGCCTTGCTTCCTCCCTCCCTAAAATGTCTGCCAAGTGTGTTAAATGATGAGTTATGATGACGTCATTGGAGCCAGAGGCAGAGACCCCCTTGGCTCCCTATAGTGCTAACTAGTTTGTCTCCCCCCCCGTTTTGAACTGTTTGACCAGAATTATCAACACCATATGTTAACATGTGGATTATTTTGATCAGTACACTTGTGAGGCTATGGTTTTGTTCATTTTGTTTACTTTAACTTGCTGAAAATGTTTTGTAATCCAGCTGACTTTCTCTTTGGCAAACCACAGTACAATACAACACTTCAAATACCTGATGATCTAGTAGTTATGTGATGCCCTGAAATTTGTAGTGAAGCAGTGGTCTGGTCCAATTCCAAAGGTCATGCCTTCTTGGTAATCCACAAATAAGCTTCTCTTGTAGTCTTTTTCCACATGAACCTCCTGCACCTAGCCTGCTTTCTGTTGAACACCCCACCATCCATACTCTGTCCTTAGTACTGCCTGGGGCCACATATGAACTTATGGTCTCATGAAGAGAATTATCACACCTCACATTGTTATCTTGTACCTCAGAGAGTTGTGCACACCTATACAGATACATTTCATCAGCTGGCACTGTTAATAAATGCCTCCCAAATCACTCTCCAGCTCACTTTCCCAATGCTTGACTTCTGCTCTCACAGTAAACACTGAGTGGATCACCACCACTCTGCACAGTGAAGGCTAAATGTACAGTCCTCCTGTTGTGTTTTGTTCCCGCCACATTAACCAACAATTAGGTCTTCTTGGAAGTCCAAACAATAAGCATCAGGACACACCAGAAAAACTGCTGTTCATACCTTTATAAGGGCTGCACTTACTATTAATAACAATATTATTAGCAGAAGAGGCATACTAATGCCTTGAGCTAATCCACCTGACTTCCAGTGTCGGTCTACTCCCTTACCTGTGATCTGCAGAACCCCGCAGGACAGTGCCCTGCAATTCTTCTCCAGTTCTTTTCTGTGCCCTACTCCACAATGCGAGTTGGCTGGCTACCACCCTTTCCGAATACTGAATGAGCTATACACAGCTCCCTCGATACTGTCCTAACAAACATCAACATCCCCACCCAACCTGAGGGTAATCTCCCTACACACTGAATTCAAGTAACAGTTTAGGTGCAGCCCTGCCACTCTGCTGCTCTCATCCACCATCAGGTAGTGATCACGGTGCTGGCAGCCCCACATCTCAGATCTCACAATGATCTGCTCAACTTCCCCCTTCCGGTCTTCCCCTAACCTGAATATAGCTATACCCTGCTGGAATAGTCTCTTCAGTCCCTCTCTGGCATTCATTCTTCTCACCTGCTCCCCACACCGAAAACTGGTGAGCTCACTACCCTTTTGCATCATGAATGCAGTTAGCACAGTCTCCTGTGCTATTTTTACATAGTAATAATAAATGTGATCTTCTTGTAAGCCAGGCTGATAACAACAGGGCACAAGGGAAAAAACAGGCTTTCCTACCCATATATGATCTAAGTCACCTATGATTAGGCACTATTAAAGGACGTGCAGAATGAAGCGCACACCCGTCATTTAATAGTGCCTAATCAAAGGTAGCCTAGATCTTTTAAGGATTGGAAAGCCCATATTTCCCCCTTGTTCCCTGCTGCTATCAGCCTGACTTACTGGAATGATTTGTTTATTTCTGATATGTCAAAAATCCCGGGGACTGTACTACATGCATTCATGATGCAGAAGGGTGATGAGCTCACCAGTTCTTGGTGTGGGGAGAAGGAGTAAAGAATGAATACCTGAGGGGGACTGAGAAGGCCACTCCTGCAAAGTACTGCTATATTCAGGGAAGGGGGAAGACAGAAGGGGAGAAATATGAGCAGATCACTGCGAGATATATAAGATGTGGGGCTGTCAACACCATGATCACTACCTGACCCCATTGTCCTGGCCAACATTCCCCTTCTCATAAAACCAGTTTCTGCAATTGTCCAAGGCTATGTGTGGGTATTAATGTGTGAACTGGCTGCCACTGCAAATTCAGTCACTGCACTACAAGTCTAGCATTGATTGTAAAGCACTTTGTGATACAATGTGTATGAAACACACTATATAAATGCTGATTCTTCTTCTTATTATTTCCCATTGAAAAAAGAGACGAGACAAGCATATTCTTGATTTCTGAGAAAGTATGAACTCTGGCATTGGGCTACACAAGTACTTTGCTAGAAACAAGTGGTGGATCTAGGGGGTGGTGTAGGGTGCGACTGTACCCCCCCCCATTGTAGTTTACTTGCTTGCTGCTGCTGCCTTTAACTTTGTTGACGAAGTCTAATTTGTTGATTGTACAAATGTTTACATTCAAAACTATGGATTACATTTGTAGGTTCTGTCAAAAACGTACGAAAAAAGAATAATAGCAGACAATTTAAAGGTTTAATGCAAATGTTAAATAGTGCATATCAAGTAAGCACACCATCCCAGCACCCCCCATTGTAACATCTTGGATCCACCATAACCACTAGACCACCAGGTTATTTAAGATGTGTACTACACTGTGGTTTGCCAAAGAGAAAGTCGGTTGGATTAAAACACAATTTCAGCATGTTACAGTAAACAAAATGAACAGAACCATAGCCTAACATGTGTATTGATCAAAACAATATGCATGGTTTTGTCCATTTTGGTGAAACAATTCTAAACAAAGGGAAAACAGAACTAGTTACCACTATAGAGAGCCATATACAGTAGCTCTCTGACTCTGGCTCCAATTATGTCATCACTTAACACATTTGGTGGCCATTTTAGGAAGCAGGTAAGACAGTTTTTTTGAAACTAGAAGGCTGATTTTACATTTTTCAAATGCTTTGGAACTGCATTTAGGTACATTATATAACTGTAGTTTTAGCATTAATGTATACAGCAGCCTTTCCTTTAGTCCCCTAGGAAGATTTTTGAATAGTTTGTTGTCAAAATGTTGTTTAGGTATCCTTTAACTACACCATCAGCATGCATTTTAGTTCTGCTAAGAAATGAAGCTGATAAAACAACCAGTAACACCAGTGAATTTTAGAGAAGGCAAGCAGTCATAAAATGTGTGTTTTCTACTAGAAATAATATTATGCAAAAAAAGGTTGACACTGTCCCTTTAAAATCAAACTGTTCTACTTTACAGAATATTAGAGACTCCCATTTATGGGAAATTTATTTATTTGTTTGTTTTTGATAACTGGGTGCGTGCACTAGACATAGAAATGCCTATTTCCAGGCATGACCCGGGAGGGTACAATTGAGACAGACATAATACAATATAGTACAGGACAAGCAGTACATTCCTACATTAGTCAAACGGCCTGAGAAATAGTACAAGTCAAAATAGGTAGCAAATACAGTGTAATACAGCAAGGAATGCACATATTTACATAAAAAATACATTAGTGCAAACTTCAAGAACAAAATAGAACAGTGCGCAGATAAGTAATCACTTCCTATGTGCCTAAGTAGCAGTGAGAGGGACAATATAGATAGTATGGAGCAGTTAATGGTGTGGAAACAGGTACAGCCATGAGCAGAGGAGAGTATTGGGCCCTGCCGACTGAACATAGATTGTCAGCATTTTAGAACTATATGCATCAAACAACCTCTTCTGATTATAAGAGTACCTGGAATGTTTAGAAATTATCAAGCCTGAGTGGCTAAGTGTGATGTCATGATTTATTATATGCCACAGAACATTCACTACAGGCATTCTTTAGTGGTCCCCAGGTTTTTGACTTATGACTTTTATAACTTTTATAACTTCTTGAAAACTGAAACATTATACTGTACATGCATACCATCTAACACTTAACATTAGTAATTTACCATATCTAACCTGTTTTACTTTAAGAGTTCAATTGATTGCACTAACCTGTTTGTTCAGAGAAATTGGATTTTTTTTTATTTCAAGTTATTTATCTAGAATGGCATAGCTGTGATGCAACATCTCTGTTTCTGTTTGGACCAGTTTATACCACATGTATAGCTGAGTGGGACTGAAGCACAGGGAGACCTCATGACAGTGGATGGTAAGGTTGATTTATACCATAGTGAGGGTAATTTATCTGGCTAGCAGTTGTTTTCCATTGAGAAATAAAGATTAAGGGAAGTTATAACAAACATTTGTCAATGATGAATGTTTGCTTGCTGTTATTGGCATTGGTAGTGCAGGAGTCAGAGAGATGCATAATAAGAATGACAGTGAAGTATTATATTAACACCAGCCCCCACCCCCAACCTGAAGAGACTGACAGGCATTTGGAGTGTGCCTTTGGGTCTTTGGCCATAATGCTCATGCCATTCCACCTCACTACACCCTACAGACACTGACAGGTGTTGCAGTGTGCCTTGGGGTCTTCAGCCCTTATGCTTACCCCATTCCGTAAGGAAATAAGCCAAGTTGGGTGCAGTAGAGGAGATTGTGGTGAACGTTAGGGCCAAAGACCCAAGGCATACATCAGTGCCTGTCACTGGCTGAAGGGTGGGGGTGGAATGGCGTGAGCATTATGGCTATCAACACCAAGTCACACCCCTGACACGTGTCCGTCTCTACAGGGTGGGGTGTTACAGTTGGAAACCCTAATGCCCCCCAGTGTTTGTTGGTATTTTCACTCTATATTTTCAATGTGGGTTTTTTGCAACCCCACCTCATGAACAGTGGCACTATCATGTTGTTACTCACTCAAGAAATGTGATTTTGCACAGTGACTACACCATTTGGTGCCACAGGTGCAAAAACACATTTTGGGCAGGACGTGAAAAATGACAGTTTTACTGATCATGTGGAGATGTGAAAAAATGGCAATGTTGAAAATCTGGAGTGAAAATATGAAAAATTGGTGAAGTTACGAGTGTGCACAGAAACTGCTCAACGCACACCTGTAATGCAATCATTTTTTTGAATTTTTTCACCAAATTTTCAACATGAGCATTTTGGGACCTCCCCTCATGAAAAGTGCCACTGTGAGTTTTGTATACTCTGTCCCAAAAGTTTATTTCCCACACTAACCATGCCATTCTATGCCACAGGTGCAAAAACACATTTTTGGCAGGATGTGAAAAATGACAGCTATACTGTTCATAAGGAGCTATGAAAAAATATCAATGTTGAAAATCTGAAGTGAAAATATAAAAAAATTGGTGAAGTTATGAACTAGTGAAAAATCTGTGCAACACACGCTCATAACACATTCATTTTCGAGAATTTTTTCACCAGATTTACAACATGGATTTTTTGGGACCGCCACCTCATGAACAGTAGCACTGTCATTTTGTTAATCGGTCCTGAAAGGTGATTCTGTGCAGCAACCGTGAAATCACCTTTCGGGACTGAGTAACCAAATGACAAAGACAGTGTTCATGAGGTGGGTTCCCAAGAACCCCATGTTGAAAATTTGGGGCCAAAATTCCTAAATATGGCTGAGCTATCAAAACCCCCTCATTGACTCCCATTATACAGCTTACTGTCATTTCTTCAGTTTGTTGGCCGGCTTTGAAGAGTGCAGATGTGTCCTGGTCCATAGAACAGTGGCATACCAACATGGGGATTGGACACACCAATGTCAGCACTTGAAATATTTAGGTGGGGAGGTCATCTGACACCAGGAGTGGGCATCCCAGTGTCGCAAACATAAATAAAAAATTATTTTGGCACACTGTGGTGGGCTTCCAGTGTGTCACATTAATGGGGGGAGGGGGATACATGCTGACATGGGAATTGGGCATCCTGATGTTGGCTTACCAGAGAGTGTCTGGTGGGTAGCAGGAGCCGCCAATGTGGAAAGTCATGCCATGGTTCATTTATTTATTTATTAAAATGGTTCACCAGAAAAGGCACAACGAACAAACAAGGTGCTCAGCGGCAGGCGCCAACAAGAACCATAACTCCGGCCATGTGCATTACTGTGCACTGTAATGTGCATGGCCAGAATCTTGTCAACTGCTGCCAACAGAGAGAAGGTATGTCTGTTGCGAGGAAGGGGGAAGGTCCAGCAGCAATGAGGAAACTGTCCTTCCCACCTCTCTCCTCCATATACACCCCATGAAGTTATAAACTATAGCACAGTCAGACTCAATTTAATCAGTCCCTTCTCCCTGCAACAAAAGCATGTTCCTCCCACCCATCCCGCCGTGTCCCTCTAAATGATGACTTAAACCCCCACCCTACTCCACCCTTTTGCTAATACCCCCCCCAAAAAAAATCCCCAATCCCAGTGGATTACACACACTATACAACTTGGAGAGAATGATTTAGAAAAACATAGATTCAATAATATTTGTGAGTTGCAGGTTTATGACATACATGGTTTTCCACATGAGATAGTATACATGGAGACTGTCCATGTCTTAACATTAAGGCTGGAGAACTGCTCTCCCCAGAGGGAAAAAGAATAAATGGTTATGCTCACTGTGCTGGTGGTTGGGGGGGACCAAAATTATTTTTTCATTGCTCTTTCTGTATGACTTGTTCAAGGCCACAGTGTGCACCACTGGTTCACACCTGAATCCATGGTAACATGTTCGTGCTCTACTCATACAGTTTGCTCCTACCTTATTGTATGTATATGTATAATCTTTAATATGTATTTAATGTAATGTGTTACTGTCTCCCAGCACTCCCTTATAAATGTTCTTTGGTAACCAGATAAGACCCACTAGGCACAACTGCCTGTTTTCACGGGTGACTCGAGAGCTTTGGGCTGGTTAAGTAACTTGCTCAGAGTCACACAGTATGCTAGTGGAGGTTGTGGGAGTCAAATTGAGGTCTGCTGAATGAACCAAGCTCAATCACAGCTTGTTACTCTAACCACTAGTCTATACCAGCATGTCTCTCAAGGGACTTTCATCCTGGTGAGGGAAATGCTAATATGTAAACACATGAATTTATTTGAAACTGTTTTACCAGGTAAACATTTAGAGATACACAGTGATTTTGTTTACAGCCTTATTTTTGCTGTTGCACTTATGTATATATTTAATAAATGCATTACTTCAATAGAGTAGCACAATAAGCATGCTGGTGCAATAATATATCATGTTTTGCAATTGATGCAATCAATTTGCTAAACTAGTTTGTATCTTGGTTAAATCAGCATCTCCAAAAAGCAGTAGCTGAGCAATAATACTAAATTATTTATGTTATATGAGTCTGCATCATACCTGGAAATCCTGTGTGTTTACAGTACCGTGATGGATTCCTTATTACTGTCTAGCTGCCAAATTCAATTTTGTGATTTTAAAAAGATTAGGGAAGGATTTTTGAGTGGCAGGCTAATGGTGATTCTTCATGGGGATCATTCCAGAAGTGAGCTGCAAGACAAACACATGTTCAGATAAAAACATGCCTATGATTTAGAGCTACATTTACAAAAAAAAAAAAAAAAAGATAAGAAAAATCACAGTGTTATTTTGGATTGGAACACTTCATGTTTACACCTTTATTAATTTAGTAATAGGAAAGTGCATGCAAATATTGAGTTTTTGTTATCAAACTATGTCAA
The DNA here is from genome assembly GCA_016271365.2 of Neoceratodus forsteri. Classification (NCBI taxonomy): domain Eukaryota; kingdom Metazoa; phylum Chordata; order Ceratodontiformes; family Ceratodontidae; genus Neoceratodus; species Neoceratodus forsteri. The sequence continues at coordinate 1,322,494,403 of CM028130.1, forward strand.
CTAACACAATGAGTATAGGATTCCAAAAGTGGCCAATTACAGTGACTTGCTCTCACAAGTCTGGGTGAGAAAAAAACACACCGACTTTTTTTTTTGCAATAGTTAAAGCAAGTTGCCATCAAACTCTTTTAGCTTCTGTCATGTGCTTAGTCAAATGATGACATTATCCAGCTCTTCACAAATAAAGCTCTGCCATTTGCGTGTGAACAATGATACAAACATTTTAAATTACCAGTAATTTCAATTGGGTTAAAACTGACTCGTTTGCAAGGTTCTAGACTGCAGTCAGTGCTATTCAATATATTTATAAATGATCTTGAGGAGGACACCAGTATCTGGGTTGTTAAGTTTGCTGAGGTTACCAAAATTGGATGTGTAGTTGCATCGCAGCAGAAGGCTGATAAAGGTAGAGGGGCCTGGGCATGATTACAAACATACAAACATATGAAATTGCCAGCAGAAAAAGGCCCACAGGTCTATCAAGTCTGCCCAAATGTGCAGCTCTTAGTTTCAAATCACTACTGCTGCCCCACCGCCACCCAAACCTCTCTCTTCCTCCTCTTTTCTGGTCCTCCCCCCCTTTGTGTTTTTGTCTGTACTAATCTGCCCTTGACTCTATTCTATCCCCGCTCAAAGCTATCCACTATCCTTTGAGCGATTAACTCCTCCAGCAGTTTGTTCCAACCTGACACCACTCTCTCTGTGAAGTAGTGCCACCTCATTTCCCTCCTAAACCTTCCCCCTTCCAACTTTAGACTGTGCCCCCAGTGACCCTTCCCCCCTTTAAGTGGAACAATCCTCCCTCCCTGACTTTGTTTATGCCTTTCAAGTACTTAAAGGTCTCTATCATGTCCCCTCTTGCCCTTCTGTCTTCCAATGAGTACATGTTGATCTCTTTCAAACTTTCCTCATATGGCAACTCCCCTAGTCCCATGATCATTTTTGTAGCCCTATGCTGCACCTTCTCCAGAAATATCACATTCTTTTTGAGATATGGGCACCAGTACTGTACACAGTATTCTAAGTGTGTCCTCACCAGTGATCTATGCAATAGCAGGATGACCTCCCCCTTTGGAAAGGTGATCCCTCTGGCAATGCACCCGATCATCCTATTTGCCCTTGCTGCAGCTTTCCTACACTGTGAAGATACCTTCATGTCCCCTGTGACTATTACCCCCAGGTACCTTTCCTCCTCTGAAGCCATTACCTGCACTCCCCCCAGCCAGTAGCTGTTCTTGGGATTTCTGGCTCCAAGATGCATGACCTTGCACTTCTTAGCATTAAACCCCAACTGCAACTCCCTAGACCAGTGTTCAAGTTTAGCTAGATCCTCTCTGAGTGCCTGCCTTCCTCATTGTCCACTTTTGCATAAATCTTAGTGTCGTCCATGAACAGGCAGATCTTACTCTTGACCCCCTCTGCAATGTCACCAATGAAGACATTGAACAAAGCAAGGCTCAAGGCTCAGCACTGAACCCTGCGGTACTCCACTTGTTACTGGCCATGGCTTGGCTGTCTCCTCCCTTACAACTACCCTCTGTTGTCTGCCCTGCAGCCAGCTCTCAACCCACCTAACCAGTTTTTTCCTTGCTCCCATGTCCCTCAGCTTGCTCATTAACCTCCTGTGTGGCACAGAGTCAAAAGCCTTGCCAGATACAGGACATCCACAGCGTGGCCTCCTTCAACTGCCCTCGTGACCCAATCAAAGAAATCGATCAGGCTAGTTTGTCAAGATCTTCCCTTGACAAGCCCATGCTCTCTTTCATCCTGCAGGCCATTGCTATCAAGAAAGGTTATCAACCTCTCCTTCAGAATGGTTTCTATCAACTTCCCCACTATGGAAGTCAGGCTCACCAGTCTGTAGTTACCCGGTTGGTCCTTGGGTCCACTATTGTGAAGGGGCATCACATGAGCCATCCTCCAGTCCCTGAGTACATTCCTCATCTCCAAGGAGATGTTGAACAGGTCTGTCAGAGGGCCTGCCAACAACTCTGCCAGTTCCTTCAGGACCCTTGGGTGTGCACCGTCTGGTCTTGGTGCCTTGTCCTCCCACAAGCCTTTAAGGCCCTTCAGAACTCGATCCTCTTGGATGACCTCATTTGTTATCTCTGTTGCCCCTCCACCTTTGTCCCCTTTCTCCTGTGGTATTGGGCAATCCCTTTCTTTTGTGAACATAAAGCAGAAATAGTCATTGAGTGCCTCGGCCTGATCTTCCCCTTGTTCCGCCCATCATCCCTCTTTCTTGCTTCTAGCAATGTTATCCCTACAACTCCTCTTCTCCCTTATGTATTTAAAGAACCCCTTTTCCCCTCTCTGATCTCCTAAGCCAACTTCAGCTCCTTTGCTGCCTTGGATACCCTGGTCACCTCCCTAGATGCCTTTGAGAACACTTCTCCATCCTCCTCAAGTCCAGATTTTTTTAACTAAATGAAGACCAATCTTTTTTCCTCTCACCTTCCCTTCTACCTCCTTGCTGAGCCAGATAGGTTTTTTTTGACTTGGATTGTTATTCTGAGATTTGGCACATGTGTTTGTGGCCTCATTTAGCCCCTTTCTAATGATAGCTCACTTCTGTTCAGCATCCATCCCTGGCTTAATTTCAGCTAAATACCCCTCTAGGATGCTGCCCATTCTGGCAAAATCTGCCTTCCTGAAATGCAGCTCTCTTGTGCTGGTCTTAGCAGACTCCCTTCCTGTGTTGAGGAGGAACCACACTGAGCAGTGGTCAGTTCCTGCTAGAGGGTCCTGTACTACTACATCCTGGGCTTGATCTCCATTTGTTATCACAAAGTCCAGTATGTTCCCCTCCCTAGTAGGATTCATCACCCCTTGCACTAGGTAACTGTCTTGGATAGCCTCCAGCAGCACCTGTTCCCTGGCGTGTGCTGTAGTTACTGTCTGCCAGTCAACACTAGGTGGATTCAAGTCTCCCACTATAACTGTATTCCCTTTGCCGCTGACCTTCCTGATTTGCTTGGCCAGCTCTACATCCACCTCCTCCTTGATTTGGAAGTAAAGGTACAGACAAAAGTCAACACTGAAAAGTGTAAAGTGATGCATGTAGGTAAGAAGAATAGAAAATAAAACCACCTAAACTACATAGAAATTGTTGAAACTCAGTAGGAAAAGGACATGCTTTCAATGGGGGCAACAGTGTGGGAACTGAGACTAGAAAAGCAAATAAACTCATGCCATGCATTGATATGTTCAAGTTCTGCATGCAGTTCTGGGCTACTCAATGCAAATAAAAAAGATAGAGAGAGAGAGAGAGAGAAAAAATGCAACACAGGACCATCAAAATGGTCAGGGTATGAAAGATAAATGCTATGAGGAGAAGCTGACAGCCCTTAATATTTCTACGTTGTAGAAATGGAGGCTGATAGGGCACATGATCTCATTTTTCTGCATACTAAAGGGTATCAACAAGATGGAACAGATAGGATTGATCTGGACACAGAGACAAGCTGTGAAGCTCAGATGTGGTAAAATGAGGAGGCAGTATAGCCTAGAAGATAGAACACTGAGTTGTGAATCTAGAGACCCATCAAAGATGGGTTTGAATCCCAAAACTGGCACACTTCGTACTGTATGACCATGAGCAAGTTTTTAACCTCCCTGTGCTCCCAGGCCACACCTGCAAATGGGCTTCAGCTCAGTGTGCCTTTCCTGGCCAAAAAAATAACTAACTAAATAAATAAATACATATATACGTACAGAAATAAATAACTAAATAAATAAATATATAAATGCAGGGATCACATTAGGAAGCACTTTTTCCATGATCCTGCTCAGATACTTACAGTGCCTACCTCCTGCAGAGAAAATCAGAGCAGCTAGTTGCTGCAACCAGCACCTACCACAGAAAAGGGGGTTATAGACTGAAAAGTGGCATTGTTGCCATTTAATTGTTTTAACAAAAATGTTGATGTTGAGCACCACAAATGAATAAGAGTCATGGTAATATCTGCACCCAGCCCATGCCACCTGAGGATAACCCACTGTAATGAACAGTCATTGAACTTAATGACATGTGCTGTAGGAACTAGAGATGAGGAAAGCATGATTGGCTCATTTGAGGGGCATGTAAACTTGGAGTGAGGCTAGTGGCTAGAGGTTATTGTCAAGTGCTGCTCAGTATTATGATCTCTTCTATGGCAGCAACCACCTGTGTATATGTGTGTGTGTGTGTGTGTGTGTGTGTGTGTGTGTGTGTGCGCGGGGGAGGGGATAGGAGACCTAAGAAAATTTGAACAGGGCATAAAGAAAGTGCTTTTTGGATTGCTTAAGCTTTAGCCAGCCTTACAGGAGTCTGAGCACCCAGAAACCCACTCTTGGCTTCTCCTATTTCAAGCTAACAGAAGGGTCTGTAACAGGTCAGGGATCCCAGGTTATGGAATTAGCAGTATTGTTTTTATAGGAAATAACAGTTGCGGAAAAGGAAGAGGGAGTTGGGTACAGGAGCAGACATGAGAAGTGTGGTTACAGAGGAGGACTTTTAGGTCTCCAGGAAAGGAAGGTGAGTGGGTAGGGGAGAGGAGGTTACACCAAGGCAGGAGGAGCAGGTAGGAGAAGGTAAGCTGCCCTGAAGATATTGTGGTGTGAGGTAAAGTGATAGAGTGGGGTCAGAGGAATGGAGAGAGTAGGAGGGGGAGGTGAGATGAGGCAGCTGAGACAGCAGAGGAAGAAACCAAACTAGTACTTGGAGATGAGGAAGATGGAGTGAGAGAAGTGTCTAGTAAGTAAGCAAAACATTTTTGTTGAGCACCCATTCCCTGAGGCTCAGCATACTGTACAAAAGTCAGGGCAGTACAAACTAAAACAGTTTCAAATGCAAATGCTTACATAGCTTCCTAAAAATAAATAGAATATACAAAATAAATTAAGTAATACAGTTAAAATAGTGATATCCAGTCTGATGCCAATCTAATCAGCAGCTGGTAAGGAAGACTTAAGTACATTCTGAAGGCTTCCCTAAACAAGTGTGCCTTCGGGCCCCTCTTGAACATCTCCAATTAGAGGGCTTCCCTCAAGGATCTTGGGATTGAGTTAAACACCTCAAATGCTCATTCCCCAGATGATTTTAGCCACTCCCTAGGACCAGCTAGGAGGCCCACCTCAGAGGATCAGAGAGGGTGCTGGGTGTGGCAGGGAGTCATGAGGTTACTCAGGTAACCAGGGTCCAGTATGTATAAGGCTTTATAAGTCAGTAAACGGACAATGATGATGATTCATCACCTCACCAGCAGCCAATGCAGATCATGCAGGACTGGGGTCAAAAAGAGATGTGCAAGAACAAGGGGACACAATTTGAAGATAGAGGGGGGACGGCTCAGGGGCAATGTGAGGAAGTATTTTTTCATAGAGAGGGTGTTGGATGCATGGAACAGCCTTCTTGAGGAGGTTGTGGGGTATAAATCTATGGGAGAATTCAAGAATGCATGGGACAGACATAAGGTAATTCTTGTGAGGGGTAAGAAGAAATAGGCTGTTGGCTAACTAGGATCTGCAGCTTATCCTGTAGGTAGGGAAATGGGCAGACTAGGTGGTCCAAGCGGTCCTTATCTGCCATCAAAGTCTATGTTTCTATGTCACATGACAGGACCTTGCAAGGCCTATCAGCAACCTGGGCACTGCATTCTGCACTAGCTGCAGGTGATGCAGGACCCCTCCATTAACCCCAAGGTAAAGAGCATTGCAGTAATTGAGTCTGGAGGTCACAAAAGCATGTACTACTGAAGCAAGTCATCAAACAGGATTAAGACTTTAATCCAGACAATATTTCTTAAATGGTAGAAACCACTCCAGATGACAGATGACACCTGAGCCTCAAGTGTCAGCCCATTGCCCAGAATGATCCCCAGATTCTTCACCTTAGCAAAGGCAGCAAGTGGAGAGGAGCCAGGCATCACACCAGTCACCTCCACTAACACCTCTGCACCTTGCCGACAACCAGACTCAGTCACCAGAACCTCTGTCTTGTCTGGGCTGAGCTTCAGCCAGCTAGAGAACCTCCAGTCCTGGATCTCAACTGGACATGAATTCAGTACCTCTACTGTGTCACATGTCTCAGGTGAAACCCCACACTCTAGTGTTTTAGGATCTCTACTAGGGGAAGCATATACACCTTGAACAACAAGGGTGAGAGGATCAAGCCCTGAGGAACTCAACAAGGGCTTTGGGAGTGAAGAGAAAATCCCCCTCACCACCCTCTGCATCCAACCAGTGATAAAAGACTCAAACCAGCTGATTACAATGCTGGTGAGTCCACAAAGCTCCCTAAGGTGATTCAACAACACACCATGGTCCACAGTGTAAAATGAAAAGGAGAGAGTGAGGAGAATGAGAACTGTCCATCCTCCTCTATCTCTATCCCTAAGGAGGTCATTATGCACCCTGACAAATGTTTTCTTTGCACTGTGTCTGAACCTAAATCCCAACTGGAGTGTCTCATTGATGTCAAAGGTAGTGATATGTGCCTTGAGCTGCACAGCACTACTTTCTCAATAACCTTTCCCAGAAAGGGAAAGTTAGAGACTGACCTACAATTCACCAAGCAATCCTGGTCCAAGGATGGTTTCCTCAGAAGGGGCTGTCACAAGCCCCTTGCTCCCAAACCTTGGGCAGCAGGGTAGGACCTCCTGTTTGCAGAGAGAATCCCCCTTTTTAAGAACTCATGAGCAGGAGTAAGGGTTTCAGGAAGACTTACCAGCCTTCCTTTTCCCAGTGGGAGGGTGGTTTCCATAGTTTTGAGTTCCCTTGACTCTGCACTATTTTCAATATTTGAATCCTACCATGGCCACTAGCTACGTCTTGTCTAAGTAGTTTTATATGATAGCCAAACGGTTCTTTCAGGCACACAGTCTTTTCAAAACCCTTCTGTTTAAAATGTTAAATCACACAATCAGACCACAGGCAGAATTAATAAGAAAATCATAAAAGTTTACTTGACCAAAAAAAAATACAGAAAAGTTTACCGTTTGGAAGAACTTTGAAATGCAGACAATAACAAAGGTAAAACTGGATGGTTTACAGAAAACACTAGATATTGTATTCTAAACTATACCTTGTTTTGATGTTTGAGTTCAGACATGATTTTAAATGTCCTTGTAGAGATGAGTCCTTAAGCAACAGTTGATAGCAAGTGTGTATTCCAAGTCAAGTCTCTGAAATGTCCTTTTTAAAAAGTCTTTAGGCGATTCCTTAGTGCAAAGTGTTGGTTTCTAAAATTCTGAGTTAAAAATCAGAATTGTCTGTTCAATATGTGAAAAGTCTAATCCCCACACACTGATGTCTGGTTTTAGAGATTCTTCCAGGCCTACACATATACTTTCTGGTGTAAAATGATATGCCAGCTGGGCCAGCCAACCTGACTCCAACCTAAACACTATTCAACTGCTCTGAGCTCAAAATGTGTGTCTTATACATACAGGCTGGTCATCTTCAAGTCCCACCCACAATGTGATGGGGTACAATGGGTTATCTTTCCCTGTAGGTGTCACTGTGGTTCCATGTCAACCCCAGTGAAATCCAGTCCATGCATTTGGCTTAACCCCTGACCTCTAGGTCACTACCTTACCTTTCTGGAGTTATTGGAAGCTAGATACCCAGTTATCTCTAAGAGTTATGGTTTCCGGGCCCCATAAAACTGTCTCTTTTATCTGGAGATGTACCAGATCCACTCTAACCATTAGAACAATTAAGGCTATTTTTGTACTTTCATTCCTAAAGCCTTTTAAAGAGACAGTGTCTTCATTCTGCTTTACATTACAGCATATACAATATGAACCCACATAAATGGATATAGGCCTATCATTCAACAGGGGCTTCACCAGCGCCTCTTTTCAAAGTGCTAGGGAAAAACACTTCTGAGTGAGAACACCAGAAAATCTCAGCAAACACTGCACCTACGAACCCCATACAGCCCTCAGGCAAATGAGTCGGGCCTAGGTCCAGTTCACAGCAAGCGGGCCACAACATTCAGATTACCTCACATACCTCTTCCACCCCAACTGACATAAACTTGATCAATATAGGAGGAGCGCTCCTAGTGACTGCCATCTCTCCACTGCCAGGCTGTAATAGCACCATTAGGGAAATCCCAGATTTGATAGAGGACACTTTGGCAGAGAAGAACTGAACAAACTCTTCACACTTGGCAGCTGAAACTGCTCTTTTTTGGCTGCAGACAGGTAGGGCAGAGTAACCTATCCACATTCCAAAACAGCTAAGCTGGTCTGTTCTTCCCTGAAACAATCTCCTATAGCAGGAATTCTGCCTTCTTATGAGCAGGGCCACTGAGAAAGTGCACATGCAATTTTTTTGCGGAATCTGCAATTTTCACTATTCTCTGCAAAAACTGACATGTTCTGCAATTTCTTGCATTTTTTGAGCTTTTGCATTAAACTGTGTAACACGTATTAACATTTTTAATAAAATACTCTCAAATATATTGCTATGCATGAAGATTTGGGTTTGGCTGAAACAATGCAGTGCAAGGTAGAGGAAGGGTTTTATGTGACACTGCTTTCTTTTGAATCCTTATCTTGTTTGATTTCAGAATTCACTGGCCAAGCATAAGTACACATAAACAGTTAACATTTGGTTTGGGTTGAAGAAGTCTATCAGAAAACTTTTTGTTGCCACAGAGACTGAAACAAAGATTGGAGAAAAGGTGCAAATTATCCCATTCATCTAAATGCGGAGCTAACTATGAAGCCTTTTTGTAAGTGGTAGGACAGTTTTTTTCCTTCTGAGCATACTTTCATTCAAACAGTTTTGATTCAAACAGCTGAGGATTTTGGATGGCCCCACTGATTATAAACTTGAATAAGCTAGTTGGTAACAGTGATCTTGCTTTGGGCAATCTACCACCTAGATGCTCACATGCAAAGTCTACAATAAACACTTAAGTCTGAAAACAAGCTAATAAAACACATAAAATGTATTTGAACATTTATCTTTAAATAAAATCATTGCAGCCAGAGTAAAACAAGTTAAATTACAGGGTACCCTGATTACTGTATGATGCATTAAAAATCTATTGTTTTTTTTATATATATATATATTTTTTGGTAACCAGTTAAGGCCCACAAGACACAAGTACCTGTTTTCAGTGGCAACCCAGGAAAACTGAGGAGGTTAAGTGACTTGCTCAGTCACACAATATGCAAGTGGAGGTTGTGGGAATCAAACCCAGGTCTGCTAGATCTCCCCAGCACATTCACACTTAGTTACTCTAACCTCTAGGATATACTGCCAGCCCCAATTACCCCCAGATTTAATGTTTAAATATGTGATTTCAAAAATAGTGTACAGTACCTACAGTGCAAATTATGAACATTAAACTCTTTACTAAAACTCAGTTATTCTCCACTGTATCTGCTTATTTATTCTTGTATCAAAGTGGGTGAATAGTTGACAGAGAATTGTAAACAGCTGTTGATCAGACTTCATTATTCTACATCCACAAACAGAAAATGTGTTTATTCTGGATTTATTTAATATTGATTTGCTATGGCTCACTTTATAAAATATATATAGCATTGTATGAGGCATATGTTTTTAAATTTTGAAAGATATGCAATGCTTATGATAGCTTATCAGTTTAGTATTCATTTTAGGAACATAAGCTTTTTTTTATGTTTAAAACATATTCAAGTGGCAGTGTATTCATTTAGCAGTTTATACTGACTAATACATGCTGCAGAAAACAGTAAAAGATTTATTGTGAAGCACTCAGGGTCTGTAGTAGAACTCCCGCAATTTCCCTGCAAATTTTGCAAAAAGCTCTGCAATCTGGGTTAACCTTTTCCGCAGTTTTCCAGTGGCCCTGCTTTTGAGAGACTGCTCTTTGATATACTTTATAGTGAGTTCTCAAAGTCAGTTTGTCCTCCTCAAATCCAGACTTCTACTGATAGCACTTCAACCTCTGATACATGGTTGATCTAAAGCGAGATGATCTGGGTTTTAAATGCACAGGTGCAACAGAGTCGAGTACCGAGGCAACAGCCTTGTTATAAGCTGCTAGTGCCTTCTCCAAATCTGCCCCACAAGCAACCCTCACATTCAAGAGGTCCATCACTGCCTGGAGTCCTGCTGGGGACAACCCCTTCAAAGTGCTGTAGCAGACCATCTCTGTGGGGGAAGGACTACTGGGGGGGGCTCAGAAAGAGAACTTTACTGTGCAATAGTCTGACCAAACAACCAGAACAGTCTCAAGATTGCTTGCATCAAGCCTCAATGAGAATACTAGATCCAAGGCATGACCATGTCTATGGGTTGCTGTAGTAACATAGGTTTGCCAACAAATGAAGAGAGAGAGGGAAAAGTAGATAGAGCAATAATGAGTGTCAGGCAGGCAGCCAACAGCAAAATGACAGAAGGAATGAAAAAGGTGGTTAGGGTGAGCATCATTCATCACATTCTCATAGATAAAATCAGGAAGGATCCTCTTCACAGAGATCTCCCATCAGGTGGTAAGGGGCATACAAGCTTTGTTTCTGTGGAGCGTGTTTAGGGAGTAGTTGAGCACTGATGGCATTGATGTTGCAGGAGATGTCAAGGTGACTGTCAAGTGTTACACCTACGTATTTAAAGGAGAAAACTTCCTCTAGCTTGGAGCCCTCTGTGATGCTGACTCTCAGAATGGGGGACACATCATCATAAATAGAGATACTAGCATTAAATATTGTGGAAAAAAGTGCCTTAAGCTTTTCATGTTATGTTAGCCCATTGAGTGTTATGAATTTCTATTTTTAAGTCTGTGTTAACATCTTCTTCTAAGCAGGGGACTCGAGCATGTGGACGGAAATTCAACATCCATATTGATCAGTTAAACTAGTGGAAGGGATGAGCCGCAGGCAATTCTCACACCACAAGGGTTGCCAAATACCCCTCCCCCAACATCAGCTTCTGCAGCTCCTAGATACCACAAAGATATCAACAGTAGTGATAGTGATAGTAAAGGTGCTGCCCAGCCTGATCCACTAGGGAAAGGCATAAAGCAATTAAGACACAAAAAATTTGAATCAGAACAAAGAAATGGTACACAGCAAAATGACTACCTGGGGTGGAAGGCTATGTGCATCAATGTTCGTAGTCACCAAACAAAATCCCTGAACTCACAGCCTTGGTGGCAGAGATAGAACTGGACTGGGTCACAGTTACATAAACTTGGTTCACCACCAAACACACATGGGATGCTACTATCCAAGGTTACACACCCGTCAGAAAAGACAGGAAGGGAAAGAAGGGGGGGGGAGGGCTTTGTATGTAAGGGAGGGAATCTGTGCAACAGAGATCCAGGGGAAGCACAGCAAAGCAGATGCCCTATGGGTCACCCTGGGAGCAGGGGAAAAGGATCCCCTCTGGGTGGGAGTTATTTACAGACCCCCAACTCAGGAAAGTGAAATCAACAAAGAGCTCCTGGAAGCCATCTCAGTGATGGTGGTCAGAAGTGAGTTGCTGCTTGTCGAGAACTTCAGTCTGCCAAATTTAGATTGGACCTCATGCACAGCAGCCACAGAGCAGAGCAGAGAATTCCTGTTCATGCTGGGTGGGGCAGGTCTAAATCAGCTGGTAGACTCACCCACCGGAGACAAAGCAACCCAGGACCTGGTGCTCACAAACAGCAACAGGACTTCATACGTTGGTGTGGGTATCAATCTGGGGACCAGCAACCACAGATCAGTCTGGTTATCAGTAAATAAAGAGGAAGGTAAAAGTCACACAAAAATCAAGATATTTGATTTCAGGAAAGTAAACCTTCCCAAAATGAAATCCAGAACCAAGACCATGCTTGCCACCAGTAACAAAGGGGATGCAGAACACTGCTGGGAAAACTTAAAAAAATACCTTAAATACAGTCACTAAGCAATGCGCATGACAAATCAGCAAAGCCAAAAGAAGGAAGAACTCTCTCTGGTTCTCCAAAGAGGTAGCAACAAAAATCAAGGAAAAAAGAGGGCTTTTAAGCAGTACAAGGAAACAAAAGGATACATGGACAGGAAGGAATATAGGAATAAACTCAAGGATGCAGGAAAAGCAATTCAGATAGCCAAAGCCCAAACAGAGGAAAGAATATCACAGGGGGTTAGGAAGGGAGATAAAACTTTCTACAGATACATAAGAGAAAAAAGGAAGAGTAAATGGGGAAATAGTCCAACTAGCAACAAGGAAGGCCAACTGTTAAAGAAAGATGAAGACAAAGCTGAGTTGTTAAATTCTTCTGCTCAGTCTTCATAATAGAATATATTGGGAAAGGACCTACACTAAGTAAGATAGAGCAGGATAATGGAGGGGCAGACACAAGCCCCTTCATGAAAGAGAGGGTCTTAGAAGAGCTAAGCAAACTTAAGGTGGATAAAGACATGGGGCCAGATGGTATCCACCCCAGAATACTAATATAGCTTCAGTAAGAAATAGCTGTACCACTAGCTGAGCTGTTCAATCTATCTCTGTAAAGTGGCAGAGTACCTCAAGACTGGAAAAGGGCAACAGGTGTGCTCTTGCACAAAAGTGGAAGCAAGGAAAAGGCAAGAAATTACCACCCAGTCAGTCTGACCTCTATAGCGGGAACAATTATGGGCACATTACTAAAGCAGATAATAGTTGACTACCTAAAGGAAACTGAAAAACTCAACCTCAAACAGCATGGCTTCACAGCAGGGCACTTGTGACAAACAAACATGATTGATTTCTTTGATTGGGTTACCAGAACAGTGGACCAGGGTGGGGCAGTGGACGTGGTGTACTAGTGAATGGGGCATTATCAAGGGAGGGAGGTGTGACCAGTGGTGTTCCACAGGGATTGGTGCCGGGTCCAGTCCTCTTCAACATATTCATCAGTGACATCACTGATGAACTGGAGGAGTAAGTTTGCCTGTTCACAGATGATACAAAGCTCTGCAACAGGGTGGATACACTAGAGGGAGCATTAGATATGGAAGCTGACCTAAGGAGACTGGTGGAATGGTTCAGAAATTGACAGTTAAATTTTAAACCAAGAAATGTAAGATAATGTACCTGGGAAAGCAGAACCCAGGAAAAAAGTAAGTACTAGAAGGGCATCAATTAGAGGAGACAAAGATGGAACGGAATCCGGACATGATCATTACCAATGACTTAAAAGTAGGAAAACAATGCAAAAAAGCAGTGCAGAAGGTAAGTGGTATACTCAAATGGATAGGAAGGGGTATTACAAGTAGAAAACAGGGAGTTATCATGCCCCTGTACAAATCATTTGAAAAGGACATTGACTGTCTGGAGACGGTGCTGAGAAGGGCCATAAAGCTGGTGCAGGGGCTACATCATGAGCCATATGACACAAGACTCAAAGAGTTGAATTTATTCTCTCTGGAACAGAGAAGAAACAAGGGGGTCATGATAGAAACATTTAAGAACATCAAGGGAATTAACAGAACTCAGAAGGAAAACCTCTTCCAGGGAAACAGGGTGACGTATAGAATAGTGCACAACTTGCATCGGGTAAGAGGCAAGTTTAAAAATAACTCTAGAAAGTACTTTTTCACCAAGAGAATGATAAACCCATGGAACAGCCTGCTACCAGAAGTGGTGGCATCAAAGACATTAAGGGAATTCAAACTTGCTTGGGACAGGCAATGTGGGCAGCTTATGAAAAAAATATAATTAGGGGTGAGGATAGCCAGCTTGGGCAGACTAGATGAACCGCACTGTCCCCATCTGCCAACACTTTTCTAATGTTCTTATGTTCATCATGTAAGCAGCACATTTTCCTCATAGAAGACTGGTGAGCCAGCTGAAAAGCCTGGGAGTGGTCCTAAAGCAGTAAGATGGGTAAAGAGCTGGTTGGATAACGGAAGTGAGAGGGTGGTGGTAAATGGCATCCACTCTGGAGAGCGCAAAGTGACCAGTGGGGTGCCACAAGGGTAAGTACTAGGTCCAGTCCTCTTCAATGTCTTTATAAATGACATTGCAGAAGGACTGGAAGGGAAGGTATGCCTGATCGTGGATGACATAAAAATCTGCAACAGAGTAGATAGACCGGGATGGAAAGAATGAGAGAAGATCTAAATAAGCTGGAAGAATGGCCATGGGTTTAGCAGCTGGGCTTTACCAAAATCATGCACTTGGGGCACAGAAACCCAGGGGCAATATATCAACTGGTAGGAGATTTTCTAGCAGTCACAAAACTGAAAAGGGACCTGGGGAAGTCATTTCTGATGACCTGAAGGTAGCTAAACAGTGTGACAAGGTGGTGGGAAAGGCTAGCTGGATGCTCGGATGCATAGGTAGGGGTATCACCAGCAGAAAGAGGGAGGTAATAATACCCTTGCATAGATCACTAATGAGACCCCACCTCAAGTACGGTGTCCAGTGCCGGAGACCCCACTTCCAAAAAGACATAGGGTAGAGACAGTACAAAGGAGGGCAACCAAAATGGTGCAGTGCCTACATCAGAAGCCCTAAGAAGAGTACAGGAGTTCAGTTAATTTATTTTTAGTGGAAGTCTAATACTTCCATGAGTCAAAATCTGAAAGTCACTCCAATTTTATGGAAGTCAAAATACTTCCTAGATATCACAGTCTGGAAGCCAGTATCCTATGAAGGATCCATTTATGGATGTCAATATGAACATTAGTGGTAAAATACAATTTCTTTTGGAAAAAAAATCCATCATTTCTTGGCTTCTATACCATCAGATTTGGAAGTCATCCATTTTATTTTTTTACATTTGGAAGTCAATGACTTCCTCCCTCTTTATTTTGGAGGTTTTTGCCTTATTTTTGGAAGTCAGAGACTACCAAAATGGAGGTAACTGAAGCCCTGAAAAAGATAGACTCTAAGGAATTAAATATGTACTCTCTAGAGGAAAGGAGGGGATGGGAGGATATGATAGAAACATTCAAATACCTCACAGGTATAAACAAGGTACAGGAAGGGAACATTTTCCAGAGAAAAAGATTCTCAAGGACAAAGGGTTACACTATGAAGCTGGAGGGGTGAGGCTGAGAGGAAATGTGAGGAAGTACTTCTTCATGGAAAGGGTAGTTTGGAACAGCCTCCCACCAGAGGTGGTGGGGGGCTGAAATGGTTACAGGATTCAAGAAAGCATGGGATAGACACAAGGGGATCTTAGAAGTAAGGAACGGGGAGTGCAAACCAGAGACTGAGTAGGGTATGAAGTGGCGCTGTAGGTAGAGAAAATAGGGCAAACTGGGTTGGCCAAAAGGTCATTATCCGATGACTACTTTTGCATTTCTATGCATGATGGATGTGGTACAGAGATATTTTGAGGGGTAAAAATGAGGGACAACCCTCATAATAATATAGGGCAGTTGAGAGGTATCAAAGAACAAGCTGTTTTATTTTCAAGGTGCTGGCATTGCATTGGTGCCCACATAAAATATCAGTCTCTCAGGTGAATAAACCCCAAAGAAGAGAGACCTTTTCTGTTCCAGACAGACAAAATATGAGACAGGCATGATTTTCAATAGGTGTCTTAATTTAGCAGAAGAAAAATAACTTCCAACAGTGCACATCTGCAAACATGAGATAAAGCCCTTGTACAAAATTCATTCATGCAGTGCAAGTATCTCATCATAATGGCATTAAGTGAACTTACAGATGTGTTTTGAAAAACCTTTTGTCATGATCTTTATATTTTGAAAGCTATTATAAATGACTTCCTTGTCTGATGTGATAAAAAATATGCAGCTTACTATTATTGTGTCAGCTTCATCGGAGGTATCTGACTTGTTTTGCACATTATATAATAGCCTAAAGAAACAGATCTTTTCATACTAAGCTTAGATCAATTTCACACAGTCTCACAGCTGGAGTTTGTTTCCGGATTTGAGGCGGGGATGTGTTAATCTACATGCAGTCTTGTTTCAAGTTAACAGGTTGGTCTGTTATGAGTAAGTTACGCATAGGGTAATTGAGTATTGAACAGGGATTATTCTACTCTTGACCTTGAACATTCTCCAGAGTCCAACAGTAATTTGTCTTCTGCACTGTATCTACATTTTGCTGGACCCCATTTCGGAATAATTTCTTTCAGAAGTGAGAAACTGAGCTGCTGAGCATAGGTGTCAGTGACATTCTCAAATGCAGTTTTGAGTGCAATGGTGCAGCAACTATAAGTCTGTGAATCATCTGTGAACACTCCAAAACAACATGGGATGGATCTTGGAGGAGAGGGTTGGGAAAATATCAGAAGTACATGTCACCCCAGAGTAGCAAACCTTTTGAAACACCACTGTAATTCTATTATACAGACATTGTGTTCTACTTATTTTTCTGACGCAATTGAGACAAATTGTCATCAAGCACATACATCTGTTTTTGGGCATCTTCATCCACATATGGAACACTTGTATGAATAATCAGCTAAAAGTGAGAAGAGGTGGTGAGAGACAGGTCTCAGAGGGAACACACTGTACCACAAGCAGCTCTAGTTGATTTTGTGCTCTCAAAGAATAAATTTTCTTAGCTCAAGTGGAGTACACCATGGGGAATTCAGGAAAGGGTCACAGATGTTGTAATACTCCATACGTTTCTGCAGAGTAGCAACAATGATGGTTTTGTAGCTAAAGTTCACTGAACAACTTCTCTATGATAGGGGGTTAGTCTGCTTCCACTGCTTGAGAAATATCCTTTTTGCTTCTGTGAGGGTCAGTTAATACCCATTTGTGGTCCACTTTGGGAATATTGGGCTCTGCTGTGATTCATCCAGCTCAACAAATATTTTGTACCCACTGCCACAAAGGGGGATATAGCATGTGGCATGGAAAATATGGGAGACTTTATTTTATTTGTGATTTTTTTTTTTTTATAAGGAAAGGCACACTAAATCTGATAGCTTTTTCCCAGGAACATCTTAGGGAGTGGGTTGCATGGACCTGTTTTATTGACAGGCAGAATGTTGGCCATGATAAAAGGGAAACTCCCCTTCTCTTTTGGTGGGGGCACGGCAGACTGCCAGTCAGGGATTCTGTTGGTGAGGAAGGAGAGATCGCATCCCGGGTGGAGGAGATGGCTTCCCTTCACACCTGGACTAGCATGGAGGCTGATTTACCACTTTCAGAGACTGCCTGAGATGAATCCAGCATGCTGGGCACATCTACATCAGAGCATACAATGCCGAACCAGGCAGAGTCATTACAGAGCATAGAAAACCTGACAGGTTCAGAGGCTGACTTGGAGGCAAACTATTAAACTAGATGGGCATACCTGTTATGGTTGGTTGAAATAGAAGACTGTGTACCAAAACAATGGAAAGGTCCCAAATACAGCCATGGAAATTTGAGGGCAACAGGTCCATTCTGACTGGCAAGCTGCTGATTCCAGTCCCCAAAGTTCAGGTCAGTCAGCTCTCGACTATAGAAGTGATTCAACTAAGAATTTAATGGTTTGTGGGAACACTGATGTTGTTACAGTTCCCATAGCAGCTTCAGGGTTTCAGCATAATGCTATAACAATTTCACAGACCCCCGACAGTGGGGATTGGCAAATGATTGACAGTCATATAACTGCGCTTCCTCCTTGTAAAGGTTTTCCAATGGAAACAAGCGCAGGGGATGTTCTGATTATGGAGGTGGATTCTACTAAATCAGCTACTGCTTCTGATTCTGATATGCAGGAGAAAATGGGGGACATGGGGAATGAGACAGCAACAACTGCAAATGTTTCCCCGTTAATACACCTGACCACACTGCTGCCAGCTTAGGATGAACAAGTGTCTGTAACAGGGATTAAAATCACTGATATGCTTTGGCAGGGTGGTTGGGTCAGGACTGATAAAGAACAACCAAGGAGGTCTCCTGGACATGAGAATTCTGCACCTATGGAAATGGTTGAAATGGTTACTGACTCTGTGGAACTTCCTTCTGCTCTTGATATGACACAATATTCAGTACTGCAATTGTCAGAGAACAGGATAAATGACATTGCAGACCAGCATTCCTTTTGTGATCCAGTGTTAAATGATATGGATTGCTTACCCTCCACGTCATCGATAGCAGTGTTCTCAGATTCTAGATCTCTCTCTCCCCCCCCACTCCACCACCCATCTCACAACAAGTACTGCCAATACTAACAATACTATGGGGTCAGAGTATCCACAAAACTCACATCAAAAAGCAGGACCTAATACATACATGTATGCTGTCTTATTTCATTCACCCCCTCAACCAGCCAAATGCTGCAATGCAGTGCATATCAACTACAGAGGAGGATTGGACACTAATACTGATCACTTGTATGTGGGCCATAAACTAATAAAAGAAAACCTTGAATTTTTGGCAACTGAAATATATGCCTTAATACACACATCAGGTAACCCGAAATGTGACCTTAGTTTCAAAACAGCAACTGGCCTTGAATCCTTTTGGCAAAGATATTATGCAGCTAATTACACACCATTATGGTCACTTTTTGTTGCCATTCCTCTCACCAAATCCACCTTCAGGACTATTACAATGTTATTCAAAAATGAAAGTGTGTCCCCAGCTCTGACATTCTGCATTGGTTAAAATCAAAATGTATGGTACTGGGCCATCCAGACCCAATTATGGACTTGGAACAATTATGGACTGATGGATGTCGAATTTGTGTAAGACTACCTCAACTCAATGGATCTATAAAACATTTACTGAGTTGCTTTTACCTGCAAAGAGACAATGGGTTTATTTTTTTATGCTGGCCAGCCAAATCTTGTTTTTGATGTGGAGCATACTCACATCTAAACAATGCCTGTGATCAACTGAAGGGCTCTTGTGTGCCATAATCGGACATTTGAGTATTAATTGTCCAAACCCTATGTATTGCAACTTATGTGATGATACAAACCATTCATACAATAATTGCCCTTGGGCCTTCCATAACAATCTATCTACTTCACAAGAAGACCAGGAAGAAATGGTCACCCGAGCTCAGTACCAATCATTGGCATGGCAACCAACTACCACCAGAAAGGGAGAGACAGTGGCTGCCACAGATACACTGGAGGATGACATAGCTCAAACAGCTGGTACCTCGCTGATACTGGACATTACTCATCTAGATTTATTGGACCACCAACACAATCTACAGGCCAGCCAGATCATACATTACAGAATGTGGTACAACCATCTAAGGCAGCAGCCCAAGCTGTGGATACCTCTAAGGCTTCCCCACTTGTCCCAGAAGAGAATCCCTTACATCCCACCCAAGTACACGACCAGGATATGCCTCCACCAGAACGGGCCCCTTGAAAACAACGGAACTCTAGGAGGCATACTAGAAGCTGAGCAAATAAAGCCACACTCCTAGCTAAATCAATGCATGAGGAGCCCCTACGTTCAAGAAAAATATTCTCTCTTTGGGCAAAGAGGAAACAATGTGCCAATACTGAGGATGACTCAGATGCATCTTTAGTGGCATCCTCCCAAACTGATCCAATAACAGACAGTGACATGAAAATCCAGCAAAAAAAAAATCTAAACTGAAATCACCAGAGAAGGACGGACACCACTGATCCTTAACCTATTTTGTCAATGGATCACAACTTTTCCTGTGGCTCCTTCAAAGTTAATAGTATAAAATATCCAAAAAAGAGACATGCTACTTTTACAATATTAAGGGACTTAAAGTTACAAGTGCATTTTTTGCAAGACACTAGACTACATTCTACCAGAGAACTAATCAAGCTTCAAGGGAATGGTTTGGAGGACCCTCATTTTGGTCCCTGGGGGAAGAAACGTGTGCAGGGGTTGGGATTTTATTTAATACTCAAGGCATTACAGTTAAAAGGTTATTGGATTTAATTCAGTTGATATTGTATATAAGTTAGTTGATATTGTATATAATAAACAGGAATGGAGACTAATAAATATATATCGTCCACAA
The DNA here is from genome assembly GCA_016271365.2 of Neoceratodus forsteri. NCBI lineage: Eukaryota > Metazoa > Chordata > Ceratodontiformes > Ceratodontidae > Neoceratodus > Neoceratodus forsteri. The sequence continues at coordinate 1,322,514,272 of CM028130.1, forward strand.
ACCAAATATCAAAGGGTGGAACTGTTTAAATGTATTCAATCATATTTACATACCACTATGTCCCTGGTTTTAGGGGGAAATTTTAACTGCATCCTCTCTTTGTCCGACAAGATGGGTATGACACAAAAACTATATAGTGATACAAATTATTTACACACTATGTATAAGATGGCTAGACTGGTTGACAGCACCACTTATGGGAAGGGTCCTCCAAACCATACCTTTCATAAAGGACATCTTAGTTAAAGTACAGCTGGGTACCGCAATAAATAAGCCTGTTACACATAATCACCGGAAAATGAGTATTTCAGTGTTGGAGGGTGCTAATGGGTGGCAAGATATACAAGAGGTCCTGGCAGTTAGGAAATTTATATTCAAACTATATGATAATCCACTTTTATGGTGGTAGGAAACACAAACCGAAATAAAAAATTACTGCAGGTAAGCTGCAAAAACATCATGTCAAAATCAATATCTTAAATATCAAGATCTAGGAAGCACCTTCCGAAATTAGCCTCACTTGCTACCTATACAGGCTTGAATTATATAACTCAAATAGCTGTGATCAAAAAAAGAAATGTACAATATACAGTACGATAGAGCTAACACTTTATTATTGGAACAAAAATTTGGCACACAAGGTAAAGCTCAGACAGTAAACCCGTATGATGGCTGTCATCAACAGTTAGAAAAGAAATATATGGTACAGCTATGGACTAGATCCAGGGATTTAACACAGAATAATGCAGAAATGCTAGAAACAGTGAAGTTGCACACAAATGCACTTTTTGGTAAGCAACTACCTGTTTCCTCAACATTGGGGACTTTTCTCCAAGATTTGAGTGTAACCAGCCTTGTCCGAGGATTTGAAGAAAGAAATGATTAAACCAATCACATCAGCTGAGATATGTGAGGTGGTAACCCATCTAAAAAATAGTGCAGCCCTGGGGCCGGATGGCATATCTGGAGAATTCTATAAAAAGACCATTGATAGTCTTTTAGACTATCTTGCTGTCACCCTTAATGAAATAATTATTGGATATAGTGACCTGCCACCAGCATTAGCTGATACTATAATCATCATCATCATTTATTGAAGGCAAGTTGAGAGATAACTCTCATTTACAATTGCATTCAAGGAGGTACACAAAATACAGAACTAAACTAATAAACACATATATAACAATATAACATTTAGGTTGCATACATAAAACAGTAAAAAGTCCATATTCATCCAAAATAGTAACAGTGACTATGCACTAAACTCTCTAAAGAAGCTCTGAAATGAGCTACAGGTGCTAAGTCTGTCAGCTTAAGTTTTATTTATATGAAGCCCCATGTTCTAGGGTTAGAAGCTGCAAAGACAAATTCTCCAAATTTAGACCAACACACACTTAGGTACATAAAAATTAGAAAATTTAGCAGATCAAAGAGAATGTCTTGATAAACTTCTATATTGAAGAGCATTTCATAACTATGTCAACAACTCATTAGCAATAAATCTAGAAATGAATGAATACTAATGAGTGTCTCTTTGTGCTGCAAAAAAAGTCTAACCTTCTTGTTCATATAGCTGACAATGGTGCATTTTGTATGACAAACCAGTTATGAATCTGAGTACACTGTGATATAAGGGGTCTAAAGAATTAAGTAGTATCAGAGTAGTGATCTTATAAATACAATCCCTGTAGTCTAGCACTGAAAGAAATTAGTTCACAAGAAGCTTCCTAATGGGATAACTAAAATGGTTCTTAGTTCTGTAAAAGAAAGCTAAAATTTGTTTTTTAGTTTACCAGAAAGAGAATGTATATGTGATTTGAAGTTTAGTTGCTCATCCAAAATTAAACCCAAATATTTGTATTCGTGAACTCCAGTTATACTAGTACCTTTAATGGAACTTATGATAGACTCAGGCTAAGTCTGCCTCTTCCTAGTAAAAAACATCCATTGGGTTTTCTTTTCATTGAAAAGTAATCATAATTGGAATAAGGCTTCCTGTATTTTGTCAAAGTCTCTCTGTAAATTTTGAACAGCTACATCCAAATTATTGTGATGAGTGTATAAGCTTGCATCATCTTCATACAGTTGTAGTTTCACATTTTCTGAGCAGCAATTTAGAAGGTCATTAACATATAATAGGAATAGCAGGGGTCCCAGGACTGATCCCTGGGGCACTCCTCTATTAACAGATGTTGTACCTGATGTAACCTATCCTACTTTAACTTATTGTAAGCATACCAATAAATATGAATGGAACCACAGCATTACTGAGAACTCTAATCCCAATGTTTTTAATTTGTTAAGCAAAATGCTGTGGTCTATTGTAGGAGTGTGTGAAAAAAAAATTCTGCCAGTGGAATTTCGGCGAAAGTCGGATTTTCATTTTCGCGAATGTTTGGAAATCATTTCACCAACTGTCACAGAAATTCTGCTGAAAACTGTGGAATAAATGTAAGAAATGTGGGTTAATGTGTTAAACTGCAGGAAAAACAACTCTGCAGAACTGATTACTGTCAGTGTTCAGTTCTGCGGTTTATGTATTAAACTGCACTGCAGGAAAAAAAACAACAGAAGTAATGCAAGAGACTCTTTTTTCCGCATGTCATGTAAAATGTCCGCAGTTCATAATAAAATGCCACAGTAGTAAATGGAAATCCGCAGTTATTTGGTGAAAGTTTGGAATTCCGCCACAGGCAAAAGAGCAGAAAATTCCACAAAATTTCTGAAATTTCACGGAACTTCTGCAACAGCGGAAATCCACATTTTTGCCCACCCCTAGTCCACTGTATCAAATGCCTTTGATAAATCAAAAAAAGCTCTTGGTGTATTATATCCTTTATCAAAGGTAGCAAAAACATCATCTGTCACTTTAGAAATTACATGTACTGTATTACCTTTTTTAAAGAGCAGTTGATGCCTTCAGGATAACTTAAATAAAACATAATATTTAGACACAGTTCAGTTTGTAGTTCACATTAGTTCTGTATTTTTCCTCCCCATTATTTATTACCGAGGCCATTTGTATGGAAACAGTATCTCTGCTCCTGAAGAGTTAATTTATTCCTGTTGCTTTCTTCCCACCTGAGGTTATGGGGCTGAATTCACAAAGGTCCGCCACAAGCTTCGACAATGGCAGCTTGTGCCAACCATCCCTGTGACCTGGCCCGTGCACCCGATTCAGTATTGGAGTGGGTCCAGGGGCTGCATTCTGTGACTTGCGGCAGCTGCGCAAGGTAGGGTGCAACTCCCAGGTATGCCACAGGTCGCAGGACAGGGTAGGTGGCAGATGCACCAGTCAAGGGGTGCCATGGCACCATCATGCCCACCTCTGAGTCCCCACAAGGTGTGGGCTCCAGCCCCAAGCTCCCTTGCCATGGCCCCCCCAGAACAATCATCCTAACCTGCCCTGGTGGCCCAGTGGTCACCCACCCCCTCCCAGTGTTGCCAGCCCCCACAACACAAACACCCCCCCCAGCAGGTGAGGTGGTGACTGTCACAGCCCTCCCTCACCACCAGGGCCAGCCACCAACTGCACTGTGCCACGATCGTGAACTGTAATAATCGCACTTTGTGAATGACAGCCACTATCATTCACAGAGTGCGTAATATTACAGTATGCATTCTTGGCACAGTTCAGTCAGTGGCTGGCCCTGGTGGTGAGGGAGGACTGTGCCAGTCACTGGCAGAGTATTGGTTGTGTGTGGGGGGGTGGGGGCCACTAGACTACCAGGGGGTTATGGGGATTGCAGGGGGGATCATGCCCCAAGGCATGTGAGGGGCCTCAACATGTGCGTGTGTGTGGTTCTGGGCATTGGGCATGTTCCACACACCCATCCTGGCATAGTGCGTGCCATGCCTAAGACCTGCAACCCATGGGAGGCTGTTACCCACAGGGGCTGTGGAGTTGGGGTACAGTGGCAACTTCCAGTGAACAGCAATGACCACTTAGACCACCTTTTTGTTGGCGTAAATGGTCTTTGACAGATGTTCAGTGGTGGTTGTCTCTGAATCCTGTTTGTGGACATAGCAGCCACTCTACCTGAATAGGGAGCAAATGCTGCCATAAGCCCCCTTGCGCCATGTTGCAAGGGGGTTTATGGTGCATAGGTGCAGTTGAGCGCAGGCAGCCTGCAGCATGTCACAGGCTGCCTATGTGAATCCCACCGGGATGCAACTCAGGACGTAAGTGCTGCTTGCACCATTTTGTCTGACGCAAGTTGCCTTCCGTCCTGAATTGCCTTTTGTGAATCCAGCCCATGATGTACTGCTTGTGACATCACAGTTACTCCCATCACAACAGACTGTGATGTCATAATGGAGGATTATGACATAAAGTAGGGAGTAAGCTTTGGAGGCAGATGAACTCTAGCAGATAAAGATCATGTATTCATGCAGATTTCCTCTGTAATAAAAGATGGGGAGGTAAAATCTATAAACTATATTGGAAATGCAAGCTGAATTGAATCTAATTATTATGCTTTTCAAAGTTGTCCTTGAGGCATCAGCTGCTCTTTAAAACCTGCCTGTTTGTCTGAAATTATGTTATGCCTATGAAGATATTGGGAAAGTTGTTTATACAACAGTTTTTCAAATACCTTTTGAATAACAGAAATAATGGAAGTAGGCCGGTAGGAACTGGGTTCCAGTGAATCCTTCCTTTAAATATTGGGCAGACTGGATGGGCCTTGCGGTCCTTATCTGCCGTCAACTTCTATGTTTCTATGTTTCTATGAGCAATGTATGCTGTTCTCCAGTCATCAGGCAGGCATGCTGACGGTACTTAATGATAAATTATACAAATAAGTTATACAGTATGCTTTGATAGAACTTAAGCAAACTATTAAAAAAAACAGGAGTAATAATATCAGTTCCAGCCTCTTTGCTAATATCTAATTTGTTAAGTTCCTTGAAGACCTCCTTCTCTGTAATATCAATGAATGAAAAAATAGGCCTGGGTGGTTTAAGTGAGAAATCAAAATTCAAGGGGGCTGATTTTAGGTTCAGATGTTCTTTGTCAAAGGAAAAGCCTACTTCTGCAAATAATTCATTACATGACTTTTACCTAATCCCCTGGTTTATGAATAATAACATTTTTATAATTCAAAAATGTTGATAAAGCTGAAGTTGAGTCCATTCCTTGTAAAGAATTAATACCTTTCTAAACCTTTTTAGGGTTTTTTGATGGATCTGATAGTTGAGTAACATAATAGTCTGACGTAGACTTTCTTATTTCTCTCATAGATTTATTTCTCATTATTTTATATGCAAGTCTGTCTTCTGGTGTTTTGTTTCGCATTCCTGATATCCATAGTTGTTTTTTTTTTTTTTTCTTTTATGAGTTGTTTATTTTTTTGTTAATCCAAGGAGTAGTTTTATTGCTTATTCTTTTTTTCAGTAGCAGGAGCATGTTTATCCATGACTTCCAATAATGAAGATTTAAAAAAATTCCCACAGGGTTAAAATATCAGGACAAGCATATAATAATGTCCAATTAACCTCCAGTAAGTCCCTTAAAAAGCCTGATCTCTAAATGTAGTAAAATTCCATGTTAGAGGAAACTGTTTTCACACTATTTCCGATACATGCAATGTAACAACGGTCACTAATATCAGACTCAAACACAGATGAGTGATGTAGTTAATATAAGGTCTATTAAAGTGTCTTTTACTCTATTTATTTTGTGTGGTCTGGTTGGACTGGATATCAGTTGTGAAAGATTTAAGGCAGCAATTTGGTTAATTACGTCCAAATGAGGGTTCAGCACATCCCAGATCAAATGACCCAGGAGACCAAATTCATGACTCAAATAAGAAGCAATCAAGGTAGTCAAAAACTGTAGTGAATCAAGTACTACAGATGGTGGCAGATAACATATGGCTACATATAAAATAAAATTATGTAAACCCATAACTTTCAATACTAGAAGATCCAATTGTTTTGGTATAGACTTTGCAAGTACAGTTTGAACACCATAGTTTTTTTCTGAGATATATTGCCACTCCACCCCTTTTTTTTAATCTATTCTGTCTAAATACATTATAGTCAGTGATGGCAACATCCGAGTCACAGTCCCTATTACTTAACCAAGTCTCTGAAAGTGCAAAAATGTCCGAACTTGCCATGTCTGCCAGTGACTTAATGTAATCCATTTTTGGTAACAAACTCCTAGCATTTAAATGCAACAAACCCATGTTGATCCTGTTACAGAAGTCCTGTAGGGAAAAACTATCCCCCAGGGCCACTGGCCATTGGACCAGGATTCACATGGACATTACCAGATAACAGCAGCAGTAATAAAATAAAACATTTTGGAAGAGAAAAAGGCAGGATTTGTAACCAGTTCTCTGTCTGCAACAACACAATTGAGTTAGTGAAAAAATATAGTACCGGGTGTATGAAAGGCTTTGTTTGCAGCTAATCAAATTAGTATTCAAATTGAAGGTGCCAGAATTCCCCACACACAAGTCTGGAAGAAATATTAGAGTTAAGTGTCTACATCTGTTGCATTTCAGTCCTGTTTTCAAAGCTAAACCCCCCTCAATTGGCCATACCTAAAATAATAATAAGCAATAAAACAGCTATCATTTCTATAAAACTTTGTAATTGTAACTATCTATAAAAACAAACTATAAAGTGTAATGTTAAATAGAGAATTTTCTCTCTGAATGGCACTTATGACTCACGCGAGCACACATCACTCACACTGTGCAGCAAGGCACACTTTTCAAGTGCTGCGCCCCACCCTTTTGCTTCCCGGTCACTGATTGGGCTCACTGCTGGACTCCCCTTTCACCTGCACAGCAAGCTTTCTAAGGGCAGTTGTAAGACAGCAGATGTACAAGCACACAGTCTGTTTCTTGGAGCACTGCAGTACAGCAGCAGTTCTTCCCGCTGGAACTGTTGATGGAAATGAGCTGTCCTCACTGGCAGGTTCTCCTCATAGTCTGGGCTTTCTGAGGCTGGTTTGACGATCTGCACTGGGACAGCTGCACGCAATTTTCAAGTGCCATATCCTGCCCCCTCTCTTGCTTGTTGGCCACTGATTGGACTCACCAATGAACCCTCATTTTAACCCACACAGTAAGCTTTCTAGGGGCAGTTGTAAGACAGCAGATGTACAAGCATACAGTTTGTTTCTTTGAGCACAGCACTACAGCAGCAGTTCTTCCTGGTGGGACTGTTGATGGAAATGAGCTGTCCACACTGGCAGGTTCTCCTCACAGTCTGGGCTTCCTGAGGCTGGTTTGGCATTCTGCATTGGGACAGCATCAGGTGCTTTTCAAGTGCTGCACCCCAACCCCTTTGTTGCTTGCCAGCCACTGATTGGGCTCGCCACTGAGCCCCCCTTGAGTATATTAATCTGCTTACATAAAAAGAATGATAAGGTAGATATTAATAAATGGAGACCTATCAGCTTAATTAATACAGATTGGAAGATTATGTGTAAAGTATTGTGCAGTAGATTATTTCATGTAGTGATCACTTTGATTTTTCCAAGGCAGGCATGTGCAGTTCCACAAAGCTCTATACTGGATAATTTGAGGTTACTGCATGAGGTCTATGACTGTCACATGGCAGGGGGATATGTGTTCAGTTTAGATCAAACCAAAGTGTTTGATTTAGTATCCCATGAGTACTTATTCAATATCTTACAACACAATTGGTTCTGACTGTATTTGTTCAGTTAATACAGTACTTATATAAATATGCAACTGTTAGTCCAGTTGTAAATGGTATATAGGGACACCATATCCAAATCAAGCGAGGAGTCAGACGGGGTGCTCTTTGAGCCCCCTGTTGTATGTCTTTGTGATTGAGCCTCTTCTTAAGAAACTAAATGCAGACCAATATATCAGACATATGATCAGCCCAACAGGTATTCAATTCCCTAGTGTTTAGCATATGCAGATGATGTCTGCCTAATAGTTGCAGATCATAGGTCAGGAGACAGAGCACTTATGATTGTACAGTCCTTCTCTCAAATTTCTGGCTCTTCATTGAACAAACATAAAAGTAGAGAAGTGTTTACTGCAGTCCATCCAGACAGACAGGTTTCTACAATAGCAGGGACATGGATTCAACAAGAACCATTACAAATTTTTGGTGTCTTCTTCAGGGGTTCAGAACCAGCAGCCCAAAACTGGACAGATAAAACAGAAATGGCAGAACCCAAAGTTAATAGATGGAAATCATATCCTATGACAAGAATGAAGAGAATCTACATGTTAAAAACTTTTATAATCCCAATATTCTTGACTATTTGTTATGTTTTTCCTTTACCTACTAGATTAGAGACCTGTATGTACAATTTATTTTTCCAGCTCCTATGGGGTAGTAGGTTGAGCCCAGTTTAACATTCAGTTACATATTGGCCAATTAAAAGGGGAGGCCTGAACATGGTTAATCCTGTCCTTTTTTCCTTCTTGATATTTTCATACTCTAATATAATTCCAACACTACAGGGATGGCCCATATGGAAATTATTTTTTTCCAAAATGGGAAGCCCCCAAATAGGGAGTTTTTAGGTCTATTCCTCATGGGATATCGCTTTATATAATTGATTTCTTTAAAAAGATAAAATCATGGAAAATGTCCTTACATGATCTCTCCTATAAAACTAGGAAGGAAATGTATATACAGGTCCTTAATACATGTTGTCTTACTTCCTCATGTTTTTCCTGTCCTCTAGAAACTGAGGAAAAATGCTTACTGAATCAGTTAATGTAAGCTAGGATACCACAGAAAATGTGGGACACTATATGGTTATGTTGCCATAACAAACTAAATGTATGAGGCAACCATCATCATAAATTAGTTTAAGAATGAATATATTTGCAGGAACAATGTGTAAAACAGTGTGAAACAATGAATCACATTTTCTTTGAATATTCTTATATAGTAACTCTTTGGGACTCCTTAGCATATAACTGGGCACTCCCATGGTTTTCAGATATGACACATGAAGTATTGGTATTTGAAAAATATAGTAATGATTGGAAAGTATTTTACCCTGGTACTCTTAGGGTACTGTTAGCAGTCATAAAATGGTTAATATGGAAAATCAGATGCCAATATATACTACAACAAAAAAATCATTCCACGTCCAGGTTTAACAAAGAAAATTACAAAAGAAACACATCTATTATATAATAAAGAGAAATCTGGTCTGGCTAAACCAGTAATGGAAAACTGGTGGAGACATATGCCCACACGTGTTTGAAGGCATAACATAAGGAGTTTAGTGACTCTTGATTCCAAGAACTGTATTGAGAAAATTATGACATGCAACTTCTATATGTATGCTTCCTTAGTTTGTACATTATGATTTCAAATGCATTGCAAATGTATTAATTATGTCTGATTCAATTATACGTACTTTACAATAAAAATTCCCCTACTCTTCCAATAGGGAGACTTGCTGACTGTTGGGTTGACAAAATGGCCCACCCCAGAGGTAGAAATATTGCAGCTCATAGCTGAGAGGTTGTGGAAGGTGATGTGAAACCTGTGTTTGTGAGTTCTATGGATACTCTGGATTCTGGGAATGCTCATATGTATTTTACTACTGTGGCTGAGGATGCTGCTCATCAGATATGCCTGCAGCTTCAGGCTTTTGAATGCAACAACATTGTCCTTGGTTTGCCCAGGGAGGAATTGTTGGGACAATTACCTGTGCATTTGCAGGTGCCAATGGACAGAGCTGAGAGATGGGCTTGGCTGCTGAGACTGCTTTTGGAGGATAAAGATGCTCATAGACTAGGTCTGGTAGCTTGCAGTTCCCCAGTTCTACATGCTACTCCTGTGCACAGCACAGATTTGACATTTCAGGACTGCACTTCTCCCACTGGTACTGTTGGCATCACACTTGATCAGTGTCTTGCTGAGGAGAATGAGGTTACAGCCAGAGTACCATGGTCCCTAACAGGGCCTTGCAAGCTGCTGGGTGGCACAGATCTCCAGATGGAGTTCAATGGTAGGCTGTAGTGGTGTTGACAGCCACTAGGATTGTGGCATTGGGAAAGATAGCCTGACCAGCAGAACATCGCACTGAATGCCGAGTTACTTCACAGGTGTCCAATGACAGTAGACCCACTCGCTTGACAGTGACCTAGAATGCATCTGTACTGGAGGAAGTTGGGGGGACATCGAGTAAAAGTGTCCAGCTGGCACTTTAAAGGAGTACCAGGAATTCTGGTAATTGCACCATGACTCCTGTTCAGCCCGTGGAACACAATGTCTTAGGTAATGCTATTTTGAAAATATTGGATTCACCTGTGGGGGTCTCTTGGTGAGATGGGCATTCAGGATGTTTATTCTCCTGGTGTTGGTGCTCAAATGGGCACCCGTTCCCAGAATGGAGAACAGACACTTCAGGCACCTTTGCCTCAGATAGAAGGGACCCAACCACCTGAAGTTTTCTCCCAGCTGGCCACAGCGACTGTAAATGTTGACAATCTGCCCACACCAAAGATGGCTGTTGATGAGCCTGGGGTCCTACTAAGCAGGCGGCTGCTCCACTTTTAATACTCCTTTCAACCTTATCATAGACATGGAAACAGAATTTGATGGCAGATAAGGACTGCTTGGCCCACCCAGTCTGTCCATTTCCCTACCTAATGGATAAGCTGCAGATCCTAGTTAACCAACAGCCTACTTCTTCCTACCCCCAACCCCTAGAATTGCCTTATGACTGTCCCATGCATTATTGAAATCCACCACTGTTTTTGAGTCTACAACCTCCTCAGGAAGGCTGTTCCATGCATCCACAGCCCTCTCTGTGAAGAAATACTTCTTCACATTACCTCAGAGCCATTTCCCCTCAATCTTCAAATTGTGCCCCCTTGTTCTTGCACATCTCTTTTTCTGAAAGATGCTACCCTCTTGGACTTTGTTGATTCCCTTGAGGTACTTGAAATTTTCGATCATGTCTCCCCTCTCCCTCCTTTCCTCAAGGCTATACATATTAAGCTCCTTAAGTCTCTCTTCATATGTCTTCTGGTGCAGACCCTGCACCATTTTAGTTGCCTTCCTCTTGACTGCCTCCATCCTGTCTATGTCTTTGTAGTTATTGGATCTCCAGAACTGCACACAGTATTCCAGATGGGGTTTCACCAGCTATCTGTACAGAGGGATAACAACTTACTGTTTTCTACTGGTGATGCCTCTTCCTATGCATCCCAGTATCCCCCCAGCCCTCCTTATTGCCCTCTCACATTGCTTGACCACCTTTAGGTCATCTGATATGACTACCCCCAGGTCCCTTTCCATTTTTGTTGTTGTTAGTATCTCACCCCCCATTGTGTACTCTTCCCCTGGGTTTTTATTTCTCAGGTGCATTACTTTGCCCTTCTTAGCATTGAATCTAAGCTGCCATACATTTAACCATTCCTCCAGGCTTGCCAAGTCCCTTTACATCCTTTCCACCCCACCTTGTGTATCAACTCTGTTGCAGATCTTTGTGTCATCTGCCAATAGACTTTTCCTTCCAAGCCCTCTGCAGTGTCACTTTAAAGACATTAAAGAGGACCAGTCCTAGTACTGAACCCTGTGGTACCATACTAGTAACCCCCCTTTCTTTAGAGTGGACTCCATTTACTATTACCCTCTGTGTCCTATTCTCCAGCCAATTCTTTACCCAGGCTACCGTCTTGGGACCCACTCCCAGGCAGGTTAATTTGACTACTAATCTTTTGTGTGGGACTGTGTCAAATGCCTTGCTAAAGTCTAGGTAGGCCATGTCCCCAGCCCCTCCTTGATCTATTACTTTGGTCACCCAGTCTAAGAAATCTATTAGATTTGTCTGACAAGACCTTCCCGCTGTGAATCCATGCTGCCTTGGGTCCTGCGCCCCTCTGGCCTCTAGGTACTCAGCAATTCTTTCCTTCAGAAGTGATTCCATCATTTTCCCAATCACTGAGGTTAAACTAACAGGTCTGTAGTTTCCTACTTCTGACCTGCTCCCACTTTTGTGAAGTGGAATAACATCTACCCTCTTCCAGTCCTCCGGTACCACCCCATCCTCCCATGATTTATTAAAGATGGTAGTCAGTGGTGTCACTAGTTCTACCCTTAGTTCTTTTAGAATTCTGGGATGAATCCTGTCAGGCCCCATTGCTTTGTCCACCTTCAGTTTTAAGAGTTCTTTCAGAACCCTTTCTTCTGTGAATGGGCTGGTATCAACCCCCATATCTAGAGAGTTTCTATTGTTTGGTTTCGGTACTTCCCCCTCTTCATTTGTGAATACTGAGCAAAAATATTTGTTTAGCATCTCTGCCTTTTCACAGTCACTCTCTGTCTACCCCCTCCCCTTTATTAAGCCTTACTATCCCACCCTTGGACTTCCTTCGCTCCCTGATGTACCTATAAAAGGTTTTATACCCCTTCTTAACTGAGTTGGCTATCTTTTCCTCGGTTTGGGCCTTTGCTGTTCTGACTGCCTTCCCTGCTTCCTTTTGCTTTAATTGATACAATTCTCTGTCCGGCTCCTTCTGTGATTCCTTGTACTTCCTGAATGCTTTCTTTTTCTCCTTACCCTTCCCTGCCACCTCCTTTGAGAATCATAGTGGTTTCTTACATCATTTTGTTTTGTTTATTTGCTTCACACAAAGGCTTGCTTCCTCTGTGATGGCTGGACTTGATGGATGCTGCAGAGGCCAGCCCTTTTGCCAGGCAAGCCCCAGCTACAATGACCCCTGAGATTGGTACTGTTTCCCATGATCACATTACAGCTGACCCCCCCCCCCCAGCAGCACATGCCTAGCACCCAGGACCATCCTCTGCACATGCTTTTCCTAATGGTTCTCACAGCAACTGAAGAGAACAGTTTAAAATATTGGCTCTTTTTTCCAATCTGAGTAAACCTGTTACAAGGAGACATGCTGTTCATCTGAAATATAAAGAGGATTTGGAGGAACTGCCATGCTGGGTTTATGTGGCCTGGTGATTACTGAATGATTCCATGCATTTTCTGGCTATGGATATGTTCGTGCTTATCCACATTTCTGGTGAGACACAGTTCTATATTAGTTTTAATACCCAGTCATTGCTGGAAAGATTTTGGAAGTTGTTTCATCAACTTAAATTTCCCCCCATGGACCCCTTTCACGGCAATACCATTAACAAAACCTGTTGTAAAGAACATTAAGATTTTATTTCCAAATGAGAGTGCACATATGGCAGACATCTTGTATTACGTGAAGCAAAAGGCTAACATTATAGATCAACCTGTCCCCATTTTGGATATGGAAAACATATGGACTGGAGATTGGAAGATAAAAATTTGGCTGTGATCATCTGATACTGGTATTCAACACCTTTCCAGCTACTTTTACATCAGGCAGGATTGTGGTTTCTGTTTTTACTGAAGGCAATCTAAAACCTGCCATAGTTGTGGGACCTTCTCCCACTTGAGCAATGTGTGCGATGCTATGGTTTGTAACTTCTGCCTCCAGGCAGGGCACACTGGCATGTTTTGCCCAAACCTGGCTAAGTGTAACCTCTGCAAGGAACCTGGACATTTGTATCTTCTATGTCCTTGGGGGGTCCACAATAAAGGGTCTTTCTGAGACTCAGATGACATGGTCCATGAGGCTCAAGCAAAACAAGCCACTGATGTTCCTATATAACAACCTGAGCAGCCTGCCCAGATGCTCAGCCAACACCTGACCCACCTATGGACCTCATGCACCAGATGCCACAGACAGAATCAGCCCAAATCGCAGCACAATGCTCTGGCACTGAGGGTGGGGAACACAGAATGGACACCTCTTTGCCACAGGATAATCTGGCAGAGTTTTCCTCGCATGCTTCCATGGAGATAGAACCAAGCCCGTCTACTTTTATGCCCCCTCCAACCCTGCAGGATGACTTCCAATTGGTCAGAGGGAAGAAACAGACCACCAGGGGCCCTCCAAAGTCTAAACTGGCTAAAACGGATGGGATGGAAACCCGAAACAGTTTTTCAGTTCTTCAACAACAAGCAGGGGATAATGTTGGAGACTGAAGCCTCCTCTGACATATTTGCAACATGACTTCTCTGATAGGTATATCATGATTTGGGTGACTCAAAAACAGAGAACCAAAAATGAGCAATGGCAAAAGAGCGTGGCCACAAAGGGCAAGGGGTACAAGTCAGCGATCGCTGAAATGGTGACCTATGGCTTTTTCCCCTCCCCAAGTTGCTTCCCCCTCAGAGTTGGTTATTTTTGTAAGAGGGCGCAGGGGGAAAAAGCACCTTTCCAAAAGGGGTGCAGTGGGCAAAGCCCCCCACAAAAAAGCTTCTTTACATTTTTGTCACTGTTTCAGTGATCGCTGACTTGTGCCCCTCGCCCTTTCTGGCCACGCTCTTTTGCCTTTGCACATTTTGGGCTCACTGGTTTTGAGTCACCCAAATCACACAGAACCTTCTGATGTGAATGGAGACATCATGGAAACTCCAAAAGTAAAAAAAAAGGACTAGAAAGAAACTTGTTAAATGATGTTAGTGTTTTTTCTCCTCATGTTTTCTTTGCATTAATTCAAGGATCCAGATTTTCTGGATAGCATAACAATTTTCACTTTGAACATTAACAGTATCCACAATCATAACAGGAGATGAATCACTTTTGCTGCTTTGCATCAGTCCCCTGCGCAGGTCATTCTCTTACAAGACACTAGACTGTGTACTACTACTGATATCCATCTAGCTCAGAAAGTTTGACCATGGGGGCCATACTTATAGTCTCTGGGGGAAGACCCCTGTTCCAGGATTGGGATTCTATTTCACTCTTGTGCTATTACAGTTCAAAAAGCTATTGGTAGTGAGCCAGGAAGGGCCTTGGTGGTTGATATTCAGGGCCAAGGGCAGTCTGTGAGACTTTGGGTGAATATGCTTCCCAAACGAAGACCTCACACATCTCTCTATTTGATTTAATCAACCTTACTTGCACACAGCTAGGAAGATTGTTGTAGGAGGTGATTTTAATTGTCCTTTGGACCTCAGTGATAAATCTGGAGATACCTCAAAGCTGTATTCTGATGCTAACTCCCTTGAATAATTATTGCTATAGCTGGGTTGCAAGAGGCTTAGAGAGTTCTTCATTGCTCTGGAGGTATTCTTATCACAGGGGTCCCTTGTCATCATGGATTGATTTTGTTTTTGTCTCAAAACATTGGAGGTATTTGGATGCAATGACACTGCCGACTGCCACCTCAGACCACTTTGAGGTACACATGACACTTGGTGGTCTTCAACACCACACCTCAGGGAAGGGGTACTGGTACATTATTAATTCCATGCTTGGTGACAAAGACATTCAAGGATGTACGGAGGGACTTTTAAAAGCTAAGGTATCAGTAGCTGTGTGCTATGATTCCTTGACAGATTGGTGGGATGACACTAAATTGGGGCTACAGCAGCTGTTCAGGAAATTTGGGAAGGTTAAGGACAGGGATGATTATTTCCAATTCTTTATGTCATGAACACACTTTTTTTGATTCCTGTCTCTCCAACATATGAAAAAAGATTCTTGTGGAGATCATATTGCATCCATTAAACAGGACATGAAAGCATGAAATAGGGCTCACTCATTGCAGGCCGAGTAGTCCCTAGGCACACATAGGAACAGACATTCTGTAGATATTTTCAAGGGCTGCCAGGACAGGGTTAATGCGAAGACCTTTACAGCAATCAAGAATCAGCTGTGTGCTGTCCATGCAGACTTTAAGGAAGTTGCAGACATGATCACTGGCACTTTACATCACTGGTTTAGGGAGCCCTTACAGGCAGAGGATGATTTAGAAACTTTTGTTTCTAAACAGAACTTTGTGGATCTAACTCCTTCTGAACATATGGAGCTGCTCAAACTGAATACAGGCATCCATTGGGGGACTGCATTCAGTAGTGGTGCCTGGGCTGGATGGCCTCAGTGCCGAATTCTACAAAACTTTTGTTAATTTATTAGCAACCATAGTGCAAGACATTTTCAATGATATGTTAGAGCACCTCAGGGTTTCGGGGAACATGATAAAGGCATTTTTGATTTTATTATACAAAAAGGGTGACAGAATAGAATTAGGGAATTGGAGACCTATTTCCTTGTTAAATTTTAATGTTTAGATTCTGGCAAAAATTCTTAGCCTAAGATTAAGTGTAATAGCCAGCAAAGTCATTGCCTATAATCAAACTTGTGCCATTCCAAGAGATCAGTGAGGGACAACCTCCTGTTGGCTAGAGAGTTTTTTTGCTAGAAATCATTTGAATTTGTTACACAGCTTTGTTCTTTCATTGGATCAGGAGAAGGCATTTGATTGAATGCTCCATAACTATTTATTTCATGTTTTCGCCTTTTATGGGCTGCCTGCTGGTTTTATCAACTGGATCAAGTTACTGTACAGCCAGGCTCACTTTCACCCTGATAAATGGCATATAGGGTACAAGGGTGGACATTGTCAGAGGAGTATCATGAGGATGTCTCCTTAGCCCCTTATTATATGTCTTTTGTATTGATATCCCAATTCATAGAATAAACCAGATACCACAGGTTCAGGGACCTATCCTACACCCTGACACACTGCCCCTTAAGGTATCTGTTTATGCAGATGATGTTTGTTTATTTTTAGATGGTGTACACTCCTGTTGACTGGCAATGTCTCTCCTTCAACAATACTCCAACGTGGTGGGTGCAAACATAAATCCTAAAGAGTGTAAAGTCTTTTGCATAGGATACACTAGGGACCTTGGGTTATCCCATTTATGTGACATCCCATTGGAATCCAAGATCAATATACTGGATATACAGTTTGGGGTTAAATTCAAGATTGTGTGTGAGAGGAACAAAAAAAAAAAACACTTTCTCCAAACATAACTTGCAATTAAGTTTCCTTTATTCCTTGCCCACTGTAATGTGCTTTTTCAAAGGGCCTTGTTTTTCTGTAATACAAAATTAATACATTATTTTACACATATATTATTTCAATTTTTAAAATTATTTTTTCTTTATATATCAGTGAAATTTACCAGATATTCATGCACTTGATTGCTTTTCTTTTTTCTGTAAGAGACTCCTTAAATTGTTGGCTGGTTCCACCATCGTATCTAAAAAATGACGTTTCTACATTAGGTACATTTTTTGAGTTGATTGACCTCTAGTTTCGAATCTTTTGTTAGTCCACTACCGCTGTCTCCATTATACTACTGAATATATTCTCCCTTCTGCTATAAAAGCCTGCTCTCCTTAATGTTACTGTGCAACGCTTCCTTATTTCAAACTTATATAATATAGTGCTCTGTATCTGCTATGCTCGTTTTTACTTCTGAATGCTTCCCTCAGTGTTGTGTGTTTATTGGTTTATTTGTGCCAGTTAGTATTTTACCTTGTACAAATTTTCTGTTACTTGTTTCCTTAGTTGTGCTGCCTGCAACACATATTCTAGTTGTCGACATTTATTCATTGCTCATATCGGTTACACATGTTCCTGTTTTACTGTACTAAATAAATTATGTTTGGTTTACCCCATGCTGTGTTTGATAAACGTGACTGCCAAATCCTAGCATTCTATCACGCACTGTTAGACTGTAAAAAAGATTTTAGCTACTTTACATAGATTGTGCTGACGCTTTTAATTAGTGAAATGAGAGCTTTTAAAGTGGTTCCTGCTTTTACCTTGCCAGTATGGCTTCGGCTCATAATTATAGTGCTACCGTAGCTCTTGTGTGCTTTTGTTACTGGCTGCTGGGCTGCAAAAACATTTTAGATACTTTATATAAATTATGCTGGTGCTATTGATTATTGAATTGAGAGCTTTTAAAACAGTTTCTGCTCTTACTGTGCTGGCATAGTTTTGGCTCATAATCAAACTGCTTCCGCAGATCTAGCATGTCGAGCACTTTCGTTTAAAGCGGGTACCATATATAGAATAGTGGATGGGAGACCATCCACAACAAGGCTGTATTTCCATCGAGGAGCTGATGACATCATAGAGACCTCGAGAGCGAAGCTCGAGAGGTCTTTGATGTCATCAACTTCCGAGATGGAAATACAGCCTTTGTTGTGGATGGTCTCCCATCCACTGTTTTGTATAGTATATGGTTCTTTGTGTATTTTTAAGTCTTCGAGCTCCTTTACATTGCTGTTTGCTACTGCTGTCACTCCCGCTCGATTATGTGCTGCTTGCACTCTCTGTGGTGCCGCTCGCTCACTCTCTAACTGCCCTCAACTGTGACCACAACATTTTTTTGTTTTAAATTTTGGGGAAAAAACAAATTGCCACACAGAGATGTGTGTGGCTACTCAAGTCCCGACTTCCGAAAAAAAATGGTAGTGCCGCTGCTGCTCGCTCGATCACTCCGGAGGGTCCATTGCTGGCTCTCGCTAAATCCTATCGCCATGTTTATGCTACTTTTCTGGGACGTCCCACTGTGTCAGCCAATCTGGTGGCAGGTAAAGGCTAAAAAGCTGTTGTACTATCGATGTGATGTCAGAACGATAGTACAACAGCTTTTTTGACCTTTGAACTGCCCTACAACAACTTTGTGAGAGCCTCTGATTTCAGTGCACAATAAGAGGCAACCATATACTATTTTATCCTCTCAGACCCGATCGTCAGAAGTCACACAATGTTATGATGTACCCATCAGCGTGAGGTCCACGCTGTGTTGAGTTGCTTAGCAACTGTCCACTATGCCTCATGCATAGTGTGACGATTGGGCCCCTATTAGGTAATTTTTCTGGTGACTGAAGCCTGTGATTTCCTTTCAGTATTTTAAACAAGATGAGTGTGTTTGCTATGAGGGGCTCCTGGTTTATCCAATAGATACATAGTTTATTCTTTTTTATTGATTATCAGTAGTATTTGCTTAGTTTACTGAACACACATCTACTTGGGCACTGGTTTGTCTTGTCTGTTCATTAATTTATTATTGCCTTCCAAATGACATCTATACTTCAATTTAAAGGTGACCTTTCTATATATATTTTGGTATAGAAAGTTTTGGTTTCAGGTAATGGGAACTGATTTCTAAAATGGGGGGGGGAGAGGGAGGAGAAATAGGGGGGACAGGCAGGGAGAAGTTGGTAGGGGGTTTAGGAGCCTGGTACCACCTTATGTGTTGCCATCTTTAGTCTGTTTGGGGTTTTATGTTGTTTTGTTTCCTAATTAGGGTGGCCATGCTACCAACAGGCATTACAATTCATGTCGGTGTTCATTCCAATTGACCTGTCTAATGTCTTTAAATTGAACTTCCACTGCATTTCTTCCTTTTCTGCAAGAATTTGGTAGTCCCCTCCTCTTTCTAGTAGGCTTACTTTTTCCAATCCCCAGGACCTGGATATGGCCCTGGTGAATTGGGAGACGAAACTCTTAGACAGGGAACAGAAGGTTGCTTTCTGGAAATCTGTGAACATCTCAAAGTTGAAAAGAATCTACTTAGCTAAAACTCAGATTTTACTGCTCTTTTTCTCCATTTGTGCTATGTACCTCTACGCCTATGGCTTAGAAACAAAAGATTATCGCATTTTCTTTCAGGCCATTTGGGGGAGTAGACTTACCCATATCCACAGGCAGATCACCTCTATTCTGGTTGTTCAAGGGGGTTGGGAATGGCAAACCCCTTAGTCTTCTTTTATACTGTATTTTGGGTAAATAATTTTTCAGGGGTTTTGTGCACTCCTGCTGTAAATTGGATGAAGTGGGTGAGGGAATGATTATTGCCTATCTTACCTCTTTGAGAGGCTGGAAAGTGGAATTTCCATTCCAGGCTTAAAAAGGACCAGCCCCCTAATTATATTTATTCAACTTTACATTAAGTAAAGTTATGGAAACTCACACCAGAGCATCTTACAACTTTCTCTCGGATAGCCTTATATGATCATCTTATTGGGTCCTTTTTCACGAAACTGGTACTTTTTCCAAAAGGGTTTGCCCTCACTAGCCTGGACACCATAAAGCAATTAATGGAGTCCAGACTTCCAACACATATGAGGGGTGTCAGATGCCTCATGGGAAACTTGGTGTTCATGCTAATCATAAACATAAACAGGTCATGAAGCATTATTGTTCTAGAGACATTTGCAGCTTTCACTTGGAAATACAGGACCACTTATTTCTTCAGTGCTTTTATATTACTACCATTTGGAACTCTCTGGCCCGATGAACACATTGTCCTATTTTCAGTTCCATGTCATATGAGATTTTAATCTTGGACATCTATACTGAACAGTGGCGACAGTACCATCCTAGTACTCTGAGGGTTTTATGTGGGGAAATGAAATATTATATTTGGCAGGTTTGCTGCTCATTCATTTTATAGCAACAGTATGAAACCCTGACAGCATTATACCAAGGGCTACTGCCCCTGCCTGCTTCCCTAATTGCAGGTTGTGGGGCCTGGGTTCAGAAATGCAAGGTACTGCAGTGTCCCTACCAGCAGTAGAACTACAATAATGGTGCCTCCACCTAGAGTTGTACATAAGTGGGTCATTACAAAGTTGGTACAGCCCTTTGGAAAGCTATAACCACCCACAATCCCACCTAATGACCTACCGAATTTAACCAAACCAGTGCAATGCTTAACAGCTGAGGTGCAGTGCAGTTTGACCATTAATGATATGCTCATGCAACCTCCACTTACCAGCAGGATCCGGTCTATTGTATGCACCCTGCAGCCCCTGTGAAAGACAGTTTCAATAATACAACATGCACGTTTCAATATACTTTGCAATATTTCAGTTACCTAAGACCAGGTAATGATATGCTCACAAGCCAGGTTAACAGTTAAAACAGCAAATCAAATTTATTAAAGGGGACATGAACAAGGGAGGGACAAAAATCTAGGTAAATGATTATTATACTGTATTTGTACAGACTTAGCTGCTTAGTGATCACTTCTAGACCTTGATGTATCAGTTGTAACAACTGCTGGGTACCCAGAGTGTAACCAGGCATGCCTGAGGTGGAGCCATGAGTTGGCTGGCATTGCAGCTGATGTTGGGGCCCTTGATGAACAGAAAAGTGATTAGTGGGGAGCAACACATTTAGCAATCACAAACACTTGGTATCTGTGGCTGGATGGCCCAGTCCCTTTAACACTTTGCACTGGCAAAACAAGATCAGATGGTACCATTTATACACAACTGATGATTTGTTGCAGGGAGCTACCTTGGATTTACTGACTCTACCCAGAAAGATGGATGAGTAGTCTGGTGACATCAAGACCTGCTGCTCTCTTGAGCTGAAGATGGGGACTGGGGCCGACACAACTCATCTCCACTTCACAGCCTTTCCCACAAGGTGGCCCCAATGTGTGATTAATTTCTGCACAGGGGCTGATTACCCAGAACCAGTCTCTCGCCAAACTGCTGGTGGCACAGGAACAATCTGTCAGGGCCTCTGGTGACATAGGCACAGATGAGGAAAAATGTATTTAAAGAATTTGTTCTGCATGCTGGTGAAACCTCCAGCTGGGCTTTGAAAAGGAAAGTCTCTCCAGCAGTGGAGTGGCTCCTGCTTTTCTTCAGGAGTCCCAGGATCCGTGATCTCGCACACACACAGCAGGCCACAGCTTGTGGCTGAAGGAACAGCAGCTTCTATGCTCTCGGCTTCTTCTCCAGTCACTTTCGGGAAAAACCTCCTCAAGCCTGCTTGCACGCATTTCAGTGTGTCCGATCCCGCTGTGGACCGAACTGGGACCACAGGAGGCATAGCAGGCCTTCCCTATGGTGAATCTCCTCACCCTGTACACACGCTGTTTCCTTCTCGGTGTCTCGAGCAGGACTTCTCACACACAGGCTGCCTCTCTCTCAAGAGCCCTGACTGAACTGAATTCAATTTAACAGAGTATCTGACTTGTCCATTTTTTTTTGTGTTTCGGTTGGCTAACCTTGCTGTCAATCACAGTTTGGAAGCTTACATTGGTTAATTTAGGCACCAACCTAAAAAGTTCACAGTTTCTCTTACAAAGCACTGTAATTAGGCCCCCCTCAAGGATTCCTTGTTTCTGATTGGTCCAAACCAGGAAGTCCCAGACCAAACACAGTGGCTCCTATCAGAAAAGGCTAACATTCTATGCTGGCAGTCCAAACAAATTAATTTATTTAAACAACAGTAGTGAATTAGAAATAAATATTTACAGATCTTTAAAGGGCTCGCTCCGCTCTGTTAGTGACAGCAAAATGGAGCTGATTGGAGCAAGGCTTGGCTGGTCTTGAGCTCCATTGCACTCGGTCCCAGCACAGGCTAGTAACACTGTATACATGGCTGGAGTGGTGGCATAGGTGTGCGCACACACTCACAGCAACAGCAGCACTCTCCTGCACATGGATTTACCTTTCTTTCTGGGTGTTTTCCAGGTGGTGGGCATCAATAGAGCCCAGGAAAATACTGAAGGTAAGCCCCCCGATACTGGGGAAGGGGAGCAGGCAGGGGTTACAAGTATTTGGGACAGAATGAGTTAATGACTTATATTATAACTCAGGTGAAGAATCCTTATTCACAGGAATTACGGAGGTTTACTGCCCTACAGATGGGGTCTTTATGGACTCACTGCTTGGGATGAGTGGGATAAATGGACTGTATATGATTTATTTTATGTATTATAAGACAGTCCTGGTTTCTTTTTCTCCTCTATTTGATTTTTTTTTTTTTATGTATTAGTCATGCTGTTTTTCTTTATGATTTTGTATTAAGTTGTTTTAGTTGTCCCTATGTGTTGTATGATTTTCATTCAATAAAAACCTCCCTTATTCTTCCAGAAATGGGGGACCCTCTGGCAGTCTGGCACCATGCTAAGATGGCTGCCCATGTAGGTGAAGGCACAGATGCAATGGGTGTAGGGGAGCTGGCCTCCTACACATTATCTTCTCACCTGAGACTGAACTAATGAATGTATTGGAAAATAAAAAAGACAGCTTGGAAATGGAGACCACTACAACTGAGACATGCCAAAGTATGAGTGAAATGTATGTAGACCATCAAAATGAAAGATTGTTAGAGGAAAAGGAAAAGTTGAAGAATGCTTTGGTGGAAAGGAAAAAGCTGCTTCTGCATAAGGTAGTGGAAGAAGAAGTTTGTTACCTGCAAGAAAAAATATACTGAACCAGTCATTCTCGCACACTGATGAGACAGATTCTACCTGGAAGAGCTCTGTGCAACAGTATACAGTGACAGCGTCAGAATCACATAATGATGCAGCATCATCAAAGGCCCTGACTAACAGCTTTGGGGATATGCTATCATTAGCACTGACTTAGGAAACTGCGGAATGTAATCCCAAGACTACAGACTCAGGAGTAATTTCTATAGTTTGGGCACTAAGTTAATTGAAAGCTGCAGTGGGAGACACCAGATCTAGAGTCATGCCTTGGCCCGTTCTGCTACAAGAAAGTGTTTTTTTAGAGGATGGCCTGAGTACAAGCAGTCACCCTATCATACCCTGACAGCCCCGGAACCAAATGGACTCATCTAAGTCACTCAAATGGTGTACACGCAACTTACAACATTTTGGAAGAACAGCTTGCTGAGCAGAAATGAGTAAGGCATCTTCCTCATCAGGGAAGACTAAAATGAGTAAGGCACTTGGTCTGGAATGAGGATGCCCTGCTCAAGTGAGGACTGATGAGCAAGAAAAAGAGAAATGGTCCGTGGAGAAAGCCCTGATGCCTGCTGGCTGGATACAATCTCCAGAGGGGAAAAAAAGGCTCCTGGGAGATACTGATCAACAAACACAACCAAACACAACTGTAAATACTGGGAAACTGAGTACAGTAACTACAGAAGCAGGAGGGGAAGAACAGTCAATGCAATCTACAGCAATGGTGTCTGGAAGTGAGAGAAGTGTATCACCTCAGAAAATATTGAGGGGGATAAGACAGTAGAAACTGTAATAACAAAAAAAATGTGGCTAATCCTGTTCAACCAACTGTGAATGTAACTTCCAGCTTCTCTGGAGCCACTGCCTATAAAACAGACATTAAATCTGGTTCAAGACGAAAGGATGACTACCCATACAGATGATATGGACTCACAAAGGGAATTGGAGGCTGAGGCGCCAGTGATTTAGATGGGTCAGATCCAGTTGATCACCAGGCAGAAACACAGAGACAGGTGATTTGAATGGCAGACTTGTTTGCTCTACAAGGAAAGCCAGCATGACACAGAAACGCTGTGCGGCTAAAGTATGGAGGAAGCTTAAACTACCTCCAGACACATTAATTAAAGGACTCTATGGGATTCTTTGCTGCTGAAAATTTATGTGGTCATACATATTTCCCGGGGAAATTACTTATGATATTTATTAGCTTTTTTTCCCCACATCTCAGTCAGCCACTATCTGCTTGGCTCCCCCCAACCCAGTCACCCTGATGTCTGCCAGGACTTACCACTGGCCAGTATGCCCAGGACTTGCCCTCTCCGGTGAGGTCAGTGGGGTCCCCCAATCCACTGCCATGAAACTGGATCCAGTAGTTGGACCAGTGAGCCCAGTTAGTCATTTGCAGGGCCTGTGAGGGTCCAAGAGCTATCTTGACACCAAGGATTTTTCTCTTTTCCTTCCCCGAGGGCTGTGGTGTGCAATGACGCCATGACGCATGGCCTGCACACCTACGTGCCATGCATCTGTGCCTGCCTGCCCCTTTTGTTCTTCTGTGTCATTCCCAGGTACCTTTGCCCCAGCTTACTGCTAGGGGACAAGTGTACACTGGACCCTGCAAGCCCTCCCACTTGGAGGAGGAGAGCAGTCCTCTGGATGCTCGAGCTTCCTGCCCCCGGCTGGCCCCCTGATGCCCTGAGCTTGTTACTGAATTCAGGTCACCAGCATCATGAACAGTAACACTTCTACTGTGCCAACAGGTCAGCTATAACATTAGTTTTAAGACTCTTTGGTTAAAGTATGCTAATTTCAAGTGTCTCTAGGCTTCATCACATTCAAATAATCACAGCAAAAGAGGCCCTAACAACTTACCGGCGCTCACTGAATTACATTTCGCCTAGTGACTCTAGGCTTCATTAGATTCAAATAATCACAGTGCTAAGTGCCCCTTATATACATAAACCTGAATGTTTATAATGTAATCACTTCTAAGCTTGTGCTTGATAGCTTCATGACATTCATAATAAAATCATGTCAATTGTGGGTCATGTTAAATTTATCTATATTACACAGGTGTTTTAGCTCTTCATGCACTGTATATAAGGGGCACTTTGCACTTTGATTATTTGAATCTGATGAAGCCTAGAGTCACTAGGCGAAACATAATTCAGTGAGCGCTGGTAAGCTGTTATGGCCTCTTTTGCTATGATAGGTTTGTTTGCTGTTCTGATGTAATAAACTTTTTAAGCATCAGTTTGTGTGAGACCATTTTAGTGGATGCTGTTTTTTTTTCATGTAATCTCAAAGATACAGCTCTCTGATCTCCCTTTACGGTTATCCCATGTCCAAGCCTGTGGTTAAAACTATAATAATTTTGTTCAGAAATGAGGGAGTCAGTGTTACTAATATTCTTTATTGGTTTAAACAAAGGTGTGAAGTGTTAAGAGTCCCCATTACCCATCATAGATACGGAACAGGTGTGGACGGGGTGATGGAAGTTCAAGGTTAAGCTGAAACAGACCAACATGAGAATATGTCACCTTTCTGGAAGTTTTATTTGGGAAGGGACAGAAGCATGTGTTTTTATCCAGGACAACCTCACAAATGCCACAAGTGTGGGTCTCGAAGCCACTTAAGTGCAGCTTGTGATGCTGACCATTGTAATTTATGCCTTGAATATTGGCACATTAGTTTTTATTGCATGAACCCTCTGAAGTGTAATCTGTGCAAGGAACAGGGGCACTGTTATAGACAGTGCCTCTGGGCATCACATAATAGGCCTGGAGGGATGAACCAAGAAGACCTCATTTCAAAAGGTCAAGTTTAATGCACGGCGAAACCTCAGCTCATAAATTTGCTGATGCTCCCATCCAGGCAGGGCCATTGTAGACTGCTGAATCCCCTTTCCAAAACCCAGATGCACCCCATACCTTAGTACCACAGTCCAAGATTACTAATATACCGGTTCCTGTGGATGTAGAAATCCTTGAGGAAGAGGCACAATCAAGGCCTCAAATAAACATGGAGACCCCTGATCCTGTACAAAGTGAGACAACTATTACACTGTCTGAAAAGCCCCTTTTCCTTCAAAAAGAGATGGAAATGGAGTTAGTGCCTTCCAGAAAGAGGGGGAGACAGAAGAGTATAAAACCTAAAGTAGTAAAGCCAGTAATCACTGGAGTAGCAAATACTGTAAATATGCAGTTCTGTCCACTGCAACACAGTGGGGAGAAACGGAGGAAGAGGATGGTGACTCAGAGGCTTCCTCAAGGACCTCCTCTGTAAGAAATGCCTCTTCTGATTGAGATGAAGTGACCCTCGAAATCTCAGCTGCAAAAAAAGTTAGAGGAGGACGAGGTCCCAAGCAAGAGCTGTCGCCCTGAGAATCCCCATTTAAATATGTAAACATGTGTATTGGACCTAGCATAACACCCATAATGTTAAATGTTAATAGTATAAAAACATACAACAAGTTGGTGTCCACCACATCTCCATCATTACCTGGTAACATTTAGTTTTTACAGGATATGTGAATTAAAATCCATTCTGAAATTTCAGCTGTTAAAAGCTCTGGTCACACAGAACATCTTTTTGGTCACAAGGCGCTGACAAGTGTGCTGGGGTGGAATTCTATGATGTACTCAAAGACAGATCCAGAAACAAATGATTTGATACCTTTTATTGGACCAACATAGATGTTACAGAAAAGAACAAAGTGCTTTAGCTTTCAAACCAACCAGGTCCTTCTTCAGAAGCTTTGTGGCAGTTTTTTCAAAACCTTTTTCAAAAGCCACAAAGCTTCTGAAGAAGGACCTGGTTGGTTCGAAAGCTAAATCGCTTTGTTCTTTTCTGTAACATCCATGTTGGTCCAATAAAAGGTATCAAATCATTTGTTTCTGGATCTGTTCTTAAAAGGACCAATACGGCGCCTACAACATTTTTTTGCATGATGTACTCAAAGTCATACGCTTGGTAGAAATTGAGCCAGCTAGAGCCCCTTAGTTTGCTGCGTCTCATGGGAGACAGCATTTGTACCTTATAAATATCTGTGCCCTGGAGACAAAGGCTGCAAGAGTAGCCTTGTTTCAAGAAATATATCCATAACTTCATACAAACTGGTTGTCTTTAGAGGGGACTTTAACTGCAGGTTATCTCTGGGTGACAGGGAGGGCACACAAAAAAGATTTACAGAGATTCGAGATATCTGAAAGACATGATGACCACTGCAGGTTTGAAAGATGATATTACCTCTTCAAATGCTGGTTCAGTGACCACTTTGTGTGTTGGCTTGCACAAGTGCAAGCAACATCTTGCAGTAGTAGCACATTTCAGAGGTGTGTCAGTGTTGTGGCCAATGCAGAGGATGCTTTTGTGGGTGTGTCCCTCAGCTGCCAATTACTGAGCATGCTGGTGATGACAGCAGTTTCAAAGACAGCCATGGAGTTGAAAGAAATCTGTCACTTCAATAAGGTGCAGTTTCTTCATTGCAGCAGCAGATGACTCCGGCCATGCACATTTCAGTGCACAGTAATGTGCATGGCCAGAGTTTTAGTGTGCCTTTCCTGGTGAAACTTTTCAATAAGTAAAATAGCTGCTGCATGGCTTTCCACAATGATGGCTCCTGCCGCCCGACACACACGCCCCTGAAAGCTGACATCAGGGTGCCCAATCCCTGAGCCAGCATGTCCCCCCCATTATGTGGCACACTGGGAGCCCACCCCAGTGTGCCAAAACGTGGCGGCTCCTGCCGCCAACCATACAGTCTCACAAAGCTGACATCGGGGGTGCCCAGACCTCATGTTGGCTTGTATCCCCCCATTAATGTAGCACACTGGGAACCAACCCCAGTGTGCCAAAATAATTGTTTCCGACACTGGGATGCCCACTCCAGGTGCTGGATGCACCATCCCCCAATGCGTCTATGTTCTTTGCCAACAATGGGGTGCCCAATCCCTGTGTTGGCAGTGGCATGTGCCCCTCCATTGTGGCACACTGGTAGCTCACCTCATTGTGCCTAAATTTTTTGTTTGTTTGTTTTCCCCCTGTAAAATAGAAAAACTGTCCCCCATAGTCATTTTATTTTATTTAACCTGTAAAACAGAAAACAGTCCCTCGTGGTCTTCCCCGTCCCCCTTCCCCAACCCGCACCCTCCCACTGCACACCCACCTCCCCGCACCATCCCTCACCCCATAATTACCTTGGGAGCAGCAATCTTCTGCAGCACGTGACATGTCTGCACTCTTCAAAGGCCAACCACAAACTGAAGAAATGATGGTAAGCTTTATAATGGGTCAATGAGTGGTTTCAACTCAGGTTGCTATCTCAGCCATTTTTTGGAGTTTTGGCCCAAAATTTTCAACATGGGGTTCTTGTGACCCCGCCTCATGAACATGTCACTGTTATTTCATTACTCAGTCCCAAAAGGTGATTTCGTGGTCGCTGCACAGAATCACCTTTCAGGACTGATTAATGAAGTGTCAGTCCCACTGTTCATGAGGGGAGGTCCTAGAAAGCCCATGTTGCAAATTTGGTGAAAAGATTCCAAACAATGACTGTGTTACAAACGTGCATTCTGCAGTTTCTACGCACGCTCATAACTTTTCCAATTTTTTATATTTCCACTCCAGATTTTTAACAGTGCCATTGTTTCACACCTCCTTATGAACAATACAGCTGTCATTTTTCACATCCTGCCCAAAATGTGTTTTTACACCTGTGGTGCAGAATGGTGCAGTCGCTGTGGGAAATCAACTTTTGGGACAGATTAACAAAATCACAGTGCCACTGTTCATGAGGAGAGGTCCAAAAAATGTCCATCTTAAAAATTTGGTGAAAAAATCCCAGAACTGTTATTGTGTTACAGGCGTGCATTGGAAGTTTCTATGCATGCTCGTACCTTCACCAATTTTTCATATTTTCACTCCAGATTTTCAACGTTGCCATATTTTCACACCACCTCATGAACGGTACAGCTGTCATTTTTCACTTCCTGCCCAAAATGTGTTTTTGCACGTGTGGCACCAAATGGTGCATTCGCTGTGCAAAATCACCTTTCGGGTAACAAACTGATAGTGCCACTGTTCATGAGGTGGGGTCACAAAAAAGCCCATGTTGACAATTTGGAGTGAAAATATCAACAAACGCCTGCAGAATTAGGGTTTACAACCGTAATGTCCCACCCTGTAGAGACTGACAAGCATCAGGGGTGTGACTTGTGACCGTTGACTGTAATGCTCATGCCATTCCACGCCCACCCCCACCCTGCAGCCAGTGACAGTTATTGAGGTGTGTCTTGGAGACTTCAGCCCCAAAGTTCCCCCCATTTTCCTATACTGCACCCATCTCAGTGTATTTCCTTATAGAATGGGATGAGCATGAGACCCAAAGACCCCAAGGCACACTACAACACCTGTTGGTGTCTGCAGGGTAGGGTGAGGTAAAATGGCATGAGTGTTATGGCCGACAACCCCAAGGCACACCCCCAATGCCTGTCAGTCTCTGCAGAGGGGGTGGGGTTGGAGCCAGTTCAATACTTCACTGCCATTCCTATTATGCATCTCTCTAACTCCTGCACTACCAATGCCAATGCCACTAAGCCAACATTCAGCATTGATAAATGCTTGCTCTAAAGAGATCCTGCATACAAGAATTTATTTTTTGTTCATGTCTACAGTCTTGAATGTGAGTTCTACAAGAGCTATAATGGTAGAAAAGTCAAACCACAAAGCAGTGATATGTGTTTGCCACTTAGGACCTTCCCTCACCCAGCAGTCACAATGGAGGTTAAACAATTCCCTAATGAGTCAGCCAAAAGTACAGCATCAGTGGCTTGAACTGCTAAGAGCTCATTGTACAGTATTATCTGCCTGTGACAGTGTAAGAGAGTGGTGGGAGGACACCAAAAACATTTTAGATTATTCTTTAAAATAATGGGTAGAACAAACAGTAACAATTAATATTTCCTCTATTTGAAGTGAAGAACTAAATTGCACAACCTTATTTCTCAGATAGAGGAGGACAACAAAGACCTTTCTGAGCAAATTAAATATATTAAAGAAGAAATGAGATCATACAGTACCACTATAATAGGGCCATACCCCTTGAGCATGAACTGAAACTTGACACACAGTTGAAATCCTGACATGTAAATAACTTTGCAGTATGTCATAAAAGAGTACAAAATAGAATCATATCTGGTCTATACAGGAAATCAGATGGTAGATTAGTAACTACAAATAAAGACATTTTCGAAATAGTAACAGAACATGCCACCGAGAGCTTTGATGCAGAGGTGGAGATTGAGTGGGACTCCTCTATACTGGAGGGTCTTGAAGTCCCAGAAATATCGCATTATATCCAAACAATGCTGCTCAGCCTTATTCAGATATCTGCATTGAAAGCTGCTATTAAAAATTTAAGTACTTCCACAGTTCCAGGGACTGACTGTCCGACAGCAGAATTTTACAAAACCTTTAGATCAAACTCAGCACCTCTACTTGAAGTGGTGTATAATGAAATTTTAGAGAAAGGAGCCTCGATTTTCAAAGGTCAGAGAATGGCACAAGGTGCTTGCCCCAGAAAAGAATGATACAAGGAGCAAGCCACATCAAATCTTTTAGCAATTCAGATTTTCTATTGCTGCTTGCATGAAAAGCAGAACTGCCTGTACCAAAGTGGCTTGTGTCAAAAAAATGGGCGTGACATGTTGCAATGGAGCTTGCATCAAAAAAGTGATGCACCATGCCCCTTTTTTTTATTTTCAAAGGAGGAAGCTGTTGACACTGCTCCGAAGATGCATGCCACTGTTAGACCAGCCAGATCTAGTCTAACTGACACTGGAGCCTAAAAAGGTGAGATTAAGTAGCAGGTTGGTTATAGAGCCAATATTCCCCTGCTGGACTTGTTTAGAGCATCTTGGGGGCTTAACATGCCATTGTCTTGACCATTTCGTCCATGGTATTTTTTGACTCAGCTTGAGTCATTTCCTGCCCCATGCATTGTCTTTTTGATGCAGCTTGAATCAAATTCTCTCCTCATGCATCGTCTTTTTGACACAGCTTGCATTATTCTTGCTGCATGCATCATTCATCTTTTTAACTCAGCTTGAGTCATTTGCACCTTCTGCTTTATTGTTGTGACTCAGCTTGAGTTATTCTTGCCCCCTGCATCACCTTTTTGACTAAAATTGAGTCATTCTCACCCCATGCAGTTTTGACTCAGCTTGTGTCATTCTCTCCACATGTGACATATTTTGAATGTAGCAGACCTCTTGCATCATTTTGGGGGACTTTGCCACAGAAAATGCTTTTCTTGCAAAATGTGGTGCACAGTATTTGACACACCTGGATTTGATGCAAGGTGCTTGTTTGATACATCTTGCATCAGTGTAAGGGCCCTTTGAAAATCCAGCACTGCAAATCGACTGGGTTCCCTGGGGACATCCCTATTACTATGTCTATATAAGGAAGGAGATAAAGCTGATATTAGAAACTGGAGACCATTAAACATTCTCAATTGTGACCGAACAATACTGTCCAAAATTTTGGTAAATAGACTATCAGAGGTGGCAGCTATAGTACTTGTAGACTCACAGAGCTGTGTCATTAAGCAGGGAAACACAGGAGATAACTTTATGATTCTGAGAGAACTATGGGAATGTGGGATAAAAGGTACTGATGAAGTGGTCTTCCCCAAACATCACCATCATCGTTCTGTGGCCACTAACAGGCAGCAGCTCGCTGCGGTGTTTGTTACACTTGGCATGGTTTTGATTTTCATTTCTATTACTCACACTTTATCTTATTGGATCTATACTATCTACTGTGAGCACAGTCTGGGTCTACTCATCTTTCTGAGGGTTTGAGAGTATTGAACTGCTCAACATTTAAAAGGACAGACAGATAAGTACACTTGTTGGTGATACAATACTGGCTATATTCAAGCTACATGTAAGCTGTGCTGTTTGCCCATTTAAGTTAGATTCAGGCTGTGCCATCAACTTATTTTTAGTGGCTATTGTGGTGAAATGTGTCTATGCATAAATGATATTTGATGGGAGAGCAGTTTGTTCTACTTTCTGAGTAATTTTGGTTATGTGAAGTCAGCCTTTTACAGCTTACAGTGGAGGGGACTTTAAATAGTGAATCAATTTGTGGAACATTTTCTCCAGCCTAAGACCTAAGCTCTTACCCAGCACAATTAAGTAAAATATTGCCATTTTCTTCTGGATGTTTCCTTTAAGTGAATTTCGCTTTTTCTATGCAATTATTCATTGATACAGCAACCTTGTTGCTAATTTTAAGTGAATTTCACCTTGTTCTATGAAGGTATCCATTGACAAGTCATAGAATGGGACGTTAAGTGAAATTTCGCCATCGATTAGTACAGCAGTTTTCCCCCTCACAAAGCAGTCTTTTAGCACTTAAGGGGAACTTGTTTTTCTCAATCTCCTTGCACTTCACTTGTGCTTTTTCTATGTATGATGTCTATCAAGTAAGAAAGAAGAAAACGATTTGTTCCTCAAAATGAATACCAGAATGTTTTCACACAAGGGTCATTAGTATTTACATACTTGGAACATCTTCTGCACTATATTTGCACTTTAAATTTTCATGTCTTCTGTCAAATGACAACAAAAAAAAGTGTGTGCCTGTTTGAATCAAGGTCAGAATTTCTGACTTTTTTTTTTTAATACAACCATATACTTTCCAAAATGATGAATAAATAGAAGTTTGATTCCTGGATT
Organism: Neoceratodus forsteri; assembly: GCA_016271365.2. Taxonomy (NCBI): domain Eukaryota; kingdom Metazoa; phylum Chordata; order Ceratodontiformes; family Ceratodontidae; genus Neoceratodus; species Neoceratodus forsteri. The sequence continues at coordinate 1,322,547,080 of CM028130.1, forward strand.
TGGTGCTGGCATTGCTACCGATGTTTGGAGTGGAGGTTACCTGTTTTTTGCTACCCATGACAGGTACTGTCATGGGCTTTCTCCTTTTGGTTACTGTGACGGGCTTTTCCTTACAGTAGATCAGAAAAAGCCTTTGACAGAGTCCCACATAAATTTCTCTCTAAGATTTTATTAGGGTATGGAATTCCTGAACAATCTGTGGAATGGATCGAATACCTTCACAGGGCTGCAGAATGTGTCCCATATGTAAACTATATTATGGGAAATGAGGTACAGATTAAAAAAGAAATCCAACAAAGTTGTCTACTGAGCCCCCCTATTATATGTATCCTCTGTAGATCTTCTCATCCATCTTATCAATCAGAACAGAGGAACACAAGGTATTACTCTTGCAAAGCATGTACCTGAAGTAAAACCATACCATACCATATAGTTACCATATAGTTGCACTGGATTATGAATGCATTGTATTATGTACAAGACAAAGCTTCCCTGAGGCAGCTTACTACCAACTCATATCATGCATTGCTGTAACTACCAATTGTATAGGCCTTAATCGTTCATTAGGTAAATATGTCAATAGCTCTGCCCTGTTTTAGCTACCTAATGTATAGGCATTAACCAGTGCTCATTGTACTTATACTCTGTATGATTGCTCACCCACATTTATTACACAGATACACAGAAATGTGATGGCAGAGAAAGGCCCCACGGCCCATCTAGTCTGCCCAACACCCTACCTCCCCCCTTCTGTTATGCTTCCACCCTCTTTTCCCAACCCCTTAAATCTATCCCAATCCCTCTTGAATCCCTCCACTGTTTCAGCTGCCACTACCTCCTCCAGCAGCTTGTTCCAGGCCTCCACCACCCTGTCTGGGAAAAACTGCCCCTTGACATTACCTCTGTATTACCCACCTTCCTGTTTGATGCTATGTCCCCTCGTATTCGCTCCCTTCTTCAATTTGAACAAGTTATCACCCTCCATTTTATGCACTGTAAGAATGTTTATGTTTTATTCTGACTTGGAGCATTTGGAAACGAGTCTATGACTCAAAGGGTTGTAATTCCAATTTACTAAATAAATAAATAAAATGAATAAAAACTACAGCTTATGCTGATGACTTTTGTGTAGTTATTAAAGACTGTAGTGCAGGGGATCTGGTTCAGAACATCCTGAAGAGATGTTATAGAATGGCTGGGGCCACTGTAAACTTTCATAAGAGTTATAGCATAAGGCTTTGGCAACCTAGAATGTGCATAGAAGGTAATAGCTTCACAGGTATTACACTTACAGCGGGACCTGTGAAAATACTACATTGTGTGTCAGTTTTGAGCACAAAAATATGGCTTTAGATAATTGGATGACTTGTACTGAAGCAGTGGAACAGAAAGTAACCCTATGGAAAAATAGGTCATTTTCGAAAAACAAACAGGTTTTCCAGTGGTTTAGGGCTCTGAGCCCCAAATCTGGAGACCTGGGTTTGAATCCCACAGCCCCACTTGCATAATGTGTGACCCTGAGCAAGTCACTTAACTTCCTTGTGTTCACAGGTCACACTTAGAAACAAGCTTCGGCTTAGTGTGCCTTTCCTGGTTAAACATTTTCCCCTTTCACTTTTCTTATTACCTGGTTTTCTTTATATATGCATGGTGTTTCCCCCATCCCTGAAAACTGAAATCAGACTTCATAGTAACTTTTTTCAAGGCCAGTGGGGGAGCTGGTTAATCCCTCCCAGTAAAGAGAGAAGCCACATATAAAGATTCCGCAGAAGGAAGGCACAAATGGTAAACACTATAATCTTTTTCAAGACAATGTTTTTTATACAAATCAGCCTTGAATTCCGCTAATACTAGACTGGGTTATTCTGTAGTTTTCTGAATGGCACTTAGGAGTGTGGAAAAGTAGATGGAAAGATCATATTCATATAATTTCACAATATATACATTAATCCCTGAAAAAGATTAAACAATGGAAACTCACCTCTGAACAGCTGACGTTATTAAATAGAAAGCAGTTATAATCCCACATCATGGCTTCTCATTTTACCACATCTCTTATATTTAAGGATTGCCCAAGGGGTAAAGAATTGATAGCCGCAGCTCAGTTAATAAATGCCAGAATTCCACAACAGATGTGTATTCATGGTAGAATGGCAGTAAAAGGCTCATAGGAACATAAGAGGGTGGAAGAGAGAAACTGCCCTAGGGAGGAGTGCGTAGATGTTCTAGAAACCAAAATTCATTTCCTAATAGAATGTCCACTTGCCCTTGATTTTTAGAAATTAGTCAAACATGGGCAGAACCACTACAGTCAAATATCAGATTATAGTGTTAGGGATTTTAGGCATATATCTCAGTCAGTAGAAAAAATGTAACAAATCCGCTTTACAGCTTTGTTTTGTCTGATGCAGGTATTACCTGTGGCAGGCCAGGTGTGCTTTACAGCTACACCAGAACATTTGCACACCTGAGGCAGTCATCAGCATGACAGAGTTAGCCATGAGGAAAGTATACAAAACTGAAAAAAAGTTCTGTCTCGGCAGGCAAGTTGGTTTCTTTATGGAAGGAGATGAAGTGAGTAATTTAGAATGTAACTGCCTTGGCACAGTTTGACATCCATACTACGTGAAGAAGATTTCCTTTATCATTACATGTATTAATTGGAAAATAAGTTAATACTATGTAATTTTCTTTGTTGATTTACTTTGTGTATTTTTCTTGTAATGTTTCTTTTTTTGCCCCTATTTTTCTACCTTATTTGTGTCTATATTGAGTGTATTGAAATTAGATATGTCTTAAATGATTCTTGTATGATGTTTCTTTTAAATAAAATACCCCTACTATTCCTTGATAAACACCATGGGATATTTTAAATCCACCTAGAGAACAGTGACCAGAGATATGTAGATAGGACCTTGGTTTAATGTCTCATACTAAGGATGGTACCTCATGAGTGTAGCTCCCCTTCACAATGAACTCCAGTGTCAGTTATGGGTATTACCCCAAGTGCCTGTTTTTGGTCAAGAACTCTAGACTATCCAATCTTTTGATTCCAGATGCAAGCAAGCAACATACTGAGCCACTGACACTAACAAGATAGTGCCCTCACAATGGAGCAATGCAAAATATGTTGTTCAAGTCCCTGTTTACATAGTTTTGAGGAAGTATGGTGCACTGTGAACAAATGCAGGCTCTTGAATTGGGTGAATGTATTGTGTGTTTCTTTTGTACTTTTATGCAAGTGCTTCTGAATGTGCAGCCATTAACCTTGAGGGATGTGGATACCCATCTCTCTCCCTCCCACTCCTTGTGGGTGTATTCAGTGGTACAAAATTAAGGCCTCAGCCAGGTATTTGTAGGCCATCCCACCAGGGCATTTTGCAGTTCCAGTCTTTTTCATCTAAGTCATTGGAGGTCAATAGACTGTAACTGGGGTAGAGTAATGAGCTGTTAATGAGCTTGGTACATGCAGTAGACTAGGGTTTGATTCCCGCAGCCTCCACTTACATACTGTGTGACTCTGAGCAAGTGATTTAACCACCCCAATGCTCCCAGATCACCAGTGAAAACAGGCACGTGTTACCAAAGACTAAAATAAATAGAAAAACATATGTATGTCTTTAAGTGCTTATCTGAATTGCAAATATTTTCAAGTGTGGGATCATGGTAATTCCTATTCTGCATACATCTGTGAAGGATTTCAGTGCAATGCTAAAGACCAAGACATCCCCACAGCTGAGTGTGCTAATGGAGAAACTAATGCAACAAACCAATAATCCAGGACAACCTACCACAAAAAGAACACCACAGAGATTCAGTATGACTCAAAAAAAATATGAGTTTAATTCATCAGGTAGTGTGCAGACTTCTTACCATCAAACAGGGGAATCACCAGCAATACTCCACCAACTCCTACCAATTTCACTATGACGTCTTCAGGGAGCCATACTGAATCTCTGTGGTATTCTTTTTGTGGTGGGTGGTGCAGGAGTGTTGGTTTGAATGATTTCAGTATCCTTGTGCAAGGGTCAATTAAAGCTACCACGGTATTGATACCCTCTTTCACCCAGGATGCCCATTATGTAGATTTCCCATTTTTAATCTGGAGTTGTGCACATTAGTAAGAGATGGGAACAATCCTCCCTCCACCTCATGCGACCTTAGCTTTATTTGCCAGCAACATTATGTTTGTGCAATAGATGGGTGGGTACTGATGCATAGGCGGAGCAAGTGGAAAATAATGTCTGAAACCCTTGAGAACATCAGTACTGCTACTTCCACACATTTATGTAGCTTGGGCTTTCTCTTGTACAATCTGCCACCAGTGTCCTGACATGTTTTGAAAACAATGAACTCATTACAAGGCTGGCTCATGGCATGAGTGTCAGGAGTGCCCCTTAGTCAGTTGGTTAGCCAGGTTTGTGCTCTGAACTTGTGACACCATTAAGATTAGATGGAGGACTGAGGAATATCCCAAGTGATTCTCTTCTCCCCTGTATAGGACTGCAACTGAATGCTGTCTGACTACTTCTTGTTATCCAGACATGGCAGGTTTACTCATATAAGGGTGGGGGAGCTGCCAAGAAGACCTGAACATCTGTTGTGATGGTATGGCCTCTCCCATCGAGCCACTTCCATAGAGTAAAAGAACAAAAGAGGGGATATTCTTCAAGCAGATGAAGGCACTTCTGCCATTTACAAATAGAGTTGCCTATCAACTAACTTGGTCCTGCTTTTACCACTCTTGCTGTATTAAGTGTCCTTACAATGCCAGTCAATATGCAGGTCCTGCCATAAAAGGAACACAGTGGTGGCTCTGAGTGTAGACCAGGTGGCAGGATTGAAAGATAGAAAATTACTCTTTGGATGACAGAGTAGCTGGAAGGAGTTTGTGGTGGCATGGCCTAACCAGCTCTTGAGAGGAAAACAGAAATAAAAGAAATGAACCCAGCTGAGTGACAAATACTGTATGTTTCCAGCTATATTATGCAGGACTCCCTTATTTTCTATAAACTGTTGGAAACATAAAGAACAAAAAATAAATGGAACCTCTTGCTTTTGAGGCCTTGTCATGATGACCTCTAAACCTTGGGCCTTTCTGGACATGTCATGATGACCTCTACTGGCTGAAGATCCTTCCACTCAATACTGCCATGGATCATCAGTCATATGAAATGTGTGGCTTTGCCAAATGTTGCATCTCATTTTCTCTTTTTCCTGCTTGCATGGTATAAATCCAGGGACCCCAGTGGGTTCCCCCAAGAGTTTGGTGCTTCCATACCACAAAGGTTAAGTTGGGAGTCCCTTCTGTGCAATGTTCTGATAGGGACCCTTGAATTGAAAAGGCTGCTTCTTTGGGCATGGTGCTTTCAGATCCTGATGGACAATACCATAAGCACAAGGAATATTGAAAAGGAGGCTGACATCTCATTTAGTTCAATAAATTCATAACAAATAGGACATGGTTCAGTGTGATAGTGGAGTGGATCCATAAAAGACTGTATAACTTTCCTGCTTATAAGGCAGGATGTGGTCAGTCATGATGGCATAGAGAAGAAAGTAAGACAAGGAAGACCCAGGAGTAAGAGGAGGAAACTGGCTCAGGGGCCAGCAGAGGAGGCTATTTCGTTTTACATCAAGGGACTAACCTATTTCCATTCACCAGATTCAGCCTTGCAGGTAGCGAGTGTTAGAGGCTATTTATCAGATTTGCCCCATGATGGGGATTACTACTGAAGGAAACAGATTAAAAAGACAATATGTGTCATCCTGCCAATTTTTGATGATATTATTAGCGACTGAGTATCGTCATTCTGGTGCCTAAGTAAAGTGCTGGTCTGTCCTTGTGGAATTCTTGCCTCAGTGTCCCTGTTATCTTGTGAGAGACCTGAAGGAAACAACAGACTACCAGTTAGGAGTCCATGGATGCTCCTGTCCAGAATTATGCATGTCAGATGCATCAGTTCCAAGAAAAAGGGGAAGAGTAACTGTGATGTATTCCTTGGGTATGACAAGAAGACTATCAAACCCCTTCTTTGCATCAAATCTAATACGGGTCTTCTCTACTTGGGGGCTGGTGAGGTGAGTGGTGATGGTTAAGGGCCTTGTGCAGCTGCAGTCCCCTGGTGGGTCACTTGTCACCTGAATTACCATAGGCTACAGATCCTCTGACTCTCTTTTGGGGGTCCTGAAAAAAATAAAGATGAAGTGTTAGGTAATGGTGCTGCTTGCCTGTGAAGAGAGTGCTGACCTTAATGTAACTGGTGGGTTTAAATAAATGACTAATTGCTAGACTCTAGGACCTCTGGTGACATCATGATTCTGATGGTGGCTTAAACTCACAGCTCCTCTCCCTTCTGTCAATAAGTCCCCAACAACTTAGCCAAAATCAATGAAATCATAGCCAAATAGCCACTCAGGGAGATGGGGAGACCTACTTACCAGATCCAGGGCCACAATCAGGATCAACAGGCAGATGATGCCAGATCCTCATACAAATCTGTAGACTGCAGCAGAAGTGCCTCTCTAGTGAATATGCCAGACCCCCAGTATGACACAGACAATGGCCCTTATGCACAACGGGGCTGAAGATACACACCACAGGTGCGTACCCTGCCCATGGAGCTCCGCACCTGTGCACAGGTGTACACCAGGCAGTATTCATGTCCGCTGGCCACCTGTTCATGGCCCCACCCCCCCCAGCATGCAGGTAGACATGGGGCAGATGGGGTGGAGCAGTGGACCCAGGTAGGCATCCAATTGAATGCCTGGCCTGGGTCCCCCAGTGGATCCCTTACATGGCGGGGTGCATGTTGACTGTACACCCCTGTGGATTGTACAGCCGGCAGCCATGGAGGTGTGTGGAGGGCAATGCCACTGGTCATCCTGTGAGGCAGCACCGAAGCACTAGTATGGGGTTGAGACTGTGTTGATGCTGCTGGGGGGACACTGAACCCAAGTGCATGCACAGATGGGCTGGTGTCTGGGTCAGGGTCGGGGGATGTCTGCATTGTGGGGCTGGTGCCCCTACATGTGTGCATTGGGGGGAGTATATGACTGGCATGGGGATGGGGCACAGCTGGGAGCTGGGTTGAGTGGCACTGGGCAGCCAGTGGGGGACCGGTGTTGGAGTCCTGTTGATGGGGGACAGTGGCTATCCACCTGGACATGGTGGCAGTCAGTGTGCATGGGCACATAGGGGACTTATGACAGGGTTCTTCCTGGTGTACCCTGCATTCTCCTTCACACCCCTGTGGGCAGCACTATGTGCTGTAGTGCATGGTGCGTAGTGCTGGCATGCCTCTACCTTCCCCCAGGGCATTGCTGTCCATGCAGCTGGGGAATTAGGTGCATAACTGCAATCCACTCCAGTCATGAATGCTGCACGGGGTCTGTGGGACACTGCTCTGTGGCATTCACATGTATCAATGTCAATGTGCCCAGTTTACGTAACATGTTGGTATCATGCATAGAGCTCATAGAAAAAGAACATCTTTCTAGATCTCACTTTAAGACCATCCTAGCTGAAATCAAAGGCTTTCATGCAATAAACAGGGTGACATTCAAAAGCCTGCAAAAAAAACAACTCCAGCAACTGGAGAAAATAACAAATGCTGTGGAAGAACGGATCACCCTGACCGAAAATGGTGCCCTACAATTACACAGAGCAGTTACCTTCCTCGCTGTGCAATCTGAATATCTCCAGGAAAAATGTCAAGGCCTAGAAGGAAGATTGAAGAGGGATAACTTTGGGATGTATTGCTTGCTGGAAGGAGCTGAAAAGTGACACCTTACTGACGTTTTAGAAGACCTGCTCTGGGATATTTTGGTACTGCATCCCACATATGATGTTCTGGATAGAATGGGCACACCAGGCTGTAGTGTCTAAACCTATGGGTCCTAACAGCAGACTGTGTTCTACTGTAATGAAGTTCAGCTCATTAATAGACAAGGAAGCAATTCCATGAACAGCATTGCAAAGGGAAAATATCACCCCTCACTCTGCAAAGATAATTTCTGATCAGGACTTCCCACTGGAGGTGCTAAAAAAACATCACACTATTGTGGTATTCTCCAGTGCTGAGGGATCATAATATAATTTGCAGACACCTTATCCACCACATCATGGGGCTTTCTGTGAATAAGGGGAGCAGAACTAGCATTCCCTGTACAAGGCAGCAGGAGCTCTTCATGAGAAAGAATGAGACATTCCTTTTACAACTGGAAAATCAAAGAAGCAGAACTCCTCAACCCACAACTGGCAGCTGGTGAAACCTCAGTGAACAAAGCAAAAAGGGAAACTGGTGGCCCCAGCTATGCTGCAGGAGGTCCAAGAGATTCTCAATCCCATTTCTGGATGACTGTTGACTCCTGCATCCTGCTCCATGACTTCAATGAACTATCTGTTGGTGTCAGATCAGACAATAACTCAATATGTTGAACTTGAGGACAAATTTTGTGAGTATGCTGTTTGTCTTTGCAGGAATCCATACTAAGGACTTTCTTTTTTAGGGATTGAACTACCTGAGCAGTGAACATGAATTCCATGCCATAACACACTGCATAACCAAGCCTTTAATTAAACTACTCTTTGAACTCTCGTTCAATCTCTCTGTACCAGAGTATTAGCTTCCTAAAAGATGGGCAAACTTAATTGTCTTCATGTACACAATTTGACTTGCTTTGTTTGTCCATCCTGCCTCCCCCCACATGGCAAGGCCTATTTAAATATATGTGCCCTCGATATCAAACCAAAGTCCACCTCAAAATGAAGAGAGCACTGCAAGTCTTTGCAGGCTATGGGTTGCAGCATATGTGTAACCTCCCCCCACCGGCCTCCCCCTTATTTCTACCAGCAGGGCTGCTCCTCACATCTAGGCACCACCGAGAGGGGCGGGGGGGGGTAGTCACTACAAATATCTCACAGACTCTGTGGACCCATTACTTCTACTTCTGAGTCTGCCATCCTTCAGACAGGCAAACCAAGTGTGGCAACTACCGGGCTCACACCTGGGAGGACCATTTAGCATGGCCAACAACCTGGATCCCTGGGAGAAAACATTTGCTAAGCATTATGATAGGTTTGTACTTCTTGTCAGTGGCACCCAAGTAAATCTGGACACTGGAAGCAATAACTGTAATGTCCAAACCAGGTTGGGATTCTAGAGTGTGGCCTTTATTCACATAACACAGAGAATGACAAAGCAAATATGGACCCCCACAGGGCTACACTCACTGGTAATGCAGATTACAGAGGTACAGAGCACACTTCCTCACTTCGAACCCTCAGGTTCTGAATGGATCTGGGCACACATGGCCTGAAATGGTACACTTCTCTTTTTTTCCTTGACTTGACACCCCGGTCAGTACTAGGACACTTTTCCATATTGCATGGAGGTTGATGGTGGCTCCCTAAACCACCCACGAGCACCTTCCGGCTCTCAGGGAAAATCCAAAATCCCATATCTGGGTGCTTTCCTCAGGCATTGGCTAAATGCACCGAGAGAAAATATAGGTGCCCAAACTGAACCCGAAAAGGTAAACCTGGTTACTCCAGATGGGGGGCGGGTCTCCCACCTTTTGCTCCCGTATCTATACTCGGCCATTCATTTGGTTACAACACCTTTCTCTGAAACACTTTTTATAGATGCTCTCTTGAAATGTTTTTCACATTTAACATTCTTCTGTTCACTGGAGGTGTCCTGACTTTAAAAGTTCTGTATGTGGCTATGTCTTTACCCTAGACCCCCACAGTTGTAGATGCTTCTAAGACACACACAGTCTAAAAGTCCTGTACTTGGCAAGTCTCTCTTTGACTCCACAGTAGGCAGACACTTTTACTTGAAACTCTGTCTCGGTGAACAAAGTCTCTTTATCAGAGAAGAACTCACCATGGTATGCAGGTGCCCCAGGACTTTTTCCCACCACACAATCTCTGGTACTCACAGAACAAAATGAATCTCAGGCAGCTTCTCCTTCTCCATGCTGGACCAGGGGATTGCCCCTGAATCCTGGAATTCCCCCCCATCCCTCCGGGGTTGGAGCACTGGAACAACTTTCAGAAACGGTCTCTACAACTTCACACACTTGGCCTTCTGTGTTCCTCTTTAGGGTGAGAACACACAACCCCTTTTTCTAAGGTAGCTCTATATCAGAGTTAGGCTCTGAGGAGCTGCACTCTGCAGCACTCCTCATTCCCGTGAGTCTCTCTTGAAACTGACTTGAGTCTCCCAATGTTCTATTGCTAACTTCTGCAGCTAGCATTCCATTGTGGTTTATGCTGCTGTGAGAATTCTAAGGTGACATCATCACTCCGGCTCAGCAGAAACTGAAAACAGTGTAACAGTGTGAAATCCATTTAACTGGCATCTCACAAGCTGCCTCTCCCTGCCTGCTACTGATTCTAAGTGGGATTCTAGTAACCCCAGGGAACAAGGGGGTTACATATGGCTCTGTTTTAGTTGTGTGGTGGTTATTTTCCCACACATGAGATAAGGGAGCAGTACATTGCTCTAATGCATTTCCCTGCTCTTTAAAGACAGCACTGTAGAGGAACACCAAGTGATTTTAGTATAGGGGGGAAGAAAACATATCACAGCAATTTTGTGCTGACCCCTTTGTGGTATGGTTTATCAGGGATCTGTGATGAGTTATGCCAAATCAGTGGAAGTGAGGGGGGGCAGGATAACAAATGGGCATGCATCCTGATGATACAGTTTCTGTATTTTATAGTTGGCTCTCCAGATGACCACAGGGTTACTGGGTCCAACAGGCAAGTTGCAGCCCTTAGAGCTCCTTATAGGTCACTTCTGGAGCAGTAGAGATATATTGCACCTTGGTGTGGGATACAAATGAGTCAGGAGCAAAAGCACCCAACAAGGGTTCTGTAGTCCTTAAACTGAATGCTAAAACCACTGGATAATGTGCTTGCAATTAAAAAACAGAATCTTACCTTAATACAAACTGTCATTTATTGTGCAGCCCCATGTGTGGAACAACAGAATACACAAAGCTGAAAGTGCAGAGTGCAGGTAGGCGGCGAAGTCACTGTGCGGTCATAAAAAAAAATCCCCACCGACACCATAAGGTGTTCCATCCTGGTGACTAAGTGGCCTGCAGACTGTTCATGTATATGAAAGGTGACACACAATGTGTTGAGGTTTCGTCAAGGTCATCTTCCTCAGAGCTGCATAATAAGTGAGTTGAGTGCTTTTGCTCCTGACTCTCTTGTGGTTTACTGCCTCTGTATCTGTGTGCACCCTTTCAGAGGGGGCTAGTGAAGCCCTGAGACTCTTATTCTGCTGTTCCCACAACTTCGTGCAGGATGCCACTATGTTATTGTTTACCTAGAGGTTCCTTTCTAGATAGATGGTTGCACAATAAAAGGGCCACTTCAGCGTCTGCTTTGCCTTAACAGAAAAAAATGAAATCATTTGGCTCAGTGCTTTCCTCTTGACCTGGTATGTCGACAGATATTTTTAGTATTAATTGATTGTGGGAGGGAGATTCCATGGCAATGCTGTTTGGGAAAAATGCCATAAGCATCCTCTTAATTGCCACAGGATTCTATGCCCATATTAGCCCTCAAAGAATTAAAGCCAGCCTTATTAATCCCCAGTGCTGCTTAAGTCATCTTTGGTGGCTGGGGAAACTCTAGCGCACAGTATGGTGCTGGGAGACCACCTGCAAGAGCTGCAGTGCTTTCCTTCCCAGACTGGGGCTTATTTCCAATATAGTATTGGGCCTCAATCCAGTAGAGCATCTCTAAGTGAGCCCTCCTCCCTTGGAAGTTGACCATTTAAAACCCAGGTGGGATGTCTGTGGTTAAGCACCACCCCTTCCCTCTTTCTATTGTCAATCTATGGTTAAATGTAGTCTATTTGTAGTTTTGGTGTTGAAAGTGCAATGTTGCTGCTGTCAGTAAAGGATGATATGCCTGTCCTACAGAATCATTATAAGACTGCTTTCTATACCTGGAGCAGGCACTACAGATTAGAATGCTTGAAACTGCCAAGCATTGAAAGTGGCACATACATTTTGTCAGTCAAATGTTAACGTTTATTCTCATAATGTAAATAGGTTGAACCACCCGCTCAAAAGAGCAAAAGTCCTTGCAGCAATTAAAAAACATCACCCTATATTTATTTTTCTATAAGAAACTGATTGAGTTGTGAGGGAGCATGACAAACTGATAAAATGTGTTTTCCACAAGTTGTGGCCTCTTCCTTCCATCCTGGTAAGTGAAGAGGAATGGCAGTCCTCATCCCCAGAAAGATCCCTTTTCAGATTAAGGTCACCTCCACTGATACTCAAGGCTGCCTGGCCATGGTTACAGGTACTTACCATGGCAGATACTCACACTTGTAAGTCTATACCTTACTCCAGGCTCTTAATCAGCTTTTGTTGAGCAATTATATTGAAAAATAATAACAAACATGTGAAAGACTGCTGTATTACACTGTGTCTTAGATTTCCAAAAATTATACACATGGCGGGCATTGCTGAGGCAGATATGAGAGGCTCAGTTGCTCTTAGCGAGCCTGCTGCTATTTCCAAAAATTATGCCCACGGCAGGCTTTGCTGAGGCAGGTATAAAAGGGGCTGTTGCTGCTGTGAGTGAGTGCTCTGCTGTTTCCAAAATCTATATGCATGGTGGGCATTGCTGAGACAGGTATGAGAGGCACAGCTGCTCCTGTTTCCATGGTGGGCAATGATGAGATAGGTATGAAAGGCACAACTGCTCTGAGTGAGGCTGCTGCTTTTTCCAAAAATTATACCCATGGTGGGCATTAAACACAATAAACTTGGTGACTTGACAAAACTAAGAGTAGTGCGGCACATGTGACTGGCATGGTGGCAGGGGTGATGGCATATTTTGTCAGTAGTACATGTCTAAGGAGAATGACAGTAAAACTGAGTGAAAGTAATGTCAGTGGAAGAAACTGTGGTAACAGCTATGACATTAGGCCTGTAAGTTATTAGCATCAGTCCTTTCAGAATGTATGTAGTGCTCATATAGAACAGGAGTGGAACAGTATGTGACATATGGAACACGTTTGATGAGAAAATGTAAAAAATAAAAAAAGTAAGTGAATTCAAATGTAAGTGATGGTGCCAGCATTTTCTGAAAAATGACAAACATGTCTTTTTGTCCATGAACTGTCTGTGGCCATGGCAGGATTTATTTCAGAGGGGCAGTTGCAACTGCTGGGAGAGAGAAGTGTTATCAATGCTATGTTACCAAATTTGGCAGTACACCACTCTACACGGGATTTTCTATTTGTTTCGTACACAACATAATCATCATATTCAGTATCATTATTTGCAGGCTGTTGTTCATGTTTAGGGTCAAAATCACAAAATCCAGTGATTGGGTCAATTGGGAAATTGCCAGCATTCATTTTGACAAATGTAAGCCGTTCTACATTTACAGGACTTAGCAGTGTTCTTTGATCAGTGACTATTCCTTCATCTGTACTAAACATGTGTTCTGAACATAAGCTTGAAGGTGGATAACTGAGGTACATTATTGCAAGATTTGATACATCTGGCCATTTTGTTCTCTTCTGTTTCCAATAGAGTAATGGATCTTCCTCAAGACCAATCGCAGTATGGTCTTCAAAATACTCCTGGATCATTGTGCTGTGTGAGACAGTTACCAGTCTGGCAGATGAATGAGCTGCACTTTCTTTACAGAATACTAGACCGTGTTGTTGCAGGTGACTCAGAACTGATTTGCCTTTCTGATCCTGATCATAGGATGCTCAAGAAGTAGCTTTAGATGTCCTTTCCCTCACTGATGACACTATGAATTATGAAGAATTTATAGATGTACTATTGTCTGCGACCAGAGGCACACTCTGATGGTTCAGCAGAGTTTGACTGCTGTTCATCAGTTAATGGTGCTGGGAAGGGGGGAGCAGTGTCAAATTTGGTTAGCAGAAGATCTCTCCAGTGCTCAGTGTCTTCCCCTGCAGAAAGGATGGCTTCAGTGTTTCCCTTAAAGCAGGGATCTAGCAATGTAGCCAACACATAGATGTCATTCTTAAACATGGCATTTATTCTCTGATCAAGTCAACAGTCTGAGACTCAAGTCATCTGCTGGAATAACAGTGGTGGTGTCTTCTTTTGACTAAAAGTCTTTCTTTATGTGATCAACAAAAATGTGAAGAAATCTTATCTAAGAAAGAATTTGACTCAGAGTTGCACTGTCCACACTGACATCATGTGTGGCAGCCTCAAATGGCTCCAATAAGATGACCAAAGATTCAAGTAGACTCCAACTGCTGGAACTGAGCATGATGTCTACATTAGATATTTCATTGTGCATGGTGTAGTCATGTACAACTTTTTTCTGTTCAAGAAGCCTTTCCAACATGTAGAATGTTGAATTGCATCAGGCTGGAACTTTCTGCTTTAATGTATGCAATGGTAAGTTGTTTGACTTCTGTAGCCCCTTCAGGATTTTTTGGGCTTTCACAGAGTGGCTGAAATGCCTACATATTTTCTAGTAAGACCTAACAGGTTTTCAGCATTTCTGTTTCCATTTAAGAAATCATAGATGAGAAGATTTAAACAATGTGCAAAACATGCAGCTTTGAGTATGTTGGAACTATTATCTGACACTATGAACCATGGAGGCAAGTAATATGGAGTAAGCCATTTCTGGAATTGTTTTTCCTGGTCCTGCAAAATATTCACAGCAGTGTGGTTTTCCTCAAAAGTGGTAAGACATAGTACAGCCTGCTTCATGCTGCTTGCATTCAGTAGAGCAGGGATTATTACTTTCTGACTGAAAACTTGCCCAATGAGCTGTAACAGTCATGTAGCCAATTGTTTGGTTGCTGGTCCATATATCTGTAGTTATGTGAACCCGCTTCACCTCTGAGAGTTTCAACTGCTTAATGACTTCAGTACATACCAAGTCATACAACCATGGAACAGCCTTTTTTGAGAAATATGTTTGACATGGAACAGTGTACCATGGCTCAATCAGGTTTATGAAGTTGGGGAAACCCTTTTGGGCAACAAAAGCAAAAGGGAGTTGACAATCAGCCAACAGCTCTGCAATGGCTCTATTTAACAGCTGGCACATGGGATGCTGGTGGGTGAATGTTGATCTCCATGTAACACTTTCTTTTAATGTTAGTTGCATGGATAGTTTTAATTTGGGGGGAATGTATTTTTCATGCCTTTTCATGTAGAGTTCTACTTAAGGATTTTCCAGTACTTGATGGTGTCTGAGAAGACTGCAAGGACACATCAATTGATTCAATGTCATTTCCTGCTTCCAGTTCTTTGTCACTATGGTCATCACCTCCACCATCTCTACTACTGTCCATATCAACCACACTGCCTCTTGCACTGTGCCACTCAATTGGCTGTTTTGTGATGGCCTGCTGGTGCTGAGGATTGAGGCGCTGGAGCCACACCTTGCACCACGCCTGTGACCCGGGTTCAGGAGAAGACTTGGGCCATTGGGGGACAGCAGAGGAGGGAAGGAATTGACTGTTTGGAGGACTGCTCTCCCTTCCCTGGGGTGAGCTATGGGGCTGCATCGCTCTGCAGTGATGCCCAATGGAGATCAGGAGCACAGTCAGATAACAGCACTGCAAAGAGGGGTGGAGCAGTGGTGGATGCCAGCATGGCAGTACGCGGGCATCATTGCATGTCTGCACTCCAGGGGGAAACTCATGAGAAAAGCCCCAGAGGATACAGGGAGGTGACAGAGGCTCCAGTGACTGCAGCCCACATCCTGAGGCCAGACCACCCTTCAGCCAGGGACTCCCATACCCCTCGACCTGACCCAGTGACTGACCCTCTACTGACAGAAAGGCTGCCAGGTAGGTGAGGCAGACCCTCCCCTGGGGGATTATCCGGGGGGTTGGAAGGTCATTGGGTTTGGGGAGAGGGTGCCCAGCAAATGTGCTCCCCAGTTAGAAGGTGGTTTCAGCCAGGGAGTAGAGGCTGGAGTTGAGAGAGCACTCCTGAGAGATGCCTCGATCCCCGGTGCAGAAAACAAAGTTTAAAAAAATTGGCTTTTTTTGGCTTGGCATGTCCAATCATTACTGATGTTCCAAGATTTGCTGCTTTACCACCATGACTGATGCTCTTTTTGCACAGACTGCATACAGCTCGAGAGTTGTCTGCAGAGTCAATATACAATAAATTCCACACTAAAGATTTACCTTTTTTATGTTTGCTTGCATGCATGTGTAAGAAACATAGTGCCATCATCCGAGTTTTCGTCGGTGTGGCACCCTGTTTTCAAATGCAATCAGTGTGTTTGCAGGTGCATCCACAGTTCGCCAATGAATGCTGCAGCTGTCTATGACAGCAGCTGAAAATGCAGTGCTGTACAGTTGAAAGGCAGAGCAGTGAGAAGCTACTGCGTGCGCATGCGCTCCTCCCCACACTCACACTCACATGCACGCATGCATATTGCGGGCTAATGCTCTTCTCCCCGCACACACTGTATGGCTGACAGAGGTTCCCAATCCCCCATCAGCTCTGCTGCGCTCTCCTCCAACAGAGTTCCAGGTGCCATGCTAGGAGCCCACCCCAGCATGGTAGCAGTCTGTATGGCTGAAGGGGGTGCCCAATCCCCCATCAGCTTCAATGGTTCCCTACTCCAACAGACAACTGGGTGCCACACTGGGAGCCCACCCCAGCATGGCAATAGTCCATATGGCTGATGGGGGTGCCCAATCCCCCATCGGCTCCACTGCCCCCCAAACAGCCTTCCAGCTGCCACACTGGAAGCCCACTCCAGTGTGGCACAAGTCCTGCGTCGTCCAAGAAAAAAAAAACCTGAAAGAAAAAACCTTCCTCGCTGACTGTCCTGATCCCCGCCTCCCCCACCCATGCTCACCTCTGCACACCCTGCCTCCCATTACCCACTCACCCCATACTTACCTCCGAGTCTGGCGCGACGATCTTCGGGGACCGGGAACACGCCTGCACTTTTCAAAGCCGACTGCAAACTGAAGAAATGCCGGTAAGCTGTATAATGAAATAAATAGGTTTTTTTCAACTTTGATGCATATCTCAGGCATTTGTTTGAATTTTTTCACCAAATTTTTAACATGGGGTTTTTGGGACCCCACCTCATGAATTCTGTCACTGTCATTTTGTTAATCGGCCCTGAAAGGTGATTTCGTGGTCACTGAGTGGAACCACCTTTCGGGACTGATTTATGAAATGACAGTGTCACAGTTCATGAGGTAGGCCCCCAAAAACCCTAAGTTGAAAATTTGGAGAAAAAATGACTGTTTTACGAGCATGCATTGCGCTGTTCCTACGCACGATCGTAAGTTTGTGAATTTTCAATATTTTCACTCCAGATTTTCAACATTGCCTTTTTATCACACCTTCTTACGAGCAGTACAGCTGTCATTTTTCACATTTCACCCAAAATGCGTTTTGTGCATGTAGCGCACAATGGCGCAGCCGGTGTGCGAAATCAATGTTTGGGACAGATTAAGAAAATTTCACTGACACTGTTCAAGAGCAGAAGTGTTAAAATGGCTATGTTAAAAATTTGGCAAAAACATTCCTAAAAATAACTGTTTTACGAGCATGCGTTGTGCTGTTCCTACGCATACTTGTAAGTTCATGAATTTTCATTATTTTCACTCCAGATTTTCAACACTGCCATTTTACCACACCTCCTTATGAGCAGTACAGCTGTCATTTTTCACATCTTGCCCAAAACATGTTTCCATGCATGTAGCACACAGTGGCGCAGTCGGTGTGCGAAATCAATGTTTGGGACAGATTAAGAAAATCATAGTGACACTGTTCATGAGCAGAGGTGTTACAATGGCTATGTTAAAAATTTGGTGAAAAAAGTCCATAAAATGACTGTGTTACGAGTGACCATTGCGTCATTTCCACACACCCTCATAAGTTCATGGATTTCTAATATTTTCAGTCCAGATTTTCACTACTGGCATTTTTCCACACTTCCTTGTGAACAGCACAGCTGTCATTTTTCACACCATGGCCAAAATATGTTTTTGCACTTCCAGCGCAGAAATGCACGGTCACTGTGGGAAATCACTGTTTGGGACAGATTAAGAAAATCACAGTGACACTGTTCATGAGTGGAGGTTCCAAAATGCCTGTGTTGACAATCTGCTGTAAAAAATCCCCAAACTAATTGCATTATGGGTGTGCATTGCACAGTTTCTACACACGCTCGTGACTTCACCAGTTTTTTTAATATTTTCTCTGCATATTTTCAACATTGCCAATTTTTTGCACCTCCCCATGAACAGTACAGCTGTCATTTTTCACATCCTGTTTTAAATGTGTTTTCACACCTGTGGTGCCAAATGGTGTAGTCACTGTGTAAAATCAACTTTTGGCCAACGGACTGATATTGCCACTGTTCATAAGGTGGGGGTCACAAAAAAACCATGTTGAAAATTTGGAATGAAAATGCCAACGAACGCCTGAGATGTTAGTGTTTCCGACCACAGCGTCCCACTCTGTAGAGATTGACAGGCATCAGGGGTGTGACTTGGGATTCTCGTCTGTAATGCTTATACCATTCCACACCCTGCAGCCAGTGAGAGGCCTCGAGGTGTGCCTTGGACTCTGTGGCCCCAAAGTTCACCCCATTCTCCTATACAGAACCCATCTCACTGTATTTCCTGATGGAATGGAGTAAGTATAAGGGCCAAAGACCTCAAGGCACACCTGACACTTGTCGGTGTCTGCAGGGTAGGGTGTGGTGAAATGGCATGGCCGTTATGCCTGATGACCCAAAGGCACACCCCAATGCCTGTCAGTCTTTGCAGGGTGGTGGTGGGGTTGGCTTCAATTCAATACTTCACTGCCATTCCTATTATGCAGCTGTCTAACTCCTACACTACCAATGCCAATGCCAGCAAGTAAACATTCGGCATTGACAAATGCTTGTTACTTTCTGCCATGGTGCTTGGCACTATTCCTTGTACAGTCAAGGGACCTGAAGGAAACCCTACACTGCCATTTCCTTGTTGAGATGAATTGTTCTCATTCACACTCATCTTTTTATTCTTGCCTTTAACATATGCTATTTTTTTCTGCTCTTGCCTCTCCTACCTTACAGCAGCATCCTCTCCTACCCACTTATCAAAACTACTGACCTCATCGCCACAAGATTCAGAAGAACTGGAAGTGCTGTCATCATTATGTGGGACATAGCCTGGTCCAGTTCACCACTATATCTATCAGCATTCACTGGCTCAGCACCTAAGCTTATATTTGAGGAGGATGCCTCCTTGCATGCTTCTACAGCAGGTGGAAGTATCCTGGCACATGTGGAAAAATGTTCAGTACCTCTACATGTAACTACAGTCAGTTCTTTCTGAAACTCTACTATCATTTCATTGCTTATATGCTTTTTTTTTTGTTCAGGAAATTTAGTGCCAGTCCTGGTGATGTTATTATTATTATTGTTGCTACTGTACGTTCTTCATTAGTGGTATGATTCATATTGCCCATATTATTAACATTTGCACATATAGCAGCACTGTGCTTCCATTTATTAGTCTTAGACTGGGAAATAAGAAACATAGTAGACACAGTCATGGTTAAAGGATATTGTTTCACTAACTGCTGCAGAGACAGACAGTGTTGCTGAAGCTGATTATGTCACAGTACTAAACAAGAGGGCTCAGAGGCACCTAACAAACAGTGTAATAAAGTTTCAAGTTTTTCAACTTTTAATTTCAAACTAGCTGCCTTCTGTGTTTTTGTCTAATTTTTGCCTTCACCATGGTCTTCTGTTCTCTCCCCAGCACCTCCTCCTCAACTGAGGCTGACCCCCCCGAGATCATTTCATTCCCTTCCCCTGAGATTGTTTTAGTACCTCACTATTTCTCCATTAATTTTGCTCATGTGTGACTCCTAGTCTGTGTAGTGTAGTGTAGATTTTTCAACTGTTGATTCAAAACACAAGTTTTACTGTCACGAGCACATGCAGAGCTGCTTTCAGATTGCTCTGTCTGTGCCACACAGGTTCAAATCAGATGGGGCACAGCAGGGGTGTAGCCAGGGATTTCAGATATACACACCAAGTGGACTCACTGCTATCCCACCCCCCTTGTTAGGGTGAGCTACCCCCCCCCGTGGTGTAGCCAGACAATATACAAATGTATACCAGGACCATGTTTGTTGCCTCATTTGGCACATTAAATACAACTTTTGTATCTCATGAAAGTAGTTGTTGCCATGCATGGGTAAATACAAATGCCATGCATTGTTCCCTAAGACACCCACATACCAGCCCAGAGCCTGTAAAGTTGTATTGTCCTTGGGATGCAAAGAGAATATTAGTGACCAGTCCTTCTAGTTTCGACTTCTATGAATAAAATTACAGAAAGGTTCAGTATTTTCTTTGTTAGTTTTCATGGAAAAAGGAAGCAGTTCAGAGCCTGTTTGCTACCCCCCTTAAATAAAATTGCACACCATGGAGTGCTTGGAGTATGCCTGCCTACATCCATGGAGCACAGCCCTTCAGACAACACTGATCAATCAGGTGTCAGCCGGGTGTCATGTGCACCTATTCTACAGTAAGCTCCTTGAAGGATCCCACAGGCTGCCTTTTTAATGCCTGTTTCCAACCTGGAAGTTCTTTACCCATTACCCGTTACCTGTCTCAAACTACCTGACCCAAGAATTACACTGTTATATCAGTAGGGTAGAACATTACCCAAGCTAATATACCCAGCCAAGAATAGGCGATACCCGCACAACCCAACCCAACTGTGGAGTTTGCATTGGGTAATCAGAAGGAGTCTTCTCTATGGAAAGTCAACAATTAACTTCTGAATATTAATGATTTTCAAGAATTAACACTAGAATGGATTGTGCAAATTTTAGCTGAAAATTACAAAGAAAATGTAAGTCCATCAATGCTATGGGAAACTTTAAAGGTAGTGCACCAAGGGTACATCATTGTGTATGCTACTAAATAGAGAGAGAAATGATTGCAGTCTCTACAAGAAAAATTGCAAACTCTCCAGTAACTCCAGATGAGGAGGAACCATATGTTCTTAACTTAATCAAATTAGACAAAAAATGCAAAATATACTGGATTTAAAGATGAAAATGGCCCTTGGCTTTCTCCAACTGCAATATTATGAAGGTGAAGCTTGTAGTCCTACAATTCTATCATACAGGTTGAGACAGAAAATAGCCCACACCATGGTAACTCACATTAGGTATCCAATCGCACATGTGAAGGAAACAACCCCAGGTGGGATCTTGAAGACCTTCCTGGAATATTGCAAACTCTTATATAAGCAGAAATTAACCCCCCTTTAACAGAGATATCAAACCATTTAAACCCCCCCCCTACATCTCCCCAGTTTACCTGAATACCAGCAAAAAAAGCTGTTGGCTCAGCTGACCCATGATGAAATTCAAAGGATTATACAGAACTTAAAAAAAAAAAAAGCCAAGGTCTGGGACTCTCTTACCCCACTGTTATTACATGTGACCACAAGACTTATGCAGGGTAACCTCGTCCCAGTAACCTGGAGGCAAGCCATGATATTGGCTGTTTTGAAACTAGGAAAGGATTTGAGTTACTGAGCCTCTTATCATCCCATATCAGTTCTTAATATGGACTATAAGATTTTTATCACAATAGTGGCTAAGCATCTGGAATTTCAATTGCCCCTTCTTAGTGAATAATGATCAAACAGGATTTGTGACTTCCAAAGTGATGCAGGATAATATAAGAGAACTGTATGTTCCGCATCATGCAACTCTGTTGGGGACCTCTTTTCTTGTTATGAATCTGGATGCAAAAATGGCCTTCCATCGGGTGGCATGACCATTTTTATTTCAGGTTTTAAGACATTTTAGGGTGCCTGTGGAATTTGTGTCCCTGATGGATGCAATCTATTACCAACCTACTGCGTATGTAAAGTCAGTGGTCAATTATCTGATTCATAACTTCTGTGTTTGGGAACCCGTCAAGGTTGACATGTATCCCCTTTACTATTTGCGCTCTATCTGGACTCTCTAACCCAGACAATTCAACAACACACTGACATCATTTCAGGAATACATCTACAAGACAGAGAACAGAAACTAGATCTCTACACAGATGATCTTCTTATCTGTCTCACAAATCCTGAAAGGGCACTTTTGCCCTTATAGGACACCGTGCAGCACTTAGGGGAGGTAGTGGGTGGCAGTTTAAATACCACAAAAACTGAGGTACTGAAAATTCACTATACTCCCCTCTGAAAATACTAAGGATTTCTTCCAATTTAGATGGAATTTTCCCTCACTTCGATATTTGGCCATTTCCATATCTAAGGATTCTAACACAGTCTTCTCTCTTAATTACTATCAGATCTCTCAACACCTGGCCAGGGATACAGAGATATGGTCACATCTATTAAGTGTCAGTGTGCATCAGTTGATAGCACATCCACCACTGGACCAGAACGTCATGGGTTCTCGTCCCACGCCGGGAACAAACTCACACCTAAAACGCTGGCATCCTAGTGCAGTATTGGGGGGGTGCTGTACTGCTGGAGTGTGCTGTTCTTTGGATGAGATGTTAAAACAAGGTCCCTTCTACCCATCCTGGTGCTGTCCTGGTGGACTTCCAGGTGGAAATAAAAGAACCTAGGGCATTCTTCGCAAAACAGTAGGGGACATTCCCAGTGTCCTGGCCAATGTTCCTCTTCCCATAAACTGGATCATGCAATTGTGAAGGCTGTGTGTGCATGTTGATGTGTGATATTGCTGCCACTACACATTCAGTCACTTCACTACCAGTCTAGCATGGCTTGTAAAGTGGTTTGGGATACACTGTGTATGAAAAGTGCTATATAAATTCTGATTCTTTTTCTTCTTTTGCCTCTCATACAGAGAGTAAATATCATCTGCATGAACTTACTTCCTAAAATATTATATCTGGAACAAGAATACCGGCAACCCCACCACCTAGTTACTTTCAAAACTGGAATAAACTAATCTTCAGATATCTTTGGCAGGGGAGGCAGCCAGGAATTCATATGAGGGTCCTCTAGCTCCCTAAGTTACAAGGCAGCATTTTTCTGCCAAATTTGCAGCTATATCCTACAGCAACATAAGTACGGACAGTACTGTACTGGCTGCACCATGTGTATCAGGCATACTAGAACTCTTTGGAACTTATCGAGGGGCACATGATAGGTGGACCACCAGTATTATTCACAAACCAAATTAATTTTACTGCTCTGCAGAGTGGGAATCCATACACTAAATCTACACTTATTCAATGGTGTCAGCTCCTTAATTTCATAACTATCTTCCAAAGCAAATTCCTTTTATTTTCTCTACCTGCCATGCCAGCTTTTTCCTCACTTACAGTACCTTGGATACAGGATTTAAGGTATGGGCACAATTAGGGCTCCACTTTTTTCAGTTCGTACATGAGCAGTTAGTCCAATCTTTTGAAGACCTCTAGTCCTATTTTGATTTACCTAATAATCATTTCATTCAATATCTACAAGCACATGCTTTTATACAAACATACAGTAAGTCATAGCATCAGAACATTAAGACCCCTCCATTCATTCAGTTAGTAATGGCTATCCTTCAGGGACATGGTGACACCCACCACCTTATTTCACATTTTTATCAAGCTTTGATGGAGCAATAGAATTATACCACACAATATGTCAGACAGATGTAGGAGAGGGACCTCGGTTCACCTATTACGGGCCGGCAGTGGACCCACTGTCTCCACAATATACATAAGGTCACTTCTTCTCACATCTGCAGAGAGTATTCCTGGAAAACAGTGATTCAATTTTTTATCACGCTAGACAGGTAGGTTAAATATGTGGCAACTAATGGTTCCACTTGTTGGTGTGGTTGAGATGAGCCAAAGGCAACCCATGGACACATTTTCAGGTCCAGCCCAGTTCCTCAGCCTTTCTTTCTGGATATACAACATGAACTACAGGAGCTTTTTGGGGAGAACCTGAAACTCAGCAGTCATATGTTGCTATTTCTTGATGCCCCTGAAGGGTGTAGGCATCTTAACACATGAAAACTATATAACATTGCCATGATTACTACCAAGAAAGTGATTACTAAACTATGATTAATGCCTAATCCCCTACTTTATAAGCTTGGAGGAAGCTGATGATAAATATTTATAACATGGAAAAGATTCATGCTCAGCCTAATAATAAACACCGTGAATTTGAAATATGTTGGAAATCGGTGTTGCACATCTCAAGGGAAATCCCACATTTTGTGCCATGAAGAGATGTTTAGTTCTAACAGTCCTAGCAGCTTGTAAAAAATGTATTTCACAGGCACTGACTCTTATCAGTTATTGTATAATGATGTATTTATGCAAAAAGGGCAGCTGGTTGTTGTCTTGTTTCCTGTTATATTTCTCTGAAAAAAAGTAAATAAATATGAAATTTGAAAAAAAAACCATTAATTACTAGACTCTAAACATGGCCTGGACATAAATTTTATTATGAATGTGTTTCATTGTTGCTTTAATATATCCAGACTCAGTTTCCCCCAAATTTGTGTTTCCTGTGAGGAACCATCATTACCAGACCCTCCCATCTAATAGGATCTAACGACCATCAGGGAGACAGTGGTTACAATGGGAGACAATGGGATTATGTGTATTTCACATGGAAACTTGTTGTAACACATACAGTATGTATTAACATAGTAATGTAGGGATATTATTGTAATGACATGAACCTAAGGTCCATCTTGTCTGCCCCTCCAGTCACATGGTAGTCATTATACCCAGTCTGAGTATGGACATACATTAAATCCAAGCATATTTGCAAGGCTTTTGCGTGAGGTTTAGCGGGCAAGCAGATTACTTACACTACCCCTCACTCCCACTAAGTGCTAAATAAATGCATGAATGCTTGTTTCTTTGCAGAAGTCACGGGAGTAGGGGTACTGAAGGCTTACATACTTCCTGTCCCTCAGCAATCCCTACTGGCTGTTATCACCTGCATCTGGTGCCCTATCTGTCTGCTTGCTTGCCAGGGTTGTTCCCTCCACTCTGCTGTGCTATATTCTTCCAGGCCCATCCATGGCCATTGTCTTCCTTTTCGCTATGCTCTGACGCTGTAGTATCTGGCATTGGGCATGTTTATTTAGTCCTTGGGGGAGAGCTTGTTCTTTGGGTTCTGTGCCAATGGCTTGTTTTTCTGGTGGCAGTAGCATCCCAGACCTGTTGTTCTGGATGTACTGGATGCCTAGACTGCTCTCTGTGGCCATCTGGCTGAAGGCACCCAGGCCCTGCTTCCCTTCTGAATTCTGTGCCACTGATGTTGCTGCTCTTTGGTGGCCCATTCCACAGCTGCCACTTCTGCTGTGGTTCACGAGCAGAGTCCTTGTGGCTTTGTCCCATCTGTACCACTTTTTGCTTTTGTCTGCTTCCGATACTCTCTTCTTTTGGTTCTTGTGTTTCTCAGCTGGTACTGTGTTGTGTGATCATCCATACATCGAAGAATGCCACATTTCCTTACTTTTATGACTTTAGTCTTCAAATTTAATTGATGCTCTAATGTATTTTTTTTTGCAATGAATTTCCTTTCTTTTTAAAAAAGATATATAAAGCACTTGTCCAACAGCATATATATCATGTACTTTGTGAATGACACTGGCCAATTGTCAGTCAATGAAGTCTGAGCACACGCATGACTCACTCTTCATGGACTTACTTTAAGCACCAAAAGCAGTATAGCACAGTGGTTTAAGGCTCTGAGCTGAAAACCTGGAGACCTGGATTTGAATTCCACAGCCCCCACTTGCATACTATGTGATCCTGAGCAAGTCACTTAACTTCCTTGTGTTCTCAGGTCACACCTGCAAGCAAGCTTCAGTTTAGTGTGTCTCTCCTGGTTAAAAAAAAAAAAAGCTTCTTTTAATATATATTTTACCAAATATGAGGGACAGTGTGCTTATCATCCCTTTCACAAACACCTAACTGGCATTTTTTTTATTTGTCCCAAAATACATTTCCAGGGAAAACAAACTAAGTCCATGTGCATACACATTTTGGGTGGGGGCTTAGTACAATTTCAATTCCCCCCCCCCCATAACCAGCCCACTGAAGTA
This sequence comes from Neoceratodus forsteri, assembly GCA_016271365.2. Taxonomy (NCBI): domain Eukaryota; kingdom Metazoa; phylum Chordata; order Ceratodontiformes; family Ceratodontidae; genus Neoceratodus; species Neoceratodus forsteri. Next base: position 1,322,573,186 of record CM028130.1, read on the forward strand.
GAAGACGGTTACCAGCCAAGGTGGAGGGAAGAGCTGTGCTGATCACCCAGCTTGAGACTCAGTGCAAATATTTGGATGACCATGTGGCAGGAGGCTGGCATAAGTGACAGACTGAGGATGAGTGTTGAGGAGTTAATTTATTATACAGCCTGGATGGGGGGAGCAGGGTGTGGTTTGGCATAGTGGGTGGGTGGAAGATTATTAATTAATGAAACCTGACACTAGGCTAGGCACCCAGCGTCAGAAGTGGGAGTCTGCATCATAGAGGATGGGCTCTTGATGATGCTTAATTTCTTTTTGTAGTTTACTATCAGACACTGAGGATGGACACCCTTTGTCAGGAAGGGATGCTTGGCAGCACTGGAATGTGGCTCCTGTGACCTATTTGTTTTGTTCTTTTTAGTTAGTTTAGTGACAAATCCTGAGGGGTGGGTGCCTGCTGTCTGAATGGGGCAGTCAGCAGCACAAGGGATGGGCTACTGGTGACCTCTCGCAGTTTTTGTTGTTGTTATGTGCCCAACTGTAGAGTTGAGCTCCTGGTGTCAGAATGAGGTGTGGACAGTGACAGTGTGGTTAGGCTCACAGTGACTGCATTCATTCTGTTTGGTTTTAAAATTTAGTATGCAAAACCGGGATTCAGCACCCCGTGTTGGTAATGAGGTTGGTTTGGGGCTTGTTGGCAGCAGCACTGGGGTAGGGTTTGTAGTGACTGCTTACTGCTTGGTTTATGTCATTAATGGTGGCTTAAGGGTTTCAACCAGAAGCCAGATCCATGCACTTCCGACAGCTCTACACATGTCGAGGGCAGTGGAATGTGAATTGATCTAATTTTCTGAAAAGTTTTGTTTTTTAAACACAGTCAACAAACCACTGAACTAAATGTCACATCAGGAGAGTCTCATTAAAATCACATAAGAAACATGTGAGAATTATGCAACTGAAAATTGTGATCAGCTCTAACAATACTGGCACTACTGTGTCACAATAATGCATTATATTTACGATTATATAATAGCATTTATAGTGTCAAATTATCTGTATGTTGTTAATCCAAACATCAATTATGCATTTTATAGCAGGAAAATCTGTTTATGCTTGGCATGTGCAGTTTTGGTACAGCCTCACTTTCAGATTTCTGATGAAAGTTGACATATGTTTCACCCAGTGCCATAGACTAACAATTTGTGTTACATGTATAATGGTTTTGTCTTATCAGTTTTCTACAGGAGAGGAAATGCATTATACTACAAAACTAATGAGAAACAATGTTCCTACATCTAAAAGCCCATTACTTAACATACTAGTTTTCATGTGTGGATTTTGTAATCTGCTCCTACCTAGCACTTGCTGGTTCTGGCCAACCATGCCCTTACTATTTCTGTCAGCCATTCATGCGATCAACCTCCTACTGTGACAGACCCCCAACATCCCAGTTTCTAAACATCTGTAAGTGTGCCTTCTGACAGTGGGGCCAAGGAACAAACATCTACTTGTGGATTGGGTGGATTGGGTGCCAAGGGGAGGTGTTGTTAGGAGGCAGGGCTGTAATGTGGGGGTGAGGGGGCAGCTATCAATGTGGAAGCAGAAGGTCATTTTTGCCACATTTTTCTCCCACCTTCTTCTCCTAATGCAGTGTCATCAATCTCTTACTGCTATACCAGCCAGTGGAGAAGATGAATGTTGAATGGTCACTCCACCCTGCAGTTCACAGGCTGAGCTGCCACAGTTGGATATCTCTCTCTCTCTCTTTCTCTCTGTCTCTCTCACTTTCCTTCAGAAACCAGAGAATCCTGCACCATATCACTCCTATGGCTCCACTGGCTCATGGCCGGTGTCAGCTTTGCAGAGTGAACCCTTGATGTCACAAGGGAGCTTAACATGCATGCTCCACTAGCATCAACAGGTTGGGCTTGTTTTACAGTCTTAGAAGATTGTTCTTTGCTAGAAAAAAGATGTGAAAGCTTAGTAAACTGAACTCCTCAAATTCTTTTTGTAGAGAGAGAGAGAGAGAGAGAGAGAGAGAAAACGAGAATACTTGATGACTAAAACTTGCAACCGCTGGTTATTTTGTAATGTTAGCTGGTAAAATAGCTTGAATAATAGTCTGGATTTAATAGCCCTTATGTTGATTTATGCATCACCCTGTATACTGTACTTATTCTGTATTGTATATCCTGTTATGATTTGTATCCTAGTTTGTATGTGTATATGTTTGAGCCCCTGGTCACTTTGGTAAATGGGCATTTCCTGTCTAAGAGTCAACCCATTTAGTTAGTAAATCAATCAGTCAATCAATCAATCAATCATGGAAACTCAATTGGCTCAAATTACAAGAATCACCAGGACTCACTTTGTCTGATGTCACTGACATGCGGAAAACACTGGTAAATTATCCCAGAATCCTAGAGGCTTCAACCTTTTCAGTCACAATAATAATGCCTCGTTATTGGATATAGCTTTTACTGTAGGTAGTGCAAGCACTAGTTATGTTAACTTGCCAATTAAGAAAAACTGAAAGGGACAACATCACAAACAAACAAACTAAAAATAAATCCCTGGCATTGCAGCCAATAGCCTTCTCTGCACTTTGATATATATTTTTTTTTTATGAAAACAAATTCAGTGAAATGCTAAGTTGAATGTGTTTACCCTTTGCAATTTATCAGTTGAGCACTATTTTACATTTTTTTTAAAGGCTCAGTTATCTGTGCTAAATACAGAACAAGTGTTTTGTACATCTGCAGGATACTGTGCAAAGCTGGTTCTGTGTTCGCTCTAAGAGGGCCAGCTATTGATCTCAGCAGGAGTCCTCCTTATCTGCAAGGGAGGAGCAGATTGAGATCCTAGAAGACAAGATTAATTTGCTGTTCTGGATACAGGATAAGAGACTTCACTGTATTCTTTCTTATAGCATTTTCTAAGTACTGCAATTAGCTGGTTGGAATCACAGTAGCCTCAGGTATTTCAAACTCACAGAGGGCATTTTCTGATGCAGATTGATGAAATAACTAGCTCCATTTAACAGACATTTTCTTTTACAACAATTAATTTGACACAGTCTAGCCATATAATATGAACATTTTGCATTTGACTTTGAAGTTTTGCCAGAAGCCAACAAAAAGAGAACTTTACATTCAAAGAGCTGATCTGGATTTGTAACTATTTTAACAAGACAAAGTAAGAGGAGTTTGCCTGATGAAACTAGAATTTTGCATTTCAATTGCTGCTTGAAAAGGGTGCAAAAAATAATGAGGAGAATGATTTATTTAAAAAATTTAGTGACCAGTGTAGGCACACAGAGACAATGCCAGTTTACAAGTGCAACTGGGTTGGGGAGGGGAGGGCAAGAGGGGAACAAAATATGAACTATATAAACAGTGCAATAATACTTTGCAGCACAAAACATACAATAGACATAATGACATAGCAAAACTCATGATACACAGTACATGGTGGTCATGAAGTTTCGACAGACGTAGTGCTAGAAATAACAAAAAATAAAATGCCCCTGTAACGCTACCATTCAGAGGTAGAAAGGAAAATATAGTAGCAAAAAGGTGTAGACCTGAAGTGGTGGAGGGATGTGCTTACAAGAGACCAAAGGGGAGAAGATCAAACCAAAATGGGAAGGGGAAAGGAAGAGGAGTGCAGGAAATGTGGACAAAGGGAAGAGTGGCTGCAGGAGCAAGAAGAGGGACAGAAGCAGCAAGAGGAAGCTTTCTGCAAGAGTTGGAAGGTAGCATTTTGAAATTTTAGAAGAGACTTGATTGAAGGGATAGAGGAGGAGAGATGTATTAGGAGAGGCAGCTACTCCAGAGGTTTGGTAGACTGATACAAATGGCAGACTGACTGACCCATACTGGTTTTGCAGCAAGAGATGAAAAGATAGCAGTGGCCATCAAAAGAGCAAAGAGAATATAAGCAAGGAATAGAGGATATAAGACAGCAGATATTGTACATACTGTAGGAGGGGAAGTATGAGAGCCTTTTTTAGCAAGAGAGTAGGAAAAATGGAGGAGGTGCTGTGACTCAAGGAAAAAGAGAGCAAGATTGATGAAAAGGGAGCAGTGGTGGGTAGGAGGCAGGGCATCTAAACAGTGGCAAAAGAGTCAAAAAGGTGGTCTATGGCTAAAGTAGCTTTGAAGACAGCACTGTAAACCACATTTTTGTGGACAAACAACATCAAGATCATAAAGATGATCCTGTGATGGACCGGGAGTGGGAGGCAGGCTTTGTTGCAGTGTAGTGTGCCAAGCTGAGGTCAAAGTTAGGTGTGTATGGTGTCAAAATGGGCAGAGAAATCATCAGCAAGATATTACTTTTACCTTGTTATGTTGTCTTGCGCATGCAGAAGCAACATCTTGTGGTAGTAGGACAAATGCAGAGGTGTGTCAATGTTGGCGAATGCAGGGCACGTTTTAGTAGGTGCATCCCTCATTCACCAATGAGCCACCATGCTAACACTGACACAAGTATATGCAAAGTGCCACCAAATTGAAACAAATGTGCCACTGCAATCAGACCCAAGCTTGTCATGCAGTGGCACAGATGACATGCCTCTTGTAGGTGCCTTTCATGGTGAAGCATTTCAATAAACATGGTGGTGGCTCCTGCCATTTGTCACATAATCCCAAAAGAAGGCCAACATCGGGGGTGCAATCCCTGTGTTGGCATGTCCACCACCCCCCACATTGTTTGGCACACTGGGAGCCCACCCCAGTGTGCTGCCACTCAGAGAAAGCTGAATGCATTGGCATGTTCCTCCCCCCACCCCCATTGTGTGGCACACTGGGAATCCCCCCCGTGTTGCCAACATCAGGCCCCCCGGAAGTCATGGGGCACACATGGGGCAAACTAGGAGTCCACCCCAGCATGCCCAGCATTTGTTTTAATTCACCTGTAAAGAAAGAAAATGGTCCCACAAGGTCCGGTTGTTTTTTTGTGTACCGAAAAAAAAAAAAACAGTCCATTGTCCACGGCTCCTCACATCCCCCAACCCGCACCCACCCTCTGTGCACCCCACCTCCTCACACCCCCTCACCCCATACTTACCTCCGAAGGTCCAGCGCCGCTATATTTGGTGGAGCGGGAACATGTCTGCACTCTTCAAAGCCAAACTGCAAAATGAAAAAATGCCGGTAAGCTGTATAATGGCATAAATGGGAGGTTTCAACTTAGGTGGATATCTCAGCCATTTTTCTGAATTTTGGCTCCAAGTTTTCAACATGGGGTTCTTCGGACCCTACTTCATGAACACATGCACTGTCATCTCATTATTCAGTCCTGAGAGGTAATTTCATCATGATCACTGCACGGAATTACCTTTCTGGGCTGATTAATGAAATGACAGTGCCACTGTTCATGAGGTGGGGTCCCAAAAAGCCTAATTTGCAAATTTGGTGAAAAAATTCAAAAAAATGACTGTGTTACAAACGTGCATTGTACAGTTTCCACGCACGCTCGTAACCTCGACAATTTTTAATATTTTCACTCCAGATTTTCAACATTGCCATTTTTCTATACCTCCTTATGAATGGTATAGCTGTCATTTTTCATATCCTGCCCAAAATGTGTTTCCATACACGTGGCGCACAATGGCACAGTTGCTGTGGGAAATAAGTGTTTCAGACAGATTAGTAAAATCACAGTGACACTGTTCATGAGTAGAGGTCCCAAAATGCCTGTGTTGAAAATTTGGTTAAAAAAATCCCCAAAATAATTGCGTTATGGGCGTACATTGTACACTCGTGACATCACCAATATTTCATATTTTCACTCCAGATTTTCAGCATTGCTATTCATTTATACCTCCCCATGAACAGTACAGCTGTCATTTTTTACAACCTGCCCAAAATGTATTTTTGCACCTTTGGCGCCAAATGGCACAGTTGCTGTGCAACATCACCTTTCCGCTAACGAACTGATATTCACACTGTTCATGAGGTGGGGTTACAAAAAGCCCATGCTGAAAATTTGGAGCGAAATACCAACAAACTCCCAGGGCATTAGGGTTTCCAACTGTAATGCCTCATCCTGTAGAGACTGACAGGCATCAGGGGTGTGAGTTGGGATTGTCGGCTGTAATGTTCACACCATTCCCCCCGCACCCCCACCCTGCAGCCAGTGACAGGCATTAAGGTGTGCCTTGGACTCTTCGGTCATAAAGTTCACCCCATTCTCCTATACTGCACCCATCTCAGTGTATTTCCTTATGTAATGGGGTGAGCGCAAGGCCCGAAGACCCCAAGACACAATGCAACACTTGTTGATGTCTGCAGAGTAGGGTGAGGTGAAATGACATGAGCATTATGGCCGACAACCCAAAGGTACACCCCAATGCCTGTCAGTCTCTGCAGGGTGAGGGTGGGGTTGGTATCAGTCCAGTACTTCACTGCCATTCCTATTATGCATATCTAACTCCTGTACTACCAATGCCACTGCCAACAAGACAACATTCGACATAGACAAATGCTTATCATTTTTATGTTGGCTCGTGCGTGCGTGCCAGCCAACATATTGCACTAGTCACAGATTTGGAGGTGTGGTCACTGTGGGTGAATGCAGGGCACATATCAGAAAGTGCGCCCCTCATTCCCCAGTAAGGCAGCTGCAGGCGCTGACACCAGGCACATGTCAGGTAACCACCAGATCTAAGAAAAGGTCCACTGCAATCATGCAGCAGCACAATAACATGCCCTCCTGATGTGCCTGGTGACAGTGCCTGCACAGTGCCCCAGCACACTTCTTTTGCTGATGAGGAGCCCACTCCCCATCAGCATAATGACCCCCCTTCCATTTACAATGTATGCAGAGGGGGTACCCAATCCCCTTCGGCATCATGCGCCCCCAACAGTCTTTCTTTGCTGACAGGGGGCCCAATCCCCATCGGCTTCAGTCCCCTTCCCCATTTATTTGGCTGATGGGGGAGTCCACTCCCCATCAACATAATGTCCCCCTCCCCCTTTTGTTGTGTGCCAAGGGGGGCTGCCCAATCCCCCGAGGCTCTTGAGCCCCCTGGTATGTGCCAATGTGGGTGCACAATACCCCATCAGCTACAGCATCCCCCCCCAAAAAAAATTTAGGTGGCAGGCTGGGACCCACCCCAGTGTACCAAATCATCTGAAAAAGAAAAACCATCCCACAATGTTTTTTTTTTCTTTTTTAAATCTGTGAAAGAAGAAAATGGTCCCTCGTGGTCTCCCTGCCCCTTCCCCACCACAGGCCCACCCTCTGCATGCCCTGCCTCTCCACCTCCCCCTCACCCCATACTTACCTCTGGAGCCCGTCGTGATGATCTTCAGTAGACCGGGAACACGTCTGAACTCTTCAAAGCTGACCGAGAACTGAAGAAATGCCGGTAAGCTGTATAATGGCACAAATAGGTTTTTTTCAACTTTGGTACATATCTCGGCCATTTTTGGGAATTTCAGCACCAAATTGTCAACATAGGGTTATTGGGACCCCTCCTCATGAATTCAGTCACTGTCATGGCGTTATTCGGTCCCAAAAGGTGATTTTGTGATCACTGTGTGGAATCACATTTTGGGACCGATTAACAAAATGACAGTGCCACTGTTCATGAGAGGGGCTCTCAAAAAGCCTATGTTGCAAATTTGGTGGAAAAAATCCAAAAAATGGCTGTTTTATGAGCGTGCGTTGCGCAGTTTCCATGCACCCTAGTAACTTCATGAATTTGTAATATTTTCACTCCAGATTTTCAAAATTGCCATTTTCCCACACCTCCTTCTGAACAGTACAGCTATCATTTTACATTTGCTGGCCGTAATGTGTTTTTTCGCATGTCCAGCACACAATAGCATGGTCGCTGTGTGCAATCCATTTTCGAGACACTTTGAGGAAATGATGGTGGCGCTGTTCATGAGCAGAGGTCCTAAAATGCCTATGTTGAAAATTTGGTCACAAAAATCCATAAAATGACTATGTTACAAGCATGTATTGCTCAGTTTCCACGCACCCTTGTAACTTCGCAAATGTGCAATATTTTCATGCCAGATTTTCTACACTGGCATTTTTTTACACCTCCTTATGAACAGCACAGCTGTCTTTTTTCTTATCCTGCCCAAAATGTGTTTTCACACCTATGGTGCACAATGGCATGGTCGCTGTGGGAAATCAACTTTTGGGACAAATTAACAAAATCACAGTGCCACTGTTCATGAGGGGAGGCCCCAAAATGCCTATTTTGAAAATGTGGTTAAAAAACATCTGAAAATAACTGGGTTACAGACATGTGTTGCGCTGTTTCTACCCATGCTCATGACTTCACCAATTTTTCATATTTTCACTCCAGATTTTTAATGTTGCAATTTTTTTACACCTCCTCATGAACAATACAGTTGTCATTTTTCAGATACTGCCCAAAATGTGTTTTCGTCCCTGTGTCACCAAATGGCATAGCTGCTGTGCAAAACTGCCTTTCAGCTAACAAACTGATAGTGCCACTGTTTATGAGGTGGCGTCACAAAAAGCCTATGTTGAAAATTTACAGAGAAAATACCAACAAACGCCTACAACGTTAGGGTTTCCAACTGTAACTCCCCACCCTGTAGAGACTGACAGGCATCAAGGGTATGACTTGGGATCATTAGCTGTAATGCTCACACCATTCCACCCCCCAACCCCCACCCTGCAGCTAGTGACAGGCATTGAGGTCTGCCTTGGAGTGTCCGGCCCTAAAGTTCACCCCATTCTCTTATACTGCACCCACCTCAGTGTATTTCCTTATGGAATGGTGTAATTAAAAGGCCCAATGACCCCAAAGCACACCACAACACTTGTCAGTGTCTGCAGGGTAGGGTGAGGTAGAATGGCATAAGCATTATAGCTGACACCCCAAAGGCACACCCCAACACCTGTCAGTCTCTGCAAGGTGAGGGTGCAATTGGCTTCAGTTCAGTACTTCACTGCCATTCCTATTATGCCTTCCTAACTCCTGCACTACCAATGCCAATGCCAGCGACACAGCATTCAGCATTGACAAATGCTTGTTATACCTACACCTTTTGTGTGTGTGTATTTATAGTATATGTATCTAGTGTGTGTGTGTGTGTGTTTGTGTGTGTGTAAATACCAACAAATGGCCCATATCTTTATATTTAATATGTGTAGTAGTACAAAAAATGTTTATTTGTACAGGAGTAAAAAGATTTTACATGAGTAAAAAGATTTTACAAACACTGTTATGGCAATATATATCCTGTTTACAAGCTGTGACATATATATTTGGGCCTTTTATGGAAATGTTTTTCTGTACTTCATCAATCCTAGAAAATAGGGTTATGAACAGGGGTAAAGAAGGATGTAGGGTACTGTACATGGGGCTGGGAAGTAGATGCACTTATAGAGCAATGAGTACCAGAGGTAGTCCTTATGATCTCTGGGACTATGCCTAGTTGGCTGCACAAAATGCAATGGTGGGTTCTTCATTCATTTTCAAGGACAAACCTGCTGCGTCTAGGGCATTTAACCTATACGGGGTGGCTTTATAGGCTGAGCAGTATACCACATCTTCCTAGTCAGAAGAGGCAGTAGGAATTGTCTCATTGCAATACCTGCCTTGCAGAGGGCTTCTATTCTGGGACCAATGGAAGCAGTGACGTAATCTGCAGGTTTCTGGTAGGTGACTTTGGGGTCCAGCCATATCACCAGATATTTCAAGGGTGGGACCTGCTTGCATGGCAAAGATGGAATTAATATGGAATGAAATGAAAGAGAATGAAATAAATCTGTTGTTAGTTTTTCACTTTGATGATCGATGGTCCATAATGCAACTGTTTTCTAATCTCACCTGATTAACTGTATTTACATTCTTTTTTTTTTTTTAACATAACATTTTTTTATGGAGATAAAACAAAAGCAGTACACCAAAATTCAACAAACAATGTGACAGCACAATCTCAGTTCATACAGTGTATAAATATGTTCAAATACATCAGATGATTGGAATTTATTTGAGAATACGCAGAACAATACTTCTCCGGGAGTGTAGGTATCCAGACCCGAACCAGGTCAGGTTCCATTTATTCCTGTTTTCAGGATAGCTAAAGAATAAAACCTTTCATATTCTCTTATTCAAAACAGGATAGGACTAGTCATTTTTTTATATGTTTACTGTTCCTGTTCTGAATTATTACCATAAAATCATGAGCTTAATTTAGACATATTCATACAAGAATTTTTAGAACTTACGGTCAATAATCTTGTTGTAATTTGACTGCATATTTAAGTAAATATGCTATATATCTCATTGATCGACATCTCTGAAATAAATGTACATTTTTCAAGTTTAAGATGTTCCAATGGTTATATTCTCAGGGGTCCAATATTAGTCCCGATTAAACCCATAGCTAGTCACATAGGAGTAGACAAAATTCCTAACATATATAAGCATTCAGTAATCAAGAATAAGGTGTACCTTGTAAGAATAATGAGACTATCATACCTAGTTATATTACTTTTTCTTTTCTTTTTTCCTATTAAACTTATCATTATGCTAAATGCAGATGTTAATACTAAGGGTTATTGTTCTTTTTTGTGAGCTCATGTCACATCTAATGGAACCAATTGCTGGAATTTCTCTTATCTTGGAAAAGCTGGTTCACTTCATCTTGGTTTTACTTGTGAGATAGAAATCAGCATGCAATATTAATGAATCCTATGTACTAGGGATCAATATGTTCTATAGAAATTTAAAACTCATGAAGGACCTCATGATAATATGGAAATGCTATTTTATCCTTGTATATTGTGTATTGTGTATTGTGGATATGTGATTTTCTTTACTTTTGCTGTTTCAATGTAATGACATCTGTCAATCAATACACTTGAAACTTGAACTCGAAATACAGCAGACAGCTCAATATGTCTACAACGAAGTACATATATATGAATAGAGTTTCACTGTAGGACATGAATCTGTAGTGCTAAAATCTGTTCAGTGTCAATAAAGGAATAATGCATGACAGGGTGTGTGTTGTGCTGGGATAATGTCACTCCTCAGGTGCTTGGGCACAAGGCCGCAGACCAAGTGCATCCAGCACCTGGGAAGTGATATTATCCCAGCACGACACACACACACACGGGAGTGAATTATTTCTATTATACAATGCTAATTCATAAATACAAAGAAAAAGAAATAAAAATAAGTATTTTTAAAACTTGTTTTAGTTGTTTTTTTGTGTGTGGAAGAATATTTATGTAAAAAGAATTCCCATTGTTGTGTTTATCCTGTAGGTGGAGCTGTCTGGCCAGTAGGTTAATTTAAGTTTTTTTCCATCTGGGTGCCTGTCCCACATGTTGTTTGTTTCCATTGCTCTGCCCCCCCCACCCACACTGTGTCCTTTTGCTGCTTCTCCTGGTACAGTTTGCCGCTGTGTTTGTACTGGGAGGTTATCATAGTGGGATGCTTTTTATAGCGAGTGACTGGTGTTTCGATCTCCCATCTCATCGTCACTGCTGCCGTCCACCTGTACCACTGCTCTCGGAATGTGCTGCAAAGAAGTGGAAAGGACATAAGGAGGTGGTAGAAAGAATTACTTGTTTTACATACTGTTATTAGAAAAAGGAAGAAAGCTTGCTGAACAGCTAATGAGCATTATGAGAACAGTCATGTGCTTACAGTTCAAGGACGCACTTTCCCACTCACTCGCTGGGTCTCGGGTCACAGTGCTCTTTACTGTTTTCTCTTTGGTGGATTTTGCCAGCAAAGGACATTTTTAGAAATGGCCACAGTGTGTGTCTTTTCAGTGAAGTGGGCAGCCGTGGGAGTGTGCAGGCCCTTGGTACAGATAGCTTGTGTAGAGTGATTGACTGTTGTTAGAACCTGACTGTTTGCTCAGTTTTGGGAGGCTAGAACTCATGAAGTGAAAAACAAAATAAAAGCAGAAAACAAAATACAGATTTATGTGATTGGGGGAACATTGTGCGACTTGGTGGGTGGGAGGCTTGAAAAAAACAACACAGGAGTTTACTGTAGTTGGCAGGGAGCAGGAGATGCTATACTTTGAAGTCAATTACAACGAGTGCTGTGTCTTTAATTTTTATTTCTCCAATGAAAAACTGGGAATATAACATGACTAATGGGATTTTATGCCAAGTTTGACATTTTTCTGCATGATTTTACCATTGGTTTGTGAGACTGATAGGGAGGGATTTATGTTTCAAATAAAATAATGAAGTGCTGGAAAACTGCAGACTAGGCATGCCAAGTGTGGGCAGCTTGGTCATGCCATGTGCAATGATTTGTTCTACATGTGATGCAGGCTTGTGGGTGCCTGGACTAGTTTTGTCATGTTATGCTGGGATAATATCATGGGTCCAGTCCCAGACTGACCAATCGGAGGCCAGCATTGTTTCTTGCCATTGTATAATGACGTGTAACAGTGAATAGTAAAGCAGTGTCATGTAACATTCCATCATGGCAAGGAAGTAGCAGTGGAATTAACATTGGCCAGATAAGGGGCCCAACCGTCATAATACATAGATATTTTTTTCAGAGCCTAGTAGGACATCTGTTCCTGGGATGCTAGCTGGCCTACTGCTACATGCCACTTGTTCATGGTGCATTTATATTCTTGAAGCTCTCCCTGTTTGGAGGACTTCCCCTTTCTTTTCATTTTATGATTTATTTAATATTACTTTAGACTTGTGATGTGATTTGAAATAATAGCACAAGTGAATTATGTGTGGTAGTTATGATATTTTCTGGTCCTTTCAGTTCTGGCTAATACGAATTGAAAAAAAAATACTAAGAAAGTATAAAGAAATGCAAGCAATATGCAGAGCCATTGGGCTTCATTGTCTACATTTCTGTTTTTCCTTCCTGGCTGAGGCAGATCTGGGCTCCCTCCTGCCCTGTGTCACTGACCTCCACCATCCACTACCTCTCCACGATTACATGATCCAGCTAGGTACCCCCAAGGATTGCATCCCATGGCAGGCTCAGGAGGGGAAGGGCCATACTTCTTCACTTGAAGACATAATCCAATTCAGCCAGTGCATACCTAGTGGTGAGGGGGGAAGGCTCAGTGTGCAGACTGTCAATGATGCCTCCCTCACAGTACTTTCCTCCACAGTTTCTCCCTTCCCCTATTCACAGCAACTCAGGCTGTCTATGTACGTAGAGGCCCACATGCATCCTAGAACAGTAACTTCCCCCTCCCTGCCTCACGCCTGCTGCTCATGCATCAGCACTAGCACTGGGCCTCCACCTGGTGAAGCAAAGAGCTGAGACAGAACACCAGCCTAGCCCAGGAGATGAGAGCTGCCAGGTGGATGCTCAGTTCTTTCCCAGCCCTTCCTTCCTCTGCCAGCCCGAGCTTGTTCCAGACCTCGGGTCACTGCCATGTTGACAGGTAATGTGACCAGTGCCTCAGCCCTCTGCACCTCTGAGTCGGCCAGCAGTCGAGCTTGTTGACATCTTTCAAATGGTGGCATTATGGTGGGCAGCATTCATCTGATTCAGAATTTAGGCTTAAAGCTTTGTTGGCAATGCATACTACAGGTATTTTTATTTATGTTACTGTTGTACCAAGGGAGTAAACTTAATGAAGTATCAGTACATCTTCTACAAGAGTGCCCTGAGGCAGCAACAGTCTAACTAAAATGTGCTGCAATCAAGACATTAGTATGAAAAACACGAGAAACAGTTACAGAAATTCAAACATGAAAAAACCAAAATTACTGAGACTTGATAAAATCTAAAAGCATTTATAAACATTTGTTAGTGGGTAAGAAGCTATCTTGATAAATGTGGCAGAACCTCCACTTTAGATCTTCCTACCACACCATCCCTTGGTGAGGAGGGGGGGAGAGCAATAACCTCAGGGGCAACTCCTGTGTGTGGAAGTATTTTAGATTGGAAGTTCTTGCCTGAGACACCAACAGTGTATTGTACAGTTCCCAGGTCTGTACCTGTCCCCAACCCCTAGAGGCATGGCCCACTCAGGCATTGCCATAAAAGGCTCTGTACACCCCATATGAGAAGCACCTCAGCCATGGCTACCTGTGCCATTATAGGGGAGTCCACCTATCTTTTATCCTCCAGACTGTACTCATAAAGACTTCAGTTCCTCTTACTCAACCCCTTGCATGTTTCCTGTGTCCACGGTACCCACCTTTCATCAATCGTCCATCATCTTCTTTGTCCCTTTGGAAGTGGAGCAAACCTTTGTTGCTCAAAAAAATCAGTTATTAGCCTTCTGTGCAGCACAGTGTCAAAAGCATTACTGAAATTCAAATAGGGCACATGCACTTCCCTCCTCTGATCCACCTCTCTAGTTACCTAGTAAAATAAATATATGAGATTTATTTGACATATCCTCCCCTCTGTGAAATTGTGCAGCTGGTGGTCCTACAGCTCATTTGCCTCCAGATACTCCACTGGCCTCACCTTCAGCAGAGTCTCCATTAATTTCCCCACCACTGATGTGAGACTAACTACCCAGTAATAGCTAGCCTCCTCACCTGCTGCCGCTCTTGTGCAGAGGTACCACAGTGGCCCTCCTCCAGTCCTTTGGAACTACCCTTGTCTCCAATGAAGTGATGAATAGTGTTGGCAGAGGGATGACTAGCACCTTGTTCAGTTCATGTAGAACCTTTGTGTGAATTCCATCTGGTCCCATCACCTTGATTTCCTTTACGGCTTCCAATCCCCTTCAGACTCTTACCTCCAAAACTGGACTTGTATCCACTCCCCCCCTCATCCCAGTACCTCCTGATAGGTGTTGCCCCCACCCAGCATGAAGACTGAGCAGAAGTACTCCTTTATTTTTGAAAATGGTAAACTTTATTGGAGAAAATCAAAAGACAAAACATAAAATGCACAATACATAATACAGTACTAGCTACATGCTAGCTACAACAATACAATACAGAAGTACAGATCCATTTTTTCAATCAGACTGCTGTGACCAGTCATGCCAGCAGTGATGCATTTATTTAAGCCCTGCTCATCACCTGGACTTCTTGTCCCCTTGGCCCAGTGAGTTCTCTGTAACCGGGTCCACTGTGTTGGGTTCCAGTGTTGCCAGTGCTGCCAGAGGAGACACGGTGTTCTCAGTGAGGGTTAGCAGTGTTGTCCCATCACTTATGGGATTGACAGGACCACCTTGAGAGGACCTCATCTTTTGAAGTAGGTACTGTATGTGCAGTGTTCCTCATTAAGCCAATCATTTTCTCCATACGCAAAGCCTTTAGAATGGCGTTATGCAACTTCCAATACAATGGGGCAATGTCGTTCATCCAGTGCTTCAGAATGGTCTTCTTAGCCATGGTGGCAATGATGGAGATATGATGAGCTATTATCCTCCCCAGGGTATGGAGGCCAATTCCTAGAATACAGGTGTATGGGGTGAAGGCCTTGTCCAGGCCTAACAAGGGTCGATGTGATTTTTGATCTCCTCCCATAGAGGTCAACTTTTGTCACAATCCCAATGGATGTGTTTGAGGGTCCCTGTGCTCTGCCCACACTTGATGCAGTTTTTTGAGCTCAGGAGTCCCATCCTGTGGAGCTTTTGGGAGGTGTGGAATGCATTGTGTAATATTTTGTATTGAGTGAGGCAGAGCCCATCGAATTTCAGGTATCTGTGTACGATGTCCCATACCTCAGTCCAGGCCTCATCTCCCTCATGGGTGGAGAATTCCTTGTTCCAATAGTGACCTTGTAACCTCATAGGGGGTGCCAAGAATGTGGAGAGCTGCTTGTAAACCCCGGATACTGCGTGCCTCTGTATGGCTATGGTCTGCAGTTTGTCCCATTCTGAGAAGGTGAACGTGTCCCAGGGTTTAGGGCCCAGAGTTTTGCTGAGCATGTGTTGCAGCTGAGCATATAAGTATGCAGTCATTCTGCAGTTCAGGTGTGCCTCTGTGAAGTGTGTGTACAGTTGCATGGTGCCCCCCTCCAGAAGAGATCCTAAGGGCAGCCAGCCAGTGTGACCTATTTTGGCCCTCAGAATTGGTTGCCCCTGTGAAGTTCGAGTTCTGGGTGATGGTTTGAGCAGGGTCCAGTATGGGGGAGGTGCCAATTCTTTTGTGCAGTAATCTGCTTGTGAAGAGGGATGTGCCATTCGGTGTCTGTTTTAGTGCCTGCGGCAGTCAGCAGAGGGGTATGTTCAGCAGTGCAGACATGTCAATCTTGTTGGTTCAACAGAGATCCATTTCCATTATTTTCCAGTGAGAGAGGTATCCAGTCCCAGGTGTCTCCACTGGGCCTGATCGCCACCATAGGAATTGACAGGCATGCATTGCAAGGTGGTATCTGCTGAAGTCTGGAAGCTGGAGACCACATTTTGCCTTGGGCAGTGACAAACATTTGAATGGAGATGTGCAAGAACAAGGGGACACAATTTGAAGATAGAGGGGGGACAGCTCAGGGGTAATGTGAAGAAGTATTTTTTCACAGAGAGGGTGGTGGACACATGGAACAGCCTTCCTGAGGAGGTTGTGGGGTCTAAAACTGTGGAAGACTTCAAGAATGCATGGGACAGACATAAGGCAATTCTTGTGGGGGGGGGTAGGAAGAAATAGGCTGTTGGTTAACTAGGATCTGCAGCTTATCCAGTAGGTAGGGAAATGGGCAGACTAGGTAGGCCAAGCGGTCCTTATCTGCCATCAAAGTCTATGTTTCTATGTTTCCATGTTTGTATGCTACCCTGGGTTTCTTACCTGCCCACATAAATGAGTTAATTGCCAACTGAAACTTGGTGAACCATGGTGTAGGAATTAATGCACCCGTCATACTCATAGGGTACAATACTCGGGGTAGAATATTCATTTTGATTATGTTTATCCTTGCCCAGAGAATCAGGGGTAGAGTGAACCAGCAGTGAAGATTGTTTTTCACTTGCTGTTGTAGTGTGACCAGGTTTTTGAAGAGGAGCATGTGTTTACTCCAATGAATGTTAATACCCAGGTATCTCAGGCTATCTGGTACCCATGTGCCCCCGCTCTGTAAGGCCTGACTCTTGTACGTGACTTTGTTTAGCAGCATAATGTTGTTTTTAATTTTTAATTTATTTTAGTCTTTGGTAACCAGGTAAGGCCCACTAGGCACAAGTTCCTGTTTTCATGGGCGGCCTGGGAGCACTGGGCGGTTAAGTGACTTGCTCAGAGTCACACAGTATGCAAGTGGAGGTTGTGGGAATCAAACCCTGGTCTGTTGGATGACCACGCTTATCCACAGCTCATTATTCTAACCTCTAGGCTATACTACCAGTCCATGTTTTTGATAGGTTAAGCTTGTAACCTGATAGCAGGTCAAATTTGTTGATTACCTCGATGGCTGCTGGGACCAACACCTCTGGGTCCTCTAGATGGAGGAGGATGTCATCTACATATGTTAAGATTTTGTACCTTCCAGTACCCACCTGGACCCCCTCAATTTCTTGTCAGAGAAGAAGGTGTCTGGTTAGAGGTTCTAGGTGAAGGTTAAATAGGTATGGGGACAGAGGGCAGCCCTGTTGGGTCCTCTTCTGAAGGGAGAATCAGGGTGAAAGTATACCATTGCAGTGGATTCTGGCTTGATTGGCTAGAGTACAGCAATTTGATCCAGGCAATAAAGCTTGTTGGGAAGCTGAACCTACTGAGGGTTGCATAGAAGAATGGCCAGGAGACCCTGTCGAAGGCCTTCTCTTCATCCAGGGACATCAGGAGAGTTGGTCGTCCGGAATTTCTGGCTGCTTCTAGTATGTGTCTGAGTTTGCACAGCTGGTCTGTCGCCAGTCAACCCTGCACGGATCCCGCCTGCTCTGGACCGATTAATGCGTGCCAGACCATGCTGATTCTTGCAGATAGGACCTTGGCCAGGATTTTAATGTCAGTATTTAGGAGGAAGATTGGACTATAACTATAGAAGGAGTATTCCTGGTCTTTCACAGAGTCCAAGGGAGTGCTGCAGCTCCTTGGCTCCTCTCTGGTTTGGGGAGAGGCCCTTCTGAAGGTGATTGGCTCTATCCAGGTAGTTGTTCAGGACCACATCCCAATCTTCCCCCATGATCATTGGGAAGTTGCAGAGGGCCACGATTTGAGCCAAGATCTCTGCAAAGAAGTGTGGGTCATCTGAGTTTGGGCCATATGTAGAGGTCAGAATAACCTACCTCTTGAGAACCCCTTTGGTGATGACATATCTGCCATCAGGGTCCCTGATTATGTCAGAGTAGGACAATGGGATGTCCCTACATATCAGGATGGCTGTCCCTGCTCTCTTGGTGTCATACCCAGATGCTAGGACTTTGCCCGCCCATTTGCCCCTCCAGAGGTTTGCTCTATTGGCGACTGTGTGGGTTTCTTGAAGGAAGGCGGTATTGGTGCCAATAGATTTGAGATGGCGTAGTACTTGGTGTCTTTTCTGGGCCATTTGTCCCCCTTTGATGTTTCGTGTGTGAAGTCGTGTCATGTTGCTAGCCATTGGGCAATGTCTGAACTGACTGGAGTCTCTGTGAAGAGCATGGTGGGCTGTGATTGAGGAATTGGTATACACTACTTATGCTGTTCCACCCAGGGTCAGACCGTGCTGCTCTTGTCAGCATACTGCTTCTTGGTTTGGGGTGGTCAAGGTCACAGAGAGGCAGTACGAGAAACAAATAGGCGAAGATAACGAATACAAAACAGGTGTGTGTCAGCCTAAGATCTGATTTAACTAAAAACATAAAAAAGGCATGCAATACTATTATGTATGAGGTGAAATAATGCTGGTGTGATATCTTTGGATGTAGTTCTTGAGTGTAGTGGAGATTCATACAGGGTCCCAGTGTGGATGCTCCCTTGTGACAGGGGCATTGTCCAGTTCCATAACAGTCCTAAAGGCAGGTCTTGAGTGGTCTGAACAAGTAGCAGCCAATCGCTCCTCTTACTCTGATTGTCTCTCTTGTTGCAGCTTAAGCCAAAGCAGTTTAAGCTGGACATACTGAATCCATTGGTTCCCTGTAAGGGGAGAACCCTATTTGTCTACCATGGGAGGGACTAGGATGTGGGACTGCTATATGATGTTCCCCGGTCATTTATTAAGAAGTTTATGTGAAGTTGTGTGTGCTTTGTAACTGCCCCACCACTTTGTTTCAACTACTAGCAGAAGCAAGCTCACTGCTGTCTGACTGTTCCCTCTTTTATAATTGTGTTTCATACCATTGGACCCACGCTGAGGGGGACCAGCTGCCATCCAGATCCTGGTCCAGGCATCTTAATCCTGTCTTGTTCCCTCGGATATGGTGAAGGGTGGGGGATTGTGTTGGGAGGTGATGGGAGAGACCAGCCAATTTCTGGGTGTAAAATCTGATTTGAATCCCCAAGCTGGGCTTGAATCTGTGTGTGTGTGTGTTGGGGGGAGGTGCTGTTGTGTGCCCCTGATTCTGGTGTCCAGCTGCAGTCCCTCTCGGTTGCAGATGGATTTAAATTGTGTGTGTGTGGTGTTAGGCCAGAGCACTACACCCACAAGCCATCCATGTGGGTAATGGGGTGTCAGTCCAAAGATGCTTAGGACGGTCCCGTGCCCTTCTGCTGGCTACCGCGCAGTCGCCTTATTCTGGTGGTCTCATCCTCAATTGCATCCCTGTGTTTACCTTGTGGTTCCATCTCCCTATTGGGCTTGGGGATGTGAGCCTAAGGCAGGAGGGTTGACATCTGACAAGCCAGATTCTCAGGGATGCCTTGGAGTGCCAAGGGGTGAGCATCATTGGGGGAGCTGGAGATCTGATGTTCAGCCCAAGTCCCCTGTCCCTAATTAGGCCATTTGTGCAGTATAATTCTGTGTGTTAAAAGGGAGATTTGATTTAAGGTTGGCATCCTATAGCTTCTGAATTTCTTTCTGACCCTGTTTCTGTTTCCCCAGCCCGTTTGGTGACCACCCCCAGCCCCTTGATACTTGTCCCCCATGATCCCACGATCTTATCCCTGGGAGCTGCTATACTGAGCGGAGGCTCCAGATTTACTGGTGGAAGCCAGGAGTGTGTGGCAGGTTCTCTTATGCTGGCCTGTGTACCGTTCTGTTTGGTTATGCATGTGTTGTAAGGTGAGCAGTCTTAGATTAACTGCTGCACAATGGGGATTCTATTCATGCCTAGTCAATCAGTACCCCAATCCAATTTAAAACGTGTCCCACCTTCCATAGTTTTCCAGTGTTGCTGCATTTCCCTGTGGTGTGGAAAAGGTGTAATGTTTATTCACAATTCCCACACTTATATTTAGTTACTGTTCATGCACATTCTTAACAGTAGCGTCAGCCCTACTAAAAAGGAAAAAGCACCCCATATGATTTCCACACTATTGAGAGTGGCAGCCTCTCTAACATGTTCTCCTCTGTTAATTCTCTCTCTCCCCCACCCCACAAATAACACCCCCTCCCACCATCCCCCTCACCCCGTACCACCTTGCCCTTTTTCCATTATGGAAGTGTGCTCCTGTTGTACAATTCTCCATCAAACCCCCGCAGTACGGCCAATCACTGAACCATTTTATTCTTTACTGACTGGTGTCAGCTTTTTTAATTAAGAGCTCCATGAAACTTACATGCTTCTGAGGCTGTCAGACCCATTGAGGGATCAGCAGAATGCAGCATAGCACAGTACTCTTTCGCTAGAGTCCCATTGTTCTAGGCATCCTTTTGTTTTCAAACCCCCCACCATACTGCCCTTCCACCCTCCAGCCCCTGTTACAGTTCCCAGCTTACTTGTACAATACTTGCTGAGCCAAGCCAATTGAGTTGAGCTGTCCAATTGCATGCAGCTCATGTATGCCCTGTCTTTCAGTGTGTTGGTGCGCTGCAAGCGTTTGCCTTTATGCATTCATTAGACACTCAGCATAAAGGTCAGTGGTGCGGTTTTTGGGACAGGCAGGGTGCTTTGGGCTGGTGTTGGTGTCATGCTCTGAAGAAAGAGTTAGAGATTTTCAGGCAGTAAATGGGCTCTGGATTCCGAGGTTGTTCTTTGGCCATGGGGTGGGAAGTAGCCGGGGATGGGGCCAGTGCTGGGAGGGATGCTCATCTTGAGAAGTTCAGAGGGGAGGGAGGGTTTGATCTCCTTCAAGGCTCTGTTAAAATCATGATGGTCATTGGCAGGAAAGATCTGTGAGCCAAACAAAGAGCCATAAAGGAAGGGCTGAATTACCTGAAACTTAAAAGTAAACTTTAGAGGTTATTGTCAACAGTTATTGAAACAGGAATGGACCTCTACTCTCAGATTCAGAGAAGTTAAAACTAAGATGTATAATTTCCAGTATGATAGTGCCCAGTCTCTTTTTATTGAACACAAATTTGGACCACAAGGTAGTGCTCAACATACAAATCCCTGTGATAGTTACAATCAGAGAATTAAATCCAAACATATGATGGAAATTAGATTGGATGCTGGGGATCTGGTAGAAAATGCACCAGACATGGACCAGGTTGTGGTTAACCATTTACGGGATTTATTTGGTCAGACAGTCCATATCCCGGATACTTTAGAAAGTTGTTTGCATCAGCTGCAAATTCCAGGGATCCTGGAGGAAGGAAAGTCTCAATTGGTGTCCCCTATTACAAGATCAGAACTTCAGTCAGCTGTTGCCTCTCTATAAAATGAAATCTCCCCTGGTCCAGATGGGCTACCATGGGAATTTTATGAGAAGGTGATAGATAAGCTCTTCGATAGCTTAGTGTGTGTCTTTAATGATATCCTGGTGGGGTGATACCTTTCCCAGCATCACTGGCAGATAGACTTTTTATTTGTATAAAAGGGGAGCTAGGACTGTTCTAGATAATTGGAGGCCTATCAATCTAATTAATGTGGACTGGAAATTGTTATTCAAAACATTATGTATCAGATTGGCAAAGATTGCTCAGTACATTATATCTCCAGCCCAGGCATGTGCTGTCCTTCAGAGATTGATGATTGATAATCTCAGATGTATAAGGGATGTTTTTGACTGCCCAGATACCTCAGGTTATATAATAATGATTGACCAGCCTAAAGCATTCAATGTGGTTCCGCATGAATACCTTTTTGAGATTTTAAAGATGTAGGGAATTCCAGAAACTTTTGTTCATTGGATTTGAATTCTGTATAAAAATGCTTTTACATGTCCAGTTGTAAATGGGAGGGGAGGGAAGCACAAACAAATTCAACGTGGGGTAAGACAGGGATGTCCCCTGAGCCCTATTCTTTATGTTTTTGCTTTTGATCCTTTATTACAAAGGTTAAATTCTGCAGTCAGCATTGCGCACATTATGTGGCCAAAACAGTTGGAATTTCCAGTAGCATTGGCATGCACCAATGATGTTACCATTATGATGGCAGATGTAACCTCAGGCAAGAGAGCCCTTGAGATTGTACTTGGGTTTTCAGAAATATCCAGGTTACAAATTAATAAACAAAAAAGCGAAGGTTTAGTCATACACAGTGCAGATATCTCCAGGGTTGACATCTCTGGCATCTCAGTAGCTGGGCCACCAGTTAGAATTCTTGGAATTCATTTTGGCATAAATGACCCTGCTACTTTGAACTGGGAAGAAGCCATTGCCAAGGTGGAAGAGAAAACTGAACGCTGGAAATCTTTCCCTATGACAAAAAAAAAAAAAAAAAAAGACAGAGTATATGTTTCAGACTTTTTTCCTGCCACTATTTTTATTAATTAGTTATATTTTCCCTCTGCCAGTGAAGCTGGAAGTTAAAATGCATAATATAGTATTTTGTTTACCGGGGGAAGTAGATTAAACCCAGTTAGAAGAGTTGTTACTTACTGGCCTGTCGGGGGGGGGGGGTTGAATATGCTGAATCCAGTACTTTTTCTTTTTATGAACTTTGTGTATTCTAATTTTTTGCCCATTCTTTTAGGGAAGCAACTGTCTTGGGTCCCTATATTTATGGAAAGATGTAAATTTTTTTTGCCGAAGTGGGAAACACAGAAGTAGGGTGTATTTAGAGGCATTCCACAGGGTTCAGCTTTATAGTTATTGGAGTTATTTTGAAAAATAAAAGGGTGGAAGGTGACCCAAAAGGAGATCAGGCATATGGCTAGGAAAGAGATATATAAAAAAGTTTTATATACAGAGTTTTTGGGAACAGCAAGCTGTATCCTTCTGAATGAGATACAGATCGAACGGTAACAGCACAATTAGTGGAGGCAAGGGTCCCCTCTAAAATGTGGGACACCCTTTGGCTATGTTGCCATAGTTATTTAAATGTGAGGGGTAATCATGATCATAAAGAAATGTCAGAAAGGATGTGTTTAAGATGGGGTTGTGTGGGTATATGAGAGACTCTGCCTCATTTATATTTTGATTGCCCTTACATGGACAGATTTTGGGAAGGTTTGGCAGATATCTGGGGTATACCCCAGTTTGGGAATTTAACATATGAAATGCTAGTATTTAGTCAGTATGGGAACGAATTGTCAGGGTTCTCTGAAGGCACACTTAGTGTAATTTTGGCAATAATTAAATGGGTAATATGGCAGAACAGGTGCCAATATGTGTTGCAGCAGAAAAGGACGATACTACAGGGGGGTACTGATTGGATTTAAAAGAAAATAATAGCATTATGGTGAAAGGAAAACTTGTCTCTTCCACAGCAAATTATACATGTGTGGCGTAGACACTGGTTAAAAGCAGTTAGTGCTGTATAAATCCATTACTGTACTAGAAAACATGTTAAGTGAAGTATGGAATTAAGCAGCAGTCAATACAGTGTAAACTGTTTAGATGAGGGGTTTGGAGGCTGGGTTTACACAATAATTAATAAATTATTGGTAGTGTATTTTCAATTTATTCAGCATTAAGAATTTTTTATGTTTGTGAACTCCTTGTTGTTATTTTATACTTTACACAATTTTAGGAGGTAAGGATAACTTGTAAATGGTCAACTACCATGCTTTTCTGGGAGAAGATTTTTGTATTAGTCCATTCAATGGAAAGATGTGGTACCTGGCCTGTATGAGTGTTTGTGAAGGTATGGAATGTGATGGGGTGGTTAGATCAGGGGAAATAAGTGTGAAGTATGGAGATAGTTCACTATGGGGCTGCAATTAATGGTTGTTCATATTTTAGTAAAATCTTGGATGTATATTTTATTGTATGCACTTGTATTAAGATTAGATGTATAGTATGCTTTTTTTTCTGGTTCCATATATGAATTTGTTCAGAATCTTGTATATTTGTATAAGTTGTGAATGAATTTGTGTAGTTATGTTAAATAAAAAATTCCCCTGTTCTTTTCAAGAAATGTCATGAGATCTTTAACTTCCACCTGAACAACCACCAGAACAGTCAAATGGGACCTCGGTTTAATGTCTCATCTGAAAGATGGTACCTCTGGAGTACAACATCCTCCTCATGCTGCAATACAGTGTCCGTGTTGAGTTTTGCCCCAAGTTCCTATATATAATATAAATTTAAATAAAAGAATAGTCACTGATACCACTATTAAGGTGTGTCAGTCTGGAAAACACAAGCTTACGGGCATTTTCTGTTGAATTGTGGCACTGACACAACATAAAGAATCAGTGGTGTGGTTCAAGCATTAAAAGGATAGCTGACAGTATATCTACTTATGCTAATTTACCAAAAGACACTGAATAGAGTTACTAAAGCACTATTTTATTCTTGCAGCTGACAGTCATAGACTTAGCAGAGAAACTACTAGTAAAAATGAATTAATATAAAGTATCAAAAAAGACAGCTAATTGTTAAGGTGAAAATTTGTTTTCTCATTATAGCATAGATTAAATAGTTTAAATGATTACATCTGCTAAATTGGTTTAACATAGGAATGGTGTTATACAGTGAAGTTACTCACATGAAAACTGAATGGCTCACATATAAATGTTAGTTTATTTAAATTATTATAGAATGTATTAAAATTGATATGTTTGTTTTTTAGCAAACATCATTCTCATAGTTTAAGCAGTGAAGCATTAACTAAATGGCTGAATTTTTCATTAGCTTGTGTCTACAAATAAATTGAACTATTAGAAATCTGATGAGCAGTGTTATTTACTCAGACTTATTTGGTTTTGAGAGTTTGTCTACCATTCCAGCTGCCTTCATCTTGTGTTGAGCACTGCTCACAAAAGCCTGCTGGTGCATTCTGGATAGCATCCAGTTTGTTGAGAACTGTTTAGTTGTTGATCCCTAAATATGGTCAGTGAAATCTAAGAGAGAGCTAGCTAAGTTGCAAAACAATTTTGATTTTTGAGAAAGGAAGCCATGTTTGCTCTGAAGACTGGTGGACCGTTTTATCTGTCAAATGAAATACATGCATCCAGCCACACCACTGGGCATCTATAATCTGACAACTTTAAACATTCTTGGTGCTCTGGTTGGTTTTGCACTGGAACCAAATGCCATATGTAACCCCTCACCTCTGTCTTTTAGCAAAAACGACAGTTGGCATGCTGTTGAAGCTGACAGCAGTACCTGGTGGAGACTGGGTTCGAGGAGAATGAGGTTACTCGGCACAGGGGACCTAGGTTTGGCTACTCTGCACAGGGGCACCCAAGTAAATCCGAACACAGGAAGCAATAACTGTAATGTCCAGAACCAGGAATGGGATTCTACAGTGTGGCTTTTATTCACATCCAATCTGAACAAACAAAGCACAGATGGACCCCCACGGGGCTACATTCCTGGTAATGCAGAT
Source organism: Neoceratodus forsteri (assembly GCA_016271365.2). Classification (NCBI taxonomy): domain Eukaryota; kingdom Metazoa; phylum Chordata; order Ceratodontiformes; family Ceratodontidae; genus Neoceratodus; species Neoceratodus forsteri. The sequence continues at coordinate 1,322,598,808 of CM028130.1, forward strand.
TAGAGACAACAGAACACTTCTTCACATTTCCAGCCCTCAGGCTCTGAGCCCACCTAGCACACAGCCCGGACTTTCACGCAGCTTTGGGTACACAGCCTGACTTGTACACTACTTGGGTTTTCCCCACTGGCCCAGCTCCTCTGCTGGCCACTTGATCCGCGGTTCATTTTGGGAAATAAACCTGTTTTCCTGTTGTGGCTCCCCAAACCACCTTAGAGCCTTCGACTCTTAGAAGGAATTTTCCTTCCAATCCCATGTCTGTGTACTTCCCTCATCACTTGCCAAGTGCATGAGGCAAAGTAGAAATCCACAGAGCAAATCCGTAGAGGTGGACCTGGTCACTAAAGATGGGGGGGTCTCCCACCTCCAGCTCCCACAATCCATACCCGGCCATTTCTCTGGAAACTAAACAATTCCTTTACTGAAAGCTTGGCAATGTAGACTACTGGGTAGACATATGTCACATCTCCTCTACATATCTAGAATTCCCATAAGTGCTGGACTTGAACATACTTTTACTTTTGGCTAAGCCTATTACTCTAGGCCTCCCACTATTTCAGTAGTCCAATCCCCACATGTCACACAAGTCCCAGGGTGAAAAACATAGGCCCTTTCAGGAAGAGCAGACACTCACCCTCCGGTGGCATGTGCCCCACAGGCGATTCACAAGTCTTCTTGTTCTCCCAAAATAACTCTGGAACAAATAGGCAGCTTCTCCATTAGTAGCAGAACCAGGGGGTTGCCCCAGAAATATGCAGGAAACCCTTTCCTGCCCCCATCCCCAGAGGGAGAGGGCACTGAGACCCGAAACAGTGGTCTCCACCACTTCAAACTACTTCTGTGTCTCTCTTTTGGTGGAGACACACACCCTTTTACCTAAATGTAGCCCTCTGTCAGGGCTGAGGCTCCAAGAGCCTACACTGAGCTGCTGTGCTACTTCCCAGCAAGCTCCCAACACCAACTGACCTACAGAATACTGTTCAAACCTCCCAACATTCTACTCCAACTCCCTGCTGCAGATTCCATTGTGGCTCATGCAGCTGCGATAGTTCTGTGGTGATGTCATCCCTCAGTCTCAGCTGAGACTGAGAACAGAGTGAGACAGTGTGAAATCCATTTAACTGGAGTTTCACAAGCTGCCTTCCCTGCCTACCACTAGGTCTTACTGGGATTCTAGTTACCCGGGGGAACAAGGGGGTTACACTAGCCCTTGACCAGGAAAATGACTGTCCGCAGTCATTGTTTACCTGGCTTTAGGCCATCCCACCCTATGTGCTATCTGCGGAGGGGGGTGATCAGGCCCCCTCCTACCATGCGCAAGCACAGGCAGGCAACACTAAGGGCCTAGAGACCTTTAGCTGACATATCAGTCTCTACTCTACCCACTTACTGTGGACACCTAGTGGCTCTGGTAGAACTATCCACAGCATAGTCCTAATAGCTCAGCACTGCAGTCCCTACGGCCGTTCAGGACCACAACCTGTCTATCCACCCTAGCCCTCTAGGGAAAATCTATCTGCCTTTGCTTAATACCCCAAAAACAAAAACAACCCGGGGACCTCCCCGACCTTGGGCAACCTGCAACCACACACCAAGAATAATACCAATTATTATATCATTTTACTGCCTCCTCCCTACCCCCACAACCACACCTGTGGAAGGAAAGGGTTAATACAGCAACAACAACAATAACAACACCACAGTACTTTAAATTACTACACACTAAAGTACTAATGAGGAACTCCGATGAGCCCCTCCTCCTCTTCTTGTCTTCTCTTCTATCTTTTCCAGGAACACCTGCAAGAAAAAGAAAGACAACACACACTCCTAATCTGCATACACAGTCAACCTAAAACCCCTACTATCAAAACACTGAAGAATCCCAAAAGATTTTTTTAGAAAAGGTAGAAAAACAGTATATACATTAGAAAACAACGACATTATTTACAATGCACATTTGGGGGATGGAGTGCCATAAAAGTCCCAACTAGTGACCACAATGCCCGAAGGCTAGTCCAATAAAGAGTTTCTCCTGGGCCGGAGCCCAGTGAAGCACAGTTCTAGCAGGCCAAAGTCCTGAAGGGGAGAGTCTTTGAGGACAGTTCACACATTTTGGAGTCTGCTAATGTAGGGTGTGTACTGCAATGTCATAAAGATAGAAAAGTTTGGACTTACCAGCCCCTTGTAGAATGGAAAATTCTGAACTGACTTGCACCTCTGACGAAGACTCTCCCTGGCAGCATTTCTTCTGATACAGCTGGGTGGACATCTTCTGGGAACCACAGGAGGGCACGTCTGGGAACTGCTGGGTTGATGTCATCTCTGGAGATGGAACCTTAGAACAGGAACAAAAAGGAAAACAGCTGGTCTGACGTCATCCGATTACCAGGCGATGGCTCAGGATACAGCTGGGCTGGTGTCCTCTCTGGATCTAAAGTCATCTGGTGGGCCAGTCGGTGGATTCTGGAAAGGCCAGTACACTGTAGAACTGATGAATGTGGGGCACCTGAGTCCTGGATGTCCATACTGGCGGATCAATAAAGGCACTTCACAGTCTGGTGTGGCAGTATTGACTACTACTGCTCGGCTATCCATTTAGTAGGCATGGGCACATTTGCTGGGAAGTCCTTCCACTGAGGCCAATAGTACTGGGGGTCAGGAGCTTGAATTATTACCCAGTCTGGTCGCACATAATTCACACAGTGGGAGATTTCACGTCCGTCTCCATCCACTATTCGCACTCTGTCCATAAACAGTGTTCTGCCTCTCTTCCACTGGGTATATTTCTTGTGAAACAGTCTGTTTTTTACATGCTTGTTGGCTCCAGGATGCACACCTTTCATTGCTTCGGCCCAGATCCAGGATTTCCTGCTGTTCTCAATCTCCTCCCAGACTTTCCAAGGAAAGGTAGGAAAGGTCATACCATAGATCTCATTTGCCTTTCTACGAACCAGTCTCTACTCTTTACTAGCTTTGGTCAATCTGAGACCGCTGGCCTGGCTTGGGGGTGGCCAGTCCTGGTTCTGCCAGCTATGCATCCTTAAAGAAATTAGAAACGGATCCCTGACTTCTTCCTCTTACATAGCCAGGGCAGTGTCATCACCACTCTCTTCCATGCATTCCTCCGAGGCAAGATCTTGGGGCTGTGTACCCGTTCCTTTTTCACAAGGCCACATAGGTTCCCCCTCATCTTCCTCTTCACTGAGGATCTGAGCCCAGGAGTGAGCAGTCATCCTCACTCCTGAGACTATCTACTCATCACTAGGCATGGAGGTCGACACCTCCCACTCAAAGAAAGGCCTCCCACATCTCATCTTCTCCTAAGAGACTTGGGCTAGACCCCCCTCCCAGGGGTCTATTGAAGCTTCATCCAAACTTTCCTTCTGGGATCCAGCATCCAAAACTTCAACTTCTGGTTCTGTCTCTAACTCTGCACCCTCTAGCTTTGTGCCACACTCCCCTGAGGGGCCTTCCTCCACAGGCTTCGCCTGGTGCTGTGTGCTGCCAACTGCAGATTCCTGAATCTTTGTCCATGTGGGAGCCAACTGAATTTGAGGTGCTTTATAAAAGCCATATTTTTCTAGGCATCCAGCACAGTGAGGAATCATGAAGACGTCCCTTTCAGCTCTCAAACATATTTGACACACATGCACTGGAAAACTAGGATTCGCCACATGAGGATGCAGTTGTCCTCCATAGCACCATTTTTCAATATCCCTCAGTCTATTCACTGCTGCTGTTACTGCAACCCAGGCATGATCCGGATAGCGAGCTGGTCCTGAGGCCATAACCGCAGAAAAACAAACAAAAGTTCACTGTAACTGAAAGTCCCACTTTACTAAACACTCTTTTTAGTTTTAAAATGGCTCCTCTGCTGCTGTGTTTACTTTACTACCCCACCCTGTAATGGCAGCGGCAGCACTCCTCTGTATCAACATTCAGAAATTGGGTTAAGCCACTGCGCACCCGATTTACACACACTACTGATAACTTTTGCTCAAACTGCACAAACTTGCACTGTTCTTGTTTTAAACCCATTTACTTGATTTTCCATGGACTTTTTACATGCTGGAAACATTTCTTTGACTCACAGTCCCTTAAAGCTTCAGGTTTTTAAGCACAGGATTGCCTGTAAAACTAGTGCTGCACATTTTGGCTACAACTCACAGTCTCTCTCTGGCTTTAAACTTTAAACTGAGGCTGAACTCATTACTATGCACGCAGTCAATGGCTTAGAAGACTTGCACTTGCGGGCGGGACTTGCCACAGTCGTTACTTGCAAAGCAACTACACTGCTGCACACATATTTATAAGGCATTGGGCAGAAAATCACTGTTTGAGCAATTTCACTGTTAGTACTTACTGTTATCAGTAGCAGTTTGCTGCGATGGGGAAAAACGGCCTGCAGCCAGTTCTTGGAGGCCTCAGAACAGAAACGGGCAGGCAGTCCTGCCGATCATCTTCTCGACCACCACACTTGCAATTCCGACAATCGATTAGCGGGTTGATTGAGCCCAGTTTTAAACAAGCAAATCTACTTTTACAAGGTTTACAGTGATTTTAACACTCCGCGACCCTCCTCCACTAGTCAGTACATGCACTCCGCTCACATTCCCTCTCGAATGCTGGGGCAGTCACTGTAGAGCTGGCCGAGGGGTGGGACTGATTGCAGCCTGACCAATCACACGACGCCATGCAAATGAGCCTCTTCTTCCTCGCGAGTGCTCTTCTCCTCACGGCGATCGTCGAGCAGGCAAATTTAAACTGCAGAATGCAACTTTTTTTTTTTAACTGACTGCACGGCGGGAGCCCATTTCAGCCATTTAACATAGCCATCCACACCTGCAAGTCCCTCAGTTCATTCAGAAAGCATTTCCAACGTCCAGGGCATAATTTTCCTGTTGCTACCCCTAGTCTTCCACACTTTTCTTTACCACAGTTCATTTTAAAAGCATTTCCAACGTCCAGGGCACAATTTTCCTGTTGCTACCCCTAGTCTTCCACACTTTTCTTTACCACAGTTCATTTTAAAAGCATTTCCAACATCCAGGGCACAATTTTCCTGTTGCTACCCCTAGTCTTCCACACTTTCCTTTACCACAGTTCATTTTAAAAGCAGGCAAAATGCTGTAAACAATTTGATGCAGGACAAGGGAACACTCTTTGGCTTTACTGCTCCTTGGTAAACAGTTGGCAATTTTAAACAGCAGCATAAGGTCCACAGCACACAGCAACACACTTAGTAAATTGCTTCAGCTTTTTGGGCTACTCACTGCCAGATAGCCAAAATGCTAGCCCTTTGCCCGAGCACCTTCCTCCCTGAATTAAATCCCAGCGGTGCTTCCATTTTTGTAACCCCTCACCCCTGCCTTTTAGCAAAAATGACAGGTGGCATGCTGTTGAAGCTGACAGCAGTACCTGGTGGAGACTGGGTTCGGGAAGGATGAGGTTACTCGGCACAGGGAACCTAGGTTTGGCTACTCTGCACAGGGGCACCCAAGTAAATCCGAACACAGGAAGCAATAACTGTAATGTCCAGAACCAGGAATGGGATTCTACAGTGTGGCTTTTATTCACAACCAATCTGAACAAACAAAGCATAGACGGACCCCCACGGGGCTACATTCCTGGTAGTGCAGATTAGAGACAACAGAACACTTCTTCACATTTCCAGCCCTCAGGCTCTGAACCTACCAGGCACACAGCCCGGACTTGCACGCAGCTTTGGGTACATAGCCTGACTTGTACACTACTTGGGTTTTCCCCACTGGCCCGGCCCCCCTGCCGGCCACTTGATCCGCGGTCCATTTTGGGAAATGAACCAGTTTTCCTGTTGTGGCTCCCCAAACCACCTTAGAGCCTTTGACTCCTAGAGGGAATTTTCCTTCCAATCCCACGTCTGTGTACTTCCCTCATCACTGGCCAAATGCATGAGGCAAAGTAGAAATCCACAGAGCAAATCCGTAGAGGTGGACCTGGTCACTAAAGATGGGGGGTCTCCCACCTCCAGCTCCCACAATCCATACCCAGCCATTTCTCTGGAAACTAAACAATTCCTTTACTGAAAGCTTGGCAATGTAGATTACTGGGTAGATGTATGTCACATCTCCTCTACATATCTAGAATTCCCATAAGTGCTGGCCTTGAACATACTTTTACTTTTGGCTAAGCCTATTACTCTAGGCCTCCCACTATTTCAGTAGTCCAATCCCCACATGTCACACAAGTCCCAGGGTGAAAAACATAGGCCCTTTCAGGAAGAGCAGACCTGGTTGCAGGTGCCCCACAGGTGATTCACAAGTCTTCTTGTTCTCCCAAAAAACTCTGGAACAAATAGGCAGCTTCTCCATTAGTAGCAGAACCAGGAGGTTGCTCCTGGAATATTCAGGAAATCCTTTCTTGCCCCCATCCCCGGAAGGAGGGGGCAATGAGACCCGAAACAGCGGTCTCCACCACTTCAAACTACTTCTGTGTCTCTCTTTTGGTGGAGACACGCACCCTTTTACCTAAATGTAGCCCTCTGTCAGGGCTGAGGCTCCAAGAGCCTACACTGAGCTGCTGTGCTGCTCTCACAGCAAGCTCCCAACACCAACTGACCTACAGAATACTGTTCAAACCTCCCAACATTCTACTCCAACTCCCTACTGCAGATTCCATTGTGGCTCATGCAGCTGCTATAGTTCTATGGTGATGTCATCCCTCAGTCTCAGCTGAGACTGAGAATAGAGTGAGACAGTGTGAAATCCATTTTACTGGAGTTTCACAAGATGCCTTCCCTGCCTACCACTAGGTCTTACTGGGATGCTAGTAACCCCGGCTAACAAGGGGGTTACACATAATTTACATATTTTGCATATTTAGCAGCAGCTCATTGCTGAATGGCATCTAGTGTAATCTTGTGAACACACCTTGAAGTTTGTTGTGGGTTTCCATGATTGAAGTTCCAAATGCCTACAGCAAAGTTGTCATCTATGAACAGGTGAGAGCTGTGAACAGATGACCTCGAGCAGAACTAATTTATTTTATATAAAGACTTAACAGAATCATCCCAAGGATGGAGCCTTGTGGAGCCTCTCATTTCATTGGGCTTGTGGGTTGGGGGGTGCTAGGGCACTATTTACTTTAATAAACTAATTTCTGGCAATACATTAGGAGCATAAAAAGGTTCATGATGGATGGTTTAATTAAATGCTGAGTTTTGCAATCAGTATGTCATGGTCCATGTGTTAAAAGCTTTTGAAAGGTCAACAGATACAGCAGCTGTAAGTTCATTCCAGTCCATTCCCAAAAGGATATCATTTGTATCTTTAGTTATTTCGATGTTGTGCTGTGGACCATCCTAAAATCTTGATTGGAAGTTGTCCAGAATGTTGTGGGCGTCACACAGTGTTGCACCTGTTCCTGAGTCAACTTCATCAAATTATTTGAGAAATTAGGAACGGTGAGATTTACCAGAAGTTTGATAGTTACTGGGTGTTTCCAGGTTTGAATATAAGGTTAATTTTGTCACTTTCCAGTCAGATGGAAGCTGACCTACAGAACTTTCAATGGCAGGTTTAACAGTTAGCTTAATGGGGTGCATAGGACATCAGTGTCCAGTCTAAGATTGATGTGATCAGTTGAGGTTTCACCTGATGCTTTGGTAACATAAAAGGTTAATATAATTTGTAATACTTTTGTTGGTCTTAAAGCCCAGATATAGAATGTGACTGTAATTTGTTTTCTATAATAATATTAGAGCTGTCTCATTGTGTTACTGATTGGTATATTTAACTGAAGGTGAGGTTAGCCTGAGGTGTTTGGTGGGGGGGGGGGGGTTGATTTGGTGCTGGTGGGAGGAAGAGATTTTTAGTAGGTGCCACCAGCAATATACTCTTATTATTATAAGGAATTTCAGCAGGTCTGTGAGTGTGTGTGTGTGGTAGTGGTGGGGGGTTGCTAGCGGATGGCAGGGTGTAGGAATTATTTTTGCATGTCTGAGAGGTGGGAGTGAATGTGAGATGGTTGCACTGTGAGTGGGAATGGGTACATTTTCTAAAAAGTGTTTTCCTTTTTTTAAGGAGTACACTTTATGTAGTTCTTCACTGGTGATGTGCTTCTTCCCCCCACAAAATCTATGCATAGTGACACTTCATCAGCACTTTCGCTGCTGAAGTGCCAATGCACATAGATTTCTATAGATGAAGCAGGATCTACACCATGTAAAGAACTACACAGAGTGGCACTTTGCACTATGCAGCATTGGGACACTTTGCAAATGTTTCGTAAAGCAAGGTTTCTTTACTTTACACATCTTTAACAGAAAGACCCTATTCTGGCTGGAGAGCCAATGAACTTGCAAGTTTATAAACAAAATTCTGTCTACTTTTTGCTCTAGAAGAACACAGAAAAAGGCAGTATAGTGCAGTGTTTAAGGGCACTGAGCTGCAAACCTGGAGACCTGGGTTTGAATCCTATCAGTCACACTTGCATACTGTGTGACCCTGAGTAAGTTACTTAACTTCCTTGTGCTCCCAATTTGCATCTGGATATAAGCTCCAGCTTAGTGTACCTTTCCTGGTTAAACCATTTCTCCTTATATTTATTGGTTAAGAGCTCATTTTTGGCCAATCTAAGGAAGAAATAAATGCTGATGGCCCACCTGACATTGTAATAAATTTTGAGAACAAGAAAATAAGTTGCTCTATCAGCATGCGGTCTTAAACAAACAAAAAAATGGTAATATTAAAGGAATTTTTTCAGATTTGTATATGGGCTTCACAGCCCATTAACTTATTTCTGTGTTAGCCTATTTCAGCAAAAAGTGTAATGTTTTTATGAGATCATGTGCGGTGGGGAAGGGATCATAACCGAAACTGAACCCATGGCCAGGTGATCCCTTCCACCTCCCAGTCCGTCAGCACTACCCCGCATAGAAACATAGAAACATAGACTTTGATGGCAGATAAGGACCGCCTGGCCCACCTAGTCTGCCCATTTCCCTACCTAGAGGACAAGCCGCAGATCCTATTTAACCAATAGCCTATTTCTTCCTACCCCCCACAAAAATTGCCTTATGTCTGTCCCATGCATTCTTGAATTCTCCCACAGTTTTAAACCCCACAACCTGCTCAGGAAGGCTGTTCCATGTGTCCACCACCCTCTCTGTGAAAAAAATACTTCCTCACATTGCCCCTGAGCCGTCCCCCCTCTATCTTCAGATTGTGTCCCTTTGTTCTTGCACATCTCTTTTTCTGAAAGATGCTACCCTCTTGGACTTCGTTGATTCCACTGAGGTACTTAAACATTTCTGTCATGTCCCCCCTCTCCCTCCTTTCCTCAAGGGTATACATATTAAGCTCCTTTAGTCTATCCTGGCATGGCTTCTCTTGCAGACCCTGCATTAAGATGTTTTGTGACATCTAAGCAGGGAGAGCGCAGGGTGCACCCCATAGAAGTCTATGGGGAAGGATTTCAATACATGTTTCTTAATGATTAAGCAAACTTGAAGAAAAATGCAGGTCACCAATCAACTAATAGGGATCCTATTAAATAATCAGTGACTTGCATTTTTCTTCAAGTTTGCGTAATCATTTGCATAGAAACATAGAAACATAAAAGGTGATAGCAGATATAAACCATGTGGCCCACCTAGTCTGCCCCTTTTTCCCTACCTAATGCAATATTGCAGATCCTAGTTGATCTGCGACTTACCCTTTCTTCCCTATGGTGATAGAGTACTCTTATGTCTATCCTATGCATTCTTAAATTCCCCCGTATTGTTTTTGTCCCCACCACCTCTGCAGGGAGGCTGTTCCCAAGCATCCACAACTCTTACTGTGAAAAAGTTCTTCCTTACATTGACCCTGAGCCTACCCCCCAGCCTCATATCATGCCCCCTTGTTCTTGTATATGTTCTTTTCTGAAATATGCTACCCACCTGTACCTTGTTTATATCCCTGAAGTACTTGGATGTGTCTATCATATCCTCCCTCTCTCTCTCTCTCCTCTCCTCCAGGGAATACATACTGAGGTCCTGTAGTCTTTCCTCATATGACTTTTGATGCAGTCCTTGCACCATTTTTGTTGCCTTGGCTGGACTGCCTCTATTTTGTCTATGCCCTTCTGGAGATGTGGCATGCAGAACTAGACACAATACTCCAGACGAGGTCTCACTAGTGATCTGTACAGTGACATAAACACCTCCTTTTTTCTGCTGGTGATACCTCTCCCTATGCACCCTAGCATCCCACTGGCTCTCCCCACTGCCTTCTCATATTGTTTGGTTACCTTTAGATCATCAGATATGATTACCCCCTGGTCCATTTCTTGATTGGTGGCAATCAGTACCTCTCCCCCAATCTTGTACTCCTCCCTTGGATTTCTGTGCCCCAAATGCAGAGGGACTAAATTCACCCACCTCCAGTCCCCTGGAACCACCCCTGTCTCTATCGATTTGTTGAATAGGGCCAGCAGCTCTCTTAAGTTCTTTTAATTTTCTGGGATGTATCCCATCCTGCCCCATGGCATTATTCCCTTTCAGATTCTTCAGTCCCTTTAGGACTGTTTCCTCTGTAAATGGTCTGGTGTCCACCTCTCTCCCATTGGTGCTCATATTGCCCAATAGTGGTCCTTCTCCTTCCCTTCTTCTGTGAATACTGCACAAAAATATTTGTTCAAGATTGTTGCTTTTTCTAGGTCTCCCTCTGCACACCCCTTCCCTCCCTTTAGTCCCACTCCTGGTCTTCTTTCATTTACTAATGCATCTGAAAAAGGTCTTGTCTCCTTTCTTAATTGCCTGGACTATTTTTTCCTTCATTTTAACCTTTGCTCTCCTGACTACTTTCCCTGCCACACTCTGCTTTTCCAAATACAGTTCCATGTCTTCCTTCCCCTGTGTTTCCTTGTACCTCCTAAAAGCTAACCTTTTCTCTCCTACCTTCCCGGCCACGTCCTTTGAGATCCATAGTGTTTTTTTTTTCCTTTCTCTTTGTTTTGCTTTGTTGCATAACACAAAGGCTTGAAATCCTTCTCCCAGACTTTCTATGGGGTGCACTCTGATAGTCTCCCTGCTTAGACGTCAAAAAGATTTTTAGTGCTGAGGTAGTGCCGACAGACTGGAAAGTGAAAGAGATTGCCTGGCCATGGGTTTGATTTCAGTTACAGTCCCTTCCCTCCCACACAGGACCTCATAAAAAATTCTACTGTTTGGTGAAAAAGGCTGGTGCAGACATATGTTAATGGGCTGTGAAGCCCAAGACAGAAAAATAAATGTGAAAAAATGTACTTTAAATGAACACTGAAAGTAGAGAAAAGAGTTATAATCAACATTTTGAACAAAGGAATTATCTAAATGAGAAAAAAGCAAAGTTACTTATTTTCATTTGGAATGCTTCATTGGCTAAGAGCTGAGAGAAACGTTTATTATTCCAAAGTAATTTTACTTTATTTAGGAATAATACACATAATTTTAAAGTAAGTTAAAACAGGCAGCTTTTAGAACAGCCTCTCCTTTAACATAGTTACATTAAATCCCTGGATGCCAAACACACGGTGAAGTCAGGCACTATCTCTATAGCCTTTATCAATATATGCAGCATCCTGTCTAAACTGCTTGGATCTAGCTTGGCAGAAGACACCAGGAGAAAGGACTGCTGTGTGACTGGACTTCTCTGCTGGGCCTAAAGAAGTAGAACTCTTGTACTTGGAACTTTAATTTAGGGTAAAAAAAAACTAACAAACAAAACAAAAAAAAGTGTGTGTTTGTCTGAGTTAACTGAACTGAATGGTTATCTGAACAGTTATCTAGGTGCAAATCTCAGGTGATTGAAAGGACTAGATAGCTGTGAGGTTTAAATTACTTGCAGAAAGATCTAGTAAGTAGGGGGAGTGGCTTAGCTAGAAGGAAGCTACATTTAAAGACTGCCTTAGAAAGATTTTGCCAGTAGCTTGCCAGAAGACACCAGGAGAAAGGACTGCTGTGCGACTGGACTTCTCTGCTGGGACTAAAGAAGTAGAACTCTTGTACTTGGAACTTTAATTTAGGGTAAAAAAAAACTAACAAACAAAACAAAAAAAAGTGTGTGTTTGTCTGAGTTAACTGAACTGAATGGTTATCTGAACAGTTATCTAGGTATAAATCTCAGGTGATTGAAAGGACTAGATAGCTGTGAGGTTTAAATTACTTGTAGAAAGCTCTAGTAAGTAGGGGAGGCTTAGCTAGAAGGAAGCTACATTTAAAGACTGCCTTAGAAAGATTTTGCCAGTAGCTTGCCAGAAGACACCAGGAGAAAGGACTGCTATGCACTGGACTTCTCTGCTGGGACAGAAAGTATAACTCTTGTACTTGGAACTTTAATTTAGGAAAAACAACTAACAAACAACACAAAAAAGTGTGTGCTTGTCTGAGTTAACTGAACTGAATGGTTATCTGAACAGTTATCTAGGTGTAAATCTCAGGTGATTGAAAGGACTAGATAGCTGTGAGGTTTAAATTACTTGTAGAAAGATCTAGTAAGTAGGGGGAGTGGCTTAGCTAGAAGGAAGCTACATTTAAAGACTGCCTTAGAAAGATTTTGCAAGTAGCTTTGCAGAATACACCAGGAGAAAGGACTGCTGCATGACTGGACTTCTCTGCTGGGACTATATTGCCCTCCTTCCCTCCCCTCCCCCCTCCCACCCAAAGCTAGTTCTACTTTTATAGGCACAGAATTTGACTGACAACAGGAACTTCCTGTTTGGGAGCAGGAAGTGAGTGATCACAGAGCCACCAAAGACCCATCATCCTTGAAGGGCAAGAGTACCTCTCCGGACCCCTCTAGCTGCTGGAGGTCTGACTCTGAGCAAGTAAGGGGTCTACTGAGAAATATAGGATATTCTTGTCTCAGAACAGGACAATCAGGAGCTTAAAGGGCACACAGGCAGAAAGTAAGGAGAGAAAGAAAAAAAGAGGAAAGATTAAGGACTGTAAACAGTTAGTGGGCCAGAAATAAGACATGATGGGAGTGGTGCAGTGCAGTGGCTGTGGAGCAGCAGTCTTCCAGGAGACGTTCTGGAGGATGCGGTGTTGTTCCATCTGCAGGCACTCCTCTGGGCTGAGGGAGGAGGTTGCTCATCTCCAGGCTGAGTTGGCCAGGATTTGTGGGACCTCCTCTTCCATCCAGGGACCACAAATGCCACTGCCGTTGCCTCAGAGGTTGCCAAGAAAGAGGAGCAGCTGGACCACAGTGGGCTCAGGGAGGGTGAGGGTGGTGGAACAGAGGTGCATTCCTCCAGCTGTACCTCTGCACAATTCCTATGCCATTCTGGCAAAGTGTGGTTCCTCTATGGAGGCACCAGCAGTGGAGACCAAGGAGGATGCTGGGAACCTCCACAAAGGAGACCCACAGAAGGGTGGCAGGAGACCCCGCAGGGGAAGGAAACAACTCCTGGTGGGGGACTCCATTGTTAGGAAGGAAGAACTGGGGGAGGAAGGGGAGTGGAGGTAAGGTGCCTGCCTGGTGCCATGGCTTGGAGGGACAGGGAGCGAATCCTCAGGATTTCCGGAGCAGCTGCACAGGGGAGGGAGCTGGATGTCATTGTCCACCTAGGGACAAATGACCTGGCTAAGAAAGGGATTAGAGAAGTGCAGGAAGAGTTTGTGGAATTGGGGAGGGGCCTTAGACAAGTAGCACGCACGGTAACCTTCTCAGAGGTGCTGCCCATCTATGGCGTAGGAGAGGCTAGGGTGTTCCGCACCATGGGATTCAATCAGTGGTTGATAAACTGGTGTGGAGCTCAGGGATTTGGCTTCACTGGGGACTGGGGGTCCACCTGGAGTGATGCAAGCCTATACAGGCATGATGGGTTGAATCTGTCCAGGAGGGGAACCAGAATCCTAGGTGATAGGTTTAAATGCTTCATTGGCAAGCATTTAAACTAGCCAAGGGGGAGGCACTGGAAAGGAGCAGGGAAATCCTAGACCCCCAAAAATCATGGTAGTAAGTGTGGTAAACACCAACTTAGAGGTGTCGATAGGGAGAAGGGCAGGGGTAAATGGAGAAAGTGACAAAGGCAAGAAGGACAGGGATGGGGCAAAAAGGAGTAAGGCCATCAGGAAATGGAGGGTAATGAGTACCAATGCCCGTAGTCTGGGCAACAAACTCCCTGAGCTGGTGGCCTTGATGGAAGAGGGATGCCTGGATATCATAGCAGTCACAGAAACATGGTACACAGAGAACCATGACTGGGATGTTAACATACCAGGGTACATAACCTACAGGAGAGACAGGCAGGGGAGAAGAGGGGAAGGAGTAGCTCTGTATGTAAAGAAAGGGATAAAAGCAACTGAACAAAAAAGTAAACAGGGAGGAGAGGAGACACTGTGGGTCACCTTGGAGACTGGAAAGGGCACCACAATCTGCACAGGGGTTGTGTACAGACCCCCATGTCAGGGGGAGGGAATGGACAAGGATATGATGGAAGGCATTCTTAGAATGGCAGAGAAAGGGAGATACTGTTGATGGGAGACCTGAATATGCCATATGTTAACTGGAGCACATTTGCTGCAGCCACATCCAAGAGCAGGCATTTCTTGATGCCCTACAGGTGGCAGACCTCAGACAGCTAGTTTCGGAACCCACTCATGAGGGAGCAATCTTAGACCTCGTACTCTCAAACGGGGCAGTGGGAGGATCTCAGATCTAGAAGTGGGTTGCCATCTGGGAACAAATGACCATCAAACAGTGTGGTTCATGTTAAACTCAGCTACAGAGTCAAGCCATACAAAAGTGAGGATACTGGACTTCAGGAGGGCTGACTTTGGCAAGATGGGAGAGTGCCTCAGAAAAGCACTAGCAAACAGGCTAGAAGGAGGTGTAGAGCAACAATGGGGAATCATCAAAACTGCCATCACAGAGGCAACAAGCCTTTGTGTGAAGCAAATAAACAAATCAAAAAGAAAGAAAAAGCCACTATGGTTCTCAAAAGAGGTGGCTGTGAAAGTAAGGAAGAAAAAGATAGCATTCTGGAAGTATAAGGAAACACAGAAAGAGCAGGACAGAGAGCTGTACCAGTTAAGGAAGAAGAAGAAAGCAGGGAGAGAAGTCAGAATAGAAAAGGCCCAAACTGAGGAAAAGATAGCCAACTCAGTTAAGAAGGGGGATAAAACCTTTTATAGGTACATCAGCGAGCGTAGAAAGACAAAGGGAGGGATAGTGAGGCTGAATAGAATGAACGGTGGGTGGGCAGAGAGGGACAGTGAAAAAGCAGGGATACTGAACGAATATTTCTGCTCAGTATTCACAAAAGAGGAGGGGGAAGTGCCTAATCCAATTAACAGAAGCACTCTTGATAGGTGGGTCGATCTCAGTCCTTTCACAGAAGAAAGGGTTCTGCAAGAACTCCTAAAACTGAAGGTGGACAAAGCAATGGGTCCTGATGGAATTCACCCCAGAATTCTAAAAGAATTAAGGGGGGAACTAGTGAAACCACTGGCAACTCTTTTTAATAAATCATGGGAGGATGGTGTGGTACCCGAGGACTGGAGGAAGGTGGATGTGATTCCCCTTCACAAAAGTGGGACCAAGACAGAGGCAGGAAACTATAGACCTGTCAGTCTGACCTCTGTGGTAGCAAAAGTTATGGAGTCACTTCTGAAGGAAAGAATAGTTGAGTACCCTAGAGGCCAGTGGGTCACAGGATCCAAGGCAGCATGGGTTCACAGCAAGAAGGTCATGTCAGATGAATCTAATAGATTTCTTTGACTGGGTGACCAAAGTAGTAGACCAGGGAGGGGCTGTGGACATGGCCTACCTAGACTTTAGCAAGGCATTTGACACAGTCCCACACAAAAGATTAATAGTCAAATTAACCAGCCTGGGAGTGGGTCCCAGGGTGGTAGCCTGGGTAAAACATTGGCTGGACAACAGGACACAGAAAGTAATTGTAAATGGAGTCCACTCTGAAGAAAGAGGGGTTACTAGTGGGGTACCGTAGGGTTCAGTATTGGGTCCAGTCCTTTTTAATGTCTTCATAAGTGACATTGCAGAGGGACTGGAAGGAAAGGTATGCCTCTTTGCAGATGACACAAAGATCTGTAACAGGGTTGATACACAAGGAGGCGTGGAAAGGATGAGAAGGGACTTGGAAAGGTTGGAGGAATGATCAGAAATATGGCAGCTAGGATTCAATGCAAAGAAGTGCAAAATAATGCACCTGGGAAACAAGAACCCAGGGGAAGAATACACAATGGGGGAGGTAGTAACAACAACAAAAAAGGAAAGGGACCGGGGGGTAATCATATCAGATGACCTTAAGGTTAGCAAGCAATGTGAGAAGGCAGTAGGGAGGGCTGGGGGTATACTGGGATGCATAGGGAGGCATCAGCAGCAGAAAACAGGAAGTTGTTATCCCTCTGTACAGACAGTTGGTGAGACCCCATCTGGAGTACTGTGTCCAGTTCTGGAGACCCCGTCTCCGCAAGAACATAGACAGGATAGAGGTAGTCCAGAGGAGGGTAACTAAAATGGTGCAGGGTATGCAATAGTGCAGCCGTATGAGGAGAGACTAAAGGAGCTTAATATGTATACCCTTGAGGAAAGAAGGGGGAGGAGGGACATGATAGAAACTTTTAAGTACCTCAGTGGAATCAACAAAGTCCAAGAGGGTAGCATCTTTCAGAAAAAGAAATGTGCAAGAACAAGGGGACACAATTTAAAGATGGGGGGGGCGGTTCAGGGGCAATGTGAGGAAGTATTATTTCACAGAGAGGGTAGTGGATACATGGAACAGCCTTCCTGAGGAGGTTGTGGGGTCTAAAACTGTGGGAGAATTCAAGAATGCATGGGACAGACATAAGGCAATTCTTGTGGGGGGGTAGGAAGAAATAGGCTGTTGGTTAACTAGGATCTGTGGTCTATCCTGTAGGTAGAGAAATGGGCAGACTAGATGGGACAAGCGGTCCTTATCTGCCGTCAAAGTCTATGTTTCTATGTTTCTATGTTAAACTGAACTTACTGCAAGCATGGGTTGCACAGCACAACCCTGATGTCTTGTCAGTGGTAGAGACCTGGCTCATGCCAAGGACCACTGATAATGAAATAAAACTCTCTGGCTACACCACCTTCTGGCTTGATAGACTGGGAAAAAGGGGCAGTGGTTGCTTAATCTATATAAAAAACACTTTAAAAGGTATTTTCCTGCCACACCTAAAAACCGGGAAAAATTTCCAAATACTACCTGTGAAGGTATTCCTCAGATCCCATGGCAAGGGTTTAACCCTCGTCTTAACATATATCCCTCCTAAGGAACAATCTGAGGGCTTCAAAGTGCATCACAACTACCTTATGGATCTCCACACTAATTCTGAAGTTTTAGTTCTGGGTGACATTAATACAAATTGACTGTCTTAAGACTCCACTCCCTACCAAGACGCCATCTCATCAATCGACTTCTACCAATTAGTAACCTCTGTGACCTGCACAAACTACCGTACTGGGTCCTGCACCTTAATAGACTGGTTACTAACAAATCACCTTGAGCGAATCTGGAACGTAACCGTGCTCTCAGATTCCATAAGCAATCACTCTCCCATCCTCTGCTCATGGTCCAATAAGAGTGCACAACCCCCAGCAAAAATAACAATGTCCCACATTCTAAGGAAAGGCCAACTAGGTCCCCTTAAATAGCACCTTGTGCAACAGAATTGGTCCCCTATTTTAGCCACCATGGATGCTGATGTACCACTGGAGAACTTAATCAAAATCTTTAATGATGCCTGCGATATCTTTGCTCCCCTAACCAAAATGGAACATCAAAAGTTCCCATAAACTTTAGATAACCCCGCACCTCCTCGACCAGTTACAGGTTAGAGACCACCTCTAGCACAAGCATAAAACTATGAGAATACCTTCTGACCTCCAAAACAACAGGACATCCCAGAATCAATGTACCCAAGCCATTCGCCAGGTGAAGATGAACCACTTTAGATCAGAGCTTAACTCCTCTTGGGGGAAGAGCCACAGATTCTGTCAAAACATAAAACCCTCTCCTGCACACCTAACAAATTGGCACTGACTATGCTGAATCTAGGTGGTTCCATAACACAGGATCAGAAGGCCATAGCTAACACTTTCAACAAGGTGTTCATGGACCTTAGTGGCATGCTCCCCCCAACTATCTCAACCCAGCCAATGGGGACTTTAGGAATATGATGAGTTCCTCGTCCCCCCCCCCAAAAAAAAGCACTTTTCTACCTCAGGGTAATCACAAAAGCTGAGGCTAAGAAGTACAGTACATTTAGAAAGCAATTGGAAAAACTGGGTTTAGCGGTGATGGGCTTGATCTGAAACTTATCTCCCTCACCCTCGATATGCTATTGGTACCATTGACAAGGATACTTAACCTCTCCCTCATTACTGGTAAACTCCCCAAGCTTTGGAAAGTCACTGCAGTTACCCTGGTACTCAAAAGTGGTGACAGGTCAATCCACACAAACTACCGACCTAGCTCTGTTCTTCCACCCATTTCTAAAGCTCTCGAGAGAGTCATCTGCGATCAGCTGGTAGACCATCTCAACAAATATCAACTGCAATGCAAACAGCAGCATGGATTTCAAAAGCTCCATAGTACCACAACTGCACTGATTGATTTCACTGGGTACGTACATGATGCCTTTGATCATGGGCACTTGGTGGTGCTACATTCATAGACCTCACCAAGACCTTTGAAACAGTCAACCATGAACTCCTTCTGTCCCAATGAGGTGATACAGGTTTATCTCCAGACTCACTGCACTGGTTCAGGAGTTACTTCACTGGGCATATGCAGCAGGTCAAAATAGCCAACACACGCTCTGATACCCAACAAGTCATTACTGGAGTCCCCCAAGGATCCATTTTGGGTCCATTATTGTTCAGCCTTTTCATTAATCAACTTCCTCATGCATGCCAATACCAAATCCTCCTTTACGGGGATGACGCTGTCATATACACAAGCCACCCCAACCCCAACACCCTTGAACAACAGCCGCAGAACGACTTCAAAAATGTTGAAGACTGATTCTGTAATGCACGGCTCCTCTTAAACCACAAAACAACGAAGACCATGCTCTTTGCCTCTACCCACAGTCATCACAAGTCATCAAAGATAACTATCAGGAACAAACACAACAAACATCTTGAGATGGTCTCGAACTTCAAATACCTCGGCATCTCCCTGGATAGTTTTCTTTCCTACTCCACCCACATTGACCAAGTCACAAGGTCTGCAAATCATAAACTTGGGCAGTACAGACATCGGCACTGTCTCATGGATGCAGCTCTCCAACTTGCTGTAACAAGCTCAGTCTTCTCTTGTATAGACTACAACCTTGCAATGTATAGTGCAACCCATGACACAACCATCAAAAGTATAGCCACCACCCTGAACAAAGCCTGCAGGCTGGCCCTAGGAGCACCACATCTAACTCACACCTGTCAACTCTATTCTCAAATGGACTGGCTAGAGTTGGAAAATAGAATTCACTATCAGGTCTGCCTCTTGGCTAAACAAGCTGCCCTTGGCCTGTTGCCATTAGGAGCATGTGCTATACTCAGTCCAGCAGCAACCATCAGACTGACTAGAACCTCTGACTCTGGTCTCTTCAAGGTCAAATATCTTTTGGTTACCAGGCTCCACTCTGGTTAAACTCCTTACCCACTGACCTAGTTGTCGAACCAAAAATTGCCCCTTTAAATCCAAACTCTGCTCTCACCTTATTAGTCATATGTCTTGCTCCTGCTACCTAAAATCTATTTCCCCATTGCCAATCGTCTCCTCTGTCCCTTAATGTAGCACTTTTTGCTTACCCTCAACCTGCTACTTACTCAATTTCAGCCTGCTACCCATTCCTTATCCCTTCCACTCCCCCCCAGTATCTCCCCATATCTACTCCCTCACTTATCCACCATTTCGTCCTTATCTCCTTTACCAACGTCCTGACAATGGAAGCTACTAGCTTTGGTTTCTGGCATTTTTCCACCTGCATCACTCTCTCTACCAGTTGTGCTGTGACTTGATTAGATTATTATTTTTTATATGTTGTATTATTATTTTTGGTTGTTAATTATTTTGTTATCTAATGATTCTGTTTCTGAAGATGTGTTTATTGTTTGTACAGTGCCCAGAGCCTTTGGGATTGGGCGTTTTTAAATAAATCTTGCCTTGTCTTGACCTAACCACATTCCTGTATACTCCATTGTAGTTGTGTTTGCTCTCTTTGTACCTTATTTATGTAACTCACAAGGTTTGCCTCTCTGGCTATGCACCAGACATTGTTCTTGTTCTTTTCTGTATATCAGCCTCTTACTGACATGGAACCTATGTAAATTAGCTCTAACTCATAGGTTGTAATTCCGAGACCTAAATAAAATAAATAAATAAATACAATAATGTATTTTTCTGTAAGCATCTTTTACAAATTCACTTGCTTTTGTTCTTGTAATTGATTCATAGCAACTTTATATTTCTTAATTAGAAAAATACAACTACCCAGACTGTATAAAAGTGCTTATAACCATCTTTTAGTTTGTTTTACTTGCTTACAATTTGTAAAACACAACTTGTTTAAGTGTGGTGGCTCTGCATTGACCTACATCTGACACGTTTTCGTGTATTTCAAGGCATTTTCGCTGTTGTGTTGCCAATGGCTCAGTATGAGGGAGCACATATAACTTTGCTGCTAATTGGGGATTACATAACTACTGTAATGAGGACTTCTTAAATTACATATTTATATGTGCGATTCCATTTTTGAATGAAGCTGGTGGTACACAGTTCTAAATAATTCTTAAAACTTGACTTAATACACTGCACAATTTAGAAAGTATATTAACTGCTATAGCCAGAAGAAGGTATTTTTGAAACTGCAGTATGAACATTTTCTTAGTAGGTAGGTGCTGGTTACAGATAAATATATGGGACAAAATTACATGCTGTGCATGGGACCATAATAGGCAAGGATGAGTCAAAGAGAAGGCAGGCTCCTCACTAGCAATATGGCTATAATTAGTCCTGTGCTTCTTTGGTAGTTTGGAGATGGCATTGACCCACTTCATACTGAACTTGTTCTTGCTGTTCAAAAATTGCAGGCAGTTATCTGTAAATGTGCACAAAACTGTTAACTTTGTGAATGCATGGAGGTCAGAATTTGACCATGTCTGCTGAAAGTGTATTTTTTTCTATGCCTCTCTTATTTAATTTCCTCCTTTACTTGAAAATTATGAATTTATAAAACAGCAGTGAAAAAAAAGGAAGAGCATGGTTGACTAAGCCATATCATTTTTCAGTGCAGTAAGGTATTTCTCAACACACGGTTACCTCTCAATAAAATTTCAAAATGACCCATTTTGTAAGCACAAAAATCCCTTCTTTGGTGTGTGGTAAGACAGAACAAGTGGTTGAAAACCTACATGGGACATATGGTTAGATCTGTCTTACTTCACACCCAGCTGTGGATTATTGCTTACATAGTTATATAAGAAAACAGGCTGGATCATGAAAGATAGTAGGGAGGGCACTCCTATAAAGCAAAACAAGCTTATAATTCACTAACATATGTTTAAAATAGGATATACTTGCCCATGTTTCATGTTCAGCACCCCCAGTATATATGCTCAATTTCACAAAATTCATACACTGCATCAGCATTGCACAAAAAATAAATTGCACCAGTGTTATTGATCCAAACATATTGTGCATAAATATTATTGCACATGTCCCATACAATTGCACAAATCCCAGAAAATGCTTAGAAAGAGTGGCTGACATTTTCTGTAATTACAAATACCAGAATCCCTGCAGCTGCTGCAGCAGTGGGAAAGTTAATAACCTGCACTGCTTATTAGAACTTTTATAAGATTCAGTCAGATGTTTGCCAGTCCTAATGTTCTCCTGGGGCTATGTGCTCTGTTACCGTATTTTGCCCATGGAGAACAGCAGGATCAGCAAACAAAACATCAGACATAAAAACTCCAATATGTACTGCAAGCTATTGGATCTACCACTGCTGCAGCCCTCCTCTGATGTCACCTGCAGGGGATTCTGGGATTTGTAGTTACAGGAAATGTCAGTTTGCAAGTCAGAAAAATCAGTCTGATATAATCTACTATACTGCAGTAAACAGTAAGAAGAAAAAAAGTGTTTTGTGCAGAAAGTGCAAATTGGGACCAGCCACACACTTGGGCATGGGGCATTAATTTCTGACTATTCCCCTTTAACACTGTTCCATCATGGCTATTATTCAGGAGCTGATCTTTTAGCTCATGAATGCCCCTTTTTCAGAGCTTGGGACATGTTTCAAGGCAATCATTCTTATAGCGTAACCCTGCAGACGGTATAGAAATATCTGAAGATAAAAAAAAAACCTGTACACAAGTGATAAGAGAAAAATCTCAAACCTGGAAATGGATTGTGTGGAGGGAAAGGTGAAGGAAGGAGGAGAAAACAGAAGAAAACGGAAGGGAAAAAGGGAGGATGGGAGAGGAAATCATAAACAAATTATATATGTGTAAGGATCAGCTTATATACAAATATGCAAAAGCAGAACTAGAGTAAATAAAGTTTTTAAATGTTTTTTAAAGAGAAAGTATAAATAGGAGATCAGGCTGAAGTTATCATTTAGTCCCTTAGGTATGAAAATCTCATGTTCCCATTACAAAAGATTTCTCTTTAGGGCAGACATTTTTCAATGTCTTCCCCCTCTGGGGACCAATTTCACATGCTCCAGGGTCACTTACTAAAAGAATGCTGATGAGCCATGGCCAGAATCCAAATAATGTTCGACAATGTCATAGTTGTTCTTTCCCTCCCAAGAGACCGTTTTAAAAAAAATGCAAACCATACTATGCACTTAGCTAACTTATGAAGATTTAGCCATGCCGTTTTATGTATTTGTTACAGTTAGACAGTATTGCAGTATTTTTTTGTTTGTAGGTTTACCTATGAAATAAATAACCACTTACAGTTTGGGATACAGTATAGTGTAGTAGTTAAAAGTGCTGGCTGCAAACCTTGAGAACTAAGTATGAATCACACAACCACCACTTGCATACTGTGTAACAGTGTAACAATGAGCAAGTCACTAAACTGCCTTGTACTCCTTGGATGCACCTGGAAACATGCCTCAGCTTAGTGTGTCTTTCCTGGCCAAAAATTTCTAAAAGAAACACTGTAGTGATTCTCTCTGCAGCTTCTAACGTGGTTTATCATGTCACCTTAGTCAAAATAAAATTGCACTGGTTACCATGACTATATTTCAGGGTTGTGGATGCAACCCCCAAGCAGTTCATAATATTTTTTCTTGTGATCATTTTAATACTAGTTGCTTATTAAATTGTGATCAGAATTGAAAACTGATCTTCTTCATGGATATCTCTTTCATCAGGTCACACCTATGGAACTTAGCCATCAGTCGCTAAGATCCCACAGAAGCTTTTCTGTAGCAGTCTACTAGGGGCCACCCATGCCAATGTCACTCTCTGATGCTACATACCCTATATGCATGGGTGGCCCCACTCCCTCCTCAGTTCTTTTCCTGCTGTTGACCTCTTTGCACAGGCTCTGCGGAAGTTTCACCATTCAGTCAACCACCAAGTTTTCTTTTATTTTCCTTTGCTTTTAATCAACATGTTTTCCCTTTTCCTGTTGTTTTCTCCACAGCATTAGGCAATTCCCGTTGCAGAACACCAGGATGCGGCATTGACTGCCTTGAACCCAGCCTCCTCCTTTTTCACCTGCAGCCTCTCAGCAATGCCTTGGGAATACTCCACTGTCCTTCCTTCCTGGTATTTGCAGTAGTGGAAATGGAGCAATGGATCTCCAGAGTTCCCCCTTTTTGCAGTCACCAGATTGTTTATGGGTATTTAGGCTTTCTCAGCCTAGACCAGACCTGTGGGGATTATAGCTCTTTGCTATGGCAAAGACTATTCTAGGCCCGCCCTCTTCTTGGAGGAGCTCCTGGTCCCCACTAGCTTTCTGTGTTTTGTTTCCAGGAGCTCCCTGTTGGTTGCTTCAGCTCTGACTTTTCCTGCTGTGCTGGCCTTTGCCTCCCTTGGGTCCCATGTGGCAGAGTGCTTCTCCAACCTTTCTAGACTTGTGGAGGGTCGTCAGCCCCCATAGGTCATCAGCCTCATCTCCAATGAACGATCCCCTGCAATGCAAGGCCCATGGGCATGATGTAGGCTTCTTCAGCCCTTTTTGGACTGCTGCAGGCCAGTTTTTACATAGCTGGCCTTGGGTTGGCAACCTCCAAGGTCATCGTTCCCAGACCCATTATCAAGACCACTTGTTCATCACAGGTCCGTGGGCGCTGGGCTCCTCCAACTTTGCATGGTTGGTTGGCTGTTGATGGAACAGGAATCAGTCCCTCTGCATCCCACCTGGTGATGACAGTGCCATATCCACCCATTGCTGGCCTCACTGTGGTGCTTTCTCCTGAGTGTTCACACTGTTAACTCTTTGCAGTTGGTGATGATTCCAGTGTGGAGTTTTGTGGCAGGGGTGTACTTCTCTGATCCTGTTTCTCCATGAGGGAGGTCCTCTTCCTCTCCCTCATCAGACCCCAGCCCTGCATGGTTCCTTCCATGACCAGGAGCTCTGCCCCACCACTATGGCCTATGGATCCTCTAGGCCCTCCCCTGACATTGGGCACTTCATGTGACTCATCATCAGAGCTCGGCTCCCTGGCTGCTCCATTGATTCCTATGTCAACGGCAATTCCCTATCTGTCTGTCATCCTCAATTCTGTGCTTGCCTCCATTGCTTCAGCCTTGGTCCAGCAGCACACCCCTAGGCCTGGATTTCCTTACCTTCACTGTCTTGCATTACCACAGCATCTACATCACTTTGGCCTTCATGCCCTGTGCCTTCCCAGGTGCTGTCGGTGCCCTGATCATCAGCCTTGGCCTTGGAGCAGGCCAACATTGAGGAGAAATACCACTCAGTTTTGATCCTCACTGATGAAGAAGGGGAGGATATGGAAGTGGAGGATTCCCTCTGAGGGATCCATAGTCTCTTCCAGTAGTGAGGACTCGGTTCATCATACCCCCTGATCCCCTCCTGAGGAGTCCACATTTTATCATATTATAAAGCACCTGACTGTCACCATGGGGTTCCAGATAGGTGGAGGACATCCAAAGGAGAAACTTGGTGGAATTTTTGGAGAGCCCAGGGTCTCCCCTCAAGGTCATTCCTCCTCTAATTCCTACCCTTCAGGATGCTGTCCTGGTGGCCTGGCATAGGCTTAACTTGGTCCCAGCTATGTCCAGAGAGGTTGGCGAGCTCTATTAGATGTGGCAGGGGTTGCCCTACTATGCTGCCCAGCCTGAACAGATTCAGTGGTATTAAAGGCTGCCCATGACAGCTCTAAGGTGCCCCAACACCTTAATTCTCTCCCTCCAGATAGAGAATCTCAGAGGATAGAACTTTGGGGCAGGTGGACCTTTGCTTCCTCCACCTTAGGCCTCAGCCTTGCCAACTCTTTATTCCACATGGGCCAATACCAGAATACCCTTTGGAAGAAAGGCAAGGACACTGCACAGGCCCTTCCTGAGGGTTTCCAAAGGCAGGAACTCCTTAAGGTACTTCAGGGTGCTGATGGTGTCAGTAGGCACATCCTTAGAGCTATTTATGACATGGTGGACACTACCACCTGGATGACTGCCATGGTCATCTATCTTAGATGCCATTCCTGGCTGAGAGTTTTGGGCTTTGCTACTGATATCCAGCAGACAGTCCTCACTGTACACATTGTAGGATTCAAACCTTTTGGCCCTGATGTTCAGGATATCATTAATGCTCTTTGGATCTCAGGCAGTGCCATTAGGTCTGTCCATTACCTCTATCACACTCAGCCCAGGAGGGTGTCTGAGCCTTCTTTTCATGAAGTGTCTAACACTGCTGACTCAAGGCCCCAGCCAAAGGGTAAATGCCATGCCAGTTTAGCCTTACCCTTCCCCTCCTTCATCATGGGCATCCCTTCCAAGAGCCCCACAAGTGGGGGGGTGTGGCCCCTGCTGTAGGGCCTTTTCCAGCATGCCTCCTTGGTGGACCCCCCTCCTCTTGCCCCAAGCCAATGGGTGATGGTTGGGGGTGTGTTCTCCTTCCACTTGGAGCATTGGAGAACCATCACTTCTGTTGTCGGTCCAGTCTGGGCACACTCTAGAACTTCTGAAGCAGCATCCAGAGTCCCCACCTGTTCCTTCCTCTTGCCCTCCAGACCATGTCCCATTGCTGAGGGAGGAGATGCTCACTTTGCTGTGCCACAAGGCCATAGAGCCAGTGCCCAAAAGGCAGAGGAACAGAAGGTTCTACTACTAGTTCTTTCTGGTCCCTGAGTGAACCAGAGATCTTTGGCCCATTCTAGACCTCAAGAACCTCAACCTTTACATCCAATACATAAGGTTCCAGATGGTCACTATGCAAGGTTTCCCGCCACTGTTGCAGCAGTGGGCTTAGTTGTGCTTCATGAGCATCCAGGACACCTATCTGCATATCATGGTTTGCCTTCAGCACAGCAAGTTCCTCAGGTTCCAGTTCCAGAGGGAACACTACCAGTTTAAAATCTTGCCCTTTGGCTTATCCTTTGTACCACGGGTCTTTATCAAATGTTTAGTGGGTGGCAGCGGCTCTTGGGCAGGAGGGTCTGTACCTGTTCCTATTCCTGGACATCTGGCAGTGAAAGCACCATCCAAGGACCACCTGCTGCATTCTCTGCACTGTACCTTGCAGATGTTCCTATCCCTGGGCATACCAGTGATTATGCCCTAGTCTGACCTGACTCCATCTCAGTAGTTGCAGTACATAGTGGCTGTTCTAGCCTCTGCTGAGGTTGGGGTCTTCCTGCCCCTGGTTGGAGTGGAGGACCTGATGGCTTAGGCCTGCCTCATGGCTCAGAACAGGTACGTCTCCACCAGAACCTTCCTGAGATTGCTGGGCCTCATGACCACAGACATTGTTATGGTTCCTTTGGCCAGGCTGCATATGAGGATTCCCCAGTGGACTCTGAGTGTTCAATGGGATCCGCACATGGAAGACCCAGAAAGCCCAGTCTAGGATAGAAGTCTTCCTCCATATGAATGCCCTAGAATTGAGGGTGGTTCTGTATGCCTTGCAGGCCCTCCAGGACCATTTCTTCCCAAGTCCCCTGTTGGTGCAGTCGAACAGCCTCAGTGTTGTCTTCTATATCAGCAAACAAAGGGGAACTCACTCTCCCCCCGCCCATGTCAGGAGGTGCTGAGAGTTTGGTACTGGGCTATAGAACACGATCTAGAACTATAGGCTGTACATTTTTCTTGAGTCCAAAATGCCCTTACAGGCAGTGTCAGCCAGTTGCAGTCCAGAATGCATGAGTGGGTAATGCTGGCCTCAGTCACAAAAGATCTGTTCAACAGAGGGGACCATTCAGAATTGGTCCTTTCTGCATCCCCACTCAATGCACATCTGCCATGTTTCTGCTCTCTAGATCTAGGGCCTGGAGTTTTCTGGTGAGATGTGTTGCCCTCTCTGGGAATGGGAGGTTTCTCTATACCTTTACTCCCTTTCCTCTGATCCAGAGAGTCCTCATCCAGCTCCAAGCAGAGGGGGCCACTGTAATCCTGGTGGTGCCATTCTGATCCCACCAAATTTGGTTTCTGTTACTGCAGCAATAGACACTGGTCTTCCAGTTCTTCTGCCCATTTGCAAGGACCTGCTGACTCAGGTTTGGGGACCTTAATTCCTATGAACCTCAAATTCCTCTGCCTGCATGCCTGACTCCTGAAGATATACCTTTGCCTAGTTTCTGGTATCCCAGAAAGTGGCTGATGTCTTGGCGGCTACCAGGAGCCCTCCACTGGGGCCAACTACTCTATGAAGTGGCAGTGTTTTGCCATCTGGGCCTCTTCCCTCCATTGGGAACTGTTTATGTGTCCAATGATCCAAGTTCCAGAATACTTTTTGTCCTTGTCTAATGCTGGCCATGCTAAGGTGCACCTGCTTCTTCCACTTTGCATTATTTTTTGTTATAGAAAGTATGGCAAGGAACTTCACAGGGTTGTGAGGGGTCATTCCTCCAGAAGCATGGCCACTTGTGTTGTTTGTTTCAGGACTATGTCAGCTACTGAATCTTGCACAGCTGCACTTGGAGTACTGTCTACTCTTTCACCAAGCACTACAGTGTGGACATTGCCGCTAGAAGGAGGGAGGCTTTGGCCTTGCTGTGCTTCAGGACCTTCTTTCTCAGGCCCCTGGCATCCTGCCACACAGACAGTCTCACTGTCAGTACTGTTTTAATCTCACTCGTAGGGGTGACCTGATGAAAGAGATATCCCCGAATAAGACAGAACAGTTATGTAAGAACTTACCATAACAGTCGATCTTCGAGGGATTCTCTTTCATCAGGTCATGCTATCCCATCCTCCATCCCTCATGTGTCTTTGTTTCTTTACTGTCTATCTTGTTGCTCCAGCCTTTTATTTTCTTTGCTGGGCACCTCTTCTCTCTCCTCAGCCTCTTAGTGGAGACTTAGCTCTTCAGTCTCTGGGGGGAAAGAACTGAGGAGGGAGTGGAGCCTCCCATGCATTTATAGAGTATGCAGCATCAGAGACTGACATCAGCATAGGCAAGCCCCTAGTAAATTGTAACAGAAAAGCTTCTGTAGGATCCTAGCACCTGACAGCTAAGTTCCATTGATGTGACCTGATGAAAAATATTCCCTTGAAGATCTCCTGTTACAGTAAGTTCTTATGTAACTGTTCTTTGTGCATACTTTTTTTCAGTTAAATGTTTTATTGTTTTCATCATAATACATATACACACAGCCACAAACATGATTTGCAAGACCACACTACTAAACCTACACGAGTCAGAACACTGTGCCCACATTTCTGCATACTTACAAAACTGTAAAGAGAGATGCAGCAAAATTTTATTTTGCCAGCAAAATAAGGAATTTCACCCCATGAAATAGTTTGTGAAATTCATGCAGTTCACAGAATATTTTGCAGGTGTGGAGTTCAAGCACACAGCTAAAAAAAAACTTTAAAAAAATGTGTTTTCCCTCTTCTCATCCCATCCAGGTTAACATTAAAACCCACATCACTGGTGTCTAGTGGCCTAACCCACCATGGCCAATTGCATACCCATGAAGAATCCCCCCCACTGAGATTCAGCCATGTCCCCCTACCCTCATCCCATTCCATAATTTACAATGCAACAAAATTTCCTGGTGTCTAGTAGTCCCCCCCCCCCAGCCGATCACTGATCCTTTATCTTGGCTTTTAATAAAGAGGGTGATGAAGCAAGGTGAGATGCTGCTAATTGGGGACTTCAGCATGCTAGACATAGACTGAAGTGTCCCAGAAGCAGAAAATGCAAGAAACCAGGAGCTGATAGAGGTCCTGCAGGATGCATTCTTAGAACAGAAAGTGGAGGAGCCAACAAAAGAAAGGGCCATTCTGGATTTGGGTCTGATAAATTAGGACAGTATAGCAGAGGTTAAAGAAAGGGATTTTCGTTGAACTGGTGAACCCCTGCATGTGTGTTTTGACATAAAACTAAAGCAAACACTTACAAACTAAGGTTTCAGACTTTAAAAAGATGTATTTGGGTAGAATGAGGGAACTGGTTAGGGCAAACCTGGCATGGGGTTGGAAGGCAGTGCGGATGATGGATAAATGGGGAATTGATTAAAAAGGGGTTGTTTGAAGGAACACATCTCTGTATTATGGCAATAGCAAAAAAACAGGAGAGGAAGAAACCAATCTGGTACATAAAAGAAGTAGATGAAGCAGTGAGGGAGAAAAGGAATGACTTCAAAATAAACAAGATCAACCAGACAGATGAAAACAGGGAAGTGTACCAGACCAAGATGAGAGATGCCAACATGCTGATTAGGAGGGCTACATTTGAAACAGAGGTGAGGATAGTGGAGGGAATGAGGAAGGGGGATTTGGTGTTTTTTCTGCTACATTTGTGAGTAGAGCAAATCCAGTGGGGAACAGCTAAACTGAAGAAGGGGCATAGTTGGTGGATAAGTATAAGATTAAAGCAGAAATACTGAAGGAAGACGAGTTAAGGGAAATGCCAGAAAACATTCCTTCACAGTATAAATGATTCACAATTGAAATCAACCTCTATAGCAGGCACAGTAGTATCTGTTGATACTGTAATGAGCTTCAATGTCAGACTAGACATGTACTTTAAAGAAAAAAGGTGAGCATGGTATCCCTACTAAGTTCTTAGGAGGTAAGAACTTGTTGGATCAATAGTTATTTTTTTCCCTAAAGTGGTGCAGTATGGGCGGGATATTCAGACTGTGCCGGGCAGGGGCACAAGCCTAGGTGCAGCGCATCTGGGCAGCGACAGGTCATGGACCAGGTGATATTCAATGGTGCTGCACCATGGCTCAGCATAGTTAAATATGGCACTGAGGGCAGATGCACTGCACATGGCGCAGTGGCACTGCACCAGTGCAAGTGGCAGAATGGGAGCAGGGGGATGTACCATCGCAAGTGCAGTTGTGCTAGGTGCATCATCTGCGATATTCAGCACTGGGCAGGAAAATGAGGTCTTTACTTAAAATTGTTTTTGGGCTGTTGAACATTTAAAATGTAGTGGTAGTGTATTTCTTTGCTATCTTTAATTGCAGCAAATTTAGTTTTGGCTTGTCTGACTTGCCCTGTAGTTTGGGTGAGGGGTGTTAATTGTCTGGCCTCTGACCTCAGCTATGTGATAACTGGAGGTGGGGCTTAGTCAGAGTTGAGGTAGCAAGTGAGTTTTATTTTCTCAGAAGAAGCCACAAGGGGAAGGAAACATATTCAATTCAGTGCTTTACAGTAACTGGTAATTGCTATTTTTCTTTTAAACTTAGATTGTGGGCTTTTAGTGACACTGTACTTTCTTTGTTGTCTTTACTTAGAATTATTTTAGGGCTGTTGAAAATTTAAAACGTAGTGGTGGTGTATTTCTTTGCTGTCTTTAATTGCTGCAACTTTTCACCCTCCCTTCCCTTCCCCCAACTCTTAATTATATGCCCTGTTAAATCTGATTGACAGGAGCTAAACACAGGGTATAGTAAGGGGTGTGGAGTAGGAGGGGCATAAGGGTGAAGAAGCCCACCCTCAGTACAACAAGTGTTTTGGTTCATTTATTTATTTCTTGGTTTATTTTCTTTTTTTAAAAAAGAAAAGTATCTGAGGATCAGTGGCAGGATTTTAAGGACAGTAAAAAAATTAAAAGGGAACTAGGAGAGCTTCAGTAGCAGACAAGTAGTGGAATAGCAGTATAATTGTAGTATAATGTGGGGAGTGGTGCAATGCAGTGGCTGTGGGCAGCCATATTCAGGCAGACCTTCTGGACACTGAGGTGCTGCCCTATCTGCATGCATCTCTCTGGACTGTGGGATGAGGTAGCCAGACTCAGATCAGAAGTAAACTGGGTCAGGAGTACCATCACCCCTATCCAGAGATCACCCAGTCCAATGCAACTGCCTCAAAGGATGCCAAGAACGAGGAGCACTTGGATGACAGTGGGCTCAGGGAGGGTTAAAGTGGTCAGGCAGAGGCACATCCCAGATCCAATTCCACTCAAGAACTCATATGCCACACTGGCAAATGGGGACAACCAAATAGAGGTACCCAGAGAAGTGGAAGGAAATGATGTGGAGGTTAGCCAAGGAGGTGACCTCAATGGGGAAAGCAGTGGACCCCAGAGGAGGAGGAAGCAAATCCTGGTGGGGGACTCCATCATAAGAGGGATCCAGCTAGGAACACAGGAGGGGGAGGACAGGGAGGTGAGGTGCCTACCAGGTGCCACGGCATGGAGGGATGGAAGGAAGATCCTGGGGATCACTGGGAAGGCAAGACGGGAGGGTGAGCTGGATGTCATTATCCACCTAGGTACTAATGACCTGGCAAATGGGGAGCCAAAGGAAGTTCAGGAAGAGTTTAGGAAATTGGGAGGGGTCTCACAAGTAGCTACTCTGTCACTTTCTCAGAAGTACTACTCGCCAGAGGCAAGGGAGATCATAGTGCATGCACCAGGAACTTTAACTCATGGTTGAAGAACTGGTGCTGTGAGGAAGGGTTTGATTCATTAGTGACTGGGGACCCACCTGGAGGATGGAGGTTTGTTCAAGCCTGACGGCCTGCATCCATCCTGGAGGGAATCCAAGCACTCAATAATAAGTTTAAATGCTACATTGACAAGCATTTAAACTAGCAAAGGGGGGTGGCAGGCCAGCAAGGAGGGTACCTACTTGCTCACCCCCCACAGCTAGCAGTGGAATCAGTGAACCAGAGGAGTGGCTATCTCTACAAAGCAGTGTGCAAAGATGGAGATTAGTGCCCAAGAGGTGGATAGGCAGAAAAGGGGCAAAATTCAGCAGAAGGACAGACAGCAAGGAGAACCAGGGATAAAGGACAACCAAGGAAGGGGCTAGAGTAGAACAGCGAAACAGTCTAGAGAGGTCAAATCATGAAAAGCCATGTGTGCAAATGCCAGGAGCCTTAGCAACAAGATGGAAGATCAGGAGACTGTCATGGTGCAGTCAGACCTGGATATTGCGGCCATCTCTGAAACCTGGTGTAATGATAACCACGAGTGGAAAATGGCCATACCTGGCTACAACATATTCAGAAGAGACAGGGCAGGCAGGAAGGGAGGAGGAGTGGCACTGTATGTGAAAAATGACATAAGGGCCACAGAGATCCAGGAGGAACAAAATGGGGGAGAGATACTGTAGGTTAAGCTGGAAAGGAAAATGGGGCCAGCCATCCACACAGGTGTGGTCTATAGACCACCAGCCCAGGAGGAAGAAACAGATAAGGAGTTGATGCTAGGCATCCAAAGGATGGCAGACAAGGGTGAGGTAGTACTGGTTGGAGACTTCAATATTCCAGACGTGGACTGGAGCATCCCAGCAGCAGCATCAACTAGGAGCAGATTTATCCTGACTCCTTCAAGTGCCTTCTCAGCAACTGGTCATGGAAACCAATTCAGCAGAAGGCAATACTGGACCTTGTGCTCACAAACAGGTACAGTGTGATGGGGGTAACAGTGGGGGAGCACCTGGGGAACAGTGACCACCAGTCATTGTGATTTGAAATCACAGAAAGAGCAGAACCAAACCACACAAAAACACATATCCTGGATTTTAGAGGGGCAGACTTTGGGAAAATGGGGAGATACTTGAAAGAGACATTAAGGGGAATTGGGCAGGAATCAGTGGTTGAGGAACAGTGCGCAGTATTTAAAATGGGGATTACAAGAGCAACAGAGTTATACATTAAGCAGGTTAGCAAGAGGAAAAGGAAGAGGAGACCATTATGGTTTTCCAAAGAGGTAGCAAAGAAAGTGAAAGCCAAAAAGATTGCATTCAGGCAGTACAAAAAGACACAGGCAGAAGGGGCTAGGGAGAAGTACCAGGAGAAGCAAAAGGAGGCAGGGAGGTCAGTAAGGGAAGCCAAAGCTCAGACAGAAGAACACATTGCAAAATTAGTAGGTAGAGGGTACAAAACCTTTTACAGGTACATAAGTGAAAAAAGAAAGGCAAA
The DNA here is from genome assembly GCA_016271365.2 of Neoceratodus forsteri. NCBI lineage: Eukaryota > Metazoa > Chordata > Ceratodontiformes > Ceratodontidae > Neoceratodus > Neoceratodus forsteri. The sequence goes on from CM028130.1 coordinate 1,322,632,335, forward strand.
GGGAAGGATAGTGAGACTGAAGGGGGAGGATGGAAGCCATGTGGAGGATGACAACAGTAAAGCTGACATATTGAACAGGTATTTCTGCTCAGTCTTTACTGAGGAAGAAGAGGGTAATGGGTCTGAAGGGAGTACAAGGGTCGAGAATGGTGCAGAAATGGACACAAGTCCCTTTACACGAGAAAGGGTCCTGAAGGAACTGGAAGTAATAAGAGTTGATAAAGCAATGGGGCCAGATGGGGTGCACCCCAGGGTCCTTAAAGAACTAAGAGAGGTGGTGGCTGAACCTCTGGCTATCCTGTTTAGCTGATCACTGGAAACAGGAGGTACCCAAAGACTGAGGATAGCAGATGTAGTCCCCTTATACAAAAGTGGGAACAAAGAGGAAGAGGGGAACTACAGACCAGTTAGCCTCACTGGTAGTGGGAAGATCATGGAAGCACTACTGAAGGAGAGATTGGTGAATATCTGGTTGTCAATGGACCACAGGACCCAAGGCAGCATGGTTTCACCAGGGGAGGTCATGTCAGACCAACCTCATTGAATTTTTGACTGGGTGATTAGGAGGTGGATCAGAGAGGGCAGTGGACATGGCCTATCTGGACTTCGGCAAGGCCTTTGACACTGTGCCACATAGAAGACTATTACACTAACTGGGGAATATGGGTGTGGGCAGGACAGTAGTGTGGTGGGTAGGTAACTGGCTGGGCAGCAGGACACAGAGGGTGGTGGTAAACGGCTGTCACTCCACAGAGGGAAAAGTGACCAGTGGGGTACCACACGGATCAGTGCTGGGACCGGTCCTATTCAACATCTTCATCAGTGACATTGCACAGGACCTAGAAGGCAGAATTTCACTGTTCGCTGATGACACAAAGCTCTGTAACAGAGTAGACACACCAGAGGGTATAGACAGAATGAGAAGGGACCTGCAGAAACTTGAAGAATGGTCAGGGTTTGACAGTTGAAATTCAATGCAAAGAAGTGCAAGATAATGCATATGGGGCACAAAAACCCTGGCACAACATATCAGTTGGGGGTGAGGATATAGCATGCACCAAGCAGGAAAGGGATCTTGGGGTTATCATCTCTGATGACCTCAAGGTAGGGAAACAGTGTGACAAGGCAGCAGGTAAAGCAAATAGGATGCTGGGATGCATAGGCAGGGGCATCACCAGCAGGAAAAGGGGAGGTCATAATTCCACTATACAAGACACTAGTGAGGCCCCACCTGGAGTACAGTGTACAGTTCTGGAGACCTTACCTACGTAAGGACATAAACAAGGTAGAGAAGGTTCAGAGGAGGGCAACAAAGATGGTGCATGGATTGCATCACAAGTCCTATCAGAACAGGTTGAAGGAACTGAACATGTACTCCCTGGAGGAGAGGAGGGAGAGAGGGGATATGATAGAGACATACAAGTATCTTACAGGGAGGAACAGGGTGCAGGAATACACTATTTTTAAGTGAAAAAGATGTTCCAGGACTAGAGGGCATGGGATGAAGTTGGAGGGAGGACAATTCAGAGGAAACGTGAGGAAGAATTTCTTCACAGAACGGGTGGTGGACAAGTGGAACACCCTGCCAGAGGAAGTGGTGGGGGCTGAAACAATCACGGGGATTTAAGAATGCATGGGATAGACATAAAGGAATTCTGGAGGTCAGGGGTAAGGGACAACAGACGTCTAAGAAAACATAAACTGAACTTACCAGCTTAAATGGGTAGACTGTGTGGGCCATAGGCCCTTATCTGCTGACACTGTCTATGTATCTATGTATCTATGCACGCAAGCTGCAATTGGGGCCATTTGCATGTCATTATGGCCCCATTTGCATGCGATGCACCGATCCAGGGCGACTTGTGCCTGGCGCCCAGCCAGGCTGCAGCCATTAGGGATTGACACCCTGCAGTCCCAGTGTGGCCCCCGTTCCCGTATGCCTGATCATGGGCACAGGTAAATAGAGACTCCCTGGTGGTCGAGTGGAAACCCGCTATTGCCTGATCGTGGGCTGAAGTATAATCATGTTCCCTGGCGGTTGAGTGGAAAAACCCCATCACCCGATCGTGGGTGGAAACAGCAATAGAAACCCTGGTGGTCCAGTGGTACCCCCCTCCCCACCCGCCCACTGAAGTCCCCTGCCACCCAGCACCCCTCTGTCATCGGTAGGCAGTAGCACCCCGCCCGTATGACACTTGGCCACCCGCCGAATGACAGCATACAGTACAGTCTGTATACCTATTTGTCCACTGCATGGACCAATAGGCGTGCAGACCATACTGTACTACACTGGCCCGATATGTGAATGAATGCATTCATTCACATATTGGGCCTGTGTAGCACGCCCCCCGCCCTTATGCCATACATTACTGATGTGCATTGGCACAGGAGAGTCACGACGTCGAACTGTCCTTTGAATATAGTGCCAGGGCACATTGGTGGGTTGCACATGGCACATCCCTGTTGTGCCATGCACAACCCGTTTGAATATCCAGGCCTATGTGTACAAATTTTGGAACCTTCACCTTGCATTAAATTCTTCAAACTCCATTACTCAGCTCCTTTTGTTGAGCCTGTGTTGAATGTGCATGCTTTCTTGCTGCAGGACTGTTCTATAAAAGAGTTATGCTCAGCTCAATCTGACTGCCCTGCTTAAATTGCTTAATAAACTAAGCTATACTAAACAAATCTAAAAAGTCACTTATACCCACCTGTACGACTAAGTTTCTAACAACAGCAGTTTGTAATTATGCCCTTAAGGTTTATACAAAAATTTGGAATACATTTTTTTGTATTCTCTGTTTCCTGGGTTAATTATTTTTAAGTTTATTAAAAAACAATTTAGTATTATAAATTAACTAGAATTATTTAATTTTGTAAGCTGTACAGTGTTTTGAGTTTCTTGGAAAAGCACTTTGAAAATAATTTAAACTGGTTGATTATTACCATTTTTATTGTGCATTGATTGCAGTTTCAGCCTGCGTGTGTGTTGCAAGACTGCTGTTTTGTCTGCACTGCCTAAAGATCCTCACATAAGCTGGTTCATACAGATCACTGAGGCACTGTTTTGACAATGATTCCCCAGTTTGTTCCATTTGTCAGTATTGTTAAAAATGGTGTCAGATCTGTGACAGGTCTTCAATCAATTGGTCCGAGAATGGTTCCACAGGAAGTGTTTTAACTTATAGCGGAACAACTGCAAATGTGAATCAGGCTTTAGATCACTATGTGAAGGACCCCATACAGGTCTTTAAAGCAATATATGTCTTTCAAACACTTCAAGTGTCTATGTTTCTTTCAGAATGAAAAGGATCAAGACCACAAACACTGGGGTTTAGCTCAATAAATTCAGTGTTTCAGTACTGAAAAAGAACTGTTAATTGACAGTGATATTATTCAGGGAGGCCTTGGGAGGAGTTTCCAATTTTTGGTTTCTAAATAGAAGGGTTTCTGCTACAAAGGTCTGCTTCCCCTTTTAATGCATCATTTCCAAACACTGTAATACATTTTGAGTATGTTTTCTACAATTTAGTGTGTAACAGGTCTTTTTTATTTATTTATTTTTTATTTTACAATTTATATACTCTGGAGCTCTCAAGTGAGATGCACAGCCTTGATTTCAGTAGGATCCTGCTGCTACCCAAGTTTACAGCTGTGGACTGAAGCACAAAGAGGTCAAATGTATTTGTTCAGGGTCACACATATGTATCTGTGAAGAAATCTGAACCTGGGATCCTCTGGTTCTGAGTTCTATGTTCAGGCTACTGGACCTTATTAAAACTTGTTATGATCAAGTGGTTAGTGTACCGAAGGGTGACCCCACTTTTCATAAATTGTGGGTAATCTGATTTGTCAATGTGAGGCTTTAAAATCATTACCATGCTAATATGTAAGCAGCAAGCAGTAGATTGTTCCTGTTGTTGTCATGCATGCTCCTTTAAGCAGATTTTGAAGATTGTTGTTTCATTTATTGTGTGTGAATTGCCTGTAGTGACACTTGAATAGTGACATGTCAAACACAATATTGTACAAGCTGAGTCATTTTATTACTCTCGGATGGCAGATAATGTGGACCGAGAAAATATCCAGAGCCTGAAGAGTGTACAAACTTCTGCTCATTGCCAGCATCAATCACATTAGCGTGAGTACTTCAATGGAGTAACATCATGGAGGTAGACATGGTCATAGGGATTGGGGCAGTTAATGCTGTAGGCAAGGCCATAACAACAGTAGATGCAGTCAACACTGTCACAGTGACTGCAGTGGTTACAATGCAAGCAGGTACAGTGGAGGCAGTCATTGTGACAGTTTTAGTGGGTTTCATAACGGCTGCAGTTTTGACAGTAAAAGCAAGTACAGTGTGAGCAACTGTGGTGGTGGTATATTCAGTGGCTGTGGTGGAGATAGTAGAATCAGATATACTGGGGAAGTTCTGGCAGCAGTGGTGGTAGTGGTACTGACAGTGACTACGGTAGCAACATTGAAATGACTGCTGCAAATATGGCTCTTGTAGTGGCGGGCACTTGGAGTACCCTACTATAACTGAAGTACTAATAGCCATGGTGGTAGCTGCGGCAACACTGCTGGTAGTGGCAGCAGTGGCTGCTTCCTGAACAGGGGATCTAAGCTGTAAAGCCTTCCCACCAGCCCCGTAGAAACCTGGAGTTAAAAACCTGTGGCTACTAGGCCTGGTAATACTGGAGCTGGATCCAGTAACAGTAGTAGTACTAGCAGTGGTGGTGATGCTTCACCCCCCCAACACTGCTGATAGATAAGCTCGGATTGCTGTGTGAGAGATAATGCTCATAAAGCAAATCCCCCCAGACCATCTCTCACTATTTCCATCACTGCTTTTGCAGGTGGTGCAGAGGGTTTGTTACGGCTAGAACAGGAAAGATTGTGGAGCCGCTGTTAATCATCATCATCTTACATGGTAGCTAATGTAACTACAGTTGCTGTAAGTTAATAAAAGTAACCAACTATGCTAGTACTGGTGGACTGTGTGTTTTAATTTGCTGCTTGTGCAACACAATAATAGTGTAAAAAATTACCCCCAATCAAAACACAATTAATATGCCATCAAAATCAGCAAATAAAATAGTACTGCTATGGTACTATATGTGGGGAGTAAGCCAACAACCTCCTCAGTTGCACATGGAACTGAACCTGGAACTGGACAACACTAGACACAAAAACACACATAACAGTTCAGTGAGTCAAGCCTGATACACCGAGAACTGAAGCAGTTTGAAGAAAAAAACTATGTGTTCAGCTGTTGACACATAGAGCATAGCCACAAGAAAACAAGCATTTGTCAATGCTGAATGTTTGCTTGCTGGTATTAGCATTGTAAATGCAGGAGTTAGACAGATGCAGAGCAGGAATGGCAGTGAAGTATTGAACTTCACGCCAACCCCACCTCCAACCTGCAGAGATGGACAGGCATTGGGGTAAGTGTTTGGGTTGTCGCCCATAACGTTCATGCAATTTCACCTCACCCTATTCTACAGACACTGACAAGTGTTGAGGTGTGCCTTGCGGTGTTTGGCTTTACAGTCACCCCACTCCATAAGGACATAAGCTGAAATAGGTGCAATATAAGAGAATGGGGTGAACTCTGGGGCTGAAGAGTCCAAGACACACTTCAATGCTTGTCACTAGTTGCAGAATGGGGGGACAGCATGAGCATTACAGTCAGCAATCCAAAGGCAACACCCCTGATGCCTGTCAGTCTGTACAGGGTGGGATGTTATGGTTAGAAACCCTAACACCCTGGGCATTTGTTGGTATTTGCACTACACATTTTCAACATGGCCTTTTTGTGACCCCCACCTCATGAAAGCATTTGGGACCTCTTCTCATGAACAGTGGCACTGTGATTTTGTCAATGTGTCCCAAACTTTGAGTTCCCACAGCGACCATGCCATTGTGTGCCAGATGTATGAAAACACAGATCAGGCAGGATGTGAAGAATGATAGCTGCACCATTCATAGGGAGGTGTGAAGAGATGGCAATGTTGAAAATCTGTAGTGAAAATATTAAAAATGCTCGAACTTCCAAGCGTACATGGAAACTACGCAATGCATGCATGTAAAACAGTCATTTAGTGGAATTATTTCACCAAATTTTCAACATAGGCATTTTGTGACCTCTGCTCATGAACACTGTCACTATGATTTTCTTAATCTGTCCTGAGCATTGATTTCCCACAGCAACTCTATTCTGCGCCAGATGTGTAAACGCATATTTCCGGTAGGATATGAAAAATGACAGCTGTACTGTTCATAAGGAGGTCTGAAAAAATGCCAGGGTTGAAAATCTGGAGTTAAAGTACTACAAATTTGCGAAGTTACGAGGGTGCGTGGAAACTGCACAATGCACGCTTGTAACAGTTATTTTATGGATGTCTGTCAGCAAATTTTCAACATAGGCATTTTAGGACCTCTGCTCATGAACAGAGTCACTGTGATTTTACATACAAACGTACATACGAATCTGCCAGCAGAATAGACCAATTGGTCTATCTAAGTCTGCCCGAGTATGCAGCTAGCACCCTAGATTGCAGCTGCCCCAGCCTCCTCCCCCTCAGTTCCTCCCCCGCTTGTCCCAGCCCCTGCCCCCCGACTCTTCCTCTTGCTTTATCCCACTCCTTCTTAAAGCTATTGACTATCCTATATGTTACCACCCCCTCTGGCAGCTCATTCCAACTAGACACCACCCTCTCAGTGAAGTAGTGCCTCCTCATTTCCCTCTTGAAACTTTCCCCTTCCAGCCTTAGTCTATGCCCCCTCGTCTGTCTTCCACTTCTCAGTTTAAGCACCCCCTCGGTACTAGGTTTATTTACCCCCGAGGTATTTAAACACTTCAATCTTACTCCCCCTATCCCTCCTCTCCTCTAGTGTGTACATGTTCAGCTCCTTCAGCCTAACTTCATATTCCTTCCCTTCCATCCCCTTTAAAATTTTGGTTACCCTCCTTTGCACCCCATCCAGTAACTTTATATCTCTCCTCAGGTATGGCCTCCAGTATTACACACAGTACTCCATGTGCAGTCTGACCAATGATCTGTAGAGAAATAGGATCACTTCCCTGTGTCTGGATGAGAACCCCCTTGCGATGCACCCCAGCATCCTGTTTGCCTTCGCTGCTGCTCTCCTGCACTGGGCTGAGTTGTTCATGCTCCCAGTTATCATCACCCCTAGGTCCTTCTCCTCCTTTGTGATCCCCAACCTCACCACCTCAACCAATAGTCCCACTTCTGGTTCTTAGCTCTGAAGTGCATCACCTTACACTTCTTTGAGTTGAATCCTAGCTGCTACTCCACCAACCATGTCTCTAGTTTGGTTAGGTCCCTCTGTAATTTTTCCCATCTGTCCTCTTTGTCCACCACTGCCCCCAATTTGGTATCATCTGCGAACAGACTAACCCTGCTCCCCGCTGTGTGTGCTATATTGGAGATAAAGATCCCAAATAGCACTGGGCCCAGCACTGACACCTGCAGTACCCCGCTTGCCACTGCTCTAGGTGCCAAGAGCTCCCCCCCCCAACACCACCCTCAGCACCCTCCCCAGTTCTCTATCCATTTAGTCAACTTTTTTCCCATCCCCGCTGCCATCAGCTTCTCCACCAGTCTCCCATGAGGCACTGTATCAAAGGCCTTACTGAAGTCCAAGTACAGGACATGTACCGCATGGCCCCTTTCCAACTCCCTTGTCACCCAGTCATAATACTCTTATTAGGTTGGTTTGACAAGACCTTCCTGAGATGAACCTCTGTTGCCGGCCATCTTGGAGGCCATTACTCTCTAAGAATGCCACCGGCCTCTGCTTCAGTATTGCCTCCGTAAGCTTACCCACTATGGACATGAGACTGACCGTCTGATAATTTCATGGCTTCTCCCTAGGCCCACTCTTGTGTATGGACACCACATGGGCCACACCCCCCATTTCCAGGGAGGTGTTGAACAGATCTGCCAGTGGCTCAGCCAACAGCTCCGCCATCTCCCTCAGCAGCCTGGGGTGGATGCTATCGGGACCTGGTGCCTTGCCCACCCTTACTGCCCTCAGCCCCTTTAGCACCCTACTCCCTGTGATCACTTTGTCTGTCACCTCCTCCCCCCTTTCCCCACCCCCAGCCCATGCTGTAGTGACCATCCCTCTCCTAAGTGAAAATGGAGCAGAAGTACTCATTTAGAATTGCCTCTTGCTCCTCCCCCTTTTCCACCCAATCTGCTCCCCGCTTTATCCTCACAATATGTTCCTTGCACTTCCTCTTTTCCCTGACATACCTAAAAAAGTCCTTTTCCCCTCCCTTTATGCCCTGTGCTAACCTTAATTCCCTGGAGGCCTTAGCTTTTTTCACCCTCCTGGCCACCTCCCTTGACTAACTCCTTTAAGCCTCCTTATCCTCTCCCTTCCCGGTTCTCCTGTACTTCCGGTATGCAGCCCTCCATGCCCTCACCCCTTGCAGCACTTCCTTGTTCAGCCAGCATGGTTTCTTGGCTCTGCTCTTCTTACTCCTGGCCCTGGTGCAGGCTACTGTGGCCTCTGTTAGCCCAGTCTTTATGACTCCCCACTTTTGTTCTGCATCCATCCCCTGCCTTATATCCTGGAGTCTCCCTTGCAGTATTGCTCCCATCCTCCCAAAGTCCACCCTACTAAAGTCCACCACCTTAGTGCCCATGCCTCCTGTCTCCCTGCCCAGTGTGAGAATGAGCCACACTGTTTGGTGGTAGCTACCCACTAGTGGGTCCTCCACCCTTACCTCCCTCACCGCCTCCCCACTTGCCAGTACTAGGTCCAGAGTGTTACCAAGCCTTGTAGGCCCACTGACCAATTGTGTCAGAAGGCCATCCTGCAATGCATCAAGGAGCACCTGCTCCCTGGTACTGCTTGTGGCTGGGGTGCTCCAGTCAACCCGTGGTAGATTAAAATCCCCCATTATCACCACAATCCCCCTTCTACACACCCTCCTTATCTGCTCTGCCAACTCCCATCCAGTTCCCAGGATTGGGCTGATGGTCTGTACACCACTCCCAGCCTCAGCTTCCTGCCCTTGGAGTCCAGAAGCTGCACTCAAAGCACCTCTGTCCTCTCCCCTTCTCCCTTGTCCCTTATGCATTTGATCCCTTCCCTCACATAGAGTGCACCCCCCTCCAACCTCCAGTCCCTGCTGTATATCCTGTATCCTGGGATTGCCAAGTCCCAATCATGGTACTCTGTTTCCCAAGTCTCTGTCATTGCAACAGTGTCCACCTTCCCCTCTGAAAGGAGCACCTGAAGCTCTGCAGCTTTGTTTTCCAGGCTTCTTGAGTTGAGAGAGACCACCTTCCACCAGTACCCCTTCTTCTCCTCAACCTTCTCCTTGGCCTATGTCCCTCCACCTGGTAGTCTGCACCCTTTCTCCTCATTGTTCTTACCGGGTGGTGGTGCCTTCTGTATTACACTCAGAGCACTCTGCCTGCCCCCTCCCAGGGTTACTACGCCTCCTCCTCCTTTACCTATATCAAGGGGGGTGAGCTCATTAGGCTCCCCTGTCCGGACCTTTTTACCAACCTCAGTCTTTTGACCCCCCCCACTAGTTTAAATCCACCTTAGTAGGGATATACCCCTCTAATCCTACCTTTAATACTGCACTCCCCTCCCTGCTCAATTGTAGCCTGTCCCCCATGTACAAGTCACTATTCCCCCAGACCCTACCCCAGTTAGTCACTAACCCATAATTTTTGGTGTGGCACTAATCCCTCATCTACACATTGAACTCATCGATCCTACCCTTCCTCCCCATGCTTGCACATGGTACCGGGAGTACCTCAGAGAATGCCACCAAGTCCCCCACCCCCTACACTGCCTGCCCAACTCCAAGAACCTCTGCCTCACTGCTTTCACAGTCTCTACTGCCAAGTCGTTTGCACCACATGCAACACTAAATGAGGTTTCTTCCTCCCCCTCACTGCACATTTGAGCAGTGCCTGCCCTGCCCCTCATACAGTCAACCTGGGGATAGCTTCAACCCAAAAATGGCTGTGCCTTTCCCCCGTTCCACCCCATCTCACCTCTTTCAATATAGAATTCCTCCAGGATGAGTAACCCCCCCTATCCCTTACCCCATTTCCCTTCTAATGCCCCTTTCACCACCCCAGTATTCATTCTTCCCTGCCCCTTACCCCCACCAGCTGCACCCTCTGTGACTTCTGTATCTGCACACCCTACTTCTGCCTCACCCCTTTTCTCTGCGTTATTCCTCCCATCCCCCTTGAACCCCTTCCCAGCATGACTACTTCCTACTGGGCTTCCCATGTCGACTCCCCTCCTCCTCCCCTGCTGATTTCCAACCCCTCTCCTATCACCGTTGTTGTCAATTTAGAGCCCCCATTCCCTTCTACCCTGATAGTGATGCCCCACCCATCCTTCCCCCTTCCCATAGCCTTCTCTCCTCCAGTCACCTTCCCTCCTTCCTTACTAGCCCCACTTCTACATTTTCATCCTCACTATCTCTTCCCCTACCTGTTGCCATCCGTCTCATGCCCCGCCATTCTTCCCCCTTCAGTATGTTCCTGCCCCCTCTCTCTCCCATAGCAGAGGCTCGACTCTATTCCTAGTTGATACCCCTCCTACATCTCTTCCCCCTATTGGTTCCACCCTCCTACTTGTTCCCTCTGTGCCTCCCCGGTCCCACTCTTGGTCCTTCCCTACCCGCAGCCATCTGCTCTCTCCTCAGTACTCCTTCTGGTCTCTTCCTCCCCATCAGCAGCCCCCCATCACCTCGGGCACCCCTCCCTTCTCCTCTCTTTTCTGCTAGTGCTTCTGATACTGGGGTCGGTTTCAGTCCCTAGTTGCTCTTCCCCGTCCCCTTGCCATCCCCTATTCCCCCAGACAAGATGCCTACCATACTCATCTGCCCTGCCACTTAGACGCATCCCTAACCTCCACAGTTCCTCCCTCAAACTAGCCAGTTTTCTACAGACCATACACCCCCCCCATCCTCCAAGACCAGTTCAGGATCATGGTTGACCCACACCCTGTATACCCCACCACCCTGCAAAAGATGCCCACCCTATTGACATGCGGCACCTGCCCCATTTTGGCCCCCATCTTATGTTACAGGTTCTTACTCCTGGTTTCTGTACCCTACTACAATGTTAGAGCCCTATTTACTCAAATTCCTCTTCCTCCCACACTAGCCCCCCCTACTGCCCCCTTGCCGACCGGGTTAATTCAGTCTCAAATCTCATCTGTTAGATATGGTATTACTGTAGCAATCCTAAAGTCTCCTTGTCCATTTTTCACCCCTCAGCTACCATACTTTTTGTTCTCAGACCTCATAGTTTCACTTTTCCCAGTCAGAAATCATATTGCACTCCAGGTATTACTCAGCCTCAGTTAGAGAAATAAACAGAACAAATAAATATGTATTATTACAGCAATCCTAACAGTATAGCTCAGTACTTAGTTCAGTTAGAGAAATAAACAGAACAACTAAATCTGTATTATTACAGCAATCTTAAAAGGATCCAATCATTGCTTTGTCTCAACCCGAGAGACCCTGCTGTAGTATAGGACCACACAGGACGCTGGGCGGTTGGGTGGGCAACTCTAAAGTCCCAACCGAGCTCCGTTGAGCTCGCTCACTCCCCCTCTCTCACTTGCTCATTCTATTTCTCCTTGTGCTGCAGGTTTCCCTTTTGTACTGAGCTTCTGCCTTCATTGGTGCCTTTTTCTGCCCACAAAGAAATCTACAACAGTCCCGACAGAGCTCCGTTGAGCTGGCTCACTACCCCTCTCTCACTCGCTCATTCTGTTTCTTCTGGCACTGCAGGCTGCCCTTTTGTACTGGGCTCCTGCCTGCATTTGCACCTTTTCCTGCCCACAAAGAAGCCCACAGCAGTCCCAACAGAGCTCCGTTGAGCTCACTCACTCCCCCTCTCTCAGTCACTTGTTCTTAATCTGTCCCAAACACTGATTTCCCACTGCGACCATGCTATTCTGCGTCGGAAGTGCAAAAAAACATTTTGGCCAGGATGTGAAAAATGACAGCTATACTGTTCATAAGGAGATGTGAAAAAATGCCAGTGTTGAAAATCTGGCATAAAAATATTGCAAATTTGCGAAGTTATAAGGGTGTGTGGAAACTGCGCAAGGCATACTTGTAACACAGTCATTTTATGGACTTTCGTCACCAAATTTTCAACATAGACATTTTAGGACCTCTGCACATGAACAGTGTCACTGTCATTTTTTTAATCTGCCCCAAAAACTGATTTCCCATAGCGACCACGCTATTCTGCACCGGAAGTGTGAAAACACATTTCAGCCAGGATGTGTAAAATGACAGCTATTCTGTTCATAACGAGGTGTGGAAAAATGCCAATGTTGAAAATCTGGAGTGAAGCTATTACAAATTCACGAAGTTACGAGCATGCATGGAAACTGCACAATGCACGCTTGTAAAACAGTAATTTTTTGGATTTTTTTCACCAAATTTCCAACATAGGCTTTTTGAGAGCCCGCCTATGAACAGTGGTGCTGTCATTTCATTAATCAGTCCCTGGGAGGAGGTAGGGTATGCAGAGGGTGGGCGCGGGTTGGGGAGGAGCACCGGACACGTCGACGACCGCTTTTCTCGTTTACAGGTAAAAAAAAAAAGACAATGCAGGCTGTCAGTTTTTTCGCAGGTGTGCTTGCACACTGGGTGGCTCAGTGTGCCACCTGGCATTTGTGGGGAGGGGACCAAAGCTGATGGGGATTGGGCCACCCTGGCACACAAAATGGGTGGAGGGCATGATGCCGAGGAGGATTGCGCACCCCTCAGCACACAACAAAAATTGGTGGGGGGGATATTATGCAGATGGGGAGTGGGCTCCCCTGTCAGCAAATGAAATGGGTTGGGGGCATGTCAACAAGAGGATTGGGCACCCCCGTCGGCTTTCATGCGGCTCTGAGGTGGTGGCATAGAGCCACCATGTTCCTGGTAATGTTACACCAGGCAAGGTACCACCCTGCAATGACGGGTCGCTCCCTCATTGCAGTGGAATTGCTAATGCTTCAATGACGAGGCAGCCCCTCATTGCAGTGGCCAAATTATTTCAAGTTGGTGGCACTTCTGCAGAACCAGTGTCATCAGGACACTGGGCCTGCATTGGGTGCACACCGCCAAGCCAACAAATGCAGTGCTGGCATTGGCCACTACACTGCCGCACCTCCACAATCTGCTTCTTTCCTAAGCTGCTGCATACTGTTTTGCATGCAAGCAAACATTAAAATATGCATACTCAAGCAACTCATGCACAGCGAACTGTGTGGATCAATCAACCATACACTTCAGTCAGACAGGGAATCAAGCCCAAATCTGTTGCACACACTGAACTCAGCCTCAAAACAAATAAACACAAAGAAAAAAAAATAATCACACTCAATGCAAGGCCTTCTCAGTAATGTGGAGGTTACATTGGACAACCTGGATCAGGTAAGACAAGGCAAGATGGCATCCGAGCTGGGCCGCTGTCTGTTAGGGTTCTGAAAGAAGCCTTTACTTGATATGTTGCTGCCTCTTAGTTCACTCACAATTTGGGAGAACCAAATTTTAGTAGTCTACTGTTCTCTATGCCATAAGTTGTCTTGGAGTTCATTTTAAATAACTTAATTTTGGAGTAAGTAAGTAATAGAGTTAAGGAGTAGGGCATAGCATATGTCAGGGGTTCGAGTGATTAAGCATAAGAGTTAGCTTTTTTATTTTTAGGTGTTCCTGACTTCAGAGGGCTTTAAATTTTAAGCACTGTAGCATCAGCATGGAGAAATCGATAGGACACAACTTTCCAACTGCAATTCATTCTGGCAAGGGGGCTATGAACTGTGTTTCAAGCCGTAGTTCCTGAGTAGGCATGTTTTTTGACCAGACTGGCAGGCCAGAGCTTGGGAGCAGTGCCAACAAGGGAGAGACTGGCGGTGGCTCAAAGAACCTTTATTTTTGGGGGGATTCTCCATAAGTTATTGCCCAGAAGAAGACCCAAGTGGCTGACCGGCGTGGTGGGAGCTCGCAGGTTTATTGTTGGTGAAGCGAGCTGAGAGCTTGCTGAAAGTGCTGGCATTGAGGAGCCCTGGATAGCTAAAGGTACTATTCCATCTGTGTTGTGGTTTCCAGTAATAAAATTTCTGGGATGGACTATTGTCAGCATTTGCAGTGAAACTGGGGCTCAGAAAACAGTAACTACTGTTTGGCCCATTGCCATCATTCGCCTGAACTGTCGTGCATGGTGTTTGTTGAGCATTTTGCCGGGGACTGTGTGCTTTGTGCATGCTTGTGAATTCTTGTTTGGCCATTTGGAAGATCTGCCAAAAGTGGCAGGGAGAGTACTCCCATCAGTGAAGTTTTCACTGTGTCCTGTGTTACACAATACTGTGGCACTGCCTGAATCTTAAACACTGGTGGAAGTGGTGAGAGCTCTCTACTCTTTGTTTCAGTTGAATATCTTTTGCTTAGTGGTGAGAGCACTATCTGCTTCTGAAAGAAATGAATTTGGACACTTCTAAATATTGACTTTAAAATACCATAAACTACCTCTGCAGATAGACTGATTGGGTTCTCCTAAAAATATTATTTTAAATTAAGTTATTAGGTTGGTGGGGTGTAGTTAGTGTGAGAGTGTAGTGTTTGTTACTAGGAAATTGATTGCATTAGAGTGTGGAATGTGACTGTACGATTAAGTTAAGTGATTTTCTTTTCTTTTCTTTCCATCTTTTATTATTGTATACTGTTTAAATATTGTTTTGGAGGGTGGGGAGATTTGTGGGGGTTGTTATATGGGGGATGTATGCTTGATTGGTCTCGATACACTAGGGGGCATAGGCAGACGTCGTGGTTAGTGGGCTTTAGCCACAGTCACTTTGTCTAGCCAGTGCTTTGGTGGTTAGGCTAATTCTAGTGTTAGTCAGGTTTGTTGTTTGCTTAATTTAACTGATTTATTTTTAGTTTGAGGTTCTTTTCTGATTCTGGAATGTGTTTAGGTCTTTGGTCCCCCCCGGATAACTTGTCATGCATCTCTACTGCACAGCCTCACCCCCCCTTTGTAGATGTCCCTCTCCCGGCGGTTGAACTAAGACGATGCCGAGAGGTGGGTATTGTGAGGGAGCGGGGGGACTGGGTGGCAGGGCATTGCTGGCATAGCGAGGGGAAATAGTATCAGGGTGGTCTGGAATAGGAGGCACCCTGGAGTTAGATAGAGCCTTGAGAGGGGCCCTGTGTGTTTGACTCCTGTTTCCAGGGATCCCACTAGACAGTGTGGGCAGGTAGCTAGAGGATTGGCAATCTCTGCTAGTCCCCTTAGGGTAGTGCTGTGCAATGCTAGGTTGATGAGGAACAAGACCGCTGTTATGGCATACTTGATTTCCTCGGTTGACCTGGCTTGCATTACTGAGACCTGGCTAAGGGATGACACTGGGACAGTTTTGGAGATGTTGGTCCCTGCTGGGTACTCGGTGGTGCACTGCTTGAAGAGAAAACACAGGGGCAGGGAGTGGCCATCTGTTTTAGATCCAGCTTGAACTTCTCCATGCACCCAGTCAGGTCTACCTCGTCATTTGAATGTGTGGTGGTGCATGGGGGTCCAAGAGCAGGCTGCAGGATTCTCCTCATTTATCGTCCTACGAGATGGGATGGGATGGGGATTTCCTGCAGGAGTTTGCAGACTTTGTCGCCGACAGAGTGTTGGAGTCCCCCAGGTAATTAATTCTGGGGGATTTCAATGCTTGGATTGACATTAAATCCTCTCTATTCAGTTACAAACTCCTCCAGACAATATCATCTCTGGGTCTGACTCAGGAAGTTACTTCTGAGACCCACCAAAATGGCCACACCTTGGACCTGGTATTCTCACTGTGGCTTGATGTTTTCAACATCAAGATTGATTGAGTTATTTGGTCTAATCACTGCACGGTGAAGTTCTTGTTTGGGCCCCATTGAGATAATTTGCTATCGCCCTTTAAAGGGATTGTCCCCAGAGGGACTGTTGGCGGTAGTGGATTTTTCTGGCATGAGTGCTGCATGTACGATTGGCAAGAGTGAGGTGGTGTTGGCCTATAATGGAGCCATCACCAAGGTACTCAATGCCATCACTCCGGTCCATATATCACCCAGGTCTTCTCGCTTGAGACCCCCTTGGTTTGATGGGGTTCTCAAGGAGATGAAGACCAGGAATTGGGGGTTGGAGCATTGCTGGCAGAGAACCCAGCACTTGGAGGACAGACTGACCCTAAGAAACCATTATAATGACTATCAGGGGGCAGTCAATCATAAGAAGGAAGAATTCCTGTCAAGGGAGATTGTTGCTGGGAAGAACAGACCTGCTCAGCTTTTTCAAACTGTGGGCAGACTGTTACATCCAGTCTGTCTTCAGCTTTAAAAAAACATTCTCAACCGCATTATGCAAAGAGTTTGCTCTGTTGTTGTCAGACAGGGTGTCCTCCATTCAGGCTGAGATCTTCCCAGTGGGGCAAAATGTGTCCTGCAGTGGTGGGCCTGGTTTGAGCAGAGGCATTCCACCTGCTTGGGGGGAGTTTCAGCCGGTGGAGGTGGCTGAAATCACTGAGGTGATTTCAAAGCTGTGGCCCACTTGTTGTGAGCTGGATCCTGACCCGACCCATCTTCTAGTGGGAGGAGTCAGAACCACTGGTCCAGTGGTCAACAGGATAGTCCAGTGTTCCTTCTCAGAGAGGTGCTTCCCTGGCATCTTGAAGGAGGAGCTGGTGAGGCCTCTTCTGAAGAAACCATTGCTCAACCTTGATGTCTTAGTGAATTATAGACTTATCTCCAACCTCCAATTTTAGGGAAGGTTGTTGAGAAAATAGTGGCTCTGCAGCTCAGGGCACACTTCATGACTTTTGACATCTATGAGCTAGTTTCAGAGCAAGGTATAGCACAGAAACGGCATTAGTTCAGGTGCAGAATGACCTCCTAAGGGCAAGGGATAGAGGAGAATGGTCAGTTGTCATTCTGCTTGATCTCTCTTTAGCATTTGACAGCATGGACCACATTGTGCTACTGGATCACCTTAGAGCGGTTTGTGGACTCACCAGAATAGTCGCCAAATGGTTTGAGTCCTACCTCTCTGACAGGAGGCAGAGTACTGATGGGGAATTTCTCCTGTTCCTCAATGCCCCTGTCATGAAGAGTACCTCAGGGTTCATTCCTGTCACCCAGGTTGTTCATGGTGTACATGCTGCCCCTTGGGGAGCTCATTAGGTAATACTGTCTGGGTTTTTACCGCTAAGCATATGACACCCAGCTGTAGATGTCATTTGCCCCTGGAACTGGAAATGCCGTTGAAGTGCTGATGCTGAATAAATGCCTGGCCAAGATTCAGGGCTGAATGCCCTCAAACTGGCTGAGTCTGAGCTCTGATAAAACAGAAGTGCTAGTGATTGAGCCTGGTCATCAGCATGCTGGGGGGCCTCTGGAGTGGTGACAGTCTTGGTTCTGGGTTCCAACCCATTGATGGCCTCCCCCAGAGTGAAGTATTTGGGCATCATCCTCAATGACAGAGTGACTCTGGAATCCCAGGTGTCATCTGTTCTCAAAAGTGGCTTTTACCATCTAAGGAATGTCACCTGAATTAAATCCCTGATTTTGCCTGAGGACCTACCTTCACTAGTATATGCCTTTGTGATTTCCAGGATGGATTAATGTAATGCTCTATATCTTGGGATCAATGGAGGGATCCTTCACCGGATACGGCTAGTGCAGAACACGGAGACCAGGCTACTGGTGGATCTGCCAAAAACCTGCCATGTGACCTCAGTCCAGCAAGATCTGCACTGGCTTCTGGTTAGGTGGAGGATACTTTTTAAGGTGGGCTTACTCACATATAAGACCCTATATGGACTGGGCTCTGGTTACTTGTCTGATCTCCCAACTCTAGCCATCCCGGTGCATTTCCTCCACTCCTCCACCAAGGGTCTCCTGGCGATTCTGAGGGCCAGGTATAAGACCTCGGGGGATCGTTCCTTTGAGGTTGCCAGTCCGGCCCTCTGGAATTTGCTGTTAAAATCTATAAGGGAGGCCCCAATGGTGGAGGCATTTTAGGGGGGCCTAAAGACCTATATGTTTAAACAAGCTTTCCATGACAGTTTTTAAGTTAAATCTAATTTTAAAATCTTGATTTTAATTCTGTTTTACTGGATAAAGTGCATGCTTATACCTGATATTTATTTTATATTATACAATGGCAAGTAAGAATGCTGGGCTCTGATTGGTCGCTCTGGAACTGGACCCATGATGTTATCCCAGCATAACATCATGGATCTAGTCCCAGCACACACAAGACCATATAAAATTTTATAAGAATCATTCCACAGCCCATGTCCAAGTTGCCCGCTCTTGGCATGGCTGCTGTGGCTTTTGCCAGTACTTGCTTGTTTTTTTTTAGGTAAATCCCTCCTTCCAACAGCCACAAAAAAGTCCAACACACCCTTCATGAATTTGTAGTAGCCACATTAACAGTAGCACAGTATAGCTTTCCTGTCTAGCTTCATGTTTTAAGTCACATTTTAAACAAAGTAACCTGTCATTACTGCGACTGCCTTCAACAGTCCCTGCTCATTTCCTGACCTAAAGACACTAAGCGCGTGACACAGCGCTTCGGTTAAATTCAAAATAAATAAATCCATTTCTTCACTTTTTTTTCTCCCGGTAACACTACAAACGCAGCATGCCTCTACCAGGTGAAGGAAACATTCCAGGAACACAGCAGTGTGGGAGCTCAAAAGAAATAATTTTTTAAAACAAAGAACTCACTCTGATACTCCCAACTTCACTGTCAGTAGTGTGTCATTCTGAACATTACTTCCCAGCATGAGTGATCAACCTGAACTTACTGAGTGGCTTCAGTCCGTTACATTTGCGATCCATTTCCAGCTTCTCAAAGCTCTCCCAGTGAAACCTCTGTGAGACAAGCAGCCACCAAATAAAGTGGGGGGGGGAACTAGATAATCAATCTGCAACAGCAGACAGTGTGACAATGGCAGTCGCGCTGAGGGGTACAGAAGTGAGAGCTGCAGGGGGACAAAATCAAACTTACAGGAAGTGCCACCAATACAGGTGAATACCAAAAATAACGACAAAGCACAGGTTACTGTGAGGACTCAGCAGTGCAAAGCTACAATTAAAATGCTACAGCTCCACCCACTGGCCAAACCAATACATCTGCACTATTTTTTTTTTAAGTAAACCTACGCGGTAAAAAAACTGCAAAAAATCTAGTTGTAAATGTACTTTTTCCATCTTTTTAATTTTTTTGAAACACACGAGCCATTGAATAATAGGAATAATGCATTCCAGGGTGTGTGTTGTGTGGGTATAATGTCACTTCTGGGGTGATTAGTCGCACTCAGCCTGCAGCCTCATGCCTAATCACCCCAGGAATGACATTATCCCAGCACGACACATACCCTGTCGTGCATTATTCCTTTATTATTTTACCCTGCTAAGAATTGTAATGGCATCCAGAGCCCCCAGGATTGGGCTCCATGATAAAATAAAATTTTGCTTACATGGAATATCAGATGTTCCTGAATATCTGGATACAGGAAGTGTATCCAGATATTCAGGAAGCCTACTATTCATGGCATTTGGGAAATACTATTTGGCCCATTCACAGCCCCACTTTTTATGTGCAAGAACTGGCTATTGTGCAGTCTGCATAGTGACATAATTCTTGGCACACCTCAGTACCATTGGTAATTTGATTAACTACTGGCAGTACCTGGACTGAAAAGAAGTATACAATTTACATGTATGGAGTATTGTTCATGCATTGTATCCATAAGTAATTTATGAGCAATTTATTTACACAGACTAACATAGCTGAAATGTTACATCTCATTGCCATTGGGTCCTGTTTCTGCATCGTACCACTCTCAAATACTCTCAGTACCATTGGTATTTGGATTACATTTTGGAATACAGATTACAACCTTAGTCTCACACCAGTGCTGCATTATCTTTATTCATTTTTGTTTTTTCCCTGTGGGTTGCAGCATCTTGGCAGTTCAATAAAGGCAGTTCAGTACAACTACATACATACATACATAGTTACATACATACATACAGTGGTGCCAGCCAGGATGCAGCACAGTAATGCTGCAGTATATCACAAAATGCTGCTCTACACTGCAGGGAACAGTGTAACTCGATGGCAAGTAAACCCTTTTGTCATACAGTATTTTGTGACATGTAATATACTGCAGGTTACTGCATTGCATCATGACCGCCTCTGCTGTACATACACACATACATACTGTACGTACGTACTGTAGCAGTACATGATTCCTGTGTGCTTTGTGCAGTTGTTAATGCAGATCCTATTTATGTCATAATTTAGAAACCAGGCAAAGCATCAAGGAAAATAAAATGACCAAATATATGTGTTGTTAAAGTTTGATAGGTGTTATGCTAAGTACGGTTCTTAGGGTGGTCTATAATTTGTATTACTCCTCACTGGAAATGTCTGCTATAAACCTTTTTTGTGACAGTTTAGCAGACAAGTATATAAGCGGTGCTACTCCCTGCATTTATCTCTGCAGAATGGGCATCTGCCCTTGCATAATACCTGTTTTGTTTCAGGGTGGTGCTTATTTCTATGTGCAGTTAATGAAAGCCTCAGTTGTTAAAAGAGCTACTGAGAGCTCTGGAAAACTCTAAAAAGGTATGACATACAAATTCAGTTTTTGCTGTATTGGTCCTTGTAAGAACAAATCCAGAAACAAATGATTTGTTAGCTTTTATTGGACCAACATAGATGTTACAAAAAGAACAAAGTGCTTAAGCTTTCAGAATAACAAAGTCCTTCTTCGGAGGCTTATGATAATTATTCAGAAACTCACATAGTATGAACACCCAGATCATACAGGTAAAAACAGACAAGAAAGAATTGAGTGTATAGTTGGAAAAATGTCTCCAGATATGTTTTAAACTGTATAGCAGTGTGTAACAGTTGTTCACACTAGGCTAACTTTATTTTAAACCCTCTTAATGCCATATATAGAAAATTTTGGTTATATAGTTTTATTTGTTTTTAACACACAATAATATCACATTTTAACATGTACTTGAGTGAGAATTGAATCCAATGGTTCATTAAGACTGTATTCACTGCACATGCTGAGGCATTTAGAATTTATGATAATTGAACTTTCTGTTGGGAAGGCTGTTATCTCTTTGAGATGACATTTGACCTTTAAGGCATCTCAGCTACAGCAAACTGGTGAGGTCTGGTTCAACTCTTTTTACGTTCGCTTGCACGCATGTGCAAGGAATGTCTTGGGAGAATGGGACACTTTGGAGGTATGCCCCTGCTCTCCAATCCCCTGCTCCATTGAGCAGGCATGGCAGTCCTGCACCAATTGGACGCGGTGCTGTGTATGACAGCGGTGGTCTTCTCTTCAAAGAAAACCACCACTGTCATACACAGCACCGCATCACGCCCCTTTTGCTGCCACGCTGGGAGCTCCACCCAGCATGGCCAACGTCCCGCGTCATCTGCCGACGGGGGTGCCCATTCCCCATCGGCTCCAGGCCCCCCCAGCCATCCTTCTGCCACACTGGGAGCCCACCCCAGCATGGCAAATGTCCCGTCCCATGTCGTCTGCCAACGGGGGTGCCCAATCCCCCATCGACTCCATGGCCCCCCCAGCCATCCTTCTGCCATGCTGGGAGCCCACCCCAGCGTGGCAAACGTCCCACGTCATCTTTTTTTTAAACCTGTAAATTGAAAACGGTCCCACGGCGCTCCCAGGCCCTCCCAAAACCCGCACCCACCCACTGCACACCCCGCTTCCCCACACCCCTCACCCCATACTTATCATCCGGAGCTCGGGCGAACGATCTTCGGTGGACCAGGAACACGCCTGCACTCTTCAAAGCCGACCGCACTGAGGAAATGCTGGTAAGCTGTATAATGGGCTAGATAGGGGTTTTCAACTTTATTGCATATTCAGTTTTTGAATTTTTGCATTCAAACCAATACGGGGACCCTTCATGAATGATGTCATTGTCACAGAAGAGCTCAGTCCGGCGGGTGATTTCGCAGTCACCGCGCGAAATCACCTTCAGGCCCGAATAATGCCATGACAGTGACATCATTGATGAGAAGGGGTCCCAAAAACCCCATGTTGAAAATTTGGTGCAAAAATTCCAAAAAATTAATGTTTTACGAGCGTGCGTTGCGCAGTTCCTACGCAGGCTCGTAAGTTAGCGAATTTTCAATATTTTCATTCCAGATTTTCAACATTGCCATTTTACCACACCTCCTTATGAGCAGTATAGCTGTCATTTTTCACATCCTGCCCAAAACGTGTTTCCGCCCATGTAGCGCACAATGGCGCAGTCGGTGTGCGAAATCAATGTATGGGACACATTAAGAAAATCACCATGACACTGTCCATTTGCAGAGGTCTTAAAATGGCTATGTTGAAAATTTGGTGAAAAAGTCCTAAAAATGACTGTTTTACGAGCATGCGTTGCGCAGTTCCTACGCACGCTCATAGGTTTGAGGATTTTCAATATTTCCACTCCAGACTTTCAAAATTGCCATTTTGCCACACCTTCTTATGAGCAGTACAGCTGTCATTTTTCACATCTCACCCAAAACCTGTTTCCGCCCATGTAGTGCACAATGGCGCAGTCGGTATGCTAAATCAATGTATGGGACACATTAAGAAAATCATCATGACACTGCTCATAAGCAGAGGTCTTAAAATGGCTATGTTGAAAATTTGGTGAAAAAATTCCTAAAAATGACTGTTTTATGAGCGTGCGTTGCGCAGTTCCTACGCATGCTTGTACGTTTGCTAATTTTTAATATTTTCATTCCAGATTTTCAACATTGCCATTTTACCACACCTCCTCATGAGTAGTACAGCTGTCATTTTTCACATCCTGCCCAAAACATGCTTCCGCCCATGTAGCGCACAATGGCACAGTCGGTGTGCGAACTCAATGTATGGGACACATTAAGAAAATCACAGTGACACTGTTCATGAGCAGAGGTCTTAAAATGGCTGTGTTGAAAATGTGGTGCAAAATTCCTAAAATGACTGTTTTATAAGCTATGTTATGCAGTTCACGCGACGCTCGTAAGTCATGAATTTTCAATATTTGCACTCCAATGACTTCCAAATACCTAAACAGCACATGAAGCAAGCAACATTCGGCATTGACAAATGCTTGTACTTCTTGTCACTGATTTTTTAAGCCATGTCCAAGTACCAAATACCACTGCAAATACCTGCAAGCGAACGTTCGGCATTGACAAATGCTTGTTAACTTCTGTGATGGTTTAAATTAGTATTTTAAACCAGTGAAAATGCTTTTTTTTTTTAAGGTAAGGTAAGGTAAAATTTATTTATATGGCGACCAATCCCAGAGGATCTGGGTGCCTTACGCAATAAAAAAAACAGGCAGGGTCTGCAGTAATGTCAGAATAAAAGCTCTAAAGGGTTACACAAAAAATTAAAAATTCAAACATAGATAAGCTAATTATAAATAATTAATAAGTAATAAAAACAGGTTTAAAACACTCTGGCTAGTCCAGCACGGCCTGTTTGAAGAGATGAGTCTTTAGGTCCCTCTTCAAAATCTCCACTGATGGGGCCTCCCTTACAGAACTGGGAAGTGAGTTCCAGGCCACCTCGAAGGTTCGATCACTGGAGGTTTTCAGTCTGGCCCTCGGAACCGCAAGGAGGCCCCTGGTGGAGGAGTGGAGGGAGTAGACTGGTGTGGCAGAGGTAAGGAGTTCCGTCAGGTGGCCAGGGCCCAATCTGTACAGGGTCTTGTAGGTGAGGAAGTCCACCTTGAAGATGATCCTCCACTTGACAGACGGGCAACGCAGACCTCGCAGTACCAGGGTCACATGACATGACATAGACAGGCCCATCAGTAACCTGACCACTGCATTCTGCACCAGCTGCAGATGGCAGAGGGTCCCTCTACAGACCCCGAAGTATAGAGCATAGCAGTAGTCACACCTGGAAGTGACAAAGGTGTGTACTAGTGATAACAGGTCCTATGCCAAAAGTAGGGGTTTAATCAGGGCGACATTCCTTAAGTGGTAAAAAAAACACTGTGGACAACAGATGACACCTGAGCATCAAGTGTCTGTCTGTCATCCAGGAAGATGCCCAGATTTTTCACCCTGGGGAAGCCATCAATGAAGTGGTTCTCAGAACCAATTGTGTTGCCACTCCAGAGGCACTCCCATCATGCCTGTGACCAGGCTCAATCACCAGGACCTCCATCTTGTCAGGATTTAGCCTCAGCCAGTTGGAGGCCATCCAGTTCTGAATTTCAGCCAGGCAGTTTTCATGCATTCCATGGCATCATTTGTTCCAGGGGCAAAAGACATGTACAACTGAGTATTGTCTGCATAGCAGTGACTACCCAAACTGTACCATCTAATGAGCTCTTCCAGGGGTAGCATGTACTGTATACCATGAACAGCATTAGCGAAGGGATCAACCCTTGAGGAACTCCACATGGCAGGAGCTTCAGGGAGGAGGAGAAATTCCCCATCACTACCCGTTGCTTCCTGCCTAAGAGATAGGACTCAAACCAGTTGATAAGAGTACCGGCAAGTCCACAACATTCTCTGAGGCAATCCAAAAGCACAATGTGGTTCATGGTGTCAAATGCTGAGGAGAGATCAAGGAAAACAAGAACTGACCAGTCTCCTCTATCTCTGTCTCTTGCCCTGAGGCAGTCATTTTGCACCCTGACCAAGGCTGCTTCAGTGCTATGCCTAGCCCTGAAATGGGACCAGAATGGCTAATAGATGTCATAGGCCTTGCAGGTGCCACTATTTTCTCAACAATCTTTCCTAAAAATGGGAGGTTGGAGATAGGTTGATAATTTACCAGGACATCAGAGTCAAGGGATGGTTTCTTTAGGAAGGTCCTCACCAATGTTTCCTTCAAGGCATCAGGGAAGATCCCCTCTGAAAGCGAACACCAGATTATCCTGGTGAACATGGGACAAATGGTCCAGATGCATCCCACTAGGAGACGGACTGGTGCTGGGTCCAGTTTACAAAAAGTGGGCTGTAGCTTCGAGATCACCTAAGCCACCTCCACTGACCTAAACTCCTCCCAGACAATAGGAGTGCCTATACTCCCACCAGGCCAACCACCATGGGGTAAACCTTGCCCTGATAGAGGACACCCTGTCAGAGAAGAACTGCAAACTCTTTGCACATTGTGATTGAAAATGCTGCAAACAGACCGGATGAAGTAGTCTATCCACAGTCCAAAAAAGCTGTGCTGGTCTGTTCCTCCCTGCAGCAATCTCCCTGGACAGGAACTCTTCCTTCCTGTGGTTGATGGCTCCTTAGTACTCATGATAGCGACTCGTAAGGCCAGATTGTCCTCCTCAGAATGGGACCTCCACCAGTAATGCTCCAACTTCCGACCCTTGACCTTCATCTCCTTGAGAGACCCATCAAACCATGGCGGGTCTCAAGTGAGAAGCTCTAGGTCATGTATGGACCGGTGTGATGACACTGAGTGCTTCAGAGATGGCCTTATTATACCTAGTCACCACCTCAGCCATGCCAATCGCACCAGCAGTACTCACCAGATAGATCTACAACTGCCAAAAGTCCTTCTAGGGACAATCTCCTCAAAGGGCGATAGCTGACCATCTCAATAGGGAAGGAACTATCAGGGGGAGCCCCCAAATGAAAACTCTACCATGCAATGTTCGGATCAAGTGACTCAATTAGTCTTGAGATTCATGACTTCAAGCCCCAGTGAGAACACAAAGTCCAAGGTGTGGCCATGCTGATGGGTTGCAGAAGTAATTACTTGCATCAGGCCCAGTGGTGTCATCAACTGGTGGAGGTCTCATCCAAAATTAGAAGATTTGTTGTCAGCCCAGGAATTGAAGTCCCACAGAGTTAACTATCTGGGGAACTCCAACACCCTGTCGATGACAAAATCCACAACCTCCTGCAGGAAATCTCTCCCCCACCCTGAAGGGCAGTAAACAAGGAGAATCCTGCAACCCGCACCTGGACCCCCATGCATAATTGCAGTCTTGTTCCTCATCGATCTGGCAATGCACAGCAAGGCCTGAAGGGGACTGGTGAAGACTGCAGGCCTACCAGTTATCTGCCCACTCGGTCCAGTGGGAACCTTGGGAATGGGCACCAGACATGCCTGGCCTCTCTCCTGGCTCCTTTTAACCCCAGGGCATCTTCTGCTCCTAATAACCCTGATTCTGCTCACCTCCACTGTGCCCGCAAACACCCCTGCCACCAACCTCTACACTCCCTGGTTATACCGACCTCCTGGCAGCGTCTTACTGCTGCTGCTTGAATAGGGAGACCAGTAAAGCGGCAGAGGTAGAGCAGCAGGGACACTGTGTAGGCAATACGGGGGGGTCTATAACGTTGATACATCTTCTGGCACTGAACCAGTAAACAAAACTCTATTTGGAGCTAAAATATAAACAATATAAATTAAAACCATCTGACAACCTAAAAGATAACATAAAACGCAATTCCTCACTACTGCCCCTCCCTCCCAACCCACTAGCAAAGCAATAATTTACACTATAAAATAACACAGATGCATGCAGGAAGATAAAAAAAAATCCAAAAAGCCCAATGTTGTGTGGAGAATAAAATCTAGAAGTTTAGATCATTTTGGGAGCAATGTTCCAATAATTAACTACAGACAAATATCAAGGAAGTATAGTCATAGAGAGCCTCAACAATCTTTGCAGTTTTTCACAATGTCCTCAGTACAGTTCACACCAGTACTGAAGAAAAAATAATCCAAATAGGAAGCAGCAGTCTCATCACCATGGAGACAAAATTAACATTTTTTTTTTTTATTATTCTATTTCTGCTCCCTGCAGACAGGGCATCCTTCCAAGAAGCTTGCTCAGCTAGGGCCTCTCACTCCTTGCCTGAACCCCTGCTGTCAGTGTCCCTCCCCACCAGAACAGCTTAGCCAAGCCTGGTCCCCCAGCAACTGGGTACCCCAGGGGGAGGGTCTGCCCTCCCTTGGTGACCTTGCAGACTCAAGGGGCCTACCTGGCTGTCAAGTTGGCACCTAGTGAGTCTTCTGGTGCACTGTGCCAGACTTGGGATGTGGGCCATGCCCCTGAAGCCCTCATCATCTCCGCTGTCTGCGAGGTGGATTTTTCAGCATGTGTCCTGAGTGAACTCCCCCCTCCCTCTGAGTGCGAAGTGCAATGACATCATGGCACAGGGCAACCCTGCCTATGTCTGTCACGCTCACCCCCATTACATTGTGTCAGCTGCCCTGTAGTGTCCCTGATCTCCATTGGGGCCACTATTGTGCCGGACAACCAATAACCCTCCTCCCCAGGAGAGGAGAGCTGTCTTTCCAGATGCTTCATCCTCTCCCTCCCCTGCCAACCCCCAGCAACTCGAGTCCATATCTGAACCCCAGCTGCTGATGTGGTGACCAGTTCCTCAATCCTCAGTGCCACTGGAACAGCCCAAGATTAGCAATTCTTGACCAGCTCAAGGCAGGAGACAGCCTAGCTAAAATAACATCAGAAACTGGCTATAGTAAATCTGCTATATGCACTAAGGGGAAGCAGGAGGATGCACTTTGTGACTTTGTTCAGGAAGCAACAAAGCTGGATGCACTTAAGCACAAGAAGATATGATGTGCCAATGAGCCAGAAGTTGGCAAAGCCACACAGTTGTGCTTTACCCAACAGTGGGCTAGCAGGGGTGCCTGTTTCAGGCTCAATAGTCCATGAGAAAGCCACACAGTTTGCCTGTGAGATTTATGGTGAGTGGTCTAAATTTAAATCTTCAACTGGGTAGCTCTGGTAGTTCCAGCAATGGCACTGCTTTTGTAGAGTTGTATCACAGGCGATCAACATTCCTGCGACAATGCTGCTGCTGTCAACTTCCTTCCAAAACTAAAGCAAATTTTGGCTGATGGTGGTACTGACCAGAACAAATTTACAACACTGATGAAACAGGTTTGTTCTGACAGTGCATACCCAATGTCACACTCACCAGCCGCTCTGAAATGAATGCCAGTAAGGGGTTTAAAATCAACAACTATTGTGTCGCCTTCCTCTTTTGTGTCAATTTTTTTAATGCCACAGGTACACATTAAATTAATCCCCTCTGTACAGGTAAATTTTAGAACCCTCGGTGCTTTCATCACGTATATATGACATCTGTCCAGAACAGTCATAGCTAAAACACCTGAATAATATCCAAGATTTTCAGGTACTGTTTTTTTTTTTAGTCCTTCATTTCCTCAATGCTTGCTTTCCTCTATAAAAACAAACTGCCATCTTAAAGCACTCCTTCTGATAGAACAATGTCCTACCCCCCCCCCCCATCGAGGCTGAATTGTGATCAAGGGATGGCAAAATCTGAGTTCTCTTTTTACTGAAGAACATAACCTCTGGCATTCAGCCTCTAGGTGGAGGATTCATAACAACATTCAAGAAGCTGCACAGGAAATGACTTCTTAGTGACTTGGTTGCTTTGGAGACTGGAATCCAGGTTACTGATTTCTGAAAATCTCTCAGTGCATGAACCATGGCACAGCTGGCAGAGGAAGAACTGGAGACATTTATGAAGAACACTGTTTGCTCACTGCACATCACTAGCACTGGAAATACAAACCGTAGCTGCGCAGTCCCCGACCACTTGCCACCTGCGATTTGTCTGTCTACGTGGCCCCTCTCTCCATCACTGCAATCTGTGCTGGTGAGGGGCCATGCATCACGGGGGAGCCAGACATCTGTTGGTGGCTGCTGCACAGGC
This sequence comes from Neoceratodus forsteri, assembly GCA_016271365.2. NCBI lineage: Eukaryota > Metazoa > Chordata > Ceratodontiformes > Ceratodontidae > Neoceratodus > Neoceratodus forsteri. The sequence goes on from CM028130.1 coordinate 1,322,661,146, forward strand.
AGTCCTCACTGCCACTTAAGCCACTGTAAGCTGTTCACTCCTTCTGGCTCTCCCAGCTTGACAGAGAATCTGAGAGTGTCTCAGCAAGCAGCTTACCCCGATCGGGTATGTGTCCACACAGCACATTCGCACTGAAGCATCCTGAGAGCATGGGTTACACTCCAGTGCAAATGTGACAGTGTAAACATGGCTTTAGAGTGGTGTCCACATCAGCATTAATGTACACCTGAAGTTATAGTACTGTACTCTACTTCTGGTATCACAGTCATTACCTTGACTAATTATGATGTATAGTAGTTATACAGGGACATTAGTTCAAGTGGGGAGTAAGAAACAGAAGTAGATAAACTGTAAAGGATTAAGACCCTGTTTCCTACATTGTTCCTCAGTAAAAACAGGAAGTGGAAGCTAAGAAAGTTATATGTAATATTTGCTGACTAGTAACTAAATAGTGCATTTTTGAAACGTTTTTACTGAGGTATATGCAGCTTTTTACAGCTCTGACTGTACCAAAAGATTTCTACCAGCAGTACGAAGACATGCATTCTTACTTGTAAGTATTAAGAGAAGAGCAATCTACCTTGCACTATTCTTACAAGGTGTCATTCATCCTTAAAAACTACATTTTATACTTGCATATTTCTTGACAGCTGTAAGCACAGTATTTTTTTCTTGCCCTCTTCTTACAGATATGTTTATGTGCTTGCAAGAATAGTGCAATAAAAAATCCTGTGCTTAAACTACTCAAGAAACAAAGTATAATTATTTTGTATTACACTACATTACATTTTAAACTTGCAGAGTTCTTGTGTAGTTTTCAAACTTGCACTGTGAGCTTGCAAAACAAATTTGCACTTGTTCATGCAAGAAAAATGAGTTTCTGTATCTGATAAAATCCTTGCACAGTCGTGCAAAGAACTTACAATAATTTTGAAACTAGTTTTGTTTTCTTATGTTATTCTTACAAATCATGCAATATCAGTCAATAAACCTTATATAGATTTTTTTTCAATAAGGAACTTAAGTGACTTGCTCATGGTCACATAATATGCAAGTGTGGCTGTGGGATTCAAAATCAGTTCTTCAGGTTTGCAGCTTAGTACTTTTTTCCACTGTTATACTACCTCCCTATCCGTATCAGTAGTTCTGATGTCTGCACATTTGATGGTCAAACTTTTGGATTCAATGGCAGACACGCCTTTTTTCTCCCTAAACTCTGTTTGTAAGTCTAGTCCTTGCTACCCCATTCCGTAAGATTCCTTTTCCAGGAAGACAAATCTAACGGTTCCCATACATAATCAATTGTAAGTTGAAACTGTTGAAGAAGAAGAACTAGCATGTATATAGTGCTTTTAAACATAGAAACATAGAATTTGATCGCAGATAAGGACCACCTGGCCCACCTAGTCTGCCCATTTCCCTATCTAATGGATACGCTGCAGATCCTTGTTAACCAACAGCCTACTTCCTCCCCCCCCACTAGAATTGCCTTATGTCTGTCCCATGCATTCTTGAATTCCCAAACTGTTCTTGACTCTACGACCTCCTCAGGAAGGCTGTTCCATGCATCTACAACCCTCTCTGTGAAGAAATACTTCCTCACATTATCTCTGAGCCGTCCCCCCTCTATCTTCAAATTATGCCCCCTTGTTCTTGCACATCTCTTTTTCTGAAAGATGCTACCCTCTTGGACTTCGTTGATTCCCTTGAGGTATTTGAAAGTTTCTATCATGTCCCCCCCTCTCTCTCCTTTTCTGGATTTCCTGAATGTATCCCAAAGCACTCTACAAGTAGTGAGGGACTCGTAGTGAAGTGGCTGTAAGCATACAGTGGTACACATAGCCTTGAAACGTTCCTCGAAATGGTTGTATGGGAAGGGGAAAGCTGTCCAGGGCACTGAAGAAAATCCCCAAATCTTGCAAAAAGTGCTTTGGATTCTTAGACTTTCACCAAGACACCAACCAAGATAGCACCAGTGATGGGCAGTTGGGATTTTGGCTTAAAATTTCATCCAAAGGACAGCACACCCCAACAGTAAACTACCCCCCAGTACTGAACTACTTGAGTGCCAGTGTTTATGGTACAAGCTCAAGTCCTGGCGTTGGACTAGAACCAAATTCCTTTTGGCCCAGAGGCAGATGTGCTACCAATTTAGCCTCACTGACTTATTGAGGTTGAAACCTCTATAGCCAGCCAAAATCATACCAGTGACTATTAATGAGCCATGGCAGCTGCACTTGAGAAATATTACCTGAATGATCCATAGATAACTTCTGAATGCTGTAAGCATGATGGAGACTATCTAGCTGAAACACACCATTACATGATACAAGTTGTCCTTTTAAACTGTATGAATGGTGCTTTCATTCATGGCAGTCATGCTATACCATCCTGCAGTGGATGTACAGTATCTTAAATCATCAACTTGAAGGACAGCAAACAGCAAGGGAATGCAGGTTACTTTAAAGAGAGCTATGTAGAAGGCTTTGTGGCCAAAGCTGGTACTTATTTGGCACCAAATACAACCTTGTTTGCCCACCCCAGATGATCAGTTTTCTGCTGAACCTATCAATATGCATGACATTTCTACTTAATCCAGGGTGAGACAAGACATAAGATCTAATTTCTGTAAACTTAATCTGAGCTGAGACAAGACATACAAACTAAGCGACATGTGATCCATTTCATTAAGGGATGATTTCAGCTCTGGCCAATACATGAAAGCTAGTTCATAGAAGAATTGCTTTAGTCTATTGCATTATATACCATCCTTTTTCCATACTGCAGTTTTTTTTTTCATTTGACTTTTTAAAAGACAAGTAAACTCACACAACTCTTTGTGATGAGCCAGTCTGCTTTGTAATCTAGGGGAATGAAAGAAACTGACATTTGGAAATTTAGTGAAAGTTAATTATTCCAACAGACATGCATAATTTGCACTTATTTGGCTATAAAATCTTGTTATACCTTGGACTTGTCCATGCAGTTATAGTGGTGGAAACACAATATCAAATAGGCAAAACATATCTTACAATTAGAAAATACATGTTGCTGTTAGAATATAGATCTTACTAATTTGGGGGCTTAATGAACAATGATTTCAAAGCACTGATATTTTAATTTGGTTAAGATTATACTTTAGTAATTGAAGATATTTATAAAGGATACACCTTTGCATTCTACACCAAGGAGCAAGCTGTGGTATTAGATGAATGTCAAACAGGGAACTGAAGCATTTGGAATGATCTGGCAAGTGTACTTGGCTCAATGTCTCTACTACTTAGTGAATGACACAATATAACATCTTAAACATAGTCAGGGTCAGTGCCTTTACTGATGTGAAGGATGGTGTCTCCTGTAGCTAAGCAACCCCCAATATACTCTGTTTATGGGGTTTGTTTTTTTCTGGCAGGATTTGGTACAGCTGCTAGCCATTGTCTCACTTACAGGTGGTATAGAAATGGATAAGTGACATAGATTAACATATTAGGCAAATCTTGGTAGACTGCTTGATCATCTACTTGCCTCCCAAAATCTGATGTTTCTATTTGTATTTATTTATTTTGCAGTGTAACCTCTATTGAGCACAGCTCAGTTTCAAGGAGGTCCTGGGTACAGGCAAACAGTTACTATAAAGCTGCCACAATTGTTCAGCAAAAATGATAATGCACAAAAATATCTACAATGCAAATAATATAGAAACTGCATTTTGATAATGATAAACGGTGACGAACACTACTATATGTCTATAAAAATTACAGCCCAATATATATTTACAGCTAACAGATATAGTTCTTCATAGAAGGAGTTTTAATCAGGGCTTTGAAAATGCCATAGCTGAACTTATCTTCTACCTTTAATGAACTGTGTAATTTATTCCAAAGTGTGGGTGCATTATAGGCAAATGCAATTTTTCCAGAAAGGATGCGGTATCTTGGAGTTTCAAAAAGCAGGAAGTAGGTTCTTCTATAAGTATATGCAAAACAACTTTGCAAAACAGAATTTTGATATATAGGGGCAGATCGCCAGTTGTAGCTTTGAATATCCAAAGGTATTCAATGCTCCCTTGGCTATGCATCACTTTATTACACACCACCCTCGAACCTCCACCTCACTCCTCCCCAACTCCCCCCTGGCATCCTGCCCCTCTGTCAGTTCCTGCATGTGCTGTTATCGTCTTGAAATGTTTCAGTTTGTTCACTGTATGAAAACAACTGTGTTACTCTTTGTCATTCATTGTACTGAACACTGTAAATATGCTTCACTGTATGTCCTCTCTGTGACGAGCTACCTTTGCAAATGAGCCTCTGGCTCAAAGGTTGCAAATCCGATTATTCAAATAAATAAAAATAAATAAAATCTGTCACATTTTGTTTGTACAAAATGTTTGCTAATCCACTGTGCCTTATTAAACACCAACCCTGATTACCCACACAGAGTTTCTTGTACGAAAGTGAGCAGATAATTGAGGGTTACTGTATAGGCACTTCTACACACAGTGATCTGTATCGGAATGGGCAGTACAGATCAACTGCAACGTCACCCTGTGTGGTGTCTACAAGCAATCTGCTCTGCAAAAGAGATGAATGTTCACTGATTCCACATTCCCTGCTTTGCTGGGTTCAACAACTCTTGTAGTGTTTCACCCAGCCATGTACAAGCACCTGTCTGCTCATTTCTGTCCCATGAAAAGGAAATCCCATGCTTTCTTGGCTGTTGCAGAGCAGATCGCCTGTAGACACCACACAGAGTAACATTGCAGTTGATCTGTACCCCTCATTCTGATACAGATCACTGCATGTATAAGGACCTTTTGTGCACAGCAGACTGAGCAGAACAAAGCATGTCATGGAACCAGCAGTACAGGTATGGTCTGAGTAAAAACGACTTATGCTCCTTAGCTTCCTAATGGCCAAGTAGGTCCAATTTAGGGCAGCATGTAGAGAGCAATGATACATTCTGTTGTGCTGTCCAGCTGTGAACCATATGGCTCAGTAATATTGTACATCCAGTCTAGATGGGTAAAAGAGCGTGCATCCATGTAACTAAAATCACCTTAGTCCAGCTGTTGTAAGAAAGTGGCCGCATTAGTTACATCATGGCCTTAAAGGAGAAGCAATTTAAAAGCCTGTAAATAAAACAACCTCACCCGGAGTTGTTTAAAGAGTTTGTTGATGTTTTTAGAGAAGGACAGCTTACAATCGATAGAGCACGGTACTGACAGGAGCATTCCTACTCCAGTATACCATCTGCCCAGATAATGAGAATTTAGATGGATTCCTGGTGGTGTAAAATTCAACTTTAAAGCTATATGCTGTACCACATACATATATATATATATATATATACAGTATATACACACACATATATATATATATATATATATATATATATATATATGTGTATATATATGTATATATACATACACACACAAAAATGTGGAGAGTAAGAGGACTGTACTGAACTTTGAGGTACCCCTTTATGGAACTAGAGAGTGAGAGAAAATGATACCACTGATCTTAACCTGTCAGTGATTGCCAGTTACATAGCTGGTGAACCAGACTAGGGTGTAAAGGCTAATCCCTATCATATTTATTTGCACAAAAGCACATCAAGGTAAAATCAAATTGGTATATGTACTGTAGTTCTTATCATCACCATGATGTCTCTTTAAACACTTTATTATAAAATTGTTTGATTAAACACCTGGAAGAGGGGACAGGATTCAGCCACCTGCATTCCATTTTGGGTACAACTACATCTGATGTTTGGACCTTGATTGTAGCAGTGCCTAACTGTCAGACATATCTGCTAAAAAAGTGGAGCTTGCTTAAAAAAATTACATCATTTCTGTGATGCAATCTGCCAAAAAAATACAGATCACAGAAACACTTTCAAAAATGTTGGTGCTTTAGAAAACAGGGCTTCTGCATTTTGATGCAAATGGTTGGATATATGCCCAGTTGAACAATGCATGTGCATCTGCGTTCACCCATTCTGAAAACTTTGCCTCTGGCATTTTGATCTTTCCTTCACAGGTATGTGTGCATTGTTTAGAAAATGCTTCCTGTTGTATTACATAGAAAACAAAAGCCTGCACTCAGAAAACAGAAAACAAAAAGAAAAGTGGGTGAATGAATGAATGAATGACATCCTCATTTATAACACCTGATGGCTAACAAGTGGCAGATCAGATGTTAATATAGTTGAGAACACCATTATTCATTTAATCTATTGTATGACACTAATTGAAGAGAGTGTCTCACACTGTGCTTCAATTATGAATGGCTGTCTTTATTTGTAGGTATTGTATCCTTTAACATGTGAGCTTGGGAAAGGAGAGAGATTATGCACTTGGAGGTGAGATAGTGTTTGGGGTTCCCTGTGATTAATGTTAACTCTGGGGCACAGGCACAAGATGGGGGAGATGGATAGTGTGGCATCTGTGACATGGCACAGGTGGGAGGAAGGGAAGAGATCTACAATACTTATTTCAATGCAATAAACTTTACTGGGATTGTGGGGGAGAGGAAAGTGGTTGCTAGAGGATTTAGGAGTAGGGTTTTTCATGTCACAAGGTCTAGCGGAATGGGAGAGGCAGATACAGTTTGCTCAGTGGGTGGAGGTGGACTAAACATTACATTATTTCTTTTAAACAAGAACCCTACCCCAGAAAGTTGGGTGAAGTGGGTTTGCTTGCCATGCTATGTGTAGCATGAAGTTCCTGACTTCACACAACTATACTGGCAAAGTTACAGTTCTCTACATTTTTGGTCATAATGTTCATCTGCAACTGCAGGGATGGGAATCTTGACTATAAACTAATGCAAAGGGAATCCTTTTGGATATTTAGGCTGAGCCAACAGTGGCCAGGGTTTAATGAATGGATGGAAGCTACCCCATTTTAGAAATAACAGTTTAGAATTGGATTCCTTCCCACTCAGATTATTAATAGTTCAGTGGTATTAGCAATCACTGTGTGGTTAAAAATGAATAACGATTTGTCTTTCAATTCTCTTTAGTAATATGACAAACAAAAAGCAGGGGGTTCAGGATGCCCACTGCCCTTCCTGGGCCACTAGAAAAATGAGTAGTATGGAGAAGTAATCTTCTCCAAGCAATCTTCTCCAAGCAACCCACACTGAGGAATTACAAAAATGAAGGCTTCACCTGGTTGGGCACCAAAATTATCAGTTTTAATTATATACCTGTGGTAAGACTGACATTTGGGTGATGTGGTAATACTCTATGTATATACAACTTGAAATATAAAACAAACAAAAAATAAACAGAAGTGAACGAAAACAAGAAATCATCTAAACAGAGTCGGCCCGCTGGCACAGAAGCATAGCTGCAATCTGCGACACCGATGACCCGGCTTTGGGAATGGATCTGGGTGTCGGAAGGGCTGGCCGGGGAGAGTAGGATAGAGCATCAGGTGGACAGCTCTCCTACTCCGCGGGGAGGTGGGGTTGAGTGTCTGATGCATGACAGACCCCTAGTGGAGGCCAGGAGTACAGTAGCAGTCAGCACCAGCATGTACAGGGGGTGGGGTGGACACAGGCCATTACTGCATGTCCCTGCCCCCCCAAGGGAATCACTTCACAAAAAAAAAAAAATGCTGTCCCCAGCTAGTGAGCTGGCTCCAGCGCCATCCCCTCTGGCCATCTAAGTCCACCATTGGTGACTACACTTGGGGGGGGATAAGCCCCAAGTATGAGGAGGAGGGCTGCAGGATCCTGGCGAGCCCACTCGACAGGGGCTAGGGGATGCCAGCAGAAAAAATAGAGGGCTATGCACAAAGAGGCACAAAGTACATGAAATTCATGCTTTAATAGGCTTTGCTCCTATGTACCACAGGACAGGCCACACCAGAAGGTTTTCACCATTGCTGGCCTCCTGTCTGTGGCTCTGCTCCCATCACAGAGCCACACAGTGATGGCTCAGAGCTGCACTGGGGCAGAGTGCAGGGCGCAGGAAGGCATCCCAATAAAATGTCCTTCCTGGGTGCCATAGTGGATCCCCTGCTGAACACAAGTGGAGGATCCTGGGAAGGTGTGCACACTAGCCAGGAATAATCAATGGTCATTTGCCCCAGTGGTTGAACCCAGCCCTCACAGGCAGCCCATTATACTGGGGTGGATGTGTGCAGTGGGATCCTGCTGTCACCTCACCCCGTTGGTAACCATTGAGTGGACACATATATAGTTATAGCAGGGTCTCTCCATGCATACCACTTACAGCCATGCTCCATTGCTATTGTGCATGCTGTGCTGCATAGGCATGCCACCTGGAATGCCCCCAGTCCACCCCTGACCACCCCTGGACCACCCATGGTGCATAGCTGTGGGATCAGACTGGGAATCATGTGCACAGGTGGTCTGCACACATGTCATGAATGCCACTAGGGCTCCACTGGGCCCTTGCTGTGTGACATTCTGAAGCAAGATTGCCTATGTCCATCAGCTATGCGGTGCATAAGCAATCTGCATTTTTTTGCATAGGCCACATAATGTGCATGCTCAGAGTCATGGTTTGACAATCAAACTTGTATTAAACTATGTTAGAGTGCTTGTTTTTAAATGGAACTTACTGTACTTGCAAACTTTGAACTTGCTGCCTAGTTTCAGGAAATATGTTTAGAAGATACTGCATAAAATGTTTCCAACTCGTACATAAACAAATTTATAGGTGCTGGAGGGCAGGGTGGGTGGGGAATAGGGTCTGGTTGGATAAAATACAAAATATTATTCATTATACAATAACTGGCAATTCTATTGCAATCTGTGACCATGTATGCCATCACAAGACATATAGCTCGCTGCAGGCACCATTTTCAGAAGCTAAAAAAAAATAAAAAAATTACAAAATGTTGATAGTGTCCCTTTAATAACCCAGTGCTTATAATGCATATCATGTCACCTAGTGAAGGTCACAAATGGATGCTGTGTATGGCACTGCTATAAAAAAAAGATCACTTTTGCAGACAAGTGTTACTCATACCCCTTGTGACTTACTGTTTAAGTATATGAACAATGCATTTCTGCATTCCATTAATTCAAGTGTGAGCTGGTATAATACATTTTTATGAAAGTATAAACATATTAACATAGACATCTTTGTGTGGGTCCTATAAGCCCACTATGCATGTCACTTTCCATAGTCAGTGTCTGTGAGGCTTAGCACTTCATAATAATCCTGTGCTATGTTTTGTTAGTATTTATCAATGCTTGACCTAATAGGATCCTGTGATGCTTAGTTTATGGAGGCACATTACCTGGAATGCTACGATGTTTGACATGACAGGATGGAGTGTTATTCTGTATGCAATAAGACATGAGAGTGTGTGCATTAGATATTTCTAATGCAATTCCAGGGCATAGTCAGGCATGAGCCACAGGCTGAGTGTCTTCAGCCCTGGCAGAACATAAGGAATGTCTAATGCACACCCCCAGAGTGTCTCACTGCACTAATAAAATGGGCATTTTTAAAAAGTTTAATAATTAAAATAAATACGGTTGAATATGGAAACAATTAACTGTTTGTCTTAATTTGTTGTTGAAATAGTTCCTCTATCTAGCATTTTGGCTTTGCTAAGCAGATATTTCTCCTGAGTTTGAACCCGTAGCTGCAGTTTGCTTTAGCTTTGTAGTTTGAGTCCTCCCGCTCCCCCATCCTGACGCAGTGTTGATAGTACTTAAATTATAATAACATGGGGGGCAATGTGTGGCTTAAAAGAGGTGAAGCAGAACACTTTTTTCCTCAGCTGAGAAAGATGACTCTAGTAGGAGAGAAAGCATGATTGGGACTGCTGAACAATGGCATCGGGAGCGAGTGAGGCAGAACACTTTTTTTGCCAATTGACATTTATTTATTTATTTATGTATTTATTACATTTTGGTGACTGGGTAGGCCCACTGAGCCCTGAAGGTCCCTTTTTCAGGGGTGACCTGGGATAACAATACAAGATAAAATACAGTGGAGCAAAACTTTTGATTACATAGGTTGTTCAAACGTAAGATGGTTACAGACAGTGGTTACAGACATGGTTATCATCATGACACAGTTTTGCCTTGGTACTACTTGGCATAGTGATATATATGGGGTAGCATTGGTCCCTAGATGTCCAGATACTAGAGGGAGATATAAGGTCGGCTCACCCTTGGGAAGGTTTGATGCAGAAAAAGGGGATACCTTAAGAGCCATGGCAGTGGCATGCACTTGTGGCCAGTATATGGGACTTGAGCCTGGTACATGGCTCTGGTACGAGACAGAGACAGAGAGAGAGAGAGAGAGAGACAGTTAGACTGCTGCATAATAGCACTGGGAGAGTGGCTAAATGGTATATTCTGTCCAGCCCTTAGATTTGAGTTTTAAAAAACAGAAGAGTGAAATTGGAGGGTAGCCGCAAACAGCTGTCACAATGACCATAGGAATGGCCAGGGAGGGCTTTGCCTTCAACATGAATGTGAGGTGAGCCGATACGGTTTCAGTTTTCTGAATCAGTATATGAGATGTGCTTACCTTTCAGAGCAGCAAAGGCAGCCTGTGAGGACTGCTAATGGGAGATGGGGGTTGGAGGGAGGTCAGACTAAAGTTGTCTAGCTAAGTGAGAGAATAAAAATAGTAGCTAATATTTTTTGAATTCTATAGTGGCTCAAGGATTTCTTTAGTGTCCTGCATCCAGGTTAGCAGCATTTGTTTTTAGCCATTCGTTAGACACTTCTAGTACACAGCTAATGATCAACCATTTTCCCTACCCATTTTATAATCTGGTTGAACTTGCAAAAAAGGTTTTGTTATCATCACTTTGACTATGCTTCACAGGGACAGGGAGGGACTATGTCAAAGGGTGTGGATGCAAGGATGGACACTGACACCAAGCGTAGTGTGACAAGGCTATATAGCCAAGCCTTCAAAAATTTATTATAATAATAACAGGACAAAATAAACTTGTACTTAAGACAAAATACAGAAAAGATAATTAAAAGGTACAAAAATAGCTATCTGTTCTCACAGGCTATAACAGCATAAGCCGCCTGGGAACATACATGGAAATAAGTCTGAAAAGGCACAGACTTCCAAATGGATCAGAACAGGGCAGATCCCAAAACAAATCTGACATGGTCTAGGCTTGGAGCGCCTTTTAACCCAAGAGGACAGCATGTGACCATGTCAAACTCTGCCCTCAACATTTTTAAACTTAAATCTTTCTTTATTTCACACTAGAATTCAGTTTTAAAACTTTTAGAGATCATTGGGGTCTTTTTATATGCAATGCAGATGATTAAACATCAAAAAGAATCAAGTCTAAACAAAATAAAATATTATACACTTGTTTGACCCAAAGTATAAATATGGAGACTTGAGGGCAGGCTGACTCCTAAGGACAACTTCAGAAGAATCCCAGCAAGGAGTCAACCCCTTCCAGCAAGCCCACCTTTCCTACAGTATACTTCGGTAAGATTGTTTTAAATACAGCTATTTGAAAAGGTACAAAACAACACACACGGTTATTATATTATTCTAACAAGATAATGGAATTTTACCTGAAATTTTACACATTCTAGTTCAGAAGTTTCACATTTCAGGACATGGTGCAGCACAGGAAAATAGAACTTCTACATAAGAGACGTTTTATTGCCTCTGTAATCCATTAATGCTTGTGCTGCTTTAAATACCAGGATTTTATCAAAGCCTACCAGGTATTTAGCTACTTTCTAAGTAAAATATACATAAAACATAAAGAAAATGAAGAGTTGCTAGCTCTTATCAGGTTGCTAGCAACAATGAATGAACCTCTTTATATTAAGCAGTATGATTGGGCGCCTAGAAAAAGAAAATACACAGTAAACTGTGTTTGCTTCGGTAATTTAATAATAACTTTTACTGAAGTAAACCATACATTCTGATGTAAGTCTTCCACTTGAGGTTTCTTTAGAGCATCTCACAAGTGCGAGAGGGTTATCACCTCACAATTGCAAGGTGTGTGTGTGTGTGGGGGGGGGGGGGGTGCACAGCAAGGCTCCAGGAAAGGAAAAGAAAAAGGAAAGACAAGCATTTTAGAGAGACCTCTTCCAGGTGGCTGGCCTGGAAAAGGGGGAAAAATAAGAAATAGGATAGAAGAAAGCAGAAAAGAAAAGAGCTTTAGCGCTACTGCAGTAGTCTTTATTAGAAGAAGAAACTTCCAGAGGGGCTCAGGTATTCTCTCACAGTCTTATGGTTTTTGCTGTCCAAATTCAAAACTGGTCCAACCCCTTATAATAAAGAAATCTTGCCCCCTCACCTCTGCTAAAGAAAAAGCCTCCCACACCTTGGCACAAACCACAAGTTGCTCCCTGACCCTGTTGTTTAGCAAATACCTGCCCACTCAACACACCCACTAGACCCCATTTTCCTCCTCCCCCTACGGCACCCAAATTAGAAATTAGAAGAGTTGTGTCCCGTGGTGCAGCAGCTTGCACTTGTCTTCACTCTAGTAGGAGACATAGCAGGCATTGTTTAAGAATAGGTGATGATGTCTCCCTAATGGGAGCATTTGATTAGCTGCTTCATTTTGTAGGAAACATTTCCTTTCCTTATGAAACACTACCATAATAGTATAAAGACATATATCTTTGGTAATGGTTTCTAAACCCCAAAGAATAGGTCTGTTATGCTTACAGAGTAGTGTATTTGTTCTCACATTGTCATATTATGTATCTTAAATCTATGGGAAAAAAATCTTAGGTGACATCCATATTTAAGCTCCCTATGGGAGCTTACTAGTACTGCCTACAGGTTTTAGCCCTGGCAGTTCTATGGAACTGTCTGCTAGCAGGTTTGTCCTGGGTGCTACAGGGTATAAACAGGGGGTTTTGGTGAGAGGTGGGGAGATCTTTCCCTCTTTCTCTCTTTCCCCTCAGGTGGTGGGTGCAGGCCCAGACAGAAGCATCTGCAACAGATCTCCAGCACCTGGGACGTGGCTTCTGCTTCAACCACTGTCCCCTCTCCTACTGACCACCGCTGCACCCTCAGGTGATGGGTGCAGGCCCAGGCGAAGGCACCCATAATGGATCTCCGGGACCTGGAATGTGGCTTCTGCTTCAGTCACTGTCCCTTCTCCTACTGATCACTGCTGCACTCTCAGTTGGTGGGTGCAGGCCCAGGCGGAGGCACCTGCAATGGATCTCCAGCACCTGCAACGTGCCTTCTGCTTCAGCCACTGTCCCCTCTCCTACTGACCACTGCTGCACTCTCAGGTATGGCTTACCTAGCGGCCTTCACCTCTGCTAATCCACTACTGCCTTCCAAGCCCTTATTGGACAGCTATTGGGTCTTGCTGTCACTTATTGGCTGATACCTCGAGCCACTAAATACTGTAGCTCCCTGCCTTTAGAATCAAACTTTTGGCTGGGCATACTATATCCCTGCTTCCCTGTTTGGATTTTTAATTATAACTGCTCTGCCTTGCTTCTCTGTGCCTTTTCTATCCCTGATTTTGAACTGCTGTTAATGTAAAGCTGCATAGTCTCCCCCTGAATTTGAAAGGTTCTTAATGTAAAACTGTAAATGTATTGTTGGAACGGTACTGTTTTTTGTTTTTTTTCGCCATTAGCAGATTATAAAGATCTGCCACTAAAGGGATGTTAGTTCTTTTGTATCATCCTGTCCCTTCAATTTTCCTACATCCTTTTATCTACTTGTACTTCTCCCTTGCTCTAACAACTGCATCCCCTGCAGAGATGTACACTAATCTCCTGCTCATCAAGATGTGCTTTCTTTCTCTGTCCTCTCCCTGACCCCTTACCCTCCACACCACAGGTTTACACCCTGTCCAGTACACCACTGGAGCAGCCACTCCAGCTGTGTACTTTTTCACTCCTTCTACCTTTCCAATCCCCTCTTGTCTGAAGTCCCCCCAATACTTTGACCGTCTAGTTACCTGTCACTAAACTTGCTCTCCAATACAAGGTGGGCTATGCTAATGCTGCTGGCGGTCTTACTGCTAGGCACCCTACTACGTGTAGATCTTGTGCTTCCATACTTGCCATAGAACAGAAGTTCCTATCCTGCCATACCCACTGCTTCACCCCTGATGTCCCCCCCATCCCACTGTCAGGTGGGAGGGCACCCCATGGGCCTCGCTTTTTTTTGCATTTATTTCCAAACAGAATGCCTGCCATCTTGGCTTCCTCCTTTACACTACTACTATCCCCCTTCTGCATTTGCCCATGGCATACCACCTGCTCTTCTTTTTGGCTGCTACAAGCAGAAGACATTGAGACCAATCCTGGCCTCCCATGTACCACCATTGATCACTCAAATCCTATATGGAACTCCTCCTTTGGATTGAAGTTCATGCACATCAACCTCTGCAGCATCTCCTCCAAATTCATCGACCTTGAACCCTGGGTCGCCTTATATAGGCCACATGTGCTAGGCATCTCCGAAACATGGCTAAAACTGCATCTCTCTAATGCTGCCTACAATCTCTCAGGATACTCCATGCTGAGGCATGACAGGTCTGGTAAGAAAAAGGGTGGTGGGGTGGCTCTCTACATTCATGAGCCTTTCTCTGCTACCCCCGGCTTCCACTCTGATTCTAGCTCACCCAGTGAGTGGCTCCTAGTGAAACTGACAATAGGTGTAGCAAAAAAGATGTATGTGGGTTGCTGCTATAACCCTCCTCCAGGATACCCAGCAGGTCTCACCGCCTACCTTGAAGGGATGGGAAGCCTCTCCCCCACCAGGGACACCATCATCCTTGGGGATTTCAACCTGTACTGGCTTAGTGCCCAGGAAGCTGATTATTCTAACCACTTCAAGCTTCATAACCCAGGCCAAATTATCACCATCCTACCAGGCACAACCCTAGTACCCAAAACCATACACTTCTTGACTGGGTAATTACCAATTAAGAGGACAGGATGCTCTTATCGGGCACTCTGTCCGATGCCATTAGTGGTCACTTCCCCACCTACCTGGACTGGGCATCTAAGACCAAGAGCCCACCCTCTACACTACTCTCCTTCCATAATTTCAATCACCCAGACATCCACTCCCTCCTTCATGATGTTTGAGCGATAAACTGGTCAGCCTTCTACACCCTCTTTGACATGTCCGAGGCTGATAAGTTTCTTCATAACCACACTCCTCTGTCTTCAAAATCAACATTTCCCCCTGACTACTCACCAAGTTAGGGGTGGCTGTAGGCACTGGGTTACCAAAGATCTCCTGGCCATGATGAGGGAAAGGGATAAGCTATGGTCAGCCTACAAAAACACTCCCTCCCCTGCCTGATGGAACAAATACCAGCGGCTATGAAACCTTTGTAAACAGTCAGCCCTTGCAAAAAGCGTGCCTTCTTTCAGGGCAAACAAAAGGACAGTCTTAGTGACCCCATCACTTCTGGGGCAAGGTCGACTCATTACTCAACCCATGCACTCATAACCCCATTATTCACCTTGACACTCCCTCCAGACATCTGGCTGACCCCGTTGCTGTGGCCGAGGCCTTCAATAAAAAATTCACAGACTTGTCTACCTTCCTTAGCAAGCTGCCCGCTGGTCTCTGATCATTCCCCCACCCATGCCCCTCAAACTCCTCCCCTCCTCTCGTTCTACTTCCGGACCATCACCCCCAAGGACACTGCCAATCTGCTGAAGAGTCTGCCTAGCCGGGGCAGCCCGAGCAGCAATAATCTTTTCCCTGCAATGCTTAAACTTGTATCACCTGCCATCTTAAAACCACTCACCTACCTCTTTAACCTGGCATTGACTACCTCCTCAGTGCCCAGCACTTGGAAGCATGACAGGGTGGTCCCGATTTTTAAGACTTGTGACCCGCTATCCCCAGATAACTATTGGTCTATATCCTTGCTCCCCCACCTTAGTAAACTCCTGGAAAGGGTTGTCCACAGACAACTGTCTGACTATATTGACACACACAACCTACTGTCCAGACAGCATCACGGCTTCCATAAACATCACTCCACCGCATCTGCCCTCGCCCTGTTTATCAATCATATTCTTAGGAACATGGACCTTGGAAGGGTAATGAGTGCCGTCTTTATCGACCTGTCTAAAGCTTTTGACATGGTTGACCACACCCTGTTGCTCTCCTCCCTCCGCACCCTTGGCTGCTCTACTGAGACCACACGGTGGTTCCAAAGTTACCTTTTAGATAGATCTGTTGGTATGTGTAGGACCTTCCACCTCCTCCACCCTCCCAGTCACTACTGGTGTACCCCAGGGCTGCATCCAGGGCCCACTCTTATTCTTCCTGGGACCTGTTTATATACTTACTCCCCTCTGACTCTGTCACTTGTGATGCCCTATTTTATGCAGACGACCTTGTCCTCCTTACTAGTGACAAGTCTCTTGAGACTATATCCAGGGCTTTATCTGATAACTACTCTGAGGCGCACACCTGGTTCCACTCACATCGCCTAATTGTTAATGCTAAAAAAACTAAATCCATGCTATTTAGATCCAAACCCTTCCTATCTAAGGTCGCCAAGCCTGGGTCCACCCTCTTAGTAGTCTCACCAGATGACACTGTACTTGAAAATGTACTAACTTTCAAATATCTGGGAGTTATCCTGGACCTGTCCCACTCCTTTTCTGATCATATCTCCTCTGTTATCCACCGTATTAATCAGAAACTTGGTGCGGCTTATCTGATAAAGTCACTTCTGACCAGGGAAGCCCGTTTA
Organism: Neoceratodus forsteri; assembly: GCA_016271365.2. Lineage (NCBI taxonomy): Eukaryota > Metazoa > Chordata > Ceratodontiformes > Ceratodontidae > Neoceratodus > Neoceratodus forsteri. Next base: position 1,322,677,842 of record CM028130.1, read on the forward strand.
GCCATTGCCCAAGGAAACCTGCTACCCTTGATTGACTACTGCTCCCCAATTTACTCACACACATCCTCAGCCTTACTTGAGCACTTCTGCTCCACATACAACAACATATGTTATTTCACTCTCCTGGTACCATATTCCACTTACCACTGCCACCTCTACCAGACTCTTGGCTGGATCCCACTACACTGCAGATTTGATTATGGGCTTGGCTGCCTCCTGAACAGCGCCATCAGGCATGGCAAAGCCTTCCCTTTTACGTCTCTCCCCAAGACCAGAACTCCCTTGAGGTGTCTGCGTGCATCCTCAGTCCCGACCCCCCCGAATATCCCAAAAGTCTCCTTGGCTATGGGTAGCAGAGCATTATCTGTAGCTGCTCCCACTCAGTGGAACAGAATCCCATGCCCATCCGCTCTCTGGACTCCCATGCCACTTTCAAGACACATCTCAAATCCTGGCTGCTTGATGAGGCCACATGCCGTTGCTAGCTTGGATACCCCACCACCACCTTTCTGACTTTTCCCTCTTGGGCTGCTTTGGCCTCCCCTGCCCTCTCATCTCTTTGGACTCCTGTCTTACATCCCTCACTACCTGCTTCTTGGGCTCTCCCACTTGACTATTATCTTGTATGTTTTTTTTTTTGTTTGTTTTTTTTACATCATACACAAATTTGCACTGGCCACTTATCCTTAGTAAATAATTGTATAATAATGGTTGCTTATCATGCTGTACTGATTGTTTTTTTCAGCCTCTCATTAATTTTACTTTCCTATGTTACTTTCTTTGTTCACCAATGATGCCTGTATATCCACATGGCTTGTACTCATTGTGTAACTTGTCACTACCTCTGTAACTGCTGCCTGTGTGGCCCGGGTCATGCCTGAAAATGGTCCCCTGGATCAGTGCACTTACTCAATTACCAAAGACTAAATAAATAAATCTCTTGTAGAGAGTGTGGGTGTGAAATAGATCCATGGGGACGAGGTTCCGGGCCAGGTTGGGGCAATTGCCACCCCAGCCTGCCATCCCAGGTGCTATGTATTGTCAGGAGAAGTAGAGCAACTGGGGGGAGAACTGTGTTAGTTTTGTGGTGCTGCAGTATGGATCTCCGCATCCCTGAAGCAGGAAGGGGGCTGGACCCAAAGCAGAGGAGTGCCTGCCCCATGTCCCCCAGCGTTGGTGAAGGATGGCATGGAGAGGTCCCATCCTGGAAGCAAGTCCATTAGCTGCTTATGTCCTGATTCATGGTCGGAGGCGAGAGCCCATCGTTGGTGGACCAGGGTGGCAGACTGCTTCATAGTCACCTCATGTTTGTGATTGTTTGGTGTTGAATTGGAGAGCTGAGCTGGAGTAGGTGGGGACAGCCTGGAGATTTGCAAGGGGCCTGAGGCATCAGCCTTTTCAAGCAGCCACAGTAGGAGTAGCCATTGGTCACTGTTCATTTGGCTTGAGTGTCCTGCTGGATTATGGCTGAAAACATTTGCAGCTGTAGAGATCCAACAAACTGCCCATCACTGTCAAGGGTGAGTCCACCATGAAGAGCAGGTGTCCGCTCATCTGTCTTTAGGGATGCTTGAAAGAAGGGCAGTTGTAAGGAGTAAAGCAGTGGAACTGGAGAAGAAACTCATGGTACTGTGCAGGAGGGAGTAAGACAGCTGCCAGCTCATGGAGAGGCCTTATTCTGCCCAGATAAGTGCTGCTGCCATTATTTCTAGAGCCTTATTTGGCTCTGGAGGAATGAAGTGAGGCGGAGATCCTATGCGATCATTTGAACCACTGTGACCTTGGTCTTATATTAATTGTACCCACTTACACCCCAATGCTCCATGGAGTAGAAGTTTGATTTAACTTGTTTGGACATTAAATACAATTTTAAAGTCTTAAATCTGTGTGGACCTTGAAATCAAATAACGCCATTGTGATTTGCAATAACTTAGCTTTGCGCCCCCAGTAGCCTGCACCCTAGAGAGAGAAAGAGAGACTATAGCACCCCCAAGGTAACAGCAATCTGACCCAGGTAAATGAGGCAATTTCTACGACTGTTTTTTCTATGGCTGTGAGTGCCCCCTCCCTCTTTGATCCTTCCAGTTTTTGATTACAATGACATAATCTTCAGTGCCGCTCCCAAAGCCTCCCTTGCCAGACTGGACACCCTCTACAACTCTTTCTGCCAGGAGAAATCAATAATGAGTCCGCACAGGGTAGTGGTGCTCAGAAACCACATAAGAATAGCAACTCTTTCTGCCATTTTGCACTTGATGCTCCCCTCTCTCCTATCACTGTGACCTGTACAACACCCTTTCCTTCCCTTCCCCTCTCTTGCAGATAGGAGACGCGCCCACTGTATCTCCTTCACTGCCAAGTTCTGGTTTGGCTCAAGGGTGTAGATAGGCATACTCACTGTACACATTTGTGCACAGTTTTGTTGAGTGCCTGTCACAAACCATAAGCCACTCTATTAATATTATCATTCTAATCTGTAGTATTTGGGTTAGTGTAGGTCACTGAGGAGTGTTTGATACATGTATAACCTCTTTAGAGAGTAGAGGAATCATCTGACAACAATCTGACTTGTTTGGAAGGGGGTGCCATTTAGAAAGGACATGTACATTTTTTTAATGGGGGGTATAACTGTTGGAGATTGTGTACAAAATGGAAATTTCTGGCTACACCCCTGGTTTGGCTCCCTTCCTTCCTATCTTTCCTCCTCATTTTCACCACTCCCCCCACTCACTCTCTCCATAGTTATGACCACCACTCTATTTCTAGAAGATCCACTTCTGAAGACCATTCTGCTTTCTCCTACTGCCTGCCCAAACTGTGGCACTCTATCCCCCTGCCTCTTCATCATGTCCCCTCTCCTGCTGCTCTTTCCTCTCTCCTTTGCAATCTCCCTCCCACATCTGCACTTGCAACTAATTCTCTCTCTCCTCATGACTCACCCCTCTATCCCATCGAATTTACCCCCTCTAAATCCTACCTTATTTTCTCCCTCTCTCTCTGGGGATGACCTAACTTCCAAGTTACTTGTTCCAGCTAATCACTCCCTTCTCTCCTTTCACACTTGTACCACCTTGTTCACTGTATACTGTTCACTAATTCACTATTTCACATCTTCAGCTTAGGATATTATACTGCTGTAATTGTAATGCCTTTATATATTTATGCTTATACCAATTCATATCACTGCATACTGTTTACCAATCTCTATTCCGCTACTACAACTGGATTTTGGAATGTGTATTTGTACTTTCTGCCTATATATATATATATATAAAACTGCTATATTTTCCTACTTCCTCCTTCCCCTGTTTGATGCTATGTAATATGTCTTATGTGCTTGTATATTTATGTATGACTGCTGCTATGTAGTATGTTCTACTTGCTTTTATAAATATATGTATGTATATTTATTGTTGTATCCCCCCCCCACCCAAGTCACACCTGAAAATGAGCCTCTGCTCAGTGTGCACTCCTGGTAAAATATTTCTAAATAAATAATAACATCAAGCATACCCCTAGACATCGGGGAAGGAGCTTACAACATGGGGGCTCATCTGGGATAATTTTGGGTGCACAGTGCTTACCTGGACTTCAGTCTGGGGTGCTGCAGCATGGAAGGCTTGAGTGACATGCATGGAACTGAATTTCGCTGTTTACAATCCAGCCATTTTGGATCATGAGTTTTCACACCTTCTCAAAGACTGGATAAAGGAAGAAGCAGCACAGTTACTAAATTATGCTAATGCACAGAAACCCCTTGTGATTGGCTGTGGGGTGGTTGCTGGCTAAAAAGACTGCAGGGAATGGGTGAGAGATCAGAGGTCACTAGAAAGAACACCAGAAGCAGCCTCCTGGGAGAGAGACTTGGTTATCCAGCTGCACCGTCAGTCAAGCAGAGCCAGCAACCTGTGTGTGGATTGTTCAGGGATAAGTAAGGAAGAAAAGAACTATGGTACAAACACCCAGTAGTTTGGAGCAGGAGGTGACGGTCCCAGCATCACTGCTGAGTTGGTTGTGAGAAGCTGTAGAGAAAAACATCTCACAGTATACAGTAAGTGTGTCGTCTGCAGCTTTTCTGGACCTTGAGTATTGAGATGGCCATTATGCTCAAATTGCTCCCGCAGAGCTGCCCCCACTGCCGAGTGCACCATTGCCTTCCTATATGCCATCTTGGGGATGGGCAGCACCTCTCACCCTGCTCAGCTCTATGGCTACAGCTACCAGCATGGAGACCTGGGAGGAGGAGGAAAAGACAGAGCAAAGTGAAATGGAACCTGCAGGGAAGGGAGAAAAACATCTGCCTAGCCCTTCTCTGCCCAAGGACACTGCACTTCCTTGTGGCAGAGGGAGGGATCATGGGTGGAAGTTTGCCACAGAGAGCTCAGGCCCCACCAGACTAGTCAGAGCCCCTGCTGCTGCAGTGACCATAACAGGAACCTTTCCGAAAGGGTCTGTACCTGCCAAGCCTGCACTGTCTGATATGGACATAGAGGAGATCATTTCTGGAGGAGATTACAGCTCGGAAATGGAGACCTGAGATGAGATTGGTGCAAGTGCAGCTGCTCCAGGTAGCCTCTCAACCTCTTTGGCATTTGAGGACCCTGTGATTGAGAAGGACATTCCTAGGCCTTACAGGACCCCCATGTTCTGTTACCCAGACACCATCCCCATCCTAGCCCAAGTCTGCCATCAATGCTGTGAGAAGATATACCATCCCAGACCCTCAGATCCCTGAACTTGAAGTACAGAACTGGAGTCTGGCTATCTGAAGGAAAGGCAGCCAGGGCCAGTGTGAGAAGTATCCCCAGCTGGTCCCAGACAGAGAGAGATGGGTTTGTCATAGGATGAAGAAGTATCATCCAGGGGAGAAGTGTCCCTACATCTCCGAGAGATTGTGGGATATAATCAAGGAGAGGAGGAAGGACTGTGTATTCCCTGGTGCTCTGGATAAAATCCAGCAAAGGCAGAAGATAAGCTCCTCCACCCGTGGGGCACACTAACAACATGCAGTAAACCAAGCCAAGTCCATGTGCTCATCTACGGTATGGATGGGAGTTACCCTCTTTAAAACTTTTGCCTGATCCAGGACCCCGAAGACCAGAGAACAAAATACTATATAATCAGTGGGGATTCTTTTGGTGGAGAATCACCAAGCCATATCCCCAGTACTACTTCACCCATGACAGTGGCCCAGGAAAGTGAGCATCCAGTACACATGTGCCCATTGATTCCTGCAGGACTATGATTTCTGTTACTGATTCTCCCCCCCCAATAGATGAACATTTCTTTGAGAACTGCATTACCCACCATTTAATGGGTGAAACCGCTCCTTTTTTGGTCTGTTTAAGATGTTGAAATGTTTGAAATGTTTAAGATGTTTAAAATGTTTGGATGTTTTGCCTGGGTTAAAGTATTGTTTCAAATCTGTGATCGGAGATTGCCTATGAAGACTGAGTGTTCCAGAGACTTTCATGGAAACTAGTGAAATATGTACCTGGCCAGCACTGCAGTGCTGCTCAGGTTAACCAGTCAAGGGGGAGAGGTGTGTGTGTGACAGCGTGTGGGTGCATGTGGTAAATAGCAAACCAGCCTGCAGTGGGTCACAAAGGGTACAAGTTTAAATTGTTTTAACTAATTTTTAAGCTCCCCAGAAATTGGGGAGTCACATGTTACAATATATTTCAGTATGTTTGGGGACCTGCGGTTGGGCTAAGGGAGCTGCGCCCTTCAGTATGGTGGCAGCAGCATGTGGCAGCATTAGAAAGCTAGAGTTGGAAAATGGGCATTGGGATGCCACCGCCACTGTACCAGGTAATCTGTCCATGGGAACTAGTGGGTGGGTCACCAGGGCCCTTATTTAGTATAGAATGTGTGCCAGGTTTAGGTAGGAATGTTGTAGAGAGCCCCAGGGCTTTTTGTTTTGCTTTTGGGAATCCCGCCTTTATGGCAGTGTAACCAGCTGAGCCATGAGGCACCTGGGGGAGGGACAGTGTGCATATCTCCCCCCCCCGGGTGACCATCATCATGACTTGTCAGGCATTCACCATGGCATGAACATTTTGTGTGGGTGGAAAATATAAACCCCTATGGGAGCTTACTAGTATTACCCACAGGTTTTAGCCCTGGTAGTTCTCTGGAACTGTCTGCTGGCAGGTGGGGCCTGGGAGCTACAGAGTATAAATAGGGGGTTTTGGCATGTGTGTTAGGAGGATCCCTTGTAGAGAGTGAAGGTGTGAATTTGGTCCATGGGGCTGAGGCTCGGAGCCATGATGGGGCGATTGCCACCCCGGTCCGCCATCCCAGGTGCTATGTATCATTGGGAGAAGTAAAGTAAATGGGGGGAGAACCATGCTAGTTTTGTGGTGCTGCAGTATGGACCTCCACGCCTCTGAAGTAGGAAGGTAGTTGGGCACCAAAGCAGAGGAGTGCCTGCCCTATGTTGCCCAGCACTGGGGTATGATGGCATGGAGGGGTCTCATCCTGCTAGCCAGTCCATTTAGCATCTTAGTCTGGGGTCACATCCAGAGGTGAGAGCCCAAGTCATTCACGGAGCAGGGTGGCAGACTGCTTCACAGTCACCCCACATTTGAGAATGCTTGGTGCTGAATTTGAGACCCAAGCCAGAGTAGGTGGGGATGGCCTGGGGATTTTCAAGTGGCCCACGGCCTTTCCAAGCAGCCTCAGTAGGGGTAGCCCTTGGTCCTTGGCCAGAGGGCCAGCTGATCATTTGGCTCGAGTGCCCTTGTGGATAATGGCTGAAAATGTTTGCAGCTGTAGGGATCCCCCAGATTGCTCATCACTGCCAAGGGTAAGGCCACCGTGAACAGTAGGTGTCCACCCAGCTGTCTTTAGGGGTGCTTGCAAGAAGGAAGTTGTAAGGAGTAAAACAGAGGAACCAGAGATGAAACTCAAGGTATTGTGCAGGAGGGAGTAAGAGAGCTGCCAGCTCATGGAGAGGCCTTATTAGGCCCAGATAATTACTGCTGCCATTATTTCAAGAGCTTTATTTGGCTCCAGAAGAATGAAGTGAGGTTGAGATCCTATGCGATCATTTGAACCACTGTGATCTTTGTTTTATATTAATTGTACCCACCAAATCCCCAGCAATCTATGGAGTGGAAGTTTGTTTTAACTTGTTTGAACATTATATCCAATTTTGAAGTCTTAAATCTGTGTGGACCTTGAAATCAAATAAAAGTCATTGTGATCTGCAGTAACTTAGTTTTGTGCCCACAGCAGCCAGCACCCCAGAGAGAGAGAGACTCTGGCACCCCAATTTAACAGCAGTCTGACCCAGGTAAATGAAGTGATTTCTGTGACTGTGTTTTCTATGGCTGTGAGTGCCCCCTTCCCCTCTGTCTTTAACATCAAGCATACCCCTAGTCATCAGGGAGGGGGGCTTACACATACAAAATATAAATAATACTAACATGAATGCAGTATATAAAATAAAGGAAAGGGAGGGCTTTGGGTTAATAGAGCACCTTTCATGCACAGTGTATATATTCCATAGCACATTACAATAGAGACATAGAATCTGCCCCAAAGGCCATGATTTCTAATAAATCCATGAACAGTTGGCAGAAGCAATTAGGCAGAGTCAATTAGGCACATATGCAAAGGTTAAGGAAAGGCCAAGGGGCTAGGTACAAAGTAGAGAAAATTAAGCATAAAGAGGTTAAGTAACAACCAAAGCACAGGGTCACGCAATAAATAAGTGGTGGTTGCAGGATTCTGGACATGTTCCCCAGTTCACAGCTCTATGTTCTAACCATTTGGTGATACTTTCTCCCCAGAATGTGAAATTGCTTTAAATAAATCACTGAGTTTATTTACGTAAGATTGTTTACATTGATCACATTTGATGTCTGCCAGAAAGATACAAACGTCCTCATCCAGTTCATAGAGATTGTCAGTACTATTCTCATCTATAGTCAAGGCACTTCTGCAGGTACCAGTGTCAACTATTTTTTATCTCCCCTCACAAACAAAAAACACAAACTCAAATTTACAGTCATTTGTTTTGTACAGTACCGTGTTTGCTTGAGATTCCCCTGGAATAGATTGGGGGCATTCCTGGTCTGACAGTCTGAGAAACACTGGTGTCTGAGCTGGCAGCTGTTTTCTTGGAACATATCCAAAGCTTTAGAAATTAGAACAGTCAAATGCATACATGAACTTTCTGTAAGCTGTTAAGCACTACATTAACAGCAACATTCTGTCAAGCAACCAATACAAATGTATTCGATTCTTGATCTGTTGAATGAGTAAGTACACTGTCCCAAGGGACCTTTTTCAGGAATGACCCAGGCTTAGGTGGGCAAAGAAAAGGATGGAAATGAGAGAAACATTATTATAAAGCTGGGAAAATATTTTCAAGAGTGACAGAAAGTAGAGATAAAACAAAGTAAAAAAGTATACATATAAATACTTAGAAATATAGACTTGCATGTCATTCAATTCTGCCATATACATTTTATTTCTAAAGGAACATACCAGTAGACAGGTGTTTGCCTATTACATACTTTTAATGTTACTGCTACAAATCACTTGGCAGTTACAAAATAGACTCCAATAGAAGATTACATTGCAGCTTTTTATAGACTGTGAGGAGGCCATTTACTCAGAGTGTGAAGACAGGAACTGTATTCACAAATGGCTCTCCTGTCTTTTTGAAATGTGTTTGTGTTACCACCAAAAAGTGAAGAAAGGTGGACTAGTGACAATTGAACCAGATGGACTGTATAAACAGCTAATTCATTAATCAAGACATATAGGATATATAAATCCATGCACTGAATCAAAGTAACAAACTCAATAAAACTGTAGGGGAAAAAACAAACATCGGTGCAATAAGGAAATTTATCTTGATGTTGTTTTTTTTGAACTGAAGTTTGCAGCAGGATAACATCCAGTAATAATACATTTACAACTGCCCCCACCCCATCACCATTTCCCCCTAAATACTAACCCTACTTCTTTTTATTAGCATGTTGCAACATCCACCCTTCTTGGATGTACCAGGTCTTTTGCCTCAGAGAGGTCTAACCATTATTATAATATAATAGTAGATGTCCCCCAGCAATTCACTGAACTAACAGCCAGACACACTGTGAATTGGATGGTCACTAAAAGGGGACCAGTAAAGCAAACAAAACCAGCTTTGCATGTGGAGAAAATTGGATATACCAAGTTATTCAGAAAAAAAAGCTAATAAAATCAAAAAACAATACCTTGAATTGATTCCCTCTTCTGTCAGGTACACATAATGAACCCTGACATTTCAATGCTCAAAACTTCTTCCTCAGGGGGTGTAGCCAGCACCTGTGGCTCTCTTTTAAATACTGTTGTAAAAATAGGCTGACTAGGCCAAGATCTGATTAAATAGTCATATTTCAAATATCAAAGTTTAAAAAGACTAACCATCAGATTGGTTACTGGCTGAAATTGCAAAACAGGTAGAGCTCAAAAGATTATCCCAGGTGATGCCTGGAAAAAAGGTGTAGAGCCTTGTTTCAACCAGGAATATACATCTCTATCCATAAATTTCAGTAAGGAATAAGAATGAATCAGTGAACATAAATATCTACATGAGCCTTATTACACAGAACCTTAATCCCATAATTTTGCAAAATAATCAGGGATTGAATTTGCAGTGCAAATCCAGTGTGTGTTTGAGCAATCATTGTATACAACACCATAGATAGTGGTAGGTGTCACTTCAAATATTAAATCAGTGATGCTGGTGTGAGAGAGTGAGATGGCATGTGAGTGTAGAATATATGAGTGTGGGAGACTGAGGAGTGAGTTTGTGGTCAGGAGGGCAGGCATGCTAGGGACAAATGAAAATGAACAGACTATAGATGAAAAAAATGAAACCATGATAAACCTCGAAGGCTACACCTGCAGTTCATTAACTTGGTGTTTTGAGAAATGCGGTATGACTTAACAAAAATGGCATAAAATTTGAAATGAAGTCTCTGAAAGTTGGTCTATAGATTTTTTTATGTGCAGTATCCTGGCTGGCAGATTAAGCTTTTTTTTACCATGCAGTGTGCTGTCCCAATGCACGGGTTCCAATAGCCATTTAGGATGCAGATATCTCCCTACCTCTTTTATGATTCCATTTAACAGTTTAACAACATGCTTGATGTCTATCAATGCATAAGAACTGGACTGACATGAAAAGGCTATGCTGAGTTTACTCAAAACTTTTGTTAAAAAAAAATCTAATTCCTAGGACGAACAGTTTTGAAGTTAGCTCTTTTCAAAGAAATCAGCTGAATGGGTTAACCTTAGAACCATTAGCACTGGGAATCTTTTTTTTTTTACATGATAGCTTTGTGTCAGATTACCGTGGCTGTGGCAGGAACTGCTTGAACTTTTACAAGCAGTGGCAAAAGCCACCAACACTGGGACCCCAATGATACTCCCCACCCACCCACTACAGCAAAAGCTAAGGATGTCTGGTGAGGCTGCATAAATTATTAGCATCTGTGCCAGTCCTCTATGGCAATCAGAAGTCTGACCAGACAGAAGGAAGCAAGGTCTCTGGCCTTATCTTCACCCTTGAATCTCATTGACCCAGCAGGATTGGGATTCCATGGAGCAGACACCAGAATGAGGCACCCTGACAGCAGGAAACTCTGCCCAAAACTATAATCTAGAACATATGGACAGCGAGCATTGCAACACCGACCCATCCCTGTGAACTATTACCTTTTCATGCAACATAGAGTAAAAGACTAATACAAATCCTATTTTGATGCTGGTTTGCCAACTAAGGGTCTCTGTAATGCAGGTTACCAGTTTGTTATTCAGTGCACTGCTTTTGTTGTTAAATTTAGCTGTTTGTACTGCTATTCTAAATTATGCTTAGGGTTCCAACTTTTCATGAACTGCAAATCAGGACTTTTCCTACCAAAACAGTATTTTTACCAGGAGATTATGAAATTTAAATCAATGCAAAAGCATCCTTTTTTTTCTAAATAATCAGAATCAACACTAATTATTTTAGGCTTTTTGTGAGGGGGGGTATTCATTTTAATTATTTTCATTCATCTTGAATTTATCTAGTTATGTATGTATGTTTGTACTTATTTATGTATTTACTTACTTATTCAAACATTCATTCTGTTTACTACTCCTCCTTAGGGAAAGTAAAACATTTTTTCTGGTTTCTTATCAGAAAATTTAATATTTTGCCTGTTTTAATTGAGGACACAGTCAACCAAACTAAACTAGGATTATTTGATGAGATCAAGATGGGTGGTATCTTTAAATATGTTGCTTTTAGTTTGAACCCAGGCTGCATAACTGTCACCAGTCATGATCAGCTTCACTGCTACAGCTGTTTTGTTTTTCATTTTCTGTTATGTGCCTAAATATTTTATGTTCTCACTTATTTTCTGGATATACAGTAGAAACCTAGTTAGTCTTGGTCTGCCTGTTCCCACCTACTACTATATGCCTGATCTTTCTCCTCTCCCTTCTAACCATCTATTTCTCTGTTAGTAATAGAGATCTCTCCTACTTATTTCCAACCACTTCCCACCTCCTTTCTACCCTTTACTTAGCTTTGTAAGCTTTCCCCAACCTTTCCTAACAATGGAATGCTCCCCTTCTTGTGCCTCTTGCCGAGCTTCCATGTCATCCCCACTGTGATAGACCCAGCTTTTCCAAACCCTCTCTCCTCTTGTATACCATACCCCCTTCCCAACTATCCCCATATCAGCCCATTAGCTCCATTACACCCACTGGTACATCTGTAGTTGGCTCTGGTTTGTTCATTGACTCCACCAAAGACCCCTTCGATGCACCCTTCCTCATTTTTCTCCCTTTCCCTCCCAGAATCCCTTTCCTGCCAAACTCTTCATCATTTTCATGATTTTGCTCACCACTACTGGAGACACTGACTACAACCCTAACAGCTTCCTCCACACTAGTGGCACACCTAACATACCCAAAGGTCTAAGGGTAGTCCACTTAGCTATCCAGATCTTGCTCCACAGAATGGATAAACTCAGACTCTCGAGCAAGTAACGGAGGTTAGATGTGGTCATCATCTCTGAGACATAGCTAACTAAAACAGGAATCATTTTAGCTCCCTTCCCAGTTACATTGTCCACATACTGGACTAGGGCATACAATGGGGAGGAGTGGGCATATACATTCTGCATAGAATGACATTTGAGGAGGTCTGCTCCTTCTCCAGTCCAACATCTGACATGCTCATAAATGGAAAGATCTCCTTTACGACTCTTTCCCAATATTCGTCAGTGGCATATATTACTGTTGCAGTGATATTGTTGCTCTGGTTCTCTGGTCACCTAAGGGGACCATCACCTGGATGACCTTAACACAAATGGGTCAGGTCAATCCCCATGAAAATCATCTGTGGTATCCAGGAGCAATGACTCACAATGCATATTGATGAGTTAACCCATTTAATTCTGAAGTTCCTAAATCACTCCATCATCAACTGAATCCTCTCCACCCACCACACAGGATAGTTATAGCAGGTACCATCTCAGTTATATTTAATGACTATAGACCTACTTTTTGTGTGAGGAAGGTTCACAGATGCAAAGCATGCCTAAGGTCCATTCTCACTTACTAATTTTGTAATTTGGGCACTCCATCCCTACTGGGTGACTTCCCCAGTACTATAACCCCATTCAAATCAAGTAGATGGTGCTGCTTCTGTCATTGCTGTAACTATCACTATGCTCCTAATATCCCATTGTTCTAAAAAAATCTATAGGTGTTTTTTAATTAGTTTGATCCCCTCCCCCACCCCAGTCCATTACCCTCATACTGCAGATTGCCAATATCTTCTTCTCCACCCCTTTGTAAGTTGCTGTTACCTTCATCAAACAGTTCACCAGTTGTGCTAAGCCTTTCCTTTTTGACCCCCTACCACTCAATTCACCGTGTCCCTCATCAGCCTCCCCACTTCTCCCTTTGTTTTCTCTGTAAGCTGTCCTGCTGACTGCCTCAAGGCCCTGCACACCCTTGAGCCCCCTAAGAAAAAAATAAAATAAAATAACTAATGGCTTGGACCCAATACTGCTATTTCTTGCTGCTTCCTCCATTGCTGCAACTATCACTTCCCTCCTGATCCTTTTTGCTCTACTCAAAAGTGCCCCAGGCACTTATTTAAGGTTATCCCCCTGCATAAGGGAGGCAACACCTTTTCCTCAGGAAACTGTAACCTTATCTCCCTGCTACTCATCCATATAAAGATTTAGTTTACTCACCCCCCATATCATATACCTCACTACCAAACTCTATGTAATGTACTATACTGTATTATTCATCTGTTACTTGATATTTGCTGTATTTCTCTGTCTCCCACCTTGTACTACTTGTACCCAGGTCGCACCTGGAAATGAGCCTCGGCTCAGTATAGAAACATAGACTTTGACAGCAGATAAGGACCGCTAGGCCCATCTAGTCTGCCCATTTCCCTACCTACAGGATAGGCCGCAGATCCTAGTTAACCAACAGCCTATATCTTCCTGCCCCCCACAAGAATTGCCTTATGTCTGTCCCATGCATTCTTGAATTCTCCCACAGTTTCAGACCCCACAACTTCCGCAGGAAGGCTGTTCCATGCATCCACTACCCTCTCTGTGAAATAATACTTTCTCACATTGCCCCTGAACCGCCCTCCTTCTATCTTTAAATTGTGTCCCCTTGTTCTTGCAAGTCTCTTTTTCTGAAAGATGCTACCCTCTTGGACTTTGTTGATTCCACTGAGGTACTTAAAAGTTTCTATCATGTCCCCCTCTCCCTTCTTTCCTCAGGGTATACATATTAAGCTCCTTTAGTCTCTCCTCCTACGGCTTCTCTTGCAGACCCTGCCATTTTAGTTGCCCTCCTCTGGACTGCCTCTATCCTGTCTATGTCCTTGCGGAGATGGGGTCTCCAGAACTGGACACAGTATTCCAGATGGGGTCTCACCAACTGTCTGTACAGAGGGATAACAACTTCCTGTTTTCTGCTGCTGATGCCTCTCCCTATACATCCCAGTATACCCCCGGCCCTCCCTACTGCCTTCTCACATTGCTTGCTAACCTTAAGGTCATCTGATATGATTACCCCAGGTCCCTTTCCTGTTTGTTGTTGTTACTACCTCCCCACCCATTGTGTATTGTTCCCTGGGTTCTTGTTTCCCAGGTGCATTATTTTGCACTTTTTCCATTGAATCCTAGCTGCCATCGTCCTGACCATTCCTCCAACCTTCAAGTCCCTTTTCATCCTTTCCACGCCTCCTTGTGTATCAACCCTGTTGCAGATCTTTGTGTCATCTGCAAAAAGGCATACTTTTCCTTCCAGTCCCTCTGCAATGTCACTGATGAAGACATTAAAAAGGACTGGACCCAATACTGAACCCTGCAGTACCCCACTAGTAACCGCCCTTTCTTCAGAGTGGACTCCATTTACAATTACCTTCTGTGTCCTGTTGTCCAGCCAATGTTTTACCCAGGCTACCACCCTGGGACCCACTCCCAGGCTGGTTAATTTGACTAATAATCTTTTGTGTGGGACTGTGTCAAATGCCTTGCTAAAGTCTAGGTAGGCCATGTCCACAGCCCCTCCCTGGTCTACTACTTTGGTCACCCAGTCAAAGAAATCTATTAGATTCGTCTGACATGACCTTCCCACTTTGAACCCATGCTGCCTTGGATCCTGTGCTCCACTGACCTCTAGGTACTCAACTATTCTTTCCTTCAGAAGTGACTCCATCACTTTCCTTACCACAGAGGTCAGACTGACAGGTCTGTAGTTTCCTGCCTCTGTCTTGGTCCCACTTTTGTGAAGGGGAATCACATCCGCCTTCCTCCAGTCCTCGGGTACCACACCATCCTCCCATGATTTATTAAAAAGAGTAGCCAGTGGTTTCACTAGTTCCTTCCTTAATTCTTTTATAATTCTGGGGTGAATTCCATCAGGACCCATTGTCCACCTTCAGTTTTAGGAGTTCTTGCAGAACCCTTTCTTCTGTGAAAGGACTGGGATCGACCCCCCTATCAAGAGTGCTTCTGTTAATTGGATTAGGCACTTCCCCCTCCTCTTTTGTGAATACTGAGCAGAAATATTCGTTCAGTATTCCTGCTTTTTCACTGTCCCCATCTGCCCACCCACCGTTCATTCTATTCAGCCTCACTATCCCTCCCTTTGTCTTTCTACGCTCTATGATGTACCTATAAAAGGTTTTATCCCCCTTCTTAACTGAGTTGGCTATCTTTTCCTCAGTTTGGGCCTTTGCTATTCTGACTTCCATCCCTGCTTCTTTCTGCCTTAACTGGTACAGCTCTCTGTCCTGCTCCTTCTGTGTTTCCTTATACTTCCTGAATGCTATCTTTTTCTTCCTGACTTTCACAGCCACCTCTCTTGAGAACCATAGTGGCTTTTTCTTTCATTTTAATTTGTTTATTTGCTTCACAAAAGGCTTGTTGCCTCTGTGATGGCAGTTTTGATAATTCCCCATTGTTGCTCCACACTCCTTCTAGCCTGTTTGCTAGTGCTTTTCTGAGGCACTCTCCCATCTTGCCAAAGTCAGCCCTCCTAAAGTCCAGTACCCTCACTTTTGTGATGGCTTGACTCTGTAGCTGAGTTTAACGTGAACCACACTGTTTGATGGTCACTTGTCCCCAGATGGCAACCCACTTCTAGATCTGAGATCCTCTCACTGCCCCCGTTTGAGAGTACGGGGTCTAAGATTGCTCCCTCACGAGTGGGTTCCGAAACTAGCTGTCTAATGCCTGCCACCTGTAGGGCATCAAGAATGGCCCTGCTCTTGGATGTGGCTGCAGCAAATGTGCTCCAGTTAACATCTGGCATATTCAGGTCTCCCATCAACAGTATGCCTTTCCCGGTCACCAATTTTAAATAAATAAATAAATAAGAATATTTTCTTTTATATCTGTTGCATCATTCCTTAGTCCCTTCCAATCTGGTTATTATCATAACCATTCCACCATGACCTCCATCCTTATGCCCACTGGTTCCACCCTTGAAGGCCTTGATCTGGGACTCTTCTGCTCCATTATGTTCATGGACCTCTTCAAAGTTTTTGACTTGAACCCCTCTCCCCATTGAGAAAGCAAGTAAGAATATGGTTATCTAACAGTGGGTACCCACCTGGGTTGACTTTTACCTGCTGAATGGTATACAGTCTGTGGTCCATCTTCCCTTCCCTTCCACTTGTTAGGTGGGCCCCCCAAGGCTTCATCCTTGGAAACATGCAATTCCCCATATTTTTAAACAAACAACCCGCTTACTGTATTTCCACCCATATCATCATGTCTGTAGACAATACAGTGCTTTATGCCAGTGAACCTGATATTGGGTCACTTGAATCCCTAATTCAAAGTAATATGAATGCCATTCAGAGGTGGTTCCACTTAAAACTACTGCCCATGAAGGATAAGAAAACAGTTGCAGTAACACTTGGTTCCAGTTCTGGATTGGTCAAACATACTTCCTGATGCATGTTTGTATGTCCAGTGACAGCTCCCCTCTGGATAATATCACATCTTTTAAATGCCTTGGGTCTGGTTGGGCCAGTTTATAGTATCAACTTCTCCACCCATATTGACCATATTTCTGAACTCCACCCCACATTTGGTGCATTCTGTGATGATAGCCATCTTCTTGTTATTATTTGTATTATATTTGTGATATAAATATATGTTTAGACTTCACCTTAGAAAAACAGGCCAAGAAGCTAAGCCTCATGGAACATGGGATTTTAAAACAGAGGAAAGAGGGATCTGCACTCTCACTGACCCCGTGGCTAATCTAATGAAGAGCTTCCATTTGAAGTCAGGTTGTAACAGGTTGTAAATCCAGCTACTACTTTGAATCTAGGAAACCTGTTATAAAATATTGCATTTTACTACATCAAAAAGTAAACCAACTCTGACAGTTACCTGTGAAAATCTTCACATAGCTAAGAGAAGTGTCTTTAGGATGTTCTTCTGAAGATCAAAGGGGTAATTCTGACCTATCATAATTCATGCTCTGTGGCTCACTAATTAGGAAGAATATCTTTTTTAAGTGGAAAGATGCATGTGACTAATTCAGTATGCAGGAATCAGAGTGGCCTCACAGTCAGCATCACCACAGAGCTGTGACCTCACAGGCTGCGTGGGACCCTTTTCCCCTCACGATATTGTCAAGTTGCTGAGAGAACAAGGCATACTTGTATTTGGACTTTCAAGAGACATTTGAGTTATGGACTCTTAAGAAGCACTTATACCAAAATTAGGTAATTTCAGCACCACTATTTACCAACTGAAACTGGAATAGGATCAGTTACTCAGTAAAAAGGCATTTGGTTTTGTAATTTCCATTTCTTTTATTTGACTGTACCATTAATGTTATATGTTCTGTGTTTTGTATTCTATGTACTGTTTTTAATTTTAGTAAACTCCATTTTCCTTGAAATCCTGCCTGAGCCATTTTCTCATTTTGAGTGTGAATGCTGGGTCAGTGTTGATAATTCTGACAGAAAGTACAGTTACGTAAGAACCTACCCTAACAGTAGATCTTTGAGAACAGCTCTTGCAGCTGGTTACACCATTAGGACTGAAGCCAGCTGGTGCCAGGACCCCACAGAAATTTTCTAGCTAGCAGTATTCAGCGGGGACCACCTCCAATCTCAGTCTCACCCCCAACGTCAGGCATAGTACATAAGGAGGCGGTCCCCCAGAATCCCCAGCTCTCCTGCCAGAGACTCCTGGCTGCTGGATGACATCAGAGGAGGAGACTGATGATCTGCCATCAAATGACAATCAGAGTGGTGTTGAGAACACCTGATCCTAGGAGAAGGATATCAGAACAAAATATCTACCTCCAGCGGGGATGATGGGGGGGAAGTACCTACTGCAAGAGCTGTTCTTGAAGATCTACTGTTACAGTAAGTTCTTATGTAACTATACCATCTTACTTCGAGAAACAGCTCTTGCAGCAGGTTACACCATTAGGACTGATTCCCAGGCAATACTGGAAATCCCTCACCATTGGGAGGAGGGAAGGTAGAAATCACTAGTAAAACCAAAGCCTAGGACAGAAGTCCTTGAAGGACTGCTAGACCAAAACCTACTCTTCGCCTCGATGCAACATCCAGGCTATAATGCCTGATGAAGGTGTGCACAGTGCTCCAAGTGGCTACTGCACAGATGGCTGAGGTGGACTTGTTCTTAAAAGCTGCAAAGGAGGTAGCCACCCCCCTTGTGGAATGACCCTTAACCATGCCCGGTAAGGGTTTGTTACACTTCTGTCAACAGAACGTGATGCAATGTATGAGCCACCTGGACAGTGACTGTTTGGAAATGGGAGCTCCCATAATCCTGTGGGCAAAGGAGACAAAAAGCTGATCAGATTTTCGGTGGTGTTTGGTTCTGGTCAGGTAGTATCGAAGACACCTATGCACATCTAAAGTGTGCAACAGGGCCTCACCTAGATTAGAATATTTAGAGAAGTACACTGGTAGATTGATATCCTGATTAAGAGTGAGAGCTGAGACCACCTTAGGCAGAAACTTCAGATTATGCTGCAGGTATACCCTGTCCTGGTGGAAAACCAAATAAGGTTCTTTGCACATCAGTGCGTGAAGTTCAGAAATTCTTCTGGCTGAAGTAACGGCAACTAAAAACAACATCTTCCATGTAAGGAGACATAGCTCACAATCCACAGCTGGTTCAAAAGGTGGCAGTGTATGCTGCTCCAGAACAAAGGGTAAATCCCAAGGCGGAATAGGATCCTTAATCAGAGGTCTAAGGTGGAGGACACCTCTCAGGAAGGCTCGTGCCATGTCTAACTGGGATACGAGATGTTGGCCTATAGGAATGTGATAGGCTGAGATGGCACAAAGGTGTACTTTTATCGAGGAGTAGGCCAAGCCTGTCTGAAAAAGAGACAGGAGGTTGTCCAAGACTGACCTTTCTGGACAATCCATTGGCAAAAACCCCCGCACTTGAGCCCAGAGGCAAAATATGTGCCATTTCATGGAGTAAGTAGCATGAGTGGCTGGTTTTCTAGCAGCCGCTAGAACTTCTGCTACCTCTTGCGAGACACCGTATCACATAATGGCTATGTCTCTAGGAGTCAGACATGCAGGTTCAGAGAACGAAGGAGATGGACCAAGGAGCCCTCCTCCTGAGACAGTAGGTGAGAGCTGATTGGCAGAGGCACTGGAGGTTCCTGGGACAGCTGATGTAGCAGAGGGAACCAGATCTGCCTGGGCCAAAACGGCACGACAAATATCAGCGTCACTTGCTCTCTGCGAAGTTTCAAAAGGACCCTCTGGATCAACAGAAAGGGGGAAAGCATAGAGAAATCTGCCCTTCCAGGAGAGGGACAATGCGTCTCACCAGAAAACACCAGGCCCTGGATCTAGCGAGCAGAAATTGGGCAGTTTTGCATTGTATGGGGACGCAAAAAGGTCTAACTCTGGTGTACCCCATCTGCGAAACAGATCCTCTACTACCTCCTGGAGTAGTTCCCACTCGTGGACTCTGGCCTGAGAGTGACTCAGGCTGTCTACGATAACGTTGTCCACCCTGGAACATGAACAGCAATGAGGTTTGTGCCATGTTGTAGAACCCAATCCCACACCCTTATGGCCTTCCAGCAAAGTGGGTAGGAATAGATGCCTCCTTGTTTGTTGAGGTAATACATCACTGTAGAATTGTCTGTTTGTAACAGAAGGGCACCTGGTGGAATCTCTGACTGGAAAGCATGCAGGGCGTAAAGAACTGCTCTCATTTCCAAGATATTTATGTGGAGATGAGTCTCTTGGTCTGTCCACAGGCTCTGAGACCTGACACCGTCGAGGTGTGCTCCCCACCCGAGCTCTGAAGCATCTGTGGGAAGTGTCACAATCAGAGACGGTGCAATGAAGGGGCCCCCACCAATAGATTCTTTGAATCTAGCCACCATTGCCAATCCTGGATTACGGCATTCATGATCCGAATTGGGAGCTGCAGATGGTCTTGCTTTTGATCCCATTGGACCAGTAACATCCACTGGGTCACCTGCATGTGGAGACAGGCTAGTGGGACTGTTGCAGTGGCTGCTGCCATATGTCCGGGCAGGCAAAGGACCTGTCTGGCTGGGATGGTCCTCTTTGCCAAAAGGTCCCTGATAAGGGATCTAATGTGTTCTGCTTGCTCCTGGGGAAGAAAAGCTTTCCCCTGGATGGTGTCCAGAACTGCACCTATGAAGTGCAGAATCTGTGACGGAACCAGATGTGACTTCTCTTGATTGATAATGATGCCCAACATCTCGAACAGAGACTGAGTACAATGAATGGCAGACATCAAGGCCTCCCAAGAGGGTGCCATGAGAAGTCAGTCATCCAGGTAGGGGAACACGTAGTGGCCTTATCTCCTCAGAGTCGCCACTAAGACCGCCATGCACTTCGTGAATACCCGAGGTGCCAATGACAGTTTGAAGGGGAAGGCTCAGAACTGATATTGGTGACCCTGGAACTTGAAGCACAAAAACTTCCTGTGTGCTTGAGCGATGAGTATGTGTAGGTAAGCATCCTGCATATCCAAGGATGCTAGAAAGGTGCCCTGCTTGAGCATGGGTATCAGACCTGGAAGGGTTGCCATGCAGAAGCGTTTGTATAGGACCGAAGCATTGAGGTCACTGAAATCCAGTATCGGATGGAGGTCCCCCATCTTCTTGGGAACCAGAAAGAAGTGAGAATAATAACCTGCACCTCTTTGGTTCTGAGGTACGTGCTCTATAGCTTCTTTTTTGAGAAGAGTGAGCACCTCCAGCTGTATGAGCAGGGCATGCTGACCCGAATAACGGGAAAGCAGGAGAGGTCTTGATGGTGGGTGGTCGAGAAATTTGATGAAGTTACTTTTCTTGACCATTTGAAGAACCCACTGGTTGGCGGTAATTGACAGCCACCCTGAAAAGTGTCGAGCGATGCCACCCCTGACCTTTTGTGCCCGTTGATCCAGATGAGGCGCGGGGGCCAGGAAGGAGTGATGCTGTCGTAGCACTGGTGCCTGCAGGCTGGGTCAGTTTGATATAACGCTGGCCTCTGCCTGGGGAAGACTTATCCTGGGCTTTACGATGAAAGGTGCCCCTTTGCTGCTGGCCAGAACATGGCTGCTGCTGTTGTTGCTGGCTGCAAAAATGGTTCTAGTTCCTATGAAAGGAACCAGACCTTGATCTGTGCATGGCTTGTACGGATCTTACTGCCTTCCCAGTGTCCTGGAGCTTGGTGATGACCTTCTCCGAGTGTTCACCAAATAGGACTTCGCCATTGTATGGGATGTCAAGAATGTTCTTCTGTATATCTGGGGTAAAGCTAGAGACATGAAGCCAAGAATGTCTCTGGAGACAGATGCCCGACGCTGCAGCTCTAGCAGACGAGTCTGCAGAATCATATGTGGCTCATAGCACTTGGGTTCTTACATCAGACTCTGTGTGGAGGAGGTTAAGAAGCTCCGCCTTCTGATCACCATCCGGTAATTTATCGACAAGGTCCTGGCCCTGTTCCCACAGGGCATTCTCAAACTGAACCATGTGTGAAAGGTAGTTCAGGGACCTGATGGAGCATGAAACAGCTGGATACATGCACCTCCCAAGAGCATCCAACTGTCTGGATTCCTGGTCCGGTGGCTGAGTGCTCATGTACTGCGGTCGTTGGGACCTGTCATGAGAGGCTGTAATGACCAGGGAGTCAGCCAGAGGTTGTTGTGCCAAGTACTGGTCCTCTTTCGGGGTCTCGTACAGGTGGTCAGCTTTCTTCAGCACAGTGGGGTGGAGTGTGGATGCTTCCATGCAGCCTTGGTGACGTCTGCGAAGGTGTTCACCAAGGGTGGCACTACCACAGGCTTTGGATCTTTCTGTCGAAGATAATGGGCAAGGCGCTGTCTCTCGGGGTTGAGGTCTTCAGAATCCCATCCCATGTTGTCCTGGATGTGCCTCATAATCTCAGAGAAGGAGGGATCATCCGGATGTGACCTGGGTAGGTCTTGTGGGTCAGGCGATGGGATGCTGAGTGAAGAAGGAGATCTGGAGATTTCAGAGGTGTCCGATCTAGAGTCCTCCCTGACAGAGTGTACCGACGATGTCTGGGTCACTTGGGGCTGGGAGACCCTGAAGAAGATCTTGAGGGAGGCCTTCTCCGATCCTTAGATCTACCCCTAGGAGGTGGAGTATGCTCCTTAGGGGTTGGTGGTCATCCTGCTGGCTCCTGTGGTGGAGGAGGGGGCATAGGAGGTGAAGGAGTAGGAGGATGAGGTTTTACAGGTATCACATCTTTCCAGATAGTGTCCCACCAGAAAGTGAAGAGATCCTTGACCTCTTGAATGTTCATGCCCCACGATGGGCCTGGTGCCGGTCGTCTGTCGCCAGGGTCAGGCGTCGGGTCTGCAGGTGTCTCTGAAGTGGGTGAAGGTTCCCTATGAAGCCCAGTGTCCTCTGTGTCGCCTGCCTGGTCCTCAGGCAATGTCATGTCCTCCTCCATAGAGTCCCTGCGACCGGTGTCCACTGGTGACTGGGGGCAGTCTTCGGCTCCGGCAAGTGTGAGGCTGATGTTGGTCGCTTGGCTGACATCTTTGGGTCTGGCGAATGCCTGGCCGACATCTGGTGTTTGACTGATGTCCTCAGCTCCGGCGAACGCCTGGCCGACTTTGGGTGCTTGGCCGATGTCGGGGGCTTGGCCGACATCAGGTCCGTCGTCCTCTTTAGGGATGGCGGGTCTTTTGTCTTCCTGGAAGCAGGATCCAGACCCCTGGGAGGCTGGGAGACTGATCTGGAGTCAGGGTCCCGATGTCAGACAGAAGAGGAAGACTTGTGATGGTCAGAAGACTTAGAAGAGGCCCAGGAGGGAGTGGAGGAAGCCAAAGGCCTGGAAGTCTTTAGTGAAGCCGAAAAACCACCTGTAGCCTTGACCTTAACCAGAGGGAGCTGAGAACGAGCCCTGGAGGGAGAGTGGTCAGATCGTGTGGAGCCTGAGCTACGCAAGTCCGAGGCCCGGTTCAGGGATCTGGACCTTGCCTTCTCCCTGTGCTTGTCCCGGTGTTTGTGGGCTTTCGAGGAAGATTCACCTCTGGAGGAAGGTTCCTTATCCATTCTACTAAGTTTTTCTTCCAAAAGGTACCCCTGAGGTGCCTTCTTACGGTGGATCCTGGTGCGGCTGTTGAACCCCTGACAGAAGGAGCAAGCCTTGGTGTCAGGGTCTGGGCCTAAGAACCGCAGGCAGGATGAATGAGGATCCTTAAAAGGGATCTGTTTTCCACAGGCACACTTGGAAGGGTGTCCCTCAGAAGAAGGAGTTGGAGATGCCGACAATAGTTTAGTAAAACTACTATGAGAAGTTCTTAGTCATTGTGCACTAGAGTAAGACTGAGAGACCGATGCTGGCAAGTCAATGGCGGGAAAAGAACTGGGGATTCTGGGGGACCGCCTCCTTATGTACTATGCCTGACGTCAGGGGCAGGACTGACGTCGGAGGCGGTCCCCACTGAATACTGCTAGCTAGGAAATTTCCGTGGGGTCCTGGCACCTGCCGGCTTCAGTCCTAATGGTGTAACTTGCTGCAAGAGCTGTTTCTCGAAGTAAGATCTGTTAAAGTGCTTACAGTGTCACCATATGCAGCAAGATAAGAAAATACCTAGGTCTCAATTGAGTCAGAAGGGGGATTGTGAAACAGGTTGTGTGCCAGCTGGGTTAAGTATTGCACTGCCTTCCCTGAAGACGGTGTGATATTTGGACCTGTTACATGGGCATGCTAGTGAAAAAGGGTTCATATTTGACTCCAGGACTCGTGACTGGTAGTTGCTTGGATCCAAAACAGACAGGAGGTTGTCCCTGTTTGTCTCCTGTTCACATATTGCACTTCGAGGTTGGGCACTGTGGGAGCAGAGGGCCTGACCCCAGGAGTGCATTTGTGACACATTCCACTGTAGAAAATCCTGTCTATCCACCACTACCAGACAGGAGGTCATCTACAAGATTATCTTTCTTGTCTTCAGCTTTGGCAATTGTCTATGGCACAGCTCCAAGGTCCTCCCCAGTCTGACTGGGGACCCTCTTCCATGCTTTCTACAGATTCACTCTAAACTGCTCCCACTATACTGACCACAGAAATCTTCAGTATACCCCTGACTGAAATGGCTTTTTCTTAATAGACAGTGATTGAGGCATTGTGACTTTAAAATCTAGGACCAACTCTCTTCTTGACTACCTATACTTCCTCCTTCACCCCCGTCAAACCCCTTCACCCATATACCCATTCTTTCCTTTTTCCCAGATGTAGTTTGGCTGTTGATCAAACAGTGTTCTCCTGGTGACTCCCTTCCCTCTGAAGCACCTTCCCTCATTTCTCTACTCCAGTCTGCAGCAACACAGCTGTCCTTCAAGAGGTATGTCTAAGATTTTCTTGAGCCTACCTGCAGCTGCTCCAGTCCCTAGATGAAATGCTTATCTAAAGTTGATCAGGGTGTGGCATTGGTATGTGGCTATTATTCAGGTACTCGGTCATAGATCCCCTGCTACCTGCCAGATGCCTGTACCAGCCACCATGCATCCTACCCATTCTGACCTTTGGTACTCTGGTATACCTTAACAATACCAAATACAACATAGCTAAATGGAATGTTACATGCAATAATTTCTATCATTTTGTACCAGCCACTGATTACCTCACTTATCACTGCCTATTACACAGTGGCCTTGGCTGGCTCTTCAGAACTGCTTGGTGCCCCTTCACCCTTGGCTGCTTCATACACAAGGTACTATGATTATACAACATCTCCTTGCATGAAGTGCTCCTAACATCCAGCTGTTTGTACTCCCCGAGGTCTTTTCACAAGTCTTTGTTGATCAAACCTAAGTGCAGTACAAAATGGATAAACTCGCATTTTACCGTCTTATCCCCAAATTGTGGAACACCTTTCTATTGGGTGGTAGACGTGCTGCCACACGACAAGGCATTAAAATCATATTAAGAAAGCATTTGCTGTCTACAAATATATGTACATGTACATTATTACTAGATCCTACTATTCCAACTGACTGGTAAGCACTGTTTTGCAGTCCATGTACTGTTTACCTTATATGTTATGTAAACTCCCCGATCATGCATGAAAATAGGCATTCACTTGTTTAATGCACTTACCCAGTTAACATAAAAAATAAATAGATTCATGGTTACTTATATATTTTTACTTTAGATTTTTTCTTTCTAATTTGTAGTGTATTATAGCACTGTATTTATTTTTTACCGATTTGGGTATTTGTACTCTAGTCCCTGTTATTTATAATTTGTTATACATTTGTTACCATCTTCTTTCATGCACCCTTTCCTTAGGACACGCTACGGAAATGAACTACTTGGAGTACAGCCTGTTCTTTCTGTAAGGACATTTTTCGAATAAACAATACAAAAATAAATTATAAGCGGGGATTAACAAGTACAGTATGCTGGGCAAGCAAAGTACTAATTTATAGGGACATCCCACCTACTCCGTTACCATGGAACCCCTGTAATTCCCTTGGTAATTAAACATTTAACAGGTTTACCTTGAAGGAATGCACTGGTAAACTGTTTCATAGATTCATGACACTCTAGTGGAAAAAGGGCTTTCTTACTGTGCATTTAACATCTTTGAGTTTCTGGGCCTGTCCCTACATCCTGCTGTGGACACCAGGTCAAACATCACCATCTGTTTGATCCTGTTAACATCCTTGGGTACATGCTCAAAGCCTTCTACCTACATACAGTAGTCACACTGTGATTCAAGGCTGGAAAGGACTCTAAGATAATCATGTCTGCTCCCTGCCTCATAAGCAGGGATGAATAAGTCTGCTGTGAAAATACATACTTATTTATAATGATTCATTACCCAGTCTACTCCTCAAAGTACTGTACTCTGTAACTTCTGCATTAAGCAGGCATTTGTTCAGGCACTACTTTAAATCCTGTATTGCCTTTACATCTACTGTCTCCACTGGTTGGCAGTTCTATAGCTTTCCCACCCTCTGGTTGAATGGTCTTCTTATGTTACCTTTGAATTTACCACCTCTGGGCCTGTCCCTACATCCTGCTGTACCCACTGTCAATTGCCTCTACTGTCTGCAGTGGACAACCTACGCAGCACTTCATTCCAACCTTGCCCAACTTTTGCTCTTACCCCTGCTCTGTCATGACAAAAGCCCTTTGGCTGCCTGCATTTGTCCGCACCCCCACCCTTTCCCAGTGCCTCCTCACACTAACTTTTCACTGCTTTGTTTGTTACCTACATCTTCCATTGTGTCACTACATCTTCCCTTTTGTGCTTACTGTAAAGTCCTTGTAATATCATGTTATGATGATTATGTTACTGTTTGTCTTATAATGTATGTAACCTGTATGACCTGAATGCCTGTAACTAATGACGTGGAACCTTTGTAAAAGAGCTTCGGCTCAATGGAATTTGTAATCCTAGAATCAGATAAACAAATAAACAAACAAATAAACCTCTGAGTTTCATGAAATGTCTCCACATTCTGATGGAAGACACCAGTGGACCAAACATCTTGGTCTGTTCTCACCTGTCAATACTCTTGAGTAAGTGGAGAACTGAGATCATGTCCCCTCTCAGCCTCTTTTACTGTTGGTTAAACATGTTGTCATTTTCATGACATGCATTGCTCAAATCCCAGTTGTCTATTTTTTCATGGGGTTGGAGTGGGTAGCTCTGCCTGGAAGGGAAGGGTCATTCTGAGATTGTTGTTACAGAATTTTTTTACAGTTTTCTGTTTATCTCCCCCACCCCCCGCCTCTGCCCAATGGCACACACCAGCAGCATCACTGACCTTCTCACAGACTTACCATTTGTTCACCACTCACGCAAAATCCATTGGGTGGGTTGCCTGTCATGTCGCTCGTGTGATACCCTGTGGGGGTGCCAGTTAGGAGTAGCCTGGCATCAATTTTTCTTCCAGATTCTCTCACTAGACTGGAGCATCAGGACATGTGTGCCAGCATGTCATGCTCCAGCCTTGCCCCTTGGAAGGACTCCCACTGCGTTGCCACCTGGTCTCTACCAGGTAGCAGTCCCTGCAGCAGGTACTGGTGTCACCCCTCCTTGAGGAAGGAGAGCTGCCGGTGGGCACTCAATCCTTCCTCGCACTGCAGGCCCACTGAGTGACCTGCTTCTCCTCTGGGCTGTACAGATATGAGATTTAATGAATTTTCTCCCTAAATCTCTGTAACTTGAAGGTTAAAATGACAAAATAGACTAAACCATTTCTGTGATTAATAATCAAAGGTTGGGAATCTAACCTAGGGCCTGTCACATAAGGAGTACCACAGAGGTCAGTTCTTGATCTAATATTTTTTTCCATGTTTATATACCCAGAGTACTGTGTCCAGGTCTTGAGTCCTCATCTCCAAAAGGACATAGACAGAGCTGAGGCAGTCCAGAGGAGGGCAACTAAAATGGTGCAAGATCTGTATCAAAAGCCTCATGAGGAGAGACTGAAGGACCTCAATATATACAGACTGGAGGAAAGGAGGGAGAGGGGTATATGATAGAGACTTTCAAATATGTCAGAGGTATAAGTGAGGTTCAAGAGGGAAGTATTTTTCAGAAAAAAGATCCACAAGAACAAGAGGTCATGCAATGAAGCTGGAGGGGGTAGAATCAGGGGAAATGTAAGGAAACATGTCTTTACAGAAAGGGTGGTGGATGCCTGGAACAACCTCTCTGAGGAGGTGGTGGGAGCATAAACTGTAATGGGATTTAAAAATGAATGGGCTAGGTATAAGGGAACCTTAGAAGCAAAGAAAGGGGAGGTAAAGCTGGAGATGAAGTAGGGTTTATGGTGTGACAGTAGGTAGGGAACATGGGCAGACTAGGTGGGCCAAGCGATCCTTATCTGCCATCAAATTCTATGTTTCTATATCTTATATGGGAAATGGTGCTAATTGCTGGCTTGAGACATTTGCAAACAGCATGAAAATAGGTAATGCAGTGAACACACTGAAGACAGGCAACTAGAATTACACAATTACCTTGACAAACTAATTGAATAGACTGAAACATGGGATATAAAACTAAATAGAATGAAAGGCAAAATAATGCATTGAGCACCAAGAAACACAAACCTCCCATATATCATGTATGTCATTAGGCTATAGGTCAGGGTGGCTGAAAGGGATCTGGAAAAGTAACAATAAATAATAGCATGAACAATTCTAAACACTATGAAGAAGTGGCACTAGGATGCATCAAAGGAATTTCATTTCAGGGAATGACAGAACTGGGGCATCTTTACAGAAATACTATAGGATAACAATTGGACTATGCATCCCATTTCTGATGCCCATACCAAATGAAGGTTAACAAAAAACTGAACAGATCCAGAGAACAACAGAATTAATGCATGCAGATGAGGGAGATCTAAGAAAACAGGACTAATGGACCTTCAGATCAGATGGAGAAGGGGCAACCTATAGTCTTTCCCTATTACACATAAAAAAGAAAGAAAGAAAGAAAGAAAGAAAGAAAGAAAGAAAGAAAGAAAGAAAGAAAGAAAGAAAGAAAGAAAAAGAAAGAAAGATGGTATAGTTAGTAAAATCAGTGTTATTCTTGGGATGAGTGGTAAAAGACTAAATGGATCTAGCACAGTCACAGGGCCTGGAACAGACACTAATATAATCTGTCAGTGCACAGGTGTAAAATGCATTGATTATAAAGGGCTACATTGTGTGAGTAGTAATAAGCAAGCCTCATGGTTGGTGGAGTTGATGAAGCCATGGGAACTTTGAAAGTGGAAATCAGGCCAGCTACCAGCACTACCACTTGTGGCGCTGTTGACCTGGATTCAGAAGTGAGCCTGGTGGGTCAGAGGGTTGGCCAGGGGGAGGAGGGTTGAGCGTCACAGCTCTTCCCCTCCGGGTGGGGTGGGGTAGAAGCAGACACTTGGCAATAATCTGACTTGTGGCAGTGGCAGGAGTCAGTGCATCTGAGTGCCTTGGCAGAAGCTGGAGATTGGTGGCTGTAGAAGATATTGGCATCACTGTGGCCCATAGATGTCATTGCAAGCCCACTTTGCCTTGGATGCTGTAGCCAAGCAGAAACCCCCTTCAGCCATGACACTATGAAGCCCACTTCCTGGCACCTCCTCTGTCTCCTCGGGACCTAGATTAGTCTACGTTCACTCTCGTCTCTATCAGCTGCCAGAGGAGGGGCCACCATGTGGGTTAAAGTGGTCTTCTCGGTAACTTCAGGGAGCTGCTGAGAGACTGCAAGGGCTACGTCCCCAAAGTCTCAGGGAGCCAACAGAAATAATTAGTAAATGATTAAAAAAAAGTAGAAATCAGGCAAGAAAACTTATGTTTGGGCATTTTTACAGAATATATTTTTAAAATGTATTTACCAAGAGTAGATCAACGGAAGTAAAATATATTGTTTACTGAGCAGCCTTGCATCTAAACAATTTTACAAGAGGTTGGACAAAGAAGAGGCAAGAAAAGCAACATGCATGAGGTTCAGCAGTGTGTAAGGGACTATGTCGATGTTTCTAACTGGGTTTCCTGGTTTATGGGCTTGTGTAGTAACTGTTGCACTATACTGTCTTCCAGATGACATGGTACTGGGGATCTATTTGTTTTGACTTTATGCACATTTGAAGGCATCCATTGGGCTTGTTTCTTCAAAAGGAGGCAGCTTACATTAAGTCACACATGCTGTTGTTGATAGTGAATACTACAGTTGAACTTTACATCTTCATAGGTATTGTAAAACAGAACTAGGCATCCTGAGAAAGTCTTTTAGCTTCCTCTAAAATACATATTTTTGAAAGGCATAAATAAAATAAAAATATGTTTGCAAAAGTATGGATTTACAGTTCATTGAGTGTTTAGAGTTACTCTGCTCCTATAGTACTCAACTATCAGTGTTATGATCTTGTGCAATACTATGCTTTGCAGAAACTCATTTTTATGTTGATTGAGCGCATGCACTAAAAATACCACCAATGGTTTAATCTGGTTCAAGGTCAGTTGGCATTCATCCGTATCCCCCCTCCCCTGAGTCATGCCTGAAAATAAGCAGGATTTGTCTAGTGTACTTACCCGGTCAACAAAAACTAACTAAATAAATAAATAAAATATTGTGGCAGCTTGTCAGAAGCAGGTCGTGGAGGCACTGCACTGTTGTGGCCAATGCCCCCACAGCCTTTAAAGGCTTGGCCCACTTTCCCCAATGCCATGGTGTGCTGCTGCTGACACTAGTTCAGCCAGCATGCCACTACCTTGAAACATTTCATCAGCTGCAATCAGGTGCTGCCTCTTCATTGCTGTGTCATCCATTCTGCTGCAATGAGGGAGTGACTCGTCATTGCTGGGCGGAGCGTTGCCAAGTGTAATATTGTTTGTGAACATGGTGGCGGCTTACCACTGTGTTCACAAACAATATTAATTAATCCCCACTGCCAAGGGGTGCGAATCCCCTCAGCAGCATGTTCCCCTCCCAGCACAGTTTTTGTTTTCCGCCAGGGGCCGCAATCTCGTTGGCTTCAGTCCCGTCTGAGTTTAAGTTGCCGGAGAGCCCACTCCCCATCGGCTTATGTCTCATCCCAGTTTGATTTGCCAATGGGGAGCCCTCCCATTGGCATAATGTCCCAAAAAACACTAGATTTGTGCCAAGGGGTGCCTAATCCCCTTGGCTCTTGTGCCTCCCTTGTGCTGCTAATGAGGTGTCCAATCCACCATTGGCTACAGCTTCTCAAAGAAAACACTCTGATGGCATGCTGGGAGCTCACCCCAGTGTGCCACATGCCCCTGAAAAGAAAAAAACATCCTGCAATGTTTCTTGTTTTTTTTTAACCTGTACAATAAAGAAAACGTTCCCTCACAGTCTCCCTGCCCCCTCCCGCAACCTGCACCCACCCTCTGCACACCCTGCCTCCCCACACTTCCCCCACCCCATACTTACCTGTGGAGTCCGGCGCGACGGTCTTGGGTGGACTGGGAACATGTCTGCACTCTTCAAAGCCAACTGCAAACTGAGGAAATGCCAGTAAGCTGTATAATGGCATAAATAGGATGTTTCCAAATTTGATGCATATCTCAGGAATTATTTGGATATTTGGCACCAAATTTTCAACATGGAGTTTTTGGAACCCCTCCACATGAGTTCAGGCACTGTCATGGCATTAATCGGTCCCGAAAGGTGATTTCTCAGTCACTGCGTGGAAACACCTTTCGGAACTGATTACCTAAATGACAGTTCCAGTGTTCATTAGGTGTGCTCTCAAAAAGTCTATGTTGCAAATTTGGCAGAAAAAAATCCATGAAATTACTGTTTTACAAGCGTGCATTGCGCAGTTGCTATGCATGCTCGTAAATTGGCAAATTTGCAATATTTTCACTCCAGATTTTCAACATTGCCATTGTTCTGCACCTCCTTATGAACAGTACAGCTGTCATTTTTCACATCCTGGCTCTTCCGGCACACAATAGCACGGTCACTGTGCGAAATCAGTGTTTGGGACACATTAAGAAAATCACACTGACACTGTTCATGAGCAGAGGTCCTAAAATGCCTATGTTGAAAATGTTCTGTTGTAACTCCATAAAATGACTGTGTTATGAGCGTGCGTTGTGCAGTTTCCACGCACCCTTGTAACTTCACAAATTAATAATATTTTCACACCAGATTTTCAACACTGGCATTTTTTCACACCTCCTTATGAACAGTACAGCTGCCATTTTTCACATCCTGGCTGAAATGTGTTTTTGCACTTCCAGCGCAGAATACTGCAGTCACTGTCAGAAATCAGTGTTTGGGACAGATTAGGATTGAGTGAGTGAGAGAGGGGGTGTGACCAAGCTCAAATGAACTCTGTCAGGACTGCTGCAGATTTCTTTGTGGGCAGAAAAAGGTGACAGTGCAGGCAGGAGCCCAGTACAAAAGGGCAGCCTGCAGCGCCGGGAGACACAGAACGAGTGAATGAGGGAGAGGGAATGAGTGAGCTCAATGGAGCTCTGTTGGGACTGCTGCAGATTTCTTTGTGGGCAGAAAAAGGCAGCAATGCAAGCAGGAGCCCAGTTCAAAAGGGAAGCCTGCAGCGCCAGGAGAAACACAATGAGTGAGTGAGAGAGGGGGACTAAGCAAGCAAAATGGACCTGTGTCGGGACTGCTGCAGATTTCTTTGTGGGCAGAAAAAGACACCAACAGAGGCAGGAGCCCAGTACAAAAGGGCAGCCTGCAGCGCCAGGAGAAACAGAATGAGCGAGTGAGAGAGGGGGAGTGAGCCACCTCAACAGAGCTCTGTCGGGACAGCTGCAGATTTCTTTGTGGGCAGAAAAATGTGCCAATGCAGGCAGGAGCCCAGTACAAAAGAGCAGCCTGCAGCACTGGCAGAAACAGAACGAGCGAGTGACAGATGGGCAGTGAGCGAGCTCAATGGACCAACGCAATCAACATTCGGCATTGACAAATGCTTGTTTATATTATATGTTTACAAGAACTCACATTTGTGTGTTGTTGTTGTCTCTTGACCATGCATGTTTCATGTATAGAAAATGTTGAACAGTTTATCAATAAAAAGCTTAACAACTAACATGTATGGGTTTTAACACTAATTTGGGGATAACAATACAATGATTACAGAACGGCCAATACATTCTTTGGCTAGTCTATTATGTTAAGGGAACTAATTGGAATATTTCAATTGATTTATGTTTAACTTTGTACTGGTCATCTGATTTCCATCTGCTAAACAAGCCTCATGCAGAGCTGATCATGAAAACTACTGGGTTGGCCATTTCCTGAAAACAGCCCCTAACTACTTAAGCAAACTGGCTGCAGTTGGTGAAGAATCTTTTTCCTTTTTAATTTGAAGAGATTCAATTTTATTTTCATGCCCCATTGTGGAAAGCACTCAGATGTGGTTTAAATCCAAATTAACAAAATAAACTTTCTTTAATTTCAATTATTGCTTTTTTAATATTTGGCTACACACGTACAGTAGCATTTTTGCAACTCTAAAACAGAACTGCTTGTCACATTTAGAATAATAAAACCATTTTATACAGTGATGAGCTATGAGCACACTTTGTGCATCCAGCAGACCTGGGTTTTATTCCCACAACCTCTACTTGCATAGATTGTGACCCTGAGCAAGTCACATAACTGCTCGAGGGTCCCAGAATGCACCTAGAAATGAGTCTCAGGACAGTGTGCCTTTTCCTGATAAAACTGTAAAATAAAAAATTAAAAAAATTATGAAATTGAATATAAACTAGTTAGCTAATTTTCATTTACTAATCAATGCATAGTGCAAGACTTGTTTCACTGCTTCATGCATCTATATGACTGCAAAGACTTTTGTAGTGCAAGTCTATCTGCCCATCAGTTTGTCTTTCACAGTATATTCCAAGTCATGTTTATGGCTGCATTGTTTCATGGTACTGTACTGAAGTATTGCTATTAGAAGAAGGGATCTGACCAGAATTCCTAATACAACACATCTGTGTTGCTTGTTATGAGGGAGTGGAATCGCACCAAACTTCCTGAAAATCTGTTCTCGTTCTCCTATTCACTACACTGTTTCCTTCTTCCCCCCCGCTGCACTATTTTCTCTCTCCCCCCCCCCCGCTCTTTTTAAATCTATGTTACCTAGCTCCTAATTCCCTCCTGTCAGCGGCAACATGAAAGAATTCAGAAGCCATCCTGCCATCCTTTCTTCTGTCATTTCCAGCGTAGCAAAAAGTAATACTAATCAACTTGTTTTTTTAAATCCATGTTACCCAGCTTCCTAATTAAAGTGAGCGATGTACGCAAATAGAGCTTTTTCTAGAAAATGCTGTCTCTCTCTTTTTGTCTCCAAGCAGGACCTTCAGTGGAAGAAACTCAACAAACCTGTCATAAAAGTGACATTTTGTCAGGACGCAGGCAACAATTCGGTAGCTGTCTGATAAAATTCTCACTTTTTATCACAGAAAAAAAAAACTTAAATGCACAAAGGTTGTTTTTCGCCCTACTTCAGACCCCTCTAAAAATAGTCAGACATGCCATTTTTTTTTTAAATATGAGTTTTTGCCCTTGTGACCTATTTCTCAGTCAAAAGGTAACTTCACATTTTTTATCCATGATCAGAGTATCAGACTTACCATTTTGCCCAGCTATGGACAGATTGGGATCTGATTTGAAATGCTGCAGCTTCTCCAGCTTCCTCCATGTCATGCTGGCTCAAATATCATCTGGAGCAGAATAAAATATCACTAAAAATTGTTAGTAAAATTACAGAAATTGAGCCCATCCACTACGCATGTTGCCTACTATAATTATGATTATAGGTAATGCAGTGTGATTAATCATAGAGGGATTCTTTGAAAGGTGATTGGCACATGACCAGCTCTATTCAAATGAGCTATTTTTAATCAGTTTGCCTCTGATACCAACCAATGAGCTGCTCCCTGGGCAAGGGGGCTGGGATCTCTGTGCTGTTTCAATACAATTTAACCTTCTCAGAGACCAGATGGGGCTCTCATACCATCCCTGTTACTATTGGAATATGCTGGATAGTGTAGCAGCCTCAGCCATTCATGTGAAGCCCCATTAACGAAAGGCGAATTCAGTGGCAGAAACGCTCCTCAAAAGCAATGAGAGCATCATGGCAGGAAATGGTCCATCTTGCTGCCCACTCCAATGGAAAATTAATCGTCAACCATTTTTATTGTTGTTAATTATTATCTATCGTAACTTGTCCACAAAGCTTTCTTTTGGGATGAAAGCATATCCACCACCTGTTAGGACACTGCAAAGTATTTCTAAGCACAGACTTGTTTCAGCATTTTTTTTGTCCTCCTGCTTCCAGTGCATTTGAATAAACCACTAATTTAGTGTGCACTCTTGTATAAGTAGTAAACCACTGCTGTGAAACTAAAATTACAGTATATATTGAAAAAAAGACAAAAGCAGATGGGTTTACCTCCCATATTCCTTGACAGTTCTCCTAAACTGAGAAGAGATGTTGAGAGTCCAGGGTCCGGCAATGCCCCACCCCAGGCTGCAGCTAGTGAGTGTAGCTGTCACTCAAGCTTGGTTGGTGGCAGGGTGGATGCTCAGTGCAATACAGCATGCCATGAGTGGACGGACAAGTGAGATGGAGGGACCGGTTGCTATGTACAGCAGCATCACAACCTGGACCTCTTCTTGTCTTGCTTTGCCAGCCACCTTTCAGCTCCCTGTGGTGACATCATTTTTCACTTCTGCCCTCTCCCAGTGCATTATGACTTACTGTAATACTTACAAAACCTCTAGTAATGTTCAGGTCTTCCATCCCTGTTTCAATCTACTCCTTGACTTTCTGTTTTACAGTTAACTTGTGTGGGCATTTTAGTAATTATCAAAAAGTCTCTTGGTTTCACTTTAAAACAATGCTACAAAATCTAGCTTTATTACTAGCGTTGCAGTCAGCAATAGTTTCTTGTACTTCACTGGAAGACACCCCTGGAAGTTAAGTGTCTATAGAGAAATTACTTGACTAACATCACTGGAATTCAACTTCCACCTTGTGGAACATCTAACAAAATGAGCCTCCACTTCAAGTAACATACTTTGTGATCAATAGACAAAAGTGAAAAACACACTTCTGACATCATGAATAAACTAGCATCGAACAGTCAGCACTGCAGATGTCTGTCAGGTGATGAATGGAGTGGGAGAAATCACATAAATAAAAATATGCTGTTTTCTGCTGACTAACCATTCATATTCAATTTGTGCCTCTAAGGTTTCTTTTTTTTCCTATTATTGTGATGTAAGTCAAGTATGTTTTATTTTCTGCAACTTATTCCAAAGAACTTCTTTACTGAAATGATATAATGAATGTGTGATGTAAGTCTTTAACTTTAATGTCACAATAATATAACAAATAAATGAAAACCCTGCCCACGCTTTAATTCTGTATCTCCTGTCAGGTTAATGCATTAGAAGACATTTTGGCTCTGACCAGAGCTTGCTGCCCTAGCTAAAGCACCAAGGGTCTGATATTCAAAAAATTATGCTGGCACACATGTGGCTAGCACCAGTGCTAACACAGTCTTTCACTAGGGCTTTGGGCGGGACATATTCAGATGCCCCCAAGAGCCCCCCAAACCCAGCAGTGGCAAGGTGTTAAATATACCACTGTGTCTATCCAAATGAAGTGATCTCCTCATGCATACCAATAAAGTGGCATATTCAAGGTCTGTGTGTGGTGCTGTTTACCACCACTGAAAACAACCTCTTAACCAGGTGCTAAAATTGCACCCCCACCCCTTCAAAGACAGGACTGCTGTACAGCAGTCCCACACCCCTATGCCAAGCTGCTCCTCATTCTCCCTGATTACCCATTCCCATGTCCTTTCATAGTCCCTGGTGGTTCAGTGGTCCCCCCAACCCCATCACCCATTCCCATGTTGTTTTCATATTCCCTGATGGTCCGGTGGTTCACCACCCCACAATCACCCATTGTGCTGTGTTTTTCATATTCTCTGCTGTTCCAGTGATTCCAAACCCTTGATTGCCCATTGTGATGTGTATTTCATATTCTGTGGTGGTCCAGGGGAGCCCCAACCCTCCCAACTGTACAGTAAGTCCCCCACCCATCCATTCTTCAAGAACTCATGCCCTGCGCCCCCCTCATTCTAAATGATGATCCCATAAAATTGGTGGCTGGCACAGCCCATCTCTTACCTCCTCAGTTGGCCGGTATCGAACAGTCATGGAGCGTGATCATGCAGGGGCCCAATTTTCAAACTTTAGCACCAGTGTGAACATTATTTGTGCCAGTGTTAACCCAGACATGCACAAATGCTCTGGGCAAAGCTATATTTAAAGGTCTCCAGAGTGCCCCTCAAACCCAGCAGTGCCAAGGGGCTAAGTAACTGCTGTACCTATACAAGTCAGGGGGGCACCTCATGCGTACCAGCACAGTGCCATAGGCAAAGGTTTGCAGCAGTGGTAAACAGCCTCCTCAGCAATGCTGTTTACTGACACTGAAAACCAATTCTTAACCAGGTGGTAAGCCCATGATCCCACTGCCAAAAGGAAGAGAAGCTGTACTTCCACTGCCAGCCTCTGTGCCAAGTTTCCCCCCACCATCCCAGTGATCGCTGATGCACTTGTCCTTTAATAGCATATCAAAGCATGAGGTTGACAGGCTTCAGGTCCTGTACAACAAGGTGGAGAGGTTTGTAACACTGAGTCACCCAAGATGCCACCCCTGCATCTCACTGGCCCAGCTTCAATGGCCTTCCTTTGAGGCTCATCTTCAGTACCCCGTGCTCTGCCTTGCTTACAAACTGCAGCACTTGGCTGCCCCACCTAGTCTTACAAGATTAATCATTCCTAAGTCTAACCCTCATATACTCAGGACCACCGGTTGGTCCCTACTAACAATCCCCAAAGTCAAGACTAACATGGGAGACAAATTCTTTGCTCACACTGCCCCTAAGCTGTGGAACACTCTCCCACCTTTAGTGCAGGAAGCCCCATCACTGTTAAACTTTTGCACAAGGCTCAAGTCCCACCTGCTTGGGGCAAGCTCGTGCCATTGTCAGGGTATTAAATAGTCACCCCCAGTCCCACATCCTACACCAATCCCTCTCCTTTTTCTTACCCAAAGTGACTCCAAAAGCATGCTTCAACTTCCTCAATTGTTGCACTTATGTTCAATATATTGAAATATTGCCTTTATTGTAACCTTGAATTTCATGTCTACAGTCTCTGCACCCTGTACTACCTGACTGTATTGTACTGTTTCTGTCTCCCTGGTCGCCCCTAAAAAAGGGAACTTCAGGGCTCAGTGGGCCTACTCGGTCATCAAAATTCAATAAATAAATAAATAGTTCATGGTGGTCCACTGATCCCCCAACCCTGATCATCCATACTCATATCACTTTCATATTCTCTGGTGGGTCAGTTGGTCTCCCCACCCTCTGACCATACAGGTACCCCTCACCTACCCACCCACTGAGAACCCCTGCCCTGAACCCGCTCACCTCAAGTGCCAGTTTTCTGAAAGCAGTGGTTGGAACAGTCCTCCTTTCACCTGCTTGGTGTCTGCCATCTATTAGTCATGGAGCACTTTCATGTAGTGCCCAATATACAGAGGTTAGCACTGGTACAAACATGGCTAAAGCTAACACTAGCCTGGGTTTGTGATAGCACTCTGGACAGGGCTATATTCAGAAGCCCTTCTGCAGTGTCCCCAAATCTCACAGTGCCAAGGAACTAAATGCAGTACACTCCACTTAAGCCATACGCTGTTAATGCAGACAATCGGTTACCGTGGACAAAAAGCGTTGCCCAAACCCAAACTGTATCTTTTCTTTCATTTTTCTACTTGTTTACATGGATGTTGCAGAGTACTTTTAGTGGACAGAATCAGCTGGCTTCTGAAACATATGTGCAGGTAATTAGCACTGTTCACATCTGTTAATTGATCCTGCACTTAAGCTGCCAGGTGACTGTGCATTTCAATGCAGTTAGCAGTTAGCTATGGCAGCAAAACGAAATGCTTTGTGTCTCTCAAGGAAGGGGGAGCTGATACGGCAGTTTGAATCACTGACAAAAATGAGTGTGCGAGACTTGTCTGTCCACCTTTCTTGGCCCAAATCTACTGCCTCTGATCTCCTGAGACGTAAGGAGGAGCTGCTTTTTGAATGGCATGGGAATCAGAATCCCAACAGAAAAAGAAAAAGGGATGGGAAGGACAGCGAGGTCAAAGAGGCTCTCCTCCTTTGGTTCACTCAGGTATGGGAGAAGGAAGCACTATTCAGTGGCCCATTGCTAATTGAGAAGTCCAAACAGCTTGCTACAGCCTTACGGAAGGAGGACTTTGTTCCCACAGAGGGCTTGCTCCAGCGTTGGAAGGCACAGCATAACATATGTTATCACCATGCCCTTGATGAGAAGCTGAGTGCAGACAGCAGTGGGGCTAGTTCGTGGCTCACTGATATCCTCCCAGACATCTTGGAGGGTTATGATCCAGCCAACATGTTCAACACAGATGAAACAGTTTTTGTTTCATTGCATTGGATACGACACCATAACTTTTAAGGACTCCATGAGGCAGGGATAAAAAAAGGCAAAAGAGCAGCTGTCATTATTTGCATGTTGCAATATGTCAGGGACTAAAAACTGTGACCTTTTGGCCATTGGCAAATCAGCTCATCTACACTGTTTCCATAATGTCCAGCATCTACCTGTGCTGTACAGGAATAATAGATCAGTATGGATGACATCAGACATTTTTTGTGAATGTCTTAAAAACTGGGACAGGAAACTCAAAAGAAGAAAAATTATCTCGTTGCTGGACAATTTTAGCAGCCATTCTGACATTGCCAGATTAAAAAACATCTGGATAGTTTTCTTACTGGCCAACACCACCTCAGTCATTCAGCCACTAGACCAGGGTGTAATTTATGCCTTTAAAAGGCATTATGTGTGGGCTGTGTGAGAGAGAATTCTGGCAGACATGGAAGGGGCATAAATTAGCATTGCTGATTCTGTATGTCAGATCTCCTTGCTCGATGCAGTACACGTGATGAAAACTGCCTGGGACAGTGTCATTACTGAAACTATAGTGCATTGCTACCACAAGGCTGGTTTCTGCACTCCAGAGCAGCCGGCCCACACGGAGGCAGTGGGCAAGGAGATCATACTGCCTCTTATCGGGATCAGTGAGTCGGAATTTGAAACTCTAGCCCACCTTGGAGAAGATAATCTGGAGCCTGTAGTGGATGATGTTCAGGCAGTTATTGAAGAGAGGAAGCTTGACTCGGGCCAGAGGCCAACTTGGATGATGATGCTTAGGATGAGCCCCCACCAGTGATCACCAGCTCAGAAGTGCATGAAGCACTAACAGCACTCTGAAGGGCTATGGAACAGAGACTGGATGTTATTCCAGACTGGGACATGCTGATGATGATGGAGGCGGACTGGAGGGGCTACACAATAAAGGAAGAAAAGCAGACCTCCATCACAGTATTCCTAGATCAGCAGTCAAACTCCAAATTATGAAAACAGCTCTCTTTTAGCCACACAGCAAAATGAAGCATCAAGCACCAGAAAAGGTTTTACCAAAGATAGAAATCAATAAAAGTTAAATTTTACCTGATGATAAAGCACACGTGAACTTAACCCCCCCGTGCTGTAACATCCCCGTCAACCACAAAACATTACAGAAGAACACTTGTACAGTACTGCATCACATAAACTAAGACAGCAATACATAAACAGTCCCAGAATGCCAGTATAGTACTGTACACAAACGGACTGCAATGACGGCAATAAGCAAAAAGCCATACTGCACATTGTGTCTGTTATCTGGGGTGGGAGTGGGGGTAAAACAGTTCCTGTAATGTGAGCCAATTGTCTCCATGTACTACAGATGTCAGTTACTAGGGACATTTTCTCCTGTAACTGATGAGTCCACTATAAGTGGCTTTGACTGTATACCACTGTACCTATGCAACTGAGGGCATCCCTTCATGCATACTGGTGTAGCAGCATACTCAAAGGTTTGCAGAGGTTGTAAGCAGCCACCTGACTGGCACTGTTTATTGCCACTGAAGAACACCTCTTTTTTTTCCTCCTACTGCCCCTGTCTACTCCCCTTCTGGCTGACCCCCCAGCTCCATCACTCCAGCTCCCCTGGGACATACTTTCCACCTGCACGCTCTGCCACAGTGCTACGATGTTGCCCAGCCACCAGATGCAGAGCTTGTAAAAGGTTGGTCATCACCAACAACCTGGGGTTGATAACTCTGTTTTCTTCTTTCCTAGTCCTGGGATCTCGGTCCAACTGTGTGCATGCACGACATGGAGGCATCATGTGTGCCAAGATACCTAATAAAGACCCATTCCCTCCACCCAGCCTTGTGCCATTTCTTCCATTGGCCAGGCACTGCCCCAAAGCTTCCACTCAGAGGCAGCCAGGAGCCAAGAAGAAGTTCTCTCCCTCCCCAAGAGAGGAGAGGAGAGCTGCCTAGCGGCTGATCATCCAAGCTCCCTCCCACCTCCCAGCCAACCCTTGGTGGCCCAGGCTCGCTTCCTGAACCCGGGTCACCGGCGTAGTGCAAGGTGTGGCATCCGGTGCCTCAACCCATAACACCATGGGGCCAGCCTTGAAAACCATCTTTTAACCAGGAGCTAAGCCTGCAGCCCCTCGAAGTCAGAGTGGCTGTACTGCAGCCATCCACTCATGTGCCGAGTTGCCCCCTCCCTCCCCCGATCACCCATTCTCATGTTCTTTAATAGTCCATGGTGGTCCAGTGGTCCTCCTACCCCTGATTGCCTGTTTCCGTGTTGTTTTCATATTTCCTGGTGGTCCAGAGGTCCCCCAACCCCAGTTGCCATTGTGATGATTAACTGTGCAGGCAACTAAGGAATAGCTGCAAAAATTCTATTTGAAAAGCTAAGCATTGCCATTTTAAAAGACTCCAAACAGAGCACCTAAGTAACCCTAAAGAATTCTGGAGGCAGGTCAGGGGTAACACCAACGAAGTCCCCAGCTCCATTGATGCACAGGGAACAACTCATGCAACCCCCCCCCCCACCATTGCATCCTGCTTTAATGAATTCTTTGCAGATCTGCAACAATATACCTCTCAGTTCTCTGGCTCCTCTGCCCCCTTCCACAGGACCCCTTATGTGCTGACTTGCACATGTGCCATACTTCCTTCCACCTAAAACTGGCTACACTCAAAGAAGTCTACTGTCTACTTAAGAATCTGAAGGCAGACAGTTCACCAGGGCATGGCAATCTAGAACCCAGATTTCTCAAGCTTGGAGCTGATGCACTAGCCTGTCCCATCCATGGCCTCTTTAAAAGATCCTTCCTGACCTGCACCATCCCTGATAAATGGAAGGTGGCAGTGGTTGTCCCTGTGCACAAAGGTGGCTCCAATGGGGTTGTGGAAAACTTCCCTCCCATATCAATAGTCTGTCTCCTAGCTAAGATTCAGGAATGGATTTTGTACGACCCTCTCCAAAACTACCTTGGTCATCACCAACTCCTATCTCCCCCCAGCACTGATTTAGGAAAAACTATAGCACCACCACTGCTCTGATCAAGGTCACCTTGGGCCTATGCCATGCAATGGATGCTGGCCTTGTCACAGGCACAGTATTCGTGGACTTGACCAAGGCTTTTATTTGGTCAACCATGACCTGCTTCTATATCAACTACATGTACTCGGTCTTGATGTGAATGCTTTTTCATGTACCTGAAGCTACCTCTTTGGCCATAAATAGCATGTCAAATGGGTGAGCTCCTTGTTGGAGGCACAACCCATCACTCACAGGGTGCCCCATGGCTCTATTCTGGGCACCTTGCAATTTTCCTTATTTATTGATGAGCTCCCTAATAACTGTGGTGGTGCCATAGTCCATCCCTATGCAGATGAAGCCATCATCAACCGATCCTCTTCTGACTCTGGGTGGCTTAACAAAACACTAGCAACAGATTTCCTCAACCTTGAGGAGTGATTTACTCACAATCCACTGATCCTTAATGCTAAAAAAAAAATGCATGCTCTTTTCCTACTCCACATCTCATGCAAGCCTCCCCCCAGCAATTCAGTCATGATCTGGAGTTGCCTTAGAATCAGTTCAGTCATTCAGATATCTCGGTATCACCCGGACCCCCCGACTGGATGCTTATGTAGCTTCCTTTACCAAAATGCTCAACCAGAAGCTAGGAGTACTCTACAGAATCTGCCCATACCTCTCATTGACCTCATGCCACAAGATAGATTATGCCACTCTCCTGCCTCTCCTCATGTATGGAGCACTGCTGCTGCTCTCCGCATCTTCTTCTATTCTATCCCACCTTTCTCAGGTATATTATGGAGTGGGTAGGTTTGCCTTGGGAACTGATGCAAGACATCATCATTGTAATGTACTGCCTACCTTGAGTTGGTTACCCTTTGAGTCCAAGCATCGCAACATTACACTAAGTTTGATACATAAGTTCATCCATTGCTTCACCCCTCTTTGCTTATCTGAGGTAGTTCAAAGTAAACTTCCACCACATGCCCTCAGATCAGCCTCTCTGCCCCTGCTATCCATACCCAATTTAAAACTCTCCTCAGCCCGGAAATTGTTTGCCTATTTGGCTGTGTCCTACTGGAACTCCCTGCCTCCACCCATCCTGGCCTACTCCTCCATTTCTCAATTTCAATGCGCTTTGCTTAGACACTGTGCTGCACCCGATTGTACATGCTTTTGGTAACACTTGAGCCAACCAACTCCTCTTCT
The DNA here is from genome assembly GCA_016271365.2 of Neoceratodus forsteri. NCBI lineage: Eukaryota > Metazoa > Chordata > Ceratodontiformes > Ceratodontidae > Neoceratodus > Neoceratodus forsteri. The sequence goes on from CM028130.1 coordinate 1,322,721,131, forward strand.
ACTCCTAATAGTGTACCTCCATGTACTGCCCCAGCACCTCTGTCTCCCCCAAGCCTCTTTGAATAACAGATGCAAATAAGTATGCAGACTGTACATAGTACTGACCTCATTGTGTTGTATTTGTTACCTTCTTGTATAATCTGTATATCCCTGATTGTAGCTGTGTACTTGTTTGCTGTAGTTGCACTATACTGTTCAACTTTGTATGTACTGCTGTGCTCACTCGCTGTATGAATTTATCCTGTACTGTTTTTGGATTCAACTGATACATTTTCAGTTGTATTGCACTCCCTGGGTTGCCCCTGAAAAAGGAACTGTCGTGTCTCAGGGTGCTTATCCAGTTAACAAAATTCAATAAATAAATAAATAAAATGTACATTTCATATTCTTTGATGCTCCAGTCATTCCCCCACTCCTTAATCACCCATTGTGATGTGTATTTTATATTTCTTGTTGTCCCAGTGGATCTCCCACCCCCCCGGCCATACAGAGAAGCCCCCACCCGACCACCCACAGAGGATCCCTACCCCACACCCCCCCCACACCAAGTGCTGGTTCCATGAAAGCAGTAACCAGCATGTTCCTTCTTTCATCTCCTTGGCTAGACAATGTCTGACAGTTATGGAGCATGATCACGTACGTGACTGAGCTCCATGACTGTCAGACAACACCCAGCCAATGTGATCATGTTCCATGATTATCAGATGGCAGTCAACCAAGGAGGTGAAAGGAAGGCTGTGCCGGCCACCACATTCACTGGACCAGCACTTGGGGTTTAGAGATGTGGGTGGGTATTCTCGGCAGGTGGTGGGGTCCCTGTATGGTCAGGGTGTGTGGGGCCCACTGGACTACCAAGAAATATGGATTACACATCACTATGAATGATCAGGTGGTTGGGGAACCACTATGCCACCAGTGATTTCGCTGTGAACAGCAATGGGTTCATTTGCATGTTGTGCTGAATATGACCCACAGGGGACCTGACACTATCCCGTTTTGGGCAGTGTTGTTTCCTGTAGGCCATATGCAGCCCTGGTCCATGTCAACACAGCACAGCTCCACTTAGCATTATGCTGAAATGGACTGATATTCATTTGGATAGCACTGCTCCTTTGGCAAGTGCCATCCATTTGAACATAGCCCAATCCAAGCAAGTGCAAGCACAGCACAAATGGCGGCCCTGCACATGTGCCAGTCTCTCAATATTGGTCTAAAATGCAGTAAGGCTGTTTTGTGGACACAGCAGGTTTGTAGTATGTACAATAGTTGATTTGTTTTGCTGCAGCAAATTCTTTATATCATGTAGTACTTCTTAAATATTCTTAATTCTCCTTACTTGGCTAAACAAATAGCCTACTTTTTGATCTAAGTTCACTGAATATTTTCTCATGTTGAAGAGCAATAGTTTTTAGATCAGCGAGCTATGATTCTGTATTCACCACCCATCTCAGCTGGGCAGTGTGGACTCAATTAGCACTGTGCTTCTCATTAGTCTACAGAAAAACCAGAGTGTGATGAGGGTTTCTTTTCTCAGGACAGTTCTTTTGCAATTAGACAAGATATTTTAAATGAAACCAACATGTATGTAAGATAAAAGGAACAGCTCAGTCTCACAGTGGCTTGTTCTTTCTTGTAAGAGACCTTCATAACCCAAACACAATTCATTTGCGCCAGTCAGTACTGCATCCTGAACTGGCAACAGACCAGTCATCCCCATTGCTTTTGAAAAGAATTACTTCAGGAGGTTATTTATGGCAAAAACAAACCCTCACAAAGGAGAAGTATTTCAATGACAGATTCTTTTATATTAATTGAGGATTCGTATCTAACCTCAGAAAACATGTAATGTATTTTAATGAGAAGGCATGTGCAGTACCTCTAAAACAGTAGACATTACCCAGATGGATCATAAAGTAGCTACCATATATGCTGTTAAAAATGACACTGTTTTGAGTTGTGCTCTCCTATTCACTCTGTCAGAGGCTGCTCACAGCTAGTATGTCTCACGGATACAAGAAGGGTGCAGAAACCTTTCAACTGCATCTACCAATTCTGAAATACAAAGCATGTACTGGGAATCTACCTGCTATTCCAAATTGCAGCAACTGTTGAATGATCAACAGGTCTTGCTACTTTTCTTTAACCTCTTGTAACACATGTAAAATAACAGTCTCTTTGTGCTAATTGGACTGAGCATGTAGTGGTTTTATTGTTGCAATTCAAGATGCATTGTTGTACTTACTGGTATATATTAAAATAATATGTAGACTGTAAACATCTAGTGCTTGATAACAATGTGCCACAGTATAAATTACTGAAGAAGACAAAACTTCCATGGTTGGGATTGATATTCTTTAAGGCTGTAGGTCTGTTTCTAGGCAGCTTGGAACTTGTGGAGAAGTATTTTAAAGTCGTCTCTATATTGCATGGTTGTTATAGGCAAAGTAGCTTCCCTGTTTGAGATGCAGTTATTTCGGTCAAGCTATGCCCTTTGTATCTTTTATAAGATTAGACATTTCAGATCATTTGTTCCTGTTGAATATCATAGTGTTCCATCATAAAGGGTGGCCTGTCTTAAACTCTAAGCTAGCAAATCAACCTGCCCAGTAAACTGAAGGTAACTTATGACTTTCGAGTAAACAGTTTGATACCTACTACCTTCCTTATAATATTTTTTGAAAGGATTGCTGTCTGCTGCACTTCTCAGAGCATACTTTTACCAGTGAACTTCATGCTTCTTAGTTACTGTATGTTGACTCCATATTATTTTTATCTTTTGTAACTATGTAGGGCCCATTGTGCACAAGGTCCATTTACAGTTGCGACTCAGGAACACTGGGGAGGTTATATGACTTGTTCAGGGTCACATAGTACACAAGCAGAAGTTGTGGAACCCATGCCCAGGTCTGCTGAATGTACCAAGATCAATCATGGCTCATTACCCTAACCTCTAGGTTATATAACCAGCCTTGCATTTACATCTCTACATGCTGTAACCAGGTTTGGTATAAGACTGAGAACATTGTGTCTGGTATTAATGATAGTTCCCACCTAAATATGTAACTATTGCTAGTATAATGCTTCTTTATTGATGTTAGTTACATGATGCTAACACCTTTTGGATTGATATCATTAAATATGAAGGTACAATATAGAATTTGTATCTCTCTCTCTCTCTCTTTTTCTCTCTCTCTCTATATATATATAAATATATATATATATATATATATATATATATATATATATATATATATATATATATATATATATAGATATACACATTTCTTGATTTGTCCAAATATACACAGGCTTCTAATCTGGGTTTCAGTGTAGATGGACAGTCCTGTGATACTTCTGAACTCGGTTCTTTTTATTTTTTAGCTATTGAACCACATCGGGTTTATAATCTCTTGAAACAAATGATAATTGGTTCAAGTGCGTGTGAACTTGAGACTAGGTCCTTAAAATTGATATCTGAATATATTACTTATCCACTTACTTCTATTTTCAATTTGTCTTTGCTTACTGGGTGATTCCCAAATGAATGGAAGCAAACAGTAATCAAACCAATTTATAAATCTGGTGACAGAATGGATATGGACAATTATCATCCTATTTCCCTTTTGCATCCTTTGGGTAAGATTTTTGAGAGACTTGTGAATGAGCAATTTTCTGCTTACTTACATGATAATGGTTTTAAGACATCTGATCAGCATGGGTTTCAAAAATTTCACAGGACGAGGACGGCCTTGGCCAGGTTCACGAACCACACCAGTGCAGCTATGGACGAAGGTTTGCTCACTGGTGCTGTGTTCATGGACCTGTCCAAGGCCTTTAATTTAGTGAATCACCCCCTGCTGATCAGGATGCTCTGAAACTATGGTTTAGTGGAGATTGCTGTTGATTGGTTTCACAGCTATCTGCCCAAATGACCACTGAAAGTAGGATTAAATGGAGGCTTTTCTTCTCGTAGGTTTTTACAACAGGGGGTGCCCCAGGGGTCCATTCTGGGCCCACTTTTGTTTACTGTGTTTGTAGACATTGTTCCATCTTTACTGAAAGACACCAATTGTCTGATTTATGTAGATGATATTATTCTGTATAAAAGTTCTATTTCAGTGGAACTTATAAATGAGTCTTTAAATAAAGACTTTGCTGTACTCTGTAGTTGGTTACAAGGGAATTATTTGGCACTAAATAACATAAAAACAAAATGTATGCTTTTTGGGTCTAGAATTAGACTCAGTGGAGCTCAGAATTTGTCAATCATTGATACACTGGGTAATAAGATGGAGCAGGTAAAATAATTTAAATATCTTGGAGTCCTGTTGGACCAAAACGTAACTTTTTTCAATCCTGTAAATTCAAGTTCTCATCAAATAAATCAGAGATTGGGTGTCCTATTTAAGTTTCAATCATTGCTGACCTTACCAGCTAGGCATGCAATAGCCAAGGGTGTAATACTTCCGCAGTTAAATTACAATTCATTTCTTTTCTCAAATTGGTCTAATAGAGAGTTATCCCTTCTTACTAATGTGTTTAATGGCATCTGTAGATTTACTCTTAAATTGCCTTATTCTACACATCACTGTGAACTATATAGACCATCTGCCTGGCTTCCACCTAGGCAAATTGTCTATATAGCTTATGTTCTCTAACTGATAATATTCTCCATCAGGGTACACATTCTCCATTATATTCATTATTACTGATTAAAAGGAATTCAAGGGAACTTCATTCAAATTATCAGATTAAATTAAATGTTCCTAAAACCAAGACCAAAATGGGGGATGGTTCTTTTTCCTATTCTGCTGCTAAAAATTGGAATGAGCTTCCTATTGTTTTATATAGGAATGTTACCCACCAAACTTTTAAAATTAAGCTAATAAACTATTTTCTTGGCAAATTGCATTGTCATTGTTTTGAGTGAGTGTTTATATTTGTATATTGTCTTAATGATTGTTGTATTGTAATATTGTGATGTATGTTTAATACTTGTTGTAATGTATTGTAGTGTAGTGTAAGTTTGTTAATTTTATTGTAAACATCTTGACTGTATATATTTGGTCCCAGGTCGTACATGAAAATGGGCCTTGGCTCATTGTACCTACCCGGTAAACAAAGGTTTAAATAAAATATATATAGATATATATAGATTTATTTAAAGTTTTTTTATCAGGTAAACATACAAAGATATACAACAATCCAGTTTACAGATGTGACCTGGGGAAAGGGGGAGAGAAGCAAGTTAGCATCAAAATATAAATAAACAACAACATAGAGAATACTGGATGAGCAACTATGTACAATCAGTGTGTTCTGTCACTGAGGGGTTCTGATTCCTTCTGACCTCAAGATCAAAGCTCAAGAGGTCCATGGGAATCAGAACCCTGAGGTGGTAGAACACACTGGTTATGCATAAAGTTGCCCATCCTGTATTTTATATAGTGTATAGTATTATGTGAAAATTGTGCATTGTATTTTTGTTTTCTCTTTCACAATGAAAATGACCTGTGCAGTCTCTAGAGGTTCCAGAGTGCTGTTCTACCACAGAAGGATACAATCACATTCCATGACCTTTAAATGGTGGTACAACAGCATTTTGAAAAGGATGAATTTCTATATAGAACAATGCTCTAATATACACTTTATATAGGATAGTGTATGACTCCCTATATACAACAGGGTGATTCTCAACCGAGTGGTTACTATGCTGATTGATGACCTCAAGACTGAAGTTTGAGAGGTCCTTCAGTTGGCACAGTAACCATGAGATGGAGATTAGCCTTCTTATGTGTAGGGGCTCATACACAGTTCTTTGTAGTGTATGAACAAAACCTTGATCTTCTCCAACACAAATGACACAGACCAAGACAAAAAAGTTAATGCTACAATTGTCAGTTTTACTGAATAATTTAAATCACAGACAAGTCCAGCATGATAGGACATTTCTCACAGTGATGTCTTCACTTCCATCACACCATCGCAAACCTATGGAGATGCAAATCGGGAGAAGGGGAGGCGGGATTATGTTAGTTATTCAAAACTGTTCACCTACTTCTTTTTCTGTGGTGTATATCACTCCCAGTGGCTGTCTCTACAAGATAAACTGTTTTTCAGATCCCCATGGCACCAATTGCCAAAACACTAATGAATGGGACCCCCCACCAAAAAAATGGATGCCCATATTTGGCTTCCTTGTTACCCCTGACTTTTTCTTAGTTTCCTCGCACCCCCTCTACATTAAGGGACATTTGAATTTATTCTTAGACCATTACTGCAGGCTAGAAGCAGAAAAAAAGAAGATTGATCCCTGTGGAAACCATTGGATGTATACTTATGCTTAGATGAACTTTTTTTTTGTTTGTTTGAAACACTTTGATGTTCATTTTATGACAGGGAATGCCATGTCAATTGTTACTGAGATGACTGCTTGTTTACAGCTCGTGGTCATGACTTTTTGACATCTGTAGTGCAGCAGAACAAAAAGTCATTCTGCTGCAGTACAGACATCACTACTGCAGCAGAACAACAATTTGGACCTCACTGAAATTAATCCTTAACAATGCCTTGTCACACACTATAATCTGAATAGGTTACAAAATACACATAAATCTATAAAGGTTACAGTATGTATGGGCATGAATAAGCAATGGTAGGACAGGTAAACACACAATTAGCCAGAAGTCAAGAAGATTTGCATCAAACTAATGGCAGTATTATGTCCCATGAGTTACAGTATCTTATTTTATTGGGTGTCTTTTTTACAGCAAGGTACAAAAAAATGCATAATTTATACTGCTATGCATAGTAAATACAGTTAATGATAAAATTAAATACCGGAGACTCCATTAATGACTGCCAGATAGATATGCCCCACTTCTTCTGTGTGAGGCTGTCACATCTTTTATGCATCTTCAGCATTTTATGAGATGACTGCTCAGTCTTGCACTTGTCTTTACAGCACAGTAGCTCAGAAAGTCAGCAGGATTTTGGAAACTGTTGGCCTGGGCATAGAATCTCCATTACTAGATGCCTTGCCAGGATTATATAAACTTTTGCTTGAGTATAGAAAGATTTATAATGGCCATATCAGGACCTCCCAACAAGTTTATGTCTGATATTTTTTTGTTCTTTTTATGAATGCAAAGCAATATTAAATTAAGGAAATGGTACAAACCAAACACACTAAACTCCCTTTACTGACCCCTCCAATAAGAACATTAAGAAAAAGACAAATAATTAAAGTAAGAAAGGATCTAAGAATGTTTTTAATATTGACAAAAATCAAAACAAATTTACTTCCCATATGGTCCAAATAACAAAAAATTGTATTCCTATCAAATAACCTCCAGGGATCACACTACAAAGAAATGCTTTGGCAGGTCAGGAAATAAATCACAGAACTTCTACACCCAAGCTACCATTGAGCCTGAGCCACAGAAACTATAGTAATCATGATGAATGACCTAATAATGTTTTCCTTACTTCTAAAAAAGGAAAGGAATCATACTTCTAAAGTGGAAAATGAATACACTGAATTGAACTTAAAAGACAACTAAATTAATCATATTTCCTCAGGAATTCCCCTAAAAGTTATCAAATCTAATTGACCTAGCTTCAGAGAATTATGGGCTTAGTGCTACAGAGAAATAAAATCCTGATGAAGAAAATAACTGCCAGTTGTTCATGGCTAGCTTTGAGAAATTATCAAAGGAGGAACATGTTAATTTTAATAAGGGTAACTTGGATATGGATTAATCACTGATGAATATGGATTTTGAATAAAACAAAAACAAAAAAACAGAACTTTGCCATGTGGGATTTCTCTGTGGTTTTAATAGATTTGCAACAAAAAAGAACACAAATCCAGGACAAATGTTATACAGAAGCAAGCCTTCTAGGTTATGATTTATATTATTCCGTGAATTTAAAATATGCAGCACAGCCACAAATTGGGTGTCAAATCAAGCCTCCTAAGTGCTGTTGTGCATATTTAAGTAAGGAAATTACACAACTGCTGAGTATCCAGTATGTTGCCAACCTTATGCTGATGGAAAATCTGGTCGTAATGAAGATTATGTTGTCTCAAATTAGAGAAGACATTGCAATCAATGGGGCTCACCTTGATGAAGTAACATGATCCTTTTTGATTAAGTTCCCAGGAAAGAAAGCACAATCTATATGAACTCTGCACGAATAGAGTGAGATTCTGGAAAGAAAGTAAATTTACTTAACTGCAGGTCAGTAAGAATTGAAGCCCCAAAGAAATTACAAAATAAAAAACAAAGAACAAAGTAAAAAAGAAAGATAAGGAGAAATAATTTACTAGAAAATGATACCACTATGCAGAGCAGTGAAACTCCAGTAGTGATCTCTCCTTCTTATCCATCAGTAACAGAAGTATGGAATCCTAGCATTTATCACATAGCAACTTGTGAGAGAATCACAACTTCTAAGCTCTTGACTAACTATATTTAGAATTAACTAGATGACAGACCCTATCATTTTTTTTCTATTATTTATTTATTGCACTGGGAGCCTGGCAGGTGGCTCTCATCTCTCCCATGACAGGGCTGAGGTGAAGGGATGTAGGCTTTCCCCCACCTCAGACAGAAATTAAGATGTTCGGAGAGCTGGACGGGTGCTGGGGGGGTCATCATAGAACCTGCCAGCTCCATTTTCCTCCCTTTTTTCCTCTTCCCCCTTCCCACTGACAATGTACATTGGCTATGTGACTCCTGGCCTGCATCTCCCTCCAGCCACCACCAGAAGGAGATTGACCAGCAAGATGGCAATCCCTTCCTCCCTCCCTCCCCAAGAGAGAAGAGCAGTCCTCTGGATGCTCAATCCTCTTTCTCCCATGCTGACCCCCAGCAGCCTGGGCTTATTCCTGAACCCAGGTCACTGGCTTGGTGCAAGGCATGGTGTTCAGTGCTTCAACCCTCAGCACCACCAGGCCGGCCAACAGAACCTCTAATTAAGGAGCACAAATAATGCTGGGCAATAATTTATAGCCAAATAGATTACCGCTACTTTATGTTATAATGTGGTTGGTAATAAGGGTTTCCTATCATTAGCTGGGATGTTCAGGAATTTGTACTACATGAAAGTTTGAAGACACCTTCTGACCTAATATATCAACTGATTGATAAAGAATATGGCATGGATTTTGATAAGGATTACTTCAAAAAGGTCTTTAGATAAGATGATAAAGAAGACAAAGATTTTTGTGATCAAAGTGCTAGAACATTTCCAAATAGCTAATTATGCATGGAATGATAGTGAAAGACTATTGGTGTTAGGCTTAAAACTAGGATGCCCAGTACTAAGTATTTCTTTAACTGTAAGTACTATTTCTTGTGTATTTGACAGCCAGTAGCTAATCAGAACTGAAACATGCAAGCTTAACATGCTCCAGATACTAATGGTAATAATTGTGCCCCTGCAAATAAATAAAAATGCATAATCACCCAGTGATTTCACTCCATGGATTAACCAAACAACAAAGACAAATAAAAAGATCTGTACCAAACGCCACCTGTAATCACTTTAGGGATATTTTAAGCATTCTACTATGAACAAAATGTGTTATTAATGCTAATAAAAGGGGTGGCTTATTTGAAAATAGTAGGCACGTAGATTTAGTACTAAAATATTTATTTATTGAGCTTGTGTCAAGCAGATAGGTACACCAGCCAAATAAATGCCTATTTGCAGGTACAACCAAGGAGAGTACAAAAGAAACAACATTATAATAAATCAAGAATTACAGGTAAAACAAGACAAGATGACATTACATGTACAATTGGTAACTGACAATAATCAATTACAAGAAAGAAATTTAAAGAAGTGGTTCATTTAATTTTACATGAGGATTCAAGGGGAGTAGCCAGGATTTCAAAAACTGAAGGCACAAACAAATATATATGCTGTTTGGGGCACATTCGTATCGATGGCCAGTTGAGTTGAAGGGACACTGTCAATCTCCTTAGGTTTCAAAGTGTCCCTAGCTCAAAAAACACATTTTACGATTGCCAGCATTCTATAAAGATTGCTGCTGTAGCTGGTAGTTTGATTCTGATTCCTTTTTTCTTAAAAAAACTGAAAAATAGACTGACCACCATACTGGTATTACCACACAAACACAGGATTGTTTACATTCCTTGCTCAGCTCCGACTGCATCTTTCCTGGACTTGGGAACACCCACAACACAGTCTAGCCCCTCATGATGCAGTGGGAGTTTAGGAGGTTACTGCCTCATAAGTGACTGCACTGTCTGGGTGTTGTTCTAGCGCTCAGGAAGTATGCGGTAAGAACAGATCCAGGATTGTAAACAAAACAAGGTTGTTTATAAATATACATTAGCATGCATTTCAGTTCTACTAAACAAGGAGACAGACAAAACAAACAGCAACATCAATGAATTTTAAGGTAAGCAGTTATAAAATGTAGGTTTCTAACTAGAAATAATATGAAAAACAGGTTGACAGTGTCCCTTTAAGGCATATTTGTTCAAAATGTTTGAATCCAAATGAAGGCCTGTGCCTATGAGCTATGGCCTGGCTACTCCCCTGGATTCTAAATTGGATACTCCAGGAAATAGCATGTCAATATTGATGTAATCTTTGAAGGAAATTGAAAGGTCAGTAATGGTGTTAACATTACAAATGAAGTAATATAGTAATGGACCCAGGTCAGCTCTGTAACAATGAGACTGGGTTATTTAGTTAACAAGCAGCTACTACTACAAATGGATTCCTGCTCTTGAGTAACAGGGATCATTGACCATATCCAGTTCCATTAACTAATGAATACATTTTTGATGTGAGACCTCACTCAATTGGGACAATGTCAAAACAATGCTAAGCTAACTAAATGTTTTTCCTCAAATGTGATGGGCATTAGCACTAGAGATGTGCAAGCTGGCAGACTTCCTTTCATTGAATAGTTCATAATGTTTGCCAAATTGTGAAGTGCAAAGTGCCAACTTCACTAAGTTGCACTTTTTTTCAGGAGAAATTATTCAAATTCACTGGTGGAGTTGGAACTTCAACATAGCTTCACTGGCTTCACCTGAAAAAGTGCAATTTTTTTCTGGAAAACTCAGTGCAAAGTGGCAAGGTAGTGAAGTGGGCAATTTGCAAAATTATTTTACAAAGGTGAATTTTGCAACTTTTTGGTAACTTTGCTGGTGAAGTAAAGCATCACAGCATCTATAATTAGCACCAGGCTCCCACGTGCAGATTGGAAACAGTTTGTGTAAGGGAGTTGTGTTATTGTTCTCCAAGTAAGGGGGCATTCCTCAATACAAGATATCAATTTAAATGGATATACAGCCTTTAGTGGTAGTGGCAAAAAATATAATCAACACAGGAGATATCTCATGTATGCTGTTTGATAAAGTAATATGTTTAACTGTCTAATTTTGTAATTATTTTACTTAATTGTGAAGTGGGAATGTATTATTTAATGTTTCACCCTGTAAATCAATATAACATAGAACTGTAATATGACATTACTTTGCACTGCAGAACCTAGTTGTAAATAAGCCGTGGCTCAATCAGGTAAATCCTCTGTTCATACAGTAATTTGATATGAATAAAAACATTTTACTGCTACTACCATTAGATATGTGGGAGGATTTCTAACCTGTGTTAAAATACTCAAGACTTTATATTTAGAAGTGTTATAGAAGTTTTTAGATCAGACAATATTTTACCTTTATGGAAAACATTTGATAAAAGAATCAGGTTTGGTATCAAACCATAAAAAGAAGGGAAATATGACACTAGGGTTTCAAACCCTAACACCCCACCCCCCAACCTGCACATACCAACAGGCATCGGGTGTGCCTTGGGTTTGTCAGCCATAATGCTCACTCATTCCATAAGTAAATAAGCTGCAATGGGCACAGTATAGGAGAATGGGGTGAGTGTTAGGGCTAATGACCCCAAGGTGCACTCCTGATGCATGTTGGTGTATGCAGGATGTGGGTGGGGTGTTAGGGTTTGAAACCCTAACATCATCTTTCCCTCCTTATTACAGTTTGATCTCAGCTCTAACTGATACAGTAACATAGTTTTTTGTTTTACAAAGAATATCCTTACTTTTTGAGACAGTGTAATCTTAGCCTCATTTGCCTCCCACCCATCTATAGTTTTTGAGATAGAGTAATCATATCCTTAATTACTTGTGGGAGTGCAAGGCCCTTCAGGCCCTGTGCTCCCATCCCTCCATAAATGCGTATATGTATGTCACTGTGTCAATGCCTTGTATTTTCATTTATAGGTCAATAGTGCCCAAATTGCCAGCATAGCCATCTTATTACCCCACCTCATGTACTTTGTTCAGAAAATTTCTGAATCCCCATCAAAATGTAATTCCACACAACTACAATGCCATTTCATACCACAGGTGCAAAAACACATTTTGGCCAGGATTTGAAAAAATGACAGCTATGACATACATGAGGTGGAGTAATAAGAAGTCTATGTTAAAAAAATTGAAGACAAAATATTTAAAATTTCCAAAGTTCTGAGTGTGCATAGTGAAATTGCAATGAATGGTTGTAACTTTGCCATTTTTACATATTTTGACCCCACATTTTTAACATGGTCTTCTTTTGACCCCGCTTCATGAATAATATGACTGTCATTATGCAAATTCTGCCCAAAAGGTGAAATCGCCAAGTGACCGTGAAATCACCTTTTGGGTGGGAGTTGCTTAATGACAGTCATATTTTGCATGAGGTGGGGTACTCAAAAGGCTATGTTGAAAATTTGTGGTCAAAATGTCAAAAAATGTCTGAGTTATGAATAAAAGTTGAAATTCCCATTGAAATACATTGAACTGCATTTGTCTTAGTTTCTCATATTGCAGTCGCAAGTTCCAGCAAAAAAATGTGTCTTCGATCAGAGAGTTGATCTTGAATTGGAACCAGTTCAAGTGCGTGTGTGTGTGTGTGTGGGTGTACTGGGGAGTGTGGGGTGGTAGGTGCTGAGTGAGTGGTGGGGGTGGGGGGTCTGATCGGCAAGGGACCATGTTTTGTGCAGAAAAAAATCATTGAGGACTGTTTTCTTTATTTCAGGTATAATGAGAGGATTGGTGGGTGGGAAGGTACTACTAGACACCAGGGCCATATATGAAATGAAGGGGAACAGTGGTTTGTGGGTGGGGGTTGCCACTAGACACCAGGGAAAGAAAATATTTAATGAGAAGATATTGGAGGGTGGTGGGTGCCAGTGAAAACCAGGGAAATGAGTGGGCATGAGTGTTGGAGGGTGGGGGGTTGCCAATAGGCACCAGGGAAAAACATTACAGTACAGGGGACAGCAATCCAAAAAGCAGGCAAGGATTCTCAAGATTTTTGTGACTCATGATACAGAAAATGATTCTTTTTTGTATCACACAGTCATGAATAAGGGTTAATAGCAGTAAATAAAACACATTTCTGTGGCATATCTTTAACATTGATGTGCAGATTGCACGTCATGGCATCCCGATCAGCCAGCTGGATGTGGTGGTCTCTCTCCAGGATATCATTTTTGTGGCTTTTAAAAATATTTTTCTAAGAAAAAACAAGCAAGATGGCAGCATATGAAAAATAAATTTTCCCATACAAAACAGGATTCCTTTTTCATTTTATACAACTGTCTTTTAGTGCTTACTGAACATGCTCAGAAACAATGTTTTCAAAATTTTAAAATGCAATAACTTATAAACTGCTTATTATTTTTTTGCCAGACTAGCAAAAGGCACACTTGTGGGCCAGTCCCTTTTTGCCCTGAAAATTTCTGACCAAAATTCCAAACCATCTTTGCTGTAGACAAGTTCAATTAAAAATCCCACCAAAGTAAATGAGCTAAAAACATTTTTTTCAACCCCTCTGGAACTAGGAAACCACAAATCAGACCAGAACATAACTTACCACATCCAGAGATCTAACCTGGGTGATGGTGCATGCCAATTTGCATGCAAATCTGTTCAACAACTGTAAAGGTATGAAAGTGCACAATTTCGAGTTTAACATTGATGTGCCTACTCTACCCTAACTAGAGGGGTGGAACCGTGCCACTATAAGATATATATATATAGATAGACACCCCACATACTTCTAGATTATATTCCTTAGATATCTGTGATGACTTGGGAAACCTTTTACATTCAATGCAGATACAGTGTCCATCAGTAGATATTTTATTAATGGTCAATCTAAATGCTAGAATTTAGGGCTTCAACAATATTTAGGATAATTCAGCATTTAACATACTCACTTTGGGAAAAGCTAAATGTTCCATAAAGACAATGGACTGAACTCTGAATAGCAGTAGATTTATTCTTAGACATATTGTACAAGAAAACCCTTTAAGAGAACTAAATGACAGGGTACCCAGTAACTCTGAGGGAAAGTCCACATATCTGTCTCAAACAGGTCATCAGTAACAAATTATATTACATGGTCTGGCTGTAATCTGCAGGATATAGTGTCCCTGAGAATTCATGGTAGCCCAAAAAGTGATCACTTCCCCTAACATTGGTATAAGGTGTCCCTCTGTCCCATTAACAAACATTATACTATATCACTGTCTGTTCAGATTTATAGATAAAAATAAAAGAAACAGCTGTTTGGAATTGACTTGTTAATGAGCAGACAAGTGTTTTTATGGAACAGCCTCCAATTGATCTGGTGAGAAAACTGCAAGAAGAAAATGATGCTAAACTTTGTTATGATATGATGGCTTTGATGTAGTCCATGTTAATACCATTTTTATTTAATGTTTATAAAAACGATACAGCAAGAGGACATGGGATGTTCAAATACTACTGTAAAAAGGCTAAGTCAGATCTTCTTGCAATAAATAAATACACAAAGGGATACCCTTCACAGTGTAATTTCAATATTTTAGCAGATATATGAAGTAACATATAAAGAATATCTCATCACTGTCAAAAATAATTACCAAATGAGTCAGTGTGAGACAACGTTAAGGACAATCGATAACAAAGATACCAAGGGTTTCTGGAATTGGGTTGGCATGGGTACCAATAATTTCAAAAATAACATTGAGGCACATATCAGTTCTACAGCCTTGTTGAACTATTATAAAAAAAGATGTTCAATGACATAGAACACATTAGAATTGAAAATGTTACCCCTGCCTTAATCCACAGTTTTGATTGGATTACCAAAGATTAGTGATGAGCGAAGTGACAAAACTTCTCTATGAGGAGAAATCCATGAATTTCGCCCATTTTGCGGGGTGAAATGCAAAATGGCAACATTTCATACATGAAATGGTGAAATGGTGAAATGTCACCCACAGAAAGTGAAATTTCACCTTGGCAAAATTCCACAAAATGCAGGAAATTTCATGGATTACTCCAAGTGGAGAAATCGGCCACTTCGCCATGACTTCACCAGCGGAATCTAAATTCACTGCATCTCTACCAAGAATGAGATTCTGTGAGCTATTCATTCAAATACAAATAATAAGGCCCAGGAATCAACCAAATCCCATTTGATGTCTATAAGCTTAATCATGAATAGTGGTACAACATTTTTAATATCTTCTATAGCAAAAGTATTGTTCAGAACACTGTCCCAGAATCCTGGAGGAGGAGGAGCCTCATTATGCTGATTTTTGAAAAAGGAAAAAAGGAGACACCAAAATGTATAGGCAATTAGTCATTAGATGTTGTGGGAGGGGCACAGATTTTACTAAAATTATTTTTGAAAGAGTACAAAACTGGATTGCATGAAAGTGTGCAGACCCTGCTTCCTGCAGGGAAGCTGGACAGTTTCATCCCCACTCAGTCTGTGGGGTATTTAGTACTGATGGTCAACAGAGTTACTGAGTATCCCAGATGAACACCAGGGGTCGCTTTTACCCTTTTGGCAAATAGAGAGACAGATGTGATTTTTAGCATATAAGGCTCAGCATCTCCACTCATCAAGTAAAAGGTGCCCTTGTTATGTGTCAGTTTAATTTTAATGTCCACACTGTTCAGCATCAGTTTCTCTTGAAAATAACTGGTCCATATACAAGTGGCCCAGAATCTCTACCCTTGTACTGGTATGCGTGAAAAAACTTCTTATGTTCAGTCCCCCATTGTCACTATCTCTGACAGTGGTTCTGTGTTTCCCTGGGGTATCTTTGTAAAATAACACTGCTTTAATTGGGTAGAAATGGTCTCTTCACTGAAGTTCAGCACAGACTCTATGATTGCATTATTCGAGTCACAGTTGTTGCTTTGACTGATGAGACAATCCCCAACAGTCACATCCAGCTGGCTGAACATGGAGGCCACTGGGTAGTTTACTAGACTCACCCTGGCAGCTACAGATAGATCTCCACCATCCGCTTCAGTGATTTTGCAATCCAGGTAAAGAAGTGTGTTGTTCAGATCCAAATAGTCTTCATCATTCCCCGCTATATAAAATTCAAGAGGTGAGGATTCTGAAAGGACTGCCAGAGAGGGTATCTCAACATTAATACTTTTTTTCAGTTCATGTCTGCACAGGAGCTATGGCAAACAAGTCCAGTTCTGATTTTGTGCATTCTTCCAACCTGCAGCGTACAAAGGTCATGTTTTTTATAACATATCTCTGCTTTTTTTATACCTCTTGGACAATTCTTTGGACTTCAACCTCTTTTGTTTTGTGATGTTTTGCATTTTGAAACAAACCTCTTAACGCAGTTGGGAGGCCCAATAAGAAGTTAAAGGGGTACTCCGTTTTTGTTTTTCTCTTTCTCCTGCTCTTGACCACAAACAGCTCTGATTACTCCTGAGTGGGCAGATGTCCTCCTGACATCTTTTGAGTACAACAGTAGTCACATGCCCCACAACATCCTTTGCAACATTTCTCACAGCTGTTTTTACATGTGGTTTGGCAATTTCAAACCCCTTTCTTAAAAATGGAACTACTTTTCTAAACATACTACAAAATATCCCCCCATAGAGGAACTTACAAAGCTGGGTTCCCGATATATCAAAAAATCACCATCCATTGTTAAATTTTAAAGTAGTCTCTGAGGGGCCAAAATGCAACTTCACAATCACCTTTCCAAACTGAAATGGCACAAATTTTGTATTGATCATTCTTTATTTCAACAGTGACTGCATCAATTTGATTTATACTGACTGCTCAGAAGTGGGGTTTCTCATAAGTCATAGTCACAATCTCTTAGTCTTTGACCCTCAATGGTATACAGCTCAGCAAAGACTATCGCCATCCAAAGTGTTGGCCTGGCACACCTAGATACCTACAGATTTCTAATTGGACTCCTCACTTGGACTTTGACTGATACTCAGTTTCTAAACTTTGAATATTCTTAACTTTATCAGCAGTTTTGTATTTAAAAATTAGGCATTTGCTGTTGGAAAGGTGTAAAACCGACATGAATATGGCTCTCTCCCTGTGCCCTTTTATTCATTTTCTATGGTGGCCACCAGTCCAAATTCCCAGGTGTGGTTCCTGCACCCCAGTCCAACCCTGGCCCACCATTTAGTGCATAATAATGTCAGTGTAGAGATGTAATGTCTTCATAAGCAACATTGCAGAGGAATCTGGAAGGAAAGGTGTGCCTCTTTGCAGATGACACAAAGATCTGTAATAGGGTCAACACACGTGGGGGGGGCTAAGAATAAGAAGGGACGTGGGCAAGCTGCAGGAATCAGCAAATGTATAGCAGCATAGATTTGATGCAAAAAAAGTGCAAAATTATGCACTTAAGACATGGAAACCTGAGGGAGGAGAACTCAACATGGGGGGAGGTACTGACAGCCACCAGACAGAAGAGAGTTCTAGGGGTGATTATATCTGAGGATCTAAAAGTGGCCAGACAGTGTAAAAAGGCAGTTAGAAGGGCCAGCAGGATGTTGAGATGCATAGGAAGTGGCATGACCAGCAAAAAAAGGGAAGTGGTGATACCACTATACAGATCATGGGTAAGGCCTCATCTAGAGTACAGCATCCAGTTTTGGAGGCCACATCTCAGAAAGAACATAGACAGAGTGGAAGCAGTGCAGAGAATGGCTACAAAAATAGTGCAGGGGCTGCACCAGAAGTCATATGATGAGAGGCCGAAAGACATCAATAATGCATTTCTGGAGATGAGGAGAGAGAGGTGGGACATGACCTAGATGTTTAAATACCTTAAGGGAATAAATAAGGTAAAGGTGGGGGGTAGCATCTTGCAGAAAACAGAGTGGTCAAGAACTAGAGGACATGATATGAAGTTGGTGGGGGGGGGTAGAATCAAAGTTAATGTGAGAAAATACTTCTTTATTGAAAGAGTGGTAGATACTTTGAACATCCTCCCTGCAGGGGCAATGGGGGCAAAAACAGTTGAGGAATTCAAAAATGCATAGGACAGACACAAGGGGACCCTAGTGACAGGAAGAAGAGGGAAGGCCACAGATCTGCTACAATTTGTGTAAGTAAAAGGTAGGATAAATGGGCAGACTAGACGGGCTAGGCGGTCCTTATCAGCAAACAAATTCTAATATCTATGTATCTATGTAAAAGTGTCCATTAATATCTGTATGGCTCTTTGCTGTAATCTTTTCTATGGTTACATTGAGTCTGTTAAATACCCAAATGGTGCTGTTATTGCCCTTTCATGTACAGAATGCATTTGATGTTGCTTTCAGCACTTATTTCTCAGCCTATGATTTGTTGTTCCAAAACCACAGGCGGCGCATTTCTTAGAAACATTATTTCATTGATCTGGCTGATGATACTTGGAATGCTACGATGCTAGCCTTTTGGACTTTCGGACTCTTCTTCCTCATTAAGGGGGCTTTGCAGACCTATACTGGGGTTAAAGTTTTGAGGATGATACCAGATAAAGAATATGTTTGTTTTTTTTTGGGGGGGGGGTGGAGGTTTGCAGGCACATTGCCCAGGTATGGCAGTACTGAATTTCCACTAGCCCCACTTCCCATTTGCCATATAGTTCAAGTGTTTGTGGCAACTTTACAGTAAAAAGTATATGGTATTAATCCAGAACACATTGTTTGAGGTGTTGTTGAGCAAGGTAATATAAAACCCAATTTGAACATCCTGAATATTATCTGCTTCTATTGTCCTGCACCTGTGTTGCCTCAACTCAGCTATTGAATTTATTGGACCAACCCTGCCACTTTACCAGATATAAAGTTTTTCTTCCAAGTTTTTCTCATTGCCAATATTTTATGTACTCAATATACTCTGTCGTTGTCCAGTTCAATTTTTTGAAACTCCTCTGCATAAAAAGTTCCTTTGCTGTCTTCCCCATAGTATTTTAGCTTATAGGATGGTGTCAATGTTTTTAAGACCTACTGTATGTCACAATAAATATATCACCTTGGTATGTCTGTTCTTATCACTTTTCAAAAACCCCTTTCAGCATAGATATTCTCACGTGATCACCTTTCTGAAGGATACCCTTTTGTTTTAACATAGAAACAGAATCTGATGGCAGATAAGGATCGCATGGCCCACCTAGTCTACCCATTTCCCTACCTAATGGATAAGCTGCAGATCCTTGTTAACCAACAGCCTACTTCCTTTTTTTTTTTTTTTTTGCTAAAGACAGCACCATCGTAGATGGTTTTCCATACACCATGGCACTGGAGGGGTTAACATCCATCGGCCTGCATTTAATGTTTCTGTGATTAGTATGATTATAGCTGCATACCACATCAGGCAACACATCAGTATATTGTCATGCATTCTGGGATGTAAAGTAATGTCACATTCATGATTTTAAGGTTTTGTTAAATCTTTCTTCAGTGTTAGCCTTAATTTCATTATTTGTCACACAATGGCATATTTTGTTTTGTTATAATAATTTCCTTAAGGAAGCATTTAGAAATTCTCTACCCTGCTTATTCTGCAACTTCCGAGGTGTGCATCCACTTTTAAAAATATTTCGAAGGCTTGTGCCACTACCTTGCCTGATTTGTCTTTTAAAGCCACTACCCAAGCACACTTGGTAGCACATTGATGCATGTTAGTATGTATTTAAATCCATTATTGTACTTTGCATATTTACGCACATTCACTAAATCAGCCTTTTCCTTGTGTATGTCAGAAACAATGACAGGATTTTTCTTGAATCTGAGTCTTGCAAGCTTGTGTAAAGGTAGGGATCTTGCCTCAAAAGCAATTCTGCAACATTTTTCTTGGTGACACCCTCATTAATCTTTTGTTCAGTCTTATACAGTGGAGTCACACCAGTGTAACTGCCCACTGTTTTGCATTAAAATATATACTCTGAAGCAGTTGATCAGTCATCTTCTTTCATCAGCACCCAGCTACATCTGTTATCTAGCAAACCTCTTGTCACCAGTAAAGTGAAGTGTATATATATGTGTGTTCTCTTTTCTTTCCATTAAAAATTATATTACGACCACAAACAGATATGCGTGATTATATTTATTCATATCATACAGAACATAAACTGATACATATGGTTGGCACATACAAAAGTCATAACTGTATTTTAAAGAGGTGCTATAAAGTAAATGTTATATGAATTGTAACACATGTATTTATTTATGTCTTTGGTAATTGGGTGAGTGAGCTGAAACCAAAGGACCGATTTCAATCATGACCCAGGCTATGCAGTTGACAGCAAGCATTCTACAGAAGTAGTAAAATACAGAGAATACAAAGATACAATCACATCACAGATACTATGTAGTTAAGCTAATAAAGATACAAAGCAACTATTAAGCAGTACAATGTGAACATGTGCGCTAAACAGGAGGATTCAAGGTCATTACACAAATAGCCACCAGTAGATACTTGTTAAATGTGGCAAAAAATACAACTTACTCAAGCTAACATGCCTAACAGAAGTTGAGAGACATAGTTAGAGAGAGAGTACATCAGGGGCTGATAAAAGAGTAGAGCAGGACAAGGAAGCAGCAGTACTAGGGAGCAAGGATGCATAGAAGAGCAGAGATAAGCAAGGCAGGGACAGATTTTGACATTATGACTGTCCAGGGAAACAGTTGCAAGTGGATTTGGTCATGAGTCAGGATCTTAGGTTAGATTTAAAGGAGAGGTGGGAAGCGAACAAACGATGGTAGCCTGTTCCTTAGGGATAGAGCAGAGACAGAAAAGGCTTTACTTCCCATAGCAGTGGTAGTACATGGGACTATAAGTGGAGGGATGGAGGAGGTCCTGAGGCTCCTAAAAACCATCCTATCTTTTAACAGTGAAGTATAGGGTGACACATAGCATGCATGCATGCTAGTACAAAATATAATCCAAGCCAGTCAAAGTCAAAATGATTTATTGTTTGGCCGTTCAGGCCATTACAATTTAAAACAAAGACGATACAAAATATAAAACATGTTAACATTTTCAAACAAGAGTTTCCATATGTAAGTACTTCAACGTACCCATTGTATCAATACATTAACAAAGTACCTATCCATTAATTGTGACTATATTTAAAGATACCTAAGAAATCTTGGGCAGTATAACAATACTAACCTTCTTTGTTTAAGTTGCCCTGAGCATAGAAAGTCATATAATATAAATATAAAAATAATCAATTTAAATTGTCCTTGTCATTCACCCCCTATAATGCTTTACGAGAGATAAACAAGGCACCTGGTACTCTAATTAACAAACCAGACACAAATATCTAGTATAGGCAGCATAAGAAAAACAATACAGTTAATAACCACTTACAGAAAATATAATATTAAAAATTCTACCTTGTCCTAGAGGGTTTTACTGTTCCTGTTCCTGGACAAGCGAGCAACACATTCAAATTCTGTCAAAGCTGCCAGCTAGTACTTCGACTTAATATTGACATTTCTGAATAATTTTGTGTCAGTCAAGCTATTTAAACCATCTCTATTAATGATTATTAATTCAAACCCCTTTGTCCGGCACTTTTTAAGCATATTGATAAATGATCATTAATTCAAAAACACTGAAAATGAACAAAAATGCACAAGTATTGAAAAGTTGTTATACACATATGTAAGCATAATGTTTTTGACCATTTATACCACATTTAGCATACAATGTTAAAACAAATTACTGCTAGGCAGAATTGTGGCTCTTTTGTGCTCAGGAGTCCATCCATTTTTAAGTTGGCCATTCAAGGCTCCCTTGCCTCTGGAGTCCATAAATTAATACATGGGGCAAGAAAGCTCCATTCCTATTCAGGATTCAGTCATGTTATAAGTAAAGACAAATGAAGGCCAGAAAACAGCACTAATGCAACCTCCCTCTGTCTATGAGTCAACTTCTTTAAATGTGTTAACAGGGGGATATCTCCACTCAATCAAAACTCCCTTCATATTCCTTTCCTATTTACTTATGCTAATGGTGGCATAGTAATAAACATGTACATATTTTGGCTATTTCAAGCCTTTAATCAAAAAACCCCGATTTACCTGTCTCAAATGGGCTCCATGTGAGCCACACCTGGGTTTCCATTGTTGGTCAGTTGCGCGTTTCACTTTTTCTTTGTCCGCACTACCTCACACTTGTCCGAGTATATATTGCAATGTATTGCCATCTGAAGCTAAAGAGTTTTGCAGTCTGCCATGCTTCTCCTCAAAGTCATCAACCTTAGTCTGCAGAATGCAATAAATTAGATGTGTTGGGGGAGGCCTACCTCACAGAGAAAGGCTCCATTGTGCTAAAATAGTGTCTCTGAGTAAACCAACAACTGGGAAAAATCATCAAGGGCAGCATTTAGACAAACAATATCCCCCTGCTTTTAAACTGAAGGTCATGGATCCATTCCTTGCATGTTCAGTCTAATCAGCCTAGCATTCTTCTGCATCCTTTAGAAGTTTTCCAAGTTTCCTTTTATTGAAATTGCCTTCTGCTCAGTGTTCAGGTCCATCCATATGCCTAAAAACGAGCAGAACATCACTCTCCGAGCACAGTAAATCACACCATTAATTTAAATTGAATCCCCAGCTCCCTTAGGCAAAGCTATCATACCTTTAGGAAACTTTTAACTGGCATAACAGCACTTTGTAGTGCGATACACACAGGTGGCATCTTCAGGTAAAACACCTGCCAATGACTTTTTTGGCTCCATTACACCTCTGCAGCAATTCTCCTGAGCAAGCCTCCACCTCCACTTGTTCAGTACTCCATTCCTCTTTAAAATCTCAGAAAACTGAGGGACCAGGGGCTTTAAAATGCCAATGCTTAATTTGAGAGGTGCTCAAACCTGAGTCAGCACTAAAGCCAGTAACTATTGCAACGTGAAGAAATCTCCGAGTTACTAACACAGAAAATATACTATAACTTGCGAAAATGAAACAAAATGTAATTGAGAAGGGCATTCAACCTGGTGCTCAGGAGCAGAGCAGCAGTGCAGCCATCTTGCCACTTGCCACTCTGCCCCCTGCCAGGTGAATAATCCAAGCAATGACTGACTTCCTGTATATCCCTATTGTATGTCAAATTTGTCTCCCCTATAATGGTGAATTGATTGTTATGTTTAATGTAACTAAATCCAGGCACGCTCCTGAAAAAGGGCTATTTGTCTCAGTGAGACCATCTGGTTAACAGAATTCAATACATAGAAACATAAATAATTAATTAAATAAATAAGTAAGTACGGTAAAACCCTGCTTACTCAAACCCCAGTTTTCTGAAACTCTTAGTTATTCAAAACTGAGTCTTGTCCCCCACATGTAATGCTTACAGCATAACAGCTGTAGTGTGATTACTGTTTTGCTTTCTCCCAGGTGGTTGTCACCTAGTTAGTGCATTAGTAATCCCCCCCCATCTGCAGTTAAATGTTCTCACCTGTTAGTGCTAATCCCACCCCCACCCCCAGGAAGATGTGGCTGAAAATGGAGTTAATGAATAGAAGAGTTAATTTAGTTGAAAGCAGAAGTTTACATTGCTTGAGAGATGTCACTCGCTGTTACTTTCGGTCCAGGCTCATTAATGTTTCTGCACTCCTCACTAGCAGTCCAAGGCACAAGCTGCAAATCCAAACCCCACTAACGTGAGATGTTACACTTTCTGACTTAAAGATACCCAGTGACAGTAACTTCTGAGCAGCATATTTCAGAAAGTCACAGGCTTCAACTGCTCTCCCACTGGACATGGGGTGGCTACAAAGCACAGACACATGTGCCCATACCTCTCAACCTCTTTGCTCATAAATCAGGGACAAGGCTTAAAAAAATCAGGGACAAAGACCCAAAATCAGGGACATATCTTAAAAATTGGTACTATTTACTCAGAAAGCTGATAGAATAAGGGGATTAATGTAAGATACATTTTCTGAAGACGATCAAGTCTGTAACTTTAATGTTTGGCATTGTTTTGTACTTTCAATCCCCATTGTTTTGTCACAAAAACACAAATTTTATGAGGGATAGAGGAAAATTTTGAGTCAAAATCAGGGACAGTTGAGAGGTATGCATGTGCCATACACCAGGCAAAAAAAAAAAGGTGCTGTTGTTTGAGGGCCAGTGTCACTGCATGAAAGATGTTTTCCACAGAACACATGGCAGTGTTTTCCTTTTCTTCAATTAAGTCAATGTACATATGTCACAAAAATGGGGGCATGCTGTTAATCTAAAGAATTTTCCTTTCTGCCAGTGAAGTTAATGCTGGTTCAGAGGATACATTTGATACAGGGTCCTTGAATATGTCCTGTATTGCACAGAACATGGTACACTTCAAGACTGTCTGCAATATCAGGAACATGACATTTTCCATATCATATATCATCTGAAAGTACATCATAATACATATTATGCAAAATAATCACATGATTTGTGCAGGTTAGTGTGTCACTTTTTCAAGTCAGAATGAATGACTGCTAAAGTGGGTTTATTGTACACAGCATAAGCAATTTATTCAGTGGCACACCACACGCCCACCACCTGAGCGACTGTTACTGTCACAAGTCTTGTGATAGCACACTTTGAGTTGTTTTGTTTTGTCTCTGCATTGTTTGGCACTCCTTTCGATGCCATGTTCAAAAAGGTATTCTGACACTTTCTGATACACCTTGGTGTTGTGACATGCACTAGCCAATTCAGACTGCACCCATTCCTGTGTTCAGCAGTCAACCAATAATTTCATGGCCTCATCAGGTCATGTTGCACCACGGTCAGACATGCTTGCAGCTCCACAAACTACAATGCTGCCTACTGCCTGTGCAGGTTTTGGGTCACAGGTGACTTTACTGGCCATGCTCAGACCAACCACTCTACTGATCCTCAGTTCAACGTGTAAGCCTATAGCCTGTTGCACAGACTGCAAAAACACAAGCTTTGCTGCTTAGTGCTGCTGTTTTTTTGCTGCTACACCAACTGGTGGCATTACATTGGCATCCCCACGCCTACCAGCACAGGTTCACTACTCTCATGATCAGCACTGTGTAGCTTCCTGGTTCTTCCCCTTGTTTACCTCCCAGACTGCACCAGTGCACTGCCACAATGCATTGAGGTATAGTAGGGGACTGGAGGGTACACAGTCATGCATCCACACTGCAGGTTGTAACATCACAGACCTGGAACCATTACCAAAACCGTTGTAGAAACCACATACAAACAGGTTTCTGTAACGGTTTTGGATACGGCTTCAGTAACGTTACAGGTGAAAACGCAAACCGTTACAGTAACGGTTTGACCACTCTGTAACATTACAGAGGCATAGTGTGGACAGGGCCTTAGCTTTTTTCAATTCAACAAACTATGCAGCAAGATAAATTTTTATGTCACAAATCTTTCCACTCAACAAGGCTATAGTGGGACATTCTTCTTCACACTTTATGTAGTACACATATGTGGTCTTGGGCTTGTTAGGCTTCTTCACTCATGGCTTTTCATCGCCTGGCATTTGATTTGGTGGTGTGACAGTCTGTTGCCTTGATGGAGTGTCAGTTTGAGAAGCACTGTTCTGCGCTGTCTTCTGTAATGTTTTGCATAATCTGTTCAAATTCTGAAAAAAAAACAGATTCAACAAGTCTCTAGAAGTTATACCATGAAGCCCCAATCGCAGAGCTTATATAAATCTCTGTAAGATGAACTTTCAACTGACAAACCTCTCCCTCCCTCCCCCCAAAAAAAACTTTTATCTGGTAACCAATAAATTTTAAGCAGGTAACCAATGAACTTTCAACTGGAGACCCATGACTATTCAGCAGGTAACCCATGAACTTTCAGCTGGTAGCCCTACCGCTCACAAAGCAAAGAAAAAAAAAGCACAAGAAGCAATCTACATGCTTTCTTCAACTTACCACAGAGTAGAGAAAGTTGTTCTGACTACACAATCAGTGTACTGCAGCTGTGGTGTTTTCAAATACTTATAATGATAAAACAACACAGTGTTTCTCTTAAGTAGGTAGCCTATACCTTTCATTTTTGCATTAAAGGAAAAAGTGATGTCAAACAATCTCGTACCATTTTCGACTGTAAAGATTGGATTTATCCATAAACTAGTGTACAGATACCCTTTTTTCCTAAATACTTTAATAATCTTATACACAAAAGAATAAAAGCACCTGTCTCCGTGACATATTTAAAAATGTGCTTAAAATGATAAGTGTACTTCACCATCAGACAACATCTTCTTGTTAGGAAAATCACAGTCACCAAACCTGCCCCTAAGACAGAAAGCCTCTGCACGATGATGCATACTTCTACTACAACATTCCAGAAATAACCCAAGTAAAAAATACTAGTACATATCATCCTGTCCTTCCAACAGGGGGCAAATGAATAAAATTACACAGTTCCAAACCCTAAAAACCTACCAGGTGGGGGATATATTTATTTATTTATTATTTTATTTCGTTTTTGTTGACTGGGTAAGTTCACTAGACACATTCTGCCTATTTTCAGGCACGACCCAGGGGGAGGGGGATACAGATGAATGACAACTGACCTAGAACCAGATTAAACTGTTGGTGGTATTTTTAGTGAATATGAGAGAGGCATGAGGTGGAGGTGGTGGTATGAAGAATAGGGGGAAGCATGAGGAGGAGGAGGAGGAGGAGGAGGAGAAGATGGAGGATTGTGAGATGCAGCAGGAGGAGGAACATAGGGGCAAAGGAAAGGTTGTGTTGCATCACTTCCAGGTTGGAGAATGCATCACTTCCAGGGCTTGAGGTGGGACGTCTAGCACATGGACGGGGTGGGGTGTAGATCCAGGGGACAATTGTGATTGATCCATTTTATGCCACCGCCACCTGTCAAATGATATTCTGTACACTGATTGGCTAAAAATTAACATTTGAGGTTATATGAACTTGTACTACTCTTCACAGTGATTTATAACCAACTAGAACTCCAAATGAACATTCCTAAAAGTAAAATGGTAATGAAGTTTCATCTTTGACAACTGGCAACAGATGTATAAATAGAAATGCCTGGAAACCATCAAACTCTGTTTATATCTATGTGTTATGTATTGTTGTAATAGTAAACGGGTCAAGCAGTCAGGCATATTAATACATAATACCTAAGATTATGCAGACAAACTTTTGCTTATTTTTTTTTAAACAGGTTTTGGGGCAATTTTGTTATTGCAATGCTCCAGGCCTTGCAAGTCAAAATCATTACATGAGATCTGTATACAGTAATGGTTTGGGATATGTCAAAGTTGGATTGTGCTAAAAAGATTGGCAACCAAAGCCACAGAACTATAGTATACTAAGATGTTCCCTTCTATACCTGCGATAACAGCAAGATGTGAACTAGGTATGATTACATTAGCTTGGGTTGTTGAAAGTAAAATGCTGAATTATTGTATCAAACAAATGAGGATGCATAGTTCCAGATTGCTCTTTGTTTGCCTAAATAAAAAAACTGGAATGACTTAAAGTTAACTGTGAAACTCCCTGGTTGTGCAGTCTTAGGAATATAACATAAAGGTACAACCTGCTCTTTCTAAGTACTTATTATGAGATAAACATACAGATTGCACTACAATAGAAGGTTTTTACTAGGCATGTAATTTATGTTAAAAATGCATTTAAATACATTAAGGACCTTGGGCAGGTCAGATCTTCCCCATGGTGAGCTAACAATTTTACAAGTCATTCATTGAAATATTACTCAGAACTATTATTTGACCCTAGAAAGAGCAGTCTTTCCTTCCTACAAAATTGCAAGTTTCCCTAGCAACATACTAAAATCTAGGTATAATAAAAATGAGGACATCTGTGCTGGACTATCTGACTGTAGTAATGGCTGTGAAGAAGATGTATCTCACATAATATTGACATGTAAATTAATTATGTTTTTTTCAAAAGTTTTGTTTCACCAGGAAACATACTGAGCATGTAACAGCTCATTTCCAGATGCGTCCTGCAGGAAGAGGAAAAAGGGGTACAAACGACAGACACAAAAATACAGAATATAAAATATGTAGAATGGAATAAATATAATAAACATAAATGCATCAATTATTCCTAAGAATAAAATGACAAAAATAAGTTATCAAACAATAGATACATATGTACATAGAGCTAACGGCAGATGAGGACCACTTGGCCCATCCAGTCTGCCCACCTAATCTACTCCCCCACATTTTTATTTAGATCTTTAGTTTTTTTGTTGACTGGGTAAGTGCACTAGACAAATTCTGCCTATTTTCAAACATGACCGGGGGAAGGGGATACAGATGAATGCCAACTGACTTTGAACCAGATTAAGCTGTTGGTGATATTTTAGTGAATGGGGCGAAATTCGGCCAGTGCACCGGGGAAATTCCCCTGCTCGGCTGCTGTACTGCTGCCAGTAGGGGGACAGGCCATTTCCAAGATGGCCACTCGAAGTGGACCATGGAAGGAGGAGGACGACTGCAGAGCAGGAGAGGTAGCCTCGACTCCTGCTCTAGGTAGACTGGAGGCTTCAGCCGTGGCTATGGCTGATTTGGATTCAGACACAGATTTTCAGGACGCTATAGTAAGTTGGGAGCTTTCTACAAATAAAAAAATGATAAATGATGGAACTTCATCTGAAAATGTGTCTTCCAAACTTGGAAGAAAGTCTTTGGGAGTTGGAGTAATGCAAGATACAGAGGAGGGAGTTTCATTTCGGCAGAACTGCGATCGGAACTGCGGAGCAGTGCAGTCAGCCTCATTAGGTGCACTGGAAGAGACAGCTTCTGAAGGTGGTTCCGAGGCGAGACAGCAGAGTGAACCTTGGACTAGGAAGCTGAATCTAAGTTTTTGACCAGCGAGGCGATTACTTTTGTGAGGTTCCCAAAGTGATTTCAGGTACTGTGTCTTCCTTGATTTTAAATACGGTGGAGCGTAACACAAAGAAAGCGAACCGCCCGTAAAATTAAATTTAAAAACATTCCTCCAGCCTTCTGAAGCCCCGCAGCTCTACGCTGGCTTAAATATCAGCAAACCTGGAGCGTATGTCTACAGCGCAGAAAGCAATGTAGAGGCAGATTTAAGAGACGAGAGAAGTCTCGGTGAGCGGAGCCTGGCTAAGCATAGCTCTAGTGTATCTGCCGAAAATCAGTTGCTCCCTTTGAACTCAGTTCAGGCTGGCAGTTTCATCGCAGCATGCAGCGAGTGCCCACAGCCTGCTGTAACATTGGAGAGACAAAATAACAAAGCTAAAGTGAATTTAAATGCCAATTCATCTGCCCTGGCTGCAACTTTCTACAATAATGAAACAGCTCCGTTGAATAAAGTGGCGGGATTTGTACTTAAACACCCAAGCCAGGATGAGTCTTTGGCTGCTCCAGCTGTTATTTACCAATCTTCGGAAGGTTCTCAAGTTGGTGTAACAGAGTTTTTTTTCCCTGACAAAAATAAAAAAAAATACTCTAATGTTAAATGTGCAGGACAGTAAGATAGATTCTCCTCTTTTGTTGGAAGATTCCTGGACACCCGATAAGGCATTACATGAGGCTGGCTGGACACAGGCTGACACAGGTGTGTGGAAACCTGATCCAACTTGGGCCTCAGAGTTAACTCTCTGTCAAAATTCACCGGAGTGGGTTCCTGTTGACCAGCAGCAAAAAGGGTCAAACAATGGGGAAAAAAAACAAATGGAAAAGGAGGTCTCACGTCCTCCTTGCGTTTCTACTGGTTTAATTAAGCCTTCTCCTACATCTCTCTATCAGGAAACTCAATTGCAGGAAACTCTACAGAAATCCTCAAATGAAATTCCTTTGCAGCCCCTTTCCCCCCACTCAAAAACCTTTAATGTCAGATCTTTTTGCGAATTCTCATAGAGAAGCAGCTCCCAGGCGAAATGCTGTGCGTTTAAGGTATAAAGGGGGTTTGGAGGTTAGGCCAGATAGGCATTATGTGGGGAAAACACTGCTAAAAGATTCATTACATTTTTCTCCACAGGATGTCTATGCCTTTATAAATATTTCAGGGGAAGATAATTACGATGTAAGTTTTCATTCTCAGCATGCACTAGATCTTTTTTGGACTAGGTATAGTCAGGTTAAGTTTTCACCTATATGGGCTCCCTTTATTGTTATCCCTCTATCTAAGCCCTTGATCAAATTCGTTACAGTTATGTTTCGGAATGAAAGGGTTTGGGTGGAAGATATAACCTTTTGGTTAAAAAAAAGATGTGAAGTTTTGAGTGAACCTGAACCCATTTTGGACACGGAACATTTCTGGACTGGAGGATGGAAGTACAAAATTAAATTAAGACAAACTGAGGCAGGAATTGAGCATATACCTAACTCTTTTTTATTGGGGAGGGACAGAGGAGTGTGTTTTTATAGTGGACAACCTCGTGCATATTATAAGTGTGGGGCCAGAACACATCTCTCTAGTGTATGTGACCAACCTCGATGTGACAATTGTGGGGAGGTAAGGCATTTAACTATGTTCTGTAATAATCAATCTTGTTGTGATTTATGTGAATCAAAGGGTCATGTGTTTAAAGTATGTCCTTGGGCTGCTCACAATATGACAACTTAGCTAACTCTGAGGTTTTATTCAAAAGCACAAGAAGCTACTGCTCAGGTACCCCCTCCTGGTTTGCCCCTCCTACTGCTATTACTCAGGCTAAACCTCCTTTTGTCAAGAAACCAATAGAACTTAAAGGGGAATTAAAAGATATAGTCTTAGATACTAATAAGACATCATTGGTGAGTAGTGTGGAAAAACAAGGGCTGGCCTCAAATATGGCCAGTTTAACAAAGGCCAATATGGGCCCTCCTAATGTTTTAGGTTATCCCCCAGTATGTTTTTCAGACGAAGTTACAGAGAAGGTAGGTAACACTACTTCATTAAATAAACCATTGTCAGTGTTGCCTCAAAGAAGATCAGCTAGAAACTTGCATCCTAAACCCTCCCCAGTGACGCAAATTGAGACTAGTAACTCATATGCGGCTTTGTTTTCTCCATGGGGTAATATGGAGCTAGAAGTGGAGGATTCCGATTCACAAAAGTCCTCACTTTCAACCAGGTCACAGATAGCAGATAATTATAAGGATAAAAAAAAGAAAAAGAGAAAAAAGTAAGGGTATGAGCATTTAAATTGGAAATGAGGCTGATTTGGGGCTCCTTGAACAGTCATAGTCTTTTGAATGTGGTGAAGAGACAAGCCCTTTTTTACTATATTCATGATTACCCTATTTCAGTTTGTTTTTTGCAGGAGACTTGGATGTACTCCATAGAGCAGCTCGTAGCGTTTAAAAGAGAATGGGTTTGGGGCCCATCTTTTTGGTCCTTTGGGGAGAACTCTGCAGATGGTATAGGTATTGTATTTAATTCATATGATTTTCAGTTACACAATTTGATTGACCTGATACCTGGAAGAGTATTAATAGTGGACGGGAAGTGGCAAGGCCTATGTTTTCGTTTCATTAACATTTATAACCCCCAATCAAAATCTGGTAGAGTCAACTATCTAAGAATGGTACAGCCTTTCTTATTAACTACAGTTAGAGTTTTATGGGGGGGTGACTTTAATTGTTCAATTCCAGCTCTCTCTCTTAAAAAAAATTAAAAAATATATTGTGATTCTAATGCTTTAAGCAAAATCATTAAAGACGCTGGTCTGATAAATTGTAATAGCTCTTTGCAGGTGGGAACTAGATTTTCTTTTAAAAAGGGGAAAAGCTTCTCTCTGATTGATCATATGCTAGTTTCACCTAATATGCAAATGGAGTCCTTTAAAATATTCCCCTGCGAGTTTTCTGACCATTCATTTCTGTTAAGCGTTTTTCATCTTTCTGATAAGCAAGAGAAAGAACAAATAAGATGGAAGCCTAATAATTCTGCATTAGATCTTCCTTTATTCAATCAGGGTTAAATATCTTTTGAGGCTAGATTGTCAGTTGCTTTTTATATTCAGACTTAGGGGATTGGTGGTTAGAGACAAAAGCTGATTTAAGGAACTGGTTTAAATCTCAGGGAATAAGATCCAAAAACTACAAATTTTTACGTTATTTAGGTTTCAGGCAACAATTACAGAGACTTATGATGATAGCTTACTCATCCAGGTGGGATTACTCTGATCAAATCTCTTCGCTAAAAGAGAAAATGAGAGAATTTCAATATAATAGAGGCAAAACCATGCAGGCTATTCTAACCAATGGAGTTAAAAAATCACCCATAGGGGACCCTTTTGAAATGTGCAAACAGTTAAGGGATTCTATGAGGTTGGAGGAGCTAATAAAAGCTGACGGAGGTTTGGCAACCTCAGTGGAGGACCTCCGGGAGGTGATAGTAGATCATTTTCGCTCTTTAAATTCTCTTAAAACAATCTCAAAAACAGACATGGTTGGCTATTTAAAACAGATATTGGTACCAGTTAACAGGGTTGGATGGTCAGAGGGATGGGGTCCTATTACGCAAACAGAGATCCTAGATTCTATTAGGTCATTGAAACTGAATATTTCACCCGGTATAGATGGTCTTTCAAATAATTTCTATAAAAGTTTTTCAGAAGAACTCAGTCAGTGTCTAGTTTTGTTATTTCAGTTTTTTTTAGATAAAGCTGTTATTTTCCCTTCATTTTCAGAAGGATTGTTAACTTACATATTTAAATTAGGGGATAAGCAAAATATCGTCAATTGGAGGCCAATTACACTTTTAAATTCAGATTACAAAATCTTTACTAGCATTTTGAATAACCGGTTAAAAAAATATGCAGGAGGAGTTATTTCACCTCATCAATATTGTGGTTTGCCAGATAGATGGGTACAGTATGCCCTTATGTTAATAAGAGATGTTATTGAGCATCTCGCAGATATGGGATTAACTAGATGTTTGGTTGCTGCAGATTTAGACAAAGCCTTTGACAGAGTGCATTTACCATTTCTTTTCCTTACCCTTGTACATTATGGGGTCCCATACCAATTGGTGGAAATAATTGAGAAACTATATGACAAAGTTATGGTATTTCCTTTTTTGAAAGGTTTTAAGGCCGAAGGCTTTCAATTAACTACAGGAGTTTGTCAGGGGTGCCCCCTTAGCCCCCTTCTCTACACCTTTGCTATTGACCCATTTTTACAATCTGTGTCTTTGGCGCAGAAATGGAAAGGCATTCTTTTAATGGTCGAGGGACTCACAGTTAATAATACAGGCCTATGCAGATGATTTGGTATTGTATTTTGAGGATAGTGCTTCAATTTCCCACTTTGTGGCAGCTTTTGAGGCCTATGCTAAAGTCTCAAATGCAAAACTAAACTTAAATAAAACTAAGGGTTATTCATAGGTGCAAGTGGTGTTGAGGAAAGGTGGCAGGAGGGTATTCATATATCCAGGGATCCGCTGAAAATTTTAGGGATAAAATTCGGTTCTCAGAATATGCCTAAGGATAATTGGGAAGGTGTTATTGCGAAAATTGAGAGTAAGGTCAATAGGTGGAAGCAGTGGAGATTATCTAAATTAAAAAGGGTGCATGTAATCAAACAATTTCTTCTTCCTATTGTACAGTATGTAGCTATGATTTTTCCACTTCCAGTAGTATTTGAGACTACAGTATATAATATATTTTTCCAGATGCTTTGGGGCAACCGTTTAAACCCTGTTAAAAGAGGTTATACATACTTAAAGAAGACTCAGGGAGGGTTAGGTATGATAGACCCAGTTATTTATGCGTATTTTTTTTTTTTATCTCAAATTTGATTAAAGAGGGATTGAAAGCAGAATTAAGGGCAGAGGGTTCTTGGAATCTAAAATCAATGGGCAAATATTTCAAGAATTGGCAATTATTTGCCCCAAAATTAAGTTATCACCTGCATATTCCCAAATATTTTAGGCCCACGGCTCAGAAGCTGTTTAAATGGACATTACAGAAACAGATAGTTCTGACTCATAATACAAAAGGGTTATATGATTATTTAATGCTTCAGTTACATCCTTCTGAACCTGGATTTAAAAATTGCCCTTCAGCTTTAAATCCTAGGGTACTGGCACAAATAAATAATCTTAGGATGCCGTAGAAACAATGGGAAACGCAGTGGTTAATTTTTTATGGTAGATTAAATGTTAGAGGCAATGCCAAGTACAAGGCTTTACAGGAAAGACTATGTCCTTACTTGGAATGCATCAATGTGGAAGAATCAATGGAGCATTTTTTTCTTAGATGTACATATGCTACAGGTTTATGGGATTATTTAGCAAAGCTATGGGGGTTTAAGTGGTTATGCAGTATGTCATATGAATTTTTGATTCTAGGAGTTTGTTCAACTATCTCATTAGACTTTCATGTAGAGACTTTAACGTTGTTTTTGGGGTGCTTGAGATATTACTTATGGCAAGCTAGAGTACAATGGGTCCTTTACCAAAAGAAAATGCCCTATTCTTGTGTAAGTAATTTAATTATAAAGGAATTGGAACAAATTTATTCTACAGATGCATTAAGAGCTACGCCTGGAACTTTGAGCAAATGGTGGAAAGGCTTTTTACATTTTATCAAGTTTAAATAAGAAGAGTGTAACTAATAGACAAATTATTGAAAGTACACTAATTAATATTATCTGAGCAAACAGTAAATTAGATGGAAATCTTCACTATCTCTTTATTAATTATATTATTTGTTTTTTTTGTTGTAAAGTTGATTTGCTGTGATACAAACGATCACCGTATGTTTTTTTGAAAAATTGATTGTGTTTTATTTTTCCTTTCTCGGAAAAGTGTTGATGTATATGTTTTGTTTTGCTAATAAAAACTCCCCTACTCTTTGCGAGAAGTGCCATGGGATCCTTAACATCCACCTGAATTACCACCAGAACTGGCAGATGGGATCTCGGTTTAAATGTCTCATCCGAAAGATGGCACCTCAGAAGTGCAGGAGCCCCCTCATGCTGCACTGCACTGTCAGTACTGGGATATTAACCCTAGTGCCTGGTGTGGGGCTAGAACCCACAGCATTATGATCTCCTGGCCTCAGAGGTCAGTGTGCTACCTGCTGAGCCATGACCTCTATTGCCTCTCACCCCGTCCCTACTAGGATTTCTTTATGCCTATCCCAGGCATTCTTGAAAGCCTCCACTATTTGTGCCTTTACAATCTCTGTGTGGAGATTGTTCCATGTATCTACCACCCTTTCTGTGAAAAAGTACTTTCCCACATTCCCCGGAACATACCTCCCACTACCCTTATATCATGACCCCTTGTCTTTGTGCATTCTTTTTGCCCTATGCAGCCTTCAATTATGGACTATATTAATACCCTTGAGGTATTTAAAAGTCTCTATCATATCCCCATCCCTTCTCATTTCCAGCGAATATAGGTTAAGGTCTGTTAGTCTCTCCTCTTATGTTATCTGGTGTAGTTCATTCACCATCTTTGTAGCCCTCCTCTGGACTTCCTTCATTTTGTGGATGTCCTTTCTGAGGTGCAGCCTCCAGAACTGGATGCAGTACTCCAGATGTGGTCTTACCAGTGATCTGTAAAGTGGCATTATTACATCTTTGTTCCTACTGGATGTACCTCTCCTTATACAACCCAAAATTCTGTTGGCCTTCCTTGTCACTGTATCACATTTTCTGGACACATTTAGGTCATCAGTTATAATCAACCCCAGATCCCTTTCTTGCCTGGTGGTCTGGAGCAATACCCCTGCCATTGAATACTTTACTCCTGGGTTCCCATTCCCCAAGTGCATAATTCTGAATTTTTGTATTAAATGTCAGCTGCCACACCTTTGACCATTCCTCCATCCTGCCTAAGATCCTTCTTGTTCTTTCTACTCCCTCTAGAGTGTTGACTTTACTACAAATCTTTGTGTCATCTCCAAAAAGACACATCTTCCCCTCCAGCCCCTCTGCAATGCCGTTTATGAAGATATTGAAGAGGGCTGGCCCTAACATTGAGCCCAGGGGCAGCCCACTGGTCCCCACCCTCTTTGTGGATTAAGCCCTGTTCACTATCACCCTTTAAATCCTCCCATGTAGTCAATTTCTAACTCAGTTCACCACCCTTGTCCCAGTCCCAGGCTTCTCAACTTGTTTACAAGCCTTGTATGAGGGACTGTGTCAAAGGCCTAAGACCTTGCTAAAGTTCAAGTAGGCCATGTCCACTGACCCTCCCTGATCTACCAGCCTGGTTACCCAGTCAAAGAAGTTGATCAGGTTTGTTTGGCAAGATCTTCCTGCCGTGAAGTTATGTTGCTTCAGAACTTTCTACCAACTTGATTCTAGGTACTCCACAACCCTTTTCTTGATTAAAGATTCCATCAGTTTCCCTACTACTGAGGTCAGACTGACCGGCCTATAGTTCTTCACCTCCTTTGTACTCCCACTTTTATGGATCATGACTATGTTTGCCCTTCTCCAGTCCATCAGGACCACCCCTGTTTCTAGTGATTTGTTGAAGAGTTCTGCCAGGGGTACCACTAGGACATTCCTGTACTCCGTTAGTATTCTGGGGTGAATTCTGTCTGGTCACATCACTTTGTCTATTTTCAGTTTTTCCAGCTCTTCTAGGACTCTCTGCTTTGTGAAAGGAGTGGTGTCCACCCCATTTCTGACTGCTTTTAACTCCCAGTAGTGGTCCCTCACCCTCCCCTTCATCTGTAAATACTGAGCAGAAACACTTATTTAGGATTTCTGCCATCTCTCAGTCCTCCATAGCTGGCCCTACTTCCTCTCTTTTTAGTCTCACTATCCCCCCTTGGCTTTTCTCGCTGATAAATCTAAAAAAGGTCTTATCACCCTTCTTAATTGACTGGGCAATCCTTTTCTTCATCTGCACTTTGGTCCTCCTACTTCCTTTACTGGCCTCCTTCAATTTTTCCCTGTATGCATTTGTAGACACCTCACTCTTTGTCTCTTTATATTTTTTGAAGGCAGTCTTTTTCTCCCTTACTCTCCTGGCTACTTCTTTAGTGTACCATAGTGGTTTTCTGCTCCTCTTACTCTTGCTTACTTGCCTAATGCACATATTGGCAGCCTCAGTTATTGTGTCCTTTAGAATTGCCCATTGTTCATCCACCCTCCCTCCCTCCCTCCCTTGTCTGCAATGTTTTCTCAAGACATTCTCCTAGCTTCACAAAGTTGGCTTTCTGAAATCCATGACTCTAACCCTTGTGTTGCTGAACTCCTCTACTGTTACTACAGAAAACCACACCATAAAGTGATCACTGGAGCCCAGATGGCTAACTACCTTTACATCTTTTACCCTGTCCCCACTGGTGAGCACTAGATCCAGAGTAGCTCCTTCCCTGGTGGGTTCCATCACTAACTGCCTGATTCTGCCCCATTTAGAGATTTAAGGTGGCTCTAATCTTTGCCATGACTGCAGTGTGAGAGCCCCAATTGATGTCTGGCATATTGAAGTCACCCACAACAAGTACACTGCCCCTTTCTGTCATTTTGTATATGGTTTCCACAAGCTCTTTGTCTATTTCCTCCCCCTGGCCTGATGGCATGTAGACCACCCCAGTACAGATAGCCCCCTCCACTGAACATCTCCAATTTGACCCATAGAGCCTCCTACCCATCCTGACCCCCTTGTACTGCTGTTGCTTTGAATCCCTTTCTCAAGTATATAGCCACTACTACCCCTTTTCTCCCACATCTGTCCCTCTGTAATAGGGAATACCCTGGTATTGCTATGCTCCAGGCATGGTTTTCTTTGTACCATATTTTAGTAATAGCCACAAAGTGTAGTTCTATCTCTATCATTAAGGCTACCAAGTCTGGGATTTTGCTTTCCAGGCTATGGGCATTTGTGCACATGGTCCTCCATGTCATGCTACCCTTCTTACCAACATTTCCACCACTGCACTTGCATAGATTTATCAGCCCTTTTTTGTCACTACCCTTCATAGGCAGTCTTACCTCTTCAATTACTCATTGGGCTGTATGCTCACCACCTGTATTTTCGCACTTCTTCTTCTTCTGCTGATCTCATGAAGCACTTTCTGCCAGAGGAGTGATGGCAAGGTTCCCCACATTGCTGGGGACTACTGCCTCATGCTCCCCCTCTACTAATTTAAATGCTCAATGGTGACATTAAACATCTGCCCTAGTGCCCTTACTCCTTCTCTTGTCAGGTGCAGGCTGGCATGCCTGAAGAAATTTCTCTCCCAGAAGTCACCCCATCCTCCAGTGAAGTAGTAGCCTTTGTTCTGACACCAGCTTCTTAGCCATTCTTTGAATTCTTTGGTTTCCTTGCTTCTTATCTTCTGTGTACTGCCACCTTTGCTCCCCATGGTGAGGGTTTTTTGAGAAGGCTAGGGCTTCCAAATGAGTGGCCAAATGACCCCTGAGTTTCCTTAGGTCCAGCTTGGTGTCTTCTAATGACCGGTAATAAATTATGGGACTGAACAAAATAACAATTAAATAGTTATCAACTTAACAAAATAAAAGCTGGGGGAATGACTGATACTGAAGAAGTGAGGAAGTGGTGAGGGACAGAGTTAGGTAAGTTGCAGGTGAGAAGAAAACCCAAATTAGAAACAACTGCAGGAGTGAGTAGATAACTCATGGAGGACAGCTTTAAGAGGAAGATAGGAAGGATCAAAGTGAATGAAAGGGCAAAGGGAACCCCAAAGTTCTGAGAAACAAAATGAGAAGGCAGCCTGGCCAACAGTAGATTTTACTTGAGAAAGAGCAAAAGAGTGAGAGCAAGCATTATGAAGAGAGTAGGAGGATGAAGGGGGAAGGAGAGAATAGAGGTTAGATATGAGGCTAGAGAGACAAACTAAAATTTGGAGGTAAAGGAGACACAGTAGGTGAAGCACCTGGTATCAATAGAGGGGAGGTAGAGAGAAGAATACAAGGTACAGTAATGAGTACTCAAGAGTTTGTCAGGGGCTATTTGACAGAAGGAATGGAAGAGAAGGTCGAGTCTTGCTAAAGTAGACCTTGGAGCAACACTAGAAACAATGTCTCCGTAGTCAAAAATAGGCAAAATGATCTTGGTAAGAATTTCTCTGTGAGCAGGAAGTGGAATGCTTCTCTTATTTTTGTAATGTGCCCCAAGCTTGGGATGAGGCATCTTGTGAATAGCATCTACTGTACATTAAAAGAGAAATCTAAATGATGATCCAACCATACCTCGAGGTACGTGAAGAAGAAAACATCTTCAATAATCACAACATCAAAGGTATGAAAGGAAGGAAGCAAAATGACTCTAGCAAGTCTCTGCCTGGTGCCAAAAGTCATGGAGACTGATTTGTTGGCATTGAGGGATAATTGATTAGCTTGGAACCAAGGCTGGATGTTGTTAAAGTCCAGTTGGAGTTGATTTGAGAGATCAGGGCAGAGGAGCCAGAGTGAACAAGAACCATATAATCTACCTACATATGTATTGACAGAGAGGAGTAGGCATTGGGGAAGTAATTTAGAAAGGTAGTAAACAGAACTGGGATCAAGACAGACCCTTGGGGATGCCTGAGCTGATAGGGTGTGGGGGTGAAGGGTATCACCAATAAATCAGCTTGCAACCTGCCCTCAAGATAGGAGCAGAACCATTCAACTGAAGAAACTGAGAGTCCAGCTGCCTTAAGCTTGTCCAGGAGGATGGGATGGGATACAGTGTTGAAAGGTTTGACTAAATCAATGAAAAATAGCTGCGGTAACAAGGCCCTGATTCATAACTGAGAGGAAAGCCTCAGTGAGCTGGAGGACAAAACTGGTAGTGAAATGAGCCTTCATAAAGCCAGACTGGAAAGGAGTAAAGAAGGAGGTGAGCTAAGAAAATGGGAGAGTTAAGAATCAATAATGTGTTCCTGGAGCTTAGTTAAAGTGGAAAGGAGAAAGACAGGATGAAAATTACTAGGATTGGGAAGGAGAGAAATAGGATAGAAGTTACTAGGGGAAGAGAGAGATCACCCCCTTTGGGAATGGGAATGACAGTAGCCAGCTTCCAAGAATCTGGGACACAGAATAACAGGGAAGAGAGGTTAAGGAGATAGGAAATAGGAAATAAGAAGAGCAATGGCACTAGCAGACAGAAATAGTAGTCTGGAGTCAAGACCATGATGACTCCTACGCTTGTGAGGATTAAGAGCCAAAAAGGCCTTAATAGCAATAGCAGGGTAGTGGAAGAAAAATAAAAAAAGGAGGAGGTGGACATAGAGAGAGTCTGAGGGATAGAGTGAGAAGGAAGGGAAGAGAGAAGAAGGAGGATTAGAGGAGTGCACAGGTACCATAGGTGAAGAAGGAATTGAAAGATGAGGCAGCTGCAGCAGGATCAGAGATAGCAGTGTTGCTCGTGTTGAGAAGAAGAGTAAGGTGCTGAGTTGGAGGAGAGAAAAGTGAATCAAAAACCTTCCAGAACTTAGAAGGGTGATTAATGCTGTTCTGGAGCATGGATGCAAAGTATCTGGGCTTTGCAAACCAAGTAGATTTAGTACAAGCATTGAGAAGGACCCAGCAATTAGCAAGGTCAGAAGTGTAGCCAGAGGATTTATGGGACCGCCAGGCAAAGTCACTCAGTCGGTGACAAGCCAATAACTCAGATGAGATCAATGGGTGGTGTGAATCTCAGACTTTGGTTCTTCTAAGTGGAGCATGATGATCCCAGACAGACATATATTTAGAAGTAAAAAATTTGGAGGCATCATTCACATTACCAGCTCTTGAAATAGAGTCTCAGTCAATGGCTAACAGATGAGTATTAAGGCTTGAAAAGTCCAGTGATTGGAAAGACTGGATCTGAATGAATTTAGGGTGAACTTTTGGACGATGAATTTTATGCATACTATAGACCATATAGTGGTCACTGAGGGCATCAGGGAGAATGTTAGCATCCAGAATATGATGCATGTAAATCCATGAAGGTTTGGGGAAACATTTGCTTGAAGGAATATTGGCATCCTTATACCTGCCTGGTGATTTGCTTGTCGAAGTATTCCTCAGTAGTGGGGACTCATTCATTATTAGTAGATTAGCCAGATGTTTTTGCATGGCCAGGAAAATAAAAGCTACTGTAGGATACAACAAATGCATTTTTATAACACTCATACAACTAACTGCGTGCTTACCTTGTCTAAACCTTCCAGTCTCTAACCAGACATGGAGTATTTGATGTATTGTACTTTCACCAAATGTGCTTTTATTGTTGTATATGTGTGTTTTTTGAGTAACTGTAATGGTGAGATGAATGATCAATAAACTTGAAAAAGACATAAACATTGTTGGCAGTGTTAATGCTTAAGGCCTCATGAGTAAAAGCAAAATTGCTCAAACCTTTAAAAGACAAATTAAGACCTAGGACTTCAAGTTGTAGCCTGGCAACTCCTCTGCCAGTCTCATCAGTAACGTCCTTTATGGTTCAATTCT
The DNA here is from genome assembly GCA_016271365.2 of Neoceratodus forsteri. Lineage (NCBI taxonomy): Eukaryota > Metazoa > Chordata > Ceratodontiformes > Ceratodontidae > Neoceratodus > Neoceratodus forsteri. The sequence continues at coordinate 1,322,762,812 of CM028130.1, forward strand.
GTCTGCATGCTGTAAGACTGGAAACTAGCATTCACTAGTACACAACATTTTACCTGGTCAGTAGCAGGCACAATATCAATGAGTCTAAGCACAGTGATAGAGGTCCCAAGGGCAGGACATTAACTACAACAATAAGAGGCTTAGAAAGATCAGTAAGCATTGAGAAATACAAGTCAAACGCAGAAAAATAACTTTTTAAATTTCAAGCAAATAGCATTTGTTTCTGATGTACTCTTTTTATCAACTCGTGATAAGTCTTAGATGGGATCTTCCACTTCCCCATGATTTCTAGTATGTAAACTATATAGATGGCATGGAGTCTATGACAGTGGTTCACAGAGATTGGGCAATACCATGGATTTTTAATCTTTCATTCTGAATGCCATATTTACTTTACCCTATCATGGGCACCATCAAAGCAGTACTGCACCCAAAATGTCCTAAGTAGTCTATAAAAATGGTTTCACATCAGACTGATGCAAATTCCTCCCTTGAAGTCAATAACATTACATTTGTAAGTCGATAGCCAGTCTTTTTTTACAGTGTGCCTGTAATTTATTTTATGTGTTTTTTGATTACTAGGTAAGTGCATTTGACAATAATATGCCTATTTTCATGCATGATCACTAGACATACCAATCCTCCTACAGACACCACAGAACAGTCAGTTGGCACTATAGGGAGGGGACTGCTGGAATATCAAGTATTGACTCACCCATTATGAATCTGTGGTTGAGTTGGTGAAACTAATACTTTTAATCTTTTGCTTAAAAGGCTTGGGAAGAATTGGTTTTAGGAAGTGAGGGAGTTAAACAAAGATGTTGTCAAGCAGGGGGAAGGGCTGATAGGATGTTAAGTATATGTCCTATTATATGGGAGACACAGAGGTAGGGCTTGGGGGGCAGACTTGGCTAAGGGGATGGGGGTGCCTAAGTACTTGGAAAAGGGAAAGGGCTTTATGATTTAACATAGTATTAGCTGAATACTGAACAACACATATTTTTGGATCCCAAGTATGAATTCTTACTGAATATTTCTCTGAAATAATTGGCATACACTTATAATTTACCCTGAAACTTTACTAATTTGAAAAACAATAATGACATTGCAGTACCATTAAATGCTAGGTACCATAATACGAAGGTCAATACTTCTCATTTATGTTGTGGGAGAGCATGATAGTAATTATTCTGTTGGTTTTTGGAGTTGTACCTTGCATCACCTGATAGCATGACATTCAGATACAATGGTGCCAGCCAGGATTCAGCACAGTAATGCTGCAGTATTTCATAAAATGTTGCAGTATACTGGAGGGAACGGTGTAATTCAATGACAGTTAAGGCCTTTTGCCATGCTATATTTTGTGACATGTCACAAGTTACTGACCACGCTGTACTGAAAGTACTTGTGAAACAGAAGGTAGCTGTCGCTATATCTTGAGCCCTGTTTACACACCACCACATCTGCAGTGCATTAACCTCTGCACATGAGTTAATGCACTGCAGATGTCACCATGTGAACACTCATCGTTCTTTCTCAGGATGCCTTTGGAGCAATTTTTCAGAACACGGCAGGAGAGGGAACCCCATGCAACTCCAGTGGATTAGCCTGGTGTGTAAACCCGATTGTGCACTCCATCTGCTGTGGATTTTGGTGACAGAGCATGTCAGTGCCACATCACAGGCCACGCACTCCTCATCAGTCATACCTCCCCCTATAGCCACTCAGTGCAACTTGCTGCAGAGCATAGGAGGCTGTGTAAATGCATATTGTGTCTGTGGAAAGATAGCATGGCACACTCAGAGCAATGCAGTGCTCAGTTTGCAGCCACAGTGTAAACACGGCTTAAGAAACAATGGAGAAGCAGAGCCAAATAGTCATTTAAATAATTACACAAATTACAGTGTAATGACTGTATCAAGTACAATGCTTTGTTAAGGGAAGGTAAAGTCCCAGCAAGCTCCAGGGAGAAGGAAGAGATGGACAGAGCCTCTAGCCACAAAGAAAAAGTGCTTCGGAGGGAGGCTGGGAGGGACTGCTTATATAGCTCAGGAAGGGGGCATGGCTGGTTGCTTCAACCCATTGAACTACAGGCAAAAACTTTTCAAATATGGGCTTTATGAGCTCAATGAGTTCACTGAAATAGTCTCACAAAATAGCTGTTTTTTGCCCCATGGTAGGCTGTCCTACCTCATGGTCAGTGCACTCAGATGTACTCTGTATTTCTAGCTTATTGTACTTCGTTGTGTTGTTGAACCAGTAGTACATTTTCATACAATATGTGCACTGATTGTGAGAAGTGGAGAAGTCTTCATTATAATTATTTATTCTGTTCAGTAACACCTTTCATGAAAATCTTGTTTCAGAAACCAGACATTATAAAAAAAAAATAAGGGAACTTTCTCAACTCCTTTTTATTTTGTTGTTGTATAAGTGTGATGACAGGATAAACTGCTGATGTTTCACTTGTACAGAATATGTGGTCACTGCAAACTTCAGATGTGTAAAAATGACTTGTTATACTCAAATCCCCATTCATAACACATTATGAAGGATTTCAGCAAGGCATTCAACACTGTTACATATAGGAGAATGTTAAATAAACTGGGAGCCTAGGAGTAGATTAAAAAATTATAAATTGGGTGGCATACTGGCTGGGCAACATGAGTCAGAGGATAATGATGAATGGCATTCACTCTGGAGTAGGCAAAGTGACCAGTGGGGTACCACAAGGATCAGTATTAGGGCTGGTCCTCTTCAATGTCTCTATTAGTGACATTGTAGAAAGGCTGGAAGGGAAAGTGTGCCTGTTTGCAGATGACACAAAACTCTGCAACAGGGTGGACACACCAGAAGTGATGGAAAGAATGAGAAGCAATCTAAAATACTAGAGGGATGGTCAAGGGTTTGGCATCTGGGTTTTAATGCAAAAAAATGAAAAGTAACACACATGGGGCACAGTTACCTGGGGGCAACATACCAAATGGGAGGAGTGGTATTAATGGTCACAAAACAGGAAAGGGACCTGTGGGTGATAATTTCTGATGACCTGAAGGTAGCAAAACAGTGCAACAAGGCAGTGGGGAAGGCAGGCAGGATGCTGGGATGCATAGGTAAGGGAATCACCAGCAGGAAGAGGAAGATAATACCACTGTATAGATCCCTGGTGAGACCACACCTTAAGTATTGTGTACAAAACTGGAGGCTCTGTCTTCACAAGGATATAGATAGAGTTGAGGCAGTACAAAGGAGGGCAACAAAATGGTGCAAGGCCTGCATCAAAAATCCTATTGGGAAAGTTAAAGAAATTAAATATGTACTCCCTAGAGGAAAGGCGTGAAAGGGGGATATGATAGAAGCATTCGAATACCTTACAGATGTAAACAATTTACAAAAAGGAACCAACAGCTTAATCTGGTTCAAGGTCAGTTGGCATTCATCTGTATCCCCGCTCCCGGGTCGTGCCTGAAAATAGGCAGGATTTGTCTAGTGCACTTACCTGGTCAACAAAAACTTAAAAATATGTATATATATATATCAAAGAAAAAGATACTTAAGGACATGAGGTAATACTATGAAAATAGAAGGAGGGAGGCTCAAAGGGAACAGGAGAAAGTACTTCTTCATGGAGAGTGTGATGGATGCATGGAACAGCCTACCAGTGGAGCTGGTGGTGGCTAAAATGGTTACAGAATTCAAGTTGCATGGGATAGGCACAGAGGGATATTAGAAGTAAGGATGGGGGGAAACCTGTGGACTGAGTAGGGTCACAGTTGTCAATATAGGTAGGGAAGATATGGGCAGACTGGGTGGGCCAGGAGGTCCTTATCTGCCGACAGCATGTATGTTTCTATGTTTCTATATTAATCAGAAATAAAGAGCCACACAAATCATAAAAGTGAAGTTTAATTTAAGAGGTATTGTTTTTGTGCTACTACAATAATTGATATATATCTTAGTGTTGCATTGCAAAAGATTAATTGGAAATGTACTTCTTTAGACCCAGTACTGATTATTACAACCCAGAGAAAAAATAATAGCTTTACAGATAGGTGATGTAACAAAACAAAATATATTCTGGTTTCTAATTTTGTAGGCCTCAGTACTCTTCTCAACTGGGTTCACCAGCTTCATAAAAAAAAAAGAACTATTATCCTTTATGGAATACAAACTGAAACTGTACTCAGGTCTGCAATTCTCTGATTCTCCTCAAATCTAATTATGATAAAGTAAATAACAAATCATTAGAGATTACTTTGGTCTATGGATATCAGTGGCAGATATTTGGAAAGTGAAACAGTGTTAGATCTTTTTATTCCATGTAGCATACAATACATACAAAATAAGTCCTCTGGGACACATTTCAGATTTGGAAACCTTTATTACAGGAAATAAAAAACAGATATTTCTATCTGATAAGTAATATGATGGAATTAATGGAACTAGTTTAGCAGATGCTGAGCTACTTATGTCTGTCAACATCATCAATGATTAGTCACTTAGGGACAGGTTCTCCTTCTGTAATGTCCCAGTTATAGGTTATATAAATTCTCAAATTTCCATCAAATATGTCTCCATTGAATTTGTTTTTATATTTCTGAGCTTCAAGCTTTTTTGCAGCATAAAAAGCCTTATTTTGTTAGTTTGAACTATCTAAAGAAAAGACTGCAAACAAGACATAATACATTATATATATATATATGTATATATACACATATACTCAACATTTTAGAATAAGCTTTATTTTATTCAGCACTTAAAATGTTTTACTTGATAGACTCTGAGCCAGCAAGTTCTACTACTGTTGTTTCTAATAAAGTCTGGATAAATGTCCAGAAGACATTTGATTACCCGTACTGTAGTAGATCAACAGGAGTTCCTTGCTGCTTCTCAAACAGTACAAATCTAAACTGCCTGTTCTGAATAAACTACATCTAAAACTTACCAATAAAGAATTAATTGTTCACTACAAATGGTAAGATAAATACACAGTTTCAATAACAATTTTAAACCCATTTAATACTTTTTACATTAATGTTAATTTATGGTATGGTTACTATGGATATGGGAAGGCTTAATTGATTGGTAAAGGGTTATAAAGTCTTTCACTCATAGATCATTGGTTTAAATCCAACTTTGTCTAGCTGTGGCAGAAATCTGTTGATAGCTGATTACTGCTTAGTGCCCTATGTGAAATGAGTTGTGGATTTCTAAGTCAAGCTCTAGTGAATGTGTCCAAATCATAGTACTACCATCATAACCATCATTGGGGCTGGCAGTATAGCTTAGAGGTTAGAGTAATGAGCTGTGAATGAGCTTGGTACATCCTGCAGACAGACCTGAGTTTGATTCCCACAACCTCCATTTGCATTCTGTGTGACTCTGAACAAGTCACTTAACCTCTCCAATGCTCCAGGGTTGCCCCTGAAAGCAGGTACCTGTGCCTAGTGGGCCTTACCCATTTACCAATGATTTAAAAAAAATTAACTAACTCTCATGGGCCACCTTGTAGGCAGTCTCACATGGCAAGTCAATGACTGAAAGAGCATGGAGTATGAACTATCCTGTCACCCACTGTAGGTGGGCTTCTTCATAGCAGGGCTGAAGCACATTACCAGGTCAGTGATGACAAGGTTGTTTCATTACAATGTGTGCTATAATCTTCTTGTGAACTGAGTTATTGTGTTATCTGTATATCCATGGCACTCCCACATCCTTACCTTAGGGTTATGTCCACCTGATATGCTGCCAGATGTACATGTGACCTAAGATCATATTTCAGTCCCACCACCAAACCCCCTCTGGATCCCAGTGATCCTCAGTTTTTTATGTGCATCTGAACAGGCTTCAGAAACTTGTCAAGCTCCTTGACAAGCCAACAGGAAAAGGTACAGAAAATTGAAATGACTAATTAGCACAGATGAGCATCATGAGCAGTTAGTAGCCTGGACTATAAGATAAGCACATATATTTAAGGCTTTGACTAAATAGACTATTTTAAGAACTTTTCACTAGCCAGATGACTGGAAAGATAGCACTACATTGATCATCATGGTAAAAGCATCTGATATATCACTGTTAGTGTAGAATGCTTCGACAGCAATTTCTGTGCAGCTATAGTCAAATATTACTGTGTTCTAGTGAGCCTACCGGTATGTGAATTTCAAATTAGGCACCACAATGCAGGAAGGCCAGAACCCCTCCCTTCCAAGTGAGGGTTTCATACAGCATCACACATGCATTCCCTGACACAGCAACTGTATAGCATCAGAGCACAACAAATTAATGAGGCATCTGGCTGCCTGTAAACTTCTCCCATTTCAACTGGCAATTGGCAAAACAAATAGAGACACTGTTCTCCACTCATGTAGTGGAGAACAGTAGTCCGGTGCCCGACCCGATTCCCCAGAGCCTAAGCCAGTGGTGGGGTAATTAACAGGGTCTACAGATCAAAATAGGAAGATTTGCTTGTGGCTCACATACCGGCTCAATTGTTCTGAATGTGGTCCACACGTGTATCAGGATGCCCAAAATGGCGACCACTTCCCTCTGCTCCTTCCCTCTTCTTCATCGCCTCCTCGAGAACCCTTCTGGTGTACTTCCCATGGCCAAAATGCACAGAAACCCAGCACACCAACATGTTCAACTCCTCACTGTTCCTGCTCCACTGTTCATATCAGGCAGTGTTCGTGCATGCGCTATGACATCTCCATGTCTGCACATGCGCAGCGTCAGACTGTCCACTATCTTACTAGAGGAGTTGAGCTCCTGGGAGTATGCATGGAACATCAGATGCCATCTTCTGAAAGGCATCGGTCGCCAAAGCTTAAATTTAAAGAAACAGGGACATATTGCAAATAAAGAGAAAAAGAGAAGGAAATTCAATATTAAAGACAGCACAAAAAAGGGCCAGATATATACTGGATGATTTAAATAAGGCACTTTAAGGGGAGTGGCCCTGCCAGCACCCTAGTGGCACAGGGCACACTGTACTAAGGGGGAAGAATAACATATAAGAGTGGTGGCAACAAGATATATAAAACTAAAACAGAAACTTTTTTTTACTAAGCATTCCCCTTGCTGTCTTTCAGATGTCAAATGCAAGGGAATGCCAGTCCTGCCAGACACAATTACCACCCCAGCAAAAAGGTGTGTTCTGCCCATCCTGTGACATGGATAATTCAGAACAGGATATGGACACACAGGTTTTTGCCACACAAGAGCAAAGCCAGCCCAGAAAAGAGTGGCAAGTAGACCCAGCAACAGTAGCCCTGCAGAAAGCCACAGTGGCAATGATGGAAAGCCAGCAAACATTTATACTCAAGGTGCTAGGGCACATGCAATCCATGGCAAGCACCAGTGCACCAACTGGTGGTCAACCAAACTGGTCGAGTGGGTGCCAACTAAGGAGCATCACATTACCGTACTGAGATAGACCAATACACACTCTCATCCAATAGCCAGCACCAGATAATTCACAGGGTGACCCAGTAACTGAGGATGAAGAATCAGAAGATCCTCATGACAGTGAGTATGAGTCTAATATAGAGTCAGAAAAGGACATCCTTGCAACTACCCCTGAGGTATCCTTTATTACCTCCAAACTCTTCCTGATCGACAACATCACAGACCAAGTGAAGTGGATACAAACCACTTTAGGGTTCGAACAGCCGGAGCAATGACCAAAAAGCAAGCTGGACCCAATGCTCCAATTACCACCCAAACAAGAAAACTTCTTCCCAGAATGTCCAACACTGGACGAGATGATAATGAAAGAATGGGAAGCTACAAACCCTGCCAGGATTCTAGAGAAATGCTCTCTTAATAGAATGTACTCCATACAGGAAGATAAGTGCAAGACATGGTGCACGGCACCCAAGATAGACCCCAAAATTGTGCAACTGAATAAGAGAATGGTACTGCCGGTGGAGGGTACAGATGCATTTAAGGACACTGGAGATAAAAGACTAGAAGAGATGCTGAAGAAGATCTTCAAAATGTCAGGTCAGGCAGTCAGAGCCACTACAATAGAGGTGTACGTGGTGAGGGCACAGATCAGGTTGCTGGACAAAATCAGTAAGAAGTTAATCCCTGCCTCACAAGAGGTCGAACTACTCAAGTACACCCTGCAAGCAGCAAGATACTTGGCACATATGTCACTTGACTCCCTCAAAATGAACAACAGGTCAGCCGCAGTTGGAAATGGAGCCCGACGGTCCCTCTGGCTAAAGCTGTGGAATGCAGATAACGAATCAAAGCCATGTCTGCAGAAACTCCCATTCAAAGGAGACAGAGTATTTGGTGCAGGTCTGCATGAATTCCTCAGGAAAAGAGAACAAGGAAGGGACAGGGAGGTCGACAAAGATACTTGTTACCTACCCTCTCACAGAGGCAGATCACAAGGTTACAATTCTCGGCCGGACATGAGGTTCAATAACAGCTTTCATAACAAAAGAAATACCAACAAAGGCAGCCACCACTAACAGGGCAGGGGCAACTCCAATTACAGAGGTAGAAGAGGACCATCCAGAGGCAGATCCATGAACCAAAGAGGCTGAAACATGCAACGATTCATCCAATGACTACAAACCACTCAAGGCAATTTCCACTACACCAAGACACCAACTACTACTACGACAACCTCACATAAGACACAACACCCTAACAGGGAGTTGATTACAAAAGTTTAGTGCAGAATGGCTAAAGACAACATCCGGCAAGTGAGTGACAGAAGTGGTGACACAGAAGTAGGCCACAGAATTCAAAGAGGTACCAACCAGGCAAAGAGTACTGGTGTCCCAAGTAGCAAAGAAAAAGTGGCCACCACAACAGTTACAAGGAATATTAAACAACCTCGTCTAGACAGAGGCAATACAACCAGTCCCTCCAGAAGAGTTGGGGAAAGGAATATACTCAATATACATTTTGGTCCCAAAGAAGACAGAGGAACTCAGACCAGTACTAGACCTGAAATTTGTCAATCTATTCATATTAACAAAGAAGTTCAAGATGGAAACTATACGATCCATACTACAGTCAATCAGACAGGGCGACTACTTAACCTTGATCACCCTAAAAGATGCTTACCTTCACATACCAATGAGGCCATCTAACAGAAGAATCCTGAGATACCAAATTCTAGGCCAACAATTCCAATACAAGTCATTACCATTCGGGCTAGCATCAGCACCAAGAGTGTTCACAAATATTTTGGTAGTTCTGGCAGCAAACTCAGAGAACAGAGGGTACACATAATCTCATATCTAGATGACTGGCTAATCAGGACAAGGTCCAAACAGGAGTCAGAAAGAGCCACCAAACAAACAATACAGGTCCTAACGGCACATGGTTGGGTAACCAATACCAACAAAAGCCACCTCAACCCCACACAATGCATTGAGAATTTGGGGGCAGACACAGACACACAGAAAGGTCTAGTCAGACCAACAGAAACAAGAATTACAAACCTCATAAGCATGGTGCAGAGACTCTCAGACACCCCGTAACCGATGGTTGCAAAGAAGCCCCAAGTTCTCAGATGCATGTCATCTTGCATTGACCTCATACCATGGGAGAGATGGCACATGCACCCACTCCAAATGCAATTACTACAATACAGATCCCCATCAGAGGAGAACATGCATCTCGTTGTAAAGTTGACAGGGCCAGTCAGGAGGTCCCTGGTCTGGTGGACAATCAGACAGAACCTCAACCGGGGCAATCCCCTAGAAATCACCCATGACATCACAATAGACACAGACACCAGTCTGTGGGGATGGGGAGCATCAGCGGAATTCAGATCAGCCCAAGGCATATGGACAGCTCAGGAGAAGAGACTCCAGATCAACATCCTGGAAATTAGGGAAATAAAGAATGAGCTCCTGGCATTCAAGATTTATATAACAGGAAAAAGTGTACTGGTACACTCAGACAACAGAGCAACAGTAGCGTACATAACAAAACAAGGGAATACAATGAGCAGAGGCCTGCTAAGGGAAACAACCAATATCCTGAATTGGGCACAAAAGAACTTGAATCACGTAACGGCCATTCACCTTGCAGGCAAACTCAACATGACTGCGGAATGGCTGAGCAGGGAACAAATCCACCCTGGGGAATGTCAGCTTCACCAGGAGATTTTCCAACTAATTCAGAAGAAATGGGGCAAGATAGCCATTGATTTGATGGCCTCCAGCAAGAACAAACAAACAATCAACCAGGTTCTTCTCCAGGTTCAAGGAACCCCAGTCATTGGGAATGGATGCCTTATCCATTCCTTGGACACACAACTACTCATACATGTTCCCCCACTACCAATGATAGCTCAAGTGCCAGCACAGATAAGACAGTCCAGAAGAATAGTAATTCTAATAGCACCATGCTGGCCCAGAAGAGCATAGTTCACTATGATTGTAGCCAGGGCAATGGGCAGCTGGCACTTCCACTGCAATGGGACATACTAATTCTGGGGCCGATAACGCATCCCAATCTGAGAAATTTAAGCCTTTCAGCTTGGCTCCTGAAAGGGAGAGACTGCTAAACGCAGGCTACTACAGCCCCATGACAGGCACCATGTTACAGTCAAGATGCATGTCAACAATAACAACATACTCCAGACAATGGATGATATTCACCATATGGTGCAGCACAAATGGGATACAGCCAGAATCAGCATCAATAGCTGACATCTTACTATATCTGCAACAAGGATTGGAAAAGGGCCAGGCACCATCATCGTCATGGGTGCAGCTATCAGCCATAGGCCTGGCCATAGGTACCATCAACTGCACCAACCCAGAGTCACATCCTAACATCGTATGCTACATGAAAACAGTGTCAAATATCAGACCATGGAGCAGGTCTGGGGTGCCTCCATGGGATCTTACCTTGGTGCTCAATGCTCTCGCACATACCCCATTCAAACCAATATCAGACATTGATATTTACTGGCTAGGCCTGAAGTTAGCATTCCTGGTCACAATATGCTCAGCACGCAGGGTAGGGGAGCTGTTGGCACTGTCCTGCAAGGAACCATTTACAACATTAATGCCACATGGAGTGTCACTACGAATGGTGCCATTGTTTGTACCAAAATTAGACTCACAGTTCCACATAGACCAAATGATAGAACTTCCATTATATGAAGAACACACAAACACATGAGAGAAGGAGTTATATGCACTAAATGTGAAAAGAACTCTAACAACCTACATAGACAGAACAGCACCATTCAGACATACTGAAAGACTGTTTGTGGTAGCAGCAGGCCACAAGAAGGGCTCCCCAGCAGCAAAAGGAACCATAGCAACCTGGCTAAAGCAAACTATTATAGAAGCCTACAAGGCAAGCAACAAGGTTCCACCCATTGGCATAAAAACACACTCAACAAGGGCCATGGTTACCTCATGAGCAGAAACTCAGCTCATTTGCTAGCTTCACACTCAAGCATACTCGATAGACCATACGGCCTTTATCAGCTGGCTAATTCATATGTTCGTATGGAATTTACTCAGCCACAACATGGTCCACAATTCACACATTTACAAGACATTATAGACTGGAGACAATAATCCCAAAAAGGATGGCATTTGGACACAAGTTTTTAATGACAGCAACACTGTTGGATAATGGATCCTATGCCCCTTCCCCACCTTAACTAGTAGGACACTGCTTTTTACACACCCTAAGGCAAGGAAGTGGGAGTGCCATGGATATATAGGCAACATAATAGTAGTTTGCTCACCTGGTAAAGGTGATAGTGTTACTGTATATCCATGGCACTCTAGCCCACCCGGGGGAGCATGATTACGAAGTGCACCCATTTGCATCACAACAAAGGGGTATTAGGTATCCCTACAAAGACTGGTAACCATTGTTGAAAGTCCTAGAATGTATGCATATGGAAGTAAGATAGAGATTAGTAATTACTTAAATAAATAAGGAACATTTTCTTTAACAAGCTAATGCTGTCTCCAGAGAGATTGTGTACTGTCTGTGCATGCAGATTTTATTTCACAGCTGTGGAAGTATCGAAACTGAGGATCACTGGGATCCAGAAGGGGGCTTGGTGGTGGGATCAAAATACGGTCTTAGATCACATGTGCATCTGGCAGCCTATTAGGTGGACATAACTCTAAGGTAAGGAATTGGGAGTGCCATGGATATACAGTAACACAATCACCTTTACCAGGTGAATAAACTACCATTTATTCTCCAGTTCTCTCAGTCTGGTAGCTTTGATGAGTATCAGTAAAATGACTACAACCCCGCCCTTACCCCCACCCGAAAGAAAAACAACACAGATATGTTGGCTTTAATGATAACTTGCCTTTATTTGGGAAATGTCTGGCTACTGTTAACAGTTTAGTTATTCTTACTGCTGATTCCTCATCTACTACTACTTGTCGGTAAGCTTTTGTTCCCTGTTGGCTCGACTACTAAAGTTCCTTTTTCATTGGCCTTCCCAACTGTCTACTTATCAAACTCAAGCAAGTCTAAGATTGTGTTGCTTGTCTACTCACACAAAAATGCAGACACAACCTCATCACTCCAATCTTCATTCATCTAAAATGACTTCTGATTTATTATAAAATGCAAAACAAATTCTGCTCTCACTGTTTAAACCATTTATGATCATACCTTTCCTCTCTTATTGTTTGAATCATTCCCTGCTACTTCTGCTTTCCATCAGATTTTTAGCTGCACTTAGTTTACATGCCTGCTGTTCAAACTGGAATTGGTGGGTGTTGTGTATGAAGAATTGCTGTAGTCCATTTTTACAAAACACAATTATTTATTGTCTTAGTAGGCCCATTACTCCCTTTACCTAAACAGAAGCAATATACACAGTGCTTTGGAAAAAAAATGGCTACTACCATGTATTTATTGATAAACAAATTACAACAAGTAGCATGACATGCACAGCTCGGTAGTGTCAGCAAGCCTTTTTGCGATGGTCAGCACCATCAACCTCAGGAGACCATCTAGGCAGACTCACCATTTTCTCTAAAGGGGCCTCTGTGGGGACAATGGTTTCTGAGGCATATGGGGTGGGTCCTGAGCCATGTGATGTGCACCCTACCCCATGAAAGTGTGCTACACACGCAGGGCAAAACCCAAACAGGCTATCCCACAGCCCGGCCTGTAGGTCTCCCTATCATTTTTTTTTTAAATTTATTTATTTATTCAGGAGTAGCACATTAAACTGAAAGCTTTTTTACAGGAGCGATCTGGGATCACAGGGAAGTTAAGTGACTTGCTCAGGGTCACACAGTATGCAAGTGGAAGCTCTGGGATTCAAACCCAGGTCTGGTCTGTTGGACGTCACCAGATTTGCAGCTCAGAGCCCTATACCACTGCACTATACTGCCTCATTGGGGCCTCACCTCCTGGTAGCATCAGGAGGAACCTATCTGTGTCAATATTAGGTTCCTCCCAATACCCGCTTTGTACACTACTTGCGAGACTACCATGCCACCACACTTACATGACTATAATGTGCCTATGTCACCTTCCTAACACTTTCCTGTTAGAAGTGGCAAAAAACAAAAAAACTTCTTGGGGGGGGGAGAATACAGAAAATTCTTCCTCAATCCATAAGGGGTTCCTCTTATTGGGAAAACAAGGTCCCTAAACTCCTAGCCCTTCTGAACCATCTTTTACGATGAAAGTGAATGGGAATTTTGTACTGAAGGAAGGAACAAAGAGTCGAGGCTTCAGTATTCCTGCCATTTTTATATCCTTTTCTTTCCTCTCTTCCTGCTCAAACTTTCTCCACCACTGGGAAGCCCTACTCTTTATTCTAACCCCTCCCTTTACTCCACCCACCCCCACCCCCACCAGCCACCTCCAACCCACCTTCTGCTAGGCAATAGGAGAAGGGCCTACAGACACATTTTGGCCTGCTTTAAGAGGTCAGCCTTTGCAGGCTGTGTATTGTCTTAGTAGGCTCCTTACCCCTTTTTACCTGAACTTAAGAGACATACACTGCTTTGGAGAAAAATGACCACATCCATGTGTTTATTGACAAACCAATTTACAACAAATAGTGTAATGCAGGCAGGTCAGTAGTGTCAGCAGTCCTTTTTGGGACAGTCAACACCACCAACCAGTCCGTCCACCTACCACATAGGGGACCATCTGAGAAGACCTGCAATTTTCCCCAAAGGGGCTTTACTTCTACTGTGGCCTCTGAGGCATAAGGCATGAGTCCTGAGCCCTTCCCCATCAGAGGGCACTACACAGGCATGCCAAAAGCCAAAGGACTATTCCCGTATTGGTCTGTAGGGTTCCCCATCGTCAGGGCCTCACCTGCTATCAGCCTCGGGAGGAAGCACAGTCCCTGTGAAGTCCTAGGAAATCCACGGGAAATGATACTGTTATCAACTTGCTGCCACCAAGATGTTTGTGCCATAATTCAATTAACCAAGTGTGTATGTGTGTGTGTGGGGGGGGGGGCACACTCATTTTCAGACAGCTGCAACTTCCAATTAATGCTTGTTCCAAACTTTCATTTCAAACATCACTTAGGCATACATCCTCAATGTTTCACCTTGATTATAACAGGCTTTTTCAGGAGGTTTGCCTTTAACAGTTAGTGTTGTATGTAAATATGTGTTGCTGTTTCACAACTGTTTCACACATTCATTTAGTGAACAACCTCACTATCCCATAAAAAAAATTGACACTGTATTGCTGACTTCTGCTGCTGCTGCTGCTTCTATTATCTAATACTATAAGCCCACATTACAGAATTATTTAAACAGCAGGTCATTTTGATAGCAGATAGTCATGCATCTTGCTTGCCTTTCCATTTATACCATAAGCCAGTCAAGTTTCAGCTCTAATGCCGATGGTTGCTGCCCTCCCACTGATGTCCCTACTTCTCCTGTTTGGCAATGGATGACTCATCAACTGCTGGCACCTCTCCAGCTCCACCTTGTCCCATGGGGACCAGTTTGCTGAACAATGCTACCATGTAATTAGGAGCCAGCAAAGGGACCTGAATGGGCTCCACCAGAGGCTGGGGGAATGACTGGAGCCCTGGGGTGGGTAATGCCCTCTCCAGACCCCCACCTGATCCAGTGGACTGGCTGGGGGGTGGGTCCCCCTGCTGTTTCTGGACCACTTAGTCACTGGATCCCCCGAAGGTTTGCTGCCTTCAAAAGTGCTGACAACAAAGCCCTCATATGATCAGCATGGACCCTGGTTTTCCATTTTAACCGGTAACGCCGGTAACAATAATGGAATACTGCTCGGTTTGCGGATTTTGAATTCTTGCACCGGTGCCTCACGGAAGTTACATGTCACTGCACAGAATCTCTAAGATTTCAGCATCTTTTAACATTTTTCTTATTTTCTCTTTCTATGCCCCCTTCTCACAGCATCAGTCTTCACTTTTCAGAGATCCCTAGGCTGGGTATCCCCTAGCTTAACCCCAGGTAATGCTCAGGAGCTCCTGTGGACCTACCCCCATCATGCCTGGGTTGTACCCCCCAGGTGGGAAGGGAGGGGACCCCAGGTCATCCCTCCACACTCCCTTAGTGTGTGTCAGGTAGCCGAGTGGGTCCCTCATGGAGCCTGGTTATGAAGTCTGGGGCAGCTGGGTCACTTCTACCAGTGGTCGATGTGGGATGATTGTTCCTGGTTTTCTGGTCTCTGTCCCTGAGGGCACTGGCACTAGAGAAGATCCAAGGAGGTAGGTCACATAGAGACATGCCACTGCTCTAGATCCTGGCTAGCGTCCTCCCCTCCTGATCACTCTGCAGCACCATTGCACCACCACCTGTGGTCACACAGGTGGTGGTAAAGCAGCAGAACCTGCAGCCCACCTTCCCTGGAGGAGGAGGAGAGCAATCCCCCGATGCTTAATCCTACTCCCCTTGCCAGACCTCCAGCAAACTGAGTTCGCTTCCAACCATGGGTCACTGGCATTACAAGCAGTAGTGCTATTGAGGCACCAGCGGACCGACCCCGATTTCAGCATCTTAAAATGAATGCTGCTGTGCTTTGCATTCTTTCTGCTTTGCTGCGTACAGAGTCAGTAAGGAAATCATCCACACTGCTTTGCTGTAATCAGCCATTCAGTTTAACCACCCATGCTTCCCACCAACATCTCCATCACCTGAGAACTGCTTTCCTTCCTGAAACCACAGTTTTCATGTAGTATTTGCCTAAGAGTCTTTTACTATTTATATTACACTGCATGATACAAAAAAAAAAAAATTACAAGTATCAGCACACATGGGCAGGGCCACTGGAAAATTGCAGGAAAAGTAACCTGAAATTGCAGAGATTTTTTGCACAACTTGCTGGGAAATTACAGGAGTTCTACTATAGATCCTGAGTGCTTCACAATAAATCCTTTACTGTTTTCTAAAGCATATATTAGTAAGCATAAGCTACTAAATGAATACACTGACACTTGAATATGTTTTAAATATGAAGAAAAAATTCTGTTTCTAACATGAATCCTAAATGGATAAGGTGTGTTGCCTCATCTGCCTCATACAGTGCTAGATTCTATTTAGAGAGCCTCAGAAAATCAATATTAAATAAATTCAGAATAAACAAATGTTATCTGTTTCTGGATGTAGAAGAATGAAGCCTGATCAAAGGCTATTTACAGTGCTCTGTCAACTAGTCACCGACTTTGGTGTAAGAAAAAATAAGCAGATGGAGTGGCAAATAGTTCAGTTTTAGCAAAATGTTATTAAGTGTTTCATGTTCATAATTTGTACTGTAGGTACTGTGCACTATTATTAAAATCATGTATATTAATACATTATATATGGGTGTTATTATGACTGGCAGTATAGCCTAATGGTTAGAGTAACATACAGTGATTGAACTGGATGCATCCAGCAGACTTAGGTTTGATTCCCATCACCTCCACTTGCATATTGTGTGACTCCAAGCAAGTCACTTAATCTCCCCAGTGCTTCTAGGTCACTCCTGAAAACAGGCAGTTCTGCCTAGTGGGCCTTACCAGGTTTACAAAGAATATAAAAAAAAAATACCAATATATGCTTACTACATCATAGAATAGTAGTCAGTGTACCATGTAATTTACTTGAGTTTTACTCGGGCTGCAATGATTTTGTATAGGTAAAGATAAATGTTCAGATACATTTTATGTGTTTCATAAACTTGTTTTAAGATTATAGTCAGGTTTTTATTGTATTCTTTGCATATGAGCATCTAGGTTGTAGATTGCTAAACTCAGGATCACTGTTACCAACTAGCTTATTCAAGTTTATAATCAGCAGGGCCATCCAAAATCTTGAGTTTTTTGAATGAAAACTAGTCTAAATGAAAGTATGTTCACAAGGAAAAAAATACCTTACTACTTATGAAAAGACTTCACAGTCAGCACTCCATTGAGGTGAACCGGGTCATTTACACCTTTTCTCCCACCTGCTGTTTCAGTCTCAGTGACAACAAAAAGTTTTCTGATAGACTGCTTCAACAAAAAGCGAATGTTAAGTATTTAAGTGTACTTATGTGTGGCCAGTGGATTTTGAAAGTACATTCAATGACATACAGAAGGTAAGACCCCAAGGGCTGTATGATGCTGGTGGGCAGAGTGGTGCTCAATTCAACATAGAAACATAGACTTTGATGGCAGATAAGGACCGCTTGGCCCACCTAGTCTGCCCATTCACATCTGAGCTCAGACACAAAAACTAGGAGACACCCTTTTCGTGGACACCAAGTAAAAATAAAAAAACATCCACATGTGTGGGAAATGTATGAATCCATTTGAAGGTCCTCCGTTAATCACTTGTGGATTTTTTAGATGAAGACACTTTATTTCAAAGAAGCAAATTCAAGCCATTTTTTTTTTTTTGCTCCTCCTACCCCCTGGCCATCCACTCCTTCAAGCCTGCCAAGGCCCCCTACCACTGCTGCTGAGTCCTGACCACCATCCACTGCCCCTTACTGCTGTGCTACCAGGTAACCCAAAGTAACCCTTATGGTAAGCTGTATAATGGCATAAATGTTTTTTTTTTCAACTTTGGTGCATGTCTTGGCCATTTTTGAGATTTTTTCACCAAATTTTCAACATGGGGTTCTTGGGGCCTTACCTCATGAATTCAGTCACTGTCATTCTGTTATTCAGTCCCGAAAGGTGATTTCATGGTCACTGCATCACACCACCTTTCTGGACTGATTAATGAAATGACAGTGTCACACTTCATGAGGTAGCCCCCCCAAAACCCTATGTTGAAAATTTGGTGAAAAAATTCCCAAAATAACTGTTTTAAGAGCAAGCGTTGCACAGTTCTTACGCACACTCGTGACTTTGAGAATTTTTAATATTTTCACTCCTGATTTTCAACGTTGACATTTTACCACACCTCCTTATGAAAAGTACAGCTGTCATTTTTCATACCTCACGCAAAATATGTTTTCACACATGTAGCGCACATTGACGTCACCATCCTTCCAGACACCCTCAGTGATCACTCCCTGGTCATGTGCACATGGTCAAATAAGCTCACCAGTAGACCTCAACTGGTCTTGCAAAACCACTCCCTGAGACCTTGCGAGCTGGATTACTTTAGGAAATACTTTGAGCTCCTTGACTGGTCACCACTTGACAAAGCCCAGTATGGCAAATGAGCACTTGATTTTTTTATCACAATGTTTAACAAGGTCTGTGATATTTTTGCCCCCTTTTAACCCCCCCCAAAAAAGGGGCACAAAATCCATGGCTCACAGGCTTCCTCCTTGAGCTCATGTGGGAAACAGATAATCTCTGGCATAAGGCCAAAGCAACGTTCAAACTGGCTGATCTCCTTGCTTATAAGACTGCCAGACACAGATGCACTAAACTCATTCGTCAGGACAAGGTAACCTACTACTATGACTGACTAAAAAGAAGCTGGGGTCATGGAAAGGAGTTTTGGGATGCAGTCAAATCACTCACAGGGAAACCCTCCAAAGCTCAATCAGGTCTAGTAGTCACTGACACCAGAACACACCAGGAACTTGATGACATAGCTAACTCTTTCAACATGGCTCTCACTGATCTAAGCTCAGTACTTTGTAATGAATACCTGACCCCCCCACGCTCTAAATCTGGATCTGATCACTCTTCACCCCATGCATCATTGGGCAGTGCACCCCCTCCCTTCTACTTCAAGCAGCTTACCAGAGAGGACACCATTAAATATGTCAAACATGTACTCGGGAAGACAAGGATGGGGAGTGACCTCATAGATATAAAGCTGGTGGCACTTACAGTTAATGAGCTGGCGGACCCGTTTACTAAAGTTTTCAATGCCTCACTAAATCAGGAGTATTTCCAGACAAGTGGAAAAAGGTGTTTGTCACCATTTTCTTCAAAGCTGGGGATGACACAAACCTGTCTAACTACAGGCCCATCTCCATTCTCCCTCCCTTTTCTATAGCTCTTGAATGCATTGTATCTGACCAGCTCATGGAATACTTATGGAAATACAACCTTCTATGCACCCAACAACATGGATTCTGGAAAGACAACTCCACTATCACTGCCCTGATTGACTACACCAACATAATTTACAATGCATTTGATGATGGTTTGGCAGTGCGGTTTATTTTTATTGACCTCACAAAAGCCTTTGATACCATCAACCATCATCTCCTTCTGGAATGCCTCTTCTCTATAGGCCTGTCAATAGACATGATAACTTGCTTTAAGAGCTACCTCACAGGCAGAACTCAATGCGTTAGAATCAAAGGCACCCTCTCTGAGCCTAAAGAGGAAAGTCTTGGAGTACCACAAGGCTCAATACTGGGACCGTTCCTTTTCAGCCTCTTCATCAACCCACTGCCCTTGGTCTGCACAGCGCATATCATACTATATGCTGATGATGAGGTCTTCTCAGTTACTGGAAAAAATCTATCTTCCATCACTCATGAACTAGAAGCAAATCTGCACAGACTAGAGACATGGTTCTCTAAAAATAAACTGCTGCTTAACGTAAAAAAAAAACTAAGTGCATGCCATTCACGATTCTTCAGAACTGAAGGAAGTTTGGGAAACTGCAGGTAGTGAGCACTAAAGGGGACATACTGGAGCAGGTTGAAACCTTTAAATATCTCCAGATACACCTGGATAATGCCCTCTTATTCACCACACATGTTGACCATGTTGTCGAAACTGCCAATGCTAAACTAGGAGTTCTCTATCGACACCACCACAACATGCCTCTTGAGACCCTAATGCTGGTCTCAAGCAGCACTGTACTAACTACAGTAGACTACAGTCTTATAATCTACTGTGCCAGCACTGACACAGCCCTCAAGAGGGTAAAAAACATACTCAATGGAGCATGCTCTCTGGTCCTGGGAGCAGACCACTGGACACACACTTGCGAACTCTATAAAGCAACTGGATGGTCACCCCCTTCAACTCAGGTCCCAATACCAGGCCTGCCTTCTGGCAAAGAAAGGTTTAGTTGGGCTAGCTCCTGAATCAACCTCTTGCCTTTTCAAGCCACAGTTCTTTGAAGGGTGGTCTCATGGTAACTTTCAAGCAGACCTCAATAGTTCAGTGATCTCTCACCTACAGAGGGCCCATGTGGTTAAATGCTCTCCCATCAGAACTCATTCAATGTAGACAGATCAGCAACTTCAAAATAGGTCTCCGAGCACTCCTAGCTCTCATCTGAGTTTGCAAGTGCCCTATCGAAGCCTAACCCAATACCTGCTACCTTGAGCTCTCAGAACATTCTTTATCAAGAACTGGATATGCTGATTAATGCCCCCAACTCCCCATGTTCTTCACTACTACTGACCTACCCCCATACCCTACCCCTTCCTCTACTCTACTCCAGCCTACCACCCTCCACTAAACCTCTTCCCTCCCTGAGCCACCCCCACACCCTTATGATTCCATTGCTCACCTTTGATTGCCATCCCCCATCACACTACCCCATCACATTTACCTCCTTCTCTCCATCCCTCTTATTTTTCTCCCCTCCCTAATTACCCTCACCATCACTACCAAGGACAAACTCTCCCAGGCTGCCACACAAGCCCAATCTCATTTAACTATCTCCCAGATTGCCCTACCTCCCTAGCCCATGATCCTGCTACCCTGTTGCAAACCTGTGCACTCAGCTTCTGGACAGATTTATCTCCAGGTTTCTCAACTGCTTTTGCATGTCTCTATATATTTAAACTGATAGTAAAATTTTCTTAAAAATTTCTAGACAACTGGTAACTAAAGTGTAACCTGAAACCCGTGTAATCTGAAATCTAGTTATCTCAAATACGTTACAGTTCTGCCTGCATATGTACTGTCTCTTGCTGTCTTGTCTGTCCAACTATATGTATTGACTTGGAATCTTTGTAAATGAGTCATTAGCTTAAAGGTGTTAATCCCCAACTGAAATAAATAAC
Organism: Neoceratodus forsteri; assembly: GCA_016271365.2. NCBI lineage: Eukaryota > Metazoa > Chordata > Ceratodontiformes > Ceratodontidae > Neoceratodus > Neoceratodus forsteri. The sequence goes on from CM028130.1 coordinate 1,322,784,205, forward strand.
TAAATTAAAAAATAGCATCTTCTGGTGTATTTATTACTGCCCCCAATCTGCAGTCATCTGCAAATTTGGTCAACCATATGCAATAATTGCTATATTGCAAAGAGGTGACATACAGATTAAATAAACATGATCCTAGAACGGAACCCGGAAGGACCCCACTTGTCACCTCCATCTAGTCTGAGCACACCCCTTGAATGCTTACTTTTTGTTTTCTGTCAGATAGCCATGATGATATCCTGCTAACAATGTTTCTATGTATGCCCATAATAGTCAAAACTTCAATCACTTATGGATGGGTAATTTATAGAATGCCTTGGTGAAATCCAAATAGATCACATCCACTGAATTACCCAGATCCAAGACCTTGCTTACTTTATCGTAGAACTTCAGCATGTTTGTTTGGCAAGACCTGCCCCTTGTAAACCCATGCTGTCATTCTTATTTGAATCCTAAATATACTTAGTTATGAAGTCCTTAATGATACTCTCAAGGATCTTACAGATGACAGAAGTTAGGCTTACAGGGCGATAATTTCCTAGTTTCTTTCTGCATCCCTTTTTGTACGGGGAATCACAATTGCTGACCTCCAGGAATCAGTCTCATCACCCTTGTCTAAAGATGTCTGAAATATGTGAGTCAAAGGGGGAGCAATTTCCTTTGCTAGTTCGTTAATAACTCTGGGATGGAATCCATCAGGGACAGGTGACTTGCTGGGATTTACATCACTCAGTCTGCTTTTTACATCCAATATACCTATATCAATGGGGTTAGATATCTCTTTCTGCTGAGGAACTCTCACTGTGTTATTTGGTTTTCTGTTAAATACTGATGAGAACTGTTATTTTTTTATTTGGGCTATCTGCATAGTCTCTGTTACTACTAAACCACCATGATTAATTAAAGGCCCAACCATATAATTACTCCCCTTTTTACGTTCTTTAGCGCACACTGAGAGCGTTTTGGGAAAAAGCACACTTTGAGTGTTCTCTCCCTTTCAATCCATTGTTCTGTTGAGCAGGCGTGGCAGTCCCTGCATAATGGTGCCGAGCTGTGTATGACAGCGGTGGTCTTCGCTAAAGAAAACCACGCTGTCGCCTGTACCTCACGCTGCTCCCCGCATCACGCCGCCCCCCGTCCGCCCCCAAATCTTTGCTGCCAGGCTGGGAGCCTACCCCAGCATGGCAAACATCCCGTTGTTTGCCGCCGGGGTGCCCAATCCCCGTCGGCTCCACGGCCCCTCAAGTCATCCTTGGCCACACTGGGAGCCCACCCCAGTGTTGCAAATGTCCCACATAGTCTTTTTTTTTTTCACCTGTAAAGCAAAAACGGTCCCACGGCACTTCTCTCAGTCCCCCCTCCCACAACCCGCACCCACCCACTGCGCACCCAGCCTCCCCACACCCCTCACCCCATACTTACCTCCGGAGCTCAGCACGACGATCTTTGGTGGACCGGGAACATGTCTGCACTCTTCAAAGCCGACCGCGAACTGAGGAAATGCCGGTAAGCTGTATAATGGGCTAGGTAGGGGTTTTCAACTTTATTGCATATCTCAGGCATTTTTTGGAATTTTTGCTCCAAATTTTCAAAATGGGGTTTTTTGGACCCCTTCTCATGAAAGATGTCACTGTCATGGCGTTATTGGCCCGAAAGGTGATTTCGCAGTCACTGTGCGAAATCACCCTTCGGGCCCAAATAACACCATGACAGTGATATCGTTCATGAGAAGGGGTCCCAAAAAACCCATGCTGAAAATTTGGTGCAAAAATTCCAAAAAATGACTGTTTTACAAGTGTGCATTGCGCAGTTCGTATGCAGGCTCATAAGTTCATGAATTTTCAATATTTTCATTCCAGATTTTCAACATTGCCATTTTACCACACCTCCTTATGAGCAGTACAGCTGTCATTTTTCACATCCTGCCCAAAACGTGTTTCTGCCCATGTAGCGCACAATGGTGCAGTCAGTGTGTGAAATCAATGTATGGGGCACATTAAGAAAATCACGGTGAAACTGTTCATTAGCAGAGATCTTAAAATGGCTATGTTGAAAATTTGGTGTACAAATTCCTTAAAATAACTGTTTTACGAGCGTGTGTTGCACAGTTCCCATGCACGCTCATAGGTTTGCGAATTTCAATATTTGCACTCCAGATTTGCAACATTGCCATTTTACCACACCTCCTTATGAGCAGTACAGCTGTCATTTTTCACATCCTGCCCAAAACATGTTTCCACCCATGTAGTGCACAATGGCACAGTCGGTGTGCGAAATCAATGTATGGGACACAGTAAGAAAATCACAGTGATGCTGTTCATTGGCAGAGGTTTTAAAATGCCAATGTTGAAAATTTGGTGAAAGAATTCCTAACAATGACTGTTTTATGAGCGTGCGTTGCACAGTTCCCACGCACGCTCATAGGTTTGCGAATTTCAATATTTGCACTCCAGATTTTCAACATTGCCATTTTACCACACTTATGAGCAGTACAGCTGTCATTTTTCACATCCTGCCCAAAACATGTTTCCGCCTATGTAGCGCACAATGGGGGTAACAAAAAGGTCATGCTGAAAATTTATTGTGCAAATACCAGCAATCGCACAGGGCATTAGGGTAAAGCACCATACGTGCCAAACACCACTGCAAATACCTGCAAGCGAACGTTCGGCATTGACAAATGCTTGTTATTGTTAATATACGAAAAGAAAGCTTTGTAGTTGTTCTTAGTTTGTATTGACAACTTTTCCTCATAGTCCCCCTTTGATTTCTATATTACCTGTTTTAACACCCTTAGTAAATTCCTGCAATGACTCCAACCACATTCATTATTACTTTTCCTTGCTTTCCTGTAAGCTCTATTTTTCTTCTTTAACAGATTCCTAACCTTTTTGGTAATACAGTTTGGTATTTTACCCTCCCTGTTATAGTTATGTCTCATGCATATACTGCTGTTTATTACTTGATCGAGTTTAATACTAAACAAGTCCAAAGTGGTACTCGATGTCTTATCTTGAAAATCTTGCTGCCAAAACCATTTTGCCAGGCCGTGCCTCATTTGATCAAAATTGGCCTTACCAAAGATTCCCCTTTGTGGTCTGCACTATTTTCCTGAATCTTGAATGTCACCAAAGCATGATCACTATTTCCGTGCAGTACAGTTACTTGGCAATCCTGTATTGTGTCCCCCATGTTACTTAAAATAAGATCTAATGTGTTATCACCCTTTGTATGATCCTGGAAATTTTTTCCAGACCTACTTGCTCAAACACTTCCAGGTAGTTTTTTTTCTATTTTACTTGAACCTTGTAAAGCCTCCCACTTAATTCCTGGTAGATTAAAATCTCCCATTAATATTTTCCTATCAGTTGGATTGAGATCTTTGATCCACCTATAGAGAGCTAAATAATTCTCCTGTTTTATTGATAAGGGCCTATATACCACTCCCAGCATAATCTTGGGGGCATTATGTGGTGTCAATTTGGTCCATACTTGTTCTGTGTTGCTCAGACCTATATTTATCTGTTCTGTTTTAATATTATCAGCCATGTACACCGCCACTCCTCCCCCTTTCCAATATAATCTTGATTTATGGTATAGTGGGTAACCCTTTATGTTCTTATCCCATTCATCATCTGCATCCCACCCCGTTTCACTGATTGCACATATTTGAATGGACTGTGTGTCCAATATATATTTCAGCTCATCAAATGTAATCACCACACTTCAAACATTTATCAAGAGGCCATTCCAACCATCCATGGCTTTACTTATCATGCATTCTGGTTTAGAATTGTTTGTTTCATTTATAAACTCTTCCCCATCCCCTCCACACATCAGTTTAAATTATGTTGTACTATATACTCTCATTAAATCGCCAGGCAAGGAACCTAGTACCTATTTTGTTCAAATGCAGACCATCAGCCCAGAAAAGCCTTACATCTTTGATAGTATCCCAGTGATCCATGAAAACATAGCCCTCACATGTACACCATTTCCTCAACCATCTATTTTGTAACAATGCATCAAATTTTTGAGTACTGATTTCCATGTACTGATCAAATGCCTGTGATAATAATATCACCTCCTTTCTCCTTTATTCTGGACACTGCATCCTCAAAGTCTTTGTATATGTCAAACAACCTCCTTCTACTGATGTCATTTACTCCTGCAGGAATTATTGCAAGTGGTTTGTCCTAGTGCTCCAGTAATCCATTGAATAAATGTTTCACATCACTAATCTTAGCCCATGGAAGAGTGCTAACTGTGATATGTTCTTTCCTCCGCTACACACCATAGTGTCTGTGCCTCTTATTGTAGAGTCTCCCATTATTGTTATGTTTCTTTTTAATTGGTTAGAAGGACCTTGTGTTACACTTTTGTTTGTAGTCGGGTTTAGTTTATTTCACTACTACCTTCCGTTCTGGTTTCCATTTCTTCGATGTTTTGATACAGATTTCTTGTTCCACCTATTGTACAACTCAGAATAGTTGCATTTTTATGCAAAATGTTGTTCCCCTCTGAATTCTTTTTCTTCGGTACACATGAATTATTAGGGTTTACATTGTTTGTTGAAACATGCATGCTCCGAGTTGTATTATTGCTACTGCTTAACTCTGAATGTTTTTCTGTAATAGTCTCCTTTCTGCTTCCCTCGCCATCTGTTGTCCTTCCTGGTATACCAAACATATTCTGTAATGCTGGGGAGTGTTCTGTACTGCACCCCCTCTCTGTCTCTTTGTAGTAGTTTGCACTTTACTCCACTCCTCAGTTTTTATCTCATCATGTGCAACATGATCCTCTCCTCTTTTTCTTTTATCCTGTTGTGCATTTACTGTCAGGTCATTTACCTTATTAATGGATGTCTACGCTACTTCTTCAGCTATATTGTTAATAAACTCTTCCAAAATCATCATTTATGACTGAACTGCTAGCTCTTTGTTTAACGTAACAATTTCATTTTGCAAAGTTTTAATAAGCATTTACCACACCATTGTTTTGAATAGGATCATCCTCTGTAAACATAGCACACAGGGTGCAGAAATTTCTGCTGTCCCCTATTTTATTAATTAATCTGTTGTACTAAAATAGCTTGGTAGCTCAAGGTTATAAATTTCTACATTGCACCTCCAAACTTCTATTCTGCTGCTCTGTCTGCTCCGGCTGGTGCATGTAGATGCACTCTCGCCTCACAAGTGCTCGCCCAGCTCACACAGAGCATTCATTTAAATGGACGGTGACCCAGAAGTCTTTGCTGAGGTCACCGCAAGCACCCCACCCTTAAAATAATTAAAACTATTAAACGCTGTATACTAAACAGTTAATCTTGCAAGAGGTATTCCCTTGGAGTTGTCTGCTGCAAAATGCCACAATTAAAAGATCACAGTTAATCCTTTGAGTAGTGTATCTTCTGCCCTTCAGTAGTTCCAGCTGCCTACCAGAACTACACTTCCCAACCTACACCACCACCTAACACACAGTATATCCCTCACAGCACCAACAATTTCTGAATGTTGCACTTTGCTAAAACCACAAATATGGTGCTGCAACAGGATATGTCATGCAGCCTTTGGCTGCCACACAGTATTGCTCACCAAAATGTGTATAATCTGTCCTGCTTTCATGGAGCATTCATTTAAATGGATGGTGACCTGAAAGTCTTTGCTGAGGTTACTGCAAGCACCCCACTCTTAAAATAATAAAAACTATTAAGCGCTGTATCCTAAACAGTAAACCCTTCAAGAGGTATTCCTTCTTTGCTGTGTGCTGCAAAATGCCTCAATTAAAGGTTACAGTTAATCCTGTGAACAATGTATCTTCCGCCCTTCAGTAGTTCCAGCTGCCTACCAGAACTACACTATCCAGCCTCCACCACCACCTTATACACAGTATAACCCTTGCAACAATAACAATATCTGAATGTTGCACTTTGCTAAAACCACAAATATGGTGCAGCAGCAGGATCGGTCAAGCAGATTTTGGCTGCTGCACAGTACTGCTCACCAGAATTTGTGTATCCATTTGTTATTCTGTTTGAGACCAACTGTACTATTTGCACTTGCCAATATCAACTGTACTCAATGTATTCCATGCATCCTACTGCCTTTTCTCTAACATGTACTTTGTACTGTATGTATCACTTACTATGCCATCTTTACGGCCCGTGTCATGCCTGAAAACAGTCCCTGGGATCAAGCCACTTACCCGGTAACCAAATAAATAAAAAAATAAAGCAGATCACCAAATATATTGATAGTCAATCCTGATTGTGGAAAAAATATGCTTGCAGTGATAGCTGAGTAAGAGAAATATCTGAGCAGGAATATGGATTCTGTGCTTTCCAGATTTTAGATTCAGAAATTGCTGGAAGCCTCCTGCCATTTCCTTGTTTTCAATCACTTCCATTTCCTAGGATGCCTGAAAATGGTCCTTAGGCAGAACTACTGGCATTTATTTTAATCTGATAGCACTGAGAGATAATGAGATTTTGCACCTGGTACCAAGGAGAGGGAGGGGGCTGCTAGAAGGGATGTTTTGATCAGTCCGGCTGAGATGGAGAGAGAAAATGGACTGCTAGACACAATGAATCAGAAAAGAAGCAAAAAGTGCAAGGAGATTTAGTTTCAGGGGAAGAAAGAATTGGAAAAGGCATGGAGGGAGGCAAGAGTGGTGGTCAAAGGTCTAGCTGTTATAATTCAATGCTAAAAAGTGCATGGAAATGCGCCTAGGGAAAAAGAACCTCAAGGTGGAGTACTGGATGGGAAGGAAGGACTTAGCACTAGAAACGAAGAACAGGATCTAGGAGTTGTCATCAGTAACTCCATTAAACAAGTGAGTCAGTGCAACTAGGCCTATAGCAAGGATAACAGGATGCTGGGATGTTTTGGGAGGGGAGACTAATAGCAGAAGAAAAGAGGTCCACACAGAATAACCAACACCCAGGTACTCCCCAACGCTCTAAGCAATCATTCTCCTGAGCTCTGCTGTTGGTCCTGTAGGGCTCCCAAACACCAACCCAAAATCACCTTACAGCGCAAACTTTGCCCGGGCAAACTCTCCCAACTCAAGGCCTTCCTTCGAGACTGGGATTGGACACCCCTCATAAACACCCTAGACCCCAATCATGCGCTTGATCAATTTATCTCCACATTCAATAGTATCTGTGATAATTTCGCCCCCCTTACCAAGAAACTGTCCAAAGGAAACCAGGTCCCCTGGTTCTCAGATCACCTCCTGGGTCTAATGCAACAGTGTGACTACTTTTGGCATATTGCAAATGAAACCAAATGACCAGCTGACATGCAGCGCTATAGGGAGTGGCGCAACAAATGCACATGGGCCCTCTGCACTGCCAAAGTGGACTATTACAAAGCGTCCTTAACATCCACCTGGGGTGATGGGCATAAATTCTGGAATAATATACAGGAACTCTGCGGTAAAACCCCAAACCAGCCCCCAGACCAATTAGAAATAGGCGGTAATATCTCCACAGATCCTCTTAGTATAGTCTCAGCCCTTAACTCAGCTTTCACCAATCTCAACCATATTCCACCCCACTAACTTCTTCAACCCTCCGCCAGCCCGGGTCCACCCACCTCCCCATGTTCCTCAATTTTGCCTTCACGCCATCTCCCCTGTAGACGCCATACCCTACCTAGCCAAAGCCCTCAGCCACTCAATAAACTGCTGCGACTCCCTTGACCTGAAACTTCTCAGTCTTACTCTCCTGGAAGTCCTCTACCCTCTCACTCATATCCTAAATCGCTCCCTTTGTCAAGGGAAATTTCCCTTCCATTGGAAGCTGGCCAACATCACCCCTATCTTTAAGAATGGGGACCGCACCTCCGCCAACAACTACTGCCCTATATCCATTCCCCCCCCCTAAAGTCTTAGATCATATCGACACTGACCATATCACTGATTACCTCACAGAATACAGTCTTCTCTGTGACCACCAACATGGCTTCAGTAGGGGGCACAGTACCACTACTGCCATCCATGTCTTCACCTTGCATGCCCACTCTGCCTTGGATTGCAGCCACCTTACAGGCACTATCTCCATGAACCTCTCTAAAGCTTTCGACACTGTCAACCATGTTCTACTGCTTAACACTCTCACCTCCAGTGGCTTCTCCAATGATTTTCTAAACTGGTTCGCCAGCTACCTGTCGGATAGAACACAATAGGTCAAGGTAGGTGCTGTCCTGTCCCCTTCCCTCCCAGTCTGCTCTGGTATCCCACAGAGTTAAATTCTTGGCCCCCTACTGTTCAGCCTATACCTAAACTCCCTCCCATAGGCCGTCTCTGGAAACCTGCTCCTCTATGCGGATGACACCTCTGACTCTGACCTACTTAAACTCCACTAAACACTCCAACATAGCTTTCATGAAGCAGAACAACGGTTCTCCACCCAATGTCTAATAATTCACTACAAGAAAACCAAAGTCATGATCTTCTCCCACCCGCAGAACCCCCACAAGAACCTCTGTCCCCCATTTCTCACAGTCAATCACACCCCCCTCGAACAAGTTAACAACTTTAAATACCTAGGGATCACTCTAGACCCGGCCCTCAACTATAAACAACACATTCACCATCTGGCCTCGGCCCTAAACTTGAGATTAGGTGTGCTTTATAGGCACAAACATTGCCTCACCCTGGAAGCTCCACGTATCACAGTCAACTCCTCTGTCCTCGCCCTCCTTTACTACGGCATTACCATATACTGCGCTGCCCCCAACTCCACTCTAAACACACTCCGCTTGGTACTCAACAAAGCCAGCCATCTCATCCCAGGCTGTGATCGCCTCACCCACACCTGTACACTCTACAACACCTCTAAATTGCTAAACCTAAATAGCAGAATCCGATATCATACAAGCCTTATGACAAAGAAGATACTCTTAGGTCTCGCGCCCCTCTCTCTCTCTCTCTCTCTCTCTCTCTCCTTCATTATTCACCCAGCATCCCCAGCCAGATCCATGTGAAATTCGAACAGGCCACTACTATGGGTACCCCGCCCCCATACCTCCCACCTGCATAGGATGTTCAGCTACCAAGCCCCTAATAAGACTAACTCCCTTCCAATCGAAATAGCCAATGAAACAAGGCTAGGTCCTTCTAAAGCCAGACTAAGGGAACTCCTCCAAAGACTCTAACATGCGTGATTGTCCCTGACCCAATCCTACAGCAGTCTGCCCTATTTGGCACCCATAACTATCTCTGCTTCTGATTCAAAATCTCTATTACCTCTCTGTCTGACTATCAGCCAGTTCCAGTCCTCTCTGCAACTTTTGTGGCTGTGCTAAAGTGTGACTCAACTAATGTACTGATCTCAACCTCCTCCTGATCAACCCTGACTGCCATGTTTTGTAATGTAATGTAATTCTTCTTATGAATTATGATTGACATGTATTGAAATGTAATGTAACTCTTCTCTATGTAATATACTGTACTGTCACATCTCTGTTAACTATTGTTTGCTCTGTGCTTTAATGTATGACATGGAACCTTTGTAAATGAATCTGTGACTCAAAGGTCTTTCTGAATATTTCCAATAAACAATAAACAAACAAGGTAATACTTCAGCCATACTGCTGCAGCCATTTCATGGGATCCTGAGACAGAAAGTGATATCACTGAGGGGCAAATTATAATGAACAACATAGCGCTAGTCCCTCAGTGACATCACTTCCTGTTTCAAGATTACATTAAATGGCTTCTGCTTTGTTTTTATTTACAGATAAGTTGATATTCATATCTCAGGACTCCTGACACCTACAGCTAAGCCAAGCAACTTGTTAGAATGGTCTTGATTTGTGCTTTCACAGTTTGAGTGACCCCTGCACTGTTTACTTCCCCTTTAAATATAATAACAGTCAAGGAAGTGTGCTCCAGCAGGGAAACAATGTTTCATAAGGTTGTGTACAAACTTTTAGATGTAATTCCTTTAAAGGGGAAGTCTCCCATAGTTCCACACCAATATTTTCCCAACTCCTTATGTGTAACTGTTGTGTGCCTCCTCCAGTTGCCAGCAGTCCTATTGCTGTCCAGATCTAGATTATAAATAAAAATATACAGCCCCCCAAAGTTATCAAAGTGTTTGTCCTCCATTTTACCATCAATGTTGCTGGAGGATGATGTCATCAGAGCAACAGATAATGGTACTGCACTAAATGCAGTTCCACCAGTAGACCAAACCCACAATGTTTGGTTCCCTACTTGAGTAATGGAGGAACCATTTAAGTGTTGTTCACATCCTGAAGTGCAGGTCTAATAGGGACTAGGACCATGTGAGTGTGATGCAGCACTGATTTGAGGTATATATAGTATTCATGTAAGGAAGTGCCTGTATGTGTTGTGTTACTGTTTCTGTTAGCAAAAACAGTTTACCCAATAAATGACTCTGGGTACAACAAGAGTTTTAGGTGAATATATAACTGTTGTATTATGGTGTGTGTTAACATTCTCTGTTTGATTGACACCAGCAGTGAGAAACAATCTTGCAAATAGGCCCCTTTCCCTTTGTAACTAGGCAGTCAGTGATTGGATGGCTGCTATAAGGCAATAAAGAATTCAGCTATGGCAAGGAATAGGTTACCAGGAGAGCACAGACACAAGCACTGGGGGTGACCCTGGTTCAAATCCTACTAGAGTGCCTTACCCTCTAACCCTTAAGAAGTTCCCCTAACCTCCTTAGAAACTGTGATGGGCCCACAGGTCCATGGTTTAAAAGTGCCCCAATTCCCATTATAAATCATTAGCAGTGATGTGGGAGCTACAGCACTTCACTTTCAAGGTACTAAGGATAAGCTGTGGCAGCCCCCCCCCCACACTTTGTAATGCCAGCATTTGAAGTAGGATGTCCCTCACAAATCAGATGCTACACCTCAGCTGTTGTAGGTAAAGACACTAATCAGTTTCTGTTTGTAGTGCTCTGTATTTGCTTAGCTCATTCCTCCCATGTCATATGCATTCTGTGTCTTGGTATTTCCAGTCAGAAACTCAGATTTAAGGAGCATTTGAAATGTAAAACAATACACTTTATAAAATAAACGATCTAGCTCCCTACTTTCAGGATGCTGAAAGGGGATGTGTACAAGTCAGTGATGAAAGTGAACAGGAATGCACAGGAACTCAGTCCCTGTACCTTTTTTGCAGCAGGAACAGAGTTCCTGTGCTTATTCCCACTGACACTGGAACTGAAATTCTTAAACCAGCAACATAATGACAGTTTCTGGGCCTGTGACCTGAAATCAGGGTTTCCATAACAACAATTGACTTGTATAACAATGCTGTTTTCCTAGAAATAGTTCAGTATCTCTAACTGAATCTACTAGTGTCTAAACAGATAGCTATGTCACGACACAGCTATCCTTCAGATTGAGGATCTTCATTCTGCCTTTCACATTTGCCAATGCCTGAGTTCCTGTACTCTTGTCTACCACTTGCACCACTGGTATAAGTCAGTCTTGTGTGATCCTTTGGTAAACTGCCCAGGCTCATCTTGTAACAAATCTTCTTAAGGGTGCTCACCTGGTTCAATACAGAGTGATTGATTGACTGTTCGATTGATTGATTGGTTGATTGACTGATTCAGTCTACTGCTTTCCATAACATGTTACAACTGTCTCACAGAGAGAAATGAGCAGTGCAAAGAAACAGCTTTTGTTTCCTGTGAATAAAATACTATTAGATGTATTATTTGCTCTACACATACAGTATTAAGGCTACAGGTACTACTCCCTTTGTGAATTGCATGACAGAACTGCCTTAAGCCATTGCAAACTTAAACTAAAATCAGGCTAGACAGCATTGACACCCTTATGTTTTGTTCTGCACTGTTGCTGCAGTGACATCAAGGAATGGGAGGGGCTGTATTACAAGTACCTCATTTGCATGTAAATGGAGGCTTGCTTGACATTTTACTACTTTGTATCACAGCCTCAAACTCTAGATATGTGTTGCAATAGAAGAAATGGCTGATCTCTTATTGACATATGTACAGTACTTGATGTAATGTATAATAAATACATCAGATATATCCAAATCATACATATACAGGAGTCTTCTCCTTTAACAGTATTTTTAATCACAAAGCTGACTATTCTGATACAGTACTACCCAATTTTTGTATTTATCCCCCCTCTCACTACTGGAAGATGATTAACTATAGTAGATTCATTAATGCAGGCTCAACTGCAACATAAAAGACTTACATGCACGCACATTGGGGATGCTATAGTTTACTGACACATTTTGGCTATAAGATTACATACTTTTGCCTATATCATTTTACACATTCATTTTTAAACTATTTATCCCCCTTAGACATTCAGGGATTGCATATCTTAATTGCAGTATTTGAGTGCACACGGATAAAATAAAAAAGTCTTGGATTTGGAATTTGTGGTGGTAATAGAAAAGAATGAGAGAGAGAGAGAGACTGGTTGAGGGTGAGACTGATAAGAAAGGAAAGACATAAATAAAAGGACTGGGGAATGCAAGGGAAAGATGAAGGGGGAAGGGATAAACAAGCATGTGTCAATTTCGAATGTTGCCTTGCCGGCATTGGCATTGCTAGTGCAGGAGTTAGAGAGCTGCATAATAGGCATGGCAGTGAAGAACTGAACTGATGCCAACCCACCCCCATCCTGCAGAGACTGACAGGCATTGGGGTGTCCCTTTGGGTGTTTGGTAGTGCAGTGCAGAAAAACATTTTGGGCAGGATGTGAAAAATGACTGCTGTACAGTTCATAAGGAGGTGTAAAAAAATGCCAGTGTTGAAAATGTGGCATGCAAATATACCAAATTTGCAAAGCTACTAGGGTGTGTGGGAAATATGCAATGCACACTTGCAACACTGCCATTTATAGGCGTTCACACCAAATTTTCAGCATAGGCATTTTAGCACCTCTGCTCATGTACAGTGTCACTGTTATTTCCTCAAAGTGTCCCAAAGTGATTTAGCACATCGACCCGCTATTCTGTGCCAGAAGTGCGAAAACACATTTTGGGCAGGATATGTGGTAATGACTGTACTGTTCATCAAGAGGTGGAAAAATGACAATGGTGAAAATCCAGATTGAAAATATCACAAAAGCATGGCGATGCAGCGTGCATGCAATCTGCCAGCTGCGGCTCGTGACACAGTCATTTTATGGAGTATCATCACCAGATTTTCAGCATAGGCATTTTAGGATCTCTGCTCATGAACTGTGTCACTGTCATTTTCATAATCTGGCCCAAACACTGATTTCCCACAGTGACTGTGCTATTGTGCGTCGGAAGTGCGGAAACACATTTCAGGCAGGATGTGGGAAATGACAGCTGTACTGTTCATAAGGAGGAGTAAAAAGATGGCAATGCTGAAAATGTGGCATTAAAATATTGCAAATTTGCGAAGTTAGGAGCCTGCGTAGCAACTACACAACACGCACTCGTGAAACAGGAATTTGTTGGATTTTTCCACATAATTTGGAACATAGGCTTTTTGAAATGCCACCTCGTGAACACTGGCACTGTCATTTCATTAATGGGTCCCAAAAAGTGATTTTGCGCAGTGACTGCAAAATCACCTTTTGAAGCTGATTAACACCTTGACAGTGATAGAATTCATGAGGAGGGGCCCCAAAAACCCCATGTTGAAAATTTGGTGCCAAAATTCCAACAAATGCCCGAGATATGCAGCAAAGTTGAAAAAACCCTATTCATTCCATTATACAGCTTACTGGCATTTCCTCAATTCGTGGTCGGCTTTAAAGAGTGCAGACATGTTCCCGGTCCACCGAAGATTGTCGCGCCAGACTCCGGAGGTAAGTATGGGGTGAAGGGGTGAGGAGGGTGTGGGGAGGCAGAGTGCGCAGTGGGTGAGTGCGGGTGTGGAGCAGGAGACTATGAGGGACCGTTTTTATGTTACAGGGGATGAAAAAAATAACTAACATCGCGGGACAGTTTTTTTTTTAAGGGGCCTTAACGCTGGGGTGGGCTCCCAGCATACCACCTAACTGTTTTGGGGGAGGGGGGCTTGCTGCAGCTTACAGGGGATTGGGCACCCTTGTCGGCAGACAATGGGGGGGTTAATTTATGCCGACGGGGACTGGGCACCCTGTCAGCACACAATGGCAGCCAGAGGGGAGGCAAGAGCTGAGGGGGATTGGGCCCCCCCTTCGGTATATAAGAAATGTAGGGGGGCTGATTTATGCTGACAGGGAGTGGGATCCCCCGTTGGCACACAATGAAAGTAGGAGGGAGGCAAGAACCGAGGGTGATTGGGCATCCCCCTCGGCATATAGGAAATGGGGGTGGCTGCTGTATGCCAATAGTGAGTGGACTTCCCCATCAGCAAATGTGTGCAGCCACAGAAAGCCAGCTGGGGGATTGGGCACCCCTGAAGTCGGCCGTTGGGCGGCCACCCGCTCACCATGTTGCTAATGGGCGAGCATGTAGGAAGGCTCCGTTGCATCTGACAGGCTTTGCTCAGATTGCAGAGGACCTTTCCTTAGATGTGATCACCACATTAGCATGCATGGTGTGGCTGCTGGCATGCAGGCTGATTGGGGAATGAGGGACACACCTACTGGTGCATGCCCTGCATTCGCCCAACAGCGGCCGTACCTCCAAAGCTGCACTACTGCAAGATGTTGACCTGTGCGCAAGGGTGGCAAGCCAACATAAAAAGGGGGATATAGACAAGTGTGAGAATAAGTGGTGAGATGAGAGTAGTGATAGACACAATGAGAGAGATAAAGGAAGCGTGACATGAGAAGAAACAAAAAGAAAGAAGGGGAGAGAGACAGAAGAAATAAAGGGAAAAGACAGCAGAAGTGAGATTCATGAATCATGATGATTTCAACTTTCTTTTTAGAGCTCTTGCAGTTGGTATATCAGAGAATATAGAAACAATATTAATAATACTATCTATTTGATTAACAAAAATGTCTGTAAACACAAGCTTTTGAGACCATGGTTCCTCTGGTCCAGGTGCAGACAGGCAATGTTGAAGTTCCCTATATGTAAGAAACAGACCCAAGGGGTCTCAAAGATTCTGTGCAAAACACTTAGGACCCAATTTTCAAAGATTGATACAGGGCTTGCGTCAAGTCGTGTGTCAACCCCATGACTTGGAACAAGTGCGCTAAACTCCGTTGATGCAACTGCACCCAATTTTAGCACATTGGGTGCAACTGCAACAGTTTTCTCACTTTAGGGCAGCTTGCACCAAAGATTTGGTGCAAGTCTCTAAAACAGTCCCTAAATGGTGTTAGTTAAACCGGGGAGCTGGTCTACCTTGTGACATTTGGTGCACAAGACTGAAAATCCTGATTGGTGCTAAGAAAATGCTGCAAGCCCCTTGTGCCATATGTTTAGCATACCAGGGGCTTGTGGCATTCTCATGGCTTTTGAAAACTGAGCCCTCAGGGTCTTATTTTAAAAAAGCTTTCTCCCATTCTTAGTATACAGCAACAATCTTTTGAAAAGAGGACCCTTAGCATTAAAACTATTTTTGGAAACATATGGATTCAGCCGTGGCACTGCACCACACCAGCAATATACTCTTCATTATGACTTTCAACCCTTTCTGCATAGAGATAGGATTTTGGCTTCTCAAACTATGTAAACCCCAAAAAGTATCAAATGAAACAGGTAAGAGACCAGATTTATTAGAGAATATAAATGTAATGGTTTCACCTGAATGCCAAAAAGCTGCATAGACTTGAGGATCCAACAGTATCTAAGAAAGTTCCATATTTTAGCTTCAAACGCATGAAAAGTAGAAACAGTGTGCTAAAATGAGGAGGTGTAGATTTGTTGAGGATCAGTAATGGTTTTTCTGTCCCTCCTGTAGTTCTGCAAGAGCTCAGCATGTCTGCACTTTTTGTATTTCTCCAAGCAGTTCATGTAACACCGACATCCCAATTTACAGGTACCATGGCACATAAAGTACCTTTAACTAGAATGGACCAGCTACAATGAAAGTAATATCTACTTGTTGCAAATCTGTTGTAAAACATAGTTAAAATTCAAGTGAAGGAGATTACCAAATATGTAATGATGGCTGAGCTTGATCAGGGGAAAGTTCTGCTTGAAGAGATAGCCATTCAGGAGAAACATCTGAGCAAGAATATGGATTCCAGGCTGACAACACAGTACCTGTTAAGGGGAAACGAGTCCACCCAATGCCATCAATGTGTTTTCTTCTGTTGCTTTCCTTAGTTGAGACTGGATGCCATGTCTTTGTCTTTTCCCTTTCTTTTTTTCCCCAACTATATTTATTGTCTCTTTACATTTTTTGACACTGAAATAGAGAGAATGGGAAGAATTATTCACCATAAATAACAGGTAAAAAATCATCAGAGTTCAGTGACTCCCCCCCACCCGTGTCCTGAGAATGAAGCAGGTTGCCTCCACATTTTTATCCTCGTGAAAAAATAGCAGACAGGAACTCACATGATGACATTTTGAAACTGGGGTTAAAACTCCTTAGCCAGATGACACACGCTTCCATATTCCCATAATGAGACAGTGTTATTTTTTTAATCCTTTTGAGTAATTAATTAAAATACTAGAGCATTATATATATATATATATATATATATATATATATATATATATATGTGGAGTATATCATGCAGCAGTCCCATATTCAGTCTGTTTGCAAATTTGGTGAACTATACAAGGCCCTGCATACTATTTAAGAGTTTTCTGGACATGTATAGCTTTTGGATGTTTACTTTTCTGGGTCAGCTAAAATGCACACTTTTGTCACATAAAATAACCATTGCACAGCATTCTTGTTGAACGGACTCCTAGGGTTGCAGTTCTCCATTTCAGTTTTGCCTGTATTATTGGTAAGCCTCATTTAAAGGCTAATGAGTGTTACACTCAGCTTTCTCTAAAGAGGATAAGTAGCACATACTTTAAAGCAATGAATTAATTCCAGAGAGAATAAAATAAAAGGCAGTGGTTATATGGGAATTACAGTAAGTCCACAAAAAAGTATGAACCATAGTCATTTCAACCTCTAATATCATGACATTGATGTTCTGCTATGTGTTTTAACTATTTACTAAATTACTGGTACTCATCCAAGATCAAAATGTGAAATTCTTATACAGGCATGACTGATTAGAGAGGTCTGCTCCCAGGAATCACCTTATCATTATCAAAACCAGTCAAGTTCTTAAAGTTTACAATACCAGTGTCAACACATTTTTTTGTGGCCAAAATAAAAATCATTTATAAATCTACTATATTTGAGGAGTGAGTTATAGTTCATATTTCTGCCACTTTATTTTCTCATAATTATTTTATCATTCATTCCATCCTTCATGGAACAGTTTTAAAGAACGGCACACTGTTGCTGCTACAGCTGCATCTGCAGAATGTAATATAATCTGGCCCTGTCCAAAATTAAAGAGATTGGTTGGAATTTGGAATAATAATTACTTTTCTTTGGCAACAGAAGGGAATTACTCCTAATCTCCACCCTTGAATAAACTCTCAAAAAAAGAAGTGAGATGTAACAATTTGTTGTGACTAAATTACTCTGTTATTAAAGTGAGGCAATAATGCTTTATGTGTTAATTAAAAAATAACTCTTTGCCTACAACTAAAGCAACGTATTTTTTTTTTTTTTTTGCAAACTGCTGTAAAACATTGTCAAAAGTCACACAACCCCCTATTTTAGTGCACGTACTCTTTTGTGTCACTTTTATTTGATTGTACCCATTGCAACTTGTGTATTCCTGTATCATACTTTAGCTATCATAAGTATCAAAGATTATATCAGAGCTCAGAAGACTTTTGTCCATATTGATTGCCTAAGATTCAACTATATTTAAATAGCCCCTTTTGCTTGCAAAATGTATCAAGCATTAATTTGAACTCATTCATCATAAATCTTCCTACTACACCTTTTAGCAATGAATTCCAAATGAATGCTACTCTTTGACTACACCATTACTGTGGTCTTATTAACGGGTAATTTTCCCCTTTTAATTGGAGTGTGTGCGTGCGTATTATAAGTTTGGTCCCTAAATTCTAGATCTAACCTTACCCACAATTCACTGTCTGTTAGTGCTTTGTGTAATAGGCACATATCACCTCTTATCCTTCTGCACTCCAGTGAATACATATTCAGCTCTCTCAACCTGATCTTATAGCTCTTTCCCCTTTGATCTTTTATTATTTTTGTAGCTGTCCTTTGAACCTTTTTAATCATATGAATTTCTGTTTTTTTTGTATAGTGACGAAACCTGGGCACAATATTCCAAATTATGTCTAACCAGTGATACATGCAATGGCACAACAACTTCTCTCTCCCTACTCAGAATGTGCCTAATTATGCTATTCAACACTCTGTTAGCCTTTTGGACAATGTTTTGACAGTGTGTCTTAAACTGCAGATCACTTGTTATAGTTATGCAGAAGTCCCTTTCCCCCATTACATTCTTAAGGGGACAGTCATTGCAAGTACATAACACATTTTGATTGTTATTACCCAAGTGCATTACTATGCACTTTTCTGTCTTGACATTTAATTTAAACTTAACAGACCACTCTTGAAGAAATTCTAGTGCATCCTTAAGTTGGCTTTTGTCTCCCTTTGCCTCCCCTAGATGAACCTCCCACAGCAGCTCTGAACCTAATCCCCTTCTTTTATCTCCTGTGCAACTCCTAGTTCAACCCACCCCCACAGCTCCTTACTTAATCCCCTCTTGACTTTCTTTCCTAGGGTACTCCTGCCCGAGTGGGCTTGATCTTCTTGGAATCAAAACAAACTGTGCTGGTTCCCCGAATCTGAAGGCTCTGCTGCCCACCACATTTCCCTGACCAGGAAGGTATGCCGGAGTCTTTTCTTCCCCCAATTCAAATTGTTGGTGCCTCCTCAGTTCCGATTTTCCAATTGGTGCAATCCAGAGCAGTCCGCATTCAGTGCAGTCTGAATGGACTAGGGGAAGCACAGCTCTCTGAATCGAGAAGCAGCAAAGAAATGTTTAATTAATTGAACACTGTTGCCTAATTTCTGAATTTGACTAGTGCTGATTTTTCGGCCCCCCCCACGTCTTGTTAAATACGCTAAGCCCCTCCCTCTTCTTGATTACCTTGACACCATTGGAGGATATATCTGGAAGATCTCTCCCTAATATTTTCTTACTGCTGTTTTTTTCTCCAACACAACCATCTTCTACCACACTAGTGCACTTAAAAAAATATAACACATTACTAGTGCCACAATCATTGACGGACTGCATAGGCTCTTAGAAACTTAGGTGCACATAAAATGGGAACCCCACAAAGACTGGTACAATTAGCCCTCCTTATCTCTTGTATTGTGCTGGAGATGGGCCTAAAAATATCAGGGCCCCAGATCACCCCGTTTCCTGTCCTGGATACACTCTCCCCCATGGGATTAAGTCTAGAGGCACCCGGATTGAATCGTACCTGACACACAATCTCAGAATCCTGCCCAATATCTACAAACCCCTTGTTCTTCTCAGAATCTCTTCAGCTGCCTTAATATGCAGCTGTACCATCATGACCACACCCAACACTCAAAAGCCACACAGTGTAAAAACAATAAGGCTAAGCCGGGTACACTGGGCTAGTATGCTCAGAAAACTGCTACTTATCTCTGGAAATGTCCACCTGAACCCAGGGCCAAAATGTGACAAGAAACATATGAGGACGGGTCACCTCAAGATAGTTTCATTAAACTTTCAAAGTCTCCTAAGCAAAGTACCGCAGTTCCAGGCATGGGTGGAGCTACTTAAACCAGATGTAATAGCTCTCACTGAAACCGGGCTCTCACTTAAGGTCAGTGATGATAAAATCACATTAAATGGATGCACTGCATTCCAACAGGACAGATTAACAAAGCAAGGTAGAGGCTGCTTAATTTACCTAAAAAGTGGTTTAAATGCCCAACTACTACCTAGTAGCTTTCACACTAAGGAGGCACAAACCCTAAATCTAAAGCTAACACTGGGCCGGCAACACAAAGTGTTATTATTATCCACTGTGTACATACCCTCCGGCACCCATAAAATGGGCATCCAGCAGGTCCTAAGCAACCTAGAACAGCTAATGCACAACTGGCAGCATATTATTGTTGGTGATTTCAACACCAACTGGCTGTCTCATGACACCCTTGCAGTTTGAGTTCAGTTATCCAATCTCTACCTCACACAACTGGTCTCACACACTACAAGAGTTAACTGCAAAACAGGCACAAGCACTCTAATTGATTGGCTTCTTGCTAGCTGCCCGGAGCACATCTCTGCAGTCACCATCCTTCCAGATACCCTCAGTGATCACTCTCCGGTCATGTGCACATGGTCAAATAAGCCCACCAGTAGATCTCCCCTGGTCTTGCAAAACTGCTCCCAGAGACCTTGCGAGCTGGATTACTTTAGGAAATACTTTGAACTCCTTGACTGGTCACCACTTGACTAAGCCCAGTATGACAACTGAGCAGTTGAGTTTTCCATCACATAGAAACATAGAATTTGACGGCAGATAAGGACCACTTGGCCCACCTAGTCTGCCCATTTTCCTACCTAAAAGATAAGCTGCAGATCCTAGTTAACAAACAGCTTACTTCTTCCTACCCCCCACTAGGACTGCCTTATGTCTGTCCCATGCATTCTTGAATTCCCCCACTGTTCTTGACTCGGCAACCTCCTCAGGGAGGCTGTTCCATGCATCCACAACCCTCTCAGTGAAACAATACTTCTTCACATTACCTCTGAGCCATTGCCCCTCTATCTTCAAATTGTGCCCCCTTGTTCTTGCACATCTCAATGTTTAACAAGGCCTGTGACATTTTTGCGCCCTATAAAATCCCCCCCAAAACAAGTGGACAACAAATCCATAGCTCACAGGCTCCCTCTATGAGCTCATGTGGGAAACAGATAATCTCTGGCATAAGGCCAAAGCAATGTTCAAACTGGCTGATCTCCTTGCTTATAAGGCTGCCAGAACAAATGCACTAAACAGGCCAAGGTAACCTACTACTATGACCTACTAAAAAGAAGCTGGAGTCATGGAAAGGATATTTGGGATGTAGTCAAATCACTCACATGGAAAACCTCCAAGGCTCAATCAGGTCTAATAGTCACTGACACCAGAACAGACCAGGAACCTGATGACATGGCTAGCATTTTCAATATGGCTCTCACTGATCTAAGCTCAGTATTTCATAGCAAATACCTCACCCCCCCACTCCAAATCTGGATCAGATCATCCCTTCGCCCCATGCATCATTGGGCAATACACCCCCTCCCTTCTACTTAGAGCAGCTTACCAGAAAAGACACCATTAAATATGTTAAACATGTACTCTGGAAGACAAGGATGGGGAGGGACCTTGTAAATATGAACTGGTGGCACTTACAGGTAATGAGCTGGTGGACCCGCTTACTAAAGTTTTCAATGCCTTACTAAAGTCAGGAGTTTTTCCAGACAAGTGGAAAAAGGTGTTTGTCACCCCTGTCTTCAATGCTGGGGATGCCACAAACCTGTCTAACTACAGACCCATCTCCATTTTCCCTCCCCTGTCTAAAGCCCTCGAACGCATTGTATCCAACCAGCTCATGGACTGCCTATGGAAATACAACCTTCTATGCACCCAACAACATGGATTCCGGAAAGACCACTCCACTATCACTGCCCTGATTGACTACACCAACATAATTTACAATGCATTTGATGATGGTTTGGCAGTGGGTTTATTTTTATTGACCTCACAAAAGCCTTTGATACCATCAACCATCATCTCCTTCTGGAATGCCTCCTCTCTATAGGCCTGTCAATAGACATGATAACTTGCTTTAAGAGCTACCTCACAGGCAGGAATCAATGCGTTAGAATCAAAGGCACCCTCTAAGAGCCTAAAGAGGTGAGTCTTGGAGTCCCACAAGGCTCAATATTGGGACCGCTCCTTTTCAGCCCCTTCATCAACCCCCTGCCCTTGGTCTGCACAGCGCATATCATACTATATGCTGATTATGAGGTTATCTGAGTTACTGGAAAAACTCTACTCTCCATCACTCATGAACAAGAAGAAAATCTGCACAAACTATAGACATGGTTCTCTGATAATAAACTGCTGCTTAACTTAAAAAAAAACTAAGAGCATGCTATTCACGATTCCTCAGAACTGCAAGAAGTTTGGGAAACTGCAGGTACTGAGCTCTAAAGGGGACATACTGGAGCAGGTTGATACCTTTAAATATCTCAAGATACACCTGGATAATGCCCTCTCATTCACCACACATGTTGACCATGTTGTCAAAACTGCCAATGCTAAACTAGGAATTCTCTATCGACGCCGCCACTACATGCCTCCAGAGGCCCTAATGCTCGTCACAAGCAGCACTGTACTAACTACAGTAGACTACAATCTTATAATCTACTGCACCAGCACTGACACAGCCCTCAAGAGGGTAAAAACCCTACACAATAGAGCATGCTGTCTGGTCCTGGGAGCAGACCACTGGACACAGACTTCTGATCTCTATAAATCAACTGGATGGTTACCCCCTGGAACTCAGGTCCCAATACCAGGCCTGCCTTCTGGCAAAGAAAGGTTTAGTTGGGCTAGCTCCTGAATCAACCTCTTGCCTTTTCAAGCTAATCCAACTGACCACTAGTACACATAGTTCTTTGAAGGGTGGTCTCATGGTAACTTTCAAGCAGACCTCAATAGTTCAGTGATCTCTCACCTACAAAGGGCCCATGTGGGTAAATGCTCTCCCATCAGAACTCATTCAATGTAGACAGATCAGCAACTTCAAAATAGGTATCCGAGCACTCCTAGCTCTCAAGTGAGTTTGCAAGTGCCCTAACAAAACCTAACCCAATACCTGCTACCTTGAGCTCTCAGAACATTCTTTATCAAGAACTGGATATGCTGATTAATGCCCCCCAATGCACCCATGTTCTTCACTACTACTGACCTACCCCCATACCCTACCCCTTCCTCTACTCTACTCCAGCCTACCACACCCTCCACTAAACCTCTTCCCTCCCCTGAGCCACCCCACACGCTTACAATTCCATTGCTCACCTTAGATTGCCATTCCCCATCACACTACCCCATCACATCTACCTCCTTCTCCCCATCCCTCCTATTTTTCTGCCCTTCCTAATTACCCTCACCATCATCACCCAGGACAAAGCCCTCCCAGGCTGCCACACAAGCCCAGCCTCATTTAACTATCTCCCAGATTGCCCTACCTCCCTAGCCCATGATCCTGCTACCCCATTGCAAACCTGTGCACTCAGATTCTGGACAGATTTACCTCCAGGTTTCTCAACTGCTTTGGCATGTCTCTATATATTTAAACTGATGGTGAAATTTTCTTGAACATTTCTAGACAACTGGTAACTGAAGTGTAACCTGAAAATTAAGCACAATTGTTTTTGGAACCTGTGTAATCTGAAATCTAGTTATCTCAAGTACGTTACTGTTCTTCCAACTTATGTACTGTCTCTTGCTGTCTTGTCTGTCCAACTGTATGTATTGACTTGGAATCTTTGTAAATGAGCCATTGGCTCAAAGGTGTTAATCCCAAACTGAAATAAATAACTAAATAAAAAAATAGCATCTTCTGTTGTATTTATTACTGCCCCCAGTCTGAAGGCATTTGCAAATGTGGTCAATCATATTCAATAATTGTTATATTGCAAAGAGGAGACATACAGATTAAATAAATATGATCATAGAACGGAACCCAGAAGGACCCTACTTGTCACCTCCATCTAGTCTGAGCACACCCCTTGAATGCTTACTTTCAGTTTCCTGTCAGATAGCCATGATGATATCCCACTAACAATGTTTCAATGTATGCCCATAATAGTCAGAACTTCAATCAGTTACGGATGGGTAATTTATAGAATGCCTTGGTGAATTCCAAATAGATCACATCCACTGAATTACCCAGATCCAAGACCTTGCTTACTTTATCATAGAACTCCAGCATGTTTGTTTGGCAAAACCTGCCCCTTGTAAACCCATGCTGTCATTCTTATTTGAATCCCAAATATATTTAGTTATGAAGTCCTTAATAATACTCTCAAGGATCTTACAGATGACAGAAGTTAGGCTTACAGGGCGATAATTTCCTAGTTTCTTTCTGCATCCCTTTTTGTATGGGGAATCACAATTGCTGACCTCCAGGTATCAGTCTCATCACCCTTGTCTAAAGATGTCTGAAATATATGAGTCAAAGGGGGAGCAATTTCTTTTGCTAGTTCCTTAATAACTCTGGGATGGAATCCATCAGGAACAGGTGAGTTGCTGGGTTTTACATCACTCAGTCTGCTCTTTACATCAAATATACTTATTTCAATGGGGCTAGATACTGTATCTCTATCTGCTGAGGGACTCTCACTGTGTTATTTGGTTTTCTGTTAAATACTGATGAGAACTATTAATTTTTTGTTTGGTCTATCTGCCTAGTCTCTGTTACTACTAAACCATCATGATTAATTAAAGGCCCAACCATATAATTACTCCCCTTTTTATTGTTAATATATGAAAAGAAAGTTTTGTAGTTGTCCTTAGTTTGTATTGCCAACTTTTTCTCATAGCCCCCCTTTGATTTCTATATTACCTGTTTTAATACCCTTAGTAAATTCCTGTCATGACTCCATCCACATTCATTATTACTTTTCCTTGCATTCCTATAAGCTCTATTTTTCTTCTTTATCAGATTTCTAACCTTTTTGGTAATACAGTTTGGTATTTTACCCTCCCTGTTATAGTTATGTCTCATGGGTATACTGCTGTTTTTTTTTTTATTTATTTTTTGATAGCCGGGTAGGTGCGCTAGGCATGAAAGTCATTATTTTCAGGCACGACCCAGGAGGTCAACAACATAGGGAGATAACATTTACATAGACTACAGTGTCAGGAGCCGTGCAATGCATCACAAGCATAAGGTGAGACAAATTTAGGACAAAATAACGATACAAGGCATAACTGGTTTAAAATTAAACAATTGTAGATAAGTGCACAAGTGTGGATTAACATAGTAATAACAAGAATATGAGGTACATAGAGAAGAAATCAATTGAACAGCGGCATTATAACAAGGTACTGAGAATGAGAGGGTATTAGTTTGGAAGGGGCAGGAAAGAGAGGTAAAGTTAGGATGGGAGTAGTGGGGCTGGGGGAGCAAGGTGTAATCACACACTGTAGAAGGTGTAACCAAGGCAGCCAGGGCAGGGTAAGTCTGGACCTATGGAGGGTTGAAGCAGGTACATTGAGCACAAGTGGTAAGGAGGGAGCGGTGCAATTTCTTAAACATGGCATGATTAGCTGGAAGGCGGACATCTAGGGGCAGCGAGTTCCAGTAGGAGGGGCCTACATGCAAGAAGCCTGATTTCCCTTTGGTAGTTCTACATCTGGGAATGCAAAACAAGGAAAGTTCAGTAGATCGGAGACCATAAGAGATGGGCTGAGAGATTAGCAGGGAGGCTAGGTAGGTTTATTACTTGATTGAGTTTAATACTAAACAAGTCCCACATGGTACTCAATGGTTTATCTTGAAAATCTTGCTGCCAAAACCATTTTGCCAGGCTGTGCCTCACTTGATCAAAATTGGCCTTACCAAAGTTTCCCCTTTGTGGTCTGCACTACTTTCCTGAATCTTGAATGTCACCAAAGCATGATCACTATTTCCGAGCAGTACAGTTACTTAGCAGTCCTGTATTGTGTCCCCCATGCTACTTAAAATAAGATCTAATGTGTTATCACCCTTTGTATGTTCCCTGACAAATTGGTCCAGACCTACTTGCTCAAATACTTCCAGGTAACTTTTTTCTATCTTACTTGAACCTTGTATAGCCTCCCATTTAATTCCTGGTACGTTAAAATCTCCCATTAATATTTTCCTATCAGTTGGGTTGAGAGCTTTGATACACCTATAGAGAGCAAAATCATTCTCCTGTTTTATTGATAAGGGCCTATAAACCACTCCCAGCATAATCTTGGGGGCATTACGTGGTGTCAATTTGGTCCATACTTGTTCTGTGTTGCTCAAACCTATAACGATCTGTTCTGTTTTAATATTATCAGCCATGTACACTGCCACTCCTTCCCCTTTCCTATATAATCTTGATTTACTGTATAGTGGGTAACCCTTTATGTTCTTATCCCATTTATCATCTGCATCCCACCCCGTTTCAGTGATTCTGCATATTGGAATTGACTGTGTGTCCAATATATGTTTCAGCTCATCAAATGTATTCACCACACTTTTAACATTTATCAAGAGGCCATTCCAACCATCTATGGCTTTACTTAATCATGCATTCTGGTTTAGAATTCTTTGTTTCATTTATAAACTCTTCCCCCATCCCCTCCACACATCAGTTTAAATTATGTTGTACTATATACTCTCATTAAATCTCCAGGCAAGGAACCTAGTACCTATTTTGTTCAAATGCAGACCATCAGCCCAGAGGAGCCTTACATCTTTGATAGTATCCCAGTGATCCATGAAAACATAGCCCTCATATGTACACCATTTCCTCAACCATCCATTTTTGTAACGATGCATCTAATTTTTGAGTACTGATTTCCATGTACTGGTCAAATGCCTGAGATAATAATATCACCTCCTTTCTCCTTTATTCTGGACACTGCATCCTCTAAGTCTTTGTATATGTCAAACAACCTCCTTTTCCTGATGTCATTTACTCCTGCAGGAATTATAGCGAGTGGTTTGTCCTAGTGCAATAATTCTTAGACATTGCCACAGTGAGCCTCCCCAAATCCATGGAAAAAACTTTGAGCCTCCCCCAAAAACTGAAATAATCTTGGGCCTCCCCAGAGAAAAATACCATACTGTACTTTGCGCAGTACACCATGAATAAACTGAAACCCCTTGGAATATTTGGCTCACATTCATTTATTTGTCTTACACTGATGTGGAACCTTTGAAAAAGAGCTCCTGTGCTCAGAGTTGTTATCTGAATAACAAATAAATAAAACAGATATTATTATTCATCTTATTGTAGTGCCCCCCCCAAACAGGCCAGCCTACTTGCTCCACTATTTTCATTCTTGAATCATTGTTACCCCTTGTTGCAGTACCTTCATGGGTCCGACTACTTTCTTTGTTTCCTCTCTATACGAAATAACCTTCCTACATACTTTGTCTCTCCCACTCCTTCCCTGCTCCTAAACAATTTCTCTGGGATTACTTTGCTCCTTTCTGCTATTGCTCTTAGCACTTCTATGCTCAGCCCTTGTATTTGGGCTGTTCTGCCAACAGTCTACAAACTGATCAATTACCACCACTCACTAGTTTATTGTTCATATTTGTTTACACTATTGTTCATTGTTTATTTCTTAATTGTTTTGCAGTTACCTTTTGAAATGTATTCACTCCCTACCCTTCCCCTGGTACACCTGAAATAAGCCTTCACTCATTCACCTTCCCTTGTCACTTATTAGCAAATAAATACATAAAATGCCCTTACTATTATCCTCTTTCAATTTGCTTCATCTCTTCATACAAAATATATAAAAGTCAAAATTTAAATACAGTACTTTTTCAGACTTGATTGAGCCTCCCCTGGAACAGGTTGGGGC
This sequence comes from Neoceratodus forsteri, assembly GCA_016271365.2. NCBI lineage: Eukaryota > Metazoa > Chordata > Ceratodontiformes > Ceratodontidae > Neoceratodus > Neoceratodus forsteri. Next base: position 1,322,811,808 of record CM028130.1, read on the forward strand.
CTCCCCAAGGAGGCTGGCCTCACCATTTGAGAACCCCTGTACCTAGTGCTCTTGTAATCCATTGAATAAATGTTTCACATCACTAATCTTAGCACATGGAAGAGTGCTAACTGTGGTATGTTCTCTCCTCCCCCTACACACCATAGTGTCTGTGCCTCTTATTTTAGAGTCCCCCATTATTGTTATGTTTCTCTTTAATTGGTTAGAAGGACCCTGTGTTACACTTTTGTTTGCCGTTGGGTTTGGTTTATTTCACTGCTACTCTCCGTATTGTTTTCCATTTCTTCGATGTTTTGATACAGATTTCTTGTTCCACCTATTGTACAACTCATAATAATTGCATTTTTATGCAAAATGTTGTTCCCCTCTGGATTCTTTTTCTCCTGTCCACATGAATTATTAGGGTTTGCATTGTTTGTTGAAACATGCATGCTCCGAGTTGTATTAGTGCTACTGCTGAACTCTGAATGTTTCTCTGTAATAGTCTCCTTTCTGCTTCCCTCGCCATCTGTTGTCCTTTCCAGTATATCAAACCTATTCTGTAATGCTGTGGAGTGTTCTATACTGCACCCCCTCTCTGTCTCTTTGTAGTAGTTTGCACTTTATTCCACTCTTCAGTTTCTATCTCATCATGTGCTACATGATCCTCTCCTCTTTTTCTTTTATCCTGTTGTGCATTTACTGTCAGGTCATTTACCTTATTAATGGATGTCTACGCTACTTCTTCAGCTATATTGTTAATAAACTCTTCCAAAACCATCGTTTATGACTGAACTGTTAGCTCTTTGTTTAAAGTAATAATTTCATTTTGCAAAGTTTTAATTAGAATTTACCACACCATTGTTTTGAATAGGATCATCCTCTGTAAACATAGCACACAGGGTGCAGACATTTCTGCTGTCCCCTATTTTATTAATTAATCTGTTGTACTAAAATAGCTTGGTAGCTCAAGGTTATAAATTTCTACATTGCACCTCCAAACTTCTATTCTGCTGCTCTGTCTGCTTCTGCTGGTGCATATAGATGCGCTCTCGTCTCTTAAGTGCTCGCCCAGCTCACACAGAGCATTTGTTTAAATGGACGGTGACCCAGAGGTCTTTGCTGAGGTCACCACAAGCACCTGACCCTTAAAATAACTAAAACTATTAAGCATTGCATGCTAAATAGTTAATCCTGCAAGAGATATTCCCTTGGAGTTGTCTGCTTGCAAAATGCCACAATTAAAAGATCACAGTTAATCCTGTGAATAGTATATCTTCTGCCCTCAGTAGTTCCAGCTGCCTGCCAGAACTACACTACCCAACCTCCACCACCACCACCTAATACACAGTTTATCCCTCACAGCACTAACAATTTCCAAATGTTGCACTTTGCTAAAACCACAAATATGGTGCATCAGCAGGATATGTCATGCAGCCTTTGGCTGCCACACAGTATTGCTCACCAAAATTTGTGTACTCTGTCCTGCTTTCATGGAGCATTCATTTAAATGGATGGTGACCTGCCAGTCTTTGCCGAGGTCACTGCAAGCATCCCACCCTTAAAATAATGAAAACTATTAAGCGCTGTATCCTAAACAGTAAACCCTGCAATAGGTATTCCCTCATAGCTGTCTGCTGCGAAATGCAACAATTAAAAGGTCACAGTTAATCCTATGAACAATGTATCTTCCGCCCTTCAGTAGTTCCAGCTGCCTACCAGAATTACACTATCCAACCTCCTCCACCACCTAATATACAGTATAACCCTTGCAGCAATAACAATATCTGAATTTTGCACTTTGCTAAAACCACAAATATGGTGCAGCAGTAGGATCTGTCACGCAGCTTTTGGCCACCACATGGTACTGCTCACCAGAATTTGTGTATCTATTTGTTATTCTGTTTGAGATCAACTGTGCTACTTGCACTTGTCAATATCAACTGTACTCAATGTATCCCATGTATCCTACTTCCTTTTCTCTAACATGCGCTTTGTACTGTATGTATCACTTACTGTGCCATCTTTATGGCCTGGGTTGTGCCTGAAAATGGTCCCTAGGTTGAGCCCACTTACCCTGTAATCAAATAAATAAAAAAAATAAAGCAGATCACCAAATATATTGATAGTCGATCCTGACTGTGGAAAAATTATGCTTGAAGTGATAGTTGAACAAGAGAAATATCTGAGCAGGGATATGGATTCTGTGCTTTCCAGATTTTAGATTCAGAAATTGCTAGAAGTCTCCTGACATTTGTTTGTTTTCAATCACTCCTATTTCCTAGGATGCCTGAAAATGGTATTAAGGTAGAACTACTGGCATTTTTTTTAATCTGATGGCACTGAGAGATAATGAGATTTTGCACCTGGTACCAAGGAGAGGGAGGGGGCTGCTAGAAGGGATGTTTTGATCAGTCCGGTGGAGAGGGAGGGGGAAGATGGGCTGCTAGACACAATGGATCAGAAGAGATGCAAAAAGTGCAAGGAGATTTATTTTCGGGGGGAGAAAGAATTGGAAAAAGACATGGAGGGAGGCAAAAGTGATGGTCAAAGGTCTAGCAGTTATAATTCAATGCTAAAAAGTGCAAGGCAATGCACCTAGGGAAAAAGAATCCCAAGATGGAGTACTGGATGGGAAGGACTTAGCACTACAAATGAGGAACAGTATCTAGGAGTTGTCATCAGTAACTCCCTTAAACAAATGAGTAAGTACAACAAGGCCTATAGCAAGGGTAACAGGATGCTGGGATGTTTCGGGAGGGGACACTAATAGTAGAAGAAAAGAGGTAATACTTCCTCTCTACAGATCCCTGGTGAGGCCTCATCTGGAGTACTGCACCCAGTTCTGGAGTTCTCACCTCAGAAAGGACAAGGATGGGTTGTAGACAGTGCAGTGCAGAGTGTCCAAAATGATTCAGGAACAGAAGGGTAGATTCTATGAGGAGCATCTTAAGGCACTGTATAAGTACTCATTGGAAGCCAGAAGGGAGAAGGGAGATATGATTGAGACCTTCAAATTCCTCAAAGGCATTAATAAAGTGAACTGTGGAAAATGATTTAGTCTGAACACCAATACATGGTCATGTGAACATGAGTAGAGGTTAGCAGATGAGAGGTTCAGGAGGGACATGAGGAACTGCATTTTATGGAAAGGGTGGTGGAAACATGGAACAGTCTGCCAGCAGAGGTGGTGGGAGTAAACACAGTCAGGGTATTCAAACAGGCCTGGGATAGAATGAAGGAAACGGTGGTTGCCCTGGGAGACAGACAGGTCCAGGCAAGAGAGTGGGGAAAGGACCAGGAGGGTTAGTACCCTGGAGGAACATTAGGTTCTAAGGAAGGTTCCAGGGATTTAGGGATCTTGGGCAGACTGGATGGACTATTTTTTCAGGGTTAGAGGTTGAAGTTATACGGAGAGTTGTAAATGGGCAAATAGTGCTGTCCCATCCCCAGCAGGAGCCAGGACAAGTAAGGGGAAGGACACAGATCTTTTTATTAGAAAAGGCAGAGTCATGGCTAGGGGATAGGGAGAAAATAAAAGAAGGCACAAACCCCAAGTGAGTTATCCCTCATCATCAGGAGCCACGACTGGCAGAGGAGGAAAATCAATTGTTTTTTTTAAGTCAGACTGAGGACTGGGGGGAAGGAGAATCGAATAAAGTAGATCCAGGACGGAGGGTGGGGAGGGGGGAGAGAAAGAAAGAGAAAGGCAGTGAAAATGTGTATTGATCTTGTGCATACCAATGATGTGATAAAACTCCACTGCATGGAGACACAATTGTGAGATTTTTTGTCTGTCTGCTCTCTCCTCCTCTGTGTTCACAATACATCAGCATAGGCCTCCCTGTGCAGCTGTGCAAAGTGCAGATGGGGAGTGAGGAAGGGAGAAGGAGAGGAGAGGGAGAGGGAGGGAGAGGAGAGGAGAGGAGATGGAGATGGAGAGGGAGAAGGAGAGGAGAGGGAGGGAGAGGAGATGTAGATGGAGATGGAGAGGAGAGGGAGAGGGAGGAGAGGAGATGGAGAGGGAGAAGGAGAGGGAGAGGGAGAGGAGAGGGAGAGGGAGAGGAGAGGAGAGGAGAGGAGAAGGAGATGGAGATGGAGATGGAGAGGAGAGGGAGAGGAGAGAGAGGGAGATGGAGAGGAGAGGGAGGAGAGGAGGGAGATGGAGATGGAGATGGAGAGGAGAGGAGATGGAGGAGAGGAGGGAGATGGAGAGGGAGAGGGAGGGAGAGGGAGGGAGAGGGAGAAGGAGAAGGAGAGGGAGAGGGAGGGAGAGGAGAGGAGAGGGAGATGGAGAGGGAGAGGAGAAGAGAGGAGGGAGAGGAGAGGGAGAGGGAGAGGAGAGGAGAGGGAGAGGAGATACATCATTATGTGCTTCATCTCTGCTGTGCAGAGCAAACATTATGTGATGTGTTCAGTATCTGGTCATGCCCTTCCATACCTCCTACACTCTGTCCTCCTCCATTAGTAATATGTCAGCATACCTGTAGTTATCTCAGTACAGCCATAAAAATACAAAGCCCTACTTTAGGTAGGGAAACATTTTAATTAACAACACATGACATTTTTTTAACCTCTAAAATATCTTAAATACTATATATGTAGGGGTAAAAGACCACATGCATTCTGTCCTAGTGTCCTGAAATATTGTCCCTAGTAATCTTTAACTCATAACCTCATACAGAATCATCAGATCTTAAAAGTAATTTACTCTCCCATCTTTCCATTGATAGGGTTTTCATACTGACTTTTAATCTAAGAACAATTTACCACTAGGGCATTTCCTGGCAACTTGATTCAGGTCTTTAATCCAAATCCATTATCATGGTGGAGTACATTAGTGATAGGTTCCTGATAATTACTAACAATAAGAGCAAACAGTCTGTTATCTGATATTACACTGGGTTTACATTTTTTTTAAATGACATTGTATTTCTTTTCTGCATAACAAGTACATACTTACCAGCAGGTAGACAGAAACAAATCTGTGATTACATCAGTTTTACAGCTAGGAAAAATACATGTCCCCACATGCGCTGCTACATCTGAGGGGTTAGCTAGAAAAGTTTAATGTCAAATATTCAAAAAAAGTGACTGCATGTTGCCATGAGCAAGGATTTGATTAATAGGTAATAACCACGCAGTGTACCCTTTTTATGTGGATAAAACATCCCCTTATATTTCATCAGGAATAACAAATAGATTAACACAGCTTTTAAGTCTGACAGAAATGTGTTCAGCCTATGAACTTTACGCCTGCACCAAAAACTTGTCACTAAACATATAAGGATTACACAGGAAATGTAACTGATTTTCTTGACCTGGGAGCCCCATCTAAAGCTACCAGTTACAAGTATATGGAAAAAAATAGCACCCCTCATCTGTCACTTTAATTTTTTTCAGAGATATTTTGCTCCTCTTAAGATTTATGTGCTGATTCACTAAAGCTATGATTATGAGAACAAATAACTTTATGAAGTCCAGCATAAACATGCAGCATAACCTGTGGGCAAATTCCCTAAGTGTTAATTTTATTTCTTATTTCGGTGGTTGACTGTCCCATATTAACAGATTGGAATCTGAGGTGGCGTGGGTACCAAAGTTGCCTTTCCGAAGAAGATGCATAGCAGAGAGAGGACTGAAACATCATCACTGTACCACATTGTACCCCTCCTGGTAGTTATACCCCAAGTCTAAAAGGCAGTTCTTATGTTCAGTCTTGGCACAGAAAATGGTGATTTTTTTTTTTTTGCTTGTTTGTTTTTTCATCTGGATAGTTACAATTCTCAGAAAGGGGTACAGATAATGGCTGCAGTTATTGATCCCCCTCATCTATGCTAACTCCAATCTTATTTAACAAAGATGTTACCTCATGCCATTTCCTCATCAGATCCTGATTTGGCATTGTCTCTTGAGGAGAACTCCCTGGAGATTTCTTCAGACTGCTTGGCAGCATCTGAGAGATCAGCGAGCTGGTACACTATCCTGCCATAGATAATTTTCAGGCCGACATGGGAGCAGCATGATGTGATATCCCCCCAGCTACAGAAGCATGCAGGGATGCTATCCAATGTTTTAAACCTCTGGCACGTTTCAAAGCTGAGTTTGGGAAAGATATGGCTGGCTCTTCCTGTCCAGTGAAGGATACCTTCTGTTTTGCCACTTTAAGTACAGAGACCCTTTCTGCCTTTGACCCCAGTTTTACCAGCATTGTTCTTGGAGAAGGATCACCGGTTGACTCCCACTGCCTCCCTCCATGTGAAGTAATTTGGTAGGTTTTAATTAGTAAAATCTTTTCCTCATGTTGTAAATTGTCTGCCAGCCATTGTTTAATGATCGCCTTCAGGGTATCTCCCTCTGTACCTTCAGCCAGTCCCTTGGTTCCTATTTGGGACATCTATGCCCCATTCTCAAGATTTTCCTAGGCATTTTTTAAGTAAAGAGTTCTCTTTAGTCAGTCCTGATGATGCAGTCTGAGCTCCTTATGCTGTCAAACTTCCCCCTTAGCCTCTGTTTCCACAGAGGACACTTGAATATGCAACAACTGCACTTTTGAGGCATAGTCCTCTAATTGTTTTGTCAGTCTACTGTATGGCCTTAAAGATAGCCACATTGGTAGGCTGATTTGGGTCCACTTTATTAAGTGGGCCTGTTAAATCTTTACTTACTCCATGCCGTGGCTCTTTAGGCCTTGCTTTATCTCCTCCCAGCTCTGGTTTGTTACCTCGAACCATGTTTCTAAAAACTAGTTCAGCCACTCAAATTGGATATCTTTTTGTTTTGCTTCCAAATGGCTATAGCAATCTGGGCTCTTTAACATCAGTTCAACTCAATAAAATAGCAATTTTACTCTAAATAGTCTCAGATCTGTTAGAGCATTAAACAGTCGCTGCCACCAGGTCAGTAGCTAGCCACACCCCTCTGAAATTGCTTTTAATCTCTATATTTGCTGATGTACAATGGAACCCACCAAGAAGCAACTCAATTTTGCAACATTCTGCAGCAGAGTTACTGCAAAAAAATTAAGCAATTTTTAAGGCAGTTAATCCTTTAATCTTGGACACTATGTTGAACAGTGTGTTGCATCCTGGCAGGCTAAACTGTACATACTTGCTTAGACTTATGTAAATTCTAACTCTGTATCTCTTATAAGATTAATGCAACAACACCACTGCAACAACTTTATAAAATGGGCTTCTAGCCCTAACAGTTATATCCTGTATAAAACAAAGGTTTTCACTACTATATACTGCATTGATTTATTTGTTCACAGAGGCATTTGTAGTATTTTTGCACTATTTTCACCTATTTACTCTTGATATTTTACTGTTTAACTTCATATGCATTATATAAAGTATTTGTCTGCATTCATACATTTTGCTAACTCTTTGTCAAACATTTTTTGTATTTATAGGTCATCATAATTATGGTCTCTTCCTATAACTCCAAGTACAGCAGTTTGAGATATAAAGTATGAACAACACTATATAAAACTGTATATTATAGTTCTCCTTTCATTCAGTTTCACATAATGTTTTGTAGGGCCTAAGAGCAGCATAAATGTTTAACCCTAGTGGGACATGATTAGAAATACAGTGAATTAGAATAAATACATCTAAACCTTTTTTTTTCATACGATTACATTTTTCATTACAATAAATAGATTGAAATACTGCACTTTTAAATAAGGTATTTTGTTCAGTTCTCCTACCTCTGGAATCAAATCTTAAAGTAATTCCTCTTTTCTCCCTCCTCAAGATTAGACATACTTCTAGGACTCTTCTTTCCTCAACTGTCCCCCCCCCCCCTTGAATTTCCTATGGCTGTTAATAGTATGGGTAGTATAGTATTATCTGTCTCAGCTCCCACCCTATGGAGTAATCTACCCTCATCTCTCAGATCAGCCTCCTCTCACCTCACCTTCAAATCCAGTTCCAAAACCTGGCTCCTTGGGGAATTTTGCTGTAACTGCTCACCCAGGTAGCTCCCCCCATCCCCATTGGCTATACCCCTCCTTTCTGTCTTTTTCTGCTGCACTTGTGCCTTTACCCTTCCCTGTGTCTATGCTTCAGTGGTTGACAGGCCAGTAGGGTGGTCAAGTTGCAGTATTGGGGGTAACTGCTTACTGCCATCTTATTTTTCTACCTGTGCCTTTGACCGTTGTCTAGTTGTTTTCTGTTTCTATGAACCTGTCAACTCTATTTAAGTTGCATCTGTTAAGTTGATTATGTCTAATTTCAACCAACATTTCCTGTACTGTATGGATTGTACTCCCTGTAAATTGTATATCATGCATTGTATAGTTGATAATTATCATGTCTGTATGTATTATATTTTTTTTTATTCATTATTCATTGCTGGGTAGTCAACTTATATTAGATTTGCACTGGTAAAGTTGCTTATTTTTCATTTCAACCAGTGTTTCATGTACTGCACTGACTGTATTGTTTGTAAATAATCATTATGTATGTATGTATCCTATGTCATTGCTGTGCCACTACTGTGGCCTGGGTCGTTCCTGAAAACGGTCCTTTGGACCAGTGTACCTACTCGGTAACCAAAGTCATAAATAAATAAATAAATAAATACATACATTACAAATAATTTCTTTGGTCCTATGAATTCAAACTGAATTAAATCGTTAAGTTTGGTGCCATGCAAAGACAACTGCAACACCTGAGAGCATTCCCTCCCAAAGATCATTTCACGCAAATAGAAATCTACATACCACTCTGTCAATTTGTTACCATCTCAGACAGAGGCTTCCCCAAGTTTCTCATATGTTGTCATGCTTCTTAATGGCTTCATAGATGGGTGTTAAGAAACAGTAGAGTATCCTCAGCAACTAACACTGGGCCCATGAATTCCTAAACAGTATCTCTGAAAGGTCTTGGATAGAGCAGATATTATTGGAGAAGTTGTACATCTTTTTCAAGCAATATCTTCCTAACTCCTGATGTGTAAATGTTGTGTGTTTCCTCCAGATGCCAGCAGTCCTATTTCTGTCCAACTCTGGTTTGTAAATAAAAAATTACAGCTCCCAGAAGTTATCATTATGTTTCTCCTCCATTTTTCCATCATAGTTGCTGGAGGATGATGTCATCAGAGCAACAAAGATAGTGGTGTTACACTAAATGCAGTTCCACTAGTAAACCACACACATGACATTTGACTCGACACCCTGAAGTAATGGGGGAACCTTCAAAGTGTTGCACACATCTTGAAATGCAATTCCAATAGTGATTCTGACAGTACGAGTGTGACGTAGTACTGATTTGACATGTATAATATGTATAACATGTATACTAATATAAGGAGGTGCCTGTATTTGTTAAGCTGTTTCTTTTATCAAAAAAAGTCTTACCCAATAAATGAATCTGTGTGCCATATGGGAGTTTTAAGAGTCATTACAAAAAGTTTGTATTATTGTGTATTTGTGTTAGCATTTGTGTTTTGATCGACAACAGTAGTGAGAGACAATCTTGTAAATATGCCCCATTCCCTTAATAACTAGGTGGTCATTGATAGGATGGCTGCTGTGAGGCATTGAAGAGTTCAGCTAAAACAAGGAATAGGTCACCAGGGCAGCATCAATTTCAGCTAATGGAGGCAGGGTGATCTAGTGGTTAAAGCACAAGCACAGGAACTGGGAGACTCAGGTTCAAGTCCTACCAGAGTCCATTACTCTGTAACCCTTAACAAGTTCCCTAACCTCCATGGGAACTGTGGTGGCCCCTCAGGTGCATACCTTTAAAAGTGCCACCATTCCCATTATAAATCATTTGCAGTGATGTGAGAGCTAGAGCACTGCACTTCTGAGGCACTGGGAGCAAACTCTGGCAAGCCCAGCCCCACCTTGTAATGCCAACATTTGAAATAGGATGTCCCTTAAAAATCAGATGCTACACCTCAGCTGTCAAGAGTAAAGAAACTAAATTAAAAGGAGTAATGCTGCTGTCACCAGTGGAGGCAGTAACTGACAGCCTCAGGGAATCCTAGCATTACCATCCACTCCAAGGAGTTGGCACTGATTGACAGATGTGACTGCAATATGAAGGACTGCTGTTTAAATAAATGGAAAAGTATGCTGGGTCTAAACTAAACCAGAGTAGTCCTTGTTTTCCTAGGGCTCTCTTACCATCACTTTTACACTCTGGAACTGCTGTGGTTACACAAGATCCCATGATGACGCTGTGACATTTTCCTTAGTACTTCATTTTGGCTACTCAGCTGTCCAGTCCCCCTAGATTACCCCCACCCAGTAAGGCTCTCACAGACATAACTTCTGTAAATATGTTTATTTCCAACATTGATAACTATGTTCCTTTGATATACTGTATTGCTGAATATGACTATTACTTTTGTAATGCTGTTAATTACCATTTAATTTTTTTCTATTGTACTATTATCCTCCATAACCCTTCCCCAGAACATATCTGGAAATGAGCTGCTTGTGTATCATTGCATACCCTGAAAAGAGCATACCATGGCTCTTTCACAATGCACAATTGTGAGTGCTGTTATTCTGCAAACCGAGTGTCATTTTTGTGTGATCGGACTCTGGTATACGCACACCTTGGATACATGAACACACTTGGCTCTGCCTCGTGCTTCAGCACGGGGGGATAGGAGGGAGGAGAAGCAAGGTGAGGCAGGGAAGGGGACAGGATGGAGGGTGGTCTCACTGAATGCGAGAAGCTTAGGTAACAAATCAGTTGAGTTACAGGAGCTCTTGGCAATGGGGAGGGTGGATATTCTGGCCATCACAGAAATGTGGGCTGCCGAGTACTGGGACTGGGATATGGTGATCCCAGGGTATAGGATATTCAGGAAGGATAGGGTAGAGAGGAAATGCAGGGGCATGGTAATCTATGTGCGAGAGGGGATAAGGTGCATTAGGGAAGAGGTTGGAGGAAGGCAGGACAGGGGCCCTACGGAAAAGGAAACTGAGGATGGGGGGTAGTGTACAGACCACCAGCACAAGTGGAGGACCTGGATAGAGAGTTAGCTGATCAGATTAGAAGGGTCTGTAAGAAGGCGAACACAGTGGTGGTGGGGGACTTCAATCTACTGGTGGTAGATTGGAGCACCCCAACCATAATGAGTGCAGGGAACAAGTCATATTAGATGCAGTTCTGGACAGCTTCCTGATGCAGTTGGTCCACAAAAAGACTAGGGAAGGAAGAACTCTGGACCTAGTATTATCAAATGGATAGGCTGTAAGGTATCTGGAGGTGGAGAACCCTCTGGCTGGGAGTGACCACCACACGGCATGGTTCACGCTCAATATGGGAAGGGAAAAAGTGGGTAAGGGAATCAGGGTGATTGATTTCAAGGGGGTGGACTTTAAAATGAAGGGGCGATTGTAGATAGGCACCTGGAGAGTATTCAGCTTAACATTGATGCTTGTCAAAAGTAGGAGATTATTAAAAGAGGGCTGATGGAGGTTACTGGGACATGTGCAAAGACATGTAGCAAGAAGTGCAGGGCAAAGAAGCCCGGTTGGTTAACCCAAGAGGTGATGGAGGGAGCAAGGACCAAGAGAAAAGCATTTCAGAGACTTAAGAAATCAAGAGGGGAAGGAGACAAGGAGGAGTATACGAAGAGTCCAGGGAGGCAAGCAGGCTGGTAAGAGTTGCCTAGGCTTTGAGAGAACTGAGGCTGGCATAAAGTATCAAGGATGGTGAAAAGGACTTCTTCGGATATATTAAGGAGAGAACAAGGATCAGATTGTGAGGATTAAGAAGGACGGCGGGTGGGTAGAGAAGGAGAGGGATCAGGCAGAGGCACTAAATGAGTACTTCTAGTTGGCCCAGTGGCACTGAGGGTTGAGGCAGTGGACACCACACCTTGCACCATGCTGGCTACCAAGGTTCAGGAATCAGCCTGTGCCATCCGGGGTCAGCAGAGAGGGAGAAGATTGACCTTCCAGAGGACAGCTCTCCTCTCCAAGGAGGGAGGGAAGGGGTTCATGCTTGGCTCTTGACTGGCCTCTGGTGGAAGTCGGAGGCACGGCAAGTGCACAGCACACAGCAAGGGGTGGAGAAGTGGTGACATCGGCGGTGGCTCTATGACATAAGGGTGCATGCCTCTCCCCCAGAAAAAGGGAAAGTGCTCTCCAGGCTCCAGGTAGATGGAGCACTGGAACAGACCCCTCATAGCTCACACCTGCTTGGCTGTCTGGTTCCCGGCAAAACTTGAATTGTTCAGGGTGTAGCAGCCCCCACCTCATCCCCTCCTGGGGGGAAAGAACCATGGCTCCATGGGGTGAACTGGAAGTCCAGATAAGGTGGCAAACTCTATTGGTGCTCCTGAAGAGGCGGAGGGTGGGTAAAATATGATAAAAAAAAAATGATCACTTCTGTTCTGTGTTCACGAAGGGGAAAGGTGGGCAGATACCTTAAGGGAGGAGAGGGGTGAGCAGCGGAGGGGAAGGGGTGACTGATACAGGGATTACAGAGGCCAGGGTTCTGGAGGGGTTAAGGGCACTGAGAGTGGACAAGGCACCAGGTCCAGATGGCATTCACCCTAGGGTGCTAAAAGAATTGGTGGCGATCCTGTGGGACCACTGGCTGACCTGTTCAGTACCTCCCTGGACACAGGATGTGTACCAGAAGACTGGAGGATGGCCCATGTGGTGCCCATTCACAAAAGTGGCCCTAGGGATGAGCCGGGGAATGACAGACCAGTGAGCTTCACATCGATTGTGGGAAAGCTCATGGACACAATCCTGAAGGAGAGGCTGTTGGCATTTTTGGAGGACAATGGACTCCATGATGTTCAGCAACATGGGTTTGTCTCGGGAAGATCATGACAGACAAACCTAGTTGAGTACTACAACTGAGTGACTAGGGAACTGGACAAAGACCATGTGGTGGCTGTCCTGTATTTGGATTTCAGCAAGGCCTTTGATTCAGTGCAGCATGTGAGGCTGGGGGGGGGGCTGGAGGATACTGGGGTGGGAACTAAAATGGTCAAATGGATCATTAATTGGCTGAAGGGAAGGCAGCAGAGGGTGGTAGTTGGGAGGGTGGCTCTCATCACCAAGGATGTGATGAGCGGAGTGCCACAGAGATCAGTACTGGGACTGGTGCTGTTTGGGATATTCATAGCAGATATCTCACACAGAATCTGGAGTAAGAACAGTCCAATACTAAAATGGGAGCTGTGGTAGGTGATGTAGATGGGTGGAAAGGGTTGCAGGACGACCTGACCAAACTACAGGAATGGTCGGAAACATGGCAGCTTGGGTTCAACACCAAGAAGTGCAAAGTACTGCACTTTGGAACTAGGAACCAGGGGAGAAGTTATCAGCTCGGAGTTGTTCCGTTGGAAAGCACTGGGGAGGAGAAAGATCTCGGGTGATTATAACAGGGAATATGAACAACTCATCACAGTGCAAGAAGCCGGTAGCAAAAGTCAACAAGATGCTGGGGTGTATAGCAAGATGTATCTTTTCCAGGAATAGGGAGGTGATCCTTCCCCTGTACAGGTCACTGGTCAGACTACACCTGGAATACTGTGTGCAGTACTGGCACCCATTCCTGAAGAAAGACATCAGATTATTAGAAGGGGTACAGTGCAGGGTGACAAAGATGATCCAGGGTCTGGCAGGTATGTTCTACAATGATATGCTGGACAAGCTGAACATATATTCACTGGAGGGGAGAAAGGATGGCGGGGTATGACTGAAACTTTTAAATACTTAAAGGGGATTTACAAAACTGACACAGAGAGGATCCACCAGATTAGAAGTGGGAGAGACATGAGAGGGCATAAATTGAGACTGGTGGGGGGGAAGATTCAGGAGGGAAATCAAGAGACACTTTTTCACTGAATGGGTGGTGGATAAGTGGAATGCCCTGCCTGAGGAGGTGGTAGCCTGTAGTATGGTGCATTTTTTTAAACGGGGGAAGGACAGTGTAAGGTGAGGGGTAATTAAGATGTGTGTGAGGGAAGGTGGGGCAGCTGCAAATTGAGTGGCTAGCTGCACAAATGAGCAGACTCGATAGACCGTAAGTCCTGTTTTTGATGATGATTTTGTATGTTCATTTACCCAGGAAAATGCATGCCATGGTTTGTTCAGTATGTACAGATGAATCTGCACTTATTCTGTAAACTGGAGTCTCACTTTGTGTGATTGGCCTCTGATATACCCTAACCCATGTTAATGAACATACTTGGCTCTGCCTTGTGCCCCAGTGTCTACCCAGATAACTGCAAACCATTTCTTGATCTCTAAGTACAATTGTGACTGTAGTTATTTTGAAAATCTGCTGTCACTTTATGTGATTGGCCTCTGATGTATGCCCACTTGGTTTCATAAAGACACTTGGCTCTGCCTCCTGCCTCACTGCATACCCTAGTAAGTGCATACCAAATCTGCATCACAAGCCACAGTTCCTACTGCAGTTATTCTACAAACCTGGTGTCACTTTTCTCTGATCGGCCACTGCTATATGCTCACCTAGGGTACTTGAACACACTTGACTCTGCCTCATGCCTCAGTGCACCCACAGGAAAGTGTATACCATGGTTCCATCACTATGTACAAATGTGGCTGCACTTATTTTGCAAACCTTGTCTCACCTTGTGTGATTGTCCTCTGATATACTCTCACCTAAGTTACATGGACACACTTGGCTCTGCCTCATGCCTTAGTGCATACCTAGGAAAGTGCATATCATGGATCCATCACCATGCACAAACATGACTGTACTTATTATGGAAACCTTGTCTCTCTTTGTGTGATTGAACTCTGACATACAGTACTCTGTTCATCGAACACATTTGGTTCTACCTTGTGCCTTAGTGTCTACCAAGGTACCTTTTCACCATTACAGTGTACAACTGTTTGCAGTTCTTCTGAAAACCTTCGCTCACTTTCTGTGATTGGCTTCTGATAAATGCCCAACAAGGTTACATGAACTCACTTGCTCTGCCTCAAGCCTCATTGGATACACTGGTAAGCACATACATTGGCTCCATCACAGTGTACAATTATGAGTGCAGTTATTCTAAAAACCTTGTGTCACTTTTGTGTGATCAGCCTATGCTATATGCTCACTTCGGTTACATGAAGACACTTTACTCTGCCTCATGCCTCAGTGCATATTCAGGAAAGAGAATTCTATGATTCCATCACTATGTACAAATGTGACTGCACTTATTTTGCAAACCTTGTATCACTTTCTGTGAATGGCCTCAGATGTACTCTCAATTAGGGTACATGAACACATTTGGCTCTGCCTCATGCATCAGTGCATACCCAGGAAAGTGCATACCATGGCTCCATCACTATGTACAATTGTGACTGCACTTATTCTGCAAACCTTGTCTCACTTTGTGTAATTCGCCTCTGATATACAGTATGCTGCCCTGTGTTAAGTGAAGACACCCTGCTCTGTCCCATGCCTCAGTGTCTACCCAGATAACAGCATATCATTGCTTGATCACTATGTACAATTGTGAGTGCACTTATTTTGAAAACATTCACACTGTATGTGATCGGCCTCTGATATATGCTCACCTGGGTTATGTGAGCACACTTTGATCTACATTGTGTCCCACAGCACATCCTTGTAAGTGCATACCATTGCTCCATCACCGCTTACATTTGTGGGTGGAGTTATTCTGTAAACCTTGTGTTACTTGGTGTGATCGGCATCTGATATACACTCACCTTGATTACAGGAACACACTGGGCTGTGCATTGTGCTTCAGTGTCTACCCGGGTAACTGCATACCTTTGCTCGATCGCTATGTACAATTCTGAGTGCAGTTATTCTGCAAACCTTGTGCCTCTTTTGTGTGATCAACCTAATATACGCTAAACTTTGTTATGTTAACACACTTGGTTCTGCCTCGTGCCTTACTGCATGCCCTGGTAAGCATATAATATGGCTCGATCCAAGTGCAAAAGTGTATACCCAGGTATGTGCATATCATAGCACACCTACACTATGCTAGCCTTGGATTACGTACTATGATCATGACATTGATTGTGATGTATAGGTAAACATGTCATGAGTTTTGCACAGTAGTAATGTACTGATGAATCAGTAAAGAATGATACCCAGAGACACAAAAGAGAAGTCTCAGTGTTTGCAGTGCTCTGTATTTGCTTACCTCACTCCTCCCATGTCATATTCATTCCTTCTCTTGGAATTTCCAGTCAGCAATTGTGGTTTAATGAGAATTTGAAATGTAAAACAAAAATACACTTTTTAAACCAAATAATCTACAGTTGTTCTCCATTTTCTAGCTGCTGAAAGGAGGATGAGTACCATCTGTGCAAAACAGGCATTCAGTGTACTCATCCCCCACAACGTTACAACTGTCTTACAGTGAGAGATGAACAGTACAAATAAATATTTTTTTCTGGTGAATAAAATAATTTTAGATGTATTATTTTCTATGGACAAATAAAGGCTACATGTACTACTCACTGTGTGAGTGGCATTGCAGGACTATCTTAAGCCATTGCAAACTTAAAATAAAATATGGATAGAATGCATTGAAAACATTATGCTTTCTTCTGAGCTGGTGATCCAGTGACATCAAATAATGTGAGAGGCTGTATTACATGTGCTACATTTGCATATAAATGGAGGCTTACTTGAAACTTTACAAGCTTGTGTCAGAGCCTCAGAATCTAGAGATGTGTTACAATAGAAGACAAGCATTTGTCAATGCCGAATGTTTGCTTGCTGATATTAGCATTGGAAGTACAGGAATTAGATGCAGAACAGGAATGGCAGTGAAGAATTGAACTCACGGCAACCCCACCTCCACCCTGCAGAGATGGACAGGTATTGGGGTGTGCCTTTGGGTTGTTGCCCATAACGCTCATACCATGTCACCTCACTCTATCCTGCAGACCCCAAGTGTTGAGGTGTGCCTTGGGGTGTTTGGTTTTACAGTCACCCCATTCCATAAGGACATATGCTGAAATGGGTGCAGTATAGGAGACTGGGGTGAACTCTGGGGCCAAACAGTCCAAGGCACACCTCGATGCCTGTCACTGGCTTTAGGGTGGGGGTGGGGGTTGAATGGCATGAACATTACAGCCGGCAATCCAAAGGCACACCCCTGACACCTGTCAGTCTGTACAGGGTGGCGCATTATGGTTAGAAACCCTAACGCCCCGGGCGTTTATTGCTATTTGCACTACAAATTTTCAACATGGCCTTTTTGTGACCCCACCTCATGAAAGCATTTGGGACCTCTGCTCATGAACAGTGACACTGTGATTTTGTGAATCTGTCCCGAATGTTGATTTCTCACAGCGACCATGCCATTCTGCGCCAGATGTGCGAAAACACAGTTCAGGCAGGATGTGAAAAATAACAGCTGTACCATTCATAGGGAGGTGTGAAGAGATGGCAATATTGAAAATCTCAAGTAAAAATTTTAAAAGTGCTCGAACTTACGAATGTACGTGGAAACTGCACAACACATGCTCATAACACAGTCATTTAATGGAATTATTTCACCAAATTTTAAAAATAGGCATTTTGAGACCTCTACTCATGAACAGTGTCACTATGATTTTCTTAATCTGTCCTGAACATTGGTTTTCCACAGCAACTGTGCCATTATGCACCAGATGTGCGAAAACACATTTCATGCAGGATATGAAAAATGACAGCTGTACTGTTCATAATGAGGTGTACAAAAATGACAATGTTGAAAATCTTGAGTGAAAATATTACAAATTCTCCAAGTTATGAGTGTGTGTGGAAACTGCACAATGCTCACTCGTAACATAGACATTTTATGGACTTTTGTCACCAAAGTTTCAACATAGGCATTTTGGGACCTCTGCTTATGAACAGTGTCACTGTGATTTTCTTAATCTGTCCCGAACACTGATTTCCCACAGGGACCATACTATTGTGCATCGGATGTGCGAAAACACATTTTGGCCGGGATGTGAAAAATGACAGCTGTACTGTTCATAAGAAGGTGTGACAAAATGCCAATGTTGAAAATCTGGAGTGAAAATATAAAAAATTTGGGAAGTTACGAGTGTGCGTGGAAACTGCGCAATGCACGCTCATAACACAGTCATTTTTTGGAATTTTTTCACCAGATTTCCAACATAGGCTTTTTGGGAGCCCACCTCACGAACAGTGAAACTGTCATTTCATTACGTGGTCACAAGTGGTGAGTCCATGCAGTGATTGCGAAATCACCTTTCGGGATTGAAGAACCAGATGACAATGACTGAATTCATAAGGTAGGGTCCCAAGAACCCCATGTTGAATATCTGGTGCCAAAATTCACAAAAATGGCCGTAATATCCACGTAAGTTGAAAACCCCCCATTTATACAGTGTCATTATACAGCTTACCGGCATTTCATCAGTTCAGTCAGCTTTGAAGAGTGCAGACATGTTCCCGCTCCACTGAAGAGCATCCCGACAGTCTCCGGAGGTAAGTATGTTGTGAGGGAGAGTATGGGGAGGTCGGGAGCACAGAGGGTGGGTGTGGGTTGGAGGAGGGGGCATTGGAGACAACGAGGGTCCATATTTTTATTTTACAGGTTAAAAAAAAGCACATCACAGGAAGGTTTTTCCTTTACAGGTTTGTTTTTGGTACACTGGGGTGGGCTCCCAGCATACCACATGTATTTTTTGAGGAGAGGGAATGAAGCCAACAGAGACTGGTCCCCCCGTTGGCCCAGAAAATGGGTCTGTGTTTGGGGGGGTGCATGATGCCGAGGGGGATTGGGCACCCCTCGGCATACAACACTATTACATGGACATTATGCCGAATGGGATTGGGCTCCCCCATCGGCAAATGAACTGGGGAAGGGGCATGCTGACAAGGGGATTGGGCACCTCCATCGGCTTCCATGGGTACTGTGAGAGATGGATGGCGACAGTCGCCTCCATGTTTAGTGAAATGGGACACCAGACAAGGCAAGCTGTGATTTGCCACTGGAATCAGGGAAGTCCCAGCAGCAAAAACAGCTGATTGTTAAATGACGGGTGTTCCCTGTTTGCAGAAGCAAATTTCTTTCAAGTTGGTGGCACGCTGCAATATTGCTGTCATCAGCAGAGTGCTCTTCTATTGGTGCCACAGAGACCAGCCCCAAAAAGCACTGATGGCATTGGCCACAACACTGCTGCATCTCCTCAGCCCACTACTCCAGCAAACTGCCGCAACATGTTTCTTGCACATGTGCACAAGCAAACATAAAAATGACCACTCTCTTATTGACATACTTGCAGTAATTGAGGCAATGTATGAAAAATATATCAGAAATATCCAAATCAGAAATAAACAGGAGTCTTCTTTAATATACTGAAATGGCACAGGACTTTTTTCTTTTGAATAGTCTCACTGAAAGTTACCAGATTCAAATAGTCTGATCTCTGATTAAGAATACTAAGGGGCAATTTTAAGAATAGGGTTAGATTTGAATTTCATTTAAATTCTACTGCCAAAACAATAAATATAGGTAGAAATGTTTAACCAAATCCAGGAGCAATATGGTATTAGCCTACAAAAGTATATTTAGAAGTCCTTTCATGAGACCTTGGTCATAGAAACATAGACACATAGACCTCACTGGCAGAAAAAGGCCATTGATTCATCCAGTCGGCCCTGTTATACGCTATCCTACCCTGTGACCTGTTGTCCAGATGGGATTTTTGCATCCTCCTTCCACCCTTGCAACTTGCCTTATACTCCCCCTCTGAGCAACTATTAAGTCCTTAACTCTGTCCCAGCAATTCTTGAAATCACTAATGGTATCTGTGCCCACCACCTCTGCTGGTCCACAGCTCAGCCACTCTTTCTGTAAAAATAAAACTTTTTCATGTCCTTCCTGAATCTCCCCCCCCCACCAGCCAGTTTGCACTCATGTCCCTGTGTTTTTGAAGAAAAAACAACAAAGAAACATAACATCTGTTAACAGAAAAGGATTATTTGGCCCATCTAGCCTGCCTAGATGTTTCCCACCTAATCTGTCTCCACGGACATTAACTGGTCTCTGACAACCCTCTCCTGTCCCTGCCTATTTAATGAAATTCTATGTCTTTCCTACATGTGCTTGAAGCTCCCCATTGCTTTTGCCTCCACCACTTCTACTGGCAGTCTGTTCTGGGTGTCTACCATTCTTTAAGTGAAGCAGTACTTCCTGACAGCCCTCTCATCACCCCTCCCCCCCAGCTTCACTGCATGCCCCTGGTCCTGGTGCTCTTTTTAATTTGAAAGAGACTCCCCTTCTGCACCCTGTTCTCCCCTGTGAGGGACTTGTAGGTCTCTATTATATCTCCTCTTGCTCTCCTCTCTTCCAGAGTGTACATGTTGAGATCCCTCAGTCTCTACTCATAGGGCTTCTCAGACAACCCATGTACCATTTTAGTTGCCTTCATTTGGACAACCTCTACCTTGTCTTAGGTGCAGTCTCCAAAACTGGACATAGTACTCCAGGTGGGGTCTCACAAGTTAGTGATAAGGTAGCAATACCACATCTATACTCCTGCTGGAGGCACCCCACCCTATTAACCTCAGTATCCCAGTAGCCCTACCCACTGCTTTTTCACACTGCCAGCCACTTTGAGGTCATAAGATATGATAAAACATTGGTCCCTGTCCTGCTTTGTGACAGTCAGTACCTCCCCCATTCCTATACTCTGCTCCTGGGTTACTGTATCCTAGGGGTATCCAATGACATTGGCGACCACAATTGGTTGCTTTCCAAAATGGTAGCTCAATCGCAGCACCTGTTGACAGGACTACCGAGGAGGGAGGGCTACTGGATGGGGGATCTGCGAATATAGCAAGAGGATTTCGTTATATGTACACATGCACGGGGGGGGCGAGCATACCTGCGATGGGCAGAAAGGGAGGGAGGGTTTGTGGTGTGGTGCAGTGATGGGCTGCTGAGCTGGCCCTGTGGCATAGTGGGTGGGTGGGTGGGTGACTGGCAAGCTAGGGCTGCGAGGGTGCTGGGTTTGGGTCCAGGCGCATGTACATTTTGTTGTGACCAGCCCAAAAATATATCTTTCCCCATTTTGCAACCCCCCCCAACATGCATCCCCCTGGAGTTGAGAATCCTTTATTGGGGGGTGTGGGGGGTGAAGTCCCCCGTGGTGGGGGGGTGCAGGGGGCACAGCCCCCCACATAAACAAGAAAATCCTAAGTCCCCAGCACCCTTTTACTGTGCACTGGGGGTGTACATCGCAGAAATTGATTTTCGGTGCTGTACACTAGCCCTAACGGCAATCGCCTTTCCACGATCACTGTTATGACATGGCACCTCCCTAGGTGCATGATGTTGCACTTTTTAACATTGAAGGAGAAAAGGGAAAGGGAAAATTGTTTAACCAGGAGTTGCACATTAAGCCAAAGCTTGTTTCCAGATGTGACCTGTGAGCACAAGGAAGTTAAGTGACTTGCTCAGGATCACACAGTATGCACCTAGGTGGCTGTGTAGTTGAACACAAACTGCTATACTTTTTACCACGTCTCGAGTTTCCCAAGATATATGTACATTCTCTTTCTAGCCCCTCATAAGTGTTCTTCTTATTTGAGATTTTGATATTATCTGCAAAACAAAAAGTTCTCCTGCAATCTCACTTATGAATACATTGAAGAGGACTGGTCCCAGTACTTAGCCTTGTAGTAACCTGCTGATCAGTCTCCCATCATTAGATTGAGTGCCATTAGCCATCACTGTCTGTCACCTATCTGTTAACCAGTTTTTAATCCAGTTCACCATTTTGGATCACACACCCAGGCTGCTCAATTTCTTTGTCAGTCTTCTGTGTGACAGTGTTGAAGGCCTTATTAAAGTCCAGATAGACCATGGCCAATGTCTTCAGCTGCTCTTTGTCCCTGGTCACCTGTTTAAAGAAATCCTTAAGATTTGTCTGGCATGCCCCCCCCCCCTTGTGAATCTATGTTGCCTGTGGTCTTGCAGCCCCTTAGATTCAAAATACTCTACTAGCCTTTCCTTAAGCAGAGTTCCAATTGAAGCACTCTCTTTTAGAATATCTACTTCATCCCAATTCCTGAACTTGCTTTACCTAGATGTTGTAGCTTAGCACCATTGCTGGGGTCTCAAATTGTATATTTATTGCAGATTTTGCACCAGTGTATATAGGTTGTACAATTATATATTATATTCTACTGTGTACATATGCATTATACTGTTTACTTATGCTGTTGTGCTTTTGTCTGACATACTCTATATAACTGTTGTCTTATGTGTTAAATGTTGTACCATTGACCCAGGTCACCCCTAAAAAAGGGACTACACTGTCTCAGTGGGCTTATCCAGTTAACAAATTTAAAATAAATAAATTAATAAATAAAATAAAATTTCCACACCAGTGAAGTGAGTCTGACTGGCACATGATTGCTAGCATCCTCCCTGCTGCTGCTGTTATATAGAGAGACCATACAGTGAAGCCCACCAGGATGAAGTGCAGCACTGCAGAATTCTGCAGTAGAGTTACTGCAGCAAACAATGCAATTTCAATGGGAGTTAATCCCCTCTGTCATGCAGTAAACCTGTGACACTGCACTTCATCCTGGCAGGCTTCACTGTATCTGCACTTCTCCCAGAACCACACCTATTTTCAATAAACTGTTGAATAAGGCTGTCAGTATGGCAGCTTGCACCTCCCTGATTTCCTTTAGTACCCTTGGGTGTATCCCTTCTGGTCCCATAGCCTTGTCCACATTTAGAGCTGTGAGTCCCTTTAGTTCTCTTTCCTTTGAAAATGATTTGTGTCCACCTCACCCCTCCCTTTCTTCCTGGGACTCCCATGTAGTCTGTCGTCCCTCCTTCTTCTGTAGAGACAGAGTAGACGTACCAGTTCAGGATAGCAGCTTTTTCTGCTGAATAGTTCCTTCCAGTTTATCCTGTCCTTTCTGGATTTTGAAGGTCTCCATCATAGTACCCCTTCCCTTTCAGGTTCCAAGAATTAAAACTTAATAAAACTGCCAAGTTCAACACAAAGTCAAGACAAGCTCAAAAGCCTCCTCCCAAATCTAGCATAGAGACTTTTACTTAAATACAACTTAATGTTTTTCCTCCTGGCTGGGCACATCCTATTGTTTCTGAATGCTCATATAAGAATCCAGTTGAAAGTGGGCGGAGTAAAGGAGTTTCTGTCTGTGCTATTAATAATTGCAGAAATAAATGCGCTATATGCAAATTTTGTTTTTGATTTGTTAATAACTTGCTTTGACATGGCATCAACCTTGAACATCTAATGAAATTTAAACCCTTGGGTCCAGTGAAACCAATTGACTTCTAGACTGACTTTTGTGAGTAAGCATGACACAGTATTCCGTTTGCATTTGTATTTCTCTACAAGACAGAAAGAAGAAAAGATTCAAATGTGTAAGTGATTAAGCAGTTACACTGGCATACTAAACATGTAACTGAAAAAGTATCTTATTTCCAGACAGGCTTGATACGAACACAGAAAAAAGAATACCTTATTGCTCCATTACCTCAGCATCTGGCTGTAAAGCACAACTACACCTCCCCTGCTGGGCACCATGCACATGTACTTTATAAACGATCTGCAGAACACAAGGTGTTTTCATCTAAGGTGGACAAGAACCAGGGTGCAAATTACCAACAACATCCCCGCATTCAACAAAAGAAGCAATATTGGGACAATGATTACCATCACATAAAGTTTCCTAAGCAGCACTTTTGTGGGCGGCGCAAGAAATGTATGTAAGGAAACTTTCTGTTATTCTTAGTTTGTTGACTAGAAACTTATTTTTTAGCTATGTGCACATTGGTGACCAGGGATGTGTTATTTTGCTTTCTTCTCTGTAGATAATGCAGTCACATTATCAGTACTCTGTATAAAGAGTAAGACTGTGTTGTCTAGTGATTAAAATGCTAAACTGTAAAACAGACCATCAGCAGTTCAAATTCTAGGGTGGCCCCTGGCTCACTGTGGATGTTTTTATTTATTTATTATTTATTAAGGTCTAGGATTAACATCTTTGAGTGCAGGCGCTCATTTACAAAGGTTCCGCATCAGTGGTAAGGGTTACATAAAGACAAGGGAAGACTAACAGAAGATCTAAAAAATGACAGTAACAACAGTTTTTTATCTCTATACTAAGATGGATTCAGTCATGATTTGATGTACACAATTCATTATGAAAAAGGTGATAAAGTCTACAGAGGAAAAGTAAGGGAAAAAGGACCAGGGAGAAAGTAATAAGAAAGTAGAGGGGAGCAGCCATAGGCTTTGTCCTGCTTTGCTCAGGGAGAAAGTAATAAGAAGGTAGAGGGGAGCAGCCATAGGCCATGTCTTGCTTTGCTCAGGAGAGGTTGAGGGGAGTAAGGGAAAGGGGACAGCTGGGAGAGGAAGAGAGGGACATGGGACAACAAGGGGAGGAGGGGGGAGGGTGGGGGAGACAGCAACAAGGGAAAAAAACTAGGGGCAAGGGGAAAGATAGGGAGATAGGCAGTAAGCGTGGTAGAGATGTAGATCTAAAGTATCATTGGAGATGTAGAACTAAGGTATCATTAGAATAACAGGCAGACATGGCAAGTCACAGGAATCCTGAAGAGGGGTTTTGTGGTGCAGACATTAAATGAAGCAGTCAGAAGAGCTGTTAGCTACATGGTACTGTTTGAGCTGTGCATTGAAAAGGCACAGTTTTTGCAAGGTAGAGCCATCAAAGTCCAGGAACTTGAACCATAAAGGAGCTCTGTAGGTAAAGGATCACTGGCCTTGTGTTGTCTGGCATCTGGGGACAAGGAGAAGCTGGTTAACAGATGCACTGGTGAGCTTAGAGGTGTGGGAAGGAGTCAGCAGTGCCATGTCCCAGGTGTAAGTAGGCCAAGGAGCACTTTTTTGACCATTATGCAATTCTGACATTTGATCCTATTTCTAAGTTGTAGCCATCCCATCTGCTCATATAGTTCACAAGTATGGGTAAGGCAATCTGAGCCTGTAAGAAGCCTGCAGGCCTTATTAAGAGCAAAAGTCATCCTTCAAAGAGAAGAGAGGAGAGGGGAGCTGATCTGTAGATTATGAGTCCATAATTGGTGGTTGAGAGAATGGAGCTATATGCAGCCAGTCTGAGCACTTCTAGGATTAATTTAAGCCTAAGATGACATAGGAGCCCAAGTTTTATATTTATGACCTTAGCTACTGACTATATGTGCTGTGAAAATGAGAGGTGATTATCCAGAGTAACCCCAAGATACTTGAAATGCTCCATTACTTCAAGAGAGACCCCCAGTTGGTTTTTGATATTGCGGGCATGGGAATTAAGCTTGCTACAATTGGTGCTGAACATCATTACTTTCATTTTATTGTACTTCAGAACAAGCTTCTGGGTAGAGAACCATTTTTCAATTTCTTCAAAACCGCTTTGAAGATGATGCCCAAGAAGGTGGGGTTGGGTTGGCTTGAGAAGATGACAGCGTCATCTGCATACAACAGCATTTGCTGGTGGCAGAGGAGTGGAAGGTTATTTACAAAGATACAGAAGAGGAGTGGGCCAAGGATAGATCCTTGTGACATGCCAGAGTGAACACTCCACTGGTCACAGAAGACATTTGAAAATAGGCACCTGAAAATAGGCACTTGGCTGACTAGTGTGCTTACCCAGTTAACAAAAGCAAATAAATAAATTTTTACACATTGAGAGCAATCCTCAAGATAATTTTTGAACCAGAGCGTCACATCATTTGACAAGTCAGTGTAGGTTAATTGTTGTAACAGTAGTGAGTGATTAAAAGTATCAAATGCCTTTGTCAAGTCTATGAAGGCTTCACCAACAAGATTCCCTTGATCAAGTGCCTGGTGGATGAACCCAGTAAATTCTAGGAGGACAGTGGTGGTGCTATGCTCTTTCCGAAAACCATGCTGTTGTGGGCTTTGAATGGAGTATTTTTCAAGGTAATTGATTAATTGATCCACAGTTATGTGTTCCAGAACTTTAGACAGTGAGGGGAGGATTGAGATAGGTCTGTAGTTGGTATGTGAGGTATGATCACCAGATTTGTGGCCTGTGGTAACTTGTGCTGATTTCCAAAGAAGAGGGAATTGAGAAAGCCTGAGAGAAAGGCTGAAAATCCTTGTGATAGGAATTATAACTTTGTCAATGGTAAGAGCAAGGAGTTTTAAGTCAAGAGAGTCACCACTATGCCATGACTTATCCAGGACCTTGCACATGTGTCTTCTAATGAGGATAACAGTTACTTTCTTAAAGTAGAAGGGTGGGATAGAGTTGCAGTTTTCCAAAGGTTCATGAAAGGCAGCATCGCTGATGGGGAGGAGGTGGGAAGGGATTGATTAAAGAAGTCCTGATGGAGGACACCACTTCAGTCAGAAAAGGCATTGTTGAAAATATTAGTGATAGTGAGAGGATCCATAGTTGGAACTCCATCTATGTTGATCATTGAGGGGGCAACCTTTGGTACCTTGCCTGTAATATCTTTTATGTTAGACCAACATTTTCTATCACCCCACAATCTGGCAAGCATTCCTCTGTGATGATTGCTTTTCTCTTGCTGAATGTCCAGGATATATGAGTTCCTAGCAGTTTCATATGCTTGGATATCAGCAGGGTTCCCAGACGCTTTTGCTCAGAGCCACAGGTGATCACATAGTTTCATCTTGGATAGAATATCTGCTGTAATCCAGGAATTAGACATGCCACAAACTTTCCTAGTTTTCACAGGAGCATGGATGTAACATGCCTCATTGAAGCATGAGATGAAGTGCTGTAGAGCATGATTTACATCTGTGGAGGAGTCAATGGCAGACCAGTCAATGGAATACAGGTGTAGCTTTAGGAATTCAAGGTGCCCATGTGGGATTGATCTTGTGCAGCTTTCAGCTTGTCAAATGATATCCTTGAACTTGCATCACCCCAGTTATAAAATTCTTATAATCAGTACCCACATGGAGATATTGTGGTGCGTCTCAAGCTATTTTGGTTAAACAAATTTCAAAACAAAAAAAGAGTTATCAGTCTGATCATCTTTATTGCCAGTGGAAGTAATTGGACTGTTTACACTGAACATTTGGGAGTATTGTAAGCTGATCTATTTTAGCTCCTGTAAAACTTTGTAGTGCAGGGGAGCTGCAATGGTGCAGGAGTATAAGTCCCTGTGTGGATGATCTATACCACCTGAAGTGATGCACTTCTAGTGTTAGAAGCCAGCAGAGAAGCATAAATAAAACACAGTGGAGAGGGGGAACCAGGTTGCCTGTAACACTTCCACACATTCTGCACTGCTGTACAGTTACAACAGTATGTGTGGACTCACTGGAAATGTATAAAACAGTGCCCTTCATATACAGGAGCTGTAAGGGTGCCAAAACTCAAAGTGTAGATAAATGTGCCTAATGTCTTCCTTTTACAGTAAACTGTAACAAGATGTCATGTGGCAACTGATAATTTATGCTGTGTTACCACTGAAAGGGCATTACATTGACATTTTAGATACTAAGTCAGTTGAGCTAACACACTACACTCTACCTCCCTTCAGTAATACACCCCCTTCATTTGTGTAACCTCAGAAGAACTAAAGCACAAGTCCAGTGTCATGAGTTATTAACTTCAAGATAGCAGATACTATGAGAAACATCAGAAATAGTTAGTTGTGATTTCTGTAAGCTGTCTGAAGTTCTAATCCAATTATCAACTGAAACATTTATGTCAGCCTTGTGTTCAAGGGTCCCACAGGTCTCTTGTAATTCATAAATGTTAACTTTGCAGTTTGCTTCAAAATCTAGGTTCCCTGCTGGGATAAAGTCTGACTTCTGTAGCTTTCACCCAAGAGTCCAGTTGCAGATGGGCTTCCAGCACACAGCATCTCAGAGCTATACTTTAAGCATTTATCATTATGTTTTTTTCAAGTTACTCACGGTGCGTGTTTGCCTTCTTCCATTTTAATATGTTCTTTTGAAATAAAATGCATATAGTCAGTACCCAGTCACAAGAGTTTTTTCATCTGCATAGTCTTGCAGGATAGGTTTGTTGCTATCCTGTGCTAGGACTCAGTTGTATATGTGAAAATGTCATGATCAGAGCTTAGTCATTGGTACATTTCAGTTATGCAGTCACTTTCATGATTCCTGTTCTTTTGCAAACACAGGGCACTTTATTAGAATGAATTCATTGAGCAAAATCCAGATCCCTGGAAGTTTGAGAGAGGAAAACATTCTCATAGCCTAGTACAAGCTCAAATTCAGGCCAAAATGGTTTGTTTATCATATAGAAAAAAACAATATTTTATATATAAATAGTCATTGCAAAAACTGTGTTAATGTACCAGTTAGGGGTTAAAGTACCACCACAAAAGGGGAAAAATGTGGCATTAGGGTTTTCAGCCCCAGCTAACCACCCCCAGCAGCAAAAGCAACTATGCAAACAGCCACAGACCCACAGACCCACAGACAACCATCATCAGGTAAGACAAACAATGTATAGTGAAGCCCGCCAGGATGAAGCAGTGTCACAGTTTCCTGCATAACAAAAGGGACTAATTCCCATTGAAATTGTATTGTTTACTGCAGTAACTCTGCTGCAGCATGCTGCAGAATTGGACTTAATCCTGGTAAGCTTCACTGTACAACTGTTTCCAGATTACACAAATGCAGTAGCACTAATGTGCTACCTTTGTGAATTTGCATCAGTGATATGGACACTTTAAGACATATACATTCATTTCTGGCCATAGACAGAAATCCATAATACTCAAATCACAACATTGCTTATTTTTTGCAGAAACACAGGCCCCTACAGCCACAGATGCACATCCATGATACCCAAATTACAAGAGTTCTTTTGTTTGCAGAAGAGCAGGCACCTATGAGGCCAACACTTCTGTAGCCACAGGTACTCATGCCAGTTTAATACATACATATAGTTCTGACCGCAGAACTGCAGGCCCCTTTAGGTTCTGTGATTCTTCAGCTGCAGGTGTAAGACATACAGACCAACCTCTGGGTGCAGAAGTGCAGGACCTATGAAAGCCATGATCCCAAAATTGCAACAGTACTTCTGTCTGCAGAATCACAGGCTCCAGAGTATCCTGTGCCTCTGCAGCCACAGGTGTAAACATACATACCACTTTTTAGTTGCACAAGCACAGGACCCTGTGAGGCCTGCAGTTTTGCAGCTCCATATAGAAATCCAGGATACACAAATTGAAACAGTACTTCTGTCTGCAGCAGTGCAGGCCCTTCTATGCACTCATACATGCTGTAAGACATACACACACAATTGTGGCTGCAGAAACACATGCCTCTATTTGGTCTATGCCTCTACAGCCACAGATACATATCCATGAAGGTAGCACATGTGCTACTGTATTTGTGTCATCCGGAAACAATTGTATGTTGTTTGTCTTATCTGATGATGGCTGTCTGTGGTTGCATGTGTGTATTCCTTGCCTGATTGGGGATGAAGGTTATAGTTGGAAACCTTAGAACTTGATTGGGGGTGAGGGTTATAGTTGGAAACCTTAGCACCACTTTTCTCTATTTTTGTGATGGTAATTTTAAGAGAGTAAAGATTCTCCTTAATAAAGCCTGCCAACTTGTTTTGGGGGCTGATTATTACACTCACACTTGCAGCCTGTATTCCTCTACTGGATGGCTCCCTCTCTCTCAAAGGACCAAATACCAAGCCTGCCTACTTGGGAAAAAAAGTGCTATTAGGGCCTACACCAGAATCCCTGTCTACGCTCTTCCAAAACAACCCTTCCAAAAAAAATACAAGGAGCTCCATCGAGGGCCACCTACAAGTACCATTTAAAAGAACCACCATGGCATGACACTCCCTTTCATACCACGGTCCACTATGGCTTAATGACCTACCCCCTGCCATCTGGCAAGAAAAAAATATTGGCCCGTTTAAGAAAGCTCTCCATCTCCACTTGTCCGACTACCCCAACTGTGACTGTTCAGCTTAGGGATCACTGCCTGGCCTTTCAACAAGACAAAGCCACTTTTGGCTGCTATAGTATTTTCTCTCCTCTTTCCCTCGACCATTCTTCCTCCCTCAGCACTTAGCAACCTCCTTTTTAAGCACTTTGTAACATGGCTTATGCTTTCTGTTTCTTGTTTTTCTTAGCAGGCATACAAGCCTGTATATGTTGTTTGCGCTACATTGAGTCCCCCAACTGTGTACTCAACTTACTACTCACATTGTTATTATCACTGCAACACCTGTTGTTTGCACTGTTGTTTTAAATGCCACTACTTGTCTTTTGGTTTAAGTACAGTTGTTGTCCATGACATGGAGCCTTTGTAAAAGAGCCAATTGGCTCAAAGGTTGTCATTCTGAAAATGAAATAAATAAAATAAATAATTTGAACCCTAACTGGTGCTTTAACAGTTGTTTTTTGTTTGCAAAGAATCTCCTTTCTTTTAGAGATAGTGGAATTGTATCCTCGCTCACCAGATCCTGAGGGACCTGCAAGATCAGATGAAGGCACACAAGTACCTTTGGGCCCTGTACCAAGGGAAGAGTCCATCTGCCTGTGGACGTGCAGGGCCCTCCAGGTAGCAAATATGTCACATATTTGTGGGACTGTTGGGTGGGCTGCAAAAGCACACTTTCATGTGACTTCCAATATAGATTCACAAGGCAGGGAGTCCATCTGTCAGCCAAACCGCAGGGTCCTCTGGCAGCCACTGGTGCAGAGGTGAAGGACTCTAGGCTAAGAAAAGAGTTTTCTTCTCTATATGGTACTTGGGCCCATGCAAGCAACCTTGTGCTTTCCCTTTCCAGGCTGGGGGGTGGTGCTGCATGACAGTGCCATCTCCCTCAGACTCAGCCCATCCATCTGGCTCATTGAGCTTGCCCCTGAACTCAGTTCACCAGCATAGGATCATAAAGCACTACTCATCAGGCCAGAGGCTGGCACTGCACACAAGTTTTCTTAATACTGTATTTTTTGTACCCCAAATTTTCAACACATTTTATGACTCCCCCTATAAGCATGATATGTGACATCTATAGAATACTGGGTGAAATGGCATATATTGCCACAAGTATGAAAACACATTTCTGCCATGTTTTGGAAAAGGACACCTGTCACTTTTATGAGGTGGTGTGAAAAAAAATGGCAATGTTGAATGTTTAGAGTGAAAATATTGAAAATTACCAAGCATATAAGTGAGCAGCACAGCAATTTCAATATACACTCATAACATTGTTTTTTCAATATTTTGACCCCAGATTTTGAACAAAGTCTTCTTATGGCCGTATGTTATGAACCCAGTAGATAAAAATGTTCAAATCCTGCCTGAAAGGTGATTTCATGGATCAACTGCAAAATCACCTTTTGGCATGGATTTGAAAAATTTCACTTTTCTTGTTCATGAGGTGGAGTCCCAAAAAGGCCATGCTGAAAGCTGCATGGAAAAATATTAAAAAGTAATGAAGTTATGAATAAATGTCAAAAAATGTCAACTTTCAGTGACAACTTTGTTATTTTACTATTTTTTCCACCAAATTTTCAACATTGACATCTTATGATCCCACCTCATGATCTCAGTAGGTGAACATTTTCAGATCCTATTTGAAAGATGACTTCCAGAGCATTGTGCTTATGTGCATACCTGGGGTCATGACTTCACTTTTCAAACATCCGTTTCTGTGGGATATACTGTACTACTCATTTTCAAATAAAACTTAATTTGCTAAGCTCAGTGACCAACATAGATTCAGATTTGCAATTTAAAGCATGTAGCTTAAAAATGACACAACTTGCTCATGCATGCATGCATTTAAAGGGGCATCTGCACCATTTTTGATTATGGACACTTTGTAGGTTTGGGCTGTAGACATCTGGTTGGGTTGAATAAAAATCTTTTTTTTTTTTAAATCACTATTACTTTTGTGTAA
The DNA here is from genome assembly GCA_016271365.2 of Neoceratodus forsteri. Taxonomy (NCBI): domain Eukaryota; kingdom Metazoa; phylum Chordata; order Ceratodontiformes; family Ceratodontidae; genus Neoceratodus; species Neoceratodus forsteri. Next base: position 1,322,843,661 of record CM028130.1, read on the forward strand.
ATATGGGTCCAGGTATGTCATCACTTGGCACAGAGATGGCAAGAGGCAGCAGTTTTATAGTGGGTTAAAAGGTCAGCCAAAGGCTGATGGTATCCCTTTATGGAAACAAAGCCTAGTGTGGACAGTGAGGTAAGAAGAGATTGTATCTCGTAGGAAGGATACAAGTGTTTTACTGCACAAGTATGCAAGCTTTTTTTTTTATAATCCTGTACATGTACATGTACTGTTGTTCAACTACATGTAAATAGAGAAATTATCTGCATGTTACTGCTGTATATGAACAACCAGGCTTCAGTTCTAGAAATTTGATGCAGGGCATCCCTGCACTGCTGTGAACACTTTGTCACATGCTGTGCCCGATTATCATAGGTCATGCACCTTTGTGATACTTATCCCTTTTTATGGCGGCTTGTGCCAAATATTTGGTGCAAACCCTGTAAAAAAGTTGGCAAAGTTAGACCAGCAAAAGCTGGTCTAACTCACCTCATGTGGTGCATGGGGGGCTTGGGCATCAAGAATCCTGATTGCCGCCTTGGGAATGCCACAAGCCCCATGTGCCATGCGTTTGGCACATCCAGGGCTTGCAGAATTCAAATCCTTTTGAGAACTGAGCCCCCCAGTGTTTAGTTACAAATTAGTTTTATCTAAGACTGGAGTAGCCAGTTGTTTGTGACTGAATCTCTGAGGGAAGTGTACCTAGGTAAAGTAGTACACTGTAAAGGTCTCTGAGAGAGTGGAGTGTGTCCAACCCAGAGCAGAGACCCGCACTATGGGGAGTCTAAAGGGTAGAAGGCAGTAGAGAAGTGATCAGAGCACTGGGGTTTATGATCTTGTTAAAGAGGGGACCTTGACAGCAGCAAAGCTGGTCCAAATGGTCTCAACAGCAAAGGACTGAAAGACAGAGAAAGTCCTTCTGTGGACTTCAGGATGCTCTGACCATCACATGTGGAGGCAGTGGCAAACATGAGAAAGTGAGACTTACCTGCACAAAGTCCAATTTGGTTATCTAGTACTTAAAGGGGCAGTCACATAATGTAAGCATTTTAACAGGTATACAATTTTAAGCACTTCAGTTCTTTCTGTCATCTCTCAGTTCTAATTTTTAATTGTATTTTCTATCTGGGTTTACAAAGTTTAGAGTTTGAAATGCTGAGCAAGTATGATACAGTAAGGCTGCTAGAGCTTTAATAGCTATGTGAGGAGAGCGGCATACCGCATGAAGGCTTGGACAGAGCTAAGCTGATTCAAGCTCTGGAAGCAGCCAATCATTGGGCCCTGGGGGACTCCACTGGCTTAAGTTAGAAGCTTGAGCTGTCTTATAAGCTGAGTTGTAACTAGCTCACATTGCAAAAAGGCAGAAGGACAAGGAGACAGAACTTGCCAGGTTGAAAATTGAAGCCACTAAGGTAGACTCAGAGGAGAAAGAAAAACAGCACAAAGAAGATACTGAGGAGAAACAAATGCAACAAGGGGCAGAAGAAAAACAGCAAAAGGCAGATGCTGAGGAGAAACAAAGGCAGCAAGAGAGAGAGAAGAAAGACAGTGAGATGCAGAAGCAGCAGAAAGAGGGAAAAAATGCAGACAGCAGATCAACAAGAGAACATCAACTCAGGATGGAAGCACTTCAGCAGAAGCAGATGCTGAAGCAGGTGGGCTATGGGGAAGCTGGATGTAGCCAAGGCTCAAAAACTGGGGCCTAATTGTTTTCAGTATTAACAGAGGATATGGGTAGTAATGATTTTCCTAATTTGTTTCAGAAATTGTGTTTGCAACATGAACTGGCACAGGGGCACTGGCTAACCCATCTAACTGCATTGCTTACTGGGAAGGCATGGCAAGAGTTTTCATGCTTGATCCCTAATGAGAGCAGAGAGTATGTGAAAATTAAGGTTGCTGTCTTAAAACATTATGAGTGTCTCCTGAGGCTTACAGACTCAAATTTAGACCATTAAGAAAGCAGCCAGGGGAGAATTATAAAGACCTGTGCATTCAATTGAGTACTTTGTTGGGGATATGGTTAAATGGGAAGACGGATGTAACTGGTGAAGTAATCTGTGAAGTGATGCTCATTGAAGTTTTTAAAATCTGTTCATGCTGATCTAAAAATATGGTTAACAGATAACAATCCTGGCACTGTGGCAGAAGCTGCTGAATGAGTGGATCAGTATGTAGCCAGCTGCCCTGATACATATAAAGAGGTATGCAGGGGAAGGGGTTCTGTTAGCAAAGAGATGGGTTGGACACAAGGGGACCCTAAAACCCAGAAGATTTTTGAACCAAATAGGAACACCTCAACTGAACTTAAAAGTAATAGGGTGGAAAGTAAAAAATGTTATGTGTGCCACAATTTTGCAGCATTTGTTTTATGATTGCCCGAGACAAAACCATAGCCCGGGGAAAACCACAACCCACTATGGGATCCAATGTGGTCAACCTCGCACTTGATGAGGAGGGTGTGAGCCATACCTCCACAGAAGAGCAGCAAGTGGTGAACTGTGTCTCAAGTGCTAATGCTAGGAAAACTCAGACGCATCTGACAAAAGCCTGGATAAATAATACCTTGACACAAGGACTAAGGGATATTGGGGCCAGTGTCACAGCTGTCCAGCAGGGGCTAGTATAACCACATCAGATCCTACCTAGGAAGGGTGCATCAATTAAGTTTGGTCTTTACCCATGTCACAGTTACAAAGGCCAGAGTACTCCTAAACTGGAAAGGGGTGAAGGTGAGAGGGAAATTGTAGTTGCTTCTATGTTACTCTCGGATGTTTTGCTAGAAAATAACAAGGACAAGGAAGTAGAGCAAGACACAGTCTGTGCTGTGACATGCAATCAAGATCAATGACTGGGACAGGTAGGGAAAAGAGGGAAAACTGGAGGGAGACAAGATCTGACCCTGTTCATAACCTCAAGCTTTACCAGACAGTGTGACCATTAAACCCAAGGGGTCATAGCATCAAGAGAAAACACCTGTCACTGCTGAGGTGAATGGAGAGGCTGTGCCTTAGAGCTCTGTAGGGGGCAACAGTTTGCTGATGTAAGAATCAATAGAGGAAGACCTCACTGATAAGCGACAGCTGCAAGGAAGACAAAGCTGGAAGGAATTTCACAAGTGGAGTTGTACTGGATGCAGTTCGAAGAACCATTTCTGGCTGCACTGAGGCTATTGGCAGGCAGCAGCAGCAGAGATTCTGCAAGGGAGGAGCACAAGAAAGTATTTTGAGAATGCGATATTTTATATAGAGACTGGGTTACTAAGAATGCACTTGAGGAGTAGAATGTGTGTGTAACCCCCAGGTGGCGCTAACCCAAGGGCTACTACCCCTGCCTGCTTAACTGCTAACAGGTTGAGGGGCCTAGGTTCTATGGCGGGTGCCTCCACCCAGAGGTCAGGGTTTGCAGTAGTTAGACTAACTTGGTCACAGCCCTCTGGGACACTGAGACCCCCCTTTTATTCCTACTAGTGGCCCACACAGTACATCAGGAGTATCGTCACTATTTACACTTACCCCCAGGACTGGCTCTGTCAGCTTGACTCTGGGGAACCCCTGTAAAACAAGATGATGCAATACAATAGCCACAGTACAATACTTTAACATAAATGAACCCCACAGTCCATGTAACTTTGCTGAAACAAACAGATCTGATTTATTTAAGGAGCTGTAACAAGGAAGGGGGAAATCAGGTTAATTAGGTTAGACACATTAATAATCACAGTACTGTGCGCATATTCAGAGTCCCAAAATGTCACTTTACTGGGTGCCCAGGATGGTGGGGAGCTAGCCAGGATTGGTGCAGCTGGTTGGGGCCCTGTGATGGAAAAACCACTTGCACAATACCCAATTGTAATCCGGAGGCGGTTGGCTCAGTTCATGAAGAATGAAAGAAAAGAAATCAGATGAAACACTTGCAATTAGATAGACAGATGGCAGGGAGCTACCCTGTTTTGCACTCACAAACTCGATGCCGAAAACTGGCACAGAGGGAGTCATGGATTGCCAGACTCCCTCACACAGAAGGGAGATGAAATTCTACAAGCCAGGCACACAGCTTCGCTCAGCAACGGATTCAGTCTGCATGCATGCATTTGGCTTTCAGTCTACACCACATGGGGGCAAAAGGACCCGTTTAGCTGTCCTTCACAAACACTCCACATAAATATATGTAAAGGAAATTACTATACCAGGTAGCTGCTCTCAGATCCCGATCGCACATACTGCTAACCTGGGAGTTCACACTGCAGCTTCACTTTCCTGACAGACCGAGCGTGATTAAGCAGTTTCTTCATTGCTCTACAGGGTGAGCCTGGTTCCCAATTGTTCAGCCTCTCTTCCTCTCGGTAACCATGGATTTAGTCCGAGTCAAAATGGCAATGCAACGCCTGAGTTTAGGCCTCCCACGTGCTTCCCGCGTGAAACTGCCTAGCACAGAAGCTCAGAGCTCCTTCTCTTGTCACGGTCACAATGTATCTGCCTCTTCAGACACAAGGCAGGGCATTCCATTTGGGCACCACCCAGTCCAATTGGTGGACTCAGTTGTCAATCACTCAAAACTCCCCCTGTTGGTGCAAATAGGTGCCAAGGTCCAGAACTTCACTTCCCAGAATTACTAGCTGTATGTCTTAGGGCGAGACGGCTCCCAAGAGAGTCCTGATTCTGGTTGGTCCACATAAACTCAATTTTAGAAGCCCCCCCTTGCCTGATTGGATCTATTCAGTAATCCAGATCCAAAATGGAGGGGCAAAACACACAGAGTTCCAGCTGCAAGAAAGGCAGGTTAGACAAATCCCATTTCCACTAATACCCTAAATGATATGTGGCAAGCAGTTACATCTTTGAAAAGTGCTCACTCTGCCCACTTAGTGACAGCAGAAATGGAGTGACTTGCCAGCAGCTCGAGCAGGACTCGAGCAGGGAAACACACAGTCCCCCCCATACAAACTAATCATGTCTGCAAGCAGACAGCTCTTAAAGAGACAGTACTAGAGGCTCTAAAAGCACTCATAGATACATGGCTTAAACGGTGAACACCATTCAGGCTGGGGGCACTCAGCCAGGTCCTGGAAGACTTTTGGGAACCCCCATTTGCAGGGGGGGGTTACACTCTTCCTGGCCTGAAAAAGCTTGACGTCTGCCTCAAGAAGATACCCTTAAATCACTTTAAGGCAGAACAGTTTGAACTTGTATGCCTTTTAAACAGCAATCAGCATATTAAACTTTTGTCATATACACTTACACTGTATTATGCATTGTACTACTGATTATACAACAGTACACCTACAAACATTTTAACTCAGGTCATCACTTCCTGCACATGAAACCTGGATAGAAGGGGCCCTTTCCTATCAGCTACGTTGGGGCTGGAGGGGGCAGGGGCACCATACTCAGAGGGCAATACAAGTAATCTGGAGTTAATTCCCAGGCTTAGTTTGGGAAACGAGCTCGGGGTCACATACACTCCCTTGTGGATCACATTAAGGGGCAGGTCCACAGGTATACCCAGGGACTCGTAACTTAACTGTACTACAGGCCTCACCTCTCAACCAGTCCTTCTAGGGGGAATGGTCACAGTCTCTGCACGGTTAGACTCACTTTCAACACTGTCTATACTCGCTAGGGGGGGGTCTCCATTGGGCCAGAGAGGCTAGAACTTGGGGCACTTTCAGCTTCAGGATTTGCAATCTCTGAGTCCACAACACTTGGTTCACCTGAGGGGGCTCCTGACACTGGCAGTGAACTATCTTGGCACTCAACACACTGTTCTTGTTCTGGTGTATCACCAGTTTGTCCGTGTCCATCATTCTCTTCCTCTGAAAACTCGAGCAGTTCACCCATGCACAATGATTCCATATCATCTGATTTGATGCTTTGCACTTCACTTTCTGAGAGCATTGGCTCCAGGGACAAAACTGGGGGCTTAGACAGTCCGGAAGGCCCAACTTCATCTCCAGGACTGACTAGGGGATTGCCCTGAAACAGTTGACTCAGTTCATAAGAAGGGTAATATTCAAGGCCACACTCACTTTCCTCTGACATGGACTGACAGTCAGGTTCAATTGGGACTTGTGGAGGGGAGCATATTAATTCAATGTCGTCAGGTGCAGGCTTCCTTGACTTTTTCTTAGCTGCAGCTCTAGTCAGTGGTCCAGAGGGGGCATTTTCTGGGGGTTCAGACTCAATCAAGATCTGTCCAATAGGTAGTAGATGATTTCTATGTATGGTCTTTACATCTTTTGAGTTATTTTCGGGCCTTACTTTGTACACAGGCAGATCATTTAGTTTGCCTACCACAATGTGAGGGAGATGGTGCCACCTATCAGCAATCTTGTGTTTTTCATACAGCCCCAGATTTAGTAGCAACACCTGATCTCCCTCCTGGAGTTCCAGTGCTTTCACCTTTTTGTCATAGCTTTCTTTATTGGATAGATTTCTTTTGGCAGCCATGGTTTGAGCCAGTTGGTACGCATGGTTTAGCCGGGCCTTTGACTTTTGCACATACTGTAAATGAGTAGCTGCTTGAACCCCATCAGGAGAAACTCCAAAGCAAACATCTACTGGTAATTGGGCTTCTCTTCCAAACATCAGGCGATAGGGGGAAAACCCAGTGGCATCACTTTTGGTGCAGTTGTAGGCATGTACCAGTGTGCTAATCTGTTGGCTGCATCTGGGCTTGTCCTTTGGTTGAAGGGTGCCTAGCATATCGAGCAAAGTGTGGTTGAACCATTCAGTCTGTGGGTCCACCTGGGGGTGATAAGGGGTGGTTCTGGACTTTCGCACTCCCCACAATGAAAGCATTTCTTTAATCAGATGACTCTCAAAGTCCCTTCCTTGATCAGAATGGTTCTTTGTGGGGCCCCATAGTGAACAAAAAAGTTTTCTATAAGCACCTTGGCCACTGTGGAAGCCTTCTGTTCCTTGGTGGGGAAAGCTTGAGCATATCGGGTGAAATGGTCAGTGACCACCAGCACATTACTGATATTTCCCTGATCTGGCTCCAAACTCAGAAAGTCAATACAGACTAATTCCATGGGTGCACTGGTAGTGATGCTAACAAGGGGTCAGCCCTCTGGGGAAAAGCTTTCCGCTGTAAGCAGTGACTACAAGTATGTATACAATGTATTGTTCAACATCAGCCCCCATTTTAGGCTAATAAAATCTGGATCTCACCAAATCAAGTGTTCTGTCTATGCGAAGTTGTCCCATATGGTTGGGTAGGGACCTCAGCACCAGGTCTCGAAAGGCAGTAGGCAAAACTAACTGTTGATTGCCCAGTTGGCCTCCTTTATCTGCTGTCTCTCTATATAACAGTCCATTGATCAGTCTCAACTTAGGGCCTTCTTTATATAGCAATGCAGTTCTCAAATCAGGGAAACATAACCTTGACACATCTTTCCCTGCTTGGAGGCCTTCTAGAGCTGTTTTGATCATGGGATGTTGAGATTGAGCCCGCTGAATACTGTTATTATTGAATTGAGGCAAATCACCAGTGTCCAAGGCAGAAAAGTGGCAATAAGCAGCAGGTATGCAATTGTAAGAGGGTCCCAAGCAATCCACCATACAGTCCACTGCGTCCGTGGACATTTGTTCCTCCCTGTCAAACTTCTGGCAGAGTGCTCGAATATCAGGTTCTGACAGTCTGACCCAGTCATTCTGGGGAACAGGCCTCTGGAAGAGAGCATCAGCATCTATGTGGTTCAGGCCTGCTCTGTATTCAACAGCGTAGTCATATGTGGATAATGCAGAGAGCCACCTATGTCCAGTGGCATCCAACTTAGCTGAAGTCTGCACATAGGTCAAAGGATTATTGTCATTTTTTACTAGTATCTTAGCCCCATACACGTATTCATGGAATTGGTCAACAATGGCCCACTTCAAAGCTAGGAACTCTAACTTGTGTACAGGATAGTTCTTTTCGGAAGGGGTCAGGCTTCTGCTGGCAAAGGCCACTGGTCTCAGGCCATTCTCATGCTCCTGATACAACACAGCCCCCAACTCTTGCAAGCTAGCATCAGTGTGCAGGACATAAGGTTTTGTTGGATCAGCATAGGCCAACACTGGAGCATGGGTAAGTTAATATATGATCTCATGAAAAGCAGTCTCACAGTCAGGAGTCCAGCGGGCTCCGAATACTTCACCTGGACAAAAGTTCACTCTTTCAGTCTCGAGGGATGCTGACTTTTTGTATCTTTTGTGGGTTGGGGGATACCCTTGAGTAAGGTTAAGTAAAGGGCGGATCACTCTTGAATAGTCCTTGATGAAGTACCTATAATAACCACAGAAACCCAGGAATCTTTGCAGTTCTTTTAGATTTTTGGGATGTGGCCAGGTGGTCAAGACCTCAGCTTTACTTGGGTCGGTTTCTATTCCCTCGGTGGATATTATGTGTCCCACATACTTTACTGATGTTTGAAAGAATTGACACTTATCAATGGACAGTTTAAGGCCAAAGTCTTCCAGTCGGTCCAACACTTTGAACAATCTGCTCTCATGTTCCTTCAGTGAGCTACCAAGCACAATAACATCATCTAGGTATACCAGGCACTCTAACAAGTTTATGTCCCCCACCGCACATTCCATCAGTCGTTGAAAAGTGGCTGGAGCACCTGAAATCCCTTGAGGCATCCTCATGAATTCATAGAAACCAAGCGGACAAATAAAAGCTGTCTTTTCATGGTCTTCTGGGGCCATCGGGATCTGATAGTACCCACTGTGAAGATACAACACTGAGAACCACTTACTACCGTTCAGGCAGTCCAAAGCTTCTTGAATGTGTGGCATTGTATACTGATCAGGGATAGTCCGCATGATAATCAATGCACATCCTCACAGTCCCATTCTTTTTCCTCACTACCACAATGGGAGAAGAATATGGGCTTCAGGATTCTTGTATTACCCCAGCAGCAAGCATCTCTTGCAGATGCTGTCTCACATCATCTATGTCAGCAGGTGCCAGGCGTCGAGACCTCTCTCGAAATGGCCTTTCATCATGCAGCCGTATATGGTGCTCAGCTCCCTGCATGCAGCCCACATCCCACTCTTTTAGAGAAAACACCTGGTCCCTTTGGGCAAGCTTCTTACTGATCCTCACTTTCCATTCAGCTGGCAATGGTGAGTTACCAAAATCGAACAAGTCAGGCGTTACACTATCACTTTTTCCCGAACTCTTTTTACTGGGGTAGCACGGCAGTATCTGCACAGTGCACAGTAGCCAGGGTGCAGCCTCAGTTTACTCAGATCTCCCTGTCAGACACATTGTGAACTTGAACCATCACTCTTCTGGCAACAGCATGGACTCTAGCAGGCAGAATACTTGGTTTGACCAGCAGCCCCTCTGGCAATTTTCCATCTCCTGGTGCATCCAGCATTAATATTTTGTTATTGACATCCTTTTTTATGCAGACCTCTCTTTGTAGAGCACATTGAGCATTTGGTGCCAAAAGCAAAGATTCCAGATCCTTCTTCCAGACAACCCCAACCAGTTCCTCTGGTTCCATTCTATCAGCATTTCTCTGTGCCTCATAGGTCTTTTTAATCAAGGCCGGAATTCTTAGAGCTCTGCCAGTCCAGGACCCTTTTTTTTCATAACACAACTGTGCCAGTCACCCAAACATATGTGCATTAGTTCCAATCAACAATGGGACCCCATCATACAGTCCAGTAGGGGGACACACTAAGGCTAGGGTCTCCACTTGCTCTGCCAGTCCAGCCACAGAAGTGGGAAAAGACAACCAAATTCGGATATAGCCAGAGTAGGGGTAGGCCTTCTCACTCAAGCCCCACACATGTAGCCCTTCCAAAGGTTGTAGGGATACATTAGACAAATGCTCCTGATACCAGTCTTGGAACATATTTGTCACTTGGGAGCCACTGTCTAGTACAGCTCTGGTGGATACCCCATTCACTTTCACAGTAGTCTCCATAGAGGGACCCACCACTTCAGACCATTCAAGGGGCATTACTTGGCATTACATGTGCAAGCTGATTGGGGTTTCTTAGGAAGACCAAGCAGCCCTCCAGGATTTAGCACACCAAATGTATCTGTCCAGACACCAAGGGGTTAATTAAAAAGGTGTTTGCTCCTGAACTTTTACTGGTTGATGCTATACAAGGATGTGGCTGAGTACTGTCATTCATATTTAGAGAGTCTGCATGTGGGGAGGAAAGGGGATTGTGCAAAGGTTGCCCTGATTCCACTCCCCATTATTGATGTACCATTTTATCAGGTTACTGCGGACATTGTGAACCCACTGGCTATGCCTAACTCAAAGGGAAAGCAATACATTCTGCTCATAGTGGAAGATGCCACTTGATACCCAGAAGCCATAGAAATGTCCTAGATAGTGGCAGAAGTTTATTTTTATTTTATTTATTGAAAATTGGTGACTGGGAAAGACACACTGAGCCGAGGCTTGCTTCCAGTTGCGACCCGTGTACAAAGTACATGCAGGAGTTAACAGAGTGTTATAAACAATTCAATAAATAAGAGTTTACAAGATATTAATGTGTTTAGGTGCAAGTGGAAGCAAGTAAAAACACTTTACAAAAATTTACAGGAATACAATGCTTGACAGCAGTTATACATTTTGACACAAATGGGCCTCGAGTAAGGACATAAGGTCAGTAGAAAATGGGCTTGAGAGTCAAGAGGGAGACAGCGCAGACTGAGGAAAATCAGTGAAACTGAGCAGGCGGCATTAGAGAAGAAGAAAACAAAACACTGATTTGGAAAAAGATTAGGAGCATTGGGGGCACAGAGGTGAGGATAGTAGTCTGAGAAGTCTTTTTAGGGAAAAGAGAGGGGAGGCAAGGTGAAGGTCGAATGGTAGGTTATTCCAGAGTAGAGGGAAATGATACAAGAAAGCAGACTGGCTGGTAGCGGTGTGAGGATGGGAATGGAGAAGGTGCATGAGTCTCTGTGGCATAGAGAGTATGCTGTAGGTTTTGCAGCTGCAGTGCAGGAGGATAGGTGGGGGGTAGGGAGCCAAACTAAAACTTAGCTATTAGAGAGGTACAGTGGATCGCTCTTCTGTGGGAAAGTGGGGTGAGGGAGAGAGGACCATAGAGGAGACAGTGGTGAGTAAGAGGAGGAGAGTTGGTGGCAAAGCGGCAGAAGAAATTAAGTAGGGTGTCAAGTTTAGAGAGGAAGGAGACTGGAGCTGAACCGTAAACTATGTCGGTGTAATTCAGGACTGGCAGAATAGTTTTGTGGACTAGTTCCTGCCGAGTTGGGAGAGGGAGACTATCTTTGTGGTGGTAAAGGATGGTGAGTTTGGGTCAGAGTTTGGTACAGATGGCGTGAATGGGTTGAGAGAAATCAAAGTGACTGTCAAGCCAGGTGGCCAGATACTTGAAGGTGGGAACTGTTTCGAGGGGGAACCTTCCAGGGTGGTGATCGCTGTGGGGGGTTGGGATGGAGTTTAACTTCTGTCTGGAACTGAGAAACATAGTGACTGTCTTTTTGGCATTGAGTTTGAGCTAGTTTGATTCGAACCAGGACTGTACTCTGTTGAAGTTGTTTTGGAGACCACGGAGGACACTGTCATGGGATGGGCCTGAGGCATAGATGACCATGTCATCAGCATACATGTGTATATCAGAGGAATGACAGGCAGAGGGGAGGTCATTTATAAAAAAGAGAGAAGAGGATGGGGCAAAAGATAGGGCCTTGGGGAACCCCAGAGTGTATGGGGAGAGGGGTGGGGAGATCATCACCTGTTTGGACCGATTGTTGATGATTTAGGAGAAAAGGTAGCAGATGAGCTGCTAGGGATTTTCAGTACAGCTGGATTTCCCAGGGAGGTTTTATCAGATCAGGGAACAAACTTTCTGTCTGACCTGATGAGTGAGTTGTGGAAACATGTGGGGTAGAGCCACTGCATACAGCCCTGTACCACTCATTAATGAATGGCTTAGCTGAGAGATTTTATGTCAGCTTAAAGAATATGCTTCACATGTTCACTGAACAGCACAAAGGGTACTGGGACAAATTCTTACCCCACTTGCATTTGCATACCAGTATGTCCCACAGGAGTCATTGGGATTTTCACATTTTGAGCTCCTGGGTGCTAGATAGGTTGGATGACCCTTAGACTTAGAGAGGAGTGAGAAGGCTCTTCTACAACCCACGGGAAGTCTCTCTTGTACCACCCAGAGGGAGTCTGTTGTGAACTATATCCTGAATTTCCCGGAGCAGCTTAAGGACTTAATGGATCTTATTCAGGATCACTTAGATGTAGTGCAACAGAATCAAAAGACCTCATCTGGAGAATGGGCTGGGACCTGATCATACACCATAGGGCAAGAGGTAATGGTACTCACCCTTTGAGGTTTAACAAGTTGCAGGTAGCAAGGGAGGGGCCAAATGAGGTCATACACTAGTTAAGTAATGTGGATCACATCATAGAGCTGCCAAATAGGAGGCACACTCAGCGGGTTTTCCATATAAATATGCTGAAACCCTATTATGACCATGCTGACACTGCCCTTATTGTTTGCAGCACAGCAGATGGAGATCAGGAGGAGTCAGCTGCATACCTGCTAGAGGAGATTAAAGGAAAAGACTCCTGAAGTGCTGTGACAATGTCTGAGGGGCTCTCACCCAGACAAACAGACCAGATGAGAGGAGTGCTTAAAGACTTTGCTCCATTGTTTACTGCCACTCCAGGGTGCTCTAATCTCACAGAGCATGAGGTAAAAAAACTACTGCAGAAAAGCCCATAAGGCAAAGGAAATATCAGGTGCTCAAGTCCATTAAAAGAAGAAGGAAGGAGGAGTTACAGACTATGGTGGATCAAGAAGTTATCCAAGTGTGCAACAGCCCCTGAGCAGCACCAGTGGTGCTGATTCCAAAGGAAGATGGAACAACAAGGTTCTATGTCGATTACAGGTGGTAAAACAAGATCAGAGTAGTTGATGAATACCCCATGCCCAGGACAGAGAAAATACTGGACAGGTCAGGACAGGCTAGGTACCTGTCCACAATTAATTTGACAAAGTGATATTGGCAAGTACGACTATCTGTGGATGCTCATGAGAAGTCACCATGTGTTACCCCATTTGGTTTGTTTAAATTTAGTTATGCCTTTAGGCATGAGGAATTCACCTTCCACTTTCCAGAGGATAGTTGACATGGTCCTAAATGGGATCAGGCTCTTTTGCTCAAGCCTACATGGATGATATAGGTATATTTAACTGGATGTGGCATGAGCATCTCTCCTATGTGAAGGGAAGTCCCGACTAGACTGCAGGATGCAGAACTATCAAGCCAGCGAATTATCAGATTGGGATGGTAGAGCTGCCATACTTGAGACATTGCGTGGTGGGATGGCCCATCAGGCCTGAGTCAGTTAAGAACGAGGCAATTTGGGAATGGCCCACCCCCAAATTAAGAAGCAACTGAGTGCATTTCAAGGAACTGTCGGATACTATCGCAAGTTTATTGAAAATTATAGTAACATTGCAACTCCTTTAACAGACAGCACAGCTAAGAAGCAGCCAGAGAAGATTCAATGGATGGAGTGCTGTGAAATAGCCTTCCAGCAACATGAAATGGCACTATGCCAAGCACCACTGCAGGTGAGCCCAGATTACCATTTGGTGTTCATTGCTCAGACATATGGAAGTGACAGGGGCTTAGGGGCAGTGGTTTTTCAAGTATCCAAGGATTGGGCAAAAAGACTAGTCATTTTTCTCAGTCAAAAGCTGCTAATGAGGGAAACAAACTACTCTGCAGTTGAGAAGGAGTGTTATCCATTGTCTGGACCATCAAGAAATTGTGCCCTTATCTGTATGGAAAGTCATTCAAAGTGGTCACAGAATACAATCCATTGCAATGGTTGAACAGAATGAGTGGGCAAAATCCCAAACTGTTGTGCTGAAGTATCAGCCTCCAGGACTACAATTTCCCCATACAGCATTGAAGTGGAGCACAAAATGCCAACTCAGATGGACTTTCTCACTAGCATGAGTAAACCAGTGGCCAGACAGCCTACACAATGTATCTTTTCATCAACCTTATGAGTATGCAACTTCATAAAAACAAGAAAGAGATATGTGACAACCAGACGATTTGTCACTGGTAGTCAGAAACATTTCTCATTCAATGTTTGTACTTTTTGTAGCAGTGGGAGACCAGCATGCCTTGATCAGTGTGGCATAAATGGCCTATTTGGGAGATTCTCAGCAACTCCACATGGTTTCTTAAGTGGTGAGGACCTCCATTATGATGGGCTTCCTTAAAGGGGGATAGCATTCATTAGTAGACAAATGCTCAGAGACAGGCCATCTGGAGAGCATCTGGCAACATTCTTTGAGATTCTAAGTAACCTTTGAGATGGAGTTGGGGCCTAAGAGTTGAAGCTCAGATAACAGTGCAAGGCAAGCATAACCCAAAATCCTTCTGACATGGTTTCAGCTGATCTGATGATCTTGGGTACAGGCAAGTGACATCTCAGCCTTACTCTACCAAGGCTGCAGGGGAGAGAGGGGAAGGGATACAAATGCTTTAACAGACATTTTCAATCTCTTTTTGCTGTGCTACATATGGGACTGGATCCAAAGGAGACAGCCAAACCATGAGTCTGTAGAGAGAGAGAATACTTTGTAACTGGTACAGAAGACAAAAGCAGTTACCCGCACAAGAGTGCAAGCTTTCTTTTTATAATCCTGCACGGGTACTGTTGTTTAACTGTGTGTAAATAGTTTGCAGGATTGCAGGATACAAGGCAACATGGGTTCACGGGGGAAATCTTGCAAAACAAACCTGATAGAGTTCTTTGACTGGGTTACCAGGGAGGTGGATCAGGGAAGAACGATGGATGTGGCCTATCTGGATTTCAGTAAGGCCTTCTACACTGTTCCACACAGAACACTGGTAAACAAACTGGGAAGCCTTGGAGTGGGAGTCCAAAGATAGTAAAATGGGTACAAAGTTGGCTAAGTAACAGAACTCAGAGGGTGCTGAGGAACAGAGTTCACTGGGAAGAAGGTAAGGTAACCAGCAGGGTGCCTCAGGGGTCAGTACTGGAACCGGTCCTCTTCAATGTCTTTATTAGTGACACTGCAGAAGGGCTGGAAAAAAGGTATGCCTGTTTGCAGATGACACAAAAATCTGCAACAGAGTGGACACATCAGGTGGGTGTGGAAAAAATGAGGAAAGATTTGAAAAAGCTGGAAGACTGGTCAAGGGCTTGGCAACTGGGCTTCAATGCCAAAAAGTGCAAAATTATCACATGGGGCACAGAAACCCAAGGGCAACATATCATTTTGTGGGGGAGGTGTTAACAACAACAACAACAGCCTATCCTCATAGTTCAATAATTCACGACCGCTAATGATTTTTGTGTAGCACCTCTGAACTATTTCAATTGATGTTATATCAGTCTTTAGACATAGTAGGCCAGATTCTCAAAGGGGTCTACCTCCAGCACAAGCTGTGGCAAACAGCAGCTTGTGACAGAGACTCTGCACTCGATTCATATATGGGAGGGGTACTGGTGCCTAAGTCCCCATGTCTGCGGCAGTCCTGCCCTTGCAGCGAACTCATGACACATGGACAAGAGTTGCTGCAGACCCTTCGCAGTGCTGCAGCCCAGTGTGCCTCCTGCTGAAACGGACATGCCCCAAACCTATGGGACCATTTCTGCATGGCAGGCATAATGCATATGGGACAGACTGCTGCACATGCAGTCCATTCAGGGCTGTGGAGGTGTGTGGAGGGCATCACCGGTCCCTGGCTCTTCCCAGAGCTGGGGGGTGAAGGGGGCACTACTGGCAGGTGTTGAGGTTTGGAGTGCACCGGACCATCAATGGGAAAGTGCACTGTATGCCACTGATGTTATCATCGGGGGTCTGGTGGGGGGTTCACACCACTACTGCTGTTGTGGGGGCACATCAGGGATTGGGGTGCAGGTACCCACACCACTATGCACCCAGTGGCACTCACAGGGCAGCAGTTTCTAAGTCCCCCTTATACCAGCCCAGGCTGGTCTATGGGGACTTAGTTTCTGCTTCTCTGGGCGCTGTCTATGAATCACTCCTCTGGACTATGGCTGCTTGCGTCTAGCGCAGGGCACCCTTGCACCTTATCGCAGCCCATTACTGGGCACAAGGGTGGCACAGGACCTGTTTGGGGCAGGCAGCCTGTGGTCAACATAGGCCACCTTTGTGAATTGCGTGGAGGCAGCCCTGGACGCAAGGTGCACCTTGCACCATACCTGTTTGGTGCAAGCACCTTGCATCAGATGCAGGGCTTTGAGAATCGGGCCCAGTCACCATAGTTGTGAACAGTAGTCCAAATATGGATTAGCTCCTGCTCTATACAGTGGTAGCAGGACAGTACTGTGTCTGCTGACAAAGTTATACCCAATGCAACCCAGAATTGTATGTGCTTTTGCAGATGCTGTCACACAATGGGACCTGAATGACTAGTTGTTCTATATAATAACGCCCAGAAGTTTTTCCTCAGTTACAGTCTTTGTCTGAGTGACACTGAGCTTGTATGGGAATCCAATATTTTTACTTCCCATGTGTAAAATCATACATTAACTGGGGTTAAACATCATACCTCAGTTTTCAGACCATTTTGCAATAGTGTCTAAGTCAGCCTGTATCTTGTTAATGTCCATGAGGTTGCCAACTCTGCCCCCAATCTTAGTGTCATCTGTAAATTTGTTGACAATGCTGTGTAGACTATGATGTAAGTCACTGATATAGACATTAAACAGTAAGAGGCCCAATAATGAGCCTTCGGAAACTCCACTAGTGATCTCTGTATAGTCCAAAAGCCTACTGGGTGAAAATAGCGATTCCACAATAGTACTGTCAATATTGCCCTTCCACAATAGCATCTGCTTGAACAGCTGCAAGGATAGCGTATCATAATGCATGTATCCACTACTCCTGTAGCTGTGTAGGCACAGTGGAGGACGAGAGAAGAATCCGGTATTGTGGTGGTCTGTCGAGCTGCTCCCATGGTGGAGGGGGCTAAGGCTCTGAGCAGCTAGAGCAGGGAGTTATCCGGGAGACCAGAGTTCTGTTTGTGGTCTCCCACTTAATGTATTTTACATTTCCTCCACCTCCACCAAGTTTTACTTTTATTTAATGTCCCCTGCATCAGTGTGACCCCACCGTCCCCCTAACAAGTTTTATTTTTTTATGTCCCTTGACCCAATGTAACCCCCCGTTCCCCCTCCACCAAGTTTTATTTTTTTCTATCCCCTCACTCGAGGTAACCCCTCCCATGTTTCTCCCTGTCCCCAAGTTCACTCCCCTCCATGGAATTGATTATTATACGTTCAGGGGGGGTGTGGGGGTGAAGGTTTTGTTAAGAGCCATGGTAGCAGTTGCTGTGTTTGTGGATCACTACCATTGGCGTTATTGTGGTTGCTGCTTTGGTCAAGCACTGTTATTGACAGTGCCATTTTGCCTTTGCTGCTGTTGACTGCACTTTTCTTGTTTATGTGGTCCTGATCTAATGGCACCAAAAAGTACTGATGCAATGGTTACACCAAACCTGATTCTCGATTGTAGGCTGCATTGAAGTTGTCCTTGCACCAGAGAGGCCCTGTGCCAGCCTAACTCCAAACACCGAGGTGCACCATAGTGCATGGGGTGGTGTGCCGGACATTGGCTGCCATATCTGGGATTCTGCAAGGTAGGCAATGTCTGTAGTGCTGGCCCAGAGTTAGACCAGCCTTGAGCTGGTCTAACCCCCCCGTGCAACAAGGGTCCCACCAGTGGGCTCCCCCAGAGAGTGGCGTGGCAGTGGCATACTAGTAAAAGGCTTCACATCACACATTTTTGTCCAACTACACTATGCCCCTGAAATCTTCAGTGCTTTGCCACAGTAACAGATTTCAATAGGAGTCCTCCTAGTGGACTGGTTTGTAATACCTGTTCATTATCTACTGTCAATTACCAACCTTTCTGGGATCACCTCTGCAGGGTAACACAAAGTCATATTGGCCTAGTCTGCTTTCTTATGTTGATAGTTTTACAGTCTGATGCTAGCACATTGAATGATTCACATAATTAACCATCACAGTGCAAGTCATTTTGTTTGATGCTTGTATGGCACTGTTCCTACAAAACTATATGTAGCATTGCCACACAAGGGGACAGCTATATCAGCAACATGAATGATATCCTTTGTACAGAATGGTTGCAAAGTTTAGGGACATGTGGCCACATTAATGGACACCACAATTGTACACATCACCTACAACCCTACTTTTGAGATGAAACTGGTTGTGACATTTGTATGATAGCATTATTAAACATTGAAGTGGACATGTATGGAACCCAACAACATTTCACTGCCCAAGCTACTGCTAGGGGCATTGTCATATGACTGTCCCACAGGTTGCAGTATTCCCCATCCATGTGCCTTTCCATTGATGCATAGGAGTCTGCCATAGGCTGCAGGTCTTTGGTGCTGGGACCCCACCCATTTGAGAATCAGGTGCGGGGTCCCTGATGCACCAGTGTTCGGTGCAAGTTGTTGTTTGCCGCAGCTTGTGCCAGTCTATGAAGGGCTTTGAGAAGTGGGCCCTTTATCTTAGCTAGAATTGAAAATAAGGAATACTGCATAATATAATGTTTCTTTATTATATTAAATGCTTAGCTTATATTGCACATATTGTTGGTATTGCTTTCAGGATAAGTCTCTAATTATATTAAAATAAGCATTCAATCAAGCCTGGAGTTGTAATACAAGTATTAATTCTCATGTCCTTTTTAGAACTGTGTTCTTTTTTCCTGTAGATGCACCTAAGCCTCCGGTGGAGGATATTTACATCCTTTCAGATGAATATGAACAGCCAATGAGATCCAGACGGTCTGCTATTAACCTCTCAAAAAGCAGTAGTCTAAATGTGGAAACCCTTGTTGTAGCAGATTGGAAGATGTTGAAGAAACATGGCAAAGAGAACATTACAACATACATCCTTACAGTCATGAACATGGTAAGAAATAAAATCATTTGTGCCACCTTATTTTGATTCAGCCTATGAAACAATACCCATTGACAGCAGGCCATTCTTGATCATATTGCTTCTCAAACAAATAGCCTGGCTACTTCAGGCATTTTCCTGTCTTTGAGCATGTTTTGCATGTACAACACTAACAGACAGGATGATTCTATCACCCTGGGATTTTTCTTGTTGATTTCCCTGACAGATGTGGGTAAATGTAAGCAAATTGTTCTCTGAAACATTATTGTAATCTTAAGGTTAATTGAAACATTATTTTATTCAGCACTTTCTGGTGTCTAAATCTTTGTCCATATTTGTACATAACTTGCTGCATTATTATTATTATTAGCTGCATGAAGTGTTTATTGTGTGTTTTAATGTACTGCATTTGTGTATCTGGCTCACACCTGAAAATAGGCCCTCGGCCGAGAGTGTCTTACCTGGTTAACAAAAACTAAATAGAGTTTTCAGCCCACACATTAAGTGTTTAAAGGGCCTTATCAATTCACTTTGAATCAAAACAGTTGTTCATAAAATCAGCACTGATGCATCAAACTACACAAAACAATCTAAATGGAAAATTTCACACACGCGTTTTGTGCTGCTGCTTTCTCCATGATTGGCATTTAGCAGCGCATTGAGTTTGTCTGCATTTATTATAAAGATCTCAAGGATGCATTACACAGATGAACAAAAACGCTCTGTAAATACTGCATCATGCTTACTCACAAAAATGAATCCCAAAGTATTTTTAAGAGATTTTGATCCCATGTATTCAAATTAAATGGTTACACTCACCACCATACCGAGAAAACTCAAGTAGCTAAGACTTAACTTTTCAACTTTTCCTGCCTGAGTTCTCTGCTCAATTAAAATAACACAATACTTTCTTGCAAATATTAACTGCTCAAGCAGTGCCACATGGCTCCTCCTAGTTCTCACTGAAGGTTATTAAGATGCAAAGGAGTAGGCTTATTCAGTTAAAGAAGGCCCCTTATAACCGTCCAGGACATAAATGATATTACTTGCTTTTTTATACATTTGTTAATGCTTTTCACTAGTATAACCTTTCTGACCTTGATGAACCCCAAGCCCTGTCCCCCCATATGTCCTCATCCAGGTATTAGAGACTCAGTGATGGTGCAGGGCCTGATTGTACCAGTGATGTCATTCTGGAAGTTGTCATGTTTCTGTTTGACTTTTCTCCCCAGTGACCCTTGACCCTCACTTCTCCAAATGGTGATGCATAGATGCAGGATGTCTAGTTTGCAGATTCAGGATGGCTAGTGTGCATGCAGATTGTCACCTAACAGAATGGCAAGCTTGCCAGCCCACAATTTGGGGTTGCTTAAAAAAACCACCACGAGCCCTACCCAACCTGGGGCACGCTGGCTTGAATAGCACACATCCAAACTGGCTGCCCAATTGCCAGAGTCTTTCATCCCCTCCCAAACCCAGGTTTACTGGTATGGCTGTACACAATGGCAATGGGCAGCCCCTGATGGGTATTCCTTAACTGTCTGGGCCACTCCTTTGTTACTTAAATTTGTCATATTGTAGTTTAGCACATAAGGGACAGTGTTACTCTACTTTCCAATAAAACTCTTACGGAGGTCATAGACTCAAATTGCATAACAGCCACTGACTCACTATGTGTCCTTGAACAAGTTGCTTGACCTTGCTTTTCAAGAGTCCTACAAACTATAAAACTTACTAGGAGATGTACCCCACAGAAAACAGTAGATTTCAAACTTTTAACCCTGTCACATTACCCTTAGTAAACAAAATGTACAAAACCTGAGGTACTCACAGTGAGATAGCCAGCCTCATTTCAATCACTGGAACACATAATGTTCTTATCCTACTTTGTACAATATTTAGTAGCCTATGGACCACTGAATTATTGTTAAGGTATGAAAGTTCTCTTCAGTTAGTCACATCATTAGTATATTTCTGGAACAAAACTGCTTGCAATACCTTCTATTTAGCCAACAGATAATTATTATACAAGCCTTGAAAATCACATAATTTCTTCTGCAGGTGTTGAGAAAGCCTAAGAGAAGGTTTTATGACATTTAGCATCACATAATCTGTCACTGCATATTTTGAACAAGGTCTCTACTTGGGGATAATAATATACATTGAAAAACAGATCCCTAAAATGCTTTGTTAAAAAACTGGAATGCTACAACACCTATTTTTTTAAATATAGAAGTGTGATTTCTGAAAATTATATTTTAGGTACATCTACAGCACTTGAGTATTATGTCTCTCTAGCACATCCATATAATAACACACTGGGATGTCCTCAAGTAAAGACTCCTGTTACTATAAAAACATTGGAATGCACATTGTTGCAGTTTCTGCTTTGCATCACATAAAAGTATACAAGTGACTGAAGAGGCTTTTAGCAAATGGTAAAAGAACAGTGCATTGCTATATCAAACATTTTGTAACTAATATCTATTTATTCCATTTTTGTTTGCCCGTAATTCCTGTCTTGTATTATGGCGTTTATTTCTCATTTTTAGGCACCAACAGTGTAGCTGTAAGCACCTATTGCAGTTATGTATACTCTTTATTTTTGCATTTAGTCAAGTTCAAATGTACATTCAGTGTGAGTGATTTTTTTTATTGTTAACAATTTTTATTGATTTATAGGAATAAGCACCACATACAGTATATGCATAAGTACATACATGATCTGAGACCATACCACAACATTTGTTATGTCTGGATTGCCAGAGAAATACATTGAAATAAGAAGAATCGACTGAGCTAGATAAGGGTTAGTCAGGATAAATTAGTAGGCATGTTCAAAGGGAAAAACAAAGTAATGCATGAGGCTGACAAATTATGCCATGACTAGTTTTATGTACAAGCATTCAGGTAGAAAGACCATGGTGGACTAAACCTTGACATTCCAAAGTAACTAGAAGGGGCTTAAAGTGAGGCAATTGGTCTCAAAATAGAACTAGATGCGGTGCAACCTAATAGTTATGTTTGTACTAATATCAACTATATACAAAAAAAAGGCAATCTGATCTAAAAGAAGGGGAATCAGTTATTTAACACATTCTATGACATCAAGAAGTGGACAGTGTTGTTGGTGAGGAAGGTGAAAAGCCTCTTCCAGAGCAAGGTGGGGAGTCGTGCATGGCAGCCATTGGATGGTCATCATGGCAGTACTCTGGAAGCATTGCCAACATAACTTGAACTGAGAAGTTAGGCCTGCAGAAAAGCAGGAGAGTCTCTCCAGCATGGCACCTTGGGGTACTGCCAGAAGGAATTCCTGGAAGGTCAGAATATCTAGGGATCTTCATTTCAACAGGATTAGTCTTTTGGCAATAGCCCCTATTCCAGTGATCCATTTAGCCCTGGGGCAGTGTTTCAGTGTGGACAGACCTCCACACCCCAATAAAAGGAGAGAGGGGTCAGGGTTGACCATAGGGAATATTTGCTTACACATGCCCTGGACTGATATCCAGAATAAATGAAGAGAAGGGCAGGTCCAAAGAATTGAAAAAGATTAGCCCCTAGATTACCACACCTCCAATAGCTATCGGCCTTAGTGAGACCCATGCGCTTAAGTTTGGCAGGGTCTCAATACATCTGTGTAGGGTCTTATTCATTATAAGATGGGTACGTCCCTCTCTGTAGGCAGTGTGAATCCTTGCCCAGCTATGAGCCCATTGACAATCAGAGATAGGGGTCTGTAAATCCAACTCCCATTGCACTCTAGCTGCTTGTGTAGGGTCCTGCATGGCATCCCTGAGAGCAGTATAGATCACACTCACTCAGTTTTTGAGGAGCTTACCCCAAGCACCAATGGGGTGGGAATCTTGAGAGAGCTCCTTATGGAGTGGGTCCTTAAGAAGGTGGGTGATGACATCCCTGATTTGGAGGTATCTCCAAAAATGGGTCCTGGGGAGATGAAATCTAGTGTCCAGGGCTTTAAAGGAGTCAAGAGAACGGGTGCCTGGGAGTAATAAGTTGTGTACCAGGGAGATACCTTGGGCTTCCCACAGCTTCCAATGGAGCATGTGATTCCCTATTTGTATAACAGGGTTGTTCCAAAGAGGAGTAAATTCCCAAGGTGTCGGGGCTTGGAATAGGAGGGCCAGGGTTTTATTCCAGTATTTAACTGAAATCAATATGGAGGGAGGGAGCCCAGAGGGTGGAGATTTCTTCCCGTATAACACCACTGCTGTGGAGGGAGCATGTATCAGAGATGCTTCCAACCAGTGCCGGGGGAGCCTGACCTGTCTTGTGGAACTATCTGGCATTTTGAGCTGAGATATAGGCCATGTGGTACCCTTGTAGCCAGGAGAGTCCCCATCCACCTCTACTCCAATGTTGCCTCAATTTGAGTTTGCTAAATCTAGGACAAGACCCCTTCCATAGAAAATTACCCATTAGGGTCTCCATTTTTTGAAACCATTTCTGGGGGACGGGCACTCGTAAATGAGCCAGAATGTATAGTATCTTTGGGGTGGACATCAACTTAATGGAGTAAATTTTCCCAGCTAGGCAAAGCTGCAAGGCTGTCCATCTCTCCATGGCTTGTCGAAGTGATTCTACTAGGTTGGTAAAATTAATGGAGAGCATTTTGTCCAGATTCGGGTGGAGGATAATGCCCAAATATTTGATACCATTTGGTGACCATTTTAGCCCTAAAGTATTGAAAACTTCCCCTGAGGATACTGAGTTTAGTGGAAGGACCTCAGTTTTAGACTGATTCAGCTTAAGCCCTGATACCTGGGAAAATTCCGCCAAAATATTGAAGATATCCATGATCACTTGAGAAGTATACTCCGTAGTGATGAGGAGATCATCTGCATAGAGGAATATTTAGAAAATGGAGCCCCCCCCTCATATCCCAGGAATCCGGGAGGATTCCCAAAGAGCAATGGCTAGAGGCTGTATAGCTAGAACGAATAGGAGTGGGGAAAGGGGGCAGTCTTGCCTCGTGCCTTTCTGTAACTGAAAGGGATTAGAAAGGTTACCATTGGTCAGGACAGAGGCCATGGGTGAGGAATATAGGAGTTTGATCCACGAGGTGACGGTTGGTCCCATTCCCATTGTGGAAAGGGTGTGGAATAAAAAGGGCCATTCTATCGAGTCAAACGCCTTTTCCAAATCGAAGGCCAGAGCTACAGAGGGTGTTTTGGACAGTTTGGTAAGGTGCATTACTGAGACCAAAGTTCTATGGTGGTCTGACCCTAACCGGCCTTTAACAAAATTGGCCTGTGAGGGATGAGTTAGGCCCAGGAAGAGATGCTCAAGCCTAGTAGCCATGACTTTGGCCAAAAGTTTGGCATCCGCATTGATAAGCGATATGGGGTGGTAACTGCTCGGGGAGAGCGGGTCTTTCCCCTTCTTCGGAAGCACCATAACGGTAGCTTCTCTCAATGAAGGAGGAAGGCAGCCATTTGATAAAGAATGGTGAAAAGCTCTGACGATGTATGGGGCCAAACTGAGACCTGGGATTCGATAGAGGTCTATAGGCAACCCATCCCAACCCAGGGACTTGCGAAGGTTCATGGATTTAATAGCCTCCAACACCTCTTCCTCTGTTATTGGGGATTCCAAAGCTTGGGAGTCACTCTCCAGAATTTGAGGGATAGGTAACAAGGTTAGAAAGCCTTGGATTTTAATTGAGTCAGGAGGTTGAGGAGATGTGTATAGTTGTTCGTAAAACTGTGTCATGATCTCATTGATCCTTTTTCTGGAGCAGCATTTAGCTCCATGTTTGTCAGTTAAGGCTTGTATATTGCGAGAGGCCTGTTGGTGTTTCAACCTATGGGCAAGGAGTTTGCCTGCTTTTTTCCCCCCTTCCCAGTATGCATGACACAGCCTTCTAAGATTTAGCTCGGCCTGGTGGGTTAGGTGGGCATTGAGGGAGATTCAAGTACTAGTTAGCTGGGCTAGTAAAGTCTGAGATGGAGTCTGATTGTTAAGAGCTTTATATTGGGATTCTAACTGATATAGTTGTTTCTCTAAGGCTCGTTGATCGGCCTCTCATCAGCGCCTCCTGCCAGAGGCGAAGGCAATTATTTGGCCCCAGATAGTTGTCTTAAAGGCCTCCCAGAGGGTCGAGTCAGAGACCGCCACATTATCATTGTTTTTCCAGTAGTCCGCCACTTTAGGGCCAAGCCACTTCTGGAAAGCTACATTGTCTAACAGAAGGGATCAAGGCACCAAGCAGAGGATGGAGGAGTGGCTGAGCCCTGCCTAATCAGAAGTTGTAAGGGTGCATGATCTGAGATAATGATCGGATGTATATGAGAGTGTACCACTGTTTCATATATCCCAGAGGAGATGAGCCAAAGATCTATTCTACTGGAGTATCTGTGAGCTGGGGAAAATCAAGTAAAGTCATGCTCACCTGGGTGCTGTGCTCTCCAGACGTCCATCATAACCTGCTCGCTCATTAATCTCTGGACAGCTAGCTTAGCTTGTCGATGTGGTTCAAGGGTCTTATTACTCCTATCTCTTATATGATCTAGTGTCAAATTAAAATCCCCCCCCCCATTAGTACCGGAGCTTGTTTTGAACTGAAGTCAGAAATAGCCTGATTGATAGTATGAAAATACTGGGGACAGTCTGGATTAGGAGCATAAATATTGGCCAAGATCAATGGGCCCACAGGGGTTTCCATCTCTGCCATAACCCATCTTCCTTCCTTGTCATTCGTATGTCTAAGCAATTTCCAACCCAATGCTTTATGTAGAAGTATAGAAACTCCTCGTTTGTGGGAGGTAGCCACACCATCTATCTCTTCACCCACCCACGTTTGAGTTTCTTCACTTCTATAGAGGAAAGTTTTGTCTCTTATAAAAAAGCCATGAGAGGGCCTAATTTTTTAAGATGAAGCAACACTGTTTTTCTTTTAACTGGGGAATTAAGCCACCTGACATTCCAAGATATCAACTTAGTTTCCATCATTACTGGGGTATACCATGATTGAAAAGGATGGAGCATAAAAAAGAGACAAACCCCTTAGGACTACACTATAGCAGGCACCCAAGCCTAGCCAGCATCCATCCCCTTTGTACCAGTAATAAAACTGACCCCCTTTTAACAGATTGGGATAAGCAGAAACATTACTATGTGGCTCGAACTGGCCACCAAATAACAGAAACATCTTAAACATATAAATTGGAAGTAACAATGTAATACAGATAACACAGCATTTGACATAACCCTTCCCCCCCCAACTTTCATAAACATTTTTGTAATAGACCAGCATCCACTGTGATTATCAGCTAATATACAGCCCAGATACCAGCGGAGGTCGCTAGCAGGTGAAAGATTTTTAGAAAACATCAGGGAAAAAGGACCCCTGGAGTGTTGAGCTCTACCTGCACTCCCCCAATACCCAATGTTATGAGCCTTCCAGCAAGTACAGCATATTAAGCTGTTACTCAGGGAGGTAACTCATGTAACTGCAGGTAGGACCTATGTCCCTGCACCCAGCCCTGCCCAGAGCGGGGGTCAATCAGGAGTAAGAGGAGTACCTGTATACCAAATCCTCATAGGAGTAAATATGGTGGGCGCGAAACAAAAAAGAGAGAAAACATGTTGAGAACCTGGAGCATGGATTAAGGGCCTGCGCGCAGGAAGGAAATAAAATCTAGCCACAGGTAGATAAATAACCTATCAGACCCCCATATAATCCAACTGCTCTCACCTCCCCACATCCTTACTGCCCCAAATCGGGGTGTAGGGGGAAGTAAGCAGAATGGTGTACCAGCTGGAAACCGAATAGGTTCACCAGAGTGTGGATTTGCCAGAGGGGGAATCTTCATAGGAGAGAAAAAAACAATGATCACAAGGAAGCAGAGTTAAGATCAGCCCACAGAGTCTATGGTACGGTTTGGCTCACATGGTGTGCTGTCCGATAGAGGCTTAGTGGACACAGTGTCAGTGGATGCAGATGCCTCAGGAGAAGTGGAACTTGCTAATTCGGCCCACGAAAGACTTCTTGCTGGTTAGGGTTTACAGTTTTTAGTGGGCTTATTCCTGGGGGCTTAGGTATTTCTTGCTGTGGGTTATTGATTGGTAGATCCATCAAGGCAGTGAACTGGTTGTTGCTCAGGTCTGGTACACTGAGTGAGACAATCGAGTCCGGGCTCTCACTGCAGCTTCTAGAGCAGAGCCGGAGGGGGGGTTTATCAACATGGGCCCCTTCTATTCTTGCCTTTCGCTTATTATTTCGCTTACTGCCAGGAGTTTTCTTGTAAGGTGTACTGGTTGAAGAAGGCATGTTAGAGGGTTTTGGAGTTGCTGGTCCAAGCTTCTGCTGCCCCGTTTCCATCAGTGCTGGCCTGGATGAGACGGCCCCTGGGTTGTTAAACTCTCTCAGTCTGCCCCAGTTCAATTTAGGAGCTTGTGCCACCAGAAACGTCTCGGCTGCTGTGGGGTTATCAAACAGCTGTGGGGATCCATTGAAAGTAACTCTGAGGGAGGCAGGGTATCTAAGAGAGTGCTCGAGCCCCAATTCAGCACAGGCTCTACATGCTGGAATGAAGGCCTCCCATCTTGCTGTCACCTCTTGTGAATAATCGGTGAAGATCTGTATTCTGTGACCTTGCCAGGAGAGTTCTTTCTTCTCGTGGGCCAGTTTAGTGATGATCTCCCTGTCCTGGAATTGGAGAAACCAGGCTAGGATCATACGTGGGCGGGCCCCGTGTGCAGGCTGAGGAGCAAGCAATCTGTGTGCTCTGTCAATTTCAGGCGGGGCCCTGCCTCACCAGTTCAGTAAGGGAGGTAGTTCCTTCTGCAAAAACAAGATGGTGTCAGGTCCCTGGCACCCTTCAGGGAACCCAACAAACTGGAGATTATTCCAGCGGCTTCAGTTTTCAAGGTCCTGCACTCTGGACCAAAGCATGTTGATCAGTCTGTCTTGTTCTTGGAGCCTAACCCTGTATTTTGCCAAACATCCTCTGTTTCGGCCAGTCTGTGTTCGGTAATGCAGGCTCTCTGGGAAAGATCTATGATAACAGAAGTGTTTTTCCTCGTAGCCAGATCCAGATTGTTCATCCGTTGTAGGATTTCAGCAAACATCTGCATGATTTCAGTGAGGCTCCCCTTCAACTGATTGGGAGTGCAGCAGGCTCCATTCTGAAGAGCGAGCAGGCTTGCTAGGCCTCGTGTCTGCGCTAGTGCAATAGTTGAAATTACTTAGTTTTACTTGCAGACCAAGAGTCAAGCCACGGATCACTAGACAGGCAAATGTCTATAATTCAGTAACGGGTATTACTGTCATGCCGTACAGTGAAAGGATCCAGATAGTTAAGGAATTTTGGGGGGTTTTGCAGGGAGCTCTGAGCTCAAGTGTCTATTCCGGTCGGCTGTTGGCATCCCCAGTGTGAGTGATTTGGTTGCATGATGTCATTGATTATGTCAGTGAGTTTTAAACTTACACAAGCCTGGGTTCGATCCTCAGTGTGGAACATTATTTTCTTTCTCACTACCATTTATGCAGTATGAGAAAAATTGCTATATGTTATTGCTCATGTTAGTGATATATTTTCATCAAGGTTTGAAGTTCTGTATTGCTGATAACTTGAAAAGTTCAAGCTCAGAAATTGAGGTTTAAATTCAACATAGGAAATGCTACTTCAACAGACTGTTAATTACAAATATTCACTGCAGCTGTGTAGGGAAGGTCTGCACTCAATGCTGGATGCCCCTTGCCACAGCCTTCATTTCTTGTATAGAAAGCTTAGTATTATGGTAGAGCTATAAGCTACCAAGCAGTAGAGGATAGGGGACCTGGGTTTGATCTAGGGCTGTGCAAACCTCCCAAAACTTGCCATGCAAACTTTGACTGTCAAACCAGGCAAAGCTTGCAAACGTCCTCTTACTGGCAGATTAATTCACACTGGCTTGACCATTAAAAAGCTTAGGAAATGGGAGAAAAGTGAAATAACATAATGCACTGGGCTGATGAAACACCAGAAACAGCAGGATAATGTAGTGGCCCACCTTGAGGTGTACTGGTTCCAAAAATGGGTGTCTGTTCAGTCAGTGTCAAACATGGACAATGTTAACAATAGACAAAAGTACATGATTAACAATGCTAAAAAACTGACAATTGTTAAAATGTGAGTATTGTTAGCCATATACAGTTCTCTTGTTTATTGCTAGCAATTGTCCATGTTTGGCACTGACTGAATGGACACAACTTTTGGAACTCGTACCTCTCAAAGTGGGTCACTTCATCATCCTGTTGTTTTAGGTGCTGCATCGACCCAATGCATTATGTTATTTAATAGAGTTTATAATTGTAAGGCCTATGTATGCCCATAAAATAACAGTACAAAATTTTACAGCATAGACTACTGGTTCCAAAAAATTGATTCCAAAAACTGCGTGTCCATTTGGATGGTGCTACACATGGAAAAGGCTTGCTATTATGCCAAGGATATTTCAGTGGGTTGTACACACTGGTTTCATGGGCAGCATTGCTCCAAAATGTATTTATTTCATCTGTGTAGACCTGGCAAAAATTCACAAAACAGTAATCATTCATTACACAAGTGATTGAGTCGTGTAGCAAGCATTAGGAAATGGAGCAACAGAGAAGCCAAAGAGATAGTGACATGGGATCATCCAGTCACATCAAATTAAAAAACAAAGCAGAGTGGGCTTGGTCATAGACCTTATGCTATCTGCCTCAATGGAAACTACTAGTGTAGATAAAGATGATAGTGATCAAACAGTTCATAAAGTCTCTCACACTGTAAGAACCACTTGCAATGGCTCTGCCAGTGTTGTAACATGAGTAATCATTGTAGAAAAAAGAAATAAGAAAGGAGTGTGTCATGTAGTGACACAGGCAGAGGAGGAGGAGGAGGAGCAAAGTGATTTGGTGGAGCTTGGGGGCAGAGATACAGATTGTAAATATATACTTGATAAAAGTGATAGCAGCATCACTTCTGGGGAGGAGGAAGTAGAACAGGTGGGAGTTTGATCTCTGGCAGCTGCATGTAAGAGATCAAAACATACCAAAAATTGGTGGTAAAAAGACAGTCACAAAACAAGGGAAAACACAACAACAACATGCATCTGAAATAACAGCAGATACAGAAGACACAGACAAAATTGGTGGCCAAGGACACATGGTACGAAAGAAACATTCCCTGACCCTGTAGAACCACTGGGTAAAGAGAAGGGGTGGTGATGATGTTGAAGTAGGCCACAGTAGCCTACCCATTAGGCAACAGCAGATAGTGTCAGGAGGAAAGACCAAATTGGTGATGTCAGTAGTGTGGAATTTCTTTGACGTGGACAAAGAATCACAGACACATGCAGTGTGTCTCATGTAAAGACAGGCTGAGTCAGCGTATGGAGGAAACACAGCTGAAGTCTCACAGATCTCAGTATGAGAAGGCATAGCAACACACAGCATTAGCAGCAGGACAACCAGTCAGTGAAGCTGAGGATGACAATTGTGATGGCCAGAGGGGGAAGAATATTATGAAACCAGGTAAAAAAGAAGAGGAAGAATGTCTTTCAAGTTGTAGCTGATACAAAACTCCAGAATTTTTCATTCATCAGTTCTTTAGCCGATTGACGCCCCATACCTCTGAAGGGCCACAAATCACCAGCTTCTTCCACACTGAGGAGTGGCAACAATAGGAGCCAACAGTCACATACAGGGGGGAAAAACAGTGAACTCTCACTGGTTGAGTCCCTGGAAATGGACCAGAAATATAAAGCCTACTGACGAGAAGCAAAAAAAGTTAAGAACAATTGTAGAAATGCTAGCCACCGACTTGCTGCCATTCTCCTTTGTGAGCAATGCATGTGGGTTTTCTATCACTAATGCAAGTTGCAGTGCCAAGGTGTCAAGTGCCCAGCCATGCTTACTTTTCCACAGTGGCTGTTCCTGATTTAAATTAGAGTGTCTACAAAACTGTCACATGCCCCTGAAAGCATCATTTGTTCCAGTGGCTCACATCACCACTGACATGTGGACCAGTCATCAGACTAGTGATTAACTGGCAGTGACTGTACATTGGGTCAGTTTCCCCTCTTCTTCCTCCTTCTCCCCCTCTTCCTCCTCCTCTGGGTGATGTGCCAGGAGCAGCAGCAGCAGTAGTAGTAGTAGTAATTGCTTTTATTTGATGAATCATAAAAAAAGATTATTACAAACATAAAACACAACATCATATAAAAAAGACAAGACAATACATATACAAATTTTTACAAGGTAAAAAGAGATGTACAATTTTTGCTTAAGGAAAAACTATTCCAGGACAAACAGTGCCTAATTTTGGATACAGGAAACAATCCTTCTTATTATTTTTTTGTATGTTAAGGAGGAACAACACTGTCTTTTCTATAATTTGTTCATCTTCAGTGGTCAAAAAAATCCTCAGTAATTCTTGATTAGGGCAACCTGGTAGGAAATTTATAATAGCACCCAGTCATTTACTTCTATCTGCCTTATACCAATAACATCTCATAATAACATGTTCAGTATCCTCCTTCTGATTTCCACCACAGTAACAAAGCACAAATACTGGATTAGTATTTTAAGTGAATTTGCAAATCAAAACATTTGAGTCAAAAAGGCCAGTTCTAAATTTTGCATAAGTTCTTTGTAAATTTTTACAAGTCAGAAGTTTTAGGTAATACTGAAAGTAATGAAAACAATCATAATAGGAATACCACATGGCAAACCTAGAAGACATTATATATTGTAGCTTATGTGTTTTGTATTTTTTAACCAATAGCTTTTTTTATATAGGGTTTATACTGCTCTGATATTACTGTATTCTGTGACCCAGATATTCAAAGGCATTGCCCATGGCACAACAGAGTTGCACCGGCGCAACCCCGCATTGTGCCCCAGTGGGATATTGAGAAGGCTGCCTGGTGCAGCGCAAATCCCGATGCAACGAAGCACAATCTTAATGTATGCATATGTGGCACATCCTGATATTCAGCCTGGGATGTGTGGTGTATATGCTGGCCCAACCCTGCATTGCGTCATATTGGGGGGCTCAAAATTGAGCCTGTGAAATGTTGGAACAACACCTGGCCACTCACAGGCGGGCTGCTATATTGCAGGGCACAACACAGCAGCCACCAACCATGGGTGGCCACCCACCCACCCAGAACACAATCCACAAGCACCCACATCCCCCTGGTAGTCTAGTGGACCCTTCTCCTTCCTGATTCTCTGATCATCGATAAATGTAAAATAAGCCCTTCCCTGGTAGTCTAGTGGAACCCCCTCCCTCACAATACCCCAATCACTGGGAAATGTAAAATAAGTTCTTTCCTGGTAGTCTAGTGAAACCCCCTTCCTTCACGATACCCCGATTGCTGGTGAATGTAAAATAAGTCCTTCCCTGGTAGTCCAATGGAAAACCCCTCCCTCACGATACCCCAATCACCAGTAAATATAAAATAAGTCCTTCCCTGGTAGTCTAGTGGAACTCCCCTCCCTCCCGATATCCCGATCACCGGTAAATGTAAAATAAGGCCTTCCCTGGTAGTCCAGCAGAAAACCCCTCACTGACACTACCCCGATTGCCAGTGAATATAAAATAAGTTTTTCCTTGGTAGTCCAGTGGAAAACCCCTCCCTCACGATACCCTGATCACCAGTAAATATAAAATAAGTGCTTCCCTGGTAGTCTAGTGGAACTCCCCTCCCACCCGATTCCCCAATCACCAGTAGATAGCCGCACCAGAGTTCCCTGGTGATCCAGTGGCATACCTCACCCCTCCCACCCACACAGGAACCCTTGCCCACCCTGCTTCCCCCCATTATCGGTGAGTGGCTGAAATCCACCCACATACCACCCGTCTGCCCACTAAATGACAGGTACAGTATGGGATGTAAGACCATTTGTCCACAGTGTGGACCAATGGGCTCACAGCCCATACTGTACCTGTCATTCAGCAGCCAGGCAGTATGCGGGTGGGTTGCAGCTACCTGTCAATGATGGGGGGAGCGGGGTGGGTGGGACAGGTGGGGGTGCCACTGGATCACATGGGAATTATGTTGCAGTGATCTACTGGTGATTGGGGAATCAGGTGGGGGGGGTTCCACTAGACTATCAGGGAAGGACTTATTTTACATTTTCCAGCGATCGGGGAATCAGGAGGGAGGGGGTTCCACTAGACCACCAGGGCTTATTCTTATAGTACTGTACTGGTGATCACAGCAATGGGATGGAGGGGAGTGCCACTAGACTACCATGGAATTGTTTCCAGGTGTTTTACCATGATCATGGTGATGGGGTGGGGGATGCCCTAGGACCCCCACTGTGCACACATCATGCTGTGCAGGATGCCATGTGCAAGTTGCCAGGCTGCCCCAAGCAAGGCATGCAAATGGGACCATAATGACATGCAAATAGCCCCATTTGTGCAATGCATATATTATGGACTCATTTGCATGCCCCCCCGAATATCACGGGTAATTCACCTAGCGCAACTGCAATTGCACTAGCACATCCCCGTGCTCCCTATCTGTGGCTTGTGCTGGTGCAGTACCACTGTACCATGCCACTGTGCCATGTGCAGTCTGTGCCATATTCAGCGGTGCTGCACCATGATGCATCACCATTGAATATCACCTGCTCCTGGCCTTGGCACATTCCAGTTGTGCTGTGCCCAGACTTGCACCACTGCTAGGCACAGTCTGAATATCTGGGCCTGCATGTTTAACTTAAATAAATTCAAAAGCCCTATAGAAGCTAACAGTTTTTTTTATATGGGATAACCATTCAGATGTTTTACATCCCAATGTTTCCCATACTAGTTTCTCTTCCAATGCTGATTCCCGAAGTGATTCAATTTAATTCAGAAATTAATGGTTCTAGATTCTGCCAGGGCTAGTATATTCATGAGACTTATCTCTGCTCTAACAAAAGGGGAATGTGTAAATTTTGGAAATCCAGTAGACCCTCTAAGTACTTGAATAACTGTTTTTTCAACATTGGGTAAATAATTATGTTCCCAGATTACAATACCCTATAATGCCTGTGCATTATATTTTGCCTCAATTGTTCTAATAAGAAGTAACAAGGAATTTTCCCCATATTTATAATTAAAAGCTCTGAGGGCTAACATTGAGCAAGAAATTTTTTTGAATATTGATTCATAATATTTCTTTCATTTGAATGTAGATGAGATAACAAGACCCAGATATTGATAGACCTTCACTATCACCTTCTTTTCTGATTTGATCTTCCAGGTACCTTTGGTTTTTACACCACCCAAAATCATTACCTTAGATTTATCCATATTGATTTTTAAACCATCAAGACTGGTCCCCTATCTTCAATGCAACAAATGTAAACACTGCCCTTGACCATTTCATAAACATCTTCACTGTGGCCTGCGACACGTATGCTCCTATTAAGAAATGCAAAGTCAAATCACCCATTAACCCTTGGCTCACAGGTGACCTCCTCAGGATGCTAAAAACAAGAGACCACCTGTGGGAGCTGGCCAGAAACTCTGGAAGGCAAAATGACATCCAAAACTACAAACGTGCCCACAATGACTGCACCAAAACCATCCGGCAAATGAAGTCTGCCTACTATAAGCATGCCTTCACAAACTCCTGGGGCAATGGTCGGGAATTCTGGAATAACATAAAGGAACTCACCGGGAATCCATCCAAAACCCCCCCATCAATACTCAACATCAACGGAACCACAACCTTCAACCCAAAAACCATTGCGGATACCTTTAACAAAGCCTTTACCGACCTCAGAGCTGTCTTACCCCAGGACTACTTCAAAGATGGAGAAGCCCCTCTGTCCGCAATGAACACTACTCCCACCAACAACCCCCACTTCTACTTTACAGCAGTCAAGGCTCACCAAGTATGCAAATATGTAACCAATGCCCTTGGTAAATCAAGATTCAGTAATGACTCCCTCGATCTCAAAATCCTTTCTCTCTGACCAGAATTTTCAACCTCTTCCTCAGCCTTAGCCAGTTCCCAGACAGATGGAAGTCTGCCACTGTCACCCCAATCCATAAAATTGGTGACAAAACTGCCCACGATAACTACAGACCTATCTCCCTACTACCCCCACTCTCCAAGGCACTAGAACACATCGTCTCAGAGCAGCTCACAGAATACCTGGATACGTACAACATCCTGTGCAAGAACAATACAGGTTTTGCAAAGGTCACAGCACCTCCACAGCCCTACTTGAATTCACCGGTGCAATCCACAACGCCCTTGACTCTGGTGAACTACTAGGCTCAATCTACATTGACTTAACTAAAGTCTTTGACACTGTCAGTCATCGCCTTCTGCTTGTCCAGCTTCAGAACACTGGGCTGTCAACCGACTCTATTGGCTGATTTAAGAGCTACCTTGAAGAACGGTCCCAAACAGTAAGAATCTCTGATACACTCTCGGACCCTAGACTGGTCCGCTCGGGAGTCCCCCAGGGCTCCGTTCTGGGACCCCTCCTCTTCAGCCTATTCTTAAACTCACCACAAGACAGCTGCCCAGAACAAATAATTTTCTACGCTGACAATGCTGTGATCCTCACCTTGGACCCTTATACAATCCAATTACAAAATAAACTTCAGCAGGCCTTCTCCTCCATTGAATCCTGGTTCCTAAATCATAAACTGCTTCTCAATCAGAAAAAAAACAAGTCTATGGTCTTCTGCAGCCCTCACAACAAAAAAAAAACAACTCCACCTCTCCATTGCAACCGAACAATGAGCCATCCTAGAGCAAACACAATTGTTCAAGTACCTCGGCATCACCCTTGATCCCCACCTCTCATACGCTGTCCATATCAGCAATGTTGCAAAGTCTGCCAATGCGAGGTTAGGCATATTATTCCAGCACAGGAAGCACCTAACCCCAGAAGCACTGTCAGTGGCCGTCTAAAGCTCGATCGTCAGCATCATAGACTATGATCTTATCATATATGGGTCTGCAACTACCACTGCTCTCAAATGTATCACAACCTCCCTTAATAAGCCTGTCATCTCATCACTGGCTCACATCGCCATACCCACACATGTGACCTTTATTCCCAATCTGGATGGCTTCAACTGGACAAACACATAAAATACCAAACCTGCATCACTGCCAAGAAAATTATAATGGGGCTTGCTCCACCTGGTGTCTGTGCCCTCCTTAAGCCTAGATATAGGAATGTCACTACAAGGAGATCCAATTCCCATCTACTATGTATCCCACGATGTCACATGACCCAAGGACAAAGATCATTCACCTGTCGGGCATCCAACTAGCTCAACTCTCTTGGCAGTGACAACACTTGGTCTCTTCAAGTCCAAGCTGTGCATCTCACTGCTTGTATCCTGCGATTGCTCATCTTAACATTTCCACCATTCCAGCTACAAATGCCCCAGCACCCAGCACTTACAATCAGTCTTTGCACCCCTAGCACCTTACCTGTCATATTCCCTCGACAAGGCCCCCTGACTGCACTGCCTCCCACCCTCTCCCACCTTTCCCCGTATCTCCACTCCTGCCCCCACCCCAACCACCTCCTTGCTGCCCCTTACCCCTGCACTCCTTCCCCTCAATCTCCTACCCTCACTTCTCTCACCACCCACCTCCCTTCCCTTGTCTTGCTCATAGCTCAAGTTTTTGTACTGGTTATTACATGTCTGTAAGTCAATGACTATATGTTTGTAACTGAAAATGATGACTGTTGCACATGCTGATGTGGAACCTTTGTAAAAGAGCCTCGGCTCAAAGGTATTGTAATCCTAGATTGAAATAAAAAAATAAATAAATAAATATTTTTGATCTGAAAAATCAGACAACAAATTAAGCTTTAGTTGCAAACCCTTTGAAGTAACAGCCATTAAAAGAAGGTCGTCAGCATAGGCCAAAATGCCACAGTATTCATCACCAGTCTTTGGAGAGTCAGATGCAAAAGTTGTAATTTTCTCTAACAGATTATTAAGATAGATTGAGAAGAGGGTTGAGGCCAGAATACAGCCCTGCCTTACTCCAGTGTTAGTCTCAAAGCACTCTGTAACACTACCCTTGCTATTCCTAATCTGTGTCCAAGTATATGAATTAAGGGCTTTTATTGCTTTTATTGCTTTCATAAGTGCCAAATTAATACCCCATTCTTTCACTGTTAACCAAACAATCTCTCTGTTGATAGTATTAAAAGCAGAAGAAAAATTAATGAAAGCTAAATATAATTTTTTGATGCCTTAATTTGACATATGTTTCATACAGATGCTTTAATATGAAAATATTATTAGGGGTAGAATACAGTTCACGAAAACCAGCCTGAACTTGTAAAAAGTCACCTAAGGCCTGAACAGAAACCAGCAATCTTTTAAGGAGAAAACTAGACAAAATGTTTTCCATGATATCAGTAAGACTAATAGATCTGCAGTTGGCTGGTTTAGTTCTATCTAATTCCTTAAAAATAGGAACAATTATAGACCCTCTCCATGACTCAGGAATATAATCTTTTGCAATATAGTCATTAAAGAAGTCTGCCAAGAGTTCTGCTTATTTTAAATGCACCTTTTTTATTCCAGAGAAATTGTTTATACTTTTTCCTTCCTATCTTTAAATGTTTATAATTGATTGAATTACGTGATACCATATATTTCCTAATTAGGACTGTTACATAGAAACCTAGACTTTGACAGCAGATAAGGACCGCTTGGCCCACCTAGTCTTCCCATTTCCCTACCTACAGGATAAGCTGCAGATCCTAGTTAACCAACAGCCTATTTATTCCTACCCCCACAAGAATTGCCTTATGTCTGCCCCATGCATTCTTGAATTCTCCCACAGTTTTAGACCCCACAACCTCCTGAGGAAGGCTATTCCTCATATTGACCCTGAGTCATCGCCCTATTATCTTTAAATTGTGTCCACTTGTTCTTGCACAACTCTTTTTCTGAAAGATGCTACCCTCTTAGACTTTGTTGATTCCACTGAGGTATTTAAACATTTCTATCATGTCCCCCCTCTCCCATCTTTCCTCAAGGGTATACATACTAAGCTCTTTCAGTCTTTCCTTGTATGGCTTCTCTTGCAGACCCTGCACCATTCTAGTTGCCCTCCTCTGGGCTGCCTCTATCCTGTCTATGTCCTTGCAGAGATGGGGTCTCCAGAACTGGTTGCAGTACTCCAGATGGGGTCTCACCAACTGTCTGTACAGAGGGATAACAACTTCCTGTTTTCTGTTGGTGATGCCTCTCCCTATGCATTCCAGTATACCCCCAGCTCTCCCTATTGCCTTCTCACATTGCTTGCTAACCTTAAGGTCATCTGATATGATTACCCCCAAGTCCCTTTCCTTTTTTGTTTTTATTACTACCTCCCTCCCCATTGTGTAATCTTGCCTTGGGTTTTTGTTTCCCAGGTGCATTATTTTGCACTTCTTTGCATTGAATCCTAGCTGCCGTAAGACAACAGTCTCTCAGGCAGTTAGATGGAAGGGGGCCTTAGTTTGATCCACAGAGTAGAACATGTTTTCCTTCTCCATACAATTTATGTAATATGAGAGAAATGTCTAAATGCCATTGCTGATGATAGTGATAGACTTTCAGTAAGGTTAGATGTTCTGTTTTGCTTGTAGCATGAAACGTTCTAGCTCAGCCTTTGATATTAAATGCAACTTGGTGAACACTACTTCAAATAGATAGACTGTTTATTAAGAGCATCCACTGAAGCTGTGTAAGGGTATCTTCACTCATTTCTTGATGTCCTTTGCCACAACATGTGTCTCCTGTATAGGAAGCTTAGTACAGTGGTAGAGTTAAAGGCTATCAAGCAGTAGAAGCAAGGGGGTCTGAGTTTGATCCCCAGAGTGGAACATTTTTTTTCCTTTTCACTACAATTTATCTAGTATGAAATTGTTAGATGTCATTACTGATGATAGTGATAGACTTTCAGCAACGTGTAATGTTCTCTATTGTTGATAACTTGAAAAGTTCTAGCTCAGGCTTTGAAATTTAAATGCAACTTGGGAATAACTACTTTAAATAGACAGACTGTTAATTATGAATGCCGACCACAGTTGTGTGTGTGTGGGGTGGGGGGAGGTCCGTACTCACTGCTGGATGTCCTTTCCCACAGCTTGCTCTTTCCTATATAGGAAGCTTAGTACAGTAGCGCAGCTACATGCTACCAAGCAATAGAAAGCTGAAGGCCTGGGTTGCATCCCAAGAGTGAAACATTTATTTCTTTCTCACAACAATTTATGTAGTATGAGAGAAATTCTTAAATGTTATTGTTGATCTTAGTGATGGAATTTTATCAAGGTTTGACATTCTAGATTGCTGATAACGTGAAAAGTTCTAGCTGAGACTTTGAGGTTTAAAATGCAACTTAGGAAACATTACTTCAAACAGACAGACTGTTCATTACAAAATTCCCTGCAACTGTAAGGGGGTGTCTGCAGTCAGTGCTGATGTCCTTTGCCACAGTATGCATCTTCTGTCTTGGAAGCTTAGTACAGCGGTAGCGCTACAGGCTACCAAGCAGTAAAGGGCAGAGAGCCTGGGTTTGACCCAAAAAGTGGATTTTTTTTTCTTTCTCACTGCATTATATGTAGTATGAGAAAATTCTTAGATGTCATTTCTGATATTAATGACAGGCTTTCAGCAAGGTCTGATGATCTATATGGCTGAAAACTTGAAACATTCTAGCTCAGGCTTCCAGGTTTAAGTGCAACTTGGGAACCACCACTTCAAATAGGCTGTTCATTATAAAATTTATTATAATTGTGTGTTGAAAGGGTCTGAACTCAATGCTGGATGCCCTTTGCAACAGCATACATTTCCTCTCTAGGAGGCTTGGAATAGTGGTAGAGCTACAGACTACCGATCAGTAGAGGAGAGGGGGCCTGGGTTCAATCCCCAGAGCAGAAAATGTTTTTTCCTTCTCCCTACAATTGATTTATGCTGTGTCTCACACCACATCCCCCAAGCCACTTCCCTTTTTACCAGGGGAAATCTTTTGGTCTTCTTTTTAGTCAAATAATTAGTTCATATAGACCTTTGTTAACATCTTTAGTATCACTGGTACACTGATTATTTATTAAAAAAAAAGATGGGAAAAATCTGCTAAGCTTAGAACAGATAATTTCCATAGGTACCCTGGCTATGGTATACATGGGTAACACAAAGCTACAATGCTGTACAATAAAGTGCACAATAGCTGGCAAATGGGGAATAAAAACAGGGCCGGTGAATTTTACAAATTGAGAAGCATGACACAAGAAAAGTTCAATAGACATGTGTGCCTGTTATGTGCCTATCACTGCAGTTGTCTGCATTTAGACTTCCCTTTAGTTAGCTCTTGTTTCAGAACAAGGACTGAAGCAGCTTGAACATTTCTTTTAGAACAATTCAATCAGAAGTCTAAGAGTTATTGTAACGATCAGTACAGAGGTGAGGTTTAGTGGGAAGGAAGTCAGTTGCATTGACTGTAGGGCATGATTCTCTAGAGTTACCTTCTGATGGAGGGGTCATCACCCCTTCTGCAGGATCTTTGCAGAGCTCCATGCTCAATTGGTAGCAGTGAGGGAAGAGATATCTCCCCTGTGACACTGAATCAGCTGAAGCGTACAACCCACACCCCATTCCCCCAGAAGCGCACTGGTCCGGGGGTGGAAAGTGGCAGGGAGGGGAAGGAGGAAGAGTAGCAGGGGCAGCCACATGGAGGTCAACCACCCTAACATCATCCCAACGGCAAATTGCTTTGTACCTCTGGAGGAGTTCAGGTACCTGGCTTCACTGGGGGGACTCTGCATCAGTGATGGGAAATGGGAATGATGAGTAGGTAGCAACCAAGATTCAGAGTAAGAAGATGGCAGCTAGGAGAATCTTAGTGGTCAGGGATTCTATTATCAAGGGACTAGAGAGGGTAGTGTGTGGGGGAGGGGGGTTGGGGATGATCAGGTGCCTTCCTGGGGCATCAAATATCTGACACATAGAATAGGGAAGATAGTGGAGAGGGAAGGGGGAGCTGGGGGTGCTGGTGCACATGGGTACCAATAATTAAGCAAACCAGCCTATGGAGCAAGTGAAGCAGAACTGTCTGAGGCTAGGGGACAGATTGCAGGCACACTTTGCCTCCCTAACCTTTTCTGAGGTCCTCCCTGTGTGGAGTATGGGGTAGGGAAAGATAGAGTATGAAGGGAAAAGATAGAGGAATTAAAGGGGTGGTTAATGAGGTTATGTCAGGAGAAAGTTTACCACTTTTTGGGGGACAGAAGGACTTCTGGGACTAGAAACTCTTCAAAGGTGATGGCCTTTACCTGACAAGAGAGGGGACCAATGCACAGATGTCGAAGTTTGACATCTACATTAGACAGCTAAACTGACTGTGGGGGAAACTGAGGCTAGCAGAACAATGGTAAAGGGAGTGAGGGAAGGGAACCTAACTAGTGCTTCCCCTATAATGTGCACTGATAGTACAGTAGATATAAATACTTTTTTTTTTTAACTTTTTTTCCATTTTTTTTAGGCATTACTGAAAACCATTACAAATACATTGCAAAGCAAATTTCAGAAAGACATTAAGTGACATTAGTAGCAACATCAGTCATAGGAACACTTTCCTATCTTCCAAAAGGTTAAACTCTAGTACCCTGGCGTATAGTCTGTCAGCGGTCCATATTTTACTTGTTTTCCCCTTGCCACACCTTGGATCCTCCAGATCTCCTAGCACCTTTCTTATCACATGGCTCTCACCCCGTGAGGGTGCCTTGTTCTAAAGCTACATAAATTATTTTTCACATCGCCTCAAACTTCCCCCTTCCCCAGTTGCTTGCATTTATGCTTCTTCCAGCTGCATACAGTGTAATAAATTTTGTATCCAGTGGGCCATGAGAAGGGGAGTCTGCCCTGTTCCAGCACTGTGCTGTGGTTTTTCTCTCATAAATCATTGCCAGTCTTCATAGGAGACAACAGGCTTACTTTGCTTCTTTGGCCTCAGCATCCAATAACAATTCTAGGGGGGGATCTATATAGTTTAGTTCCAATAACCCTTCCATAACTTCATGTATTCCTATCCAGAAAGACCCCATTTTGGAGCATTCCAACACCATGTGAATGAAGCTTCCCACTTCACCACATTTTAAGCAATATTCACTTATGCTGGTACCAGCAAGCTAGTACAGCAGTAGAGTTATTGCTGGCCATCCAGACAACCTGGGTTCATGCTCCAAGCCTGGAATGTCTGGTGCCAGCTGGCAAGGCAGGGGTCAGGCATCCACTGGACACCTTCTGCCTCAAGGAGGGAGGGCACCTCCTTCTGCTGCATGACTGCCCTTGGTACCCCGGGGGGGAGGGTGTTGTGT
This sequence comes from Neoceratodus forsteri, assembly GCA_016271365.2. Taxonomy (NCBI): domain Eukaryota; kingdom Metazoa; phylum Chordata; order Ceratodontiformes; family Ceratodontidae; genus Neoceratodus; species Neoceratodus forsteri. Next base: position 1,322,885,954 of record CM028130.1, read on the forward strand.
GGGAAGGAACAAGTGATCCCTTTGGGGTGGCCTTATATCAGTGCATACCCACTCATCTGGCAATTAATGTGGAGGCATCCAATGCCCAGAGTGGGGCAGGCATTGGAGCACTGAAGGTGGGGCGGGGTTGGGATTACCCACCCTTCTGACAGCCCTGATAGACTTCTTGCCAAGGCCACCTCTCAGGACCTTGCCCTGGGGTTAGGGGAGGAAAAGGGAATAAAATCCACAGCAGATTCAGGCAGATGAAGCCAACCCAACCCCACGCCACACCATGACAAGGTCTCCTTGACTCCTCGCACACCTCTCTGGCTCCACCCCATGGGCTCTGACCGCTGAGTTAAGTATGTTCCTCCCAGTTTAAGGGGGGACCAGGGGTCCCACCCATGGGAGATAAGCCATGGGTTACAGTCAGGTTACTCATAAGGTTGTTGAGCAAAGGCTGGTGTTGGGCTGGATCATCTGGGACCTCGTGTGGTGGGTGGAGGGCTTGAGCAGGTGGAAGGAGGTCCCGGCGGCTGGTGAGATGAAAATGGGGACAAAAACAGAAAGTAAAAAAAATATATAGTCACTTATGCAGGGATTTAGCCTATGTAACTTGGTCTGGTATAGATATGTTCTGTAGAGGGAATTATATTGGATTCGCCGTAACCTCACTCAGAAAAAGTAAAAGTTCTCTCCTCAGGACCTGGGTTTAGTGATGGTCATTTGTGTGTAATATTGTTTCTGTACCCCTACCCCTCTCTTACCCCTAGTTTCCACATAATATTTCTAAATTTTTGAGGCCGTATAATGATGGTTATTATTCTAGATAAAGGTCAGATAGCAGGTTTTTTGAGATTCCATTCATGAAAACTAAAAGTGGGCAAACATCCTTTTCTTATATTGCTCCATCTATCTGGAATGAAATTCCTTATGATATTAGGTGGTTGTTATTGAGGCTCTTAGCCATTTTGCTTTCTCACCGTCTTCCTCCCCCTGATCAGCTGTTTTTTTCTTATTGCTCCCTGTTCTCTCTATTGTATGACTTTTGCTCATTGCTGTATTTCTCACAGCCTTGTTTGCACATATCAGAGCATTGTTTTATATTGCACTTTATTTTGCGTACTGTATTGCATTTTTGTATTATTTTGTACTTGTTTGTTTGAATTTTAATTATGCTACTGCCTGTACCTCCTTTCTGTGTAACAACCCCCGGGGTCGCACCTGGAAATGAGCCTAGGCTCAATGTGCCTTCGCCCAGTTAACATACATACATACATACTTAAATCTTACTCCATGGCAATACTGCCAGCCACTCCCTGGTTTCAGGTAGACTCAATGATAGTCTTGGATTGCTTGAAAAAGGAAGCTGAGTCTACTTTTTTGCTCCTTTGGCAGTAAGAGACATCTTTTTCTTCACGTACTGTATCACATGTTTTCTTGAATTTTTAGTCAAGGATGCCACAATGCTAGAGGTATTTAGAGTGTGTAGGTGAGGACCTCAGCCTTCAGGTATCCACCATATTTGCCATCCAGCAAACCTCCAGGGGGTAAAAATAAGGTTGAAGTTCAAAAAGAAGTAGTGGAAGAGGCAAAGGTGGAAGGCTGTCAGATTCTGCATGCACTAGGAAAAATAAGAAGGTAAGCAGAATGGGAAGGAATTCCTGTGTAGGATCACAAAACAGTAAAATAGGATCCAGAGCTAGTTGGAAAGGTGTCTGCATTGATGACAGGAGTCTGGGTAATAAAATCAGTGCAGTCCAGACATTGATGGCAGACACTGTGCTGGACCTCGTAGCCATCACAGAAACTTGGGCCTCAGAGAATAATGACTGGGACTTATCAGTCCCAGGTTCTACAATGATTCAACAGGATAGATGGAAAGGCAAAGGGGGAGGGCTTAGCTCTACATGTTAGGGATGGCATACAGGCTGTGGAAGATGGACACATCAGAGGAAGCAAAGGGAAAGCAGAGTCACTGTGGATTCAGCTCACAGCACACTCAGGTATGAAAATACGGGTGGAGGTGATCTATGGACCACCAGGACAAGGGGAAAAAGAAATATGGAGCTCAGTGAAGAACTGATATTGGGAGTGAAGAAGGGGGAAGTGGTGATGGTGGTGGCGGGTGATCTGAACCTGCTGAATATTAACTGGGACATTCCAGTGGCCAGGAGAACCAGAAGCCAGGCCTAATTGGAAACATTACAGGTCTGGCAGCTGATGCAGTTGATTATGGAACCCACTAGACAGGCTGCCATTCTCGATTTGGTGCTCACCAACTTGGAGATGGTGGGTGGAGTGAGGGTAGGGGAGCCAATGGAGTCCAGCGACCATAATTCCATTTGATTCAAGCTGTCCCTTGGGACCAGAATGTCCCTATCAAAAACTGAAGTCCTAGACTTCAGAAAAGCAGATTTTAACTGGATGAGGGAGTTGGTCTGAGACTAATTAACTAGGGTGGACAGCTTCAGAGGTGTAGAGGAAAGATGGGGGCAATCAGGGGGACCATTCTAGAGGCAACAAAGTCATGCATGAGTATTGTTACAAAATGAAACAGGTACAAGAGACCAATACATTACTTGGAAAGGGTCAGAGAAGTAATAAGGGCCCAGAAAAAGGTTTTCACCAGGTACAAGGTAAAGCAGGGGGAGGAGGAATGGGGAGACTACTAAATAAAAACTAAGAAAGCAAAGCGGATGATCAGGGAGGCAAAGACAGACAAGAAGGTGCACATTGTGGAGGGAGTCAATGGTGCGGCAAAACCATTCTTGATATATAATAAGGAAGAAAAGAAGAAGGGAAGGGGTATTGTTAGGCTACTAGAGAGGGAGCATACTAGAGGAAGATAAACACAAAAGCAGCCTTTCTTAACAATTATCTTCTGCTCTGACTTCACAAGGGAAGACAGTGGGCCTCTGCCTGAAACTGACATCAAGGTAACTGTCAGGAGTATTCCTGAAATGAAACTGCCAGTATTTACCAGTGAAAGGGCCCAGAAGGGGCTTAAAGCCCTATAGGCAGATAATGTCACAGGGCCAAATGGGATGCATCTAAGGGTGCTTGAGAATTAATTGTAGAACTGGCTGAACCTCTAGTAGGGCTATGCATTAGATCAATTCAGACAGGGGTAGTTCTGAAAGACTGCAGAGTAGTGAATGTAGTCCCACTGTACGGGGGAGTGGGGACATGGAGCAAACCAGTAAATTACAGATGTGTCAGCCATACCTCTGTAGTGGGTAAACTGATGAGGTCCCTGCTCAAAGAGAACCTTGTAGACTACTTAGAGAGCAACTGTCTACAGGATAGTACACAACATGGGTTTGTGGCAGGGAGGTCTTGTTAGACCAACCTGATAGTTTTCTTTGACTTGATTACAAAGGTAGTAAATAAGGGTCACACTGTGGATTTACTCTACATTCACTTCTAGCAAGGCCTTTGACTCAGTGCCACACAGAAGACTGTTGAAGACATTGGAGGATATGGGCTTTGGTAGGGTCATAGTTAAATGGATAGGAAATTGGTTGAAGAGAGATTGCATTGGGTCATGGAAAATGGGGTCAAATTGGAAGAGAGGGCGGTCGTGAGTCTGGTGCCACTGGGTCCTGGTCCTCTTCTATTTTTTTATTATTTTTATTTTTAAAATTTCTACACTGTATTCACTCAAAACGTTTATTACATACATGAATTAATGCATTGTTTAACACAGTAACACACCATATGAAACACTACACATCATTTTATCTATATTTCAGTGACATTGCATTGCAAGCAGAAAATAAATCATATATCAAATCACCATTGATCTGCTCACCACTCTGTGCAGTTTAACAAAGATACTTGAGCCCTACTGTCTGTCCAGTATCTTCCAAGATGATGGGTTAGACTGAAAATGTTTTAATGGAATATTATGGCACACATATTACTGCAAATATTGAGGATATAACCATCATCTTGTTACTGTGTCATTTCTTTTTTAGTAGTAATCTGCATTTCATTTCTCTCTAGGTGTCCAGCCTTTTCAAAGATGGGACTATTGGAAGTGATATAAATGTTGTAGTTGCAAGTCTCTTACTTCTTGAACAAGATCCAGTAAGTTGCATTAATGTACTATAACTTTTTGGTCATTTATGTTCTAGAATGTCTCAGTATATAATGAATAGGTATGACAAAATAAATATATGCATAGCTGTTGTACATACACATGCATACAGATATCTATGCATGAAAGCATACATTTCTCTATCTATCTATCTATCTATCTGTCTGTCTGTCTGTCTGTCTGTCTGATAGCTCTCAACCTTTCATTCCGTAAATGTGGAACGCTGCCTCTCAAAATGTGGAACAAAAAGACAAAACATGGAACACTTCATCAAATCAAGGAGGCAGAAGTCCAGAATACTGTAGAAATGCATGATTTCATATTCACAATCTTTGTTGTTCATTGAACAATGCATTTCTCACATTTATTGTTTGGAGTTTTGCTTTAAAATGTTAGCGTACAATGTGGGACAAACCATTTTGATGTGGAACGGAGTTTTTTGAGGCAAAATGAGGAACTGTTCCTCATAATATGGGACAGTTGAGAGGTATGATCTGTCTGTCCGTCTGTCTGTCTGTCTGTCTGTCTGTCTGTCAATCTATCTAATAGAATTTTATTTTATAAAGCATCCTTTATCTCAAAATGTTTCATAGGAGTACACAAAAATAAATGAAAACATTGAATAATACAGTGGTGCTGTAGAACTCTGTACATTAAATATTGGATTATATTACAATATCATAGTATGGTCAAGAAGATAACTAGGAATAGGAATATATTGACTAATTACTGACATCTGTCCACAACACTCGGTATTTCTGCAGAGTATTCAGTCAGAGTAGAAGTGATAAGAAATATCTGAAGGTGAACAAATAAGTTGCAAGATGGGATTTGAAAAGGAGCTTCAACAAGGCACAGAAAATGTTATGACAGAGACTGCATTACCTATAAAAGTGAGGTTATCACAGGATGAGACAGAGAGAATGGAGGATGTAGAGGATTGCAGGGAGGTGGGTAGTGGCAGTTACGGACTGAGAGGTAGGCATGGGTAAGGTCTGTCTAGCATCTTCCTACTCTGGCTAAACTCCAGGAGCACCTTGTTCTCTCCCAGCTCTCCCCCTTTCCTTGATTCCTCCTCTTTCTTCACCCCCTACCATTCTGGTTTTAAGAAGACCCTTTATACCTCCACCTCACTCCTGCATTTCACTGACTCCATCCTATCTGTTATGGATCAGGGCTTGGTCACCTCAACCATTTTTGTCAACCTGGCCAAAGCCTTCAGCACTGTTGCCCACACTGTCCTTCTGGATAAGCTAAGGGCAGCATGGATCTCTGCTTACTCAGTAGAGTGGATCAGCTCCTACCTTGAGGACAGATCTCAAACTGTCCATATTGGTGACAGCATATTCCTTCCTCTCCCTATCTGCTCTAGCATAGCCCATATTCCTCAATGGTATGCCATTAGTTTACCTCTGGTACCTCTGCCTCTGACCTCATGGCCTGGCTCCAACTGGACTTTAACAACATCCAGCTAATCAGCTATCCCTCAATGCCAGAAAAATGGTCTCCAGGACTCCTGGCACGAGTAAGAGACTACCTAGGTTAACCCCCCTTCCCTCCTTAAAAAACATTGACAGTGTTGCAGTTCAGGATGTTTCCCCTTTAAATACCTCAGGACTGGCTGAATTGTCAGATTGATTTCACTTTCATGTGGATGTCATTCACAGAACCTTCGCCCAAACTGATTGCACTTTAATGGAATACAGTGAGTATACCACGTTATGCCCTCAGAGAGATTGATTTGAAGATGATTCTCCTTATCTTTGACTATGGTGACATTGTTTACAATGCTGCTCCCAAATCCACCCTAGCTAGAATGGATCCACTATTTCACTCCTTCTGCTGCTTTGCCCTTGATTGCTCCCCAGAACTCACCACTGCTCCATCTCTCCATCTCCTTCCACTCCCTTGATGCCAGGCACCTCCCACATTAGTCTACTTTCATCTCCAAATTCTGGCTTGGATCCCTCTCCCCTTACCTCTTCTCCATCGTCGTTACCCTCCCTTCTACCACCTACTCCTTTCACAGCTCTGTCTCTCACTCTCTTGCACTCTCCTCCATAAACTCCTCTGCCAGCCAAGCTGCCTTCTCCTTCTGCTTCTCCAAACTATGGGTCTCTCTTCACATTACCATCCGTACTGCTCCTTCCTCCCACTTACTCAAATCTCTCCTCCATGAATTCATTATTCACTTTTGAAGTTGTCTTATTATCCTGTGATGTATTTTGCCACCTGCAGTTCCCTCCGCCCAAACTGCCCTTGCTCCTGCTCTAATTAATTTGCCTCTGCCCCCTCATTTCCTCTTTCCTTTCCTTTCCTCCTAAACAAAGTGCCAGTAGTGCTTCCTTCACCCTTTATATTGCTGCCATCTGTGTTTAAATACCATACGTAGCAGTGCCATGTTCATACTCCAAGTATTCTGCTTATTTTATCATTGTACTTATACCTTTCGGCACTTTTAACTCTTGGCACTTCATTTCGATCCTACCCTCGAGCCTTTTCCCCCTTCACCAATCACCCCTGCTTCTTCTCTGCTCATGCATCTTCAAGATCTTCCCTTGCTGCTCCTCACCTTCTCTCTTCCACCCTCCACCCATTCTCTTATCTCATGCCACCTCTTTGCAACTTCTTCCCCTCCTTCTCCCTACGTTTCTCTCTCTTACCACTATCCCACACATATTGCTCTATCTCTTGGGTTTTTGACAAGGCCTGCTAGGCTGCCCCTTTTCCTGACTAAACACCACCTTGTCTCCTTAAACTATTACTTTGTCTTCCTCCCCCTCACTTCACCAGCACTCCCCCTTTCTCTCTGTGCTTATCCCATTTCCCTCCTTCCACCTCCCCATCCTCTCATCTCTCCATCCCCATTATCTCCTCTCCATCTTCTGTGCAGCTCGGCTTCTCCCTCTTGTTTCTCCCATCCCCCACCTTACACCCCATTACTTTCTCTTCTAGATTTTGACAAGGCCTCCCAGGCGGCCCTGTCTTCTAGCCCACTCTACTGTTATATTGAGCAACATTCAGTGCTATTTTGATTACTTTTGATGTATTCTTTTTTTAAGTATATTCTTGGTATCTGCTATTTACTTATCTATTGTTTACCTCATTTTGTTTTTGTACTACTGACATGGACCTTTGTAAATGAGTTGTATTGCTCAAAGGTGTTGTAATCCAAGACTCAATAAATAAATAAAGTTATGTTCCAGTTTGCACTTATATTACTTAAGACAGAACTGTCACTGATCCCAATGTGCAGTTTGTGTGGCAAAAGCATTTTTTATATATCGTATACTGTAGTATAATAGATTGTACCAGACTGATTTTGCTTACTTATAGGCCGACAACATCTGTAACTACAAACCTCATAATCTCCTGCATCTGACATTAGAGCAGGACAGAAGCAGTGAGAGATTCAATAAGCTGCAGTACACGTTAAAGCTTTTATAAGTTCCATTCAGATGGTTTCCTATTCTGCTTGAATCAACAAAAGCTGCAGCATGCACTGCAGGCTATTGAATCACACAGTACTGTAGCCCAGCTCTGATATCAGCTGCATGGGATTCTGATTTGCAATTACAGAAGATATCAGCCTAGAAGTAAGCAAAATTAGTCTGATACAATCTGCAATACTACAGTAAACAGTAAGTAAAGTAATTTTTTTTTCACACAAAGTAAACATTGGATCAGCCCCATACTTAGGTGGGGGAATCTTGGTGCTGACTGTTCTTCTTATACTATAATCCTGAAAGTAATGATGGAGCCAGATAGTGATACAGATGTATATATATATATATATAGAAATACAGGGCTCGATTTTCAAACTGCCCTTAGATTGTTGCAATTTGCAGTTATCTAGGGTTGTAGAATATGTCGGGTGTATCAGGGACCTGCACCCAATTCTGTAAAATTAGGGGTCTCTGCTCTGAGGAACAGTAGTTGCCAGAGCTGCAGGGCTGCACCAAATGTTGAGCACACCTTCAGGGTTTGACAGAGGGATCTGTCAACGCCTCCCCCTTCACAAACCTACATGAGCTGCAGATGTGGGGGACAACTCAGGCTGGAAGGTGGGGAACAAGGGCTGCTGGAGCGTGGGGTGTCTTAGGATACCAAGGGGGCAAAGTGGCAGTTACAGAAAGCAGAGAAGGCACCTGGCAGAGTTGCCATATGGCATATCTGACAGCTGAGGGGTGCAAGTGGGGGGGTTAGCATGATGATACTATTATGACACGACCCCAGGTGGAAGCAGCCCTGGCACCTGGCACATGGCAATCCCCCCACCCTCTCCCCTTGGCTGTCAGATATACCATATGGAACCTATGCCAAATGCATCTTCTGCTTTCTGTAACTGCCGCCATACCCCTTTCATACCCTATGGCACTCTCACTGCCCCAGCAGCCCCCATTCCTCACTTTCCAGGTCCTACAGCTCACTCATTGCCCTGCCAAGCAGTGGCACAAGGCCCTTAGACCACCTCCTGCCTTGTCTCAGGTTAGCCCCCTGTTGTGGACATAGCAGGGCTTATAGAATCCTAAATATGGGGATATTGCAGCCCCGCCATGGCTCACCCACCCTTGTGACCTGGCGCATGGGCACTTTTGCTGAAAGGGTCATGCAGGGGGACTTTGAAACACAGCATCCTGATTTTGCCACAGCCAGCATTTGAAATTCGGGAATGCCACAAACTATGACACAAGGTGCCACTTGCATCATGCACCTTTGGCACAGGCACCTGCATCATAGTTTTCAGTTTGAAAATTGAGCCCATAGAATTTGTTGGCAGAAAAGGACCAGTAAGCCCATCCAGTCTGCCCTATTATTCTGTGCCTACTCTGACACCATGAACCCTATTTGGTCACTGGCATCCCTCCCACCTTTTTTTCTCCACTTATGCCCATGTACCTATCCCATGCATTCTTGATGTTCCCCACTGTTTTTAACCCCATCACTTCTTATGGCAGACTGTTCCAGGTGACCACCACAATTTCTGTAAAGAAGTTTTCCCTCATATCCCTCCCCAGCTTCATTGCATGCACTAGTGTTCTGGTACTTTTCATCCTCCAAAGAGACTCCCCACATGTTGTTTGTTCACCCCTTTGAGGTACTTATAGATCTTAATCATATCCCCTCTCACTCTCTGCTCTTTCAGGGAGTAGATGTTAAGATCCTGCAGCCTCTCATTGAATGGCTTCCCATTCAAGCCCCACACCACTTTGGTAACCTCCTCTGGACCACTTCCACCCTGTTAATGTCCTTGCAGAGGTGTGGCCTCCAGAACTGGACACAGTATTCTAAGTGAGTGATACAGTGGCAACACCACCTCCCATCTCCTGCTAGAAATCCTCCTCCCTGTGCACAGCAGCATCCCCTAGCCATGACTACTGCCTTGTCACACTGTTCTGTCTCTTTAAGATCATCAGATATGATTACCCCAAAGTCCCTTTCTTACTTGGTGACTGTAAGTACCTCCCACCCATCTTATACACAGCTCAAAAAGTTTCCCCATCCCAGGTATATGACATTGCACTTTCTGGCAATAAAACCAAACTGTCATGCTATGTATAAAACCAAACTGTCATACCCTTGACCACTCCTCCAGTTTCCCCAGATTCCTTTGCATTCTCTCCACCACTTCCTGAATCCTCCTTTGCAGATTTTTTTGTCATCCACAAAGAGACACACCTCCCCCTCCAGTTCCTTAGCAACATCATTTACGAAGTCATTGAAGAGGACCAATCCCAGTACTGTTCCCTGTGGCACCCCACAAATAACTCTTCCATCCCTCAGTATTCTGCTATTTACCATCACCTCTGCCTCCTATCCTTCAGCCAGTCTGACACCCATCTTGCCATTTTCTCCAACAAACCCCAGGCTGCTTCATTTCTTAACTAGCCTCCTGTGCAGCACAGTGTTGAATGTCTTAGTGAAGTTCTGATAGGCCACATCCACTGCTTTCCCCTGATCCACCTCCTTAGCCACCTGGCCAAAGAAATCCATGAGATTTGTTTGGCATGACCTTCCCCTGTGAAACTGTACTGCCAGTGGTCCTGCAGCCCATTTGCTTCACAATGATCTCACAGCTGATCACTCTTATACCACTCATTCTTTAGGTCACAGACTACAAAGAGATCTGGAAGCAATAAATCATGTATGTTAACTAGTAATGTGTCAAAATTAAATTCCACTAGCAGAACTACTGCAAAACTCAAAATTTCAGACTGCATTTTGACAACATTCGAAAAATTCCAGCTTATAACAGCAGAATGAATGTATGTATTGCAGTTTAATCTCTTAAACTGCAAAACATAATTTTGCAGAGCTAATCTCTCAGAACTGCAACATGATTGCATGTATTGCAGACTGATGTATTAAATGGTGGAATGGAACTCTGCAGAATGTTATTTTGAATTTCGCTGTTCGTGTCTATCATTCAGCAATTCAGATAGAAACTTCTGCAGAACAGGGCAAAAATTTGGGTAACACACACTCAGAGGATTCTGATTTTTCCAAAGTCAGAATTTCTAAAAATCTAGCAAAAATGACAAAATTCCACTTTTGAATTTTTAGTTTCAGGCTGCATTAAAAGATGCACTGGTAAGGCCTATCCTGAAAAAAGGCATCTTCAGACCCTGACAACATAGTGAATTTACATCCAGTCTCAATCTGCCATTTCTGGGCAAGGTTATTGAGAAGTTGGTTGCATTGCAGATTGAGGCACACCTCATAATCTTTGACATCAATGAGCCTTTCCAGCTGGGATTTAGGGTGAAACATAGCATTAAAATGGCACAGGTCAGAGTGCATAATGAACTACTCAGGGAAGCTGGTGTCAGTGAGGCTCAGTTGGTAGCACATCCGCCTCTGGACCAGAAGGTCATGGGTTCTCGTCCCACACCGGGATTGGACTTGTACCTAAAAATTGCTGGCATCTGAGTGCAGTATTGGGGGGTGCTGTACTGCTGGGCTGTGCCATCCTTTGGATGAGACGTTAAACCAAGGTCCCTTCTGCCCATCCTGGTGTTGTCCTGGTGGGTGTACAGGTGGAAGTAAAAGAACCCAGGGCACTCTTTGCAAAGAGTAGGGAACATTCCCAGTGTCCTGGCCAACATTCCCCTTCCCATAGACCGGTTCATGCAATTATCCAGGCTGTGTGTGGGTGATGATGTGCGGTATGGCCTCCACCACACATTCAGTCACTTCACTACCAGTCTACCATTGCTTGTAAAGCACTTTGGAATACACTGTGTATGAAAAGCGTTATATAAATGCTGATTCTTCTTCTTCTTCTTCTTCTAAATGGTCAATTCAATTAAATACATTACATCTCCTCCCCCACATCACTTTTAAGCCACTCTCCCCTCTCTGCCTTACCAGTTCCCCCCTCTCTCTCTAGACCTCCCCTGTTTGAGTTTCCACTCAGCTCCGCCCAGTCTTGGCTTATCAGACTATCAGATTAACAGCCAGTTGTTCCCATTGTCCTTCCTTACTTTCCCTAAATAAAAATTCACACCTGAAGTCACCTTCTTTCCTCCTCAACACATATTCTTTGCTCTTTTTTCTCTAGTCCCCTCTCCATATATTCCTTCTGCAAGTCCTCACCCACCCAGGCACAGCTTGGCTTAGCCCCCTTCCCATTCCAAGTATGTATCCACCAACTAGTTTAATGCCACTTGCTTTACTCTTGCCCATACTCTTCGTGTTTGCTGACCAGCCCTGCACTGGCCCTATGTTGCCAGCCCTCCACATCCTGGGACACACCTCTGGTTATGCTTATTGCACCATTACTTTGGTGCTTGACTCAGACCTGACTCCACCCTGCAAGCCTCATGAAACTCTTTGACATGCCAGGCTGTGGTCCCAGCGGTCCTGACCGTGGCCTCTCCCTCCTATACTTCCAATCAAACTGATCCTGCTCACTGACAAAAACCCCATTAGAATATGCCCTAGGAAACATCATGAAGTCAGCATTAAATACCTCAAAAGTTACTTGTTTAGACTAGCCTTCCTGCTGCTTCTACTTTCTGGAAATATACACCCCAACCTGGGCCCTCCCTACTACAGGTGGAAGTGTGCTCAGAAGACAGGCATGCTAACTATTGCTTCTCTAAATATTTGCAGCCTAGTAGCTAATTTTGATAACCTCTAGGCCTGGGTAGCCCTACATAACCCTGATGTGCTGTCAATTGTTGAGACATGGCTCTCTGCTAGGATGCCCAAAGCAGCCATCATCCTCCCTGGCTACAGGATTTTTAGGCAAGACCGCTTTTCTAAAAGAGGTGGAGGTTGTGCACTGTACCTCAAGGATGGCCTCCAGGGTATATTACATAATCTTCCCAGCCTTGGGACCTCTGCTCGGGCCCTTGCCATTAAGGTTGGGGTTCAAAGCAAGTCTCTAATGCTGCTATCCATCTACATCCCCCCAAAAGACTCATCCCAAGGTCTCCAAGCTGTCATCAATTGCCTAAGTAGCCTAACTCTAAGTTCTGAGGTTATACTGCTCGGTGATTTTATTATTAACTGGCTTGCCCCTGAGGCAAACCACTTCAAGGATGCTGTACAGGCTGTCCACTTCACACAGCTTATCGAAGCCCCCACCCGGACTAACTACCAGACTGGCATTAGCACCCTGATTGACTGTGTACTCATCAACCATCCTGAGCACTCCTCTAAAGCTGCTGTGCTCCCAGACAATATCAGCGACCACTCCTCTGTCATGTTCAACTGGACCAATAAATTTGCCAAACCCCTTCCTAGAACAATCACAAACAGAGTCCTCAAGCCCGGTCACGCTGATGCGCAAGAGCTGATCTCCATAATGCCAACTGGTCAGCTGTGTATGGGGCACCCGATGTTGATAGTGCACTGGACCATTTCATCCTCCTTTTCAGTACTATCTGTGATACCCATGCCCCCCTTAAAAAGTGGAAAATCAAGGGCCATTACGACCCCTGTATGAGCCCTGACATCCTTGAACTTATGAAATACAGAGATAATCTCTGGCACATAGCCTGAGCCACAGTGAAGCATTCTGACACCTTGAAGTACAAACAAGCCAGAAATAACTGCACTGTGCCATCTGTATAGCCAAAAACCTCTACTACAAGGAGGCCTTGTCCAAACACTGGAATGATGGCCATAAATTCTGGGCAAACCTTAAAGAGGTTATTGGGAAGGAGCCCAAATCTGCTCCTGACATGATCAGCATTGTTGGTTCCCCTATCCTTGACCCAAAAACCATAGCTGACACCTTCAACCTAGTTTCATGGACCTCAGTCATGTCCTCCCTTCTGTCTTCTTCCAGTCAAGCAACCCTGTTGTAGGTCCACAGTCCTCTGCGCATCCCCTTTTTCGGTTCACGACCATCTCAATTTGGGATACTAGGAAACACCTTTGGAAGGTGCTTGGTAAGGGGAGATTCAGTGGAGACACCCTTGATCTGAAACTAATCTCACTCTCCTTGGAAGAAATCCTGTCTCCGCTCACTCACATCCTTAACTTGTCACTTTGACTAGCTGAATTCCCTCAAAAATGGAAAGCTGCGATAGTCACTCCCATACATAAGAGTGGGGACCGGGCCCTTACAGAGAACTATAGACCCATTTCTTTGCTACCACCACTGTCGAAGGCCCTCAGATGAATAGTTGCGGACCAACTGGTCGATTACCTAGACAAGTACAAACTCCTCTGCCCCAAGCAGCATAGCTTTAGAAATGGGCACAGCACCACCACAGCTCTTCTGGAATTCACAGGATACATTCACAAATCACTTGATCGTGGACAACTTACCGGGGCAATCTTTATTGACCTGACTAAGGCTTTCAATACTGTTAATCATGCCTTCCTAACTGAGCAACTTGCCACAACTGGCCTGGCTCCCGAGGCAGTTATGCGGTTTTGCAGCTACCTGGACCATACATCCCAGCAAGTTAGAATCAGTTCAACCCACTCAGAGAGCAAACTGATCTGCTTAGGCATCCCGCAGGGGTCTATACTGGGTCCCCTTCTTTTCAACTTATTCCTGAATAGTCTCCCTTAAGCCAACCAATGCCGCATCCTACTTTATGCTGATGATGTAGTCATCTTCACACATGGCTCAACTCCTGATTAACTGGAGCAGCAACTTTGAAGTGATTTCACTTGTCTTGAGAAGTGATTCATGGATCATAAGTTAATTATGAACTACAAAAAAACTAAAACCATGCTGTTCTATCGCCCCTATAACAAGCATCGTGGCTACCCATTATCAATATGTAATGTTGTGGGGACCTCCCTGGAGCTGGTCCAACATTTTAAAAACCTTGGATCACTATTGACAACTTGTTGTCTTACACTCTCCACATTAAAAACACAGCCAAAGCAATCAACAAACGAATTGGGCTGCTTTATCATCACAGGCACAGCCTGACTCCTGAAGCCCTTAAAATAGCAGTTCACGGCTCTGTGGGCTCCCTCGTTGACTACAGCCTGCCTTAGGCGGCTCCGCCACTGATACTGCCTCCGGCTTAAGTCTGCCTTAAACAAAGCCTGCCACAACTGGGGGGCACCTAGGCTGACTCATACCTCCGATCTGTATACCAAAGTGCACTGGCTCCTGATCAATGTCCAGCTAAAATTCCAAACTGCCTTTTGGCAAAAAAGATCAGCCTTGGTACCCTCCCGCCTAGGGTTAGTCAACTTCTGGTGCCTTGCATTAATCCCCAGCACGCACATAACTCTGACCACCAGTCCTTCACCACTCCCAAAATACCATACTTCCCAGGGTCAAAGGTCTTTTGCTCAGCATGCCCTGCTTTGGTTCAATTCTCTACAGGACGATCTTGTGCATCTGCCTATGGTGGGTGCTTTCGAAGTCCACCTTAAGCAACATTTGTTAAATGTAGCCCACTGTGACTGTCACCAATAGCTCCACCACCCCACCTCCAACACCGTTACTCCCTTGCATCCCCCTATTCCCTTCCCCCTCCTTACTCAAGCCTTGTCCTCCCTTCCCACCCCCTCACCTCTCACCCTTATCCCCTACTCCTTCTTGAGCCTTCCCCTCCATTCCTATCCTCCCACCTCTTACCCCCACCCTCTACTCCTTTCTTGAGCTTGCTCCTCCCTTCCTGCTTCCTTTCCTCTCATCCTCACCAGCTGCCCTCACACCTCCCCCCTCCCCCTCTGCCAGTTTAATACTCACAGTATCAACTTGCTCACTTGGCACTTGGGGCTCCTCCTCTCCGCACCTTTGTACATAGCAACTCTCTACTAAACCTGTCGCTACAGACAACTGATTGGTATTCACCATCAGGCATCTTTAATTGTAAGTATGTTGTTAGCCTCCACTTCCCAAATCCTGACTAAGTTTGTTCCCCTTTCATTCCTCTGTAATACTGTACGACTCTGTTTGTATTGTAATCCTGATGTGGAACCCATGTAAAGAGCTCTGAGTTCAAGTGGTGTTAATCCGAGTTTGTAATAAATAAATAAATAAAACAAATAAATTCTAATTCTTTTTTATCTCTTCTCAGCTTGCGACACTGTAGGCCATGAGTTATTGTCGGACTGACTAGGGGAATACATAGGTCTCACCGCCCAGGTCATCTGCTGGTTTGAGTCCTAACTCGATGACAGGGGCACAGAGGGTTGTGCTGGGAAATTTTTCAGCCATTGTCACTGCCCTGTGGTGTTCCCCAGGGCTCAGTCTTCTGACCTGTGTTGTTTGCAGTGTATATTCTGCCACTGAGTGGCATCATTAGATGGTATGGACTGGGTTTCACTGTTATGCAGATGACACCCAACTATACCTGTCTTTTGCACCTGGGACGTAAGGTGCAATGGACTGCTTAATAAGTGCTTGGTTGAGATCCAGGACTGGATGTCATTGAGCTGATTGAGACTCAACCTAGACAAGTCTGAGGTATTGATGATCGAACCAGGTCATAGCAGGAAATTGGTGGTAACCAGGACTGAGACTGGTCTTCAGCTCAGGTCATCTAGGCTTAGTGCTTCCACTAAGGTGAGAAATCTGACAGTCATCCTGGATGAAGAGCTGATATTTGAGGATCCAGGATCAGCAGTCATCTGGATTGTCTTTTACCATCTGCAGAACACCTGCCAGATTAGATCCCTTGTAGCCCCTGGAGACCTAGCGACACTAATACATGCTTTTTGACATCCCGGCTTGACTACTCTAATGCTCTATACCTCAGGATCAGTGGTGACACCCTGCAGCACCTACAGTTGGTGAAAAATGCATCTGCTAGGTTCGACCAAACTTTCTAGGTCCAGTCAGTCTCCCTGGCATTGCATGAACTGCACTGACTGCCAGTAAAGTGGTGTATATCCTTTAAAGTAGGTCTTCTAACTCATAAGGCCCTACATGAGTTGGGTATTGGCTATTTGTTAGATCCCCAGCATCCTTACATTCCATCATGATCTATTCAGTCCACTGAGCTGGGCCTCTTAGCAGTACGAAGTGCCGGGCTAAAAACCTTGGGCAACCAGGCTTTCAATGTGGCAGGCTTGATCTTATGGAATTCTGTCCCTCTGGCTCTCAGAGAGGCCCCCATGGTGGAGGCCTTTAAAAGGCATCAAAAAACGTTTTTGCTTCAGCAAGCCTTTGAGGACTGATTCATCTCCCACTAGTCATTCTTGATGAGTTTTATGGGTTATGGGTTTTTAAACTGTCTAATGTATGAGTTATGTATTGTTCTATTTACATTTACATTACTATTATTAGTTTTGCATAGTTTTGTAAGGTGCTCCCCCGGGCCTCTGAGGAAGGATGCCTATATAAATAAAACCTACTATCATGCTTCTGGTCCTAGATCATTGGTCAACCCCTATACAATCACAGTCCAGCATGATAATGATCAAAGAGTTTAGGTGCTACCACTAATATCTGGACAGTAATCTGCAGCAATGGAGGTGTGCCACGGTGGCTGAGGAAAATATATCTACAGACAGCAAAATCATTTGTGTATGGCAGTTTTAGTGAGTGGCAGTAGAAGGAACTCTATGTACCCCAAAGCTGCAACTCCCACCACTGAAACTATACATGGGTCTTATGTTATCACAGCTCAGGAGGAAAAAGCAATCTGCCTCATAATCTGATTCATCTTGGTCATGGCAAATCCAAAATAGAAAAGCTATTTAAAACTGACGAACTTTAGTACAAACACACTGAAACAAGATTTACCCTGGAAGGGCATTTACAAAAAAAAAGCACATTTCAAAGAAATACCAAATTACTCATGCATCACTTACACAAAGCATCATGGAATGTTTATGCATGGTAATTTGCTTATTCTTATTATATTCTTTAGCATTAGTGGAGAATGCGTAAATTAGTATGTAGGGTTAGGTGGAGGCTCACATAAATATAGTCTTTGAGGGACCCATAGACAAAGGGGTCACAAGACTTTCCCGCACTAGCACACAGGTCAATGAGCCAGCACATGGGAAGGTCAGGGGATGTCTGACTTAATGAGGGTGCGTGTATGCCTGAAGGCACTGTATTTTGTAAAGTGTGCTCTTCACAGTGGCTTCCCTATGCCTTTAACCCCTGGTCACAAAGCACAGGCATACCTGCTGCAGCAGAATTAGTGAACTGGTAAGGGTTAGGAGGCACACAGCACCACCAAGACCAGTAACTGAGTACACTACTAGAGCTAGGCAGCAGACCCATTGGATGCCAAGGAAATGGGCAACTTATTGACACCATTCCTTGACCACAGGGAAAGACCATAATAGAACAGTATATATAAACATTGGCAAGGCCATCAAGGTAGGGGTTCAGGGGAATACATTGGTGGTAGCACGGAGAGCTCGGGGCTCAGGCCAAGGCTTGGTAGCTTGGCATTTCATGGTCATTACCAGCAGATGTTGCAGTGTTATGTTTGGATAAGTGATTTACAATAAGTATATGCTGCACATCTATTGCAGGAAATAATATGCTCCTTGTGTGTTCCCTTACATAGCAACAGCAATCACTGCTGCTGTCTGTAGATTCTCTGTAATCTGTGGTCTGGGAGAGGAAGCACTCTGCCTTGTGACCTCATTTATTTTGATCACGGTGAGCCCAAAATAGAAGAACATGTTTTAAGGACAATGATTTCAACACAAAAACACACTGAAGCAAGATTTACTCTGATAGGGCAGTGGCAACAAAGCAAATTCAACGTACCATAACTCACTAATGCAAAGCACTATGGAAAGTATATGCATCGTGATTTGAATATAATTATGATGCTTTGCATTAGTTGTGTATATGGAAATCGGTATATCAGTCCTTATGTGCAATACCCGTGGGAATATCCTTAGGCAGGCAGGGATAGCTTCAAACACACACAAAAGTATTCCACAAAGCACTGGGTAATTTGCCTACTTCCTTTCTGTAGACCTACTCTTTTGTGCCTGCAGGAAGTCTACTTGCTACACCAAGCAGCCTTAAAAATGGTAAAGATTAAAAAAAAAAATGAAGTTACAGGTTCAATAAATGATATGCCAAAGTTTGTGCTTTTGGTGTGTGTGTAATGAAATGTAAAGAAAAAAAATGTTATAAGCAAATTAAAGTGGCACTGACTGTGTAGGAGCAGACCAAAACAAATCACATCTTTTTACATAATGTGTTTTTATTCCTTATGCTGTGGCTAACATTTGTTGTATGTCAAACCAGTAAGTAAAAGGATGTGTTTGCACCCTTGCAAATTAAAAAAAAACTGAAATAAAGACCTGGCCAGGAATCCATTCCCAGTGGCTATCTTTGTCCCCATTTGCCTGGTTCCATTATACCACTGGGAACCAATCTTGGTGCTGGAAAATTACTATATAGGGCCACCATGAGCCCATATCTGGTGGCAATTGCAGTGTCCATAACCCCCTTCCTAATTCTGATGCCAGGCCTCATCTCAGTGTCAGCAGAGTTTTAAAAAATAAAGCACTGCATCTCTCCCTTCCACCCCCACTTGCTTATACTGGTGTTTGGAGCCCCCACCTGGTGACAGCAAAACACACTGGCCCACAATCCCATTCAGAACCCTACTTAGTGATGCTGACACTGGGATGCCATTCCTGATACCACAAAATATATACCCCCCCCCAAGTCTTAATAAAATAATCACAAACTGCCAGTGGCTCAGTAGGTAGCACACTAATCCCCGGAGCCAGGAGATCAAATGTTCATGGGTTCTAACCCCACAACAGGGACGTGGGATAATACCCATGATTGACACTGTGATGCAGAACAATGGGGGTGCTGCACTGGTGAAGTGCTATCCTTCAGATGATACGTTAAACTAAGGTCCCTTCTACTCATCTCTAGTCACTTTCCAGATGGAAGTAAAATATTCCATGGCACTTGTCAACAAAGACCAGGGGAATTTTTATTTAAGGAAAACAAAGCATTATGCACATATAGAACAAGCAAATCAAAAATTTAAACATATTTACAGAAATATGCAGCCATGCAAACAGTGCAAAAAAACAAAAGTAAATGACAACTAAAACAACAAGCATTTGTCAATGCCGAATGTTTGCTTGATGGCATTGGCATTGGTAGTGTAGGAGTTAGAGAGATGCATAATAGGAATGGCAGTGAAGTATTGAACCGAAGCCAACCCCACCACCACCCTGCAGAGACTGACAGGCATTGAGGTGTGTCTTTGGGCCGTCAGGCATAACGGCCATGCCATTTCACCACACCCTACCCTGCAGACACCTACAAGTGTCACGGTATGCCTTTTTTTTTTTTTGACTCCCTCCACACTTGGCCAGTCTCTCTTTCAGGCCCCCACATGAACTGCCCCATTGCGGCTACTCACAACCCCTACCGACCTACATCCCAGCCAGCTCCAAGTAACCCTTCACCAGGCAGGTCTCTTATCTCCATAGGAGAATGGCCCTGGTGGCCAACCAATGATCCTGGGGTGCTTCTGGGATGGTATATCGAGGTCTGGGAGCCCGGTGGTGAGGGTTCTGGAGGGCCGTCACCCGATTGGCCAGGTGCCATTTTTCTGCTTTGCTCCCCCTGAGTGACATGCCACTGACATCAAGGCATATGCCGATGTCCATCACTACCTAGTGTATTGGGACCCACATCATGCTGTACTCCCAGCCTAAACCAGGAGTCAGCAGGCGCCGAGCCACTTATCCATCCTCCCCCCTGTGAAGGTGAGTCATCATTGGACACTCATTTCCTTCTCCTCTGGCCGGCCCTCCAGCAACATGAGTCCATTCCTGAACCTGGGTCATTGGCATTGCAGATGGAAATCCAACTGCTGCGCTAGCAGGCTGGTGTCACGGTGTGCCTTGGAGTCTTTTGGCCTTATACTCACCCCATTCCATAAGGAGATACTGTGAAAGATGGGTGCAGTATAGGAGAATGGGGTGAACTTTGAGGCCAAAGAGTCCAAGGCACACCTCGATGCCTGTCACTGGCTGCAGGGTGTGGATGGGGGTGGAATGGCATGAGCATTACAGGTGACAATCCCAAGTCACACCCCTGATGCCTGTCAGTCTCTACAGGGTGGGGCGTTATGGTTGGAAACCCTAACGCCCCAGGCGTTCGTTGGTATTTTCACTCCAAATTTTCAGCATGGTTTTCTTGTGACCCCCACCTCATGAACTGTGGCAATATCAGTTCATTAGCGGAAAGCTGATTTTGCGCAGCGACTATGCCATTTGGCATCATAGGTGCGAAAACACATTTCGAACAGGATGAGAAAAATGACAGCTGTACTGTTCATGGGGAGGTGTCAAAAATGGCAATGTTGAAAATCTGGAGTGAAAATATAAAAAAATAACTGGTGAAGTCATGAGCATGCATAGAAACTGCGCAAAGCACACTCATAATGCAATTAGTTTTTTTTTTTTTTTTATAACATATTGTCAACACAGGCATTTTGGGACCTCCGCTCATGAACAGTGTCACTGTGATTTTCTTAATCTGTCCCGAGCACTGATTTCCCACAGCGACCACGCATTTCTGCGCTGGAAGTGCAAAAACACATTTCCGCCAGGGTGTGAAAAAATGACAGCTGTATTGTTCATAAGGAGGTGTGAAAAAATACCAGTGTTGAAAATCTAGACTGAAAATATTACAAATTTGTAAACTTATGAGGGTGCATGGAAACTGAGCAATGAATGCTCCTTAACAGTCATTTTATATACTTTTGTCACCAAATTTTCAACATAGCCATTTTAAGACCTCGGCTCATAAACAGTGTCACTGTGATTTTCTTAATCTGTCCCAACATTGATTTCACACACCGATTGAGCCATTGTGTGCTACGTGCATGAAAACACATTTTGGGCGAGATGTGAAACATGACAGCTGTACTGCTCATAAGGAGGTGTGGTAAAATGGCAATGACAAAAATCTGGAGTGAAAATAGTAAAAATTTGCAAAGTTACAAGCATGTGTAGGAATTGCGCAATGCATGCTCATAACACAGTCATTTTTGGAAATTTTTTCACCAAATTTTCAACATAGGGTTTTGGGGGGCCTACCTCATGAACTGTGACACTGTCATTTCGTAACTCAGTCCCGAAAGGTCGCTCTGCTCAGTGACTTCGAAATCACCTTTTGAGACAGAATAACAAAATGAAAATGACTGAGTTCATGAGGTGGGGCCCCAAAAACCCCATGTTGAAAATTTGGTGAAACAATTCCCAATAATGGCCGAGATATGCAGCAAAGTTGAAAAAAAACCATTTATGCCATCATAGAGCTTACCGGCATTTCTTCAGTTCGTGGTCGGCTTTGAAATTTACAGACGTATTCCTGGTCCACCGAAGATCATCACACCGGCCTTCTGAGGTAAGTATGGGGTCGGGGGGGTATGGGGAGGTGAGTGTGCAGAGGGTGGGACGGGTTGGGGAGAGGACAAGACAGTCAATAAGGAACCATTTTTTTTGTACAGGTGTTTTTAGACTACACAGGACTTTTGCCATGCTAGGGTGGCTCCCAGCGTGGCAACTGGAAGTGTATTTTATGGGGGGGGCAGTGGAGCCGAAGGGGGATTAGGCACTCCCATCGGCCATACGGACTTTTGCCACATTGGGGTGGACTCCTAGCATGGCATCTGGAAGTCTGGTTGGAGAGGGGCCAGTGGAGCTGATGGGGGATTGGGCACCCCTGTTGGTCATACAGTGTGCGGGGGTGGAGGAGAGTACATGAGCATGTTGGAGTGGGCTCCCAGTGTGCTACGTAGGTGTTCATGGGGGGGGGACAAACTGTCTATGACAGTTCAGATGCAGTGTTGATGTGGCAATTTGCATACTGCTGTGACGATATGCAAATTGCCTACACGTTACTACCGCTGATTGTGATGGTGTTTTCCTTAGAATTGAACACCACTGCATCTGAACGGCTGTCATAGACAGCTCAGATATTCATTAGCACAGTGTTGCTGTGCCTGCAAAAGGGAGCAGGGCATTGGAAGTGGGGGAGGCACACCTATGAAAACTCATATGGTGGCACTATGTTTCTTGCACATGCTTGCAAGCAAACATAAAAAGGTAGAACATTCATCCTGAACAAACCACAAAAAGCAAAAGAAAATATATACTAATTTGTCAAAGACAAAAGGTCTCAAAGAAAATAATCACTACACCATCCACTTTTTTCCTATATACCTAAAATATCAAAAACTGTGTTGGAAAACATTTCCAGAGAAAAAAACAATTTAGATGTTAATACACTGCAATGTCAGCCTAACATAGAAACATAGAATGTGATGGCAGATAAGAGCTGTTGGGCCCACGCAGCCTGCACATTCTATCATTTTTTTATTGCTACAGATCTCACTTGATCTACAGCACCGTCTCTTCCCCTCTCTTCCTCACCCCTACGGATCCTTACCCCTACAATTCCCTTGTGTCTGTCTCAGGTATTTTTTAACCCCTCCACTGTTTTTGCCCCCACTACCTCCACAGAAAGGCTATTCCAGGGATCCACCACCCTTTCCATGAAGAAGTACCTCCTTATATCCCTCCTGAAATTATTCCACTTCCAGCTTCATAGCATGCCCCTCTTTCTAGGGCACCTTTTTCTCTGAAAAATACTCCCCTCTTTTACCTTATTAACCCCCCGCTAGGTATTTAAAGGTCTCTGTCATATCCCCATCTCCTTCCTGTCCTCCAGGGTGTACATGTTTAGTCCTTTAGCATCTCCTTATAGGGCTTTTGATGCAGACCCTGCACCATTTTGGTGGCCCTTCTCTGGACTGCCTCCATTCTATCTATGTCCTTCCTGAGGTGTGGTGTCCAGAACTGGACACAAGAGTTCAACCTCACCAGTGATCTATACAGAGGCAGCATCACCTCCCTCTTCCTGCTGGTAATACCTCTTCCTATGCACCCCAGCATCCCACTTGTCCTACCGACTGTCTTGTCACACTGCTTCACCACATTTAGGCTATCCAATATGATTGCCCCTAGGTTTCTTTCCTGCTTTGTATTTGTCAATATCATTCTACATAGTAATGTAGTAACATAGTAGTTGATGGCAGATAAGGACTGCTAGGCCCACTTAGTTTGCCCATATTCCCTGCCTGCATCAGCAGCCATTGACCCTACTTGGTCATTGGCTATCACCTCTCTTCACCCCATCTGGGGTTCCCTTATGACTATTCCATGCATGTTTGAATCCCCACACTGTGTTAGCAACCATCACTTCCTGGGGTAGGGTATTCCAAGCATCCACTACCCTCTCTATGAAGAAAAACTTCCTCACATTTCCCCTTATCCTGCCCCACCCTCGAATCTTATTTTGTGTCCCCTTCTCCTTGAACAACTCTTGTACTGAAAGATGTCACCCACCTGCACTTTGTTCAAGCCTTTAAGAGACTTGAAGGTCTCTATCATATACCCCCATGCCCTCCTCTCCTCAAGTTTATACATATGAGGTCTTTTAATATGTCCTCAAATGGTTTCTGATGCAAGCCCGTCACCATCTTGGTTGCCCATCTGTGGACCGCCTCTTCTCTGTCTATGTCTTTGCAAAGAAGTAGCCTCCAGAACTGAACACCATATTCCAGATGAGGCTTCACCAGCATTTAGTACAATGACATCACCACTTCCCTCCTCCTGCTAGTGATACCCCTTCTCATGGACTCCAACCTCCCAGTGGCCCACTGTTTGGCCACCTTTAGGTTATCTGAGATGATTATTCCTATATCCCTCTCTTCCCCAAGTGCAAGCCCCTGCACTGCTTTGCATTATTAAACTTGAATTGCCGCACCTCTGACCACTCTTCCAGCCTTCTCAGATCCCTCCTCATTCTTGCAACCCCTTCTGGTGTGTCTACTCTGTTGCAGATCTTGGTATCATCCACAAATAGGCAAACCTTCCCCTACAGCCCTTCAACAATGTCCCTGATGAAGTCATTAAAAAGGACTGGTCCCAGTAATGATCCCTGAGGTACCCCACTGGTCATCCTCCTTTCTTCAGATTTGATCCCATTTACTACAACCCTCTGATTCCTGTCCCTCAACCAGTTGCTAACCCTGTTTTCTACTTTATGGCCTACCCCCAGACTACCTAGCTTGTTCATCAGACTTCTGTAGGGCACGGTGTCGAAGGTCTTGCTGAAATTGAGGAAGGCGATATCCACTGCTCCTCCCTGATCCACCTCCTTCATCACCCAGTCAAAAAAGTCAGTCAGATTTGTTTGACATGACCTTCCTGCTGTAAATCCATGCTGTCTTGGATCCGGTGCTCTCATGGTTTCCAAGTGTTCCACAATCCTCTCCTTAAGCAGCGCCTTCATGATCTTACCCACTACTGAAGCGAAGCTGACAAGCCTGTAGTTTCCTGCCTCCTCCCTGCTACCACTCTTGTGGAGAGGGAATACATTTGCCCCCTTCCAGTCCTCTGGCACCATCCCTGTTTCAAGTGACTCACTAAACAGGGCCACCAAGGGTGCTGCTAGCAACGTCCGCAATTCCTTTAATATCTTGGGTTGTATATCATCTGGTCCCATCGCTTTGTCCACCCTCAGTTTTGTGAGTTCCTCTAGGACTCTCTCTTCTGTAAAGGGCTGGTATTTACACCCCCCCCCCCGGTTATTGCTGCTGCCTAGCTGTTGTCCCTGTCCCCGTCCCTCCCCTTCTATCGTGAATACTGAACAGAAGTATTCATTTAGTATTGATGCCTTTTCTAGGTCCCCCTCTACACACACTCCTTTGAGCTTTACAATCCCTCAGGCCTTCCTTCTATCACTAATGTATCTGTAAAATGTCTTGCCTCCCCACTTTACCATCTGCGCTAATCTCGCCTCTGTCTGTGCCTTTGCGCTCCTAACCGCTTTCCCCGCATCCCTCTGTCTCTCTAGGTACACTGCCCTATCCTTGTCCTTCTGAGTCTCCTAGTACTTTCTGAATGCCCTCTTTTTATCCTTCACTTTCTCTGCCACCTCCTTTGTGAACCATAGTGGTTTGTTCCTTCTTTTTTTCCCTGTTCTTCAGCCTAATGCCCTGATTTGTTGTCTCCACTATGGATTCTTTCAGGTGTGCCCACTGTTCCTCGACCCCTCCCCTTTGATCCTTTCTTGCTAGGGCTCCTTTGATCTCTCTCCCTATCCTAGCAAAGCCCACCATCCTCAAATCCAGGACCCTTGTCTTTGTGTGGCTGTCCTGCAACACTGTACTGATGCTGAACCACACTGTATGGGTGGTCGCTGGACCCTAGGTATCCATCCACTCTGACTTCCTTGATCCTGTCTTCATTGCCCATTTTGTACTCCACTCTCAGGTTACTATGGTCCAAGTGCATTATTTTGCACTTTTTTGCATTGAAACCTAGCTACCATACCCTTGACAACTCCTCAAGTCTTTTCAGATCCCTACCAATCCTTTCCACTTGTCTCCGGAGCATCCAATCTGTTGTAGATCTTGGTGTTATCAGCAGAGGCAGATTTTCCTTCCAGTTCTTCTGCTATGCCATTTATGAAGACATTGAAGAGGACAGGTCCAACACTGATCCCTGTAGTACCCTGCTGGACACCCTCCCTTCATTGCAGTGAACTTCATTTACCACTGCCATCTATGTCCTGTCTGCTAACCAGTTTTTTGATACAGGTGACTATGTTATTATCCATCCCTAAGCCCTACAACTTGCTTACAGCCCTCCACCTTACTTACCTGATAAACTCTGTGTAAGGCCAATGTATTGGAAAATGAAGTCTCCTGGCATGGCACAAGCTTTTGTTGCAAGGATCAGGTACATATAGATTGCCATAAATAGAATTTAAAGATTGTAAAGAATATGGTAATTGACAATGGATTGTATTTCTTCTAAGCAGGGGAGAGAGTCCCTAACACCAATTCCTGATATGTAATATTATGGAGAGGACATGTGATACTGTAATCAGCAAAACGTACCAATAAAACCTTGGGCTTACAAGCAAGAAAGTAATGAGTGGTCCTAAGTTTTTAAGCTGGCCAAGTAGTCTGGTCGGGGATAATGCCATTCCTCCAGACTTCTAAAAGTACTTTTTATTCCCAACCTGCCACGTGTGCTAAGCCACAGTACATCCTGCATGTGTGGTGGTGTTCTGTCATTGGAAAGGTGTTGCAATACCTCTGATTCCTTTCCAGCTGAGCATTCTGGAATACCTGGGTTAACTATACTGTAAATGCTGTAGACTGAATGTTCTCATATACTACATTTCAAAATGATGATTCAGTATATTCTAGACTTAGTTTAGATTTCTGAAGTTTCTAAAAGGCCAACTTCATATATTAAAGGCAGGCTGTTCCTCTGCCATGTTTTGGAATGAACATTCTACCCAGTTACCAACCTGGTATAAGAGGCACCAAGCATTCATTTACCAAAGTTACCCACAGCCTATCCTCCTGGTGTAGGGATCTCTGAAAGTTGTGGTAAGAAAAACTACAAAAAAGGCTACCGTATTAACCATTCTCACCCCTCTCTTTTTAATATTCAAGTACGTGACCCCCTTTTCTATAGAATTATGTTGGCTGCCCCCAAAAAAACATTAAAACTAAACAAAACAGTCATCCTTCAATGAAAGCCATTGGGGTAAAGACATAGCTGACATGCAAACATCTGAGTATCAGTAATGATTTTAATAAAAAGAGTATTTTCTGCTTAGAGAGATTCCAACACTTACATCTCTTGAAAACACAGAAGAGAAGCGCATGGCTAACAATGGGTACCAGCTCAAAAAATAAGAGAAAACACAAAAACGAGCAGCAAACTGGTGGCAGCAAAGAAAAAATTCAAAGACTGATCAGTCTTCAATTTTGCAAGATGGATTCATCTCCTTTTTTATGCAAGAAGATTAATTGGTCAGAATATATAGATGCTGGTAACAGATCAGCAGCCAAAATATCATAATATAAGGTTACCAGAGCAGGCCCTACTGTATATCCATCAAAAAGGTCTTACAGAATTCTGCTGGGAGACCATCCTCCCCGGGGCAGTATTTGTTAAGGATTTTAATGCCTGTTCCATCTCTCCTAAACTAATGGGGTTAAAGAGAGTTTTTCTCTAATTCTGGTATACTAGGAAAATCTAAATTCTGCAAAAAAGGGGTCAGGATCTGTAATTGGAGTTTCCACTAACATGTCAGCCACATATTGCTCCATAAAATGAAGTAAATCATAATGCACTGTCAATTGAGTTCCCAATTTATCTTGTAATGTGGAAAAAAGCTGGCTTTCCTGCCTATATTGACATGCTTTGAAAGAATCAAATGATTGTTTCGGCCCTTGAGTCCCAAACTGCAGTTCATTCACTAAGCGCATGTCTTTAATCTCGTGATTTGGTCAACAAATTGTCCCAGGAACCACTGGGATCTATCAATTAACTTATGTACAGCCCGCCAGGATGAAGCGCAGTGTCACAGGTTTCCTGCATGACAAAAGGGAATAATTCCCATTGAAACTGCATTGTTTGCTGCAGTAACTCTACCGCAAAATTCTGCAGAGTTAGGCTTCATCCTGGTGGGCTTCACTATATATGTGAGTGGAGATTCGGGTATATTTGGTAGGAAGTATTTTCTCTGTTTATGGAAGATTGCGAAACAAGTACTTGAAGTCAAGCTTAGTATGCTCCCACCAGAGCGATGGGGAGTCATAGGCACAGGCTGCTGAGAGCCTATCTGTCCACATAACATGCCATCTGTTTTTAATCCCTTCATCACACAAAATAGAGGAATTCAGCCTCCAAAAACCTCTCCCTTGACAGGGTAAGATATATTATGAACAGGTGCACAAAAATGTTAGGTGGTCAGAAGTTTCTGTGGCACTGGTTTCTGCTCTGGCAACCTGCAGGGACCATGATATAAAAATGAAAGTGATCCATGATGATAAGGGACCCTGAAGAAATGTGCATCTCCCATGAGTATGCAGCAGTCTGTATGCATCTCTGAGACCAGCTGTTCACACCATATTAGATAGGAAAGTGGTGTTACACTACATCTTTTTACCCTGTGCCAGCTGTGTAATGGGGCAGTTCAAATCACCTCCAAAGACCACTAACTGGGATGTAAACAGAAAGAGCTAAGCATCCTTAAATAGCTCAATGTTTGAAGTCTTTCTTTGAGGTGCATATAAACATATGGTTCTGTAGCACAGGTTGCCTTGGGAGACATCCACCATTAACATCCTTCCTGGATGGACACTCACCAATTTATTAAACTTCCAATCAAGACACCAGGAAAGGACCACACCCAATCACAGGCATCTTCCTCAATGGACCAAAAGGAGGCTCCCTGGGTCTACAGTGTTTTTGCATTGCTTAACTCATGCTGTGTTTTAATCTCATGTCTTGTAAGAGAAACCCATTTGCCAGCAGCTAACTCAAGGTAAAGAGGGTGGTAGTACATTTTTTGTGACTTTATGCTGTTCAAGTTCAGGATTACAGCCAAAAAGGAACACAAGGACAGAAAAAAAATAGACTGAGAACATTATTACTCTCATTATAAGTAAAGATCCCTCACCCTCATTCACTGGGATTTGGTTCTCCCCCTTTTTTTCTTTGAGAAGGAGGTTTCAGTTAATGAGTCCTCTGAGTCAGAGGAGGGATCACTCTGGGATGAGATAGATGATACCTCTGAATCTGCATCTTCCTCCTTAGTGTCCTCTACATTTTCTTTTCCTGTAAAACAGTACATCTATTCACACCTGGGTTTGCAGCAGATTTATGGGGTTTTGGCCTGTGACTACAGTCCCTCTTTTTCCAGCTACTGGTCATAGTCCCTCAGTCTTCTTGTAGAAGCAGGAAGCACTGACTGAGCCACAGTTTTGGGGAGCGGAGGGGGTAGGGGTTGAGAGTGGCACCGGCATGTCCACTTTATCAGGGTCTGATTCCATCAGTGTATCATGAGTATGCTGATCTGCTGGGGTCATTGTCAAGTACCTCAACCAACAGGGCCCTGTCCATGGCTGTTTGATGGTCACCAGGCTACTCAGAGGTAGAGATGTACCAAAGTTTTAATTTTCCAGCGAAGTTGCAACAAAGTGGCTGAAATTTACATCCACAGAATTTTGCAAAGTTTTACCTACTATCAGCAACTTCGACTTCACCCGAAATCACAGCGTTTTCCATATGAACAGGCAGAATTCCGCCTGCAAAGTGTGGAATTTCACCCACAAAGAACGTAATTTTGCCCACGAATGGAGAAATTCTGCCTTTCCTTGGTGAAATTTTGCTGTTTGTGATCAACATTCCACACTTTGTGGATTGATCCACACTTCACTTGCACTAAATTCACAGATTAATTTGCAGAGCAAATTTAGCCAACTTTGCCCATCTCTACTCATAGGTGGCATCCTCATTTACAGAAATTTCAGGGAAACTATTTCTTGTAGACATCCCCAATTGAATGAGGGGCTTCAGACAGAAGGGGTGTCTGCTGTCTGGAAGATGATATGGTGGCCAAGTCTACCACCTTTTTTGCCATGCTAGGCTGTTGATCCTTCCCTATCAGGTGACCCTCCAAGTCAGCTACCTTTTTTGCCATTGTAGACTGTTGGGCCTTCCCTACCAGGTGATCCTTATCTAGGCCATCCTCTTGGTTGTGAGAGGTCCATGAACAGTTGCTATAGGAGTGGCCTTTTTCTTTGTATAAATTACAGTGACATTGGTTAGGACAAACTGGGCTTGTATGGTCAGACTCAAGGCACAACTCACACCTTTCCTGGTCACATACCTACTATAATGACTCAGGGAACCACATTTATAGCAAGAACTGAGTTGCCCCTGATAAACACAGTGGCCCTGTCCTTCCTCAGAATAAAGCTACTTGCAGATGTATCATCCCATAAGATACATACTTAAGATCAATGAGAAATTTCCACCCTGCAGTCCAAACCTGTTCAGTATCCAGAATAAAGGAGGGAATGTCCAACACCTCGTATTTGTGGTGTAACCAAAAGAAGATATCCATCATGCTGACTACCCCATTGCAAAAGAGTATGGTCTTGACAGCTGGTATTGTCAGTGTGATGGCTAGAAAAGGTGATCATAGCAGTATATCCTATATATTGAAATACTGTGCTCAAAAATGGTCCATGGACTTTGCTTGCTTAAAACTGATGTATGTCTCCTTACCAGCCACATGTATAAAGGCATACAAGTCTGAGGCAGCAAAGTTTAATTATTTGTTTGTTTATTGATTTAGTTTTTGTTAACAGGCTACGTGCACTAGACAGGAACTGTCTTTTTTCAGGTATGACCTGGGAGATTACAAAGAATGGGATAAGTACACGTGCCACAAAATTCACAGATATACAATGTTTACAGGAGTAAAAATTACAACAGTTAGGAAAATGCACCATCAGACAAGGAATACAGCAACAAAGAGAGGAGTCACATATTATAAGAGTTACTACCAGGGCCCCTACTTTTCTGCGGCACAGTGGGAACAAGTTCTGAGGCAAGACTACCATTTGCCGCAGAACTTCTGCGGCGGTGGTTTGTAATTTCTGCGGAAGTTCTGCAGCACTAACAAACTACCACATCACAGTGTCAGCTTCTCATCCTGACTTCACTTTCATGGCAGTGGTTATAACAATCAGGATGGTGGAAAGCACAGTAACACTAGTTCAAAAAATAGCAGATTTATAAAAATAATTTTATAACTAAAAAAGCAAAACAAATGTCTCTCCCTTAAGGTCCTAGCCTGTTGCATAAATGACATATTCAGATGGGGTCTTATGTGATAAATAAGGTATTTCTATGTGCATGCTATCTATCCCACTAATGAGGTTTCCACTGTCCATCACTTACATATTTGTATGTGCTTTCTACAGCACTCATGAGGTTCCCACTGTGTATCACTTATATATTTATATGCAATCTGTAACATACATAAATACAGAGACACTGTGTGTGTGTGTGTGTGTGTGTGTGTATATATATATATATATATATATATATATTGTTTTTGTTTAATTTCCATGAACTTGTATCCTCATTCATACAGGTCCCATTGGAAATGGAATGGAGGAGTTATTGCAAAACTCATTTTTCATGTCAACCTGCTTTCCCTGACACACTGCATAACACCATCAGGCCATGACATGCATGTGAACCAATTGTGAGATACAGCTGTCTGGTCCATCACAATGTGTCCACCATGTGACAGAACACTGCACCATACCTTCAAAGGTTCCGAGCAGTGATGTGTTCCACCAATTCTTGTGCTGCCCAGCCAGCTCCCAGAACCAATCTCTGATCTGAACCTCAGTTGCCGGCACGGAAACACAGCATGCTACCCTCTGGCCCAACAGCTGTCCCTGCACACAACGTTTCTCAATAACCTTTAGGTGATTCTATCAACCAATGACAATATGTAATCAATAACCCTGGCAAAAATGCATACAGTGCAATTATTTATTTAACAGGTCTGTTCTTTCAACAGGTCTACACATTATTATATTTCACTTTTCTGGGCATAATTATTTAATTTTTCTTAAAAATGTAGACAGTTAAATTCATTTTACCAGTTACTCATTTCAGATAGCGTCTCTATATCTTAAAGGCACAAATAGGTTTGTACAGAGTGAGGTATGGACTTAACAAGTCTGTGCTATTGACAAGGTTTTGTTTAAGTTGGCCCTAGTGCAATAATGTAAGACTGAAAATTGTATTAGGCTGTAGTGCAGGTTGAGCAAATATCACCATGCATGATGTGCTGTGCCACTGTCTCTGGCAGTGGGAGCTGTGGTAGATAAGTGACTGTTCATTTCTATTGCAGAATGCAGCCATGTCATTAGCTAATATATGAAGTTTTAGCAATGATAACTTCACATTCTGAACATAAAGGGGGGGGTTTTGGATATAAAAAGACGGGAAGGGAACCAGATTCCATGTATAAACAGAAATATTAATAAAAAATCACCAAGAAGAGTGAACTCTGCAGCACTGCAGAAGTTCTGCGGTAGATTGCAAGTTCTGCGCAAAATTCTGCGGCCGCAGAATTCTAGGGGCCTTGGTTACTACATAGGATCAGTATTAAGTCCATAAACATCAGCTTACAACTTGGAAAAATAATTGCACTTATAAGTACTTAGTAGATGCTTACAAAGTTCATATCAAAAGCCCCAAGGAGTTGCACATCTTTGAATCTCAGGGGGGAATGTTGTTCCACGTCCTAGGGGCAAAGTTCAGAAAGGAAGCCACTCCAAGATTAGTCCTTAATTTGGGGATGACAAGCAGGTTTAGATCCATTGACCTTAAGGTGATGGATTCTTAATTTATTTATTTTTGCTCCCCCCCCCCCAGCCAGCCCTCCTTCCTGCCAGCACTCCCATCCCTGTCACCCAGCCTCCTCCAGGACTTACCTCTCCAGTAGTCCCCCACAGCTTGCCCTCCATGGCATGGTGGCAGGGAATCCCTCTACCTGCCAGGATCAGACCCAGATTCTGGGAGGTGCCTGAGTCACTGGATGCGGGGCCTGCAGAGGCTGATGGTCATCTTGCGTACTGGGAGACATTTTTCCATTTTCTCCTCAGGAGATGTGGTGTGTGCTTCAAGTTGATGTCATGGTGCACACACCAACATCTATCACATCTCCCCCCACCTTCTAGGCTTGAGCTGTCTTTCTTTTGGCTTCTACCAGAGGCCAGATGAGCACCAGACTCTACTGCCCTCCCCTTTTGAGGAGGAGAGAGTTCCTTTGGATGCTCAATCCTCCTTCCCTGGCTGTCCCACCAACACCTCAGGCTCGCTTCCAAACCCAGGTCATGACATCACAAGTGGTAGTGCTACCGCTGCATCGGCAGGCTGACTGAAGTCATGGATTCTCTAATCAAAGTACAAGTGAGTGCCATAACCCTATCAGGTGGTTTTTCAGGCCTCCAACGTAACACAGCCAAAACATGATGAAGCAATGAGCTGGCTCCAATTTGCCAGTAAACAACTTCAAAAATAGGTGTGTGAGAAGCAGGTTCTAGAGCCAGCACAGCAGTAGTAGTGAAAAACCCTGTTGTGCCCTGCCTAGGGGGAGGTTATAGGTTGTCGATAGACAGGATTTCTTGATCTGGAGTCATGCATAGTCCTATTCTTAAGGTGCAAACCAGAGGGACCTGGTGTGAAACTATCAGTAGTATGTGCAACAGTTTCAGAAAGTGATGTTTCTCCCCACTGTCCTCTAAGTAGTACTGGTGCCATTAGTAGATGGCAAAGTTTTCTCGGACAGCTCTTCTTTCATTTTGTTGGAATGCTGCAGTCCTGAGGGTACTGGCAAAGCTGTATTTTTAGTGCAGAGTACACTTGTGACAGGATTTGTGGTTAACAAAATGTTTACATTTATCACAGGACTCATCTGCGGTTCTTCTGAATCAGTGTGCTGCAGGACATCTGACAGCCCTACATTCAGGTTCTCAGCCATGGGTTGGGGGACAGCAACCATGGTCGACACCGGGATACTGGTAGCAAGCACCTTCACCGGTGTCATGACCAACATTCCCCTATCAATGAAACAGGTCTATGCAACCCATCCCCCAGAATGCAACCGGAATCAAGTTATAATAGCTTGGTGTAACTTTCCTGGTGAAACATTGCAAATAAAACACATAAAATAAAATAAAACTGCAAGTAAATAAATACAGTATTGTATTTAATTTCAGCTTTGTGATCACCAGTATATTGTCTATATCAATAAAACATTTTTGAGACAAGTAACATAAAATCAGGCAAACTGTTGTATAGCAGGAGGAAGCCACAGTGCATTTTTGAAACACTGGTGGAGACTTGACTACTGTTTCATGGGGGTGTGAGGTATTTTGCTATTCAATAAATGCCTTAACAGTAGCACTTTAAAATTACCCTTGGATGTGTGCACTGTTCTTATTTATTTTTCTGTGAGCTTTTCTGTACTTACATTGCATTTTCTTTCATTTGAGGCATTCTGCCTTCATCAGTAACTGATGCTTAAATGTCATTTGTTTTGCTATGAATATCTATATTTAAGGGTTTGCATTACATTAGTCTTTATTGTTTGATATTATTCCATCAATTTGATCATTTGTAATGAACAAAGTATTTTACCATACTGGATCTTTCTAGGTGGGCCTATTCATAACTCATCATGCAGACCAGTCTTTGAACAGTTTTTGCCAGTGGCAGTCAGGCTTGGTTGGAAAGAACGGAAAACGGCATGACCATGCCATTTTACTTACAGGGCTGGACATTTGTTCCTGGAAGAATGAACCCTGTGACACTTTAGGTAAGAAAGTAACTAATGCAGTGCAACTTTCTTAATCTTTGGCAGCCTGCAGAGAGCATGCCCCTCAGCAAGTTGTCAGTTGGCATTTAAAGATTAGTTTCTCATGTTTCATATTGGTTAATCCTCAGACTCAAAACACTGCTCCTTGAATGACTCCATGTCTGCTTAGCTACAAATAGCATTTTTTGGAACATTCTTTCATTAGGCTGCTAAGAAATAATAAATATTTGAGATTTCTGCAATATCATGTTTTTTCATCGAATATGTAATACAAAAGAAATTGAATGATTGATTTTCGTATGCTTGGGTAGGATTTTCTTAGTTCATTTTTATGTATTTTATTGTATTTTCTACAGTTAAAAAACCTGTATCATGCATACATTCTTAACTCATCTAACGAAGGTTGGCAAGTGCCAAACTTTTTAAACATAATAACGTGATCTAACCCTCTCTACAGGCATAGCGCCTGACACATGGAAAACAATGCAGATTGTCTCAGCTTTCAAGAATGGAGACCACAGAATCCTGAACAACTATAGTCCCATTGCTATCCTACCTGTCCTAAGTAAAATACTGGAGAAGGTAGTGGCCTCCCAGATTACCAGTTACCTCACTGAGTATAACCTTGTGTCCCATAATCAACATGGGTTTTGTAGAGATTACAGTACCACCACTGACCTCCTTACTCTTACAAATAGCACTTCCACTGCCATGGACATGGGTAACCTCACATGTGCCATTTTTACTGATCTAACAAAAGGCTTTGACCTTGTCGATCACATCCTGCTCACTGACAAATTTGCTGACCTAGGCATTTTGTAAACTGCTCTCCCCTAGTTTCAAAACTACTTGAAAAACAGAACCCAGAGGGTCTTGTATGCATCCTCACTCTCTGATCCTGCACCTTCACTGAGACATGTCCCACAGGGCTCCATACTTGTTCCCCTGTTGTTTGCCTAACACATAAACAATATCACACATAGTATAACCCACTCTTCTACCATGTTGTACGCCGATGATCTGGTCCTATATACCAGCTCAAAGCATATTGATCAGATAAATCAACATCTGACAGCAGTTCATATTGGCTGTTGCTGAGCAAGATCATCCTCAACACTAGTAAAACTCATTCAATGCCATTTGCACTACCCCTAAACTCAGAGCCTACCCCTTCGCTTTTATTTATTTACTTTTTTATTTGTTTACTGGGTAAGTACACTGATCCCAGGGACCATTTTCAGGCACGACCAGGGCCATATAGATGGCACACAGTGCATAGCTTACAGCAACAGCATTGAACATAGCATAGGACATTATTACATTTAACCCTTGGACTGCCAACATAATTAGAATGTATAGGAATTCTGGACTGATATATCAGTCAATGGCACAGCAAGGGTTAAACAGTGAAAAACATACAATTATGGGGTAATAGTAAACAAGCTGATCCAATAAGAGAAAACAAACAATAAGTACAATTGTTATCTTCACCTGGCTGTGTGAAAATTTATCTGTTGCTTATCAGCATGGCACCACAGTCCCAACAACTTCTCCCTTCTCATACCTTGGTCTCACCCTAGACCCCATTCTTGACTATGCAGCACATGTGACTATTGTCAGTATATCTGTGAGGTCTATACTTGGATTTGTGTTTTTCATATCATACAAAGTAGCCTGATACTTGACCCCTCAAGCTTGCCTAGCAATTGCTAGAGGAATGCGGCTCCCTTAACTGCTTTATGGATCCCCAGTGTTGTCCTCAGCTGTCAAAACTACCCTCCAAATATGGGACATCATCTATAACAACATCTGCTGCTTTGCATTGCAATCACCTTGACTCACCCACTACTTTGCTGTTGATGACAAACTAGGTTGGCTTCCCCTGGCGTCTCTGCATGACCACAGTTATGGAGGTATTATATTTAATGTATTAAAAAATGCTCTGCCTGATCCCTCTTGTATGCTCTTTGGGCCGTTGAAAATAGCTACCCCTTAAGATCAACTAATAAAGCCCTGCTCACTGTCCAAAGAGTCAGATCTAAAGTAGGTGGAACATCCTTTGTCTACTCTGTTCCTAAACTATGGAACTCTATTCCTCCTGAAAATTGGCCATATCCCTCCCCACATTTATTTTGTGCCAGATATTGAGGACATTTCCATATCAAGGCATTCTGCTACTGCCTCAGCACTTGAGTATCCTCCCTTCAAGCATGTTCATGAGAACCTACTGCTGACTCAGCAACCCCCACTGGTGACTCAGCAGCCCTAATCAACACACTCCTGATGTGAATTACTATGAAGATATGCCTTTCCCCTATTCCCCTGAGGACATCTATCTCTCTACGCTTGCCGTGACATAATTATAGTTTGTACTACAGACCCATTTGGCTCGTAATCGACCTTCCTTCTTTCTCCCTACCACCCTATCTAAATATACACAATTAATGACTACATTTACTGAAACTGAATTTAGATGCAATATATGTCATGTACAATTTTTCCATTGTATGCCAAGTCATAGTATATCCTCATGCTTGTACTGTCTTACCAATGTATAACTTTTTATGTTATATGTTCTCACTATGTAAGTTCCTACTATATTGTATTCTTGAATGTCTGTAATTTTGTGGTTGTACTCTCCTGGGTTACACCTGAAAATAAGCATTTGATTCCCTAGTGTGCCTACCTGATAAACAAAGCCTAAATAGAAAATAAAAGGGGAGACCTTCATGGTAAATGTAATAGTGAATTAACCCAATACTATGAAGATCTGGTGAGAATATTTATGAAAATGTAATAACCATTTTTGGAATGTAAGTAAATAATTCATTATATAGTTTTACCCATGGTAACTGCCTACCCTTCCAGAACCTAAATGGGGAGTAAAAAAAGCACAAATATTTGTATAACTGTTCCAGTGTTGCAGTAGAATAATACCATCAAAAATTTGCTTAGGTAAAGGCCCACTCTCTAAGAGCTTCACCAGCTTGCCTAGTTTTAGATTTTTTTTTTTCAAAATAATTTATTCAAGATTCTTTTCAAATTTTGTAAACCCATTCTCATTTCTCAATCATAATCTGAAATGATTCAGACATATACAGAAGACAAAGGAGAATATTAATTTCAGTAGTTTAGACTCTCCATGCAAACATTATTGTAACGTTCCACATCTAATAAAATCCACATGTATCTCCTCTGTTAAAGGACTCAGGGTAATGTCTAACTATTCACTGTTGCTCGAATCAAGATACCAAGATATCCTACTCTGTCTCTCACTATGGTTAGTGGTACCTCACTCGTTTCTTGACTGGTTTTATACAGTTCTAGAGAGTGTCTTTTGAAAGTCTGATGCAAAAGAAAAGTAAAACATTCAGACTACTTTGAAGCTGCAATACAACTTTGCAGTCACTCTTGAAAGCACAGAATAAACACTGATTTTGTGTTTTTTTCCTCTAGGTTTTGCACCTATAAGTGGAATGTGCAGTAAGTACCGTAGCTGCACGATCAATGAAGATACAGGTCTTGGTTTAGCATTTACTATTGCACACGAGTCAGGACACAAGTAAGTAACTAATTCTTTATCCTTGCTGTGCTATGATCTGAAAAGTATAAATGTTTAGCTAGTCTAAAATATAACTTACTGTATGACTTTCAGCGAAGCTCCAGCCAGCAGATTTGTAAATCACTTTTTTTTTAAATTATTTTAAATAACTCTCAAGGGGTTTGTTTTGGGCTGCCGTTTCTTCGAGAATTGCAAAGCTTCCAACTGCTTTGTAGAGGTGGGCAAGCCAGAGCAGGCTCGAGCCCAGCTCAAGTTTAATGCCTGGCTAGACTTGGCTCTAGCTCTATAAGCAACTGAGAGCCAAAGTCAAGCCAAGTCAGTTGTGCTCAAAGTAAGTATTTCTGTCAGCCTGAGCAGTTAGCGTGTGTCTGAAATCTTAAACACCAGTGTACAAAACAGCTTGCAGTAGCCAGGGCTTGGCCTGTGTTTTGGCTAGTAAAGTCAAGTCAGATCTCTGGCTCAGCTCTGGCTTGGCTCTAGGTGAAAAATTCCTGGCTTGCCCACCTCTACTGATGTGAAATGTAAGCATGTCAGCCAAGGAACAGTCTCAAAAGGACATTTAAGCCTAAATGGAATCAGAGGTTGACTGTACATCTAGAGGCTTCTGATTAATTTTCAGGCCCTGTCAAATAGGTAGAGCTTAGTATGCTAGCTATCTGCACCATGTTACTGATTTTAATGAAGGCAGTGGCAGAAAGTCACTCAAATCTTGATGTATGCAACTTACGGATAATGGAGGTTGAAAATATAGAAGATGCAGTGCAGACAGCAGTGGGTGGGGCTACTACAACTATCACAAGGGCAAAGATCACTTCTGCCTCACTGGCGAAGGAAAACCACATACTGAGTCTTCATTTAGAGCATGTTGAAAATATGGAAAGAGCCACGTACAGTAATTGTTGGTTCCTGGAACAGCTTGAAGCAGACAGTTTGGGACATATTATACAGGGATGGTTGACCATGCTTTTCAGCAAGAGATAGAAACCCACTTTAGAAAAACATATTGGATCGCTCCAAGCAAATTTCTGGGCCCCACCACTCCTCCACATAACAGCCTAGTGATTATAGTCAGCTTAGGAAAAAGGGACTGGTTTCCAGAAACAGAGAGATGGCAAAAGGTGCTCATGCTTGAAGACTCCCAAATTTGATTGTTTTAGGATTTAAGTTACTCCACACAGAGAATTCATTGGGGTTTGTCAGCAGCTACTGAACCTTAATATACCCTCTCCTTGCTCATGCCCACTAAACTCTGTGTGGGTCATGTGGGGAAACTTCATGTTTTTAATGATCTAGATGATGTGGCTAAGCTATGGACCACATTGATCAGCAGAGAAAACAGGAGCAAGACTAAGAAGATTGAAAGAACTGAACAGGTTTTGGGACTGGGGTGAGACTGACACTGATATGGTATAACATGGCGACTGCGCCAGGTTGTTCCTCCATGGGCACATAGCCGTACCCATGAAATGTAACAGCCTGTAACACTCCCCTTCTACCCCTCCTGCTTTACACTGATATGGAGCATCAAGTAAGTGGTCTGCAGTTTGTAGCTAAAGCAGTTTATTAATACAGCAGGATCACCATTACACGGTTCCTTCTTCTTAATAGTTGTGTAACAATTTCTACTCTATTCAGGTTGCCAGTTTGAATGCTATTAAATGTGCTTTGAGGCTGTGAAGTGTGATACTAAAGTAGCATTTCAAATTTAGATTTTGCTGGAATCAACTGCTGTAGATGATATGTAAGCAATAACACACGAAGAAGTGTGGGTTATCGCCTGATAAGAGCACGCCTGGGGTGTACTTAGGCACGAGGCACTTGCGCCGAGTGCCTTATGCCCCTAGGCGTGCTCTTATCAGGCGATAACCCACACCTCGGAGTGTGTTATTGCGCTTATAAAATTGGCTTATCTATTGATTATTTAATGAGTAAAAAGAAAAAGAGATAAAGTAAAAAATATATAAAAAAAGAAGGTTTAATAGTTCAAATAGGAAAAATAGTCCCCCTATGAAGTCACTTTAAAAAAGTGTTTCATTTTGAATTACTGGTTTCTATGGCTTTCTTAGGTTATGTTTACATGTTTTAAGCACTATATCTTGAGAACCAGTATGTGTTTTACTGAGAGGTGGCACTGTGTCTGTCTATGTGACTGCATCTGTGTGATCAAATATTGGCAGAAATAAATGGAGCGACCGTGTTCTTAGCTGGCCGCTGGGAGTGGCGTGTCCGTTACTGGGTACCATACAATAGCGCTTCCTGCTTCTGTGAAACCTGCGGTAAACATTGGGAGAAATAACTTTTCAGAGTTTTTTTTTGGTGAGTAAGTCAACGAATTGGGAGCAGTGTGTGTTTTAGTTTGCAGAGGTTTTTTTCGGTAGTGAAGTCGACAATTGCGAGCAGTGTCAGGAGTGGCGTGTTCCTTTTGGAGGCTAGGGTGGCGTGTCTATTGCCAGGTGCCATAGAATACTGCTTCATGCTTTTTTTAAACCACGACGGACACTGACAAAAATTAAATGTTTAAATTCATAGCGAGAAGTATTCTGCTGCTAATGTTCTTTCTCTGTAGTGAAGGCTGTGATTTATAGGAAGTGATAAAGTGTGGGAGGGGGCAAGTGTGGACTACCGAGATCTGAGCGAGGATGACAGAGGATCGCGGTGGAAATACGAGGAACAAAAGCTCTGTGAGTAAAAGAAAAGTACAGTTTTACAGTTTGTGTCAGAAGGGGGATTTTGTGGCATCTGAGTGAGATATGGTGACAGTACTGTGATACTGTGCTGGTGCGACTGCTGTTGTGGTGGATTGCTGCCGGTTCAGTGTGCTCTGCTAATGAGAGTTTGCGTTTAGGTTTGGCAGAGCTCACTGATTTATTGTCGTTATGGGGCATCATGGTAGGCAGTAGTCCCGGTTGGCTACTATATCATCTGATAAGGACACGGCTCAGATAATGTAGTAGCCAGTCAGAGACCTGGATTTTTTAAGCCCATTTTATAAATATTTTTATGCAACTTTTACAGTTCCAACAGTAGGCTGACATATAGCTGAGTATATGTTTCTAAATTTTCTTTTAAAAATGTAAGTCCACAGAACTAAATCACCACACAAAACCATACAACTACTGTTTTTCAAGTCTCTTGACCTTGAACCTTTCCTGAGTAACCTTGCCACTTCTGACTGCCCCCCAACCTCCTTCCCCTTGGTTGATAAGGCCCTTGCCTACTTCAAGGAAATCTTTCTTGCAAACTGGAACACCTGTGCCCCTCTCAAACAAACCAGAGTCAGAGGTAACCACTTACCTTGGATAACCCCTGAACTTCTGGCCTACCTCAGGGCTACAGACTGAGCCTGGAAGCATCATAAAGCTACCCAGCATCCTAGTGACCTTGTGAACTACTGCATGCTCCAAAATGCTTGCACCAGGGCTACAAGGTTATCCAAGTCCGAATATTCCAAATCTACCTTCATCACCAACTTAAATGCCCCTTCAAAGTTCTGGAAGGTGGTCCATACGCGAATTATCCCCTCATCTCACCCCCCAGTGCTTAAAGTAAATAGCTCACTAGTGTCTGACCCACTAGCCATAGCTATGGAGTTTAACTCCTACTATATCTCCTGTGGCACTGAGCTACTGAAATCCCTCCCCTCCTACCCATCCCCCTCCCCAAGCTCTACCGGTGTGCCCCTTCATCAACCTTTCACCTCCCCTTCTCTTTCACTACTGTAACCCCAAACGATGCCCTAGGTGCCCTCCTCTCCATCAACCCCTCTAAAGGTGCATCTCCCGACAGCCTTGACCCAAAACTCCTTTCCCTCTCTGCTTCAGCCATTGCCTACCCCCTCTCAATAATCCTAAATCTCTCATTCTCTACTGCTTCAGTCCCATCTTCATGGAAACATGCAGTGGTCCTCCCTCTACCCAAAGGGGGGGTGACCCCTCATCCCCTGGCAACTATCGCCCCATTTCTCTCCCTTGCCAAACTTCAAGAACACATTGCCCTCTCCTAACTCACCTCTTTTCTGTCTGACACCTCTTTTTCACCCCTTTACAGTCTGGTTTCAGGAAAAAAACACTCAACCACCAACTCTCTCTCTCCTACGGCTCACAGA
Organism: Neoceratodus forsteri; assembly: GCA_016271365.2. NCBI lineage: Eukaryota > Metazoa > Chordata > Ceratodontiformes > Ceratodontidae > Neoceratodus > Neoceratodus forsteri. The sequence continues at coordinate 1,322,928,384 of CM028130.1, forward strand.
TTCCATCCTAACCAGGATGGCCAATGGCCAAATTACCTCTGCCATTTTTGTCAACCTGGCCAAGGCCTTCAACACCTCTCACTCTCCTCTTGACTCACTCCCAGCAGCTGGCCAACTCTCCGCTATTAAATCTTGTCTGTAAGCCTACCTATTTGCAGAACCCAATCAGTTAAGATCTGAGATACCACTTCCCCTTCCCTCCTGATTAGCACTGGAGTCCCCCAGGGCTCTGTATTAGGGCCCTCCTATTCTTCATCTTCTTTAATGACCTTCCCTCTATTTGCAACCCTATTGCACATGGTGCAACCCTTTTGAAGATCCAGCCCTATATTTCTTGTATATGAATGTCCCTACTTTTGATATCAATTGGAATGTGTTTTATAAAACAATAAATTAAATAGTTAAAAAATATATGAGAATTTTCCTTTGTCAATTACCATTATAAATATTTTAGCATTTATTCACCTACAAGGTTAACATATTATTCTCCTCTCAGCCCATGTTATTTTCCCTGTAGCCTCATCACAAGGCATTCAGTGTTCCATGGTATAAATATCCATAGGGCATACCAAAATAAGCCTTTTATTCACTCTGGAATATTGCAAACAGTGCTGACTTAAAACTCAGGGCTCTTTTTTGATCTGCCACTCACTGCTAGATGGTATTGTTAGCAGCATTCCTTAGGGAATAAAAAAGCTTATTTCTGCATGCCCTGTGGAATAGAGTATCTTATGTATATATTTTTATTTATTTATTTATTTGCTTTTAGTAACCAGGTAGATGCATTAGGCATTAGTCCTGCCTATTTTCAGACACAATCCGGGAGAGTACAGTAAACAGTCATAACATATGCAGGTGCATAAATACAGTCATAACAATACATAACAGTTATCCATGCAGGGATAGCCAAGACTAAAGCATGTAGGCAGGACCATCCACGCAGGGATGTAGAAAGACAGATTAAATCAATTTAGCGAACATAAACACCAAGTTCAAGACAGTTAGTTCAAGTGGGTCAGTTACAGTTACATGTGTTAAGTGCATAGAGGTGAGAGAAAAGTGCAGACTTAAAGGCGGAGTGGGATAAGGGACACTTTAAGCTAGGGGGAAGGGAATTCCAGAATTAAGGGGTGAAATGAGAGACTGCTTGTTCCCCATTTTTGTAGAGCAATGAGGCACTGAAAACTGTGGAGCAGTTGAGGACCTAAGAGTTCGGGAGATACTCACAGGTTTAAACATGTTGGCCAGAGAATTTGGGTGATGGCATCTTGTCGTGGAATCAACAAAACACCCCAGAGAGTAATGTCGACCTGAATTAGGAAATAGCCAGTGAAGGGTTGCATAGAGAAGTCAATGGTGCGTGAGGCGAGGGGCTGATAAGGCAAATCTACAAATGTTGTTTTAAGTGGTGTCCCACTTCTGTAGAATACTCTTCTTAGCCTAGGAGAGGAGATGGAGAGAATAAAGTAACCTGGGCAGCAAGACACCTCTAGCCATTGAGATCCTGCCGGCAGGAGTTAGGGAGTGATGCACATGGTAATCCGCTGCAATCTTCATGTTAACAGAAATGCAAGCATCATATATATGACCAGAGAAGTCAAGTGAAGTATCCAGCATCGCCCCTAGGTATTTGAAGGCTTCCATGGACAGAACAGCTGACCCATCATGACACAGCACTTGAAGCTTGTTGTACTCAGCCTGGACTTTTCTAGGGCATCCAAAGAGCATTGCCTGAGTTTTGGAAAGGTTGAAAATTAGCAGGTTAGTGGAGAACCAGGACTGAAGTTGTTGAAAAGCAGAAGACAGACGACCATTAATCTCCAAGATGGATGGGAAGGCCGAATAGAGCACCAGGTGGTCTGCATACATGATAGAGTGAAAGTGGGGTATAGAAGTAGGAATATCACTGACAAAGATGGAGAAGAGCAATGGCCCACGAATAGACCCTTGCAGAATGCCACAGGTGATAAGGGCAGGAGCCGAAAGAGCTTTGCAGAAGGAGACTGATTGGGAACAGTTGTCAAGGTAACTGCGGATCCAGGATAAGGCTGATTCAGTGACACCAAGAGAATGCAGCATATCCAAGAGCATTGGGTGATTAACAAGGTTGAATGCCTTGGTTAGGTCAATGAACACTGAGCCAGCAAGGAGACCTTTATCTATGTTGGACTTAATGTCACTGGAGAGTAGGATGAGAGCAGTAGTGTTGCTATGACCAGCACTGAACCCATGCAGAACAGGGGACTGAAGGTTGAAATTAAGTAAGTGGGTAGCTATCTGCCAGTGGATAAGTTTCTCCAGTAACTTGCAGAGGGTAGCCAGAAGTGCAGTCAATGATAGTTGGATAGGAATTTGGGGTCTCCTTTCTTAAACACAGAAATAGTTCTAGCAGATTTCCATACCGAAGGTACTATGGAGGTACTGATGGATAGGTTAAAGAGTTGAGTGATGGAAGTGGCTAGAAGTGGGGCAGAGAGTTTAAGGATTCTGGGTTCCAGACCATCCAAACCAGCACTGCCATGAGAGGGGATGGTTCTTAATAACCTCAGAACATCCAGCTGCATGACTTGGGAAAATTCCAGTGAAGGAGATGCATTCTGAGGAGTTGTAGAAGGGGGGTCATGGCCACTGGCTGCAGGAGGGGGGGATATGAGGAATCGTGGTAAACAGGGTGTTGAAGGCATTAGCAATAGTGCAAGGGTTATTGCATAGTATGTCATTAATAAGCATATCATTCAGTGCCTTTGGCTTGGTGTTTCCTAAGATCATGTTGATCTGGGTCCAGTAAGACTTAGGGTAAGAGACAGAGCAGTTAAGGAGCTCACGATAATAGGCACTTTTAGCAGTCTGAACCTCCTTCTTACAGGTATTGCTCAAGACCCAATACTCCTCAAAGTCTGCTTGAAGACAGCAGGATTTCCATTTGGACCAAAGTTTGTCTCATCTCTTGAACTGTTGCAGGAGTGGACATTTAAGCCACTTAGTCACTTTCCCTCTGACCGTACACATCGAGGATGGCATGTGCTTGTTCTGCAAGGCTAGTAGAGTTGTGTTGAAATAATCCACGGCCTTGTTGATGTCAGTGGTAGTAAAGAGGGGTGACCAGTCTACCCATTTTAGGTCATAAAAAAACGCTGACATGTCCAGTTTGGAAAAGTCAGCAAAGGTTAGTACTTTGGGAGTATACAAGGAGGTAGATGTACTCCTCATAGTGTAGACTGGGCAATGGTCACTGATAGAATCAGGTAAAACCCCAGACAAGGAGTAACAATCCTTCCAGTTAGTGATGATCTAGTGTATTAGAGTACAACTGGTACCATTCAGCGAGATCCTAGTGTGTGATGAGATGAGTTGAAAAAAGTTGGCCTTACTGATAGTGGATGCCAGAAGAGAGGAGTTGAGACATAACCAGTTCAGGTTAAAATCACCCAGGCAGAGCACTTCATTTTTCTTTGACAGTGCCAGGATTAGTTCAGCCAACTCCTCGAGGCCAAGTTTGCTATTACAAGGTGGCAAATATGTGCCGAAGATGAGTAGTTGCTTGGCACAACCAAGTGTCAGGAGAGAGTGTAATACCTCACCATTATTTTGAGATGGGGTAGGCAGAAGAGAAACATTATAATGAGACTTATAGTACAGTGCAAGCCTACCACCTCTTTTTGAGGTGGGTCTGTCAGCCCAGTACAAGTTATAGCCAGGTAGTGTGCAACTTAGGTCAGAGACACCTGGTCTCAACCAGGTTTTAGACAGGACGAGTATATCTGGATTATTAACCTGCACCCAGGCTTCAAGCTCTGCAAGATTGGCCATAAGACTTCTAATATTGAGATGGGCAAAGGTCAAGCCCAGGACATGTGGCAGAAGATCTGGTGAGCAAGAATCAGTTAGGTTTGGTTTAACCACCGGTCCAGGGTTGGATTCAATGTCCCCAGCTAGGGTATGACTAGGGATATAAGTTTGTCATGGATGAGGTTTTAATGACTCATTGTTTGTTCATGAAATCATTAGCAAACAGTAGTAAATGTTGAGGCATTGTCATCATTGCTACATTCTGATGACACTAGTGAAAGTCATGGAAGTCTTGAATAAAGTTCAAACATCATGGAATCAATGACGTGTATGGCTGCCATGACAAACTTACATCCCTAATGATGACACATAATGTGGCAAGTGCAAAGGAACAAGACAGGTTCATGCGGGAGGTAATCTTCCTGTACACCATGAATCTTAGGAGGGACCCTACTAGCTTATAGCTAAGGTATACCGGAGGAAATGGTGTGAAGTAACAATTCACAAGTATGTTGGAGTAGGTGAAGTAGTTGATATATATATATATATATATATATATATATCTATATATATATAGATATATATATATATATATATATATATATATATATATATATATATATGTATTCATTGCAAAATTGCATTAATGCATCAGTTAGGGTTCAACTTAACCCCACAAAAGTAGGGACATGTCCAGAGGCAGGCGACAGAAATGGGGGGGGGGGGTCTCAAGCATCTGTCATATGAGGAAAGGCTGAGGGACCTCAGTATGTACACACTTGAACAAAGGAGGAAAGGGAGGACATGATTGAGACAGTCAAGGACATTAGTGGTATAAACAAGGTGATGTTAGAGAATATCTTCCAGCTAAGGGAACAATCGAAAACAAAGGGGCACGATTTACAGATAGTAGGAGGACAGTTCAGGGGGAACATCGGGAAACTCTTCTGTGCGGAGAGGGTGGTGGACAACTGGAGAGATTGGTGGAACATCTGGTTGTCAATGGACTACAGGACCCAAGGCAGCATGGTTTCACCAGGGGGAGGTCATGTCAGACCAACCTCATTGAATTTTTTGACTGGGTGACTAGGGAGGTGGATCGGTGAGGGCAGTGGACATGGCCTATCTGGACTTCAGCAAGGCCTTTGACACTGTGCCACATAGAAGACTATTACACAAACTGGGGAATATGGGTGTGGACAGGACAGTAGTGTGGTGGGTAGGTAACTGGCTGGGTGGCAGGACACAGAGGTGGTGGTAAATGGCTGTCACTCCACAGAGGGAAGAGTGACCATTGAGGTACCACAGGGATCAGTGCTGGGACCGGTCCTATTCAACATCTTCATCAGTGACATACGCGCAGGATCTAGAAGGCAGAATTTCACTGTTAGCTGATGACACAAAGCTCTGTAACAGAGTAGATACACCAGAGGTGTAGACAGAATGAGAAGAGACCTGCAGAAACTTGAGGAATGGTCAAGGGTTTGGCAGTTGAAATTCAATGCAAAGAAGTGCAAGATAATGCATATGGGGCACAAAACCCTGGCACAATATATCAGCTGGGGGTGAGGATATAGCACACCAAGCAGGAAAGGATCTTGGGGTTGTCATCTCTGATGACCTCAAGGTAGGGAAACAGTGTGACAATGCATCAGGTAAAGCAAATAGGATGCTGGGATGTATGAGCAGGGCATCACCAGCAGGAAAAGGAGGTCATAATTCCACTATACAAGACACTAGTGAGGCCCCACCTGGAGTACAGTGTACAGTTCTGGAGACCATACCTACGTGGGACATAGACAAGGTAGAGAGGTTCAGAGGCAGCACAAAGATGGTACATGGATTGCATCACAAGTCCTATGAAGACAGGTTGAAGGAACTGAACATGTACTCCCTGGAGGAGAGGAGGGAGAGGGATATGATAGAGACATACAAGTATCTTACAGGGAGAAACAGGGTGCAGGAAAACACTATTTTTAAGCGAAAAGATGTTCCAGGACTAGAGGCATGGGATGAAGTTGGAGGAGGGCAGGATTCAGAGGAAACATGAGAAAGAATTTCTTCACAAGAACAGGTGGTGGACAAGTGGAACACCCTGCCAGAGGAAGTGGTGGGGCTGAAACAATCAAGGGATTTAAGAATGCATGGGATAGACATAAAGGAATTCTAGAGGTCAGGGGTAAGGGGAAACAGACTTCTAGGAAAACAAACTGAACTTACAAGCTCAAATGGGCAGACTGGGTGGGCCATAGGCCCTTATCTGCCGACAATGTCTATGTATCTATGGAACAGGCTCCCAAGGGAGGTGGTGAAAGCAAAAACTGTGGGGGAGGGGGTGAAAAGAGCATGGGATAGACACAGAGGGATATTAGTTCCGGGGAGGGGAAAGGCAGGAAGTAATAGTAAAGTCCTAGCGGTTTGCTAGGCATACTGGGCAGAATGGTGGGCCTGGAGTCCTTTTCTAATGACACATTCTATGTTTCTATGTTCCAATGAAATGTAGTGTTAGGGTTTCCAACACTAACTCACCACCCCCTCAAGCAGCAAAGGCCACCCCCTCAAGCAGCAAAGGGACAAGACCACACAAGCTACTGCAGACAGTCATCATCAGGTAAGAAAAATAAAATATACAACTACTACTAGATTACACAAATGCAATAATGTTGATGTGCTACATTTATGGATTTGCATCTGCGGCATGCACACTGCAAGTCATACACACTCACTTCTGGCTGCATATAGAAATTCATTGTACTCAAATCACAACACAACTTCTGTCTGCCAAAGCACAGGCCCCTGCAGCCACAGATACAAATCTGCTATACCAAAATTACATATGCACTGACTTCCTGAACTTCCGTAGCTATAGACAGAAATCTATTATATCCAAATTACAACACTACTTCTGTTTGCAGAAGTGCAGGTACCTGTGGGGCTAGTACTATCACTGCTACTGCATTTGTGCCATCTGGAAACAGTTATACAGTATGTTGTTTGTCTTACCTGATGATGGCTGTCTGTGGTTGCTTGAGTGTTTTGTCTTTTTGTTGTTTGAGGGGTTAAGGTTGGAAATCCTAACACCTCATTTTCCTATTTTTCTGAAGTTAAGTTGAACACTAACTGGTGCATTTACACAGTGTTTTGCAATGAATTTCCTTTCTTTTAGAGACAGTGGAATTGTATCTTTGTTCACACAACATAGTCACTTTATAACTCCCCTTCTAAATATGAGAGGGGACATTTACAAAATACTGGCGTAAAAGTCACTTTCTACCACAGGTACAAAAACACACTTTTGCTAGGATTTGAAAAATGATACCTATCATGTTTATCATGAGGTGTTATGAAAAAAATGGTTATGGTGAAAATTTAGTATCAAAATATTGAAAATTACCAAAGTTATGAACGTGCGTTGAAATATTTCAATGTACATTCATAACTGATGTTTTTCAATATTTTGAACCCAAATTTTGGGCATAGTCTTCTTATGATCCATCTGTTTCAGCCACACTTGCTTTATTATGTAGCCTTGTACTGCAGCTAACTTATTTAGTCAATGGCTTATTAGCTTTTCTATTTGTTTTTTTAGTGCTAGCCCATCAGTCAGTTTTACTCATACTGTTCAGACAGCCATAAGGTTTCATCTGTTTCAGTCATACCTGCCTCACTGTATAACCCTGTAATGTAGTTAGCTTCCTAGACTGCTACAGTGCTCCATAGCCACAGCAGCCTTCCTTATAGCTCAATTATGCTGATTGTTATTGTATTGCTTTGCTGATGGTATCTTCATCCAACATCCAGGTTGCTGTGTACCTCACACTCCACTGCTTTTACATTCCCCCTCCTGCTGATAACCCCTTCCTGCACCAAACCTTCCCCCTCTGACCCCCTCTCTTACCTTGTCCCATCCTTCATTCCTATCCACCCTAGACTCCTCCCCCTTAACTTTGAGTTAATCCAATGTATCATCCTCTCCTTTTCTTGCTGCCCCCTCTCCTGCTCCCCTATGCACTCCAAGAGATAGAAATCCCATTCCATGTTTCTGCTCCTTCTTTGAGTACTGCACTCTCCAAATGTGATAAAGTACAGTGTTAGGGTTTGAGTTGGACTCCCTCTGTTGTGATGGATTGTCTGCAGCAAAATTAACTTGAGTAGAAATAAATAATAATAATCATACACAGTAAAACAAAGAGCTCTTTATCTAAAGATGTTTTACTTTTTCCTGGCCAGTTGCCACTACTGAGAAGTGCAAGTGAAAGTGAAAGGGGGAATTGTGAAATCTTGTAAATTTTACTTGCACTCCTCAGTGGTGCGTCACCGTGCATGTAGCATTCAAAATAACAATAAGAGCACAATTTTTTAAATAAAATTAGTAAATAACAGAAATAAAGAAATAAAGTTTTGCAAGGCAAGTGGTACCTACTCTGCACATTGTTAATCATGCAGCCTGGGTGCCATCTGAATAGCAATGAGGCAGCTCGCGCATTACATACAGCTGTGGAAACTGACATATTTCTTAGTGTGACAAGCAATTTAGTAATGTTCTGAAAATGACACTTGTGCATTCTGTGATGCTTCTTTATTCACTAACTGTTCTTTGCCTTGGATAACACTTCCAGAAAGTGTAATTGTACTCCCAGTCCAACTCCCCTAATTTCAGAGGCACTGCACACCTCATCAATCAATCAATCAATCCTTATTTTACCAGGCAAGACACAACTGAGTTGGAACTCATTTACAAGGGGGACCTGGACAAGGTCACATAACATTATACAATGCAAATAGGGTATAAAATTTACAGAAAACAATAATGACCTGAATACACAGAAATGGGAACACAAAATAATACAGATTCAAAAATAACAGTTATATACAATATATACATAAGAGTACAGTAGATATGCGTAATAAATCTAAATAAATTCATGAGGAGTAAAGATGGTAAGTAAATGGCTTACCGGGTGTCCAACATGAGCTACAGGGAGAACATCACCCTCAAAAGAGTGCGCTTCCAAACACTGCAAAGTGTCAGCCAAGTTTTATCTCGATACCCTAACTGTGCAAGGAAAGGTGAATTCAGACCTTCCCTGGGTACCTATTTACTTTTTTTTATTTGACGTTCAGTGACAGGAAGTCTCCAAACTTTTTCCGACATTTGAAGTAAACCAACCTTGACCCTGGTACTCAGCTGTTTGCCTAAAGGAAAAGACTCAAAAAACATTGTTGTATTATTTAATCACACCAAAGGCCAACATGTTAATTAATGCTGGCAGCAACAGACACAAGTGCATAGCTCAAAAAGGACAGAGTGGAAGTATTTTTTTTGTAATTTAAGAAATAAAAAAAAAAACTGATAAGAAAGAACCAATGCATATTGTTTATGGAATGTTTCCACAAAATGGACTTCAAGGATAAACAGACATATGCTGCATTTTTATTAATATATTTCAATGTGGAATGAGTTGAAACCCACCGTTCGGCTCCCTGGGAACCATTTTAAAGTACAAGGGTGCTCGCTCACCCACTTTTCACCACTGTGGTAGATAGCATTCCAACCTTATCTGGACTGGATACTGTTTAGGCAGTGCATGGCACTGCCCTGCGATCCCATCTTTTGGTGATTCTGGCCCATACCGATGTCTCAAAATCCAGTTCTGAGTTTCCTTTCCTCCCCCTTCCCCCCTCGTCTTCCTTCCCACAGGTTAACTGCCTGTTTGCTTGCAGGTCTGTTACAGTCAAGTTCTGAAGATTAAACTGTAGCAGCTGAAAGACTTTGTTTTATTTCTATCTAGGTGATCTCTGGTAATGACTTGCAATTCCTGATATGGCCTTTTTTAATTATTTTCCTGTTTTTCTTGCCTCACTTGAAAACCTTGGTTACTTGTCTCTGGATCAGTGACTGAAAATTCAGTGGTTTCTGGTCTGCTAGAGGATTAATTACATGTCCCTCTTCAGTTTTACTTTATCTTCAGCTGGATAAAAGCTTCCTTTGGACAAACATGAAATGACTATTTCGATTTCTGAAATGCATATTTTAGACATTACTAAAGCAAGGAGCACCCTGCCTGCTTTTTATTATATTTTACAGTGCAATTTTGTGACTTACTTCTGTTATGGGAAACCCGAGTCTGATTCTCTCCTCGTGGTTGTCCGCTGTTTAATTTGTGAATGGCAGTTTTCATCTCTCAAAAGCGTTAGGAGCTGTAGTTCTTATTTCTTAATTATTTTCCTTTTAATGCAGATTACATAGCTCTGTGGACTGAATTCCCCCAATGCAGATATGGGGGACCACAGTTTATAGTGGAGACACTATTTAATTTCTCTGCTGGGTGTTTGGACTTAGTGTATGCTCAGAGATATGAATAACTCTGATGTATGGCTTTGTTTTCCTTACTTTGAAAGCTGTCCTGTATTGTTATTTGTCACTTATCTGTTATCCCCCATTCTAAAATTGTTCCATAGGTCTGTATGCCCTAAAACGCATGATTTATTTTATGATGTATTTTACTTAAGTAGGACTATCTCCACCTTTACTACACTGTAGTTGCTAAAAATATTGAAACATGCCCACTTCAGCTCATGCTGATAGTCTCATACTCTCTCTCTGTCGTTCTCTCTTTCTCACACTTTTAATCCTATCACCAGCATAGCATAGTGAGACTTTTAACTGTTCCATTGAAAATCTTTTGTTTTCAACAGTAGTATTAAAAAATAAGGCATCACCTTTGCAAAGGCATTTTAAGAGCATGACAATGACAGGTATCAAGGAGTGGAACAGTTAAAAGTCTCACTTTTTTAGACATCTTTTTCAGATGTTCTATCTTTGACAGTTGAGCTAAGTTTTGCTGATGATAGGATGAAAAGTACAATGTGTTTGATACAGCTCGAGGTGGCAATTTGTACACCTCCATTGCAAAGGTTCCAGAATACAGAAGTTACTGCTCATAACTAATCGATTATTTTGTGAGTGACAGAGACAGAAAGAGACAGACAGAGAGAGAGAGAGAGAGAGAAAGTGAGTGAGAGAGAGAGTGAAAGAGAAAGAGGAAACATGGTTTAACACTGAGCATTTAGACATGCAAATTGACGTTTTTTTTTAATATTCATATAAAATTCATCTATCCGATCCCCGCTCCCTCCCCAACTAAAATAGGTAGGCTATCATATGCATATATTTTTTGAAGACCACAATATTTTCAGTAAATGAAGTCAGAGATGTAAGTGGGTACTCCCTGAAGAAATCCTTTCAGCATGAAACTGTTGGGATCCAGCTTTTTATTGCCTGTGGTGTCTTGACTGTAAAGTCAAGAGTAATACTAATTTTTTCTGCTGTTCTTGCTCCCCCCCAACCTGCCACTGCTTCTGGTTGCTGATGACCCAAAGGTATCCTCCTCCCCCAATGCCTGCTGTTGTGTTCAAGGTGGGGGTGGGGGTGTAGGGTTGGAAACAGTTCCATGTCATAATAACAATCATAAAATACTGATCGCTAACATGGCGAGTCTAGATCACCGAAAAGCAAATCATTGATATATACTTGCCAGGGACCCAACATCTGCCAAAAGAAAAAGTGTTTTTGCAGGTGGCTTTGCCTCCTTCACCCTCCTGAAAAAAGATTACTAACTCCAGGGGGGTGTATGTCAGGGAAGGGGCACAGCTCACATTTGCAGGAAAAATTAAGTGCTGTACTGGCAGGCAGCAGCAAAATTGTAACCCTCCCAGTCCCCAGTGCCAAACCCCATAGCTGCTCAGCCAGAGCTAGCCACCCTCATCACCATGCCACAAGGCTAGCTTGGCTGGAGTGGGTGCAGAAGTCCCCTATGGACCCTTCCTCTATCCCCCCTTCCCTTCCTTATCCCCACTTCCAGTTGCTCTCCCTACATCACTTTCACTGTAGGGTCACTACCTTTGCAGGGTAGCCCTTGATGATATCGCTGAAAATTAGTCATGGTTTTAGCAGTTGCTCATTTTCAGTCACAGTCATCACAGGATACCGTTGGAAATCCTAACATCTTATTTCCCTACTTTTGTCACTTTATCCTCATCCCTAACTGATGCATGAATGTAGTTTTTTGTAAAGAAAAAAATAGATATAAATATACACACATACATACATTTGTGCATATATATATATATATATATATATATATACACACATATATATTAGAGGCAAAAAAATCCATTTAATGCATCAGTTAGGGTTGTTCCACAGCAAAAAAAAAGCTAGAAAATTCAGGGTTAGGGTTGTAAGCTCCCCTGGACCCCAGCCCACCCCTAACTGGCATCAGGGTGTGTGTGTTGGGGTTGTCATTCTCTCACCCCATCACATGTGTAAAGAAGCTGAGGTATAGGAGAATGGGGTGAGAGTTAGGACCATGACCCCAACACACCCGATGCAGGTTGGGGGGTGGGCTGGTCAAGTGGGAGCTCAACCCTAACCCTGAATTTCCTAGCCTTTTTGCTATGGAACAACCCTAACTGATGCATTAAATGGAGTTTTTTGCCTCTAATTTCTCTTCTTTTTGAGAATGAGGATGACAAATAATGAAAGGACTGCAGTGGTGGCAGAAAGGGCCCTGCGCTCCCGCCACGAGATGTCTTGTTACACAGTATCAGGAACTGCAAAGCAAATGCAAGCGGCAACAGTAATGCACATGGCAAAGCAATCGTAAATGGCAAAGCAAACTTTAATAGAAACACAAGTGTAAAGTGATGCCAAAGCAAACAGTTACATAAATGGAGACATCAAACAGAAGTGCATACAGGACGCAACTGGTAACACACACATTCATGGTACCACAATTGTAAATGCAAATGGTAACAGTAACACCAACAATAACACCCAAGTAAACAGAAATGCAAGCACATATGAAAACGCAAACTGTAATGCACACACTCATGGAACCACAGTTGTAAATGCAAATGGTTATGGTAACAGCAACAATAAAGCCAATAAAAACAGAAACGAAAGCGCATACGAAAATGCAAACTGTTACACATAAGGTCTTGGTACTGCAATAGTAAACGTAAATGGTAACAGTAACAGCAACAGTAAAGACAACAGAAACAGAAATGCAAGCGCATATGAAGCATAAACCGTTACACACGGTGGGTGAATGGGAATGGTGATTCCAATGGTAACAGACGCGCAACTGGAAACGCTAACTGTCACAGTAACAAAAGGGCACACCCTTCTTTTCCCCAAAAACTGCACTGAAAAAACTAATTGAAAACAAAGAATGTATGCATTATGATTGACTTCGGAGCAGAAAAGTACGACTTGGAATACTAAATTGCTTATATCTCAGGAACCGTATGACTTAAGGAAAAACTTCAAATTTTGTATGAATTAATACTTTCCTGGCTAGTTTGTGCTTAGCCCCTTAATGGGGGCTAAGCATTTTTTTGACAAAATGTCCGTATCTCGCACTGTTTCTGAGATATGGGCACTGAAAGACGTGACGGATGCCATAATGTTATCCTATGGGACAAATTGTCAACTTCAGAGTGCTGTCACTTTGCCACCCTGTAATATTTTTTCTCCAAACCACCAAAGGGCACATTTTTAGGATGTTGGCTTTCTTCCCTCCAAATTTCAGCCCAAAAGACCAAACTGTTATTTTCCAGCAGAGCGGCAAAGAATTCCTGTAATATGACGGACGCCGTAATGTTATCTTATGGAAAAAAGTGCCAACTTCATAGTGCCGTAACTTTGCCGCCCTGTAATATTTTTTGACCAATCTACTAAAAGGCACATCTGTGGGATGTTGCATTTCTACCCTCCAAATTTCAAGTAGAAAGACGAAACCATTTCTGAGATATTCAATGTCAAAGATTGGCAAAATTTCCCTATCTATTCCATTATAAAAAATCTGGCCATCTTGTCCCTATTTTGCGATCAAAGAATCTCACGCTCAAAGAATTTGCAGCCTCATGATCAAAGAATTTGCAGGCTCATGAACAAAGAATAAAAAAATTAATAATTCAAAAAATAGAAGGAATTGCAGTAAACCACCACCATGATTCAACAGAATGAAGCCTCCTGAGTAAAACCCACCCTCATTTGACTTCCTAGGGCACCCATGGGTTGAGAAAAATTATTTTTAAATTTGGCCATCTCGTCCCTCTCTCACGATGCAAGATCGCGATCAAAGAATTTCACGATCAAAGAATTTGCAGCCTCACAATCAAAGAATTTGCAGGCTCACAATCAAAGAATAATAAAAGGGTGAAACACAATTTATTCACTGATTTGAACCAAACTAATGACATGGTTAGACAGAACAGACCCTCCTGAGAAAAACAAGCTCTCATTTGTGTCCCTAGTCCACCCCTGAGTCAAGATATTACATGATGCAAGATCGCGATCAAAGAATCTCACGGTCAAAGAATTTGCAGTCTCGTGATCAAAGATCGTTAGTGAGCCATGAATTAAGATTTTAAAAGCTTATAACTCTATTTTTTGACTGATTTGGATAGAACCAAAGCCATGGCTTGATAGATCAGGGTCCCCTGAGTAAAACCCATCAAAGTTTTACTTCAGAAGTGACCCCTCAGCCAAGATATTTGTGTTTGTGTGATTGGAAAACTGAAAACAAGATGGCAGGACCACATTAAGAATGCCAAAAGGTGCCTCCAAAAATGGATAATTTTGCATTTTTCAGCACTTTCGTACACGAAGACCAGCACTCTGACACAAACACAATTTGGAAAATCAAGAGACTTAGTGCACCCCAACGCATGTACCAAATTTTAGGCTAATCCATTGAACAGGTCCAAAGTTATTAATGTCCAAACTTTTGACTTTAGTATGTAACTGGTCACTCAACCCTAACTGTAGTGGCATGACTGTGCCACTATTTTATATATATATATATATATATATATATATATATATAGAGAGAGAGAGAGAGAGAGAGAGAGAGAGAGAATATATAGCTCAATTAGCTTTCCTATATTTATGGTTGTGAAGGGGTTTCTATATTAAATCTCAAATTGTGAACTTTAATATCTTTGCAACTGTTCAAAGCATTTTCACAAAATGTTGCGTGCACAGTTTCATGAGGTAGCTCTCTTGATGTGGCAAGGTTTGTTCAGGGCAAGTGTGCGGATTCTGAGATGCAGATAGTGAAACAATTTTAACATTTGCTGTTTTTTGCAGTTTTTTTGTCATCGTGTTTCGTCCAGACAGTTTGCAATTTTGGTCTGAAATTTTCAGGGTAGAACATGCTTGGCCCACAGATATGCCTTTTACTGGTTTGGTGAAAGAATATTAATCCATTCCAAACTTATTAAATTTAAAAATGTTGGTTTGTGAGCATGCTCAGTACAGTCTTTTGGATAGAGGAATGGAACAAAAAAAGAATGAGGTCAAATGAAAAAGGATCCTTTTTAATTTGGGGCCAATTCTTTTTTGTGAGGAAAAATTCCTTTTTCATTTGCTGTCATCATGTTTTCCATTTTTATAAAAAAAAAAATTACAAAACCACATGTTTCTTGCTGATCAGGACTTCATGATGGGCTAGAGGGTAAGGCTTGTCTGTTTGCAGATGACACCAAGATCTGCAACAGAGTAGATGATCCAGATGGGGTGGGCAGAATGAGAAGAGATCTGGATAAACTAGTAAAATGGTCAGAAGAGTGGCAACTGGGATTTAATGCAAAGAAGTGCAAGATCATGCACATAGGGAAGAGAAACCCTGAAGCCACCTATAGGCTGGGAGGGGAGTTGCTGACAGTCACAAAGGAAGAAAGAAACTTGGGCATCATCATCACCGATGACCTGAAATCATCCAAGCAGACCTCTAAAGCAGTAGGTAAGGCTAGAGGGATGTTGTGGTGTGTTAGTAGGGGTATCACAAGTCGTAAGAGGGAGGTAATAATCCCTCTTTACAAGACACTGGTTAGGCCCCATCTGGAGTACTGCATGCAGTATTGGAGGCCACACCTTCACAAGGACATTAACCAAATTGAGGCAGTCCAGAGAAGGGCAACCAAAATGGTGCAGGGACTGCATCAGAAGACATATGAGGACAGATTAACGGAGCTCAATATGTATACCCTTGAGCAAAGGAGGGAGAGAGGTGATATGATCGAAACATTAAAACACCTTAAGGGCATTAACAAGGTGAAAGAGTATAACATGTTTAAATATAAGAAAAATAGTAGGACAAGAGGACACAGCATGAGATTAGAGGGAGGCCAATTAAGGGGGAATGTGAGAAAGTTCTTTTTCACAGAAAGAGTGGTGGATGCATGGAACAGCATACCTCATGAAGTGGTGGCTATGAATACAGTGCAGTGCTTCAAACAGGCATGGGATAGGCATAAGGGAGCAATACAGATGAGTATGAATAGATAGGCCACTGACAGAGCAAAGGTCGATGGCACATTTATAAGGTAGAAAAAGAAATGGGCATACTGGATGGGCCTTGCAGTCCTTATCTGCTGTCAACCTCTATGTTTCTGTGTTTCTATGGTGTGGATTCTGCGGTTAACTATTGGAGAACTGAACCTGAAATTTTTTTCAGCTTTCTCTGTATCATCTTTTTCCTTTGAATAAAAAAGAACCCCTTCACACGGAAAAAGAATTTAGACTTAGTTATTTTTCCAGTTCTTTCATTTTAAGGGATCCTTTTTCATTTGATATTCTTGTTTAAACAATAAAGAATCCCTTCACACAGAAAAGGATATTAGATTTTTTTTTCAGTTCTTTCTCCATTTGAAGGAATCCTTTTTTGTTTCCTTTTTTTGTTTGATACAGAAAAGGATTCCTTCAAATGAAAACAGGCATTTGAAGGATGTCCCCATTATTATGCACATTTCCCCACCCTCTGATTGTTGCCTTGTGTTTTTTTATTTTTTTCCCTGATGTCTAGTGGCACCCCCTACCCTTCAATTGCTGTCCCCATATTAGATTTTTTCCTGGTGTCCAGTGGCTCTCCCACCCTATGATCACCATCCCTGTGATTGTTTCATTTACCCTGGTGTCTAGTGGTGCCCTCACCATCCGATCACTGTTCCGGTTATTAAGATACTTTTCCCTGGTGTCTAGTGACATGCCCCAGCCTCTGATTGCTGTCCTCATTGATGTTTTTTGTTTCCCTGGTATCTATAGGCACCTCCACAATCCAATTGTCATCCCCAGAAATAATAATATATTTTCCTGGTGTCTAGTGGCATCCCCTGCTATGATTGCAGTCCCTGTAATTTTTGTACTTGTCCTTGGTGTCTAGTAGCACCCCCCACCAAACAATGGACCGCCACAAAATTGTGGGATTTTTACTGGTGTCTAGTTGGACCCCCCACCCTCCAATTGCCATCCCATAGTTATTGATTATTTCCCTGGTGTCTAGTGGCACACCCCACACTCTAATCACCATTCCCCTTGATTTTTTGCTGTTGCCCTGGTGTCTAGTGGCAGCCCCTGCAATTGCCATCCCAAACTGGAATAAAGAAAGCAGTCCCTCAATGTTTTTTTTAACTGCAAAATAAAAGGCCCCTCACCAATTGCAACCCACCCACCCTGACCTCCCACTCAGCACTCCCCACCCTGCAGACTCACCCACACACCTTCACTCACCTGAACAGGTTCCAGGATAAGGATCCACTCTGCTATGGTAGACACATCTTGCTGCTGGAACCACTGACTGCAATGTGAGAAAGTAAGGTAAGTGCAGTCCAATGTATTGTATTTCAATGGGATTTTCAACTTTGGTACTTAACTTTGCATTTTTGCATCATTTTACACCACATTTTCAACATGACTTTTTTGTGACCCCACTTTCTGAACAGTTCTGGTTGATTTGGGAAAATCCATCCTGAAAGGCGATTTTGCGCTTCCTTGGTTAAATCACCTTTCAGATGGGATTTTAAAATTTTATTCACCCTTATTCATGAGGTGGTGTTATAAGAAAGCTATGTTCAGAATTTGGGGTAAAAAAAAAGTTATGTGCATCAGTTGAAATTTTGCTGCACTCCTCATACATTTGGAAATTTTTCATATT
Organism: Neoceratodus forsteri; assembly: GCA_016271365.2. Taxonomy (NCBI): domain Eukaryota; kingdom Metazoa; phylum Chordata; order Ceratodontiformes; family Ceratodontidae; genus Neoceratodus; species Neoceratodus forsteri. The sequence continues at coordinate 1,322,946,176 of CM028130.1, forward strand.
CTGACCCCAAATTTTCAAAAAAGGCATTTTTTTACACCACCTCATGAAGGTGACAGCTGTCATTCTTTAAAATTTTCCCAAACTGTCTTTTCACATCTGTGGTGTGGAATGACGTTGTGGTGGAGCAGAATCACATTTTGACTGGGATCTGAACATTTTCAGTGCCATGTACATGGGGCCCCAACAAACCTATTCTTGCAATTTGGTTGCTATTGTGCTACAAATAGAAGTGCAGGACCTAGGGCCCTGCGCTTTCATAGCAACATGCATATCACATCTATGGAGGGATGGGAGCACACAGGCAAATAAAAATACAATTGCACTATCTCAAAAACTAGAAATGCATGGGAGCACAGGGCCTGAAGGGACCTGCACTCTGACAGTCAAATAAGGATATGATCATACTAGGTCAACAAGTAAGGAAATTCTTTGCAAAAAAAACTATGTTGATGCAACATTTTGGATTCATGCTAAAGCAACAAAAGTAGGGAAATGTGGCTTTTGGGATTCCAACCATAAAAACCCACTGCTACCCCTAACACAAATCAGGAATGCAGTCTTCCTTGGGGTTGTCAACCCTAAAGCTCATCCCATTAAGTGTGTATGTTTCTGTAGTGTATAGAATGGGGTGAGCTTTAGGGTTGACAACCCCAACGAAGACTGCAACCCAATTCGTTTTAGTGGTGGTGGTGGGGTTTTAGGGTTCAAAACCCTAAAGCCACATTTCCCTACTGTTGTTGATTTTAGCCTGAACCTTAAATGTTGAAGTAACATAATATTTTTGCAGATAATTTATCTATAGTATGTATGTATATATATTTGTAACATGGCAATAAAGTGAATGGGCAAATGGGGAGGTGCGATTGGCTGAAGTCGATCACATGGGCAAAGTCGGAGCGGGGATTAATCCAGCATACCCGCCGTGTCCAAAACTGAAGTACCAGGACCATCCAGACATCTAGGTAAGCAGCACCGGGGAGAGGTGAGACTCAACTGTGAGAGAGATGCCAGTCTTGGGCAGGGAGTGGCCGACAAGCTAGGCAGTGTCGGAAATGGAAAGGGGAGAAATAGGAGCCATGCACAATAGGAATAGATAGGAGCCAGTCAGGAAGCACAAAGACCCGAGAGGCAGTAGCACCAGATGGAGTGAGAGATGGATCGGGTGACATTGGAGCTATCTCAGGTCAGCAATGAGAAGTGACCGACCGAACATGCAAATTTGTCAGGGAACCGCACACCACAGCAAGACAGCACTCCACCGCAGACCTCCAATGAGTGATATGAGACTAATACCAGCGTAGACCACAAAATAAGTCGGACTAGCA